>OX420944.1:8135000-13135000 GCA_949091785.1 Polymixis lichenea
TCCGAAGCATTTAGAGCACATACCGTCTTGTGTTTTATTTTCTTTGCTTCTCAATAGACCCTGTGAGCCGCAACGACCCCGAGGAGTGCTGCAAGCGCCCGCTTCACCTGAAGCATCCCTACTGCAATGAGATCCGCATCCCTGATGATGACTACTTCTACCGTCTGTTTGGAGTCAAGTGCATCGACTTCGTGCGAGGTTTTCCGTCGCCAAGACCCGGCTGCCGTCTGGGTAAGATTTCTTTCGAAAACTATAAGTAGAAATACTAAATAAGAAATGATAACCTTCGGCTTTTAAGTCAGTAAAAGTTTTTGGTTACCTATTAAAATTGTGAGGTCACAGTTCAGCTCCCCAAAATTCACGTTATAATTTGGCAAAGCAAAGGTCAAATGCAATTCCAGATTCTCACGCTATTTGCGTTTTCTTTTGAATTGCTCTCGTAATTTTGTCTCCGACCATCAAACACGTTAACAGGCAAATCCAATTTGTCTAAATCATAGCCATTGTTTAGAAAATGCAAATCATATTCAATTACATGGAGCGTATGTTTACTCTCATTGTGGTTGTTTTACGTCACATAATGAAACTGCAGACACTTGACACTCTCCAAGAACATTGTTCTATTTACTTTCAGCTAATTGAAGTAAACCAATCTAAATAAGTTTTCTCACTTACGGAAATAAACCAGAGGATATTTCACTTTCATTTCACGATTACGCATTGTATTAAGGAAACCGCATACAAAGTGCGGTATTAAGTCACATTATGTCCGAAGCGGTGAAGCACGTAGACGGACATAAAGTGACCTCAGCGGCCATTGTTGTTCGTGAACATTATAATGTTAGATCTGATGGTTATCTTGGAATCTCGTCATCTGCCTACAGACAGGGAAAGTGTTGATCATTACGTTCATATATTGCGTAATCTAGTACAGAACGTTGTTTGTCCGTTCGTGTTTGGCATTCAGAGATAAGTGTAGGTATTGTGATTTTGCCTAAGTAGTGAGCACTAGAACTATCATTAGGGTGCGCCTTACCAATGGATTGGTAAACGCAAAGAGAATGTTATATGTGCCGTACCTTTATTAATCGGCTCGTAAGTAAAAGTTTCACTAGTAACTCGAAACAATAAATTAAACCTAATTACATTTCTAATATAAAATGTTGCATGACTGACTTACAACCAGTTTACGATCTAAAATCGATAGAGATCTTTGTAACTCATACCTATCTTGCCAAAAGCCGGAACGTATTAGCAAGCCTGTCGCCACGGGGCGCCGGTTTTACGATAAATAAAACAAATGAAGCAAACAACATAACTTTTATGCTAGTATTTTACTATAAGTAAAGACTGTTGAAAATTTGTTATTGTGAAATCGATTGATTGCAATCGATTTCATAATAACATCGACATTGCGGAGTTAATTTTATGACAATAGATAATGTGTGTTTAACGACTCGATGCAATAAATTTATTACTTACCGCATAATATACAGACATTATGGGGAGACTGTGGAGACTGGGCAAATCTGGCTCACTAGCTGAAGGTTGACCACTTCACTTGGTGTATAATAGACCTATTTAATAATTTGACTGTCCGTAATTGCATAGATAAAACCATACCCAATCACGACGTCGCAGACATGTGACATGACACGTTTGTTATAAAATAATATTGGCAGGTTCACAACAATTTATGAATGTTAATTTATGTTTTAGGATCAAGAGTGCCTTTCAATACTCTGACTGGAACCATAGATGGAAACACAGTGTATGGCGTAACTGAGAAATTCTCCAGGTAAAGTATTTTCTCAATTTGTGTATAGCAGCTGATATAGCTACTTAATTGCACTAGAATCAAAGTCAGTGACAATTGACCGGTGACCGCAATTCGCAGATCTAACTGCTAGGGGAAATAGAAGAGGAAATTCTGAGCCAATAGCAACTTTCGATTTTCAGCTTTTATTTAAAGTACTTACCAGTTAATAAAAATATTGTGGAATGCAAATTGCAACACATTTCTACAACGTATGAAACATTTTATTAATATTGCCATAATTTGATAAATTACAGGAAGCTGCGAACCGGTTTCGGTGGTCTGTTGCGTATGAACCCAGTGTTCAAAGAGTATGGTCTCAAGGACTTGCTGCCTCTCAAACTTGACATCCCTGATGAAGGATGCACCAGACCCAACAAGAACATGTACTGCTTTGAAGCTGGTAAGTATCGTTAACTTTTGGCGATCATTCGAATTTGTATATTTTTCGTTGTTATCTCTAATCTTCTTTATCTTCTTTTCAATACACGGTATATCTCAGTGTTCACTTGTTTCCAGTTATACTACATCTGTCCTCTACATCCATCCAATATGCCTTTGGTCTCGCTCTTTTTAGTAGCCATCCATATTCATACTTAACGCTTTTCTGGTCCCTGTGCTCGTTGTCTAGATCAAATCTCTCCGTCTTACAATGATTATTTCATTCTGTATCATGATGTAATATTTATTATATTTTTCTTTATTTCAAGGTGAAATCCGTGTAAACGAACAGTTAGTTCTAACCGTGATGCACACTCTGATGGCCCGTGAACACAACAGAGTCGCCAACGGCCTGGCTGAGGTCAATCCTCACTGGGACGACGAGACTCTCTTCCAAGAAGCGAGACGCATCAACATTGCCGAGATCCAACACATTACTTACAATGAATTCTTGCCCATCCTACTCGGAAAGGACGTAATGGAGAAGTTCGGTTTAGTTCTCGAGAAAGAGGTAAGAATGTTCGAAATTATGATAAAAATATCACAGGATTACTCAAAAGCCTGACGAATAGCGACTATGAAATGCGATTTCTAAATAAACTGAGTAAGATTTCAATATAATTTTGCAAATTTTCTAAAGATCGATGTTGTTCATCGATCACAGTGATGTAACAGTTTCACAGCTAGGTAATTGAACTTGTGTCATCTCGCGATGCTCTACTAAACAGTTGCAGCGACTAATTGATCGATTTGTTTCAGGGTTACTGGGACGGATACGATCCAGAAGTGAACCCTGACGTCATCGCTTCGTTTGCTTCAGCTGCTTACCGATTCGGACATTCATTGTTGCCTACAGCTGTTGAAAGATGGTCCAAAGCACACAAATTCATCGGTAAGCTACTACTGTTACTTTTCAAATTAACCTTACCTAATCATTGTCCTAATAATTTGGATCGTCATAAAAATTCATAAATTCACAACTATCTTACTATTTTCAGCATCCAAGAGACTTTCAGACCTCATCCGTAGACCATACGACTTGTACAGAGCAGGTGTCCTCGACGAATACGTCATGGGTCTAATGAACCAGGTTGCCCAGGCTATGGACGACTCTATTACCCAGGAGGTAACCAACCATCTCTTCAAGAAGGTCGGCGCCCGATTTGGAATGGACTTGGTGTCATTTAACATGCAAAGAGGTCGCGAGTTCGGTATTCCCGGCTACATGGAGTTCAGAAAGTTCTGTGGTCTTCCTGATGCGGAGACCTTCCAAGATCTGTTCGGATCTATGCCCAACGCCACTGTACAGAAATACGAGACTATCTTCGACCATCCAGTTGATGTGGATCTTTGGTCTGGTGGCGTGTCAGAGCGACCTCTGCCTGGTTCTATGTTGGGACCCACTTTCGCTTGCATCATTGCTACTCAGTTCTCTTACTCAAGACGAGGTGACAGATTCTGGTAAGTTAATCTTTAGTATCGGGCCATTAGTATCGGTAATTAGTAACCAATACGATTACTCTTCTCCGATACTAATCCTATACTCTAATTTACTATGATAGCTTAATTAATTGTTTTTCTCTCTCAGGTTTGAACTGCCCAACCAACCGTCATCGTTCACATCTGAACAAATGGCTGAGATCAGGAAATCACGTCTAGCGCGTGTCATTTGTGACAATACGGACATCATCGACACTGTCCAACTATACCCCATGGTCTTGCCTGACCATGAATTGTAAGTATACAAAATTTTTGTAAAATGGACCCTTAAAAAAAAGTTTTCTAGGTATTTAAAATGCTGTTACAGTTTGATAGAACTAGAAATAGAACTTTTGCAATCGATTTGCGCTTAAATTGCATCAGCTATTTCGGGCTGACAACTGTCCTAGATATCTTAATCCAGTCTTAACTTACTATTTATTTTCCTGCTCTTTTAGAAACCCACGTGTACCATGCAGAAGCGGTATCATTCCCTCAATGGACTTCAGCAAGTGGGCCGAGCCCGCGCCGTTCCGTGGTGCCGCGAAACAATTCGTGAGTACATACGACCCGTATTTGGGCAAGAAGTAGTCGCACCAGCACCTAGCTTCTAGAGTATTCACATAGAGTAATGTTATAGTCAACGGTGCAACTGGACGTTGTTCAAGCTAAATGACCTTTCGTAAAGCTTCGACCCTTGGCTCGACATTACAATCATAGGGTAGCCTGACCAAACTGGCCGGAACTAGAAAAAAGACGCAATATTTTCTTTTGACAAATTAATTTAACAAAAGCGTTCGAATTACAATTTAAGATATTCGTCCTCATTTATGGGTCTAAAGGTCGTCGCAAAAAGGTTGCTTAGCTTGAAATTTTTAACATTGACCACATCGTAATTTTTGTACTGTTCCCACGTTTTGGTCTTTGCTGCATAATGTAGAGGTCCTTGTTAAAATGTATCCTAGACAGTTATAGTGTACCTATCATAGAATTATACACGAAGCACTACGATAGCTTCAGTTAGATCGCTGCCAATGTATAAAATAAAATGTCTGATTAAATCGAAGCTGTCTAATTTAAGTTATCGTAGTGTACTTTCAAGTCATCTGTTAAATATAAACCCTTTTACATTTGGTTGTTGATTTCCTCGTCAAGAAATGAAGCTCGTCTTCTGCCAAATGTGCCAAAATAGTATCGAAGTGCAATCAATCGATCAATCATGTTAATTTTAAGAAAAAAAAACTATTTATAAATAGAATAGAAAGTTTGTACAAAAACATAAAGGATGGCTTAGTCGAAGCTAAAGTGCTTTTAATTGCCATATAATTAAGTTACGGTAGTTTTGATCTACAAAACCTATTAACATTTTATGTTGTAGTTAAGCACCTGTAGTAGTAGAAGTCGATTTATGCCTGCTGGAGGCTGATAGTTTGGTATGTAAACCTTCGCCCCTGAGTCATTACCGAATGTACTGATGATGTAATTACCTACCTTCATAAGGTCTACTTGGACGACAGCATAAGCTAAATACAATTAACCGCAAACCTCATTGGACAAACCCTCAATCGTTTGGAGCTGATAGACATAGACCGAACTATACTAAAAACTATTTTTTGCCAGCTGCTTCGCCCGCGTGGAGGTCAGTGTATTATACACCGTGACATTTTAGTCGTCTTACAAATGTAGTCCACTCAATGTATCCGTCGTATAATACCTCTAAACGCGATTAAAACATTGTTACCATTAATTAAGATAAGAGGTACAAAGAAAAATAAACATTGGTTTAGAATGATGAAACACCCTCCCTGTTAATAACGTTTACGTATCAGACGGTAGAAGACATCTACCTACCATTACATTCCATTATTAATTCCATCTCCATAACATATTTCGAACTACGTCATGCGTCTTAGTGAATGATATTTTCATTTTTTAAATTATGCTTATGTTCCAAAATATATTTTTTTTTTGTATAAATGATTAGTAGTCATTGGATACATTAAGTGGGCTGCCGTTGTAAGACGATTAAAATGTCACGGTGTATATATAAACCTTCCTCTTGAATCACTCTGTCTATTTATGAAAATCAAATTAAAATCCGTTGCGTAGTTTAAAAGATCTAAGCGTACAGACACGCAAAGCGACTTTGTTTTATACTATGTAAGGAAGAGGTTTAACGCTAACTTTATTTAGTGTACCGTCGTGCAAGACGTCCATAAATTCATACTTACTTACTAATAAATTCAATTATAAAGTGTATTTTACTTAGTATTATCAATCCTCCAGTATCATCAGATTATCACTGTAGTTGTAAAGCAAGATATAAATATAAGTAGACTTGATTCATGCTTATTAGTATTTTATTAGAGTTTTAGTTTGTATGTTCAGTTCGAGTTCCACGAAATCAGTACCATCGTCTAAAGATCAAAATTGTAACATAAAATGTCATATTAAAATGTATCTAAAAACTGAACATAGAAACTTTGTACATGGATGTTGTTGTTTAGACCACCATCTATGCTGTCGTGAAGATAAGTGCTATTGTGTTAGCTGTTAAAGTGATTTAAAATACCATTCAATGGAATTAATTTTGACTCAATCGCTTACTCTCAGAGAGTCAATCAAAACTTAGATCTTCGACGAGGGCTTCCATGTAATCGGTAATATTTTCAAAACTATATCGAAAATTAAAATCAACAGCACTTTCGAATTCATACAATCTCATTAGCACTTATCTTCGTCGGGCCCAGTGTTGAGTATGCACCTAATCAGTTTTGTTATTTTTTATTTATTTTTAGTTCAAGTTAATGTGTAAATTGTAATTATGCATGGTTAATTTGTAGTAGTTTGTGTAAATACAAGTATGTTGTAATAAATGTTAGAATATAGCACTGGTTTTATTGAACACAACCTTTATAGATATCGAAAACACCCATACACATCCACAATGGTGAGTAGATATATTTTTCTTGATAATAATAGTAGATAATATCGTAGAAAATTAGATAGTAGAACACATAAATGAATCTAATGTTTATCCCTATTTATTTCTCAGATGACCAATGCTACTACAGTTGAAAATAACAGCACGAGTCACGACCAAATAAATAAAGGACCATGTAACCAAACCGCAAATTCAGACAAGGAAATACAAAATTGTGTTGTAAATACACTAGTTACACAGAATAACCACTGTTCTAATAATACCAATAATAATACTTCCACTACCGATTGCGAAACAATCACCGCAACCGAAAATATTGGTACAAATAATACAAAAGATAATCAATTCGTAGATAAAAATACAGTATTAAAATACGTGTATAAGAAAGGTGACAAGGCGGAAATACCCATAAAGGATAAAGGTCATTTCAAAAACAGCTTGCGGCGAAAACGATCAGCAAATGGAATATATGACAAAAGCCCACTCCCAAGCAAGTTTCAAAAACCCGTAATAGTCAATTATGAAACTGTGCATGGATCTGGAGAAATTTTAGCACCTCTGCGTAATAGCGATAACAAAATTTTGGGAGCAAATCTAGCTGATTTTAACATTGAGACCCTTCATCTTAATCCTGATGTTAAAAAAGACGAACATATAGCTCCTAATCTCCAGAAAGACTCCAGTGAAACTGAAAACCTCAATGAAGCAAGCAATGAAAGAAGCGACAAAGAAAACGATGGCCATGCTAAATCTAGTAGCGAGAGTGAAGAGAGCGGTGAACGCAGAAACTACAAGAATGGAAAACCTCAGCATGAAAACCAAAATAGTGATGAGCGTGGAGACTATCAAAATGAAAAACCCAGCCGTGAAAATCAAGACAGCGCTGAACGCGGTGATTATAAAACATCAAAATCTGCCAATAACAGAGATGACAGTGGTGAACGCGAAGATTATCAAAACAAAAAATCTAACCGTGAAAATGATGATAGTTTGGAACATGTTGATTATAAAAACAGACAATCTAATGTCAAAGAAGATACTAGTGCGGAACGTGGTGCCTATAAAAATAGTGACTCCAGCCTTGAAAGAGGTGAGAGTGGCGAGAGCGATGCCTACAAAAACAATGAATCTAGCCGCAGGCACGATGACAGCAGTGAACGTGGAAACTATAAAACTAAGAGAAATGGTCCTGGAGATACTTACAATAGCGCTGAAAGTAATGAAAATAATCCCAGAACGAACTCTAGGTATTCGCAAAATAAAAATAGCAAAGAAAGTTCCGAAAGCGATGAAAGTAGAAAATCTGATCCCAATAGCTCTGAAAGTAAGGAGAGTATAGAAACGGATGACAGGGTTAAAAAGACACGTCATGATGCAGTTCAAGAAAGTAAAAATGCAGGATACCATAAGGATGACACATCCTATGACGCCCCACTCTTTCGTGATTCGAAACATAAAAAAGTTGAAATATATCCCAGAAAGAACCTCGAATCTTCAAACGAAAGTAGCGATGAAAGTAATGAAACTATTGAAAGAAGTAGCAAACCGCAAAAAACATACAAAACGAATCCAAAAATTGACGTCAACAAAAACTCACCCTTACGGGATATCGACTTAGGCGACTTTAACTCTGACCGAGTACACATAAACAATCATGGAAAAGTAGAACCACAAAAAGATAATCTTGAGTACGCAGATCCGAAAACTGCAGTAGAAATATTGCCACTTTCCACAGCTATACCTGGCTCAGAAATAAAAAATTATTTACCAGATGTAAACGCTTTAGCCAGTCCAAAAGTTGAGAGCAATGGTAACAAACTAATTCACATCGATGACGGAGAAGTTAGACCTGTCGTTGAAATCAATCCCGAAAGTGATAACGATGAAGAAAATACAAATTCCAATGTGAGTGATGAAGTTGAAAGTTTAGAATCAATTTTAGGGGTAAAAGAACCAGAAAACTTCGATGACAGTAGTCAAAACGACAAGATTGTAGAACAAAAAGAAGAAGTCCAAAATGGAGATGTAAAACAAGAATTTGAAAGAATTCCTGCAAATTATAATCATGTCAAGAAAACTGAAAATAAGGACAGTCCTTCCACTGAAACTCCTAAAGAAGACACAGAAGTGACACAAAGTGATGGCACACTTGATTTATTTGCGCCGGAAGATGTCAAATATGATGAACATTTAAATATTAAATTCGATGATTTAGCAATAAAATTACCAGAAATAAAATTACCGGACGACATTATAGCTTACACCAGAGACAGTTCTCCGTATAGTTATGACGCCAACAAAAAGGAAACACGACCAGAAGTCCCAAACTACAAACCAAGTTATTATTATGATCACGACGACAAAGAAAAGTCACGTGAACGTAAAGATAACAAAAAGGATGATGACGATTCTGGCGACGATGATGATGATCGCGCACCTGATACTGGGTATTACGGATACTATGATGACAGCGAGAAAAAACAAAACTATAAAACGAAGAACGATCAAGCTGAGAGTGATGAAGAGGAAGATTTGTACGAAAAATTTGTAAGAGAAAGATTTGGGAAAAAAGGCACCTTTGAAAAAAGGTCAGAAAAATTAGAAGCGGCGTCACCAACAAATCCTGAATTGTATAAAACGATTAAAAATATTCTAAAAAAGACTGCAGATATCGACGAACAAGCTAAGAAGAGTGGCGATCCCAACGCAGGTTACATGTGGACGCTAGAATATGGAGAGAAGGTGTAGTGTAATGTAATGCTAAAAACCGGGGGAAAAACAAAGCAACCAACCGAATGGGACGCGTATCGTATGGAAGCGATTCAACGTATTTTGGACCCAATTTTATTTACAAGAGGAATAATGTTATCTCACTAGATAATATTTTCATAGGCTGATAGTGTATAAGTTAGTTAAAAATAAGTATTTCAATGTACCGCATTCAATCAAATATTTCCACAAAAATAGCTTCAATGCTCAGTTTTATTTCTTGATACTTATTATTTATAACACGGTTTCGTGGATTTAACGAGACTTCGCAAAATAGTAATGGAACAATACCATGGGTACATTTTATCAAAATATAAACGATCTATTTGTCATGATTATGAGTCGCTGGGGTTCGATTCCCGCTAAGAAGCAGTATTTATATGGCCAACGGAAAGTATCTTTAGAGATGAATGTCGTAGGGTTTGTACCTGTGTACACCCTCATGGCAAAGAAAAGTCCACCTTTTCGGCTAAGAAAGAACTTGGTATCCTTTCCTAGGATAAAAGGAAAACAAAACATAAATGGGATCTCTTAAGTAATGATAATGATGTTATATTGTAAATACCTACCAATTTTATTTAAATAAAATATATTTAGTAAACTTTATTTCATCGTTTTAATATTTTTAGTTACAAACAAAAAATAACAGCAGCACAATATTTAGCAAAATTTAGCATTAATATCTCTCTTTTTATATCTTGGTTCGTGGAATCTCCTGTGTCTCCTGTCTCCTAAACTAAAGCTCCGGGATGCGGGACGAAATTCGCTCACGCTGATTGTGTCAACTAACATTCTAATATATACATATAAAAATCTCGTGTCACGGTGTTTGTGGTTGTACTCCTCCGAAGCGGCTCGACCGATTTTAAAGATTTTTTTTTTCATTTATTTGGTAGGTACGACTTATAGTCGTAAATTATTTTTCACCATCTTATCTCCACCCTCCATATTTTAATCGCGATTTTAGTATTTTTATAAACATTTATTATATTTCTCATATTTTTTTTGTATAGAATGCTTTTTATGATGATAATTATCTCGAAAGGGATTGATTTCGATATTTATTTGTTGCGAAACACTCAGCATCGGCCAAAATGTTGGTAGCAAGTAAAGTCATCATAATTATAGAGATGAATGCACAAAGGCGCGCGCACGAACAGAGGCGTCTTTACCTATGGTGCAGGGTGTGCGGCGCACACGGGCGCCGGGTCTAAGGGGGCGCCGAACGCCCTCTAATGCGACACCTCCAAAGATGCGTCACTCGCGGCGCCGCGGCCGCCCGGCGGCGGCGCTCTTTAAAGACCCTGCGCTCGTGTTATGGCCGACGCCGGGCGCGCGGTAGCAAAGCCACGGTAATATTATCTATACAGTATTCCAACTTCATACAAACGGACGCAACGCGAGCTATATCTACGCGCCTCGATCTCGGCATGCGCTCGGCATGAAGACAGTCGCGACTGTGCCGGACGGTGTGTTGTTTTTATAACAATAACCGCGCGACTTTTTCACAAAAAATAAGTTCAAGTAGGTACGTATTTAATATAACGAGTAGGATATATAGAAAAAATGGAGGAAATATTCCGAACTTCCTTTAAGCTTTAAGTATATTATAATGCGGTTTATTTATACTTTAAAATTTAATAATAAAGCATTTCGTACGTCTCAGACGAGGCGCAAATATTTTTTTTATAAGACCGATTTGTTACCTACTCAAACATTAACGAGGTTTTTTAATTAAATCTACCAATCAAAAAACAACACGCATACGCATTTTTATTGAACACTTCTTTAAATTCACATTTTCACAAAGTATTTTATTTGTTTATATAAAAAAAAAATATTTACAATCACAAAACTAAATGGAAACACAAAGTAGGCAAATGTAACTAAAATGCTGGAGGCGGGCAGCCCTATCGCATGTTTAGGTACCGCGCGGTTGTAGGCATTTCTTTTACGGCCGAGCGAGTTACAATGCTGTATAGATAATAGTAGGTACCGTGGCAAAGCAAGACTACTCCTTTTCCTACTCTATTTAAATTTACACAATAACTTTTGTTTCAACGTGAAATCAGCCTTAAAACAGATAATTAAAGATTAAATTGGCGTAATGTCGCATCTTGCATCGCTACCAAACAAAGGCGCGTGCCGGCATCGGCACCTGTTTGTTTTGATTCGTTTGACAACACGCCGACAATCAATGCTAACTCGGCTGAGAATGCTATAAAATTCAAATTAAAATTCCCAGGGACGTGCGGCGGTCATTTTCAAAGGCTTGTGTACGCGCGCCGCAATTTTTGTTTTACCGCCACACCATAGTTTTGCAAAATAAGCCTTGATTAAATTTGATTAAGTATCATCTTTGAATAAACATGTAAATATGAAGTAAATCGGCTTTTCTTTTGATAAAAAATATATAAAAAGTAAGATTTGGTTATTTGCTTGCACAATTATTGCGACATGCCTCGAGGTCGGAGGTCATCAAAATAGCTAACGAAATTCATGAAAAAAAAACCAAACATCGAGTGATAAATACTGATATTGAAGTTAAATCTATGCTCGTACCTATACGACCTAGGATTTTTCATTTGTTTATCCTACTGCAGTGCGGAACAAACAAGGTAAGTTAAAGTGCATTAATATGTACCTACTAGTATACTTAGGTATTTATTTGAACAACGAACTACTTTTTTATTTTATTTATTTATTCCGTTTGATTGCCTAATGTAGTTAGTTACCTAGGTACCGCGACGTTGATTGATGTGTCATATCATATCCATACTTATATTACCTATAAATAAATGCGAAAGTAACTTTGTCTGTCTTTCTGTCTGTCTGTCTGTCTGTCTGTCTGTGTTTTACGCTTTCACGGCTCAACTGCTGAACCGATTTGGATGAATTTTGGTATCGAGATAGGATAGCTGAGTCCTGGGGAAGGACATAGGTTACTTTTATTCCGAAAAAGTGCAAAGATCCCAGGGGAATCACGATATACAAATTCCTCGCGGACGAAGTCGCGGGCAGAAGCTAGAAATAAAATTAAATAATACGTAGTCCAAGTTGCAACAACTAGTTCTCTGGGCCTATAGTAATTTACATTGTTAGTTCTTTTAGGTGCCTATACTTAGTTTTTTATTTATTTTAGATGTCTGATGGCAATGGAAAAAAGAAACTTTCTGGTGCACAGAGTCGAAAAAGAAAGCTGGAGAAGGAACAGTCTCTGAAAAAGAATACAAGTTCTATTAAAAAGTTTTTTGTTCGACCCGGTCCATCCTCGGACGAACACCTGGAGACAGAGACATATGAAAACCTAGATAATTCTACAGCAGAACTCGTCACTTCTACTTCACCGCCGCCGCCGCTGCTGTCTTTATCGTCGGTAGTTGAAGAAGACGAAGAACCTCCTAGTGCCGAAGCGTCTCCGGAGAATATACTTCGAGAAGATATAATTAATGATCTCGCGTTATGGCCACAGGTGTTATCCGATAAACAGAGAATATTTTTGATGGAGCGTGGGCCAGTACAGGTAAAAGTGGGTTCATATCCTTCGAATAGTTCGAAAAGATCTTTTTCAAATGCTTATTAGACTAAAAAGATGTTAAATAATGAAACCGTTTTAAGAAACTGGCTGGTTTACTCTAAGTCAACTGATTCTGTTTATTGTTTTTATTGTAAACTTTTTCATGCTGATGCGACTCCGACTCCTTTTAATGGTGAAATGGGTTACAAAGATTGGCAGCATTTGTCTACTGCTATAGAACGTCATGAAAAGAGCTTAGGGCACCTATCATGTCTTAAGAAACAAATTACATTGAAAACTGTTATTTTAAAAGAAAAGTCGGTAGATTTCTTGCACCAAAATGAAATTGATCGGGAAAAAAAACGTTGGGTTGCAGTACTCGAACGAATAATCAACATAATTCATTTTTTAGCGAGGCAATGTCTGGCTTTTCGGGGAAGATCTCAAAAAATTTACGATTCTGATAATGGTAATTTTTTAAAGCTGGTTGAATATACCTCTAACTTTGATAATGTGCTTGCGGAACACATTGCCCTTATTCAAAAATCTGAGTCACGCCTAACTCATTATCTTGGCCATAATATTCAGAATGAAATAATACAATTATTGGGAGAAAGAATAAAAAAGCTATTGTTTTGGAATTGACACAATCTAAATATTTTTCCATTATTTTAGATTGCACTCCAGATATTGCACACGAAGAACAAACATCGGTTGTCGTACGGTACGTTCTTTTAAATACAAGCAACAACAAGGCTGAAGTAAAAGAACACTTTCTGGGTTTTTTTCCTATAACAGACACTACTGGCCTGGGCTTAACTCAATTTTTGTTAGATTGTTTAATCTCAAACGAAATTGACATACAAGATATGCGTGGTCAAGGTTATGATAATGGTGCAAACATGAAAGGGAAACATATAGGTCTACAAAAACGAATTTTAGAATTAAACCCGCGCGCATTTTATGTACCTTGTGCGGCACACAGCCTAAATTTGGTAGTGAATGACGCTGCTAAAAGTTCATTAGAAATTGTCAATTTCTTTTCAATTGTGCAGGAAATTTATGTTTTTTTTTCTGCGTCAACAGCACGTTGGCAAATACTTGCTAAAGAAGTGCCAACTTTAAGTCTAAAACCACTCTCAAATACTCGATGGGAGAGCAGGGTTGAAGCAGTAAAAGCTCTACGTTTTGAACTGGGAAAAGTGTATGATGCCTTGTTTATTCTGATAGAAGCAAAGATGCAGAGTCAAGAAATATGGCAAATTCATTACTGGCAAAAATTAAGTCGTTTAAATTCATCTGCTCTCTGCTTATTTGGTTTGAAATTTTAAGCAAGATAAATATAGTTAGCAAGGCCCTTCAAAAGTCAGACGTTGTATTGTCAGAAGCGGTGAAAATGATTAATAATGCAAAAATAAGTTTGTCTGAATTTCGTAATGAGCCCGCTTTTGAGGAGCTCCTTAACAGGGCGAAAACTGTAGCGGAAGAAGTCGAGGCAATAGTAGAATTTCCCACACCTGCACGCCCTCGCGCTCGTAAAAGGTTTTTTAATTATGAGGCGGAGGATGAACCGATAACAGACGCGAAAACACATTTTAAAGTAAATTTTTACTACTATTTGTTAGACACCGCAATTACTAAGTTCGACGAACGGTTCGAACTTTTGAATGAAAATAATGAAACTTTTTCATTTCTTCAAAAATTGAAACACTGGAAAGATTTGGACTCTGATACAAAAAAAACACATTGCTCTAATTTAGAAAATAAACTTTGCCATGCTGGCTCTTCAGATGTAGAACAGTTCGAGCTCTATAATGAAATCGAATTATTACCGATGTTTATTGATGATTCCACTACGCCGTTGGATATTTTAAATTACTTGTTTACGAATAAATTAATTTCAGTGTTCCCAAATCTGTCCACAGCACTGAGGATATACCTGACACTTCCAGTCACGGTCTCACATAGCGAAAGGTCATTTTCTAAACTAAAAATAATTAAAAACTACCTTAGATCAACATTGTCGCAAAGTAGATTGACAAATTTATCGTTAATAAGTATTGAACATGAAATCAAAATTGAAGTTAGTGACATTGTTAAAGATTTCGCTAATGCAAAAGCTCGAAAAGTAACTTTTTTGTAAATACATTTGTGTGTACGAGCGTCCTGTTATGTACTTAACTATAATAGTTTTTAAATTAAATATTTTTGAAAGAACTACAAAGTTGTGATTTTTTTATTCTTATAACCCCTTCCTTCCTAAAAAAACTTATTGCTTCCCGACATCATTTAAAATTGCACCATTTGCATCCGAATTTCCGTTTGAAAATATAACTATGTATTAGTATTCCATTTTGACCCCGCTCCTACTAGACTAGAGGGCGCCAGGGTACTGGTTGCACACGGGCGCCACAAGGGCTAGAGACGCCTCTGCGCACGAACGCGAATTGGAAGCACTAAATCAAACTATATAAGATGCTGTGCCTACAGATAGATGTGTCAGCCATTTTTCAGGTTTTTTCACTACAAATTACTTACCTGCCATACCTCGGGGAACAGTTTCGTTGTCTGTCTCCGAAACGCATATCAGATCTATATGAAATTGGACCACACGGAAAGCACCTTAGCTTTCAAATAAAAAAAGAATCATGGCCGGGAATCAGCCTGGGATTCCCGATGCCCAGGGCGTCTCCTGCGGAGGCTAGGGCCGTGAGGACGCCTATACTGCCTCTCCCTCACGTGCGCCGCCTCCCTCTTTGCGAGCATCACTGCTTCGCAGAAGGAGGCGACGACTACCTATGCACTCTCGCTCCGTAGCTTGGTCTGGACCACCCCGTGGAAACACCCCGGCGTTTCCTTCCGCCTTATCCGAAACAGGAACCTCCCGAAACAACCGTGTCCGGTGAGGACCTGCGCCAGGAGGAAGGTGAGAACGCCATGCCACCTCTCAAGCCACTCTTCAAAAAGAGGACTTACGGCCGCAATTGTGGCGTGGCCAGTACTAGTAAACGCTGACACTAGTGCTTAGTCAGCACCGGTCCTTCTAGAACTTGATTACTCACTGGCTAACAGCCAGTTCGGGTTTGGCATTCAAAGAATTGGGACGTATACCGAGTTTTCCCCAAAATATATTGTCCTTGTTTTATTTTGTCCTTATTTAGGAAGTATCAATAAACCTTTTTTTTTATGATTCGGGACTTTGCATTCTAACAGTTCGTAAAGCACAGCTGTGATAACCTCTATCATAACTCGATAGTAGCTCAACATAATGTAGGTAGATGTGGCATCTAGAAACCGCTTTTTTCTTTCGTAGTACCAGATTGTCTTAACTCGGTAGGAGCCCGACTAACATAGGTGCGTCAGCTAGAAAACGCTTTATGCCTTCGAAATACCAGGTTACCATAACTCGATAAGAGCTCACCACACGCTTCACCCCGCCCGCCGCTCTGCCTCGTCGCTCATGCTGCTGCGCCCTGCTATGCCTACGACGCATCTGTACATTTCACGTCTACGTCATTCCACGAAGATTGAGGAAGTCATGCAGTACTTGAAAGTGAAGACCAGCTGGACTCTGAGGGTCGAAAGATTGGAATCGCGGCACGCATCAACTTTAAGTCATTCGTGGTACGAGTTCCAACCCAGCATCTACAGACCTTCTTGAAAGAGGACTTTTGGCCGAAAGGTGTCGTATATCGACGCTTCCGAGGACGGTTACGCGACACCTCGCAGCGATACACATACACGACGCCGACCACTTTACGTGTATAGTTATAGTTTTAATAAGTTTCTTAATATGTTTTAGTTTATTATTATTTTTAACTTCTCCCGCGCTGGCTGGAGCAGGAGAACGTGTCAGACTTTTACTGACTAAATAAAACCCACCCGTGTTCCCTCAGTCGCCTGTGTGCCAGGGGCCACAGTATCTCTTTCAAACAACCCGCACCCCTGACAGCTGGTCGGGTATTCCCGGATTGGCTCGATTTTATTTATATTTTGGCGTTTAGTGTGCTGTTCTGAACAGTTATGAAAGTTGAGGTACACACGGCTACACATCAAGCTATTTCCAGTATAAGCTGAATTCGGATTGTATAGGATTTCCGTACAGTGGGAGATCAGCGTAAACTGGAAATGTATAGCTTGATGTGTAGCCGTGTGTACAACCAAATAATGTTATTACATTATTTTAATTGAAAGCTATTCCTTTCTTTTTTAATTTCACATTATCTTCTTAGAAAGCTATACTTAATATTATAAAGAGGAAATACATTTTTGTGTGTGTTTGCTCAGAATAAGCTCCGAAACGACTCAACCGATTTTAACCATTTTGTCACCAATAGAAAGCTTAATTAACAGGAAGTAACGTAGGCTATAATTTATTTAAAAAAATAATAGAGATCCTTTAAGAAAATTGCAATAATGTAACCCAAAGCAGATTTTTTTTGCCAATACTTTCAATATGTGGCGTGCGCTGAGATAACTATTGATGATACTTAAAAATTATGTACTACATGATAAAAGTACTTATGTCACAACAGCAACTTTTGGGTTCTAAAATTTAATTAGATCGCCGGTAGGAACAAAACTTGGTTACATTCGTATCGTAGTTTTCTTATACAAATAAATAGATTTATAGTTTATAAAATATTAACATACATTTGGAAAGCTAAAGAAGAAGAAGAAGGCGCAACTAAACGTAGGACATCATGAATAGCATGACTCTAATGACACTTGTCAAATGTCAGAAACTTAACCTCATTTTTCTCTTTAGTCAAAAGTACATTTTGTGAAGCAATCTTGACTTGAAAAAGCAGTATTTTATTAATTAAAAGCAAATTCTAACGAGCAGGTACAGATTAAAGAAAACTTTTTGTCAAAATGTCTGAAGAAATCCAAAGGAAGATGCAGAAAGAGCTGGAACTGTTGAGTGGAATACAAAAAGAATACCGTAAGGCGGTTGCACAGAAACAACAATTAGATAGTCAGTTAAATGAAAACAAAGCCGTAAAAGAAGAGTTAGTACTGTTAAAAAAAGACGCTGAAGTATATAAACTGATTGGACCCGTTCTAGTGAAGCAAGAGTTATACGAAGCTACTCAAAATGTAACAAAGCGAATGGAGTACATCAGTAAAGAGATAAAAAGAACAGATGATCACATATCCGCGCTAGAAAACAAACAGGAAGCCCTCCAAGAAAACCTGAATAAGCTAAAGAATGATCTTAACAAACTTAAAATGAAGGCTTGAGAAAACTTCTTTGTGCACCACCAGGAAACGCTTCAGTTTGCAATTATTAATATTACTTTTGCATTATGTGTATTTAACTAATTATACTTTTAATAACTCTCACCGTTTTTTAATACATTTATCCCTTAAATATAAATACCATTTGCATTATTTTGGGTAGTTTTAGATTTTTAAGTATCCTTTGTTAGAAACTGCACTATCTCCATTGAGTTCTAACCAAAGATCAGAAAACACTAAATACTGTTAAATGGATATAGCTTAAAATGTTTAAAACATCATTCTGTCTGTCATCTACAAATAATTGATTGTCAATGAAATTCAATTTCATTCACATTAATTTTAAAACATTCATTTCATTCTCAAAAAATAAAGTGCTGACCAATGAAAAAAATGCTTTTTTTATAGGAAATTATTTAGCGCTAAACATGTTTAGTAATGTGATGCAAGCAGGCTTTATGACAATTTGTAAATGTCCACATATAATTAAAACAGGCATATCCTACATCTGTAAGAAAAGACAAGTGGATTCCGCTCACCTATTACAGTGAATATTCTCAGCACTAAGTTATTTTCTTACTAATAATCGTAAAACTAGTCTCATGATCACACAATAGACATATCATTGTGTAACCTGAATCTCTAAAACAACTGAGATTGGAAAAGTTAATCTAATCTAATGCTTTTTCTTTCTGACAACCACTCATATGTGATTGACAAAGCGGTGTTCGCCATAAAATATGGAACTGACTGTTCGATTTTTAACATGTTGACTGTCCCGTCTATTTTGGGTAATTTCATGTCACATCCTATGGAGTTTTTTATAAACTAAACTTTATTTAATGTTAAGAGGCTGATATTATGTTGTACAGGCCTCAATAACAACATGTAATACATGAACATCACAGCCGGACCTAAAATGTATTCCATGTATTGCACCAACAGTCATTGTGTTACAGGCGCGGTCTGAGGGGGGGGTCCTAGGAGTCATGACCCCCCCAAAGCCGTAAACGTAAAGCATAAAATAGTAATTTTTCGAAAACATAATACATTTTCTTATTAATATGTAGGTAGTCTTTATCTGTGACCCCCCCCCGTCTTTGGCTGCGACCGCGCCTGTTGTGTTAACTCTTGTTTTGTTAAATTCTGAATAGAACATGTATTTTTAAGTGTTCTCCTCACTCACTGCTATAGAGTGATTCAGCCAAATTTTGATTTAATCACTACCTATGTTATGGTGTGTATAAGAGATGGATAAAGGTGTCATCATCATCATCATTTCAGCCGAAAGACGTCCAGTGCTGGATATAGGCCCCCCTTAAGCTCCGCCACTTCCACTGGTTCTGTGCTTCCTGCATCCAGCGTACTCGAATATCATTGGTCCACCTTGTGAGAAGCCTTCCAACTTTACGTATTCCGGTACGCGGTCGCCACTCCTGAACTTTTCGGCCCCATCGGCCATCTGTTCTGCGAGCAATGTGTCCTGCTCACTGCCACTTAATTTTGGCAATTCTTCAGGCTATGTCGGTTACCTTGGTTCTTCTGCGGATCTCTTCATTCCTGATTCGATCACGCAGGAAAACTCCAAGCATAGCCCCTCTATTGCCCTTTGGGTGACTTTACGCCTGCTTGTAAGGCCCATTGTGAGCGCCCACGTTTCGGTTCTATATCCATCACTGGCAACACGCACTGGTCAGACTTTCGTCTTGAGAAAATGCGGTATGTGGGACGAGACGATATTGCGAAGCTCCCGAACGCTGCCCAGCCGAGTCGGATTCGACGAAACGACGATTGACCTCTTTCTCGAAATTGGACCTACCTACCTAACGGGACAGTTTGTCCTAGCTAAACGTACTCGGTCCACAACTTCGAGTGCAGCGCCTCCGATCGTTATGAGAGTGGGTGTTACAAGGGCAATGGACATGACCTTTCTCATGCCCATGTTCATTTTAAGACCCACTCTTTCGAAAGCTCTACTGAGGTCATCGAGCATTGTACTGAGGTCGTCCGTGGTCTCAGCTATGACAACTATATCATCGACAAACCGAAGGTGAGTGTTGTACTCGCCATTGATGTTGATGCCAGCCCCTTTCTAGTCCAGAACCTTGAAGACATCCTCCAGTGCAGTGGTAAAAAGTTTCGGTGAGATAACGTCTAACTGTCTCACACCTCGCTGCAGGAGGATAGGTTTCGAGGTCTGGTTCTGGAGTCGGACTGACATAGTGGCGTTTTCGTACAGACACTTCAACACTTCGATGTACTAATAGTCGATCTGGCACCATTGGAGGGACTGCAGTACAGCCCATGTCCCGATCGCATCGAAGGCTTTTTCGTAGTCTACAAACGCTAAACAGAGAAGCAGGTTATTATACTCTTAGGGTAAAGGTGTAGGAACATATTTAAGACAAGAGTATTTATACATAGAATCTTTATTATTTGTATATCATCCAAAAATAATACAGATGGCACTTTATTCCTGTTGTACCCAATAATACTAATTATATAAATATATTTCTATCTCCACAATGATTTAAATCTAAAAAAAATTGTTTTGTATAAGACCATAGAGCGCCATTTTCGTTTACAATTATCACATTTTAATGAATAAAACTAACTTACACTCAGTTCTTATTTTCTAAGGAAAAATCTAAAATTTTGCAATGGAATAACATGAAAATAAATTATTAATGAAGATCTAATTGATAAATCGAAATTTTATCATAAAGTATAAATAAACTTAAATATAACAACACAATGAAAAAAATAAAGCACTGGAATGCTTACAATATTATACCTTCCTAAGATATTGGTCCCTAGATGAAGGAACATCCATGTCTTAAATCACTATACCTAAGCATCACATCTTGATCTGACTATTTATTACCAAATCTTTAACAATAAACATTATTACTATCAGCCCATGTAGAGAGAGTAATCATCCCAAAACTTGTATACTTACTATCTAATCCATAAGAACACACACTAGTGTAAACTGTACTTAACTTGTATCTAAATCTAACTGTATATAAAATACTTAATATCAAAAATATAATAATGGCATTTATGTAAATGGAATAAAATATACTCTTTGCTACCCAAAATACACAGTAGAACACTACCATCTCTTCAAAGTTCTAGCTAGCTTGATTATCTTAACTTTTCTAAGGTTTCAGGTGCCCCTTTACTTAATTCTGCTCTGAACACATGGCACGCTACAAAACGGCATCTCCTGTTTGACGACAAAACGTCCACTCAGTAAACTTTTCCCGCACATTCGACCAGAGCATATGAAGCATTCCGCATGCCAGTGCATATTGCCCCACGACACTCCTTGTTGTTCCGGTCCAATAACACCACTGCAGGCGCGACAACGTTCTGCGTAGAACTGATCGTAACACTGTAAACATATTGGGAGACCAGTCTTATCATCTGGAACGTACTTCTTCCCGCCAAGCGGGGCGTCGCAGTGATAGCAACAGAAATGTTGGACATGGAATGCCCTTCCTTCCGCAGCTGTGTAGGGACGCGTAAATATCAGTTCATCACATCCTGCGCAACGCGGGATCTCCAACACATCAGCCAAATCTCTGGCGCAGTAAATCTCGCCTTTGTAGAAGAAGTACACAAGGTCAGCCAGTAGCTCATTACATTTGCTGCACGTGAAGCATTGTGGATGCCAAATTGCTTCGTGGCCAGCCCTCTCCGCTTTCACGGCGACTTCGCCCGCGAACATCGACTTAGTACAACGCTGGCACGGCACTCCCTCATTATAAAGTTTCCTGTTGAACTCCACCTCAACAGGACTCAGCGACAAGTCTGCAAGCTGATCAATAATCTGCTCAGGATTGTCGCCATAGTTGTGTGCAAGAGCTAGGTAGTCAGCATTTTCGCCAACTGGATGCATATTATCAAGAGGTTGGTTGTTCCAATCTGTGCCAGGAGGAGGTGGCACAGAGCCAGGTGATGGTGGTACACCGCCAGGATATGTGCTGTAGTTCGGCAGTGGTGGAGGTGGCAGGTCATCCTCAGAGTGACTTCTGAGATACTCTCGCAAAGGCGCAGTCTGTTGAGGTTCCACTTGATTAATAGGCTTTGTAACGGTGGAGTACTGAGGGTTGATCTTTGTAGAGCAAAGAGTGCCACTGTGTTCAGGAGTTACTGGCTCGTGTTTCCAGCTCCATATCTCTCCATTTGGAGCGAATATGGTTCCCTTCTGTATTCTGCTGTCCATCAGTTTAGCTGTGCCCATAACATTGTTATTGCTGTTAGACCACAAGTCTGGCATTATTTGAGCTCCAAGAGACTTGCTGGAAAACTCATTAGTTTCGTCCTTGAACTGAGGATTATTATTGTACTCCTCGCGGAAGAGTTTGATTGGTTGCAGATAAACATCATGTTCAACTGGCATGTTCAAGTCATCTAAGTTTTTGAACAGTTTATCGTAAACAGGGCCGTGTTCAACCGCACTCTTGATTCTGTCTGATTCAATACGCATAATATGAAGTTTGTCCTTTACGATGCGACTGAGTATGGGACTGGATTTGTAATCTGGGAGATTTGCTGCGCTGCTAACGACATTTCCTTGGGTATCTAAGACCAACTTCTTATCGGAAGCATTCTTCGGGACGATATTGTATTTGACTCCTCTGGATACATTGGATATTTTTAGCGGCAGTGCATAGGATTTGGGGGCGGAGTGTGTCTTGCTGCTCTCGACTGAGAAGACATCTCCATTCTGTAGAGGTGCAACTCTGACGACATTACCCATACCCACGACATGGTCTTTGATACGAGTGATATATTCCTGGAACACAAATGTTTTACGTTAGTCAACTATACTTACTTAGTTATAACATACATAATGCACATAACATTCTATTTAAAGAGTTAGTAAGGCGCACTATCACTACTGTTATCACCGGCAGGCTGACCTAAATTAAGTGACGTAATTCTGTGTGCAACACATTCTACATGTATTTCCTTTACTTGCGTAGGGAAACAAATACAACCCGATTCAAACTTTATGGTGGCTCGGAACATGAGGCGAGTCGAAACACTCGTAATAAATTCAAGTGTCATCGGGGTTGAGGGATGTGGTACTGCGCAGGGATTAGCGCAGTTCAGAACTGGAAACCGGCCAGACGCGTACTTTATACTGATGCAAACAATTTTCTCGGTTCTCGGCTGTTTAACCGGACTGTTGTCGGTGACGGTTGTCTCAATAAATTAAGGCCTCCAGCCAGGGATAAAAACTATGCGCGTACACGCTACGACAACCCCTCTGGGGTACAGACCCCAGCTTAGGATGTCGCTGGGGGAGGCCAGCAAGGGATGGGCTGGATCGAAATTATGATTCAAATAGGTTTCTGTGGTTAGCTTTATTGTGTAACGTGTAGGTCAGAATTTTGCAAGCGCTGGTAATGTTTAGGCAGATTTATAAACTAAGAAACAATTCGGGATATTCTAGGGGTTATTACACATTACGCATGTCTTTATGTCCTTGACTGCCTACATAATATACAGCTGTAGCAAAACTATCTGTCTCACTGTTACTTTTTCACTCTCTTTTTATCCCGGCAGTAGGTAGCTTCCAATGGGATAATTTCCGACCCCCATGCGGGCTAAAGCATGTTTTAAAACCGTCTATGTTTGGGTAGCGAAAAATACTAGGTATGCTGTTCCATAAAACTGGTTGAGTAAATACCTAAGTAAGTATGGGTACTTACAGTATGTTCAGACTTTTCAAAGTCGGTAGCGTGTTGCCGGACGGCCGGAGCGACGTCGTGCGGAGGTAGCTGCGTCCGGAGCTGAGCGCGCCGGCGACGGGCCGCATCCGAACCGGATACCGGCGCCAAGGGGCCCAGGCATGACATGTACTCAGATACCTGGTAAAAAATTATGTGATTATATTTAAAGTTTTTGACTGAATTACTTTAATGATGAAGTTCAAGTTATGTATTTTAGGACCTTTTTCTTACATAACATACATAAAGCTAAAAAAAATTGAGTTTCACATATGGTATATATTACATTGGTTAAATATACACATGGTTGCAAGCATGAGTAGTGAGCTTGTGGACTTGAGTGTAAGTTCAAGTCAAAATGATCCAAACATTATTTCCATAGGGAAATCCAGTCCAGTCCATTTGTACTCCCTTAATGGCATGGACTTGCCCTGTTCTAAGTGGCTTAAATCTGTATTATTCAGAAGCGTGCAAAGGTTAACCTAGCTGTACTATTATAAGTATAGAATGGTAGATAATTCACATGATATGAATTATCAAGATCAAAATAGTTTAGTTAGATTTCTGCAACATTATGTATCCTATCAAGTTCTTCTATCTTATCACTAGTTATTATGAAATCCAGAATATTAGCTATTATTCTTAGCTTATTATGTATTTAAGTGTTACTTACCAACTCTGTTGAAGCATTTGGAGGCACCCAATCAAGTTTGACAGGCTTATCAGTTACTCCTCGAATTTTGATCAGTGGCACTGGAAATTAAACACGTGATTTTTTTAAGTTTTGAGTCAAAAAGTATTTTGAATATAATGGTTGGCTTCCGATCTAACTGGATGCACCTGACTGAACACCAGTAATACCAGTAGGGCAATACAATACCCCTTGATAAGACTGATTTACTGACTGATTTTAGCTAATAATAGCTCAACGTTGCTCAGTTTATAGTTTTCAACACACAATATCTCATAGGAGGGCTACTTCCTACAATACAGGGGATTCAAAAGAGCCATTTATAGGTTTGTTATGGATGTTAATTTACAAAAACACTCACTTGAAGCCTTCTTAGGTCTGGCAGTGCCCAGTAGTTCAAACTGAGCCCATCCCGATAGGTCGTCATCTTGAACATCATGGACATCTTTACTGCAGTGGCATGACCGGCACACCTTCCTCCAGAAGTGAAGGTCCAACCCGGGACATGATGGTCCTAAATAGACATATTCAAATAGAAATGAAGTTTACATGAAGAAAGATCGATAACCTTAGAGGTGAAATTCAATGAGGGGCTTTATCCCGGCCTGAACAAAAAAAGGTTTATATTATAAACTGTTTGATAGCAATTAGAGCTTAAACAGGTAGGTAGGAAAACGGGCTGATGTCCGCAACTCTATTTTGCCTACGGTAAGAGCTTAAATAATTTTAATGTAAATGTTTTTGCATAGAGGAAGCTTGATTGTATAGTAACGAAAGTAGATTACAGGGTACTTTTTAAGTTGGTGGGCAGCACAGTGCATAGTGATAAACTGCCTAAAACATTATACGCAAACATTCATCAGTGATCAATATTATATTATAACCCTTATATGAAAACGGCATGGCACACATTTCAAAAACAGATAAAACACCGCTTCCTGTAACTATTTTTATTTATTAAGGAATTTAACAAATGCACTGATGTGAACTCATTATCCATTAACACTGGAATAATAGACTTTAATTAGTTAGTCATTAGGGATATTTCCTCACTTAGCAATACTATGGTTTATGAATCACCCAGGAAAATTATTAATAAATTCACTATAGCTTCCGGGAATCCTACTACAAATTGTTATGACAAATGGACAGTTATTTATAACAAAACAAAACTGCAAGAGGTGAATCAGGAACCAAATAATTAAATTAGTTAATATGTATTAATCATTTACTTAAGGCTTCCCAGAAATAATAATATGTTCATTCATAAAATTCCAGATGGAATATTAAACCAAAAACATTTAATGCTTATGAATACTTACTATAATATTCATAGCAATGATAACGATTGCATTGTTATTAATGACGTCATTCATACCGATTATAGCTCGAATGTTCTCATGTTATGCAAATTCTAATAACCATCCCAACTTTAAGAAACTAAAAATTGTATTTAGAAAAAACTTGTGAACATTAAGCTAATAGTTTTGTTATTATTTACCGCAAGAGTTGCACGGTGCACCGGCGCCGCTATCATGACCAAGCCGAGCTTTGCTTAACTTCTCTCTTTGACTTTCTAGCTTAGAAAGCCAAGCCGGTGCTTCTGGAGTCTCCACACACGACCCACTCATCTGAAAGGGACAAATTATAAGTTATCAATTTTTTTAAACAAAGTACAAAAGTTAGCTCATCGCGTAAACACAAAGTCAAAGTTTAAAACTTTTCAAATTACCTTTTTATCCGGAAACTTAGACATCGCACTCTAGGATAACTTTCTTATTGTATTACATTAATGGACTACCTTGTGAAGTTGTGATATTTAATTAAAACATAAACTCAACCAACCAATTTTAGGAAACGAGATAAATATAAGTACTTGTGAACATAGCTACAGATAAAAATATCATATTCATGACATCATGACGTTCGTGACAGTATCGGGGCAAAGGCAGGGCTGTCCGTACGGTGGAAAAAAATATCGATATTTTTAGCTATGATGAGAATAAGAAAATAATTCATCCACAAATTAATCCCAAGTCAAAAATAATATTATATTTTAGAGATTTTTATGGAGCACAACCAAATGTCCTGGCTTTGGTATTGATCGTCGAATCGTTGAGCTCCTTAACTTCTGAGTTGAGCTCCACAATTACTGACACATGCGTGCACTGATATAATCGATGTAACTCTTTTCTCTAAATACCATTTCAGACGCTAATCAAGGTCCTTACAAGATCTGACCTGGATAATGTGTGGATTTTAAACACATTTTCTTTTTAAAATAATGATGGGAAATACCGACCCAATAAAGTTAAAAAAATATGCTTTGACGTCTAAAAGTGTTGGTACAAACCAAAATAAATATCAAGTATCATTACATGTTTAGAAATAATAACCCTCCTTCTGATGCTGCCGCGAAGAAAAATTAAATAATTTACCGATCAAGTGTACAAACAACACATTTATAGAAACGAAAGACAAATAGGCTCGTAATGTAGCATGCCCTATTAACATTTCCATTAATTATTTAGGGTTTTAAGTATCCTAATTAGGTACTCGAAATTAATTTTTTCAAAGTATGTATGACGAATAGCGACACTAAATAATGCGTATAAATGAACGCACCATCATCCGTCAACTCAGTTTCATTAATAATCTGTATCCCTTCCGTAATGTCCCCATCCATCTTTCAATGCGTTTCCTATTCTAATTCGATGTAAAATTTTAGAAAACTTGCTCCTTCTATAAATAGTTTCTCAGTGCTTCAATTCTTTGTTGTTCATATAGTGTTTGTAATTCAAAGGGAGTGACAAAAACTTTTTATACGGTAATATTAACTGATTGTTTTCAACATACGTTTTGGTTTTACAATGAGTCATAGGTTTGCCTTTATTTATCAATAATATTCTCTTCCATAGATGTCATCAGGAAGGCCGATCAAATGTGTGGTCGTCGGCGACGGTACTGTCGGTAAAACTTGTATGTTAATATCCTACACCACAGACAGTTTTCCAGGAGAATATGTGCCTACAGTGTAAGTTATGTTCACAATGTACTGTGAACTGTAAATATTGCTTGAATGGAAGTAGCAAGTGTTTGTAAAGTTGGAATGTTTCACATAGTGATATGGTGAATGTAATTATTGTAGATTCGACAATTATTCAGCGCCTATGGTTGTGGATGGAGTAGCAGTCTCTCTAGGACTGTGGGATACCGCAGGACAGGAGGATTATGACAGACTTAGACCGTTAAGTTACCCACAAACAGATGTCTTCCTTATATGCTTCAGTGTGACAAGGTATGTAAATTTACAATCTATTTCTTTATCTGTATGTACAGTACAAACACAGTGTTAAATGCTTTTAATAATTACTGTATGAATTAACATTAATCAGGCAGTCTTAGTTAGCCACAGTAGGTTTATAAAGATCACAACTTTATTATTTTATGCTTCACTATCATGAACAGAAGTTCTTAACTGGTTCCATCCAGTTCTTACCCATGTTTGTCTTCACTCCCACTTATTCTAGCAATCCCACACTAATTGTGTATTTGTCCTGTTAATGTTCACTGCTAAACATAGACTTATTTGCTAATCAAATTCATAGCCTATTATAAAAAAAAAACTAATTTTGCAATTCTCTTTGTAGCGTTTCCTTTCTTTTGCCCTTACTATGTTCTAAATATATCTAGTAAAATACACCTATAAGTATGTAGAGAGACAAAATAAATTCATCAATAGTGAGTTACTAATGAAATTGTTTTATTTTTAGCCCATCGTCTTATGAAAATGTAACTTCAAAATGGTACCCAGAGATAAAGCACCACTGTCCTGATGCACCCATAATATTGGTTGGTGAGTAACAACAATGAAACATTATAAAACGTGATTCTAAATCTGGTATTTTAAGTTATTTAATTTTACACCTTAATTATTATTAATTTACCTATCAATAATTTTCATTATCCTATTTGACACATCATATACTTAATTATTTTAAAATTAAGCTGTTTAGTTATAATGGTTTATAATTGTGCACAGAAAAATATGTATAGGTGAAAGATTTTTTAAATATTATTTTAAATAGGAAGTTATCACACTAAGCAAACTCCTTCAGGCAACCTTTGGATGGACTAAAAGATATAGAAGATTACTTTGGGTATTATAATATAAAGTAGTGATGTACCGACTAGTCGGGCATATTTGTAGTCGGCAACGACTAGTCGGCTAGTCCGCCAAAGTCATAGTCGGCCCATCTCTAGTATAAAAATATTCATTTAATTAAAACATCTTTGTTTCAAATTATAGGTACAAAGATTGATTTGAGAGATGACCGTGAAACACTCAGTTTACTATCTGAACAAGGAATGTCTCCTTTGAAGAGAGAACAAGGACAAAAGCTGGCAAACAAAATTAGAGCTGTAAAATATATGGAATGTTCTGCATTGACTCAGCGTGGACTCAAACAGGTATGCTAAATTTATTCAACATTAGTTTATATTTTGTCTTGTTTTGCTGCATACAAATGACATAATTATACATAATACCATCTTGAGATATGACATAACATGTAGTTTTTAAACAAAGGATTCATTCATGTCTTTTACCTACCATTCAAACAAAAAACTGAATATCACTGCTATAAGTTCTGTTGGTATTTCAAAACATGCTGCATAGATATGTCTCCTACATAATATAGACTACAGGAAAACACTGTTGTGCAACTGAAGTAGAAACATGAATGTCATTCATTGTTGTGAATACCTTTATGTTGTACAAAACATAAATGTTTCAGCTGGTCATCAATCTATAAAGGACTGTTTTGGACTGAGATAGCTAACAATGTTATCCTTCACACTGAATAGCCATAATCTTTTGTCCTGAGGGATTAATTGAGGAAGCTATTCTCTATGAAAAACTGATGCCTAAAATACAAAAGAGCATTGATCTATTCACTATCTTTTGATTAACGGGCCCAACAGCAATAACAGTAGCTTTCTTATTTTCATCTTATCTAAAAATATCGATGTTTTTTCTTCCTTGTCCCTGAGACTACTAATTGTTCAATTAACCTTTTTACTGAGTTTATTGCCTTGAATTTAGCACAGTTTAATAATGTCAGGTGTGATAAATCAAAGGTCTTAGACAGGTCCAGGGACCTTTGATGATTTTTTTTTTTTTGATAGATTGGCTGAAACCAGGGTTTTGGCTAATCTAACTAATGTTAAAGTCAATAAATGCGTTGATTCCAGATTTGAACTAGATACATATCACCTTCCTCTACTGATCAATTTAGATATACTGCAGTATGTTACCATCGCAGGCAGATTATTAAGAGCGCTCTTCCCACGCGGGCTGGCAACGGCGCATTTATAGCGGGATTTTAGTGATTATTTCATTAAATACAAACAAAAGTAAACATTTTTTCAGCCATGCACTAGATCATTGGTATTTTCGAGTTTGTATGCTATTTTTTAGTTATTTTGGTATTTACTTTCGACATACCGCCAATTATTTTCTATTTGCATTACTTAGTATGATTAAATGTTATTATTAAAGAGTAAATGTTAAAAAGAATTATAAATACCATCGATCTAGTACTTGGCTGAAAAAAATTGTACTTTTGTTTGTATTTAATTAAATAATCACGAAAAAGTACTATAAATGCGTCGTTGCCAGCCCGCGTGGAATTAATGCTCTTAAGCTGTAACATAAACTAGCTTGACTATCAACTAGGCTACAAAATTACAAATCTGTGGGACCATTTCATTTTTTTTTTTAGAAGAGGTACAAGCAACCACATTCGTTTTTAAAAGCTTAAGGCTACAAACGATCACACTAAATTATGAAGCACACCTTAGAATGAGAATTTAAAAAATATAACAACACTACTGATAAGATCAGATTAGCATCATTTACACCACACATGCTGATGTAGTTTTTATGCATTTTTATGTATAAAAAAAAAAAACAAGTCATTTATTCAAAATAGGCTGAGAGTTACTTCTTTTTGAACGTCAATTTTATTTTATTTTAATGCAAAAGTATATTAATGTAAATAATAGTTTTAATGTCATTATATATTCTGACAATGTGAAGTTGTTAATTTGTTAGCTGTAGTTACCTGTATTTGAGTGTGCATTACAGGAAAAAACTAGGCAGATGAAGATACAGGAAAATGTAAACACTAGCTGTACAAGTTTTAATATTGTTGAAGACAATTGTAATGTGTGATACATTACATATTTACAATCATCGTTGGTTACCCTTATATAAGGAATAATGTATTAGAATTAAAATGAAATGTAGGTACTAATTACATAAATTACAACTTCTACCTAATTATGTAATAAAATAAAAATATTGAATCATAGCTTACCTAAAAATATTAAATAAATAATAAACTTACATCAGGGTATTTAATTCGTGCGTAGGGCACTAGCGTACGCACGTAGCTAGGCATATCTGGGCACTCTGAAACAGACCCTAAATCAAACTGGCTTAACCTAGTTTCTCTAAGTACAATATAATAACATTGCCTTTTATTGTTACACAGGTGTTTGATGAAGCTGTGCGCGCAGTATTAAGACCTGAACCTCAGAAGAGACATCAGAGGAAGTGTTTAATTATGTAAATAAGAAAATCTCCATGACAAATTCAACAATTATGCATGCAGAAAACTCTCGACGACAGTAATAATGTGTTTCTATACCAGTATGCTCTTCCAAGATAGCACAAATTTTCATTGGTAATGTTAAACAAAATTACAGTCATTGCATGCCAATAAGTGCCATAAAACACATTTTTCATACTGCATAGTAATATGTACTTTATATTATGTTAACTGTATCTGGATCATCATCACACAACTGTTTTAGTTATATTTTCTGCTTATATTTAAGCATATGAAAATGCCAAAGATTTTATAAATAGATGTAAGACTCAGTATATTATTTAGTATGTTTTTGTAAAGAAATCTTCAATGGTTAGAAACAAATTGTTACTGTTATGTAAAATGACTATAATGTTATTTTTGTATATGCAACTGGACCTCAATATTCGAAGTTTTGAAATATATTCTTATGCAACTTGTGAATAACGACTGACCGTAGATGCTAGTTTTTAACATACTCAATTTAAACGTGAATTAGTTGCTGATGTTAAAGCATTTATTATCCAGTGAATGACGTATTGGTTAAGCGGTATTTTATTTAGATATATCATTAATATCCATGCTTATAATAATTAGTAGGTTTGCTTTATTCTGGTTGAATAAAGTGTTATTAATTGATACTGAGTTCTCATAAGCTAACAATTTCTAAAGGCAATACCTTTTGCGACAATTTTATAGCCATTTATTACGTACGTAATATAAATCTGATAAATACGTACATCGTATCGGCAGCTGACACGACTGTTGTAAGCATTAGTGGTGATGAAATTTAGTCTTATCGCCATTATTTTACTGATTCTTTTCAATCTATATTATTACTAATTTACCTAATTATTTTATTTCGAATAATGTTTGTGATTAGATACAAAGTGTGTTTATAGTGATTTATTAGGGCGAAATATTTTTGTATGTGGAAATCTTAGATTTAAGGAATATAATGCATTTAAAAAATACTATTTTCGCAACGAAAGTCAAGCACAACAACTGACATAGTATCTCAAGCGTTCTCGAAGAAGGAAGTAGTGTAGGAACTGAGGGGTGATTCCGAAACACACTATCAATAGGAATCGCTTTCATTTTGACAGTTCCACAACGTACATGGCGATGTTTATGTTGCTAAGCATACAATTTTTTCGAACATATGAAAGAATGGTTTAGCAATAGCCTTCAAAATTATTCCGATTCTGATTCATAGTGCGTTACGCAATTAGGGTGCTGGTGTTTGTCGACTCTCAAGTACAGACGCCAGTACATCAAGCTACCCTAAACTGTCAAATTTTCCCAATTGAACATGATCCTTATGCTTATGTAATAAAGTTGAAAATCTATCAAAGAAATTTGACAGATTCGGGTAGCTTGATGTCCTGGCGTCTGTACCTACTCATAAATGAGGATAAAAAGTGGGATTGCACAGGGAAGGAAATGATGTGAGTGTTGATGATAAATGCACCTTCAATTATTGATATTATTTTGTAGACTGCTTTGATTTATTTGCATGTAAAGCTTCAAAAATAATTCGTGTATATACCTATTTATGTAAGAGCTAAACGAAATTTGTGTATTATGCACTTCATAAATTATTGAACTTTATCATTGGCTTTTTATTTAACAAGGAATCCTACCATTTTTAGGGTTCCGTAACTCACAAGGAAACAATGGAACTCTTATGATCACTATTCGTTGATAGTCCGTCCGTAGCTACTGTCAATCTGTCAAGATCCTTTTTCTCCGGAACTCGTGGAGATATCAAGTTGAAATTACTATTAAATACGTACTTACGTCTACATGCTTAAAGCTTCAAAATCAACTCAATAAAACACGGCCAACCATGCGTTATATTTTGATAGGTAGGTACCTACTCGCAAATATATAACCTACTAGCTTCTGCCCGTCGTTCGCGTCAAATTTCTTGCTCCCCGACCCACCCCGTCGCGTCGCTAGCCTCGCCTGCCCGTGCGATTACTTCGTATTCGTGAGTTTTTTCTTTGCTCGGCTCCTAAGGGTCATAGCGTGATGATATATAGCCTATAGCCTTCCTCGATAAATGGGCTATCTAACATTGAAAAAAAAAATTCAAATCGGAGCAACAGTTCCTGAGATTAGCGCGTTGAAGCAAATAAACAAACTCTTCAGCTTACCTCCCGCTGACCTAAAAAGATGAAGTTTGAAAAGAAGCAAGGTCTCAGCACATTAAAGGAAAAATACCGAAAATCGCTAATTTGTGGTTAATTCCATAAAATATTATTTTTTGCGATTACAAACTTACATTTGCAGTTGAAGAACTGACCTTAAGAGAGAACATGTTATTCAACTATCTACAATGTTACGTTTGTTCTTGGGATAAATTCATCACAATTACGGCACCCTTTGTTGAGTGTGGTCTGACACGCACTTGATCGGCTAATTTATATTAAAACTCTAAGCATTTATTTCAAACTAGTTTTTGCCCGCGGCTCCGGCCGCGTGGATGTCGGTTATCGCGTAAAAGTAGCTTAAGTCCTTTTCCACATCTCTGCTAAATTTCATGATAATCGGTTCAGTGGTTTAGATGTGAAAGCGTAACAGAGAGTTACTTTCGCATTATAATATTAGTAGGGATAAACCAATTACAGGCATTTTTGGATCGGTCGGTCATAAAGATGAATCTAGTTGCTGCCGCAATGCCACCATTCCAGAGTGTAGGTAGTAGGTACAGAGGCCCAAGCTAAGCTAAGCTACAAAATGATAAGGTTCATGTTCAATAGGGTATTACACTCATATTTGAAAAGTGTCTTAATTAGATTCTAGAGTTCTGAAAAACCACTAAAAAACAATATTTTTATTTAATCGATTAGTGCCATTTAAAAATGCGTTTCAATTTTACATTTTCAAATTTCGCGCGTAATTTGACGAAAACGCTGGACGCAGTGGTCGCCTTATTGCTCTGTGGGTATGACGTCAGTTTGATACAAATAAATGCGCTGATATTGTATAAGACAATTGTTTATAATTTGAAAAAATAGTTATTTTGCTACTTATCGTTGGTTTGCTGTTCCTGAATGCAAACCATTTTTACCGACTTCAAATAAAAAAGGAGAAGGTTCTCAATTCGTCTGTATGTTTTTTTAAAGGGAGTTAAACATAGACAATTTCTATGGAGTTTCTATGTTACAATTTCACGCCTAAACTACTGAACCGATCGTCATGAAATGTGGCAGAGATATAGCCTGGGATATGGAGAAGGACATAGGCTAATCCAAGCGGGCGGATCCGTGGGCAAAAGCTAGTATTGATTTACAAAAAATATATTTATAACACATTTGCTCGTAAAGGGTCTCTTATTACACCAATTTCAATATCGTAATGTATGTCATTACGCACTTGTGCGTTATTGTAATGTAAAACGCACGGTTTATCAAGATGCTCCGTCTAAAACGAACGGTACTTTTTTAAATCTTAGCAAAGAGTTTTTATGTCAGAAGAGTGGTCAACATTTTATGAATAAAATTAACTTTGAGAGATAAAATATAAAAAATAAACATTTAATTCTTTAATTTAATTAGTTTTGACAATAAATTACAACCATTTATCTGTAACAAAAACAAAATAATATTAATTTATTTTATTAGTTATACTGGCTGTTTTTGTGCCTTTGCCTTAAAAAAAAGCGCTGATGCGCGCGCATCGCTAATTTTGTGAACACCTAATAATTAATTTTACAAAGCGTTCAAATTTGTCTAACTGTTTCAACAGGAGTTTTTGGCGGGATCGCGTCGGAACATGTCGCACGAATTTTCATTTTCATGGAATTTAGTGAAATAGCGAATTAAATTGTATAATTTTGATAGTGAATTATTCAATTTAGTTACGTGTGAGTGCACAAGTGTAGTGAAGGTGAAAATAAGTGACTAACGTGGGCTTTTCGTGTTCCCCCCAAAAACTCCTATTAGGTTGTTGTAAAGTTACTACCGCTTTACAATAACTCTGACTTGACTGACTAAAGACGACTATGACTGTTTTGTAACTTCGTGCCCGATATCGGGCCATTTACTTGATCTAAAAGAAAAATTACTTGACACTGGCTAAATGCACAAACCGTGTGAAGCCAAAATAAAAAAAAAAAAAAAAAAAAAAAAAAAAAAATAAAAAAAAAAAAACTGCTTCAACAAGTGATTAAAGATTTACTCATTTAAGAAAGTCCGACTTTTATTTATTTCCTCGCAAATATGTTATAAAACGTCGTATGACATACGTGCGCTTTGAAAATTACAGCCTCTGCTTTCTTGTAGCAATGTCGCCTCGGCTGTAATTTTCAACTTACCGCACTTATATCATAATGTACTAATATGATAAAATACAAGGGACTGAAAGTCGGTAGTCCAGTAATGGTAGCTTTATAGTATGTACCTAATACCTACAGTATTCAAACATGGTCACATGTGCAATACAAGATTGAATTTACACAATGCAAAGATAGGAAATTACCTACTGAATTTTTAAAAATTTTAGCAGCTCAAACAGTATTTTCAAATGCTACTCAAATTAGTCTTTCCTATCCGCCCTTGTGGAGCGGTCAGAGGTGACACGGAAAATATCTTAAATTAGGATTTTTGAATTATGTTGAGAACAACCAAATCTATTGATTTTACTCGGTTTTGTCCGTAAAACGATGAGACAACATTTTGGTCATGGGCTCTCGTACAAACGGCTACACAGTACACATCAAACTATATTTTTCCAGTATAAGCTGATCTCGCATTGTATAGGATTTCCGTACTGTGCGAGGTCAGCGTAAACTGGAAATGTATAGCCGTGTGTACCACAAGGTATGTTAAATGAGGACCCATTGAATCCGTGAGTCGAGCGTGAACCCCAAGAATAACACGCTTGTAAAGTGACTCTTATGTCAACGATTTTAGGTTCATAATCCAGCTTATTAGCTTATTACACTCGTGCTCCACGCGGGCTGGCAACAACGCATTTATAGTAGTTTTTCGTGATTATTTCATTAAATACAAAATATATGAAATGAAATGAAATGCACCGATCCCAGCGTGGCTTGACCAGACTCGATAAATCGAATGAACCCCAAGATTTGCACTAGCCCCTGGAGCCTCATGCTTCATGGTGTTACAGAGGCCATTGCATATCAAGAAGTAGACCGGGGGGCGCGGTAATGGTCAGGTAGACGTGCCCATAGGATAGGAAAGGATTGCGAGCCTACCGGATATGCATCCTTGAGTAAGCATTGGACTAGTGGAGAGACGGGTGGTATTTATTTATAGGAGGGCATCTTTTCACGACGTCGCGGTCGCCGGCATGTTGATTCAGGTCGGGCTTCTTGGGTACGTTCAATTGTTTTCTTAGCTCTTTTCTATGCCGTTGCTTCGCTATGTTCTGTTTTGTTGTTTTCGTAGTAATATTCTGAGTTCTCGCAGCTAACAGTTTCTGGTTTTTTGTAGATATCGCTAGCCGCTTTCTTGATTTTATTTTTGTCTCTAGCCATGTCCTTTCAAAACTTGATTCCCATGTCGAAGTATTTCATTGCTTGTTTTAGATTGTCATTCCTTGGGTAAATAGGTCGTCCGAGGTTCTTAGATTTGGCCTTGTACTGCATTGCTACCTGCAGTAGGTGTGGTTTATCACGTCTGAAGACGTATGCTAAGTAGCACATCCTGTGGTTTTTGATGCGTTTTGTTACGGTTTTTTCGTCTACGATTTGGTGCATTTTCTTAATTATTAGTTTATTCCTGATGTGGTTAATCAAGTCTCTCATGATAACTCGTTCATATCTTCTGAGACTTAATCTGTTCACCTTGGGTCGATACTTTTAAGTCATATATCATACAAGGTACGATAACCCTTCGATACATAAGTCTAGCTAACTTCCAGTCCATCTTTGCCTTTAGTGTGAATGGTAGTAATGATTTGCGTTTCTCGTGGCCTGTTGGCATCGTTTTCTAATTGTGCTTTTTCTGCTTGTGTATGTGCCTAGCTATTTTATTTCGTCCATTGTTGGTATACTTATTCCGTTGAGGGTCACGTTGATTGTTTGCTGTGATGTTATGGAGTCCCTAATTAGAATGTTTGTTTTTGTTTCGTTTATTTGGAGGCCTGCGGTATTTAGTAAAGGTTTTGTGTGGTACAAGATGCGCTCTAGTCCTTCAAGATCATCTGCAATGAGTATAAGATCGTCCGCAAATGATAATACCAGGGGGAGTGAAACGCGGTCCTGATCTAGTTTGATTAAATGGGTTGCATCTTTAAGGGTTCTATGGACTTCGTCGAAGACCAATGTAAAAAGGCGAGAGGAGTGAGGGCAACCCCGTTTAACTCCCTTTCCTTTGATAATTATAATCCAATTGCTTTGCTGGCCACTCCATTTGATGCATTTTCTTACATTCATGCATACCTTGATTATCCTGTTGGTCATCGATTTGTTGGTTCATTGCAATAATTAGCCTAATGCCTTAATGTCTTTAAGTCGACATTGTAATGGTGATTTCTATGACAAGGTAAGGTACGTAAATTCGTTTACTTGCAAATCCTTCCTCGTCTAGGACCCTTTCGTGCATAAAATGTGGTAATCTGTTGATCCATTATTTAAAAGGGACGCTTGGTAGTTGCCTAGTCCCGTTATTGCATCGTCTATTTTTTATGTGCGATATTCGTTCGCGTCTTCTAGTTTTTTTTTTGGGATTAGTACCTGCGCGGTTTCAAGCCACTTGTCCGGCACTGTATTCTGTGTCCAGGCTTTATTCTTGTGTACAGTTGCGGTTTCCTGTTATATTTGGGGCATCGCTTTGTTAAGTTCGGTTACCACGGGTACCACTTGGTCCGTTCCGGGAGCTGTCTCGTTTGGCATTTTATTGATGATTACCATTACTTCTTCGGCTTTGTTATTTTAACATTTGGTATCTGAAAAGGCCCTCGGTCCTTATTTTTTTTTTTTTGTTTTCCTGGTGGACACCTTTATGTACGCGTATCTTCTTCGGCGTTTTGTTTGTTGTTCCTGTAAAACATGTCGAACATTTGCCTGCATTTTCCGGTGTGAAATGTCCCCAGTCCGGTGAAGCGGGCTCTGCGTGTTCTTGTTCTTCTTGATATTTAACCTTTTGGAGTGTTGTCTGCCATTATTTTTATGCCTATTTGGATTATCCGGTTTCCCGCTTTGTAGGTTAGCAAGAGCTAAGCGATGGTCTCTTGATTAAATTGGCTGAAGAATCAGTTTCCTGAGCAGCGGTCGGTTTTAATAACCTCCGTTATTGTGTTCCAGGGTATTTCGATGTCTTTACTCGTTGGGATGATGTCTTTATTTGCTAGTTTTTTTGTTATCCAGTCTTCGTATTTTATTTATACAGAATTTCTGTTGAAAGCTGCGTAGTTGCATTGTTTGTGCTTGATATGACCCCGGTGTGTGTTACTCGCTTTTCTTGAGGGGTGCCAATCACAGTGTGGAGATGTATGTTCCTGAGTTCAACCCTGTTTCCTGTAGGTTGGCTATATGAATGCCGCTACGTGAAGGTTCAGCGTCTATTTGATTTTCTTTCTTTGGCTGGTGTTGAGGCGCCGATGCACAGGTCTGGTCAAGTGCGCTTAATTGCGGTAAAGGTCTGTTTCTGGGTGTTGTGTATCCAGTGTCGTTTGCGATTACGTCTGATAACGGTGTGAGTAGCTTGCTTCTTGTTCTTCACACGGTGTTAATGAGTTCGCTAATTGGGGGCTGTTCGTTTGAGGCCGGGGTTTCGTGGATTTTTCTTGCTCTTCTCGTGTGTTTTACCGGTTATAAGGATTGGCATGTTGTGGTGTTCTAGCGTTGTACTTAGGATGTCGCTATTGGCGGGTACTAGTTCGCCAATAGGTGAATACCTTTGTGCGTTTCTGTTGTTTCTGTGCACATTTACGAGATAGTTTTCGGACAAGGCGATGATGATATCTTCGCCACCACAAAATGTTATATTAAACTAGCCCCTGACCGCGGCTCCGCCCGCGTGGATGTCGGTTATAGCGTATGTTCCTATATGAAAAGTAGCCTATGTCTCTCTCCATATTCTAGGCTATATCTCAGCCAAATTTCGTGACACTTGGTTCAACGGTTTAGGCGTGATAGCGTAACATACATACAGAAAGTCACTCGCATTTATAATATTAGTAGGGATTGTGCGGTTATGTATTTTGCTATCCTTTATTCCTGGAAGAGAATGCTGTTGGGGAGAAAATCATGTGTATATTTTTTAGAAGTGCTAGGAAAATTCTATCGTCCTGTCGATGTTTCCAAATATATGTGGCGAGATCTTGACTGACAATCCTATGATCGAGTGTTAAGCCCATTAAATTATTTTTTGAAAACACTTTTGTTTGTAGTGCAAGTCCAGGACACTTGCAAAGGGGCTGAGGCTGACTTGACCTTTTTTTTGGTTTATCTGTAGAACAAAAGCGTGCTATGCGAACTTAAGAGTTAAGGTTACCTTTTTTGTACACTTCAGCACATATGGGCCGTGGGCCGACTCAAATTTCGGTAACCATGGCGTTATAAGTTATAATAATACAATCTTTAGGTACTGCGTTTTGAGCGATAGGTACCGTATTTTGCGCTAGAATAATAGCGTAAATTAGTTTGTGCCGCCCTATTATGTATCGTGTTAGCACACTGGCCCACAACGAAAGGCCGGTCGTTCTCAGTTTTATAGAACAAATCCCTGAAATATTAGGAACGATCTCACCAGGTTTAGCCGCCAGGGGTCAGCCGTGTCACTCGTCCTCCAGCAGCCAGTCTTCGCTGCAGGCTGAAACGCACTTACATCACTTTTGCTCCCTGTGGTGTTTAAACTATTTGGTATTGTCTATGTTTACTATTTAATTTGTCATAAAGAAAGTAGATAATAACTCCTTGTCAGCTGTCATACCATCTGCATTTTTTAATGCAATAAAACCACATATCTTTAATGGTTTTTCTATTTGTCTCGTATCAATTTATTGCATTAAATAAAAACGCAGTGAAGAAAGGCCATGGCCTCTATAGCGCGACTGCTGAAGCCTGAAAAGTTCGACGTGGATCCGGGGACTCCAACCGCCGAGCTAAAATATCGGCACTGGAAAGAAACATTTTTAAACTATCTTTCAGAAGAAACGGAGGAAGTCAAGATTCCAGATGGAACAAAGCTAAAAATTCTTTTCAATAATGTGTCTCCTAACGTTTACTCGTTTATCAGAGAAACAAAAGACTATGCGAACGCTTTACGCCTCTTAGATAAAGTTTACCTTAAATCGAAGAATGAAATCCACGCTCGGTATGTACTGTCTTCAACCAAACAAAAGCCTGAAGAAACAGTGGCAGACTATATACGCACACTACAACAACTTGCGTTTGAGTGTTCTTTCAAATCTGTGTCTGCTGAAGAATATCGAAACGAATATGTCCGTGACGCTTTCATTGCGGGCTTAAGATCTCAAAAAATTCGTCAAAGGTTACTTGAAAATTTAGAAGTAAGCCTAGAAGAAGCATGCAATCAGGCCATGACGCTCGAAATGGCTGAAAAGAATTCTAATGAGTTCCAAACTGCAAAGGAACTCTACCAAATCGAAAACACAGATGAAACGGTAAATAGTTCCAATTTGGCTGCGGCCACATCACGTAAACGCTGCTTCTTCTGCGGGGGAAATGTTCATCAGAGAATAAAATGTCCGGCTTTTCACGTAACTTGTCAAAACTGCGGTAAGAAAGGCCATTTCGCCAAAGTATGCAGAAGCGGAAACGCTGCAGATAAGCCAGTTAGCAACGCTGTAGCGCAACCAAAGGAGCCAGAAGCATCAGCAATGCTAGCAGCATCTCCAGCTAGTTTACAAAAGACCACAGTTTCAATCACTGTCAATAACCATAAAGCTGATGCCTTAATTGATAGTGGAAGTTCTACAAGCTTTATTGATAAGAAATTCGCTTTATTGCTAAACTTGAAACGCCATCCTTGGCAAGAAATTGTAACACTAGCTTCAAATAAACGCACTTCAGTTGTAGATGGATTTTACTACGCAACAATCAAGCTATGCGAGCACATTTACAAGGAGAAGCCTCTTTACGCCTTGGAAGATCTTTGTGCTGATGTGATCATTGGTCATGACATTCTTAGCGACCATTCATCAGTAGAAATCAAATTCGGAGGCACGGCAAAACCCCTTAAGATATGTAACGTCATGGAAGCAACGGTGCCTCCTGTATCACTTTTCAGTAATCTTTCAAATAATATTAAACCCATCGCTATAAAGTCAAGAAAACATTCCGAAGCTGATAATCAATTCATAAGAGACGAAATCAATAAACTCTTAAAAGACCGGGTTATCGAACCTAGTAACTCGCCATGGCGAGCTCAAGTCTTGGTCACTGGAGGCACAACGCATCGTAAACGTCTAGTCATTGATTACTCGTTAACGATCAACAAATTTACTGAACTGGATGCGTACCCTTTGCCAAACATAGAGTCAATCGTATCGAAGGTAGCACAATACAATTTCTTCAGTCAAATTGATTTACGAAGTGCATATCATCAAGTGCCCATCTTGTCGACTGAAAAAAAATATACAGCTTTTGAAGCTTGCGATAAGTTGTTCCAATTTACACGTATACCATTTGGAGTCACAAATGGAGTCGCTGCATTCCAAAGAACACTTCATTATATTATTAGTAAAGATAAACTGGCAGGTACTTATTCGTATTTGGATGACGTCACAATTTGTGGCAAAACAGCAGTGGAACATGATCTGAATTTGTCTCGATTCATGGAGGTTGCGGCAAAATACAATCTCACTCTTAATGAGGAAAAATGTACATACAGGCAAGAGTCTATAAAATTGTTGGGTTACAAAATTGAGAAGAATACCATTCGACCAGATGATGATCGCCTTAGTCCTTTATTGAACTTACCCATACCAACTGATTCGCGATCACTCAAAAGAACACTAGGCATGTTCGCCCATTACTCGAAATGGATTCGAAATTTCTCTGAAAAGATCAACCCATTTACTAAAGTTTCTAAATTTCCCCTCGAAAAGGACGCCGTTGATTCTTTTCAAAAACTAAAAGCAGACATAATGGAATATCAGCCTTAACCGTCATAGATCAGAACGAAATATTCACTGTTGAAACTGATGCTTCAGAACACTCTATTGCAGCTTCTCTATCTCAGAACGGCCGCCCAGTAGCTTTTTTCTCACGTTCACTCAACATTTCCGAACGGCGACATTCCTCAATAGAAAAAGAAGCAAGCGCTATTGTTGAATCTGTAAGAAAATGGCGGCACTACCTCATTGGTAGACATTTTTTATTAATAACTGACCAACGATCTGTATCTTTCATGTTCAACCAATCCCATAACAGCAAAATAAAAAATGAGAAGATAGAGAGGTGGCGTCTTGAGCTATCAAATTATAAATATGACATAATCTACCGTCCGGGTAAAGATAATATTACGGCTGATACCCTCTCACGTATGTGCTCAAGTATGACCACAAACAGACTGAACGAGTTACACAATATCTTGGGACATCCCGGTATCGTGCGAATGTTTCACTGGATACGGTCTAAAAATCTGCCTTACTCTGTAGACGATATAAAGAAGATGACATCTGAGTGTCGTATTTGCGCAGAAATAAAACCTAGGTTTGTTAAAAAGCAGGGAACGCTCATAAAAGCAACCACTCCATTCGAAAGACTCAATATCGACTTTAAAGGACCTCTACCTACCAATACTCAAAATCGTTACATCTTAACAATTATAGATGAATATTCAAGATTCCCATTTGCCTATCCAACCAAAGATGTCTCTGCTAGCAGCGTTATTAAATGCTTGAAGGACTTATTCTGCACTTATGGTGTTCCACAATATATCCATTCAGACCGTGGAGCAGCCTTCATGTCTAACGAATTGCGGAACTATTTAGTAACAAATGGAATTGCATGTAGTCGAACCACGCCATATAATCCACAAGGGAATGGTCAAGTAGAGCGTCTAAATGGTACCTTATGGAAAACAATAAAGCTATGCTTGAGGACCAAAAATCTTGAAACAGCTAGCTGGGAGCAAGTCTTACCATACGCTCTCCATTCAATCCGTTCATTGCTGTGTACGGCCACTAATGCCACACCCCATGAAAATTTCTTTAGACATACACGACGATCTGCAAACGGGGAATCGATGCCAACATGGCTTTTGGAGCCAGGCCCTGTATTGATGCGTAAAAATCATAAAACATCAAAATACGATTCCGAAGTGGAAGAAGTAGAGCTTGTGGAAGCTAATCCATCTTATTCTCACGTAAAATTACCAGATGGCCGTGAAACTACAATATCTAACAGACAGTTAGCACCTCTTCCGCTGCCGTCCCTAGAAAGTGAATCCGAATCTGAAGACCATTATGAGGATGCCGAGGGTGAAATGGAGATACCCCTGGTCCAAGAATCAACAACAGCGGAGAACTCTCAGCAACACGAGAGTACAGCAACTCGGCGCTCCACAAGAGAGAAGAGAGCTCCAGCCCGTCTTCAGGACTACGTTCTCTGACGCGGGGGTGAATGTGGTGTTTAAACTATTTGGTATTGTCTATGTTTACTATTTAATTTGTCATAAAGAAAGTAGATAATAACTCCTTGTCAGCTGTCATACCATCTGCATTTTTTAATGCAATAAAACCATATAACTTTAATGGTTTTTCTATTTGTCTCGTATCACTCCCTTGTTTTATACTACCCAATATAACAAATTTCATTAAATACAAAATATACAAACAAAATACTTTTTTTTCAGCCAAGCACTAGATCGTTAGTACTTATGTATAATTATTTTTAACATTTACACTTTAATAAAAACATTTAATCGTATTAAGTAAAACAAATAGAAAATAATTGACAGTATGTCGTTTTTTATAAGTAAATACCGAAAAAAATAGCATACAAGCTTGAAAATACCCACGATCTAGTCATCTAGTGCAAGACTGAAAAAATGTTTTCTTTTGAAATGAAATTAAATGTTTATTTATACAAAGTAGATCATGTATGACACTTTTACACGTCAATATTTTGTTGGTCAATATTTTAAAAACTAGATGGCGCCGGCATTTTCTAGCTGACTGTTCCCTGAGAAGAAAAGCCGAAGCAAACTCAGAGGTTATGGTCTCTTTTCTTTGTATTTAATTAAATAATCACGAAAAACTGCTATAAATGCACCGTTGCCAGCCCGCGTGGGATAAACGCTCTTAAGAGCCGCCGTGGCCGCGTTATTGAAACGGACACCCGGAACCGAAAACATGAATAGATAGCTTTTGTTGCGTAGTAAATGTTTTTAAAGATTTTGATGTTGATCGTACTTAACTCTTTTTGACCCCGCCGGAAATATTAATCGAGGCACCTTGACGATTTTTTTCTAACACCGCAAAGCGTTTTTTTAAAGGCTGTTTACTGTTTAGCGGGTTTGCCAGCGCCTCTATTTACATCTGAGCGCGCAAATACAAAACCGGCTTCGTTGTATGGTTATAATTATTATCAAAAAGTTCGATTTATTCTAATAGTAGTAGTACAATTCCTTGTTATTTGCTATTTTTCGTCCATTACTGATGCGTTTACCTTACCGAGAGTTAGAAGTTGGAAAAACTTTTTCTGAGTCATGGTCATGCTCTAAATAAAATACTAACTACTAAGTATATATTCTTATTTATTTCATAAAACACGTTTACATGTCACTGAAACATCGATTAGATAAACAAATACCTACACACGGTTCAACATTAAAATTACGATCGGTTTTACCAGAGCGCTTAGCACTACTTGCAAAAATAGCCATCTCTTTAATAATTATATTGATAGGTTAATTTTCATTATTGTAGGTAAGGTGTGTCATGGAGTACATCAAATACATTATAACGCCATTATGAAATTTATCTGTGACTAGACCACTATGTTTTATTATATAAAATATAACATTGATTCTCTTTTAGAACTAGGATTATTAAAATTGTAAAGATGTCATAGATACGTAGATCGTAATTAACTGAATTGCGCACATTAAAACGTCGAAAAAATTATTACATTATTAGACACAACTCTGCACATGAATAAAGCTCAAAAGAATACTAGGGTATCTTACTTCTAAATAACATACATTTATAAATACAGAAAATATTAAATGCAACTGATAGGAAACCTATAGTAGGTAAATTAGTCATTTAGTCATGACAAATGAGGAACTTCCTCAGAATCAACAGCAACTTACACACTGCTACAGTTCCAATAATGTTATTATGAGATCTTTTTATAGGTTTTCAATCTCTATTAGAATATGTAAAAGTACACATAAAACTCATCTATAAAACATCAAATTCTAGATTACACACAAAATACTGATTATAAACTTTTGCAATACTAACTATTTAAATCCCTTTATTTAAAGCAATACCTATTTCTGAGAAAATACTTTGAGATAGGTAGATTCAATAGAACCACTAGTTAGTCCAAACAGTTTCTTTAAATGTAACGTATCATACAACACTAAGCTCTATAGATTGCACATCTTTTTTTTTGCATAACTTCATAAAACATTTAACAATCAGAAATTAGAAGCTTTATTGACACTTGATAATGAAAGAAGATTATTCACTATATATGTATTTAAAAATCCATTGATGGACTGGAAAACATGGTTAATATAATTATTGTGCATTTTATATACAGCATTTTACAATATACTTTTACCTACTAACACTAATCAGTTTGTTTTTGTGTTTTTTATCATTTTTGTGATACCAATTAAACATTTGCTTAAATCCTAAACATCTATATAATGCAAACATTAAATAGTATATATTGTGAACTATATATCTAACAAACTGGACACAAAGTTATTTTGAAACAAATTGATAGACCGGAATCTTACATATTTAACATTTACTTGTAAAAATGTGAAAACTTCTAGCATATGAATATAGTATTTTTTTGTGTTTTATTTCTCAACAAATTCTTTTGAGTATATATTTTTGAAAAGCTTGCCATTTCAAGCATCTATAAAATTTACTAGCCTTCAGGGGCTGGTAAAAAATCTTCTTCCTCATATCACATAGCTCTATATGGCCCTTGGGACTTTAAGTACTGAATTACTAGTGATGGCCCTGCTGATACTACTTCTGGTGGAATTGCTGTAAGTGGGCAATTATCAATGCTCATTATCTGTAGGCCCACACATAGAGCCAGCTCAAATGGCAGATTGCATAAGTTGGGATTATCATTTACATACAATGCCTCTAAATTCTCCAATGTGCCAATTTCTTCAGGAATACTTTGCAGGTTGTTTTCACCAACACTGAGGGTTGTAAGATTAGTGAGATGACCGATAGTACGAGGCAGACTTTGAATCTGATTGGATTGTACTATCAGTTTCTGTAACTCATGCAAGAATCCAATTTCATTTGGCAAAACTTCTAACTTATTTTCCTCAAGGTCCAACACCCTCAGTTTCCTCAGGCTTCCAATACTGCATGGTATGCGCTTCAAGCAGTTGTTAGACAATATTAGCACTTCCAAATTTTGCAGGCATAGTATGTCATCAGGTAATTTTGCCAATTGATTTGTTCCCAAGTTGAGTTCCACCATATTTACCCAAGTTCCAATGTCCAGCGGAAGAGATGTGAGAAGGTTTTCTTTCATATTCAGTTTTGTTAAATACCTTGCCCTGGAAAATATCCCATATGGAATTTTATCAATTTGATTGTGTTCCAGGTTTATAGAGAAGACATTCGTGAACTGGGCTGGACCGCCTGATGGGTAACTGCCGAATGAGTTACGAGACAGAGTGATGCTTGTCAATTCATTCAAGCTGGCTAAGAGACCATCAGGGAGCTGAGATATTGAGTTCCCTTCAACATTGAATTCATCAATATGCTTGCAGTTACAGAGAGAAGCTGGGATAGCAGTCAGCCTGTTGTATCTGAGGCCAAGACGAGTTATAGCTTCAAGGTTGCCAATAGTCTCTGGAATATCTAGTAGTTCATTGTGCTGCAGGTCTAGTGTTGATAAATTAACACAATTTCCAATCTCTTCAGGCAAATGCTCTAAGTGATTATGTGAAACATCCAATGTTACTAAGTTCACCAGCTCGCCAATTCCAGATGATAATTCTTTAATTTTATTTTCTCTCAAGCTTAACATTGTCAAATTAGTCAGATGTGATATTCCATCACCGACAACTCTGATTCTATTGAATCTTAAAAATAATGTTGTCAGTGTTGTCAGTTGATATACCACGTCAGGTATGTCATTGAGCTTGTTGTGTCGTAGGTCTAACACTTTTAAGCTCCTCAGGTTGGCGAGGGACTGTGGCAAACTTGCTAAGGAATTTTCATTCAATGCTAATGTTTGCAGATTCACCAGGCATCCAAACTCAGCAGGTAGTACTGTAAGCTTATTGCTATATAAATAAAACTCCACTAAGTGTGTTAGGTCTCGGATATTCGGTGGGAGAGATGTTATAGAAGATTTGCTCAAATCCAGGCGCTTCCATCCTTCTTCACGGCATCTTTGCAGTTCTTTCATGATATCCAAGTCAGCCTGTATAGGCTTATTCTTCTTGGCAGTTGGTTTTGGCTTATTGGACTCCGGGTGCCTGACTGTCACAACTTTCGGTCGTACAATCTCACCGTTATTCAGCGACGTAGTAGACAACTTCTTTTCTCGCATGCTTTGATGGCTCTCCTTCGGGCTTACGGTACCGACAGAATTCGGTTCTTCAGGAACTGCCTCAGGATTTTCATTCAATGTATTATCGTGATTCATACCTTCTCTAATCGCTGAAGTTTTTATTCTGTTACTTTCTCTGGATTATTTAGTAAACCACACTTGACATAGTTTTGTCATATCACCATATTTAGACGCAAATCAACTATTTGTGTGGTATGAAATGAACGACTTCCTGTATTCATTCACAATAAAACGAGCGTAAATATAGCACTTTTCACATAAAATAAAACGAAATAGAATGATTGGCTTATATTTCCACAAAAGTACAGAATGTGCACAAAAATATTGATTTTCTCGAAAATAGACTCATTTCAAGCAAAAATGGATCCGGACCACAGATGACCACAGAACCTATATTATCCACAGAGTACAATAATAAATTACCATTTCCAAAAGCCACAAGCGGATCCGGACAGATTTCATCAAGTTCTGATTCTAATTTTTTGTTCTAGTTGAATACTGCCTATTCTTTAAAGGAAATAAACTTTTTGCTAAAAAATCGTCGTAAAAAATTACGCAAGTAACCCTACCTACTTATTTACTTAAAAAATACATTATTTGCGTACATCGTAAAGCAAAAACACTTTTACGAAGTTAACTAAACTTGTACCTATCACATATATCATCAGCCTGAAATCGGGCCCATTCGAAATTAAACCATACAAAAATAATAAGTATTCACAAGTAGATAACTACATAAAGGGAAATATTCCCGCATAGTAGGTACGTAGGCATCGAAAAATACTTCGTTGATTTTATGAATAAACGGCCGCGCGGCTCGGCGCCACTCGGCGGTTCACAAAGTTGTTCATTGCCTGCTAAATGGCGTTAATTTAAAAACGGCACGCCACAATATCTGACATATGGGGAGTCTCCTCAAGCTATCTACGCAGAAAGAAAACCGTAATTACTGAGAATCATTTAATTCTTATTTCGTAATAAAATGTAGGTTACCTACTTCATCCTTACAATATTTATTTTACTCTGCATTCTTGCTGCAGTAGTATGCCTTCCAATCGAAATATACTTTGGAATGTTTCCGAATTATTCCGAAGTTTTGCAACGCTCCGCGACCACTCATATCGTGAACTTGTTTTGGATGTATTAAATGAATGGAAGTATTTAAACGGAAGGGTCATGACACTTATCAATAATTAAACTCACTAGTCTGTTGCACACTGATCGATGTTTCACTACATAAAGGAAAGTAAATATTGGTTCACTCGCTTACAACACAACATTTATGATTGTGTTGTAAACAACACACTAAGTACACACAACACACTACACACACACAGTAATTTAGTAGCAATAAATTGCTACTAAATTACTAATCTGTGGTTTTTCCCTCTGCGTTGCGTTCATTTTATATTGTCTGTGACTTGTTTGTCAATTTTATTCAATCAATTTGGAAAGACAGTCAGGTTTAAAACAGGTTAGATTTTCTAACTTACTGAGGCTTTTTCTGTGTTATTACTGCAGTGTACGAATATTTATCAACCATGGATAAAAGCAAAGAAAAGGAGGAACAAAGTATCATGGACAAATCAATGAGATCTGTCTTCGGTGAGATGAAAGCACAACAACATTGTCATATCCTCTAAAATAGTATAATTATCAACAGAAATAAATTTATGTTTCTATTTTAGTGGGTAATATACCTTACGAGGCTACAGAAGAGAAACTGAAAGATATATTCAGTGAGGTTGGTCCTGTGCTTTCCTTTAAGCTGGTATTTGACCGGGAGACCGGCAAACCGAAAGGATATGGATTCTGTGAATATAAGGATCAGGAGACTGCTCTCAGCGCTATGCGAAACCTTAACGGGTATGAAATCGGTGGGCGATCCCTTCGCGTCGACAATGCTTGTACTGAGAAGTCTAGGATGGAAATGCAAGCACTGATGCAAGGACCTCAGGTAATCAATCCACTAGTTTATTTAGTGTGCTGCCTATAAGTGAGAGGCGTATTCAGTAAAGTCCTCCGAAATCTTATAAACTTTAGTTGTGGATAGGGTTAGTTAGCATCATAAGGTATGAAGTACTTTAAGATGACTTTCTTTACTCCTTAGGATAAATGATGAAGCCGTGGATGATAAGTAAAACTGCTCATGTTGAGTGTGGTAATATCACTAACTTTATTTTACTTGCTAGTTACAGTAAATGACTGTGCGTATGCAAAATTGGAAGTTGCTTCACTACATAGTATAAAACAAAGTCGCTTTCTCTGTCCCTATATCCCTATGTATGCTTAAATCTTTAAAACTACGCAACGGATTTTGATGCGGGTTTTTTTAATAGATAGAGTGATTCAAGGGGAAGGTTTATATGTATAATACACCAACCTCCATGCGGGTGAAGCCGCTGGCAAAAGCTAGTAACCTACATAATTATAACAAGTAATATGATGAATGTGTGGGTTCGTCATAAAATACTAAGCACTTTGTACCCAATTAAATATTACCAGTAAAGTTTAAATGAAGTGATAAGAACAAATCAATTAATTAATCAATCATTCAGACAACTTGATTTAGAACAACATATTGATCAAAACCATAGGGTGGCTTAATGCTACATGACCACCTTATAAAGAACACTGCTTTTACAACTTTGGTTATCTGTATTTTAGTTTTTTACCACCAACTTCCGAAATTAAAGTTATTTTTCACTTTGATGTATTTTTTTTGTTGTAAATATTTAAAAAATATTTTTTTGATGTAGTACATATAGCCCACATGAACTAGTGTACCACTAGCTAAGTAAACAACAGTGACAGGAAGTATTACAACATCAACAAGATACACAAAGTGCATTAAATACGTATTATCATAGCTAACGATAAAACTACCCAAGTTAATAAACTTTATATGGAACCAGCTCTGAGGCATAACCTATCCATTAAAAAAAGAATATTTCAAATCAATCCACATTTGTTGAAAATATTGCAGAACATACAATTTAAAAAAAAATTACGAAATTAGAACCACCTCCTTTTTGAAGATGGTTAAAACGTAGTTTTGTTTCATACATAAATACATCATAAGTATATTATTCCTAGTAATATCTTTGGACTTATTACGTGAAGATGACAGTATAACAGATTTTGACTGTATATGTATTATCCTAATCATGCATAAACTATTTTACTGAAGTAGTTGTGAACAATGAGTGCATTGGCACTCAGTAATAAAAACTGCACCTCCCTTTCAGTTCAGCAAAAGGTATGCAATGTTAAGTTGATCCATTTGACAAATATTTCAGATAGAGAATCCGTATGGGGAACCGGTTGAGCCTGAGAAAGCTCCGGAGGCTATCAGCAAAGCAGTAGCCACCCTACCACCAGAGCAGATGTTTGAACTGATGAAGCAAATGAAGCTGTGTATTCAGGTATAAATACATATTAAAATCTACTCTCTTAATGCTATTATAATGGGTATCTAGCACGGAGTAAATACAAAGAGGAGACGGCCTAAACAACTGTGCACTGTGATTCTCGACTAAGTCCTGACGTCATCAAGTAGGCGTGGCCTTAGTCAGTGTATTGTTGGCGTTCGTCCTGACAAGTAACAAAAACACAGGGCCGTAATGGAATCCAATTATTGTACTGAATATCCCGCACCTATCTCATAAATGGAAATACTCATAAAAAATACAATCTCCTATAAATTAAATATTCTATCTAAAATAATTTATTTAAAGTACTTTCCCTCTGTGAGACAACTATTATGGTGCATACTAGTTGTCTCACGGAGGGCAAGTAAAGAACTACTACCATACCGTATGGTAGTTGTTGTTTACTTAATTAAAAGTACTTATAGCCTATCTAGTTTATTTAGTTACATTTTAAATGATGTATGTTCTAGATTTCTTTCCGTAGATAATCTAAGACAGCAATGCATTACAAAAATTAATATCACTATTTCAATTTAAAAAATACGTACCTAGTTGGTCCACAAAATGAATATAAAAAACGGAGTAAGTAACTTACACCCTGGTACGAAAATTCTGAGTACGACCCTGTTGCATCCTGCACTTAGTGACATCTAGTGTGAGATACTTACGTCACTACAAAGTAAAATCTACAGAACGAGCGAGTAGTTTTGCCATTGACCGGTAGATGGAAATTAAAGAAGTGGGCGGGATCTAACACCCCCTCACCCCGCAAATTGTCACGCGTTGTTCCTTATGGAAATTTAATTACACCATCTCCTCTTTGTATTTGCTCCGTGGTATCTAGTACTTACCAGAGGATATCATATTACCTGGTAACTAGGTTGGTGGAGGTCAGATAGGCATGCTCATGTAAAATACAGTTCTTTAGATTGCAAGCCGACTGTTAGCTACAAACATGTTATCTTGCAAGCAAGGTGGCACTGATGGACTGCACCACAAATGTTTTGGAGTGACACATTTTTTGGGCTCTATGCACTTTTAAATTTTTTCAGCTTACCAAGTTAGGACAAAAGTCTTCAGTGCTTTTTATATTAGTTTAAAACTTTTCTTTTTATTATGTTATTTTACAGAACAATCCAAATGAAGCCAGGAACATGATGCTACAAAATCCACAACTGGCCTATGCATTACTGCAAGCACAAGTTATTATGAGGATTGTGGACCCGGCCACTGCAGTTGTAAGTTGTGAAAATTTGAATGAGTTCCCTTTAACATGACGCTATCTGAATAGCTAAGAAAATGTATCACTAATTTATAACTCACGAATATTGCAGAGTATGTTACATCCCAGTAACCCTCTGCCACCGTTGATGCAGCCGGGAGGAGACAAGATGCTACCTTCAAATCATTATATGCCAAGCAATCCACCACCACGCGGTAAGTTATTTTTTCTTTGTTGTAATAAGGTTAAACAATCTCGATAGGTACGGTATGACAGATCGCAAATGATTAATATTCGTCATTGTCATGGTGTTATATTGCAAATCTATACATATTATAAAGTAGCTTTTGCCAGCGGCTTCGTCCGCGTGGACGTCAGATATTATCCCTCGAGAACGTACTGCTGGGGTAAAAAGCATCCTATGTATTAGTCCAGGTTATAAACTATCGGTGTACCAAATTTTATCCAAATCCGTTCAGCCGTTTTTGCGTGATTGAGCAACAAACATACAAGCTTTCACATTTATAGTATTAGTACGAAGTACGATGGTACGAACTACGATAGTACGATTAAGGTCGCATTTCGTGTCTGTGTGTGTGACTGCGTTTTACTACTAAACTACGCTACGGGTTTTGATTTGGTTTTAACCATAATTTCAAAATTAATTTTGGAAGCAGTATGTGTGTGGGTATTACACTCATTTTTGAAAAGTGCCTTAATTAGATTCTAGAGTGCTAATAAACGACTAAAAAAACACAACATTTTTATTTAATCGATTAGTGCCTTAAAAATGCATTTAAATTTTACATTTTCAAATTTCGCGCGTAATTTGACGAAAATGCTGGACGCAGTGGACGCCATATTGTTCTGTGGGTATGACGTCAATTTGCTATTTAAACAAATACGCTGATATTTTATATGACAATTCTTTATAATTTAATAAAAAATGAGTTATTTTTCTACTTATCGTTGGTTTGCTGTTCCTGAATGCAAAATATTATTTAAATGAAAATTACTTAGGTTACGAAAGTAATAATAGTACAAAGTTGCTCAGTTGACATGCCGTATGACGAAATAACATGGCGGCTACTATTTCATGTAGTTGCACTGACTGTAGACTGCATTTTACTTATGCTATCTCAATAATATATTTTTAGGTTTTTTCTCGTATAGAGTAAAATACTCATTGTATATTATACTCAAGTACTTACATAAAATAAAGAAATCTCGATGCGCAGCAAGGGCGGGTTGCTAGTATCTTAAAATCGAATTAACCTTATTATTATTTTTCTGTAGAACAACCTCCACAAATGCCGCCACTGCTTGCCGCGCCCGTGCCGCCACCAGCTCAATATAGTAAGTTTTACTTTTGCCCCTGTTTTCCTTTGGCTTATTACTCAACTTTTGAATTGGGATATAACTTTTGAACTAGGAAATAGACATTATATTGTGTGCATTAGCTATCCCCCAACGATATCCCTCAACGCACGCATTTTTTTTTATCACGCACTGGACTCTCGGTACTGAGACTGGCACTGGGAATCCAATAGATCGCATCCCAGCACGTCAAAAATGCGCACTGTTTTATTTAAAAAAAATCGCCGCGTTAGAAAATTGGCTTGTGCTTATGTACGAGGGCTTACACATTGGGGAAAAAGACATGAATGTATGTACATATATGTACTTACACAATGGTGTTTTTTCTTTTCGAGTCGATTGTACCTTTTATACCAGATGGGCCCAGTTGAAGGTCACGTTAATAGTAGTGTCAGTGGTGTTCATTATACACCGTGACATTTTAGTCCTCTTACAACGGCAGCCCACTTCATGTATCCAACGACTACTAATAATTTATAAAACAAAATATGATATTTTTGGACATACTTATGAATAATAATAAAAAAAATATCATTCACTAAGACGCATGATGTAGCTTTGAAAACCCTGTTATGGAGATGGAATGAATGATGAAATGTAATTTGTTATGGTGGGTAGGTAGAAATCTTCAAGCGTTTGATACGTAAACATTATTAACAGGGAGGGTGTTTCATGATTCTGAAGCATTATTTATTTTTCTTAGTACCTAAAATCTTAATTAATGGGTAAAAAAAAATCGCGCCTTGAGGTAATTTTACGTCGCATACATTGAGTGGATCACCTTTGTAAGACGACTAAAATGTCACTGTGTATATCCTTAAAAGTGTAGGTGTGGACACTGGACATTCCAGCTAGTGGGTCATGTTCTGGACAGCACTGCATTTACATTGGATGTCGGACGGGTCTGCAATCCCGTAAAGTTCTATTTGCATACGATGGTATGAGTATACACTCCCGGACTCATAAATCGACCCACTTTTTATTTGTTAAAAGGCCTAAAACATTAATTTCTGGACATAATTTCGGTATCACTATTATTCCAAAGAAAATCGGAGTTTTAGTCATTCTCTGAAAAAGTTATTTCATTATCTGTTTTGTTTTGCATAAGAAGAGTATCGTACTTTAATCCATTCTGACGTTCAAATTATGGATACTGCATCTGAAGTAGCCACGCAAGCTGTGGAACTTCTTCAGTCTGGGCTTACTCAACGAAACGTAACTGCTCAACTTCATGCAAGCCGTTTTGCCATTCAGAGAATTAACCATCGATACCTGGAGACTGGCGGCTTCGTGCGCCGTCCAGGAGGATCACGAAAGCGGGTGACTATAGCACGATAACATCGGTTTGTCTTTATCATAAGCCCGTGTAATTGTTACCTGACCTCAGTATAGGCCCAAGAATAGCTTCGAGACTTTCATAGACTAACTGTTAGAGCTGGAACCGTTAAAAAGGTGACTCGAGGAACGCTGCTTGAGCCAGCCAATGATCCCAAACTGACAGGAGCTCACAGAATGGCGCCCCTACGAACTCTTGAACTCGAACTTTTGCATTGGAGTCAACGTCAATTTAGCCTTTTTACGGATGGAACCAAGATTATGCTTTATGGCAATGATGGACATAGGAAAGCCTACCGAAGTCAGGGCGGTGCACCTGAATCGAGCATCGGCCTCTTTATTTAATTTGGAACAATAGTGATACGGAAATTATGGCCATTAATTCAGCTTCAAAACTGCATAAAAACTCTTTCTCTGACTTATTATTATTTTAACACCTTAATGAGGGCTGCACAGAACCGGATAGTATGGCAAAAAAGGGCAGGCAAATACCCAGAAGTGGGTGAATCCGGACTGTAATGATGATGATATCATTATTTTGATATTTTAGGTCTTGTAAACATAAAAATGAACGGCGGCTAGATTTGGGAGTCCGGGAGTGCATCTGTGCACACTGACAGTTTCGCCTTAATTAATGTTCCCTTAATTGACCCGCAGCCCGGCCCGCGCAGGGCGACGTGGACCTGCGCGGGCGCGGGCCGGCGCTGGACCAGGACATGCGCAGCCTGCCGCCCGCGGCGCCGCACCCCGTGCCGCCGCCGCAGCACCACGCGCAGGACCCGTATGTACTCTTTGCTTATCAAATATAGTTGTTAGCCAACGTTCGCGGTCATAAAACGTGTGGGCGAGATAATAACTTAACATTTTTGGTTCATAGGTGCTATAAGTAACTGCATGATATAATTTTGTGAGAGCTAGAGTCTATATTGGGTTCGGGAACTGTATAGTAGAGTCTCCCTACACATTACACCTAGTAGGGGCTCACACCCCTATAAAATACAGTGGAGGGGACTTGAGACTTAGAAATACTCGCAGAGGAAGAACACAAACTAAATAGAAAGACAAAATCATAGAAAAGTAAAAATACATAAAAATCAAAAATGTTAAAAAAAAATGCAAAATCCTATACGAAGCCAAAAGATTCTTATTCTCAGCATGATGCTGCGACATTTAAAAATAAACGCCACAGCGCTGGTTTTGTGACAGGGCCTCCTGTGTGTGATGCCATTGGCAGTAATAAGGTATGTTAAATGTTAGCAAATACTAAATTATCGTCTGTGTACTAAGGAAGAAAGAAATAAAAAGTATTTATTAGACTCGCGTAGGAATATCACTAACTTAACTACACATTTTACTTAACAGTAAACAAAAAAAGTAATATATAAAACTAAAGTCCTGTACGAGGTCAAACGACCCTTAACTCAGCACGATGCTGCGACATTTAAAAAAGTGTCGCAGCGCTGGTATTCTGATGGGGCACTGTGATGTCACGGACAGATTCAGAAATAAGATAATTAATAAAAATAAGATAATATGTCTAAAATAACTAAAATATAATGTACGTAAATAGTTTCTTTTTTTTGTAATCCGCGTGTCTACACCCCACGTAACATCTATTACTTGTCTATGCCTTTAGTGTCTCCTAAATAGCTAGTTTATATTCATTTGTCCTACTCGCACGTTTTACGACCACATGCACCACGAGTTTTGGCGTTTAGCATAACTGTGGCCGACTACAATACGGAACACCTACTAATAAACTGAGCCAAAGATATTCATGATTAAAAAAAAAATATAAATCAGATAAATGATTGTCATAAAAAGGAAGGGCACGAACCACGAACGAACAGACAGGTGACGTTGCAATATACAAGTAAACTTTGTTAGTCTGGAAAAGTATGTTTTTACTACTATATGAACAATTATATAAACGATAATTAAATGTTGGTTTCAATGGAGGCTTTATCTCGCAAAATTGAAATAAAAAATTGCTTGCCAGGAGAGCAATCTTACGCAATAGAGACGGATAAATATTTTAGCGGCATATTGCTCAATCTGCAAATAATATATAAAAGCAGCTTTTTACACAATATAATATACTATCCTTGTAAGTACTTGGCTTTTCCAATTACCTATTTAGATATTGTAAATATTGCTGATGTTACTTTTTCTCTCAAGTATTGCTTCCCCCCCAGTGGAGAAACCAACAGAACAGACGTAAGTGGCATTATGATGTAACTTCTTTAGTTTTAGTTCTGCCTTGGATGCTATGTTGTATACCTTATCCTAAGTTTTACTTTTGTTCCAAAGTACTAGACGCATAATATTATTTATTTCAGAGTGTCGATTCCACTGCCCTTTTCACATATTCTTGGCACAGTTTTATACAATTATTAGATTTTCTGTAATGCTAATTTCTACATGTATAGTCCTCAAGACCGTATTTCGGGCATGGCGGCCAATCTCAACGGAGACTAGCCTTCGGCGCGGGAGATATTATAGTGCACAAGTGTGTTCAGAGTCTCAGGTGCACTCGCTCTGCCTTCACTCTCATAGTCAGATGGGGCGGTAATCCGACACGACCGGAGAGAGATCAGGCGCCGTGGGGCCGATGGTCTAAATGTATGTTCAGTGAAATCAAGGTATCACCGGACAATCAAATGGTTGAAACTGGCTAATAGTTATTCATCATTTTCCTGCCCTTAACCTAATTTATTTGTGGTCGGCGCAACATGTCTTTTTCTCCCACACTTCTTTATTAGTCGTCATCTCCGTAGTCACACTCTTTCTAACCATATCATCATTCACTCATTCACTTATAGCCATCGACATTCATATAAGTACAAAACTTTCCTCATGACATTTTCCTCATTCCTCCGTGGCACATGGCCCATACCATAACAACCGATTTCCACACAACTTTTCAGTTAGCGGTGCCACTTTCAGGCTACCTCTTATGTACTCATTTCTTATTCTATCCAGTAGTGTAACACCACACATGTCTCGTAACATTCTCACCTCAGCTACATGCAATTGTCTTTTATTAATCCCTTTTGTGGCCCAACATTCTGACCCTTACAAGACGACAAGTCTTACCATGGTTTTATATATCTTCCCCTTAAGTTTAAGGACAATGTGGGAGTCAGATTGTTCCCGTGACCTGCCGCTATTTCATCCATCCAGTGTTCATTCTGTGCTTAACCGTCCGATCTACTTCACCATCGCTTTGTACGTGTGAACCGAGATACCGACTGGCTACTGACTTGATACCGGAAAGACTGACAAGAAATGAGAAGATTAGATCAAATTGTGCACTTGAGAGCAGTGGAGCCAGTAGTATTGTCTCCGATTTACGAGAAGTAGCTCGTGGGTTCGAAACCAGGCAGGCGCTTTACTTTGTGTAAATATTACATCACCACTTCTCTAAAAAAAGGGCGAAGGAGGAAAACATCGTTAGGAAACAGCCATGTACTAGAACCAAAACTTCGAAGACATGTGACATCTACCAACACGCACTGGGCCCGCGTGGTGGATTAGAGCCCACTTTCTCTCGAAGACGGGAGGCCTGTGTCCCAGCAGTGGGAACATTATTAGCCACTTTGGTCGTCCACACTTTACTGTCATTGTTGCACGATAAAAAAAAATGTTTGCAAATAGAAAGAAAAAAGAAAGAAAGAAAACGTATTTATGAGACTCGCACAGGAATATCACAAACATAACTACAACACAATACAATAAAACACACTAAAAAACTAAAACACTACTACGCTACACTAGGTACTTAATAAAATTAAAATTAGATTTATACAAAGTAAAAAAAAAAAGAGCACCTGTACGAGGCCAAAAGGCCACTATCTCAGCATGATGCTGCGACGTTTAAAAAATGTCGCAGCGCTGACAAAACAAATATTAAAATGAATAAAAGACATATTTTAATATTTATTTTATGTAACAGAGGCTTCCCTCGCGACCCGCGGCTAGCAGGCATGCAGTCGCAGTCATTCAACTCGGACCCGCGCGTGAGGTCCAACGACCCGCGGACACAGCAGAAGATTCAACAGCGTATGTATATTTTATGCTATTATAAATATAAGCTACAAGACCAGCGGCTCGTGGCTTTGTAATAACGGCCGCAAGAGTCGATCGATCAAGTTAAGCTATGCTTGCCGTGGTTGGTCCGTGTATGGGTGATCATTTTTACATACCAAGAGCTCTCCGTGCCTCAGAATGCACGTTAAAACCGTTGGTAAACCGTCATTACTGGATCTTTGGCCAGTCGCTACGGGTCGTCAGAAGCCCGAACGCCTGACAACCAATCTTACCAAGGGGTATCGTGTTACCCAGTAACTGGGTTGTGGAGGTCAGCATGCCTAGACAAAACACATTTCTGTTAGCGTTCACGCCAAAATGTACGGGAATGACATTACCTGCGGAAAGATTACGTCGTGTCCTTTCCGCAGATAAGGTCATTCCCATAAATTTTAGCGTAGAGTTTGGGGTGGACGCTAACAGAAATGTGTTTTGTCTCAGGGCCCAGATAAGCAGTCGTTCCATGTAAAACACTGGTATTCCGACGCCTTTTCCAACCATGTTGGGGTCACATGGTTGGAAAAGGCTAAGCAGTTGATGAAAAATATATGCAATGCAACATGAAATGTAACAACAACAAAGCGAATTGGTTTCAATGTGCATTGCATTGTATTTATTTCGACAGCATGTTCGTAGGGTGCAACTAAACTGCGGTCGATCGGTGAGATCGTGGCATATTTTAATTAATTCATGACTTTCTTATTGTTTCGTGTATGACGTAAACGTGTGATGTAATTATAAATATACCTACCTACTTATAATGTTGTTTTAAAAGCTATTAAATAAGAGGTCAAATGTATTTTACAATTTATTATTTATTTTGCTGCAAAGGTTAATATGTTGAGTTTAAAGATAAACTTGTGATTTATGTACCTAACATATTTTTGACAGTGAGAATCGAGCTAGCGATAATGAATAATGTTCAAAATTGATTGCCAATCAAGTCTGAGTCATAGTTAAGTCAATAACTTTGTTAGGAAATCACAGTAGATACCAAAATAAATATTAAATAAAACCCCCGACCCAAGCGAAAACCTCTAAAAAGTAAAAAATTATATTTATTGGCCTTTTCAGTTTTAGGTAATATTTTGACCAAAGAATTGTCACGTCGGGGTACGGCTAATGACCCCCCTCTTTTTGCGTCGGGGGTTAAAAACAGTTTAAATTTGTCTTGCTTCTTTTAGTTAGCTTGTAGTTTTGGCTTCCCGGCAATACCTAATAAATGTATTAAGGAAACTAGTTTATTCCTAGGCCTTCCTTTGAATAAACTAAATCATTTTAGTCACTCAGGTTTCTAAATCAAGATAATCAATCACCATCAGAATCTGCTATAATTGTGTTAAACTAATATTTATTTTCAGAACAAATGCCGCCTGGTATGCCGAGCGCGGCGCAGGCTAGGACTATCCAGGGTATTCCTTCTGGTGCTTCGGATCAAGAGAAGGTCAGATTTATAATTATTTCCTGTCCATTTTTGTTTTCTGTTGATAATATGCGTCTCAGGAAAAGGAAAAATTACCTATGGAGCTATGGGTAGTTACAACTAGCGTCCATGCACGTACAAATTATCAACCGTATGATAGAAGGTTATCAGGACACAGCATTTGTTGGTAGTAACTCGTAACTGTCGTCTTTTCGATTAAGTATCATTTACACGATTAATGTTTCTTTCCTGTGGTATACAATGAAATTGTAGCAACAAATGACTTCCATCGTTTAAACACTGCGCAGATGGTGAAACTTATATTGTTGGTTCAACTTAGGCATGCCACAGGCAATTAAATCGCACTGTGTCAATCAGGCTTTAGACTGAGTCTAGTTCTCAACTTCCCACCCACATGATGTGTAGTTCATTACTCCCACATTTGAGACGAACTTCGGAGTTTCAGGAAATAGTCGTTTGTAATTAGGGTACCGTCAAATAGATTGTAGACCAAGAGCAGACAGAAGAATTGTAGGCAGGAAATTAAACTAATATTTTATCAGTAGAGTTACCTACTATTATCTAAAAAAAATTATGAACGGTATTTTTATGTGTTTCCTGCAATAAGGAAAAAAAACAGTGTCGGACAGGTCTTTTCATGAACGTATAAGACCCGTACTAAAATATTTGAAGTGAATGTTTAAATCTTTATTTGTCTGCCACAGGCCGCTCTCATCATGCAAGTACTGCAACTTTCGGACGAGCAAATCGCGCTACTGCCGCCGGAACAACGAGCCAGTATTCTGATGCTCAAGGAACAGATTGCCAAGAGCACTCAGCAGCGTTAACGTATTTTTTTTTTAGTAACTAATGTAAGATTGAACTTGTGTGTTGCGATTTTGAGAAGATGGATGATTTTGACGTACCTACATGTTTATTTCCTTTTTCCAATTTCAGATGTGATTGAATATTCATATCATAATATCGTTCAATTTATCGATCCAATTGACATTTTTAAGTAATTTTGATCTTTCAAAACCATAAATTGCCACTTTCGACTCGATCAGTGTTGGTGCACTAAAAGATCTTACTCTATTCTCATTCATATAAAACTGTAAGTCTTAAAGTTTCACAGAACTGCATCTTCATTACTTTGTAATATCGTCCATAATTGCGTTAAATAAAATATATTGTCATAAATAAAATCTGTTTTATTTTCTTAGATTACCTTATCATAAAATCCACCTTACCCGGAGCATTTATAATCTCATAAGTAAGAAAAACAATTACTTCAACTATAAAGCGTTGTGCTAAATCACGTACTTGGGTCAAATCAATCGGCCTCTTATCGCCTACGTGATGTTTTTATCGTAATAAAATTATGTTCGTTTATTAAGATTACTTCTGCTAGCTGTCTGGTCAGCCATTCGGTGGCTTGCTGTTGGTCAGTGCACTTAGGTAGGCATTTATTCTATTCATGCTCTTTAAACACCAGAAATATCATGTTCATTGAAGTCTCAGCGTAATCATACTATTATTTACTGCAGCAAAATCAAAGTCTTAATTGCATCATTCTCAGTCCGAAAATAAGTAAAATTGTATCCACAAAATAATATAAACAGTTGTCTAATAAATTTTGATAGTGCACGTTGCAAATACGTTAGGTAGTCGTCGCGTGCCCGTCTCTTGGACTATAATGAGCATCTTAAACGTCAAGCACCTGTCTTGAGTTCTGACTGCTGAATCACTTCATGTTTGTGAATTTGTGATGTTAGTAGACATTATACAAGAATGACTTTTCTTTTTGTGCGTATTTACGACGCATTGAACTCTTAAATATTGGTTTAGATAAGGTACGCCAACTAATTATACCTACTTTTTATCAATAGTTTTGCTTTTTGGAGCTTAACCTCCATTTGTTTGAACCTGATAAAAATAATACCTATTTCGTGTGTTTACTTACTGCACACTCATTCAGTCGCGGTCCGGTGGCGCGGACCGATGGTACAAAACAAACGTGTCAACTTGTTTCGTACGTGATTAGTTATAATTTGCGCACATATTCCGCATAACTTTGGTTATAAATAAACATACATTACGTTACCCGTGACTTGTGTTTTTGGCACTGTATTCAAATATTACTTCGACGTGAATAAATTCAGTTTTACTTTTTAAAGTGGGAATATTTTCTTTTGATAATTTTCTTTTGTTTTTTCGGTGTGCTTGTGTTAAACCAGTAATACTTTTCTTGTAGGACAGCAAAATGAAGTGGGAAGTTATTTTATTTGCTTGCCTGTGTTTTTTGAATTCCTACGCGGAGTGCAAGTGGAAACATGAGCGTTGGGAAAATAATTGGCGGGAAAATGCTAACGAGATGACCACGAAGGCAAACTATAGGCACGACCCCCCTGACCACACCAAGATAATTCCTATGGCCAGATATGTCTTGCACAATGCAGGTAAAGTGTGTTACGCTATCTCACTAGGTACTGAATTAACATCACGCCACTATTATCTGGCTAGAGTTAAGCAGATAGATAGCCTGATTCCTCTTGATCATAAAATAAATGCCACGGCGTCCTCACCTTCCGCCTGACGCAGGTCCTAACCGGACACAGCTGCTTCGGGAGGTTCTTGTTTCGCATAAGGCGGGAGAAAATGCCCGGGTGTTTCCACTGCGAAGATCGCCCTGAAGACACGGTGGAGCATACGGTGGAGGTCAGCCCGGCTTGGGCGGAGCACCGCCGTGTCCTCGTGGAGGCGATCGGCTGCGGCGATCTCTCGCGCCCGGCCTCGGTCTAGGCCATGGTACGGAGCGAGAGTGCATGGGTAGCCGTCACTTCCTTGCCTCTGCGAAGCAATAATGCTCGCGGAAAAGGAGGCGGCGCACGTGATGGAGAGGCAGTATATGCGCCCTCACGGCCTTAGTCGCCGCAGGAGACGCCCTGGGCGTCGGGAATCCCAGGCTGATTCCCGGCCACGGTAGGCGCGGGCTTACGGACGGCGAGTAATGGGTAGCTCGCTGTCCGGTAAGGACCAAGCCCGGGTCGACGGCGCGTTGTGTATCACGCGCGCCTGTAAGAGATGTCATCATCAACTGGTGGGGTCCGCAAGGACCGATGCCTGCCAGGGGTGCGGGTTGTTCGAAAGAGATACCGTCGCCCCTGGCACACAGGCAACTGAGGGAACACGGGTGGGTTTTAGTAAAAGTCTAACACGCCGTCCTGCTCCACCCAGAGCGGGAGAAGTTATTTGATGATTTGCTACCCTCAAAAAAAGCCCCCTGACCACACAAAGATAATTCCTATAGCCAGATATGTCTTGCACAATGCAGGTAAAGTGTGTTACTATATTTCACTAAGTACTGAATTAATTATCACGCCAGTATTATCTGGAGAGTTAAGCAGATCGGTAGCCTGATTCCTCTTGATCATAATATAAATGCGAAAGTAAGTCTGTCTGTCTGATACCTTTTCAAGCCAAAATTTTGCATACGGATAGAACGTGGCTTGGGTTCAGACGGATACTTTTTTTATCTCGGTAGTACGTTCCCGTGGGATCATTTTAGCTAGTCTTAAAAAAAGCGTATAAACCCGGAATTATATTATTCAGTACTAGCTTTTGCCAGCGGCTTCGCCCGCGTGGAGGTCGGTGTATTATACATATAAACCTTCCTCTTGAATCACTCTATGTATTAAAAAAACCCGCATCAAAATCCGTTGCGTAGTTTTAAAGATTTAAGCATACATAGGGTTATAGGGACAGAGAAAGCGACTTTGTTTTATACTATGTAGTAATAAATACCTACCAAGCCTGTTGGATTCGGCACCGCTCCAGACGGCAGGAGCGGCGGTCGATGTGGTGATGCTTGTCTTGTCTCACAGAGGACATCTTACGGATGGATATTACGAATTAGGATGATACTAAAAACTTTTTACATAATAGTATTCTGGTGCCTTTTGTAACTCTACTCCTGTACCTACCACTATATTAGGATTTAGTTTAGTCTCAAGTAGATCGCGGGAGGCCCAGACGAAGATAGGTAGACTCCTTTAATAAAGTTTGGTCCTTGGCAGGTCTGGACAGAGAGGTGGAAAGAGAGTAGGGAGGCCTTCACCCGGCATTGGTACTTTAATGGCTAATAATAATAAAATAAAATAAAGTAGTAGTACGTAGGTACCTATTTTATTGTAAGGTACAAGGAAAAATAGTCCATGAAAATGGCGGTAAATACAAACTTATGTAAATTACAATCAGCAATACCTATTGAAATTCATCATAATACCTACCAAACGAATGCTTACGTGTACCACGTCTTGTACTTCTCGTAAGTATTTACATAACTTACCTATTTACCTCGTGTATTTACTTTATACTAACAGACTGGGCATCATTGGCCACGATATCAATTCTGCCAGCCATCGAAGGGTTCCCGTTCTCGAACGTCAAGTCAATAGTGGATGGATCTCTTGCTAACTCCACTGGCGTGCCTTACTTCTACATGTCACCGCTGGACTTTAGTGCTCGGGATTTATCGGTAAGTGAGCCTTCCATCTAGGTCCGTAGCTTAGCGATTTCCAAACTAAGAATGTTATTTTCACAGTCTTGACTCCATTCTAAATATGTAATTAGAAGTAGGTAGGTATAGACATTAGTTTCCTTAAAGAACTGTGTGACCTAAACCTGCACTTAAGTCAAGCTTTTCTGTGATTAAAATACTTAGTCCATTTATACACAGAAAAGCGTGACTAGAGCGCATAGACGTGCTATAAAATTGTATACGATACGTGTGACTAGTATTGCACGCGTTTGCACGCCGTGCAATGATGGACTACTTAAGTAACACGTATCAAAGGTTCAAATGACCAGGTAAACCTGTGACTAATGTCACCGAGTGCTCACTAAGAAGCTTTAGATTCGCGAACTGAACACAAAAGGCTTACAATTGCCTGCTATATCAGTTTTTACGTTAAACATTCATTAGCAAATCTAATATTCAAAAAACTATACTAAAACTGAATTTGCTTTAAATTATCCTCCTATGTAGCTAATCAGCTACAGGTCCTGCATAATTCATAACTTAAAACCCAATTAAAACATATACGTTATCAACAGAAAAACAGCCGCGCTACCGTTCTCGTGTCGCTCGAAGAGACGAGGTACTGCGAGAATCAGAAGATTGATCCTGAAGACCCACGATGCACCAGGTTGATGCTGTCAGGAAAGATGAAGAAGGTATGTATTAATGCAACATTTTTTCAGTCTACGGCTGGAAGATGCGCCATATTTGACCCGTATTAGGTGTATGACTTACCAAGGGGTATCGTATTATTACCCCGTAACTGGGCTGCGGAGGTCAGAAAGGCAGTCTCTCCATGTAAAATACTGGTATTCAGCCGCATCCGGTTAGACTGCAAGCCGACCCCAACATAGTTGCGAAAAGGACAGGCAGATTATGATTGGGTCTAAGTCACAAGTCTAGGGTGTACCTGTGGGAGTGATTAGTTAGTTTTTACATTACTTATTAGTGGGATTCCATGATTATCCCGCCGGTTTTGGTCAGTCAGTGCATGCATCTTAATCCTAGACGATTTACTCTGTGTTCGGGCGTAAACGTCCGAAATTCCATTCTGAATTCAGCAATTGAAAATCTACATACTATTTCCTAGACTACTCACACACTTTTCTGATTTTGTCCTTTTTTGGTTGGAGCCAAGGTGGTTCTGAATTTCCTGATCATTCACTTATTGATTTCGGAAAAGCAATCCGTAAGTTTATGGCCAACATATTATAATGTCTTGATATTTTTATCATGACAGTATAACTCGTGTTTCCACTATACAATAGAAAACTTCCAAAGTTAAATTATCTGCGTTTGGCGTTTGTGCACACGTTTTCTGATCTCCAAATATTGCCCGAGAGAGAAAGCTGCACGAATCTATCTGTTCTAAAATTAACCTTGACTATCAGAAATATGAAGCGGCCACCAATCTAAATGTAACGACCGGAAACGAAAGGGCTTGCTGTCAGTAAACAGCCAATTTTAGAAGCTTAGGTACAGTCATCAAGAGAGATAAGTAACCAGGGTCGTCTAGTGTAGATAAAGTTTAGTAAAAAACCTATGGATGTTTTCGAATGACATCTATTTTGATAAATTAACTGTTTGTTTTCCATTAATTAAATTTTTTTTATTCGAAAACATCTATCGTTTTCTTACTAAACTTCAACTATATCCGACGACCCTGGATACTTATCTCTTTTGGTGACCGTACATGCGCTTTTTCTTAAAGAGAATAAAAGTATTTTACCAATTTATCAGACAAGTATTAGCAAAACATTTCGATATCGATAATCTATGCACTTAGTTAGATAAGCCTTTATGGATTGTGCTGTTTTATCGAACAACAGGATCCATTACGTACTTGACAATGATATTCTGTTTCCATAATGATGTAATTGTCTCTTTAGATTAGGGAACAAACACCAGAGTACGAGTTCGCAAAGGCGGCGTTGTTTGAAAGACATCCTTCTATGGCTGACTTCCCTCCGGGTATGTATTTAAATCAACTTATATGAGTATATACAGTCACCAAAAGAGATAAGGAACCAGGGCCGTCGGATATAGTTTAGTAAGAAACTGATTGATGTTTTAGAATTCAATTTAATTTGATAAATTTACTGTTTGTTTCTATTAATTTATTATTCGAAAACATCTATCGGTTTCTTACTAAACTTTATCTATATACGACAATCCTGGTCAGTTATCTCTTTTGGTGATCGTACTTAGAACTGGAAATGAATTTGAATGGCTCTTGGTTTGGAAAAAGGGCGATTCTCCGACTACCGAATCTCGAGGATGAGAGAACATCACGTCTGCCTGCATTCCCTGAAGCGTTGGTCAAAAGGGTATAGTACCAACACCCGCAACTCACCAGTTTTTGTATAAGATCAGACTTGATCTGTCAGATAGTGGAGATTTTATTAATTCTAATTCCCCTTTTTTAATCTTATGTAATATAGTCCATATACCAAGTAAATAATTTCGCATACCTATCTGTGAAAAAGGCCCCAAATTAATAACCCTAATGACATCCTCCTCCCATTTTCAGATCACAACTGGTTCGTAGCTAAGCTGAAGATCGCTCAAATAGCAATGATTGACTGGTTTGGCGGCGCCAAGTACATACCTGTCCGCGACTATCTGGCATACAACTACACCGGCACAGAAATGTTGCAGTACCACAAGGAACGTTTACATAAAGCTCTTTTACCCTCTAAATGAATAGAGAAGATATAAAATCTTCACACACTGGGCTCGGCTGACGCACAGTGGAACGAATGTATGGGAGCGGTTGGACGTAGACATGTCCGAAAAATAAGAGTAAAATTATGACAAACTAATGATGCCATCTTATTCGATTACTTAATGCCTTCATAAATTGTGGTGATGAATTTCTTCATAACTCCCATATTTCGGGAGTAATTTGAGAAAATGTGAAATTTTACTATGAAAATGAGTGTATCGAGCTCTCTCCCTCCTGATTCCGGGCTTGTTTCAAGTAGCGGTCTCTAATATCGTAATGCTATTACTAAGAGCTATATTTAATACTAAGACACATAGTGCGCCAAATGTGCACTTTCTGGGATAAAAGGAAATGAAAATTTAAAAAAAAAAACGTTTTTTCCCCATTTGTATTTACTTTAAACCGCAGACAGACTTATTAAGAGGTCTATAAATATATTATATATATATACAGAAATATATATTAACAAAAATATTCACAAGAACTGATGAGAGTATGACTTTTAAGTAAGTTGATAATAAATTACCTAGTTTCATTAAAAGTACAATAAATAATTAAGATGTAAGCTCTAATTTACTAAGTTACACATTTTAAAACAATAACATCATTTAATTATCTTCGTCATCATCATCATCATCAATTAATTCAAATTCAGAATCGATGTCCGCTAAATCATTTATGTTAACAAATTCGATATCACTTTTCTCAGAATCCGTAAGCTCATAAAATTCCTTAAAAGAAGATTTTTTTACAAACTTATTTCCTTTTGGACGGATACTTGTAACAAGTGGATCAGAAGACAGTAAAAGATTGTGCATAATATCTTCATTGCATGAGATACTGCTATGCTTTCGAGAATGCCCCTCTCTATATTTTCTAAAATCTTTATTTCTAGCCTCAGATGCCTCTTCGGATAGAAAACCAATGGGCACAATTGACATGTTCTGAACTATGTCTGGCCCATGCATTAAAATTTTATGAAGTGAAGAAGGCATATAATACCATGGGTATAACTCCACGTAAAGCTTAGCAGTATCAAAGCAGAACTCTCGGAATTTAGTTACGTTGATCTTCTCTCCTGATGAAATACACTGCAAGATCACACAGATTTTTCTTAAAAGCATAGCATCTATTCCGGTCAGTTCAGCAGATTTAGTGTAGTTTTCAAAAAATCTCCTTGCCGAGTTGCCATTGTTGGTGGATCCACTGCCTTGTTTCACAACATCGAGAAGTAAGCCCGTTTCTCTTCTTACAGCCTCTTGAACTCTTTTCTTCCTGTCATCAACTTGCCTTTTTGCTATATCACCCCTTACTTGCCATGATTTTATGTCTAATTTGTAGGAAATGTGTAATAAGCATTCCATTGAGCGAATCCAAGCGTGAAGGGTGCTTAAGCTATATTTATACATGTCCTCGTTTGCGTGTTTATCTTTGATTAACTCTAAATTATTCATTTCTTTAGGACAAGCCTTGCATATGTCACACACTGAAGCTGCTGTATTGGATATAATGGAATGAATTTTACCATCAATCATTGTCAACAGCAGTTGGTGTTTGACACTAATTCCATCAGTGATGGTGGATGGAGTTAAGGCTTCAATCTCTGCTTCGATTTCAGCCATCTCTCTCTGCACATTTTCTTTGGTTTCCTTTATAAACTTAAACAATATTGGCCGGCAAAATGAAGTGGAAGATGGTCGCTCGTTTTCCCAAATTGTTACACCTTTTGAGACGAGCCGCAGTGGTACAAGACTAATCATAAAATTACTAGCAAGATCGATTTGCTCATCTTCACTCGTCCTTTGATGATAAATGCTTTGGCTAGATGATCCGTCAAAACCCCATTTGCTGGTCAATACGAGCTGTTGATTGGGATCAACAGGGGTTTCTAACGACCTAATAAGTCTTCTTGAGGTTAAATCCATCAAGGCTTGTAATTTGATTTTTGCAGAGCTCTCTGTAACTGTGAGATCTTCTTTGGCCGGATAGCACTTAATTTTTTCTTTAACCAACATGTAGTAACTCGGGTATTGAAGAGCTCCTTCTTGAGTGTTGAAATCCCGAAGAGTGTTATAGCGCCATTTCGATAAGTTCATCGATACATAAAGAGCCAATGCCTTCAAAGGGGATATTTCCCGTACCTGAATTGATTTACCTTCAATGAAGGCTTTGATTTTTGAGGCCTCTTCTGGATTCTCCGTCAAGTATTTCATAACATAAGCTGTATCGCTTTGTCCTGCCTTTTGAAGCGCCCTTTCGGCCGAAAACATAATTTCAGCGCTGCTACTGCTGCATGAAAGACTATCTTCAGTGCGTCTTCTTTTTTGCCGGTTACTAAGGTCCTCAAAAGATTTACGAGGACTAGGATGTGTACAAGTTGAAGCATCAGATTTAGCAGGAGAAATTATGGGCTCGATGACGTCACTTATATTTTCTGTAGAAGGTTCCATATTTTCATTCTGTAATTCCGGCCATTGAATTGCAGCCTGTAGCCAAATCTCATGTTTCTTCCGAAACTTATCTGTGCTTCTTCCAGACTGTGTCCATTTTGCATAAATGCGGTAGCAAAATCGACGACACCAGTCTTTTAAACTTGTTTCAGCACTTTCACATAACTGAACACAACTGTTATCTTTTAAAACACTGAACAAATAGTTAAAGTCGCGTAAATCTTTATGTGCGCGTGCGCATAAAGCAACGTGAATATCAAGATTTGTATTAAAATTTGGAAAATACATTGCGAGATTAGCTTGGATACAACGAGGTGTAAATCAACACTGATTTTAAAGTTACTAATAGTGACCTATTTATATAAAATCCAGGTATCCCAGGTATCCTTTGTTAAATATTGCAAGGTAATTAGTTATTGTGATAATTAGTAAATGATGCATGCTAAATTAGTGTATTAAGAGCCATTTAGTAATTAAATAATAGCAATGTTCTTATCAGTAATCATTAGTGCATCAGTTTTATATGTAAACCTTAAGTCCCTAATTATATATCCTAATTAGCTTATATCTTCTCTAATTGGCTGCTCAGAAATGTTATTGTAATAAGGTAAACCTTTAGAAAAACGGTTTTAATCAACAAAATAAACAAAAAATAAAAAAATTGTGTTATAAAATAAACATCACTCTTTATCCCAGAAAGTGCACATTTGGCGCACTATGTGTCTTAGTATTAAATATAGCTCTTAGTATTAGCATTATGATATTAGAGACCGCTACTTGAAACAAGCCCGGAATCAGGAGGGAGAGAGCTCGATACACTCATTTTCATAGTAAAATTTCACATTTTCTCAAATTACTCCCGAAATATGGGAGTTATGAAGAAATTCATCACCACAAGTTATGAAGGCATTAAGTAATCGAATAAGATGGCATCATTAGTTTGGCATAATTTTACTCTTTTTTTTCAGACATGTCTACGTCCAACCGCTCCCATACATTCGTTCCACTGTGTGACGATGTGTTTTTGTTTTGATACTTAAGGCTCGTGCAGACTAGCGCGACGCGACGGTCGCGTCGCGACACTCGTAGAACAATTTCTATGAAAACTTCATGGAAATTGATCTACCAAGTGTCGCGTCGCGCCTGTTTGAAGAAGCCTTTATACAAGGTTTTTAAGGATCAAGGAGGCACAATTGTTGTGTGTGTGTGAAGGTCGTTAAATTTGCCTAAAATATAGTATGTAGGTAATAAAAATAAGTGTGTATCTATAGAAGACCCTAGCTAGACTGCTTTCTACTGGTGAAAAGAACCCAATTGTTTTGGATAAGTAAGTACATTTTGTAGACATCTTTTTGGAGATTTTTGTTCATCCTGTTTAGTCACAAAGAGTTCTCACCCGCAGACTGATAGTAAAACCCCATGTACTTTTTAATATTTTGATAAGAGTAAACAGAACATATGCAATGATAAAGTAGTAATATCAAACCTGTGATAAAAGTGAAGAAAACAATACTATGTTTATATGTATACTTAACATTATATCATAATCCTATCGAACTTTGTTATTATTACGAAATAAAAACATAACAGTAACAATAAATAGTTTTATTATCAGCATTAAGTATGTACATTTTTACACAAAAATGCTTTTTTGGAATGACATTTAGAGATATTCAACTCACTCCCAATATTATTGTATTATAAAACGATATTTTTATTACTATAATACACTTTACAAATAAAAAGTAAACTAATTTAAAAAAAATCGACGAAGCGGTTAAATAATAAGGCAATCATAATTTCCTGGTAGGTTTTCATAGTACTTTTACATATTTCAAATATGGTGGTAATTAGCCATTTTTGCACATTTCCGCTAATTCTATTAGGTCGATAATACGGTCTATACATGTGACGATAAAGTCAACATTAAACTTCCGGAAATACTTACAATAAATGAACCTTGCTTCACTTGATATAACTAAGAGTAAAATATTAGTAAACGATAGTGATGTGCCGAGTTAATGTTTTGGTGAATTGAGTCGACTCGAGTTGGTTTATGCGGTATTCGAATCATGACTCGCGATTCGAGCCCAGTACTCGAGTTTGTTACCGGTTTTAGAACAAAAATATTTTTTGGCATTCTGAAAGCTGTCTCAATAAAAAGTCTCATTCAAATTATTGCCGGTTATCGCCGTTCACTTTCTCAAAACACCTGATGTTCTTTTTTTGGCGCCATGTTGTAATAAAGTTAATTACAATAGAATGACTTAACTACTAGTACTAACAAACAATTAAATTCACTCACAGTATCAGCTTACTGACACAAAATGTTACGGGTTCAAATTTGTATTAATAGGCGTCACTTGATTGCGTAAGTAAACAGAGATCGAGTACGAGCGAGTCAACCTAACACAAATATTAGACTCGAGTCAGTTGGACTCGCATAATAGAATCGAGTCAGCGAGTACAAAATCGATTCTTCCTGACTCGAGTACCGCAATCGAGTCCGGCGTACTCGAATAAAAAAAAATTGGTATTCGAGTAGCAAAGCAGGAATCGGGTCTGACTCGAGTCAAGCCGTACTCGGCACATCGCTAGTAAATGATATTTACGAAAGTTTCTTACTAGAGAATGGGCAGCAGCGTTCTCTATGCATTTTACCACCATATTGCGATCGCCAACCCGCTTGCCAAGCGTGGCGATTATGGCAAATCCCCCCTCTTTTGGGGGAGGCTTATGTCCAGCAGCGGACGTCTTTCGGCTGATGTACACGTATATCTGTTGCATTTTTGATGAAGCGACGCGAAAAAACAGTTTACTCGACCATTCATTTTATAATTAGTCATTTTATAATTTTAAAAATTAACACGACAATTTATATTATTGCTAATAATACAGAGCACCATAATACCTATAAATATCAAATTCAATTAACATAACTTTAGATTAATTTACCACTAGCCTCTTTCTGCGACAGTTGTATTATATACAAAGGGAGTGCGTGTATGACCAACATGTTTCGTAGCAGGTTTAGCATGACCCTTTTTATTTCTACTCTACTGTAGAACAGAAATCGCTTGTCTACATTTCTCGGTGAAAAACTGCCAACTGTCACGGAAACGTCATTTTTGTCTACTCTTCCGACGACAAAACACTTGTCTATGGTTCTCGTGCTAAGCCTGCTGAAGTCGCTGCCTACCCCCTATGGAAGAAGGCGTGAGTTTATGTATGTATGTATGCAAAAGGATGTTTTAGTTGAGGTGATTATTTGACTGTCCATCCATAAAATCACGGCTGTATTTACCGGAGGGTAGCCATCAGACCAACCTCCCACATTTTGCAAGTATCTACATGCTTGTCTGTGTATCCAATCAATTAACAAAGTTCTGTATATTTATTTATATCTGTAGCCAATCGTTTTATTTGTTGCAAAATATCATCAACTACAACAACACAACCTAATAAAAGTACCTACTCTTCCAAAAACTACACAAATTGCTTCAAGTGTGCCTATAAAATGTGAAGAGTTCTCTCTATTTCTCCAGGATCCCATCATCAGATCCTGACTTGATGATCATGGGACCACCTGGGAAGTATACCCTTTCAAACAAAAAAAAAAATATCCAAATCGGTCCAGCCATCTTCGAGTAAACGGGGAACATACATTCCGACGAATTGAGAACCTCCTCCTTTTGGAAGTCGGTTAAAAATGGCATAAAAGCCATTTCACATGAACTAGCATATGCCAAATCGTAGAACGTGATATAAACCATATCGTTAAGTTGTCCTATCATTTCTGTATACCTAATATTGTGCTGTATTCGCTAGCGTAGCTCTTTCCTGACCGTTATCGCGTTCCTATCAATTAGAGTAACTGAACCTTGCCGTGGCAGTGTACGCAGGAGGCGATAGGTCGCGGCATATTGCCGCTGCTGCTGTATGCGTGGTGGACTAATGCGTTCACTGGTTCTTCGCTCACCTTCCTGACGTCAATAGGCGTCGCCATTATCTGTTAGAAGATATTTTACAATTATTTGTATAAAAAGGGCAGAAATAAATTAGTTGTAACCGCAACGACAACAAACGTCCCAACAATATTCATAGGGACGTTATGGTGAATCGTAAAAAAATCTACATCGTTTTGCGTAGCGGTTCAGCAAAACTTGTTGCTAAACATGTTTTATGAAGACACGGGCAATTGTCATTATGCTACCTACTTATTGTTTTGGTTTGCATATTCAAGTTGAGATTAATTTGTTGAGGTCATGTCAGGTTATATAAATAGGTATCTAAGTATTCACGAATTATACTTACATTTTCAGCATTTTTTTCCCCTTCCGTGATAGTAGGTAAGTTATTCAAATGGCTAATATCTTGCTTTTCGACGGAACTGCTGATATTTTCCGACAGTTTCAGGTTGATTGATGTCATATCTAATATATTTGTCGAATGTGGAATAGTCGCGTTAAAGTTGAGGTTGCCAATGGGACGGTTGTACATCTTACTGTTGCCCAAATACTCTGTTATTGCGATATTTTCAAGCCACTTTTCGTGAAGACTGTATAAGTTTTTGTAAGTACATAACATCATGTCTCGCGCCCTGCATCGTTCGTCAAGTAATTGTTTTATTGCTTGCTGTAAATTTTCAGTCTTTTCGTTTAATAACTTCTTACATTGAGCTAGCTCTTCTACCATCAAGCTGAAAACAATCTTAGTCATTAGTTTACTATTCATTTATGACTTTATGAGTCAACAACAACATGTTTTGAAAAACTTCATCAACAAAACAAGTGGCGTAAATAAGTTTATTTTGCATAAAAACTCATTGAATCACATGTAAATATATTTTTTAAACATGGTATTTTACCTGCTTGCAAGGAATTTACTCCTCCATACTTCACACTGCCCTGCAAGCCATTCAGTTTGTTCCTAAAGAAAAAAATAACCATTAAATTGGGATGTTTAATACCAGGCATAAATATGAACATACTGCACTAATAACAATACTTTTTCCTCATCAAGTGGAGTCATTTGCCATCCAGTGTGACAGTTATGTTTGGATGTTTATTACTCAATCACCTAAAAACGGCTGAATGGATTTTGATTTTTGGCAAGTAGATAGTTTATGACCTCGTTGACACATAGGATACTTTTTATCCCACTAGTATGGTCCCGTGGGAGAATTTCTGACCTCAATGTAGGCGAAGCCACAGGCAAAATCTAGTAATATAAATTTGTGGATCAAGCAATATGCGGCCAGAAAATTTGTCATTGTTCCCATGAGAATTCTGAACTCCACGGGGGCAAACCCACTGGCAAAACCTAGTAAATAATAATAAAGGGAATTTTATACCAACAACATGGCTTGTTTAAATTAAGACATCAGTTTCAAAATATATGTGCAGTCAAGCTTTACTACTGGACCTCACAAAAAGGTCAACCGTAAATCTTGGTATCCCCATATCCTCAGAAATTCAGTTCTTACTACTCAACATACCTGATGAGTAGACAAGTGTTGTGCAGAACTTAGCAAGGCACTCGCCAAATGCTTTTTATCTTCATTCAGAGATTGAACTTGTGTCTCAAGGTCCTCACCCATTGATGCCACCAGCATTGTTTTCAGTTCTTTGTTGACCTGCAGATAACACCATATTTTAAATCATACTATGATGCAATTCTGCTGCTGAGATAGTAGGAAGGAAGATAATAAGTTTAAAGCACTCTGATTTAACTGTTGGGGCTTGTCATGTTTTATAATTTCTGATAAGGTGCATGATGATTATTGTTTTAATTTATAAACAGGCACTACAGGGCAGTGTTGTACATTTACATTTAAAATATTCACTGGTCCAAAATGTTTACAAAATTTAAAATTGCTACACAATTTTTGTTTTAAAGTTTTAGTTAAAGCTGTAGGTATTTGAAATATTGTAAATAATGTATTATTCTAGTCTTGTAATGTAGAACTAAACTTAACAGAAATAAAAAGACTTAAGTTTTAATTTCTATCCTGTGATTCACTTTCATTTATGCATGCAGCAGTTTATACATATTTCACGACCAAAAGTAATTGTTATGTATGACAATAGAAAGTAAATATAAATATTCTTACCTGAACTTGTTGCTTTAACTGTTCTTTTAGAGATTCATTTTCATGTGTCAAGCTATCAATCTTTTTCTTCATCTCAACTGCCTCAGGACTGGGTTTATCAACATCTGGACCCGACTTCTCGCTTGTGGAGTTCAGTTTTGGGCGAGGTTTGAATTCATTCAAGTTTGTATTCATTTGAGACATCTGATTTATCAAGGTGTTAATATCCATGTTGTTCTTCGACTTTTTCAAGTCTTTTGTAACAAGTGTACGTGTGATTGGCATTACAGCTGCAGGATAGGGCTCGTAAGGCACAAATTTGGTTGTTCTCCCACTTAGTGACTTCCCCTTCTCTGATCTGAACACTTTAGTAGCGTACACTTGCACTAAACGAACGGGTAACAAACTATCTTTTCTAGTTGGGCTAGCGATAATCTTAGAATCCACATTTTGAACCAATTCTGACGTTTTTTCGTCCGATTCCATTCCATCGCCCGCTGTCCTTGTTTTACTCATTATTTCTACAATAGAACAGTGAATTACATTATTACAATGATCAGATAAAGATAATAGATACACAATCAGTCAGATACATAAATAAATTAATGTACACGAACGCAGTAAGAAATGGGTTGACTAAAGGATGTGCATACTTGGGTTATATGTATCCATATCTAGGAGAAAGAAAGTCAGGAAAATCAGGTCATATATTTACAAATACAGCATCTACCAATTTTCTAGTAAATTATAGTAATATCCTGTTTCGTTATAAGTTACGGTTCGCAAAGTAACAATTTTACAAAGTTTTAGTTGATTCGTTTTGTTCGCTTCATAAATAGCTGTCACCTTTGACTGTCAGTGTCAGTCAGCTGTCCTGTCATCAACAAATACATCACAGAGTAATAGTACGAAATACATAGACAAAAAAGCAAGATTACTCCATTCTAAGAGAAATATACTAAAGCATAGATTAATATACTAATATACTAAAGTACGTACACCTACGACTCACGAAAGAATTCCCGCGGCGCTAAGTGGAACTAATTATTATTATCCTCCTCAGACCCTTTCTCATAAATAATGATTAAAGATTTCGTTAGGTACAGACGCCAGCACATCAACCTACTACAATCTGTCAAATTTCTTTAATAGGTTTTCAACTTTATCGCTGAAGCATAAGGTTCAAATTTGATTGAGAAAATTTGACAGTTTCGGGTAGGTTGACCTGCTGGCGTCTACCTGATAGTGGCGCCGCGTCTACGAGACTTCTTTTGTGAGACGGACTTTACATTTAAACAGAGGATTGTTATACTTTAATAAATTCAAATTTAATTTCAAAATGAGGCTAATACAGATATTTTATTTTACTTTTAAGAGGTTTCTGTTACAGATTCTTTAGTCGATTTATTTATTTTGCTCATTTTGAAATTAAAACAAACTGCCAAATTGCCAATAGGTGTTTTAACATCTCAAACAAAATGAGCTTGGTTTTCCACTATTGGCCATTTCCGCTTCATTTCCCGGTAAATAAGTATGCTAGAAAATGTTCCTTGCTTTCTGAGCCCGGATAACAGAGTAGATGACATGCTGGTCGATAGTCCAGCAATATAAACAACGCAGGGATTGCAGCTTTGAATATATCAATTAAGAGCTATGCCATGCCATTTGAATGTGTTGAAAGAAGAAGCCTTGTTTTAATTATTGTGTATTTTAGTTACATTTGGGTTTGTTGCATCCAGTCTGACCGAATGTTAGGAGTATATGTATTCTGTGGACCGAATCGGACCTGCAGAGTTGAATTTGTATCAACTATAATTAATCTTCTTACTGCAACTAATCAATTAATCTTGTGACTCGCACGATTCATGGTATAAAGACATACATCTAGCGTTTTGTAATCGCGCTATGCGCCCGCCTGCAAAGGGTGGCGATAATGGCAACCCCGCCCCCCCCCATTGTTTTTGGCGGCTGGATATAGGTCTCCCACCTATGTCCAGCCGTGGACGTCTATCGACTGAAATGATGAATCGCGCTATTCAGATTAGTAGAAAATGATAACAGTTATTTATTAAAATCCTTCATTTATTGCAATAAATTAAAAGTACCTACAATGGCATAAACCAGTTATTAAGGCTTCAGTGTAGCATCTAGTTCCCCACTAGATTGTAGCTCCTTGATGATGTCTAAGCCTCCAACTAGTTCACCTTTTACATAAAGTTGGGGGTAGGTAGGCCAATCTGAATACTCCTTAAGGCCTTGACGGACTTCTTCATCAGTCAATATATCAAATGTATCATAGGACACCCTAGAAAACAACAAGTCACTGTTATTGGATATCCTGTGACAGTCAGACATATAAATTATGCAAACAAACATTAGGATAAGTCACCTTTGTTTTCTGAACTGGCTTATTTGTTATATTTAATTCACCATAGACCCCTTCTGTCATAGTGTAAATGGGGCAGAACAGAAAACAATCAAGAGCAATATTATACAAAACATTGATATTACGCTTATGGCATAGTGTGCCATTGTATTAGGTTCTAACTGTATAAACTACAATTATAAAAACATAACTACCATTTTTATGTGCTAGTAGTTCAATATTACAATACATAATATATACACTATACAGCATTGAGTCACTTTAATTTGACCACATATTGGTGTGTAATTGTGGTGGCTGGTAGACAGTTATAGGTACACATCTATCTGCTTTTTTTACTTTCCTGTCACTCATTATTCCTTATTAAAATAAATAAGTAATTACATGATATATTTATACAACTCATATTATACGATTTAATATACTCCATCTAATATAGTAATTTCCATACCCTGTTCCATTAAGGATTTGAATTAAAGTTTTGCTGAAACCACATCTGGGTTGCTCTCGGTTCCCTTTCATAAACAGCATAACATCATGTCTATTTATCAAGGCTTTCAGTCTATCTTCTAGTTCCACAGGAGCTATGTCCCCCTGGGCAGTCTTATTTGTACTATAGGCCTTCACTTTGGAAGATATTTGTGCAGCATCAGCACCATCTACTCTGTCCAGCTGAGTACCATTCTTGAATAAAATTACTGTAGGTACAGAGTCAACCTGGAAATTAAACAAAAGGTATTTAGACAGCAACTTAATTCTGTTTAAACATACTTAATAATGCTACATCATTGCTATATTGTTAATTGTATTCTCAGACACATTAAATATTTTTTAAGGAAGTGCTTAATGCATTATTGACGCAACTGTTTCTTTTATGTAAAATTACCAATATCATTGTATTGCAATTTTTAAAAGTCAGAATTATTTTTACCTTAAACTGCAATGAGATTTCAGATAATTTTTCAGCGTCACATAAAGCTATTTTGCTACCACTGGATTGTACTTCAGGTAGCTTTAAGAGTTCCTTTAGCACTTCTGTGACCTGTTTGCATTGTTCTGCCCATTCAGCAGAAAAATGAACTACCGTTAGCACAGGTGTCCTGAAAATACAAGTATTTTTATGTTAATCATCAGACTTGGAGCACAAAACTTCTAGATAACAGTTCAGTAGGGTAGGCTGATTGCCGTTATCACTTTTTTATCTACATATCAGTGTTTTGTTTCGATGGATAATCTAGTTATATCAGGATAAACAAAACATATCACATCAAAGCCATGAGGAAGGCATGGAAAAATAATAGCATTTTCTTATCTTTGGTGACCTTAAGAAAAGGTGAAACACATTTGATAATAATTACTGTGGAAAACAATTATGTACAGATATTTTGCTACAACATTGCTGAAAATGTAATGTAAAAGTAAACTACAATTTTATTAAAATTCAAATAATCTACATCTTTAGTTTATTAAATACAGAACTTCTAGAATGTTTGAAATAGAAAACAAAAGATATGTCACATTCAACGTTTCTACTGAAAGGACTGAAACACTTACTTCCGATAGCATGTAATGGAAATAATAATTAAAAATTGTTTTCTTACCTAATAAAATTTAGAAAATTTTCGATTGTATCCAAATTGGTGACAGACATGACGAGGTTGGATTGGGGTTAAGTTTCACCTTAGAACAAATAATAAATTGAAACTAATAGCACAATATTTAATATAAGCGGCAGTTTTGTGATACGCGACAAGACCACGTTATTTCGCGCATCTACACTGATCTACACCAATTTCGAAATAATCTAGAAATCCGCTGTCTCCGGTCTCCAATCGCAAATAAATTGCATTTTTTTTAAATTGTACAATGAAGTTTGATAGTGTTGAATCAGAGTCAACTAAACAATAAGTGTGCTTCCACTGTTGATGAATTGAAAATCGACTAAACATGTCTCCATTATTGAGTTCGTTCGTCGAGTCCGTGGAACAGGTTCCTTGTTAAGGGTTCCGTATTTACGTAGCAAACAAGTTACACCGAGTTCAATGACCTTTTAACCACCCGACTTTATAACAGTTGTCGTGCCCCCAACGCCCGACACAGTGAATCGAAAAATAAATACCTACAACAAACAGGGATGTACAATACTTAATTTTTTACTACAGATATAACTACGATACGATACGATAAACGAGCTGTTGTATTTTGGTCGTAAAATATACGATCCTGGCGAAATGGACCCAAAAATATTTGTCGGATTGATCCGACGTAAGCGGTTATAAGGTTAATGTCATCATATCTATCAGCAGTTAACCCCTGAGAGTTGTAAGTACGTTTTTAATGAATTTGGTTCTGTAAATATATGTTTGTTTACGATCGCAAATCATATTTTGGCCAGTAACAACCTGATATTGACCTGAAAACTGCAAAAAAACGGGTGGAAATTTGAATTTTGCGGGAATAAAGTAGCGCACCTTACAACTCCTGTAACCTGAATAGAGAAATTCGACTGTCGAAATCAACTCTCAATGGCATGTGTTTAACCCGGTATAACCACTCTAACTTGATCTTGACAGTGACAGTTTGTGTCAAATAAGAACTGTCTTTTTTTGCGGTGGGGCAAATATTTGAGGTTATCTCCTGCGAATTATGCTGAGAAATCTTACATTTACTTAAGTTACTTCCTATTATTATTGAACTAGGTGTGAAATATTAACTTTATTAACAATGGCCACCGTATCAAATGCACCAGCTCCAGGCATGCATCAAATCGATTTATCCAAGCTGAATTTACAGCAGTTGGCCCAACTCAAACAGCAACTGGATCAAGTAAGTCAAAAATATACAATGGCAACGGGATATCTCTTAATTTGGTTATATCTTACATAATATTCAGTCATTTCGCTATTTCAAAGCTAATTTACTGTCGTCAGATATGCCTATGTTATGGTTAATTACAATTTATTTTTATTTCTAAGAGGTATTTACATTTAAACGTTTCCATTTTTTCAGGAAATGACCGTTTTTCAAGACTCTTTACAAACATTGAAGGTAGCTCAAGCAAAGTTTATGGAATCAGGAGAATGTGTTGAGAAAATGACTCCTGAGTGTAAAGGCAAAAGTATACTGGTACCGTTGACTGGATCTATGTACATCCCTGGCGAAATTTCAGATACTGAGCATGTGCTTATTGATATAGGAACTGGATATTATGCACAGAAAGTAAGTTGTGTGTAATAATAAGAAAGTCATTTTATAACTAAATTTTTTGGCCAATGAACCTGCCAGCCTTTTGAGCACTTTTCCTGTTGACAGCGATGCAGCCGAATTTTTATTTATATTCTTCTACATTATTGTAATTTTAAGATTTAGCTTTTAACATAATTATGTTAATGTTATCTTGGAAATTGAAATAAAAATTCTGGTCTCAGAGCAAATAAAATGATCACACATCATGTTTTGTGACAACATTTTCTCCTCCATTCAGCAATTTAATTCTGTTTATTCGATTGTGTTTAAGTCTTTGTCTTTTCAGGATATTCCTGGTGCTAAGGACTACTTCCAGAGAAAAGTGACTTTTGTATCGGAACAAATGGATAAAATAAAAATGTTAGGCTTAGAGAAATCAAAGGTTCACAAAGCTATTTGCATGATGATTGAAATGAAGCTGCAAGCCCAGATGCAAGCGGCAAAACCATCCGCTTCGTAAAAATAATTTAATACTTCTAAGTAACAATTGCTTTACTATATTTTATAGTCTTCTGACAAGGCTTTACTGAAGTATGCATTAGAATCTTGGTATCTATACTCCTCAGTACTATACAGGGATATTCAGATCACAAATTTTAAATGGAATATTGAATATTCTCCATTAAATACGAACATTTGAGAACTATATACTTCTCTTAGACTACTATTTCATGGAGTTTCATTGTAAAATGTAACTTAATTTTATAAAAGTAACCAGGTTCTAATGTCGTTATTTCAAATAATTTTACTGTAGCAAATAATAATGCATTTCTGTTTTTGAATAATTGATATTTATAAAAAGTGAATAACAATGTTTAGTTAACTGATCACCAACTTTGTATATCTTGTCTCTCTCTTTCACATGATCTAGTTTGATAATAAATTAATAACAGTAATCTAATTATTTTTAACTCAATATTATTTATAATTTATCACCCTACTTGACTGTGGTTCCACAGACCTTTACTGCTATTTATCCGTAAATCTGGATTTAAATACTTTGTGTGGTCCTAGATTAGTATGATGCGTTATTCATGTAGCCTGGTCCATGCATCAAGCACCTCATTCACGATAGGGCAAAAGAGCTTGAGATCTCTTGAGAATTTCATTCTTTGCAAACTAGTTTGTTTTTTTTTTTTTTTTTTTTGGTTGGGAAATCACCAAATGACTTCTTCCGATCTGGGTGGAGCAAGAGGGCGTGTCAGACTTTTACTGACTTAAAACCCACCCGTGTTCCCTCAGTTGCCTGTGTGCCAGGGGCCGCTGTATCTCTTTCGAACAAGCCGCACCCTATATTGGCTGTAATTTATCTCTCGTAGATGTGGCGCTTTATTACCCGGTTGTGCAACAGCAGACAGAGTTTTTACCATGGACAATAATAGCAGTCCACAGCAAGATTGTTTTATAAATAATGTAGTAAGGACAGGATAGTGGATTCATGTGAAATTGGTATTTCTCTGGGCAGTAGGAGTAAAAGCAGAAAACATGTGACACCAAATGATTTATTTTTTTAATAGGCCAAAATGATAGAGCTGATGATATCTACAATAATAATGACTTACAATAAACTATCTTATAATGTATCTACAGTATGTCTTATAGTCACAAAACAATATCAACTAAATAAGGCAACGACTATTCCTTAAGTTTGTAAACAATTTCTATTATTTAAGTGTCGTAAAATGATTTTTTAATTCAAATATCTCTTATTATGAACACGTGAAAAGGTGTTTGGATACAAGATAAACTTTTAAATATTATTTTTGTAGAAATTTACATTGATACCAGTTTTAATTACAATTTATTTAAACATTATCAATGGTAGATATTTACTGGCAATCTGCATTTGTATCAAACAATGGCTTGTAGATTGGACAAACTGCTATATTTCATTTACAATAACTTTTAACATATTTTCTCGAATAAGTGTTTTCGCAACTGGGCATTTCTTAAATATCAGTAATCAATTTCAATATCTATTCTTTATTCTGTATGCATCAGAGTAAAAATTTAGTTTAATTATCTATTACAATAATTAAGAGTTAAGTATTTATTTACAATTTATTACATTATCTTTTCTTATAGCAACTATAATTTATAACAAACTTAATTGGATTAGGATTAGCCGTGGATAGCAATCTTATACGTCCTCGCCTTGGGCGAACACTGGAGTGTTAACACCGTAACCCTTATTATATTAAACGTTCCATACACAGTATTATAGAAGTAAGCTTACACGAACAGATCACTCGCCTGCTCTGCGAAGTCCCTATCTCAAATGGTGTAATATTCTGGTGCAAAGTCATTAGCGAGATTGCTGAGGAAGTGGAAGTCTGAGGAGGAGTTTGAGTTGTCTCCGGCAGGCGCGGCGTGCGTGGCTTCGTAGAACTGCTGGAAGGAGCCGTAGCCGTCGGCGCACTCGGCGCCGCTGTAGGCCTCGCCCGCCGCGCCCGCCGCGCCCACCGCGCCCGCCGCGCCTGCCTGCGCACCTGCCGCCGCGTACCCGGCTGCCTGCTGCGAGTAAGCATTCCCATCATAGTAATTCTTCGAATAGTCCGTCACATGTGCGGTTTTTTGTCCGTCAGCTGCGTAATAGTGTCCGTGATCATGTTGCGCACCTTCGTGGTAGTGGTACCCATAGTGGCTGTTTGCATACCCCATATGCTCCCCGCTATAACTCTGCGATTGGTCATATCCCGGGTGCCCATAGCCTACTTGATCTTTTGACCCATACGCGGGATATCCATAGTTTTGATACATTTCGTGAGGGTATGCTTGCCTTGATGCTACACCGTTTGTCGCTCTCGTGGAGGCGGATCCCTCTTGTCGTGCATGTTGCTGATTTCGCACATATCCGTGTTGTTCCGCAGCAGACTGAATTGCGGTTCCGTATCCTTCATAGTTTCTGTTACCTTGGGGGTATTGCGCAAGCTTTCCGATGAACTGTTTGGAGTCCATGCGGAAATCTGGGTGCGGCACGAACTGCCCAGGTGGCGCGTTGCCTCTGATGACGTAAGGGGGCATTGCGTTAGGCACGGCCTGTGGATGCGGCGGGCCCGGGGGGGCGTTTGGAGGCGATGGTCTTGGATAATGGCCCAGTGGACTCGGATGCATACTAGATGGAGTGCCTGGCGTCGAAGACGGTGTCAAGTTGACCGATGAGAATTTTCCATTATCCGGAAGACCAACTATCGGGCCAAGTCCGTCTTTAGAGGCAGACGGCGACATCTTACATGTGGCATCTAGTGACGGTGACCGCTTCCTCGATTCTTGTTTAATTCTCTTGGTCAAGTTCCTAGGAGCGACGGTCATCGCTGTGAGGGGAGGGTGTCCATCTCGTGAGTCGTCTTCGGCGAGTTTGTCCAGGGAGGATGAGGAAGCTACGCTGGAAGCTCCGTCGCTTGCAAAGCTATTGTTGTTTGTGGCACTCGGAGTATTATTATTTCGTGTGCGTGACGCTAGCTCTGGTAGATCCTCAGCAGGGGAACAAAGTGCGCCGGGCGGTAATTCGCAACCCTGGCAACTTTTCTTGCCGGATAGCGGACCGTCGTCGTCCAAGAATTTGTCAAGCCCAGTCTTAGAGCTCTTGCCACCTTCTGATGTGGTGGAATCCTTGTCGTCACCATCTTCAGTCTTGCTGAGTGTTTGTCGCTTGTGCTTCATACGCCTGTTTTGGAACCAGACCTTTACCTGTAACAAGGGTAAAAAAATCAAGTTACCACGTAGATTCTTTATAGGAGTAGGCTATTTCCATTTAGCTCTAATGTAATGGACAGTCAATGTCAAAATTCTAGAGGGTTTTTCGGATAAAATAAAATATATAACCTTTTTAGACCAACATAAATGATTGTGAATGCAAAAAGCCAACGTCACACGGTGTTGCCAGGCGGTCACCCATCCAAGTACTTACTGACCCCGGTTGCTTAACGACGACGAGAGGGCCTACTCTCTACGCAAGAAATCCGTAATCTCTGTCGAAGTTACGGTCGTTTCCTACTCCGTATCACTTACAGACTTATGATTAGTTTGGGGCCCAAACTAAGAATGAATTCCTACACGATTTGACAATTGTCCCTACTCCCTATATGGTTTTACCCGTCCAAAAAAGTTAATTAATCAGCTGTAGGAGTGACTTCGAAGTTTCGAACTATTTTCCGGCCCGTATTTTCGTTGACGCAGTTGGAGAGTAGCCCCCGAGAACCGGTGTATTCAACGTAGTATGGACGTTGGCGATAGCTCATTCAAAATTACCAAACTTTATCAGAGCTATGCATGCGTATGACGTCATTATCGATCATCATTCCACATTGGCAATGTTCACGACATTGGGTAAATTGTGTATTAATATTGGTGGGTGTCGGGGGTGATGAGATGCTTTTCTTTGTATTTCCACACGTACCTGTCTCTCAGTAAGATCTAATGAAGCTGCGATTTCAATTCTTCTCGGTCGGCACAGGTATTTGTTGAAATGAAACTCTTTCTCCAATTCCAGCAGTTGCGTGTTCGTGTAAGCAGTGCGTAGTCGCCGGGGCAGTCCATTTTCTGTAATAAAAGCAATCGAACTTAATAATTGTTTGAAAGTGTGCTATATATCTATTCCATTAATGGTTACAGCTTTAGGTAGGTAACTTTGTTCTTTACAATATGGACGGCCGATTTCAAATTAATGTTATAGAATGCTATTCCTGGAAGCTTTCAATAACATGGCTGTGAGGCGGGCCCGGGCTCGCGGGTACGCTTTCCTTTAATGTAATAACTTGATCGCATGTCAGAACACCGCCCTTGACGCCATTGTGTCGAAACGGTGTTCTTTTTATTTTACCACAAAATACGAATTGGAATTCGAAATTCAAATTACAAAAGGGCGGCGAATAATGGGGCGATCGCGTTCGCGTGATGGCTCGGCCGCGGGGCTCGCGATGTCATCTGTGCACTGGTTGTGGCTCTTATATTCTTAGCGATAAGGGTTATTACGTGGTGTTGGTTTTGTTGATAAGGTGGGGTTGGTTCGTGTTTGATTGACGTGTTCGTCAGGTCTCGCCATTGCTATTGGACAAGGGCAGCTGTCAATCAAATGGTAACGCAGCCCCTGGTTCCGCTTTGTTGCACTCAAGTAAATACTGCTTTTAATTTGTACAAATAAAAGCTTACCCTTATTTACTTACCTACCTATGTACCTACTTAACAACAGCGCCACCTACAAGTTAAATTCTGAAGAATAATTTATAGGTGGTGTTAGCAGTTCCGCTAAACTCAGTGCAAGTGTAATTAATCTATATAACGTGCAGAAGTTCATACACTTGGTCAACATTCCAAAATTCTCGGTTTACTGAACCCGAAACTCGATAGCCCTTGGTCATCCGACAAAATTATCATGTCTTGGTATAGAGGGGTACGAAAGTGTTTACCTGTGTTTCATTAATGTAAAGTACTGGAATCATACCGTTTAGCGTCTACGGTTTTTGTTAGTACTTTTTGGGCCTAGCTAGCGGCTGGGTTATTGGAAGCCACAAGAGAAATATCTCTGGTTTTTTTATTAGCCTGCTTTTTCTCATTCCTGGGTAGAGGTCTCCTAAAGAGGAAACTTTTCGTCGGTTCCTTATTTAAAAAAAAATGTTTATATGCATACATTTTGACCCACGTACTTTCTGTGAAACAGCTGTAGGTATTTTTTTTATTAGGTACCTACCTACCGGCCGGAAAATTTATCTGTGCATGTTTTCGTCTAGAACGATGTGCTAAATTCATGGTTACAGTTTGCGCGTCATATCCCTGCCACCATTTAAATGTTTTTATATAGTGAATCATTCAGTACCAAGGTATCTGTCGTGGTGAAATCTACCCTTGTTATAAACACCAGTCATCTGACACCGAAATAAAACTAAAAAGAATTCCGAGATCCAGTCACCAACTTACGTGCACGCATATACTAGGATGAGTGTGCGAAAGATGCAAGTTAGTAAGTTTTTGCTCCACGGCATAATAAGTACGATTATGCGGGCTCGAGAGTTCGTATAATGTTCACATTATCTCCGCGTACACTTCCGAACCACTGAACAACCATTTTTGATGTGGTTGTGGTCTTCCCCTTACACGTTCCTATTCTGAATATGAATGATTATTTGGTAGAATTCAATCGCTGGTGTTAAATAGATAGATGATTGATTTTGGTGATCAAATTGTCTCTAGTGTACGGTTTAACATTTTTTTCTTCAGAAATTTTGGTCGTTCCTTCTTCTTTAGCGTATCGATGGCAGAAAGTTTAATTGGTCGAAAATTCTGCTATGCGAAGTGCACTCACTGATGAGAGACGCAGTCATAAGGAGTTGCAGTCGTTTCTGTCCACTTGTTTGCACTTGGAAGTACCTAATAGACTTGATCGATGTGTCCATTACTTCTTTTTATATGCATATTTATAGCGTTACAATATTCCAAATTAATAAATATCTAAGCAAGAACATCAATAACAGGTAGCTCGATCAATCACGACGAACTATTTCGATTTTATTTTCGCATACTCCCACGGTCCCGTGCGGGGCAATCTAAAAGGTCGGGCGGTATTAAATTATGAAGGAATGTAAATATTTCTTTATTGCGCACCCCTGTCTTGTCTACAGCGTGTAGGTAACAAATGATTGCGAAGTAGGTTGTTTAACCCTCCGGCCGCGGACAGGGTATGTTGGTCCCAAGATTTACTGCGGATTAGGGGTCACTACATCGGTCAAGTCAAGAGTGTGCTTGTCCGCACTTAATTTGATAATATCACTGGAACCCATGTTGAAATTGAATTATTACTTTGTAAGTGTGGTTTAACTTTTTTAAGGAATCCGCTAAAGCCGAAATTAATAGATTTTGGGATGTCTTCTTTATCTTAAAACTTCTGAGTTTGACAAACTTTACCTTTCTCTACGTAACTACAAAGCGGAAACAAATCTTAAGAGGTACCTTGAAGTAAGAACTACACTGTAATTTATCTAAAAACCCGATAGTTTTTGGCAATCCAAAAACAGGTAGCCGTAAGCCCAAGCATTTGATCTCCGACGTGTAAATGTAATGTAACAAGCAGTAGTAAACAATTTGCGGAGTTGCCGAGAGCACTCCCTCGGGCAACTTTAAATAATTAATCAAGAGCCGGTAAAGGATTAATGCGGTGGCCAGTTGGTGGTTGGATGCCATTAGAGATCGTTCGATGCCCCTACGAGGGCCGGAGAGACTAAATGCTGCGGTCACATTATTTGTGTCAGAGGCGCGAGGAATCGAGGGTTAGTACTGCTTAATTGGTTTTCTTAACATGTGGATGTGACATGGAATTGCCGTAAAATATTTTAATAAGCTGGGTGGAGTTTTGGTAGATATCGTGCTTTAAGCTGCCAAGTGCAATATTCGGTCAGTATGAACAACGATAAAGAAAGCCAAAATCTCGTCTAAAGGCACAAACTCTAAAAACGATTTGTATACACATAAAAGCTAAAACAGCGAAATATCTGAAGATCGATCTAGATCAGAGATGAAATCTAAATATAGATTTTGAAGCCAGACTTTTCATAACTGATTCTGCTAAGTCTAGTCAGATTTCACAACAAAATAAATACAAGTTCTACGATAAAGTAAATATACAACTGGGGCAAAAAAGTGAGACGCAGACGCAGGCAGACGTAAGTCGCGTGCCACACACTGACGGAGATGATAAAGTGCCAAACATTTATTTTGAATGTTGCCGTTGCAACGGAAAAGTTCCACGAGGGGCTCCCACCAAGAATTATTACGTTATGAGGTGTGAAAGGCATAAATGTAAAAATTCAATATTTCAAAAAAAAAAGGCAAATTTTTCCACAATTTCTTGCCAGTAACAATGTCGTTTGGCGCGTTATGGGGAAAAAGTGATCCGGTGTGATATTTTGTTTACTTGCAAGATTTAACATGCTGTGCGGGACACATAAAGCGCTCGAGTCTTACTTCGATGATTGACACTAGATTAAGAATTAGAATTAGAAAAAAGCACGCTCAATGTCGATGATATTTAGCATCGAAAACGAATGAAATCGCAGTGTTTCAAAGTTTCTCCTCTGTCAAAATAAATGGTAAGCAATCGAGTCTGTTATCAATTTCGACTTGAGTGTGTCAGTGTCGTAACAATCGATCATGTTGTAGCGGATTTGTATTTTTCCGATTAGCCGGCTGTATCGGGGCCTGTTTGACATTGTCGCATCAATTATAAGCGTGGATTACGCCGAGACAGATCTAAGACGGTTCAATTTCGTTTCGGTACGGGGAAGAAGCGGGGTTCCGTGAAGGGTGATATCAGGAAGTGACTCGAGATTGCCTTATCAGGGCTTGATGAAGGCCTGATGTTCCCCATTATGCACGCTTCGGAAAGATCCGCTCGTGTTTCGAGGTCCTGTGGTTTTGCGATAAGTTTTTTTTTAAAGCTGTAGGTACCGATGTTCCGAAGTTCTAACTAAATATCTATTTAGGTAGGTACGATAAGAGGTGTCCAAATATATTGTTTTCTGGGGTCTATTCCAAAATGCCAAGGAGTATTTATATTAAAGAGCCAACCAAAAAATTAGCAAATGTTTTGTCAATAAGTTAATTTGTAAACTCTGTGCCGTAGCGCGTAGCATAGTGCTACGCCGTACCGATTTGGATAATTAAAGTGGTATTTACAAGCAGGTACTTCCACCCTTTTATGAAAGTTTGCGTTCACATTAAGTTTGTTAGAAACGTAACGAGTGTCGGATTGTGCTGGGTCCCAAATCCATTTGGGTGATACAGAAGGTTATTAAAAGTTGTCGCAGAGACAGGCGGCGCGAGTTTGGAGCACTTTGACAGCCCGTCCCCGGGGAATGCGGTTCGATTCCGACGACTAGGAAAATTCATTAATCCCGTTATTAAGAAGTTCTATTTTCCTAATCGTTTGTTTTAAGTTTTGAGACTGTTTCGCGTACCTACCTTGGTATAAAATTGTACCTTTATTTTGAAGTATTATAAATAAGATTAATCATAGTTACAGCGACCTCCCAATGACCTATGTATTTATGATTTATTCACAACATTTCGCACGGTTGAAAAATGCTGCCCCCATAAAGACCAAACACAAACATCCTGCGACATTTTTCCGTGACTTACTGCGACATTTACTATCTTTATTAGCGGGTCGATAATAAACTCTACGGAATATGCAAAGCGTTTTAAGACTGGTGGTATTTAATTGCCCTTGAAAGGGGCGACAAAAAATAAACGATGGTGGGGTATAAATAACGGTGCACTTTTCATAATCGCAATTGTCGCCGGGAGAATATTTAGTGCGCCGTAAAACCGGGCCGATTGCGATCCTTGGGGACGCCTGGGGTAGGTTAATAGTTGAGGGGAAGAAGTACCTATTGTAATGAGATGCAAGTGCAAGACCTTATCGACTCCTTAAAAATGACAGGTGGGTGGATGTCTTGTTAGATGGGGTGGCGAAGTGTTCGTGGACGACATTTGTTTGCAAACGTAAGAACTTAGTCAAAATAAGCACAAAAGTTGACGTTGGTTCACATGTTTGATGTGACATCCAATATATTCAAGCAAAGTAGTTAAAAATAAAACTAGTCAATACAAAATCTAGACTGTAGATACAGAAATACTCAGAAAAAGAAAACCTCAAGGCTTATTCTTTTTAAGAATTATCCATTTACGTTCTCACTTAATTCGTATTTTCCATAAACAGTTTAGAAACAAAGACAGCGGTTTATAGGAAGCTAAAACCCACAAAGAAGCGGGGAAGGCAGGCGGCGGGGAATAAATTTTATTTATCAAATAAAAAGGATGGTCCGCTCGTTTTTCACCGCGCTACAGACATTATCGCTTCTTTTAATTATTATCCCGCCGATATTTATGCGAAGTACACTATGCCTCCTCTTGTACTTATGGCCGATGCGTAAAGCAAAAAATTAGGGTTCCGCAGTACCGTTATAAATCCCACCCTTAAATGGTGCGACTATTAAAAGTAGATTTTCGACGGGAGCCCTCCATACGATTTTGGAAAATAATTTAAACGTAGCTTTGGTACTTGTTATGATTGATATTTTACCATACGCGATGCAGAGTGTATAATTTTACATTAATTTGCATAACTTATTATGGAAATAAAATTCGATGGATAAAATAAGAGATTCAGGGAAATAAAGTGAGGTTTTTTATTAAATCCTTTCAACACAATCGATTGAAAACTTGATTGCGAATAATTTAGGTCAGTAACTACCTACTTTGTTGTTATATGCTGTTAGTTTATTATAAATGTTGCGTCATTTCCAACTATTAAGTGCCTTATTGCATGTCTACATGTACGTATAATTATAAAAAAAAACAGAACGTTTTAATTCTGGTAGGGCGGCGCCCTAGCCACGCGGCCTTAAGGAAATGAAGGAAAAAAGCGGCGGAAGCTGCGGCCCCGTCCCCTCCGCGCTTCCTTCTTACCCCGCAGACACCTTGTGGCTTTTTAAATGGAAATTTATTGTTAAACACTTCGTCAGACGAAGAGCCGAACGCTTAACAATATGCCTAGTCGGCCTTGCTTCGTTTACAGCCCTTTGTTTGATTATGCTGACCTCACAGCAAAGTTAGCTTTTGATTCGCCGCAATACAACTATGTGGCTTATTTAGAAGTAATGTTTACAGGGAAACCTTGAAATATTTCGTGAAGTTGGAAGTTTTGACTTGAGTAATTTTTAACTCAAAAAGTTAATGAGCTTTATCGCAGCAGTCAACTCATTCAAAAGTCGCAACTCTTGGCGAGTTCATAAAATTCACTCCAACCGAAAAGCTGGTCGCGGTCCCCACAATTGAAAAGCGCGGGGGAGCTCCGGCGAGCAGATAGGGCACTTACTGTAAAAGTTAAAGCTAATTGCCCTTAAGACATATTTTTAATTTCATTGCCCATTCCTTCTTTCTTAGTGTTTGTCGGAGTTCACTAACTCTTGGTCCCGACGAGATTGCAAGGGTAGCTGTAATTGCCATTTTTACGAGATAAGGTCACAACTTTGAATGTCGAACATATTTTATGTTGCCTTCTGGGAGGTTACTCGTGTTTAACGAAATATTAATACCACACAATAAAAGTAAGAATTTTAAACGCATTTTGAGCAGCAATACGAAATAAATTCCAACTACATTGCTGTAATAAAAACGAGAATGGTTTGATTCTAATGGCGTAAGGTGATAGATAAGCTTAGTTTTTAATAGAAAGTTTATTGGTCATTTGGCCCTACAAATTTTGGTATTAGACAGACAAATTAGTCATTATATCGATTAATAAATGCGCCTCAGCCTGATACTTTATCCCTCAAACAAAAAACCTGCAAGGAGTCGAAGAGAAGTAGATTAATGGTTTGCCAAAAGACAACCTTGTACAATTTCTTAGGTCCACTATCTTCATACTGCTCTCTTTTCGTACCAGTTGCGAGTTGCATGGAATTCTAGATTCTAGAAGGAATTATTTTAAGGTTCAAATTCACGAAACAGAGCATACCTACCTATGAACCTTTTTGTAGCGCACATAGCAACTATTTTTTTTTACTTTGCGTCTGGTCCTCAATTCCCAAAAGACCAGTCCGCAGGAGCACGTGGCACAATACCACAAAGCGGTGGCCAGTAGCCGCTCTTTGTACTCGTCTTACCATTCATTCAATCTGTCATTTCATTTTCATAAATGAATCATTCTTCATTTGAATTCGGAGGTTTTTTCTTGGCCGCTGACCTGCCCACCGCGGGGGTCGCCGCAATGACTGATGATATTTTAATGGTTTATTTTTCTTTAACATTGTTATCACTAACTTTTGTAGTTGGTTGCTAGCGGCGTATGTGGATCTACAAAGAGATTGTATACTTGAATTTAAATTTTATCCTTGTGCTTCGTTGGCAGGAGATGTTCTTTGTTATGAAAGGCGTGTTAGATACCTATCTAAGGATTTTCATTAATATCATTGAAGTTACCATACCTACTAAGCACTTACGTGGGGAACCGATCACTTTTCCGAATTTATTTTGTTCGAATTTCATTTTACCGAAAATTAATATTAAAAAGACGTCGGCGTCTTTTTTGCTATATGCATTATTTGACATATTTTTAGATCATCGAAGTATCATGTGTCATAGGTATTATTTTACCGAACTATATTTCACCGATTTACAAAATAACTTTTTGCTATTGGTCGAAGTCTTTTTTGAACTTTTTTCATTTGCCAAATGATTTATTTGCCATTTTTTCACTACACCGAAACAAGATTTTTCGGAATATTATTTGGTCACAAATACATAGCCGGCTACTTGGTAGCATTATCAATATTAAATTAAAATAGTGTCATAAAAAGTCAATATGTTGTGCTAATTGTGGTAATTTAAGCCCGTGTAGGCGCGGAGGGGTGGGGCGGCCCGCGAGCTGAGGAGCAGCTCACCACCGTAGCTTCGGCTTGCTGGCCGGCTATGCCGGCCAGCCTCAGCCGCGGCGGCCGCGGCGGGCCTGCAAACCATCTGCTACGATAAGCTCGCGTGGGGCCGCCCAAACCCCGCAGCGCCGGACCCGTGACAGAAACAATGCTTGCTGCATGTTGCATGCCTGCTGGCATAATGCGTGCTTGTATGCACGCTACATGCTTGCTTGCACGCTGCTTGCCTGCTTGCATGCTGCATGCCTGCTTGCATGCTGCATGTTTGAAGCAAGCATCCTTGTTTGCATGCTTCTTACTCATCATCATCATCATCATATCAGCCGAAAGACGTCCACTGCTGGACATAAGCCTCCCCCAAAAGGGGGGATTTGCCATAATCGCCACGCTTGGCAGGCGGGATGGCGTTCGCAGTATGGTGGTCAAATGCATAGAGAACGCTGCTGCCTATTCTCTAGTAAGTCCCTTAGTCGCCTTCTACGACACCCACGGGAAGAAATGGGATGGTGCTATTTTTTTACGTCCAACACCACACGGTACGGTACGTATGCTTTTTACTGGGAACACTTAAAACCACTTTTGTTATAATTAATGTTCGGAAACATAATTTTTCGAACAAATGTTATTTCGGATAAGTGTAACTTTGGTAAAAAGTTTTTCAATCAAATGAAACGTCGTCGGAGTAACGACAAAAATCGAATTGATAATAGGTCAACTGATACAGTGGCAGACGTGACTTCGATGAAGTAAAAAAAAAACGAAACGATAATAGTTGAAAGTTTTAGGTGAAATGAAATTCGGTCAAATATTTTTCGAACTATGATAGGTAACCACTTACGTGGTCATTCTAATCCAAAGTGCTTCTGTCATAAAGTACGTTAACGCATTAAAAATAACAGAAAAATGGACAGTAGTAAGTTATACAATTAAGATTAGAATAAGTATCTAACTAATGAATTACCCATCTTAAAGAGTCTTAAAGACCATTAAAGACGTAACATTTCAATAAACAAAACAATGACTTGAACCGGTAGCGTGACACAGAAGCAACAGAAGTCAGCTGTCAATAGATGTCGCTGACAGCACTGATGAATGAGCGCGACCGTTACGTGCGTCTGCGCAGTCGCGCCGGTCATCATTAGCTGTGCTTATACACTGTATGTAGAGGAACAGAAGGTACACATCGAACGGCTCCAAGTGCCGAAAAATGTTCAGTTTGGCAAATAATAGTCGTTCAGACTTTTACATGAGTGTGTAATATTTTTTGGGAAACAAGTAAATTAGTGTAAATAGGGCATAATTGGTAATGTGGTTGAATAAAGAATGTAACTACTGTTTTGCTATTATAATTATTATTTTTGTTTATCGTTAAGTAAATATAAACGACGGTATATAAAAAAATCTACCTACATTTTGTAAAAAAAATTAAAAATTGATTCCCAAAACAATACATTTGTCAAATTTATGGTTAAAAAGTTATAAGGATTTGAATGTGGTCGCGCCATTGAAACGCGGAGAACCGCGCGGCCACGGAGATCTTTAAAACTAAGCGTTGCAGAGACCTGAAATTTTGGTAAATGATCAAATCAAATCAAATCAAATAAATTTATTTGCCATAAGTGTTGGTACAATTTCGGTCTTAACATAAATCATTATACAGATCCAAAACACTTAGTCATAATACTGTGACATGCAAATATTTGGGTATAAACAAAAACATAAAATTATTTGTAGTTGTAATTCAATTAAAAATAAATGGAGTAGCAATATTATTACAATTATTAAACACATTAAAAATAAAAATAATGTCAGAGGGTAGATTGTAATTATTATAATTCATTTTTGAATCTCTTGTTGAATATGTCGCTTACTGAGTAGAAATTCTTTTCCCTTAACCATACTTTGAGACACCTTGCAAATTTGTTAGCTGGTAAGATTTTAATGCTGTCAGGAATGGCATTAAATATGCGACCACACATTGCATAGCTATTCTTACTGTACAATGCTGTCCTAGGAATTATGGGTAAAACTATTCTATATATATAGATAGATAGATAGATTGAATTTGTAAAAAAATTGTTAAGATATAGAAAAAAAATCCTAGGTTTATATTTTAGGAGCTGTGATACTATAATCCTATGGCCGCGCAATTGAAACGGTGAAAAACACGATATAGCCGATATCCTAGCTTTATATTTCAGGGGCTGTAGTACGGAATCGCAATACGTTTTAATCATCAAAAATTAACATGGATGGTTTTGTATGACACAAAACCACAACATGTTAATTTTCGATGTACATTGTCGAACAGTGGAGTAATACACTCCCGAAGTGTGTATGGAAAAAATGTCGTCTAGATTCACCTTAAAGGCTAATCTTGAACAACTCATAGCTTCGACCTTCTCAATTCTATCTGCTCTGTGTTCAACGAAGGCAAAGATTAGAAGAAACAATCCTACCGCTGTCCGAGACAACGGAACGGAAGTCTATACAAGCGTCGGCATTCAACGTTTTATCTATTTTTTTTCCCTTAGATTGTCTTTATAGGTAATTGTTGAAAAATATTTTTAGTGGTTTTGGCAAATTGTGGTATGAGGAATGAGGATAGATAAAATTATGGCAATAAAGTCTTGAGATTTCCTTAAAAGCGTGAGATTTTCCAAGATTCCGATTGTTTTAACTATTGGGAATGTATTGTGAACCAGTAGATATGATAAGAGTTATATGTTTATGAATTAGTTTTATATTTTGTTTTTAGTCTTCCTTTACTTAGGTATTTCAATGAGAAATGTTACTAACACAGTTTTAAAAGTGTTACTAATCACTATATGAATCATTTGTTTGTTATTGTTCGGTTTTAAATAAATAATAATATTAATAAAATAAAAGTATTCTAGTGCAGCTTTTAGGTAGGTATTGAAAGATGGATTCTGTAAATCATCCGAATACGTTTTAAAGGTTTTAAAGGCGATTTAGGTAGTATCTGAAGAAGTAGAGGAGGATTACCGTCACTCAATATTTGTTTTTTTTTTTTTGACAACAGACTTGTATAAATATTTATTAATAATAGGTGCATACGGCTACATATCAAGCTATAGATTTCTAGTATAAGCTGATTGCGCCTTGAAATGTAGGTATAGCTTGATGTGTAGCCGTGTGTAGATATGACTAGGTAGGTATAACACAATGGTGTAATTTAAGTCAATTGGCTATGCCGCCATCGTATTGGGCAGTTTTCCCATTCACAGTGATGCGGATTGCGGATATTTTTTTTTCTATGTCTGGTAAGCTCTTTCCCTTTTTGTAAATAGTTGTAGGTTGCCAGGTCTTAAAACCGAAAAGCCGGACAGACCAGCCAGTTTAGCCGAACATTTGGGTTAACAGGCCGGACACTCTTAATTTTTTAGTTTTAGGTAGTATATAACACGACAATAAAAAATAGTAAATATGTCTTTTTTATCATTGACTATAAAATCTTAAATTCTAAAAAAATAAACAACAATAAAATTGAATTTAAGCAGTCTTCTTTATTATGGACACTGCTAGTCCGCTTGTTGCGCTAGCGATAGAACGTGATGTGGATGGAGCGGAAACCAACACATTTTTTTTTTTGGTCAAACAGCCTAAAAAAATCCGGGCAGGCCGGACACCGTCTAATTTGGCCGGACGCACTACCAAAAAGCCTGACTGTGTCCGGCTTTATCCGGACGCCTGGCAACGCTAGTTGTAGTTACATAATGTATATCGTCGACCGTAGGTTCAATTGGGGTAAGGGACAAAATACGATTTTTCAGGAGAGGCCGACAAAGTTTTTTTTTGGACTAAATGGACCATAACTTTTTTTGTTATGATCCTTTTTCGGATCTGATTTCACACATTATCTTGTATTTTGGTGCTCTATCTACCTGTGTAACATTTATTTAAATAAATAAGTTAGTTATTTAAGAAAATAGACGTGCCTTACACCAACGTATTTTGTTAGTAATGTCCCTTACTGACCATGTATCTTGTAGTCCCGTCCCTTACATTAAATTGACCTCTACGTTGGATTCAATCTGTTAATGAAAAAATAGTGTAAAGTGATTGTTTACAGAAAATGAAGTAGACTTTTGACGTACTTACGGGTATCTTAAATTTGGAAATTGTTATAAAAATCATGTAAGAGACATGGTTCTAATACATTTTGTATTAGGACCGTGTGTGTGGTTTTTTGTGTGTTGCTTTCATGCAATGTTTGTACCTACATTGTAATAGACAATTTCGGTAAATACACCATTTCAAGTTGCTATATTGCATTGTTTTTCAGATACATTGTTATTATGGGGTTGATTCGAAATTTGGATCCAAAAAATCAGTAGGGTAAGGGACATTTTTCGTAAGCTAGAATTTTTTCATATACACCATTCGAAAGAGCGAAACATTCTGAACAAAACTGTATACTCAACTCATTTTAGGTATATTGTCCCTTACGTCAATTGAACCTACGGCCGACGATATTTTAGTGTTAGCTTGTAAATTGTAATTGAGATTGATAACTGAATAACTAAAATAAACGTAGATAAATGGCCAGTGTCTAAAAAAGAACATATACTAGGTATAATAAAATGCTTGCATGTGCCAATAATTATGACAAAGTGTTACGAATCTGTTTCATATAGGTTTTAATGTTAAGACCAATACTGTACGAACACTTACAGCAAAAATGTTTTTTTTTTTGAGGATCACCGGTTTTAGTAGTGTATAAACGAAAGTAAAAGAGCTGTTTATGGGAGTACAAACACCTATTATAAACTCTGTATCTAACTAAAGTGTGCCGCGGTAAACTGTGTTCAAGTAATGACAGGCCTTGATTAATTGATTTTCATTATTCCGCACTTTGTAACAAAATTATTCAGGTCTGCCGCTACATCTTCATTCATACGCCACACTGCCAACTGTCCACTGAAGACGTGGATAAAAATAACGCGAAATAAAATTATTTTATTTTAAACGCTTTGACATTTGTCTACACACAAGAGAACTATATCCGATCTTTTGTTTTTTTTCTAGACGGCGGTTATTTTTGCGTCTGTCAAGCGAGTTGTCGATAGATGCGTCAGTGAGGACTTTCCGGACACAGAATTGTACTGGCGCGGGCACAGTGTCACCTACACATCAATGAGACTGAGTTGCCGCATTATATGTATGCAGTGGTGGTAATATTGAAAAGATACAGATGTAATGTCAAATGCCCATGTTACTCATGAAGATTGGAGGCGCTACACTTAAAGTTGTGGACGAGTACGTGTACCTAGGACAAACTGTTCATTTAGGTAGGTCCAACTTCGAGAAAGAGGTCAATCGTCGAATCCGACTCGGCTGGGCAGCGTTCGGGAGGCTACGCATTATCTTCTCGTCTCAAATACCGCAGTGTCTTAAGACGAAAGTCTTTGACCAGTGTATGTTGCCAGTGATGACCTATAAGCACTGAAATGTGGTCGCTCACAATGTGCCTTATTAGAAGGCTTAAAGTTACACAAAGGGCAATGGAGAGGGCAACGCTCGAGTTTCCCTACCTGATCGAATCAGGAATGAAGAGATCCTCAGGAGGACCAAGACTACTGACATAGCCCGAAGAATTGCCAAACTTAAGTGACAGTGGGCAGGGCACATTACTCGTAGAACAGGTAGCCGATGGGGCCGGAAGGTTCTGTAGTGGCGCCCGCGTACCGAAAGACGTAGGGTTGGAAGGCCTTCTACAAGGTGGATCGAAGACCTTGTGAAGACCGCAGGAATCCGCTGGATGCGGGAAGCACAGAACTGGTCGATGTGGCGGAGCTTGGGGGAGGCCTATGTCCAGCGGTGAACGTCATTCGGCTGAAATTATGAATGATGACAGAGGTATCTCATGAAAAAGTATGATTACAGAGCTGTGCCTCTTCTTTTCAACATTGGTTTCGGCCTACGGTCCACAAAAAGCCTACGCCGCGCCGTAGTGGCGGTAGAGTTTGACAGATAGTTGAACAATTTATTGCAACATTTGTCTGCATTGGATGCAACTGACAATTTCAATTTCATGATAGCTATTTGTGCTATTTGTGTCTACAGTTGCTGGATCTCTACATTAAGACTCCGATGGAATGTCTACTCGCATTACTTCATAAGTGCGTTTTCTCAATTGACACCTACGATTTACTCAGAAAACAGACATTGTTTCATCGCCATTGGGGTCATTTTTTCAACTTAGTTATCACAGTTCACTGTTGCAATCTGCAGTCTGCTGCTCCCAGGCTGCGCCACAACAGTCTATCCTCCGCCTTACGCATCCAGCTTTTTAAGGTCAGCGGTCCATCTAGCTGAGTCGGCTCGTCCCACACTACAATCGCCGATACGCGGTCTTCTTTCCAGGACTCGTCTGCTCAAGCGGCCATCGATCATTCGACAAACATGGCAACTCTAGTTCTTTGCCGAAACTCTGAGCATAGCCCAATCCATGGCGCATTTTTTCTCATTAGGTTCATCCATATCTATTTTAATAAATGTGTCCATGTTGTTAACACATGAACTTACAGACTGATATCGCAGTGACATATTGTTTTTATTTGTTTGGATGCGAAGGGCTAAAAACACACTCGGAGCGACTTGTCTGCCATCGCGGGCGCAGCGGCGGACGGCGCGACGATTGATGCGCGGGCGACGCGTCCTGCTGTCACAAACACATACCACGATATTCCAACATTTTATTCAATTCGATAGAAATACGTCAGACACGTCAGCGTTGCTACGACGTTTTGTGTCAAAAATAACGTACGTTGTAGCAGTTTTTGATCGCTTGACATTGGGCGGATTATCTGTTACTATATATCCTATACATGATATTCAGAAATTCTTGCTGAGAATTATAATTTACACAATTTGATGGCAAATTTTGTTAAATATGACGGCGTTGTAGCAATTTTTCTGGTGTTTCATTTCTGCTGTAACCAGCTGATCATTGGAGCATACGGTGGAGGTCTGCCCGGCTTGGGCGGAGCACCGCCGTGTCCTCGTGGAGGCGATCGGCGGCGGCGATCTCTCGCGTCCGGCCCTGGTCCAGGCCATGGTACGGAGCGAGAGTGCATGGGTAGCCGACACCTCCTTTCGCGAAGCAGCAATGCTCGCGAAGAGGGAGGCGGCGCACGTGAGGGAGAGGCAGTACATGCGCCCTCACGGCCTTAGTCGTCGCAGGAGACGCCCTGGGCGTCGGGAATCCCAGGCTGATTCCAGGCCACCGCAGGCGCGGGCTTGCAGACGGCAAGTAATGGGTAGCTCGCTGTCCGGTAAGGACCAAGCCCGGGTCGACGGCGCGTTCTGTTCCACGCGCGCCTCAAAGAGATGTCAGCACCAACTGGTGGGGTCCGCAAGGGCCGATGCCTGCCAGGGGTGCGAGTTGTTCGAAAGAGATACCGTCGCCTCTTGCACACAGGCAACTGAGGGAACACGGGTGAGTTTTAGTCAGTAAAAGTCTGACACGCCCTCCCGCTCCACCCAGAGCGGGAGAAGTTATTTGATGATTTCCCAACCTCAAAGAAAAAAAAAAACCAGCTGAAAATTTTGCGAAAGTAAAGTTAACACAGATATTAGCGATTATTATGTTATTTTGTAAACAGTTACTTACACTACTTATATTCAGAATAAAAATAGGACATGCACGACCTACAAATAAATAAGTTAAATAACGCAATGATTTGCAATTACCTACTATTGATACGCCAACATTGCCATTCAAACATGATGTAAGGTATTACACACATACCTATGTATATGTCACCGTATGTTTGTGAACACCGTTAGTTTATAATCTATCTCGCGAGATTATAAACTGTCGGTAAATTGTGAACTACATCATACCGACCGAATAGGTTAGGTTAGGTTAGAATTGCGACCAACCGCGCTACTTCCAAGTTAGTGGCAGGTACTTGACTATTTAGTAATAGCGCAAGGTACTATCCGTCAAGACGGACAAGACACAGTTCACAATTTGACGGCTCCACTTCGATAGATTATAATCTACCGAAAAATAATGCGTTAAATTGTAAGCAGCATGTTACGGTTCACAATCTTTCGACGGTCCATAATCTCGCGAGAGAGATTGTAATCTAACGGTATTTACAATTTTACGGCGACATATTATAACAGTATTCAATGTCCATAGCCTCTTGAAATCGACACGTAGGCTCTCTATAGCTATATCTTATAAGGCCCGAATGTGTTAAGAAAACTTTTTATTGCAGCAAATAATAGGATTCATATTCACAGTTCGGTCGTATTCGTAAAGTTTGTCGTGGTCGCGTCTGTGCGCAGTGTGCGACAAACTTTCCGACATTCGGTTATAATGCGACTAACTCACCCTGTGAATGGGCAGCATGTTTTGTCTCTAACTTAGCTAGGTATTTCCTTTGTAGATAACATTTCTCACTTGGAAGTATCCATTACAATATACCTAAGTTAGACAGATAAAGAAAAAATGTTGATAAAAGGTGCGTTACAAGTTGGTTTACAGATAAAAGCATTTAAAGGTGTACCAGCGTATGTACCAACTGAATATTTTAGTAGTCATTGACTTCGTTACAATTTGTCCGGTCCTTGAACTTTTCAGATTTGAATATTTATAAGAATGTCTCATTTGTGATGCTCCTTAATTTAATAGATAGCCCAACAAAGCTTCATAAGTACTAACTATTTTACAAACTTATCACGTTATCGTAGCACAAAATCTGTAGTTTATAATGGCAAAAGTTAGGCAACTATTAAGTGGTGGCAGAACATTTAAGTGGCCATCAAACCGTGCTTAGATGGCAATAAGTTAGTATCAAACTTGTTTCGGGACAGGCTTCATTAAGGGGACAACGGGGCAATGCATGGCGTGACGTACGGTGGTCAACTAGGCCCAACTCGGCCCGTTAGATGCAAGTGTCGCACATTGAGTGGACGCGGGCTAACTGGACCAACTTTCCTCTTGAATATTCCTCGCGCGCCGCCTCTACTTGTTTATGGAGGCAGTTTCGCCCCCGTTTTTGTGGTCTCGCAAGTTAGTGCGAATGGCCAGTTGAGTGTCGCCCCTAAGATTTAGATATCGAATTATGGGATGAGGCTTAATAGTCTGTAAATGAAATATAAATATTTTCATAATAACGTCAACAAGTAAGTTACGGCTGGTGTTTATTATTAAAGAAAACCGGAAATCTTGACGATGATGAAACGTGATGAGTACAAATGCCACTACTTAAATCTGGACAGTTAAGTAAATGCCAATAAAACAACAATGCTCTACATTTTTCTCCCATCATTTATTCAATAATCAACGTCAATTCAACGGATTAACACATTATTGCCACACTTAACTAAGATTACGACGTGAGCATTGTGTTTGTAAAGACAATATTTGTTAGGCAAACATTGGGGGTCGAAGGGCGCTAGTTGTCCATAACATCGAGCGGCGATGGGGGAGGTAAGTGCAAGTCACTCATATCAATATCAGGCCGCTCGGGGGCATTGGGGGCATCGCCTCGTTTTGTTTCACCACTTTTTGCGTAACTTGTGGAGTTGTGGCTCCGTTTTAAACTTCGTAACAAGAGTTATCGTTACAAACTGATGTGCTCTTCTGGGATAAGGGTAGTTTATTTTGGGTTTTAGTTACGCTTAGGTTGTGTGATCGAATAATTACTGGCGGCATGTGGGTTCATAATAGGCAAACCTCTACCTAACCACTCGGGGATTACCGGCGTGATGTTAGGTTATGTTATTTTATTAATTAAACCTATGTAGGAAATCAATTACTTATGTCAATTGACAGAGTAGCAAGCTTTACGACAAAGATTCATTTTCAGCCAGTATGAAAGTCTCTAAAAAACTTTAACTATAGCCAGTACTTTACTCAAACTTATACATAGCTACGTGATTACAAAGAAAAAGATGTTTCACATCAACTTTCACCTCGATATTAGTGGAGTAATGGCGTTGGATGGCATACAAACGGTACACAGCGGCCGGTGCAGCTCTCGAGTTTTTTCCTCTATTTGTCGTAATGGCGATGGCGGGTAGGTGAGGACAGAGGGGGGTGGAGGGGGCACCTTCCTGCACTACTTCTACTTGTGTAAAGTTCCCGCTTTGACGGTAGGCATCCGATTGCGGTGACGGAGCACCGTTACATTTGCATTGCATCATTGCTGGTATGGTTGGCAAAAATGTCTGTCAGTGAGAGGAATAGTTATTTTATCAGTGATTCTGTGTTAGAATGTGTGCTTTTTATAACTTCATTTATGTACAATAAATATGTATGTTGGTATTTTATTATGAGAGAGCTTCGGAACATTAAAATAACAAACCGCAATGTGAATCATTTTTATTATGTTTATAACATGTTAATAATCTCACACACACTAAAATGACTAATTATTATTAATACTAGCAATTTTTTTACGTTTCGTGTGATACCTATATTAGGTAGGGGCTCTACATAAATAATATAAGTTTGGGCCGATTCTTTTTCACAACAGCCATATTTTAATACTAATAAATAAACTTCCAAAATAATGTCACCGAACGTATAAACTTAGAATAGCGTTATTTTGTTATTGTGTGCCTCCTAACCTGGGTCAAATAAAATCACTTTCTTTTTTATTTTAATTTGGAAAACCTATATTATGTATCTAATATTATTATGTGTTTAATTTTGTTTGCTGTCTTTACTTAGCCCACAGTGATTTGGCGCTTTTGACCCCAACCTACTCTAATGCTTCTGTCTGTTTGCAAAATAAAAATCAAACGTGGTCTTATTTCTCTGTATTGAATTATTATGGCATCATGCTTACGAAATAATTATTTGGCAGAAGTTTTAATAAATGTTTAAAACTGTCAGTCAGAATGTTGTCATGTAATGTATTTAATAAAAGTCCGTTCATTGCAAAGATTTCAGAAAAGAAAACCATAATTGCGATGGTATATTAATGCGTATAATTTCAGTTAACATTTACTGCAGTTGTTAAAAATAACAAAAACAACAAATAGATTCCAAAAATAAATCACCAGATTAACGTCTTCCATATTTTCTTTTTTATGACTTATGTCTGCGAGTGCCAGCTTTTAATTTCGCCCAGTGAACGACTTCGATTTTCCTGCAGTTTAAAAAAGTAACTTATCAGTTAAGAAGAGCGGGACAGCTTTATTACGTTTCTGAAGTAAGAAAGAGACGAAAGAGTGCACAAGAGGGAACGAAAAATAAAACAGGGGAAGAAAGTTAAGCGTCCGTGACTTTTCAAGATTTTTTCGGCGTTTATTTTTTAAACTTTACGCCCGGCGCAGCTCTGTAGCGAGTATATAAAAGCGAGCGTTTTCCGATTTGTCTTTTGTTTTCCTCTTTTATTTATTTCGTTCCATTTCTTTTTATAGACGCAGCGGCAACTCGAGGGATAGGTTTGCTTTTTGTAGGTATGTTTCGTACATTTTATTTCAGCGAAGAGATTGGTGATTACTACGGTCAGTGAAATAAGTATTTGTTTTAAATATAGGTACATAAATAAACTCACGCCTTCTACCTATGGGAGTAAGGATAAACTACAGAACGGCACCTGCTACGATCCATACATACAGAAGGCCAATTCTCTTAATTAAAAACGTTCTAATCGAAATCTCATCTCGGCGACAAGCAAATGTCAAAAACTTGTCAAAAATGTATGGTAACTAGAGGTATTTTTGACAGATTGCGACTGAAATCAGACTGTGAACGTTTCTAAAATTAAGAGAATAGCCCCTCTGATCGTTTACGTTCATACATCTGTGTCCCTAGTGTGAGATTGTTTTTACCATCTCGATCGAACGCGCTCGATGCGTTAGATCGAGATGGTTAAACGAAACTCATACTCGGGCAGGGTTTCTTAAACTTTTTGCAGTCACGGACCACTAACTGAATTCAAAAACCTCTACGGACCTCTGTCAAAGAATATTTTAGGAAAAAAAAAACAAACCTTTTATGCAGTTTTATTCTGAAACGCGCTATGTTCGTACCTGCACCCGCACATAGACGCGATCAAACAAGCGATGCGTGAGTTTACTGATTACTGCACAGTTTTCTGATAAATATATTAATGTTTACTGAGCTGCTGCGGACCCCTGGCACTCATGTTACGGACCCCTAAGGGGTCCGTGGACCTCACTTTAAGAAAACCTGCACTAGGGCCTCTGATGGTACACGCACGTCGGTTGCGATTACTACACAGTTGACTTTTCTGAAGAACATCACCAATAAGGTCAATGCAATTCAATATGGTGCTCCAAAACCCCTTCACCACCATGTCTATTCTCTGACGTTCTCACGCTTACAATAAAAATAGTCCGACAGCAAATGAAATCTATATTAGAAACAGTAATAGGTTCATAAGCAATAATGAAAGTAAACTTCCGAAACCCTTAATTATTGTGGAAAGACCGGAGGTAAATAGTACGCAGGCGCAGTTCGATCATCCATCACTGATAGAGAGCCTCTTTGTGGCCACCGACCAATTACTGGCATGAAAATTAAATTCACGAAATCTAATTAAGAACAAATTGTTTTATTTATTATGATGCGTCGGGGTCATTTGTTCTTGTCGCGGTGTGCGCTGTGCGGCGCCCGGGGCGGGTCCAGGCTGTCCCGAGCGCCCATCAAACGAAGCCCGGGTTTTTTGGAAGATCGAGTGATGCGTCGACGACAGTCAACGCTATTGGGTGATGTAATGAAATGCCCTGGGACCTTGAACTGGCTGAAGTAAGACAACTGTGCGTTTTACGTAAGCAAAGTATTGGCCGTATATGGCACATTGAGTTGCAGAAAAAATTGGCTTTTTATAACGTCGTCTTTGTCGTTTATAACTGTGTGACAGTCTCTTTCTAGCGCTTGAAGTAAGCAAGTACAGTACATACAGCCGTAAATATGGCACCTCAAGTTTCCCGGAGTGCAACTGATGGGGCTCGCAAGGGCCGATGCCTGCCAGGGGTGCGGGTTGTTCGAAAGAGATACCGCCCTGGCACACAGGCAACTGAGGGAACACGGGTGGGTTTTAGTCAGTAAAAGTCTGACACGCCCTCCCGCTCCACCGAGAGCGGGAGAAGTTATTTGATGATTTCCCAACCAAAAAAAAAAAAAAAAGTTTCCCGGAGTGCCCATATAACGAAGCCTGAGTTCTTCGGACTATCGAGTGATGCGTCGGAGACAGTAAACGCTATTGGTTGATGTAATGAAATGCAGTGGGACCTTGAACTCGCTGAAGTATGACACGTTTTACGTAAGCAAAGTGCCGGCCGTATAAGGCTCATCGAGTTTTAAAAAAATGGCTTTTTATAGCTTGTCTCTCGTCGTTTAAGCCTGTGTGCCGGGCTCCTGATTCTGAATCTGCTGCTCTATACATTTTGATCGCGTAGGTATAGCACTCATGAAATAGTTGATTAGTTGTTTTTTTTCCTGTTGATACAGCCGGAAATATGGCACATCGAGAATTTACAAAAACTGGATTCCTAGAGCGTCGTTGCTGCTACTCATTCCTATGACCATCCGTCCGTCCGTCCGGATTTTGTCCCCCGTTTAGACTAAGTTCGGACTTGTCAACTATAGGGGTCTTTTTTTAGGAATTAAAAGATAAATTAAAATCTTCTGAAAAAAAAGAAGATTAAAGTAAAATGTCTGGACTTTTTTGCAAACTTTGGGTTCTTAGAACTTTCAAGTTTCGAAATGGTAACTGTACCAATAACAGTCTCTTTCTAATGCTAGATCATGTGTCGTATTTAGGCCCTAGTACTACTTAACTGTATCTGCCGATACATGAAAAGTCCTATTTTATTAACTATTATCATAATTCTGAACTTCCCTATGGGTCGGTATGACGTATGTAGTAGCGAAGGTTCGGCCAGTAATGCCCTCATTTGTTAGTTTGCAAAATGGCCGTATTACTGCCCGTCGACAGCCGACACAAAGACTTACAACGTTTTATTGTGAGATTGCCTACAAATGGATCGTATATTCTTTATTTGGCACCGTGTGGCTACTTCGGGTTTTCGTAACTTCTGAAAGTATTGATCTGTGTTTTGATATTTGTGAAAGGTCATATTTGATTCCTTTGTTACAAAGCTAGCTTTGCTTGTCTTATTTCTTATTTGTTAAAATTATTTTCCATTTTTTTAATGTCGAATTTTACATATAATTGTACATTAATTTTAAACTAAAAATTCCATTTAAAACATTGTTATTGATAGAAAGTGGTGCTTAGTCAAGCTATTAAAAATATTGTAACTAAAGCACTGGGAAGTGTTGAAGGGCGGGCGTTTTGGGGGGACTGTCTTATGTCATTTTGACGTTCAAAAAGAGCTGACTCTCAGCCTAGTTTGAATAAATTACTTTTGATTATGATTTGGATTGGTAGTTTAATTATAGTTTTGTAATAAAGGTAGTCTTTTGACCTTCACTTTCGAAGTTTTTTATATTTTTGAAAACTTTCCAGTACTTAGGTAAACAAAATTAAGGTTATCCATTTTCACTGACCACAGTATTAAAACGGTGCGCGGTAACAAAAAAAAACATTCATATTACAAATGCTTTCAAAAGAGCTTCGAAATCCGCAAACGGTGTTACACATTCACATGAGTAACTACAACAAACGCGATATCGCTCAGGTGATACATCATCCGCTCGGAAGTCCCGGGTCAGCACCGGCCCAGATCCTGAGATATCGCTGACCCACTGATCACCCTGTATCAACAAGGTCGTGGACCTAAGGGCACCTGGTAACAAACGAATTACTACGTCCAAGCATGTCATAAAAATGCTACTAGTAAAAACTGCCCCGTCCCACTACAGTGACCTAATTCAGCATGAAATTATACTAAGATTGAAACAGTGGCCCCCCGGCCGATGTCGTATTCACGTTCTGCTCTGGACAGTTCATTTTTAATAATAAATGAGACGAAATCAAGACATGACGAATAAATGAATCCAGAACTTGACGAATAAATGAATATGGAATATGATAAATGGAAGGCTCGGATCCCTCGCGAAGATTTTTTCTTTGGCTCCGGCCGAACGGAAGACGCTGGCTTTTTCCTTTTGTAGCGGGACAAGTTAAGCGTTTTTTGGACGGCCCAGGCTGGCGGTGTGATATTTATCATTTGATATAAAAGTCGGATCTCCAATTGTGTTCTTACTTTGATTTCGGCCACTGGATCTTGAATTAAATAGTGAGTTGGCTCGATTAATCGTGTGTGGTTTCTCACGCATCATTAAACTTAAGAATGTAATATTTTCGTTTTGAAATTGTGTTGAAAGCTGAAACATCGGTAGCAGACGCGTGATCCGAACGACCTCATTGCTCGGCGACGGGAGACGTGTCGATTTAATCCGGCGCGCGTAATCCGCGACTGCACTAGTCACTGCCACGTGGTTCTATGATAAAGTACCCGAGCAGATTATGCAAATTCTTCAAATTCAATCTCTGTCCCTCTCTCACCCATAATATATATGTGTAGCTCTCCCGTTCTCGCGACGTTACGTTCACCCCACTGACGCGCGCGATGTCTGATGGATGATGCGTTATTCCAATAACAATTTGGATATCGTATGTTGAATATTTGAAAGTCAGAAATGTGTTTTATATGAATGGATACTGCTGTTCGAATGCGCTTTCTACGTCTAATAATATGTCATGTTATTGAAGTTTAGTACTTTGTCAATGTATGTGTAATATGTGCATATATTATGTAAGCTCAAAGCTGACAGTTTAAGAAGAAGAAAAGTGTAAAATTACTTGTAATACATATTTACCATTATTCAACTTCAACAAATGCAATTTCCTTAGAATAGTGGCTGTGGTGTGTAGTAATCAAGCATGGGCGATCAGTAAGTAGATGAGGTGAGCACGTTAGTTCTCAGTAATCGTGTGAGTCCGTGCGAACGGGCATTTTATACCTGTCACACATTCACTGCTAAATGAACTGTCGATGGTATCGGTTTTTATTATATACAACTAATATTCACTCGGTTCCTTCAATATTATAACATGATTACTTTCTCAAATAGATTGCATTCACAGTACCTACAAAATCAAAATACTTACGTGTCGGAGACCTGATCAAATGACTTATTAGTCGTCTCGCTTTAACTCGGGCGAATAGGTCAATTCGTCACTTTTAAATAATATGATAATCTATACAACGTGTAACGGAAAGGGTATATACATACCAAGGGCTCGGCTTCTTTAGATGATATCAAATGATATTGGAAGGGTTTTTTAATCCTATCTCTACACGGTCGGAAGTTATGAGAATTTTTAATATATTGATACCAGTAACCGAACTTTTCAAATTAAAATAAATACATCACTCGGAAGAGATTTCTGGTAATATATATACCTACGTAGTGCGGTGACACGTTTGTTATGATTTGAATTTAAGAAACATATGAAGCCGAAAATTTGGTATCAATTTTTAGAGTATTTTATTTTGAGCTGAAACTAGTGACTCTAAACCAGCTGTAATTTTTACTGCTTAAGGATAGCAATAGGGTTTCTGTTACACCCTGTATAGGTGACTCGCATGAAGTTGATTTATATGTGGGCCAATGAAGGGGCAAATCGACAATTACAGACATTCGTACTATTTGCAACTGGCACGTTTTGAATAAAACGTTAAGGAAACAACAAAAAGTTAAGGAAAGGTACACTATCTTTATTACATAAAATCCAAGTTCTAGTTGCATAACACGAATTTCTGGACTTGTCGATTAGCCCAGAAATAAATTAACTTATAATATTATATTATATGATTCGGGCGAGTCGACTAATAAGCCTATCAAACCAGCCTTGATCTGATAAGTAAACTAGCAATCAAAATCTCACACTTTTGACTGCTGATTACATAGTAACAAGGGTAAACAGACCTGCTCTAGCTACGTAGAAAGACGAAACCCAAAGTCAGCCAACCCACCCTTATCGAACTAAAACCAACATGTAAAATTCAACACATGTGCTAAACACTGGGTTGACTGTCCATCGAGATTTGACACAGGGTCAGTGAGTCAGCATTACCACCGAGTTTGGGCCGCGAGTTCAACACATGCACGGAACATGACTGGCAGGAAACTCTGACAGCCATTTTTTAATTGCTTGTAGCATAGACAATTCAATGCTACTGGTAACGACTCAATTCGACGTGTGTTGTGTCATTCTAATTCCATGTTCAAAACCACAAACCTTGTGTTTTTTTAAGGTTTTTTTCGTACACAATTTTATTATTGAGTCATCGCTCTACGTAATTCTGGTCTACTGGTGCTCGGCTCCGCAGTCTAAATAAAATACTTATAACTGTTATAAACCAGACTAATAATCCAAAGCCTCTGATATTAAAATAAAACCTCAGTCATAAAAACAAAATAATAAACCCCATTTTCCGAAAAAGCATTAGGCAGTTAAATGGAAATCGTCCTAATTAGGAATGTAACCGCTTTTCGTAATATTTCCCTAACATCAGCTACCTTTGTTTTGCGAAAGCGTCGTGAACCCCGCAGCGGACCAAGAGCTGCGGTCAGAAAAGAAAATAGTGCACGTCGGAATAATAACTAAAAAAAAACAAACCTTGGTGGTTTGTCTGTGTGTGTAACAGGAGTGTGGGTAGGCAGCCTGCTAAACGCAATATAAAGTGTGGTTGTCGTGCCATGTGTAGGTATAGGTAGATATTCCCTCTCCCCGCGCGGTCATTAGTACCGCGGGCCCCGCGCCCGCCAGGAGAAAGTATGATTTTACTCCTATAAAGCCGTATTTCTACTCCATACAGGAATTCGAATACGCGTGGAGAAGTTCCCGGGTTCCGAGAAGGACATGTGGCGGTTGCTTGTACATAATATCCAAGTTTAAACAATCTCAATATGGTGGGTGTGCGTTAATTTTCTCGTTGTTTGATGTTAACTCACGGGCGGTGGGTTTGAACAATGTTTTAAAACAATTTGCGTTGGGAAAATGTTTTATGTTGAGATGTACCCATTTGTATACAGCATAGGTGGATTTCTACGTGATTTTCAGGACTCGACGTCGGGCTAAAATTCAGCCTGGTCACATCAGATATAGGTGGTATTTAGTTCCATAACACGTTCATTCAGCTTCTACTATATTTCGTCAAAGCCCACAACAATCATAAAAAAAATAAGGTAACATTCATTTAATTAAGAGCCAGTAATTCATAGAGCGTCCTTCCCTTCGTAATTAGAAGCTATATATGTAACAGTAATATGGAATATATGTATTTATTTAAGTGGAAAACTCACATTTGGTGGTGTGGGTTGTCCCAGCTGTGCAATTAGTGGGACCACGTGTCCCGGGGGGAACAACCGCGTCTACGGAAAAAAGGTACGCCGTCGCTGACCAAATTGTTGTGAGGTCCCATTGTAGATTATAGGTTTCAACAACTGTACCAGGTACACGATAATTGCTATAATAGTACCTACATTCAATTTTCGACATGTAAATATGTTAGATTATAGTCTTTTAGTGTTGTTGTTTTGTGTAAACTTTTTACTTGTGGTTTGAGGTTCTCAAGGATTTTGGTGAGTAGGTATATCGTCTCTTATAAGGAATGTCAGTTTTTGCAAATAGCCGAGGTTTTTCCCTAATTAACTTTGACCTACAAACGCAGTCAAGACTGGTTGTAAAAATCTTGATTAAAAAAAAAACCTTATTCAAAAACATATTCGCAAACTAGTGAATCGAATTTCTAATTCCTATTCCAAATTCAAATTAAATCAAATACCGATACACTGACGTCACAGTCTCATACAACACGTCAGCCTAGCTGCAGCCATCGCTATCATAGAAGGCAAGAGGAGCGCGGGAGTCACCGAGAAACGAGGGTCGTTGCCATATCGATTCTCGATTTACACCCGCTGCACCCGAACTAGGTCAAGTGCTTAGGATCACGCTGATCTGATCCTGCACGCAGCCTCATGTATACTGTTTTGTTGTGTACTTGTATTGAAAGGCTATTGGTGGATAGTATTGAGAAGTAAGAAGAAGAATATAGGACATTTGTTTGGGATTTTTGCAGGTAGACTGCCAATTATTTATGAATAAGAGCTAAGGCACGCTAAGGCGAATAGGAGCTAAGGCTTATGGGTTAATTCTCAGATCCAATTAAAAAGTAGTAAATACGAAAATATTATTATGTTCATGAAAACTTACTACACTTTCCGTATCAAAGCTTCACTTTAACTTCCTCTATCTACCTATAATGATTATATTATAAATAGAGCAAGGTATAATTTAACCATAAAATTTGTTTGTTTGTTCTTTGTTGTTACAAAACTCAAATTATAGACGTTACTCACTAGGTGTTCAAAGTCGGTTTCTCAAATAGAGTGGTTAGTGATAAGATTTCGTTTGAGTTACACTTCGCGTGTGTCTGCGTAAATAGAAAAGTTATCGATACTGAAATGAGGAGTTCCCCAGTTTTCATTAGCGTGCGATCGGGGCAGTTAGAGCCCTTTTATTATCTGCTCGCCTCTAAATTGCCGAAAAGAAATTCCTCCCCAAGAAAAAGGGGAACCGGGGACAAAACCTTGTCCTCAACTTAGCTACCAATGGCACACCGTTATTTAAAAATCGAACACGATAAGAGCCGAAATGTTTTTATTTTTTTAAATGGAAAGAATTTATGTTCGCCTTAAAAGTAAATATTGCAATCGATGGCAGTTTACAATGGCGAAGCTTCGATAAGGAGTTTTTATTAGATTTAGGGACAGTTAGGTTTCGGACTGTGCGTGCCTAATGTAGCATTCGATTTTCGGTAATGGTCAGCTGATAAGCAAATGATGTCATTATTGAGTCGGCCTTAGTTTGTATCGTTTGCGTTCCACTTCACTTTCGCGAAATGAGAGTCGTCTCGGGACCAATAAAAATATCTCGTTATTGGTTGACAATAATAAAATTTTAGTGTTTCTTTGGTATTGAAGTGTGATTTTAATTAAATTTCAATGTTGTATCGAAAGAGATAATCAGATGGCTGTCGTCGAGCTATACATTAGAGCGGTCGGGGGTGAATCCGACCCAGTGTGATACACCCCCGGCGCACTGATAAAGAATTGAGGGTATTAAACGATTACAAATGCTTCGCGGTTCAATAAACAACCCACTGGAGGAAACCAGCGTCTTAGACGAATTACTTACCGGCTAACGTTTTTCACGACTTTTTTAGAATAAACGAGGATTCTTTACTGTTTCTAGTGTCAATGTTGTGTCTACTATTTATCTTTATTGTGCATGCGTTAGGCGAGGGAAATAGTCGATTATGGCACTAGCAGACAATAGGTGTAGTTATGCAATATGGATAATTTTAATGCGCTACTGCTTCGTCGACCTTATTCGATAACATTATGCTATAAGCAAAAACCCATTCAGTAATGAAAAATAATATTAGGTACAACAATTAACACTATCCTTGGCAAAATAACATTAAGATAGCCTTAAATCAATTAACCTACAGATTGGTGGTTAACAAAGAGGCATGATGAGCATTCGCTTATTGCATGATATGGCTGCTGTATTTAGAATATCATTTGTTAAGGATCACATCATCACACATTCACAACTAACACAGCGGAAACCCTTCTTAGAAGGCGACTCGGTAACAACCGTATTCAAAAGTAAGAAGTGAGGCGACAAAACTGTTCAGATAAGGGACACCTTCATCCACACTTATTTATGTAGCCTAGCATCCGATTGAGAGCTCGACGAAATAGGCCCGGGCATTTACACGGGAACACTTATCTACCCTCCGACCCTACATTTATTTCCGTCGAACTTCCCACAGACTGATTGTGCTTACCTTTGCCTAAGAACCTGGCTTTTTCAAAATAGCGAATAGTGTTCGAATTTTTAAAATTGTAATAAATAAATACGTTCTTGATTTCAAACTTTTTAAACTTTAATGTCTTTGGTAAATAAAATGAATGTATAGAAGAGGATAGAGAACAATACAATCGAAACAGGGAAATATTTAAGGAGATATTTTTGAGCGGGAGTTCCGTAAAGTTAAATGAGTTTGTTGGCACCGGGTAATCGCGTCTTTGTTGGGTTACTGGATCTGATAAAAATCGTCGATACGCTCCGCTTGATTTTGATATTTATTTATTTTAGATACTTTGGGAACGATAATAAACTAGGGACCATGAATATTATGTATTTTCTATTAAAACTGGTGTCAAAACAACTAAACTCTATCATTGAAAGTTAAGTACCAATAGGTATGGATGGAAGAAAATTCTTGTTTGAAAACCACAATGAATCTCCAACGTCTGAAACATTTCAATGCAAAGAAAAGTAATAGGTACGTCCCGAGAATCTAATAATCTTAAGTGTATTGTATGTTGAACATAACATTTGAAACCCCTAGCTTTTTTCACGACGATTTTTACACTTCCGTGTTTCCATAGATAAGCAAATACGGGGACGCGTGTGATGGATATTAAGGGCACACCTTACATCATTTGCGTTATTACCCACCGCTCGTCCCCCGTGCGGGGCAGGGGGGCGGAGGGGCCACAAGACGCGCTCCTTATATCTAGATGTACACCCCCCTTAATATGCTAAAATCAAATTAGTTCCAAAGCGGAGTGATTCCCTCGCAATCGATCGCACTCTCAATATTACGAGCTGAGGGTGGTGAGACCCGCTTTATTTAAATAGCATGCGTGTTCCGCTTAATTAAACATTGCATTTTTTTACTATAACGTGAGATGTAATAGTGTGATGTTATCGGGACGAGTTGGAGTAGGTTCAAAGCGTCAATTTCCTGCAGGATTCTTGTGAGCGTTTATCTTGGCGGGGATCGGCGCGTCAGCGGTAAGTCGCGGGTTTCATTAGCAGGGTCTTAGCAAATTAACACCCTCGTGACGAGACGGACGATGCCCGGGTACCCGCCGACGTCGCTCGGCCACTTACAGACTACCCTCACGTTAACGCCATACTTAATGGTTATTTTGGAACTATAGGTACCTTCATGGTGACATTTGTCTTGGGATCGTCTTTAATTGTATTTTGGATGACGATTTTTATGGTTTAGAGAGGGTGCATGAAATAGCCAGTTTTAAAAAGTATTAAAAAAGTCATATTAGGCTGATAATTTTTAAATAAAAATGCTTTTTTCAATAATCAGTTTAATAGTGATGATACTCAAATAAAAAAAAAATTGGTCATAATGTAACAAAACTGAAATAAAAAAAAAATGGAAAATGGCTCTTTCAAATTGACAGGTTGTCAATGAAAGAGCTACCGTGTGCTTTGAAAGAGCCATATTCCACTTCGTGGAAACAAACTAGTTTTTCTACAATTTTAATGTCTCTTAAAAGACCCAAAAATCTTTTATCATTTATTATCTTAACATAGGTGACAATCGCAGCCTTTGATCAGACTCAAATAATCATCTTACAATAATATTAATCGTTAATAATACTTTTCTAAAAATCAGTCTGAAATAATGTTGAAACTCTGATACTACAATTAAAAACATTTTTAGCAGATGAAATTACTCACTCCTTTATTACCACAAGACTTGGGTGTCCATCCTCCACATATTTTGCACTGACACCACCTTCTTCCTCCGTTTTTTACACACAATACAATATTTTTTATCTTGCTGTAAACCATTTAGTATTTTCTACACAAGATTTTTTAGATGTGTTTTTACTTTCCTTTTATTTAATTTTTTCAGGAGTATCCGTGATTATAACTGATGTCATTTTACAGTTGTTATAGGTTTAGAATTCTTTCTGGGTCCTGATTTTAGGAATTCGTAGTTCGGGTAGGGGATTCGGTGAGGCTCGCGAAGACATGTTTCTCTAGTCTAAAAGATTAACAGTATCAAATAGGTACAAAAAGACGGCAATGGTTAAACTAAGAGCTAGTAGTATATTGAAAGAGCCAGCTTTCAATTTTAGCTTTCAGCTGGCTCTTTCATAGACTTGACAATTGGCTCTTTCATAACATTTAGTATTTAAAAAATATAACCTCGAACTACAGCAAAACCTTCCATCATAGCAACTACATTTGCGTAAAATATTGCCAAATATATGCTTAACAACAATACGACATAATTATTCATTTTGTCGTCCTTGCTTTACACTGCTTGACAAAAAAACTTAAGAAAACCCAAAAATACTTACATTTTGGCTTCAAAATTTTCAATGCAGTCTTATGACGCTATTTGATTTCCTAGAACTGTCAAATGTCTGCGGGTGGCAGCTGTGCAGAGTTGCCATATAAAGAGTACAATTGAATTTTGGTACGATTTTATTAAGTGTGAGTTATCTGATCGGCTCTTTCAAACCATGGCTCTTTTATACACACTCTCTCCTAGTCTAAGCCTCACATTATTTCAGCAGATTCCGTTTTGTTGTAAGCTGGTTGTAAGTAAGCTGTCCCAAATTTAATTATTATAGCTCCTACAGGATTTATTTTCATTTAATAATTTTGTAAAAAAGAACTGTACTAAATGTTGCTTTAGTGAAAAGCTCAGTTGATTGATTAACCTGAACTTTTTTATCAAACCGGACTCGTATTCCAGTATTTAGTCAATGATTTAATTTAAATAGGTTTTACATTTTATTTTATTTCTGTAGATTATTTTATATTTTATGAATGTGAGAACGTTGTAGGCCTTGTTGACTTGGCCTTGGATTTGTAGACCATTTTTTTATTTTGTTAAGTTGACAGGTTGACTTGTTGACAAGCCTTCACTGTCCACCCATACCTAATAACACTGTAATTTGAAAACATTGTGTTTTAGAGAATTTATATTATTAACAATTTTCAAAATATTTATATTCATATTGTGTTCATTCATATCGAGCTCAGTTCTGTTAATCGATTTATAAATGAATAACATTCTCGGCAATGGCAATAATAAGTTTGGATTGATCAGCGGATTTGTCGATGGTCGATGCTAAGAGCAATTGATGGTCACTTGTTAATAGTAAGTAAGAGAATTATTAGAAAATATAACTGTTTTATGGGAACAACGCTTACAACAACATTATAGTAAGTTTTATTTTAAACAGTTTTTCCAAAAAAAATAACAACCGACTTCCAAAAAAACACTACAAACTGAGAAATAACTTTAATTTCGGAAGGTGGTGACTTTGGATATGTGTTTTAATTTTTTGTCACGGCCTTCCGACATTAAAGTTATTTTTCACTTTGTAGTGTTTTTTCGGAAGTCGGTTGTTAGTTTTTTTTGGAAAAAGTTTTGATTTTTCACATTTTAGTTATAGTACGAACCCCACTAATTCGAAATTTCATCATCCTTGGGGTCAAAACAATGCATATTTATGCGATAGCAGCAATCGCGGTTAATTTACTGTTATTTTTTGAAGAGTTCCGTTGTCTGTCTCCGAAACGCATCATCAGATCTATATGAAATTAAAATGGGACCACACCGGAAGCACCAGCTATCAAATAAAAAAGAATCATCAAAATCGGTTCACCCAGTCCGAAAACGCCGTCATTGAAAACGTCCTCCTTTTTTGAAGTCGGTTAAGAATTGAGAACCTCCTCCTTTTTTTGAAGTCAGTTAATAATTATTTTAAAAAGAGTAACCGTGGAGTTTCATGCTGGCTTTTCTCGATAGAAAACGACCAATTTGAACGGTGCACTTATCTTCTGACGTTTATAAGTGCCCATTTATATGTTGTGTGGTTTATGTGAAGTGAAATATTTTGATTATGAAGTAACATTCACGTTTCACTCTATCCAAGAATCCTACCTTGTACAAGGTTGTACACTCACAAACAAAACTGTAACAGCAGCATACACATGTACGCTCGCCCCAAGAGATGTAGTTGTTTATGCAGCGACGCTCCTGCGGCTAAACGTAGCTCTGACGGTGAGTAATGACGGATGCACTAATAGTTGTGTCGCAGTCGCCAGCGCCAGCGCCATATATCATGCGAGGGTAATGGGGGAAAACGTCCTATCACCCTCGGACGTGATAAGGTCAAGAATCGTTTGTCCTGACAGATATTTTAGCGGATTCTTCCGAATTTTCACTTTATTGACTGTGATGTGTGGGTGAAAAACTGAGTGTTTTTGTTCGAGATAAATGTTTGTTAGTAATTTTATCATGTTAGATCAAATAGCTGGGTTTATGAGTTAATAAAATTCATTACCTACTGCATATAAATCAGTAACTTTCACATGATGTTCGACTACAATTTACTACTCTGCATCATAACAAATGTTCTCATTCAAAAATAATATCACGTCCATCTTCACTTCATTTACACAGAGTGCATAGTGAACAAAATTGATGCAATAAAGTACTAAACGCGAACAGCATTAAAATAACGACACGCATCATATAAATGACATTCGTGTCTAAACAAGTCAGCGGTCACATTAGCATTAGCATAAATAAAGCACTTTTGTGTGCGTTCATACTTCATGAATTCACCATTCAAGAGAGCTTTTTTGAATATGAATGATAAGGATTTACTGCGTTGTCATGTCGGGATGTTCGTCAAGTGTCGTAGTGTGAGCGTGCACAAGGATCTCCCTCGGCTACGGCGTAGCGCCGCTACGAGCTACGTCTCAAGATTAATACATCGTAGAGGCCGTGTTAGTGGTGCAACAATTTGTCTCTATAAATGTTGACTCAGCGAGCGGTTGGCTTGCGGTCTCGTCGCGCGATTAGCCCCGCTAAATTTATTGTTTAATTTCAAAGGCGTTATTAATAACTCGCGAGGTGATTAAACGGATTTTGCGGCTTAGCTTTAAGATGTTTCTCTTTGATTTATACGTTAGAGCTTAATATGCGGTGTCAAGGCTTTGTTGAGATATGTGTCGGCGTGAATATTTTATATCGCAACTTGACGGCTAACTAATAATTTTGCTGTCTAGCTGTACAGTTATGAAATTTAAGTTTATACCTATTTCGTGTACATATATTTTTTACAATAATAAATCTAAAAAGTCAGTCACAGTTACTTTGAATGTGACGAATTGTGATTGTACTTAGTTCAACCTGTCAAGCTCACAACTTTCATTTATCATACGATACAGCGGTATTCATTCCAATTCAAGTCGTATTAACTTAGCCACAGATGTATACAGTTACTGTTTTATCAATAAGCACTTATGCTATGGAGTACAGAAACTTAGTTAATTACCCGCGACCAAGCAAACTCGTGTCCGGAAACCGGACAACACGATACGTCGGGCGTCGCACCCTCGTCTCAGACATGCTCCTGTTTGTCGACAGCCGCGGCGGCGCGACCAACAAAACAACATCACACGACACACATGCCAATCTCAACCCTAGACTTACCAAGAAGAGTTTACATTCTGATGCCGGAGTAAACAGAGTTACGACGTTTTAAATTAGCACACGAAGCAAAGATGATCTAGCAACGTTATCCAAATATGTGCTTCAAGTTTTAGTGCATATTGTCGAGAATGTTTTGTAGCCGGCAACAATAGTTGCCGACCGCGATACCACGGTTTATGCGTGTAAGATGATGCTTGTTTGGAACTCTTGCTGATATGATAAATCAGTTTAGAACCACCAAACAGCTCACTCGAGACTCATAGAGGGGTGCGAAATGCCAAACAATCTTGTGTTAAATGAACAAATTGATTATGCGGAATTGTTTACAATGTGGTGGGAATACAGTTGTAGGTAATCGTTATGTTTTAATCAACTTTGTGGACACATTTTTCATTGCCACTCCGATCAATGTCTACGATATGTGTGGCCATTCACACTGTACGACATTAAAGAGTCCATGCAGTCGTATTAATTATTCGGCGCCCTGAACACGAAGCCTAACACTGCATCAAAAAATAATAGAAAGAAGAAATTCTATAGAAAGCAATAATTATGGTCATAGTAGCCTGAAATCCTCATCGAAAGCGAGTGTGAGAACAAATGAAGATCAAAAACAACATACAAAACCTAACCGGTCAAAAAACAACAATTTCATCGCGGTGTCCATTCAAGGTCTTACTATTTGAAAAGTGCTGAGCAATATCTCCGTCTTGCATCCACGACCGCCCACGCAGATCCTCTGTCTCTCTCACCAATCACCTAATAGGATTACAGTAGACCGTGGCAGGTAAGTGTCTCTAATTGCTGTAAAAATCGGCGCCGACAATACGCCACAAAGAGGCGCCCAGTGTGCGCCCGCCCTTAGTGAGAGTGATTTATTGATTGGCGCGTTCTTTATGTCGGCTTAGGATTATGTTTTGTTTGTTTGTTTGTTAGTTAGTCAGCGGCTCCCGTTTCATTTGTAGCCGGGTTTTTATTTGATAAGTTGTGTATTTGATGTGGTGTTAATTGTACTAAAAAAAAATTGTGCCACAGAATACCTAACACAATGTGGCAGAATTTTTCACAGTTATTAAAACGCTGTAGACAATCGTAGAATGTTCTGTATTTTGGAACAAACGAAAATAGAACCAGAGCAAGAGTAAAAGCATTATTTCCTCAATTTGATATTTTTTTATGGATAGAACAATCAAACAATAGGTAATTTTTCTCTATTGACATAAAGAGAAGTTTATAGAAAAGAGATAGAATGAGCATTCTCTTGTTTTCAAGGTTCCTTTGAAGAGAATTTTTTCAAAAACATCTTCTAAACACAGTCTTAGAAAAGATCCATCAGCTTAAAAGAAAGACGAAGCACGAACAGATTACAAAGTTAAAAAACACACGAAAACATACGAAACTAGCACGTAAATCTATGAATCACTTAACCCTATAAAACACACTCGAAGCCCAACATCGATTTAGACAGTCAAATAAATCCTAAAACATATCGCATTAACGTTTTAACCTTCGGGTGTCGGGTGTATTATTTGGAATCGGCTATAAAGGCACAAAGGGCCAGTTGTCGCCGCATTGATTTATGTAGCTGCGATGATAGCCGGTGGCAGCGAAAGTGTTACGGCCAGCGTAAATCATAGAATGTATTGACAGCCAATGAATACGGTTGTTATAGCCGAAAAATTATTGTATTTTTGTTTTAGTTTCATGCTTGATTTGGTGTTTATGATTTATTAATAGCATATTCGTTTTTGAAGGGTTGCATGGAGTGAAATTCCTTCGCAAAGAAAATGTGTCAGTAAACCTTGAACTAGGAACTTTGAGTTTTGGCCATGTTACGCGTAAATTATAAACGTACACGTAGGGTTAATTAATATCCACCGTCAGGTTATGATGTCTAGAAAAACTTTCAGATATGGCATTGACATTCATTACAAAAAAAGACTTTTCATATCTTCGAAATCGATATTACCTATAAAAATTTTGGAAAGATCCTTTTATTATATTTACTGATTCTTATTGTTTGGTTAATTCAGAATTAATAGGCACTCTGTACCGTGCTTGTTAGGCTTATTGTAAGTAATTTTAAGTACCTAATGACAAAATTACACAAAGAAACAAGTCACAAATGATTGCTGTTTAAGCAGCAACAAATAGCTCTTAAAATAGAACCTTAACCTAATAATAAGTAACTGGAACTCAATAAAACATAATAGGCGAGAGGAACGTTAAGTGGTGACCAAGAATGGCCCGCCTTTCGGATATCATTCTAACCTAAAATTTACGATCATTTTTCACATAAATCAAAGCGGGCCGACCTAAAGATTTATTGCTATATTTGCGAGATGTGGTCAACTGTGCTAGATAAAAGACTACCTGAGTTTTGGAGTTTGTTCCGACCGTGGCTAATTTTCACAATTTATGACTTATTTTTGCATTGAAATTGAAAGTGGCGCTATTCTTGCACACCTTGCGCATTTGAGGGTTGAGGACCTGTTGTGATGGAAAGTGGTTACAATGTAAGTACTTTCGATTAAATAATCGGGTCGGTAATGAGGCGTTAGTTTCTGTACTTAAATAAAAAAAAATCAGATATGTATTTCCTACTTGTCTGTAAAAAAACCCCGAGCTTTGACAACGTTTTGATTGAACTTTTCGGAATAAATGTTGACTAATTTCGTCGTATGTCTTCTGGCACATAATGAGTGTACTTTAAAAAGATTGCACCCAAAACATTGTCTTGTTTGAATTTCCTGCATATCTAATTTAAAAAAATAAAAACCAAGCCCAACAAAAAATGTTAGTTAGCGGTAAGCAGGCAGAATGACAAAGTTCCCATGCCATCATCATTACGTGTAATAGGTTCGTATTACAGTGAATATTTCAGCTGCTTATTTACAGAACGCGATACGTCGCACGCGATTCTGTTAGCGACCAAGTTTGTGTTTTTATTTGCTGTTTTAGAACTTGGGTAAAGTTCTAGGTATAATAAAATATTTTGGCTTACGTTTTTTTAATTTGGCCCCGTCGGATAGCTAGTGTAACGAGTTGTAGGTCGTGAGTTCGTACCCAGGCAAGCAATTTACTTTGTCTAATTAATTTTATCATCACTGCTCTTAAAACGGTGAACTAAAACATCGTGACTAAACCGGCATGTTTTAGAACAAAAAAATTCGAAGACATATGCTATCCACCAACCCGCACTTGGCCTACGTGGTAGATTATGGCCTAGTCCCCTCACAAAGAGGAGGCCTGTGTCCCCAACAGTGGGAACAGTATAGGCTGATTACGATGGATAGTTCCTAGAATTTAAAATAATCTTGGAAAGGACACTACGTCCTTCATTTTTATTCTGTAGAGTGCCAAACTATGATTTACTTGATCTTTATTTTTTGCAACCGACTTTCGAGAAACACCAATCTTTTGTAATTATATTTTTATGAGTTCCACTTTGTACATATAGCCTGTACTTGTAATAAATACAACTGTCCCAGTCACGCATCTCGCGTCTTGATATCTCATCCTTCACATTCCGCGAACCCTTCAAAAAACCGTGGTTACATTTAATAAAACCTTTTGTTACTCAAAAGTCATTACAGTGAACAAGGAACGTGAAATCGCGAGTGCCTCTCACGTCACTCACGATCGTCTGAACAAATTGAGACAGTGCAGAAATAACGCGGCATTGTATTAAAGAATCGGAATGATCGATCGTGTCAGGGCGTTCATTTTAATTTCGATCTCCGAGATCGGCCCGGGGCGTGGTTGTGCGAACAATTTGTTTCATGTCCCTAATACGTATATCTATCTCCAGATTCTATTGAGAATTGTCTTTTATTCGATGTGTTCGTGGTCGCTGGTTCGTAGTTCCGTATTTTTTTTTTGTAAGACGACGTTGTTGGCGAACAATAGAAATGTTTAAGTTTCAAGCAAAATCTTTTGTGTTCATAAAATCCTTGAAATATTCGCCGCAAATAAGTAGGTTTCCAAAAATAATTACGGAATTTTCAGCAATGTTTTTTGTTGCTTCTTTATTGTAGCTGCTGTCGTTTTACATAACTGTTCTTTTGTCTCTAAATATATTCTCAGAGGAGTAAAGAAAAAAATCAGGAAACGGTATTGGAAATGCCGGATATGCGGCATTTAGAAATAGACGCGGAGTCGGGATGAGTCGAAGTTGGTGAAGGCAATATCTAAGTTTAGGCGCACAGGCGCGTTCGGCGGCGGCGCGGCGCGGCGCGGCGGTGCATCGCGCGGGCGTGCATCGCTCGATAGCGCTGACAGTGACGGATTACCCCGGTAGCGCCGGTTCACGGCCGGCTCTGCAGCCCTTGTGTCCTAGGGTTGCCGACAGATCTCGGTGTGACGAAAGATGTGACATTTTGGTCGATATTAAAATTTGGGAGTATTGAGAATGAAATACGATTTATGGTAAATTTTTCAAAAAAATATTTAAACGAATTTACCATACAAAAGGGCAATGTAGAATTCTAGTTTAAATCTTAAAACATGAGGTATGGAACACAAAAAGTCAGTGCACGTCGTATCTGGGCCCTCGTGGTGAATTTTGCCCACTCTGTCTCATAGAGAGGCGGCCCAGCAGTGCGAACATTATAGGGTGATTATGCTTATGCTGTTGTGCAAAGGAAAATGAGGGTCTCTTTAAAAGAGAAACAATTTTAGTGTTTTTCACATAACATTCGCATTTATCCGGTGTTTGAAAGATAGATATTAACAGAATGTGTGAGTAAAATGTGGATATTAAAGTTGCAGAATTTGACAACCCTACATGTTTGTGCAAACTTATATTTGGAGTGGTATCATCAGGGTGCCTATAAGCAAGTTTGTGTATAATAATATCTGCAATAATATAACAGCGTACTGTTGTACTTTGTCATTCTTGTGATATTATATTATTTAGATACCTATGATACTGCTACCTAGCTGTTTGATGGGTTTTTTACTGAGCTGTGTACAATTTTTTGTAAGTACTATGCGTTTTATTCGTGCAGAATGAATTATTTTTATTTCTTTCTTTTCCTTTGTGATACGTTTTTGGTGTAGGTACGATCTGTTAACACTTGATTTCGATCTATTGGCAGAGGTAGGCAAAAGTTTAAATATTAAAGTTTTGGTCTGGTGCCAGACTCAGATATAGCTATTTGTATCATAAAACATTTGGCTCACACGCCATATACTGTACCTAGTGTTATTGGTTTGACCATATGGGATTTATCATTACTTAAGAAGCTACATCCTCCTGCTAAGGCCCTTATATTGATTGGTGATAATATAATCAGGCGTGATGAAATATTGCACATGGTTAATAGGTCCATAGTAAACGTTCGGAAAAGGCCTTATTATTATCACAAACAGCATTAACCAAAAAGATCAGAATCTGGTCCCCAAAGTTATTCTTCCATTCTGCATCAGCAAGGAAATCAAAAGCAACAGCGCCAATTTCTTAACTTCTCTCGCTCTTCCGAACTAATTCCTCAAGAACAGCTTAGCAAAGAAGTAGCGTCCATAAAAAGATGTTAACGCGTGCGTTTTGTCGGTGGGACCCCCCGTTGAGCCCCGCGGGAGTTCGCTCCTGTACACCACGCGTTAATCGCCTCAAATATGAAAATATTATCTATTACACGTTGTAAAACTGCTCAACTTTTATATGAATAGTCCACAAAAAACTGGGAAGGTCGCAAATGTGAACGACCGAGACGAAAGTGTACAATCATCGCGTCTGATTGGTCTTGTGATGTATAGAAAGGTGAACGAGTAATCAGTTCATATTGCAACGGTTCCTAGAATTGGAGGTGTCGGTAACCTACCACCAGTAGGCTGTAAGCTGTAATCCTCTTTTTGTCCTGACAGACGTCATTTCAAAGATTGCGTAAACTGGCTGTTTTTTGTGTCGAGGACTTACAATTTCGTGATTTGGATGCTGATTCTGACATGATGAAGGCACTTTTTATTAAATTGGCGTCTCGAAAGCTCGTAGATAGGTAAAACCGGATTTAAACCTGATCAATTTTTCATCCTAGGAATTCGTATAAAAGGTTTTTTAACCGACTTCAAAAAGGAGGGGGTTATCAATTCGGATGTTAATATATGTATATGTGTTTTAATGTAGGTATGTTCGGGCATAACTCCGTCATTTATAGACGGATTTGCAAAATTTTTTTTTTGTCCATCATCATCATCATCTTTTCAGCCAAAAGACGTCCACTGCAGGACATAAGCCCCCCAGGCTCCTCTACTTCGACCGGTCTTGTGCTTCCCACATCCAGCGGATTCCCGCGGCCTTCACAAGGTCATCGGTCTTCCTTGTGGGAGGCCTTCCCACTCTACGTCTTCCGGTACGCGGTCGCCACTCCAGAACCTATTTTTTGTTCGAAAGGGGTTTATTCCGAAATGGTCCCATTTAAATTTCATATCGATCTGATAATGAGTTTCGGAGACAAACAACTGGAACTGAAACTGAAAAGGAACTCTTCAAAAAATTACAGCAGATCAACCGCGATTGCTGCTATCGCATAGATATGTATTGTTTTGATTTGATTGACTTTGACAATACACCAAGAATGATGAAATTTCGAATTGGTGTGGGGTAGGTACTGTAAGTAAAAAGGGAAAAATAACAACTTTTTCCGAAAAAAAAAACAGCTGACTTCCAAAAAAACATTACAAAGTGAAAAATAACTTTAATTTCGGAAGTCGGTGTCTTTTGATATGCATTTTATTTTAACGTCACCGTTTTTTTCAAAATCAGGATGACATAATTCCTCGCTAATTGTGTCAATATTTTCCCAAGCTAAAGGTCGGTTCAGATATGTCGCAATTTGTATCGCATCCTCATGATGTATCGCTCACCAGGTGAGGGTCGGTTCACACGACGGATGGTGATGGATCATCCACCGCTCATTGTTCTCCCTAACACGCGCTTTGTCCCAGAGACAAATTTGGGGTCAGTCCGTCTTTTATCTATCGCTTAATTGTACAAAAAATGAATGTCTCTATCAGATTTGAGAAGAAAAAAATATTAACGTATTTTGTTAGTTTCCCTTTCTAAAAAGCGTTTTGATCAGCCTGTTGGAGCAATAAACTTGCGCGAATGGCATAAGCCATTCGCGCAAGTTTATTGGGATTGGAATTTTGGTATTCAAAAATGCCAGGCTAATATAAATAAATGAATGTAACTATGACTGATAGTTTGTACGTATATATATAAAGTACACATGTGTGACCAATAAAGTCAGTGATGTTCCTACTCCGTTCTTTGATGTATTTACCTACAAGCTTGTCAGCATGTAAAAATTATGTTCTAAAATGTTCTCACTTATAATTTGTGGTTATAGTGCATGTCGGGTATTCCGTTCCGTTACACGGCATGTTGGAGCGGGTCGGTGGCTCGGATAATACGTCTGCCGACGCGTAGCGATACCACTCCCACACCACGACCAACTACAGTTACAGACACAAAACGTCGGCGTCGTCGCGCCACACAATTCAATATATTTCGAAGTAATTTGATGTTCATTAAAGAAACTCTGGGACCGTGAACCAGAATACAATGGTTGAATAGCCATTTGTTGTTGCCGTTGAAAGGCACAATAATAATTCCGAAGTTGTTATTCACGCGGCAGTTAGGGGCACTTACGACACGAAAATGTCCGCTTTTGATGGAGCAGCCATTTTCTTATTGGTGGCCGCTACGTGATGGTGGGGGCTTGATAAATGTTTTTGACCGCTATTCGCAGTTTCGAAAGTTCTGATTGCCTACTTCTATTTCTACAGAAATATTCACGTACCTTGTTGACTGCTTTTCCTTGTAGTTTTTTTCTCCTTCATCCAGGGGTACTCGGGCACGTTGAGGCCGCCTCCAGGGGAAGGCAGGTCGGGTGCATAGCCGGGGGGAGTGTGTTGGGGGCTAAGTTCTCCTCCTGCTAGTTGAGGTAAGGCGGTCATGAACTCAGCCATGGAAGGTTGGCTATTGATGAAGCCGGTCTCGGTGCAGGTCTCGAGCATGGGGTGCGGCGCGCCGGCGGTGGTGACAGCGGCCAGCCAGAAGCCGTTGCCACCGTGCTCCATGCGCGGGTGCTCTTGCCCCGGCGCTGGGCCCATCGGTGGCGTGTTCCTCGTCTTCACGGCGAAGTCCTCTTCCATCTCATCGCGCACCCCCATGCCAATTCTCGTGTGTTGCTTCCCTCTGATGGCGGGGAACTCTTCGCATTTTATCTTGCGCACCAGCGGGTTAGTGTCGAGCGGCAAGGCAGCGGTGTTGCATATCTCTTGCATCGCTGTGTGTGTGCCACGCTGCCCAACGCCTGATCATTCGCGTGACGTGTTCGGCTTACGTTTGGCCGCATGCGTCATTTTTGGTCACACATCAGGCTTATTTAAAACGGAGGTTCTTGTTTATGACTGCTGCACTGGATGTTGACAGTAGCAGCATGTTATCTGGAAAAAGATGATTTGTTTTTAAAATACCAGTCATAATGATTGAAACCAGATTAGAAGATGTACCTAGGTATTTCTGCGGCCAGAATATGTTTAGAATAGTAACAGTAGGAGTACTTCAAGCTAGGATCATTGTAGCATATACTTTCGTACAATACCTACTGAGTAGTGGGTAAACAGTAACACAGATTGATGAAAAATAGATAGATGTAGAAAAGTTCGTAAAAGTCGATGCACCAGTCAAAGCTTTTTTTTCAATCAAGAGGACTCAGAACAAAATAATCGACAGCGATGCCTCATCGTCCTCAATTTGATGCAAATAGAGAGGCGCCAAATTAAATGTTACGGGAGAACGCTGTCTTGCGGTTATTTCGCAATTATCCGCGGACATTTGACATTACGCGCTTTTGTCGAATAATTTGTACGTAAAGCCGTGATGAACCCGCGAATAATGAGCGAACCAAATTGTTTATTATAATTTAGAGGCCTCATGAACTGTTGCACGTGACCGACGACAATGAAGCTATTACATTTTATGAACACCGCTGAAAATTATGAAAATATAATGCCCAGATGAAGATAGAATGGAAATTACATAACAGTATATGTTTATTTGTAGCGTAATATGTCGCCGTGTCATTGATACGAGGGCGGGTCAATAAGTCCGTGACTTTTGGAATAAAACACAGATTTTTTGATAAATAAATCATTTTATTTTTTAACGTAGTCTCCCTTGAGCTCTATACACTTTGTCCAACGCTTCTCCAATTTTTTTTCCCTTCCAAAAAATATGATTTGTCGAGGTCCTCAAAATAGGCCTTTGTTTGCGAGATGACTTCATCATTGGAGTCAAATCTTTTTCCACCAAGCCATTTCTTCAGGTTTGGAAACAAGAAGTAGTCACTCGGAGCCAAATCTGGAGAATAGGGCGGATGAGGGAGCAATTCATAGCCCAATTCATGGATTTTTGCCATGGCAACTGCACATGTGTGCACCCTTGCATTGTCTTGGTGGAAAAGAACTTTTTTCTTGGCCAAATGAGGTCGGTTTTTTTTTCAAATAGTCATTGAAGCGGTCCAATAAGTTGGCATAATATTCCCCATTGATTGTTCTTCCCTTTTGAAGGTACTCAATGTGGATTATCCCATGTGCATCCCAAAAAACAGTCGCCATAACTTTATTGGCTGACAAACCCACCTTGGCCTTCTTTGGCGCCGATTCACACTTAGAAACCCACTGTTTTGACTGTTGTTTGGTCTCTGGTGTGTTGTCATGGATCCATGTTTCGTCCACGGTTACAAAACGGCGCAAAAACTCCTCCATATTGCGATTAAACAACGCCAAACCTTCCTGTGAAGTTGTTACACGATTGCGTTTGTGGTCGACTGTGAGCAAACGCGGCACACATCTTGCGGAAAGCTTTCTCATGCCCAAGTGATCATTGAAAATTGAAACCACTGAGCCATGCGAGATCCCTACGGCTTCCACAATCTCTTGCACTTTCAATCTTCGGTCGGCCAACACCATATCGTGAATTTTTTCGATTGTTTCGGGTGTAGAGACCTCAACTGGGCGTCCAGGACGTTCGGCATCTTCAGTGCTTGTACGGCCACAACGAAATTCAGTAAACCACTTTTTTACCATTGAAATCGATGGTGCAGAGTCCCCATAGTATTTATCAAGCTTAGCCTTGGTCTCGGTAATGGTTTTTTTTCGCAAAAAATAATGCTTAATAAGCACACGAAATTCACTTTCTTCCATTTTTTCCTCAAATTACTGGGTAGTCTGATAAAGATAGCTGTCAAACACAAACTAACTGACGCAGGAAGTTCAAATTTTGATAGGAGTCAACTGACAGTTGCTTGTTGACAGGAGTAGGGTTGCTTTTTCAGTAAAGAGGTCAGAAATTCAAAAAGTCACGGACTTATTGACCCGCCCTCGTATGTTACCTACGTTTATGTTATTATTGTGCTGTTATATAATTTTAATAGAGTCAGTTTTGAAGGTGACACAGTAATTTAAAGTAGGATTTCACAAAGTAAAGTACAGTTTAAAGTCATGTCAAATGACTAACAGATGATAAAATAATGCTCTTTAGCACCTGTGAGATACGTCACGTCTTGACGTTCAAAAGATTGATAAACGGTACTTTTACCTACGTGTAGCTACGCACCGCTGAAGGGAGGTCGAGGTTGCGGACGTGTGGCGTCACTTTTATAGCGCACATGTTGTGGGCCACCACCAGCCCCAACCGAACGAGATGTAAACTCGAAAATGTTCGCAACGCCGATCGCGTTGTTGGCTCAACGTCAATTAAAATTCAAACCGCGTTCGAAATACGATTTTTTCCACTGGAATTTGCGGTGCGGCCCGGAGAAATGGCGGGAACGCGCCTTTTTGTTTTATTTTATTTTTTTGAAAATGGAACGGCTGGCGGTTAAACCTATTTTAATGCGTATGGGTTGCTGTGTGTTTTGAATTAAAAAATTGTGTCTGTTCTGTGTGCGCGCGGATGGACAATGAAATGTAATTTCCTTTTCGAGAATGCTGTTTTATTTGTACGTGTGTAGGAAATTGTACATGGCGGTGACTGTGCTACATATCTAGATTATTCTTCTGTCACAGTTTAGTTTTAAGACAAGCTAGGATCTTTGCACAAGCTCAGGGTTTTTTTTACGTCGGTTCAAAATAAACCCTGGAATAAACCGCAAGAATTAAATCAATTTCTACCCCGTCTCAACTCAATTTACGATTCCCGCAACTAACTCTTTCACTAAACCAGGCCTTTTAAGAAGGCAAAGGAAATTTTAAAAGTCCCCTTTCCCCTTGTTTCCCAGCAGGGTTCCGCAGGTTTTACGCCGCGTTTCACTTTACCGGCACCCTCAAGGCACCCTTAAAAAAGCATAAAACGTGAACAGAGCCTACTTATGAATTTGTTTATGGCCCCATTTTTAGAAGACGTCGACTTCAAAATCTGGGAGCTTACGAAATAACAATATTCCTAATTTAATGCCTCTAAATCTTTATTGATACGAGCAGTTTATGTTGGTTATCAAAATAGGTGACCTGCTCACCCCTTCTTTATAGTTTTTTTTAAAATCTGGTAACATTGATTACAGTTAAGAGATGTTTAAACGTCAAAAATGTATGGCTAAACAGTCGCTAATTACTTAACTATAAGCAACGTTTATAAATAAAGTAGTTAATATATAGGCTTGATTGCCAGCTTTTGAGTAGTCAATATCTTCGTTTTCTACATGTTTTGTCGTAAAGCATAAATTTAATGTTTTTTGGTGTTGCCATACAATCTTTTTAAACAAACCAATTTAAAAAAGTTACTAATTCTCAAACCACCAATTAATTTACATCTACAATGTAGGTTACGACGAAAAACCATGTACCTAATAAAGGCAAGGGATAAGTAGCTATTATCGTCAATTTAGTTATTTATACATGGTATACAGTAAATACGCCAACATCTGCGTGTCGGCGTCCAAACTAGTGGTTAGGGTCCAATTTGCTGGCCGTAACGATTTCCTCTTCGGGGAATCGAATGGCGTGCGTCCGGATGCCGCCCACCTACATACACACTTACACACGTAGAAATGTGTATAGAACAGCAGAAGCCTTCGATGTGGTTCAATGTACGGTATGGTCGAAGAAAGCTCCAATTATTGTTGATTTAGCGTGTTTGAGGTTGCGAAAGACGATGTAATTCGTGAATAAGTAACAATGGAGTAAATACGTTTGTTTTCTAAGAGAAATCAGTTCAAAAAGTATTGTGAGAAAAAGTGAAGTGAAGTACTGTGGGAGTAATTGCAGCTAATACTGCGGTAAAGGTTCAAGGAAGTTGGTAATAGGCTCGTCCCTTATCACAAAGGACTTAAACAGAACTGGCGAAATATAGGTGTACTATAGAGACACCTCTGTCCAGTTCTTCGGGGAAAACTAAAAAAGCAGTTTAAATTTTTTTAATTATACCTACTACTTATTTTCGAAAGAGACAGTGTATTTTTTCTGTCTTTCTAAAATCGAGAATAGAAGTGATGAATTGAATGTCGACAACGAATTCGGACATCTAAAACCTGGCGGTCTCTAAGTCCATCATCAAAGATACGGGAAAGTAGTGGATCCGTCAAAACAAGTGACAAATGATTTTATTCGAATGGGCAAAGACATGTCACGAGTAGGGTAGTAGAGTACAACTGTCAAATCGTGTTGTCATTCAGTTTTAGCTTGGGCTCCGAATTAATCTTATGTCCGTAGGTGCTACGGAGTAGGAAACACCCCGTAATTTGTTAGACCTCCTGCTTAGCATAATCAGCCTAGAAATGTTCGCACTGCTGGGATATAGACCTCCTCTCTGTGAGAAAGAGCAAGCCGAAATCCACCACGCGTGCCCAGTGCGGTTTGGTAGATGTCACATGTCTTTTGAAGTTTTGTTTCTAGGACACGCCGGTTCCCTCAAGATGTTTTCTTTCACCATTTTGAGAGCAGTGGGGATGAAATAACTTACACAAAGTAAAGCGCCTACCTGAGTTCGAACCTACAACCGTATCGTAAGTCGCGGTTGTTACCACTGGGCCACCACTGCTCTGATCCCCTGCTTAGTTGCATGCACCAAATAAAACAAACAAGAACGGTCTCTCAACAATGTCCAGTACATCCGTCGACAGCAAAACAAGTACATCGCAGCCCGTTATTGCTCATTATTACCCAGTTCTCAAGCAACACGCACGTACAATCAACGGCAACAATTGATCGCCAGCTTGCTTATTTGTCAATGTAAAATGTATTACTGGACGTCATCTGTACGTCTGTGCCTAGTACTTTAGCAGGAATGCAGCCGGCCTCGGCTAAGTGGTTAGGGCTTGAGACAATTGAATCTAAGAATAACTAGCTAGACATGTAGGTATGGATAACGAAATATTTCATTCTTGTGTTAGCAGAGAAATATTTTAATTTGAAAGAATGTGATACAAAATTGATTTTCTACAAAGGTCATGCCTCTGGAAGAGATTTCAAGAATGATGATGGTTAAGAATTTACTTCTGGCGAACTTTATGTAGTCAGTCACGTTGCATACATGGCTGACAGGCAAATTATAACGCCCCATAAATCCTAATATTGAGACATTGATTGAAATGTGTTCCTATAATACAGTGTTCATGTGCATTTGTTTATATTTGCATTTTTTCATGAGGTTTCAACACCGTACGGGTACGGTATACGCATTTGGATTTTTTTATGTGAAGCGATTGTATAATACCAAAAGTTGCTTTAAAGATATGATGTACTAAAACTACCCAAGAATTGAAATTCTTAATTTCCTAAAGCGGCATTCAAGAGTTATTATAACATGTAAGTTGCCAAGTATTATTGTATAATACGACCTAACAAGACATAAGTTCACCGTGCAAAATCGCTCGCAACTCGCAATTGTGATAATAATCATCAGGTGGCTAGAATATAAAATATAAAAAATAACCCGATGCAAAAACAAAAAGTGTTCACTAATAAGGTAAAAAACATGTAATTTGCAGACGGAAGCTTTATAATTACAGCGTCATTTAGACAAGCTATTATGTGTAGACGCAAAATTCGTGAAGCATAGCGTTAACTATGATACTGGGAACAATATGTGCGTGCAATGACTTTTTGAGGATATGACATGCAATGAGAATATACAAGCATATTTGGGAGAGTACGAAGAAAATTTGTGAGTAGTATGTAATAAATTATTTACACAAACGGGGGAAATCTAAAGTTCGATTTTACAGAGGAGACGAACCGATCGTGGCAGAACAATACCAAAAAGACAATGCAAAAGCAGGCACAATGGTTAGCGCTAACACTGACTGTGAGATACAGACACTAGGTAACGAAATAATGAAGAAGTCAAGTAGGTACTGTGAGAAGAAGCAAAGAATGTAAAGAGCTAGAAGAGCGAAAAGAGACCAAAGAAACGATGTTGGTAATTGCGCCACAACTTTGAAAAAGATGCCAACAGAAGAATCCGGTTGGGTTGGGCAGCGTTTGCAAAACTTCGTCAAGCCTTCTCATGGCTTATCTTGCAATGTTTAAAGACTAAAATCTTCAACCAGTGAGTCTTGCACGTTATGACATACGGTGCCATTCTGACAGTCGGCCTGGGCCACAAATTCAAGGTCGCTCAGCGTTCTATGGAGCAGGCTATGCGCGGTGTTTCTCTGAAGGATAAAATTAGAAGTGAAATAATTTGAAAAAGAACCGAAATCACAGACATAGCTTGCAAAGTAAGCAAACTGAAATGGAAGCTGGCCATGTTTGTTTAAGGACCGATGGCCGGTGAAGCAGACGAGTCCTGGAGTGGAGACCGCGTATCGGCAAGCGTAGTTTGAGACGCTCCCTAGCTAGATGGACCGACGATCTCAAAAAGGTCCTGGGACAGACTGGATGTGGAAGATAGGGTGTGTATTGGTAGGAAGAGGCATATGTCCAGTACTAGATTGCGATAGGCTAAGTTGATCGACGTGTCGACAAAAGCAAAATCATACAATATATATACACTCAACTCAACTCATAACTAGTTGAGAGAACTATTTCTCCATAAAAATCCCATCATATCGTTGACACTCACTTCCAAGAACGACATAGTAATTTAACATACGACACCGAGTGAAACTTAGTCGTAAGAAAACTAAAAGGTGGTACAGCACCATTAGAAATTTACCTATTTCATGTGGTATTTACTTTCTATTTCCATCCGATCTGACCATAGCTAATAAGCAGGGGAATAATTATTTTTTAGTGGGTCCGCAATTTATAGGTAGGTACCTACAAGTTATGTTATATACCTACTTAAGAGCGTGAGTTGAGGTACAAAAAGTGGTTGACATGAAAACCGACTTTCAACTGCAATTTCTTAGTTAATAGCCGCGTTTTCCTAAGGTGGGTCACAAATTGTTGTGTGATGTAGCTGTCATTATAAAGTGAGACTTTAAGAGCACGTTTGCAGGGACTTAAAAATATCGTGACGGGATTTTATCGCGCAATGGATTTTCAACTCTCGATGTTGAACCTAGCAGTGAAAATCCAATAGAGTGCATCCCAGCGTGTCGAAAAAATACATCGCTTGATTTTCAACTCTTGGCGCTAAAGAGAGCGTTGAAGATTCAATGCGCGAAAACAACCTGCCACGAAAAGTAGAAAATCGACTGAGTATTTGTTACAGATTTTTAGTAATCGAGAGATTTTTAAATACAGTACTCCAGGGTAAAGTTGCTTGGAAAGTAATGATACCATAGTTGACGGTACTAAAAGAGGTCCAGTTGAAAATCAGCGTCAGACACAAGTTGTCTGACATTTTTGCTGAACTGTGCCTTCTTAGCGCAGCCGCGAGGCACACTTTAATGCTAGTTTCTGACATCGCACTTAACACTTTTTGTTGGTTTTTATTTTATTTTATTTATTTTTTTGCTATATATTGTGTGCCTTTTTAGTCTGTGCTAAATAAATGTAATTTCTTTCTTACTTTCTTATCTTTTTAAAAGAACATTTACTTTATTTTATTTTTTCTATTGGAAAAATTTAAACGAAAAGGTGGAATTTTTAAAATTCCTCTTAAAATTTCACCTGACGATGACTTCATATTTGTTTTAATATAATTAGCAAAATTCGTATCTACGGTTTCAATTGAAATAGCCCTAATATAACATTTCACATAAAGCATTATACGAACACGTTTCAAGATCATGGTTTTATAGGTTGACATAGCAGCATAATCTATTAGAATGCACCTGTCTTCACATTAACTAGTGCCCTAAGCGATAAATAAAGAATTTCTAGGTTGACATTACTACATTATGTCATCATAGATACATATTCTAACTAAAGATACATTCAATAGGAACAGTATCTAGAAATTAACATTAGGTACATTAACATCTAATAACTAATTAATTCTGATATTCATTGCGAAACTGACGCTCATACCTTTATGCTTTTGTTATATAGTAAAATATGTGGCATTTTTATATGCTCATTAGTTTGCAATGATCTGAATTTAGCATAATAAGGTTGTAATGGGATGACTATCTAATTTAGAATTAATTGCCTATTTAATGCAACCTGAGATACTTCGATCAATTAATATTGTTCGGTAATTTTCTTCGGTACTATAGTGTATTTACGGCGGTTGTGGAATGAATACACCGATAAATTATTGATGTATTTTATTCCAAGGGTTCGTGTTTACATCAACGCGGTCTTTTTTTACTAGCAAAAATCTAATGTAAAATATTTGAATGCTCATTCTTAATCTGCATGAATCTCGAATGCGTCTTTATCGCCAGCCTACACTTCATAAGGTCGACTTTTGCAGACAAAATTTTACAGTACCTGCCCAAAGATCAAAGTCAAAGAACCAGAATCCAAATTCAAACCACATTTTTTTTTTCTAAAACAAAGACAATACTAGAAGGCTTTACTACAAAACCCATGATCTCGATATTAGGTAATAAATAAAGTTTAACAAGGCCAATATGAGGGTGTATTGTGACAAAGTGTGTGGAGTTGGTGTGGCGGAAGGTATGCATCATAATTCTGCTCGTAAACGTCGGAGGAACATCAGTGGGACCGGGAGAGGCCGTGATTCGTGATGGATCGCGGAGAGGGAAACTGTGATACATTGGAAACCTGGCTGTGGGAAAATTATATGAGGTCGCGAATAATATGCGGAATCCGAATGTTTGTAACTTAATCATGATTTAAGGACTAAGCTGATTTCATACAGTATGGATAAAAGTGTTCTGTGGACAAGCATTCACTGTACGCAACATAACATTCGAATTAATGGAGAATTTTTCTTAAACCTAAATGAACCCAAGATTGGATTTCCATAGTTTGATTGACATTGGAACTAGCTAAAGGCACTCTTTTTAACCGACTTCAAAAAAGGAGGAGGTTCTCAATTCGACTGTATGTTTTTATTTTTTTTATGTTTGTTACCTCATAACTTTCGACTGGGTGAACCGATTTTGATGATTCTTTTTTATTTGAAAGCTGGTGCTTCCGGTGTCCCATTTCAATTTCATATAGATCTAATGATGCGTTTCGGAGACAGACAACTTAACTCTTAAAAAAATAACAGTAAATAAACCGTGATTGCTGCTATCGCATAAATATGCATTGTTTTGACCCCAAGGATGATGAATTTTCGAATTAGTGGGGTAGGTGCTATAACTAAAAAGTGAAAAATAAAAACTTTTCCAAAAAAAAAAACAACAGACTTCCGAAAAAACTCTACAAAGTGAAAAATAACTTTAATTTCGGAAGGCGGTGACAAAAAATTAAAATACATATCCAAAGTCACCGCCTTCCGAAATTAAAGTTATTTTTCACTTTGTAGTGTTTTTTCGGAAGTCGGTTGTTTCTGATGACTTTACCCCTATTGGTCTTCAAATTGCGATATAATACGTTAAAACTCTAATAAGCTTACATACCTAATCATTTTTTAGTATAAGGTATCTAGAAACATTCAACTCCATTGGTTTTTGACCTGATTACCTTAATGGCAAGACTCGTTCACTAAAATAACGAAATTAGAAGATAGAATCACAGGCCTTCATAATTTAGCTTAGAGTCCGAGGAGTTTTGGGATCGCAGGCGCCGGCAGCGGTCCTGTTTCGTGTGATAGATCGTTCTCTTATACGATATGATGTTGCCAGATTGACTTTGGATATCTACCTTAAAACAAATACTATTTGTGAAAAACAATACTTAAAAAAAAAATGGTAATGTATAATCAGAGCATAAAGTGTTTTTAAGAATGCTGTTGTTTAGAAATTGTAAAGGCAATTGGAAATTGATCTATCAGAATCGCAAGGCACCGTTGCGTCGCGCCTGTCCGCGGAGGGCTTTACTGAATTTGAATTTATAAGTCTTAGATAGACAATTCAAATAACATTGGTCCACTTCGAGTTAGGCCTCATAAAGATTTAAAAAAAAGACTTTTGAGGGCTGGATCAAAGTGTTGCAACAAAAAAATACCTTCTTGCGAGGACATGGGCAGGCCTTTGCCCAGCTTTGCTTTTGGAAAACGTAATTCAGATTAGTATTGAAATAGTTTACAAAAGCTAAATGAGTCTATATCTGGCGCCAGTGTAATGTATTTTTAGAGATGACTATTTACGAGAATACTTGGTAGTGATGAGGTCGATGTCCTTTTAATTACTGTGTATATAAGACATTGAATATGTAGGTACGTCAAATATGTTGAGACTGTATCATATACTAAGTTACATTTGTGGCGTAACGATTGTGTTTTACAAGCAAAATAATTACTTTGGTATGAGATTATGGTTCGGTTTAAACGAGCTTTTTGACATAGCTAGAAAACGTACTAGGAAGTGGTGAAAGACGGGCGGGTTCGGGGACTGTCTTATGTGATTTTGACGTTCAAAAAAGTCTGACTCTCAGCCTAGTTTGAATATTTGACTTTGATTATGAATGAATTTTTCATAAATGTTAACATAAAAATCTATCAGGATAAAAACCGCTATTAGGACACGAAAAAATCGAATTCAGCAGAGGTAAGATCTGGGAGAATACTTAGACAAAAAAGTTTTAGCTATTTTGGAACCGTGACTATTGTGAGAATCTGTGCAAAATAAAATCAATACACAAAAATAATATCAACTTCACCTGGTTTTTCATATTTTTTACAACACTTAGACTATTTACCTTTGTTAAAAGTGTGTGCATAGAATTTTATTATTATGGATTACAAAAGGGTTGTTTAAGTATAAAAAAGTTAGTTTAAAAATAAAACCCGAATACTGAAAAATCACTTTAAAAAAAGTATGAAACAAGAAAATATTCTCACCTGAAAGCCGTGAAACAAAAAATTAAAAAAAAAATCACTGCACGTTTTTGCCTTAAAGCTAATGATCGCTTAGTACTGTTAGAATGTATTATTTGTTAAGGTAGGGCTACTATGTACTACCACGCCAGGACCACTCAAGAAACCTTTACATACATACATACAGGTCAAAATCATAACTCTCCGTTTTGTTCACCGTAGTCGGGTAAAAATAACAACAATACCAAACTTTTCTTCTGTATTAGATTACACTAAACTTTTGTATTACTCTCCTAATTATTTTAAGAGACGTCGGAAGAGTTTCCATCGAGATTGAACCGGTGATGGATCACGGAAGGGGTGTGTGTCTACCCTCGGTTATTACTTTACATCGGTATACACTCACAAGTACTGTCTTCACTCTTTATTCTGTTGTGGGAATGTGTAGTGGTGTTTAAGGTGTAGGGATTTATGTTTGGTTTTCTTTTCAGGGATTTGGTGTTGTCTGGGTTGAAATTAATGTTGTAGTTGAAATTCGTATTTATCTAGGAGGTCCGTTTAAGGGGAATCTAGTTGCGGGCTCGAACTCACTGGTATGCAAGAATAACAAATCTTTGTCGGCTCCTAACTTTTGAATGGTTTTTTATTTTAGTATTCTGTTTCAGTACAGATAATATTAATAATGAGACAAAACCATACCATGTTTAATTTTTGATATACATTGTCCATCAGTGGAGTAAAACATTCCCGAAGTTTGTATGGAAAAAATGTCGACTAGATTCACCTTAAAATGTAATATTTTCTCTAAAATATACCTATGGTGTAGTGGGGATTGATGTGTGGTTTTCTTTTCAGGAACTTGGTGTAAATTAGTCTGTATAGAAAGGCTTATTGTAGTTGAAATTCATAGACTAGATGGTCGGGTTAAAATGTGATATTCTCTCTGTGGGTAAAAGAAGAGTAAGAAGAGATCGTCCTACGTCCTACTACCTACTATTTAATATTCTTTCGATCAAAAACTAGTCTTACCAAGAAGCATCGTGTTATCCAGTAACTGGGTTGTGGAGGTCAGATTGGCAATCACTCCATGTAAAATACTGGTATTCAGAAGCATCAGGTTAGAATGGAAACTGACCCCAACGTAGTTGGGAAAAAGCTACACAGATTATGAATTAAATGAAAAGCAAGTAAGTGCTTTTATTTTCCTTAAAAAAGTCAAGCATATATTTTGCCTTATAAAATCGTCTTGTAACACTGAAACCTGAAATACTCTCTAGATATTTAGTTTGATACATGAGTACCTTATCTCTATTAACCTTACTTTACTTGCTTTGTAGCTTGGTCCTATAAAAACAAGCAAGAAACAAAAGCAACTCCACAATTTTCTTCAGCAATACAACACATGGTAGGCTCATGTTTATGTTTCAATATAAATTCGGGGCACGCACTAACAGTTGGGAGGCTTGTTATGGACATTATATTAGCTGTTTTATTGAGGTTCTGTTGTGAATATGACAGCGATTAAGTGTCTTCACAATTTGTTAGAACTCCCAGTTTGTTTTATGTAGATATATAGAAGGTTTTAATGTTGATAAACCTTTACTACAAAGGTAACCTCAAACAATTTAAATGAATTTAACAAAATATTGCTGAAATTATGGGTCTTCAAAAGGACATGGACAAAACTAAGGTCTTTTCAAACGACCATGTAAATCCCTCATGACGATCGGAGACTCTATAGTCGAAGTCGTGGACGATTATGCTTACCTAGGAGAAACTGTCCAGTTAGATAGGTCCAATTTCGATAAAGAGGTCAATCCTCGAATTCAATTCGGCTGGGCAGAGTTCGGTAAGCTACGTAATATCTTCTCGTCTTATGAGACGCCACCATGCTGTCTGAAGACGACAGACTCTGACCAGAGCGTGTTGCCAGTGATGGGCTATAGCAATGAAACGTGATCACTCCCAATGGGCTTCATTAGAAGACTAAAAGTCACCCAAAGGGCAATGGAGAGGGCTATACTTGAAGTTTCCCTACGTGATCGAATCAGAAATGAAGAGATCTGTAGGAGAACCAAGTAAACCGACATAGCCCGAAGAACTGCAAAGCTAAGTGGACACTAACCGCCAGTGGGCGGGACGCATTGGGCAGATGGCCGATGAGGCCGAAAGGTTCTGGAGTTGCGACCGGTTACGGTAGACGAAGCATTGGATGGCCCAAAAGAAAGACCGCAGGAATCATCTGGATGCGAGAAGCACAGAACCGGTCGAAGTGGCGGTGCTTGGGGGAGGTCTATGACCAGCAGTGGACATCTTTCGGCTGAAATGATGATGATGATGAACAATAGGATCACATTATAAATATTTATTTAGTAACTTTTATGTTGTAAATGTGTTACGTGGTCCAGCAATGAACAATAATAAAGATAATTTAGGTATAATGTTTTGGGGGTTATAAAGCATTCTGCATTCAATTAAATGTAGGTTGTCCTATTTAAAATTGTCTACGTAATCTTAATGATGAAACAATCAAATGAAAAATCGATGATAAACAGAGTAACCAGAATCAAATGACCGTCGCAAGTTAATAAATAAAATAATAATATTAAGCACCAAAACCTTAAGCGAAGCAAAGAAAAGAGAATAGGTACTCGTATATGTATTACGCATCTAATAGTAATTTTCCAGTACCTAGCAAATTAAGGGTGATTTGACAGACTAGTTATAACAGAAGTGCCTTAGTACCATTTTAAATATGTTTGTAGGACTAAAACAAAAATACCAGGTTCACACTTGGCTGGGCAGAGGGCCATATACATAAAAGTAACTGTAGACAAAATGAATATAGAAAAGTTGGTGTTTTGGTCGGTATGGATTCTGACATTTAATACACATTAAAAGATAGGTACAAAGAACAAAACAAACTTAGATATCACAATATTTCTAAGCTTGCTTTTACTACGACCAAGAAACCAGTATGATATTTTCTAACGGCCAAGTGCAACACGAATATCTGTACCAACCGCACTTAAAAGATTTTAAGACTACTTTACTTACATTTTATCACAGAACCATACCTGAAAAACATATCCCAATGTGTTATTTTTGGTCCTTATGAATTTATAACCGAACAAAAGCACACACATCAACAGAAACAAGAATTCATCACAAGGTAAACAAAACACACAATTCCTTACTAATTCCACGCTTCTATGCAGCCCACAAAACACATATATACTTCATAAAACTTGGAATATATTCACACGTCGGCTATGTAAGGCGTACCGAGTAGCGACGGCGGAGTGGGCGTGTCAGCACTACGACCGCCCAGAAGCCCGCCCTATAGCATCGCCTAGATACAAAGCCTTGGAATATTCTGCTGAATTATACCTAGGATAGGCGGGAATTAGTTTAGAATAGATTAGGTATGCTATTTGTTTATAGACTTCGAAATCTTGTGAAAATAAAGGTGGATTTTTCATTGATGTGGAATGGATTTTGATTTGCTTGCTCTCTATGGATGCTCGTTGAAATAATCACTACATAGTATAAAACAAAGTCGCTTTCTCTGTCCCTATATCCCTATGTATGCTTAAATCTTTAAAACTACGCAACGGATTTTGATGCGGGTTTTTTTAATAGATAGAGTGATTCAAGAGAAAGGTTTATATGTATAATAAAGCCGCTGGCAAAAGCTAGTTGATACTAAATCAAAGACATAGGTAAGCTTTGTTACCAAGAGAAAGACAAAATTCAACTATAATTCCTTATATCGCGTGTGTAACTTGGACAAATTCGTTTTACCGCCAAGTATTGTATTCTTTACAGTAGCTTATGTCTTAAACTAGGAAACGCTGTTAGTATAGGAATATCTGAATATTTCAGTTCTAACATTTTTGCAGGAATACTAACGCTCTCAGCTAAGTTTGTTCGTAAAGATATGAAATCAATAAACCATCGTAGAAAAGCTTTATAAGTAAACGAACTTGCTACACAAATAGTAGGTATATGCAGGACGAAATCCAGGAATTTTAAAAGTGACCTTTCAACCTTATTTCCTATGCTCCCAAACTATCAAATAAAATTGTGATAGGAAATCTCTGAGACGTAGTGAGTTAGCACGGTGATAAATAACTCATTCTATTTTCGTATGATAAAAAGCCTTTTGCTTTCAGCAAGTAAATTACAGCAAGAACCAATAATATAAAAATTACAATTCTTCCGATCTTCTAGTTGTTTAACTGTAGGTACAATTCATAGGTAATTACCTATTTATGCATAGTACATATAGATAGTAAGAAAATAAAGCAAAAGGTGATGCGTTTGTTGATAAATAATAATAATTTACGAAACAGTACTACGGCGTAGACCTTTGCTACGAAAAACCGTAGAGGTCAAATACAAAAAATAATTAATGACTTATTAAGTCGTTTTTTTTTATCTTACAATAATAAATTTTATTACAAATAATTTATTCAATTATAAGTCCACGTTATTCTTAGAATTGCTAGTCCGTACATAAAACTTTTATTTTTAATTTGATAAACATCTTAAAACTATCTGAAAATAAAAAGGGTTTATTTAATTAGGTACAGGTGTGTGTGTGTTAATCATGATTACCATTAATCAATTCAAAAACAAGCAAATATGTTTTAATTATGTATATGCTGTTGGTGTAGGTACTTACTGAATAAATAAATAATATAAGTAGCTACATAATTAATATAAATAAACAAAATAATAATTGAGTCCGAAGTCGTAACAGCAAAACGAATTAAAATAAATACCTTCATCTTAATACTTACTTATTTAAATAAATTAAAGGAAAATGTCGGCAATAAGGAATAAGAATAACTTTATCTAGATACCTACCTTAACATACCTATACCTACTTCAAAACAAATACATATAATGTCATATCTTAGGTAGCCACAGTAACACTACGATTCTAAATATCTTCATACTTAACTGACAACTACTTGCACATAATTTGTTATGGATAGGTAGGTATCTAAGTATTTCATGCCTAGTCCAGTTTACATAGGTATTTCAAACTGTAGGTATTTTTTTCAGCACAGGTTTGAGGTTCAGGTAACTTTGGGAATATATTTTCATGCAAATGATTTATCAATAACTATAAGTAATAATAAAAAGTTACTTACACCTCAACACGACGTAAGACCACTGGGTACAGTCAACACAAAAATCTTAGTCATTATCCAACAAACACATAACACAACACTACACTTTAACTTAAGTATTATTTATATGTATTCACAGTACACAGTTCTCTTCGTCCTTAAAACACTAAGCACGAAAAGTCAGCAAAAAAAAAATGATTCAGTAGAAAATTGTTATCAGCGTTACTATCGGAATGTCAGTGTGGCGTGGCGACTGTCAACTGTCTACTAAACGAATCGTCACTGCGTGCTTGCCGCCATGCCCACTTCCATACAATATTCATTTGCCATACACCTTTTATCACAAAACTATACGAACCAATTACTGTCTTATCCCGTCGGCAGAAAGCTTCAAATGCCTCTCTACTGTTTCGTCTGTTACGTTAATATTATTAAGAAGCGCGTCTATAAAATATATTTGCTGTACTGCTCGCACTAGAGTACTGTGTAATGTTTCGTCTTTATCATTCCATGTTTGGAATGTTAGTTTTAAAATAGAGGATTGTTTTTAATTACAGGAACATTTTTTTGGGGTATTTCAGACAAAATATTAAGTTATGGAACTTGTATGATACTTTGATTTTGGGTCTTTCAAGTAGAAATACGATATTTGTAATGAATAAAAGTTGTTGTAGGAGCGCATCACCTACCGGCCGACTAGCGCCATCTCATTTACTCTCATATTTCTTGTTTGTTTCACGTCTCGCGATTGGGCCAATAGCATTTACGGAGCAACCCACCTTACGGCATATAAACTAGCGCGGAATATTGTACTCTATCGCTTGTGAATAAAGTTTAACTTTTTACCATTTAATTCCGAGTTACCGGCGTTTGTCACGCAAGAGTTCTAATTTTAAATCAAGTGTAGGCGGAGCTCTCGTGTCGGAGCTTTTATATTGAAAAACAAAATGTCTTTAACGAAAACCTGTTTTGAGAAACTTAAGCCTTTTATGTACGGAAGTTTTAAGTTTAGCGTTGGAAGAGAGATAGAACCTTTTGGTCCGGGGCCGCGTGGAGCTAGTCCCGCTGAAATAAAGTAAAAAACTTTAGTAACCGGCTTGTCGGTATTTTCCTTTTGTTTGATTTTTGTTTTGTGAACGGGACATTGCATGAGAAATGCAATGCAACAATATGGCGTCGTATTCATCTTTACTGTACGTATGCAATTTTCATGGATTATTGAGCTTTGTGAGAGATGAATACGGATAACGATACGTATTCCATATTCCAATGCAGTGTGTAGCTATGAATATCGATATCTCCTATTCTATCATGCTCCATATTTTTTTATCTATATCCTCTATGGTTGATATCTGGTGGATGCAAGTAGTGGGTAGGTACAAGAGGTTCGTCTGGCGTCTGTTCGGCGGGTGAACTCATTACGGTTGTCGGTCAAGGCCTCGAGGTCGCTGCGGTGGGTGGCCGCCTTAATTACACCCTACGATTTAGGACTTCTTTCTCGTGCATTGTTGCTCGAATGCTCGTGGCTACTCGTACATACATTCTTGTGGCTAGAGACGTGTGACTATCAAGATGGGCTTGTTTTTTTTTTGGTTACACAACTTTATGCGTGCGCAATGTTCATGAGGAATATAATTTATTAAGTAAGAAAAAAATGGACTACGTTTTAATTTTCTAAGTCAAAACTCTAGGAGACTTTAAAGAGCAATGGCTGCAGACTTTGCTTTCAATACTTAGTAGGTACCTTGAGTTAAAAAATATGGGGTCCTTAGCTCATTTTTCCAAAGCGAAATTATATGTTATGGTCCTTTATGGCAGCCTATAAAATATACATGCACATTTTTTTCATTTACTTACACTTCTTTCTTTAATAAACCTCCCACGGCGCCATGTTTTATATGGCCGCTTACCATATAAAATTAATGTGTAGGTACACCCAGCATTGCCAGCATAGCCTTCAGGCACTGGCTTTGTATATCGTTGAATATTCACGAGGAGACTTAAAAGGAATAATTAAATGACGTTAAAAACTTATTTAAATATTCCACGGAGCTACGATCCGTGGTCATCAGCTATTCAAAACCTGTTTTACTCATTAGTTGTGTATGTATATTTGCTATTATTATATCTAATTACTTTGAAGGAATATTTTTTTATGGTACGACTATAGCTGGGTACCTACTATCTGTTAGTGGTTCATAACGAACTTACCTCTAAACAAATCGATCTTAAAATTCAAAGTCAAAGTCAAATAATATATTTCTAATAGTCACATAAACGCTACATTTAAGCATGAAAATTTACTAGATTATAGAACTGATTTTGGGCGCCCCTTCCAAAAGATTGTTTCGTATGGAGAAGAATGAGCAAAAAACTCCAATGTTAATCTTTTTTTTTTTTGTTTACAAAATTTTGTTCACATTAATATTATAATTATATGTAAAAATCCCATTTCTTCCAGTGACTGTCGTAGAAGGCGACTAATAGACTTACTAGAGAATGGGCAGCAGCGTTCTCCATTTTACCACCATACTGCGATCGCCAACGCGCCTGCCAAGCGTGGCGATTATGGCAAAACCCCCTTTTGGGGGAGGTTTATTAAAGACGTTCACTGGTGGACACCAGTGAACGTCTTTCGGCAGATATGATGATGATGATGATGTAAAAATGATGCACCTAGAATAAAATTATTTAAATAGGTAAAAATAATTAAAAATGAAACAATGACAGATAAATTAATAATCGATGTGAAAGATATATGGTGCTTATATATTTACAAATATTGTAAAAGTATACTATTTTGACAAAATTTTAACAAGTAAGTAATAAGTCAGTAATCACAGAATCTAAATCAATGTCATAAAAATAATAAATTATGCAATTAAATTAGCAACCAGTTTGATGTTGTCTAGAGTCTACATTATCCTATAGAGCAGGACCAGTATGTTTCCAAGCAATCTTATCTTGGATATAATCTTCGAATTTGTACAGTAATACATTTTAAACTGATGCATTTGGTTTTATATTCAAAATTCAGGCTTTCTGAAGGTAAGGATCGCATTAAAATCTTCCGAGCAGTTCAAGTTTCATTGAACGTACAGTGAGAGACCAGTCGAAGCCAAACAACGAAAAATGTAACTTAAGAACAGAAATATTTCTGATTTCTGGCAATCGTCGAATCCGTTTTTCTTCCTATCGCGAGCGCTCTCGTTTACATTTTCCCTTTAAATGTTTACATACAAAAGCTGCCAAAGCTTTTGAAATATTTCACAGCTTGGGATTGTCAGTCTTGGTCTTTACTTCCTGTTTGTGTGTGAGATCTTATCATTTCCTTGTCCTTTAGCATAATCATGATATAATGTTCCCACTTCTGGGATACAGGCAGTGTCCTTTGGCCAAAATATAATCCTTTCCTCCAATAGTTAATTTTGTTATCGTTATCAGATAAAAGACACACCAAAGATATTACTCATAAATATATGAGTGAGTAGATAAATCTAGTGTCAACTACAATTAATACTGTTTTTTTTTTGCTATGACATTGCCTCATTTTTTTACTTATTTTGTTATATTAATTTCATTCTATGTGCATCGTCTTCACAATTTTCATATATTGAATTATATTTTGTCACACAACATTAAAAGAGTAGCGGTGGATTTCATGCCCATTCTTCTGCCTACGAAACTACCCTTTGGAAGGGGCGACTGGAATTAATTCTATTTTCTTGTGAGTTTTGACGTTACAAAGTGCCTTTTAGATGCAAAAAAAAAAAGATTTAATTTTGATTTATCAGTGAAATTTGTGTTTGAATTTATCCAACAAGATCACGCAAACACAACTCATAAAATGTCAAATCTGTTGCAAATAACCATCAATAGTCAGAATCCCACGTCAACAATGTACACTCTGAAGGTATTAAGTAACTAAAGCAAGACTACTACATTTAAGTGAAAAAACGCAACAATAACGTAGAACGTTTATAGTAATTGTAAGTTAGTGTTAGATCGTGATCGGTGAGTGTCAATGATTGATGTGAGTATCGCGATACACGGTTAATTAGAGTGTATCACACGTTAATGTACTGTAATTATAAACGTAATGTGGGATTGTGGGGAAGTAATAGCTGGCGTTGATTTAGTAAGAACAATAAGTAGCATTCAATCTGCCTAGCCTATGTTGAGTTCGGCTTCCAGAGTACCCGGATGCAGCGGAATACCAGTATTTTACGTGGAGTGACTCTCTTATCTGACCTCCACAACCCAGTAACTGGGCAACACGATGCCTTTGGTAAGATCGGATTTTTGGGCTTCTGACTGACCGTAACGACTGTCAAAGATCTGCGAATGACAGCCTGGACCAACGGCTTAACATGGTTTCGGGGTTGTGGAGGTCAGAGAGGCAATCGCTCTATGTAAAATACCGGTATTCAGCTGAATCCGGGCAGACTGGAAGCCAACTCCAACATATTTGAAAAATGGCTCGCGATATGTAGAGGATGGTCACCCATCCACGAACGAATCGCTTGACCCGTGAGGCTGTTATTATTAAACCAGAACCCCTCTTAAGTAACATTACATGAATAAAATCCCTAAACTATTCCTTACCCAGTATATGATCCATGTTGGACTAGAAAATTATACATGTCAAATTTTCCCTTGGCAAGCAAAACACTACTCGTCTTAAAACCTTTGTCCTGGACAAGAATGTATCGCACTATGACTACGGGCGAATTTCACCACCGGAACTAAATGCGATCTGCACATAAACCACGTTTAAGGGCTGTCATTATTTTCTGTGGAATAGTGACACTGACAGCTCTTGAACGCGGTTTGAATGAGCTTATCGCGGTCAATTTCATTTGGTGAAATGCACACTGAGTAGGTTCTGCTGGATCAGACATCTAGTTAATACTTATTCACATTTAATATTCGGGTAGGTAAAGTGGTCTACTTTAAGAGGTAAACATATCTCAAAACCGCTGCAAATAAAGTCGAAATATTTTCCATCTTTCACGAGGGACGGAGGTTTCGGTTTGAGACTTTTAGATAAAAAATGTAAACTAAGTAACTAAACAAATAAATAAAAAAACAAAAGGACACTTAGGCGGCAAAGTATTTGTCCGCATCGCTGTCATCAGGAAACATGCCCAGAAGACTGGCAGCATTGCCACGTTGAATGGCAATGCTAATTCTTTGGCCAAAGAATGACCCAGCTCTCTGGTCACGTGAAGTGTCGACCAGTCGCTAGCCGGCGAGAAATTTCCTTAAAGAGGAGACGTGCGCTCGGGCCCCATGATCCGAGCGTTTCGACCCCAAACGGCTCAAAACTGTAGCTACCCATAAGGTTACAGGTTTGAGACTTATTTTGGACGATATTTTCCTTATTCTTTCCCAGCTCCATTGTTGTTTGTTCTATAGTTTTCAGGGAATTTGTGTTATGGCTTTTGTTTCTAGTTCTTAGAAGCTGCTTATTTATTATCAGAGCTGATTATAGAAATATAAAAATTTCTGGAATATTGTTTCGTTCCCACAAACACGATAAACAATTTCACACTCATTGACAACGCTTTACCCACTGATGCAAAAACAAAAATAGAAGACATCCAACCCGTCAAGTGATAAGGTATAATTTGGCCTCGTATTACGTGACATGTGCACCGGAGGGTTGGCTGTCATTAGTGTCAGATACTCTCGGTCGGGCGACCGTCTGTCAAGCGTTGACGAGGCTGCAGTCAACGGGTTACGTCTTGCTTGCACTGAGTCAAGGTGAACGGTTTCGTTGACATCATTTTTCAGATAAGGTTTTGCTCTAGTTATGTATATACTGACGTTTATTAAATTTTATGGGTTTATTTGCACATTTTCTTCTTTGTATGTCAATGGGATAAAATGTGCCACATATTTATGGTCTTTTGAAATGCAAGTGAACGGTACAAAAAAAAAATCACGGAGATTATTTAAAATACAGAATTCTTAAAACTGTTCGCCATAAATTCAAGATTGGAGTAGAAAAGGAAAATCTGTTGTGAAAATAAAATACTAAATCATATCAGCCAACTAACAAAATGTGGAAAGTGAAAGAAGAAGTGTCGGAAAACCAGAGGCCCTTAAAAACTTGCTTTAACGTTTTTGCTTACTACTATAAAAATATCTAAAAACGAATTCAACTAGGAAAATAACGGTACATTTATTAAATTCCGAGATCCGTTGTTTCTCCGTCTAATTAGTCCGGGTTTCCTGTACATTTGCTGCCACCTGTCGTGGCGTGCCACTGACGTACCTAGCGCCTACCTCTCGAATTAATTACCGCGATCGATTAATACCCGCCAAGCCAAAACTTAATTATGGGGAGAAATTATTTCGCGCGTTTTTGTGGTGCGTGGCGGTTATTTTGGTGAATTTGAAATTAGAACAATTGTGGTTCTATTTTTTTGTTCTATTAGTAGATGAGTATTTTTTTTAATCCATTCCATTTTGAAATGCTCGTCTTCTCCCACCACCTTTGGACTTTACTAGTGTCAATGCTCCTCTTGTTCTGTCATTAACATTGTGCTTCTTAGCAGATGTATGGATATTTGTAGCACAGGATACAGGTGTACACCTCACATCTACCTAATAACCGCCTCCACTCATCTGTCGCTACCTACAATTTCTATTTTGTTCTTTCTTCCCATCAGCGTCCTTAACTCATTGTCGTCAAACCTGTCCAATATTTAACACCAGTACTACAAGACCCACACGTCCGTCCCAACATATTTCTTCGTTATTGTCAGATTTTAAATGGTTACAATGTATCAACAGTCTCCCGGGGCAGTTCAGTGCACCTCGCCACCGCTTTTTGTGGCGTCGAGCTCACCCGCTTATTTGCCATCATTAATCATTATTTCGGCCCAGCGATGGACCTCCGTATGCTTCACAATTTGAGAAAATAACCCTTTTTTGTGTTTTAAGTAAGTTGGTTTGCAATAACATTGGGTCCTCAGAGCGTGGCGATCGTATGCCGTGCACATTATTTAAATTACGTACCGAGAAGGTTGGCTATATGGGGGTATCATGTGCTGTGTTATGGTTACACGTGTATTTTATATCCGATACTAGCTGTGCCCGCGGCATCGCCCGCTTAGATGTTGGAAATTATTCCCAAAAGCCTATGTTAGTCTTTATAACGTCACTGCCAGTAAGAGTCCCGCCAATTCGGTAAAGCCGTTTCGGATATTAGCCGGAATAAACAGAAAAAAAAAGATAATTGTTTTTTTGGTTTAGGTAGGTATATACCTACTACTATGCATTTAGTAAAAAAGCTGTTATTTTGACGTTACAAACAAACATTTCAATTTTATTTATTTGTACAGATTAAGGGGTTTATTTATAAATGGTGCCTAAAGTTAAGTAATGACTATCGTCTATTAACTTTAAGCAACATTTATAAATAAAGGGATCGATTACACAATCAGGGCGAATTTTGTGTTTCGTAGTGCGAATTTGACGTCAGTTTCTAAAATTTGTTGTGTCAGGTCCTGTTTTTACTTCCGTTGCGTTGATTGAATTGCATTGCTTTGAGCCGCTAATGACTTGCATCCGTTTCATTGCGTCAAGGATGGCATTAGTGAAACTCTCGTTCGTTTGTTTTTGCACTGTTTCGTGAGAAGCAGGTAACTATAATATGGTTTGGCTGTTGTTTCACTTTTGAGTTGTTGGTTATGAAAGCAAATTATACATGAGAACCTGCATGTCGATTCTGTAACCATCTCACCGCGTGAAGTGAGCGTGGAGTGAGCTGTCAGTGTCATCCTACTGATGCTAGGGATTGACCTGGCATCAGGTGGAATGAGACGGACAAGTCACCTCACGCTCACTTCACGCGGTGAGATGGTTACAGAATAGCAATGCTGTTGCCCGCGGCTTTGCCCGCGTGGAGATGGAAAATTTTCTCACGGGAACGTACTACCGGTATGAAAACTATCCTATGTGTTAATCCAGGTTATAAACTATCTGTGTGCCAAATTTCATCCAAATCCGTTCAGCCGTTTTTGCGTGATTGAGTAACAAACATCCAAACATCTTCACAAACATTCACATTTATAATATTATCATTAGGATAGGATTCGTATATTTTCTCTTGGTACCAAGGATTTCAAGACAACCAAATAACGTAGCAGTAAGTCCTATACAGAGTAGCAGGGTCACAATCTGTTACACATGATTCCGATGCCCACTGCGTTAAAATTAGTCGTCGGTTATTTAAAAGAATTGCCGTTTCAAACATTTTGACCGCACAGTTATCAACAACGTTGAAGGCTTCTTCAAACAGCCGCGACGCGACAGCGCGACGCGACATTTGTAGAACAATTTCCATTAAGTTTTCATAGAAATTGTTCTACGAGTGTCGCGACGCGACCGTCGCGTCGCGCTAGTCTGCACGAGCCTTTATATGCTAGTCTAGAATCATGTGCTGAATTCTTTTACCATTTAATAGCACTGACTTTTGATCCAGCAGGCTTAGCATTACGCTTTCTATTTTACTCTACCGTAGAATAGAAATCGCTTATCTACATTTCTCGGTACAAACCTGTCAATTGTTTACACGGAAACGTCATTTTTGTGTACTCTTCCGTCGACAAAACGCTTCTCTACGGTTCTCGTGCTAAGGCTGCAGTCCGTACCTACAGATGTAGTCAGTCATGTTTAGCAGTAAATATTGAAGAGTTATAGATATGATGATATGAAACCATGTCATATGACCCGGCCTCCACAGACTTCGCAGATGCATATGTCACCGTAAAATTGTTAATTATATTATAATCTATTTCGCGAGATTGTGAACTGTCGAAAGATTATGAACCGTAACATACTGCTTACAATTTTACGCATTATTTTTCGGTAGATTATAATCTATCGAAGTGAAACCGTCAAATTGTGAACTGGTATCAAGACGGATAGTACCTTGCGCTATTACTAAATAGTCAAGTACCTGCCACTAACTTGAAAGTAGCGCTCGCCGGCCGCTGCCGAGGCACCGCTCGCTTCGCTCGCTCGGCTCGCGCGCGGTTGGTTGTAATTATAACCTAACCTAACCTATTCGGTCGGTTAGCAGTATGGTGCAGTTCACAATTTATCGGCAGTTTATCATCTCGCGAGACAGATTATAAACGAACGGTGTTCACAATCCTACGGTGACATAACGGGAGTGCAGAAAATGTAGCGTATCATAACATCACACTTTGTATCCCGGAACGGTTTAGCAGAGGTGTACCTATGTTACACCCAAAATTCGCCAGTTATGTTTCAGTCCCATGTAATACGGGGCGAGCCTATTACCATCAGCCGGGCACAAATTCAGACTCCAAGCTGTTACTGAGAAATTCCAGATAGAAAACCCAATAATACTTTGTCCGACCTGGGAATTGAACCCAGGACTTCACGCTCAGCAGTAGCGCTTGCGACCCCTAGACCAACGAGGCAGTTAGAAAATGTAGGCAATGTAATACTAATCACGAAAAAAAAAACAGTGGCACTCAGGGAGTGTCGACAGAATTGAAAACTTGAACAATTGAACGTGTGTATTTTTTGAATAGTCAGGAAAAAATTTTTTGAATCGTCAGATTAAACAACGTTCAACTTTCAACGTACGTTCAACGTTGTTCGTTCGTACGTTCGTGTTGTCAGTGGCGTCGGTAACAGTGTCGCGAGTTCGAGAGATTGGATGAAAAAGAAGACAGTAGCTTTTTAGTTTAGCAACTACCTACTTAGGTATATGTAGATATATGAATCTTAAAATTATGAATGTCTACTGAACCTGCTTTCCTTGACGTAATATTTCATTGTGTATGCGACTGCGATGCGTATGCGCAGATACGCTCATATTAGTTATTGTTCGTATGATAATATCAATGTTGTTAGCTGCAAAGTTCTCGTAGCGATCGTGTTCAGATACGAAAATTGTTGTGTGTGTATAATTTTAATTAAAATCGCAAGTTTTTAAATGTTTTACTTTAATTGGAGTTGTGTTTGCTAAGGTGGGTGCATTTAAAAGTTATTAATTTTCAGTTTCATCGTCGTACTACTAATTGCTTTTTCTTGACAAGAGTGAATGGTGTCGTCAAAGAGTAGACGAGCTGGCTAGGTAAAGGTATACAAATTGTCAGTTTTAAAACATAAGTGGGTAGGTACATTGTGGATTATTGTAGGACCGCTCGTGTATCTGTCCGTCTGTTACAGCCAATTTCCTCCAAATCGAATCAATCGTGTGATTCATTAAATGAAGGGCCTTACTGTGAGGGTCTCAATCGTTTTCTAAATGTTTATTAATTTATTTAAGAAAATAGATGAAAATGTACCCCCCAACCCCTTTATCTCCAAAACTAGTTCTATAGATAAAGATAATAGGAAAACCTAATGGAAGGTCATGGTCTTAAAACATGGTAAATCTGTCAATATTGTGCGTGCAAACTTACATTTGCAGTTGGAATGTATTTAAGCACATGTTTTTCAACTACAATTTTAAGCTGTTCCGGGGGATAAATTTATTCCAAACTACGTAATCCTTTATTGTGCATGGTCTGACAAGGATTTGAAGGACTTTTCAAGGATTGGCACTGAAGGAATAAGTTGCGTAGAGCTTTCATGAATGTGATTTGGCTTATTCGTCGAATCGAATCGGAGGAATGGACACTCCTAAATACTATATTACTTTCTATTAGTAACTGGTACGAAGTTAATTTATTTGCGGGCGAATCAACAACTGAAGAAAAGTTTAAAAAAAGTCACGGGAAGTACACTAAACTATATACTTAATAAGTAAACTTCAAAACATGCCATAAAGGTGCGCTTACACAAGCAACTAAAATTGCTCCAACCTGGTCAATTCTAGTTAACTATGACGTCACGACTACATCCAGCAATTCAGGGCAATGGCAACATGTAGCAACCTGTTGCCAGAGATACGGCCACACAATATCATGCAATATGGAGCGACTTAAAAAAACTAGGCAATACGCCCCCCTCGCCGCCTCCGCCACCAGCCGATTCCTTTTGCTAAGACGAGACGTAGTTATACCTACGTACAAACAGAAACCAAACCGATTGGATATTCGGCAACTCATGAAATATATGGAGCAATCAGAAGCAATATTCCCGAAACATATTCGCAATTTATTGTTGTTGCTCCAGATTGCTCCACTTAATTGATCCATTAGTGTTTCCGAGTAATAATTGCTCATAAAATGCCCGTGTAAGAGCACCTTTACGATATTCTGGTGTTGTCGATTTGCCCACAAATAAATAAACTTCGTGTAGGCAAATCGGCAATCGGGCAAATCGTGTGTCGATTTGCCCGATTCGATTCGGAAATTCGTCTGAATCTGAAACATAATATAACTTACTAGCTGCTGCCCGCGGCATCGCCTGCGTGGTTATCGAAAATTATCCCACAGGAAAGTATTACCGGGATTAAAGTATCCTATATGTTAATCCAGGTTACAAACTATCTGTTTGCCAAATTTCATCCAAATCCGTTAAGCCGTTTTTGCGTGATTGAGTAACAAACATCCAAACATCTTCACAAGTTTTCACATAAATATAATACTAGCTTTTGCCAGCGGCTTCGCAAGCGTGGAGGTCGAAAACTATCCAACGGGGACGTAGTACCGGGATAAAAAGTATCCTATATATTATTCCAGGTTACAAACTACCTGTGTGCCAAATTTCATTCAAATCCGTTCAGCTGTTTTGGCGTGAAAGAGTAACAAAAATCCATACATACATCCATACATCCATACTCACAAACTTTCACATTTGTAATATTAGTAGGATTACTAGCTTCTGCCCGCGGCTGCGCCCGCGTGGAAGTCGGAAATTATCCCACTGGAACGTACTACGAAAATAAATAGTATAGGTATTATGTGTTAATCTAGGTTATCATCCATCTGTATGCCAAATTTCATCCAAATCCATTCAGTCGTTTTTGCGTGAAAGAGTAACAAACATCCATACATCCAAACTGTCGCATTTGGAATATTAGAAAGAATAGTAGAATTTAAGTATGATTTAAGTGTAATCAACAGAGTTCAGTTAGCCGATGGATTAGGTCCTTTACTTATTTCTTTAGAATTGTAAAATAAAGTAAGAACTCAATGCTACAGAAAATCAATTAAGATAACACATTCCATGCCAAGCACCCAGCATATGGGTCGAAAAATAGTTGATTCGTGTGCCCACAACTTGCATCCGAGTCGTCGCAATAAGTAGCTATTGATGATTCTGTTCATGCCCAGGACCCGACTAGCGAGACTACTTATAGCGACGACTCGGATGCGAGTTGTGGGCACACGAACTAATTATTTTTATTTTTCTTGCTTGGCATCGAATGTGATAAGGAACGAAAGTAAAGCATTGCATATATAACAGTAGAGTACGCTTGCATTATGAATGTTTCTTCGAAATCGTAAACGCAATCACAAAATCTAGCCATATTGCTTTCAGTATCTGATGAATTCATGCCACTGAATAAATATAATTAACATGCAAATACACTGTGAATCAGTCGTACTTTTCCGAACACAATAATACAGTTTCTTCTTCTTTGTATTTATTATTACTTTATTGAAGGAACAAAATTGCCGAAAAAGGCGCAAGGGGTATAAAAAGGGAAGGGTTCAACATACGATTTAATGGAATATCTTATGAACGCTGTGTTATCATTTTAAAAACAATATTATAACTAGCTTTTACTTTTTATTTTTTTGTAGGATTACTAGCTTCCGCCCGCGGCTTCGCCCGCGTGGAGGTCGAATATTATCCCACAAAAACGTTCTACCAGGATAAAAAGTATTTTATATGTTAATCTAGGTTATAAGTTATCTGTGTGCCAAATTTAATCCAAAACTGTCCAGCTGTTTTTGCGTGATGCAGTAACAAACGTCTAAACATGTAAAAAAAACATATAAACTTTCACATTTACAATATTACTAGCTTTTGCTATCGGCTTCGACCGCGTGGAAGTCGGTGTATTATTCATATATACCTTCCTCTTGAATCACTCTGTCTATTGGTGGAAACCCCGCATTCAAATCCGTTGTGTAGTTTAAAAGATCTAAGCGTAGGTATATACCTACATGAAAAGCGACTTTGTTTAATACTATACAGGATATATTCTATGAAACAGCTGATTTTTTTTTGTAAAACCGACGAGACATTTCTGCGCTAGAGTCTAGAATGATATGCTGAATTCATGGTTACAGTTAGCACACTGGATAAAAACTTACCCTGTATTAAGAAGTAGGATAGTAGGAAGTGCAATATTCAGAAGAGAATAGCATAATTTACAGTTACAACCAACTTAGTTGGTTGGTTGTAAATGTAAATTCAGCAACGATAACGAGTAAAAAAGATAATATTTCGAGTATGTCAACAAAGGATTATATATATTCAAGAAGTCAAACATCCAGATTAAGTTCACCGCAGACACTTCGTCTTCGTCGTACATGCAATACCACGAGTTTATTGCGCCAGTCGAAGAGCTGTCCAAATGTGCGCAGTAAAGACGCTGTTCGTTTCCATCGCACCTGCGCCGCATCTGCATCTTTATGAAAATATACTGAGACTCGGTAGTTGGTTTTCTGCCCAGTACCTGTTCTGCCACACTGAAGAGATTCAATCTCTAATGTCACTCTTTGAATTCATCAACACTAGGTACTATCATCCCCTTTGGTGATTAAAGGGTTAGGAACAAAAACACATCGCTCATGTGGCCACGATCGCATGTAACTTGTTTATGAACCTTAACACGACATACACATAAAGTTTATTATCTTTTGCAATATAGTTGAAAGGTAAATGTATTTTTAAAATTAGAACTAAATCTTAATGGTAAAGTCCCTACTTTAATATTAAGAATCCGAAAGTATCTTTGTCTGTCTGTTACGCTTTCAAGCCTAAACCGGTGGACCGATCGTCATGAAATTTGGCAAAGATATAGCCTGGGATATGGTTACTTGTTTATGCGATAACCGACATCCACGCGGGCGGAGCCGCGGGCTAAAGCTATTAAAAATAGTTTCGAAGCGGTAATGTTGAAAACACTGATGCAAAATAACACCACAACATTATTTTTTGGTCGCATTTTTCCGTTCGTTTTTGATGCGGGCATCGGAAATATACTTATTACTATTATTGATCGAAGATCATCACGCAAAATTTGGATCTAATAAATCAACGACTTTTTTTTTGAGGATGGGTCATCATCAATATAACTTCTCCCGTTCTGGGTGGAGCGGGAGGGCGTGTCAGACTTTTTTTGACTAAAAACCACCCGTGTTCGTTCAGTTGCCTGTGTCCCAGAGGCCACGGTATCTCTTTCGAACAACCTGCACCCCTGGCAGATAAGTCAACCTTGCGTTCTCAAACCTTTAAACGTTGTCTCTATTGTTTAATTATTAATAAGTATTAATTTATCTACGAACATATCTACAGGATCAGTTCTTATCCAGTGCACAAACTAACCATGAATTCAGCATATCATTCTAGACCCCCTAGCACAGAAATTTTACGTCGGTAATACAAAAAAAAAAACAGCTGTTTCATAGAACAGTGCAATACCTACGCGGTCAAAATGTATGGAACAGCTGATTTATTTTGTATTACCGACGAAAAAGTTCTGCGCTGGGGGTTCTAGAATGATATGCCGAATTCATGGTTACAGTTTGCGCACTGGATAAAAACTTACTTTACTTACTTACTTACTACTGTATAAAGACGGCTTGATAAAACCCTCCCCTCCCAACCCGCCCACAACTCCTCTACATCAACTATCAGTGATCACGCTTTCTGATGCGGAGCTAATATTTTTACTTCCTTTCTCATCATCTGCCTAGCCTTTTCTCAACTATCTTAGAGTCGGCTTCCAGTCTAACCAGATGCAGCTGAATGCCAGCATTTTACACGGAGCGACTGCCCTCTCCACAACCTTTTTTTACTTCCTTATAATACTTTCTGAAATCCTTACACTATCTTCACGTCTACGTCTGTCGAACAAATCTCGAAGGTGTACAACACACATATAGTTGCAGGGTGCTGCAAGCGTCGCGGAAGGCGCGGGGCGGGGGGCGCGCGGTAACAGATGCGCTGCATTGCCGCCGCGCCAACTCCTGACGGCGGGTAGGGACGGACTTGGGATGGAAGAATATGTTTTATTCTGGGTAAGTACAAAATCTTCTTGTTTCTATTACCTTTATTATATGAATTAATTAATAGAACAATGGATTCCATATATGATGATTTAAGAATATCAATACGAAAATACCTTCCTAAAGATACTACTGCTACACTGCCGTGCCAGATTGTGGTTGCATCTCTCATTCTAGATCATCGGTTCTCAACATGGGCGATACCGCACCTCCTCAGCATTTGAGACTTTATTCTTTAAACTCAGAAATATGATAGGTGTCATGTCCTATTTTACGACGGTATAATATTATACGTTTAAATATTATCGTGGCAATAGCTTTTTCAGATTCGCGACAGTTGGTTAGTAAAAAAAATGGTGGGTCTGTCATAATTATGACGAATTGTCCATCCAAGTTTGATTGACCTCAAGATGGCAACACAATTTATGATAAAAAACGTGATACAAAACAAAGTAAAAAAAAGACACGCAAAAACTTCTTGCATACCAAATCCGTCTCTGCAAGAAAACGCGAGGGAGCGTCGATGACAAAATACAAATTTTATTTTATTAAATTCAAAAAAAGCCTCCAATGATTGATAGGAGCGCGCCCTCACCCGTTGCATAACTCTTGCTACTCAATAAAATGGATCATTGATTTCTTTGGAATACTCTTCTTTGACGTGTGTAGGTACTACTGTCATATGTCACAGTTCCGTATTGCGCAGTGTCGCGGAACTTAGAAAGGGTTGTGGTTCCCCTGTATCAGCATTTTCTGTAGTTTGATGTGCTATTGTCGATACCTATCGTAACTAAAATTATACATGCGAAGTTATGTTTCTGTTTTTATACTGGATTGCAGACGTAGTCATAGGCAACAGCTAGTATTTAATACCTAACCAAAGAGAAATTGTAAAGAGAGTTCAAATACTTTCTTATTAACAAAACTTTGGGGTTTTGTCCCAAGAAAGTATCCTACTTCCTACTATAATATTATAAATGAGAAAGTTTGTCTACCTATTTGGACGTTTTGTTTCTCAATCACGTAAAAACGATCGAATGAATTTGAATGACATTTTGTACATATATAGTTTATAACCTGAATTAAGATTTAGGATAATTTTTTCCCGTTAGTACGTTGCCGTGGGATAATTTCCGACTTCCACGAAGGCGAAGCCTCTGACAAAAGCTAGAAATATTTCGTCCTAACTGTAGAGTTAGGATCATAGCATGTCTGTAGTGGTATTATCGTATTTAGGTATTATCTGGTGCAGCATCTCTTCTGGTTGTCTTAAATATTATAAAATTTTCTCAGTTTTTTGTATTCAATAAGGGCGAAAACTGCCGAGACCTATACTTTAAAAACTATCATAAGCTTCGATACTAAAGCTATTTTACACATGATTGATGATAAACTGATTCCGAAGCGAATAGCCAACTTATTTCATACGCCATACGCCGAAGCTGCAGTAATTATTTACTTATTTACCGATTTGCGTACCCACTAATTTACGATACGGGCATAAATATCTCTGTAACCGGTATAAGGGCCAGTACGCACTTGCGATCAGACTTTAATACGTTGGAGCGGAGATATATCAGAGACAAGTGGTCGCGAGCTGTTTGCAAGAACGCGACATAATGGCCTCCGTGTAAAATATCGGAGTGTTCCATACGGGACCCTCCTGTCACCCCTTAGTCTTTTATGGGAGCAAGTATTTCGGTAGTAGGTAGGTACTTATTTTTATGAGTTCAGGAGAGAAGTACCGGTACGATTTTTACGGTATTTATTGTGCGGGTGGATTGTTCTCAGTAGATTTTGGTATAGCATAACTATAGATAGTCACGTTTCTTATGTTAATAATTTCTTATCTAGTTTTACATTCCCGTTATAAAAATCCTAGCGTTAATTTAGTCTCATTAGTAATTGCTTCATTTTGGTCCCTCAGGTGACAGGGTCTTCATCAATACATATTTTGGTCCTTCAGATCACTGTTCTTTGGACCTTTTTATCTGTTACTTTTGACTTAAAAGTAATTTTTGATGACTAGCTTTTGCCAGCAGTTTCACCCGCGTGGGGTTCATAATATATCCCATCGAGATAAAAAGTATCCTATGTGTTAATCCAAGTTGTAAACTATCTGTGTGCCAAATTTCACTTAAATACGTTCAGCCGTTTTTGCGTGATTGAGTAACAAACATCCAATCATCTAAACTGTCACATTTATAATATTAGTAGGATAGTAGGATATCTACTATCGAAAATTGTTGCTACCACCAATATGTTATACTTACCGGAATCCGGACTTCGGTCTTACACTCGGTACAGGTCGGGTGGCCTACTCTCTAAGTCCGTATACGAAGATACAGGCCCGTCTGAAAGTAGTTTGATGCTACCGAACCCTACTCCCGATTAATTAACTTTTCCGGAAGGGCACAAACACATCGGGAGCCAGGACAACTGTCAAATCGTGTTGACATTCTTTTTTAGTTCGGGCTACAAACTAATACTGTGTCCGAAGATGATATGGAGTAGTAAACGTCAAAACCTTGGTTGAAATTACGGATTTCGTGTTTAGAGAGTAGACTACGCATCTTAATTCTTAGATTTTTTTAAATGTTAATTACATTATCGAGTAAGTCAAATCTTACTACTTATGTTTTTTAATACTTACATATAATGATTGTACGTATCTAATATATACGATTGACTCAAAAACAATTAAACCTCATTTTTATAACAGGTCACAAGCAGAACACTACCAGCAGCCCGGGTCGGCGCCATGCTCGGGGCAGCGGCCGCGTACCCAGGGTTGCTACACACAGTTAATTTAAAATTCTCACTCGGATAAATAAGGAGGGTAACGTTTGCGTTTTATAGCCTACAATGTGCGAATGCAATGTTTGTGACGCTCCTTTGCGGTTGTGGACGTATTTTAATATCGTTAATTAGGTGTTACGAGCGTCGAGTGCTCGTAAACGTTTTGTGTTTTGTATAATGTGAACATGAATTTTGGGTGTACGTGAAAAGATCTAATAGGAGTAAATCTGTAAATCTGTTGTAAGAATTTGATGTTTTGTTAGAATTTTAAATTCTAACAAAACATAAAATTCTATGTGGCTATGTCTGACTAAATTTAGCTTAATTTTGATTATTATTACTCTTAAACCCTTTCCTGACACTGTTGAATTATTATCATTGAAGTTCCTAATCAAAGTAAGTACACTTCTACACTAATATTATAAAGAGGAGAGATTTGTATTTTTGTATGTAACGAATAAACATAAAAACTACTGGACCGATTTCAAAAATTATTAGCTGTTAGAAAGCTACATTATGATTAAGTAACACAAGCTATATTTATTTCTAGAAAAAAATTGAGATCCTTAGAAATCCCTACTAAAATCAACCCAAGGTGTAAAAAAATAGCCATAAAATGTCTTTCATCACAAACGCTGCGGAAAGTATTGATGATAGAACAAAAAAAAATAAAAAAGTAGTTATAGTGACATAACTACAATATTATAGAACATATCAATATCTACAAAAAACTTCAGAAGACCATATGTCCAACTATTGTAGTTATGTCACTATAACTACTTTTTTACATTTTAAAAGTTGATAGAAATGCCGATTAAAATCAGACCATGTTATCCATACCTTTGTATTAATTCTTATCCAAAGAAATTATTTCGTATTCAAGAATGTTTCAATACCTGTTGATTACTTTTTGAATTATTGAAATCGGATGTTCCATTCAAAAGATATTACGAAATTACTGACTAAAACCCACCTGTGTTCCCTTCGTTGCCTGTGTGCCGGGGACCACGGTATCTCTTTCGAACAACCCGCACCCATTGCGGGCCCCATCAGTTGGTGCTGACATCTCTTTGAGGCGCGCTTACCGGACAGCGAGCTACCCATTACTTGCCGTCCGCAAGCCCGCGCCTGGGGTGGCCGGGAATCAGCCTGGGATTTCCGACGCCCAGGACGTCTCTTTTGGAGGCTAGGACCGTGAGGGCGCATATACTGCTTCTCCCTCCGTATCATGGCCTGGACCAGAGCCGGACGCGAGCGATTGCCGCCGCCGATCGTCTCCACGAGGACACCGGGCAGACCTCTATTGTATGCTCCACCGTGTCCTCACGGCGATCTTCGCAGTGGAAACATCCGGACGGTTCCTCCCGCCTTATACGAAACAGGAACCTCCCGAAACAGCCGTGTCCGGTGAGGACCTGCGTCAGGCGGAACGTGAGGACGCCGTGGCGCCTCTCAAGCCACTGCTCAAAGAGGGGACTTACCGCCGCAATCGTGGTATGTCCAATACTGGGTTGCGACAATCACACTCTCCATGTTGCCATGAGATCTCGCCGGAGCTCTGTCCGCTGTACCGCTATTTCTCGCGGCAGCGGAGTTACGCCCCAGCGTTTGACCTCCTCGCGCCACTCTCAAGTGGGCGCGAGGACCTTTGCCTCCAGATTCCATGGCGGCAATTCGGCAAGGAGGTCCGCCGCCTCACCGGAGATCGTGCGGTATCCCCGGACCATCCGGATGGCAATGACCCTATGGGACGCGTTTAGCCGGCGAGCTGGTCGGAGCCTCAAAGAAGGCGCCCTCATTGGTGCCCCATAAAGGGCAATGGGCCGCACGACCCCGCGTAGAGCCTCCGGCAGGAGGCGTTAGGACCCCCTAGATTGGGCAGAAGCCGCTTCAAAGCAGTACACGACCACACTAACAGTATAAGAGAAAAGGCCTTCAATTGAAGGGTTTTGACATTTCAACAACATTCATTACGTTATTTACTTTGTTGAGCAAACAAAATGTTCGAACATATGAAGCAATGGATTAGCAATATACTTCAAAATTATTGAGATTATGGTTAATAGTGAGTAACGCAATTAGAGAATTATTATTTGCATTAAATTTCTCACTTTTGCTGTAACTTTCATTTCAGTTGGTTTATGTGGTATCAGTTTCGTTGATTCTAATTCTGGAATAAGGAATGTGTCTAATTTGCTTAGTACAGAAAACAAAATCCAAGACACGGCAGCAAACAAAGGCGGCGTTACGAAATGGAGCGAAACTTTCTTACTAATTAATTTAATCCCTTCGAGCCCTACCCCATTACCCTAATTGAACTGCGGTGTACATGTCAATTCTTTGCTCTTGTTCTAACGAACTAAACTTCTAATTACAACCTTAAAATGGACACAGCAGAGTCTATTTCAGATCGTGTGGCTCGCAGTAACGTTAGCACCATGTTAATGATATGAGGGGCATGCTTTGTAACGTTTTGCATAAGTGTCCAATTCCTATAAGCATTCTTCCTTTGAAAAGATACTCCTGAGGTCTTTTTCAGTTTCCATTAAAAGTAATCGATCACAAATTGAGTTATTGACGTCATAAAATAAAGAAATCATAGAAGAAGATTATACACAAACTTCTGTCTAAGTAAAGGCAAATAAGAAGGTAGGTGGAAAAGTAGACTAATTATGATAACTTATTTTTCAAGATATTACTCAAAGTTTTTTTTATGATTAAATCATTATTTGTGTTTGTTTTACCTTTCTAATGTAAGAATACACTTACCCTTCCCTATGTTTACCTACTTAGAATAAAAGTAGAGTACCTTAATTACCCTTTCGAAGAAATTGGGTGTAATTCCGTCACGTGATGTTTCAGTAAATATTTCAAGAAAAGAATAATAAAAACATTTTAATGTCCCTTAAAAAGCGCGGATAAAAGGACCAAGGTGCTGAAAGTGGTACGGGATATAATAAAGAAAAGGACATTATATTACACATTCTGAAAACTCCTTCATTAGGTAGGTAAGTATAAAAGGAGTTAGAACATAATTATACGTATAATTGTATAGTTTAATTGTATTTAGACAGTGAATTGAGCGATCATCGTTGAAAGCGGACCCCCTGTAAACACGCGTTTTGTTCACTGTGCCGCTTTAAAGACGACTTACAGTAAGTCCAGCTGACATTATTATTTTAAACGAGCCTACGTATGCCTGGTTATTTCAAAGTCAGTGAAGTGTATAAGCAAACGTTAGGGAGAAGTAATCTTCCTTTTATTGACGTATGTAATAGCATGTTAATATTATCGAGAAAGGAAAACAGGACAGGGCTAAACACACAGGGTAAACACACCAGGGACAGGGACAGAAAGGGTTAAATTAAATTAGATAGCGAAACTGCGCATACGTAACGGTGTTTCGATATCTATGATGAAACAAAAATAATTTTATTGTCATGTTTTTTTTTGTGGGGTAATCGACTGCAGGTTGTATGGTCACTTGAAATCTCAGTTTATAAAAACTGTTTGTTTTTGTGTAACCTTCACAGATGTGATAGAGCTATCAAAACACGATAAAACAAAGGTCGTTTACCCCCAATAAAAAAAAATATATCTTGTTTAGATTTCCCTCCCATCACGTCTGCAGATCTTCATTAGCTAATTTAACATTATCCTGGGCTAAGATATTCATGTCATAGGGCAAGTTCTGAAGTGATTAAACTTAAGAGGCTTTCAAAACAATGCTCTGACTTCTAGCACTGCAACCTTATAGAAAAGAGCCTTTGATTTAGCAACAGGCAGAATAAACTTTAACAGTAAAAACTTGAAAAAAAAATAGATACTAATACTCAAATTAAATTATTATTCCGAGAAGTTTTTCGATGTCGAGGTCAGGTAGTTGAACTTCTCTTAATCAACGGTACAGTGGTACTATTGACAAACACGTCTGCTGACACGCACATCCTTTTCATAGCCACCGCCATTGCTCTACACAAAGGACCTTCTAAATTCGGTCGCTTAAACTTTAGACTATTCACTAAAGATATTGTGTAAACGCTCTATAGTGAATAATGTTCTTATGCTAACAATTTTAAAAGCATTGGAAGTTTAAATAGCTGTAATGGTTAAGTTGGGATGAAGAGTTTTTAAATTAGGTCAGCTAGTGGAAGGTTTTTAGGAGATTGAATGTTAAAAGCGTATAGGTAAAACCGTATACGTGATTAAGTGAGTTAAGCTGCCATAAAGCTAAAACTCAAGTCTGATTTATTTCTGACACAGGTCCTCACCGGACATGGCTGTTTCGGGAGGTTCCTGTTTCGGATAGGGCGGGAGGAAACGCCCGGGTGTTTCCATTGCGAAGATCGCCCAGAGGACACGGTGGAGCATACGGTGGAGGTCTGCCCGGCTTGGGCGGAGCACCGCCGTGTCCTCGTGGAGGTGATCGGCGGAGGCGATCTCTCGCGTCCGACCCTGGTCCAGGCCATGGTACGGAGCGAGAGGGCATGGCTGGCAGTCGCCTCCTTCAGCGAAGCAGTTATGCTCGCAAAGAGGGAGGCGGCGCACGTGAGGGAGATGCAGTACATGCGCCCTCACAGCCGTGGCCTTCGCAGGAGACGCCCTGGGCGTCGGGAATCCCAGGCTGATTCCCGGCCACCGTAGGCGCGGGCTTGCGGACGGCGAGTTATGGGTAGCTCGCTGTCCGGTAAGGACCAAGCCCGGGTCGACGGCGCGTTGTGTTCCACGCGCGCCTCAAAGAGATGTCATCAGCAACTGATGGGGCCCGCAAGGGCCGATGCCTGCCAGGGGTGCGGGTCGTTCGAAAGAGATACCGCCGCCCCTGGCACACAGGCAACTGAGGGAACACGGGTGGGTTTTAGTTAGTGTAGTTTTTTCAGTAAAAGTCTGACACGCCCTCCCGCTCCGCCCGAGCGGGAGAAGTTATTTGATGATTTCCCACCCAGAAAAAAAAAAAGTCTGATTTATTTATTATTTACCCGGTACCTACTATGTCGATCACAGCCGGTGCTTTTGGGGATGTCGTAAAATTTTAGTTTAAAGTCATACCTTAAAGATTCCTCCAATAATAAGTTATGTAATTACTACGTATACAGGATAAGTTTTTATCCAGTGCGCAAACTGTAACCATGAATTCAGCATATCATTGTAGACCCCCCGCGTAGAAATGCTTCGTCGGTTTTACAAAAAAAAAAATCAGCTGTTTCATAGAAAATTGCAATATTTACGAGGTCAAAATGTATGGAACAGCTGATTTTTTTAAATAACCGACGAAAAATTTCTGCGCTGGGGGTCTACAATGATATGCTGAATTCATGGTTACGGTTTGCGCACTGGTTAAAAACTTATCCTGTATAAATTGCATGTGCCACATAGGTACATCTTGTTTTAAGGTCTTGATTAATCCGTAACGAATGTGTTTATATTAGATTCAAACCTTGAATTAATTCGTATCATATCGATTTTTTGTCTACAAAAAATAATTTAATTGCTTTAATCACCAAACAAAGTAGCGCTCCAAGGACCAATCAAATAATTGTGTTAGAATACCGTCAGTTAAAAGTCTGAACCATAACAAAAGTTCCGTGAAATGGGGTAAAACTAATTCGAGCCCGGTCAGTGCAAGCTCGCCATGTGTCCCGGGTTCGATTCCCGGGGGTGCTCGTCTGTAATGTCACGCCTATTATTCGCCGATATATCTTCCGTTCCCGTCAATATTTTCATTTTCGTGGATTTCTGTCCATTTGGGAGTTCATTACGTCCCTCTGTGTGCGTTTGTGTTTCATCTTGATGTGTCATTTGTAGCGAACTTGCTTGTTCAACAAGGGTTTTTTCGTTTTCGTGTACTACCCACATGTGAACTTTTGTCATAAATGTAAGATAATGTAGCAATGACATGGGAATTTTCAGATGTGTGTGTGTGTGTGTGTGTGTGTGTGTGTGTGATGTGTGTGTGTGTGTGTGTGTGTGATGTGTGTGTGTGTGTGTGTGTGTGTGTGTGTGTGTGTGTGTGTGTGTGTGTGTGTATTGTAGCTCATGTTTTTAAACAATTAACAAAAAGAGTTAGACCTGTAGGTCTAACTCTTTTTGTTAATTGTTTAAAAACATGAGCTACAATATTGTGTTTGATATATACTTAAGTATCATCTACAAATAATCTATTACCAAGGCACCAAGAATATTTAATGACCCTAAAACAATCTGTACTCTACTTCCAGTAGGTATAAGCCAACCCAATTTCAGGACTAACATGATTGAAGATATAGGTTATAGTTCCGTCATCGTCGATATTTGTAACAAGGCTGGGCCATGCATCACCAGCTTGGAGGGTACCCGACAATCTTATAAAGTACCCGGACCATCACACGTCAAGGCCCGTACCGGCCGGCCATCCTTTATTCAAATAAACCCTATTTTTATGGAAAACCTGCCCTTTCCACATCAATATCAATTTCCCAGCGATTGTTGCAGAAATAAAGGGATGACCCTTCGGGGACGCAGGTTATCTGCCCAACTATATTAGAGGAGCTTTTAAAAGGCAGTTTTTTCTACTGTATTATGTTTTATCGAGGATTTTTCTGTATCTTTTTGTTTATTAAAATGTGTAGGTGACCGTAACCTCTAAACTGTTTGTGATAAAAACAAAAACGTTGTTGTCCTATCACTAATCGATTTATGCAGAGTGGGTTTTTTACACGGTGTATAATTTTTACATAAATGAACAACTAGAATAAAGAGAATGTCATTTTTTGTTAACATATTTGAATATATTAACATATCCAATATCTATTTCAGTCAAATATAAATCAATAACTGTGTAAGAGCAGAGCAGTGGTGGCACAGTGGTAACGGCTGCGACTTACGACTTGTTGGTTGTAGATTCGAACCCAGGCGGGACACTTTACTTTGTGTAAATTATTTCATTACTCGCTTTCAAAATGGGGAAGGAAAACATCTTGAAGAAACCAGCATGTCCTAGAACCAAAAATTCAAAGACATGTGACATCTACCAACCCGCACTGGATTACGGCCCACTGTCTCTCACCGAGAGGAGGCCTGTGTCCCAGCGATGGGAAAATAATAGGCTGATGATCATGAAGATGATGAACTGTTATGTGTAAGATGAAATACGCTTCTACAGAATCGTAAACCTACGTCGAACGACATACCGAACATATTACGACGGTCCACTTATAAACATTTAATACGTCCTCATGAACCCGTAATTTTCTGACTCCTGATACATAATACACATGATCGATGTGCTTTTATTTTAATACACGTCAACCAATAAATACCACATAACAGCGAATGACGCGACCATTTACCAAATGATAGGTGAACAGGCCTGAGAACATGCAGCAGTTGTTCTCCACTGTGATTACAGACGATTACCCCGTCACCAAACTCGTATTCGGTCCCCACTTAATATAATAAGCATCGCTGAATCGAAATCGATGCTATTACATGTCTGGTCCCATTTATAATCAGTACATCGCGTCCCGAAGCGATCGTGCCGCCTTAGGGCGGCTGTAATCGGTCAATTATCTATAATTTTCTACCATCAGTCTTTACCCGAAGCGGGCTAGATTCCTGCCAGCTCTAGTGTAATGGTGCGTCCGGTTATCGATCTAATTGGTAAATTATGTATAGCCCCTCAGGAGGCCGAGTGGAAATGCTTGGGGTTATAAATAGAAAAAGACTAATCGGAGTCCTAACCTTGGAATAAGTAGGAATACGAAGGACCAATTTATGGTGAATTAAAAACCAACTGGCGAGTTATTTGCACAAAATGTCTGTAGATTCTTCGGAGTTGGCAATGTTTAATTCGATGTTTAAGTATTTGCATGTGCATGCTTTTCCAAATGCATATTTGCATTGGAGATATTTATTGCACTGCGTCATAGCTATTTCAGCACTGATAGTTATAAACAAAATTCTACATTCTCGTATACTTTAAAAAGTGTATTTAATGTATACTCGTGGTAACATTTAAAACAAAAAACAGGTTATAGTTGAAACCGAGCCGCGGTGAACATTCGATCCGCCCCCAGCGGCTGCATGCGGCCGCGTTGTTATTTTTGTCTTTTTTTAGACCAACCTTAATAAACTTTTTCCTATTGGCCGCAAGGAAATTATAGATTTTTTGTCTGAGACGAAATAAAATTTATAGCAGGTGGAATGCTAGTGATTATTTGTGTTATCGATTGGGATCGAGTATCGATCGCTGCGATTGGTCGAGTCGAGTCCAATAGGCTTGGAGATCGATATGTGTAATATAATTGATGTAATTATTTGAGTTGAATTGTAATTCTTATTCGGTTGTAGGGAGTTTCGTGTAGAACTAGTTTATCACGATATCTGAACGGTGGTTTTTGTTTGTAGGGATATATTTTAGGTGCTGCCAAACGCGATCTCGCGTGACGGTGAGGCGTGGCATGCGATTACAATTAAAACATTGTTCGGCGCTTGGTCGTTCCAACCTAAAGAACGAACCTATCCGAAATTCGATCAGAAATCTTTGTTCATTACCAGAACTTGCGTTTGCCATATTAAATGGATATGGTTGGGAGTTTCTTTTTAAATCATTAAAAGTTGGTACGGTTTATGTTTAATTTTACTGCTACGGAACATGATCGTTATCGGTATTGTTTGATCGAGAGATACCTTGTTCACGTGCGAGGGGATTTTATCGTTTTTTTTTATAAACCAGCTTAGGGTACAGTCATTGGCAAAGTGCTGGACAGCCTGCTTGAGAGACAGTTGAAGTTGCATATCAAACTCAACGACGCACAGTTTGGTTTTAGAAGCGGTTTGTCAACGGGAAGTGCAATCCTGTGTCTGAAGCAAACTGTGCAGTACTACACAGACACGAAGACACATGTATATGATTGTTTTCTGGACCTGTCAAAGACTTTTGACCTGGTGAATTATGACTTTCTGTGGCAAAAAATGTCGGATTAAACAGATCTTCCACCTGAGCTTATAAATGTATTTAATTGTTGGTATGAAAGTCAGATAAACTGTGTTAAATGGTCAGATGCTCAATCATTACAGTATGGGTTAGACTGTGGCGTGATGCAGGGCGGGTTGACTTCACCCACTCTGTTTACCCTGTACTTAGACCGGCTGGTTGGTGACCTGAGTAGCACGATGGTTGGTAGTTCTGTAGATGGCAAAATTATCAACAACATTAGTTATGCTGATGATATGGTCCTGCTCAGCCCATCAATCTGTGGACTAAGGAAGTTGTTGGCCATATGTGAGAGGTATGCGAAGGCTCATGGCTTGAGGTATATTGCTACCAAAAGTGAGGTGGTGGTTTTTAAAGAACATAATAATACATACCACCGGTGACGTTACAAGGAACACCTTTAAAAGTTGTTACTCAATTTAAATACCTCGGTCATGTGGTCACGGGTTCTCTCACAGATGACCAGGATATAGATAGGGAGCGCAGGGCGCTGGCAGCCCAATGCAATAAGCTTGCCCGCAGCTTTGCGCGGTGCTCTGACGAGGTAAAACTGACGCTCTTCAGAGCCTACTGCCAGTCGTTTTACTCGTGCAGCCTGTGGGTTAGGTATGCGCAGAAGGCTTACAACGGTCTGCGCGTGCAGTATAATAATGCGCTGAGGATGTTGTTGGGGCTGTCTCGGTTTTCCAGTGCATCGGGCATGTTTGCGGAAGCGCGAGTAGATGACTTTCATGCCATCATGCGCAAACGGTGCGCATCGATGTTGCGGCCATTCAGAGGTAACCCTAACAATATTTTAGCTACACTGGCGGACAAGGTTGATGGACCTTTTATCAGGCTCTGGGCTGGCAGACATGTGCGTGCACATGTACATGTAATGTAGCCAATTAATGTTATTGTTTTATTTTTAATTTATTGAGTTTACTAACATGGGCTAAGTTTATACTAAAACCATATGGATACATGGTCTGAAATATTTTTTTTGAATTTAAATTTAAATAAAGGTCTCTTGGAAATATGTACAAATAATCAGCTTTCACCCGTAACTTACATCGTTGTTCTATCATATGCATACTACGTAGTTAAAGTCCGAACACAGATAAAGGACATCAAAGCCGTGCGCCGGTTTGTTAATTTCGTTAGAAACATATTAATGACGTCATTAGTACACGTCACCACAAATGGGATTCGTGACAAAATATTGACACGACACGGTATGGACGAGTATGTAATAAAAACATGAATTAAATGATATTGTAACAAAAAGGTGGACTGTCAAGCAACGCATTTGTCTAGCGACCGTCACTAATTTCATTAATACGCTGTATATAACTTTAGGGTTCCGTAGTCCTACTATAAACTCCATTAATATTACATCCTTGATAGTTTCTATAAGAAACACCAATCGCTAACACACTGAATTATTTAATTACGAAACCACGACAGTGAAAAATCTACCAGAGAACTTAATTCGGCAATTTATGCGGAACCAAGCACCAAAATATATTTTTTTCGGTAACACGGATGTATCGTCACGCGTGTATAAATTCGTTACGATTTCTTGTCGACCATTTAATTCGTAACACGTTAAATAATAAATTTTATAAAACATGTTACATGACAAATCGAAACGATGAAACGTTTCATGGCTGATTTTTTTAGCGCTTTATAGACATGTGGAATATTTTGAGTGTCTTACCCAAGGCCCCGACGCACAGTGGAACGAATGTATGGGAGCGGTTGGACGTAGACATGTCCGAAAAATAAGAGTAAAATTATGACAAACTAATGATGCCATCTTATTCGATTACTTAATGCCTTCATAAATTGTGGTGATGAATTTCTTCATAACTCCCATATTTCGGGAGTAATTTGAGAAAATGTGAAATTTTACTATGAAAATGAGTGTATCGAGCTCTCTCCCTCCTGATTCCGGGCTTGTTTCAAGTAGCGGTCTCTAATATCGTAATGCTATTACTAAGAGCTATATTTAATACTAAGACACATAGTGCGCCAAATGTGCACTTTCTGGGATAAAAGGAAATGAAAATTTAAAAAAAAAAACGTTTTTTCCCCATTTGTATTTACTTTAAACCGCAGACAGACTTATTAAGAGGTCTATAAATATATTATATATATATACAGAAATATATATTAACAAAAATATTCACAAGAACTGATGAGAGTATGACTTTTAAGTAAGTTGATAATAAATTACCTAGTTTCATTAAAAGTACAATAAATAATTAAGATGTAAGCTCTAATTTACTAAGTTACACATTTTAAAACAATAACATCATTTAATTATCTTCGTCATCATCATCATCATCAATTAATTCAAATTCAGAATCGATGTCCGCTAAATCATTTATGTTAACAAATTCGATATCACTTTTCTCAGAATCCGTAAGCTCATAAAATTCCTTAAAAGAAGATTTTTTTACAAACTTATTTCCTTTTGGACGGATACTTGTAACAAGTGGATCAGAAGACAGTAAAAGATTGTGCATAATATCTTCATTGCATGAGATACTGCTATGCTTTCGAGAATGCCCCTCTCTATATTTTCTAAAATCTTTATTTCTAGCCTCAGATGCCTCTTCGGATAGAAAACCAATGGGCACAATTGACATGTTCTGAACTATGTCTGGCCCATGCATTAAAATTTTATGAAGTGAAGAAGGCATATAATACCATGGGTATAACTCCACGTAAAGCTTAGCAGTATCAAAGCAGAACTCTCGGAATTTAGTTACGTTGATCTTCTCTCCTGATGAAATACACTGCAAGATCACACAGATTTTTCTTAAAAGCATAGCATCTATTCCGGTCAGTTCAGCAGATTTAGTGTAGTTTTCAAAAAATCTCCTTGCCGAGTTGCCATTGTTGGTGGATCCACTGCCTTGTTTCACAACATCGAGAAGTAAGCCCGTTTCTCTTCTTACAGCCTCTTGAACTCTTTTCTTCCTGTCATCAACTTGCCTTTTTGCTATATCACCCCTTACTTGCCATGATTTTATGTCTAATTTGTAGGAAATGTGTAATAAGCATTCCATTGAGCGAATCCAAGCGTGAAGGGTGCTTAAGCTATATTTATACATGTCCTCGTTTGCGTGTTTATCTTTGATTAACTCTAAATTATTCATTTCTTTAGGACAAGCCTTGCATATGTCACACACTGAAGCTGCTGTATTGGATATAATGGAATGAATTTTACCATCAATCATTGTCAACAGCAGTTGGTGTTTGACACTAATTCCATCAGTGATGGTGGATGGAGTTAAGGCTTCAATCTCTGCTTCGATTTCAGCCATCTCTCTCTGCACATTTTCTTTGGTTTCCTTTATAAACTTAAACAATATTGGCCGGCAAAATGAAGTGGAAGATGGTCGCTCGTTTTCCCAAATTGTTACACCTTTTGAGACGAGCCGCAGTGGTACAAGACTAATCATAAAATTACTAGCAAGATCGATTTGCTCATCTTCACTCGTCCTTTGATGATAAATGCTTTGGCTAGATGATCCGTCAAAACCCCATTTGCTGGTCAATACGAGCTGTTGATTGGGATCAACAGGGGTTTCTAACGACCTAATAAGTCTTCTTGAGGTTAAATCCATCAAGGCTTGTAATTTGATTTTTGCAGAGCTCTCTGTAACTGTGAGATCTTCTTTGGCCGGATAGCACTTAATTTTTTCTTTAACCAACATGTAGTAACTCGGGTATTGAAGAGCTCCTTCTTGAGTGTTGAAATCCCGAAGAGTGTTATAGCGCCATTTCGATAAGTTCATCGATACATAAAGAGCCAATGCCTTCAAAGGGGATATTTCCCGTACCTGAATTGATTTACCTTCAATGAAGGCTTTGATTTTTGAGGCCTCTTCTGGATTCTCCGTCAAGTATTTCATAACATAAGCTGTATCGCTTTGTCCTGCCTTTTGAAGCGCCCTTTCGGCCGAAAACATAATTTCAGCGTTGCTACTGCTGCATGAAAGACTATCTTCAGTGCGTCTTCTTTTTTGCCGGTTACTAAGGTCCTCAAAAGATTTACGAGGACTAGGATGTGTACAAGTTGAAGCATCAGATTTAGCAGGAGAAATTATGGGCTCGATGACGTCACTTATATTTTCTGTAGAAGGTTCCATATTTTCATTCTGTAATTCCGGCCATTGAATTGCAGCCTGTAGCCAAATCTCATGTTTCTTCCGAAACTTATCTGTGCTTCTTCCAGACTGTGTCCATTTTGCATAAATGCGGTAGCAAAATCGACGACACCAGTCTTTTAAACTTGTTTCAGCACTTTCACATAACTGAACACAACTGTTATCTTTTAAAACACTGAACAAATAGTTAAAGTCGCGTAAATCTTTATGTGCGCGTGCGCATAAAGCAACGTGAATATCAAGATTTGTATTAAAATTTGGAAAATACATTGCGAGATTAGCTTGGATACAACGAGGTGTAAATCAACACTGATTTTAAAGTTACTAATAGTGACCTATTTATATAAAATCCAGGTATCCCAGGTATCCTTTGTTAAATATTGCAAGGTAATTAGTTATTGTGATAATTAGTAAATGATGCATGCTAAATTAGTGTATTAAGAGCCATTTAGTAATTAAATAATAGCAATGTTCTTATCAGTAATCATTAGTGCATCAGTTTTATATGTAAACCTTAAGTCCCTAATTATATATCCTAATTAGCTTATATCTTCTCTAATTGGCTGCTCAGAAATGTTATTGTAATAAGGTAAACCTTTAGAAAAACGGTTTTAATCAACAAAATAAACAAAAAATAAAAAAATTGTGTTATAAAATAAACATCACTCTTTATCCCAGAAAGTGCACATTTGGCGCACTATGTGTCTTAGTATTAAATATAGCTCTTAGTATTAGCATTATGATATTAGAGACCGCTACTTGAAACAAGCCCGGAATCAGGAGGGAGAGAGCTCGATACACTCATTTTCATAGTAAAATTTCACATTTTCTCAAATTACTCCCGAAATATGGGAGTTATGAAGAAATTCATCACCACAAGTTATGAAGGCATTAAGTAATCGAATAAGATGGCATCATTAGTTTGGCATAATTTTACTCTTTTTTTTCGGACATGTCTACGTCCAACCGCTCCCATACATTCGTTCCACTGTGCGACGTCCTAATGTCTAGGCGAGCATCGCTGGAAACGACGATGCCGTAGAAAAGGCGAAGGTTTTATCTAATAAATTCGAATGAAGAAGAAGAATGAAGGATGTTAACCATATTTCCCTGGGGGATGGAATGTAGCCTTCTTCAAATATGTAATTCTTTAGACGTCTAGATTTTCCTTCAAGCGCGCCATATTTGAGACACGAACCTAATATGTTTCGTGTCCTAGTAGTCCCTGGGAGATTAAATTTATAAATGTGAAAGTTTGTATGTTTAGATGTTTGTTACTCAATCACGCAAAAATGGCTGAACGGATTTAGATGAAATTGAGCACACATGTAGATTATAGCCTGGACTAACACCCTATGTGTTTTGATTAGAAGAGAGGCGATTGCCATAATCGCCACGCTTGGCAGGCGAGTTGGCGACCGCAGTGTGGTGGTAAAATGCATAGAGAACGCTGCTGCCCATTCTCTAGAAAGCCCCTTAGTCACCTTCTACGACACGGGAAGAAATGGGATGGTGCTATTCTTTTACGTCCGGCACCACACGAAAACTGGCAAAATCTAGTATTAAATAAAGGGTCAGACTGTGTAGATTGTTAGTCGACGTAACAAAATCGCGGCGGGATTTTTTCGCGCACTTGATTTTAACGCTTTGCTTAGCGCCGATAGTTGAAAATCAAACAGTAAAACACACTGCTCGATTTTCGATGCGCAGAGATGCACTCTGTTTGATTCTTAATGGTCGGTTCAACAACGAGGCTTGAAAATCCAGTGGGCGAAAAATCCCGCCGCGGTTTTATTACATCTTTGTACCAGGTTATGGCGGAGATTTCTGGAAAACGCTCAAAAAGGTCGTTTTTTAAAGCTATGTACCTCTTTAACCGTAAATAATTTTGAAAGCGAAAAACTATATCGTATATCCAAGTCTTTTCTGCATACAGTGATGGAACTCAAAACATAATTAAACATACTTTAATGCATAAAAAAAGTCATCAAAGTCACCTCTTAATTGTCTTTAAAATCAGTTTATCCCTTCAATAACAGTTATAAACATAATACAAAATATACCATAAAATTTCAAATACCAAACTGCATCCAGTGATAGATTATTTATTATTAAATAGTTAATATCTAATTTTATACGATTTTATTTGCATTTTTACGACATACGGTTGCTCATTTGTTTTATTCGAATTTATTACAACAGGTTTTAACCCGTAACAGATTGCAATAAGAACATTTATCGCTCATAACGGCAATATTTAAAGTTAGCAGGGCCTTAATATACCTATACCTACTGGATTAGAGAAAACAACCGACTCCCGGAAAAACCCTACAAAATGAAAAATAACTTTAATTTCGGAAGGCGGTGACAAAAAGTTAAAAGACAAATCCAAAGTCACTGACTTCCGAAATTAAAGTTATTTTTCACTTTATAGTGTTTTTCCGGAAGTCGGTTGTTTTTGTTTGGAAAAACTTTTTATTTTTCACTTTTTAGTTATAGTACCTACCCCACACCATTTCGAAATTTCATCATCCTTGGGTTCAAAATAATGCATATTTATGTGATAGCAGCAGTCTCGGTTGATTTGCGGTCATTTTTTGAAGAGTTCCGCTGTCTGTCTCTGAAACGCATCATCAGATCTAATTTAAATGGGACTTTTTCGGAATAAACCCCTTTCGAACAAAAAATAATTTTGCAAATCCGTCTATGTATGACGGAGTCCATCATGATCATCATCATTTCACCCGAAAGACGTCCATTGTTGGATAGGCCTCCCCCAATTTGGGGGGGTTTGCCATAATCGCCACGTTTGGCGGGTTGGCGATCGCCCGTTGGAGTTATGCCCGAACATACAAAAAAAAAAACATGTCGAATTGATAACCTCCTTATTTATGAAGTAGGTGAAAAACTGATGATGTTCTTAAAATCAAAATGAACAATAATAGCCGTTTTACTCTATTCAAAAAAGAGAACTATACAAGGTGTGTACCATTTAAAGATTCTTCAAACATGATCCTCATGCACCCTAATTTTCTAATTAGGGTGCATGGGGATTTTGCAGTTTCATTTAACTAATGAAAAAATGGACAGGTGAAATGAAGTATAGCAAATTACGTTTTGATAAAGTGTTCTATTTTAGCTGCGATAGATTACTGTTATAATTAGGTCAGGTGTAAACATTGCAATACATGCATCATTTATTATCTTGTGAGTTTATATGAGACACTCCCCTCGGTATACGTGAACATAGAAAGAAGCGAAAATTAAATACATGTATATATCCCTATTTGTTATTGGTGTTTGAACCTGGCTTGGGTCGAAAGCAAAAACATATTACCAAGTATTTCATAAATTACAGAAATAATCATTTTGAAGTGCTTCGATTAAATTAAAAATAATTCTAATAAAATTGCTGATATTTATACGTTGGTCATCAAATAACGTTCGTTCTGACCTTACTTCAATGATGCGGTCAAGTCAACACACAGTTTTTAGACGTTGTGCCAAAAACAATTGATTTCAATCTAGATTCAAATTCAAAGTACAGACGCCAGCGCGTCAAGCTACCCCAAACTGTCAAATTTTCCCAATTGAACATGAACATAAATAAGCATAATTATGTAGTAAAAATTAAAATCTATCAAAGAAATTTGACAGATCGGGGTAGCTTGATGTGCTGGCGTCTGTACGTAGGGACTAGGGACAAACTGAAAAAATATCTATAAATAAAAAATATTGAACTGCGGGGTAATTGCGTAACACGCTTACAGTAGGAATGGCTTTCATTTTAACAGTTCAACAAATTTCATTGGTGGTGGCCGCCGTCGTTAGGACTGGGGGGTACTCTGCCGAGCAGGTGAGGGCACGCACCATTCGTCCTGACAACACGGGGATGCGAACCGTTACGGTGAGCTGCCCCGTGTCGACGGCCCAAAAAATAGCCGGAGAGTGCCGAAGGCTCCTGGTGGGCTGGGTTTCCGCGCAGCTGAAACTGCTGGAACCCAGACCTCTGAGGTGCTTTCGTTGCTAGGAGGGGCACTACGTGGGAATGCAATGCACCTCGAAGATGGACCGCAGTGGGCACTGCTTCCGCTGTGGTCAGCCCAGTCAAGACCGGCTCGTGCAAAGCCTCGCCACTGTTATGTATGTGCGGCAGCTGGCAAGCTGGCCGATCGCTAGGCTAGGAGCAAGGCCTGCGCTCCACCCGCCAAAGCCAGGGGCAGGGGTAGCGCCAAGCCCTCCGTCGCCGCCATCACCACCGCAGCCACCGCCACTGCTGCTGCCGCAGCCGCCTCCACCGTCGTCGCCGCCGCTGTAGTCACCGCGGCAGGGTCTTCACAGGGGGCTCCAGAGGGGGCTAATATGGAGTTCCAATAATGGCCCCATTACGCCTCCTTCAGGCGCATCAAGATAGTTTGTTAAGGAATCAGGGTTGCAGGTGCTGGCTTTTATGCCTTTTATTTTTCAACAAAAAAAAATTACCTTCAGATTTTAGATCTTTTTTCTTCTCTCTTATTTAATTTAGGGACTCTTATAAAATGGTTTTAGATTTCAAACCAATCCTTAGCCTCACTGCAGCTACAATCGTAAAGGGTGATATGTTGACGTATGCTGCTCATAAATACGCGTCGCGCGTCCGAACATTAACCCGCGCCTAATGAGGTCGGACAGAGTTTAATAGAATTAAACGCTGGCCGCGGAAGGGTAAGAGCCTGCGCCCACTAGCGGCACGGCAAGGGATTTTTATGCGACGAATAGGAATATATCATAAATATAAGACAATAAAATTCAAATTTCAATGATGATGCCTAAGGGCGTCGCGGCATGCCTTAGGACACCACGGCATCGCTGCCGTTGAAATTTAAATTTTATTGTCATATTATTAAGTTATATTTCTATTCGGGGCTTAAAAATCTCTTGTCGTGCCGTGTCGCCAGTGGACGCAGGCCCTTAATATGCGACGGTTTTACCATTTGTTACTACAGTGCCCCGCGGCGGCGCTTGAGGTTCTGATGACGCTATTTCCTGTTGTATGTGATGCGTTAAATTTGACGTGTCATATGAAATTTAAGTCGTAAATTTTACTTTTATTTAGAACTAGCTGTGTCCGCAACTTCCCCTGCGTGGATTTCCGGGATTGTTCCACGGGAACGCGCTACATAACACATTTGCCAATAATAGTCTCGTCAAAATCGGTCCAGCCGTTTCGGAAATTAGATGGAATAAACAGACTGATAACAGTTTTTTTGTTACAAAATACGTTCAAACATTTTGTACAAAATTGTTATTTTGACATTAGAAACAGACACAATTTTTTTTTTGTACTGTAGCTATAGTATTGTGCAGTGTATACGTATACATAGATGTATAGAATAGTGACTTGCCCCTGCTTGGCACAATTTTTATCACATGAATAAATCATCGTGATTTCATTATTTGGTGTAGGTAAGTTTACTATGTACTTATATACCTTACGGAATATTTTATCTGAATTACGGTAGAAATCTATCAAAATCTGTTGCGTAATGTAGAAGAATAACGCGGCCAAACAAACTGACACGAAAATAAACTTTAATTTATAAAATGTGTACCTAGATTTAGATTACTTCTCAGGTGCTAAGTCGAAGAAGTTAGTAGGTTATTTAGATCGACTGCAGAACGATATAATATCAGAACCCTGTGCATGCAGGTGTATAGGTACACCTCTACCCAACCTTTCGGGAAAACAAGCCGTGAAATTGTATGTTATGAAATTGCTCACTTAGGTACTTGATAAAATCCCAATAACTAGAAAATAAAGAAAGAATAAAGAAAATACATTTATTTAGCACAGACTATACATCACACACTATACTACACAGGCACACAATATACAGCAAAAAAAAAACCAACAAAAAGCGTTAAGTGCGATGTCAGAAACTAGCATTAAAGTGTGCCTCACGGCTGCGCTAAAAAGGCCCAGTTCAGCAAAATGCCAGACAACTTGTGTCTGACGCTCGTTTTCAACTGGGCCTGAACTACCTGCAGTATCGAGTCTACATTTCTATCATGCCTGTTTACATTTCTCAGACGAAGCTCAAGAACATCTTGACGGAAACTATGCTCCACGTAACACCTCACTGAACACTCACAAACACTTACCATACCCAACATATTCACACCGTAACATAATAAAGACATCTTCAAAACTATTTTAGAAAGTATTTCCCATGAAATACGCAGTGAAATAGGCAGAAGGGCGTCGAATGAAATATTGCATAGAACCTTAATACCGTTAAAGGTATTCCATTATTCTCATAAGCTAGTACACGTTGGGTTTGTAATGTTGCGCGGCGATGGTCAAAGTAAGGCGTGACCTCAGAGGCGTGAGAACAGCCCGGCACCGCCCGCGTAGAGATGCATCCTCCCCCCTTACCCCCCTAGTCCTCTACTACACTACATAGATTAGGTACAGAAGACCTGCCGAGCTATTCTGCTCAAATTTCACCGTGAAATCGAAGGTGAAGTGACCTGCCATTTCACTTGCAGTGATATTCTGTAAAAATCCCACCGTATGATAACTCGGGTGAAGTGAACTTAAAGTGAGCTATCATTAGTATTAATCCCTAGCATCAGATGGATTGACAGCTAACTTCACGGTCACTTCACCTGAGTTCTCACGGTGAGATTTTTTACAGAATACATCGTCTGATGCTAGGGAATGACACCACTGACATCTCATGTCAAGATCACTTCACCAAAATTTTTACGGTGATATTTCTACAGAATAGACCGGTTGTTCCGCAGTTACAAAGGACCACGGATTTTATTGGATATTAATGGCGAAAATACCATCGCTTGGGATACGCAACTGTAAGGGCTAAAGTTTCCAACTTGCCAGTTTATCAGCAACGAATGACAACTTTGGTTAGTGTTTAGTGGTGGGTTTTCTGATCGTTTTTACTTCGTGGCCACAAAGCCTTGCGCCTCGTCTGACCTCAACACCCCCCCGCCCGCCTGACCACTACACTAGTCACGAATAATACAGTCCAGAGGTGAGCTGGGAAATCTTTAGTGTTATTGCACAAACGCATGAAGCGTTGAGGTTTTCAAGATGGTTGGGTAGATACAATCATGCACAATTTTTTTTAGTAGTCGTCGATAGCAATAGCTAGAATAGGGTTATTTTTTTAAAGTGGCATATTTATTTTGAAAGGCTTTCAAATGTATTTCTTTATGAATGTTAATTCTGGATACTGCCATCGTAATCTCATATTTTCTATTCTGCTACGAAAACTAAACAAGATTTGTATAAATACGTAACAGTAGCTGAAATCAACACAGCGTCACAAAGCCGCGTTATACTACTTGAGCGCCATCTTTGTGAGCCTAGTTGACTTATAAACAGTGGATCCAGAAAATAGGCATTCTTCTTGCACTAGTGTCTAAGCTGTTTCTGCTAACCTAGTCAGTACCTATACTGACTGGCATCATCTCATTGTCTGCATACATAGCCTTTTCCCAAAAATGTTGGGGTCGGCTTCCAGTCTAACCAGATCCAGTTGAATAACAGTATTTTACATGGGGTGACCTCCGCAACCCAGTTACTGGGTAATACGATACCTCTTGGTAAGACTGGTTGTCCGACTTTCAGGTTTCTGACGACTATATTGACTAGTATATCGGATTAATATTTTTTGACGAAACCTATCTGTGGCCAGCGAAGTCTCAGAAAGCCTCTTTCAAGGGATAAGTAGGCAGTGTTACATATGATTTTAAGCCTGGATGTACATATTTTTCTTCATAACTTTCTGTTACCAAAACTAAACAAGATTTCCACACAGTACAAAAGCAAGTAAACTCCATTGTAATCCTCGCACGTAACAGCAGCGTATGAAACCAACACAGCGTCACAAAGCCACGTTATCCTACTTGAGCGGCGCCATTGTGCGCCCAGATAAACGCGCGATACACAGTACGCTTAATATTGTAATCTATGAATATTTTCTATTGCGCGGTAAGTATGTGGAAAGCGTGATACAGACTTTGTGTTATGGAGAGGCTTTTTGTTCTGGGTGTGATTCTAGACGAAGTGGCAGGTTCTTAGACAGGTTATTGGCAAAGGAGAATTTGGAGGTGTTGTAGGTACCGTCAACTGTGGCATCTTTACTTTCCATAAGCAACTTAACCAATGAGAACTTTAAAAAAATATCTCTTGATCACTAAAAATTTGTTACAAATAGTAGATTATTCTTCTTCTGTATTGGTTGGATATTAAATGGCGGCAACAGATTTTCAGTTATCGAGAGAAATTTACGTACATTTCTCGTTGGTGAAGTTGTTCATGGATGGAGTATAGATGTCACAGTTGACCGTACCTTCTTCTTTCTATGAAATAATAGCTATCAATGCATCAAGCTGGACTGCCTCGTGGGGCTATTGTTCGCTAGCGCTACTTATGGACAGGCCCTGGTTTCGATTTCCAGGTCGGGCAAACTTTTTGGGTTTTTCAATCTGGAATTTCTCATTAGCACCCCGGAATCTGTTTTTGTGCAAAAGGTTCGCCTCCTATTACATGGGACTTTAACATAACTGACGAAATAGGTATACCTCTGCTCAACCCTTCGGGGTAACAAGGCGTTATGTTATGTTATATAATAGCTGTCAATTGCTTAGGTATAGGATCGACACGCCTCATTAGATACCTGCAGGCTTAGCACGAGCACCGATTTGTCGACGGAAGAATAAACATGGCTTAACTAAATCATGTACAATAGGAGAAGATAGCTATGTTCTTCTATTAATTATCACAGTTATGCGTTCTAAAGAAATCATGATTTTGTAGATATATACTGTGTATATACTTTTCGTATATACTTTGTGTCAGTGTGATTTGACAGTTAGGGAAGAAATATTCTTCTGAAACAGTCGTAAAAGTACCTAGACAAAGATCCGAAAACGAAACGGAAGACAAAATGACAGATTGTAGTAGGATATCTACGGTGCGATGTCAAAAATGGACAAACGAAATGTGACTTTGTATAGAAAAGCACTGTCTATTCTTCGTGGAAATAGAAAGCGTCATACTAAGCCTGCTGCTATAAAAAGGCTCACTGATTGGTCTAGGGTTTACTGTTCTCAACAGAACCGTGAACTTTGTTTCTGTTGCGCAGGAATTTCAGTATATATTAGCAAACGTTTGGTGTCATGTGTCTACCCGCCCCTTTTCACACACATGTTATTGAGTCAGAAGAACTATACATTAGCACAATTTTGTTGGTACAGATATCTTATTCACGGCCGGGCCGCCTCCGCCGCCTCCGCCGCGCCTGGCTCGTCGGCGCCCGCTGCCGTGACGCAGCAAAACCTGCGAAATAACACCTTCCCGGCCCCAATTCACACCAAAGCCTCGTTGAAACGATTCAAATCAGAGATTTCAGGACGATACCCGATTGTATTATTCCGGTTTCGTAACCAAAAATCCAATTGTAGTCGGATCCCTTTCGGGAAAATTTTCGGAGTCCCGCTGAGATTGCCTGAATCGAACCGGCCTTCGTGGGAATGAATAACCGCGAATAATACGTTGTCATCCGCCATTATTATCTCACAATGATACAGTGCTTTTACGATAAAAATCTCGAATAACAATTCAGCAACTAGACTCTGTTATCCGCGTAATGTTATTTTAAATAAAAGAAGATATAATAATAATTTATTTAATAGTAGTCCATTAAAACAATTATTTCAATGTCTTTATTATAATAAGCATGTAGGTTTTCATGTTGTGATGTCAGCCGTAAAAACATTAGCCAAAATGGCCGGATTTGAAAATAACTTCATACACGGTAGCGATGTGTGTGAGATAACAACTGAAATAATATGTTTGTTATATGCAATTATATGTCTAAGTGCATAATAACTGTCAGCGAGCTCGACGTCGATGCAGATCTGCGTGTGACGTTTTTTTTTATAGTGATGGACAAATCAGTAATCTATCCGAAAGACCTTTACAGTAGTGATGGGTCGTTGACGGTTTTTCCGTTAGCGTAACGTCAACGCTGATTTACGTTCGTCTACTAGTTAAATTCGTCAAGGAGTTAACGTGCAACTAATGTCGAGTTGCAACGTAATCCGTTCATTCATTGAACGGTTTGATTCAACGCTGCGACGTTCAACGATTCTTATATTGGTATACTTTTCCTAAATAAAATATTTCAGAAATCAACTCTTGTGTACGTTACTTAGAGTTCAAATTCTACGACAAGACCGTCGCTCGGAATCTATGATGGTATTTTTAACGTAATTTTTTTGCTCAGTACGTTACGTACGTTTGCAAATTTAGTTTAGTTCATTATTAAACGAGTTATTATTCATAAACGTCGTTGAGAAATTCAACTAGTTGATTCATAAACAGTTAACATTAATACGTTGACAGGAGATCAAGGGTTGATTCAACTAGTTCGCTGATTCAACGGCCATCGCTACTTTACAGCCTATCCTGGTAGAACCAGGAAAGCCAAGAGAAATCATTCAAGGCGCTTTCAACTAGTTCTCAACTTTTTGATTATTATTCTTTTCTTCGAACTTTTCTTCACTTATCTCAGTTAAAATACCCTCTACGTAATAATCCTAACGAATGTTATACATACGAAAGTAAGTTTGTTTATGACGCTTTCACGCTAAGATGGCTGAACGGACGGGCATGACATTTGGCACACATATAGACCATGCCCTGGGTAAGGACAAGGCTACTTTTCATCCTGGATCGCAGACGAGGTCACAGGCAACAGCTGGTATATAATAAGTTAGGTGCGCTTTGCGCAGTCAGTTTCTCCACCAAATGTTGCTGCCTGGCTAAGTACCTACGTTATGAACTAAACCAAACAAGACATTTAAAAAATTCTATTTGGGTACACCTATACCATTGTCCAACACCAATAGAAACAATTTATTGCTTATACCGATCATCATTTCAGCCGAAAGACGTCCACTGCTGGACATAGGCCTCCCCCAAGTTCCGCCACTTCGACCGGTTCTGTGCTTCACGCATCCAGCGGACTCCTGCGGCCTTCACAAGGTCATCGTCTTACACCTTTACATCTAAATAAAATTGAAGTGTCCGTTTGCAATTTCTGAATAGCAGCTTTTTACGAAATGCAATTATGAAAGTAGGTACATATATTTATGGTACGTACTTATAACAAAATATTTTTTTTGTGTGTCCGTTTGTTCCGGCTAATCTTCGAAACGGCTGGACTAATTTTGACGGGACTGTCACTGGGAGATAGCTGTTATTATAATTTGTTGGGATAATTTTCGATATCCACGCGGGTGAAACCGCGGGCACAGCTAGTTTATTACATGGCATTTAAAATAGTACTACTTTAAGATATAAGTTTTAGCCCGTCGTGTGTCTGCCCGCCCTGAGGCACGGTGCTCATGATAAATGGCTTGCACTGCGCATGGGCATGCCTGTGCGTCGGTACAGGTTCCGTAATAACTAGGTTCAGTACTGGCAGGGCGGTTATTGATTAAAAAGTATTGTCAAAGTCATTATTTACTAGCAATTTTTAGAACTACAAGTTTTACAAAAAATGCACAGTTGATGTAGTCGACACCATACAATGTTAGTATTAACTTTTGTGAACTCTGCAATATATTTTCGTGGATGTATTAAAATCGCTCCTAAAAGTTTATCGACGTTTTTCGAAAGTCTGTAAACTTAAAACAAACATCAGGCACAGTTCGCCAGTTATGTGTATGGTGTCTCTGGTGGTGGATACCAGTTGTTTCTCGCCGAGTAAGATATGTTAAGCTTGAAAACAAATTAAGAAAAAAATCACCCACTCTCACTCATCTGTTGGGAAGACGGAGTGGGCCATAATCCACCTGGCGGGCCCAGTGCGGGTTGGTAGATGTTACAAGTCTACGCATTTTTGGTGAATCGGTGAAGGTCGGTGAAAAATTCGAAGACATGAGTGTGGTCTTAGAATATTTGGTTTTAGTACATGCCAGTTTCCTCACGATATTTTCCTTCACCGTTTTAAGAGCAGTGGTGATGAAATTAAATACTCAAAGTTGCCTGCCTCGGTTTGAACTCACGGCCTACAACTCGTGTCGGCCTCGACTTACGTCTCCCCGCCGTCCCCGTCTTAAAATAAAATAAAAACAAATGAATATTACACTAATTCAAAGCAGCGTAACTGAATGTTTTTGGTACCTGGTATAACACTAAGGTACCTACCAGAACATTATGAACATCATATTCATCATTTCAGTCGGACGACGTCCACTGCTGGACATAGGCCTCCCCCAATTTGGGGGGCTTGCCATAATCGCCACACTTGGCAGGCGATTGCAGTATGGTGGTTAGATGCATGCATGCGTTAGCTTAACTACTGACAGGTCATACGAATTACTTCATATCATTGTTTATTTAACTTGACTGCATAAACCATTTATTTTTTATTTTTTATTAATTAAATTTTCATTTATCGTTGAATGATGGTTATATGCTATTATTGTATAGAATCAAGTTCTTCCAACATGACAGACAGCTGTGCTGCTGGGGTGTTTGTTGCGCCACTTCTTCTTCCCAGCTAAAGCACTAGGAAGTGGTGAAGGGCGGGCTTTTTGGGGGGACTGTCTTATTTAATTTTGACGTTCAAAAAGTGCTGACTCTCAGCCTAGTTTGAATAAATGACTTTTGATTTTGATTTTGATTTTTTTGAGAGAACGCTGCTGCCCATTCTCTAGTAAGTCGACACCCACGGGAAGAAATGGGATGGTGCTATTCTTTACTTCCGGCACCACACGGAATACATTACGAACGTTAGGACAATATCATTAAATTTTGTGTCATGATATTATTATTTAAAACACCCCAATTACAACATTTCACGATAAAGATAATACTAAAATTGTGATTGGTATGTCTACGTGTTGTACGCTGCACGGTGTACCATGATAAATGACTGCACAGTGTACGCTCCGTCGGTGTACCTTGGCGAGACGGGGCACTATAGTGCGGCTGACTCGTGTTGGCGTAGGACTTTTATTTTTAATCGGTATTTTGAATGCAGATTTTTGAAATTGTGTTGCAATTAAAAGCCATTATTTAGATTATATTTATGTGTGTATGGTGCACGCATTTTAATTGTAAAGTGACCTTACAACTGTAACTTGCACGCACATATCAAAAGAAGTGTTAATCAACGATAGATAGCCGCGCTGTGAATTTTTTCTGTTAGTTTCCTATTTGAAAAAATCAGGTTGTATTTTGATCACGCAAAGAGCTTACAAACAACGATTTGAATCACGCAAATAATTTTACTGGACACAACTTGCCTGCTACGCCGTAGTTCAGCGTATGCTACGTTGCGTAGCGTGTAGCGTAGCTACGCTGCATAACGAGCGACTCGCGTCGCCCTGTCCGACGCGGGTTTTACTTTTGATCTAAGGTAATATTTTTATAATTTTATAAATAAACTAACATTATTTTCTTTATTTGAATAACACTTCCAATCACCTTCATTCGGTCGAATGTTTCTGTGCCTTTTTATACTAATTTTAGGATATGTCATATTCATATCCTTTTAGTAAAACGCTGTTATTTTGACATCACACACAGACAATATTATTTATTTTTATAGATGTTATAATAATTCCCTGTCACTGTTATTTACTTAGCAAGTGGAAGTTTACGAAAAAAACAACTGTCTTTGTTTTGGTATTTTTGTTTTTTGCCACCAACTTCCGAAATTTAAGTAAATTTTCACTAAGTAGTGTTTTTTTTGGAAGTCGGTTATGTTATTAAGCTTTAATGCTGGGACACAGATTTCCTCTCTGTGAGAGAGAGTGGGCCGTAATCCACCATGCACGCTCAGTGTGGGGTGGTTGATAACACATGTCTTCGAATTTTTGTTTCTAGCAGTGGTGATGACAAAAAAATTACAAAGTAAAGCGCCTGTTTCAGGTTCGAACCTACGACCTACAACTCGTAAGTCACGGTCGTTATCACTGGGCCACCACTGCTCTTTAAGTCAAAGCTCAATAAAATAAATCGTAACTCGGCCAATTCTCTGCTCCCCCACTATACCTCAGCAAAGACACAAAACAATGTCAATCGAGCTTAACAGTGAGCAGTGAGATGATGACGTCACTAAACGTCACTCCCCACCGAGACAAAGATAACGAGCATCCACGAGCATCCACGAGCACCAGATTTGTGTACGGAAATTTATGAATACCTCCACAATACTGATATTGCGAGGAGACACGATGACGCGATGACGTAGCGGAATATTGAGTGTCTTGTGAAAATTGTTTTAATGTCCTTATCATCCTGTATCTGGAATAATAAATTATGTGTGTTAAAGAGGTAGGAAGATGGCCAAGACAGACATGTCGCTTCTGCGCGATGCGACGGTTGTAGGTGAAGTTTTCATAGAAATTGTTCTACTAGAGTCACGTCGCGCCTGTATGCGGGGAGTTAAAATAAAATTTGTGAGACACTGGGCACTGGGTTCTGATGATAAATCTCATGATAAATGATTCGACTGGCTGTAGTCTTAACGATTAACTACAACAGTGGATGTTTTTTTTATAGTTAACATATCCTGCTGATCAGGTAGTGAAGTTAGCTAAAAGTACACTGTCAACAATGTCAATCCCTAACATTAGGCGGAATGGTAGTTCACTTCATCTCTTTTTCCACGGTGATATTTTTATAGAATAGCACTACAGGCTTCGAGAAACTTAGAGTAAGTAGGGAGACAAGTTTGATATCAATGCGTCGTCACACACACAAACACACGTTTAGTCTTCGTCTCTGAAGCAACTAGCTGCAACTTCAGACTGACTGCCAATGCTTTGTCTTCGAGTATGATTTTGAAACTGAACTCGACAAGAGAAAATCTATGAGAAGTGGGACACTGATTTCTGGTGCAAATGTCATGCTAAGTGATTTGACTGGCTTTAGTCATTTCGGTCAACTACAACAGAGGATTCTTTTATTAGAAATCTTATCATGCTTCTAGAAACTATGAGTAGGGGAAAGTTGCTATGAATGAACCAATTAACTTTTCGACTTTATATCTTAAAAAGTGTTAAAATGAAAGCGGTTTAATATTTTTATTTCATAGGACCTTTATTTATAATAATCAAACGTACAAACAATTCGGGCTACCACTTTTTGATATAAACGAAGAAAACTAAATCTTGGGCTGTTGCCTTCTTTGGACCATGGGCACCTTCATTGAACCACCGAGTTGCCATAAATGGACTTCGAGAAATTTGTTATATAGGTCCAATCGAGGCATCTCATAATAATGATCAATTTGACTAAATTATGAATTAAAAACTCAAAAAGGGAATTTTTAATGGGATCAGCAACAGTTCTGTAAAAACACGATAAAGTTTTAAATTTGCAGCAACTGCTAATTCCGTAAAGTAATTAAGTCACTTACGGCACTCAGAACAAGATAACTATGTTATAAAAATCACATTTTAAAAGGCACAATAGATTTTTATGTGATATCTCAAAGATTTAAATTATTATTTACAAGTGAAATCTATGTTGTGCAATGAGGGCACAGGTACTTTCTGACATGTTGTTTAACAGAAGCACCATCAACATGTACCCAACCCAGGTCCAATTTCGGCAAGCCACGATTGCAGCGGTAAGTCCCGTCTTTGCGGAGTGGCTTGACAGGCGGCATGGCGTCCTCACCTTCTGCCTGACGCAGGTCCTCACCGGACACGGTTGTTTTTGGAGGTTCCTGTTTTGGATAAGGCGGGAGGACACGCCCGGATGTTTCCATTGCGAAGATCACCCTGAGGACACGGTGGAGCATACAGTGGAGGTATGCCCGGCTTGGGCAGAGCACCGCCGTGTCCTCTTGGAGGCGATCGGCGGCGGCGATCTCTCGCGTCCGGCCCTGGTCCAGGCCATGGTCAGGAGCGAGAGTGCATGGGTAGCCGTCGCTTCCTTCAGCGAAGCAGTGATGCTCGCAAAGAGGGAGGCGGTGCACGTGAGGGAGAGGCAGTACAAGCGCCCTCTCGGCCCTTGCCTCCGCAAGAGACGCCCTGGGCATCGGGAATCCCAGGCTGATGCCCGGCCACCGTAGGCGCGGGCTTGCGGACGTCGAGTAATGGGTAGCTCGCTGTCCCGTAAGGACCAAGCCCGGTTCGACGGCGCGTTGTGTACCACGCGCGCCACAAAGAGATGTCAACACCAACTGGCCCTTGCGGACCCCGCAAGGGCCGATGCCTGCCAGGGGTGCAGGTTGTTCGAAAGAGATAGCGTCGCCCCTGGGACACAGGCAACTGAGGGAACACGGGTGGGTTTTAGTCAGTAAAAGTCTGATAGACCCTCCTGCTCCACCCAGAACGTGAGAAGTTATTTGATGATTTCCTACCCTCAAAAAAATAAAAAACCCAGGTACATTAACATTTCACATTTTAGGCAGATTTTGCAAAACCATTATTCTATATTCTTATTAGCTTGTTTACTAGTTGACGGTTGAGGTTATTTTGTGGACAATTTTGGCTTCTTCTGCTTTGGAACAATTGCGTTCTCGTCTTCGGTAGTTTCGTACGGCGACGAACTAAATTCTTCACTGCTTTGTGCTTTCAGACTCCTTTTCCGCAATTCGTAATTCTTTTTTTCGGCGACATTATGGAATTTTAATTTTAAAATGATTTTTCTATGGTTTTATTTTTCTTGGGACCTATTCTCATAATGATTAGTCGAAAAAATACAATAAAAAGTTGCTATGATTGGACCGGTTCTACGGTGGAACTCTCTTCAGGTCCATTGATGGCAACAAGGTACTGGTTCATAAAAACTAAACTAAAAGGTAAATGGTCATAATTAAGCAAAATTGAGTACCACTCATGGAATCAAAAATAAACTGTCCAATATTTCATAACAGTGCACGCAGACAAATATGAAAACAATGTTACTTACGTCAAATTGTCCAGAGTGAAATTATTCGATTTTGACCGACGCGACGCAAACAACCACACGCGTCACTCCTCACCAGGACCCAGCGTCACTGAGGTAAGAGGAGCGTACAACTGAGTCGCCACGGACTCCTTTCGACTAGTTTGGGTGTTGCTAGATTGCACAGTTTTGGAAATACCTTGGTGGTCCAATGAAAGAGCTAGTCCAATGATCGCAACCTTCCACGAGCACACACACGTTTAGTCTTCATTTCTGAAGCCACTAGCTTCAACTTCCCGTTTAGCTGACCGACTCCCTGACAATTCTATAGTGCCTGTAAATTGTTTAATTGAAATAATTGTATTTGCCCATGTAGGTTTAAGTGTAATAAAATATTTTGATTTTGAAGAGATATTTATACTGTTGCTGGTTGATTCTACTCATCAACTCCCATTATCTTGCTCAAAACAGTAAAATATTTATTGCCACAAGTATACCAGACCTATCAGTATGACTAAAATATTCCTCCTTCGCTTACATCAGATATAAAATACACAATATCTCCGGGCACTTCCTACGATTGGTCGAGAGTCGAGGTGCAGAGCGGATGTGACGTCAGAGCTGCTATCTCCGCAGCTGATTGCTCATAAACCCGTCGTCGACTGATAACACGGTGTCGAACTTTGAGAATAGACCCTCGAGATATGAGTACGGAGGTTGTAGGTATGCGAGAATACCTTGTTATGATGTTATTAGCGTAGATTATGGAGTATGTAGATTACGTTACGTGGAAATTGAGGAAAATTCAATAGCCTTGAACTTTTTACTACTTAAATAAGAGTTTTATTTTAAGCTTTTGGTGGCTTACGGGTGCTCATTGTTGGACACTACGACACGCCATAGGTCCATGTACACGAAATTTCAAATGTCACCATGTTTTCTCGAAGGGTTAGACAGAGGTATACCTACCTACCATACTGCGCCAGTAAATATTAAAGTCCAATATAATACTTACATCTCTAGAGGAGGCCACCACCTTCAATTAAATGAGGAGTTTTTACTTGATAATAAATCTGACGTCATAGAATTTAAGAAAATGTAGTCTATTTAGAAAGTAAGTTTCATTGTTATTTCTTTTAGTTTTTGTATATTTATTTTTAATAAGAAATATTGAGTAAATTTTTAACCAGTGCGCAAACTGTATAACGTTGTTAACCGACGTTTATAAATGTTGTATAAGCGACGGAAAATTTCTGCGCTGGACGGTCTATGATGATATGATGAATAAATTAATGGTTACCGTTTGTTCTCTGGTTAAAAATGTATCCTGTATAAGTTTTTTTAATTTTTATTTATTTATAATACTTACGGGGCGAGTCTATTGCCATCAACCGGGGACAATACCAGAATCCAGCGCTCTAATCGCGTAACACACTATCAATCAGAATCTGAATCATTTTGACGGATATTGCTAATCCATTGCTTCATATGTTCGAAAAATTTGTCTGCTCAACAATGTAAATAACGCAATGGATGTTGTTTAACTGTCAAAATGAAAGCCATTCCTACTGTTAGTGTGTTACACAAGTACCCTGACGCCGATTGAGGATCACACGGAAAAACCCAAAACACTTCGGCCGACCTGGGAGTCGAAACCAAACCGCGAGGCTCGGTATGTACTGAATTCATCAGCAATGATGGCTCTTTATAGATACTCGGTCGACAAGAACATAATATTTCCCTTTAGGTTAAAATTGCATGTCATACGAAAAATTAAGAAAAACAAATAGACAATAAGGTGCAATAACCGTGTCTATAACAAGTTTTCCTGAAAGAACCAGCATGGCCATTCATCGTCCACAATGGTTGCGTGCCTCCCTACTCTCATTGTTTTAATCTGCCATCACTAATTGCCAGGGAAGGGACGGCATTTTAAATATCCCCGCAAACGTTTTTAACAACCACCTCATTGCATTTTAAAAGAAAGGATTATAATTTCTTTTACTAAGGCCGGATCGGGGATCTTTTATTAATTCTACCGAGTTGTTTAAAGATTTTTTTTGTTGGATTTTTTAAATTCACTTTTGCTCGTAAGTTTTGGTGGTCTTGCCTCGAAATTATGTTCTTGACTGGATTTGAGGATTTTTTTTACTTAATATAAAATGTTGTGGGATGCCAAAAATGTAGGGTAACTAAAGTATCTTGATACCTAATTTCATTGAGAGGATCACTGGTTTTGGTTTCTCATTGAAATCTTTGTTTTAAAATCAATGCATGCAGTACCTATGCCATCTAAATCCCTGTAGATGCTTGATTGTGCTAGCTCTTGAAGGAACCATTGGGTAGAAGTTCAAAAATATAGGGTAGCTAAAGTATCTTGATACCTAATTTTATTTGGATGAACAGTTTTTGGTTTCTGAATGAAATCTTTGTTTTAAAATCAATGCATCCAGTATGTCGTCTAGATGCTTGCTTTTGCTAGCTCTGTAAGAAAACCTTTGGCGAAAATTACATTGAAAAAAAAAAAAACAATAAACATTTTTTTAAATGATGAACCTACTTAGATTGGAAATTTTACCAAGTATTCCATTATCAAGGAATGAATGCAGTGTGCTGCCAAATTAATCATTGTATCGTGGTGTATGCGTGACACTTGATGCATGTCTGGCCTGTAATTCATGCCCAACATGACAGATGGCGCTACCGTCGACGGTTCTCATGATACTGTAGAAGTTGTGGGGTTAAACATAGGCAATCGTACTATTTAGTGTTGTTAACGTTTTATCCAAGCAAACTTACGCGTACTTACTGAAAATACTATTTTCAGAAAGTACGAAGTGGCAGTACTAGCTTGGATTGAAGTTATTAAAAAAAGAACGAGTAGTAAGGAAAGCACGTGATCAAACGTGATTGCCGGTATTCTTCCTCCATTTCAACATCTAGCTACAGAACTGCAACATTTTACTCCAAGCACAACCAAAAGTCGTGTTTACACAAACACGACTCAAGAAACATGATGTTCTCTTAAATATCATACGACTCATAGAAAATACAATACACAACGCGCAGGCACGGTTGGCGAAACGAAGGTGCGCAGGTTTTTGCGTCCAAATGGCGAAATAATGACAGGCGTACGTACCGCGTCGGGTTTTACCACGTCCTCCCCGCATGCTAATACTGCACGATGAATATTTATAAACGTGATCCGACACTATGGAAAAAAAATCGATAGGATCAAGAATTTTTTTCGTACTTTTTTATTTAATGTGCTGTTTTTTTTTCTGGAAAATAATCATGGGTTTCTGATTTTTCAGGCATAATTTTATATCGAAGAATTAAAATAATGAATTGTTTGCACGCAAAAGTTGCAAGAGTAAAGTGGGCGAAATGTACCTAATCATAGCTCTTTTACGATATCACATAAAAGGATATCTACCAATACCATCGATTAATGTGGCTTAAAAACAGTAAAAAATACTAACTATTTATTTCCGTAAATCGGTTGAAAAACATTTTCAAACGTCAATTTTCTTTTTGTTTTAAAACTGCGTAATGTTTTCCTATCATAGGTACTACTCTGAAAAGTAATAGGTACCTAAATAAACTGAGAGGTACACAGACAGTTTAACGCTACACTATCGTAGTCATATTTAAAAACAAGCTAAACAATCTGTTAGTTAAAAAGCGATGAGTATCTCCGATTGTGTACCCATTAGAAAAGGGGAGGGTGGGCTTTCCTAGGATTTAAATTTAAATTGCAACGGTCTCTATCTAACGAGTGTCACTCATGTCGGAGCTTGATAGATCGATGATTGTATCGAGAGCCGAGAGAACATAATCCTTCATAAATAGATACGTGCAGGTCTGGTTTACTTTTGGGCTTGCATTTTAGATTTTAAAAGGGCTTTGAATATTGTTTGATTTCAGTTTTTTTGTCTTTATTGAAGCTTAAGGAACTTAAAATCTTCTTGTTTTGCGTATAGTGATTTTACAATTTATAATTTCTATGCACTCATAAATATTGGATAGGAAAATCAATTTTTTACTCCAGTTTGTGTACTTTGTAATTGGAATATTCACCTCGATTTTGTATGGCGACCTCACAAGCATTATTGTGTTACTGTTGAAGGGGCTATCAAGATATAGATCAACACACATTTTCATAAAATTGTCACGATCAAAACTAACCTTGAAGAAAGAAACAACTTTGTCGTTCAAACACAAAATAAAAACACAGTTATAAATGCACATAATTTGAACGGCAGGCCGCGAGATATCTAACAGAAGGAAAATATTAAAGGGAAGTTTACCTACATTTTTAAAAGAAGTTTTCTTTATCCGACGAATAAATCGAAGGTGGGAGGGAGAAGTTACCCGGCGGACGTAGAAATCTGTTGTTTTATTCATGAAAAAATAAAGAAGGGAAAAATGTGGAATGCCAAGCGGTTTGTTTGAGGAACTAAGTTAAAGTTTGCTAGCAAACATGAAACCTAGAACTTTAGTGCTTAAATTGAAAGCAGGTGAACAATGAGTATACATTTGTAGGATGACATGAAAAGTGTGGAGGAAAATAACAGATGCTTTAGAAGAAGCTCAATTCTTGGATTGTTAAAACCTGTATTTTGAATTAAATATAATAATGACAACACCATTTGGGCTGTATCTATGCCTTCAAAATATTTCTGTAAATATAAACAATTTCTAATTTCTCGCATTTGAGAGATTGAGTATATTCACGCACTTTGTCGTATCCTTGCTGCCCTTAAAAAATCTTAGCAAAATTCAATTGTTCCAACAAGAGTCTCCAAAACATTGAGTCGTGTTCGAAACAAGTGTACTTGTTGACAAATCCTCACGCACGGTATCCATTAAATAATGCAAATTTGTTGTAATCCCCACTCCGCGAACCGCCGGCTGGGAGAGAAATATTTAATTTTCATAAAGTATACATTAGAGGAACAAGTCGGGGGACTCACTGCCTTGTTAACTGAACCGCAGAAACACTTATAATATACCTATTTTGAAGACGCTCGGTATTAATTAAAAAGCTGGCTTTTATGGCGCTTTAAATGTGATTTAGATTAAGTTTGTAATGGACCTGAAATCCACTGAAATATTGTAAATGCGAAAGTAAGAAAAGTAGCTCCTTTGTTTTCGTTAAGATTTCTGACGATTTTTTAAACTTTGTTACATGAGTGTGACAATTCTCCCTTTGTTCCTCTTATAAGATTTTTAGTTCGGGAGCTTGGAATGATGTATCAATATTGAATTCTAATTACTGTTTCATTAAACTAGTTTTTATAAAAGATCCTAATACATAATATACAAACATATCCCTAGTAGCTCTTAAAGAAAAACCTTCTCTAATAAACCCGATACTATGGCCAACTATTATAGACACACAATCGTTGTCAGTTCGACGCGAGCCGACAGCAAATTTGCATATCACCAATATTATATCGTCACGCGAAAAACGTATCCCTTACGCCTGTGTACACATGAATGACGCGTGATGCTGCCGACCTTCCCTGACGTCATCCATCATTCGACGTGGCGCCTGCACCTAGACTCGTGACAGCGCGGGTGGAACTCCAAAACACAATCAATAATCAACTGTGTATTTGGATAAATAAGGTTGGAATTACAGTGTTGAGGTATAGTGAAAGGTGGCACTCCACCTCCCCGCGAGCGAGGGAGGATCCCTGTCAAACGCTGGCGAAGAGTTTGACAGACGCGGGGCGCGGAGTATTTGACATGAAGGGGCTTGTTTGATACGGGGGTGAGCTGACAGCGGGGAGGGGGGCAAATTCTGCCCGGTCATGAATAGGCAATGGGCCCGCTTTATTTATAAAGATTGTTAGCCCGAACACGGGCCCAGTGAACTTCTGTTGAAAATAAACACATCGTTCCTATTGACGTATGTAGATAGTAGTCCCATTCGAATACCGTCCAATTTCCGATTAGCTTCGAATATGGAAAATGACGGGAGTCTGATTGGAATGCTAATCTGGTATGAATGTGGGAGTCTCGAATTGGGATCATTAAGAATAAAGTTGACAGCTTGTACGAGAGTATTCTCTATTAGGAATTTAGAAATGGTCTACGTTTTCAGTACTCTTTGCATCGCCAAATAAATTCACTACCAGCATGACGATATTCCTCGTTAATTTATGAAACTGTATCGTGGACAAGTTAAGGAATAAACAAAGCACTAATTCAACAGCCCGACTCTGCCCCTGCAGAGGGCACATCCGCGTTGATATTTCACTTCTCAACCAAAAGAGCACATAAGAGTTTATCAACGACAATTTAATTCAAGCAACCGCAACGCTACCCTCTAGCATCTTGTTAGGGGGAATAAAATCCATAAAAGACACGGAGTTGCGGAGGCAGCGTTGGGTACAAAATTTGATTATTCCGCGAGGTTGGCCTATCGCCAGCGTTTGACTATTTATCAAGAGCTTACCGCACTCGACGGTTTACAAGGATACTAATCATCGATACGGGAACTGTATAGAGTTGTGGAGCTGTGTTAAGTGGCATGAATGTGTGACAAAAAAAAATCATTTTTGTTGGTAGTGGGGTGGTATCGGATTGGTTTTTGGGTAACGTCTCTAAGTGTGGAAATTATGACTACTATTATTGTATTGGGTTTCCCACCTGTAAAAACAATTAGAAGTGTTGATAGTTTTTTTTTGTGACGTCTGCTATTTGTCAGTAGTAGCCCGGTCCGGTTGATGGCAGTAGGCTCGTCCTCTGTTGCAAGAGAAGAAAATATAACTGGCGAAATGTGGGTGTACAATAGCACCCTGCACCTCTGCCTAACGCTTCAGAAAATACAGGCGTGATTTTATGATAACCACGGCAAATAAAGTTTTACCTTCTGTGGATGTGGCTATAATCATTTGCGACTTCTCTACCGGTAGAACATAAAAACTTTCTTTTTCTATTAATGATGCGTAAACACGGGCAACTAAATTGCGCAATTCTTGGCAGTTTGGTTTCCTGTGATAAGTATATTGCAATAGAGTCACCCATATGCAGCAATGGCTGTTTAAAGTCAAAGAGACAATCTCAAAAAGTACAATAGACACATAAATACACCATAAATGAAGCAAGTGAGGAGTATGAGGCGATATAAAATGTTAAAACTATTTTTGTGGTTGTATTAAGAATGAGTCTGAAAAGAGTAGGTCCTCTAAGATATTGAATGGTCAAGCATGTTGTTAATAAATCTGATCAAAATGATTGAATATACTCTCTTGCCTCTGAAGAGCCTGTATGAATAACCTTATCTTTTGATTTGCTCTTCAATTAAAAGCGTACAAAAAACCTAAACCAAAAATACCCGAGTGAAGCTGACGCAAGTCATTAGAGAATATTATTTACGAGGTGGTGGTATTCTCCACTCTATGTTTATGACATCAAAGTTGTGAATTTTATCGAGTTGTTTTCTTATTGACGTAACATTTACATTGGTATTATTTTTCAATCCAGACTTAGGTACTTATTATTTTATGATTCACTATCAACGTTTTTATTACTAGTAGATGTATTTTGAAAGAATATGCGCATGTATTTTAGTCTCGTCCCGACTACATAATTTAATACTTTTCAAATTTAAATCATACCAAAGTACAAAGGTACATAATATTAGTTAATTCTGTATAAATATTGAGATCGTTGTGTAATTAATGTTTCTGGTAGGTAGCTGGTACCTTACTTATTACTACACATATAGCTTCATTAATTTACCTCATTATAATTAAGTAAGCAGTTATAATTATACGTGATGATGTGCAAACGAATGACGAAACGATTGGTAATTATCTCTATTTATTAATTGCTTAAAAGTAGAAACATTAATTGACATTCGAACGAAATACTGATGGACATTATTAGTCATAGGGGATTAAAAAAAATATCCATCGATTAGACAAATTATAGTCGCTTTAAGTACCTATTTATCGTATTTGTTAATGTATAGAAATATGTAACTAATTAATCGATCTATTACATGTCTATAGGTACTAGATTTCTATGAAAAGCTCTAATAGCAATTAAAATACCTAATTTACTTCATTGTATTAACTTCATAAGCTGTAGTTATGGGAATTATATGTAATCTATTAATATCGACATTTCTAGTAAATTCTTTACTTGTAGATTGGAGCACTTACTTGCATTTATAAAACGCGTTTTGCATGTTTTTAATTGTAATAAATTGCTACACCATTGATGTAATCGTTATAATATTTTTATAGACATAAAAGTAAGTATAAGTACTTACATAAAGATAATTTAAATAAATAAAAATATAAACAGGTCAGTATTCCTTGAAGTACCTAAGTATTTTTACGTATCTGATTCCCATGTTCATATTTGAAGCAAAGCCACAGCCTAAAAACACCGCATTATTAAAAATAATAATAACAGATAAATATAACAGAGCATTAAAATGAACCCCTTGAGCGTTTGAGAATCGCGCTAGGGTTGCTTCCGTCGTCCATGATTTATGGCTCGCGAGATTTCGCCTCGGGCTCGCGTTTCCTTTTGTCGCTCGATCCGGCTTTGTGGCAACCCTCGGCGTAATAGACAGCCGATGATTCGATTCTGTAATGAATTCATGCTGCGTTCTCAGGGTTTTATACAGTTGTTTTAGCTTAATTAATATGCTTAATAGGGTTTTATGTTTCAATTAGGTGTTTTGTTGAATGATGAGTAATTATGTTCGCGTGTTGCGGTACTTGTGGTAGTGTGTTAAAGTTGCAGTAAAAAGCTACTGTAACCTATTGTGTGTTTGCAATAAGTATGATTTACCGGTAGTCAGAAGCTAAAAAGTCTGACGACCAGTCTTACCAGGGAGTATCGTGCTACCCAGTAAGTATTGTGGAGGTTGGTTAGGCAGTCGCTCCATCTAAAATACTGTTATTCAGCTGCATTCGGTTGAACCCCAATTTATTTAGGAAAAGTTTGTGCATAATGATTACAATAGGTATGCGTTGTGAGGGTAAAATAATGTGGTTTTGAGTTAACAACCTTCATTATGGTGGTAGGTAGCATATTTTTTTAAATCCTCCAAAGTCTCAGCTTAAACTATTTACGAAAGTTATAAGTAAGTACATAACCGGCCACACGGCTCGCCAAACGATCTTAGCTCATAATACTTACATGTTCGCATCATGTACCGTCATCCCTCATAACATCAATGGAGGGTGACTTTAATAAAACAAAAGATACAGCATGTCGGCAGTGCGCGCCCGATCTGGCGTCTGTCAAATAATGATGCTCATTTGTCAAACGCAATCGGGATACTGCGATGTTCTTTATTTGAGTTTACTGTGGTTATACTGCATAAGTTATTCAATCAAATATACTGTGGCTTTTGGTATGTGAGGGATATTGTTCAAAAGTTTTGCTTGCATTTGGTGTGTTGGTACCTATTACTAGGCATGTAAGTGATTTTATACTGAAGTAAAGCTGCGGAATAGAGTGTGGTTTAAGTTAAGTCTGCTTGTTTGAGAAATACCTAAAACGGAAAATGTTGGCTTACAATAAATGCATAAGTAGAATATTTACATAATATACAAGCTAACATACCATCCATCCATCAAAAATTCGTTGTTGGTTGAATAATAAGAATTATAAATTATCTGTCCAATTTTTCACACACATAATCTAGGATAAACAATAAGTACCTATGTATGTGAACTATTTTATATAAATAGACACCTACATAAATTAACACTCACACATACAAAGCATAAGGGATGCCCTCATAAAGACAAGGAATAACCAACGGATGGGAGGTTCGCCGTCGATCCCATCATTTCTTTTATATTTTTTCATCAAAATCACACGTGACGCCTCAATGTCATTTTCATATGACGAAAAAAAATGTTTATTAAGACGCCGCCGACGCAATATTACAATATTGTACTAGTGAAATATGGAAAGTGATTTTTTACGAGAATATAACAAGGTGTACATACTATGTGAGATTAAAAGCGAAGGGTTGGCCTTATTAATGTTTATGTGAGCTTGTAAGTCGGCTGTTTTATTAAAACTAGGTATAAGGAGGTAATGTTTCAAATTTTGTCATGTTTACTTTTTAGGTTTTGAGTAAAAAAAGTGTTTAATTGAAAGAGCAATGCTAACGTAGCTTAATTACTTATTGGTGGAATGAGAATCAGTCTTACCGAGGGCTATCGTACGACCCAGAAACTGGGTTGTGGAGGTCAGATAGGCCGTCGCTTTTTGTAAAATACCGGTATTCAGCTGCATCCGGTTAGACTGGAAGCCGACCCCAACATTAGATTTTCAACTCTCGGTGAGCATTGAGTATACAACAGAGTGCATATCAGCGCATCGAAAAAACACACTGTACGATTAACAACTCTCGGCGCTAAGAAGTACTCTGAAGAACTCGTGCGCCAAACGTCCCGCCGCGATATTATTACATCCCTGTGAAAGTCTACTGAGGCTCCTATATCAGTTCACGAAGTACAGCTAGGCCTATACACCTTTATACACAGACACATAACGCTGATTGCAATTTGATGCATTTAGGAAACAGGTAAAAACAACCCCCTACTATTATCATATTAGCCCTAAGTCAAACTCAAGTAAAAAAAAAAAATAGTGATGGCAACAAAATAGTTCGCGCTAGTTATTAAGAATAAAGAACACACATACCTACATAAAGCGTAAAATACATACACTGCCTTTGCTGTCGCACCAGTCGGATAATAAATATATAATGTGACCTACTCTTAACTAGAACACTGCACCGTAATACCGCAATCAACTATACTAACTCTTCAAAAGTTTGTGCATATCTTACCCGAAAATTACCGATGATTAACGAAGATTATCGAGCGGTGTCGATGCAGAGCTGCACCGCCACGGTGTCGACGCGGCGCGGTACGGTGCGAGCGTGGCAGATGTGTCGCCGGTTGTGATTGTCTTGCTGCGATGATTGATGATCTTTCGCGGCGGCTGCGGTGTAGGGCTGTGCGGACTAAAATTGTCGGGCATTTTTGTTTTTATTTGCATTCATAGGTTGTAGATTGGATTATTGGAAGAAGATCATTTGAAATAATAAAAAAATAAAAGTTCTCGTCAACAATAAATTGAAATACTCACGACCCTACTTGTTCTATCCCGCGGAGTTAAGTTATGCCAAACTTAAACCTAGAAGAATTTGTGTAACCGAAGTTACACAAATTCTGGTTGTAAATTTACGCCGCGTTAGAATCGCATGATCATATAAATATTTCAATGAGTTGACTCCCACCTAGTTGTTTTTATGCTTCTTACTGTTTCGTTAAACATTTATTTATTGATTCTGTAGAAGACGAATGAAGTTTACCACGTTTGTCCTTTTTCATCCCGTTGGTTTCCTGTTTGTGTAAAAGGTACAGGACTAAAAGCAAGTCAAATAAGTAATTTGTTGTTTCTGATGTTAATTAACCTAATTCATTTACGTCATATGATAATTATATACCCAGTGATTTTACACTAAAACAAAAACGTCTTAAATCCGTATCAGTTGAAGGTAAAAAAACAAAAATATCCTTTCAACTTCAAACCTTTATCTCCTCAAACGTAAATAAAAAACAAATTAAGAAAAAAATTTCTTCAAATCCCGTCAACAAAGTAATTAGCTTAAATATCTATTGTTATTGACTCAGATAACTGTTCAAATACTTTTAAATTTACGCAGAATGTCAGTAAACATCTTCTAACAATGAAGGGATAATCCCCTTTGTAATGGTGATTGACAGTTTATCTCTCCGTCTCTTTCTAATCTTTTGTTGATTTGGACTCCACCTCCAATTTGTAGTGTGCAAATAGGGAAATTGTGGAGTATGTAAGTACCCGACTTGTATACATAAATCAAGGGTTAGTGATGTAGGATTTCTTGTACATAGGTAAGTTGTAGTGTTTATGAAGGTATTTTTTATTAACGTACATAACATTACCTACTTTTTAATAAAATTCTGAATAGCTAAAAGTTTATTCAATTTTGAAATATTTACTGGATTGATATTTGTTGAAATTTTTCAAGGACTAAAATTAAAAATCGTAATAAAAATGATCAAGAAAACTGCGCGACAACCCTAGTTGTCTATTCAACTCACGTTTATTCAATATAAGCAAACTCAGGCATAGGCCACAGTAAAAGTACTTTGGCGAAATATTCTACATTCGTCGAGCGTTACTGTTGCTACCATTCCGTTGTACTCACTTAGGTAGGTACATACAAAACTATGTACTAAAGTAGGTATATGAATGCTGAGTAAAAGTAGTAGGAGAATACCTAACTTAAAGGATGTATTTAGGCTAGCCTTGAACGTTTTTTTCGTAGGTAGTATAAAATTCATTAGGTACTGGTTCAATAAAAGAATTTCATCATCATCATCATCATTTCAGCCGAAACACGTCCACAGCTGGACATAAGCCTCCCCCAAGCATCGCTACTTCGACTGGTTCTGTGCTTCTCGCATCCAGCGGATTCCTGCATCCTGCGCCAAGTTATTGGTCCAGCTCGTGGGAGGCTTTCCAAAACGCTACGTCTTCCAGCACGCAGTTGCCACTCCAGAACCTTTCGGGCCCAGCTGCCATCTGTTCTGCGAGGCAATTCTTCAGGCTGTGTTGGTTACCTTGGTTCTCTTGCGGATCTCTTCATTTCTGATTTGAACACGAAAACTCCAAGCATAGCCCTCTCCATTGCCCTGTGGGTGAATTTTAGCCTTCTAATGAGGCTCATTGCGAGAGATCACGTTTCATAGGTCATCACTGGCAAGTCTCTCTGGTCAATGACATTTTTTGATGATTTCATTTTTAAATTATGAAAACTTTACGAAAATAATAATATGCCTTGTATTTTATTACGATGTACAGAACAACAAGGTTTTGATGATAAATTTAGGTTAATTAATCATGCTTTTCCTATATATTTTACGTTATCATAAAATTAAAAGAAAAGCACTAGTGCGTTGTGCCTAGGTAAGGATCGCTCCTAACCTGTCTTTATTTTAATATTTTGTTAAATACTAAGGAGCAATAATATTTTTCTGTGGCCAGACAGGGTTAAAAATATATAACATACAGGATACGTTTATATCCAGTGCGTAAACTGGAACCATGAATTCAGCTTATCATTATAGCGCAGAAATTATACGTCGGTTTTACAAAAAAAATCTGCTGGTTCATAGAAAAGTGCAATAACTACGTGGTCAAAATGTAGGGAATAGCTGATTTGTTTTTGTATAACCGACGAAAAATTTCTGCGCTCGGGGTCTGTCCGTTTGCCCACGGGATAAAAACTTATTCTGTGTTAATACAAGGACAATCCTAGGAAACAAATGACAACTAGCGCCCTCCATGTTCCCAAACGTTTTATTTCACACTCCTTTATACCAAGTTCATCTGAGTTTCCCCATAGTGTTGTTTCACAAAAATTGCTACTTACTACGCCATCTGTTTATTTTCAGAAAGGTTAACTCGGATGCTGGGGTCAATAAACTGAAACGAGTTCAACATGTCGCGGTCGCTTTTCAATTGATCATAAGAAGAAGCTTAAGCTGTCCAAGTTTGTGCAATACAGTTGTTACATAATATATTAGAAATAAATCAATATTTTGCTACTACTAACTTCTAATATAGCATATCTGAAAGAAAAAACATACTTTATGTAATCTTGAAATTGACCGTAAATTAGAGATACGTTCAACGCTAAAACCAAATTTTGTCCTCGGAATCATGGGTGTCTCGGTTGGCTTAGAAGCCTTGTTTGAAGTAACGAAGTCTGTAACTAGATGGCGCTGATATTATTTTTAGAAAATACAAAACAAAAGTAAATTTCAGCTATCTTTTTAAGCGTAGTGGTGAAACACGTCGATTACAGCAGCAAATTATTATAATAAATTATGAGACTGGAAGGTGTAAATTACTACTTTATTTACGACGACAGAAATGTTCAGCTGAATTGTAATATCAATAGGACGAATTAATTAATGAAAGTTGCTGCTTATGCTAAATATGCGAAACTCTTAGATAGTTAGACAGTAGGTAGTTTGATAGTACTCAAAGACGTTTTGACACAAAAACAGATTTGATAGTTATCTGTCTAATTGAAGCAGTGTAGTTGTGGTTTTGTTTTTCTGAGGTATAAGATTTCTTATAAGCTCCTAGATAAGATACATAAATTAAAAGTGACCCTATGTTCAGCTTTAGCCAGCGGCATCGCCCGCGTGGAGGTCAGTAATTATCCCACGGCAACGCATTACCGGGATAAAAAGTATCCTATGTGTTAATCCAGATTATAAACTATCTGTGTGCTAAATTTAATTCAAATCCATTCAGTAGTTTTTGCGTGACAGAGTAACAAATATCCATACATCCATACATACAAAATTTCGCGGATCAAAGATCAAAGCTTTTTCTAAACCTGAAACATTCACCTACCCAACACAACCTAACCCAAAGCCATTTCATGGAAAGCGTTTAGCAAACTCTTCTACGTAAAAGTTGCTCTAAAGACGTAGATATTAATGTATTGTCAATTAGATGAGGCTACTTAACAAGCACCAAATAAATTTATGGTATTTAATTATTCATTAGATTAGTGATTATATCTGGTATAAGAATTTGTGCTTCAGCTACATTCATTTAGTTATGCAGAACCGAACACTGTAGGAATACCGCACGTAAATAAAGGTAGGTAGGTATCTACTATAAAATGATTTTTATTCGACTTCGAAAAGGATGAGGATCTCAATTCGTTGGTATTTTTGTTGTTGCATGTATTTTCCGCGATATATGCACCAATTGTGTATCGATTTCGAATTGTTTTTTTATTGATAGGGTATGCGATTGGTCCCAAATAAATTGTATTGTCCTTGCAGTTTCTGCGTCAGCTTTGATATTACGTAGGTATTTAATTCACTTTGTGGATCTTCATGATGTTCTAATACAAATCTTCATGATGTTTACATAGTTTGTAGTGGTATACGATTTGATAAGGGGTTGGTATCATAAATTAAACTTAAAAATAAATGATTTAAAAATAAAATCGATTTTCTAAAATACAGATCCAAAGACTCAAAGACTTCGCCTTTTCCCAACTATATTGGGGTCAGCTTCCAGTCTAACCCGATGCAGCTGAATACAAGAATTTTACATGGAGCGACTGCCTGTCTGACCTCCACAACCCAGTTACTGGGTAACACGATACCCCTTGGTAAGACTGGTTGTCATACTTTGCGGCTACTGACGACTCGTAACGAGTATCAAAGATCCACGAATGACAGCTGGGACCAATAGCCTAACGTGCTTACCGAGGCATAGAGGAGTCTTAAAGGGTTATGTAAATATGGTCACCCATCCAAGGATCAACCGCGGCAAGCGTAGCTTAACCTGATCGATCGACCCGTGCGGATGGTATTACTTATCCACAACAACCCTTTATCTCTATCGCTACTAAAGTTATAAGGGGCGTCATTTGTTTGAGATTTCATGAAAAACGAATTTATTTTGACCACCAGTAATAATTAGATAATATATGCTTTTAATGATATTACTTTTTTTACATAATAGCATAATTCAAACGTCTGAGGATCCGAAGTAGGTAAGGAGAATGCTCCTGATGAATTCGCACGTAATGACGTGGCATCAAAATTTACATTATATAATAGTAACAATTTAAAGGAAAGTAATTTCGTCAGCAATTTTTGCTATCTTCGCATGGAATCTGAAGATCACTCAAGAATCAAGAATCACTCGTTGGGTAACTCCTGAAAAATCACAAATTGAATAAGACAAATATAGGAATTTTCATAAACAAGAACTTTTAACAATAACAAAATTTTGACATAACAACTTGCTAATCTAATAATCTAATCGAAGGACACAGCTTTTGAGTAATTTGCTAATTACCCCGTACTACTGGTTGTGGTGGACATATAAAATCAGGCTCAATCCTGACAGACATTATAATTAGCTGAGCTTTCGTTGCGAACGTGTCTCCACTTTACAATCATTTAGAATATTCCGAAATGCCAGAATCTACTACTTCCAGTCAGTCTTCGCCTTCAATCCTTTACGTTGGCAATAGTGTGGTTACATCCAGTGTGGGTGATGGTCGATGGAACCAAGTTGATAGCACTAATAATATTTTGCAGAATACTACGGTAATTAGATTTCTTAATTTTCATTATCATCATCATCATAATTGAGAGCCTAGTTCCACCCACTGTTGAGTTCCTCCTCCCCTTTGTGCCATATTTCCCTGGTCTGTGCGAGACTCAACCAGGCCTTACCATAAGCCTACTATATACCTACTTACCATTAGGTACTAATTCAGTTTCAGAATTCAATATTTGTTCTTCATATTTAAGATTAAACATTTGATAATTTAATTCCCTAAGAAGTGTAATTTTCTGCCCAATATCCAACTTCATGTTATAATATTATGTAAGATAACTAATAAAATCTTTTTATTGTTCACAGCCTCTGGAGTGGAATGAGTTACCGCCACAAAGTATTGTGTCAGTACCAGTGTCTACCAACAATGTCTCCAGTGAGTACCACGTCACCAGCAGCGTCAACAACATCAACGTTCTCAGCAACCATGTCGTGTACAACCCGCCGAATTACATGAACATCCCTTATCCAAGGAACATAGTACCTAATGGTTATACAACTTTAAATCCTACAAGAGGAATTAATCCACAAATCATACAGGGGCAAAATCTTCTACGCAGTCAAAATGGTCAGATCATTGGAGGGCTAGCCTGGCCCAATCAATCGGCTCTCGGAAGATTCATCTCTCAGTCATCTGGCTGGACTAGCAACAAAACAAGTGGCGGAGTGAAGAAACAAAAACGCATCAGAACAGCGTTCACGAGCCAACAGATGATGGAGTTGGAACAGGAATACGCTAGGACCCGCTACTTAGATCGTGCCCGAAGGATTGAACTCGCTGACATCTTGCGTCTCAACGAACGCACCATCAAGATATGGTTCCAGAACCGCCGCATGAAAGAAAAGAAAGATAGAGCCGAGAGTATGGAAGACTCTGAAGAAGCTAGTACGTCTGAGTCATCTCCCGAAATGGGCAACCTTCACGTACCGATGCTTATGCATGAGCAGTATTCGGGTTTGAAGAACGAGGTATACAACCAGGGAAACATTTACGTGGAACAGTATCCAGCAGTGTCTACCCCAGTTTCAATGCCAGCAACGAGTCTTCCAACCTCGATGCCAGTCCAGACCTCAGTGCAGAGTATGTATCAGACTTTCATGTCGGAGGAGGAATGCCAGGCGCAGTATCAGCAGGTACATTTGCAGGTGCAGCCTTACCAGGCTCCGTACACTGAAGTCCAGGAGTTGTCCCCAGAAGTAGAACCAAAGACGGAACCGCAAACCCCTGCTCCTAGTGATATCATTGAAAGGAGCTGGGACTTGTCATGGATCAGGTCAGGGATTCAGTTTGAAGACGATTATTAGTGTTATAATTTTAAGTAGTTTTAGTTCTAAGGTTATGATTGTAAATAGTCTCTGTAAATATTATTCTAAATAAAAATGGTGCTCACAAAATTTTATTTTTATTTCATTACGCCTACGATTAATTGGACATCGACATAGGATCAAGATATCTGGAAATCAAATAGTATTCTACGTTTGATGAGCCTAGCAACTAATAAGGGGCTTATTCATAAACTTTGCTCAAAGTTAAGTAATTGATTAGCGACAGTTTAACCATACTTTATTTACGTTTAATAATTTCTTAAGATGAAGCAACGTTTATAAATTTATCAATCGTTTTTAGTGTCTTGAAACATGCCAATCATGCCATCTAACTACACATCATACAACTCAGAGGCATAACGAACATGCAACGTAAACGAAACGTAAATTCGATCAACTTTTTATCGAAAACGAAAACACACTATTCACTTGCATTTTGGTAAAAAAAATTGCGACATGCGCAATAGGTAACCATTATCCTCAGATAATATGGTTTCTGTCGACCACACAAACATAATTAGAAGACTTAAGGTGAATCTAGTCCACATATTTCCCATACAAACTTCGGGAGTGTATTACTCCACTATTCGACAATGTACATCAAAAATTAAACATAGTATGGTGTTATCTCATTATAAATAGTGTCTGTACGGAAACAGAATACTAAAATATAATAACCATTAAAAAGTTAGGAGCCAACAAAGATTCGTTTTTCTTGCTAATTTAACCTAACTTTGGGCGTGTTTAAATAGTAAAAGAAGTAAAAAATCTGAAAAACCAAGTCAGTACCAACAAAGCTCAAATATCGATAAGTTTAATAAACTTTATTGGTCATTGATTTATGCAGTGATTTTTTCATAAAACCTGATCTTCCGAAGGACTGTTCTTAATTTTTTACGCGCCTGTTGTACTATAAATGATCCTACATCTCACTCAATAATGTTGTACGTGTAGACTAGCTTCTAACTGCTCATCACTGATACTACCACTGTCGGACACGATGCCTGGTGAGACAGCGTGCTTTTTAGCCAGGCCCATCAGAGAGTTCGAGCCCGCGACTAGGTTCCCCTTAAAAGAACAAAACCGTTAGATTTAGTGTGTGTTAGTGAATAGTATAAAGTACAAAAGTGCCAAACAAACACAAGATCGAAGCGTATTCGCCTTAATAGAGACAATAAGAAAAGTGCTATTGGACACATTCTTAGTAGTAAAGACAATTTAATAGTTTAGGTACCGTGTAGGTACTTATTAGCCTATGTATAGGGCTACATTGTAATAAAATTAGGGTGCATCCTATTGATGAACCCTAGGACAAGGGAAAAAAATTATGATATAGTAAACCTAAGTAAATATTATGTATGAATCTGGTATTATCAATTTTTAAATCGACCGATTCCTACAGACACCAAAAGAGATAAGCAACCAGTATCGTCGGATATCGTTGAAGTTTAATAAGATACCGATGGAATACTTTTACATAAAATTTAACTTAATTAATAGAAAACAAACCGTTTATTTATCAACTCGCACTAGATCTTCGACAGTTGAATAGAACAGTGTGTATTTTCGACGCTCTGGGATGCTCTCTGTTTGCTTTTGAACTCTTGGCCTTAACCAGTTAGTTGCCTGTTTTTAATAATAAAAATAATTAAATATTGTTAGTATGGGATGTCATCTCAGTATATTCCAGGACTAGCTAAGCCGTATGCCGTGAGACTTACTGTAGTAAGTCTCACGGCATACGGCTTAATGGCAATTGTCAAAATATCAGTGTGAATCATCATCATTTCAGCCGAAAGACGTCCAGTGCTGGACATAGGTCTCCCCCAAAATTGGGGGGTTTTGCCATAATCGCCACGCTTGGCAAACGGGTGGGCGAACAAAGTATGGTGGTAAAATGCATAGAGAACGCTGCTGCCCATGCTCTAGTAAGACCCTTAGTAGCCTTCTTCTTTTTTTCACCGTGGTGTGAGTAGGCTGATGAGAAGTGACGTAAATCCTGTTGCCTAACCGGTTGACATAATGAATTTGTATAACGTGGATATAAATTTTTAACCTTAGATTTTTTTAACTTCAGGTGCCACTCACCCTTTTTAACCAACTGCCCACAAAAACTCTTGTATCATACGTTTACTTCCTGATAAAACGCAATATACGGTCACCAAAAGAAATAAGTAACCAGGGTCTTCGAAACCGAAACCAATGGATGTTTTCCAATAAAATAAAATAAATAGAAAATAAACAGTTAATTTATAAAATTGAATTTCATTTAAATGCCTACTTTATGATGCATATCCAGTAAGGTTCGCAATCCTTCCCTATCCAAAGCCACGATTTCTCTACCATTACGGCGCCCCCCAGTCTACTCTTTGACATGCAATGGTCTCTGTACCACCATGAAACATGAGGCTTCAGGGGCTAGTGCAAATCTTGTGGTTCATTGGATTAATCGAGTCTAGTCAAACCGCGCTGGGACATTAATAGATTTCTTACTAAACTTCAACTATATTGAACGACCCTGGTTACCCTACCCTACTTATCTCTTTTGGTGACTGTACTTAGGACCTATGTAACCGTGCTTACTTACGTACCCGTATCCTAAGATGGCGGTTCAATATTCAACAGCATTATTACACTTATTCCACATAAAATAACATCACGACTGATTCCCCCAAGGTTTAGGCAGAGAAACCACATTTTGCCAGTCATGTTTAAGTCTCACATAGCAGGAGGTGAGCCTATTGCCATCAACCGGGTACAAATGCAGATAAATAAATAAAATAAATAAAAATAGTTTATTGGTAACACAAGTATAGGTATTAACAAAAATTTTGTGATTGGATCCTCCTTTTAGGCAAATAGTGCCTGTATTAGGAGAGTCCGCTCTTCCATAGCAAGACGTGTTAGGTATATTAAAATCAATATGTATAATTCTTATGCTAAAACTACTTAAATTAACATTATCTTAACATAACATAAATTAAATCGAGTGTGTGCATGAGTGGGTGTATGTATGTGTGCGAGTATATGTGAGTGAAAGTGTAGCCTGTAGGTGTAACTGAGAGTACATGTGTGTGAGGGTGCGTATATGTCAAGGTTTCAGAAGTGTTTCGGTTTCATTGTAGGTAAGCTTTTGAATCCATTCCATTATAATTTTTTTACTTTCATAGTAGTTTTTGGGATAAATGTAGATGTATTTATGGATTTTATTATATAGCACAGCAGATCGTTTACTAAATTGCATACTGGCAAACAGTGTCCTTGTCCTAGGGATATTTAATATCATATCTTTCCTTCTTTTTGTCAGAATGCCAGCATCATAGGAAAGAGACTTGTGTTTTTTTAATATAATTAGTAACATATAAAGTTTCCTGACTGAGAGCAAATTACTAATTCGAAATAGGTCTTCAGTAGGATATCTCTTTTTTTTAAAGTACATGCACTTGATAAGAGCGCGTTGTGCCCTTTCCACCGCTAGAAATTTAGTTTTAGCTGCACCACCCCAGACAGGTATACAATACGAAAGTACTGACTGGACTAGCGCAACATAAATCATCCTGAGCAAATCTTTTTGATGGCCTGAATGATTACCAGAAGTCTTGGGAACGACGTATCTAAGAGTCCTGAACATCCAGCTTAATTTCCTGACTCTATTGGCAACCTGCTCAATGTGCGGGTACCATGATAGCCTCTGGTCCACAATAACACCGAGGTACTTAATATGAGGTACTTTGTTGATTATTGAGCAGCCACAGGTATTGGTATTGCGATTATTATCATCGCAACTATGAATTGTAACATTGAAATCTCTTTCTGGTTGTGTACGTTGGCAGACACTGAAGCAAATGTAATTGGTTTTTGTGATGTTTAATGTAAGCAAATTATTTTTTAACCATTTCGCGATTTTTGCCAAGCCCGTCTCAGTACTAAGCCTAACATTCTGCCAAGTATCACCAGTGAAGACTACAGCAGTATCATCCGCGTAAGAGAAAACTTGTGCATTTGAGACCTTTATGTTACAAAGTTCATTGACGTAAATAAGGAACAATGTAGGGCCCAATACACTTCCTTGAGGGACGCCGTATGACGTGCTTGCGTCCTCACTAGTGTACTGACCCACTCTAACCCTCTGCTTCCTGTTTACGAGATAATCCTTGAAAAGGCCAAGAGGTATTCCGCGCACTCCGATACACTCCAGCTTTCTTACAAGGATTGGGACAGAGACGGTGTCAAAGGCTTTTTTTAGATCTATGAATGCAGTTATACATTTTTTACCTTTATCAGATGACGGGCTGCTACTGAGAAATTCCATATAAAAAAAAATCCAATAACCCTTTAACCTGACCTGGGAATCGAATCTCATGCGTCACTTATTCTGAATGGTGAATTTAGCTACGGTGAAACACAAACAAAAATTTCTACACGCAAACATAATTTGAAATGTGTAATGTGAATCGTAGGTTCTCCTTGATTTGGACAGAGGGTAGACTAAAACAGCTTGGTTTGAAAAAAAAATGCCTTAGAACATTCCTAAATTATGGAAGGACAAGCGACCAACCCCTGCTACGTATGGTTTGTACGACCTGAGAAAAGTTTAGATTTCTTTGTTATATTTCAGGTAAGTATAATAAGAATGTTTAATACACATAAACCTTCCTAAATCAATTCTCTAAATGATGGTGAAAACCGGATCAGAAACCGTTGCACACAGAGCACACAGCACATAAAAACAACACACGAAGATAAACACTAAAAGCAACTTCAATTTAAAATATGTATGGAAATTTAACAAAAGCTTCAAAAAAATAAAAAATAAAAATCTTTTATTTCATATAAACCTACATGGCCACTTATAAAATATCAGAAGCCAGGTTTACGGTTCAAATTTCTCTATTCCTATGGAGAAGAGCCGGCAAGAAATTCCACGGTTACCTACTCTTTTAAAAATAATTGGCTTTTACAATGTTTTCAAATTACAGTGATAATAGGTTTGGGACAACAGTGCAGGCCTGTCATAAGTACCAGGTACTTATTAAGAGGAATGAAAATGATGAATAGAAAATTGGTCCAGACTACAACACAAATTCAACAAATCACAGCGGCAATGGATCATCCATTGTCGTTGTGATTTGTTTACTAATAAAGTTTGTTATCTGCAGAGTTGCTAATGCATAATTATAAGTATTGAAATTTAATATTCCTGACAATGTATTCCTTCAGACACATACCTTAAAATTTCAAGTTCCTATCCCTCATCAATAGGTAAATAACACTTTAGCTTATCATGTCTCGTTTATCTGCCAGTGCTTCACAATAGATTTTGATGCGGATTTCATTATCATTTAGACAATTTATTCCAGAAAGTTTATTCGTGGCATAGACCCATAAATAAATATATAATCAGCATATAATGTTCCCACTGCTAAGGCAGAAGCCTCTCATTGAGAGGGGGTGGGCTGTAATCCACGACGCGGGCCAGGTACGGGTTGGTAGATGTGACATGTCTACGAATTTTTGGTTCTAGGACATGCTGGTTTCCTGACGATGTTTTCCTTCACCGTTTTGAGAGCAGTGGTGATGAAATAATTTAAACAAAGTAAAGCGCCTGTCTGGATATCAACCTACTGCCTACAACTCGTAGCTCATTAATCAAAATCAAAATAAAAAAAAAATTACTTAAACCTGCATGGGTACTTATGAAACGTCAGAAGCTACTCGTAGGTGCACAGTTCCAATTTGTCGCTTCCTATGGAGAAGAGCCGGCAAGAAACTCTACGATTACTCTTTTAAAAATAATTGGCTTTTACAATGTTTTCAAATTACAGTGATAATAGGTATGGGAGGACAGTGCAGGCCTGTCAATAAGTACCGGGTACTTAAAGGAAGAGGAGAATAGAAAATCGTCTACAAATCTAAAGTCTGTAAGGCCTACAACGTTCTCTCATTCACAATATGTAAAATAATCTACATAAATAAAATGGATCTATTTAAACTAAGTGACATGATTTCCATGACAATCACTAATAAGTAGTCGATATTAGAATTGTTTTATAATGTCAAATAATGACGAGAATATGTCAGACATCGTAAAAATAAAAACAATAAAAATAAAAATTGTGATTGGGGAGCAGTTAATAGACTTTCAACAGTTATGCTGTTAACGAGGTACCAGGGAAGCCACATGTGCAGAAAGAATGAATGAAATGTAACACTGAAATCTCGATGTTTTGACTTATCGCCTTATTACTAATATGGCGATAAGTCAAAATATCGAGACTGCACCCATGAGAAGCAAGGGTGGATCCCTGGTACCTAAGTCATAAATGAATCAGACTAGAACGTCACAAAAATTAAGCAACTATTGGCAAACAGTGAGAAGACATTTTCATTAATTAAAAAAAAGATGGAATGTATATTAAGAAATAAACACCTGCCATCCTTATTCGTTAAGGTTCCTACATCTCCACATACACGCCGATTGCGAGTAATACGCACCTAACTTTTCTGAAGAACATTAACAATACGGTCACTGTCCATGTGTCTTCCTCGGGCGTCCCCCATTCACATATGCCCTGTAAATTACCCTAGTTAGTCGTTTAAGGTAATTTTATCCTCTCAACCAGACTTAGATATAAACCACTTTAAAAAATCCTTATCAGGACCCCAATTCTGTATCGTTATAATGATTCCCCGCGGAATCTTACTACGTGCAAACTACGTCATTATCGTTTTTTTTAGAAACCAATGTAATGGTAAGGAATCGAAATGTCATATTCTGTATGTTCCAAGACAATTTTCCGATATTATTAATACGATATTAGCAGAATTCGTGTTTGATTGACGTGATTACGAATAAGGAATCGTTAAGTGGTCATAGTGAATTCAGGCCCTGCATCGTGTAGATTCACATGGCATCTAATATTTTAAGTCAAATCTACACTGCTGATAAGTAGGCGTTTAAATAATTACGAACCAAGTATCAATAGTGGTATCTAATTAAACAGAGTACATGTTTTAAGCCACAAACGACATTAAGTAATTCAAATATTAATAATACACATTATGATAATAGTTAATAATTAGTTAATAGTGTATGATTAGGTCATGTTGTCATTAAATAATGATTTTCCAATCATAACTATATATAAGAAGTAATCAGTTTAGAATTCTTAGTCGCTTTGTATTTGTGGAGACAGCATTGATTGATAATGAAATATCTGTGGTTGGATCCACACGGTATACAAGATAGTATAGGTATGGAAACTAGTGGTGACTTTATTGGAAGGGAATATCACATCAAGGAGGTAAGTGCCGTGCTGTGTTTAAATTCTTAATTAATTAAAATAAATAGCAGTTGTAACACTGATTTAATTTATTGCTAACACTTTATCTTAATTACTGATAATACTTTATTCATAATTTGACAGCATCTTAAAATTTAAGCTTGTTTTAAATAATTTATTCATAAATGAAAATTTTAAAACTGATATGGCGTAGGTACCATCTTCTTACTTTGGTTGAACATTGACTGTGCAAGCAGTTAAAAAATATTGTGTAACAATTTTAATAAAACTTATTTATGTCATTCCATTTTCAGATGAATAACCTACAATATGAGAGCCCAAAAAAGATGAAACGGTTCCGAAGTGCTTTTACAACGGACCAAGTGAACTATCTGGAAAAACAGTTCAAAAAGTTTCCTTATATCGGCAATGCTCATCGCAAGGAAGTAGCCGCAGCTTTGAACATTCATGAAAGGGCTGTCAAAATATGGTTCCAGAATCGTCGAATGAAGGAAAAGAAAGAAAGTACTACTAAAGAATTTGTTGACGAACAAGGCATTACAAAGTCTCTGGAATTCACTAAAGATCAATTAAATAATGTTGTGCCATCAACTAATGAACAACCGCGATCATTACCATTACTAACTAATTTGAGTCAAGGAAACTATTACAAAAATATGAATACAGATAATTCTGCATGTAATGGAACAAAGCAAATAGTTCAAGGAGTTGAAATCAAAGATTCGGCAGCAAAAATAGCTGTACCTGTAACTCAAATTGTAGTGACTACAGCTAAAGTGATTCAACCACCATCTGTGTTTGTGAAAACTAGTCATTCACCTCCAGATTTCAAAACATCTGCTGAGTTCTCGATTGATTTGTGTAAGAAATACAAAACTGAATCTTTTGCAAAACCTTCTTATGTAGAACAAAAGGCTTTCAAAAAGGAATCTGAAGATTTAAAGAAGATTGAAGAGCCCAAGTTTACAGCTATCGCGGATCAGATGATACCTGAAGATTTATCGCCAAGTAGAAAGATGAATATTCCTACAATGGGTTCGCAACGTACTCTTCCAGGGAATGCTTCTAGTAATCCAGGATATGTATCAATGGTGCCAGCTGTTTCACAGTTTTATACGCAGCCTTACATCTCTGCCAGTGGAGTTATTTGGAAGCCAGTCAGTGTCATGCCCGTTGTTACTTCCAATCCACCACCTGTTACTGCTTCGAGCAATCCATTGTTGAATATGTCTACAGTTCAAGGAAACTTTACTAAAAGACCATGTAATTGTGATTGTCATGTTAAGCAAGTAATGCATCAAGTTCCATATAGTTTTCCACAGCAATCACCAAGTCCTCAATATATTATTACTACTGTGCCCTTTCAAAATCCCAGTACAAACTTTTAAAAACAATTGATTGTAATTTGCGAGGTCTTTCTATATTTGCACTGTTTGGTCTGTTTGTAAATTTTATGTAGGTACACTTGTATGCATATGTATGTAAAGTATACATTTATTTTTTTGAATGTTTTCATTCTAGTCTTTTATAAAATAAGTGCAATTATGTTCAACTATACGTTATTCTTTTGGAAGCAATATTTGCAATTATTTGACAAAAAATATTGCCTTTAAGTTTGTGTATATATTAAAATAAGCTAGTAATTTAATTGTTTTTTGTTAAGTTGTAACTTGTCACCCTTTGTACATTGTGTGATTAAAAAAAAAACAAATAGTTTTATTGATATTTTATTTGAAAAGTTTTCGCACTGAGATGTTGTATATTTTTAAAGTCTATAGCACTATTTATTTAATGATAACACAATTAATTTACAGCTAGCCAAATTGTTAGTAATAAAGATATTTTTTAACATAGTTTCAAGATAAACCATAGAAAAATAACAAGAAGTAGAAAAGAAAGTATATTTTAATAGTAAGTACCTATACATACAATTATAAATACTGTAACTCGTAACAGACACTTCCACACACAACAGTTTAAATCTTCAAATTATAAAAATAACGAAGTATTTTAGAACAAGTTAAAATAAAGTTTTGTTATAAATAACTTAAAAGTTATAACTAATAAAGAATAGTATATTAATTTTATTTATATTATATTACAGATTTTATCCATGCAAGTCAACCTTACTTAAAAATAGCTCGTGTCTAAGAAGTAATTACGTAACTAATATAAAATAATATTTTTTCACTTATTTTAAGTATCGCACCACCATAAATATAAAATATTTTAAATATACAAAGTGTCAAAACAAAAATAATCTGACGAACAATAAATTATACCTATGTATAATAAAAAATATTAATTAACTATTTACCTATCTTTTCTTAAAAATTAAAAGAGTACATAGAGTATTGCTTAAAAATATATACGTACCTATTAATTCACCGCTAAACAAGCAAAACCAATTGAGTCACAATTGGTCGGGAATAAATTAATTATAAATAAAACGCAAAAAAAAACTCTATCATAAAACGAATTATTTGTGCAAAGTGGATTCTTATAAAATCATAATAAATAAAATGAATGAATCTTTATCTCCAGATACATAGAAGTAGATAGATTTAATTACAATGTATTCATTATATTGCTAAAAATACCAACACATGACAGTTGTAATAATAATAAGAAAACATTTTAATAATATGAATTAAATATATAAATGAAGATTTACCTAATAATAGAATTAGGTGATCTTATAAATGAGTAAATTATTAAAAAAACACATTAAAATAAATAAGTTGAATATCCACCTCAAATGCAAAAAAAAACCACCGAAGTGAATTCTTGCAAGATTTTTGTGATTAATAAAAAAAAATTGGCTTGACGTTACCATCATTAGAATGTCGATAATCTTTGTAAAGAGCGTAGCATAGGTTTAAAGTTGACAAACAATGGTAGAATATAATTTAATTGGTTTCGGTTGTATAGCGGTCATATAGTAACGTTCTTATACAAAAGTCTAAATAGTGGTGTAATACGGATATTGATTCCCTGTCCAGTAGTTGTTTAATTCATTGGTATTTTGGTGGTACCCATTACCTTCTCCGTTCGAATAATTGACATCATACGGATAATATTGAGTAGGATATACAGCGTTTTCGTTATAAAAATATGTAGCAAAACTAGTTGGAGCCATAGCTCCATAGCTAGACTGAACTTGATTGGCATGGTAGTAAGTGGGTAGTTGGTAGAAATTGTCAGTATAATGTGAAAACTTGTTGATCTGTTCATTGGTAGCTTGCTCAGTAGTTACCTGCAATGGGGGTGAAGTAGGTACTGGTGGGGAATCGATACTAGTAGATTCGGTTGAAGAATCGTAGCTGGACTCAGATGATTCCCTCTTCTCCTTCATTCTCCGGTTTTGGAACCAGATTTTGATACATTTGTCGCCGATGTTCAACGCGTTGGCGAGCTCAGCACGTTTCTCTGAATCAATGTACTTGTGGCGGGAGTACGTCTTTTCTAAAGCCCGTAGTTGATCCGTTGAGAAGGCTGTCCGCACCCGTTTTTGTTTCTTTTTTATTGTTATGGTTATATCTGGAATTACAGAATGCAAGCTATTAAAACACTAGAGATAATATTTTGATGACTGTTCCTAAGTTACCCAAAGCTGATGCATTTTCGTTTTTCCGAATTTGTTTTTGTAATTTTTATTAATAAAGAACAAGCAAAATATAAACAGAAACACAACATATCACAAAAACCTCAATAGGTTTGTCCGGATAGTGTCTATTATATTACGAGTATAATAGGAAGAAGAAAACTGTAGGTAATAGTTTACTTATCAAGCTTGGATCGTAAAGTAAACATAAATACTTCCATTGCAACTATTTAAATAACAATTAACATGAAATTTACAGGGTCAACGTAGATAACTTAAAAACTACGTACCTCTTTTTTTCTGCTGTGTATTTTCTGGCCACACCGTTCTAAATGGTCTATTTTCCCAGCAGTTAATCTACAATTAAAGAGGAACATATTTTAAGTATTATTTTTACAAAATTAAAACACGTAGTTAACACTATTCGTTATTGTTAGCATTAAAATGTCGTACGCAAAGGTGGCAGCAAAAGCTTTGCAAAGAAAAAACCCAACTATGAAATAAAATCAAGGAATGTCTACATACCTCATTCTTAATCTTCAAAGGAGTCAATGAAGTTAACAAAACGTTTTGTATCATGATGATCAAAAAATATATTTTTAATAAATAATTATAATTGGTTTAGAACTGGTCCACACAGGAAGCGATCACTTCTTTCTATGATAGGACATTTTTGTTGTTGTGTAGGTGTCATGATTTTTACGACACGGTGGCTTCTCCCATATACCTTCATTTTTTGAGTAAGGTAAATCGTCATTCAGCGTAATTAACTAAAGGTGCTCTTACACGGGCAATTTTTTGAGCTATTATTGCTCGGCAACACTAATTGATCAATCTGGAGCAACAACAGTAGAATGCGGATATTGTTTCGGGAATATTGCTTTTGATTGCTCCATATATTTCACATTTCTTAATGTCGCCAATATGAGTTGCTAAACATCCAATCGGTTTGGAAATATTTAGTCAATTTTTCTTCTATCTCGTTTGTACGTATATATAATTACGTTTCGTTTTAGCGAGAGGAACCGGCTGGCGGCAGAGGCGGCTAGTTTTTTAAGTTGCTCCATATTGCATGGTATTGTGTGGCCGTATCTCTGGCAACAGGTTGCTACATGTTTCCATTGCTCTAAATTGCTGGATGTAGTCGTGACGTCATAGATTACGATAATTGACCAGGGTGGAGCAATTTTAGTTGCTCATATAAGCGCACCTGTAACATAGTCTTCGTACAATAAAGCTTAGCCTGTGTTACGGTGGAGCATACGGTGGAGGTCTGCCCAGGTTGGGCGGAGCAACGCCGTGTCCTCGTGGAGGTGATCGGCGGCGGCGATCTCTCGCGTCCGACCCTGGTCCAGGCCATGGTACGGAGCGAGAGGGCATGGCTGGCAGTCGCCTCCTTCAGCGAAGCAGTTATGCTCGCAAAGAGGGAGGCGGCGCACGTGAGGGAGATGCAGTACATGCGCCCTCACAGCCGTGGCCTTCGCAGGAGACGCCCTGGGCGTCGGGAATCCCAGGCTGATTCCCGGCCACCGTAGGCACGGGCTTGCGGACGGCGAGTAATGGGTACCTCGCTGTCCGGTAAGGACCAAGCCCGGGTCGACGGCGCGTTGTGTTCCACGCGCGCCTCAAAGAGATGTCAGCAGCAACAGAGGGGCCCGCAAGGGTCGATGCCTGCCGGGGGTGCGGGTTGTTCGAAAGAGATACCGCCGCCCCTGGCACACAGGCAACTGAGGGAACACGGGTGGGTTTTAGTCAGTAAAAGTCTGACACGCCCTCCCGCTCCACCCAGAGCAGGAGAAGTTATTTGATGATTTCCCACCCAAAAAAAAAAAAAAAAAAAAAAAAAAGCTTAGCCTGTGTTTGTACGAACGTACCTACTTTCCACTCTCGGTGTTGAGCCGAGCTGAGAGAATCACACAGGGTGTCACCTCGCACATCCACGCCATTCCACCGTCCGGTTTTCAACTCTCGGCGCCTGGCAGAGCGTTGAAAATCCAATGCGCGATAAAATCCTGCCGCCATATTTTTTCAGTTGTGCGGAGGTGGCCTTATGGTTTTTGAAAGGTTTAGTGAGGTTCAGGTATTAATATAATCATGTTTATGTTCAACAATTGTAGATCTACCGTATGTTTGTTGTGAATGTAAAAAGCGTTTGTAACGTTTCATTCTACCGCTTGACGCAGGTCCTCACCGGACACGGCTGTTTCGGGAGGTTTCTGTTTCGCAAGGTGGGAGGAAACACCCGGGTGTTTCCATTGCGAAGATCGCCTTTAGGACACGGTGGAGCATACGGTGGAGGTCTGCCCGGCTTGGGCACCGGAATACTGCCGTGTCCTCGTGGAGGCGATTGGCGGCGGCGATCTCTCGCGTCCGGCCCTGGTCCAGGCCATGGTACGGAGCGAGAGTGCATGGGTAGCCGTCACCTCCTTCTGGGAAGCAGTAATGCTCGCGAAGAGAGAGGCGGCGCATGTGAGGGAGAGGCAGTACATGCGCCCTCACGGCCTTAGTCGTAGCAGGAGACGCCCTGGGCGTCGGGAATCCCAGGCTGATTCCCGGCCACTGTAGGCGCGGGCTTACGGACGGCGAGTAATGGGTAGCTCGCTGTTCGGTAAGGACCAAGCTCGGGTCGACAGTGCGTTGTGTTCTACGCGCGACTCAAAGAGATGTCAGCACCAACTGGTGGGGCCCGGAAGGGCCGATGCCTGCCAGGGGTGCGGGTTGTTCGAAAGAGATGCCGCGGCTCCTGGCACACAGGCAACTTAGGGAACACGGGTGGGTTTTAGTCAGTAAAAGTCTGTCACGCCCTCCTACTCCATCAAGAGCGGGAGAAGTTATTTGATGATTTCCCACCCAAAAAAAAAAACGTTCCATTCTAAGGTGAAATTACAAAATGACGTATTTTGTTTTCAACAGATGCGTAATAGTTTCGTTATGCATATCAAAACACTCGGCTTTCTATCATTCTAGTTAGGTATGATTCCAGAGAAAGAAATTGGTTCACAGTGAATAAAATTAGGAAATGAAATTAACATAATTTATTTTTATAATTATCGTAATTAAGTACAACAACAACTTAAAATTAACTATGAATTACGTTACAATCTAGACACAGGTTACAATGATAACATAGATTGTAAATCAAAAAGTCTTTGCAAAGATTCATTAGGTTCAGACGGTCTCCAACATGCAGAACTATCTTCCTCATTGCCATCACTAGTACTGGCTGGAGAAATGGGTTCATAAATAGGACTGCTATCACTTCCTATAACTTCGTCAACAGGCACATCTACACTAGTTTTTGTCAAGAAATCATCAATGACGTTAACTAGGTCTCCCATGACTCCATCATCAAGAGTAACAAAACCATATTCATCAGTCTTTTTACTTATTTGAGATTCCACTGAGTTCAGACGAGCAATGTCTGGAGAGCTCCGTTCTTCTGCTAAATGTTCTGCACAATCACCTTGTTCCTCTGAGTCATGTTCTTGCATCCTCTTGACTTTCAGCCTGCGATTCTGGAACCATATTTTGACAGCTTTGTCATTGAGTTGTAGTTTGTTCACGATAACCTCTCTCTCTTCACGGCTGACGTATTGCTTAGTTTTAAAGATGTCTTCTAAGGCTTCTACTTGTTCTGTAGTAAAGATGGTGCGCTTGCGCTTACGTTTGACTACAGCTTTGTAGGATCCTTTAGATGATGGTAAAACTGGAAATATAGAAAGGAGTACTTTAGCAAAATGACCTTAAGTGAACAGGACTTTGGGTGGAGCAGGAGAGCGTGTCAGACTTTTACTGACTAAAACCCACCCGTGTTCCCTAAGTTGCCTGTGTGCCAGGAGCCGCGGCATCTCTTTCAAACAACCTGCACCCCTGGCAGGCATCAGCCCTTGCGCACCCCACCCGTTGGTACTAACATCTCTTTGAGGCGCGCGTGGAACACAACGTACCGTCGACCCGGGCTTGATCCTTACCGGACACCGAGCTACCCATTACTCGCCATCCGCAAGCCCGTGCCTATGGTGGCCGGGAAACAGCCTGGGATTTCCGACGCCCAGGGCGTCTCCTGCGGCGACTAGGGCCGTGAGGGCACATGTACTGCTTCACGTGCGCTGCCTCCCTCTTCACGAGCATTACTGTTTCGCAGAAGGAGGTGACGGCTACCCATGCATTCTCGCTCCGTACCATGGCCTGGACCAGGGCCGGACGCGAGAGATCGCTAATTGAAGCGTGGCGGCTCGGGCCAGAAAGGGCAGGGTCACGCGTTTATTTAGGTATTTGTTTCGTATTATTAAATTAACAATACATTTCGAAAGCGTAAAATATATACGTTATAGAAAACATCATCATCTGCCTAGCCTTTTCCCAACCATGTTGGGGTCGGCTTCCAGTCTAACCGGATGCAGCTGAATACCAGTATTTTACATGGAGCGACTGCAGATCTGACCTCCACAACCCAGTTACTGGGTAATACAATACCCCTTGGAAAGACTGGTTGTCAGACTTTCGGGCTTCTGACGACCCGTAACGACTGCCAAAGATCTACAAATGACAGCCGGGACCAACGGCTTAACGTGCTTTCCGAGGCACGGAGAGGTCTTGGTATGATAAGAAAAGATGTAGTTCGATATTATTATAAAAAAAAAAAAATACCTTCCGTGAAGGATTTACGTCTTACTAAGGTGTTTATTTTGTTTTTTAGAGATTACTTTGGATTTTTTTATCCAAGAAACTACAAGTAATCGTGTTTCTTATGTGAAACTTATAAAGTGAATCCTTAAATATCTTACATATAAATTCCATTACCAAAGGTTAAGTAATAACGATGCAGCCAGGGATCAAATGGAAACAATTATTTCGCAAAACCCTTGGTGCACCGTTAAGGTGTCCAAAGAAAAATTGTTAATACTCACTTGTAATTTGAGCACGATGTCTTTTAGCCATATAATTATTTCTTTGGTGTGGTCTTGGCTCCAGATGAAACACTGGATACGATACTGGCTCTGGTGTGACTGGAGTGAACTGTAAAAGGTAGAAGGGTTTAATGTACAAACCCTTGTTCGAAGTCACAGGGTAGCGCTTAATTAATTTAAGATAACTTTTTTATTTTGATTACAAACGTATTCTTACCTGGATTAAGTTATACTGAGGTGCTGAAGAATTTTCATAAAAGTGATTGCTTTCGTAAAGAGCTGGATCGCAAGTCATGACATGTGGAGACATTGTTGGATACACTCCCTGTTCATCATAATTTTCAGGAGGATAAACAACTCCGTGTAACTGAAAACAAATAAATATAAATAAACACATTATGTCTAGAAACTGATAAATATGTTCGCAAACACAATAAGAGGCGATATTTACTTGATAATTAGTAGGACTCTGGTTATAAAATTCATTTAGATCTGGACAATGCTCTGGATAAGTATCCATCGTGGGCATACCACAGTAATATTCACTAGTATTTTGGTATGAAGCCATGATGACTATGGTAAGTACTGGGATAAAATGATGTCTATAAGCAATATCGTATTCCTTTTTATACGTGTCATATCCTTGGCTAATTAGTAATTAGCTACCCCTTCCACAGGTGAGGTGTCATTCTATTGGTTTTCCTTAATCCATTTATTAGTGCCTAATTAGGGTTCTAAAATTAAAAATATGTTGACGTTTTTTGTTGTTGTATTTTTGTAAATAATATGTTTACATACGTGCAGTCCCATTCCCGTTCAGTCCCATTTCTTCAGAAGGCGACTAAGGGACTTACTAGAGAATGGGCAGCATCGTTCCCTATGCATTGGACCACCATACTGCGATCGCCAACCCAACTGCCAAGCGTGGATTATGGCAAATCCCTTCTTTTCGAGGGAGGCTTATGTCCAGCAGTGGACGTCTTTCGGCTGATGTGATGGTGATGATGATACGTGCAGTATATCAGGTCTGGTTCGCCACCAAGCCTTTTTGCATGCAATTTGTATGCAAATGTTTGTATTTTCAGCTATCGTCCTATAATCATGGTTGAAAATGCCCGTAATTGGAATTACTTGCTAGACAAGTACAAAATTGGAATTACTTGGTAGACAAGTACAAAATATTGTAACTTTGATTGATTGTTATTGGCAAAGTCATCATCTCCCTAGCCTTTTCCGAACTATATTAGGGTTAGGTTCCTGACTAACCGGATTCAGCTGAATACCAGTGTTTACATGGAGCGACTGCCTATCTGACCTCCACAACTCAACTAATATGAGTAATACTTACTTATACTTATACTGACACTTTCAGGTTTCTGACGACCCGTAATGACTGTCAAAGATCCACGAATGACTGTGATTTTCGAGGTACATTCACAACAATTAAGGATAATCTTCGCTACATAAAAATTGTCTATATATACCTTTTGCCTATGTCATTATAAATGTGTTGTATCCATTACCCCTCCTTGAATAAATGAATTGGCAATCTAAGTCTAAATTAGAAAGACAGTTCATTAAAATAGGACCAGAATCGTGTATGCAATGCGTTTATACCAGTGAAACTATGTCTAGAAAGTCAAAATCTAGATATTTTAGTTCACATACATCTACATGAGCGCTTATGATACGTTAGAAGCTAGAAAGTGATATCAAAATAAAAAAAAATCAAAATCAAAATATTTTATTTCACATAACCTGCAAGGGCACTTGTGAAACGTCAGAAGCTAGGTGCACGGTTCCAATTTGTCGCTTCCTATGGAGAAGAGCCGGCAAGAAGCTCCACGGTTACTCTTTTATAAATAATTGGCTTTTATAATGTTTTCAAATTACAGTGATACTAGGTATGGGATCCCCCTATGAGTATAATTATCACTAACTCCCTTATTCATAAACGTTGCTTACAGTTAAGTAATGATTAGCGTCTGTTTAACCATACGTTTTTGATCTTTAATCACCTCTTAACTTTAACTAACTTTTATAAATATGGGGGCATTCATTAGAAATTACCTTAGGTAATTTACATCACTTAATTAATCAAGTAGGTGCCACTATTTACATATTATTATGATGTTAAATGAAACGGCAAAGCATATACAAAACAATTTTATTAAGTAAAGTTTATTATTTAAATCACATTAGGCAATCGGTGTCATAAAATATATTTAAATATACGTAAATCAACTAATACATAATTATTACAGAAATAAAGTACAAACTTCACATAAAAATATGAACTTCGGGATGCGCTAAGGCGGGTCGTGAAATTCAATATTACTAACGTTTTTTTTTGCAATATGCAACATGCGACTGTCTACACGGAAATGTCACTTTTGTCTACGCTTCTGTCGACAAAACTCTTCTCTATGGTTCTCGTGCTAAGCTTGCAGCTCAGTGTCAGATTGTATGTTGATTAGAATATGATTTGCGATAGGAATTACATAATTAAAATCATTCGAATCAGTAATACGGTAGTATCATGAGATTTTAGGCAAATTCTACTTTAAGTAGGTATACTTAAAGTAGAATTTGCCTAAAATCTCATGATTTCATGAAATAGTCATAAATAGGCTTTAACTTAGAGAGTTGTATGTTTTGATCATTCCTGTATAGATGGACATATAACGTTATACCTGCAAATTGCATAAAACGTTAGAAACGTTGAATTTTGCGGGCTACCCTGACGCTTGCGCCTTAACAATTAAGTAGCAAAATAATGGGAAGTTAAGTATCATTAACTATTTACACTTTATGCAAGTCATTTGGCAAAGTACGACATATTATTAGCACACTCTATACACATACAGTTAATATAAAAGGTAAATTAAAGAACTGATGATTAAAATGTCCACAATATAAGAAAATCCAAATATAAGAGAAAGTTAATGTTATAAAGATATATACGACGACGAATACTTGCTTGTAGCAGAAGAAGAATGCTGAGCAGCAGGATCTGAAGGTGCTAAATATGAGAAGTAAGGATCCTGCGGCAATCCCAAGTTAGATGTCCTAGCGTGGAGACTGCTGTCATCATACGTAGACATGGTTGTAGTTGGTATAGATGTTCCAAATCCATAGCTATCAGTTGTAGTTGGAGGCATAACTACACCACTCGGCAATGGATTGTAATAAGTCGAGCCAGCACTAAACCTCACCAAATCATCGTTTAACTTCAAGTTAGCTCCGTTCGGCACGTAGTTATCAGATGTCAAAGAAGGCAGAGTGTTAGAATTCGGTGGCAGTGACTCATCGTTGCTGTACCGATAAACCTCGGACATCGGTGAATAACCGGCCCTGCTTGAACCCGCCGTGTAATACGACGAATAAGACAAGTTCGGCGTATACGATGGTAGCTCTATTGTACTCTGTGGTCCTTTTATCACAGATTTCAATGGATTGATCGAGAAGTATTCCGGGGGTCTTGATATATTGTCGTTTGGTTGAAGATAGATTTTATGATGAGCTGCATGATTGTCAGAGAGGAGGCGCCTGTGCCGGTCGTGTCCACCGCAGCTACGACCGTGACTCATTTTGTGGTCTTGACTCGGTGACATCTCCTTAGAGCTTGAAGGACTGCTGTCATCCACAGATGAAGACGGCTTGTTGTGTTTGTTATCCTTCTTGTATTTCATACGCCTGTTCTGGAACCATATTTTTATTTGTCGTTCCGAAAGTTGTAAGTAGTTGGCGAGTTCGATACGTCTCGGGCGGCAAAGGTATCGGTTTTGGTGGAACTCATTTTCCAACTCAACAAGCTGTGAGCTGGTGTAAGCAGTCCGGGCTCGCTTCGTAAATCCTTTTTGATATGTCGACTCGGTTGACATTTCTGGAAAAATTATATGTGATGTGAGCATTTTCGTAACAAATCCCCAAGTAAATCCAATCTCTATAAAGCGATAGCTTTATTGTATGTTTTCTCATTAGAAAATATAAATAATTTTGATAAACATAACTAATTTTCCTCAAAATAATAAATTAAAAGTATGTGTTACACTATAGGCAAGACTAAAATAAGTGTAGTGGCAGTACTGTATCATATCATATGCAGTATTATTCAGCCTATAATGTTCTCACTGCTAGAAAACAGGCCTCTTCTCTTCGAGAGAGAGTGGGCTGTAATCCATCACGCGGAGCCAGTGTGATTTGGTGGAGAATACGGTAAAATATTAAAAAATATACAAAGACTTACCGGTAGCTGACAGAGAAGAAGAAGCTCGGATAGGAGTGCTTGATGCAGACTTGTTATTCCAAGAAGGATTCTGAAATTTAATTAACAACCACTTATATAATACGTCTAACTTTGACAGTGTGCACTATTACAATAAGGTGAGTTCGACCTAATTCTTAATTGCTACTATTTACCAGAAAATTAAAATGCAATTAGGAATCCGGTTGTTCTGCGGTAAATCACGATCGTCACTGTCTCGTTTTGATGCATGCCAAAAATAGACGATTCGTTCTACTAGCTAGTTCATTAGAGCATATTTTTCTTTAGCATTTACCTGACTGGGAAAACTAGAATCGTGCAAGTCGTTGATTTCTCTTGCAGGATCCTTTGTGACATCGCTACTTTGACCACTTCTTTCATGATATCGAACAAGTTCATTAGCGGCATAGTTTCTTGTGTAAATAACTTGACTTCCAATGTGCGTTGTGGTCGCACTAAACATGTTGTCACTTTTGTCAATGCAATCTTCGGTAATCACTTCTTCCGTTCCAGAACCATAATTATTGGAGTTGTTACTGATGTTTTCGTAATTCGGCATTTGATACTCGTATCTTGGTTCTAAGTCTTCTTGAGAATTAGCTGCATTATATGATTGATGTAAACCAAGGATATCTTGAATGCTGAATCCAGTTGAGTCTCTTGAGTTGTAATCTTGCACGAATGAGTTAGGTATTGAAGACAGCACTTCTGGTTTGCAATCGGCGAATACATTGTCATTGACGTTATAATTGACACCCTCTGATAATATATCTTCTACTCCGTGTGAAGTTACTGCATTCGTTTTGCAATCATTTCTCTGAGATAGTTCAATGGGGTCATACTTTGGTATACCAGGAGTTGAAAACTCGGATGACGTTGTATCTCGAGAGTCATCTTGCTCTGAGTGTAAGCTCGGTGGCGACGGGGTGGGCGTAGACATGTTATGATTTCATTCACTGATAGCGTTATAACTATTACATACTTTAAATCAATTATGATTAGTGTTATTGTCAGCACATAAAATTGTTCAATCACTAAGCACCTAGGCGACCGTACGGAATGAGGCTTGTTTACAAAATGCTTTTTCGTCACCTGTACGTCGTTAATTTGGTAATGACTTTTTTTGTTTGTGTGTATAATTTTTAAAGAGCTGGTGCATCTGTGTGCAGCAGATAAGCGGAACATACCGGGTCTCCGATAGTGTGCATACAATAGATAAAAGTTCGAAATCTGTTTCGGTAGCCAACTCGCCTGTCACAACTATTTATTCTAAATAGTTTTGTAAGCTGTTGTTTTTTCTGGACTTAGGAATGTGTCGTATCGGTTTCCTCCCAATATTACCTATTTTGGGTCGAACATGATGTTGTTATTCTTCGACTGTCTCGTTATTTTAGTGGTCGCAAGAGCGACTTCACTGGTTTTCTGAGTTTGATGGAGTTTCTTTGATGCAGCCTGTTGTGTGCCCGATTAGTGGTACCTTATATGCTCGCCCTCTAATAAACGAGACTTATAATGTTATAGCAACTGGAATATAAGACAACGTCCCACTGACGCAAACAATGCGCACACTTAATCTGGTTGCCGGCAGAATAGATCTTATCTTATGTTCACTGGTAACGTTACATGTGTTGTTTTTAATTTATAAATCTTTAGCGGCATATATGTATTTGTTGCAAATTATTGCATGAATGGTTAGTTAATTACGCTACCGAATTGGGACACTAATGATAGCGTATTTACGTGAATAAATAAACTGCAATTTGCTTTAGGGAATCGAAGAAGAAAGAAGATTATAACACTGCAAAATCAGACAACACATTTGACTAGGCAATTTCACCATCGAGATGCTTTTCATTCGAGAACTAATAGGAGGTGTGGTTTTACCAATCGTATTGATTTCGTCACTAGTCAATTAGGCTATCCACAAGAAACGATACATATTGAAACCACAAGTTTGTACGTAGGCTATTTAGGTCCCTACCTACTTGTGCCTACTGATACTAAACTCATTAAGATAGAAGCGAATCCTACAAACAAAGAGTCTTAAACAAAACTATTCAAAAGTTGTTATAATAATAATACAGTGTGAATATAACGATAGTATAGATTTCGCTAATCCAATAAGTGGTTTGGAAATTAAAATGGATTATAATGGTCATACCAATTATGGTAACGTTCTAAGCAATATAGTTTTAAATGTTTCTAGTTCAGACAATCAGAAACCTACTGAGTTTGTATCAGATACTTAAAAGGCACGTGCTGAAGTGTTACTTAAAATAAAATTGATGGTTTTGGGAGGAAAAAGAGATCTATACTTTAGAAAAGACTAGAAAGCTTTTATTTTAGACCGTAGTCCATAGTTAGTGGTCAGTAGCAATTTTACTAAACTTCTACCCTTTTATATATAACGTTACTTAAAGTTAAGAGATGTTTAAACGTCCGAAATGTATAGTTAAACAGTTGCTAATCAGTACTTACCATTAAGCATCATTTAAAAATAAGGGGGTTAGTGTTAGTAGGTAAGAGACACAGATTAACATATACAACTGAAATTCAGCGTCGCACCCACCTCCACAAAATCTGGAAGCCCACCGATCTGCGAATACACTGAAGTACTGTTGGTGTTGCTGCTGTGATCTTACATTGTTAAGACTGCAAAAGACATAAAACATACAGGATACGTTTTTATTCAGTGCGCAAACTGTAACCATGAATTCAGCATATCATTCTAGACCCCCTAGCACAGAAATTTTACGTCGGTAATACAAAAAAAATCAGCTGTTCCATACATTTTGGCCGCGTAGGTAGTGCACTTTTCTATGAAACAGCAGATTTTTTTTTGTAAAACCGACGTAAAATTTCTGCGCTACGGTCTACAATGATATGCTGAGTTCATGGTTACAATTTGCGCACTAGATAAAAACTTATCCTGTATAGGTGATTGGTGATTGTGATCAGCCGAGTAGCGCTATCTCACTACAAATAATTAGGTTTAAATACTTTATTCTCAAAAAGTCTGACAATAAGTCTTATCAAGGGGTATGGTATTACCAAGTTACTGGGTTCTGGAGGTCAGATAGGCAGTCGCTCCATGTAAAATACGGGTACTTAGCTGCATCTGTTTAGACTGGAAGCCGACCCTAACATATTTGGGATAAGACTAAGCAGATGATGATGATGATGATGACTTTATTCTCAAAAAGACAAAAGAGCCACTTACATGAGAACATAAAATAACATAATGTAATAAACTTTTTCTAGATAACGGATTTTTATTGACGGTGGGAAATCATCAAATAACTTCTCCCACTCTGGGTGGAGCAGGAGAGCGTGTCAGACTTGTACTGACTATAACCTACCTGTGTTCCCTCAGTTGCCTGTGTGCCAGGGGCCGCGGCATCTTTTTCGAACAACCCGTACTCCTGGCAGACGAGGTGACGGCTACCCATGCACTCTCGCTCCGTACCATGGCCTGGACCAGGGCCGGACGCGAGAGATCGCCGCCGCTGATCGCCTCTACAAGGACAAGGCGGTGCTCCGCCCAAGCCGGGCAGACCTCCACCGTATGCTCCACCGTGTCTTCAGGGGTGACCTTCGCAGTGGAAACACCCGGGCGTTTCCTGCCGCCTTATGCGAAACAGGAATCTCCCGAAGCAGCCGTGTCCGGTGAGGACTTGCGTCAGGCGGAAGGTGAGGATGCCGTGGCGCCTCTCAATCCACTCCTCAAAGAGAAGGGACTTACCGTCGAATTGTGGCGTGCCCAATTCTAGGTAATGGTCACAATACAAATACTATCGCATACATTTTTTTTTGGTTTTAAATTGGTTGGATTACACGTTCAACGGTTTTATTTTCAACTAGTAGGTTATAAACATTGTTAGTGAGTGTTTTCAATGATTAAATTGGTTGGTTTTGATTTAAAACCGTTGAAAGTGCTTCAATTTTTTATACAGGGTGGTAGGTAAACTATAAAATTGTGCTCATTTATAGGTGATATTTATAATTTAGAAATGTTATCTTTGTGGTCAAACTCAGTACTCAGTCAGTTTGTAGTCGAAGTTTTTGTGGTCGGTAACGAAGAAGGTACCTAGAATAGAAAGCTAAAGACGTTTTTGCCTTTATTGCCCTTATGAATAAACGCGGAATAATGTTATGGCAAAATTTAAAAACGATTTTTTTTTCTCCCTGGTCCTGCTCTAGACCTCGATCACGCCTGATGAAAAACGATGATTGATAGGTTAAGCTGAAGGTACCTGCTAAACTGGTTTTGATTTTACTCATTACTCCGATTTTCTTAAAAAGGAGGTATAAGTTAAAATAAACAGCAGTTTGAAAATATTATTTTTGATATTTAAAAACGGTAAACAAGAGAAAGCAACGTCTGATGTTATGCTGTTAAAAACGGTTATTAACATTATAATTTATTTTCGAGTCATCCCTAAAAACACAAAGAACGACTGTACAACTAAAAATCCTAGTTTATGACCTTCACAACAATACCAATATAGTGACTATAGCATTCGATTGTACAGAATCAGCTGCTCCGGCATCGAACGCCGACCCTGGCCATTGTCTCACATGATGGATGAGCCCCATCCGTGAGGGATCGAAGCTCTCGCAGCTTACGTTTGTTCCGATCCTGAGTAGACAGATTATGACCTCATAAATTCGTATTATGTGTCGTTGGGAAAATTGGATGTGTAAGTAGTGAGTTTGATAGAATTGATAATATGATTTATTTATAACGAGAATTGGGATAATAGCAACTGTAGTGAACTAACAAAAATTTTATTGAAAAGAGTCTGAAAACATTTTCTTCCTTCAATGTTTTACAAGGTATGGTAAGGTAAATAAAATGTCAATTAATTTTGGAATAATCAAAATAAACATGAGTTATAGTCAATTTGATTGGAATTATACCCAGGCAACAGTTATCGCCCGAGTCATTTTATGGGAACTTTTTAAAATTCAAAACGTGTCCTAAATTCGCTTGAATCGCATAGAAACCGTTAACTCCAATAAAATTTACTGCTCCTGGACAAAGCAGACTGGTTCGGACGAAGACCCCAAGCTCATAACGTCAAAGCGATGATATATTACGATTTGCTCAAAGGGGACCCTTTTTTGTTCTCGCCGTAATGGTTTTACTTTAATCGACACCGGTGAAGGACGGAGATAGGAGGTTGTGCGAGTGCGAGAAGGATGGTGTATAAGCGTATCTGTTCCCGCCAAAGAGGAAAGTGATTCAAGCTGAGCTGGTGTGGTTCACTATCAACAGTTTGCTTTAGGCTTCTGGTAGTGATGTTTGTGGCAATATTCATACAAATACTTTTAGTGATAACTGCTATTCATGTGTGGATATATCATCAAGCAATGACGGTATAAGATTTTGTGCTGCGGATGAAATACTAACGCCTACCTACGTGAGAAATATACGAATGCATCTAAGGATATCTGTGAATGAGGTAAGCATGAATTTTTATTTATGTTTACTATTTCAAAAAAGCTGCCATCTTCAAAATTGAAATCATATTACATAGTTGATGTTTCTGGACCATTTAAACTTTCAGTGTTTATGTGGACTGAAGGCTTCATGGTATTAAGGCTTCAGAGGAGTGTTGTAGTCGCCACATTGATTGTGAAGATGGCGTTAGTAGTAACATCAACATTTCCAGCTATAATTATTATTGTATCCATGATTCCTACTGTTTCAATGTTTATAATTTTATATTAGAATTCGACAAACTTGACAACAGCGATGTAAAGTAATGAATAGTTTTTAAAGGCGCCATCTTCCGTGAATCTAACTTACTACGTAGTGCTTCTGTTTCGTTCAAAGAATATAGTACTTCACATTTTCTACTGTAGGTACTTAATGTGAAATATTAATAGTTCTTCAGATGTGAGTTGTAAAACTTCATTTTGTAGTGCTCCATGTTAGTGTTTTGCATTAGTCCTACACATGGCGGCATAACAAGCTATACGTTTCCAGTATAAGCTGAATTCTCATCGTATTAAAAGCCCATACACTGCAAGGTCAGTTAAAACTGGAAAATTATGACTTGATATGTCATCGCGTGACCTATCCGTAAGTAAAGAATTTTGTTTATTTATAAAAGGTATTCTTCATTTGCTGAGTTTTCTCAAACAAAAAAAAAGTCAGTAAATGCTTGCTATGCTCAGATTATTCAACACCTTGAAATGATAACTAAAGTTAAGTACCTAGGTAGACGGTTTCGAAAATATAACTCTGCGTATTGTCGCCTCATTGTTGGACATATAGGCATCTCTAAAAATACCAGGGGCTTGCCAGCAATCGATTCTGAATCTTCCGCATGAAGCCTGCCGCAGCTACCTTATATTCGTCATTGTTTTCTTCCCTAAGATAAAACAGTCAACAAACACCATTAAACCTGAAAAGTCTAGACGTATACCATATACCCATCCAATCTTCTGTCTGCAGCTTTATTGAGCTCTAGAAGAGACCTTCATTTCCCGTTCCATCGCACTGAATGCGGAAGTAAGCGTTCCTTAAGTATGCACTTACTTAAAATCATGTTATCATTTATAATAGGAGTAAGTGCTTCGCCTGCGGACGATACGAATCGTTGCACAGCTCTTTACGTTAGCTTTATACTTGGCTCTGAGATGTAATGGGTTTTGCTGACTAGGTGCCGAGTTTGTAGAAAAAAAAAATGAGAATGCTGTTGTTTGTTTACCTGATTAAGGTATGTTGTTGGTATTTATACCGTCATCATTAATACCTAATCTGCTTTTAGGTGGGTGTTGCTGAGCAGGGAATTTATGCTATCATAATGATTTCCAAATATTAATAAGATTTGTAGTGATTTTACAAAATTGAAAGTATGTGATGTGCCTCAAATTATTTTGTCATTTTGTATCAATACATAATAAAAACATCATGTTTTGATTATGTATTGACAATAATCCGCGTAACGGTAGTAAATTTCTTAACTACTAGCTTCTGCTCGCGACTTCGTTCGCGTCAAATTTCTTGCTGCCCCGATCCACCCCGAGTGCGAGTACTTTGATATCTTTGGTCGGCTCCTAAGGGTCTTAGCATGATGTTATATAGCCTATAGCCTTCCTCGATAACGGGCTATCCAACACTGAAATAATTTTTCAAATCGGATCAGGAGTTCCTGAGATTAGCGCGTTCAAGCAAACAAACTCTTCAGCTTTATTATTATTATTAGTATAGATTAATTTCCCCGACGGAAACAATTAGTTCAAGAGAAAAACTAGTAACATAAATTACCTAACCGTAGATAAGAATTCAGGAACCAAGAATTCAGTATACTTATAATAATATATAAAAATATATAATTCATAAATCTGCTGCTGCTGATGCTGAATTCGTGGTTACAGTTTGCTCACTGTTTAATTTTTGTTCCTGTACCTATATTCAAATCGCAACTGTCATTCCTTAACTGTTGTACAAAATGGCTATAGCTAGGATCACGGCATATTGACGTACGGTAAATAGTCGTAATTTGCTTAACAGTTAGTTTCCCTGCCTATCCTGCTTGTTTTTCAACTCGTTTGATTTTCCTTTTCATTCAGCCTATTCAGTATTCAGTTCATTTCTAATGACCCCATTACGTGTAGAACGACAACGTTATACACACATTAGGCAGCGAGATAAATGCATAGTCAGCCATAGACTGACTGCGTCTAGCCAAATCGACATGCCTTAGTTACTGTAGTAACTAGGTATGTTCATTGGAATGGCTTCCGTCTGGGTGCCTTTGTCACGCTGTCTTCAGTCTAAATGAAATTCAAATTACCTTCAGTAGAACTTACCACTTCTACTTGTAACTTCCCTGTAATCATTAGACCAGTGCCTGTAATAATAACTTTGTTCTATTCCGAAAACAGAGGTGCAATAGTTCAAATAATACATAGGAATAGTAAACACATCGAGGGGTTTTTTTTGGGTGGGAAATCATCAAATAACTTCTACCGCTCTGGGTGGAGCGGGAGGGCGTGTCAGACTTTTACTGACTAAAACTCACCCGTGTTCCCTCAGTTGCTTGTGTGCCAGGGGCCACGGTATCTCTTTCGTGTTCGAAAGGGGTTGTTACCCGCACCTTTGGCAGGCATCGGCCCTTGCGGGGCCCACCAGTTGATGCTGACATCTCTTTGAGGCACGCGTGGAACACAACGCGCCGTCGACCCCGGGCTTGGTCCTTACCGGACAGCGAGCTACCCATTTCTCGCCGTCCGCAAGCCCGCAAGCCCGCGTCTACGGTGGCCGGGAATCAGCCTGGGATTCCCGACGCCCAGGGCATCTCCTGCGAAGGCTGCGGCCATGAGGGCGCATTGTACTGCCTCTCCCTCACGTACGCCGCCTCCCTCTTAGCGAGCATCACTGCTTCGCTGAAGGAGGTGACGGCTAGCCATGCACTCTCGCTCCGTACCATGACCTGGACCAGGGCCGGACGCGAGAGATCGCCGCCGCCGATCACCTCCACGACGACACGGCGGTGCTCCGCCCAAGCCGGGGAGACCTCCACCGTATGCTCCACCAGGTCCTCAGGGCGATCTTCGCAATGGAAACACCCGGGCGTTTCCTCCCGCCTTATCCGAAATAGGAACCTACCGAAACAGCCTTGTCTGGTGGAAGGTGAGGACGCCATGCCGCCTCTCAAGCCACTCTTCAAAGAGGAGACTTACCGCCGCAATCGTGGCGTGCCCAGCCCTGGGTTGTGACAATCGCACTCTCCACGTCGCCAAGAGATCCCGCCGGAGCTCTGTCCGCTATGCCGCGGGAAATCGCGCCACAGCATCGCCCGTTGTGAGGGCTCGCACGCGCATGATTGCGTACACCGTGGTACATAATTATTATTTTACAAATTCCTTGGGCCTTACGAGTTCTTGTATTGTGGGGACCAGTGTCTTTCCTAATACTTAATTAAACATGCTTTCTGGTGTTGGCTGGTGGTACTCTAAAAACCAAGTGCTACGTTGTTTTTTTTTACAATTTCTCAAGATTATAAGTAACATGGCGGAGAAGAGGGTGGGACGAACTGGACTCTTTTCTAAAAGATTGTCCACATATTACGGCAATATATAGGAATAAGTAGAAGAATGGGACGGAGTGGAATTGGGACCCAAATGGCTGATAATAGTACTTTCCACTCCTCAAGCACCTCAGGACATGTTGCCCCCTTGTCCGTCCATAGTTCTTGGTAACCAGTCAATCTTAGCCACTCAGACCTATACTTCAATACTTATTTTTTATTTCCAGTTCCTGCTTTGCACATCATATCATGCAATATTGGTGCCCTTGCACTATGCATACAGGGATAATCGTAGGTTGGTGCCTCAAACCATTTAAAAATGTCTAAGGGGCCTCTGCTAGTTGGATTTGGCGCCTCGTATGCCTTTCAAAGGACCGGGACCATATGGTCCCTAGCTATGTTAACACAGAAACACAGTAACATCAAAGTTACTTTTCAAACATCAAAGTACATCCTACGACAAAGTTTTCCTTTGAAAACAAGCAGAAATATTTGGATTTTTTCTACGTACAATCCTGCAAGTATGGCTGCAGCTCAAGATTTGCGAGTTGGCACAGTAATTGTACAAGTTGGTCCATTCTCGCTACACATAAATCGCAAAAGAAATTTTCAAGTGGTGGGTAAAACCGCTGGCGTCTGAATTAATTTTGTTCTAGCGAATTTACAATGTTCGAGTTGTGTTGAGTTTCTAGGAGAAGTTGGAATGGTCCTTCAACGCTTGTATGGGTGTAAAGTTGGGTTGTTTATGGGAGGTATGTCTGGCTGGACTCCGTGTGTAGGATTGCGTTTGCCAATTGGACATGAGGTGGTAGTAAGTATATAGTAGTTTTTTACATTGTGCAATCATTCCAACTTATGTATGTAACATTATTTGCCTCTCGCCATTAAACGTAAAAGTTTGGTGAGTTTAGAATTTAGTAACACCTCTGTAGTATAATTTTACCTTTAAATAAATAATAAAAAATAAAAAAAATTTAGTAGGTATATGCGAAACCTGAATATAGTTTGTTTAGAATAAGTAAAAATTATTGGAATCGTGAACCGATTCCAATAATTTACACCATGTTATATTTTTTCCCAAAAAAGTTTTGCAAGTGGTGATGGAAAATGTTATCACAAATTAATTATGTACAATTATGTTCTCCAGAAACGCTCGCAGTTTTGGAAAGCAAACACCCTGCCCCAGCGGATGGCCTTTCTTTTCCCGACCCCCCTGACCCGGATAATCACTCCGTCACCATTTCAGGTCGCGAGTTAGTCACAGCCGTCTGTTCCTTCCGGAGTGGCTCCGCTGGCGGCCTCGATGGTCTGAGTCCTCAGCACCTAAAGGATCTTCTCTGTTCAGGCGCCGGGGAAGCTGGTGAGTTGCTCTTGAAGGAACTCACGGCTCTGATTAACCTAATGCTCTCCGGCAAGGTGAACGAGGCCGTCATCGACGTTCTGTACGGGGCCAATCTATGCGCCCTGCGTAAGAAGGATGGCGGCATTCGTCCTATTGCCGTGGGAACTACCTACCGGCGTATGGCAGCCAAAATTTGTTGCAAAATTTATGGTGAGGTGGTTTCGGAAAAATTTCAGCCCCTTCAGCTAGGTTACGGCTCCAAAGGGGGCTGTGAGGCTGCCGTACATGCCTTGTCCACCTACCTAAATTCCGGCAAAGGAGAGGTCATCCTGAAGGTTGACATAAAGAATGCCTTTAATTCAGTTAATAGGGACACCTTGCTGGCAGAAACTAAAAAAGAAATACCCCAAATCTATAGTTTCCTTTGGCAATGTTACAGACACCCAACTAAATTACTATATCAGGACAACCTTTTGGAATCTGCTGTTGGCTGCCAACAAGGTGACCCCCTCGGACCAGTGATTTTCAGTTTAGCCATTCATCCAATTATTCGACAGCTAAATTCCAAATTTAATGTTTGGTATCTTGACGATGGAACTTTGGGAGGCGATGTAGAAACGGTCTTAAATGACTTAAAATCATTAAAAAATGAACTTCACTCGATTGGCCTTGATCTTAACCTTTCGAAATGTGAACTTTACATAACGGACAGTACTGACAGACATCTGACACTTTCTAAATTTAACGCAATAGCTCCAGATATTAAAATAATTGAAAAAAGCTCTCTTCGTCTCCTTGGGTCTCCAATCTTTGAGAATTGTTTTCCCTTTTTTATTGAGGAAAAAATTCAAAATTTCAACGACGTTTCGGAAAGATTGTTCCAAATTAATATGCATTCGGCCATCACCTTAATTCGCTATTGTTGTTTTGGTCCCAAATTAACATACTTTCTTCGCGCTTCCCATTTATGGAAGCACACTCACCTATTAGACAGAATGGACCAAATTATCCGGCACACACTAACTTCGATCTTAAATGTGACCATGGACGACCGAGCTTGGGCACAAGCTACTCTTCCCATTCGCATGGGAGGCCTCGGCGTCCGCAAAATTTCTAGTATTAGTTTACCGGCTTTCATATCCTCGGTCCACGGCACTGAGAAATTAATCAGAAAAATCCTAGCTTCCACGCTGATTGATTTCGACGTGCCGTGCTTCACCGAGGCTATGGATGCCTGGAGACTCGCTTGCCCGAACTCTGATCTACCCGATAAACCATTTTCCCAGAGACGGTGGGATGAGCCACTCTGCAGAGTAGTACAAGACAATCTACTTAACACGTCTGCTACTACTGCGGAGCGTGCGCGCCTGCTGGCTGTGGGTAAGTGGGAATCGGGTCTGTGGCTTCATGCACTACCGTCGTCGAACATAGGCACTTTGTTCGACGACACCACTTTCCGCCTCGCTGCTTCTCTGCGACTGGGTGCTCCTTGTTGTTCTCCTCATCGCTGTCACTGCGGCGAAGTTGTCAACAGTCTAGGACACCACGGCCTGTCCTGCAGCCGAAGCGCGGGCCGCTTAGCGCGGCATGCAAACATTAACGACATCATCCGACGAGCTCTTGTTACCGTCGGCGTTCCAGCTGTATTAGAACCCAGTGGCTTGGCACGCGACGATGGCAAGAGACCGGACGGAATGTCTTTATTTCCATGGAAGTTGGGTAGGCCTTTAGTGTGGGATGCAACGTGTGTCGATACTCTTGCGCCATCCCATCTTCCTGGCTCGGGGTGCTGTGCTGGCGCTGCCGCTGCGGCTGCGGAAAACCTCAAGCGGCGAAAGTATAATAACCTAATTGGCAATTATATTTTCGAGCCGTTTGGGGTTGAAACCCTCGGGCCGTGGGGTCCGAGTGCTCATGGTCTCTTTAGGGAAATCTCAAAAAGGCTGGTTGCAACTTCCCGTGACCCAAGGGCTGGTTTGTACCTTGGCCAGCGGATAAGCATTGCCATACAACTTGGTAATGCTGCCAGTCTCTTGGGAACATTACCAGTCGACAGCGATGCGGATGAATTTTTTGATGCCATTTTTTAAGTTGTGAATAGGTTTAATTAAGTTAGTTTTTATTTGATTACTTATATAAATAAATTACATACATATCATAATAAGCTTATCTTTGTGATTTATCATGATACCGTTTTGAAATTATATATATAGATTCTTTCCATAAAAATACTAGACACGTATTTCAGGTTTCGCATATACTAAAACTAGGGTTGTATAAATTGATTTAATCGTTTTTCAGTATCATAATGTCACTAGATAAGTTTCTGCAAGATCCTAAGACAGCTGAGTAAGTTCAAATAGCATCAGCAAGTTAGATTTGAAAAGTTCTACCAACACTTTGAATTAAATCCTACTTATCTTTGGATATTTGTTGTTAAATCATGCAAAAACGGTCTAACGGATTTAGATGAAATTTGGTACACAGATAGTTTATAACCTGGATTTACACCTATGGTAAGTTTTATCCCGGTAATACGTTGGGATAATTACCGAGCTCTATGTGGGCGAAGCCGCTGGCAAAAGCTAGTTTCGCAAAAAATCATTACAAGTTTCAAGCTATTTGTCGTCCCGACGAATTCTAACAATCAATCAATTTGCAATATCATCTATACTTAGTTGTAACAAAAGTATAGTTAACTCGTATCATATCGTTACGCTAGTTGGTGTGCAAACTACACACTCACGCAACACAGAAAGCTTTATATTAAAAAGGTTTGCGCCTCTCGCCCAGACAGATGCTGTGAATGTGCCTGTTAACGCCCAGTTCTGAACTCATGCCAGCGCCTGATACGAAATGGGCCGTAGCCACTTTTATTATAATAACTTTGGACATAAGCCTAGAAAATGGCAAGTTAGTATGCTACAAATTGGGTGAAATGTAGCAAATTAATTGTACAAAAAATAAACTAGTATTAAAGGCATTATCTAATCGGATTAATTCTATAACTATGTATAGAAGTCATCTCCAACAGTAAAAATAAACTGCTTAGTTAGTTTTCTCAGTAGATTTGTGGATTTGTGCCTGGTTGGTGGCAATAGGCTTGCCCCCTATTAAATCGGACTTAAACATAACTGGAGAAATGTGGATGTACTATAGGTACACGTCTATGTAACCCTTCGGGGAAACAAGACGTGATGTTATGTATGTGTGTGTATGTTAGTTAGTGAAATCTTGTTTCAGGGTATTATCTTAGGATAATACCCTAAAACAACCCGCACCCGCACCCCGCACCCGACCTGCACCTGTTTTGCGTAACACACTGTTAATCACAATCTGAATCATTTTGAAGGTCATTCGAAAAATTTATCTGCTCAACAACATAAATAACGCAATGAATGTTGCTGAACTGAACTGTCGAAATGAAACCCATTCCTAATATTATGTAGTGATTTAGGCAATTATCTCGCTGGAAAGCTTCGACACCAGAAGGCCAATACTCGTAATTAAAAACGTTCAAAATCTAGTCGCAGTCTCATCTCGGCGACAAACAAATGTCAAAAACTTGCCAAAAATTTATGGAAACTCGAGGTATTTTTGACAGATCGAGACCGAGATCAGATTGTGAATGTTCTTAAAATTACGAGAATTGCCCCTCTGGTTAAAGTCATACTTCTTGACATCAATTCAAATTATTTTATTTCAAAAATAACCTATATGGCCACTTATGAAACGTCAAAAGCTAGAAGAACGGTTCCAATACAATTGGTTGTTTCCCATGGAGAAGAGCCGGCAAACCCCGATCCCTACAACTAGGGTTTTTCAATGCCAACGGCATTACTAGCCATCGCGATGTAATCGCCTCGTTCCTCCACGATCATCAACTTGACATCCTCCTCATTTAGGAAACTTTTCTGAAGCCCCATCATTGAAACCCGAACATTGCCAACTATAAACTAGTTCGCAATGACAGGTCTCGGTGCCACAAGGGCTGTACTCTCATTTATTTCAGAAAGACCCTGTACTGTAACTCCAACCATCGCCCCGTAGTCATGCACTTAGCTCCCTACTCCCGCCCGAGCGATCCTAATCAGCCCCCCGACCCAAACGATAAGCGACTGGAGAAAAGTAGACAAAAGACTACAATCCACCACGTCGCCTCATTTGAACTCCATCCCTGACCACATATTCACCGTCGCGGACACGACGGCCGCAATCAACTCGTTTACAGAACACGTACAATCCTTGTTGACGGATTGTTCATGGGAAGTTCCGGTGATGGAATACCATCGCTGGATTCTACCCGCTGTCATACGTGAACTGATAACCAAGAAGAACGCAGCTATTCGTGCCTACGACTCGTTTACAAAGCCCACGGCGTCATTTGCAGCATGCTGTAAACGCATTGCGGAAAACCGTTCCGAGGGCTGGAATAAGATGCTCGGCGAACTTGAACCCACCCATCAAGACTTCTGACATCTTCAGAAGAAACTTCGGTCCTCTGAAGAGGTTTCTATGCCTCCTTTCACCCGCTCCGATAATAGTACCTATAGCCTTCGACTCAGGACAAGGCCGAATGTCTAGCCGACAGTCTAGAGTCCCAATGCACTCCCAGTGCTCCACTGGTTGACCCAGCGCACCTAGCCAAGGTGGACGCTGAAGTCAAACGCAGGGCCTCCCTTCCTCATGTTGAAGACCCTGATGATCCTCTGCCTTCCGTCACTCCTGACGACGTACAAGATATCATTAAAGGGCTCAAAGCTAGGAAAGCCCCCGGTGTGGATGGTATCACTAATAAGGTGTATAACCTCCTCCCCACCCATCTTATACTGCACATGACCGCCATCGTCAATGGCGCCCTGAGCAACAACATCTTTCCGCAAGCGTGGAAAGAAGCCACCGTCATCGGTATCCCCAAGCCAGGCAAGGCCAAGTCTGAGACTTCCAGTTACCGTCCTATCAGTCTTCTCAACGTTCTCAGCAAAATCTACGAGAGTCTTATTCATAAGCGTCTCAAAGCCTATGCCGAAGCGAAGAGCCTCATTCCCAACTAGCAGTTTGGTTTCCGAACCCAACACTCGTGCGTCCAACAAACCCATCGCATCGTAGACTACATAAGCGCTGGCTTCTAGCGTAATACGATGACGGGTGCTTCTTCGACATAGTGAAGGCTTTCGACAAAGTCTGGCACAAGGACTTCTTATACAAGCTTTACCAAGTTAATGTGCCTGACCGTCTCGTGCTCATCCTACGGGACTTTTTGTCGAACCACACCTTCCGCTATCGCATCGAGGGTTCTCTTAACTCCCCTCACGGCTCGCGCTGGAGTCCTTCACGGCTCCGTGATATCTCCCCTAATCTTCACGGTCTTCACCAGCGATATTCCGAAAAGTAAAAAGGCCCAGTTGGCTCTATTCGCCGAAGACACGGCCATTTATTATACGGGTCGCTGCCAAGACGCTATCGCTCGCACTCTTCAAACCTCCGAAAACTTCTTAGGCGCTTAGTTCCGGAAATAGAGAGTTGAGTTCAACCCTGACAAGAGTCAGGCGGTTCTCTTCTCGATGCCGCTTAGACTGCCTCCCTCCCCACCCAGTCCGATCACTATGCACGGTAAGCCGATACCTTGGGAGAAGCAAGCCAAGTAGTTAGGAGTGGTCCTCGAGCACCTACCTTCAGGGAGCACATAAAGACGGCTTGTTCTCGCGCCGCTTTCGCTCTCGGTTGGCTCCACTTCGTACTGACCGCCCGTAGTGTCCAACCGACCAAATTGTCCCATAGGTGCACATTGCGTATCTATACCGCGGTCATATTTGGGGATATCATGACTTTTGCGTGCATCGTCTTCGCACATGCTAAGCCCCATCACATCCACAGGATGCAGACCTTCCAGAACCATTTCCTTAGAAAGGTCACGGGAGCCCTCTTAGAAGATTCTATGTACTGTCCAGGATTCTATGTACAGGATCTCAGAGTGCCAGCAGTTCAAGAAACGCCTATCCAAGCGTTTATTCGACTCAGCTGTGAAGCATCCCAATCCCCTGATCGTGGCAGCCGCCCGCTACACTCCCTCACGTATTAGTAAGATTCGTCGACCGAGGCTACTCTTACCATTCCCGACGACGCTAAAAATCTCCTCCAGAAGAGTAGTAAGCTCACCAGCACCCTCTGGGTACACCGTCGCAAACCGCCGTCCTTCCGTCCTCGCCGCCGAGACCCATCGCGACGTTCCGTTCAATGTCCGTCCCGTCCTTTGCTCGAGCCAGCCCGCGCCGCTGAGCCTGTAGTATTAAGTACGTCCCCTAATAATAATCAATCCGATTCAGTTTGGCCCTTGCTGCCCTCTACCAGCGATGCCCTAAGCCGAGGTCCGTACATCACAGGGGGTGCCCTTAGCGAGCAGTCGCTCTAGTTTTAAGTAGTTTAAACACAGGCAAGTCCGGTTAAGCAGACGAAAAACTCATAGGTTGAACTGCGACATGTCATTCCCAAAAAAAAGAGAAGAGCAGGCAAGAAACTCCACGTTTACTCCAGTGCAGTGCAGATTCAGTAGTTCTCAAGTTAAGCTTGCAGAAGCACGCCAAACATATTGTTTATGATAGGTACTTACGAAGTGACATCAACAGCTGCATTGTTTATGTCCTAAATAAATATTTTCATTCGAGATGCTGTTAACACTGCCTCATGGTAATTTTACGACCGCTGTGAAATTTACCATCCAATTATACGAAGGCTCATTATTTTTTTATAACGGGGACTAAGCGAAGCAAATAGTAAATAAAATATAAAGATTTATTCACATAATTGTTTTATTATTTATTTAATACTAGCTCTTCGCGACCCTCACCGTACCGTTCGTCCCGTGTCCTCTCATCGCCTGCTCGCGCTATTACTTTGTTTTTTCCGACTTTTCTTTATTTTTGCTCTGCTCCTAAATGATCGTAGCGTGATGGTATACAACCTATAACCTTCCTAGAGAACTGGGCTACCAAATGCAAAAGTAAGTTATCAAATCCGATTCAGAATGGCAGTTCCAGAGATCACCCCCTACATACTCATACACATTTTTTTTACTCTTTATTATCCTACTATCGCACTTCCAACTAATATTATATTATTATTTGTATGTTTGAAAGTTTAGATGTTTGTGACTCAATCTGATTGAGTGATTTGGATTTTATATTGATATTTGGAAAATAGATAGTTTATAACTTGAATTAACACACGGGATACTTCTATCCCGGTAGTACGTTACCGTGGTACAATTTCCGACCGCACGCGGTGGAAGCCTCTGGCAAAAGCTAGTATCAGCATAGATTGATCAGATCATTGAATCAACAATTAAAAACCAGAACTAAAAATATCAGCGTAATTTGCCAATACACATATCCAGTAGCTGCCATACAAATTACAAACATGGTTTCCATAACACAAGTTGCGTACTAAATACCCTAACCATATTTTCGGGTCATTGTTCCCATTGACGGTGACAATTATCCGAGGGTCTCATCCCTAGCCGATGTAGGATCTATCTCACCAGTAGACAAAGACCTCCCCTGCCTCCCTATAACAATAAACTTCTATGCAAAATTTGGGGGACCAACCAGCTTCGCGGGTCAGGTTAAAATGGTCGCTCCTGTTAGGACAACGGTTTCAAACTTTAATACCTTTTTTAGTGTTTGTATTCAACGATCTGAAACGAAACTTCCACAAATAGTGTTAGTTATGCTTGTTTTTAGTTCAACAGTAATTATGGACACGTTTCCCTACGTGAATGTTTTGTACTGTAAAACAAACTGAAATTAAATATTGCGAGCGTTGTCAGGAACTAAATAATATAACTTATTTTAGTTTAAGGAGGATGCTATGATGTTTAAGATTGGCTTGAGGCTAAGTAATAACAGCCGCACGGGTCTATCGAGCAGGTTAAGCTACGCTTGCCGCGGTTAGTCCATGGATGGGTGACCATCTTTGCATATTAAGACTCCACTGTGCTTTGGAAAGCACGTTAACCCGTTGGTCTAGGTTGTCATTCGTAGATATTTGACCGTCGTTACGGGTCGTCAGAAGCCCGAAAGTGTGACAACCAGTCTTACCAAGGGATATCGTATTGTCCAGTAACTGGGTTGTGGAGGTCAGATAAGCAGTCGCTTTATGTAAAAACTGGTAATCAGCTGCAGTCGGTTAGACTGGAAGCCTACCCCAACGTAGTTGGGAAATGCTAGGATGATGAGTTTATGGAGGATACGCTATGGTAGCCTGCATTATCCAAACCTTATGTTTTTTACAAATTTGCAGGTTGTATGTTTGTTAAAATATTATTCGTGAGCGTAGCAAATATGGCTTTACAGAATTATAATAATTAAAATCATGAATAGGTACAACTGTGTTACGGTTTTTTTTTGGGTGGGAAATCATGAAATAACTTCTCCCGCTCTGGATGGAGCGGGAGGGCGTGTTAAACCTTCAGTAGAACTTACCACTTCTACTTGTAACTTCCCTGTAATCATTAGACCAATGCCTGCAATAATAATTTTGTTCTATTCCGAAAACAGAAGTGCAATAGTTCAAATAATACATAGGAATAGTAAACATATCGAGGGGTTTTTTTTTGAGTGAGAAATCATCAAATAACGCTCTGAGTGGAGCGGGAGGGCGTGTTAAACTTTTGCTGACGAAAATCCACCCGTGTTCCTTCAATAGCCTGTGTGCCAGGGGCCACGGTATTTCTTTCTAACAACCGGCACCCTTGGCAGGCATCTTCCCTTCCGGGCCCCACCAGTTGGTGCTGACATCATTTTGAGGCGCGCGTAGAACACAACGCGCCGTCGACCCGGGTTTGGTCCTTACCGGACAGCGAGCTATCCATTACTCGCCGTCCGCAAGCCCACGCCTACGGTGGCCGGGAGTCCGCTATGGAATTGTCCAGGATTATAATTATTAAAATCATCAATATGTACCTACAACCGTGTTACGGTCTTGTAAATTTCAAAAAAAAAATAAAAACTTTCTCCAAAAACAAAACAACCGACTTCCGAAAAAACACTAAAAAGTGAAAAATAACTTTAATTTCGGAAGTTGGTGACTTTGTATGTGTATTAAAATTATTTTTTTAAGTTATTTTTCACTTTGTAGTGTTGTTTTCGTAAGCCAGCCGGTTGTTTTTTTATTTTTATTTTTTTAGTTATAGTACCCCACACCAATTCGAAATTTCATCATCCTTGGGGTCAAAACAATGCATATTTATGCGATAGCAACAATCGCTGTTGATTTGCTGTCATTTTAAACGTATCATCAGATCTTTAAAAAATTTAAATGGAACCATTTCGGAATAAAAAAAATAAAACAATAATAATTCGGAATTACTTCCATATTTGTTAGTAACAATGTAGACTTACAAACTAGTTTTGTAAAATTAATAAAATCCTTTGGAACAAAAAAAAAATTGCAAATTCGTCTTTATACGAGTATGACGGAGTTATGCCCGAACATACATTAAAAAAAAACATGCCGAATTCATAACGTTCTTCTTTTTGAACTCGGTTAAAAAACGGGCTAAACTGGCGCTTAAGGTTTAAAGATTCTCAGAAAGACGGTAATTGACTTACATGATAACAACGTTTCTATGCTATTAAAAAATGGTAGGATAGGATTTTAGGATAATAAAGGTGATGCCAACTTTTCTTACACACTAATAGCACGCATGTTAATTAAGCACAATAAATCAAGAAATTAATGTGTATATATCTAATCAAAATTAATAGAAAAAACATTTGTTCTCTGATTAGAAAATAAGCCCAGGCTCATATTTTAGCTTGAAATCTTAATAGTAAAAAAAAAAAAAATAGTTAACATTGGTCTCAGGACATTGCTCTCGCCACCAACTTTTCTTGGCTAATCCTATCCAGCATGCATGAGCTATTCACGAGTATATCTCATGCAGACACAAGTGAAGACGTCGAATGGATCGAAAATGATGAAGATAAATGGATCTGAAGATTTAAAGTCTTTTAAAAGAATTTCAAAACCTAAGTGACAGTTTTGATAACCAGTGATGAATGAACACTATAAATAATCTGTAACGTTGGCTAATAAACATAGCTAAGATGCTTACAAATTAATAGCATTAACATCGATTGCAACAATTTAATTGAATTATGTTAGTTCGTTACCGTTAATAGCTGGAATTGGACATTTCCTATTTACGTCACGTTTGGTGCTATCGCAGTATCGACGTTATGTTTATTAGCCGCGCTAAATCACGACTAATTGTCGCAACTGCTGGCGAAACCATCCCGCTGGAAATTGGAAACTGCCTAATATCGGCTCTTTATAATATTCTGTAATAACATTTTAGTGGCTATCTGATTGTACACTACAATAACCCTGTCAGCTATTTTGGTTATTAGCTTTCGGTGATTTGTTGTTTAATTTTAATCAAGCATTGATTTATAATAAATTTCGTGTAGAATTACTTACAATGAATTCAATTACGAATTAACATAATGAAACCTATTAATTGGATAGGTCTTTATGTAAATTTTACGACGATGAGGAAATGATTACCGCATTATGCTTAAGGCATCAGGACGTTTCCCAATTAGTTTTAAGCAGAAGCGTCTTCAAATAGAGAATACCATTTGTAGTTCATAATAGATGCAGATAGGAATTAATCCTGTATAGCAAGTCTTCACAGCTTCCTTGATATTATTTTGATAAACACCACCACCTTACCACTAAGGAGTAAGGCTTCAAATCGTCTGTCTTTAGTTGTTTTAAGAGTATTTATACAATATGGTAGCTATTTCTTTGAACCCGGTGTTAGTAGCGATGAAATCCCGCCTAATAACCCTCTTAGGAGATAAATATTCGGATATTTCCGAGTGTTTCCGACACAGCGTAAGAATTAAACTGAATTATGTTGGTCTATGAAGAAAGATATACGGAAACACCGCTTTTTATGCTAATGATCCATTTCTTTTAAGAGAACATTGTTTCCACAGCAAATATTGATAAGTTTTTATACATTACCAAAAAACAGGCAAGAGCATAAATAGACTCAGCAATATATTGTTGAAAATAAATCAAATTCTAATTTTAAAATATCTCCTTTCCCGCGCAACAAAGAACAGAGTTCAGTCAATATATTTTTCCATTCCATTTCCGAAAGAGATTAATGTTAAGGCTGTTTTTAAACAAAAATTGCATAGAATTTTCATAAATTTCGACATTGTAGACACCATTTCGAGTTTACGAATGTAAAATTGCTTATATCCGTGGTGAGACCTCCCAGGGGACGAGCTCCGTGTTACCGGTTTAATATTGGCATTATTTTTTATTAACCCCAGTTTATTCGAGCCCGTCCGATATCAGTATTAAAATACATATTACTCTTCACGTTTGCAATAGTAAGTGTAATTGATTTTCGGTGTTGTGTTAAAAGTTGGTGTTAAAATGGTAGGTACTTAGGTATTTGCATATTTGAGGTGAGTTGTCGTATATTAATTTGCTGAATGAAGTTATGATTAGTAAGTTAGTTGGATTTTGAGGTTTCTGGCTTCCAATCTTACCCAAAGGCGTAGGTAAACCTAAAGTTATGTAAATTATCTTAGTAGGTACGCCTCAAAACCTGACGAGGCTTCATTTTCACGGCATCAAAAATGCTAATTTTTGTACATCAAATTCTACCTTCATTCTCGTTTTTGCAGAATATTTCATTAAAACACAAAATGACAGGCGAATAAAAGGCTTTCTCTTTTTTTTTTCAGCGCGCCGAGCCCTGGTATACATGTGACGCCCGAAGCGAAAATGGCACGGTCTAAAATGGCGGGTGAAAGATCAATATGACCTACCGAAAGGTGAGACTGTCCTCGTCGCACTCACTAGCTTTATATGTCTGTCTCTGTCAGTCGGAGTGGCGTATCACAGTTTCGATATGTCGTATGGCGGCACAGATTTCAGTTGCGAATTTTCACCAAGCTCCTCGACGTGTGGTCCTTTTAGAGTTCTAGACGAGCGCGTTATGTTTGTAAAGCGATTAGCGATTTGCGGTGAATGTCATTACGTCGGGCCTAGAGATAATGCTTGATTATGAAAATTCGAGCGTTTAAAATTATTTTACGGAGTGTAAACATTTAATTGGCAATTTTGTTAATTGAACTTCTGCTTCGTTCTCCCCGGAATTAAAATAACAAAGTAGACGATTTAACCAAAGCTATCAAAAATTAAAGGTAAACTCGTTCCTGCTTATCCCTTTAATGCAGCGGTGACGTGGAAAAACATACTTTATTAAAGGTTCTTAAAAGTTATTTAGACATGGCCTCCGTAAAAATCGTGTTGTAAAAACTCCAGGAAATATTAGCGTTGATTTATAGGTGAGCCGAAACTTTGTATTTAGGTAGCCTGTCTGCGATGTTGTGTAAGCATGGTTTGAGCTGAGATTAAGCGAATTAATGTAAGGCAGTAAAACGTAAAGTAAGCACACCTTCTTTATGTTTTCAGATTTAAAACAAGCTACATAAAAAGGTGCGAGACAGGATGAAAACATAAATGCTAGTAATGTTCACAGCGTCGTAAGCTTTGATATAACTAAATTTTTAGTCGCGCGTCGCAGGAAATAGGGGAGCGTACGTTCTTGAGGTTGTTTATCGCAAATTGTTTAATCTAATCCTGGGCGGTATGTCAGGAAAATACAAAACATACTGTTATTGTACACAGAGCAAAACCGAGCTGAAAAAACGGTCCGCAGTTTGTGCAGACGCACGATGAAAAGTAACATTTTATTGCAAAATGGAGCTTTTGTCCCTTACGAGACGAAAATATAAGACGTTTCTGTAGCTACGTGCTGTGAAATAGTTCTATGTCGTATTTTCAGTTGGCTTGGTTTGTTCGTCTTATTTACTTAATGTCGTGAATTTTTTTTTTCATGCTTATAATTACATGCTTTTTAACGGTTTTAATCAGACATATATTTACCTATCTTAAAAACTTATAATATTAACAAGCACATGCTTGGAATTAAGTGGCATTCATAAGTACACCTAAGTACTTTCAAGGAGACGTGAAAACCCTAAATAAATAACATTGTTAAAAAAAAACATAAATAAATAAATTGTTTCACTGTACATTTCAGTAACAAATGATTTTACGATCGCCACCGTTTTTCTACTATATTGTTATTTTAACGCATTTACTTTAATGACGTGTGTATCTCTTGACAATTTATATTGCTCTAGTCCACGATCGTGAATCGAATCCGATTTTATATGTTCATTAAAGCTTTACATTAGGGTCGTTCGCGGGTCGCTAGTAATCGAGGAGTTAGTGCGGGCACGGAGCTACCCGATTTATTGCTCGCTCCCATCGATTCTGATGGCTACGGTTCCGTAAAAAAAAACCCTCTGTACCTACCTAGATACTTATGTACGGAACAGAATGTAGTCAGTAGGTAAGTATTAGTCTTTCTTCTTCACTCGTACCGTAATGTCTCCCGGAATTTCTCAATCGCAAAGTTATTTAGAATATTTTACCAATTCAATAGGTAAGTACTGCAATCTTTTTGTAGCGTGAAAGTATTTATTGATAAAAAGTACTTAACAGATATATATGGTGACTGAGCTTTACCTTCCTATTATTGTTAATAGTTTACCAGAATTATTACGATGTTAGACATGTTACAGTGATAATTTTAACAAAGTAATGTGTAGTTTATTTTTTTTTACATTTAACATGTTTAAATATTTAATTTTGCATGCCCGTTGTATCATAATTCTATTATTTATGATATATTATATATTTTAAGACCTTAATGCACCATGATTTAGAGCAAATAAATTATATTATATTCTATTCTAACCGTGGTAAATTAAATTCAAATGAAAAATCTGCTGCTTTTTTCCAGACACATTACGGAGCTAGGATATTTTCCCGTTCCGTCATTCCGCACTGTCTGAACACTTAACAAAAGCTCTTCGAATCCCGCCGCAGAAGTAAAAACAAGGAATCTGCACTTACCACTTATCAAACATATATATTAGCTTATTAACAAAGGAATTTCTCCTTTAAACGCCCGAAATTAGAGTTTACTTTTCAATATTGTGGCGCTAATGGTTACGTCACTTGACATGCGTCACGGATCATCCCTTGAGGAGGTAAAAAACTGAATAATTCGCGTACATATCTCGTGACATGGTACGCGTCTTGGGAGTGGCAACAATTTCCTATTTGGTCGATCTGACAGACATTACTATAAAAATACGCTATTTGCAAGAAGGAACACGTTGACATGTCGTGGAAACATGGGGTTATACCGCCGATGATAACTGACTGAGATATATCGCGACATATTTGTTATTTGAACACTCAAATAACATTATGCTTGAAAGAAAATGGCTCAAAAATGTTAGCCAACTTATCGACGTCTGATCGTAAGTACTTTATCGAAAACGTTAGTCTAGAAAAGAGAACGATATTTTATTTGCATTAGAATGTATTGCATATTTGATAGAAGAACGGATTACTTGAGATGATTTTACGAAGACGCTCGTTTCTGAGATTTGTGTTTTATATAACTTCGGGAATATATTTATCACCGCGAAGTTTGTGAATAATAGCGCGGTAAAAGGTTTTTTGTACCGGACTGAGAGACCAGGCGGGATGAAAATGACGAGTTTTATTTTAAAAGGGTTGATTTTTGTATGGGTATTACTATTGATCATTATTCGGTCTACTGCTTTTGGCTTATTCATAAATCGTGTAGATACTGGTTATCTTGAAAATATTATGTAACAATATTAAAGGGTGGAATCGAAGCGATGATTCCTGAGAAAGTTTGTGAGGGTCGAGCGGGCTCAGATAAAAAGGGTGCGAGCAGAGTGGGGCAATAATGCGGGGCGATGGCACAGCCGTCCTTCGTCGCTCACGATTTCACTGTCTTTTAACTGAGTGCGTATTTAGATACGATATGAATACTGTATGGTGCGAATCACGTTTTATATTTCGGTTGTTTGTTCTGTAGAAGTTACGGCTTCTGTTCCCTTTGTGGAGCAGCTGTCCTGAAGTTTTTTGGGGTTATTTATTTCCTTTCTTTTGAGAGAGTTTCATGCTTAGAAAAATTGTAGCATGTTATGCTGCTAAATTAAAATAAAAGGACCAGAAACATTACTTAGATATATTACGTATCATTTAACGATAAAAAGTAGTTTCGTTTTTAAAACGCAAATTTTATTCAATGCAATGATTTGAAAGAAAAAAAAGTTACATAATTCATTAAGCTGTAGGTATTCTAACTTAAGGATGAGATATAAATGAAAATATCTTTGAGATATGATCACCGGTCACGGCCAAAAAATAAAACGACTATCCCAATAAAAACAAGCTCCAAATACATTTAACACCATACAACCCGTTGAATTATTTACAATATGATAAGTTTAATACTTCAGTCTCTGAGAATATGAAAGGACACGAATCACGATGCCGATGTTATTTACATGAGTGTCCCGATAAATGTAAGGAGGGTAGCCGGCTATTTACCCACGCTAGCCTATAGCCTATGATACGCGTAATCTTTCGGAAAAGGGTTCCGTACCCGACATGGCTAAAGTGACAGCTACCAACATATTCAGATTCTACACGCTGTATAATTGATGCTGTCTTTTTTTGCCAACGGTGGGAAGGAAAGACATTTACACATGACATAGACACAAAATTCAAATCGATTCGCCATCGCGAATCGATTTGAATTTTGTCTGTAGTGTGAATTGGTACGAAATTATGATAAGCTATTCGAATTCTTTGTTCGTCTCATTGATTTCCAATAATTTAACGTCAATTCATTGTTTTAAAATGAATGGAGAAAGTAATAACTCTATGAATATCTCTCTTAGGGTAGTTTATAAACTATTAGTGCCAAACTTTACGTATTGATATTTTAATGGTAGGTACGTATGTAGGTACAAGCATAGGTCACTGGTACAAGTATCTTTTAAACATAAAAATTAAATTATAGTTCTAAACTTTTTCGTTTCATACGTCGATAATTGGTTTGTGGCTAAGTAATAACAGCAGCATGGGTCGATGGATCAGGATTAGCTACACTTGCCGCGGTTGGCCCGTGGATGGGTGACCATCTTTACATACCAAGACCCCTTCGTGCCTAGGAAAGAACGCTAAGCCGTTGTTCCCGACTGTCATTCATGGATCTTTGACAGTCGTTACGGGTCTTCAGAATCCCGAAAATCTGACAACCAGTCTTACCAAGGGGTATCGTGTTATCCAGTAACTGGGTTGTGGAGGTCAGATATGCAGTTGACCCATGTAAAATACGATACTTGTACACAATGTTTCAAAATAATACAAGAAATCCGACACTTTTCACGTTTAAAGTTTAAAACTAGCATGACATGCGCCAACACTTCTGAAATTTAAATCCTCAAAAACAAATACAGATAAAACCGTTGTTGACAACACATCAATTAATTATATTATTTGGCGAAGCCCTGCGTCGAATATTATCTGACACCTCTGTTTGTTTCCCTTATGGCCGAATACAAATGGCCGATGTATAATTATTATCGCACTGATTTATAACCGAGGTACCGTTAGCAGAATATAAACGGTAACATTATGGCTGCCTTCCGTATGAAGCCTTGATTATGAGCGTCGTAATTGTGTTTTGGCGTTTACTTAAATGTGTGAGAATTGTGTGAGTTGTGTAGATAAAACGATGTAGGTACCTACAGCACAATACATGAACGAAAAACATACATTTCCGGATCCTAAGGAGCGTTGAATTTTCACCTTGATTTTCGAAAAACCTACACAGCTGTCCTATTTTCTTGTGCATAATGCATAATCAGCCTTTAATGTTCCCACTGCTGGGACACAGGCCTCCTCTCTCTGAGAGGGAGTGGGCCGTAATCCACCACGCGGGCCCAGTGCGGGTTGGTAGATGTTACTCGTACATGTTGTCTTCGAATTTTTGGTTCTGGGGCATGCCGGTATCATCGCGATGTTTTCTTTCGCCGTTTTGAGAGCAGTGGTGATTAAATAATTTAAACAAAGTATAGCGCCTGTCTGGGTTCGAACCTACGACCAACAACCTGTGAGTCGCGGCCGTTACCACTAGGTCACCACTACTCTGAATTTTGTTGTAGTGCTTTTTTAATTCAACAGTAAAATTGCTTTTTTCTTTCTAGCATTCATGACTGCTACGCTTTACTGACATGAATTAGCTCAACCTGATTCATTAATGAAATTACTTTTTTTTCACTTATAGCTTTTTCACTGTCTGAATCGCCTGAAAAATCTCATCCATTGTCAGAAAAGTTATACTACAAAAAATAATAGATAAAAAAAAAACTAAAAAACACGCTTAAAAACCAAACTAAAAAAGCAGAAAATAATTTCAAAATAGAAAATAATCAATTAATATCAAGCACCCCACGCTTTTTTGAACTTATTTTCTGCTTTTTTAGTTTGGTTTTTAAAGCGTGTTTTTTAAACTATTATTTATTTTCTATTTTTTAGTTCTGCTAACTACAAAGGCGTGATTTTTCAGTTATTTTTTTTTTCGATAAATCTACAACGTTTAAACGAAATCTGACCGTTTGAAGTGGGTCAAAATCAAGTCCAAAGGAATCGGTTACAAACAAACAAGCTTACAAACATACAGCTGATAAAATCTCCAACGACATTTTTTATTACCTTCCGAAACTTCGGCCATATTATTCTGCTGGCCGTCCTTGATGTTTGGCGCTGCACTATTTCTGCATCAATTTAATGACGTCATAAATTCTCAATTACATTCAGGCTGCATGTGCCTCGGCCAGATACAAACAGTAATATAGCGACATAAAACTAATTAGCAAGAATAGTTATTAGCTTTTCTTGTGATTTATTCCTCTTTCTCCATTTAATTTGAGCAGTTTAAACATTACTGTTAATAAAATTTTGCTGGGTAAAATTACTTTTGTTTTTCTCAGGTGCTTCGAGAAGGAAGGAGATTGGAAGACTTATAGAATGCAGGTCGTGTTTCGCGCTCGGAGTAAATGAATGTAGTTGCATTAGTATTCGAGACTTCCTCTGGACGTCTTTCTTCTTTGGATGGGACTGATTTTCAGTTCAGAGGTATATCTTTTTGTTTTATGGTTTTAACGTGACAAAAGTTTTATGATTTTAGTGTGTTAGAATTTATGATTTTAGTCTTGGGTTATGTTTTTTCTTATAAAAAACTCAAGGATATAACAGCGAAAACTGTACATAATACAGGATAAGTTTTATCTTGTGCGCAAACTGTGACCATGAATTCAGCATATCATTTTAGACCTCCCAGCGTAGAAATTTTTCGTCAGTAATACAAAAAAATCAGCTGTTCCATACATTTTGACCGCGTCGGTATTGCAGTTTTCTATGAAACAGCTTTTTTTTTTGTATAACCGACGAAAAATTTCTACGCTGGGAAGTCTAGAATTATATGCTGAATTCATGGTTACAATTTGCGCACTGGATAAAAACATAGGCTGTATAAGTTTAAAACTTTCATCAAATTGTGTTTTTTAGAAGATTTTATACCAAGATTAACATCTTAAGACAGTTGCTTATTAAAGTTAGGTAAACTATTCTTCACTACTAGCTTTTACAAGGAGCTTCGCCCGCGTGGAGATCGATTTTTTTTTCCCACGGAAACGTTCTATAGGAATAAAAGTATCTTATGTGTTAATCCAGGTTATAAATGATCTGTGTGCTAAATTACATTCAAAGATCTGAACGTACAAACTTTCATATTTATAATATTATTTATTAGGATAAAAAAATGGTATAAGTAGACATTGATTTACCAAATTTTCATTAACTTACGGTATCAGGGGTCAAAAACATTTTACGGTCATACCTTCCGCATAAAAACTTCAGCCATAAACTGATCCGTTTAACTCCCAAATTGAATTCCACCGACCTCTTCCGTAGTTTCAATAAATTCCATGACGGTAGCTTGATGCAGCTTATTTGGCAAAGAGTTTCCATATCGCAGCATTCGCAGAGAGCTTGCAGCTGCGTTCTGATTGCTTCGAAACTTTGTGTGCTCCCCCAATGTTGCGGGATGAAAGATACGTGGTACGAACCATTGGTTGGCGTTCGATATGAGATTTATAATAAAGTTTGGAGGTGTACTTACGGTTTTTTTGTGGTTGTTTTACGGTGATTAGGTTGGTAGGCAGATAGGTTTTTTAATAGTGGAAGGACGTCATTAGGCTATATCCTATCCTACTAATATTATAAATGTGAAAGTTTGTGAGGATGGATGGACGTTTGTTTCTCAATCACGCAAAACCTAGTGGACGGATTTGTATGAAATTTGGCACGCAGATAGTTTATAAGCTGGATTAACACATTAGTACGTTCCCGTGTATTAAGTAAAGCAATAATCACCACCCACCACCAAGTCGGTTTTCCAAATAGTATTTTATAGTTGGCTTCCAGTTGGTTTATTGTATCCAGAAACGCAAACACAATAAATAAATATGCAAACAAATTTACAACAAATATACAATTATTTCATTAAGCCCTTCAAATCAAAATCAAAAGTCATACAAGTTAGGCTGAGGGTCAGCACTTTTGAACGTCAAAATTACATAAGATAGCCACATTCTCACCCCTTCCGTGTGCTTTAGCTCGGAAGAAAAATTATTGAATTATTTTTAACAATGTACAAATAATAATTGTAACATTTTCCTATTTTCTACTACATCAATAAATCGATCCCAGTTTAGTAATATTTCACAAAAACACGAGTCCTTTAAAACAATATGTACGGTATGTGCAATGTAAAAGCGAATGAATAAAAGTTGTACAATATGCGCAGTTTGCGAGCTACACGAAAGTTAGGAACGTGTTTCTAATAACTTTGCTATCGGTGAGATTTGCCCGTGAAATATGTGGAACATTCTGGAACATAGGTAGGTACTGGAATAGTGTTTTGTGCTTTCAGTTCCGTGTGTGGAACGTTGGTTTAGTTTACTCTCTATTTCAGAAGCCACGTTCTCAGTTCTAGCAGAGTGTAGGTTAATAGAACTTCTGTCTTCTTTGTTTTAGAAGCTGACTAAATCAAGCTAACTCGTTTTATGCGACGTTATAAAATGATGTGAATCAGTGTCTACAATTTTTAGCAGCATGCTACATGTTTTTTTTATAATTTTTTTGTCAACATTTAGTTTTTGAGACATAGTCAAGCGCTTGGTCGACTTGTCACGTGACCAGAGGGCTGGCTTGTTTTTTGGCCAAAGAATCCTTCATTGTCATAGGGCGTGGCCATGCTTCCAGCCTTTTGGGTACTTTTAATGTTGACAACGATGTGGACGATTTTGGTTATGCCCTATGATTCTTTTCTTATTTAAATACTTGAACATATCTATAATTATTTTAAGATAGACATATATAATATACATTTAAACGTCAGCATGAATGCAAAATTAGTATTACAATCTGAATTTTACAACAAACTTTGAAAATCCAAAGAAAATGTTATACAATGAAATGCACCACAATGTACAGATGCAGCACAAAACAGATACCCATTTCGTATTCCGACAGACAAAAGCAAATACTCCCCGAGTTCGAAACATTACGAATATCTCCAATACCAAGTTTCGTACGAACGGTTAAAGGAAAAACTACACGACGACACGACGCTTGTATTACTTTGTAAGTTGGTACTTACGCTCTTGGCGACAGTTATCAACTTATTATGAGACGAGACCGCAGTCGCTGCCACCAACCTCGTTACTGTTATAACAAAAACTTCCTCAGTTTTCGAAGATTCCTTAGAATCTTATACGATGTGGAATATGTGCGTTCAGTGCGTTGAGATAGGTTGGTTTTCTTGTCTTTGTGTATAGGTATTTGTGGGGTAGGACTGGTAGGTAAGGCTGGCTGATTTCTTTTGTTTTGGGTGTCATCGGGTTCTCGATCCTTAATTGAGAAGATGTAAAATGTATGATGTAATGTTAGGCAATGAGTTGGTCTTTAATAGTCTGTTGTAGTTTGGTAATATCATAAATAAGCAGAATCTGGATGAGGGTGGCACAAGAGCGTGGGGATTGGTATAAGAAAATAAATTCCTATGTCCTGCGGTAGGTTAAATTGGGCTGTGAATGATGATGATGATGATGATAAACAAGAAAAAGAAGATAATTTCAACATTAATTACATGTGGCCTTAATATATTACAAGTAAAGACAACGGTTTTTACAACGCAAGTAAACTAACCCGGAATGGCTGATGACTTAGCAGAGCAAATAAAGTAGAACTATCACATTATAGTAAGAATGAATACATAAACATAAAAATGCCCAGACTATCGGACAAGAATCGATTAGTAAGCGCTGAACGTCTGCGTCACAGACTTCCAACCGCTAGCCTTATATACGATCTGTCAGAAGCAACTGCATGTACTCGTACCGTACGCTATGTAAAATTAAAGCATTTATGTGCTGGATGCCGCTCCAACTTCCATTGACAGTGGGTGACCTCATTTGCAGCAAGCCTATTCTGTGAACGAAAATATTTTGGCAGTGCGGATCGTACAATTTATCGAAGGCTAATCAAAATTAAAGAAATCACGAGAACGATGACATGAAAAAACTAGAGGAATGAATAATATATCAGTGAAGATTTAATTGGGTGAAACAGTTCATATAAAACTAGAGGCTCAATTTGTTGCTTAAAATTATATGTGTCATCTTAAGCTCTCAAATTATGGTCATCAGCAAAAAATACCTACTTCTGAATCTTATGCTGTCTTCATTTAAATTATTACTATTATTTTTTAAAAGGTGTGTTTGTCTTCAGCTTCTTTATTGTCATCATTGATCATTTATATTCGGACTACGAATAAGAAATAAAACTCTTTAAAATAAATATCAAGTCATCAGCTACTTCACAATTTCATTCACTCTATTTTAGACAGAAAGGGAGCGATGTATAATTGAGGGTTAATACGTGTCAAATGCTTGCCACTCGATCATTCGGCGATTAAAACGCTCCAAATGGTTGTTCGATTCATTGCGTAATGAAAACCGACATACAATTTCGACAGCGGAATGAAAGTACGTAGGATGTGAGTTTTCGTAAATGTGACTGTTGAAATTTTCCTTTAATAGGTGCTGATTTTCATTGTCATCGATGTATTTCAAGCGTTCTTGTCGATTGAAGAGTTTGAATAAAAAAATAACTGTTTTCAACACTTTAGAGTTTGGCACATTTGTATATTGACATTGATTTGACGAATGATTTGGTATATTAGAAAATTTTCATGCTAATAAATTACTTCTTTTCATTTATGAATGGAGAAACATATCACTATCGGCATCTTACACCACTTTGATAAACGTTTCTATTGATTTTAGAACATATCTAAACAGGATCTTTCGCACATCATAGAATAGGTCCGCCTTCCAGCCATTTGGCCGGACACCAAGCGAGTGCCTTCGGGTCCAATTAACATGTTGATAATAAAACTAACGGCTGGTTTTTGTACATTGAGCAGTATCCACATCGAGTCTCGTTGCCAACGTTAGGGTGCAATGTTTGTGTAATTAGACAGTTTGACGACACTTGAATGTGGGGTTTTTCTTGCTGGAGATTATTTTTGTACGGTCACGGAGAGAATGGAAATTATCTTGGGTATTTTGAAGTTTTCCTTGTCGTAAAATTCAACGAAACATTTCAGATAGAATTTTTAGTTCCTTCTACTTAATTCTTTTTGTTGAACATTTTAAATAAAAGGAGATCTCTATTCATGTGTTCTGTTATAATTTAACGAAACAAAATGTAACCTTCAACCCCTAAAACCAGTTCAGCAAACATTGCTGTTGTTTTTCCTTCTTTATTATGCTTTTATGTACACTATCGATATTTTAGTATTGTTGTAAGTGGTGTAACATAGATTGTGAAGGGCAGCTGCCCACGCTACGTTTTACGGTCGGCAAATAGCAGGAGGATTGTAAGTCGTTGTTTTATAAGCTAATAACGTAAAATTTATTGCCTACCCTGTTTACACGGTGATTTTATTGTATTTCTGCCCTTTTATTATGTACAATTGATGAAATATTTATCGAAAATTTAGAAAAACCTAGTGGAAAGTTTCATAATGAGATTTACACTTCAAGCAGGCGTAGGAATAACTGGTGTTTGATTCTTCTACAATTGTTTTTTCAAAATCGGGCCTATACTTTGCGTTGCGTCTTTCATTTAGATTCAAATATCTAGGACCAAGTTTCCAAGAATATATTGAATCCTTAAAACCACGTAGCACTTGAAAATTAATTGAATAATGGTCTCCATCATTGTCTGCCTTTAATACATCTACACGAGACAATGCATAACTCTCCCTGCTACACAAACATGGCGGCTCAGCCAGGTTACAACTCCCAATACATTGTTACTGTGCACAACCATAATTTCTATTCAACATCGGATTAAAGCGCATTCGTGCCAAGCAATACATTAAATTGGCTGAAGCCCAAGCGCATCGCATTTGGGCTCAATTAATGGGCCTTTACATAGCGGGCGTAGCATTTGAAATTTTGCTTATTTAGGTATAGCATTGGCTATCTTATTGTCTGTGTTTGTTTAATGTTCCAAAAGATCTTTTCTTTCATTTGCTTTGGGAGTTATTTAAAAGTTGGCAGAATTTATTTTGATTGCTTTGATGCTATTTTATTTTTTGCTGTACTGTCGACGACTGTTATGTTTTCACTTGATATGTTTTTATAAATGGTAGTTCAAGGGGAATTTTGATAAGGTAAAATCCTACTATATTGTTAATATTATAAATTTGAAAATTTGGATGTTTGTTACTCAATCACGCAGAAACGGCTGAACGGATCTGGATGAAATTTGGCACACTTATAGTTTATGACATGGAAAAAGTATCCTAAATATTAATGTAGGATACTTTTTATTCCAGTAGTACGTTCCCTTGGGCAAAATTATTTTGACCTCCACGCGGGCGAAGCCGCTGGTAAAAGCTAATACGTTTAATATAAGTACTAAAAAGGCATTTAGTCTTATGAAACTCTACCAAAGCCACGACTGTATGAACATAATAACGGTCTGGGACAGTAGACAATATATATACAGGATAAGTTTATGCGCAAACTGTAACTATGTATTCAACATATCATTCTCACTCTTTGAGGAGTGGCTTGAGAGGCGGCACGGCGTTCTCACCTTCCGCCTGACGTAGGTTCTCACCGGGCATGGTTGTTTCGGGAGGTTCCTATTTCGGATAAGGCGGGAGGAAACGCCCGGGTGTTTCCACTGAGAAGATCGCCCTGAGGACACGGTGGAGCATACGGTCCACCGTATGCTCCACTGTGTCCTCAGATATCAGAATACCAGTGCTACGACATTTAAAAATTGTCGCAGCACTGGTATTCTGATAGGGCCCGAGCGCTGTGATGTCACGGGCAGTTACAGTATATATAAATATTCAGTAATAAAGATAATAAAATGTAATATGTTAGCGAATAAAACAAAATACCGGCAGCGCCGAACGTGACCTCATTATTTGTCAATGTCTTAAGAGTCTGAGGCGCTCTGTGACATCCCTGTGACAAGCAAAGGGTCGCAGGCGCTGACATTCAGCGAAAATAAATACATACATAAAATATATCCTATAGCACCACATCGCCCGCCGCGATATTCCTTCGTTATCTCTTAGCGTTCTTTCAGACTATTTTACTCGGCTCCTTAGGGTCGTAGCGTGATGTGAAAAGCCTAATAATCTTTCTCAAGAGTCGGGCTATCAAATGCAAAAAAAAATGCATATCCGACTGGTAGTTTAAGATTACCCCCTATATACAAACTTACAAACAAATTTTACTCCTTTATAATATTGGTATATTCAGGATAACTTTTTATCGCAGTGAGCAAACTGTAACCATGAATTCAGCATATCATTCTAGACCCCCTAGCACAGAAATTTTACGTCGGTTTTACAAAAAAAAAGAGCTGTTTCATAGAAAAGTGCAATACCTAAGCGTTCAAAATGTATGGAACAGCTGATTTTTTTTATTATCTAGGAAAAAATTCTGCGCTGGAGGATCTCGAATGATATGCTGAATTCATGGTTACAGTTTGCGCCCTGGATAAAAACTTGCCCTGTATAGTACTAGCGTTTGAAAGATACAATACTGTTTATTTGGACACAGTTCGTGAAACACTAAATACAATAACAAATAAAAAAAGTGTAAATAAATAACTATAACCTCACGGCTGCGCCCAAAAAGGTTCAGTTCAGCATTAATGCCAGACAGATGCTGTCTGACGCTGGTTTTCTAATGAACCTTTAGGGACAAGTGACGAGGAGTACAAAACAGTTTCAATATAGGTACCTAATACATAATATTTATACTTATAAATAAACAAGTAATCACATATACTTACAAACGCAAAAAACGAAAACAACAGGAACTAAACCTGTTCCGAACGATTATCTACATTGATTTGTGCACGATGCACTCACAAAGCGCTACAAGCCGCTTTTGCAAACGGCTTCGCCCGCTTGGAGGTTGAAAATTATCCTACGGGAACCGGGATAAAAAGTATCCTATGTGTTAATCCAAGTTACAAACTATCAACAGGCCTGCACTGTCCTTCCATACCTAATATCACTGTAATTTGAAAACATTATAAAATCCAATTATTTTTAAAAGAGTAACCGTGGAGTTTCTTGCCGGCTCTTCTCCATAGGAAGCGACAAATTGGACCGTGCACCTAGCTTCTGACGTTTCATAAGTGCCCTTGCAGGTTTATGTGAAATAAAATATTTTGATTTGATTTGATTTGATCTGTGTGCCAAATTTCATCCAAATCCGTTCAGCCGCTTTTGCGTGATTGAGGAACAAACATCGAAACTATCACATTTATAATATTATTATTAGTAGGCTTACGTTAGCCAGCCAACGATCACAGTGGTATGCAAAATACATATACATATCCGTCCAAAACCGATGAATCCATAAGATAAGGACATAAAACAAACATCCAAGTGGTATGTATTGGCATCCACCCAGTGCGCACCCTGCATGGCTGGCTAAGGTGTTGTGAGATATCTTGGGATTCCACACGACCTACCCGTCTGGGCAATGCACGGATTTACTTACTACACTGCATTTTCGGGTTGAACGTCTTTCGTACTTGTATTATAGTGATAGATTTATCATCGGCCTTTGTCGGACACACGATCAATACGCGCTTGAATAGAAAGCACTTTAGTACTTAAGACTTAGTTGTTGAGATACTTTTCAAATAATAGTTTTGTGGCAAAAATTATCATGTTGTTTGCACGATATTGTAAAGTGATTAATTGGAAACGAAAACAAGGTTCAAGAACGAAAGTCTTGTAGATTGTTTTCCAGTTAACAGCGATTATCGCATATTCTCTTACAATCTAATGGTGTTCAACAATGTCAAATGTCTTAGTAATTAAAGTGACGAAACAGCGAGTTTGTCTCAATCCATTGAGGCGAAGTCAAGAAGTAGGTTGACAAATTGATAGCGGGAGCAGAAACATCGAGAGAACCATTATTTCTAGTTCACGTGAAGTTGTCGCGAGCAAAATCCCGGTATTCAACTATTTAAGGTGAATCTAGTCCACATTTTTCCCATACAAACTTCGGGAGTGTATTACTCCACTGTTCGACAATGTACATCAAAAATTAGACATGGTATGGTTTTGTCTCATTATTAATATTGTCTGTATGGAAACAGAATATTAAAATAATAAAAAGCCATGAAAAAGTTAGGAGCCAACAAAGATTCGTTTTTCTTGCTAATTTAACCTAACTTTGGGCGTGTTTAAGTAATAAAAGAAGTGTAAAATCGGAAAAACCAAGTCAGCACCGACACAGCTCAAATATCGAAAAATTCAATAAACTTTATTGGTCATTGATTTATGCAGTGGTTTTTCCATAAAAGCCGATCTTCCGAAGGACTTTTCTTATTTTTTTACGTGCCTGCTGTACTATAAATGATCCTGCATCTCACTCAATAATGTTGTACGTGTAGACTAGCTTCTAACTGCTCATCACTGATACTACCTCTGTCGGACACGATGCCTGGTAAGACGGCGTGCTTTTTAGCCAGGCCCATCAGTGAGTTCGAGCCCGCGACTAGGTTCCCCTTAAGGTAGTGTAGTAAAAATCTTCTTCTTTCTGAAATGTTCTTTTCAAATTTTAGACACCTAATGAATTATTACTCTACAAAGTTAACTACCTAAGTATCAACAATGGCCCAATTAACGTGCCTTGCGGCACGCCATGGCTCTAGAACTATGTGTTAAATGGTAAAAAAAATTGTTGTTTTAAAAACGGAACGAGCCTTTGTATCATTTTACAATGGAAATCTACGCTATTGGAATTGTGTTTGGAGTGAAAAGTACAAGTCTAAGCGATATTTTAGTACCTAAAACGGAAACGGTTGTCTGGCGGAGAAAATGTTTTGTGAATGCTAGGCGTAGCGTCGTGATGTATTTCTCGTTGTGCTTATTCACGTTCACTATTTTACTAGCTTTTGTGAATATGAATGTGTTAAAAGTTAAAAAAATTGTTTAAGTGAATTAATGTTTTACTTGAAATCTATTTTTTTAAGCTTTTATTTAACTTCACTTGTATGTCCTGGTTGCATACTTCTACTGAAGCTAGCGGGCTGAAATTTGTCACACACGTTTGGTTCTCGTGACAATGCACGATAAAAGCTTTTTTTTGTACAAAAAAGTATATTTTCATTTTACAAAAATTACGATTGGTCCGATCCGTTCAACGCTCCTATTTACTTCGAAATTCTTGTATCCACACAAGTACCAATTCTTTTCATGTTTTTAGCACCATGTAGTTTGTAAGTCGGTACGATTGGGTCTAATGACAAACTGAACGATGGCCATGTAAGGGATTAAAGTTGCAAAGTCACGAGTTGGTCCCATGTCCCATTCCTCAGCGTTCCCTTGGTAACTTGTTTAGTTTGGAATGTCCAAATCTCATTGTTTGTTCGCCAATCTATACCAACATATACAATATTGTGCATATCCCTTGTATTCAACCCTACGAACATCTTGCAGACATTCCATTACCAAAAATCTCAGTACTACAAAAGGTCTTTTAGCAAATGACGTCTGCGTAGCGATCTTGCATTTTTCCTTTTATACATTTGCGTATGAAATACTGTAATACAGGAATACTTCCTGTCTGGTACAAAATACTTGTGTAAATTCCCCGAGCAAAACATCTTGCTTCGCAGATAATGTAATGAGAGAGAATTCAATTACCGTATCTCTTTGTTTTTCCTTCGCCAAAGCAAGGGCTTGGTAAAGTGCACATTCGTTGCTCAGTGTACATTGGCGATTTGTACCGCGGAGCGTGGTTCCGACACAACAGCGTTACCCGCGTCCCCCGCGTGCCTCGTTCCCCTCATGCTGCGGGAAAGAGCTGGAGAGGTCTATTCAAATATCCCTTGTCTGTTCACACCCCTCCTCACCCGCCAGCGCCTCGCAGTCTCGTTCATATTTCGTGTTCCTATTTTGCGCAGCATCCCCGGGTACCCAAATGCAGTCCGCAGACTCCAAAATGGCTGAAGCTCACAGTTCAGTTTTCCAAATTCAACCTTATTTTTCGGAGCATAGAGCTTCGTATTGACAGACTTAAATTGTTTCGCTAACGACCTAAAGCTCGCGCTCGCCTCCCGAAGCCCGGAATAGGGGTAGAGATTCAGTACAAGTAGCGTGTAGGGGCGCGGCTCGCCGCAAAGTTAGACGCAACTGAGCTCTTGCCGATAACGACACTTCATGTTACATTCAGCTCAGAATTTAAAATTAAATATTTTAGAAAATCTAGAAGAAAACTGGGAAATCTGAGGTATGTATTTGTGAATATTATTCTGTGGCCAGTACGTGTAACGTTTGAAGGGTGAAGTTTACGTATAATTTGATCGCGTCAAACGCTCCCTTAATGCGATTTGGTGCCCTCACCTTTTCCCCCGCGTGAGTCGTGACGCGGACAAGTGTTGTTGACTTGTTGTTTCTATTTTGTTGTGACTTGGATTCTAACTGGCATTTATCTGCACCTTTTTTGTTCTTCAAACTTTTTGGTCCTTTTCTTCAGTGCGGTTGTAGTGAATTTGTCTTTTGTCATTTCAGAACACGGGTCGGGTGGCGCGTGGCGTGCTTTCTTCTGTGTGAGGTAACGTATAAATTATTCAGTTTCTTTTTATATTTTATTTTGTAATATTATTTTATGTTTTAATACTATTTATATTTTCCACATGAAGTTCTTTATAAGTTCAAACGTTGTTTTACTATGTTTCATTGTATTTATGTATGCATATTTTTTTTCTCACTTTATAATTTCATAATTTACTAATTTTCGTTCTTAATTTACTTTCATAATTTACCTGTAAGCAATTTTATCATCGTGAATTTCGGTCGCCGCCGCTAAGCTACACTTGAGGTTACGGATTAAAACTTTTCGCAACAGCTCCTAACTAATAGCCATTAACGGGATAAAATCGAATCAAAACAGTCCCTTTTAGTCAAACCTTTTATGATGTCATTATTAGTTAAAATTATTCTGAAATTTTTTAATTCAATAAAAGCGTCTTATTTAAGACTCAAAGAAAGATTAAAGATCACTTTCAGTATCGTACAAATTCTTACGTAAAATGTAAGTCATTGTTAATTAAAAAACTTATTTCAAATTTAGAAAAATATATTTATTGCTTCAGTCTCAAAAAATAACAATAATAGAAATCAAATTTTCTTTGTTACTGTAATGAAAAACCATCAGAAGGTTATCATTAAAAAAATGGACATCGAACATCATAAAGTGAACATCAAACAAAACACTCGTTTGAAATGGTACTCTTCTTACAATAATATAATTGCTAAAGTCTAGACGTCTAGTCTATTCACAAGCCAATATCTACGCAAAACGATATTATTATCTGAAAGCGGAATCACAAACATTTTCGGAACGTTCCGGTTCGTTATTATCCGATCCGTAATTACCGACATTATACCCCGTATCAAAGGACCAAAATATAAGGAAAGCGTAAATAGGTATTTCTCCGTTTTCATATCATAGCGACTGTAGCAAACGGCCCCGGGAGGGCCATATTTATGACGGCGGAGCAGAATGTAATAACAAAGCAAATAAGGATTTTGCGAATACGGACTTCTGTAAACCGAGTCTTATACTCGTGACTTTAGGTGAGAATTCTTTTCCCCGTAGGGTATTTAATTAGGTTTCTCTTTTTATTAATAATCTCTATGCTAATTTTGGGGAAGGACGTGGAATATTTTAGATAAGAGAGAAGGATCTAATCGGTTTCATATCGGAAGTCACGTCTGTGTCAATGTCGTTAGAATTTTGATCGTTAATGATTGTAGCTGTCAGAAGTTTTACTTCATCGCTCACCAGTTACTCGAGTTTTCTTTAAACTTTTCCTGTAGAATTCCTCATGCTACGTCATATTGATGTAATTGACGATTATTATGGACGACCATCGATTTTATAACTTACTTAAAAAAAAATTCAGTAGGTAAATTCAGCAGAGAGATTGTGAGGTAGCAGTAGTATTTAAAATACATCAATTTCAATCAAATTTAATTCGATTGTAAAACTGATTATAATTATTATATCTTTCTCAACAACTTTATTTATACATTTTTGGCTTTATTCGCTTCTAAATAAAATTAATAGGCCGTAACATCAAGTTGCTTGAAAGTTTGTATAACACTTTCTACCACATACGACATGGGGAAAGAGAATAATGTACGACCACATAAAGAATAGTTTTCAACGGTACAAAGAGGTAGTTTGGACGCGATTTCGGGACCATCCATTATATTAGTGCCCCGCCGGGAAGTCGCCGAGATTAAATACACACTTTCAAGATTGCTCGCAATCGGGGTGAGACTCGAAATACCGGATAACGATGCCATTGAGCGTGCTTGAAAATGCGTATTAGTATGGTGTTAGGACTATCGGAAGTAATATAGACGGTTCGGTTGAATTTGCGGCCGATTTGGAAGATTTTTTACTTGGGAATTTTAAAGACATCGGAAGGTATTTGGTTAAGATTGGCAACCTATCCTTTTGTTCCATGAATTATTCTGGCTTCTAGATATTTTCTTGAATTTTGGAAACTAAGTATCGGGACACAAAAGAGTCCAGGACACGCCCTTGAGTTGGTAGAAAAACCTAGTAAAAAGGCTATTCATAATTGAAACTGAAAATAGGAGTTCACTTAAGAACAACTAAGATCAAAATTTAATCCAGAAGATTATTTTCGGTCATTTTATTTCAATAGAAAGCCATTTCTCGAAATACTTGGCTCGACACAAAAAATTTACAACCACCAACAACGAATTATTTCGTTTCTTTATTGCCGAAATACCGTTGTGTCCCATCCTACCGGTAATGTTGTAACACTGTACTTAATCCTCCGGTGGCCGGCAATATGGCCGAAACAATTTGGTATACGCGCCGCGTTTATAAGACTCGGTGGATTCCTTTTGTTTACGGAGAGAAGAATGAGGAGAATTTACAATAGCAACAAGGTTTTACGTCTCTCTTGGTGGGACTTTGTGATTGTAGTGGAGAATTGTAACGAGTTAAGCGGCCGCCAATGATATTGCAGAGGCGTTTTAGTTGTTATATTTGCTGTCAGGAATGGATGTTGTTTTTAGCGATGAAATTAGTGAAATTATTCGGTTTATTGTCCAGAAGATTTCTTTCAAGGCGAAATAGTTTTTTCCGTTTATTATTGGCTGCGATGCCTTAACGTCTCGTTTTTTAGAACCATGTACGCGTTAAATCCTACTAAAATTATTATTAACGTGGAAGTTTGTGTGTTTAGATGTTTGAATGTCTGTTACTCAGTCACGCAAAAACGGCTGAACAGATTTAGATGAAATGTAGCGTAAAGATAGTTTATAACCTGGATTAACACATAGGATACTTTTTATCCCGGTAGTACGTTCCCGTGGAATAATTTTTCACCTCCACGCGGGCGAAGCCGCTAGCAAAAGCTAGTTCAGAAATAATTTACATCTGTTTAAAATAATCATTTTGAAAAGCATGTTATTACTATTCCTCTTTAGTTTATGTTTGGGATAACTTTAAGTAACGACGTGGTCTAATACAAGGTGTAACGGAAAGGGTGTATACATACCAAGAGCACGGCTTCTTTGGACGATATCAAACGATATTGGACAAGTTTTTAATCCTATCTGTACATGTTCGGAAGTTATGAGAGTTTTTAATACATTGATACCAGAAACCGAACTATTCAAATTGAAATAAAAACATCACTCGGAAGAGAATTATCGTGGTGTTGGCAAGTAACGTGGAAAGTTATTGACATACGTAGTGCAGTGACACGTCTGTTATTATTTGAATTTAAGAAACATATGAAACCGAAAATTTTGGTATCTATCAATTCTCAGAGTATTTTATTTTGAGCTGAAACTATGTATAGTTATTCTATACCGGCTGTAATCTTTAGTGCTTAAGGATAGCAATAGGGTTTCTGTTACACCCTGTATAGAATGGGTACATTTATCTTCAATCTTGTCCAGGGTTTTACTACCCAAGACCTGATTTCCTTTAGGAAATTTATAGTATCGTTTATACGAGCTCATTTTCCGGCCAGGAGATCAGCTGTGCTCTTGAAGTAGTTCACATGGCGCTATCTTTATTATTATAATAAAATTTTATCACTTCACCGGCGTAAGACGCAATACGTATAAAATTACAGCTATATATCTAAGAAAATGAAAATGAATAACTAATGATGCTCCTCAACAAGTCTTAGAGAGGGATCTTTTATTACGGGGCCAGCGTAAATTCATTTTATCTTGCTCTTATCCCCATTTAAAACAGTTCCAGACTTTTATTTTAAGCTAAATGAGTTCGCCCTTTATATTGCAGAATTTAAATATTAATTTTGTAATTTGTTCGGCTGACAACCATTAAACTAGCATAAATTGCCCTCGTGATGCCCCTAGACGGCGTAAAGGCAAGTTTTCTTGTCTTCTTCTGTTTGACCTTTCGACTTTCAATAATAAAATAGTTTTCAAAGACTCATTGATCAGTGAAGTTGGTGGACATTTGACAGGGATCTCTGTCTCTCAACGTATCGATCGTTCATAAAAACTTCGTGTTTATCTCATTTGACGTCCGATTGAGGGCATTTAATTTTTTTCTTAGTCCTTTGGATATATATCTTTTCTTTTTCGCAAAGACTTTTGTCATTAGTTACTTTATAAGTATTTAATTTCATTTCATGATCCCTTAATTACGTCACGAAGTTTTTTCGTACTCTTGCAATACCATTCCGTATCTCTTTACCTAAGCCTACTGTCATCAAACACTTCAAAAAAAAAAAAGATCTAGTCTGTCAATCTTAAAGACGTTATTGGCAAATGGCATGTAAAAGTAAATTGGCCTGGTCTTCGCGTGTCGTTCGCATGCCGCGCTAACGAGTGCTAATAAATGCTAATGGATTGACTCAGGCTGATTTTGAAATGTCTTGAATTCCTATGATATCGTAGAATTTGATTTTATTATTCATCTGCTTGGTATAAATTAAGACGGTACTATGTGAAGATGTAATATAGTTTTTACATGATGTGGTGAGTTGGCGAGGGTTATTTTATTATAACAAGAGTTTTGGCTTTCCTGCCGAAAAATCAATCTCTTCTCTCTCTCTCTCATCTCTTCTCTCTTTAGCACAACCATTTTTGCACTCATTTTCGGGACAGTTTCCGTTAAAGGAAACCTTTTGCTACTTGCTTGATACTAGTTTCCTATTGAGAGTGGTGTTAATTGAAAAAGACAAAGCTTCTAAGTTCTCTCGCAAAGTAAGTTTAGTATCTCTGTCAATACCTATCTAAATATTACGAAACAGTTAGTTTTAAATTTCTGCAAAAATCCTTCTCATTTTTCCGATTGCGTTTTAATTTACCAGATAGGTACTCGGATTTGTGTCAATGTACAATCGTGCACGGAATTTGTCCTCGCTCGTGGCCCGCGCAATCTAATACGTATGCTAATTTATGATAGCTCTCTGGAATTATAGATGTCGCCCCGGGCGCGAAATTACGATCCCCTTTCCCCCGCCATTCGGTGGCGGCCATCTTGCCATTTGATTGGACGCGCGGGCATAATTAAAATGCAGTAAACCACCTACACTAGCGTGCTAATGTCCTTTTTTAGTGGTATGTAGAATTCTGTCTGCAGCATCCAGTAGTAAGGTTTTCTTCCGCATTTTTCGCCATTTTAATTTTAGGGGTCTTTTGTTTTTATATCTGTTTTTGGCTTTTGTTTTAAATGACAAATGCAGTTTAGATGTTCCATTGTTTTATAGGGTCGGTCGATGTTGATCCACACCATTGATAGCAAATATTTAAGCTCTCAAATATATTCACAAAAACTAGATGCCATTTCAATGATTAACTATTTTTGTGTTCGTATTAAAAATGATTCATTTATGCTGATGTTTTAGTAATGTGCGACCCGAATTCCACCTAATATCGTTCGAGAGGCCGTAGACCTTCAAATGGATCCTTTACTGAATTTAATACTAATTTGCAAGGATACGCAAGCTTAGTCTACCCTTTACATTACCAAATCGACAGGGAAAGGGCCGCGTAAATTCTGATATTACTTAACCGGCTTTAGCCCAAGGCTGCCTTTCTGCTTTAACAAAAAATAAATTCTTTGGGGAAGATTATCATGTAAATTAGCTAACAATCCCTAAATTAACATTGCTAAAATGACTCACACCTTTTAGTTCGCCCTTTTCACTTTATTTTAATCTGGAAATATATTCTCCTTGTTATATTATTCAGGTTTTTCTGGCAGCGGTGTTGTGGTAGGATCAAGACTCTGGGGTGTCATATAAGGGCTTGACTTGTGAATTTTTCATTTTGTTGTAGTGTTGTTTCTGGTGGTGGCCTAGATAAAAATGTTTGAAACATGAGACGAATACTCTGACGGGCTGTTTTGAGACTTAATTTCGTGGTTTTCGTATTCTGTTATCCGAACGCTTGTTCGCTAGTTTTTCCTTCGAATTTTTTGTTTATTGCCGCATGGAGACTTGGACGCTAACAAGTCTTGTTTTTGTAGGTGGCTATATTTATGATTAAAGTTAATTAGGTGAAAATTTTTCTCGGTGGTAAAATGACTTACTTAAGTCGATACAACATGTTCTGTGTACTTTTATACTTGAACTTGCATCACAAAGGCGTGTGGACCATTTGTAACGAAAGATCACGTAGCTCTGCTATTGATTATATTACGTACTCATTACGCACCTAAGTAACTTATCGTCATGTATTTCATCTTCTTCTTAAATAATTTAATTTTGCACAGATGATCGATGAATCTTATAACACGGTCTACTTTTAAGAAATAACTAATCCGACGATAAAACTTCGGCGACATTTTCACATTTGGACGATCTTTCAGCTCTGTCATCGTGTAGATTCTCGGTCATCTATCACGTTTCGTGTGTTCAACAGAATGCTATACAATTTCTTCAAGTGAAGCTGTGTAAACAACCTGAAAAAATACGGGAAAAGGAAAATATGAAAACGTGCGAAAGCAGTAAATTATTTCAGTTGTAGCTGTATTATTTTAACTTTACATGGTCGCCGTCTCACATTAATTTAGCCAGCGCTCAGAAACTTGCATAAATATGAATAACGAGTTTCTCAACTCGACTACTAATGTAAAGTACTTACTTAATATCTTTCTGTCTATATATTTTCATGACTATAGAATACGATGTTTTAACAGAAATTTACAAAGGATATCTCTGTTGTGAGTTGGGTTTGTTAATCTTTGAGACGGACCGTTACTGTTATGTAGTTTTCCATCTTTAACTTAAGTCGATGTTTTGAATGAATATGCTTATTAGGACAGTCATTGAGTTATTAATGTGACTGTTAGCGATCTTCATTTTGATCTTTGCGGTGGACCCCAAACTAGGCGGTGCCTGTATCTTGGGGGCCAAAGTTGTGAGACAAAATGCTATTTACCACTGGAGTTTATGTAAGAATAGGTAAGTTATTGCTTGTGCCGTAATAAGTTTTTGTCTTTCAAGAGAAAAAAGATTTTAAATCCTCAAGCTACCACCACGTATTACAACCCAAAGCAGAACGAAAACTTTTACGTTTGAATTTAAACATTACATCTAAATCTCCATCAATACCAAACACATCCAAACTAAATAAACCAACAAGCACAAACAAAGAGCAGGATTCAAATAAAACAAAGACCAACTTTCTACGAATAGTATTATATATTTTTAATGTATTCCAATTCGCGCTACACACCACGGTCCGTGCGTTATGCAAATGCAATTTGGTGTAACAGCACTAGCGTGCTTAGAATTTGCTAGGGTTGTTCCTGCGTCCGCTGGTTTATGAAGGGGGTGTAAACTAGTTGTGCTAGGGTCAGAATTCTCTTATTTAGTTTAATTTTAAATTAAATGGAATTTTATGCAGACTTGCTGCTTTTCAAAAGCCGTATTTTTGCTGCGACTTTTGGATATATTGGATACATTTTTCGAACATGTAGCAATGGATTAGTAATATTCTTCAAGATGATTCAAATTCTGATCGATAGTGAGTTACATAATTAGACTGAAGGTGACAAGATCATCATCATCATCATTTCAGCTGAAAGACGTCCACTGCTGGACATAGGCCTCCCCAAAAAGGGGGGTTTTAATCAAGTTGCATTACGTCATGAGACAGTCTTGGTGAAGTTATTTCGTTTACGTGTTTAATTTGTATCGTGTCATCATCTTTATACACTTATGGAGCTCAGGCGTTCTTAGAATAAAGCTGGGTTTTCATAGTCTTCGTTATAATCCACGACTTCTACGAGTAGTCGCAGTCTAAGTTATGAGCTAGTGCTTCTTATTTTATTACCTCTTTGTCTTGGTAAAGTCATTTGTCATAATGAAATGGAACCAGTTAGCCAACATATTGTTTATGGAGCTTTCTAATTTTTAGAACGCTTCTGAGCATTATTTAGGATTAGACCTTAAATTTTCACGAATTAAATTTTAATTCAACCGACCGCGCCTCTACCTTCAATTTTTTTTATCGTCGTTGTCGTTTTCATGGTTTTCGAGGGTTCTAAGCCCAAAATATTGAGCCACTCAGGTCAAAATGAAAATACAAGATTGCGGCTGCGAAGATTTTTCAAACAGTTCTTCATGAGTGTCGTTTTCATGATTTTCGAGGGTGCTAAACCGATACTGAAGGCTTGTTTAAACTTGCGTTTCCAAACAGGCTAAAAATATATCCAAGTTTTAGTAATGGTATATAACGTTAAAATAGAACTGAAAACATTCCTGAAATTGAGAATAATGCCATTAAATAAACGAAACTCACGTACATTTCTCAGATTATTACCCGTTAATTTCCCAGGCTTAGTTTGACTGAAATATATAGGTAACTTTAATATCTTAGGCCTGTACACACAGCCCAGTTTGCGACAACGCAAACGTCCCCAGCTTAACTGGGTCTAGTTCCGTTATGCAGATAAAGCGACTGCAGTTGGAAACTAAATTAAGTTCCAACAATTGTAGATATGTAGTGAGATTGTTCTGGAAGTTAGTCTTGAGTTATGTCACCGCTTTGTACGGCTTTAAGTGCGAATAATAGTGTTTATTCAAGTTAATGCAACGGTTAATGTTCGTTGCTATTGTTCGGAGTTTTAGTTGCGATGGTGGCGTTGTTTTATGGATAATTTGCGGATGTTGCACCAATAAAAATAGTTTTGTTTGTTATCTGACTTTTGTATAACAAATTGTGGTCAATAATGCTGCAGACATCCTTGAAATGATTAAAATATCTTGACTATTTAGGATCGTTTAGCCAACAGTGGTGTTGATTCTGTTGTGCCCCAATGAAACTTAATTTAGTCTATTGCTATCTTTTTCTTTCTAATGAAACAGGAAAGAGACGGAAATGAATAAGAGCTGTCAAAATTTAGTTGAACTAAGATTTTCATCGACACAACTACGATGAACTAAATTTATTATGCTTAAAATCACGCCAAATTCAAGGCAATCGAGACGTTATTTAGTTTGACGGTTCTAAAGCCTCACTTGTATTTAGCAAATACTTACTCTTATTTTAGTTTAGGTGGTGAACAAAAGAATCGGCATCATTAGGTAACCACCAGGGCTAAATTGGCTGTATATGGCTGTATAGTTGTAGCCTAATTAATTACAAAGTAAAAATCGATTAACCTAGTATATATTATTTTCATTGGCAAGCAAGATCACTAGCAGTGTAGTTTTAAGTGCCATTGAAATAGCGAGTAGACATAACAGCTATCGATACGACGTAGCAACACGTACTTGTGTCCACCGACACGTTGCACTCACTGGCGTCTCTAATTCCCCTGCCATGCAAGCGTGTTGGTTATAGCCCCCATTCCCTGCGATCGTTTGCGGTGGATGTCTATACGGGAAGCACCCTATAACACGAGCTCCTGTGCAGTTTGCGAACTATTAGTAGACATTAAATTTCCTGCTATCCTTTCCTTTGCACCTGCTGAAAAGCAATTAAAATGACCTCTGTCTGGGAAACGTATATCAAAGTCCTCCAGATAATAAAAGTTAAAAACAATGTAATTGCTTCCAATTAGTTTTGCAATAAAAAAACGTTAAAGTTCCGACTTTAGAGCCGTGTTATCCGACAAAAAGTCCTCCGCTCCGTTGGACTTTTATTTTATTTCAAGCCACCTTTAATTTCCTTGGCATCGTCTCTCTTTGTTTGTGCTTAAAAGAAAAACAATTTGAAAGTTTCACTAGTAGGTGTCGCTTTTTTCCGGATTGAATTTTGCTCTTCGCTTCGTTCCGTAAAAAACAGACTTGCGATGTCTAAAATGTTCCGTGTAGCTACGCTGTAATTCCGGCCGGTGCTTATCGGAAGAATAAATTAGAAGTTTTTAAAGGTTTCCCGTTCGCTGTTTACATCTTCAATTTTTTCGAAAGTATTTGGAATGAAAATAGTTTCGAAGATACAAAATTTAGGTCGTGGATACTGTACTCTCAAAATACTACGACGTGCTAGAATACTTCAGCGGAAATTCCGGAAATGATGGTAGCGTTTTTAATTCGTTTTTTACGTGCGAGGAAATTCATATAGGTATTATGCAAGTCGCACTCAATTTAAAATTTCAACATTAACTGCCAGCACATATTCATGCTGCCGCTGTAAATGAACAGCGTTTTACTGCTTGCTGTATTTCACGGCGGGCATTTTCAGCCCGGAAACGCAGTAAAATATTCATCTGGCGCGCGCGACTTGGCTCCATACACCCATCCTATATGATAGGCATATCGATCGCGGGTATATGGAAATATGTTTGCAAATATAAATCTGTAGCGGTCGGTTGGCCCCGAGCCAAGCCCAGCCCTCGGTTCTTGATTTAAGTGATGGTTAATCAGGGCACAGTTGCGCCATGTTGATAATTTTGGCAGCGTAAGCCTATGTGCGAGCATGGAATTATTCGATTTTCATTTTATGTGTTGCAGTTATGTATCGGGAATTTGGCTTGTTCAAATTATTTGCATATTTACGCAATCTGATATTCGCTGGAGAATTAGCATGTGATTCGGGCGATAAAAGCTGATCTCTTATCGACTATTCTTTAGACCCACGCTCTTTCAACATGATTAGTTCGACAAAGCAGTTTGAATGAAGCATGACACATTATTTAACGACCAAACCATTCGGTCTAGACTCCGCACAGCCTGACTACTGTCTGTCTAAGTGCGTCAGCACACTAAACTTTATTAACCACTAACAAAGAGATATAGCTACTCTATTTTATTCTTACCCTCACACCTCTATTACATTTCAAATGTGCACTATAAACTTTAATGCTGACATTACTCGACAAATTTTAAAAGTTAATGTCAAAATGGCGTATGTCCGAAGTTAACTCGTTAGGCGGAATATTAAGAGCAAAGTTTTTGTTTAATGGGATCAAGTTTAATGTAGGAGTCGCTGATGCTGGGTCGCGTGCACTGACGTAATGGATTGTTCGCTTTAACTAAGTAATTTAACTTAATTTGAAATTGTTATTATATTGTAATTAGATAGTTATTGTGCCAATTGTACGCATCGTGCCAATTGATTTCAGAATTTCTGGTGTGTTCTTTGCTGCAAAGATTTTTCCTCGTGTTTTAAATAAAAACCTCTCTTTCATGGAAAACTTCACTTTGCTAGCTGCTTTCTAAAAGCAATGAGTTTTTCATGTTTTAATAAAACAAATCTTCCAAATTTGCAGGACCTACAAAAGTACAAAATCGTGCTCATTTTATGGTTTTACCTACGTGATTCAAATAAAAGTATTTACAAAACGAAGAAGATAGTACATAGGTTTGCTTTTTATCATCTACAAATAGAGAACAAAATTATGGTACAAGGAACAGAGGCACGACCAAGTCTTTTTGCGACATTAGCATTTGAAAGGCAAAACCAAGTCTAGACGGATACATATTTTAAGCTTTTTGTTGAACTTAAATACAATTTTATGTGCACTCAACATTATCATAATATTATGCAAAACTTTTGTAATTATACAGAGGAGAATTATAATGTCCGTTTTTATTACAATAATTTTGCCTTTTCTCATAGTCTACATGAATTTTATTATCACTAGTTTTTAAATATTTAAAAAAGGTTACTGTAATTTCAAAAAAAGGTTGTGTGTTGCCAGTAACAGTAATATCCTGAACAATATTGGGCCATTCGCTTTTATGTCTGTATCTCTGTTAAAAATTTACACGTAGGTACGCATTTTTGCGCATAGGGTAGGGGGGACACGAACTTTGCACTTCACATTGACCGTGTTAAAAGCACGTAAATTAACTGTTGCCCTTAATTAAGTTTTAAACTTTTGTTTGTTTGTGAAGAGTTAATTAAAATGCTTGAACCTTCAGAAAAACCTAATAGGTATATTTTTGTTATTTACTCATGTATTAACTCTCATTTCTGTCCGAGGTTTCATAAGTGCTCATGTAGGTTTATGTCAAATAAAATATTTTAACTTTTTCATACATTGGTGAAAATATCGTAGCTAGACTGTTAGATAGCCTAACTGCAGAATGCTCAAGGGTACTTTTGTAAATCCTTAGTCGCAAATAGGGTACCATTATTCACCAAGTTTATACAAGGTGTAAGGGAAACGGTTCCGAAAACGAAGACAGATTGAGCTAGTGATTCTCGATACAGTTCTACCAAAAAAAAATTTTTTTATTTTAAAATTTTTATCAATTTTCGCACAGTATGCTGTGAGAAAAGTTAAATCAACCATTATTTGAGATTAAACACATTTAAAAACGACCCCAAGTCCAGGCAGCGACTTTAGGTTTAGGCATCCTTTGTAAAGCGCCGCCAAAATAAAATAAGTAGAAACATTACAGAAGCGTCAAACGTTTTAAATTGATGCAAAATAACCAATTTAAGGCGAAAGGTTATTGGTATCCGTTTGCACTTAGGTTGTTTATAACCTACGTTCTGGCTTCGAAAGCGTTCCCCTTACACCTTGTATATAGGTTACCTATAATTCTCTTCAAATAAGATCTCAGTATGGTTTATCTGAAGAGGCTGGTTGGTTTTCTAATAAATTTACTAGTAGCCAGCACAAATAAAGGCCAACGTCCACATTTTTCATTGGTGGCTTTTAGATAGCTAAATTGATGACCCATTTATGTTATCTTTTGCTTCATAAATAACATTTATGCTCTACCAGTATACAATCCGATTCTCCATGTAGATTCCGAACACAAATATGAAATTATGTGCTCAGACATATGGAGACATATTGCTTTCAAATAAAACACGCTGAAAGGGGTGATGTAAAAGTTAGACTGTTTTAGTCAGCATATTGAAATGTAACATTTGGGATTGAATGTTTCAGGCGGTGCTCGAGGGAAAACAAGCTGATATGAGAAAAGCTTGGAACAAACAATGCCAGGTACGTTCTAAGTTCACTTGTATTTTTCATCACGTTGGAACATATTTGGATTATTGCGGAGTTTCGGCTGTGTTTTGTTTGCGTACGTTTTGCAGTTTGGAAAGATCATTTTGAAGATCGTTTTAATTTTGAAAGGGGATCGCTGAATAATGTAGCATGTGCAATGGGTAAATGTTCATTTGTTTCTAAATTATGTTTTTTTGATTTTTGGTTGTGAGTAGATACTTCGAGATTGAATATTTTTCAGTACCTATCTACAAAACCATGGTGTGAGGTTTATAATCGTATGAATGTACTATTTGTACCGCTCGTCATATACTAAAATATCCAAAGAATTTAAAATGTCTGGTAATTGTCAGTGGTATAAATACACGGTCTCAATTTTTGATCAGAAATGATTAGGTACTTTTAATAAGTAGGCATATAGTGCGTAGGTTATCAACTGCCTAGCCTTTTCTTAACTATTTTTGGAGCTGGCTTCTAGTCTGACCGGATGCAGCTATAGGTACCAGGTTCGTGAACGGACGCTGTCGGTTGAGACTGGTCATCTCCTAACTTCCAGGGCTTACTTGATCTTGTATTTAGAATTGCTTATGATTATTTTTCTTACATTGTTCTCACATACAGAGGCAACAAGACTAATGTTCCCAAGATTTTGTAATATATCAACTTGATTTTAAAAGAGTGTCCGTGGAGTTTCTTGCCCGTTCTTCTCCATAGAGATCTACGTTTTGGAATGGGCAACTAGCTTCAACTTTCCAACTGATCGACTTTTTGACAATTCAAAAGTGCCTGTAAATGGTTTAATTGAAATAAATGCTTTGAGTTTGAGTTTTACGCGGGCCACTACCTAATTGATCTCCACAGCCCAGTTACTGGTTAATACGACACCCTTGGTAAGACTGGTTGTTAGACTTTCGTTTCTGACGACTCGAAGCGACTGTCAAAAAGGCACGAATGTTAGCCGAGACTAACAGCTTAACGTGCTTTCCGAGGCACGGAGGAGTCTCAGTATGTCAGTGTGAATGGTTATCTATTCACGAACCAACCGCGGCAAACGTATCTTGATACGGTTGTTTCGGGAGGTTCCTGTTTGGGACAAGACCGGTGGAAACGCTCGGGTGTTTCCACTGCGTAGATCGCCCTGAGGACACGGTGGACCATACGGTGGAGGTCTGCCTGGTTCAGGCGGAGCACCGCCGTGTCCTTGTAGAGGCGATCAGCAGCGGCGATCTCTCGCGTCCGGCCCTGGTCCAGGCCATGGTATGGAGCGAGAGTGCATGGGTAGCTGTCACCTCCTTCTGCGAAGCAGTAATGCTCGCAAAGAGTGTAGTATATGCGCCCTCACCACAGCCCCAGTCACCGCAGGAGACGCCCTGGGCGTCGGGAATCCCAGGCCGATTCCCGGCCACCGAAGGCGCGGGCTTATGGATGGCGAGTAATGGGTAGCTCGCTCGGGTCGACGGTGCGTTGTGTTCCACGCGCGTCTCAAAGTGATGTTAGCACCAACTGGTGGGATCCGCAAGGGCCAATGACTGCCAGGGGTGCGGGTTGTTCGAAAGGGATACCGTGGTCTCTGGCATACAGGCAACTGAAGGAACACGGGTGGGTTTTAGTCAGTAAAAGTCTGACACGCCCTCCCGCTCCAACCAGAGCAGGAGAAGTTATTTGATGATTTCCCACCCAAAAAACATCCCTGATCGATGGACTGGTGCGGCTATTTTTACTTAGCCATGAGGCCTCGTACAAATTGCGTAAGTGTCTACTGATAAATGATAAATGATTTTATTTGGGTAAATAGGTTTGTAAAAACACTTCTACACGTCAACAATATTTTTAAAACTAGATGAGGTCGGTGTTTCCTATCTGACTACTTTGAGAAGAAAAGCCGAAACAAACTGAGACGTCACAGTCTCTTTTAAAGTCCAGACATAATCTTGGTCAGATGTGAAGACCATGTGGATTGGTGTCAGAAATGGTCTTTTGAGGAAAGAACCACACAGATTGAGTAGACCTGTCGAATCAGTGCACGCATTTATCAGTAATCAACTGAAAAATAGATATTAATTTTCTTTCACAAAAAAACGTATATCAGCATTAGCTATCCCCCCGTTTTTAGATAAAGGACGATCGTCTTCAATATCCTCCGATATGAATCTAAAGCGAAATCTTTCAGCTGAATATTTCCATGTAATCGGCCCGAGATAGGGATTCCATTAGCAAACGAATTTGTTTCGATGAGTCGAGAATTAAGAAGACTGATCGCTCCAATTTGTAAGGATTTTTCTCCTAAGAAGATATTCGAATAACCTTTAAATGTCCCTGCCGTCACTTAGAGTTTTATGTTCAAACTAGCTTTTGCCAGCGGCTTCGCTCGCGTGGTGGTCGCGTACTACCGGGATTAAAAGTATCCTATATCTTATCAGGTTATAATATATCTGTGTGCCAAATTTCATCCAAATCCGTTTGGCCGTTTTTGCATGATTGAGTAGTAACAAACATCTAAACATACAAACTTTCACATTTATAAAATATTATATTATGTACTCATAAGTAGGAAGTAGGATTAAAGCTTTAGAAACTACATAGTCGTAAAATATCGCAAAATGTTTGCTTTCTGGATAATATTAATATTGATATACGTTTTTGCAAAGTTCGAAAACAAATCATTAAACGATTTCTTGGTAAATAACAAAATAAAACATTTAATAAGCGAGCTTTATTAAAAAAATCAAAATGAACTGCCATTAAATTCTGTTAAAGGCAAATTTCTCGGGGCTGTATCTAAAATCCAATTAATTAAGCACCGTCTCTGGGTCGGGGAAGCCTCTAGGCAGTTATCGCTAATATCTACGATAGTTTACTTACATTATCGACACGGTGCAGCTCTAAAGTTGCTCTCGTGGAGGACTGTTTGCTGAGCGGCAAGATTAATGATGGCGGGACGACATTGCGCAGATTGGGGGAACTTAGGGGGGCCCAGCCTACCCACCTACGGCGGCTCCAGTCCCCCAAACGTTGTAATACGTTAGTTCTATTCGGGCTAATTGCTTGTAGATATTAACGTGAGCCAACTATACTCTTAGTTGCTCGGAGATTTATAAATGAGGTTCGATTAAGCTTAGTCGATGCGCCTCGTTAGACACAATAGTTAGTATAGTTCAAGTGCCTTGTTTTCCTCGTGTTTGCTTGGTTGACTACTGTAATGATTCTATTATTTAGGCGTTCGTATTAGGGGTTGTGTTCAGTTTAAATTATTTAATATAGAGTGTTTTAAGATAAATGTACCGTTGATAAAATCTGTTACGCATAAAATGATTGAATTTGTAACCTGTAGAATCACAGTTTAAGTATTAATAATTTTATTAAGTATTCATTAATATAGGTAATACCTCTTCTACCATTGACTTGTATAAAATATATAGAATGCTGAGATTTTTCCAAGAACACACCCCTAAATCTGACATCTCATCGAGCTACGAACATCCGTAGTTCCGTACATGTCGTACGTCTATCCGTATTAGCGCAATCTAAGACCCAAACGTTTACGTCAATCTGGGAAAATTGATGAGTCAGCCGATCGGGTGAGCTCGTACAAAGGCCTCGCGGGAAACAAAGCCGTTCGCCTTTCAGCGTTCTTCCCTCGTGCAATTAAGTGAACCTTTTTGTTAAGCCCGCTTTCCTCAACTACATTATCGACTATACAATGGTCACAATGATTTGCGGAAACACGACGAGATTATTTTTTTTTGTGGCGTATCCCGCGAGGCTTCGATGCTGATTCCTCTGATTTGTGATCCCTCGTCATGCTATCAGATTAGGGTGAAACTGTTGTATTGTTGAGCGTAAATTGAATTCTGGAAGGCGCTGAGTTTTTGTCGGGGAAAAGTTTTTTCGCGAGGAATCGGCAACGTTTTTGGAGTCTTATTCAATCAAACGTTTCTTTGGGTTTAGTAAAAATATCAGTAGGAATAATTTAGTTTCAGGATTCGTGGATCAAAAAGACTTTAATCTAAACTTAGAACAGTGGTGGCCCAGTGGTAACGGCCGCCACTCGAGTCTTGAGTAGGTCGTGAGTTCGAAACCTAAAAAGCGCTTTAATTTGGGTTAATTATTTAATCACCACAGTTTTCAAAACGGTGAAGAAAAACATCGTGAGGAAACCGGCATGTCTTAGAACCAAAAATTCGAAGACATGTAACATCTACCAACCCGCACTGGGCCCGCGCGGTAGATTACGGCCCACTCCCTCTCACAGAGACGAGGCCTGTGTCCCAGCAGTGGGAAAGTCATAGGTTGATTACGTAAAGAAAGACATTCGAAAAACTTAGAACGAAACGTAGCTGATGGATTAACTCTTCTGCTGGATCTATCTTTTATTTTAAATGATAAATGATAAATGATTTTATTTCTGTAAGTAGGTTTGTACAAACACTTTTACACGTCGATCATATTTTTTTAAACTAGATGAGGTCGGCGTTTCCTATCTGACTACTCTGAGAAGAAAGGCCGAAACAAACTCAGAGGTCACAGTCTCTTTTAAAGTCCAGACATAATCTTGGTCAGATCATGTGAAGACCATGTCGGTCGGTGTCTGAAATTATTATAGTTATAGTAGCTCATATAGCACCCATTTCAACCCTAAACTACCGCACTAAACACGATCCGATCAACCGTAAACACTCGCAAACACGAACCCTAATGAAAATTTATCATAGTAAGCAACCGTTTCACTCCGCATTTTCACAAGTAATAAATGATAGGAAACGTGTGTCGTGTGTAACGAGATTTCCATATTAAATGGATGCTGGCGGCTGTCATGTTAATTATACCTTTAGCCTATATCATATATAGCTCCTGTTAAAAGTGACGTATAGGGTTACACGTCATATTAAAATTTTGGTGCTCGCTCGGGAATGGGAGGTATTGTTGCCATGTTTTAGCGTGCTTTAATTAAGTCACTTTTTAGAAAAAGGGTTTTATTAATTTTCGTGGAGTTTTGGGTTGTTTTAAAATAATAAGAATTTGTTGGAGAATATAATTAAATATTCTGAAAGCAATTTGATGCTTTGCTCAAAATTTAGATTTTGTGATAAATCATTCACTGAACTTTTTCTTTGATATGCTCTTCATGAATTTTAATAGCCATGTTCCAACTTTATTACCCCTACAACCAAAAACTTCTGAAAGAACAAAATTTTATTCATAACAACTTTTATGAATCGCCGGAGACAAGAAAGAAAATATAAAACAAAAAAAAAACCGTTTCAAAGTTTCAGATCGCGGACGATAGCTGTAACCGAAAACTTGGTCTGAAATTCAAAACTTACCACTGAAATTCGAACCCAACCACTGAAACTCGAATCCTACCACTGAAACTCGAAGAACTCGAAGGTTATATGGCACATTCGTGATCTACCCTGTAGATCCGGGCTTTTGTAGTTTAGTTCACATCAGAAGCTCGTCTCTACAGGTATCTCACGGCTGGAAGACCACGCTACGGAACGTCGCCGAGTTCGAAGAATGAAGACGTGTGGTAGGGGTTTCTGAAGCCCGCAGGGAGATCGAACACCTGTGTTAGAGGTTCCTAAAGACTGTAGGAAGATGGCTGCACGAAGATAATACCGGACATTCTTTGTCTTGTGCTTTCTTGTTTTTATGTATATTTTTATTATTATTTTATATTGTAAATTATTTTTATATCTAGGAGATATGAAAAATATCGCACACCTAGATCTAAACAGAGTTAACTCAAAAAAGCACTTTTTTCAGAAAAGATCAAAAACTGTTTACCGTGTTCCTGTGCACTGAAGAAGTTTTCTGTATACATATTTGCTTTGCAAGTTCTACTAGAAAAATATTTTTAAATCTGTTTTATTGGTTGATAAGTAGTGAGTTAAGGAATTCAATGGTAAGCATAAGTCAAAACTCCCAATTTTTGACTTAGCTCCCTTTAGATCTAGGTGTGCGATATGTATTGTACCCTGAAATGGTTTTTCAGTGTATTTTGGGACAGCTTTGTCAAAATGTTTTCACAAGATGCTATTTTTTCTTATACATGATAAGTTTTTATCCAGTGCGCAAACTGTAACCCAAAAAAAATCAGCTGTTTTATACGCAGTCAAAATGTATGGAAAAGCTGATTTTTTTTTTGTATGATCTACCAAAAATTTCTGCGCTGGGCGGGCTAGAATGATATGCTGAATTCATGGTTACAGTTTGCGCACTGGATAAAAATGTATCCTGCATATCTTCTTAGCGCGTTAACGCGCTGCAGTAGTTATGGACAGTTTCTCGTCTTTGCAAAATCTTAAACTTTGATATTAATTCATGTTGTTAGATATTTTTTGAAATAATATAACGGAATATTGTAACAGTTAAGTGCATAAGTATGTACAACACTTTCATGTTGTATTTTTCCAAAAATAATTTGTAATACATTATATTTTGGCACGAGAACTATAGGTATGACTGTATTAGAGGAAGACCACAAAATAATATTACATACCTACTTCACCACAAATAATACATTTTCATAGCTTGGCATGTTCGCAACGAAAACTTTTAGCGACAATGTAAGAATCTCTCTTCCTTCCTCATATTTTATTTCACATCAATCCCATTACACTACATTTTATTCTCCAATCCACTCCATATCATAGCCTAGTTATTACCACTTGACATTTAACATTCTCTGGTTATGTCGTATAAAGAGACAATGTATGTTATCTGTGCAGTATGTCAATAGTTTATTGCCGCGTATTGCGCTATTGCGGTACTAAAGTAAAGGCTTTAGAACAATTTATAACGCGTATATATGCACTTGATTGCTTTTAATGGCACTCTGTTATTGCTCCATGTCGATTCGCGGGCAATTTTTCATGAAATAGTGGGAATATTGGCTTGAAACATTTTTGTAGGAGATAGAAAAAGATTTTGTTTCCGTTATACGAATTTTCGAGTGTAGTTGATTTGTGGATCTGGCAATAAAAGTAGCTTTATCTCGGAGTGAGTGTTTTGTTCATAGATTTGGCGCAGTTTATTGTACCTACAATATGTGTAGATGTCTCTCACACTACAGCTACAATCTATGAAGCACAGTGATGCAGTAATTACTGTAATGATGCCTCGATAAATACAAACAATGTAGATTATAGATAAATAAATTACTACCATACCACATTTTTTGCATCGGTTTAGTAATTGATAAATAATTATATCATAAATAATTGACGATTCTCATAATGGAGTCTTTTACACATTGTCAGGTCAAAACATTTACCGAAAGTTTAAAGCAAGTTGATACAATATTACTAATCAATTAATTCGTCTTGGTAATTAGGAAGTTATCGTAGATTCCTGCCTACATATTAGACAAGACAATAATTTAAATTAATGCAACGTAATAACAACATAAAGCAACAGTTGGTTAATGAAATTATAATAAAAACAGTTAATTAAAAAATAAACACTGATTGTTGAAGGACACTGAACGATGCACTAAAGAAGTTGTATTGTTATTACGTCTTGGGGGTTGTGCTTCATTTTTTTGGGAAAATTCGATTCATATTAATTACATACCTACGTAATGGGTGCCTATCTATCTAGGATTGAACTATGGTTTTATAAAGCATCATTGTGCGATGTGTGTTTCCCAAAAGTTTATGTTTCAGATTTCTCATCAAACCTATGATTTCCCACCCTTAAGAAAAACAAAACCATACAGCAATTAGATGGAAGAGAGTGGGCGAGGATCAAGCTTCGTGGGGTGCAATTGGAGAGGCTTGGACATGTAGTACTGGACTGCTACAGGCAGAGAAAATGTTTCAGTAATAAATTCAATCTTGCAGTTTCAATAAAAAACAACAAAAATAAATTAAATAAAAATGTTTATTCCCTTATTTACCTGAATTTATTTTCCTCAATAATTGTGTACTGCCCATTCTCACAAGAAATCAAATTTAGGTAGGTACTTAATAGTAACTATCTCCTTTTTTTAATCTGATAAAAGGTATATTAGAAGGGCGAAATAAATATTAATTTTATGTTTCTTTTAGATTGATCAATAAAAAAAATTTTTCTCTCTTTGAAGTAAATGATAAATAAATATAATATTCATTGTATTTAGTAAGTTAGGTAGACATTGAACAAACTCACTTTATTATTAAAATAAAAACTAATAATTATTTAGCTTTTGTATTAAAGTGATCAGGGTCAAGATTGGTTTACATTTAATTTGCAATTTTAATGCAACCTGCAATAATTTAGTTTTTTATAATTGCAGTTGACATATCTACATCAAAACTACCGACTGCATTACAACTGTTCGCCAACTGCAATAAAATGCAGTCGAAAGCTTGCACCTACTTAAGAATAGTATTGTAGTATTTCATAGTCATCCATTTCAAAATGGAAGCTCATACAGTTTTACAGAAAACATATTCATTGGATAAACATGATTAATTTCTTAGGTAAAATTGACATGACTGCTTATTAGTTACTTGTACTTAATGAATAAAACGAAAAGCTTTATAAGCTAGGTGAAGAAAAATTAGATACGGTCACCAAATGAGATACGTAACCAGGGTTATCGGATATAAAGTTGAAGTTTAGTAGGAAATCGACGGATGTTTTCGAATAAAATTAATAGAAAAAAAACAGTTCATCAATCAAATAAACTTTCACTGGTTACTTCTCTCTTTTGGCGGCTGGACTGTACTTAGATCCTACCTACTTGTAGACTGAGCTCAAATCTTTATCGCTAAAATCTGTTGAAGTATCCCCGTTTGGGCACCAATTTTTAGAGCACCAAAGGTATTTTTTGCGTTGCGTTAGAATAGTACCTATCCTTTAAACGAGCAATTCTTGTATATAAATATGTATAATCTGAATCTCGGAAAGGGCTCCAACTCCAAATTTAGTATGCAGGGGGTTTCGGGGACGTTTTCTAAAGAAAACGTCAAAAAAATAACCATCATCCAGATATTGTACCTAATACGAACAGCAGGCAGCGTTTTCGATGTTTTGTAGTAACTTATGTAATTTCTTGGATAGTAAATCCATAAGTCAAGCTTGTAAATATCTTTAGAATGGTTTTTGCGACATTCATGTTCAAGTTTTGATAGTTTACAGGGTGACATTTTAAAGATAATAGGTAGTTCATTAACTGATTCATTATTAAATTAAACTGTTACATATCAATTGAGTTTTGGTATATTTGCTGTGATTTACAACCAATACATAGAACCCTCCTATCAAGAATCTATACCTCAGAAGACGTCGGTACCGACCCAGACTATGCTGCTGTTTTTTTAAAACTATGTGCTTAAGTACATTTCTTTGTAGCAACGTAATGCATGCTACTCGACGGCAGATGGCAGTGACGTTCATCATGTAGCATAAAATTACGTTGCGTAGTCATCGGTTACAACTAACGTACCTTCGCGCAGAGTTTTTACTTCTATGTTGTTAACAATAGGTGGCGTTGTGTAGCTGAATAAAACCGAGTATTTGCGATGTATTTTCATTGATCGTCTTTCTTTTTAACCGACTTCAAAAAGAAGGAGGTTATCAATTCGACATTTTTTTTTAATGTATGTTCGGGCATAAATCCGTCAGGTGTAGACGCACTTGCAAAATTATTTTCTGGTTCAAAAGGGGTTTATTATCAAACTACGTGAGAACTTATAATTCATTATTGATCTGGCTGGGATCTTTTTGAAAGATTTCGGTTCGTACCTAAATGTAAAGGTTTGAGTTAAAAAAAAATGTAATTAAGTACCTACTGAAACCGGTGTTTATTTACTTCGTATGCAGAGTGTAGGTCTATCTTAATCTACATCAGGAACTTTCACAAATTTAAAAAAAAAAAAAATGCGTTTTAATAGGTACATAATGGAGGTTGAAATAAATAGGTAAGCTAGATTGTATTAAGCTGTTTTTTTACAATATTCAATATGGTCAAGGTTTTATTGAAATTCGATTGCCCTTTTGACATTGACAAGTTAGGTAGTTTATCTAATTATTTATCCATTTAAATTTAACCATGACTTAGAGCACATCAAATACGTACCTATGCTATTTTAAATAGATCAATTCTGTATTCAGCCTATACACCGAGGACAAATCGTGAATATGAACTTAGGAGAATAAAGTTTACATACGACCTTTTGGAAAAGTAGATTTTATTTACAGAGAAAATAAAGGTTGTATTCGTACAAAATGCAGAACTAGTCTACAACAAATCACCCTTATTTATAAACGTCTCTTAACTTTTAATCAATTGCTAATTAACTGATTTGCACAATTCTTATTTATGAACGCTATTTAGCGGTAAGAGGTCGTTACGCAATTGTATTGTAGCTGTCAAAATTAAACACCATCGGTGCCTAGTTTAATGCTTGCTTACTAAAAGGAAAAAATACTAGGCACTCATAAACTAAAATTGAAAAAACTAAAAATAAAACTGTTACAAATATTTGGCTACTTACGTGTGCTTTTTAATTAAGTATGTTTCATGTAAAATGGACAACGACATCTACACGCTATGTAGCGAACACGCTGCTGTATCCGCTCGCTCGGCCATTCGCACAGCACCAGAGGATTCTTTTCTTTATATAGAAACCCTTGATTGTATACCTGAATGAATATACCTACTTAATGTAATTGTTAACCAACTTCAAAAAAAGGAGTAGGTAGGTGCTCAATAAGTAGGTTTTTTGTTATTTTTGTGTTTGTTACCTAAATCGACTTGAAAAATATCTTCTTTTGTTTCAAAGTGTATACTTGTCGAGTGGTTCCTGATAAACTTGGTCAAGTTCTGATTAGTTTTTTCAAGTTAGCTTCAATAATAATACTGCTGATAATATGTATTTTATCCACTTAGAGTATGTTGTTGATGTTATAATAACTGCTTGTCACAGTTATTCATTTAGCAAGTCAAGGTGCACGAATTTGTGTGGGGTACCTACCTGCCACAGTTAAAAAGCGAAAATGAAAAAGTTTATTTAGAAGTATTAAAAAAAAAAACTATCGACTGCCAACGAGCTGTTGTTTTTAACTTTGTTATATTTTGGAAGGCGGTTGTTTTTTTCAAAAATAAACTTTTAATTTTTTAGTTTTTTACTTTCTTTAAAGTTTTGCAACTTAATCCATAAGATCTGATAAGAAAGGAAAAGACAGAGGGCATTAAACATATTGTGACCACTAAGTACCTAATCTACAGATCAAAGTTGTTCCTAATACTGTAGGTGCCTACTGATTTACTTTATACGATCGTACACAGAGAATCACGTGATGTTCTGATAACACTATTGCCCATTGTCCATAGAACGTTGTCAATACAACGACCACTATCGCCCATCGCTAATATAAAACGACCAGAATCGATGACCCTCCCCCTTCCTGCATCCATAGAAATTATAGACGTAAGAGGGAATCTTTGAAGTAAATGAGGGGTCAAGTTAAACTGGTACAGTTAGCCTTTCAATCGCATTCGGACTTATGAAATAAATTACCTTACAACATTGGCCGCCCATTTTGAGCTGCCTTATCGAACATTGATTAATAGCGTTTTACAGAGTTATTTTTTAATAGTTGCATAAAACTGTCCCCGATCTGGAGTCGTGCTTCTGTGAGAAATGTAACGAGTGGAAGGGACGCCTTTTTTAGATCTTTTTTGGTTTACTTCAGTACCGACCCTTATTTTAGACTATCGAGGTATCTTGAGGTTAGATTTGTAGTCGAGTCAGTAAAAAAAAAAAGAGCAGTTATGGGTCCTTACGAGTTGTAGGTCGTAGGTAGGGTTCCCAACCATACTGTTAAAAACAGTATTTCTTATACTGTTTTTCGTTCGTTAATACTTTTACTGTCGTATAAAAAAAAAAGCATACAAAATACTGTTTTTATATCCGCTGGTAGATATCCGGAGCCATACGTAAAATCTGTATTAAAATGTAAACGTCCGTATACAAACTACATTTCAGAACGAAACTCAATGTCAAGTGAGTGCCACGCATGCGCAGCACAGAACTCATTATACAAAAAATAACCGATTTTTGTTTTGCAATTATGCAAGAAGCTCAAAAAAATGTGTTTTTAAAACGTCAAAACAATAAAATACTGTTTTCATTTGTAAATACTGTTCATTTTATTTCTCCGATCTTAATATACTTCATTTCTCGTACAAAAAGTTGGGAACCCTAGTTGTAGGTTTGAACCCAGGCAGGCTTTGAGTACATTTCATCACCACTGCTCTCAAAACGGTGAAGGAAAACATCGTGAGGAAACCGGCATGTTCTAGAACCAAAAAATCGAAGACATGTGACATCTACCAACCCGAACAGTGCCCGAGTTGTAACATTATACAGTAACAGTATCAGCTGATTATGAAAAAATAAGGTATGGATACCAATGACTTATGACCCCGTGATCTTCACCTGAATGCGGAAAGCGCATGACGGGTCGTTGTGGTGCTTCGGGAATCAAATATCCAGCATTGGAAGCCCTCCGGCTGAGACGATGATGATGGTGATAAATTTACGCATTAAAGATCCCGCAGACAGCAGCGACGCGACTCTAGAATATTTTTTATGAAGACTTCAAGAAAAAATGTTCTACCGGAATCGTTTTGCATCTTCGAGTAGCGCCTGTGTACGGAGGGCTTTAGCTATCAATGGTAGGTATCTTCTGTCTATTAGTTACAACGTCACACTGACCATTACTTTAAGATCATTGAAACAATTATATTACAAATACAGTTTTTATTACTAAGTAGCTAACCCGACATACATCCTGTCATAACAATGAATATTGAATTCGCATTGATATAATATTAGGTAAGGTAATATGTTCGTTTAGTTTTATTAAATTTTCGAATGTTACGCGCAGCTTTCTAAATTTTTTCCTTCATGAGAACCTTCTCCTGACAATAACAAACACAATAAAAAAGAATTAGCAAAATAGATCCAGCCGTTCACGTGTGATGCCGTGACCAATGGAAATAGGGATTCATTTTTATATACATAAACAGGGTGTAACAGAAACCCTATTGCTATCCTAAAGCACTAAAGATAACAGCTGGTATAGAATCACTATACATAGTTTCAGCTCAAAATAAAATACTCTCAGAATTGATACCAAATTTTCGGTTTCATATGTTTCTTAAATTCAAATCATAACAAACGTGTCACCGCCCTACGTAGGTCAATAACTTTCCACGTTACTTGCCAATATCACGATAAATCTCTTCCGAGTGATGAGTTTGCTTCAATTTGTTCTGGTATCGATGTATTAAAAAAACCCTTCCAATATCGTTTGATATCATCCAAAGAAGCCGTGACCTTGGTATGTATATACCCGTTCCGTTACACGTTGTATAGAAATAGATGAATTAATATAGGATTCCCACCCAAAAAAAAAAAAATATATATACTTATATAAAGGATTGGGCCATACATAAACACACTCTGGGAGTCTCTCAGATTTATAGTTCAAGTTCCATCAAAACATGACAGTTTATTTTCATAATCCAGTAGTATCCAATAGTTTCAAATCCACGGCTATAACACAAAATATATCTCTTTATATTGTCGGAAGTGTCCTCTGCCACCGTGCCCACGGTAGCCGGTCGTCAGTCGTCCGGCAGATAACACATTATTGATGAGGACACCTTCCGTAGCCCTCGTGGACACAAGATGGGTATCACGCCTAATTCGTCTTATCTTACGTGTTTGATTAGTACACATTGAAAAAAGGGTTTGAATATTTAAAAAAATCTATATGGATTTTTTATCGAGGAAAAAATCTTGAACCGTAAGTTTCGTAAAAGTTTTTATGTGGCCAAATAACTCCTTCGGAGAAGCCATGTCGCCAAGTCTACCACATATGGCTGATCTTAAATTACCTTAGGCTGATTACGTTTGCGTTTTTTCCTAACTATGCCGAAATTTGTAATCAGGTCGGTTGCACCTAGATAAAGCGGAGCACAAGATTCACATATCCATCAGCCAAAAAGGCAGGTAGTGACAACATAGACTTAAAAAAATAATAAATAAATTGACTTACACATTTTCTTAAAATTGTAGCTAGTCAAAAGGCTGTACAGTGGTATGATTATAAATACATCACCAAAACATTGGCTCTTCTAATAGGGTCGACCAATTGTAACCGAATTCCTAGCTTCTGACGTTTTATAAGTGCCCAATGCAGGTTTACGTGAAATCAAATATTTTGATTTTGAATGTGGTTCAGCAACGTTGTTATTAAACTTATAACTTATTTTTACATTCAGTATTTAACATACCTATTCATTTTCAAAGACATCATCTCATCATCTGCCTAGCCTTTTCAAAACTTTGTTGGGTTGGGGTAGCTCCCAGTCTAACCAGATGCAGCTGAATACCAGTATTTTACATGAAGCGACTGCCTATCTGACCTCCCCAACCCAGTTACTGGGTAATACGATACTCCTTGGTAAGACTGGTTGTCACACTTTCGGGCTTCTGACGACCCGTAACGACTGTCAAAGATCCACGAATGACAGCCGGGACCAAAGGGTTAAACGTGCTTTACGAGGCATGCAATTTCAAAGACAATAAGTATTAATTGTTAATCTAAATTATAATAAGGCTGAAATGGAAACAGAGGATAGACAGAATCGATATCCCTCCATTAATTTTATTTCCTCCACATCAATGCAATTTTATCTTCTTAACTAGTTTCACCCCTCTTCAAAACAATCGCTCTGCCGTCAGCTCGGATCTTCGATCCACTTTGGAATCAACGTTTCACTTAAAAGTTTCTACGAAATGTATCTACTGGACTGAAGACACAATATCAAATCAATGGCGGAGGAGCTGAATTTGATTGCTTTATTTGTTTGATATCTATACAGGATAAGTTTTACCCAGTGCGCAAACTGTAACCATGAATTCAGCATAGCATAGACCGTCTAGCGCAGAAATTTTACCTCGGTTGAAAAAAAAAAAATCAGCTGTTTCATAGAAAAGTGCAATACTTACGCGGTGAAAATGTATGGAACAGCTGATTTCTTTTTGTATAACCGACGAAAAATTTCTGCGCTGGGGGTCTAGAATGATATGCTGAATTCATGGTTACAGTTTGCGTACTGGATAAAAACTTATCCTGTATATATGTCGAGGTATAAAGTACCTACTTATGCGTATTAGCAAATCTGGGAGGTAATTGCGTAACGCAGTAACAGTAGGAATGGCTTACATTTTGACAGATCAAAAATTTTCACTACCTTTTTTACGTTGTTGAGGAGACAAATTATTCGAACATATTCAGCAATGGATTAGCAATAACCTTCCAAATAGTTCAGTTTCTCCGCAATTGGGGTGCTGATTAGTAAATCTGGTTTCTTAACCATGAGGTCCTTGTATTAAATACAGGGTGACCGGGACATCGACTCAGAATCTGTTACCATGGTTTGAACCGGTTATAAAAAAAAAGTTGTTCTATACATATTGACCGCGCAGCAGGCTTAGCATGCGCTTTCTATTTCTACTGTACCGTAGAATAGAAATCGTTTGTCTACATTTCTCGGTACAAAACTGTCAACTGTCTACACGGAAACGTCATTTTTGTCTACTCTTCCGTCGACGAAACGCTTCTCTACGGTTCTCGTGCTAAGCCTGCAGGTGCATAGTCAGTGGGTCCTGTTTTGCACTTTTCTATGAAACAGTGTTTTTTGTTATAACCAACGAAAAAACGATACAAATTCAAGAATTATGAGTTGATTTCAAGGTCACAGATTGCGCTTTGATGTCACTATGAGAGACATAAGAATGAAAGTGTTTAGATATCACAATTTACCTTAATGAAAGCGATCAAACACGCATAATTATTGTAACATCGTTTCGTACCATAATACCTTAGGTTATTGTCACCTTGCGTCCTCCCACTATTTGGCAAATACGTCTCCCACGACTTCCAGATATTTAGGCTCTTCAAAAAATCTTTAAATTTTCATATTTCAACCTCAAATATTTAACTTATAAGTTTCCGAAATTGCATAATTAAATCCCGTTAAAACAATGAGCATCACACAGCGCTGACAGCACAGATTACACAAAACCTCATTCACTGCATCCCGCCAAAATTGTAACCTTCTTCGACCACAGATAATACAGAATACAACGCACTCGATCATTTTTATCGTTTAAAACAAGTCGAGTCCTCACTCCACGATAAGTTGCCGGGTGAAAATTTGCAACACTTATTCTTCTGATTGATGTTATTCATTTATCACTCCCCTCGTTGCTTCGGTACGTATAAAACTTTTAAAATGGGTCACAGTGTTTCGCCTGATTGCCTCACTGTTAGAGTAATTAAAATTTCAAGATCGATATGCAATTTCTTTGGGTTCGTTTGATGGAATTGGGGTTTGGAATTGGATTGTGCTTTCTTTGGCAGATTGTTTTGTTTTATTTTGATGGCTGGATCCTGAATCCACTCGTTTTAGTATTTTTTTTAAATTTATTTAGTTTGCTATTATATGACAATGCTGTTTTGGACTTTCTAGTTATATTGTACAATTACGTTGTATGATGTCAAAACGGTGTGGGAAAATATCGTGAGGAAACCAGAATGTCGTAGAACCAAAAAGTCGAAGACATGTTACCTATTTCTACCAACCCGCACTCTAGGAGCCTGTTTCTACCAACCCGCACTCTAGGAGCCTGCGTGGTAGATTACGGCCCATTCTCTCTCACAGAGAGGGGCATGTATCCCAGCAGAGGGAACATTGGCAGAGGTAGATTATGCTAAGCAGTATGATGAGAGTCATACCTTTTTAATAATCCACTTTTAGTCAAAATGGGTCAAGTATTGTTTTTATTATGAATTTAATTTTCCGAGTACCTAAAGGAAACCATACGACCCAAAGAGTCTACCAAACGAACATAACTCGCAAAACAAAACCATAACATCACAAACCCGTTTCTCCACAAAGATCACTAACACACCTACCTAAAGGTACCTACATACTATGGTACTTAGGTACTGAATCCCACGTCAAAACATTGACGGGAGATCAGGTCTCGACGTCACACCGACTGTCTGGAGATGTTATCATCTGATGATGCGGAGCAAGCGCCCCCGCGTTAACTACCTACCAAGAAACCTACCAATACTTCGACATCTTCAATAGTTTGGTTTACATTGCCTGTTTACAACTGCAGTCTGATTTAAATCGCTGAGCAATAAACGCAATAGATGGTGTATAAAGAGTTTGTGTTGATGTTGTAGCGAGTGATATCGTTTCGTGTTCTCGTGGTAGTCAGTGAGATTGAAATGATAAGTCAATCAAGGTGCTATCCAGGCCGTGTGATGGGATAGTCGGTGTTTCGTGAATTGTATGCCTGCTGATTGAGGTGAATGGTTGAGGAGATGAGTATGTGTAGACTCACTTACTTGTTACTTGAAAATTAAAACAAAGTAGAACACCAAGTGTAAATATTGCAAATGTTTTTTTATATATTTTGATTCGAAACGCTCTGTTTCAGTAGGTATACGATAAAAAAAAAATCATGTCTTACTTCATACCTCCGATCTGAAGGAAAAAGCTTTGTCGCTACAAGAAGTTACAAAAGTGACTTCACACGGAAAAAGTAAATAAATTCATCCTGCTTAAAATTACGATGAAAATATTTTCAAAAAATCACAATAACTTATATCAGTCAACACAAAAAAATCCTCATATCTTCAGCTTTTTGTCTCCAACCATTGTCTACCAAAACTTCTTGAATATGTATAGTTTTTCTTTCAATTACGTATTCTGAACAAAACTAGCTAGGACAAGGAAACTCACAAATGGTACGTACTGAGGTGGAACTATAGAAGAGTATTCAACTGTGCCCTAGTAGCTGCCACCGATATCATTAATTTTGATTTTTTTCCGCTTAAATGTGTCTTTACAAACCAGTGTCAGTTGACGTACCTAGGGTGTATGGTCCTCAAAACAGTCGCGTCACGATGGTTTTAACTTGGGTATGTACTTAATCAATTGAAATACAAGTTATACCAATTACACTTGGTTGGTAATTAAATGGGAAATTACTTAAAGATGGTCTTTGTGTCGATCTGGATTTTTTTCGGTAACACCCCGGAGTTGGGTTTGTGTCCGGTTAATGTCGATAGGCTAACCCCCTGTAATATGCGAGTTAAACTTAAATGACGGAATGAGGTACACCCCTGCCTAAACCTTTCAATACAGGCGTGATATTACGTGTGCGTTCTGTTTTTGACACTATAAGCCATACTATTTTTTTTTTTGTAAAATGGTATACAGGATGGATTTTATACAATTATACAAACAAATTGCTGTTCCATATATTTAGACCGCATAGGTCGTATTGCAGTTTTGTAGGAGACAGCTGATTTTGTTTTAAATAACTGACGAAAGATTTCAAAGCAAGGGCCCCGTACTTTGAAATTTTCATGCCTAGAATCAGGTACAGAACACATGGTAACAGGCTGTACGTCGATATCCTTGCTACTCTGTATACCTCATCATATCAGCTGAAAAACGTCCACTGCTGGACATAAGCCTCCCCCAAAAGGGGGGGGATTTGCCATAATCGCCACGCTTGGCAGGTGGTTTGGCGATCGCAGTATGGTGGTCAAACGCATAGAGAACGCTGCTGCCCATTCTCTAGTAAGTCCATTAGTCGCCTTTTACGACACCCACGGGAAGAAATGGGATGGTGCTATTCTTTTACGTCTGGCACCACAGAGAACTTTGTATACCTACCGACTATAAATACCTTTTCCAATTTTGGAATCGGTGCCTGTCACATTAAAAGAAAAATGTTGCCCTGTCACCTTGTACCCCTTGTTTTTGACCTCTACACTGTAAGTTCAGTTTTTGTGTGACTTACGGTGTTAAGTGCAAAGCAAGAAATACGTTCATTATTTGTGTAAAGGTATTATGTAAAGTCTGGGAAATCAGCTGATAAGCAATTTGACTATCAACTTAAATTGTCCGTATATTCAAATCACAGCTGTCATGCTCTGACAGTTGTATCAAATGGCATAACACGGCAAATTAACGTAGGGTGTCAACTGGCCTAGGGATTATTTTTTCTGGCTGTACCTAATTATTTATGTCCTCATAAATAACACATTGTAGTGCTGCAGGAATGTGACATCATCTACGAGTATCAACAATTTTCCGTATCAAAGAACTTGGTTATTTACCTACCTTTTAATTTGCCACGGTATAAATATTGATGAGAGTAAATTACCTGTCGGTTTTAAATTTATAACATATATAGTATTACATAAAATAGTATTATATGTTATAAACTTATAAGGTTTCACAGAACGTGGTAAATACGTTATTTTAATGAGAAGTTAAATTGTATTTTCTTGGTATAAAAAGACGATATTTAAATTTATTCATCAAGAGCTGGATATTTATTGCCGACCGAAATAAATATCCAAAACAGCCCTAAAAGTTAATTTTCTAACCGTACCAGCAACGTACAATAATTACCGACTCCAGTTCCGTGCAATGTCGCGAGCGGCTGTATCGAAAAACTTTTAATTTAGCCAAGTCTCCATTGTGAGCCTTTTAAAAAGCTCCAAGTATTGTATGCATTTAACAAGGCAACTGTGACAGTTATTAATGGCTTTTCTACTATTTTTCTTGGCTGGTGCAAAAGGATCGGCTTATACCTACCTACCAACCGTCCTAGTCTGTGTGAATTTGATTTGGAGCTGGTTTTTTGTTCAGGTTTCAGCTGTTGTGTGACGTCTTCGTTGTTGATGTGACTGGTTTGTCGCTTTTTTGATTTGGTTGACAGGTGTTGAACATTAGATGTAGATGACATTAGATGTTACGACATATTAGATGTAGGTAACACTAAATTTGAATACAATTTTGTTACTAAAGTCGAAGTTCTGACAATCTTACCAAGGGGTGTTTTATTACGCAGTAACTAGGTTATGGAGGTCAGATAGGCAGTCGCTCCATGTAAATTACTGGTATCCTCAACATAGTTGGGATCGGCTGGGCAGATGATGATAATGATTTCTTGCATAACTTCACATTACCTCAGTGTTCTGGCTGTAGTTTTCAATACATATACTATAATCTTGCTAGGTACTAATATTAATGGGCAACATCAATAAGCCAAGATCAATAAACGAGGAATAACAATACTTAGGCTGTACCGAAGTTAACCATGATACTTACTTAAGTCTGTAAGAGTTCCTAATAAAAAAAATGCTCTTAACTCCAAACTAACTTATACAAAAAAAACACTTTTATCTTTAAAAAAAATAAAACAGTTTTCCAAAAATCCGCGGCATCTTTGAACATTTTACCCAATTATACGTATTTCAATCGACATTGTCTACGGTACGAGTGCGAGGTATTTTTCGGAATCCGCACTGCACAGTCCACAGCATCATTAGTCATTCTGAGGTAGTGGCGAGAGACGCTTTTTGCGGATGTATACTGATGCAAGGAAACAACGTGCATTGTGGAGAGAGGGTTTTGTTCGACAGTTTAGTTTAAGTGGATACTGCTTAGATAAAACAGCTTTAGCGTAGATAGCTCAGATTAACGTAACATTTATTGTTTGGAGGCTGGCTATATTAAAACACTTTTAGGTCATATAAATACTTCAAAAGCACGCAAGTCTAATGTCTTTTTAGTAATTTGAACTCTTTTTTACAAGAAATAAAATTGTTTATACATTTTGCGAACTAGGTATCAACCATATCAGCACTTAAACACACTTAATTGAAGCCAAGATAAATTCTACACATGATACATAACTTACATAATCAGTCTAAAATGTTCCCGTTGCTGGGGTACAAGCCTCCTGGGCTTGTACCCCAGCAACGGGAACATTTTGAACATGTGAGACAGAGAGGACTCTGTCTCACATGTCTTCGAATTTTTGTTCTAGGCCATGCCGGTTTCCACAAGATGATTTCCTTCACCGTTTTTTTTTCAAAGCACGATATTAAAACAAATTTAAATAAATTGCAAAAAGGAAGCTTTTTACAATTAACTTGGGATTTCTAAACAATAGCATAGTATATAGTCTCCAAGTAATTTTACCTCGACACAAAGAGCCCGTATAGCTTTTAACCATCCCGCCGCCAATCTTATCGAACTCCCAAGCGACGAGTTGTCTCTAAACTCACCATTGTATAACACAAGCGAATCGCTACTGTTCGGACTAAGAACGCTCCTTCCAACACCCCCGAGACCGATCTATCAAACGTCTACAGATATTAAGTTTTCTAACATTCCCCTCAGATACGAAAGCGATTGTTTCGTCATACGATTCTTCGATGTCAAAATATTTACGTCGAATCAGTACGATTTTCCGGGCGATCGATCATTAGAAAGTAAGATGTTAGCGTGAAATTTTAGTTTATTTAAGTTTAATGTAACAGTCAGCTTTTGATCGATCGGTATTACAAGCAGATTCGTTTTTGTTATTTGCTTGTTATAAATATTTATATCATCATGATTCTGTTGTATTGGGTTGTTGGTTCCATTATTATATTTGATTTACTGGAACAAACTTTAGAAAACTGACTTTCTCTTGTGCAGAAGACTCTGATTGTAAAAATGATCATATCTAGCCCTCCAAAAGGACTGAAGGATAGTATACAAACGCCAGTACATCAAGCTACCCCAAACTGTAAAATTTTCGTAATTGAGACCTTATGCTTATGTTATAAAGATGAAAATCTATAAAAGAAATTTGACAGATTGTGTACATTACTTGCCCTATCCTTGTTTTTCTACTTGCTTTGAAAAACTAATCTGGTTTTATCAAGTTGCGCCAAGCTAATTGGCCAACGCAGTCTTGACGAAAGAAAGACAGCGAGTAAATCAACCAATTTGGCAAAACTGAACGCCTATAGGCTTTTATGAGAATCAGTATTGTTAACGTTACAAGCGTTCCGGCAATGCATCTACTCAAAAGCTTACACATTAACACTTAACAACGGACATCATCGTCAAATCTACGTAGACATCATCGTCTAATCTAAATACACGTAGTAAAGATGAAATTGTGATTCCAAAATTTAGATTAACTAAAACTAGCAAGTAATTTCTAATAAACAGTATCCGCTTCTATAACAAGTTGCCAAAGTCGGTTACAGAACTTAGCGATGGAAAGTTTAAAACTCAGATCAAACGTGTCCTTATCAAAAAAGTATATTATAAGATAAAAGACTACGTTGAAGACAAGGAAATTTGCTATAATTCCTTCTGCACATGTGGCTTCCCTGGTACCTCATTAACAGCATAACTGTGTGAGAGTCTATTAACTGCTCCCAAATTACAATGTCAATTTTATTATTTTTAATTTTACAATATCTGACATATTTTCGTCATTATTTGACATTTTACATCACATCTAATATCGACTATTTCTTAGTGATTCTCATGGAAATCACGGCACTTGGTTTAAATAGGTTGATTTTACTTAATGTGAATGAGAGAACGTTGTAGGCCTTACAGACGCATTTTTTATTCTTAGTTTTCATTCCTCGTGAAGAAGAAGTATAAAGAGTAAAGTACCAGTACTTTTGACAGGCCTGCACTGTCCTCCCATACCATATCATATTTTTAAAAGAGTAACCGTGGAGTTTCTTGCTGGCTCTTCTCCATAGGAAGCGACAAATTGGAACCGTGCACCTAGCTTCTGATGTTTCATAAGCGCCCTTGCAGGTTTATGTGAAATAAAATAATTTTGATTTTGAAATGCCTAGCCTTTTCCCAACTATGATGGGCTCGGCTTCCAGTCTAACCGGATGCAGCTGAAAACCGTACAAATGCTGCCATTATATGCTGGGTAATATGATACCCCTTGGTAAGACTGCTTGTCAGATTTGCAGGCTTCTGACGACCGTAACGGCTGTCCACGAATCACAGCCGAGAGCAACAGCTTAGCTTGCTTTCCGAGGTACAGAGGGGGCTTGGTATGTAAAGATAGTCAGCCATCCACGGACCAAACGTGGTAAGCATAGCTTAATCGATTGATCCATGTGGATGTTCCCAAAGAAGAAAAAAATGTGAAGGAAAAAAAAATCAGATGGAGCTTGCTATCAATTTGGACAGAGAGCTTTAGTTAAAATAATTTCAAACAGCAACTGACTTATGTGCTTACCAAGATCCACATAGCACCCATACATAACATCAAAATGCAGTAACAAAAGCACCCCTATTCACGGAGGAATAATTCCGAGAGTGCACTCGGAGGGGAGGAGATAGCAATACTTATACAGGGTGAGCGTGTGTCGGATAAATTTATGCATTGAAATGCAAATTGCTTTTGCTTTTAGATAAAGTTGAGGAGGGTTAAAAGATTCGGGTTTAGGATCTCGTTGAGTTGAGATGAGATGTTTAATTTAAGGAGATGTGTGTAGTGGGCCGGTTGTATTGTTATATTGGTATACTGATTGATGTTTCGTGGATTGGTAAGGTTCAATGGCATCAATAATTATGAACATGAAATGTAAGCGAACAAGCAAAAGAAAAGATCTTGATTCATTTCTAGATATAACTGTGATGTTAGCCATGTATAATGGAACACCCTACCGACGACCTCTCGCCCTAAGATAGACGAAATATGCTAAGAGAAAAACGAAACAAGAGGAAGGAAACAATTAATAATTATCTGTCTTAGAACATAAAATAAGTAATAGATACATATACTATTGACTAGCGACCACCCAGTGTCTGCCAAGTTTCCCAGGAAATCGTGTCCAATATCAAATCTAAGGGCGCAAGAGGAAAAAATTTAACCACGACGCCAGCGCTGCTGCACTGTCGCGACTGTTCGCTGATTAATGAAACAACTGCTCACTCAACTGGAAACCATCATAAACGCCAGAGAAGAAACAGAGAAAAGAGGAATTTATCAAACAGTAGCTAAGGTTGTTAGTCGAGTGAAGGAAGTAAGGAGTTATGGTGTAGGGCTCGGTCATGTCAGGAATACCAAACGTTCCCCCTCGACGCTGTAACATTTGACGTTTTTGTGAGGCATACATACACATAAAATGGCAAAATATGAACTTTGGCTGTGGTAGAAAATGTCATATAAATCTTGGGAATAAACGCTCCACTGACAATATTGGGACAAGAATTCGGCACCTTTTGGGTGGGATAGAAAATATTTACTTCTTTAGTTTAGTTATTTATCCTAATCCTGAATCGCATAGATGCTTATCATAACTGGCAAACTGATAGAGGAGGTAAAAACGAAAAATGTCTGCTTTGAGCAAGTAACTTAAGAGTCTGAACTTGAAAATTCAAAACGAGTTTTGAATTATAAATAAATTAAATATTATTAACCCTGTTGATGGAGCATTCGTCCGTCTTTATAAAAAGTTGTACAAACTTCGAAATCCAAATCTTTCTAGACACAGAGCTTCCATCCAGAATGGATCCTTTTGATGGGTGACGTCATCTAGGGGGGCGTAGGAGGTGGCAAGGAGGCGAGAGTGGTGTTGGTTGTCAAACGTCTGACATACGATGACGTACCCGCGTCAGAAACTTGTGCGTGGCTTTGAGGAGCTCGCTCCGAAGTAGACGCGTACAAAATGTATGTATGTGTGTATTGACATTGTTAATATTAAATTATAAAGACGTGACATGAAAATGTATCTCGATGATTGATTGTGTAAAAATCACAAGACTGTTAATGACATATTGACTGTATCTGACTTAGAATCCACGTAAGAAGTAGAAACGCCAGCAAAAAATAAAAAAGTATATAGGAACGTACACGTGTACCCCATAAATTTCATCGAAGCCAGCCCTCGGCATGGGAGGGGCGAGACTTTGCAAAAAACGTCGGCACTCGGCCCAACAAAGATAGGAAACGCAACCCGCCATTACAGAAAATTGGCTATACGATCCCCTTCACAACATGTGATTGGGAACAGGACTGCGAAATTTTAAATTGTATTTTTTGTTCTCAACTTTAATTATATAGTCCCATTTATATCGCCCGAAAACGGAATATTTTCGAAATCCTATCAGAATTAACTATATTAGTATCAAATCTGAATATAGTAAATGACCTTGTTGAAAATTTAATAAGATCCAGTTCAAATAAACTCTCATTATTCCGACACTGTATCTCAAAGGCAAAACAAGAAACAAATAATACGATCAAAGTCAGCTAAATAGGTTTTTCTCCAGCTGAGAATTGGAAAGGTAAAACAACCTATCTTCATTGAAGCGTACAGAAGAATTTAAACTCGAGGCTGCACTTTTTAAAGTTGGAAATCGCCTGAAGGCAAAGTTAGGAACTCCAAAGTTTGATTAAGGGCCTGTCGTATTGTTCATTAAACTTGGATTAAGTTTGCGCTGGATAGAACGAGCTGGCAGGCAGTTAGCGTCACGAGAAAAAACACAACGGCAGTGAGCAAGTTTGTTGAAGAAACTTTTCGCCGATAAGGATGTCTCCAATGGGGGACATTTATCTCTTATAAGCAAATAATTTTAATTTAAAACTTTGGGAGTCTATCAAAATGGTATTGGAATTATGGATTCTTGCTTTTTTAGTATTGATTTGAATTTTTCCTTTTAAAACCAGCATAACCATTTATTGAGCATAAAAATATATATCAACTGGCCAGCGTTGAGCAGAGGCAAACTAAAAATAAAGAAATAAAGCATTCGTATAAGATAAGAACAATTTATTGCTTGTTAAGATCAACGATAGCACAGACTGACAGACATATCGACACATTGCACAGTGATTAGACACGATCTAGAGTAGAGGAGTATGTTTTAACGCTTGACGTTTTCCTTGTTTTGTGTAGTACATGCACCAGTAGCTATGTAATTATCATTGTTATCGTCAGCTTGTTTGTGCCTAGGTAACAACAAATCAATGGGGATTTCCCGTAGATAATTGTAATTAACGGTCATAGGGACAGCAACAAATCATTATTGCCATTCTTGGTGTTGGACTTTATTACCCTACGGGTCAAAAGTCTATCGTCAAGCATAGCTGTATCAATAAAATCAATTTATTTAAGTTTATTTTGAAATACTGGCAGGTTAAAATATGTTATTTAGCATCTTGTAGCAGACCTTATTTTGTTCTTCAGGATGCCTACTTAGGTAAAGTCAGTTATTATATTTATAGAACATCAGAAGCTTTCTTATAAAATATTAGTCAGCCTTCTATATCGTTCAAAGTTTCAAACTTTGAAGAAGGGTTAAATTGCTACCTACATAAATACAGTCTACCTACCGAAATATTCTGATTTTTGTAGACATGAAGAATCGACACGGCTTGTGTTGATTCTCGTGTTTGCTGTAAATAATTATAGAATTTTAATCGAAAGTAAAACAAAGATGAGACTGAAAAGAGAGTTTATCTGACTTTAAGGGATGAGAAAAATCAAACTCATGAAGTATTTATATCATGGGACTTAAACACAAAACCTAATAACGAAGGGATACATAATTATTCCTACCAATAAACTAGCTTTTGCCAGCAGCTTCGTCCGCGTGGTTCGGGAACGGTAACGTACTACCGGAATGAAAAGTACTATATGTGTAAATCTAGGTTATAAACTATTTGTGTGTCAAATTTCATCCAAATCTGTTTAGACGTTTTTGCGTGATTAATTTATAAAAATCTAAACATACAAACTTTCCCATTCATAATATAAGTAAGAAGAAGGATAAATTGTAAATAAAACAAAGATGAGACTTAAAAGAGAGTTGATCTGAATTAAAGGATTGACAGGAATCAAACTCAAGCCCCTTATTACAAAACAAGGTTTTTCTTTAGTTAGGGTTTAAACCGACGAGCCTGTTTTTTAAATAAGAACCTAACAGAAATAAATCGACATACAGCTCCTTTTACAAAACTGCCAATTTAGTTCAGTGCTAAATTATAAATTTATATTAAGAACTTTACCCCAATAGAAGAAAAGTTGGTAATGCAAAAACTGACTCAGAGTTTTAGACTAGAACTAAAGTTAGATAGCGTTTTGTAATAATACGGATCAAGTTTCCATATCATGGGACATAAATAGAATAACACAAGTAGTAATAACGAAGGTCAAAATCCTCATTCTAGAACTAAACATTACTTAAGAGCTTACTCTCTCTGAATCCCAACTCCCGCAGGAGCCACACGAAGCAGCTGAACCTTTATCCCAGCAACACAAAACAGAATCAGTATCAAAAAAGGCCGTACCGGACCAGATACACGTCTATTTATTGATCAAACATCCATTGATCGGGTGTTACCACCTTTTGTGGTCGGCTCGGGAGCTGGCATGACTCGGCAGAACTTCATCGTGGTCCATTGTGATCATCTAATTCAATAAAATCACCATTTTTGTTTATTTGGTGTCCAAGTCGGCTCCCTTGTCGGGTCTTAGTGTAGTATTAGAGGCTTAGACGGTATCATAGTACCATGACTAGTGATCGCTTTGTTTTTTGTTGGATAGTAAGGTCTGATCGGATTTGTCGTGTGATTTGTGTGATAGATATCTTGGTTAGCGTCATGTGTTTTGTTATTGTCTTGTGTTTCTGTATTGTTTTTATCTTGACTTATTTGGTCCTAAGATCCACGTCATGATCATGAATTTGTCATTTTTCTCTATTAGTTTATCTCCAGGATTTGAACTGAATATATTTACCTCTGAATTATATACTACCAAGGTTTATACAAACACTTTTACACGTCAATAATATTTATAAAACTAGATGAGGTCAGCTTTTCCTATCTGACTACATACTTTGAAAAGAGAGGCTGAAACAAACACTAGATATAAAAAGAGCAGACATAATCTTAGTCAGTTGGTGTCTAATTGGCAGAAATGCAAATGCGAACATAATATGTGGCGTTTATTCTATCACGATGACTAAACCCAAAAAAGAAATATAAATTATCATTTGGACAAACTATCCAAATCTGTCATGTTTAATGGTGAGTAGGTAAACTTAGCACTACACCAAATTTAAACGCATAAAGATACTCTATTTGTTCCACGAAAATTAAAAAAGCGAGTTACTAGATACAATGGCACGCAAGTTTTATCACAAAACATAATGTTAACGTAATTAATTAGTGATAAGTAAAACCGTAAAACAGATCTAAACACTCCAAATCATTAATATTGCGTTGACCAAGAGTGACGGATACTAAAATGCAAATAACCGTATGATGGCCGTACACGGTTTGTATTAAAACTATTAATTTCTACCTAATTATATCTCACTTGTCGTCCATTAAAATAATGAACAGTATAATAATGAAAAATAAAGGAAATTGCATATTAAATATTTAAAACCCGCCGCCGTGTCGCTACGAACAGAGACCATGTTCGTTCTGTATTATTATTAAACAGCTTCTTAATCTCTTCTATAGTAAAGCCCGCTCTAAACTTTGTTCTCATTTGCTCTAAGCTAAAACATTACCTGATAGAACGAGACAGCGATATGAGTTTGGTTACGGCGTCGACGAACGATTTATGCGTCTATTTCTTTCGCACGCATTCGTATGTTTACAAGCGGGAGGGGGAAAAGCGTGGTTGCAGCTTATTGCTTTCAAGTGTCACTGCAAGCAAAATAAGTGCTTAGTGCACAGGTAGAAGGTTGAAAATTTATTGTCGGCTTGTGGACAAGTAGCAAGAAGAACAGCTCCGCCTTAAAAATGGAAGGTGGTATGTAAAAATTGATGAACATGTATAGGAGTCCTTAAAGTGACAGAGTGTGCTGGCGTGTTGGGCAGTGTATATTGTCTCAAAATGTTGCAGGACAGCGCGCCTCCAGCACCATTGTTTATTATCAAAAAGTGATAAATCAAATGACTTTGCAATAATGCTGTTCTAAAACTTTTGCGACCAAAACTGTGAAATGAACTGACTGGTTTGTGCGTTGTGTTCAGTGGACTGACGCTGTAGATAGTGAAGATAACAGTGTTAATAAATGTGATAAATATAACAACAGATGAATAGAAACTGAACGTTGCTTGTAAGGTTTGTGGATGTTAATAAAACTTTGGACTACTTATTTTAGATGTTCAAGGTGGACGTAAAGCTGTGAAACAACATTTTATACCTACTAATAATTTTGTAAAATACTGTGTAGTGTGTCATACAATCTGTCCATTGGCGATTCAAGAAGAGCTTTCATACTTTCTGTGACGATAAACAAATTTGAGAGGAATCAATATTTGGTGTAATCTTCTTTAGCAGTTTCTGTTTTGGATCTCAATCCACACCCTATTTGAAGAAACTCATTGAACACTGATTAGAGCTAGGAGCTTTACTCTACATTTCCTTTTGCAATAGAGTTCCAATAACGAGAATATTCAACATTGTTATCATACATGTTATGACCATCGCCCATAAAACAAAGTGATACATAAGAAACTTTGAAAAGAATGTCTTTAAATTGAATGGCGGCCATATTAGCAGGCGTGTTGTGTGCGAGGTGATGCGCGGAGAGGACCACGCCCACCATGAGCTCATTCCTCACCAACGGTGGGTACCAACCGCAGCCAGACCCCAAATTCCCGCCCTCCGAGGAATACAGCCAAGCAGACTATATACCACCAGGGGAGTATTACCAACATCAACATTTGCAGTATGGATACCAACACCAATATGCTCCAGTTCAGATTGGGACAGGTTATGGATATGGAGGGTATTATCATCCTTTGCCGCAGCACCCACCTGTCGCCCCGCCACCAAGGCCTCCTGAGCCTTCTCATCCATCCGATGCTGACCACGGATACCCTTCTCATAATCCAGAAACTGCCCCAGGTTTGGCAGAACTTGGTTTGAGACTAGAGAGACATATTGAAGAGGCAGCACCAGCGGGAAGGAAACTGCACGCATTAGGACGAGAAGGCTCCCCAGGATCAGAGCTAGACGACGAGAGGCTTCTACTAGATTCTCCGCCTGTAGAAGACGATGATTCTTCTATATGTTCCGACAATACTGACAGGGTAATTTATCCATGGATGAAGAAGATACATGTTGCTGGCGCCTGTAAGTATGATTTATGTTTATATTTTGCACTAAAACAAAAGAGTTGTTATCTAAAAGAGTAGGTATGCGCAATGTGTTCATCACGATGGCAATGGATATAAGCTTAGAGTTTTCGGCCACATTCAACCCCATGTAATGATGAAGCATCTTTAAGTAGATATGGCGGATATTGAAGTAATCTAAACCTTAAAGAAAAAAGCGAACACGTGATCTCTATGTTGATCTGGAAAACAAGCAGCCTTCATCTACCTACCTAGTGAAATAATGTAGACTCTGAGGACTATCTTCTGGCTGGTAATACAAGACATGGTTTACTTTCGGTAAATTATTAATTTAGGATCTCCACAAAATATATAGGTACACATTAATAGAAAAGCCAACATCGGGTATTAAGTAGGTGTACTCCTTCACAGACTTCAACAGACCACAGCATGCAACATGTAATGATAATATCTCTTAGTATAATTGGGATTAAATTGTCTACACAGTAGCCATTTTGCAGTGCCGGTTTCGTTCGAAAAGAAAACGTACTCCTAGGTACCGACTTAGCAGCGTTGTGTACTCGACAGACGGAAAACTGGTATAAATGTAAAACATGATTTGCGTAGGTCGATAAAACTAAAACGTCATCAGCTAGTTCACTATATAAATATAGGTGTATTTTGATATAATTCATTAGGTACAACTACCTCTATGAATATATAATATTTACCTGCAGTAGTTACGGTATGTTAATACATACCGCATGTGGTCGAGGCTTAAACAATTAAAATTAATCTAACGGAGGTACTATTGCAAGAAAAGCTTTGTAATGCGGCGCGATTAAACCAAAAATCGAATCAACATAGTAGTTTTCCACATTAGCAAGCTCAAATATAAGATGGGCTGCTAAAGTTGCTTATAGTAACCTACTTTAAAACTACGTTTACAAAATAGTCCCATCTATCCACTCGCAGAAAAGGCGGAACAAAATACCCTCATGTCATCACCATCTCTCCCTCTTATAGAAATGAGGCCTGTGCCCCAGCAGTGGGAACGTTACAGGCTGATTATGCTATTTCAGCCGAAAGCCGATAGGGCCACTCAAGCACCACCACTTCGAACGGTTCTATGCTTCCCTCATCCAGCGGATTCCTGCGGCCTTCACAAAGTCATTGGTCCACTTTGTAGGAGGCCTTCCGACGTCACGTCTTTTGATACGCGGTCGCTACTTCAGAATCTTTCGGCCGCATTGGCCATCTATTCTGCGAGCAATTTAGGTACCTGCCTTCTTAATTAGTAAGGCAATTCTTCGGGTTACCTTGGTTCTCCTACTGATCTTTTGATTTGTTATCCGATCACGTAGAGAAACTCCAAGCATACACCCCTCCATTGCCCTTTGGGTGACTTTTATCACCTACATATACACTGTATAATGCTGGTATTCAGCTGCATCCGGCTAGACTGGAAGTCGACCCTAACATAGTTGGTATAGGCTAGGCAGATGATGATATACTTACATTTAAAAGACTTTGAACTGCTGGCAATCTCGGTAACGGTTGTAAGTAAGTAAAGTATCCAACATGATCTTTGAAACGTGATTCACTGTTTACCTACTCATGACACACAACTTGTTGAAATAGGTATCTCATTTCAACAGAAACAGTACAAGTAAAGAAAAGCTTGAAATTACATTACGATGTTGAAAGAGAAAGACAGTTGAGATACTTCAAACGGTCTATATTACAAGTCTCGGGTTGAGTCCACTTTCCAAACATAACAGTTAGGTACTGTGGATAAATCTTTAAAGCATAATGATCCAATTGCTGGGGCAGAGGCTTACTCTCTTCGAGAAGGGTAAGCTGTAATCTACCATCCGGGCCCAGTGCGGGTTGCTAGATATCATATGCCCTCGAATTTTTGGTTCTAGGACATGCCGTGTTCTCATGATGTTTTTAATTCACCGTTTTGAGACCAGGGATAACGAAATGATTTACAGAAAGTATAATGGCAGGACCTACCTACAACTTGTACGTTGAGGCCACTGAGCCGCCACTGTCTCGCTGGGCCACCACTGCTCTCCCTGAGCTATCATTGCTCGAATCTATATTGAGTACACATTTATAAACCGTCTTCGTACATGAAAATTGTCATCCTATGCCACTTGTACCTTACAGTGTCGAACTCTTCATCATCATCATCATCACCAATTGGTGATGATTTAGACGAGTTGCCAACCAACTCTTCTAAAATGAGCTTCTCTTGTAACTACGTAAAAAAAGTTTTTATAATTTCTTATTCTGATCTTTCAATTCGTCTGTAACTGAAAATGAAAAATACAATAGATGTTAATATTTTCGTAAATCATTGGTCCAATCAATGGGATACTGTGAGATCTAGTAATAATGCTGAGGAGACAAATCATTCAGTCCTACTTACTACAGCTTAGAATTAATTTATTGACAAAGAAGAGCGTGTTTGCCTAGTATATACTTAAGTGTTCCTTGTGTTGCCGGACGTAAAAGAATAGCACCATCCCATTGCTTCCCGTGGTTGTCGTAAAAGGCGACTAAGGGACTTGCTAGAGAATAAACAGCAGCGTTCTCTATGCCTTTTACCACCATATTGCGATCGCCAACCCGCCTGCCAAGCGCGGCGATTATGGCAAAATCCCCCTTTTGTGGGAGGCCTATGTCCAGCAGTTGGCGTCTTTCGGCTGAAATGATGGTGATGATGATGATAAGTGAATTAACTTTGGCTCTGCTATTTATTGTTCTACCTTTGCATTTACTTCCAAAATATTTGTATCTATGTCGGTTATGTTATAGCAGATCTCATAAAAAAAGTCTTTCCACTACGTCATTATATTAATTTTGCTACGTCATCACGGCAAGACTATCTGTCAGAAGTACCTTTCGTGTTTCTTCAATGCAACCAAAATAAATCAAGTTAACACGAAAATAAAACGCACGTGAGTGTGCTTAAACTATAAAAAAAGCTTTTATAAACCGACTCAAATATTCGAAGACTAAGAAAAAACCACAATGTACCCAAATCACAAGTTAAAACCGCCTAATGGCTCACAAATGAATATAAAATATACATTTCTCCAAGATTAATACCTGCACATTAATTCTACCATTGTGTACAATCAATGCGAAAAGTTTTAAACATATTGAACGTTCGCGGTGCGTACATAAAAGAATTAACAAATCACCTCCAATTAATAACCCTCAAATTTTACTTCAAATACTCGTCTTCGAGTGTGTCCTTTCTGTTTTGACATTTTACTAATGTGACGTCATTAAAGTGGTCCTGTAAGACGCCAGGACCATTGTCGCGCCACAAAGGACCACACACTCATGTTAATGAGTGTCATTTATTTTTATAGCTTTTAAATAGCTGTTTGTGGTTCTGCATTTGGCGTGGAGATTATCGATATCTAGTTGCTTTTTGCTTGCTAGTTGTCTCCCTATTGTCGTCTTTAGCTTTGTTGTTTGTTGTGATTTGGTTCGGGTGTTCTTAATATTACATCATGCCATAACCTCTGCAATTTGTCATTTTAGTGGTGTACTTGAGCTTTGGTATAAGTTTTTACTTAACGAATAACATATTCGGCGTATAGGTAACGTTCGCAATGCTGGGACATAGGCCTGGTGATAATGAATTCTAAATATTGAACGATGACGGACCAAAAAGATATAGACGCATACCATCCAGCTCTTTCTCTTGTTTGAGGTTTAAATGCTCTGAAAATTGATAAAAGACGGGTCTTCTAGTTATTATAATTTCAGTATTTGACTGTCACAAAGTACTGCAATTAACACAGTTTAATCTTCTTTCATTGATATTTTAAAACAATACTCAATCTTTTATTGCATTCCATATGTTTTACATAGATGGATAAACAGTGAGATCAATATGGACCCTGTCGGGCACAGCAAAATTAGGGGAAAGGAAGAGGGCTACAAATGCAAGCAATTCAATTCATTATTATAATATGTTTTTTAGATGTATAATTGGTTTTGTTATATAAGTATTACAAAGTTTGATTATGGTTTAGCATATTTTAGTGATAGAGAAGTAGGTGGTCTTTCTATTGTAAATTGTAGGTCAGTTACTTAAATTCAATTATAATGTAACACATTCATTATAATTGTCTACAAATGATTATTAGAAAAAAGTCGCTGTATGGATGTAGTTTTATACATAACTACCTAAACATGTACTTAGTTCGTTTAGAAAGTCATCATCATCTGCCTAGCCTTTTGCCAAATATGTTAGGGTTGGTTTCACAGTATAACTGGATGCAGCTGAATACCGGTATTTTACATGAAGCAACTGCCTTCAGATAGGCAGTCGTTCCTCTATAACCCGGTTACTGGGTAATACCCTTATTGAGACTGGTTGGCAAACTTTGGAGCTCCTGACGACCCTTAACGACTGTCAAAGATCCGCTAATGACACCACTAAGTTAATTTAGAAAGTCTGAATTTTAAAGTTTTTGACAAGTCTCTCTCGGTTTTTTTACATTTGATGCCAATTTATTAAATTATGAAAAGATAGAGATGGTTTTTTGCAGTTTATTTTTATATCATTTTTATATTCCTCAAAAGATTAAGTTGAATCGTAGAGTTGCTCTATTGTACACGATATCCTCGATTATAATGGAGTAATTAGGTACCGTATATTATAATGTCTGGTCTTTTGACTGGACCTTGACAAATTACTCCAAGCTACCCATAATTTTGTAAACCAAAAGTTAATTTAATACCGATATAAAAATACAAGATATTTTTATTCAAACTCATGACAAGCATTCTTACCTGATGCTGTTGCCGTTACTTCTCGGATATAGATTCAAAAATTATTAAGAAGTTGTCTAAAAGCCAAAATCACACATTGTAATAAACATAGTTCAAATAAAATTGTTCGATATTGGATAGCTGGAGAAAATAATAGTTTTTTCTTTTTGAGGTATTTTTATAATCAATTAATATCAAGCACCCCACGCTTTTTAATAGAATTAAATTATTTTCTACTTTTTAGTTTGGTTTTTAAAGCGTGTTTTTTTAGTTTTTTTAAACTATTATTTATTTTAAATTTTTTAGTTTTGCTAACTACAAAAGCGTGTTTTTTTATATATTTTTTTTTTAAATGATTGAATTGTCATAGGTCCTCGATAAGTCTACAAAGTTTAAATGAAATCTGACCGTTTAAAGTGGGTCAAAATAGCGTCCAAAGGTTACATACAAAAATACAAACAAACAAACATACAAGTGAAGCTAATATAAAGCGTGTAAAACATATTATAAGGGAATCAAATATTAGATCATTTATTTTTGTTCACTATAAGGTATCTCACTGACAAAACAGGAGAACTAAACAGTGTAAAATAGGAATAATCTGCCTATAATGTTCCCACTGCTGGGACAGGCCTCTCCTCACAGTGAGAGCCGTATAGGCCATAATCCACCACGCGGGCCCAGTGCTGGTTGGTTTATGTCACAAGTCTTCGAATTTTCGGTTCTAGGACATGCCCGTTTCCTTACGATGTTTTCCTTCACCGTTTTGAGAGCAGTGGGGAAAAACCCTTAAACATGTAGAACGGTGTAAATATATCATTCTCTACAGCATTCATACAGATCAAGTAATAAACATCAATGTTAGTACGCACATCGGAAAATCCATCATTGATGATGATGATTGCGTTGTTTAGGTACTTGTTAATACTTGCTTATAATAAAACGTTAATATTATTACTATACTAGCTTTTGCCATCAGCTTCGCCCGTATGGAAATTATCGCACGGTAACGTACTACCGGGATAGAAAGTATCCTAGTATCTAGGTTTTAAACTATCTGTGCGTCAAATTTCATAAATATCCGTTCAGTTGTTTTCGCGTGATTTAGTTAGTTACAAACGTTTAAATATCTAAACATTCAAACTTTTACATTCATAACATTACTAGCTGACCCGACAGACGTTGTTCTGTCGTAACTATGAATATTGAATTCGCATTTTATATAAACCGTGAAATTTAAATGGTTGTTTTCCCGAAGCGAAATTGTTTTGTCTTGGTAATACAATCGTTTTATAAACAAATAAAATATTAAACAAAAAATGGCAGATTAACCATTGTGAAAAATCACCACCTGCGAAAGACTTTATTTTGCTTTGAACATTTATGCATCGCTGTTTCCTTTGTCGGCGGTGCGTGCGATTCGAGTAGTACCTACAAGTTACCTCTAGTGTTACTATTGAGTAGTGTTTTATTGAGTTGATGAATCTTTTTAAAACTATTTTGAAACAAAAAAATCTTTATTTTTTTACTTTTACTCTATGCTTCGAAAGTACTCCCTAAGGCAAGTTGTGCTGCCGCAGGAAATCAATTATTAAAATTTCTCGGTATATATTTGTTACGCACAACTCTCTTTTTTTCTTTCATAAAAACCCTTCCTTCTCCTTTCCTTCCCTTCTCCTTGTTCTCCTGTTATTGTCATAACAAATGCAACTAAAAAAAGATTTAGTAAAATTGGTCCAGCCGTTCACGTGTGATGCCGTGACCAAGGGAAATAGGGATTCATTTTTATAACATAGATCGATAGTAGGATAAGTTTTTGTATGAAATACAAATACAACTTCCGAAATAAACTTTCGAAGGGGCTCGTAGCCAAATGCTAACAGCCGTACAGGTCGAACAAAAATTAAGCTACGCCTGCCGCGGTCAGTTCGTGGACGATTGACCATCCGTTACATAGACCAAGACCCCTCAAAAAACACGTAAAGACGTTGGTCCCGGGTTTCCATTGTAGATCTTTGACAATAGTTACGGGTAGTCGGAAGCCCTAAAGTCTGAAAACCAGTCCTCTTACCTCTTACCTTGTTTACAGTCACTGGGTTGTGGATGGCAGAATTCAGCTGCATCCAGTTCTTTTTTTAGTTTTTGAGGGTGGGAAATCATCAAATGACTTCTCCCGCTCTGGGTGGAGCAGGAAGGCGTGTCAGACTTTTACGGACTAAAACCCACCCGTTTCCTTCAATTGCCTGTGTGCCAGGGGCCACGGTATCTCTTTCGAACAACCCGCACCCCTGGCAGGCATCGGCTCTTGCGGACTCCACCAGTTAGCTGCATCCAGTTAGACTGGATGCCGACCGCCGTTTGACAACACCCGCAATTTTTTTTTAAATAATGGTGAAAACTGCATCAAATCCCGTTGTAAAGTTTAGAACGGCAACGCAGTCACACAGAGAAACAAATTTTATTTATAATACGTATAGATAGAAACTATACATCATTCTGCCACATATTATAACATAATCATATATCATTATAGCACTGGCGACCTTTAGTTGTTGTCTCATGAACCTGCTGTCCACACTTTTTTCTTTGCATAACTCTAAATTATGCATATTGTATTCATTTGCAGCAAAAACTTGGATGTATGTGTTGACATTTTTGTCTAGTGTCAATCTTTGGGGTTCCGTAGGTTTGAGTTATACAGGTTCAAATTAAATGAATTGTTGAAACTTTACATACATAAAATGTAGAAATATATAGTTAGGTAGTGATAAAATAAAATCTTCTTTTTTGGTGTCGATGGCTCTTCTTCGTTGATTTTATATTGTTTGAGCCCTGTAAGTGGCCATATTGATTACGGCATCAGTGCCAATAAACAAAATAAAAATAATTTTCTCATAAATATAAGTAACCATTTTTTTTTCTCAAATATAATTTTCTACAATTTTTTTTATATTTATTTGTAGGAATCTTGCAAACATCAGCAGATCTATTTAGTTACATAGTGAAAATTATATCACTGTTGTGGGTCAAAGAATTCATAAATAATTTTAAGAAAGGCATTTTTTCTTCTACGTTTTCTAAAGAAATATTTGGAGATACGATTAGCAAATGCACAGCCAGGTTCGCTCGACGATGACCCAGCAAGTTTGTTCAAACTCATCCCTTACGACGAGAAAAAGACAGGGTGCGTGATGATGTGAATTTTATATTTCTCCTCGCCAGCGTTTTAAAGACTGTTTCAATAACAGCTGGGTCAAAGCAATTCTTGGTCGTATTATTGTCAAAAATAAAAATTACCACGACCACGGACGTAAAAACATCGAGGTGGAATTTTGTCACGCACTGGATTTTCAAGGCTAGGTGTTGAACCGAAGATTGAGATTCTAACAGAGTATATCCCGGCGTGTTAAAGAACAAACTGTTCGATTTTCAGCTCTCGGCGCTAAGCAGTGCGTTGAAAATCCAGTGCGTGAAAAAATGCCGACCCCACCACCTATGAATCTTACTCAGAAACCTATTTCATTGCGTTTAGTTCATGTAAGAGTTTTGTTAAAAGCCGTCAATGATAACAAAACAAATAGTTGTAACAAATTGTATAAAATTACACTACTGTTAATTATTCTGTAAAATTTATGTTAATAGCTACGATATACGTAAAATTATCCGAGGGGATTGGCGCTGATAGCCGAAATATGGGTTGTTCCTAGTTCGGTTACAGATGCTTAACTCATTTGTCCTCAAAACTAGCCTATTTTTAATTTGTAAAATATGTTTAAGTTTTTTTTTATAAGTGAATATTATATATTATATTATACTTACTATTTTATCTCTATATGTTACTCTCTTAGTACCCGGTTAGCCTGGCAATAGGCTCGTCCCTTGTTACATGAGACTTAAAAAGCACAACTGGCGAAATGCGGATGTACTGTAGTTACACCTTTGCTTAAACCTTTGGGGAATGCAGGCATGATGATATGTGTAGTTACTCAAATATTTAGAGTTCCGTACCTAAAGAGTGGCAACAGGACCCTATTAATAAGGTTCTGCTGTTCCGTCTATCTGTGTGTCAGGGCTATATCTTTTGGACCGTTACATGAAATTTTGACAAACAGTTTACAACTATGGCCGCTTTAACATAATCAATTTAAATCAAATAAAGTTATAAATTAAAAAGGGTTTGACAAACGTGTTAAAGAAATATGTAGTGTTAAATATTGTACGGTGGTACTGAACCCTTTGTGTGCGAGTTCAACTCGCACTTGGCCGCTTTTATTGCGCCTCATTTAACTAGCTAAAATTGCATGGCATGGCTCTTCATTACCTACTTATTAATTGAGAATAATTCTTGCCGTAGGTAAAATAATTGGTTATCATATCTAAACATAAATAAACGCGATAAACCGCTAAACGAACTTACACCAAAAGTGAAAACCTTCACGATTAGAATGACAAACATCAAAGGAATTCTCATCCATTGTTACATCATTAATGAACCGGTCCCATTGATTGATCGCCAAAGGAATTGCTAGTATCACATTCGCACGTTTTATTCCGAATTTAAAAGAGAGACGTGGCTTATCGACACCTGTCATTGGACTAACATTTTTCATGGTACACAATAGTGGGACAAAGAGGCTTTAGATCCATCGTAAGTTGGACGTAATGAGGCGGGACCACCTCGAGGGGCCGATAGCGCATGCGTCGTAAGATCGACTCGAGATTAACAGATGGACCACACGTTGGTCGCAGGTAGCTCGTAATTCAATTGAGATTGTCATCGTCTCGATGACGTGATAGTGGCTAACGAAGCGAAGATCGAGCACCGGTAGCGAGTAGCGGTTCTGTGATGATGATTAAAATAATGAGTTGTTGGTTCTCTCTGGCAGGTGATACAAGCTTTTAAAAGAATATTAAAATGATATGCTGTAAAGCTTTATTATGTTGTAACATTGATCAGTGTCTTGGGATGAGTTGTCATCTTTAATATCGAATTATTTTGTGATTGAATTTTTATCTTCTTTTTTTCAACATTTACTCGCTACATCTTAGTGATGTAAATGGCTTATTAGTCGATTGTCACGAATTAGTTCGCTCAAAACGGTAGGAAAAACACTTTTACATATTATTTATTATTTTCTGTAGGCATCGCATGATGATAATTTATTTGTGAGCGAATCGGCAGCTCGAGAAATACGTATTAAGGAAATTGCACATTTTGAATTTGAAGCAATTCTAAGATACAGTTAAGATTTATTTTTTTCTTTTTTACTAAATAATAGGAGAAAATCGAACTAATGTTATTATGTAGATTGCAATTGGAATTGCAATTACCTAGTGCCTAGTTTTTGGAGTTGTCGATTTGCCCTTAAATAAATAATTCACTTCGTGCAAATCGTCGTGTTGGCTGGCCCGTTTTAATTTGTGCGAATCGACTGATCACCCATGTAAACAGAAAATTGTTTTCAATCAAGCCAAACTGATTCTTTACAACCTGAACATATAAATACTCAGTTGGAATAAGTTTACAGTCGTTTAGCAGGAGTACTCAGAATTAGAACTATCAATTTTTACACACCTATTTTTAGAGCTCTGATTAATTCGTTTGAATTTACGTTTGCATTACTACAGTACAAAAAATACACACTCTAATAGTTTTCACGGGTAATCAGTCAACGAAGTCTGTTTGTCGCCACGGACGTTTAAATAATTTGTCGGTAATTGATTACCTACGGCTACGTGGACAAACAGTAACCTTTGGTAATTTATTTGTATTGGCTACTGGTCTTCCAAAATTAGGATCAGTTCGTTTGAAATAAACTACGTAAAAATATCCCGGTGGTATTTTATCAAGCACTGTATTTTCGACTCTCAGTTTAGTGCGGAGCATTGAGAATCCAACAGAGTGGACTAAAATAATCATGATCATCATCAAGGAAAATCTGTTATAAACTTGGACTTTTTTAGCACACATTTAAAGGTGTTACTTACAGTTCATTGTTAGCTATGTTTTGTTTGAACAATACGGTGACATTGAGAAAGTTCTCACAGTAAATACTAAATTTGCTTTATGTTTACACTCTTTAATTCAACACAAAAAATATAAGCATAGAAGATTGTATCCCTCTACACGTCATTTAAAAAATAAATAAAAGCCAAGCTATAGAAAAATTACCCTAAATTAGCCATCACAACTTCACGAATAAGTGGAACTGCTTTCACTAATAGTATAGTTAGCGAAAGCAAAATTTGAAACAAAAAGTATCATTACAGACCATATGAACACTTCATACGTGTCCACAAAAACAGACACGCCTCCTATTTCCCTTGTTTTCCTGGTATCGGGAACGAAACATACCTAAAACTAGCCGACTATATCTCCATATTTATTTGGTGCGATCCCTGGACCCTGCTCAATGTAGAGTTGTCAGTGGTCAGTGGGAATCTCGGCTCAACCCGGCGACCGCACATACCAGAACCGCGGAGATTCAAAGAAATACCACTACGAACCCCACAGAAATGTTTCTATCCCTCTCTCGCTAAGGCTCTTATGTATAGATTAGTGATTTGTGATCTCGTTCCAGATTATCTTATTGTTTTATAGATATGAATAAAAGGAAGTTTGGTTGGTTGTGTGTGCGTTATGTTAAGTTATATTGGGTAATTTCAACAGATGGAGTTTCTTGATATGCATTTCATAAGAAACTATTAATTGTACTGTTATATCTTGTAGATGTATGGTATTGTTTCGAAGATTTACTGGTAGAAGTAGGCACACAATCATAAAAAAGGTAGCGTTGCAAATTGTAAATTAAATATTTCAGCTGCAAAAAATAAATTAATATCTTGTTTACATCCGTTGCGTTACGTTGGTGAGAAAATGTTGATTGAGATCATTACTGTGCTGAGAATCTAGATTATTATTTTTCAACAGTTCAACTGATGTTATGATAACACTATATATTTAAAATCAGTAGGTATGTTCTACGTGGGTGGTGCCGGAAGTAAAGAATAATATTATCCCATTTCTTCCCGTGGGTATCGTAAAAAGGCGATTAAGGGACTTACCTACTAGAGAATGAGCAGCAGCATTCTCTATGCATTTCCATACTGCGATCGCCAACCCGCCTGCCAAGCGTGGCGATTATGGCAAACCCCCCATTTTTTTTGGGGGAGGCTTATGTCCAGGATTGGACGTTTTTCGGCTGAAATGATGATGAGGTTCTACGCAAGACAAGATACAAAATGCATCATTTTAGTACGTATTCAAAAACGTGCATCAATCTGCATCTATGTTGAGGTCGGCGTCCAGTCTAACCGGATGTAGCTATCCATCTAGAATAGCAGTTTTTACATGGAGCTACTGCCTGGCCTCCACAAACCAGCGTCTCGGTTAGAATGATATTCCTTGGTAAGACTGGTTGTCAGACTTTCGAACTTTGAAGCTTCTGACGATCCGTCAAAGATGTACGAACGACAACCGGGACCGACGGCTTAACGTGCTTCCGAAGCAGTAGGGTATCAGTATGTAAAGATGGTCAATCCACGGACCAACCTCAGCAAGCGTAGTTTAATCTGATCGTTCGACCTCTGCGGCTGTTGTCCCTTAGCCACAAGCCCCTCTGTGGCCTCCTTTCCAGGCAAATACGTGCATGTACCAAGAATACATCATTATTTTGAATTTCCGATGTTATCGGATTCTGCCATGTCATTGAACTCAGAAAAATATGAAAAAGCTAATGAATTCCAGAATTTTCCATTCCATTCTATTCTTATAAATAAATAAAAGAGACGTTACACTGACAAAGCTCCTTTGACGTCAAATATAAAGGCAATTTCCTCGAAAGGAAATTACAAAATTACTAGGACTTGGCTGACAATGAAACTATTCTGTCAAGACTATTAGCAATGCCCCATTGAACGTTCAAGTGAGTTTTAATACTAGGCTTTTGGAGTAAGGCCTTCGACCTCTATAGGCATTAAATCTTTCAGCACTGAAATACTAATATTAATCTATAATTTAGCACTGTGTAAGGGTGGTTCTATAGAATCCGTTAATGAAACCTGAATTATTTGAAGCTTGATTTATGGAGTTGAAGAGGGCGAGGATGACGTCAGGTAGCAACCTTGCCTAGGTGTTCCTCGCCCTGTTTCGCGAGGGCTTAGAATTATTGATTTTCGAAAGCCGAGAAAGAAACTTATTTGAATAAGTTAGATGTAATATAAGTTGTTGTATACTTTGGATTGTAAATGATAGTATAGGCCAAACTTTACTATCATTTACAATATTTATACTTATGTCAATCAAGCTGCCTAGTCTTTTCCCAATTATTGTGGGGTCGGCTTCCTATCTAACCGGATGCAGCTAAAAGCCAGTATTTTACATGGAGCCTGCCTATCTCACGAGCACAAAACCCTTGGTAAGACTGGTTGTCAGACTTTTGGGCTTCTACCTTAGTAACGATTGTCAAAGAATTATGAATGACAGCCGGGACCAACCCGGGCCACGGAGGGTTCTCAAAATGTAGAGATGGTCACCCATCCAAGGACCAACCGCGGCAAGGTTAACTTGATCGATCGAAGCATGCGGCTGTTTGTTTATAATAACATCATTTAGAGGTAGGTAAAGTTTGTAAGTTTGGATTTCGAAAATTATTTTACTAGCTGGAAGGTACACTATCGCCAAGTGCCATAAGATATGTTTTATAGTAGGTACAGTTTACTACATCGCGAGCAAAGTCACCGGCACAAGCAGTAGTACAATATTATTGTTCAGTCACGCGAGTGCTAAAAAAATATTTGACATGCTTTAAATATGTACAAATACCTACTAGTAGCATTTCAGTATGAACCAATCATGGTTAAAATTTAACTATAGCTACTACTGCTTCTAACTGGCGAGAGTTCATAACTACTGTATTAGACAAGCAATTTGACTCACTAATCTAAAAAGGTAAAAGTATCTTACAACAAAATGATCAATCAAAATTGACAACAAACGAAATTGAAATCACCAAACAACCTTTACACATACTCCACGACACGTATATACGAATCTAAACAACTTCCTAATATGTGCGTACATATTACATGCAAAATTGTAACATGCCAAACAAGGTGTACGAAATCGTATCAATGTCTACGGTGACTGTACAACTAATTTACTAGGCGCAATTAATCAAAACAAAAAGGAAGCTCAGGCGCATGCATGTGTAATTATTATGCACATTAATTAACACAACGGGCCGGTACATAAATTATTGTGTCGAACACGCAATGCTACTGATGTAGGTAGAGTACGTACGGCCTTATTTATATTTTGTTAGGTACAATTTTATTACAGGTGTGGTTTTTGAGAACATGAATATTGAACTTAAGAGCATTCTCCCCACGCGGGCTGGCAACGGCGCATTTATGGCGGGTTTTCGTGATTATTTCATTAAATACAAACCAAAGTAAACATTTTTTCAGCCATGTACTAGATTGTTGGTATTTTCAAGTTTGTATGCTATTTTGTTTGGTATTTGATTATAAAAATCAACATACCGTCAATTATGTTCTATTTGCATTACTAAGTACGATTAAATGTTTTTATGAAAGAGTAAATATAAAAAAAAAATTAATACCTACGATCTAGTGCGAAAATTGTACTTTTGTTTGTATTTAATGAAATAATTACGAAAACCTACTATAAATGCGTTGTTGCCAGCCCGCGTGGAATGAACGCTCTTAATACAAAGCTTAGTAATTTCAGATCAACATAGTATATGTGGAATATAATAATAATTTTACAATACAATTATGTATTTAAGCTGACTGTTGTATACCGATTCTAGTTAGCTTAAAATATTACAAAAACTGTAATTCACTAATTATTAAAATGTTACATAGTTATGGCAACATCCGACTTCTCCCGAATTTCAACAACACTAACACAAGATATTTAAAATAATTACTTTTCTTTCACAGCAAACGGCCAATATCAACCTGGAATGGAACCGAAGCGCCAACGCACAGCCTACACAAGACACCAAATACTAGAACTTGAGAAAGAATTCCACTACAACAGATACCTAACTCGTAGAAGAAGAATAGAGATAGCTCACACTCTAGTCTTATCTGAAAGGCAAATAAAAATTTGGTTCCAGAACAGACGGATGAAGTGGAAAAAGGACAATAAGCTGCCGAACACCAAAAACGTAAGGAGAAAAACAAATCCGGCTGGCGTCACGACAACATCAACTAAGGGAACACCAAAGAGTAGATCGAATAAGAATACAAATAACAATGATAAGAAGAAATCAAACAACAATGGCCGACCAGACAGTATAGAAAATGTTACTGATAACATAATGAATGATTTGCATTGTGTTGGGGCACAGCAAAATTTGTCACATGATCCAGCGATCAGTCCGATGTCTCATCCAGGGAGCCAGATGAATGCGGGGCACCCCATGACACCACATCACCTCCACATGATGAGCATGCACGGAGGCATGGATCCTGCTTTACTTGCAAACCTTGCAGCCCACGGCTCTTCCGTCGGCTCAGTAGGGTGTGGCACCGGCATCCCATCAAACCAACCAGTCATCAAATCAGACTACGGTCTAACCGCCTTATAATCTTTAGATGTGTAAAGAAGAAAACTCTATTTTTCATTATCGAACTGTAATTCTTACCATTCCTTTGTGTCTAAGGTGTAATAAAGTGATTAAATTAATTTAAGGTTTATTTTTAAGTTGTGTAAGTATTTTAGAGTAAACAGTCATAATCGGATGTTTGGATAGTTAGGTGGAAAACTTTACAATGTCAAAAGTGTGATTATTATTATTTTAGGGTAGGTAAACATCTTCTGAGTGTTGAATTTGTACATTTTACTTTAAGTCATTGTCAGTAGTAACAATTGTATTTATTAAATTAATAACTAACTTTTTATACGTTGCAAGGATAATAATATTGTCATCGATGTACGCTGAACTGTTGTCTACTTACTTTTAGTTACCATTTCGACTCAAGTATTTTTTTTTCGAGACATCTACCAAACTGTTTAGACCTGTGTACAAACGGGTATTGAAATTCTACTTTTATAAAATCTAGCTCATGTTAGCATTAAAGAATTCTATAATTAATTTTAGGACATTAACAGAGAGATTAAACGTTTTGTTTTTAAAAGCTTAAACAATTTTGAATGCTTTGGTGATTAGCTGAAAGCTTGTATGTAAAAAATGATGTATTCAGTTCAATTATTTAATATACTGTTCCTAAATGACGCTGCAGGTGGGTAGATGTACTGTGTATGTAAAAATAATCATATTGATAAAAATGTCGTTCATAATGTTCATGACTTATGTGTTGTAGACAATGACTTAGCCTTAGGTACAAAAAGTGGATTTAATTTTTAACGAGAAATTGTTTTGTAACTGAAATAGAAAAATGTGAATACAAAACCAATAAATATAGTAATGAAAAATAATTCTACTGCTTTTAATTTAAACTCTGAATAGAAAAATCGATTCCCGAATGGTTATCTGCTAAAATATGCCAGATTAAGATAATATGGGTGTTGGTATCAACATTTTGAATAGTAAAAAATCAGAGGAAACAATAATAGAAAGTCTGAAACGATTACATTAACAAGACTAAATTCAATTTCAAACACCGTGGACATTACCTCGCCCCAGGCCATATCGTTAAGCAAGCACCCAATTTACATTCAACCAAAATCGCATCCAAGCATATCGGCATGCATCACAAGTCACTCCTACGCAGCGATCGTTCCTCTGGCATCGATATCATAACCTTGTGACATTCGTATCGAACGAAATGAAAGCAAAAATCGTAATGTATTCGTTGAATGTAAGGTCATTAATCAAAGTCGCTGGCTCATTGTGTGGCCGGCACGCAACATCTCCTGCGAGCCTGACGACTACGGTTTTATCAACTCTGATATAACTTGTACTTTTGTTCACAGTTTTAATATCGCTTGTAGGATTTTTCACACTTCGATATTTTTCATTGTTGCTGTAGTTTTAGGTTACTTTTGTTTGTTTTAAAGTTTCGGAATGTTTATATACTTGTTACGATTTTGTAGTTGGGTGAAATTGAATAGGTACTTGGATAGTCCAATTGACATTTATCATACGTAGATAGATATTACCACCAATATTGTAAGTAACATTCTACTTCTATTGGGCTTCGCGTTCCTTATCATTTTAATAAACCCTATTGTTTATAGTGGTCTTAAAGTAGAGAAAATAATTCAATCCCAAATGGATTTTCCAATCATTTACATAAATAAATTCGTCGGCACCAATTACAGATATTAAAAGCCATTAACCAAATTGCCGATCAACAAAAAATAGATCGCGTGCCTCATTTGTACAGTAAGTGACCGCTAATCTTACACGAAATTACAAAGCAAATGGGAGCTTAGAGAAATGGACATTGAAATTGATTTGAAGTTTTAGTTCTGATATCAAAATAAGGATTAAAAGTAAAAATTTTGGCAAAAATCCAACAGAATTTATGGATGAGTATATTACGAAAAGATTTTGCTTTTTGTCCTAGACGCAGATGATGTGCAAAAAATATTGCAAGAACTCGCAAATTAGCCGAAACATTTTCTTATTCATTCGCAAAAGACTAGCAAGGTTTCTTCACAATAACCCTTTTTTGCACGGCGCGTTAAAGTGTTATTATTTTTGCAGATCTTCTTGGTGTAGACAAAAGATGTTATTGTTGTTGAGATTTGTATGCAAATAACAAGATTATGCTACCGTCGCCGTTTGAAAGATTTACTGTGCTTTGCCGCTTGTAAAAAGTTTACTGTTTTTCGGGTCCCATGAGGCCGTTTTGTCAAAGCAGACGGTAGCTACTTTACTGTTATTTTGTTTCTTACACTGAGTAATAATTTAAACGAAAAAGGCGACTCTTAATGCTAGGCAGCGCTATATGCTTGTTAGCCTGCATATTAGGCCCGAGAAAGAGGTTGCAAGATTTGGTAAAGTGTTGTTATTTTGCTTGGGAGTGTTCCATAAGAATAATTCTATGGCCGATTGGCATAGCATGGCATATAACGAAACAAAATTTAAAAAAATATCTTTTTGTGGTTTCATTAGAAGTCAGCCATTCCTGAACTATACTCTTTCTGCGTAGTACCGTGAAGTAGTAATTGTGAAGTTCAGTCGCCAAAAATCTTCTTCAATAATGGCCAAAATCTTTCCTGGCTGTAATAGTTCTTGAAATTACAGACTACCGTTCCACTGGGATTGGGGCATTATTTTGCTATCTAACATTTAGAAAACAAAGGGCGGTAAAGTAAAAGGTCTCAGGGAGAGGAGGCTTCGGCAGGTGAGTCCCTGGGGACTGGTTGAGGAAGTGGAATAAAAGTGCCGCCGAGACCGTGACTTGCTGAAATGCGGAGGTAAGAAGTCAGGTGAGATATTGGGCGAAAGGCAGTGAATTTAGAAAGAATGCTAAATTGCAATGGCAAAACTGCTAACTACTAAGAGCTCGATAATACGAGCTCTCAGTTTTGCCATCCTAATCCTATTGATTTAAATATACATAATTGAAAGTGAATTTAATTTAAAACTTTAATTAGGGCATAGGATTCGACACCGAAAAAACTCCGAATGAAATTGAACTTACATAAATGCTTACAGATAAGGAGGTTTATTAATAAACATTGCTTAAAGTTAAAAGACGCTTAAAATTCAAAAATATATGGTTAAACAGTTAAACATTACTTAGCCTTAAGTAACCTTTATGAATAAAGAGGACTATTTATAATAATTGCATTACTTATTTGCATAATTCTAATACAAATAAGTATAGTAATGTATTGTTCTGAAACAAATTGTAGCTCGAAACAAGTGGGTCTCAAGAGTTATTGGTACGAATATAACTAAAACAATAAACTAAAACTGTTCTAAAAATAGGAGCAATTTGGTATGAGATCCCTTTAGTCTCCTGGGACAGTTAACATAAAGTGCGGTTACCTTTCTGTGGATGACTTCAGCTTTGCTCCGTGCAGTGACTTGCCAAACTGCGGAAACATCGGTAAGTATGCAGGTAAGTCTGTAAGTATGACTGTCTACAAATGAGGTGACGAATGGCAAGTGAAGATTCAGATTTCTTATTCCGTGTGTAACTATTAAACTTCTTAATCCTACACTCCTCTCTCCGAGAGGAAGTGGACAACGCGGGTCCACTGTGATTTGGTAGATGTCACATCGCTTTGAATTTTTGTTTCTAGGACATGTCGGTTTCCTCACGATGTTTTCCTTCACCGTTTTCAGAGCAGTGGTGATGACATTATTATAGCTTCGAACTCAGTGCCTAAATTTTGTTATTCGGGGCCATTATCACTGGCCACCACAGCTCTCCGCGATTTGATATAATAAAGCTGAATACGACACAAGAACATATAATTAAGTTTAAGATGTTTTGTGGAGGATTTACGTCAAATATAATGTGCTTCTTTGGACAGTGTGTGCAATGTGCACCAATAATATACTACTATCACTTAGAAACTCCAAAGCTGATGATCAGAAAGTTACTAAACGCAAGCTGAAAACAAACTTACATAATTAGCAATACACGTCATACAGAACAATGGACGTCTTAAATTTAAGCCAAACTTGGTAGACGTATACGCTTCAGCAACAGTCAGCAACATTGGCGGCGCGAAGTGAACTCAAAGGGCTGTACGACGCGACAAATTTCAATACATCGTCTTGTTGCGTAGGGGCGCCACCCAACTGAATATGGCGGATGGTTTTCGTGTGGTACAAGTATACAAAGTAAATATATTACATACATTTAATTTTGTCTTTAATACACAGGGAGTCTTAAAATACAGTATTAATAATTAAAACAACAATGAACCTAGTAAGCTTTCTTGTGGCTCTCCAAACTACTCGTAAGTGGTAAATTATCCTATTTTCTGCAAAAATCAATCAATTTGTTATAATAACCTAGGTTCGTTTTTTACCATCACTTAAGGTTTTTCGCTTAAGTAAAATTAAATTAAATTAAATTAAATAAACGTTTATTTCAGGAAATTATTCCCATATAAAACACTACAAATTACAATAGACGTTAAATTCATTACATTACAAATAAATAATAAATTAAAGTGAGTAAAATATTTAAAAATAATAATAATAAAATAATAATAATAAAAAGAGAAGATACTTTTCGTAGCCGTTCCCTGCATATAAAGCTTAAATGAAAACTAAAACAGCATACATTTTTCTGTTCCACGCACTTTCTTATAAATTGTGCCTGTATATCATAGTATAGGGTGGCTCAAGTCGTCGGCTGTATGTAATCCATACTCGAGTCGATTTGAGAGCTGCAGAAATGTACGTGAGAAGCCGACATATGCGGAGGGGTCGCTCAAGATATTGGATTTCTATGTTTGTGGAGTATGGTATACAATAATTTTCATTTTAGTTTCGAGAAATTCAACGATGTTTTGAAGTGTAATTTGTAACCTGAAAACTTTGTTGAAAGGTTTTGAATTGATATTTGATTTTATAAAAAGCAGTTTTGAGAAATTTCACAGTAATTACAAAATAATTCCCAAGGAAATAGAGTTCGCTTTATCAATAGACACATACGTTTTGTAGGTACGTATTCCAGCCTGAAATATTAATGCCAAATATAAAAAAAATCTACTGTTGTCACTTTTTTCGCGTGAGGACGTATTCGTGCAGACAACCTTTACAAGGTGATTTAAACACAGCAACACGTTCGATATAAGGTATACGTAACGTACGTAACTCTTATTCAGTGTAGTACCTACAAAGTAAATTTCAACCCATTTGGGTGTAGAAACGAGAGATAAGATATGTCAGTTCTTAAAAGTTTATTCAATCATTTTTTTTAAAAAGTAAAGTTAATTACCAATAAAAGTGTATTTCATTGCTGAATGAATACGGGTAGCAATGTGTGTAGTGAATATTTGAACCTAATGGAACACATTTTAGATTCGAGACTGATGAGACGCTTCTCAAAGACAAAAGCAAAGTCAACTCAAGACAAAATCACAAATACTTTCTTAATTCGCACTTCATTGAAAATCTACGAAGCATACGTGCACTTTGTTTTGCTCTCAAACGCGTTTCAAGACGCTCCATATACTACATAGACTATTATAAAGACATACAATATATCACGGCTATATGTATACCACATAATATCTCGGTAGTCAGTCGGCCAAGCTTTTGTGCCCTTCTGTGGGGCGACGTACGATACGTGTGTGTGGGTCGTGCGTGTGTGTGTTGATTTCCCGACACAACGCGACGCCGTCGCCGCGCCTAGCGCCTGCTCGGTATGGTTCTGAGGTACGGTTGGAAGAAAGTACTGAGTTTATTGAATTAAATTGGTTTATCAAAGCGAATTTAATTTGAGTAAACTTTAAAATGTATTTTTGTTTTGTTAGTAGTTTTTGCAGTAAGTCCATGAAAATATCGCTAAACATGCTTGTTTAACATAATACTGAAAATTTTGGCGATCAAACCACCATATTTCCTCTTGGTTCATAATGCGTGATGATATTTTATTCTTGTAAAAACAAATAAAACACGAGTTTTATTTCGATTCTGCTTTCAGTGCGTTTTATGACACATTTTAATTATAATGATTGTCAACGATTTACTAATTTCAATGATTGTTTATTAAAAATGGAAATGAACATAACAAACAATTGCTGACTTATTTTCACAATATTATCAAATTCCCTGTATGAATTTAAAATCTAAAATCTGCATCAGCGTTACCGTTGCCACTTTCCAGTATTATTTTTATTTCAGCCAGTACTTTCTTGCCCCCATGCTCAGCTGTCAGCCGCTCGTTCCGAGGGCACTCACACACACACAATATAATACAGTTGGCACTTACACACAAACACACACTAGGGGTGCGCCCCGTGGCATGGTGGGGACTGTATTAAGTTCCTTTCTTTTCACTAAAATAATTTTAGGGGATGGTTTTAGTTCAATATTTTTTTACGAAGGGTCGTTGAATGCGTCCGTATAATTTGAGAAATGGCCGCTTCTGTAGGGTGCATTTACTTGTGGTTAAGATGTTTGCAACTGTGATATATCTTTTACGCACATTTGAGCTCTATGTGCGTGTCCTTTTAACTCTGTACATTTGAAATCGTTCAACTGTGTGTAGACTAAAATCATCTTTGAATACAAATCAGCCTTGAGCTTATTTTTATTTTATTCAGCGATATCTCTTATGTTTTGTTTTTTTATCGATTGGCACAAATAATTTTTGATGAAATTTTACGTTGCATGAAACTAATATATGAAGTTGGGAAATTGAAGAGCTGTCAATCTGTCTTCAAAACATTTTGGTATTCAGTTACAAACTATTTCATATCGACCGACCAATATTATAGCAGATTTCAAGAACAAAAACTTACCAAACATCCAAAAACAAAGCCAAACCTAAATTATAGACATCTTATCCACAAACCAGGTAAATAAAAAAGCATCACATCCTGGCAGGTTTCCTGCTAAAACGAAAACTATTCAAAATTCGAACAGCTGAACGAAAAATAATAATATTCCAAAGATAAAAAGGTAAAACCCGATAGCATCGCAAGCGATCTTTTGCTGAAATATTTTTAATCAAACGTACCTTTGCCTACCTGGTAGGCCGCGGGCATCCGACCGACCTGTCAATCTTTCAAACGTTAGATTAAAAACATCATCTTTGCTTTTTTTAGCATTAAGAGGATCAAGGAATTATGTTGAAAAAAAATCTCGGGTTGTATGATTATGAAGCGTTAGATAAAGTTTTGACGAAGGTCGGTGAGAATCTCTGGTTATGTATTTTGTTTATTGTTGTATATAACGTGCAGGTAAGTATAGGTTTTGATGTGAAAAAATATGGGTTAGTATTAAAATAAATCATAAACAAGGATTGTTAGTGCGTCTTCTCCGAAGATTTTTAAGATGGCGCGAATGAACTTTATGACAGGACGGTAACTTGGGTTTGATTATTGGACAGAATCGCCAGATGCTAGTATTTATATAACTTCTCTTATGTTTTGTTCATAAAAATGGATTTGTATTTGTAGGTATGTAGGTATGTACAATTCATTTTTAGCTGATTCAGGGGGTCTAAAATGGCCACTTTGGCAGAATCATAATATGAATCAAATTTAAAATCGTCAAATGGACTCAAACTGACAATTCATAATATTATCTGCGTAGACAGCACGCAATTCATCTATTTGACAGTATTGTTTGGAAATTCGTAAAATGGTCACCAAATTATGAATTGCTTTATTAAAGTAAAACGTCAAATAGCAGAATCATAGGGGAATTCAGGAAATGAATCACTTTTAGAGGAATTGCTTAATGTGGCCTTTTTAGACCCGCTGGTCGTAAGTTTTGATAATAACATGTTGAAAGTCCATGTGTCAGGATTTAGGAACACGATGATATTCAACGTGCATTCGAACAAAACGTCGGAGATACTAATAAAATCCAAAACAACTAAGTACATAACCTTGTAAATATTTTAATTAACGAACCGTATCTATCGCTCAAATCTCACTTAGGCTGCAGAAACTATCCCAATACTTTTCACAGGACCATACTCTTTATCGCCTTTGACATACGACCTAAACTCCTATCTATCAACTATTCTACTACATCTTCTATGGGTTACTAAGGCAGGTGTGCAATAACTGCTGAGTCAGCGCAGTGGCACCGGTAGTCCGTGGTAGCGGCTTCGGATACCGGTCGATCACAATTTACATGTCAGTCGCGCCGCTTGATATCCGATTGTTACTTTGAACTATGCTAGTCATTCTATGTAGTATCGGTATCGGTATACGATTATGGTGATGCGGATTTCGGTGGTATTATAGGTGACGGGATCGTTGATAAGGATGTGGGTATATATGGATCTTGTGGTTTGTACCTTTGGGTCGTGTCATTTCCAGTTACAGGATTACCCCGGTACCTACCTCAAATAGTTTAGTATTATAGGGGTCTTTGGGGCTTCCTATGGGTACCGGATCGAGTAAATAAAACACGTTTATTATAGTAACTACTACTACTACTTCGTTCGCGTCAAATTTCTTGCTGCCCCGACCCACCCCGTTGCTTCGAATCGCCTGCCCGTGTACTTCTCTTTGCTCGGCTCCTAAGGGTCTTAGCGTGATGTTATATAGCTGTTGCCTTCCTCGATAAATGGGCTATTCAACACTAAAAGAATATTTAAATTCGAACCAGTGGTTCCTGAGATTAGCGCGTTCAACCAAACAAACAAACAAACTCTTCAGCTTTTTAATATTAGTACCTAAAGATAATAAATTATTCATTGGCATAAAAAGAGTTTACAAACAAAGTGGAGCCCTGACTCCTGCGTTAGGTGACCTGTGTTACAGGAGACTACTACTCGTACATGTGCAACTTTGGTAATTATTCCTAGAAAAGCATTCTATGAATCTATTTTAGAGGTATTCCACACACTTTGAACAGCACGTGCTTGAACGGCACGTTAGCACTTCCACTAACGGCACTAAAACAAAATTTCGTAACGTGCCTTTCAGTGGAACAGTTTCTCCATATTGATTTCAGTGTCCGAACAGCACCTGTATGCAGCTTGTAGTGATGGGACATATGTATTCTTTGTTCAGGATCTTCCCCGTTTAGCTGGTCAGCCAAATCTCACACCTATTGTTTTTTCTGCTATTCATCATCTGCCTAGCCTTTTCTCAACTATGTTGGGGTCAGCTTCCAGTCTAACCGGATGCAGCTGAGCCGTAGCTTACACGGAGTGACTGCCTATCTGACCCCCACAACCCAGTTATTAGCACACAACTGTGTAACCCACAACTGTTTTTTTTTTCTGCTATTCCCTTTCCAAATTAGCTTGACTGTTCGAATGTGATTAAAGTTATTTTATAGCCAGCCTGTTTAACATAAAGACGTATTTTGCAGGCAACCTTTACAAACCTCATACACGAAAGGTTTTTTTTTTTGTTTTTGGGTGGGAAATCATCAAATAACTTCTCCCGCTCTGGGTGGAGCGAGAGGGCGTGTCAGACTTTTACTGACTAAAACCCACCCGTGTTCCCTCAGTTGCCTGTGGCCGCGGTATCTCTTTCGAACAACCCGCACTCGTGGCAGATACACGAAAGGTTTAGGTGTGACTTAAGAATGTTACGCTAAGAGTAGCACAAATCAGTTTTTCAAATTCCTATGTATCTACCAACAACTTCAGCTTCCATAGAAGAGTCAAACAAACACTCAAAAGCTTCAAGGTAAAACCATGAGCAGCAACATCTACAAGTAGGCAAAACGATAAACTGGGAAAACGTTCGTTTTGATAAACAATGATATCTGAAGGCCAATTCTCGTAATTGAAAACGTTCAAATCTAGTCGCAGTCTCATCTCAGCGACAAGCAAATGTCAAAAATGTATGAAAAATTTAGGTATTTTTGACAGATTGACTCTGAGATCAGACTGTGAACGTTCTTAAAATTACGAGAATTGCCCCTCTGGATGTGGTGTTAGAACTATTAGATATGATTACAATGTTACTCGTAAAATTACCTATACTGGGTAGATTATAGAAATGGGAGCATCAGTAAAGCTTTGGTTTCATAATAAAGCACACACCGATCACACAATATCGTATGTCCAAGTACAGAACGTTTCTTGACACCTTTATGTCAAATACTGATGAAAATCAGATATTTCCATGATGGTAGGAATCCCTTTCTTAGAAAATCGTAGGAAGCTTTAGGGAAGATACTGTAACCGTTGTAGCTACTACGAACGTAACGTTTCTTAACTATATAGGCACGCACGGCTACACGTCAAGCTATACATTACTAATATAAGCTGATCTCCTATTGTATAGGATTTCCGTACAGTGCGAGATCAGCGTAAACTGAAAATGTATAGTTTGATGTATGATATTTCTTGCCTAGACAAAATAAACTTGTTCATTTTCGCTGCCAAGAAAAGATAATAAATCTGTTTAATGAGGAGTGAAATACAGTCTTTATTATATAAGTAGCTGTGATACATTAGGATACCCGTTGCTACTATGCTCAGTGTTATAAAAAGAAAACCATATCTGAAAAGCTGTATTGCGTATACTGCTATAAATTGCTGGGTGTGCACGTCTTACATTATCAAAAGTAATTTATTCAAATTAGGCTGAGAATCAACACTTTTGGAACGTTAAAATTACATAAGAAAGCCTCCAAACCGCGCGCCCTTCAGCACTTCCTAATGCTTTAGCTGGGAAGAAGTGGCGCTATTAAAATGGCATTCAAAACATAATCACGCAAAAATTATTTATACACAACAATCCGTTTCAAAGATATACAATGTTTCCTCACGTACTAATTATTAAATATGCACATGCGCACCGTACCTACACCGTGTAGGCACTGACAGCCGCGCGAGCGAGACGAGCGCGTTGTCAAATACCTACGTAAACAGCTGATTCTAATTTTCCCATCACATTTCTTAGACTTTGGACTGGCATTTTATCGAACTTACCTAAAATTAAAACCGCTCAATTTTTTTTTTATAATATGTTAGTTTTTTGATACGGAGCAAGTACACAAAATTCGGAACATTATTTTTTTAACACCTTATATGTAGGTTATCAGCTTATCATGTTCCCATTGCTGGGACACAGACCTTTTGTCTGTGAGAGGAGGCTCGAATATACAAAAGTGAAACAATGTTATATAGCTAATACTAACACTGATTTGCTTAAAACACTGCTCGTAGTTTTGAACCTAATAAAATTAATAAACAAGCTTAGATAGGTATCTACGTACAGCCAACCACTGGTAACACTTTAACTACGAGAATCGCCCTTACAGTTACGACGCAAGGGCGCTATCAATGTCAAGTGCCTACCTCTAATATGTGAATACTGTACTGTAAGAGATTTACCTACTAGCTCTTAGAATACCGGGTGAAAAATTATGACGTTTATTCCAAGTGCCTATATTTTTCTCGTTTTTCCAAACAAATCCTTAAGCAAATAATTTGAAAGCTCATTCTTTTCCTTGACTCTTCAAATGCAACCAGAGGTAGTTTATTGCCAGCTTGAACTACATAAGGTCGACTTTTGCAGACAAGTTTTACAGTATACAACTCACAATATTCGGCTTGAACGTAATCCGACCGCTTCCGTTACGAAGACGGACATGTCAATTTGAGCCAATAAACAGCTCAATGGCCACCAGCCAGCTACAATATAATACGATATACGATTGGTTGTGTGCACATAAAGAATGTGTCGTCAAAGGATTTCGTAAAACTAGGTTGAAATATTCAACGTAAGTGAAAGAATATAACAAACAGAAACTACTTTTATTACTTATCATTTTTCGTAGTTACAGTAGCATTTTGTTCTCAATGATTTGATATTTTTTGCACCGATATAGGATAAAATTTTAACCATACTTACATATTGACTGCGTTATTATTGCACTTTTCTATGAAAAAGGATTTCTTTTACAAGGATAAAAAAATTCTACGTTGGTCTAAAATCATATACTGAATTCATGGTTACAGTTTGCGCACTGGATCAAAGTTCTTCCTGTTCAGTTCAATTCCTTAGAACTTTTACGATAGATTTCCAACATAATATAAATGAATGTTTAAGGTTTTTTTACCTGCATCACATGTGTTAACGAAATAACAGCTGGCTACGCCTTTTTGATTATCTAAATAACTCACAAAAAATGGCAGTTCTGAAGCCCAACTAATTTATCTATACGTGGTAGTTAGATACCTATTTATGTGAGAAACTACGATCCGACAACTTATATCGACAAATTATAAGCTAAAATACAAATTAAAAAAAAAAATACTTTCATTAAAAATCTTGCTAAGCTATTATTTACTGATATATAATTCCACAATGACATAGGTACTCGTCCCATACAAACAATAATAAACTAGTTCATCTATTAAAATGGCCCCCAAAAACTAACACAGACGTTCAACCGCCATAACTGCACTCTATTCAATTTGCGCAAACACTTTCTTTTTGAAAGTCATGCCAACATATTTGTCTTCATTCGACTGACGGCTCAATGCTGGACGCTATGACCAGAAATCTGACAGAATTGACACACACAGCCAGAGAGACAATGGTGTGAATTAAAAATCATAAAAACTGTGGCGACTGTCAGTTTTTATTGAGACAAATGGCTGGGTGAAAAGTCTCTTATCATGCTAATCTGGTGGAGTTTGGAAAAGAAACAAACAAATAATATAACTATGACTTGCGCTGTAAGATAATTAAAGTGGTTTTAAAATTATGGTTTTAGTTTACAGCATAATTAGTCTACAACGTTCTCACTGCTGGGATACAGGCTTCAGGCCATGGCTCTCGGTGATAGGCCCCAATACACCACGCGTCCCAGTGCGAGTTGGTAGATGTCACAATATGTCTTCGAATTTTTGGTTTAGGACATTCCGGTTTCTTCACGGGGTTATTTACACCGGTTTTAGTTTAGATCCATTTAAATCAATAACGAGAAGAACTAATGACTTCAGCACTGATTACTTCTCTACTTCATAGTTTGTGCTAATTGTTGTGATATTTTACACAAAAATTCTCAGTAATCAATCGTGATTTAGATTGCGCCCAGTAATAAATGACAATGGTTCGCCTGTATTGCATGGAATGCACTGATCGCGATAACGCTGCACTCGGCAGCGGACATGACGACGATAGTATAAAGTGGTTGGCAGCAAGGGTCATATTATTTTGCGGAAATGAGTATGCAATTTGTTAGCTGGACTGACACCACGAATGATGATGTCAAAAACACGACTGGCGAAGGAAGTCCCTTAGTGAGTCTGCTCTACTGCATAAAAAACCAGTTACACGTGTAAATAGCTAATTGTTTACACGTGAAACTATTAATGATTAATAAAGTTTGCGCAACTAGTTTCGTAGTGTACCTAAATCTTAAGGCAAGTGGAACTCATTTCAAATAGTTACGTATTTCCACAACGATTTTCAACAGGATTAACGTAACCTTTTCGGAAGCATATGTCGTTCCATTACATTGTTTAACATTCCATCATCGTTATCTCTAAAACTGGCCGCGACTTACAATGTTGTGGGTCGTAGGTTCGAACCCAGACCGGCTTTACTTTGTGTAAATTATTTTATCACCACTGATCTCAAAACGGTGAAGAAAAACATCGTGAGGAAACCGCCATGTCCTAGAACGTTAAAATTGAAGACATGTGACATCTATCCACTGCACTGGGACCGCGTGGTGAATTACGGCTCACTTCCTCTCACCGAGAGGAGACCTGTTCCTCAGCAGTGGGAACTTTAAAGCCTGATAATGCTATCACTGATCACTTTGTCTAGAACCTCTTATTTTGAGCAGCCTACACGAGAAAAAAACACAATCGAATTTCCAAATTCGAAAAATTTGCCAATTTAATCAATAATCCTAAAAAAACAAAAACCAATCAATAACACCCAATCAGAATGGGCATAAAAAGCTCACATCTGTCGCATTCCCCATTGTGTAGACCGTTGAGCACGTGCTCCGTACATGCAACGTCATCGGGCAGTCATTATTGGGGTCAACGGCCCGCTGATTACCTCGCCCTGTCGTTCATCATTAGCCTAGGTTAGGATGTTTGTAAACATAGCCTCCATTCACTGTCCACATCCCGTGTAATTGGGTCACTTGAAAAATTTTAAGTGTTGAATTTGATGGGTCAATTTTAGTGCTCGGAGAGTTTTTTTCTAGATTTTTCGTTTTATTTTCTTACTAACTGCGTCCGTCTGACATGTAAAACGTATTATGAATTAATGTTAAAAATCAAGTGTGTGTCTTCAGTTATAATCGCACGGTACTGACAGAGTGAAAGAGAGTTGTTTGTTGCCTTATAAAAAATGGGAGGATTCTGTCAGGTACACTGTCATTGAGATCAATAGTAGGTATTATGAATTGCATATGATGACTTATTATTCATCAACTGACATTGAAAGAGACTAATGTAACTTCCAAGCTTACAAAACCTGAGGAAAATATAGCAAGACTGCATTTTTCCGTAGACTTACCAAAGTAATACACATAAGTATTTGCGGAATATTTTTTCTTTTTAATCTAAATAGAAATTAATCGTATTTAATCATTATCTTTAAATTACCTATACTAAATTAAAGGACTTTTTCCAAAAGCTACCTCGGACTGCTAAAATTAAATTAACATAAAACAAGCATCGATTAATTTGAATTTGTAAAGATCAATAACATTTTAACCTGACCTCTGACCCGTAATATATCACACTAAAATAAACATTAAATATAGTTTAGTCTAGCCAGAAGCGCATTACGTACCTACAGTCACAGAAAAAACTAAATAATCAATCATCCTAAACATCATGTGTCCAAAAGAAAATATTTATTACCTGTCGTTACTGTAGTTCAACTAATCAATTAATAGTTTATATTTGATATTTTCGAAAAAACGGTTAATATTTATCAGTAGGTTTGAAAATGAGGATGGCTGTATGTTTGTATGCATGTGCGCAGGTTTGACGGGTAATAAATCAAGCTACGCATTCGTGCGCACGATTCTGCAGCGCTGAATGTATCAAATCAGCTTGGTGCCTCACGATCGCTAGCTTTTGTTTTGTTTCGAAGAGTGATTTCATTTCTGCCAACCTAGTTTCCAATTGTGTGATAAACGGAACGGTTAAGCTGTGAAATACTTAATTATAAAGTTCAAACCGTTTGATCTTTTATTTTAATGACTTGTCTGTAAGGTGTTAAACATCGATTTCGGTGTTATTTCATGCATGGGTAAGGCTCAGTAACGAGTTATAACATGTAGGAGCTTTAAACCATTAGAGACGACTAACAGTGCGACAAAATGTTCGTATAAACAAAAATTATTTAATGTGTGCTAAATTAAAAAAAAAACTACCTTAGTAATTGTAATCGTAAATCATCAGAATCTAGTTCATACTCTTCAATATCTACCTTGACAGCCAATGTGTTACTATTCCATTGAATAGAAGTATTCCCGTTTGAGCACAAATTCTTAGAGTACCTTATGCATTGAGCACCAAGGTATTCCCATACCTTTGGTGCTCTTGTTGCTCAAACGGGAATACTTCATTGAATAGAGTCAGTGTACTTCGCAGCAGCAAGATGATTAGCATAATCAGTCTTTAATGTTCCCACTGCTGAGAAACAGGCCTCTTCTCGGTGAGAGGAAGAGAGCCGTAATTCACCACGCGGGCCCAGTGTGGGGGGATAGATGTCACATGTCTTCAATTTTAACGTTTTAGGACATGGCGGTTTTTCTTCACCGTTTTGAGAGCAATAGTTATGAAGTAAAACGTCTGTCTGGGTTTGACACTACGACCCACAGGTGCGGCCTTTACCATTGAGCTTCCACTGCTCTAGCAAGATAATTATCTTGCTAATCATTGATTCAAAGATATCGGAGTTCGAAACCATTCTGTTGACAGATATGCTAACAAGTCGATGATTTTATATCAAATGATTTTGATTCGTAAAAGTTTACAGAACATACCTACATTTTCTACATTAGGCATGCTCTATTGATTTGTTTACAACACAAGAAATTTTCATGCGATCCTTCTTAGCAATGTATATCATAATTTACATTCTGGTTGCGCATGAGTGGTCGGTCGCTTTGATCTCCGTTACAATCGGACGTAATTGATGATTGCGCGCCAACTCCATATACAGTGGAAACATGGAGTAGTGAAACAATGGAGAGAACAGAGCAATACCGGGGATGCAGGGACAGTTCGGATGGCAGTAATTGAATCCTACTATCTTGTTAATATTATAAATGTGAAAGTTTGTAGTTACTCAATCACGTAAAAAATGCTGAACGGATTTGGATGTTTGACACACCGATAGTTTATAGCCTGGATTAACATTTTCATCCCGGTAGTACATTCCCGTGGGATAATTTCCGATCTCCATGCAGGTGAAGCCGCTGGCAAAGTCTAGTAATAAAATAGTTGTAGTTAAAATATCTGTTGACCATAATAGAAATTTTCATTAATTTGTATGATAAATATAATATGAAAAAGTGATGGATTCTAAAGGGTCTTTCAATAAGGATGGGTAGATGTTGAAATGAAATAAAACAAGCTGTGTGTGAGGTATAAACAAAATTCTTTTTTTATTTGGAAGGCCCACATGTAAGGTAAATCTTGTCGACATTTTTTTCCATACAAACTTCGAGAGTGTATTACTTCACTGTTCGACAATGTACATAAAAATATACGTGGTATTATGGTTTTGTCTTATTATTAATATTGTCGGTACGGAAACAGAATACTAAAATAAAAACCATTAAAAAGTTATGAGCCAACAAAGATTCGTTTTTCTTGCTAATATAACCTAACTTTAGGCGTCTTTAAGTAAAAAAAGAAATGTAAAATCTCCAAAACCAAATCGGTTCCGATAAAGGTCAATTATCTTAAAGTTCAACAAACTTTATTGGTAATTGATTTATGCAGTTGTTTTGTCATAAAACCTGATCTTTCGAAAGACTTTTCTTAATTTTTTTACATGCCTGTTTTATTATAAACGATCCTACATCTCACTTGATAACGTTGTGCGTGTAGAGTAGCGTCTAACTGCTCATCACTACTACCTCTGACGGACACGAAGCTTGGTGATACAGCGTGATTTTAGGCATTTCCACCAGTGAGTTCGAGCCCGCTGCTAGATTCCCCTGCAATATCACGAGTGGTCCAATTTTCAATGACTCTTCTGTATAGATCCGGTTGAACTTGAGTGATGGCCTGTGTTATGCTCACCATTAGAGCATCGGTCGATTGTGGTTTGTTTGCATAGACCTGCGACTTCAAGAAACCCCACAAGACAAAGTCTAGCGGGGTCTAGTCGCATGACCTTGGCGGCCAATTCACATCACCCCTGCGAGAGATAACCTTACCCTTCAATCGCTCATGCAGAATGTCAATCGTCACGTCCACTGTGTGACACGTAGCGCTGTCCTGCTGGAACCACATGTCGTCTAGGTCCATATGGTTCAATTTGGGCTATAAGAAATTGATTATCATCGTTCTGTAGCGCTCGCCGTTGACGGTAACCGCCTCACCAGCGTCGTTTTAAAAAATGTACGGGCCAATGATGCCACCGGCGCAAAATCTACACCAAACGGTAACTTTTTGAGGATATATTATCACCTGGTGAACCTCGCGTGGGTTGGTGTCGTCCCATATATGGCAATTCTGCTTGTTAACACAGCCGTTCATCTAAAAGTGCACCTCATCGCTAAAGATGATATTTCGGCCAAAATTGGAGTCCTCTTCCAAACGAAGTCCAGTCAGCGACCAAACGGCGTTGTCTATGGTCATGACCTTTGAGCTCCTGGGTCAGTTGGATCTTGTATGGGTGTAGGCGTAAGTCCCGACGCATAATTCACCATGGTGAAGAATGCGAAAGGCCGAGTTCTTGTGCTCGGCGAGGAATCAACTGCCTCGGGTTCTGCTGTACACTTTCACGAAACGCGACGATGTTCTCGGCCGATCATGCATTCCTTGAACGTACGGGTGTAGGCTGGTTCTTTACCGAACCGATCGTCTCAAATTTGGCCACCAAACGTTGAAGAGTCGACTGTGAAAGGCCATCACGTCTACCGTAAAATGGGCGCAATGCGCGCAACGTTTGCACTAACGAACATTCATTTTGAAAATAAAGTTATCATTTGAACACGCTGTTCAATCATGTAACGTAACATGCTGATTTGGCATAAGTTACTAAATAATAAATAAAAGATTTGATAGATGTCACCAAAACAAAATGGCCGCCACCGGCTGCCAAAATCTACCCGCGCCTATTGAAAAACCCTTTAAATAGAGGTAGAGAAAACTGAGTAAGTGACGTGAAGAACCTATCATAGACAGGTTGAGCAGAGCACTCAATTTGTCTGCCTAGCCTTTTCCCAACTAGATAATTATTGTGGTAATTAATTATGATATTAATTAATATGGAGTATAGAATACTAGCATTTTACATGGAGCAACTGCCTATCTGACGTCCACAATACAGTTACTGGGTAATACGATACCCTTTGGTAAGACTGCGTGCCAGACTTTCTGGCTTCTAAGTACCCGTAACAACTTTCAAGGATCCACGAATGACAGCTAGGAGATTGTTCAGAACACTCATTTATTATATTCTAGCCCTAAGGAGAAAATAAAATAATCAAGAAAGACATAGCAAGAAGGACTTCTTTTTGCTGATTACCACTTATTTTCCTAACTACTAAAAATAGAAATACATAAATGCCCAAGCTCCTGTGTTCTACTACAAAATATTTCCTAACCCCTCCATTTATTAGCTACTCCATAATTTGATGCGAGACCAATCGAACGCGCGCGCCGCTGTCATGCCGAGCCGTGCGCTCGCGCATGGCCTGCCCTGCGCGCCACGAAACACGTAGGTAAAGAAAATTTTATATGAAACACTACCTGCGTGCGTGAACTATGAATGTTACACATGCTTATTTTATTGTAATACTTTGTGCTAGATCTCTATAACTTTCCACATTCTGGGATGGGTACGTATAAGGTATATATATAATAGTCGAAAATTCTTCCCAAAATCCACCCTCATTTTGAAATGCAGTTTTACAAAGGTACTTAAAATTTCGTATTTATTCTAATTTTCTACGGGTTTCTTTGATAAAAATTGGTTCTTCATCTTTTACAGTATTTTTTTTTTCATTTAAGTCGTTAAGTGCTCACGGGTTGTAAGTGTTTCTCGAATGTATCGCAAATTCATAATTTTTTTTTCCAGAATAGCAAATTTTCAATACCAAGATTTTGTATTGACATTTCAAGTTATTAGAAGACACCAACAACTTAAAATATCAAAGCAAAACCTTCAATTTACGACACAAAAACAAAATCGAAGCCAATTTCCAAAGCTCTGCATCTAAACAAAAACTTTACCACGTAATATACTTTTAATACCATACTTAGAGTATGAACAGAATCAATATGTAAAACCATAATTACAGAGTAGTGCTTATTATGTGCAAGCTATATTAATTTTCAATCCTCTTTAGATGACCGTCGCGAAGATTACCGCATGGAAAATTGCTCTTAATGAAGTCATTACATCCCGGAGCCATCAACCTAATGGATAAAAGCTCTTAAGTCTTAATCGATCTTCATGTTTTTGAGCCGTGTTGCAATTTAAAATTACGGACTTTACTTCTAAGTTTAAGCGAAAAGGTAAGCGGTATATTATTAGCGGGGCTTATGGAAATTATTTAGGTGTTCAGTTTTTATGTGGTTGTGTAAATTATATTTTGTACATAAGTGTGTTTTATGTACCTTTATAATGATTTGTGTCAGACTTCTGGGGGTCTAAAAAAAGCCACTTTGGCAGAATCATAATATGATCATATTATGAATCACATTTAAAAATCGTAAAATGGTCAACAACTGACAATTCATAATATTATCTGCGTAGACAGCACGGAATTCATCTATTTGACAGTTTTGTATGGAAATTCGTAAAATGGTCACCAAATTATGAATTGCTTTATTAAAGTAAAATGTCAAATAGCAGAATCATACGGGCAATTCAGGAAATGAATCACTTTTAGAGGAATTGCTTAATGTGGCCTTTTTAGACCCGCTGATGTCGTGGATGATGTCGTGGCTGATTTCGTGGCTGATGTCGTGATGGGAGATGGTGATGACTTATGCGGTTTTCTACGAGTTTCCATTGTCAAGTATCAGGTTGTCAGGTAAAACACTTGTGTGCGGGCGAAATTAACACGCAGCAGTTAGATGGACACCTTTACCAGAAGTAGACATTGCAAGCTTCAATATCATCAGGGTGTGATATGACAGCTGCTCCCCTGACATCATCAAAATCAAAATCAAAATCGTTTATCTGCATAAATAAGGTACAGAAAGTTCTTAAGATATTACTCGATCACTTATTATGTCATTAATGTCGGCGTGCAAATTTACATGCTTAAATACTATTTTAAGAAATAAATGAATAAAGTTGAATAATGCATGCAATTAGTAAATTATAAGTCAATTCAATTAAATTCGGATACAATTATTAAATTCGGACACAATTATTATTAAATACCACAATTCACAACTTACATTAAATACACACGATTCACAACAATACACACAAATACAGACAAAAAAAAATACACACAATTCACAACAGCTTATAAACTAAAAACTCACGTACACTATAAAAGCATTTATCAATAAGCATTTTTGTTAAGTTATGAATAAATTAAAAAAAATGGAGGTGTTTTTATGTTGCTTGGTATTTCGTTAAACAATTTGATGCACATGATATAACTATTGTTGGACGTGAGTGTGAGATTTGTCTTGGGTTGATACAACTTGTTAGTATTATGAGATATGTCATGAGAAGACAGCAGCTACGCAACCATCGATGTGACGCTCTGCTAGAGTGACTGCCACCAGCCAGTGTCATTCTTATCCGACCTTTTTAGTGATTCCAGTAACTTCGGAAACTAGAAGGCGCCACTTGCTGCCGCGTTAAATAAAAAATGTTGAATTATGAGTTTCCCACGTCAAAACTATACTAAAGTATTCGTAACACTCGCTGTATTGATAAGGAAATATACGCGTTTCAAACTTGTTTATATTTCCCTGTCGACTGTCTTCTTATTTTTAGCGTTGAGGGCGTACTGTGGGTTGAAAATCGTTCTCGAATGCATTTGGGTTTTTATATTTTTAACGGTAGTTTTTTTGCTGGATATCGCTTTTGTTTCCCATTACTATGCCAAAATATATCATTCGAGCTAATTTAGTACATAAAGAGATAGATAAGTTTTGAAGAGCGATTCTAAACCCACAGAGGAGCGGCGCACAGTGGAACGAATGTATGGGAGCGGTTGGACGTAGACATGTCCGAAAAAAAAGAGTAAAATTATGCCAAACTAATGATGCCATCTTATTCGATTACTTAATGCCTTCATAACTTGTGGTGATGAATTTCTTCATAACTCCCATATTTCGGGAGTAATTTGAGAAAATGTGAAATTTTACTATGAAAATGAGTGTATCGAGCTCTCTCCCTCCTGATTCCGGGCTTGTTTCAAGTAGCGGTCTCTAATATCATAATGCTAATACTAAGAGCTATATTTAATACTAAGACACATAGTGCGCCAAATGTGCACTTTCTGGGATAAAGAGTGATGTTTATTTTATAACACAATTTTTTTATTTTTTGTTTATTTTGTTGATTAAAACCGTTTTTCTAAAGGTTTACCTTATTACAATAACATTTCTGAGCAGCCAATTAGAGAAGATATAAGCTAATTAGGATATATAATTAGGGACTTAAGGTTTACATATAAAACTGATGCACTAATGATTACTGATAAGAACATTGCTATTATTTAATTACTAAATGGCTCTTAATACACTAATTTAGCATGCATCATTTACTAATTATCACAATAACTAATTACCTTGCAATATTTAACAAAGGATACCTGGGATACCTGGATTTTATATAAATAGGTCACTATTAGTAACTTTAAAATCAGTGTTGATTTACACCTCGTTGTATCCAAGCTAATCTCGCAATGTATTTTCCAAATTTTAATACAAATCTTGATATTCACGTTGCTTTATGCGCACGCGCACATAAAGATTTACGCGACTTTAACTATTTGTTCAGTGTTTTAAAAGATAACAGTTGTGTTCAGTTATGTGAAAGTGCTGAAACAAGTTTAAAAGACTGGTGTCGTCGATTTTGCTACCGCATTTATGCAAAATGGACACAGTCTGGAAGAAGCACAGATAAGTTTCGGAAGAAACATGAGATTTGGCTACAGGCTGCAATTCAATGGCCGGAATTACAGAATGAAAATATGGAACCTTCTACAGAAAATATAAGTGACGTCATCGAGCCCATAATTTCTCCTGCTAAATCTGATGCTTCAACTTGTACACATCCTAGTCCTCGTAAATCTTTTGAGGACCTTAGTAACCGGCAAAAAAGAAGACGCACTGAAGATAGTCTTTCATGCAGCAGTAGCAGCGCTGAAATTATGTTTTCGGCCGAAAGGGCGCTTCAAAAGGCAGGACAAAGCGATACAGCTTATGTTATGAAATACTTGACGGAGAATCCAGAAGAGGCCTCAAAAATCAAAGCCTTCATTGAAGGTAAATCAATTCAGGTACGGGAAATATCCCCTTTGAAGGCATTGGCTCTTTATGTATCGATGAACTTATCGAAATGGCGCTATAACACTCTTCGGGATTTCAACACTCAAGAAGGAGCTCTTCAATACCCGAGTTACTACATGTTGGTTAAAGAAAAAATTAAGTGCTATCCGGCCAAAGAAGATCTCACAGTTACAGAGAGCTCTGCAAAAATCAAATTACAAGCCTTGATGGATTTAACCTCAAGAAGACTTATTAGGTCGTTAGAAACCCCTGTTGATCCCAATCAACAGCTCGTATTGACCAGCAAATGGGGTTTTGACGGATCATCTAGCCAAAGCATTTATCATCAAAGGACGAGTGAAGATGAGCAAATCGATCTTGCTAGTAATTTTATGATTAGTCTTGTACCACTGCGGCTCGTCTCAAAAGGTGTAACAATTTGGGAAAACGAGCGACCATCTTCCACTTCATTTTGCCGGCCAATATTGTTTAAGTTTATAAAGGAAACCAAAGAAAATGTGCAGAGAGAGATGGCTGAAATCGAAGCAGAGATTGAAGCCTTAACTCCATCCACCATCACTGATGGAATTAGTGTCAAACACCAACTGCTGTTGACAATGATTGATGGTAAAATTCATTCCATTATATCCAATACAGCAGCTTCAGTGTGTGACATATGCAAGGCTTGTCCTAAAGAAATGAATAATTTAGAGTTAATCAAAGATAAACACGCAAACGAGGACATGTATAAATATAGCTTAAGCACCCTTCACGCTTGGATTCGCTCAATGGAATGCTTATTACACATTTCCTACAAATTAGACATAAAATCATGGCAAGTAAGGGGTGATATAGCAAAAAGGCAAGTTGATGACAGGAAGAAAAGAGTTCAAGAGGCTGTAAGAAGAGAAACGGGCTTACTTCTCGATGTTGTGAAACAAGGCAGTGGATCCACCAACAATGGCAACTCGGCAAGGAGATTTTTTGAAAACTACACTAAATCTGCTGAACTGACCGGAATAGATGCTATGCTTTTAAGAAAAATCTGTGTGATCTTGCAGTGTATTTCATCAGGAGAGAAGATCAACGTAACTAAATTCCGAGAGTTCTGCTTTGATACTGCTAAGCTTTACGTGGAGTTATACCCATGGTATTATATGCCTTCTTCACTTCATAAAATTTTAATGCATGGGCCAGACATAGTTCAGAACATGTCAATTGTGCCCATTGGTTTTCTATCCGAAGAGGCATCTGAGGCTAGAAATAAAGATTTTAGAAAATATAGAGAGGGGCATTCTCGAAAGCATAGCAGTATCTCATGCAATGAAGATATTATGCACAATCTTTTACTGTCTTCTGATCCACTTGTTACAAGTATCCGTCCAAAAGGAAATAAGTTTGTAAAAAAATCTTCTTTTAAGGAATTTTATGAGCTTACGGATTCTGAGAAAAGTGATATCGAATTTGTTAACATAAATGATTTAGCGGACATCGATTCTGAATTTGAATTAATTGATGATGATGATGATGACGAAGATAATTAAATGATGTTATTGTTTTAAAATGTGTAACTTAGTAAATTAGAGCTTACATCTTAATTATTTATTGTACTTTTAATGAAACTAGGTAATTTATTATCAACTTACTTAAAAGTCATACTCTCATCAGTTCTTGTGAATATTTTTGTTAATATATATTTCTGTATATATATATAATATATTTATAGACCTCTTAATAAGTCTGTCTGCGGTTTAAAGTAAATACAAATGGGGAAAAAACGTTTTTTTTTTTAAATTTTCATTTCCTTTTATCCCAGAAAGTGCACATTTGGCGCACTATGTGTCTTAGTATTAAATATAGCTCTTAGTAATAGCATTACGATATTAGAGACCGCTACTTGAAACAAGCCCGGAATCAGGAGGGAGAGAGCTCGATACACTCATTTTCATAGTAAAATTTCACATTTTCTCAAATTACTCCCGAAATATGGGAGTTATGAAGAAATTCATCACCACAATTTATGAAGGCATTAAGTAATCGAATAAGATGGCATCATTAGTTTGTCATAATTTTACTCTTATTTTTCGGACATGTCTACGTCCAACCGCTCCCATACATTCGTTCCACTGTGCGGCGGAGCGAAACAAAACAATCAAAGACAAGGTAGGCGGAACAAGTATCACACCTATGCGATACAAGTATAGCTATGATAGCGTGTAACATTCGTTGAAACTCATACTTGGTACAGCAAAAACGTATCTCAATCAATTTCAAACCTTTGACAGACAATCGAAATAGATTCGTAATTGTTTCAAAACGAAAACGTTACATTGTTGTATTGTCTAGTGAAACTCGGTCTGTCGCGTTGGAGCCAAAAGTCGGCCACCAAAAATGTAATCGCTGTCAGTGGGCATGATTAATGCAATTAATCCCACAATAGCTACATCGCAGTACACTGCCTGCCTTTGAATGTGTAGCGTTTTAATTTTAAAAGCTTTTGTTTCTATTCGTTGTTGTTAGAACGGATCAAAAAGTTTATTTTTACTTTTTAGCTATGGCACCTACTGCACACAGAGTAGTATACCTAATCTTGCTAAGCTACTTACAGCTTCCTTACTTTACCTTGCTAAGTAAATAACAGTGACAGGAAGTTAAAGTCAAAGTCAAAGCATTTATTTCAACTAGGCACTTAAAACGCACTTTTGAACGTCAACATTTACATTAAAATAGAATTGATTCTAGTCGCCCCTTCCAAAATGTAGTTTCGTATGGAGAAGAATGGGCAAGAAACTCCACCGTTACTAGTTAATATATAACATCATGATCATACATGTAAATACGTATTATTGAAGCTAACTCAAAAACCACTAATCAGAACTTGACCATATTTATATGGAACCACTCTATAAGAATATCCTTTCAATCAAAAAATCGGTTGGTAAATGACGAAGTTCTAGATAAGGGTAACAAGATTTTTTTAAATAGGTACTACAGAATTGAGATCCTCCTCCTTTGATTGAAGTCTGCTAAAAAAATGCCAGATAACATTCCCTAAATAGCTTTGAAACTTTGTTTATAAGTTTCCCTTTATATAAATAAAAATTAGGAAAACTAGGCATATTATTTTCAACGACGGAAGAAAGTTTTCTTATATTTTTCTCCTTCTCTTTCAGGGGTAGAATTTATATAAATTGTACCCCTGATATCAAAGGCCAACGCACGCCAAACACGCCAAGTATGGCACGACGAAACGGTAATTATTTTGGAAATACAATGCATTTGACAAAAGTTGTCTTAATCGCTTTTAGAAGCAGTTACGCATTTTACCCACAAAATACCAATGATCCACTAAGAGAACTTGCCAAGCGCCAATTACACGCGTAAACATGTACTGTACTGCACATATTCATTCAGCGATATTTAAAAAAAATCCCATCGCATCAAAAGCTACATCACCTAGCTGCATCCCAGACATCGGCCGCCACAACAAACGCATAGTTGGGCGCCCCGTCTGATACATTTCATAAATAACGTGTACAATTTTTGTACATAGATTTATTACGTTCGGCGAGCGAAAATGGTTAGAGATTGTTTTTCAATTTAACCGGAGGTATCCTGCTGTTTGACATGCCGCTCGGCGAGCCTTCCGCGGGCCGGGCCCACGGCTTGATGTATCGTGTGGATTTATTTCCGTTTCCATTTGTATATAGGTATTAATAAAGTTTGGGATGGCTTTGTTTTTTAGAGCCGGTTTATTGGTTGGGATGAAGTGAGGTTTTGGTAAAAAAAACATGGCTGTTTCTTAACTTAAAAGTGTATAAAGATTTAAGATGCATGGTTCTAGTGGAATATCAGAGAGTTTTTATAATATGAGAATTGAATGACGGATTTATTAGTTGGACTTTTTAGGTTTAACTAATAAAGGATCATAATAAAAAATTATGTACAAAATACAGGGTGGCAGGTACATTTACCATAGATTCAGTACATAATTCTGTGCGTATCAATTATTTTCTATGGTTAGAAAAAAAAATTGCTGTTCCATACATTTTGCTACTGTACTTTTCTATGAAACAGCACTTTTTTTTAGATAACCCATAAACATTTTGTACATTCTCTAGAACCATGGGTTGAATTCATGGTTACAGTTTGCGCGCCAGTGTCCCTGCCTATATTCGCTAAGATTGCTGCTTTGAACGACTGAGGAAATCTGCATGCCTGCAGCTTTGCTCCATCTTATATGGGAAATTGATAAGGTGCCGCTACTATCCATCTATTCCAGAAGAAAATCGTTTTGATTGGGCGTCGGGTAGGGACTTACGTGAACGAAAACAAGAAGAGATAAGGCGGCATCGGCAGGAGAAAAGAAGCAGAGAAAATTTAAACCAACATGTCTCACTAGCTTGTAAATGTCAATGTCTATTCATATGCGTGGACCACACATGACACAGCATACGTATCTCAATGTGTAATAATTAGCTGAAATCGTTGGTGGACGCCCACCGTCAACGACGCCCAATATATTGACTCACACATTCCACGAAGTCTATTTTGAAACACGCGCTTCTATTTATACCTTGTCGAGATTTCCGTTTCAAATAAACATCGGGATTTTCATTGGGGCTTTTTCTTGTGGAAAGTTTGATATGAACTAAGGTTGATGCACAATCTTGAAGAAATGTATTTGTACCCTAAAACGAATGTGAAAGTGGACCTTGTCCTAAGGTACCTACACATATTTTCTACTACAATAAGTTTTACACAATTAGGGTACATCAATACCCTTATTTAAAAAAGGTAACAATCAGAATCTGTATCGTTTTGAAGAATATTGCTAATCCAGTCAAGGTCGTTATTTAAGTCAAGTCACAGATTAGAATCTGTAACTGAACTAAATGAATTACCTGCAACTGCATGATACCCGCTTGGTGTCTATAGTCTCAGTTAGGTCGTTTGGCGAGGTAGTAATTTTTTTAACTACGTCTAACTGCATTAGCCCTACTTGAAAGTGATCTTGTTTTCAACTTTTTAGTTGCAGTAGGATTTCAACATTATTGTTTTTACCTTGGTTTCGTGTTTGAGACAACGATTAGATACATATCTCATAACAGTGATGTGTTTCGCGTAGGTTAACATTCATATATAAAATTGTGAACCATTTATTAAAAATCTCATACATACTACATGAATGTATAAGTCATATCAGACTAGCTTTTGTTAGCAGCTACGCCCGCGTGGAGGTCGGAATTTATCCCACGGGAACGTACTACCGGGATAAAAATGATTCTACATGTTCCCAGGTTATATAAACTATCTCTGTGCCAAAGTTTATCCAATTCCGTTCGGCCATTTTGCATGATTGGGTAACAAATATCAAAACATCTAAACATCCAAACACAAAAGCTTTCACGTTTATAATAATATTATAGTGGGAGTAGGATTGATTGCAGATTGATGGTTAATATTTTAACTACTTTTAATCAACAAGACGCACTATGCAAGTGAAATCTATCGCTGATGACTATACATCATTTTGTTGACTGCATTATATTTCAAGTGTTGGAAGAGATTGCATGTAATGTGCGTAATTAATTAGATAGATTTATAAAGAACGTGCACGAACTAGAGATGGCAGCACAAATCGACACGAGAGCCACGGTGTGGTCAAAAAAAGAAACTGTTTAGACCTGTCATCGTGTTGCCGCCAATGTTTATGATAATCTTGACATTATAAATTATGTATTTATATAGTTTCTAATGATTAAAATGATAAAATATGGGTTCCAGCCGATTAATAATGATCGTCAGCGTGATCAAAATATGTCCAAAGACCAAAAATTCTTCTCTTCTCGTCTTAGATGAAGAAGAAACAGTTAAGAATCCTGAAAATGCAGTAATAACTGGCAAAATTGTAGCTTAAACGACGATTTCTAACGTTTATGATGTCAAAATAACTGTAAAGTACTTTCTGAACTCATTTTTCTCGTAAATATTATGTCTATATTATTATTTATGTTCATGTCGCCTTATTTTAAGCTTGATTGCAATATAAATATTAGAAGAGCAAATTGAAAATGTAAGGCAGGCCTATCTGAAAAATGTAGGCACATACATCTGTGCTTTAATTTACTTTAAAAAAATCCATATAGTGCTCTAACGAAGACTAACAAAAATTATTTGAGGTTATGTTTCCTTATATTTGTTTACTTTTAATAGTACTACTACATACAAAACTCAGGTATTTTTACAAATAACATTATTGAGTAATTTGTAAATGTTCTGAAACTCATACTTACACATTTTTTGTACTGCATTTATCGACTTGTCGTTTATCACGTAACCAAGGAAACTAAGTAGGTAATATCCGTGGGTAAGTAATAGAATTTCACACCATTTGATTTATTTTGAATTTTCTTTGAAGTGTTCGAGCATCCAGAAACACAACAATACATTTTTACTTAGTAATTATGTTTTTTCACTTCTTTTAGGAGATTATTTTATTACGTGAAGTGTCAATTTCAAGTAATGATTCCGAGAAAACTTCGGATTTGCGCCACTAGTTGGCAGACCCATCGTCGTGCACGTTCCCTATAAATGTAAATAATCAGGTTGGTGTTTTATTTTATTAAAAACTAGCTTTCGCTAGCGGTTTTGTCCATGGGAACACATTACCGGAATAAAAATTATCCTATATGTCCCTCCAGGTTATAAACTATCTGTGTGCTTTTCATTTAAATCCGTTCAGCCATTTTAACGTGATTGAGAAACAAACATACAATCTTTTACATTAATAATGTTGTAGGATTGTAGGATAAATATAACAAACTTACATCAAGACAACATACCAAGACAACAGACTGTGACGCAATCAATATCTGGCCCCTAGTATACTGCCCAGACCTAACACTCTAACAGAAACAAATTCCATTATTTCTTTTACACCGTAAAGGCGTATAAAACCAACCAATAGCGTGCGAGAAGTTAAAATCAATAGCCATCCCTTAATGAAATGTCAACGGCCACCGACCGCCTCGGAGCGGTTACATTAAAAGCCCTTTTATCAACAATCTTTAATCCAATTAAAGGCTACCTCTCAGCAGGTAGACCAACGATGAATAAAACAAAAGCTGCGGTCACTCACCGGCCAGATCTACTTGACCCCTAACTTACACCATATTACACCTGATACGTCACATTTTTCGCACTTCCAGAGGGGCGGGGAAGGTCATTTACCCTGGTCACTCGACTGGACTTTAGGGATTTCGCTCCAAGGGTCATGGAAAAACAACAGTAACTGTTAAGCCAGGGTTTTATGCTTAATGGACTATGTGGGATAGTCTCCGGGCACTTTCACAATTAATTAGCACCTCAAAAGGGTAGCTTACTTGAATATGGTTAAAAGTTGGAATAGATTGAAAGCAAAGTTGGCGATTTTGTTTTGTTTTTGGGTTAAAGTTGGAAGTTTTCTGAATAGTTTTAAAACTGTGAGTGGCCAGTGGTTATATTGTAAATTAGGGTGAGTAAAGTTTTGATTTTTGGTGGAACATTATCGTTGTAGGTAGCTCTGACAGAAGTTTTGGGTACCGCCTTTCAGGATTTTTGGTAAAAAGTAATTATAGCGAGATGTTAATTTCTATCAAACACTTTCTGTTCTGTTATGATTGCTGTAAATAACTAAGAAATTCGTAAGTATAAATACGAATTTGAAGTAAATAGAGAGTCAGATATTTTTTTGAAACTTAGGGTGAATTTCACCAATGAAACTGAAAGAAACTGATTGCGTTCAGTTTCAGTGTTGCTGGCAGTCTCATCGGTATTGTAAGATATTGACAATGATAGCTCTTCGCACATTAGATATGGTGATCGTGTTTACGTTCCATTAATGAAATTTACCCTTACGTCGTAAAAAGCAAGTAGCTACTTTTACATGGCACGCGTTTTAATGCAAGTGAATACCAATTCATTTGTTAAATAAACTGCCGAAACATTACTACTACCGAAAAAAAAAAATAAACAACCGGAAACCCCTGAACGTAAACAAAAACCTCCTCGCCAGCTTTTTACGTCAGCGACAAATTTACACTTCAACAAATTTCCTCATTCCATACGAGTGATTTTAAAAAGTTCCCTCTTTCGCGCCCCTCGCATTCATCGTTCATTCCTCCCTCTCCCCTTTCGACCCCATGGTCCTTTTTCCTCCCTTGGTCCTGTGTCCCTGCATCCCTGTAGACTACACGTCCCTTTACAGTGCTGATTGGCACAGCTCTAGTGGATTACAGAGGGCACTGTGATGACCACTCGCCATTTGGGAATTGGGGAATTAACACCAATGTAGGGACTGGACTTTGTTTACGTGGTGCAAATAAAATAAGGATACCTACAATGTATTTTATATAATGAAATATAAGTAATCAGGTTCATCGGATATAAGCAGATGAAGTTTAGTAACGACTGAATGAAATTTAATTTGATAAATGAACTGTTTGTTTTATATGAATTAAATTAAATTATTCGAAAACATACAACGGTTTCTCACTAAACCTCAACTATATACTTACGATAACCCTAGTTACTTAACTCTTTTGGTAACCGTACAAACAAAAAACGAATAATTATATCTGGGTGTTTCAATGAAGCATATTTATAAACTAGACACATCACTATACTCGTAAATTAGATTTCCAGGTTTATTGGGAATACGAAATATGCTCATGAACACGATTTTTATAGGTTACTAGCTTTTGCCCGCAGCTCTGCCCACGTGGATGTCGGTTATCGCGTAACAAAGTAGCCTATGTCCTTTTCCATATCCCAGGCTAAATTTCATGACGATCGGTGCAGCGGTTTAGGCGTGAAATCGTAATAGACAGACAGACAGAGTTACTTTCGCATTTATAATATTAGTAGGGATTAGTATCCTAGTTACTCAATCGCTTGGGAGTGGGACCAATAAATATCTTTTAAATTCCTGCCAAAAGCGACAATTGTTGAAAATCCCGATACCATCATCGATCTTCAATTTTTTGGTAAATAACAAACGCTGTCATCGGCGCCCCTCAATCCCACGTCAAGAAAATAACGAAATCGTTTTTGAAAATAAATCGATTTATTTTATTCGATACGGACGCCACTCGTTTCGTTTTCATCTCGCGTCGAATTCGGATGCTGTAGAGATGTTTTATGGCGCATGAAATTGTTGCATTGTATGAATTCTTCCACATATCGACGGGTTTTCCATTTTCACCGCTAGGTACAATACAATTCAGTTTTAACGTGTTTTGTTAATGATCACGTTGAAGTTATTCTCACGATTTTTGCTATAATGTTAATAATGATAAAATGTCAAAAATGACAGGCTATGTTATTGTTTTGAATAGAGACATGGACTTTTACTTCTTTGATGCAAAAAACGGTATACACACTGTGTTGGTAAAAACTGTGCTCGTTTGTAGTTGCTGGATTTAATTTTTGGGAAACGATAGAAAAGATTTCAATGTGTTCTCTTTTGTTCTAGAGGTATGAGGAACAAGGTTTAAAGTTCAGGTAGTCTACATAGAACCACACCGATTCTGTATGATTTCGCTTATCTTACCACGAGCAAACCACGTCAAAAAGGTGTCTTCTAAAAACCCATCACAGACTACTTTTCATACATAAGCGGTTTCGTTCACTGTGTCATAGCGAATACGTTATTAGCCGATATCGTGATTAGGTCGAGGAATGGACGTGGTATCAAAGTAAGGAATTGTTAAGTGGTCATAGTTATTTAGGGCCCAGATGGGTGTTTGTGTCTGGTGGGCATTAGCCGGACGATTGATGTTGGTACGTGTTATTTAAGCCAGTTGCTACGGAATCCTGGTACATCAACTAAAGTCCTTATAAATCCACAAACTTACGTAAAACAAAATTAAATAACATTACTTTGAAATCCAGCAAAAATAAACTCCACCAGACATTTCAAGCTAGTCAAGCTACGGATGTTTGTAAACGACTTTACATCCCCGATCGCAAGCGGCGGTTTGTTCATGATTAATAGAGGGCGATGTCACATGGCAGTGACGTCACGGATCATCCTCGGCACGCATAGCTTATTATTTCAAGAGAGCAAGGAAACCGCTTGACATACCGGCCCTGGAGGAATGTGCTTGAAAAACTTTTTGGAGTTGCTGTTGCATGATATTCTTAGACAAACGCGAACGTAACAAAGGGCTAAGAGGAAGGCAATTCTCGTAGTTACCGCGCATGAAAAGGTAATGGTGATTTCTGGATCAGATATTGCGTATTGGTTATATTTTATCCCATCCAGAACCTTGAGCAGGATTTTGTTGACGCATTAGTGATAGGACAGATAGATCAGCTCAAAGCCGCAAAGGGTCTTTCTTCAAAATGCCCTTTCAGACATGGCCCTGCATTGTTAGACTTACATAAAATTATAATAATATAATTTTTGTACTTTAAGAGACCATGACCTCTAAGACTTCTTGTAAAAGTGTCTGGATATATCTACTTACATCAATAAACATTACATTTAATTCTAGATGGTATAGCAGTTTGCGTGGTTCTTCGTTTTGAACCATTCCACGGAGATCTTTAGGTTTGGGTTTAAAATATACTGGTGAAAATCGGTCTTTAGGTACGTACCTACCTAAGGTCTTCTGCTTCTTCGATGGCAGTCTAAATTAAGTCGTCATCTGCGGCGTCCATCAGTTCCTGTAACGTGCAGACGACAGGCATACGCCGCCGACCCAGTGCGGGTTGGTGGATGTAACATGCCGGTTTCCTCACGATGTTTTCCTTCACCGTTTTGAGAGCAGTGGTGATGAAATAATTTAGAAGTCGCAGGACCTTAGGTTATTTTATTGATTTGGAACTCCTCGAAATTTGGCTTAACAAAAGGACGTAGTTTAAGTATCTAAATTCAATAACTGAGCTGACTTTGTTATGGTTTTTTTATTTTTTTGGGTGGCAAATCATCAAATAACTTCTCCTGCTCTAGCGAGAGCGGGAGGGCGTCTCAGACTTTTACTGACTAAAACCCACCCGTGTTCCCTCAGTTGCCTGTATGTTAGAAGCCGCGGTATCTCTTTCGCACAACCCGCACGACTTTGTTATGGTTATTTAAAAATGCCCTTCAAGATGTGTTCAGTTATAAAATGATGCTAAAATTAACATTCTCCACACAGAGCATCGAGTGAAACTAATTTAGATGACCTTCAATTTACATAATTAGCTTGGAAATAATAATGGAGTCAGTTATTTACCTATTTTAAAATCGCAAATCGCATTATAAATGTCATTACTGGGGAAACAGCTGTTTACTACAGCCTTGTCACTTTGAATACTAAGAACTGTTGAGTTTATTGGCTACAATATGTTATTAGTTGAGTACTTCAGTTCAATCATTGCTAATTGAAGTAATGTGAATACTACACAAAGGAAAATAATGGTTTGTTCCGATTTTATGACTTTATAATTCTAACTAAACGTTCATCAGGCAGGAAACACACACACTCACTCACAGCCGTGGCCTTCGCAGGAGACGCCCTGGGCGTCGGGAATCCCAGGCTGATTCCCGGCCACCGTAGGCACGGGCTTGCGGACGGCGAGTAATGGGTAGCTCGCTGTCCGGTAAGGACCAAGCCCGGGTCGACGGCGCGTTGTGTTCCACGCGCGCCTCAAAGAGATGTCAGCAGCAACAGATGGGGCCCGCAAGGGCCGATGCCTGCCGGGGGTGCGGGTTGTTCGAAAGAGATACCGCCGCCCCTGGCACACAGGCAACTGAGGGAACACGGGTGGGTTTTAGTCAGTAAAAGTCTGACACGCCCTCCCGCTCCACCCAGAGCGGGAGAAGTTATTTGATGATTTCCCACCCAGAAAAAAAAAAAAAAAAAAAAGGAAAATAATGGTTTGTTCCGATTTCTATGACTTTATAATTCTAACCTAAACATTCACCAGGCAGGAAAGGGATTGTTTACGTGGGTGTAAACTGAGGGATGACACTGGGAATTCACAAAATAAAAATCCTAAGATTTAGTAGTAGACTTAAAACATATGTAAAACGAATCTTGTAATTGGTAAAGTAAAAATAACTTTACAAATTCTTTACTAAATGTCTGTTATCACAAGACTTCAATATTTTTTTGATACTTTCCGAGATGTATGTGTATGTGATGTGATCTTGATCTGGCTGTGACAAATGCGGTACCACACTTTGAGGGCTGTAATTTTTATACATTTCTTTTCAAATTCCCAGATTTGTTCTACAATATTGTTTCAAGTCTACTACTAAATCCTAGGATATTTATTTTTTTAATTCTCTACGTGGTCCTTCAGGTCCTAGTTATTTTGAAAACACAGTTTAATATACTTACTCGTTGAGTTTTTCTTGAATAAATTTATCAGTATCACGTATTTAATCAATAATTATAAAGTTTGCATAAAGCTTACGTTAGGATGTAGGTGTTATTGGCCATAAATAAATGATTACGATCCTTATTTGAACCAACGTTGTAACCACACTAGAACTCATTACACCTCGCATACACTACAACAGCCTTCCATACACGAATCTATTAAAGTTCATCTGTGGCAAGTTAATTAACACTCGGTAGCAAAACAACGAATGCCCGTGAACCAATCAACCTTCTTTTTAAGAGTTTTTTTCTGTCGCAACACACCGGACGCCCATTCAGAGCTAACCCGTTGACCCACATCTTTCAATCACTGGCAATTTTTATTTAGTATCATGCTGCTTGAAAAATAGACGTGCGAATGAAAAACTGAAGAGTTTTGGAGACAAAAGACGAGCGTGGGCGACTTGAATGTTAAGAAGATCATTAGTGAGGCATTGTGCTGCAGTATGCCAGTTGTCGGCGTTTCTCAAACTCTCATTGTATCCCGTGAATGCCGCCGTTTGTACTCAAGGGTTAATTTTACTATTATCCGCGAGGTTATTGAATTCAATTAAAAGGAATCATTTATTTTATGTGTGTTTGTAATGGAGGAAAATGTTTGTCTTGTGTAGGTGTTATAGTATCGATCGGTATGGTAAAAAATATGGCGTGAGTGTATTGTTTTCGAACGTTTACCGTTTGCTCTTGTTATATCTGTACCTACATGCTAATACAATGTGGGTGGTCGAACCATGCCAAGTCTTCTTGTTGCTTATACGTCTTCAATTGGTGGCAGTACGTCCTTTCAGACATTGCCAGCTTGACTAGTTCACAAAAACTATATGCTTCGGTCAGTTAGTGTGTCTTGAGAGAATGAAATCAGTAATGAGATTGGGAATCAATTGCTAGTGATGAATCTGTCGTGTCTTATCTGCTTATAGTAATAGCTTGCTGAAGTTAGGCACCCATATCAAATTGGAGGATGGTGTCAAAGTATAGGCCTCTACATTTTAATTGACAACATTGCTGATACATAGTTGGGTTGGCGAAGATACACGGCCAGTTTACGCGATGCAATTTGAGATAAGTCTATATCTGCACCAGGATTAATAAATGGAGTAAAAAAGCCACCGTGAAAAAAGGAATCGTAAAACGTAAGAAATAATATGATGAATCCTATCTTTTCAACCCCATAACAGTTTGAGCACCACTGCCCACCCTATACATTACACTATCGATACAGGAAAACAGTAACTGACCTACAAAAGGGTAGTGACTTGCAAAAACCGTCGATTGTACTAGACCACCTTTAAGACACCATAAATTATTTTCAAACACACAAAAATTGTAACAGTTACAAACGGTAGTTTGCGAAAATTGCAAGAAAAGGGTTGTTATTGTTGCAAATTGTGACAATAAACAATTTGTGTAGAAAACAATAAATCATTTTGTGCTACTGTTCTTTGTGATATGCAAAGTTTTGGATATAATGATGTTGAGACGTCTTCGAATGGTTACAATGGCAGTTTTTTTGACGAGCTTAAATGTTTAAATTTAAATGCAAAAATACATGGCGATGTATGCACATGCAATTTACTGAAAGAGCTTAATGATCTTAGTCAACAATTAATTAGTCGTTCAGAGAGTACCAGGAAACTCAATATAGTCTTCTCAAAGTATTCCTTCTTAGCATCCTGCTTGATGGAAATAAGTGATCACAATTTATAGGGCTTTAAAGAAATGATCAAACCAGCTGCTCTGAGATAGACTGCAAGTAAAAGCTCTTAAACTTAAGTGGCAGTAGTAGGGGTGAATTGGTCCCAGAATATATGGCCGAAAGGTTCTAAGGCGACCGATCACTGGCAGACGTAGCGTTGGAAGGTCACCCACAAGGTGGGCCGATGCTCTGTGGAAGACCGCAGGAATCCGCTGGATGCGAAAAGCACACAACCGAAGGAAGTGTCGGTACTTGGAAGAGGCCTACTTCCAGCAGAGGACGTCTTTTGGTTGAAATGACGAAGGGCTCCACTACTCACAACCTGTAAGAGCCATTTCCACCTTTGTACGTCAGATCCCATCATCATCATGCAATATTATGCTTTAGTAGTACATGCAAATGTACCTATAATTTGAAAACTTTGGAACAACTACAACCCAATCAAATATTCCTGCAAGCTGTAAATCCCGTATCAACACAACTATTAACAATGTTATGCTTACAAGCACAATCTAAAAATTAATTAATTATTTTTCCCAAAGTTTCGTGAACAACAAAGGCATATCTAATTCGTTGGTACAAAGACTGGAACCCCCATATGGCGCTGATCAACGCTAACTACTGTTCGATACTGGCTCCCTAGATGACTCGGCAACTACTAACAATGTTCGGTGTACAGACAGACATACCGATCGGTTGTAAGTTGATAGAGATTACTATTATATTGGTAGCAACTGCCGATTTGGGCATTGGGGTTTTGTATTTGTGATTTGGAGTTGATTGAATTTTCGCGTTTTGGAGTAACGATCAGAATTGCAAGATATTGTCCTATCCTACTAACTCAAGAGATTCACAGATGACTCCGCTGTGGAGTGTATATGTTGTGCTGTCCCACAAACAATTGGGTAATTAAAATTTTGTCCAGCGTGTATTGTCTGCACGCTACAGGAGTTGATAGTCGCTGCTAAAAGTGTCAAGCTAGTAGCCAACTTCTGGGCTGACTGTATTTAGATTGGTAGCGTTACGCCAAGAAGAAGAAGAAGAAGAATAAGATCCTACTAATATTATAAATGCAAAAGTTTGTATATTGTTGTTTGTGATGAAGATTTTTAGATATTTGCTACTTAAACACGCAAAAACAGACTTCCGTTAGTCCGTTTTTACGTGAACGAGTGTTTGGATGTAATTTCGCACACAGATATCATATAACCTGGATTAACACAGATAATACATTTTTATCCTAATAGTACGTTCCCGTTACGTACTTTCTGAACTCCACGCGGGCGTAGCCGCTAGCAAAAGCTAGTTAGCTAAAGCAATTGTGGTAGACAAGTTCGTAAATACAATGGCCTACGTAATCACTGAAACTTGAACAAGTAGAGAAGAAAGATTGCCTGAATCTCTACACTTGACACTTGAATTGTGATAGTGGTAGCTACTTATGCACCTTATGCACCTAGAGTACCGATTCGCTGTCGTGGAAGCCACAAATGACGTCGACCAGGCGCTCGATTAAATGGTGGAAATCCCCAGGGAGGACGGTACGAGATTTTGTAAAATGCGGCGTACGGGCCAGAAGTCCAAACCTTCGGAAAAGACTCTAGAGCTTATGACGGAACGACGTGAAAACCCACCTTTCACTTCGTCTGAATAACGGGCGCTCAACAAATATATAAGAACATTGTCGCGACGCTCCAATACACGCTCTATAGAGGAAGCGATTGAGCAAAATCGGGGGTTGAAAATATTCGTCCAATCACTTGGGTGTAGCCATTGGGCGAAGTTGACCAAATCAAGTGGGGGGATATCGTTGTTTCGAAGCCGGAGATCCTTTCGGAAGTCGAAAACTTCTATGGTCAATTGTATGCATTGCATGCATCTCGACCTGATCCTGAAAATGAGGATTCTAGAGCAACCTTAACTCGCCATTTCACAGAGGACCTGCCAAAAGTGAGCTAAGACGATGTCGAGGCGGCTCTTAAACAGAAAAAGATGAAAAATGGAAAAGCCCCAGGCGAGGACGGGATTAAGACCGAGCTCCTGAAAGTGGGAGGAAGACCTGTACTAAAAGAGCTTCGGGATATCTTCAACTCTGTCCTGTTCTCTGGCAGAACTCCAGAAGTGCGTCCTGCCTGTTATGACTTACGGAGCCGAAACGTGGACACTCACGGTACGGCTGCTTCAGAATTTCTAGGTCGCTCAGCGAGCTATGGGACGAGCTATGCAAGGAGTATCTCTGAGGGATAGAATCCGGAATGTGGTGGATCCAGCAGAGAACTAAAGTTGTCGACATAGCTTACAGAATTAGTTAGCTGAAGTGGTCATGGGCCGGCCACATTAGCCGTAGAACCGATGACCGTTGGGGTAGACGTGTTCTTGGGTGGAGACCGCGATTCGGCAAATGTAAGGTAGGACGCCCTCAGGCTAGGTGGAGCGACGATCTTCGCCGGGTGGCTGGTAGCAGCTGGATGAGAGTTGCCGAAAATCGAGCTGAATGGCGTGCAATTGGAGAGGCTTATATCCAGCAATGAACTGCTGTAGGCTGATGATGACTTATGCACCTACTCTAACACTAAAAAAATCAATATCGATTCTCCATTCGGATACTAAAAAACAACGTTTCAGTCGAGTCTATTGCTGATTGAATTTACTCGTAATATCTAGTGTAGCACTCATTAGTAAGATTATTTCCCACACTGCAGAACTATGTTTCTTCATCTGTGATACAGCGTTATAAATTGTTGTCATTTCTTAACCCACGATAACATACAAATCTAGCTTTTCTGCAGTGATTTGTAGTTACCTGTCAGTGGTAACTCTTAGCGTAGCGTGTACAGATTGACTGACATTAGATTTAAGTAGGTATCTCAATTTACATTGCAACATTTGATTGTAACGAAAGGAATTTTAAAATGTATTTGGTAAGTACATGATTATAACCGGTCACCTTGGCTAACTCAATCTGTAATAAAACATCGACTTTGCGTCCATTTCTTTTCTTGTTACATATATTGTAAAATCATGTGATCATTGCAATAAGTTTAGAAGATAGGCCAGCACTCTAATATCTTACACTATCAATTACAATCTGAATCATTTAGAAAAATATTGCAAATCCAATGGTTCATATGTTCGAAAAATTCGTTTGTTCAACAACGTAAATTACGCAATGGATGAACTGTCAAAATGGAAGCCATTCCTTCTGCTAGTGTGTTGGGCAATGGTCGCTGTATCAAACACCCTGATGAAAAATGTAAGTTACCTACAGTTGTCCTTTTATGAAATTACCCCATTTTTGACGTCTCACAGAAAGATACCGAAACCGAAAATATTTTAGGAAAAGTCTGGCCAAAAATATACATAGATCCTGAAATAATTTCAAAAACGACGCTGCAAATAATTGAAAAGCAATTTTCCGCAGTACCGCAAGCTGTACATTGCAGTGCAGTAGGTACGGCTAGTCAGCGTTCAACGTGAGCTAAAACTAGTGATTAATGGTGGACGCCCGCCGCGGGCGCCGCCGGCCGGCGACTGCGGCTGCGGGCGGGCCAGACTAGCTGACGTGGGGATAGGAAAGTTGGTTGAGGTTTCTGCCTACATGGCTGTTTTGGATGATGAAAATTATTTGAAAGGTAGTTTGAGAGTTTGGAGTTCTAGACATAAATTAGAAATTCTGCCAAGTGCTGAATGAAATCTGTAAATTTGTTCGCATTCAGGTCGCAATCTCATCCCAGCGACTGTCAATGTCAAAAATGTAAGTAAGTTAGATTTTTTTTCACAGATTGAGTCTGGAATTGATATATTCTTAAAAATACTGGAATTGCCCTTAAGTTTTTGCAGGTACCTAAGAAAAGAAGAGAGAGGAGGAAGGATACTGTAGCCAGTTTCCGTCTTCTTTTCATGCCCCTTTCTAAGAAGTCGGGTTCTTCAGGTAATTGCCTCAGACACTTAATTTTAGTGTTTTATGAATTACACACATGCAAAAAAGTTTGCGATCACTTTTAAAAATCGAAATCTTTTTTGTTACGGTAGATTATATTATGATTTCTTCTTCTTTTTAGATTCTTTATTTAAAAATATAGATTTAGAATATAAAACAATAAAACAGTTCAATTGCTTTACCAAATAAACCTTTTTATTTGGTAAAGCAATTGAACTGTTTTTCTGTTCTAGCTTACGCTCATTCAGAAATCTGATTTAGTCAATTTTAACGGATTTAAAGTACTTTTTCGCGGAAAGTTGTGATAGAAAAAATGCCATGAAGATTATCAGAAGTTTTACGAGCAAGAATAGCTTTGAGGGAAAAAGGATACACCACGAGAGAAATAGCACGCAGAGTTGCTATATCCCAAACCTGTGTCGTGACCACGTTGCAGAGGTACCACGGGATGGGTAATTTTGCTGACCGACCCCGCAGTGGTCGCCCAACTGTATTGACTGCTGCCCAAAAGCGTTATATTAGATTGCTGGCAGGCCGTGACCCAACAATCAACGCTACTAAAATAAAAGCAGAAGTTCGGGCCGCCTCTGGGCTTGAAGTTAGCACTCAGACCATTCGGAATTGCTTGCACCAGGCTGGATTACGAGCACGGAGGCCTTGGCGAGCGCTCCTGAATTCTCGGCAACGACGACGACGGAGATTGCAGTGGGCTAGGCTTCGGCAAAATTAAGAAGACAACATTTGGCAAAACTGTCTCTTCATTGACAAATCTCGAATAACTCTCGATCGAATCGACTCATCCAGATAACCGACGTGTCCGTGCCTGGAGAAGACCAGGAGACCATGAAAGGCAAAAACTGCCACTAGAACAGTTCAGCAAGGCGCGAAATCGGTGTCATTTTGGGGTGGTATTATGATTGGAGCTAGAACGCCTTTGATCCCGTATCGAGGCTTCATGACAGCAGACATGTATAGAGCAGTTGATATTGATGTAATTGTCAGACCATTCCGAGTAAACCATGGGCCTACCACGTTTAAGTTTGGTTAAACAGTCTTTTTTTTTCTATCAAATTTCTGTTGTATTCAATAATTTTTTTATTAAAAAATCGTTTTATTTTTTAATTTCGATCAGGGTATTTCTATTTAAAGAAAACACACAACAAAGAATTTTTCTTGATAAAGTTCAATTTAAAAAAATATATCAGCTTATGCTAGTGATCACAAACTTTTGTTGATGTGTGTATGAAGCCTTGAGCCTAAGTAATAACTACTGAAATTCAGCTGCAGCTGCCGGTAAGACTGGAAGCCAACCCCAACGTAGTTGAGAAAAGGCTAGGCAGATGATGATGATGATGAAGCCTGTTGCTATCTTGAAATTTATTTTAATAAGTATTTTGCAATTGATGTCAGTAAGGACGAGTACATTCTTTGAAACATGTCACCTGCTATGAGTGGAACATAGATAGTTTCAAAAGGTCCATTCTGTATATTACGCGATTACTCTTTGTTCGTAGTAAATCGTTTCTCCAGGACTTGATTAAAAGTTCGCTGTGCAATGTTGCAATGGGATTTCGATATGGAAACTGCAATATTATAAGTCTCCGGACGCGAAAAATAATTTATTTTGTACAAACATAGTTGGTTATATTTTACCGACAATTTGAATCTGACGATGAAGCTGCTTTGATGATTTTTTTCTTGATAGTTACTAGCAGGGGAATCAGTTTTGGTACTGAAGCTTTGTGTAGCTGTCTACATTGTTTTCATAATTACACATAAAATCTACCTTTCATGATTTCCAAGAGAGACTTTCCCTAAACTATCCCTGTGAATAAAGCTCAGTAGGTACTATAAGAGCTTCACGAGCCAAAGTACCGGGATGATTCAATTAAATCACAGTTTGCCGTATATCATCAAATTATTCTTAGAAACCGTTCTACGTTTTATTGAACTACTTCAGTCAGCTTATCTGACGATTACCAGTATTTTTTGGCTATTCCGTTTCTAAGTTTGCATGACTGTTCGAATGCAACTAGAGTTATTTTATTGCAAGTCTGGCATGCCAGAGTGTTATTTTATCGTCAGAAAGGAGATCTTATGTAGGTATAGGTAAGGTCGCCTTTTGCACGCAACCCTTATATATATATATAGTACCTACAGCTGAGAGCCAAATAATTCAGTTATTAATTGTATCAACAACCAATTTCAAAATGGAACCCGTCCGTAACAATCAACAAAATAACGCCAATATAAGGGCAGGAACATAAAGCAAACGGTTAATCGAAAGCGTGCGACTGAGCATGCAAGTGTTACGTCGAATATCAGAAACACCCTGGCTTTTCCCAGGGATTCGCCCCAGTAATAATAATGAGAACGTACCTACTAAGCCGACGAATAGAGAAAATATCAAAAGGAAAAACATTCAGGAAATCTCTACCAACCACTTTAAGATGAACTGTACTGCAAAACCATGTTACCGCTTTTCTATTCGCTTTTCTTTGGCTAGAGAGGGGCGGGGGAGGCCACATTAATCTGGAAAGAAGTACGTGTAAAGCAAACTCTGTTTTTGCAGAAAACATTTTCTTCGTTACTTTGCTGAAGGCTTTTTCTATTGTTCTTTTTTGTGACCGTTGTATGTGTATTTTTATTTCATTAGCTTCGTACTGATTATTTTCTTGACTAGGTAAGTAGAAAATTGTCTTATTTTTTGTGATATAATTAATGACGAAGTATTCAATAAAAAAAATAAGTAAAATTAAAATAAATAAGTAATTACACTAAATTGTAAAATTTTAACATTATTTAAAAAAGAAGTCTTAAAATAATAATATGTACAAGTATAAAAAAAGATAAGAATCATAGGGCAACAAAGAATTCGTCCGCATTGCTGTCAACAGGAAAAGTACCCAAAAGACTGGCAACAGTGACACGATGTATGTCAATGCTGATTCTTTGGCCAAAAAATGGGCCAGCCCTCTGGCGACGTATACTACCACTTTTGCCTGAATTTTGGCCAGTATCTATAGTTTTGCCAAACATAAAATCTCCTTGAAGGCTAACTCACGAAGCTGCGAAGACAAACTAAGGACAAGCTCGTAATGATGTCATAGTTCTTATAAAGTATTTAAGTAACAAACAGTCGCGTAACAAGGCGTAAATGATTACTTTCAACTGCTACCCATTACTATTCAAAGTACATTTAATTGTGCAAAGATCATTAACTAAATAATATTTTAATATCGAAGTATAATATTGTCGACAAAAAAATATTTATCCTTAAAAATTCGTTACGGCTTTAGCCAGGACTATTTAAAAATCGCATAAGGCAACGTTTTTTTTCAATTAATTATATAAAGGAGTCCTTTCAAAGAAAAGGTCGGAACGTTTCAAACGTAAACGGCATGAATAATAGTTTTAAATGTATTTGAATAAGCAGTTCATTAATTATGTCGGAGGGTATAATAGTCATTTTTGACGTGGCCCTTCCTGCCTGCAATGCTTTCGCTCAGTTACACAATTTTTCTATGGTAGGAGTTTGGGTGCGATCGATTTGCGATAGAGGTATTTTTGAGTGAGATGTCTGTGGAAAAAGGAAATACATTAAATTGTAAGACATCCTAAATGCAGCATGTTATATGGTAAGTTACTTTAATAGTTGCTCACCAGTTAAGTTATATTTAAACTAGCTTTACCCGCTTCGGCTTCGCCCGCGTGGAGATCAAATACTATCCCACGTGAACATACTACTGGAATTTAAAGTATTCTATGTGTTCAACATGTACTCCAGATTATAAACTATCCATATGCCAAATTTCGTCCCAATCAATTCAGCCGTTTTTGCGTGACAAGTATCCAAACATCTTAATATCCTAACTTTCAAATTTATGATATCACAAAAGTAGGATACGATATTAGCTAAGTAATAGGCTAGATTGTAATGTGAATAAAGTATCACCGACTGTAATACATAACAGAAAAAATGTGTTAAGGAAAGAAATCTTCGTACCTACCTGTGTTTAAGTTTAGTACACCATTTTTGTATATAGTACACCATTTTTGTATATAGTACACCATTTTTGTATATAGTACACCATTTTTGTATATAGTACACCATTTTTGTATATAGTACACCATTTTTGTATATAGTACACCATTTTTGTCTAATGTCACTTAGAAGATTTTATTCTAATAGGTCATAGGTAATACAAGCTGGTGTCTCCCAACTCCACGTCAAAGTGCGGATTTTGCTTACGGTTTATTCTAATAAAAACATTTTTATCTGTAAAATAGTTATAATTTCTTTACTAACATTGTGTTGATGCATTTCTTTGAATTCATACTTAGTACTTATTATTTGAAAAAAACTTTAAAGATTAATGTTAAGCTCGAAACTCGTCAATTCAATAGTTGCACAATAAAAAAGTGTAACTTCACAACTACAATAGGGGTCTTAATATTTTTTTCTAATCCATCATAAGCCGTTCGTTTTGGCACAGATGCAGGGCGAAGATCCATGTCAAGTAGTGCTTAAGTTTAGCGAACAACGTAGGGTCTTCACGTGATTAATAGTACTCATTACGGAGAAAGGTGAGCCCCTGTGTATCAGATTTTCATGTTCTCACACGTGGCAGCCCTGTCCGGTGCGGGATTAGTGACGTAATCCACTTTGTATGGAGTTATGGAGTTACTTGAGATAGAAATGATATAAGATGGTAAGTAAACATTGTTGGACAAACCATTTTTGTGCTAATTCAAGATATTGGTGTTCTTACTCAAAAATTGAACACATATAAAGCGTTTCCATAAAATCGATGGATAAATCGTGTTTTAGGATGTAATTTGGGGAAATAGCCTGGAGTTAAAAAGGTACTACATAATTATGTGATCCTAATGCATGGTACCTGTAGCCTAGACCCATGGAATAACTTCAGTATAGTCTGACCTACTTCGTTTGTTATTGTATACCACGGATAAAACTTACCTATACTTAACAAGAAAACAATTCAGAACATTAAATCCTCGTCTTTTACTTCTACAAGCAGGTGTGGTAAAGGAAGAGGTGGCACCACACCATACATGGAACTCACATGCCCACACTCACTACAGTTCCTGAAAGCTGAAAGGCCTTTGCTTTTAACCTATACAAGTACCAGGCAGCAATGAAATGAAAGAGGTTGTTATAAATAGCAATATAATCAACTTAATTACCCCACAGCACCGCTTGGTCTAAAACAAAGAAACATCACCATACATGAACTCACATGACCACACTCACTATAGTTCCTGAAAGCTGAAAGGTCTCGGGTCGGGCCAATTATGAAAATAGCGCACCTGCGCCTGTCAAACGTGGCCGCGCTTGTCTGCCGTCCCGCGATAGTCATTAATCTTTTCTTTCCTTATACATTCCTGGTACCACGGAGTCGGTACCGGCTCTTCGCTCTATGAAATTGTGAGACACAAATAGATGGTTTTATTTAGATATTTTATAGGACTTTTTGGTGTTAATAATAATAATTTTACCAAAAAAAGTGTAAAACACATCGTCGGTCTTGGTTTGTTGTATCTTGAAATTTTTGCTATTTAATTCAAACGTTCGACGTCCACACGGCTGTAATAAAATCGCGGCGGGATTTTTTCCTGCACTAGATTTTCAACACACTGCTAAACGCTGAGAGTTGAAAATCCAACAGCGTGTATCGTGCTGGGATGCACTCAGTTCGATTTTCAATTCTCGGCTCCAAGATTCAGTGCGAAAAAATCCCGTCGTACGTGGCCTAAAGAAAGAAGTTGCTATTAAAATAATTTTAAAATTAATTCAAAACGCAAGGCTTCTAATACCTATTAAACGAGTTCCAAATCAAATGTACCTCCGTTGACTGCTGTAAGAAACTGGGAATATGCTCTAAAGCCTGCACCCTCCCAGGCTGATTCCCAGTCACCGTAGACGCGGGCTGGCGGATGGCGAGTAATGGGTAGCTCGCTGTCTGGTAAGGACCAAGCCCGGGTCGACGGCGCGTTGTGTTCCACGCGCGCCTCAAAGAGATGTCAGTACCAACTGGTGGGGTCCGCAAGGGCCGATGCGTGCCAGGGGTGCGGGTTATTAAGATACCGCGGCCCCTGCCACACAGGCAACTGAGGGAACACGGGTGGGTTTTAGTCAGTAAAAGTCTGACACCCGTTTTCCAGCTCCACCCAGAGCGGGAAAAGTTATTTGATGATTTGGCCACCCTCAAAAAAAAAAAAAAAGTACCTATTTACAATGGTATCTACACTAGTAATGTGCTTAAAAGCGCATTAGTACTTACACTTACACTTGCTTTCAACGCTGGCAGTTTCGTTGGCAATTTAGTAATGGCAAAGTTCAATTAAAACAGTAAGTAGGTACCTACCTATATCTAATGGCGAGCAGCCAGGACTGTAATTAAAATTTTGTAAATGTTTTGTGGCAATAGTGCCACAAAACAGCACACAACAACAGCAACAGTGTGTTTGTGAAATTCATAGGAATTTCATCATTAAAACCTTTAGGTACCTACCTAGATATTTAGGCCATTGCAGAAACCCTAAGCTTGAAAAATATGAAATGGAATGTAGGTACGTTCCATTTTGAAGCAATATTCCACATATTTTCCAAGACAATTGTCGGCTCTTCTAAGCCAATAAAATTCTGCTATCACAGATAGATACTAAGCTTCATCTACATGCTATTGCACTCGTATACATATTATGGAGGTACAGTCAACTACACGTCAGTAACATTTGAACTGCGGAAACCACCCTTCTGGTACAATCTAAATAAAGCGCTGTCAAAGACAAATGGTTACTATTTACGTGTGGCTGACTGTACTAGACGTAGACCGACCAAAAACATTCGAACGATGAATTACATGACACGTTTAACTTTGTACGCGATTATCCAGTTTCATACAACAAGATGTTTGTTATTGGGGTTTCTTTTACATCGAATCAATGAAGTACTCAATTAAAAACTCCACCCTAAAAACGATTTTGACGCCATCTGTTATCGAATAGAATAAACAATCCACAAAAGAATGTTGAACTGTTTTGCCTAAAACTAGCGACATCTAGTGGGGAGCAGATTAACTAAAGCCTGCAGTGTTGGTATTGATTTTTACAACTTTGAATACATTAACGGTGTTCTTACCCCTCTATCTGTTAATTTATTGCTGCACTGTGTAATTTTGTTTTTGTTAAAGCAAGTTATTGATTGTTTGTTAAATTGCGTTATAGGTATGATGATGTGACATCTAAACGTAAGCAAGCTTTTGTAAAGCTTCCGAACTTTGATGAATACCTACGAATACATTTTTATTGTAATGTTGAAAAATATTGTCTTCGTAGGTAATAGTGATTAAAAACGCCCTTTACGTACTGTATTTTTCGTTACTTCACATTTTCAAGTCTGCTCATAGTTTCACCACGTTATTAGCAGTAAAGTATCCAAGCATCTGTAAGTAATATATTTTTCCACAGGATGATATTAGGTTCATCTATGATTCATGAGATTGGCGCAGCTTAGTTCTCCAACAGCTTAGGTACTGCTATTGCCAATCTCAAGCTGCCAAGGTATTTGAGAGTTCATAATTTCATAAATCTTTCAGAAGCCCAGCAAGTAAGATTTCAGTACTAGTTCTCTACGAACTGCTATTTAAACTGCTTTCTTTACTAGGTGCAATGTTACTTTATCAACAGAATATTGGTTACTTCAGGCACTCTGTTTTCGTTTTGAAGACTCTGATGCGTCAGGTTTCAGTGGTATGTAATAGGTAGTTTAATGAATACAAAGAAATTATTGTCATTTAATTTATTTTACACACACATTGAAATAGTATAAATATTTTGATACAACACACTCATTTTAGATACAGAAACATTTTATAGTCAACCAAAAAATAAAGGTTTTTAAAATACAGATATAGTTTATTTGAAGTTCAGTCGCAATATCCTTCAACATTATTTTTAAATCTACACAGAATACCATGACACAAACGAATATCCATCAAGACGAGTCCTAATTAAAACAAATTCAAACCTAGTTCTCGACATTTATCGCCTCTATTTCACATTTTATGGGGCTGTAGCGAGGTTGAGTACGTAGGTGCCAAAGCGTTAAATGGCAATTAACATCAATTAAATTTTATGGAAAGGAACACTTGAGCCGGAGCTGTAAACAAAATAGAACTATTTGCACTATCGTTACCGTATTGAGATGGGATAAAATTTTAGTCATGTAAGTATGTAAGCCAGGCACGGTCCGAGGGGGGTGTCATGACCCCCCCCCCAAAGCTTAAAATAGTAATCTTTCGAAAATATAATACATTTTCTTTTTGATTGTAGGTAGTCTTTGTCTGTGACCCCCCCAAAGTCTTTGGCTGCGACCGCGCCTGATAATGCAATCGTTCATGACACTGAAGATTTACAATTCGGTTTCCAGGATAATGACGACTTATTACTTTCATATTGCCTGTATTATAACTAACTTAGCTGTTGTTGAAATATCAAACCAAAATCATTCTTCAATCTATGCTAGATTGCCTTAGAAGAAACGAACTAATCATGATTTGAATATAGTTCAAAACAGCTGGAAGATTCGGATTTCAGCAAAAAAAAACTTGTTATTTTATAAGGCACTTACACAAATACAAGAAAATATTGGTGAAAAACATAGGAAAAATAAACACAATCGAAATAATACAAAATAAGTTGTATCCAATGCAGAAAATGCAGTTCCAATCAATTCGATTACACAAAAGTATGCAAGTACAACGAACCAAATGAAAAACGAAGCACTTGCACTATGTGGTAGAAGAAGCACATCGTTTGCAAGGATATCAGTGATGACAAAACTCTTACACAAAGTTATATTAAAGAAACAAAAAATTAACACAAAGAAAGGCGCTATAAATCACTTTAGACATTTAGCACTAAACGTCTAAAAACGTCACCATAGTCATGTCTCTGTCTATTTCAAACGATTGACGGAATTAGAACGATGTTTGAATTCGCTTAGCACTAAATTTAGTGATTTTTGGTGCAAGCGTGCCTTAATTTGTCTGTATGTCAAAAACAAAGAAAGATTATTTCAAGAATAGTTCTTGAACATAAACACCATTTTCATCAAGATTTTTTCATCCTGTCATTTTTTCTCAGCCTTAAATATAGGTAGGTAGGTTATCAGTTAACTTGTTAAGTATTACTGCGTTCTGTACCTATATGTTTAATGTCATCTAGGTGGGTGTATCTTAAGAAACGACATAGTGTTTTAACAACACCAAGCATTTACGATACAGTAGAGAACCTACATAAATTAATAGTTTTGCATAAGTAAATTTATTATTGTTTTTAGTAAGTAAACTATACTTAAGTAGTCATTGCAACAATATAATATAATTAATTGTGATGCTACCCTTGTATTTAATCATCGTATTATGAAAATGGCGACATACTATGCATGAATATTAAGTGTTTTTTTATAATATTTCTATAGCATATTGATTGTTGCATTGGTATTATGTCGGTATGTCTATATACTGACGTAACTATTGTTTTTTTTCAAGGTTCTCCCATAGGTACGATATGAATTTAAAAGAGGCCTAACATTAATCTGCATCAATTTGCTTTTTTTATTTAATGAGGGTTTTTTTTTAAGTTCCGGAATGTATGTTTAAAATATTAATGAACAAAAATATCGATGTTCAAGTATTATGGAAAGCTAGGCTCTAATTATTTCAAATATAAAATTAGATATTCTATAATAACTGAAAGCCAAACACGTCTAAATCTAATGTGTAGTTCATAAACAATAATATCTGATGTTTATTACATTTAATGAAAATATTCATATCTAGAAAACAAGATTCCGTTCAAAGCCCATTTCCATATTGCTAACAATAAGGGACTCTCATTTCGTATGAGTGTCGGGAATACAATTTTTCCTGATACGTGCCCTGAATTTCTAGACAACTTTAGTTTTATTTTATACAATACGTGCTTAGTTTTTTTTCATATATTCTGAGCTGCTAAACGGAATATTTTCACTTTTGTGCTGTGTAGGATTGTCTAGCTGGAAATAGGATACGGTACATAAATAAAATGGTAGCCTATGTGAGACTAAAATCCCTATCCCTAAATGTATTCCTAGCCTTTTTGAGATTTATGTTACGCCACTCTTACATAAACATATATTAAACTCAGGCCTATATGATGGAGGTATTTTCTCAGATAGATAATTGGTAACCAACACATTGCGATTAGCAATCAAAACCTACCCAGATATTTCGGATAACAGGCTGAGAAAATGCTAAGAAGAAGAAAGACACGACAATAATACACAAAGAAATAGAAAACATAAAAAGTCACAGTAACATAGCCCGATACACACGGATTTAATTTATCTAGCCCTTTTACCTTAAATTGCGCCAAATTCCTAAGAATTTTAATTTACATGACAGATATTGTTGTAGTTCTAAATGTTTTCATTATGATCTAGACCGACAAACAACTGTTCATATCGGGCTACGTTACTGCGACTTAGACACAAAATCGAGTAAACAAGAATATTTTCATAGTGATGTCATCATGGTCTTGATTCGTCGCAGTGCATGCACCACACAAACCTCTCTAGAACCGAATTTGTCGCCTCACTTCAAACAAATTCGGATCTACAGGGTAGATGTAGGGCACTAATATTGATGCCGATGGGCGCCAACGATGTCCTCGTGAAGGTGTCTTCTTTGGAGAACATTCTGGAAACAGAAGAATTTTGTTTGCACTACTTTTCACGTTGGTGTTGGTATATGGGAATAGTGTGTGAGTATATGTTTCTATCAATGCTTATTCTTAGTTATTGAAAACACGACTCAATTTGAACTCCACTCTGACTCCTATCTATTTTGATTAAGCGAAATAACTTAAGTATGAAGTTGAAGACAGTATACCTGAGACATGAACACGATATTTTTTATTAAGAGGAATGATTCTTAGTTTTACATTTCTGTTTAGCACAAATAGAATTTTATATTCATAAGCGACAGTCTAAGTAAATAAGATACGTTATAATATTTTTACTACTTTGCCATAAATCTTCACAAGTTACACCCAGTATTACTTAAGTTACTTTTCATGCAACAGGCTAAGCAGCTTATTCAAATAAAAAATAAGCAACATGGTTGCTCATCTTGCTACATCATGGGTGTTTTTTTGTCAGCAATAATCGAGATTGTTTGCTCTAGCTGTGGATTTTACATACGTTCGCATACAGAGATAGCGTTTTTCGTGAGAAAGATAAATTGGCGAAAATCTATTAGGATAATCTGCAGACTGATTACTTAGCCTGCTCTGCTGAGTGTTCTGCTTGTTATATAGTAATGAAAAAAGACCGTGAGACCAACTTAATTAAATGAAAAGTGAAATACTTGTGGTAATTCTGCATGTGAATAAAACTTCCAGTAATGCACAGTATCGTCTACTATTACTTTTATTCAATTCTAAAGTTGAACCACCTTCCGACTTCGTCAAAGCCCAGGAACATTTGCCTCCCGCGGTTATGATCTGAAGTGGCCTATATGAAAAGCCCTCAATCGGTTGCGTACCCAAGTAGGCCGCTGCAGACACAATTTGTCAAAGTGGGGGATAACTGACTCGTCCAAGACCCAGTAAGAATGCGGTGCTTCTGACCAGACTATGCCCCACTTGCTGGAGTGTCTTAAGTGCTCGTTCACCTGCACCTTGCATAATCTGAATAAAGCCACTGATGCCGCAATAAACGTGGCTACCTACAGGGCTCTAACTATATTTAAAAAAGTGTATGAATACCATCGATACGAAAAGAAGAAGAAGAATTCTAAAGTACGTTATATTTAATTAAATAGGTACTAGCTAAAGGTATAGGGAAATATTGTCAAAATGACTTCCTATTTTCTGTCAAAAGTAAGAGAAACAAAAGAAACTTCTCTGAATCCATCGATGTAGAATCTGCCAAGGCGCCCGCAGTCTGCACCGCGTCGCGCCACCCGGGTTCATTCGCACCTGAAATAAAAATAAAATAATGTTCAAATACTTGGAAACATATATAACAATTTTAAATTGACTTTAACAACGAATAAATCATTTAAAAAACGCAACATTTAGAACTTTACGTCAAAACACACATCTATCAAAATTAATAGTGTTGTCAACGCGCGATAGATTTTATCGATTACAATATAACCGTATGGTAGCGGCGCCTACACAATCGGATTCCATAATAAGCATGTAACAGAAGCCGAGTATCGTAATCGATCATCGTAATTGCGCTGTTTATCTATAGACAAGAGTAAGGTAAACACCAAAGACAGGTAAGGACATTAGTGTTTGAACAGCCTTATACTGTCCGCAGATGAATAATGTTTTAGTGATCGCATTAACACAAGGCTGAAAGTAGGCAAGTGAGGGAAAGCTGCGTCAAAAACTTCTGTTACGTAGGTAGGTATTTTACACATCAACGAAAGGAACTTGTTAACAGGGACTCATTTTAGACGGTGCATGTTAATCAATACAAAGAGATTGGTTTGTTTTTACACACGTAATATCGTTTCGCGAATGTTGCATCACGCTGACTCACAAAAACATGTAGTAACTTTTGTGAATCACTGAGATAAATATCAACCGGTTTTATGGAATACCTGAACTGGTATTCCAGTTATATCGCTAACTTTTATTATTTAAATTAGAATCGTCCTCGAACAAGTCTTTTTATATAAAAGCGCTTACCTACGAGTTTAATGTAATATTTTTATTGCTCGATTAATATCCGCTCGTAATCACGATCCGGTACGTCAATAATGTCGACATCGACATCCATTCTATATTTAATCACTGTTCATCGAACTTTAAGTAATCAGCGCGTCACTACGTCTGCGGGCCGCGAATTCGTCGGTTGATTCGCCAACCTTGATATAACGAGGTCGCTATACGCCCGGCGGCGGCGCGGCGGTGGCGGTGGCAACTGGGTCAGGGGACGCGCATGCGCTCCGGACACGAGCAATGAGCGCCGCCCCCGCCCTCGAATGAATGGTCCGGACCCCCCACTTTAGACTCACCAGCCAACATAACGTGACCTCCCCTTCCTAGGATCCTATTTACGATGACAGCATGATTTGGGGTGGCTCAAAGGCTGGAAGAGCTCCGGCTAGCTTGGTCCTTGGTCCAAGCAGCTGTTGTACAAATCTGTTGAGCGCTCAGCCCACTAGTTGCTAAGAGAATCTTGGGATATTTGATTTTGTCTATTGTCTGTGTAGGCATTTCATTATGACTACTACACAATATAACGCCTACTGATAAGCATGAAAGGTTAAGATTGATGCTTTATCCCGTGTGAATTATTCAATGCAAGGATATTCAATAGTATGATTGCCTATCAGATAAAATCAGCTAAGCGTGAATACAAAATGATGAACTCATTCAAACTCTATTGCTCATTGTATATATAATGTGAGACAGCTACCTATCGCTGGTCTTGTTTTGCGTCAGTAACAAAAAGACCAACCTAAAGAGAGACTCCCTAACTATTGTAAATGTTGGTAATTTCATTTCCCTCTACATTTTCATTTCCAATAATCACGTTTTCTTTTAGAACAAACAGAATCTTTTTTTTAAATATTGCTGTCAACATAAGAATAATTTATTAAGTCAGCAAAATGTTCTCTGTTTTTGTATGTGCGTTATATCCATTTTATTCTCTTGTATTCTAGAATCGTATCACATAAAGCTACTGTCTACAATTTTTTTAATGAAAGCAAACCTTTACGTGAACACATTTTTATTTGTGTTCTTGGTAGATTTTGATGGTACTGGTGAAATTAAAAGAAAGAAGAGTTTTTTATCACAAAGGTCCTAAAAATCTATGATATTATTATGAAGCTGAAAGGCTTTCACTTTATTTAAGTCTTCTAATTTGCATCGATTTTGATTAATTTGTTTGTATATTGTATTTGCTTCTGGAAAACCTATATGTTAAGCATATTATTGTGAAGCAAAACTCGTAATATAATTATGTTCTTTGTGTGTTAACGTTGGTTATATTGGTTTTCTAAATGTATTGAAAGTTATAAGACAGCCCGAGTCCAGTATTACATTATTTAGACAAAAACATTCTGCTGGAATAGGGAGAAATGAGAAACAGAATTCTAAATAAACAAACGAAATAAAAATGTTGTTGAGAACAATTGGAAAGGACGTCTGCGAAATAAATGAAAAAAGGCAAAGATTTATACAACGGATTCAACTACATTTTGTAGTCGTTAACATACATTTCTTGCGCTCTAAATGCGAAGCTGTATAATACATTTCAACCCTAGAAGCCTGCACTGGTGACCTAGTTCTGTCAAATAAATCTAACTTAGCGAACGCTTAACTCTATAGTTGAATTTGTGAACCGAATTGTTGAAATAATTAAACGAGAAAATGGAAGACTCACCGTTGAAATCCGAAATCAGACAAGAACTGAATTGACGATAGAATATTTTCGAGACTGTATTTAAAAAGTGATGTTAGAGAAAAACACAACAAAGCACGATGTGAGCACAACGAGAGACGATCTCGGTATGATGTGCTCCTGTCCAACGCAGCGCTTGAAACTATTGGTGATGAAAACTATTAGTAAGCCACTAATTGTACGGCAGCCTACATATGCGGCGGTAATTGGCCCATTTACACATTTCGTTAGTCCAGCGTGCATAATTGTTGCCTGTTTACATGGGAGATGATACGAATGTGCCAACTACGAACGGTGAAAAAATTTCAAGCACCGAAAATTGGAGGGCATGAATTTAAGGTGGTAATAGGCAAATTAGAAATTGCTTTAATTTGCTCATTATCACCTTTGATACTTACCTTACAAACGTTCTCTTTTTTTGTTGATTGTGAAAGACTTTTGGAGTTTGTTTTTATTGATTTTCTCTATTTCCTCTCCAGCAATTTATATGTTTCCTACAATACAGGGCAGCGACATCGACGCGCAAACTGTAACCATGAGAATGTCAGCACATGATTCTAGACCCCTTAGGGTAGAAATGTTTCATCGGTTATCAAAAACAAATCTGCTACTTCATAGAAAAGTGCAATACCTATGCGGTCAAAATACAAGCTAGCCAGTCAGCTATATTTTTAAAAATAACCGACTAAGATTTTCAATGCAATGAGGGTCAGAATTATGTAAGTTCCTGCTGAATCCATGATAACAAGCGTTGCGTCGATGTCCTTGCCCCTGTGTAGTTATACACTATTTAAATAATATTTCGCAAATCAGTCCTAGCAACAACCGCTAAAGAGTACCCAAACTAATTTATTCGTTACGACATGATTGGGTAATTATGTAAATAAGTACCTTCAAGACGTTAGTTAAATACTCGGAAAAACCATGAACCACGGTCAAACATTAACAGTTACAAATATGAATTTAATAACACATTCATACAATGTGGGTGATCGGTTGATCATTAGCATATCTACCGTTGAATATGTTTAAGACAAGACAATGAGAAGGCAGTTAGAAAATAATTTATTTACAATAGTGTTTGAACAGTTGGAGCTTGGTGACAGACAAAAGCGTCTGGTAGCATTCAAATTAAGCAATCATAGATGCAGAAAGATAAATCGATGTACTTGATATACAAACATATCGTTTGATCGAGGATTTGCCTGCAGATTCAATTGACATGGAAGACGCGTACATAGATGGTGACAAACATTTCAATTTATATAAAGTCAAAGACCCTGATGAAGCTAATCATCTCCGTAAACCCAGAGAAGCCAGTTTAACCATGGTTAATTTACTTTGGACGAGACCACAGATCTATGTCAGAAACTAAATATTCCAAAATTGTAGAACATTTTTCTATATCACGTTCGAAAATAGGTACCAGAGGCAATGACTAATGCAGCGTAGTTATAGTGTTAATAAATACTGACCCAGAAAGTTTGTTCGCGCACAAACAATTAACGGGAACGCTTTGTTACATCTTTTAGAGCCGAACACATTGGATCTATTGTTTGATCATCTTCACCTTTTATAGGCTTTATGAGTTTATTTGAAACATCTTTGTTTGTTTCAGCTACCTGAGGTGGAACATCAAAAGCGTGTGCCGATTTTATTGATGCCAATATTGCTGCTTTGAACTTCGTTTTGGCTTACCTTTTTGGTAAAAAAACTGTAGCTGTGGAGATATTTTAGAGTATATTCATGTACTTAATGGAAACTCAAAAAATATCTAACAATGCTTCGTTGGCATCTAATGGAATTTTACTAATTAATTATAGGAATTATGAGATAAGTACATGGTTAGGTTCTATTCATATAAAACATATACTCGTACGCCTAACGGAATGAAATTCAATGTCTATAACAATCTAACAGACTTATGGAAATGAAAGCCATACAACACTAAATCACAAAAATATCATTACAGTTTCCACATCACAGAATACATAATAGTACAAGACCACATCTAATAACGGAAGCAGACAATTGCCCATAAAATGTATAGCTGGTTAAACATGTCCTTTGGCACGATGCCAGAATGTCTGCGAACTTTACCATTGCCCGAAACAATTTTATCAAAACTCATCCACGATGAGTAATTAAAGTAGATATTATATTATGTACTTACATTAATTCTAAGACGCGATCTTTCCCCCAGCTCTCCATGCTTGACGCCATCTGAAATTATTTCCACATAAAACATTAATATTTATTACAAATATTATGTCAAAAGATGAAAGCACTGCAGCGTAATTCAATGTAGCAGGAATTACAAAAAGCTTCCACTGATGGAAACCGACCTTGTTCATCCTGCCTCATACGCGCCAAACTGGCGTTGACTTGACAGTCCCGCCAAACATGGCTGCCGCTCGTGTGGGAAGCGGAAATACACGAATTACTACGAGCCAGAAAGGATAGAACAATCTGTGCGCGCGTGCAAAAAAGAGACGGGCGACAGGTCCTGGCTGTTCGAACTTTTAGAAAGAGATAACGATATGCGACTTTGACAGGAGTGCGAAAGGATAAGAATCTCATCTAAACGGTTTTTAGGGTGGAGCTGTCTGGACTTTCGGGTCGGCGAGACGCGCAGATGGTAACAAAAAGGGACCAGTCTCGGGACTAAAATTTGGGCATAAATTGAACGACATTTTTGCCACATTGCTGCGAGGCCGTCCATCGTCTCGGGAATGAACAGAAACGTTTAGTCCTGACGTTATTTTTGTTACAATTTTAGCTAAAATAATGTAATGTTGAACTTAATTATTTAATATGACTAATTAAAAAACTCATTAGTCTTTTAAGTCATTCCAATTTTCCTCATTTGGTATTTTTATTATATAACCGGAATTCTTTTCTAGTATGATAATTTTAACATGTGGAAATGTTTATTCTAACAAAACACGTTTCGCATAACAGAATTAGCTGTATTCAAGTCACGGGGTCACTGACTCAGGATTTATTGTTGGTTTCCTGCCGTTTTATTAAACTTCATATTTTTCCTAAACACGAGTTCGCCGACCAAATGTGTCTTCCGCTTTCTATTTGTTCCGACTATCATTGTTGTTCTATTTTAGGCGAATAGTGCTGAGTGATTTTAAGTACGATATGCACGACCAGTTACATAATTTTCGGTCAAAGATGGCCCGTTGTTATTATAAACTTTAATTCGAAGCCGTAAAATCGGCAGTTCCTTGGAATGGGACTTCAAGAAATACGAGTACGGGCAAATGTTATTGAGATTGCATCGGGAGTATGGCATTGCCTTCACTGTATCGACGTATTTTATTTTTAACCGTGATGTATGGCCGTATACGCCGCTCACGTCTTTTCCTTATAGGATCAGTAGAACCTTTAGAGGCACCCGTGAGTAATTTGTTGGGTCTAGTTGACAGGATACTTGATGAACAAATGCCTTCGACTTTCTATCATCACAAGTAAAATTCATTAGATAGACCAGTTTCTTTAAACCCTTAATTCTGTTTGTTTCATTTTGGGTTAGAAATATCCATTGTACAAAAATATTTAAGACAATGAAGAATCGAACGATGCAGAAACATAATCTAAAGAAGCTAATGATAGAAAATCGAAGACCGATTTCAACATGTTGAATGTTGCAAGTTCGCAATTAATTTAATTTAATGCTATTAACAGCAAATATGTTGCTAACCAAATGAATATGATCAGTTATGGTTTATCTAAACATAATTCATCTAACATTAACTTCAAGGAATGTATTGAATCTACATATTTAGCAATCATATTCATGGAAGCATTCCAGCATTCGATAACTCTTATAGATAGAATATTTCAATCAAGTCGAAGTATTTTGATTAATAGCTCTAAATCTCTATATTGACGAATACTTATATAGCACGACTAGAATATTAGCATTACATATATCTTGAAGTTAAACATTTACGGTGCTTTCGCGTGCCAAGAGTTCCTTTTCTATAGAGTGAGAACCATGATAGGTTTCCAAATTTAAGTCAAGCTAATATTTAGACTACCGGAAGAACTGAAATATTTATAGAAAACGCAAAAGCATAAACAGTTATAAATGACGTAATTAATCTTAAGTTCAGAAGTATAAATATCAGGTTGAGATAAATGGTATCTTCAATACTAGCAGTAGCGAAACTAATAGGTACACTTATCTTTATGGAACAATGATAATGAGCGATACTCACATTCCTGTCATTATGACGACTTTAATAAGACTTACCTATTACAAGCAAGACGCTTAATTGGAAAATTCTGGTATAATGACAATCGAAAAACTGGCTTCAATAATCGCATTAAACTCTGGCACCTCTACAAATTGCTGTGTATTGTTAAAAAGACAAAAACCAGTAATTACTATATTAGATACCTGTAATTTGTTCTAGTATAATAATTCGAATCGCACTTTGTAGACTGGTTTCATTTAACCATTTACACTTTAAGATATCGATGCACGTTTTTGCAATCGAACGAGTTGTAACACGAGCTTAGCTATCCATAATCGATCCATATGTATTAGGACTAGGCCTTATCGATATGTTGTATAATTGATCGATAATCGTTTGGGTATTAATTAAATGCCTGGTTTAAATAAGTAATCGGCAGTGCAGTGATCGTATTTATCACTTACAAGTTTATCTCCATCGGTTGGCACCAGGAGTATTTCTTTGAGCAAAAAGGAAACATCTGCTACCTATGAAGAACGTTCTTATGCTAGATAACGTATAAGGCAGACAAGTCACGACGTTTTATCCAACCTGCAAGACCGATTCTCTGACACCTCCGATTGGCGGTACAGTTTGCATCAGCCCACCGGGTTGGTCGACGCACCTGCGCAGTCGAGCTGTCAAGAGCGTCTGCCCTGTGTGAAGTAGTAAGTAGAACGCTCATCTATATTTCAAGTAGCTACATCAAGTATGGATACTTGAAATTCAGAGTCTCGCATGAATATTACAGCTTTCATACCGCCGAATTTTGTACTGACTTCAAAAACGGTTATATCTTGTTTATGCTTTGGTAAACCTATATTTGGAAATGGTGCGATGAAAATATTCCTAGCAAGTTTCATATTCTTTTTTCGTCGAATTAAATTACTTGGCTTCTAAGAAAAGATAAGATTAACGATTATTATGTTAACCTGGTTTACGTTAAACTTAATATCATAGATAAGAGATTAAGGCAACGGAAGCTGCCGCACACTGTGTTTGCATTCACATTATAATATCGTATCAACTGAGATTAAGGTTGTATAGTATGTCACCTGTAGCCGGTAGGTAGTTGATAAATCTTTATTTAACTAAGATAAGGACGCAGTGTGAAATACTATTTTAGATAGTTACTTTGTAACGCAAAGATATGAGAGCACAAAGATTTTCAACCCGTAAATTAACGCACAAAACAAAGACCGTCACGGATTTTTTAGGACCATTAATTTGGACTCCATTTTGTAATTAAGTTGGGATGTTACGGATCGCACCTTAAGATAAACAAAGAAATTTCAAGAGACTCGAAAGAAACATTATCTTCCTTTTCCTGTTACCGGTAAACAAGGCTTAAGATGCCTGCATATTTTATGTCCTTCCATTTCAGCATCGTTTATGGCAAATAACACGATGTTGGGTCGACGAAAATGATAGAAAAAATACCCAATCTTCTAAACGATTTCTGAATACCATTGGACGTGCAATTATTTCTGATATTAATAATACCTAACCACTCCAAAAGCACGAAAGATACCGAGCACAAAAATGTGTCCAGTAGATTCCAACGTCATTATTGGTCGTCGCTAATAACATTGATATCGATCGTCCGTATCTAATGTCATGCATTTATTTCTACCATCAGTTTGTTTTATCGACAAAAACATATTTTGACATCGATGACTTCCGAACCACGAGGCGTGCCGATTGTATCGATCGGCATCGTCGAAGCACCTCGCATTGCCCGCAAGCTTCAAATTTTGCGCGAATGTAGACAAGATTTTGAGATGGAATAGGAATGTACTGGTACATGCTGTGGAAATGTTCTGGGTTCGTATTGAAATATTTCATTAGGACGAAACGAAATACGGAATTGTGAGTCAGAATTTTATTTTCAGGTATGTATGGAAGAGATTTTATAAGGTTCTAATTAAGATTCAGCTCGTAGCTAGCAATGGATTTCAGAATCGAACGATGACTAAATAGGTGTAACAATGATCTAAACCTAAATTCGGGTAGATTTTAAATTGACGTGATGAATTCACTCTGACAAGCACACTTTAAAGTAATAAAACGAAGTCATTACAAATTCATCACGCAATTCCAGTATCCCTTTCAAAAGCTAACCAGCTCCAACCCTAAATAAAAGTTGCATGGAGCCTACGATAAACTGACGATTTTTTATAATAAAATATTTAGGGACTGTAAAACGTGGCCATGATAAGTCAAACAGAAAATATCCTCGTAGACACGCAATCCTTGAGAACATTATTATTTATTCACAGGGCTGTTTATGAACTTGGGAACTTTTTAATGACAATGAAAATAACTTACGTTGGTAATAAAAATACATTAATTCTTATACAAGTTTGTCACGCGACTTTTCCCGCGAGAACCGTTGAGTTTCCTTTAGAAGTGCTCGGAAACTTTGCAGGTGCAAGTTTAAACGCAGATGTTGCTTTAAAAATGATGATATACGAGTTTTATAGCCAAAAGAAGTCTACTACTGCTATGAGCTGTGACAAAAAGTTTTATGTAAGTATCGGTATTTATTGTCAAAATACGCTGATATCGGTATCTATATACAAAATACCTTGATACCTGTATTAGTTCAAAGTACGCTAGTATCAGTACCTATTATTTTCAAAATTTGCTGGTATCGGTATATATTGAAAGTAAGTTGGTATCGTTAGATATTTTTAAGGTATGGACTACGGATCTACATAAGTGTCGGAATATTTTTTCAACGTAGCAAGGTACGGTCGTATTGTATAATTTCAAGGTACAGTCCTTCAATCATTACGACTATCCTTGAGAGGATATTGAATTTGAAGCTGACGTAACTTTTATTGCTGCTATTATTTTTATGTAAATGCAGACACAGGTTACAGACAAAATGTAAGGACCTACACGTTGGCTTCCATGACACCTAGTCAGAAAACTAAACGATTCCAGTCACGTAGACCTAAGTGTGAACGATTGAATTTTTATTCAAGTGTTTGCCTATTGAGAATATAGTTTAAAAGTACCAGTAGAACTTACTTTATCTTTTAGCATTCTACATTGTTCTTAGTTATCTATGCGACCAACTCATGGTTGTTTCGGTGACAGTTTATCAGTCAGTCAAGTATTTTGATATGCCAACCAGCTATTAACCTATAGATAGCAAGGTGCTTAAAAGTAAGAAAGTGAAAAAATAAATAAGATGCGATGAACAGGAAATCCGCTTTGGAGTCCCGTAGGGAAGTATACTTGGCCCAAGACTATTTAGGTACTATTGAAATACATGAATATTATTAGACTTCTAGTTTTAGAACTCAAGCTTGAAAACACCTTATCGGTTAACCCTCGCAACGCAATGGATTATTTTAATAATAGAACAAACAACCTAGCTCGTTATAAATAAAATTGCGGAAAAAGAAACAAAACAAATCTTAATAAAAACGGAACGGAAACGTTTTATTATTTGTTAAACGTTGCATTCATATTCTAAGCCCATTACTAATAATATATAGGTATCAAACGTTATGAAAATATACTCCTTTACATGCAAGCAACTGAAGCAACACGAAGCTAATTTTTATTTGTTATTTTCCACGGCAGCAAAAACGCGGTGTTTTTAATAATTGCATAATAATTCACGGGAGCGGGAAAACGTGGCATGATTTAAATTTAGTGGCATTTTTACAGTTCAGGCTGTAATATTACTTGTTCGCGAAAGAAATAACCTGGTATTTGTGGTGCTATTAAGTGGATATAATGCTTCAGGAAAGGTGGAACATTTGCGGTTGTTTTAGCAAGTAGTTAAGCAGTCGGAGTGATTAAAAGCCGAGGAGCGCTTAAGCCTCGTAAGCCTTTGTCCATTTACCGACTCGTTATCTAGTTACACATAGAACTGTCTACCTGAGGGAGTGGTTAAGTTTATGTACCGAAGCTGGTGGAAGGTGTTTCATGATTCAATTAGCTTTATTACAAAATAGCCATGTAAAATGAACATAAAGGTACAACTCCTATGAAAAATTTCAACATTTATATTTGTAATTTTTATGTAGGGTACCTACATAATGAAGATAATTATTTTTATGTACTTAACTATACCTATTTCGTTTTTAAGCAGTAAATGCAAGAATATAGTTATATAGTAATAATCTATGTAGTAATTATCAAAAGTGTAGCCTGTGGGTACGTCAATAAATACATAATTGCCATATTAATTACATGAAACAATTCTGCAATAATTGGGAATCATACCTGCATTAATTTAAGTGCTCATTTCGAGAAAATTCTGAAAAAGCAGTGAGCTTTTTAAATAACAGTGCCATTTACGCAAAACAAGAAACCATATTTATCAAATAGGTACCATGAAAATGGGCGGAGAAGAGAAAGGTCAAACCTTTTTTTGATATCACGCATTAACATGCATAAAACGAGAAATCAGAATATTATCAGTGTGTACCGCCAATTCCGCACATGCGTACATCGCGCGGCGGTATCGACGAGCGTCAGGCGTCGCGCGCAGACTCCCCTACCCCGATAACGTAAATAATACAATAAAAATAATACAATCCCACTCGATTTGAATGTCTTCTGTTCTCTGTAGGTACGGAGTCAGCTTGATGGACTGTTATAGCAGCCCTCGATGCGAGATTTTGTTGCGACTATAAGACTTTTTTACGACAACAGTATAATTGATGGACTGACCTCGTCGCGACGAAAACGGGTGTTGTTTCAATATTGACATGGAAAAATCACTAGATTGGTTTTTGAGCGAATCTAGTGATGATTTGGTGACTGGCAACGTCAAGAGAAAATAAAAGACTTGCCTAGTCCTATTTACTTTAAAAGGGAGTTTTTAAACCAAGGAGGTACCAATGCGACTATTTTATTTCAAAGGATGTAGACCAAAAAGGATTGATTCGAAATCCAAACCGGAACAGTCCGAGCCCATCGAAATTGCCTACTAGGTACGAAATGAAATAAATATATAGGTAGGTAAAACAATCTGTATATTTTGTCTCGAACCGTTATAGCGCCCCAAAGAAATGCAATTTGTCCGACGCACTTCGAAACAGATGCGTTCCAACAATTTGACCGTACGCTGCAGCGGGCGGGTTAAATGTCAAAGAAACAACTTTGTCTCTGCTTTATGTTTCGCCCTTTCTCCAATTAATATTAAAATATAGCATAAGAATGACAGAACAACGGTTATAGTCCAACGTAAAATAAAATAACGACAAAATAAATTCAAAAACCAAACAAAATACATAACAATAAAGTCGCGGCCATTTTAAAACAACTCTAAATTTATAACTCTAAATCACGCAAACGAATTATATCAAACAGCCGCGTAATTGATATTCATTACTACAAATAATAATTCGAAAATCGAGCGGCGATATCGCGAGATTGGTATAGAAAAATTCAAAATTTCGCTTACCGTAGGGAGGCGCTTGGGGCAGCTGCGCGGCGCGAAGTGCGAGTAGCGACACAAGCCTAACGTCACCCCTCCCTCCCGCGGCCCCGCCCTACTCCTTACTCCTCTCAGATTTGTCTACACAACCCCTCGCTACCGGAGTTAACAGGCTCTAGATCTAATAATACCTATTAATTACCTTTTATTAGGCTTGCTTATGTCAATTTTCCGGCAGTTAGCAACAAAATAAGCGAAAAAATTTCTAAGGATCTGTTTTATACTATGTACGAATGGCATGGACTAACAGAATAATTCAAAAAGGGAACAGAATTTGTAGGAAAATATCTGCCAAGTAGTTTAAAGGTTGACGTTCACTTCTTGATGGCGAAACAGGCCCAAACATATTTATCATTTCTTTTTATAAACAGAAGCTTGAGAGAACTAAACGATGGATGTGACGGAAAAATTACGTAACTTTAAAACATGTGTGAGTATGTAAAAAGATGTACAAACAAAAGTAAAACGCGTGCTTACCTATTGACAGTGAAACCGTTAACGTTGGACGCGTGTAGTGACGTAACCGAGCCTGCCGGTTCCGGAGGACGGGTTCACATGGCCTAACGTTTCACGAACGATTATTATTATTTTAAACAGTGTATGTCGGTTTGGGGACCGTTTTAACATTTTTGCTACATTAAGGCACGGTTGTTCAAAAATCAGTTATTATTGACGGTAGAAAATTTAGTTTTCCGAATCAATACGCTTTTTTAGCTTTTCGGGAACTTATTGTGCGTAAATTGAATAGGTAGAATGTATCCCATTCTACCTATTCAATATGGAATAGGTGGCTGGGTAGAATGGAATAGGTGGCTGTTTTTATAAAAAAAGAAAAAAATCTAAATAAGTATTGTGAGTATGGTGATATAAGTGATAGGCTTTTACGTAGCTATTCTAATGTTGTAGTATGGCGCCTATAAAAGCCGTACTTATAAATTTTTGCATACTTCCGTTACCCATGCTTTCAATTGCCAACTTCTTTCCGTTTTGTTTTAGACATGAGCGTCCAATCACCTTATTTGACTTATCATGACTCGTAATTTATAATTTTGAATTTAAATGATTCTACCAATAACAGATAATTCCATAAAAAGCAAAAGACTCCCAAGAGGCAATTATTCAAAAAAATTCAAATGAGAATGTCAATTCTCGAGGGACGCCTAGTCGGTGCCTTTAACCAACAATAGCGTCATTCCATGACATCTCAATGTCACATTAATAAAATATTTTTCAAGTGAAATGCATTCTATGCAAATCCTTTGTCTTTTTGAATATCCAATGTAATTACCGTTTTTGTCGGCACAGTGCGTGCGACAAAACTGTCGCAGCACGAGAATTTGCATTCTAAACGGCGCTTATCCATCGTGACACGTCCGTCCGGTGTCTATGTCCAACTAACAAGACGCCATATGGCGTTCACGGGCGAATGACTCAATACATTTTTGTATGTAACTCTTTGTAACCATTGGTGCGTGCGATTTTATGCGTTTATATCATTGCGATTAGGTAATGTATGATAGATTTATTACTTATGGTACGGCTTGCCCTTAATTCTTGGATATGGGTTGCGGGTTTCGACATGGCGGCTGGTTCGAATTTAAAATTTTGATTCGAGTGGCAATTATTTTTGAGAGCCTAATATATGGGAGGTCGATTTTCAATTTATTAGACTTGTGGCGTCTTTATGTTTCTACGTTATTATAAATTAAAGTCGCTTTTCGTGTCTGTGTCTGTGACCGAGTTATTTTTACCATTATTTGGAGAATTTATTGCGGAAGGAATCATTATTATTAAAGTTACATCATCCTTACATTATAAAACAAAGTCCCCGCCGCGTCTGTATGTCTGTCTGTTCGCGATAAACTCAAAAACGACTGAACGTATTTTCAAGCGGTTTTCACCAATAGACAGAGTGATTCATGAGGAAGGTGAATAACGCGGGCGAAGCCGCTAGCAAAAGTTAGTAAATAATAAAGAAATCCCGATGTTTTATCAAGTTCTAAAAACCGTTTGTAGCAGGTTTTGATCGCCAGTTGTTTTACAATAAGAAGCGCCTCAATCTCAAAATAAATAAATAGATGCCTAAATAATCTAGCATAGCTTTAGATACCTTAACTAATATTTTAATTTTAAAGGTAATCAGATAGACTGCGCTAAAAGAGATTTTCTACGTGGAATGAGCATTTCTTCTCCCATGTGGCGGGGCCAAAAAAGTCCAAAATTAGCAGTAATTAATGATGCGCTACGCAATGCTAGCATTCCTTTTAATTTAATACGCACATTTTTTATGAAGTGTTAATGGGTTTTGACATTTTAATTTGTTTGCGTTGATGTTACGAAAAATTCGTCACTCCGTGAACCTTCGTCATTCCGTGAACATTTACACAAATTGTCGTAAGAGCATGTACCTACCTATTGTGATAATAAATCTAACTAAGTAACAAGGTATTTTGGTAGGTAGACGATACTTCTAAAGTTGATAATTTTAATAGTAAAGAGTTGACATTAATTTAAGACTCTTATTTTGAAAAAAAATGGCTTGCGAAGTGTTTAAAAAAAAAATGACCATAAAATATTTTTCGGTGATACAGCAGTACCTACATTAAGTATAAAATATCATCATCATCATTTCTGCCGAAAGACGTCCACTGCTGGACACAGGCCTCCCCCAAGCTCGCCACTTCGACCGGTTCTGTGCTTCGCGCATCTAGCGGAATCCTGCGGCCTTCAAAAGGTCATCGGTCTACCTTGTGGGAGGCCTTCCAACTTTACGTCTTTCGGCACGCGGTCGCTACTCCAGAACTTTTCAGCCCCATAGGCCATCTGATCTGCGACCAATAAGCCCTGCCCACTGCTACATAAGTTTGGCAATTCTTCGGGCTATGTCAGTTACCTTGGTTGTCCTGCAGATCTCTTCATTCCTGATTCGATCAAGCAGGGAAATTCCAAGCATAGCCCTCTCCATTGCCCTTTGAGTGACTTTAAGCCTTCTTATGAGGCCCATTGTGAGCGACCGAGCGACGTTTGGGTTCCATATGTCATCATCTGGCAACACGCACTGCTCAATGACTTTCGTCTTGAGACACTGTGGTGTGTGGGACGATAAAAAATACTTACATGAAAACTTTAGATATTTATGTATTTACCTAACCGTTAAATGGACAGATATTGCGTTAAAACAAGTTGAAATACTTAACTCAAAAATTATAAGTTGCAAACACTGCAATACCCCATGTCACTCAACCGAAGGATTATTTTGCTCGGACGTTCGCAGCCAATCCGACGTCACCCCTCCCCTTATTGGTGAATTTAAAAAAGGAATTTCAATTTAATCCGCTCCCCTCGAATTTAGCTGACAAGCGGTGCTTTGCCGGGTGTCGTAGTCGAAGAGATTATTGAGTGTTCTCTTTTCGAAAGTTTTCGTTTTTTGTTTTTATTTTGAAAATCTATTAGTTAAGCATTTGTTTTAGTGATATGTTACTATTATTTTTGGAAGAACAGCAAACATATGCCTAGCTGTGCCCGCGGCTTAGCCCGCGTTGATGTCGGAAATTATCCCACAAGAACGTGCTACCGGGACAAAAAACTCCTTATAACATCAGCTATCTGCCAGTGAAAGTCCCGTCAAAATCGGACCAACCATTTCTGAGATTAGCCGGAACAAACAGACAGACACACAGACAAACAAAAAAAAGTTTTTGTTATAAGTGCCGTAGGTATATACCCACTTTCGGAAGCATTTAGTAAATAGCTGTTATTTTGACATTACAAACAGATACTTCAATTTTATTTATTTCTATATAAGTTTTCAGAAACTGTTTCTGCTTGTCTACAAATAGGGTTATTTCAAATCATTTCCCAAGTCCACACTACAATACTCACCTACTTTAAAAATGTCTCTTACTTACAATTTCAATAGATTACGAAATGTCGTTTTCACAATGACTCAATAAATCGGATAATTCCGGCAATATTTTCACATGATCAGTGGAATGTTTCTCAAATCTTAGTTACCTATGTACTTACAGTCCAAATTGCGTAATAGCTCAATACGTTATCTTAATAGGTAAGCACCTACATTTTTATAGGCGCATGAGTCATCATCATGTCAAAACCGTTGCTACTTGCTTCCATCTCAGGAGCAAACGAGATCACGATTGTGTTAGAACATCTGTTAGTTAATTTATTCATAGTTTACTTGTCTAAGCAGCTGATAGAATTTTATTATTCGTTTCTTCATTATTTTTTTGGGTTTGATACAGTTTGTGTCTTTAAAAGATCCCGTAGACCGGCGCGACGGCTTATTAGACAATTCGCACGAAAAAACTCGCCCGAAGCCGCGCGACGAGTCGTCACTTCAAAATAATAAAACGGTAAAAACGTATTTTTTTTTAAATAAAACGTTAAGGAAACAAACGATAAATTACTTAGGTAGGGGAAAAGTGCACTAATTTTATTAGGTACATTAAATTCAAAACGTGCCGGTTGCCTAGTACGAATTTCTGGAATTGTCGATCACCGAAAAAATTAACTTCGTGCGAATCGCCTAAGTACAGAAAATATTATATTACTAGCTTTGTCAGCGGCTTAGCGTTTCATTAAAGTCGCGTTGCGCCAGTCTGCCCGATGATATTTTCTGTTCTGTCTTTTGGATCTATCTGCTGTTTTGTTGCTAGAATACACACGTTTTAATTACGAGTACTGTTTTTATTAAATAAGTTAATTATTCTGATTTCATTATGTTCCTGATTGAGATCCATACATCCATACTAATATTATAAATTCAGAAGTAGTCAGGCGCGGTCCGAGAGGGGTTCCTAGGGGTCATGACCCCCCCAAAGTCGTAAACGTAAAGCTTAAAATAGTAATTTTTCGAAAATATAATATATTTCTTATTAATATGTAGGTAATCTTTTTCTATGACCCCCCCCCCCCAAAGTCTTTGGCTGCGACCGCGCCTGGAAGTAGTTACCTCTGTTTGTCTGTCTTGATAACTAATACTTTACTAATAATGGCAACGCCTTTCATTTTGACAGTTCAAACGCATTTATTACGCTATGAGCAGACGAATTTTTCAAACTTAGGAAGCAATGAATGATCAATTTCCTTCAGAATCTTTCGGATCATGATTGGAAGTGGTTTTGCTGTTAAAGTGCGTGAGTTGTTCACATCGTCATCTGCGTAGCATTTCCCCAACTATGTTAGGGTCGGCTCCCGGTCTAATCGGATGCAGCTAAATACCTGTATTTTACATGGAGCGACAATTTGTTTGTTTGTAAGTTTGTATGTAGGGGTAGGTAATTCCTGGAACTACCAGTCGGATTTGAATAATTTGTACCTACATTTCACCGTATGATTTAGTTTATAATCTATCTCGCGAGATTATAAACTGTCGATAAATTGTGAACTGCACCATACTGCTTACAATATAAATAGGTTAGGTTAGAACTGCGACAACAGCAACAGCGCGGGAGCCGAGCAAGCGAAGCGAGCGGTGCCGCGGCAGCGACCGGCGAGCGCTCTTTCCAAGTTAGTGGCAGTTACTTGGCTATTTAAGGCGGAGATTTCTTGAAAACGATGAAAAAGGTGGTTTTTAAAACCAGTGTATCTCTTTAACCGTACATATTTTTGAAAGCAAAAAAATATATGGTACTTTCAAGTTTATTTTGCATACAGTGATGGAACTCAAAACATAATAAAACACACTTTAATGCATCAAAAAAATCATCAAAGTCACCTGTTAATTATTTCGGTTTATCCTTTCAATAACAATTATAATTAAAAATATACCATACAATTCCAAATACCAAACTGCATCCAGTGATGGATTATTTATTATTAAATAATTAATATCTAATTTTACACGACTTTATTTGCACTTTTACGACGTACGTTTGCTCATTTATTATTCGTATTCATTACAACAGATTTTAACCCGTATCGGATTGCAATAAGAACTATTATCGGTCATAACGACATTATTTAAAGTTACCAGGGCCTTAATAATAGCGCAAGGTACTATCCGTCTGCAGTTCACTATGTTTCGATACTTTGTAATCTACCGAGATAGATTATAAACTGACGATGTTCATAATGTTATGGTGACATAAATTACATTTTATTTTATAATTCGTGAAGAAGGTTATAGGTTATTTAACATCACGCTACGGCCCAAAGGAGCCGAGTAAAAAGAAGAAAAGTCAGAAATAACGGTAACATAAAACGAAGCCTATAATGTTCCCACTGCTGGGACACAGGCCTCCTCGGTGAAAGGGAACGGGCCATAATCCACCACGCGGGCCCAGCGCGTTTTGGTAGATGTCACATGTCTTCAAATGTTTGGACATGCCGGCTTCCTCACGATGTATTCCGTTTTGAGAGCAGTCGCAGAGCAAGTCGCGGCCGTTATCACTTAGCCACCACTGCTCAATTATTATTTTATGTTAAAACGAGAAATTTCACGTTGACGAAATCGTGGGGTGGAGAAGCTTGTATTTATTAAGTTTAGATACTACTAAATCTAATATTTTTTTTAGATTAATTTCTATTTGAAACGCCATCAAGCCTTGTTTCCCGTAAGGTTTCGGCTGAGGAGTACCTACAGCCACATTTCGAGACTTATGTTTAAGTCCCATGTAATAGGGGCGAGCCTACTGCAATCAACCGGGCACAAATCCACACTCCGGGCTGCTACTGAAAAATTCCTGATAGAAAAACCCGATAAGAATTTCTGTTTTAATATCTAGGTATATATAATACTTATTAGCCTGAAATAAAACAAGCTGTCCGTAGGCATATTTGTTTTGAAAAAGTTACGCTACAATGCTGATCCAAAAATAGTTAGACAAGTTTACTCTGATCTATGTCAATCGATATTAACTTACTGTATTACCACATGGGGTGGTGCTGGTAAAACACTGTTACTTACCATCGAGAGAGCTCAGAGGGCGATTCTCAAAGTGTCTACTTCCCGCCCTTTTCTATTTCTTACTAACCTACTATACAAATCTTGTGAAGTATTAACAGTTCGACAGCTATTTATAATGGGTATTGTATTAAAACAACACACAGCTCTAACTTACAGTACAGAATATACGAATAAAAGACGTAAAGCTATAGTCTGTCCTCAAAGTTTAACTAAACATGCTTTTATATCCAAATTTTACCTGTACCTCGGTCCTCTCCTCTATAATAGACTAAACTCAAAAGCAAGCATTTATTGCCTGAACTACAGAAATTGTAAGAGAACTCTCAATGATGCTCTCCAAAGTCTGTCTTACGAACAAACAGACAATTTACTAACTATATTATAGTAAATATTCACTTATGTTAAGTATTTATCAACAAGTATAAACCACACCTACCGCATGCAGCAATGCAGCATAAGAAGGTCGGACGACCTATTTACAAATGGAACGACAACCTAAAACAGTACATGAAATATTTCGACATGGGAATCATGTTTTTGAAGGACATGGCTAGACAGACAGAAACAAGATCAAGAAAGCGGCTAGCGATATCTACAAAAAACTGAAACTGATATCAGCAAGAACTCAGAAGACGACTATGAAAACAACAACACAGTACACAGCGAAGCAACGGCATAGAAAAGAGCTAAGAAAACAGTTGAACCTAACCCAAGAAGCTCGATCTGAATCAACATTCCGGCGACGTCGTGAAAAGATGCCCTCCTATAAATAAATACCACCCGTCTCTCCACTAGTCCAATGCTTACTCAAGGATGCATATCCGGTAGGCTCGCAATCCTTTCCTATCCTAAGGGCACGTGTACCTGACCATTACCACGCTCCCCGGTCTACTTCTTGATATGCAATTGCCTCTGCAACACCATGAAGCATGAGGCTCCAGGGGCTAGTGCGAATCTTGGGGTTCATTCGATTAATCGAGTCTGGTCAAGCCACGCTGGGATCGGTGTATTACATACATACATACATACCTATGCTAAGTATTTATCAAATTTAGAAACTAAGTGTTAATCTACTCAATATTTATATAGTTATTTGTCTATTGTCAAGTTTTGATTATTTATTAGCTTTTAAAGATTATTTTAGCTCTTCTTGCCTGAAACACAGGATTACCCACTCGTAGTTCAGGCACGTCTTCTTCGTCGCGTTCTTACGAATATAATTTACTTTAAGCAAACCTGTACCTATTTTTAAGCCTTGTAATTTTTGAATAAATAAATATTCTATTATTAGGTATATAAAAATATCCCACGTGCAGAAAGAATATAAAATTCTTTACCAAATTATTTGTTCATGTATTTCTCGTACCCGGCCTAATTTCCATTTTAATAAAAGGAACAAAACACTGTTTCCTACTAAATAAAATATTAACGAAACGCAACCAAGCCTGTAGCTAACAGGATTTGTTGAAACTGTCGATACCATTGTCTCACGAAGAACGGAACTCGCACATGGAGAGATTGGAGAGAAAATCAATGAACCGACCGGTTCAAATATTTTATAAATTAAATAATATTCTTATAAATACTATAATTGATAGGTTTCGACTAAAGGATGTGGAGAATAGTTTTTTTTTCATGTGGTAATTTTAAGCAGAAAACTCCACATTTAATTCTTTTTTTTATTCGTCAGTTTAATGAGATCGGTAAAAATATAATTTTTGAAGCTGAGGGATTGCAGGGCTGAACCTTTTTTTTTTAGATAACTTTTAGATAACTTTTTTTTAGATAACTTTAAACAAAAGGGTTCCTCCTAGCCACTAAAACAGTTTAAATTTTAGTTTATTGTGATCGCTATGATTTGGTTTGCTTTTTATTTCATACGTTATATTGCCTTACTCATTTTTCTACTTAGCCCTAATTACAGTTGTAGCCATAAAGTACAGCTACAACCTAATCATAATAAAAAACAAACAAAGCTATTTCATAATTATTAGGCATTTCTCGTGTAGGCATCTAGGAATGTTTCATAATTTTATTTCGGAATTTCAATGACTTAATTTTTATAAAACGAATTACGGCCGTGGGACCGTTTGACATATTTACCTACACGAACTTTATTTTTGATAATGAATATACACAATTACATTAATTAAAGGTTTTAATATTTTCAACGTTTTATGATTTACTAAAAGACACCTGATGGAGCCGTGAAATGTAAAATAAGAATAAGAGAGATCTATCTAGTGCGGATCGTGAATTCTTCTTTACCTAAGGGTTAAAAAGAAAAACAACTTTATTTTAATGACACACCTACGTAGATTAAAATATCAATTAATGTTGAGCTGGAGGTACGCCACTTCTTCTTCCCAGCTAAAGCACTAGGAAGTGGTGAAGGGCGGGCTTTTTGGGGGGACTGTCTTATGTAATTTTGACGTTCAAAAAGTGCTGACTCTCAGCCTAGTTTGAATAAATGACTTTTGATTTTTTTTTTATTTGCTTTCGTTTATTATACTTTATTATTACCTTCAGCTCTAAGATCACTCTTTCAGATCTACGATATAATTATTTACCTACTTTGCGTCATTAAGTACAACATACTGAAAACATCCTAACTATTTATTTTATGACCGAAGTTTATTAAAAAGCCGAGTAAATGTAAATAATTAGATAGAATTTTAACTTCCGCAGTCATTATGTTGTTAACTGGATTCCATGACTTACTCGTGAAAAAGACAAAGGATGGCAATGCGAGTTACGTTCGAGGACCCCTAGTCAGCGCAGCCGTTACCCAAATGCGCAAGTCCGAGATCGGCGCAGGCGCAAAGGTGCCTTTGTGGCGGCCATATTTTATTGCCCCTTTTTCGGGACGAACAAAAATATCCATTCATAGAAGTCAGGTATAAAAATATTTTTGTTTATCTTTTAGAATGCAACCGTTCGGTTCCTTCGCCATACGGGATTAGGAGGGTTCTTGACAAGATCTAGTTTGGCATACAAAGATTGTTTTGAAAATAGAGCTTTTTGAAATTGGATTATGTATTAATGGCGGGAGCCTATTAGCAAGAACACGTTTTTTCTTTTTAAATACAGCACGGTTCGACGGCTTTGTTAAAAAAATCTTGGGTATAGGTAATGACGCATGCGTACTACGGGTTCCTATGTCTGAGACAAAGGAGAATGAACAAGCAGGACCATCATAATGCATAAGAAATGTTTACCATGTTCATCATTATTGAATTACTGTAGTTAACAATGCTCTTTGGGGAAATTACGATGAAAAATAAACGGCGAAAAAAGGCATGTAAGTTGATGAACTATCATTGAATCATTATCTACAAAAGGATTTATCGGGTGTGTGAAATGTTCTAACTGACTTCTATATTCTTTTATTATTCTTCAATTACCATCTAGCTCAGGAGTCAGGGCTTCTATTGAAAATGTAAGACCTTCTATAGATATTTTGGCGTACCTAAATGCAACGTACTGCAAACTCATGGTGAATGTATCTTACTATACACCGTGATATTTTAGTCGTCTTACAAACGTGGTCCACTCAATGTATCCGAAATAAAATACCTACAGGCGCGATCAAAAAATTGTAAACATTAATTAAGATAATAGGTACTAAGAAAAATAAATAATGGCTTAGAGTTATGAAACACCCTCCCTGTTAATAAAGTTTACGTATCAAACGGTAAAAGATTTCTACCTACCTACCATAACACCATTACATTTCATCGTTCATTCCATCTCCATTACAGGATGTTCAAAACTAGTGCGTCTAGTCTAGCGTCTTAGTGAATGATTTTGCTTTTTTAATTATTATTCATATGTCCAAAAATATCATTTTTTTTTAAATATATGATGAGTAGTCATTGGATACATGAAGTGGGCTGCCGTTGTAAGACGACTAAAATGTCACGGTGTATACATGAAAGAACACCGGTATTTAAAACTAAAATACATAATTAATCGTATCTAATTCTATTTAATTGTAAATAAAAAATCCAAAATTAATTAAGAATTATGTTATGGCAGAGTCAGCTTGCAAAACTGAAGACCGATGATGGCAGGATCGTATCTGCCAAGCTTGAGCTGTTGAGAGAGATCGAGAGGTTCTATTGGGTTCTAAGGACAGGTATAGACGTCAACAAGCAAACCCGTTACGAATCTGGCAAACAACCCAAGAGCCAGATTGACCCGACACTACAACGAGGTATCTCGGACGTTAGCTTGTACAAGATTAGGATGGCTCTGAAGCAGCAAACAACAAGGCGCCGGCTGATGACGAAATTACGGCCGAACTCCTAAGGGCCGGCGGAAAACTCGTCCAGAAGCTGTTTGTTTCCGTCATACTAGAGGGCAAAACGCCACAGGCATGAAACAGAGGTGTGGTGGTACTTTTCTTTAAGAAAGGTGACAATACCCTTCTTAAGAATTATAAGCCCATTTCACTTCTGAGCCATGTCTACAAGCTGTTTTCGAGAGTCATGACGAACCGTCTCGCGCGCAAGTTTGACGACTTCCAGCCTCCCGAATAAGCCAGATTCCGTAAAGGCTTTAGCACCGTAGATCACATACATACGCTGCGGCAGGTTTTACAGAAGACCGAAGAGTATAACCTGCCTCTCTGCTTAGTGTTTGTGGACTAGGAAAAAGCCTTCGATTCGGTCGAGACATGGGCTGTACTGCAGTCTCTTCAACGGTGCCAGATCGACTATCGGTACATCGAGGTGCTGAAGTGTTTGTATGAAAACGCAACTATGTCATTCCGACCCCAGGACCAGACCTCTAAACCTATCCTTCTGCAGCGAGGTCTGAGACAGGGAGACGTTATCTCTCCGAAACTGTTCACGAGTACATCACTCACCTTCAGTTTGCCGATGATATAGTTATCTTGACTAAGACCATGGAGGACCTCAATGCAATGCTCTATGTCCTCAGTAGAGCTTCCGAAAGAGTGGGTCTTAAAATGAACATAAACAAGACAAAGGTCATGTCAGATGCCCATGTAACACCCACTCTCATGAAGATCGGAGGCGCTACACTCAAAGTTGTGGACGAGCACGTTTACCTAGTACAAACTGTCCAGTTAGGTACGTCCAACTTCGAGAAAGAGGTCAATCGTCGAATCCGATTCGGCTAGACAGCGTTCGGGAAGCTTCGCTATATCTACTCATCCCTAATATCGCAGTGTCTCAAGACAAAAGTCTTTGACCAGTGTGTGTTGCCAGTGATGACCTATGGCACAGAAACGTGGTCGCTCACGATGGGCCTTATCAGAAGGCTTAAAGTCACCCAAAGGGCAATGGAGAGGGCTATGGTCTGAGTTTCCCTACGTGATCGAATCAGGAATTAAGAGATCCACAGGAGAACCAAGGCAACTGACGTAGCCCGAAGAATTGCCAAACTTAAGTGGCAGTGGGCAGGGCACATGACATTGCTCGCAGATTAGATGGCCGATAGGGCCGAAAGGTTCTGGAGTGGCGACCGCGTACCGGAAGACGTACCTAGAATAGGAAGGCCTCCCACAAGGTAGACCGATGACCTGGTGAAGGCCACTGGATGTGGGAAGCACAAGACTGGTCGAAGTGGAGGAGCCTGATGATTATGTTATCTACTTAGGTAACATCTTTCCTTCAGCCTTTTGAAAAGATTAGTAAGTATTACTAGATACCTTGGTTTCACCCGCATAAGTCTCTATCCTGTAGGAATATCGGGATAAAGCCGTTATAGCGCAACAAACGAACATACGAAAAAATCAAATTATTTCTCTCTATAACATTAGATAGGTAAGCGAAGTAAATTGTAAGTAATGTTTTTGATCTTGATGGATCAAATTATACATTAGTTACAATTTACTTCTCATAACTAAGAATCAACAAATAAGCTTGGACCTAGGATTTCCAATAATTGTTTTTTTCTAACAAATTTTGGTAGCTCCATTGATTGTTTTGAGTTAATGAAAACCAAGTAATACCAAAAATATAACTACTTATATCGACCGAGGTATGCACTCACATAATGGTATGCTTTATTCACAAGGTGTAACAGAATAAACGCAAGTTCTGAAAGTAGTTTGTTCATAATTGACCACTGAATCAATTTCAGTAACATAATACAGGTGTTTCATTCAAAAATTGTGTTTTGCCATACCGACCGCTAATTGAGCCAGAGAACATTAAACCTTATGTTAAGGCATTAAGACTGAATTTTAAATGCATAAAGTATTGGTACGGTCAACACAATTTTCACAATATTATTAGTTAGCTTTCAAAAAATGTTTTGGTCATTATATTATGCTTTTAAATCAATACTCTAATTGAGGTGAAATGGGGTGTATGAGGTCTTGAGCGAATTATATTACCTACACGTTGTGTAGGTAAATTAGGCTATTATTGCATGTTAATACTTGATTTCAAAAAAATATTTGGCAAAATGTATGAAAATTTGGCTTTTCCTAAATAGATTGGATATAAAAGTTAGTTGGTAAGTAACACCGAATCTTTTTTTTTTCAATTTCATATTTGTGGTAAAGACGATAAGAAAGTATTCAAGAATGCAGTGATATAAAAAGTAAAAACCATTGTAGAATATAATTTGAAAACTTTGCAGGAAGTTAAGTATTACTTAGTAAGTAACTGGACCAAAAAATAGATTTTCAGAATGCCTCTAAATACTAGATATCTCGCTAAAATGTTAACATTTCTATATTTTAAAACATCTTAAGTAATACAAATACTTAATCAGTTTAGAAGCAAATGAAAACAATAACACAATATAATTATGATACAAAACTAAGATCAAAGTACTTACCAGAAGGCAGCAACCGGTACAGCAACTGACGTCAATTCAAAAGAAAACCTAGGAAATGCTTCTAAAAGCTATTCTGAAACTCTCGTCCGTACGCTAATACGAAAGCTTTTTGAATGAAAGCTCCTCGACCCCCGAGCTTGACAGTACGACCGAACTGTTTTACCATTTTCAGGTTTGTCGAACAGCGCCATCTAGTAGCGAGTAGAGTAACTACGCCACTTAGCAATTAAGAGGGGCTTGTTAGAAATATAGGATCAATAATCTTACAAGATTTCTTGCAGAAATTGGAATAAATAAATATCACTGTAATAAACTCCTTAACAAAGCACTTCTGAAATGATAACGTGGCATGTACCTACAATAAAAGGAATATAATAGTGCGCTTACCTTTTATCTGCAGTGCAGAAAGCGTTTTTTTAAGGCACCTCCCAAAATAACAAATAAAACTTATTGCCTTCATTTGTCAATACGAAATGACCTAGTGGCAACTAGAATGTGAAACGGAATACTTTAAATACTCACTGGGAAACTTGTAATGATTTTTAACAGAAACTCAGGGACGCGGATTCTACTTAGAATTTTCCCATTAATGAATGCACAAGGCGACATCTACGGAAAAATTAAGAACCACTCCCAGACGTTACACTACGGATTCGTTTTAGTTCTAAGTTCTCCTGCTAGATGGCGGTAGTTGGCAGAGCTTTGACCAGTAAGCTGCTTACGTATTTCCAAGGATTTTGAAAAGATGTCGCAATTTGGAGTTTTGCAATACATTAATTTAATCTTATTTATTTATTAGGGAAAGCGATAGTTTTTCCTGAAGATGTAAAGATGACTTTACAAGTCATCTTTACATCTTCGTGCTTAATTTTTGATGGATTACTAACTCTATTGTTCATTCATCAGACTAAGAGACAGTGTCCAGCTGCGTGCACCGAGCAGTATTGGGATGTCAGTAGGTATGCAATTATTACTAGATTCCATACAGAGTAAAATAACATTATTTGATGAACTAGACTAGAACAATTTCCATTAAATCCTGTTTTTGTACAAAGATATCTTTGTATTCGCCAAAACGTAGTACATGTCATGGGGATGCTGGAGTCCACTCCTACTGATCTGATGGCAGTCAGATCTAAATCTAACATATCAACTCTTGCTGCCTTGTTCAGACAAAAATACTCACAATAACACATTAGGATTTCCACATGGAAAAAACCAGACCATTTGAGGTCTTTTGTTTTATTTTACCAACTTATTTTTTACTTACCATAACAGCTATTATCTCCTGTGTCCTATAAAGGTGATTCAATCATTAAACATAATGTACCACGTTCAATAAAAAACACTTTTGTGTTACCTACCTTCGTGCTGAGTCCAACAGTATGAGCCAATGATTGATGAACACTTCGCCCGATTGTACTCTCCTCTGATAATATTTTCTCAGTCTATTTGGAATGAATTTGTTCGTATATAACGTTTTACTTCGACAGTTTGGGAAATTGATATTCTAGGTAGCTGTAGCTGTCCAGGTTTTTTATTAAATAGCTTACTTATTGGTCAGCTTTATTGGCATCAACAGCTTAATTACTATTGACTTTTTTTTTGGGTGGGAAATCATCAAATAACTTCTCCCGCTCTGGGTGGAGCGGGAGGGTGTCAGACTTTTACTGACTAAAACCCACAGGTGTTCCCTCAGTTGCCTGTGTGCCAGGGTCCGCGGTATCTCTTTCGAACAACCCGCACCCCTGGCTGGCATCGGCCCTTGCAGGCCCTACCCGTCGGTGCTGACATCTCTTTAGGTCCTTACCGGACAGCGAGCTACCCATTACTCGCCGTTCGCAAGCCCGCGCCTACGGTGGCCGGAAATCAGCCTGGGATTCCCGACGCCCAGGGCGTCTCCTGCGAAGGCTACGGCCGTGAGGGCGCATGTACTGCCTCTCCCGCAGTTTATGTAAATATTTTGCCTTCGCTATGATTTTTTTGAGCAGTGTTACAAAAAGTGCTCATTAAAAAGGCTGTGGTAACGGCTGCGTACTTACGAGTTGTAGGTCGTAGGTTCGGACCTAGTCAGTCTGTAACCAATAATCAGTCTGTAATGCCCCCAAAGCTGGGACACAGGCCTCCTCTCTCTAAGAGGCGATTTACTTTGTGTAAATTATTTCATCCCCACGGCTATCAAAACGGAGAACAAAAAAATCGTGAGGAAACTGGCATTTCGTAGTACCAAAAATTCGAAGACATACGACATCTACCATCCCAGACTGGGAATGCATGGTAGATCACAGCCCGCTCCTTTTTAACCGACTTCAAAAAGGAGGAGGTTCTCAATTCGTCGGAAACTTTTTTTTTAAATGTATTGTCCCCGATTACTCAAAGACTTATTATTTTTTTGTTTGAAAGGGTATACTTCCCAGGTGGTCCCATGATCATCATGTCAGGATCTGATGATGGGATCCTGGAGAAACTGAGAGAACTCTTCAAATTTTATAGGCACATTTGAAGCGATTTGGGTAGTTTTTGGAAGAGACTTTCTCGGAGTGGTCCCATTTCAATTTGGTGAAGATACATGGAAGTGTTACCTATATTTCCACAGTACCTAATGTGGTGTTGATCAAATGGTAATCCTTTTTAGGGTTCCTTTTCCAAAAGGTGCTAACGGAACCCTATTATTTAGCCTCCGCTGTCCGCTCGTCCGTCCGTCTGTCAGGCCATATCTCATAAACCGTAATAGGTAGCAAATCAACTTATTTTCTTTCTTTCTTTACTTACTTAGTCATGGAACTTACCTATAACACAAGTATTTGGGTGGTGTTGATCTCCTGAAGTTATAAGTTGGGCTACCCTGGGTACCTACACGATCACTGACACATCCGTGCTCTAGCTAGTAGTTCTTTTCTCGTAAGACTATCTCAGACTTTGGGGTCCTCACATGGTCTGATGAAGATAATGTTTGGACGTTTAAAGAGACTGACTTGACTCTGACATTGTTGCTGGCTGGCTCCAGCAATTAGACTACCAAAAGACAGAAGACTTACTTGCTCGCATTGCATAATATCATGTAAGACACACTTCTACATTTATACTGACACCCCCCACGCTTCACCTCACCACACCACGCACACACACACCCACACACAAACGCACACACACACATAACACACCCACACGCACAAGTGCTTATTATGCTAAAATAATAATTTACGTCACGCAATTCACCTTCACCTTAACACGATCTCCATAAAGCGCTCCACGTTTGAGGACTGACTCCCAAAATACAAGCCCTGGCTTAGTTTAGGTATCAGTTTCAGTACCTTATGTAATTATTATACGAGTATTGTAGCTATGTACCAAATTCGTATGAATGCTTTCTGTAAAATAAACTTCTTACTTTTTTTTACTGCTGAGTTTGTTTCCGTGATTCCTCTCAGACCCTGTCCGCACCGCGATTTTTCACCGCGCGATTTTTTGTAGCAATTCTGTAATACATTGAATCTTATGGGAGTAGCCGCACGGCGGTAAAAAATTCGCGCGGAAAAAATTCTGTGATTTAATGCAAATTAAACGCGATGCGGTGCGGAATTTTTCCGCGCGAATATTTTGTACAGTATGAAGTAGTTATGGCTATGTCCGCACTGCGAATTAAAATTCGCGAGTTTAGCTAAAATGTAAAGATAAATTTTCACTAAACAACTCTGCTTTTTGAAATGAGATGGCGCTTGGAATTGTGGTTTTCGAGTTTAAGATTGATTTTATACTTACTATTCGACACGCCACCGAGACGCTAAGTTTAACCATCAAGTGAGCAAACGAACATGCGGGTCACCTCCGCCGCCGATAGATATCCACAACTCCAGGTTTATTGCTGATGCGTTGCCAATCGCCAAACCTTGGGCGTCCAGTTCCCACTCATCATTTGAAACGCAGCAGCATAATGTTGGTACTTCACTTTGGTATTCTTAAGAGCTGGGTACCTCCCCGGATGAGCCAACCCAATTTCGAGCTACAGTCAGCTATTGACTATAAATCTACGTGGCTCGGGAAACAAGAGGCTAAGGCTTATATTATTTGTGAAGTGATTACTGAACAATAAAACGATTATTTAAATGAATGAATTATTTTAATACCTATTATTTTATTTTACTAAGTAAAAAAATATGTAAGAAAGACGGACAATATAAATAAATTACAATCACAGTCTTATCACGATAAGCGATCTCGGTTTTGAATCCTGGGGAATGTATCAACTAATTACAATAAGTTCTTCTGTTGGTCATTTTAGATGTTCGTCTTAGCCGGGAACTGCAGCGAACTGACGAAAATCGCGCGAAATTTTATTCGAAGTGCGTATTAGGTGTAAATCCGGTCATGGAATATAATCCGCCAGAGTAAACATCGCGTGGTGAAAAATTCGCGGTGCGAACAGGGCCTTAGAGACACACCGTCAATTGTATTTTTTACTCGCCTACGCTTTCCCACTCCTGGGCAAAGGCCTCCCTCCACTCCTTCCATCTTTCAAGACCCCGCACGTCCTAGTTCCAGTTTTGACGGAACCTATCCAGCTCGCTCGCCTCCGACATCATCTAGTTTAAAAAATATTTGGACGTGTAAAACCAATCAACAAAATAAACATCGTTTATGATTTCTAAGTGCAAGGCTATTAAACTGGGTTGGTCCTTTTAGAATTTAGATCATAACACAGTGACCTATATTTGATTCAGATCAACGTTCATGGTCTCAATTCATACACAAAAGTTCAATCAAGTAGTTAGTGATGATTCAATGGTCCCTGTGCTGCGTACAAAGTGGAGTCTTATTGTTCTGTATTTCCTCTCGATTCTTGAAACTGTAGGTATATGGTTAAACTGCTTGGTTTTTTCAGATATACTGCTGTAGGTACTACTATTACTACTGATATAATACTGGTTTTGGGGTCTTTAAAAATAAATTCTACAGCTCTTACTTATTCCAAGTTCATAGAGGTGATCTAATTAAAAACTTCAGTGTTAGCGCTTCACCAACCAAGCATAGATTTCTAAGTCTTGGTCCATGGATGAGTGACCATCATTATCCCTCTGTGCCTCAGAAAGCACGGTAAACCGTTCGTCCTGGCTGTCATTTGTGGATCTTTGGCAGTCGTTACGGGTAGAAGAAGCCCGAAAGTCTGACAACCAGTCTTACCAAGGGGTATCGAATTACCCAGTGACTGAGTTGCGGAGGTCAGATAAGCAGTCACTGCATCTAAAATACTGGTGTTCAGCTGCATCCGGTTAGACTGGAAGCCAACCCCTACAAAGAAAAGGCTCGATGATGACTTACTGCACCAACATCAGATGTGTACCTAATTGCTAACAAAAACCAATTTAAGTTTACTTACACATTAAGTATGATTAGTTTCTCTTCCTGTATCATATATATTATATATCCTATATACAGGATAAGTTTTTATCCAGTGCGCAAACTGTATCCATGAATTCAGCATATAATTCTAGACCCTCCCCTCCCTAGCGCAGAAATTTTACGTCAATTTTACAAAAAAAATCAGCTGTTTCATAGAAAAGTGCAATACCTACGCGGTCAAAATGTATGGAACATGTTTTTTTGTATTACCGACGAAAAATTTCTGCGCTGGGGGTCTATAATGATATGCTGAATTCATGGTTATAGTTTGCGCACTGGATAAAACTTATCCTGTATATTTATAAGCAAAAAGGTCAGAAATTCAACCTAACGGTTAAAATAATCTCAAATCAGCATCCTTCAACATTCATTCAAGAAATACTTTCAATAACTCATAAGTAACGTAAAATCTTATCATTTCTGTCAAAACAGTGTCGCGGGTACATCGCAGTATGAAATATGATTCGCAACTTCGACACACCTAATGTGAGGTGTATCACGGACTGTCCACATCGGGGACAGCAGAACATTAATAATATTACTCATTGTAACGCGACATGGTTGATACACATCTCCGGAATATCCTTAATGTTTGTATCTTTAAAATTCTTTGGAAATTACTTGGATGTTTTGAGTTTTGTATGAGGTAAACTGGTTTAAAAAGTCGTTTGGCCTAATAAATGTGATGGATTTTAAAATGTATGCGTTTGTGATTAGTTGCCGGGCTTAGACATGAAAGAGTTGCAAGTTGTGTATATTTCTTAGAAACTAATGAATCGTAGTCAAAGAAAACATTCTAGTAAAGCCTGAAATAAATGGACTGGAACTGCTAGAACACAGTAAGCAAGCAAGCTTATCATTTTACCCTCTTTCCTGTGTTCGCAGTCAATGCTTTATAAATTAAGTGATGACTGAATTTTGTGACAAAAAAATGCGATACTATAATTATGCCTCCGATAAAATTCAAAAAGAAGATGATTTCGAAATTACATATCTTCTTTTATGTTACTAATACTAGCTGTATCTATAATACATTCAGACCTTTATCTCCACTAACATCCACAGAACAATCACCTCTCCCACCACAACCAATTTGATCGTTTAAACCTTTCAGCACCAGTTACCATATCAAAACATTGTATAGAGCGAAATATTCCGACAGCATGATTTATAGGACCAGCCTCCGACCTACAAACTAAGGCAACCTTCACATTTTCAAACACTCTTTTGTTGGCACGTGGTAAGCTGCTGGCGCCCTCGCAGGTTTCGGCTGTCATGTCATTGCGATGCTCATTTATCATCGCTCAAGTCAATACTGCCATCAACTGTTCGGGCGTCTCTCTGGCGCTTGTGAACGAATAGTTCGATACTTTCTATCGTAACGATAATATTGTGTTTTAAATGTTTGGGTGTATTTGTCATCATTTGTTTTATAGAGTTGGATTGTTGAAAGGCTTTTGGTTTCGTTTTGATTTTATTGTTTGTTTTTCTTTTGTTGAGATTTCTCTTGCGTTTTTTTTGCAGTAGGTTCAATCTTATCAATAAACTTACCAGCAAACTTGAATACTTTTTCCAAATAGTGGTGCAGTTTCATTGACCAATAAAATGCATTTTTATCATCATAATTTATTTTATCATCTTCACCAATTTTCAAATTTAATACACTTTATTAATACAATACAATAATTTAAATGATCAGTAGCATACTTTACTAGAGTCCTCATTTAAACTGGAATGAACGATAAACGTTATTTTATTAGTTAATAAAGAAATAACATAACTAAATTAGGTGGAAAATATTTTACAAAATGATAGAAGACAGAAAAAAGTCAGGCCACATTCTATTGCACAGAATTTTTACAAAAAAAATAATGAGACAAGTTATTTACTTAAGAATTTGAACATTTTCTTAGTTTACACTATGTCTAATATTTACAAACAATAAATAAAGCAACAAATGTATCAATCGAAGAAATTAAGCATTACAAACATATTCCTTGAAATAAAATCAAATATACGAACTCAAATCGCGCTGTTTTCACTTAAGAATTAAAATTTAACAAAATATCACAGTTGACCACGACGTTTTCTAGTAAAAAATGTGACAACAAATTTTAAGCGACGATTTATAAATCAAAAGGTCAAATTAACGAACATCATTAATTTATCATTGGATGTTCTGACAAGGTTAGATAATGCTGCAACACGTGAATTGTATAACATCGAGATCCAGAGGTGTTAACCTTGTGAGGGCGTCTGAATCAGAAGTTTAGGTTTAAAATATTTTTGATATTAATAAATGATTTAACAAACAACTGATAATTTCACAAAACTTCAATGAAAAAGAAAACAATTTCAAAACAACTGAGGACAATCATGAAAAAGAAAATATATTTTTTAATCACTAGCATTATTTTAAGTACATTTTACATATACGACATTAAAGACTTTAAAGTACGCAATAGAGCCACATGAAATTTTTAAATGGTATCGTTTGTGGAAACTTTAAAAAATCCCTAATAATGATTACTTAATTATTATAACTATAGTAAGTATTTATAATGTGATAAATACTTTGTTATTTACAAACTAAGGACAGGAACATAAAACAGTTCGGGAGACATACTGATATATATTAATTTTTTCACCGTACCTACTACGTGACAAGTTATTTACATTAATAGGAAGGAATTACCTATTCACAATCTATTACTGAGCTTAGTTCTTTAAGTTTCACAGCGCTTTTACAAGCCCTCTCTAAAATTCTTTACTAGATTATGAAAAGACCTAAATATACTTAGTATTTTCTGATACATTTTGTCTTTAACAATAATGTTGTTCGTACGCTGTTACTCTATCCCTGTACAATTCCGAATTTGTTTTATCTTTGTGATGACTACAATATGCTGGGTATAACGTCTATCTTAATTCTAGCAAGTGTCTACGATGAAAACACGTTACACAAATTTTCTTACAACGTTTAACAATTCATTGAGTAATTACTCAACATCATCAATCGTCGCTTTGTTGAAAAAATCAATGAAATGTAAACGATACCAGAATTTTCCTGTCGCGATGTTTAATTTTAGACACTTTCTAGTCACCACATTGTACATAATATCGGTATTCAGTTGTTTTTATCTTACAGTTTTACGAATAATGCAATCGATACAGCTTATGACTAGGTAAAATTCAATTCTACTTTAAATTTTAACACCGTTGTAGTTAATGTAAACCTACATTAAACATTTTGTGACAAGAAATTTTGATGATTTAATTTCATGCGTTAGTACAGGTATGGGAAACTGGAATAAACTTTAAAACGTTATGTTTCTTATTCATATTTCTCACAATGACTACACTTTACTCGCCACTCCTGTTCAGTTTTACGGTCTCTTGCAGCACAAACACTGTCTTCGTCACTAATAACGTCACAATAACAATAACAAAATTAGACTACACAAGATAAATTTTTCAAACAGCGAATAACTGACCCAGTCTGGTTGCTGTAACATCAGTGTGCACCACGATATTACACGCAACCCCGCGTTGCGGACGACTGTCTACATTAATAAGTCAGTTATCCGCTGTTCGAAAAATTCCACTGATCCTATGCGGAGAGATGCGCGAACTGGCTGGGGTGAAGGTCGAACTGATAGGGGTGGCCGTACGGATTCATATGGTATGGCACTATGTTCATGGATGCCATCTTGTGCTCCTTCTTCCACTTCATTCGGCGGTTCTGGAACCAGATCTTGATCTGGCGCTCGGTGAGGCAGAGCGCATGCGCGATCTCGATCCGTCTCCTCCGCGTCAGGTACCGGTTGAAGTGGAACTCCTTCTCCAGCTCGAGCGTCTGGTACCGGGTGTACGACGTCCTCTGACGCTTCGTCTCTCCGTTGGCGTTCACCGTACCTGAAACAGTTAAGTGAATTGTTTAGTATGACTCAAACGACCCACGATTTAGTCCACATTCGTTGTATAAGTTCGTTAAGTATTATTCTGGTCACAAAACGCAAGGCACGTTAATATTTAGAACTGAATGTTCGTTTGAGCGCCAATGAATAGTTGGCTCGATCGACTTCGTGCCTTGCCACGCTTGCTCGATTGTGATGTACAGCTCGCGGCAACATGCTCCGCTAAGAACAAGATTTCTATTCAGAAATATAAACACTATTATGCAATTAATTTTAATTTATTCCCCCGGGCTGTCACATTTTTCTTAATTTATATCTTGTTTCGCGACGCACTACGACACCTTCTCTAATGATTGTTTTGGCACATGCTTGTTCCTGTTTGCGGGTACAAACCGCAGCCAAGATAAACTTTTAGTAGGGTTCATCGTGTGAGTGAGATGATTCTGATGATATTACACATGTTGGGTGCGATTAAAATGATTATTTTTTGTTACTGCTAGCAAATCGGGCATGACCGAGGAGTGTTTATTTAGAAAGCATCTAGAGTATGAAGTGCAGTTAGTAAATGAATATCAAAGGGGGAGTAGCGAGTGAGCGGTATGGCGGCGGCGCGCGAGTCATGGGTTGCATGCCGCACCTGTCACGGCATGTCGGCGGCCGGCCCACCACTTGGTCCGGCTTGGACGGCCGCCAGTGTTCCTGTGATAGATACGCGGCTCGTCTCGGGTGTGTCTACCAAATTAAACTGCGCCATTTATAATATTTCTTTAAGGAGATTGGTCCACTAATGAGTGAGCCACATCATTATTATTATATTAACCAATCGAATCATGCTATTGTGATTGTATCGTTGCCTTGTCCTAGTGAATTACAAGCCAAAATAAACAAAAGCATATGCAGTGAGTAATTATAAAACAAATTGTTTGTAATAATAAATTCAGAAATAGATTCAGTAAGGTATTTAGTCCTTTCCCTTATTCCTCGAGATGTCAGACCCGCGTCAGTAAAGATGTTTAAACGAGTATAAATATTCGATTTTGTACGAGTTTAAAAGCATACGAGTGAAGCTGCAGCAAAAACCGAGCCGATTGAAATGTTAGTGACAGGCCGATGCACAAACAACAGACGTACAGCATTATTTTAACATAAATAATCCTTGTACGAAACGAATGGATACAATACGAGAGCATTTGAATTTCAATATGAATACACGAATACATTGATGTTTGATTAAACGGTCACATCAAGATTATAATTTAAATGTGTTTAAGTTCAAGTGATAAGGTATATGTATGGAAATATTGACAGGTCTTTCCTTCTTAAGAAATGCAATAATTTGATGCTGATGATTTGCGTATAGCTGTGATGGAAAAATGTGTTTAATCAATAAATATTTTTTAAATTTTTTATATTTATTTTATATATAAGTTAATATAAATATAAGTTGCAAGTTTCAAGTAGATAATATTATGAGATTCCTCCTGGATGAGATTGTCCTCCTTACTAATAGGCTGAGAAATGTCAATGTTATGTATTAGTAGCTCATGCAAAATTGTATAGTGCGATTTAGTTTTTTAAAACTGCTGACTTGATTCTAACCCAACGAGATAACGAGTGTTTGATGATTATTGTATTATCGTTGCAATTAATTAATCTACGAATTAATATTGGAGTCTATAACTGTGTTATTATGAGTTGATTAATCAGTAGTATATTATATTACCTCACCAGCAGCGTAACATAATATTTTGATAAATGGCAACTGAGAGTCATCACTATTCATATGTGCTTAAAACTGGTAACACGAAATCTATCTTATTGATTTCTCTGAAGAAGATTCCTTATGACGTTTATCAGATTATTTCTAGTTTATTTTGACTGATTAAATCATTCTCATTCTTCTTTATTGCATCAAGACTTAAGATGATATTCATTGCAAGAAGCGTCTTCTGAAATTTATTTAGAAATCACATACTAACATTTATGAATTCGAATAGGTACAGCAATGCTTTCATCTCCAACAATTATAGCGCCGACGCAATATTGTGCAAGACAAAAACTTATCTCCAAGTGATCTAATACTTGCAGTAAGATATACAAAAACTGTAGTCGTCTTTATGTCTAAACCAGATAATTCTAGGTCACAGACCATTGATATTCCGTCTACCATAGTCTAGACATATTGCATGGTCGAATTTTAAACGAATGACATCGCATTACCAATGGATGAGACTTGAAAATTTGAAATCTAAAATAGGTAACGTCTGGAGACAGTATTTGATAAAACGTGATATTCAGATGTGAACGATGTTTAATTTGGGAATGCATTGGACGATTCATTTGCATTGGTACCTTATCAAAACAAAACTGTAATTTTTGCCATTGTTTACAATAAGTTTAATATGTTTAGTATTCTTAATATATCATTATTATTATCAATAATACATTTCTCTGCTACTGTGTCAACTTGGAACTTATTTAAAGACTGCTTATGAATTGCTAATTCCTTTGACTTGACCTCATGGACATAATTAATAGATTTCGTTTCTCTATTGCTAATGTTTCTTTTCTGTTTTACCTACGCATTAACAATGATATCATTATTTATATTCTTAGTCTCCTTGGCTACCTGTTTCAGAATGATTGGACATTCAAAATATAAGTAATAGTGTTATCTGTCTTTCTTAATTTTTCATTTCTCCAGAATCTTTCATCTCTAGGATTCCACTTCTATCCATTAGAAAATTATTTCCATCCTATATGATTTATTATTTAACATCAGAAATAATCTGGACATGAAATATAATCAGCAATAACAACTAAACATTTATTGTATCAAACGCTAGGATTCTTCAATCAGCACTGTACTCTACTGTATGTGTGCGCGACATAAAAACGCTCTGAGATTTAAGATCAAAGCAATGACTAATGATATCTAGATGAAAACAGAGCGTGCAATAAAAATGTCACAAATATATTTTTATCTGTGGTCTACATAGGCCGTATAATTGTCGATTGTATCGTTTATGTATTCACACTGTTTTGCTATAATTAATTGGAGCACAGCTTTGTAGTCGCTAATTGAGTCGGACGCCTTGTGCTACTAATACATTGCTTCATATTTTCAAAGCTGTAAAATTATAATTTTCATATTTTTCGTTTGTCTTATCTTTGGTTATCTGACCGCAATATAAGAAGGTTGACCGTACCTACCTTTAAATATTTTCTTTTTAACCGACTTCCAAAAGGAGGAGGTTCTCAATTCGTCGGAACCTTTTTTTTTTTTAAATTTTTTTTTATGTATGTTCCCCGATTACTCGAAGATGGCTGGACCGATTTGGATAATTTTTTTTTGTTCGAAAGGGTATACTTCCCAGGTGGTCCCATGATCATCAAGTCAGGATCTGATGATGGGATCCTGGAGAAATAGAGAGAACTCTTCAAATTTATAGGCACACTTGAAGCAATTTGTGTAGTTTTTGGAAGAGTACTTTCTCGGAGTGGTTCCATTTCAATTTGGTGAAGATCTGATGAAGAACTTCGGAGATAGGCAACGGAACTCCTCAATAAATGATAGCAAATGGACAGGGATTGCTGAAATCTCATGTCTGTCAATTGTTGACACCAGTTAATAACATCACGCCGGTACGCTGTGAAGGGGTAAGCACATGTGAACCACTAAAAAGTGAAAAATAAAAAACTTTTTTCAAAAAAATAAACAACCGACTTCCAAAAAAACACTAAAAAGTGAAAAATAACTTTAATTTCGGAAGGCGGTGACAAAAAATTTAAATACATATCCAAAGTCACCGACTTCCGAAATTAAAGTTATTTTTCACTTTTTAGTGTTTTTTTGGAAGTCGGTTGTTTATTTTTTTGAAAAAAGTTTTTTATATAAACTTGGTGAGATTTTTAACCTATTCAATTCTTATAAAAATATTGTGTTCATCCGTTACATGTATATACAGTTGAACATTCAATTCAGTATCATCATTCCTATGTATTGCCTCCAAATCACCTAAATGCTAGTGCAAAATTTTCATACAGATAAATATTCCAATAAACTTTTCTTCGCTTTATTAATCAGCTTCTATTCTAGCGTTATTTATGTGGCACAATGTTTATGCTGCTTCAACCATTGTAAATATGTTGTACCTAATTAGTCTTTTTTTGTAATTTGTTACTCCATTTTATATACCTGTGTGTATTATTTTAGTTATATTTAACGTGTAGGTATAGTTTGGTGGTAGTACTCTCTTTAGGTATTTATGTCTGGCTTACAATGTAGGGATATCTGCAAAGATCAAACAGAGCAATACATCTTCGTGTTTACCTTGTTATGTATCTATAGAATATCTATGTTCAAAATAGGTATCTGTACTAACTCAATGCATACCTATTCATTACATCATACATGATCATTCGCCTTGAAAACGATTTTCAGACATTTTCAAATTGTGTCAAGAATTTAAACTATCTTTATAAACAAAGGCCTCTCCCGAAACGATTATGGTTATAAAGTGAGTTTTCTATGGACTCCTGTATCAAGGTACAACTATTTGAGTGGATCTGACTGTTATAGTATGATAATAAGTACATAGTAAAAATTATATTCTGCCCATTTATCTTTTGGTTGCCAAAGACTTGACGGTTAGATGCACCATCACTCACACCAGCAGGCTTAGCATGACGCTTTCTATTTCTACTCTACCGTAGAATAGAAATAGCTTGTCTACATTTCTCGGTACAAAACTGTCAACTGTGTACACGAAAACGTCATTTTTGACGGTTCTCGTGCTAAGCCTGCAGTAAATCTATCTGCCCAGCCTTACCCCAGTCCTTGGCTTCCAGTCTAACCAGATGCTGTTAAATACTAGTATTTTACATGAACTCAGTAACTAGGTAATATGATACCCCTTGGCTTGACCAAGGGGTATCATATTACCTAGTTTGTGGGTTACCCGTAAACAGGTTTTGGATCTTGATCCCGAATCCATTTACGGTCCAACCTCGGCAAGCGTAGCTTTAGTTGAAGAATCGACCCAAGCTGCTGTTATGACTTATCCATGAGCTCAAGCCAGTGGAATTCAGAAGATAAATCAAATCTGGTGTGAAGTTTACCCCTAGCAATCTCTTAGCGGAAAGCTTTAATAAAAATGCAATCTAGTAGCGGGTACAAAGAAGAAGAATTCGCAAAATACTGATGTCATCGAAGACGTAAATTCAAAATAATTCAGTTCTGTAACATCAGCTGCAGCGGAAGCGAAGTTCATTGAGCATAAAAAATTATACAAAAAAACGTCAGATATCTATACCGAGGATAGACAATTAAATCAGTTGCCATGGCGTTTGAGCTGAATGAATAACATCTGCCCATTACTAGTAGTCGGTGCATCGTCAAGCAGGTCATCCGACTCCACGCACACAGCTAGGCTGATAAATCATGAATAGCGGTTGAATTTTGAATTTGATACCTAGACTGTTTTTTTTTTTAAGCTGGTGTTCAGATTTTCTGGTTGCGCAGGTAGGTACTACTATGAACTTTTAACCAGTAAATAAAAAAGTAATTTGGCTTCCACTGCAGCTAAAGTGACGGAAGTGAATTATTTAAATTGGCTTAAGTAGGTACGTATGTGATTTTAAATTTCTCAAGAAATAAAAACACTGTAAAGTAACCTTGGCCAGATTCTAAGAACAAACACGTGCAGTTTAGGTATGCATTATTTATTTTAGTGGATAAACCGGAAAATTCCAAAATGCGTTTCAATATTGCTCTCTGTGAATTATTTTCTGCACCGTGCTACTGATATATCACAATACTAAAACGTCATCCAACGAAGTGAGCTTAATTATTAAAATGACATTCTGATAGTGACAGGAAAATTTATATCTGTTTGACAGAAAAAATGATTATTCGTTTATTGTAATATTTTTAAAGCGTGACATTTTGGTGGAGATATTACCATAAGACTGTAACCGGAGCAAATTCACCTGCTTTATGAAACAAAGCGCTTCGGCGCACGCGCATGTTTGACGTATGACTGACGTGCGCAAGGTGGCCTCTGGCATATACTCATACAGCCTTCCTGTTCCTTACTACTAACAAACTTACATTTGCTACTACATGAACACTTTTTTCTTCACCGCTATATAGTTTAAAGCCTTTTCTGAGGCGCATTATTCATATGGCGTAAGCTGCTGCAAATATATCTTTTATTATTTTGATGAATTAGTCATGTTATAATGTCATTCATTTTAGATTTATCATTCGGCGTTGACTTACATACGTGAAGCGAGTTTTTGGCAATGAATTACGGTGATATTATTTTTGGAATAAATAGAGTTGGTTAAGTTGAGCAGATTTAGATATTATTTGAGTAAACTTTTATTGGGTTTTCTACCTGGAATTTCTCAGTAGCAGCCCGGAGTCTGGATTTGTGGTCGGTTGATGGCAATAGGCTCGCCCTTATTACATAGGATCTCATCATAACTAAGAGCGGAAGCCCAAAAGGCAATGGAGAGGGCTTGGAGTTTCCCTGCGTGATCGAATCTGGAATAAAGAGATCCGCAAGAGAACCAAGGTAATCGACATAGCTCGAAGAATTGCCAAACTTAAGTGGCAGGTGGGCAGGACTTATTGCTCGCAGATCAGATGCCTGATGGGGCCGAAAATTTCAGGGGGTCTAAAAAGGCCACTTTGGCAGAATCATAATATGATCATATTATGAATCATATTTAAAATCGTAAAATGGTCACAAACTGACTATTCATAATATTATCTGCGTAGACAGCACGCAATTCATATATTTGACAGTTGTGTATGGATATTCGTAGAATGGTCACCAAATTATGAATTGCTTTATTAAAGTAAAATGTCAGATAGCAGAATCATTGGGGAATTCAGGAAATTAATCACTTTTAGAGGAATTGCTTAATGTGGCCTTTTTAGACCCGCTGGAGGGGCGACCGCGCACCGGAAGACGTAAAGTTGGAAGGCCTCCCACAAAGTGGACCAATGACCTTGTGTGGGGCCGCAGGAGTCGGCTGGATGCGGGAAGCATAGAACCGGTCGAAGTGGCGGAGCTTGGGGGAGGCCTTTGTCCAGTAGTGGATGTCTTTCGGCTGAAATGATGATGATGATGATGAAGCTTAGGTCTTAACCTAAGCTAAATGTGGGTGTACTATAGGTACCTACACTTCTACTTAACCCTTCGGGGAATAGGTACAGGTGTGATGTTAAGTTTATATTGTTGATTAATGATCACATTGTGTACAGTTCCGCACCTCGGAAATTACGTTAAGCTGTTGGTGCCGGCTGTCAATGTTATTCGTGGATCTTTAACAGTCGTTACGGGTCATCAGAAGCCCGAAATTCTGACAACCAGTCTTAGCAAGGGGTTTAGTGTTACCCAGTAACTGGGTTGTGGAGATCAGATAGGCAGTCGCTCCATGTAAAATACTGAAAGTCAGAGAGTGGTCAGCTGCATCCGGTTAGACTGGACGCCGACCCCAAATTTTTTTGTAAAAAGGCTAGTCAGATAATAATGAGCAAAGTCACATAAAATTTTATTCTTCCGAAACAGGTTGTTCAAAAAACAAATGCAAAAACGTACAAACAGTTGCATTTTAAACAGAAAATGTCCTTAACTTGTGCAGGCCTTATTTACCTTCATACGAAGCCTGCATTCTGCTGGTAAGTAATTATTATATGTCGCCTACCTATCGAGTCTTTGCTTTTTAAAGCTACCCGCGCTTCGTGTGAAGGTTTTATTCGAAGATACGATTTTTTTGGCCGCACTATCTGAGGCGAGGTATCGCTGCGATGTGTCAGTCTGTCCCGCGGTGCCACTTTACGAAACTTTTGATTTACTTAACTAACAAGTTTCGGGTTTTTGTTTCCTTAATGGTATCCCTTGAGCGTTTGATTTTTGCTGAATTACTTTTGGCAGGGTGGTTTCCGTTTTAGTGATCGATTACTTTTGGAAAAGTATAATGATTTTCAGCTTTCATTTTGACAGTTTAGCCTCATTTATTGCGTTATTTACGTAGTTGAGCAAACACATTTATAGAACTTATGAAGCAACGGACTAGCTATATCCTTCAAAATGATTCATATTCTAATTGATATTGTGTTACATAATTAGAATGCAGTTTTCACTCATTGCAGGTTAAAAATAAACATAAATTTAAGTCAGTAAAAAGAATCCGTTTTACTGGCTTAAATTTATGTTTGAGTAATTTGTCGTGCTAAAATTTTGCGTTTAAAGTAAAGTAGCGAAACAATATACTATAGCTATTATTTACTGTACATTTATGAAGACGCCTCACGACTCAGAGTCATGGTAGTGTTCCTAACGTAATTAGTTATAGCGATGATGTCCACTCGCACGCATGTTTCAAATTATGTCATCAGCCAACCCACTAGATCGTGTTATGTTACCCAAATGTCACTGGCTCTTAGTCGGCGCTTGTTATTATTTGGCTCGTTGCCTCACGATTATTAACTTTAACATACAGAGGAAATTAGTTAATACAGTAAAAGATAATAATAGTCGAGATTTATAGCAGAGAAATGTGGAATTACAAATAGAGTCGAACCAGTTGCGCGGCGCAAGCGCGGCTATATGTACGTAATCGTCGATCCATAAAAGAGAGTCCGAAGATTGCCCGATTGGATCCCGAGCGGGCACGAAGCTTCGCATTAAGAGTGGATTTCTCACGTTCGTGGTGAGCACTAATCACGACGTAGAAATATTAAGGACACTAATATCTTGTACACATTTACATAACACGCTATAAATCTCTATGCGCGGGCGCACCGGCGCGTCGCAGACGGCGCCGTTGATAAATTCTTATTGGAGCTTTTTCGATGGAGTATTTCGATGCGGTGGCTAATATGTCGGTTCTCTTTGCTCTACTGCTACTGTTCCGGTAGATTATACTTCTGTACTTTTTTCGTATCCACTCTTGAATACCTAGGTGTACAGTACGTTAGGTTAAACGAGGGTTTAACATACTTTAAGGGGATGTGGTACTCAAGGAAATATCATCATCTGCCTAGCCTTTTCCCAACTATGTTGGGGTCGGCTTCCAGTCTAACCGGATGCAGCTGAATACCAGTATTTCACATGGAGCGACTGCCTATCTGACCTCCACAACCCAGTTACTGGGTAACATGACACTCCTTGGTAAGACTGGTTGTCAGACTTTCGGGCTTCTGATAACCCGTAACGACTGTCAAATATCCACAAATGACAGCCGGGACCAACGGCTTAACGTGCTTTCCGAGGCACGGAGGGGTCTTGGTATGTAAAGATGGTCACCCATCCACGGACCAACCGCGGCAAACGTAGCTTAACCTGAACGATCGACCCGTGCAGCTATTGTTACTTAGCCACAAGCCCCTCGTACTCATGGAAATATACAACTTTTAATATAGAATGGACATCAAATATAAAAGAAAAAAACAGCTGTTCCCTACATTTTGTCCTGATATGCGAAAATAAATGTATAGAGCGGCTAGTTTTATTTTCGCGATTTCAGTGTTGGTCCCTGAGTAAAAGTTTTTCATTTTCATGAGTGCTACACTCCCATAAAATATAATGTCCCTCGTTTAATGAAACCCTCTGTTTAGTCTCACGATACTTTGATAAAATACCAATGCAAATTAACACAAACTAATCACATTTAAAAACATACCACAGCTACTACCTACCTATTACTGATAAACTGTCATTCAAATCAATTTACATCAATTTACTTGAACACAGCGATCATGCAAAATACGGACGCCCTGGACTATTTATCACAGAAGTAAATACCTTTATGTACAAACCTAGTACATTATTATGTGACTTAGGTTCAGATCGCTTATCTAGAAGACTAATTGCCTATCTATCTACGTTTACTTAGTAACTTAGCGGACGAAACCGGTAACCGCGCCAAGTTATTAATAGGAAGTTAAGTATAAAACCTTGGAATGGCAAACGGTATGTACGATGTTATTGTGATTTATAACCAAACGTCCTATGGAACATTTGTCATAATTATAATCGTAAATAAATGTTTATTTTTTCTACCGTCATGCGCTTTGGAGCACTGTGCATCTTTTTTATGAATTGGGTTTTTTTTTGTGGTTGCAGTATTTAAATGTACGTAGGTGCGTGGTAGGTACGTGGGTATTATTGTGAAAAAAATCGATAAAATGCTGAATTTAGACAATAAATCATGCATGACTCATGAAGTTAAGAAAAAATCTACAGCGGTCATACAACTATTCAATTTGAAACAGTTATTGGCTCATTTACAAATACGTATTGGATGTTAACCGATGAGTGTATGATAATATCAGTATAATTTCCCAAAAATAAACAGACAAACAATTCGGAGGAGTGCTAAGCGAGATTGAATATTTATTTATTTGCGTGCAATTATCAACACACAGATATATAAACTACACGAATCGCTAGCAGATTAGATAACATTTAGAAACAAGTAGGTAACGTCAAACACGCACGAAAAACAAAGTAAAATAAACGTCCAGTTTCGAGTTTCGAGTCGATCGCTTCCTTACTCGATGGCAGCACAATTACTGTAGACGCCGTGGGACCGATAATAATTTAAAAAATATCGCCCAGTAAATGATGCCATAAATTTAATTTAATAATACGTACGCCCAACACAACGGCATCATGTGCGGAAAGCTAATTGAATATTAATTTAATAATAAATCTGGTCGGACGAGTCTTCGCCTATACTTCTCTTATTTATAACTTAACTCCGACTACGGCAATACTAATTTTAATAGATTTAAATGGTCAACGATTTATTGTTGTCACAAATATTAAAAAGGTTTAATTGTAAAAAACGTTTTTTGTTTGAATTAGTCAAAGCCCAATGTTTGGAGCCACACCTTCGCGGCGACCATTACAAACACCTTCCGTTTCACTTAATTTATTACTTTTATCTCGAGCACAGTCGCGGTCGATGCACACAAACACACGACATCTCCGACAATAAGACAAATCGTCCGATTACGAGACACTACCTGCCCGCGGTGGGTCTGAGTAATGCAAATTTTCAAAAGGCTTTTTTTCTTTTGAACCAATTATCATCATACGCTTCCAAAGAAAGCAAAAGTCTTAGTACAGCACACAGTCATCAATAGTCGCATTAGTAAATTAATTACTGTGACATTTTCGAAAGAAAGTCTTTCGGACTTTCTTTGAATGCACAAAGGTTTGAAGCGTAGAAAAAAATGTTACAATTTTGAATGCAAGTTGACCTTGCAAAATGCACGCCACCTCGCCGTTTTGCAACATTTGGTCATTTTCACACAGACTTTGATTTATGTCGTTTCAAAGGCATGCTTTGTTGTTTATCCGAGTTGTTTTAAATAAGACCACTTGCGGTGTCCTTATAGCTAAACTTTAAAAGAATCGTATGGGCACTAAGCGACTAAGGAAAACATAATGAATGTATTAAGTACCCGGTCGTTTGCATTGTATCTACAAACAAAGATGACGTAGACTATAGAGTATAAAGACCTCGACGTTTGCGCGGATGGAAATGTGTGCTACACCGAGCCAGGAATAGATCATGATATCATATTATCTAGTAAGCAATTTGGCTATGATCCTATCAATAGCGTAGGTTTCGATGTCGAGATACGCAGCACAATGATACAACTGCAATGCTAGCTGTAACAATAAAACTACTTGAGTAATAAAACAAGTGTGAAAATGCACAGTACGTCGGCTATTAAAGAAAGAAGCAACGTTTATCAATTTCAAACATTAATCCAAGACTAGATAAAGGCCACCACACGGCTAGCGCGGTATTGTCGAAAGAAATCTCCATACAAAACATTACTCGGCTGTGTTGAGCGATTTATGCGACGGCCTGAGGCCTGCGTACCACTGTGCACTCCTTATTGTATATTATTGTAGTGACACCGACTAATTTGTTGGCCGACTGATGAGCCAACTGCGGGGAAAGAGATTGTTTATGTTTTACTATATTAACTCTAAACGCAGAGCAGATTATCCCACAGTAAAATATATAAACTAGAACTTCTCTAGCAATTTATTATGTATGTAGGTAAGGTTGAATTAAGATATCCGCTGGTGAGCTAGAATGTTAATTCCGAAAGTAATTTGAATTTGTTCAAACAGCGCAGCGCTTGCAAAAACAGTAAGGCGATCGATATTAAACGACTTCATAGAAAATTATTTATTAATAACATAGTTTAATGGAGTAATAACTGTGGATCTTATCCAGTTTATGCGGGATTTTGATCTTAGTGAGTGGATTTATTTAATCCGCGTTTCTGCGTAGAACCGGCGCAGACGCTGTCGCCGAGTGACAGCGCGGTGTGCGCACGCGCGCCTCTCTTCACATCGCCGGACAGTAGGCACGTGAAGATATGTTAAAGTTAACTTTATATTAAATTGGACATCGTCCTTCAGAATTTAAATGTTGTAATATGTGGACCAAAATATTTTGATGTTTGTAAATATTTCGAGTTGAGCTCTGAATTATTTTTAGCCAATGTTTCATACTTACCAACTTTTTCTTGCAAAAAGAATACGGAGCGAAAGCATGAAAATTACTTTTAAATATTATGTCTATGGAATGTCTGTGTTACTATCATAAATAATTACTACAACACCTATTCAATCAAAATCTACTTTAGTATACATATACCTACATTAAATAAAATCCCAAGTCAAAACCTTGTCTCTTCCATAAACACCCAAGTCCAACACGAAATAGCTTTTAATTATTTTAATTGCAAATATAACCGGCTGATAATTTAGTAAAATACACGTAAACGTACGTCGTGACATGAAACGAGTGGCTCGGCACGGCTCACGACATTTCAAAACAAACCGATCTTTCTTCGCAGTACAACGTCAGTACCTCGACGCGTGTTTCCCGACGCCATCTTGATACTGTTTGTACATATTTTGACTGGTTAAATCGATGAATTAACCACTGTGCTTTATGAAATATAAATAAAAAATATGAACAGCACGTTTGGAATAAAATTGCTAGTGTACTGAAGTTTGTGGAGAATCTTGCACAGTGAGATGAATATTCGGAATTGTCTAGATTTTTTGTGATTTTTTTTTCAAGATTTTTACGTATTATTTTAATGTATTATTTTAAATTGTATTAATAATTCTTGTATTGATCGATAACTTGTATCTGTGGTGCAAACTGAACATAAGTTGGCACTTACCTGTATTGTGAATATAATCAAAATAAAATGTTTTAGCTTCTGCCAATATTATCGTAACTTAGGTATATTCAACAACCACATATACGGAAACCGTCAATCATTATTAACGTTCAAAAACATAATTTTCTAGAAGTCCTAATATGACTGATGAATTTTATTAAAATAAATTCACACTTCGTTTTTTACATTTTCTGGTATAACAGCTGACAGGAGGGTGGTCAACTCTATTACTTATGGTATAAAAAGCATGATTATGAATTGAATGAACATTAACACTGACGCCTAGACTCCCATGGGTCGTGGGCCAGCCATAATTAATCATATACCTAATGACGTGTTTAGAACCTGACGTGCGGTTATGAAAGCGTATCGTTTATGACGATTATTTAATTTTTATTTATGCTTATTGACACTTTTGTATTTATGAAATTAGCAGGATCTTGGGTGGCCTAGAGAAATATACTAAATAAACTAAAAAAAACACCAATCTTTTGTGGCCGCAAAATAGATGACCAAAAATATTGACATGAAATCCCATAATTCATTTACAAATCTATGACAAGCTACCTGATCTTTTAAATTCATGGATTCGGCAATCATAAATGTTCAATTATTAAAGAATTTATAAGCATTTTCAATTCTCATGTTGGATGAGGAAAATTACTCTTAACGGTGTTAAGTGCTCGCATGTGATACCAGAAACAAGTTTAAAGTGCGCTACTGCAATTTTCACGCCAATATCTGTATTTAAAGACGGTAGCGCTTGGAGGTATTAATACCTCTAAAGGACAGGAAAGATAATTATATATCATTACCCCCAAAACTGATGAAAGTGAGGGGTAATAAATACATAGTAAAATGTATCATGGAGGTACAGTTCGCAGGTAAGCCTGTACTAGTTTAGGTACAGGAACCTACTATGATTGCATTTTACACAAGTGCAATGTTGCACGTGCAACCACGCCCAGGCACGCTGGTAATAATTAACCAATTACGGAATGACAACCCATCGCCGCCATTTTAATTGGTTCGCGATTCCTATGCATTGGTTCATAAATCTGTTGGTTATGGCGATCGAGTTGTACCACTGTGCAACGTCGTATCTTTTAATTGGAGTTCGTAACAGGTAGCTAAAGTTGCTTTGTTTTTGTTTTGAAATTTTATTGGTTATTCTTTAAGTATATGCTCGAATATATTAGGTATTCTCTTTAAGTCCTGACAAAAACTTGACTGACAGGTTTTTTATTGCATTTCGCTCGCAAAAATGCATGATTCAGGCTTTGGACATGGACATCTGTAGAGCGTGAAATTAAAAAAAATGCGTGATTACAAAATAATAATAGAGAGCAAGTAATAGCAATTTAATGAAACTTAAGAAAATACAAAAAAAAAACACTAAAAACACTAATTAGCATTTGTTAATTGAAATGGAAACATTTATGAGTTCAACACTTTAGATAACGTTAAGATAGTTCCAGTAGTCTCACTGAAAGATAAAAACAAAGAAAGAAACCGACTGTCAATCCAATTAATCAATACATTAATCTGCTATTGGCGTTTTAATTGCACGCTGTTTATTGCGCTTTAAAAGCTGGGGAAACGAAAACGCAACACAATATTTTTTCCATATAACCATTAATATCTGTCGGTTTTGTTTCCTCGGCGGACGCAACTCGCCCCACAGTGCGGTGGGGCAGTTGTACACTGACTAACAATTGCTCCGTTCGATTATTTTTTTGTATGAACTGTTTTTATATTAAGGACAGTTTTACTCTCAGTTTTAAATCTAGCATTTGGTGTAGTATGGAAAAGTAGCTTTGAGGGATTCGAAGTCCTCGTTGGTCTAAGTTTAATGATAACAGTAGTTAGGTCATCCAACTTAGGTCAATTTCATCATCGTCAGCCTATAATGATGCCTCTCTTGAGACGCAGACCTCATATCTGTTAGAAGGAGTGGGTCATAGTCCACGACGCAGGGTAAGTGCAGATTGGTAGATGACAAATATCTTCGAATTTTCGGTTCTAGTACATACCGGTTTCCTTACGTTGCAATGTTGTGAAGCTTTAAGTTCTGCTTGCCACACTGGGCCACCACTACTGTCATGGTTGGTCGAGATGCATTAACCTACGATGTAATAAACAGAATAGAAAATACTAGCACTGTACAATACGTAGCTGTTTTCTGCTCTAATAAATACAACATCTTTAACAAAGCCCCTATACTAACATCCTCGTCGAAATCGACCTAGTGTGACTTCTATCATTGTTATTTTAGCTTTCCAACGTACACCAGATTCTAGTTTATTCCCTCGCCTTCCCCTTCCAATAGAAACAATTTCACTTATTACGTCACAAAGCATGTCCTGCGCGTCCATTGATCAGTGTTGTTCAAGAATTAATGAAGTGAGCACGTCGACCCCTGTCAGTTTCTGTCGAGCCTCTGAACTCTGGGACATGTCGGGACCCTCTGTCGGAATGTCGATACACTACGTGTCACAACTATTTGGTGAATTAATACTATTTTTGGGTTCCTTTTGTCTAAACTTGAATCCAGAAAATAGGCTAAATCCAATCTTTCGTTTGGATTCTGGTCTAATCTAAATTGATGTACCAGATGTATTTCCAGTATAAGCCGATATCTCATTGTACAAAAAGCTTAAATAATGTGTGTGTAAGGTCAGCTAAAACTGGAAATGTATAGCTTGATATGGCGTCGTGTGTACATTCGGTTGGACTGGAAGACGATCACCATCATTAGGAAAAGGCAAGAAAAATGATGGCGACGTTTATCTACGTAATATGAAGTTTTTTTTTTAATTCGCAGTAGTAGGAAATCCTCATGAACGCCCAGACTGCCTCACTTGTGACGCAGTCTGGGCAGTGCCGGACTCTTAGGTACTGGCTAAACCCCACTCCTGCCCTTGCTCAGTGTCCCTCTGACATGATCAGAGCCCTTGTTCTTCAATGTGTTCTGATTGCAGTCTTTCTTATATATTATATTTAAGGCACTCCAATTTAAGGAGGTAGGTGGTTCATGGGGGCAATGCCTCAGTTCATCTAATTTTCTATTAGTTTTAAAGCATTATTTTATGTTTATTGTGGGTGGTTTTTAATAAACAGCTAACATCTTATACAGGATAAGTTTTTATCCAGTGCGCAAATTGTAACCATGAATTCAGCATATCCATACATTTCCGTCAGCTTAGCAATCAGCTGTTCCATACATTTTAACGGCGTAGGTATTGCACTTTTCTATGAAACAGCTGATTTTTTTTTGTATAACCGACGAAAAATCTTTACGCTGGGGCCTCTAGAATGATATTCTGAATTCAGGGTTACAGTTTGCGCACTGGATGAAAACTTATCCTGTATACCTAATAGTAACATTTTGTTAATTAATTTGGTCTTTATAGTTCTGGATGGCCGCTTCAGGACAAGGGTTTAACCTATCAGGCGTTTTATAGAATAACACACACCCTCTCTAATCTACATCAGTCATAGCTGAAAGGCACCTACGTATTCAATAAAACTACTATAATCAAACTTCGATAAAAACTACATATTTTCTAAAAGCTTGGTAATTTCCAATCTGCCAATAGAGTAGCCGAATATGTGTATAATAAAGTTTAAGAGAAGCAAGCTCAAATGCGTCAATTTGATCTTTATGACTAGAGCATGATAAAAAAACAGCTGATATAATGTTTTTCTTTTTTTTTACTTCCAGATGGCATCGGAGAAAGAAAATTGAAACTATATAAATGTGAATAAACGTTACACATTATCACAGTTTTAAGAGTCTCAAACACTCCAAACAGAATGCTTTAATATTGTTTCTATTCTAAACTATAAGTCTAATTGAGTAAGGTCGTGAGTGGGAACGACAATTCGGGAATCTTTGCATTTCTGAAGCCTTCGTTCAAATGGGTAGACTTGATATCTCAGAATTTGAAATACAACACAGAAGAACCATGAACGAAGAAACAGCAGTTCAATGTGAGCATATAACCGTGTTTCCCAATGAAGCAAATCAAGGAGAAGCAGGAGAGATTAATACAAATATTGAAATGAAACCGTGTGAAACACCAGAACTGTAAAAGAAAAATGTACTAAACAAAGTATTTACAACTATGTGCGAATCGACTAAATACACATTCAACGAACTGTTTCCCAACAAAGTTAATTAATACTCGCTAGAAAATGCAGCACTATTACGTGCTAGCCTACTTTATTAATTTAATATCGACGACCAACGCCGAACAAACGCGAGATTCTTCAAACACTGAAAATTGTAAGAATGTATTTTTATGTGATGACACGAACATTTGTTGTTTGGCGATATTTGAATATCATCACGTTTAATGTGTTAAGTGCTTTTTAATTTGATTTTATTGATCAATTACCTGATGGTTTCATCAAATCTTAGGTTGGGAATCATCTTCGGAGAGATGAGCAGTGTTATTGTTGCCCGGTTGTCTGCACGTTGCAGGAGTTGATGAACGCTCCTAAAAGGTGCCAAGCTCATAGCCAAATTCTGGGCTGACTGTATTTAGATTACTATCGACACGGAAGAAGTGTAATTAAAAATGATAATTTTCTTGAATCGTTCAGTTAATTATTTAAAGAGGTTAATTTAGTAAATCATAAATTCATAATACATTAAAATGCAAAAATGATATGAAGATATAATGGAAATTATACTAAAAGAAGTACATTTGATAAACGACAAAATCAATGAATTTGCCTCTTCACAAGCTTAATGATTCTCTTGAACAAAACAATTTTCTACAGGACTCGATTTTCTATAAACATTTGGATAGACAGAAGAAGTGGACACAAAAAATAGTTGCAACACACTTCTGCTGAATGATTAGGTAAGTAATTCTGGTCGAATCATAACGACTAGTCAGCAATTACCAAGCGTTAGTCGGTAAGACTCGCTACCGTCAGTTACAACATAAGCAATACGAATACTTGCACATATAAACTATAGATATAATTTGTACAATATATTCAGAAATGATACCTTTTTATCAAAAGATCGGTTGATTATACTAGCCAAGGCAATATAATATAAATTTCTAGTTATAGATCACATTATGTTTCACAAAGTGTGAGTATCGAAGCCATTGGGTATGTAGACATGAAACTCCATAACATCAGTACCTACAATAATAAAAACTAAACGGTTAAGATCCGATTACTTGCAATTAACGAGTACTTAATAACAGCTAAGGAAAACGTTATTAGAAATTTTTCCTCATTAGTGTTTTCTAACAAAACGTTACGATAAGAATCTTATTCCTTTACGAATTAAAGTAGTGATAGCGATACAGTAAATATTTAAAATAAGACCAATAAACTCACAAACTTTCCCTAAACATTGTATAAACACACTTTCAAATAGTACAGAAAACCTATTTAAAGTACAAAGGTCATAGCACTGCAATGGCTAGACTAACCGCCCAGTTAATTTTTAATTCTTAGCAAGGTCTAAGCCTTTCCGATAGAATTATATCAAAGATTGTGGGTGAAGAAATGTTAAATAGCTAAGTGTCAAGTTTTATAGACAAGGATGGAGATGATAAATTAAATGGAAATGTGGCCGTTTATATGCATGCATATTAAAAGGTAATACGTAAACAATTTACCGATCTTCTATAGCTTTAGCCTGATATACACTACTGGCTGTTAGTACCTCATAGTTAGATAAAACGTCTAAAGCGTGCAAAGTAGTTCGCTCAAGGCGTTTACCAGAATCGAAGTAAACCTTTTAAAAATCAACTTGTACTAGCAAATTGCCTGTTGAGTTTTTTCTTTCTACAGGAGAATCAATTGGTTTATCAAATTATACGTTATGAAATAGATTTTCAATCAATCGGAACACGAACCCGTTATCGTCATAGATGAAAAGATATAAAATATTTTAATTGATTGACACAACCGCCAAAACAGTAAAATTGAAAATATTCCCACTAAACTATTCGTCAACTTATTAGAATTTTAATAATAATTTCAGTAGACAAGAGTTCGCTAAACTTAATAATGATTTTTCTAGAGCAATATTGGAAAACTCTCGTGTAACTTAGTCAGTCGAAATTAGACTTTATATTGATGGAGTGAAGTGTTAGATTGGAACGTTTGGTTATAGAGATAGATCATTTATGTATCGATAGATTCCGGGTGTTCGAGTCCGCGGTATTAAAGGCGTCTTTAGACTATTTAAATTCCGTTACGGTTCGTTGCGTCTCTGGTTTATACGGTGCCGTTAATTTTAGTGGAAATTGAACTAGGGGACAGTATCGATCTCAAGAGAACTTTGTTGTACTTTATTTACTAGTATTTGCATAAGTGACCAAGAAAGCAGCTATAATTTTTGGAACGAGGGTTTTTTTATGTTGAAAACATAGGTCCCATCTTTATTTTCTCCCTCTAGAAAAAAAAAATAGTTTCTTGCGTTAGCTATCTCACAGACTGACATACAATATTCGATATTACGATTGTCTTTTAAATGTACTACCAGCCCAGCTAGACGAACCGACGGACACAAAAACGTGGCTAGGATATACTGTATGCGAAAGGCGAAGGATGTTGTGGCGCAGCATGGTTGAGGCCAGATGTGCAGCAGTAGACGGACACCACCTTTTCATTATACCCTTCACCAAACATTCCCAAACCAACTAAGCACGTGCAAAATACTTGGAACAAATAATAAATCATTCGCGAAGTCTATAATGAGGTCTACAGGCGTAAGGGGGCGTATTCCAAAGATCATGACCCTATGAGAGTACCGGACCTACACTACTGTAACATGACCGGTTCCATGATTCCTATAGCTACATTCGCTACTACACGTTTAAGAAAGGTAAAGACGAGAGCTTATGGAATATCGATGGACCTACAAAGATGCTTAGAACAATGGTTGACTGGCCAACCACTGCACTGATTTATATATATGCGGACTTGTATTATACAGGTTGGTTATTTGAACCTGAACGGTCATGAGTTCATAAACGAGGTTGTGTAGCTGATTCTGAATTTAAAAGCAATAACGGTCATGACCGATGTGATTGTATATGTAAGAATAATCTTATTTTCAATCTTAAAACTATGTGAAAAACGATCCCTAAGATACACTTATTGAGGATTTTGCATTTTTGGATGGGGAACTCTTGATTCTAATAATTGCATCGTGGATTTACCTTGATATAGTCCTATCCTTGAATCACCTTCTTTATCTTGAGAAAAATTTGCATGTGAATCAGTCACAGGATCGTTGGGATCATATCTGAACGCCCAAACCTTTCTTAGATCAAAAATACGCCCTGTACATATTATAACGGTCTCATTTGACTAATGGTAACAAGGCTGCTTCAACCAACCTGATTTCTAATCTCTTAGTTCTGACATGCTCCAGATCGTGCAACCATATAATTGAGGTTTTCTGTTATAAAACTCAGTTCGGTATTGGATCTCTGCTCTACACAAAGTGATAAGGTTTGCCCTATTACATTGGGATCTACTACCGCCATCGGCAAACTGTAGATGTTAGAGGATGATATCTATACTACCGGCAAGCCCTGATGGATCAGAGGTCAATGGTTATATACAATTTATGGTAATTTTGAATATTAAAGAGATCTGCTGATAGTACGAAAGAGTTCTGAGAACCATTGGATACAAGCTGTAAGCAATGATTCTGGCAAATGATGATAAGTAAATGATTGTGCACACGGCTACACATTAAGCTATACATTTCCTGTACAAGCTGATCTCGCATTGTATAGGATTTCCGTACAGTGCAAATTCAACGTAAACTGGAAATGTATAACTTGATCTGTAGCCGTACGTACCTACAACGTGAATCATTATAAAACTTACAAAAGACTTGAACGGTTGAAATAAATGACAAAATGATACATATAAAATTGCTCGGTAATATGTCAAAACACTTTGTGTTCGTTTACTCAATAATAAATGAATCTTGGTATGCAAACTGACTCTGCAATGCAGAGCGAAAATTTATTTATATTCACCAAATACGGTCCAATAATAAAATTGGGCCGCAGTGCTCCGAACTCGTAATAATTATTTTTAGCAACACAAGAATAAAATATCTTGTGTTTGGAGCAGACCATTTCAAACTTTCAGTTCGCGCTGAAGTATCGACGACGGACATATTAATTGGAAAATTCCAGTTTCCACTTTATGTAGAAAAACAACAACTTTTAAAATACGCTGGAACATCATCTTCAATTAGTTGTATGTATGTAGGAGTCTAGATATTAATAAATTTAATTGCGTCATAAATGAATAGCAGACCTTCTGTGAGCTCCCGCTGACAGATGTTTTGACAGCTCCAATATTATTAATTGTGACATTACGCTGTCGTTAGGGCATCGCCCAGAACGTTCTTCCGCTTCCACGTCATTAATAAAATGAGCAATAGTCGAAATATTTATCAATGGCATAATCGATACAGAAACAATTATAACCACATCTATCAAAATTCTAAACTCAGCTTTGCATCAGAAGCGTTCGAATTCTTTAACCATTAGAATGAATAAGCAACCCTATAATCATGTACGAAAGAGTTCAAACTGAATCGACGGTTGAATAGTATTGCGAGAAATAGCTGTTGAATCTTATTTGCTGCTTGTTAATGTTCATTTTTGTATAGCAGAATGTAACAAATGAAGTACAGTGGTATCGAGTAACATTAAAATTCTTATCTCTGGTCTGTCACACAGCGAGAACGTCAAAGTTCGAAGTGAGGAACGCATTATAATTAATAGTCGATGATACGCGAGGATCGTAAACAAAAGCGGTGATAAATGGATTAAAGTCTGATACTAGATAATAAGAACTGTGGGTTGTAAATCGTGGTTTCGTAAGCGGTGGTCACTTTTTAGATTTTTATACCGATCGTCTGTCATACGGCCGTGTATCACACTCTACTTTATTTCGGCAGGATAGATGTATTCACGCTGACATCTGTCGATGGTTTAAATCATCACCGAATGCAATACGGACTTAATGAAGTTATAAATTCTAAATAAACTCTATCTGCTAATAGCTATTGGGTTATAGTGATGGTGATAAACTGGTACCCAATGATTTTTATTTTTTTATTTTTTGATGTTTCAGGAGTAAAATGCTCGCTAGGTGCTTCCGTACCAAACCCATTCGTTCCACCTGCTGGAAATCTCGCATCTGGACATGAGTTTCATTGGCGCCCCTGGAAGTTTTTTTAAATAGACTTCGGGCTTAGGTAGACCGAAGCAAAAACTTGCTCAAGTGAAGATTCACAGATGACTTCGCCCTGGAGAGTAAATGTGGTGCTGTTCCACAAACAATGGGGCACTTAATGTCTTGTTCAGCGTGTCCTGTTGTCTGCATGATTTGCGGTGCTGAAAGTGCTAACCTCGTAGCCAAATTCTGCGCTAAATTTTTAGATAGGTACCTATCGACAGGCTAAGAAGACGAAGGAGTAAGATAAAAACGCAAGTCACAGAACTGTTAGAAATTTGAATGATAATCTGAAACAAAAGAAAACAATGCCTAACAATATTAATGACATAACAGCTAAAACATGAAAGACCATTATCGACGTTCGGTGCTTTTTGTCTCAACCTTACGATACGGTGTAAAAGGCAGCCAGTCTTATATCATACCATTTTGATTTCAATGACATATTAACCGTCAAGTATACGTTGATACATTGGAGGCGTCACGCGTTCTGTTAAAGACTATCATTAGAAGTCGATTTACCTTTCTGCTGTTATTGATTACGTTTGACAATAATCGGTGTATCGTTTGATTGTGGGAATTAGGACAAGTATTAATATTCTACGTTTACCGAGTGTTACTTTCACTAAGTGATGTAACGCTGTTGTCTGCTAGATGATAGGGTTGTATATTACCTGAGGAACCGATCAATAAAAGCTTATAAATTGCAATTGCAGATATTGGAGTTAATCTACAGAAAGCTTTGTGCACACTTAATTGCACTGTTGGATATTTTTTATCTCACTTTTCATTTCGCTCTCTTTGATTTTGTAAATACTGCTTTAATCAGCTGATCTTCATCTACCTAACCTTTCCCAACTATGTTGGGGTCTTCGTTCAGTTTGACAGGGTGCAGCTGAGTACCAGTGATTTGACTTGGAGTGACTGCCTTTTTGATTTTCACAAACCAGTTACTGGGCAATACGATACACCTTGATAAGACTGAGTCAGACTTTCAGGCTACTAAAGACTCGTAACAACGGCCAAATATCCACAAATGACAGCCGAAACTAACAGTTTAACGTGCTATTCGAGGCACGGAGGGGTCTTGGAAAGGTGATCACCAGAGTTCGGAGTAGGTAGATTGATTTAAGGTCGTTGACGTCAAACGTAGAGGATAATATGGATATGCCTCCAAAATGCCGGAACTTCATATTTATTGTGATATTTGTTCCGGAATTTTGAAATTAGCACGAATTTGTGTTTAAGGTGAAAAACGTATTAATAATATCAATCTACGCTACCAGTGTTAGCTAATGGTGAAAGAAATCAGTATTTTATTTTATACAAAAATACCTTGAAATAGTTACACCGTATTTTGACCCTTACTGTTGAATTAGAAATGACGCTTGAATTCAATCATATAATAAACGATTTTGTTAGCCTATCTGTATGTTTTTTATTTTATTTTATTCCATAATTCCAATTCCGGAACTTTTTCCGGTACTTCCCGCACATTATGGATAAAATGGCATGTCCATATTATAATATCTTGACGCAAGTAAACACCGTGACATTTTAGTCGTCTTACAACGGCAGCCCACTTCATGTACCCAATGACTGCTATCAACTACCATTTATAAAAAAATATTTTTTTAACATTTCCATAATCAAAAACATGAAAATATCACTAAGACGCATGACATAGCTTGAAACACCCTGTTATGGAGATGGAATTAATGTTGGAATGTAATGGTAGGTAGCTAGATATTATCTTCTACCGTTTGATACGTAAACATTATTAACAGGGAGGGTGTTTCATAATTCTAAAGCATTCATTATTTTTCTTTGTATCTATTATCTTAATTAATGGTAACAATGTTTTAATCGCGCCTAGAGGTATGTTATGACGGATACATTGAGTGGACCATCTTTGTAAGACGACTAAAATGTCACGGTGTATAAAATCAATCTACCTACTCCGACCCCTGGTGATCACCCATCCACGGACTAATTGCGGAAAACATAACCACAAACCCCTTTGATCAGCTGATCATAGTCATAAAATATAGTCAACGACAAAATCTTTTCCACGATTAACATACTTGTAAAGTACATCGTAAATGTCCATTTCCCCGAAGCCCATGGTAGCTACGAACATGATATTCTCTACTATAGCACTCAACACTTTAGCCGAAACATTATACCTAAGATCATAACTCGAGCCCAAACGACCGCAACACGTGTGGCTCCGAAATCAAATTAAAATCATGTTTGATAAGATCGAGTGGCGGTTATGGAAATTTATGACTATATTACCTGCGCCAGCGCATCGCGACCGACAAAAACCGGGGTCGGTCCGTGCAATTATTTATGTGGTCCGCGAATGATTATAGTTTACGAGCGTTTGATAGGTCAGCCTCTGGCGTACACAGTGGGCCGTGATTCGGGACACTTTGGATAAAATTAATTTTGTATTTAGGTATCCCAGGACATGGTAAATTGAAGACGGTGAAGAAACAATTTTTCTATAAAAACCGCGCGAGTTAACTTCGTAGATATTTGGTAGTAGTTCTAAGTTCAGACTTCAGACCTAAAAACCTTATTTTTTATGATATTATTTTGTTGAATACATACTTTGTTTTAAATGGTGCTGATTAATGAAAGGGAGAAGGAAATGCGATCTCGGTGTTTTTTTGTTTTATTTTTAATATTTAAAATTTTAGCAAAATTAAAATTAAATAATTAAACTCGCTAAAAGCCAAAGCTCTGTGCCACAGGTAAGTTTTGACACAAATAAATTATTTTTATCACGTGATTCAGGAAATAAAACTTTCCAAATAGATGTAAAAAATGTTGTATCAGAATGAAACTGAGACAAAAATGTGTTGGCCGCAAAAGATACAGAAATAAATCAGACAGATGACAATTTAAAGTGGTTAACCCACTAACTGTGACCATTTTAGATACTTTGATCAGATCTTGTCGAAACCCAACTTGTATTAGCAGCGACAAAGTCATTTAAACTTTATTTTCTAAGCAATAAAGATGAATTTTATTAATTTTATGATGTTTTAGTGGGTGTTTGTTCAACAGTTTTTAGAGTCAGAGTAAAGATTTATGTTTTTATTTAAGAATTAATGGTATAGTGTGAGTAATCGCCGTTATTTTAATTTTATGCATTAATGATATCTGATTATGAATAAAAAAGTTTGTTTCGCATATATTATACGAGCACCATAAATTCTCATAATCATTATAATGTTCTCACTTCCAGAGTAATTTTCGTTATTTACTAATCGTAAATCTGATATAATCTGAAGATGTATATATGGAGACAAGAATGTAATCATAATCTTTATGAGTTTAGTTTATTTAAAACCAGTCAAAATATTAGATAATATTTCACTAATTATAGTTCTTTTAAATATTTAATAAAGTACCTAGCTGTATTTCATCTATCCACTAAGTGCCAGTAAAGTAAATTTATACTGTGTAAAGCAACAAATATTTTTATTCTGCTATGGTTTCCCCCAAAATGTTAAATGCACCTGGCGCCACTTCTCGCTCTTCGCCTCATTCCACATACTTTACGATCTGTTAAAAGACCGAATTCGCTGTCCAAATTAACACGAAATAAAAACGGAATCGAACCAACAAAAAATAAGCGAAGGTACAAGATAAAAGTTTAAAAAAGGCCCACGTCAAAACATTTGATTGTATTAATATTTATAGGCTTCGTACCGCCTCAGGAAAGATGGCTCGAGACGGAAGAAAAAAAAAATGTTTATCAGCCCGTTTAGCTTTTAAGGAAACCGCGAATCTTTTGTAAAAAGTTATTTATGATCTCGAAAACAATTGCAGTGTTACCATTATATCACATTTGACAGCAATAACTGTATTTGTTTTTTTTTTGTCCCCAAAATGAAGACGTTTCGTTCACTGTGGACGATACAACAATAGTATATTATAGTGCGTGAAGTGGTTTGATTCACTTTATATTGACTTTAGTGTTTTTATGTCGAGGCTCGAGGATTTTTTCTAAATTTAATAAAGTTCGTTATAATTTTTTGTATCACGAATTCAAGCCGAACGATTTCATTTGAAATGTCGGTGAAATTTAATACAATTTTGCTTTTTAAATTGTAAAAAAAATACTGCTGTACTGCAGGCTATATTTTTTCTTTTTTAAATTGCTGTGAAATAACTATTACAGGTCATCAATTAAACATTATGCTTTTAGAAATTGATTGTATTGCGAAATGCTTAACCATTTACGATAGATTTTAATTAAATTTATCTTATTGAAATAATCCCAGCACTTCTTATAAATATTTAAATCAGGTAAATTCTTCTACAAGTGACCTTAGGTGCACGTTCACATTTAAATATCACAGGTTCTCTATTAAAGTAGGTATATTTATAATGTACCTAGTGAACAAATAATTACTTATTATTATGGTACCGGCACTAATCTCACACTTATAGCTGTCCTGTTTGATAAACGGCTCAGGATTCCGATGCAAATTCCGGGAATATTGCACGTGCACAAAAGCACTTGCGGGCGACTTAACATCTTATTATAGTATGCCTTAAAGTCGACGTTCACACAGACGTAAAAATATCGCGACGGGATTTTATAACGCAGTGGATTTTCACCTCTCGGTGTTGAATCAAGCATTGAGAATCCAACAGAGTGCATTTCAGCGAGTCGTCACACTGTTCGATTTTCAACTCTCGGCGCTGAGCCGTGCGTTGAAGATCCAGTGCACGAAAAATCCTATGATATCGTGGACGTCAAGTAACCGAGCATGTACTTTAATGTTAAAAAAATTGAGAAAACTGCATAAATGCAAATCATGAAATAAGCGAAGAAAATTAGTTAATTAAGTAAATCAGTTTATTTTAGTCATGAAGCTTTCTTAAGTCCAGCACACAATTCAGACCTGCTAACTGATTATTTCCTTTTAATATAACAGAAGAAGATATCTGAATCAATTGAATGACAAAGTAATCTTCTATGATTCAATGACTTAATACCAAATCCCTGTAAGTCTTACCCACCATTCAGACTTGTACAAAGCTGCGTATGCTAATTCTGCGCCAACGCATTTGCGGGCGACTGTACGTCTCTTATGGGAAGCTTAATCAGTGTCTTGCGCAGACACGGGTTATTGAATCGAAATTAAAACACTGGCTCCATGGTTTTAATAGTCGTGTTAGGTATGTATTTTAATTAAAATGAAATAGGCCCTGTGTATGCGGTAGTCTTTTCATCAAAGGGAATATAGAGATGAAATTAGGTTGAGCGAAAGATTGTGCTATGCAAAAAGGAAGTTGTGAAAATATTGATCGGTTTTTCTCTCTGAGGAGAATTTTTATTTGATAAGTTATAATAATACTAAGACATAGTATTCAGATTAGGTATAATATCTACGATAAACTAAGGGCCAATTTCACCAAGGAAACTGAACGCGAGCAGCATATCTAAACGTTCAGAAGCTGTCAGTGTCAATATTCCAAAATAATAGTGAAAGCTCTTGCACGTGGTTTACTAAACCTAACTAAACGCGTTTAGTCTTATTGGTGAAACTCAACCTTAGATGTTGCCATGCCCATTAAAAAAAATATGTTAATCCATGTCCATGACATAAGTTTTACATACCAAAACAAAGGTATTTTATTTTATTTATTTATAAAGGCACAGCAACAGCTTCTGTGTATCATATACCTATCATATGTACTATGGGAATAGCTCTGGACTTAGCAGTCACCGATCACAGGTTAACCAGCAATTTTATAAATAGGTTATAAGATAATACATATGTAGGTACTAATAATACAATTAACGCTCTAGAATTTAGAAATTATGGCAAAATACTTCTCAAACTTAAGATTCTTCAAGACAACAATGTTGCAATTTTGCCCACATAATTAAGAAAAGGACGGACCTAAGCAAATTAAATTGAAATAAAATAAATATGTGATCAGAATGTAAAATTTAGCTTCTATATTAAAGTATAAAAGGTATTTGCTAGTTTTTTTTTTTTCTGGGTGGGAAATCATCAAATAACTTCTCCCGCTCTGGGTGGAGCGGGAGGGCGTGTCAGACTTTTACTGACTAAAACCCACCCGTGTTCTCTCACTTTCCTGTGTGCCAGGGGCCGCGGTATCTCTTTCGAACAACCCGCACCCCTGGCAGGCATCGGCCCTTGCGGGCCCCATCAGTTGCTGATGACATCTCTTTGAGGCGCGCGTGGAACACAACGCACCGTCGACCCATGCTTGGTCCTTACCGGACAGCGAGCCACCCATCACTCGCCGTCCGCAAGCCCGCGCCTACGGTGGCCGGGAATCAGGGCGTCTCCTGCGAAGGCCACGGCTGTGAGGGCGCATGTACTGCATCTCCCTCACGTGCGCCGCCTCCCTCTTTGCGAGCATAACTGCTTCGCTGAAGGAGGCGACTGCTAGCCATGCCCTCTCGCTCCGTACCATGGCCTGGACCAGGGTCGGACGCGAGAGATCGCCGCCGCCGATCACCTCCACGAGGACACGGCGATGCTCCGCCCAAGCCGGGCAGACCTCCACCGTATGCTCCACCGTGTCCTCAGGGCGATCTTCGCAATGGAAACACCCGGGCGTTTCCTCCCGCCCTATCCGAAACAGGAACCTCCCGAAACAACCGTGTCCGGTGAGGACCTGTGTCAGGCGGAAGGTGAGGACGCCATGCCGCCTCTCAAGTCACTCCTCAAAGAGGGGACTTACCGCCGCAATCGTGGCGTGCCCAGCACTGGGTTGCGACAATCGGACTTTCCACGTCGCCATGAGATCCTGCCGGAGCTCTGTCCGCCGTGCCGCGATTTCCCGCGGCAGCGGAGTTACGCCCCGGCGTTTGGCCTACGCTCTGTACCTAAACGTCCTCGCGCTCACTTGGGAGTGGCGCGAGGACGTTTGCCTCCAGATCCCATGGCGGTAATCCGGCAAGGAGGCCCGCCGCCTCACCGGAGATCGTGCGGTAACCCCGGATCATCCGGATGGCCATGACCCTATGGGCCGCCTTCAACCGGCGTGCTGGTTGGCGCCTCAATGTAGGCGCCCACACCGGCGCCCCGTATAGGGCCATGGCCCGCACGACCCCCGCGTAGAGCCTCCGGCAGGAGGCGTTTGGCCCCCCTAGATTGGGCAGGAGCCGCTTCAAGGCAGCCCCGGCCCGCTCCAGTCTGGGAGCCAAACGTCGGAAGTGCTCCGCGAAGTTCCACCGGCTGTCGAGGACGAGTCCTAGGTACTTCATCGTCGACTCGACGCCGATGTGAACCCCTCCCAAGGTATTTGCTAGTTGATGTGATAAATGTGATGGGATGTGGCAATGTTGTGTAATGTTCAATTAAGCCTTGCCTTTTACAGGTATAATTAAGATAAGTTCTATGATTAATTCCTGGAATACATCAACGTGTGTTTCTTTTAGTCTTCAACCGTTCTCATTCTTGCATTTTCTCAACAAAAAACATAATTTTTGAAAAGGCCACACAAAATGTATAAACGATCAATAAACGCTTCCATAATGTAAAAAGAGGGAAAATGCATCGAAATGCACAGTACAATGTATATTCATTAGTAATTAAACGCAATAATGACGTAATAACAGTCATTGTGGCTGTGTAGGTGATTACTGCAAAAACTTCAGAAAACACCGCTGCATGGAAATAATGATAAACGTCATTAAATGTTTGATTTTTTGTTCAGATAATCTTCGCTTTGTAATTATAAGCCTGCACAGGAGTGTCATCTGAGAGGAAAATTGGATTTTACTTCAACCTGAAATAATTGCAGAAAAATTGAGCTATTTTTTAGGGTTCCGTACCGAAAGGATGTTATCAGGCCCCTTTTACTATGGCTCCACTATCCATCACAGAGCTGTATCTTTTGAACGGTAAGAGGTTGAAATTTTCACAGAGCGGTTATACTACCAAATCCGCCATAACAACAAATAATAAAATGGAAATTTTTTAAAAATTGTTTTTGTTCGTTCAAGATAAAAAGACACTGTATCTAGTGTTAAATGTTTTACGGTGGTACGGAACCCATCGAGTCCGAGTCCGACTCGTACTTGGACTGTCCTATACCTTCCTAATTACCAATGGAATCATTAAATGATTAACGTATGCATGTGTGAACAATTAGTTCTCTCCTTTGTTGCAGAGTTTTTGATCGCCCTGTAATTTTATACACCATAAGTGTAATTAATAAGTCAATTACTACTTACGAGTTGTAGGTCGTAGGTTTGAACTCAGACGAGCGCTTAAGTTTGTGTAAATTATACCATCCCTACTGCTCTCAAAACGTTGGAGGTTCATCGTGAGGAAATCGTCACATCCTAGAACCAAACATTCGAAGTTATATGATATCTACATAACCCGCACTTGGCCCGTGTGGTAGATTACGGGCCACTCCCCCTCACAGAGAGGAGGTCTGAGAAAGTGTAATTTATATTCTAAGTTGATATTTCTGTGTGATATTTTTAGCCGAATTCCCATTAGAATCTTTGCAATGCTGGCTGTTATGTAATTTGCAATTTTCGAGAATTTGCAGTGGGCTTTAAAAACGTAGACATGTATTAGAACACAAATAGCTGTAACATCGTAAACATTTCGTAGAAATTAAAATAGAATGTTCAGAACAAACTTAGGTACAGTCATCAAAAACATCCTTATTTATTTAATGGAAAACAAATACTTAGTTTATTTAATTCAATGTCATTTGAAAACAGCCATCGGTTTCTTACTAAACTTCAACTATATCTGACGAGGCTGGTTACTTAAATCTCTTTTGGCGATTGTACGAACTTGACTCGTACAGAAATCAAGATATAATTACATTAGCAACACGGCATGAAACCTTAAACTCGGCAGAATTACTGGGAGTGAAGGGCCTTTGAACGTAATTGGGCTATTATGACTAAATATGGCGAGGTCCCTATAAAGGCTGTTTAAACATGTTAGATTGAAAACAACTGCGGTAACTTGTTGCCTTGTTTAGTTTTAAATCCCTTCTAAATCATACGTTTGAAGTAAATATTTGTCTGTCTTGAGATTTTTTACTTTCCAATCTTCTACTATACTCTTTATTTTTAATAGGTATAGGTTTTATTACGACTTCTGGGGCATATGAAGGTTTTGTGCTGAATATTCTTACCCATATCTAGGTGTGTGGGTAAAAATCATACCTCCTCATTATCTTTTAAGGTACACCACACCTAAGTAACTTTTTGTAAAGCAACATTTTGTAAAATGATAACATTTAGTAACTTTCTATAACTTTTGCAGCTTTTATTTTTGTCATCCGTTGTTGTCCAGTAACACTTGTAAACGTTGCTCCACAAAAAGTAACTTTTGTGTGGATGTACCTTTACGGATTAATTATTGTAAATAAATAGATTTGGTGTTAATTTTGAACAAAGTTAGCGTCAAATTTCCGTATTTTATGTTAAGTTAAACCATATTATGTTGTACCTACGTCAAGTTTGACAAAAATGTAAAAAAGTTTTTTTTTTGTTTTCACTGTAGGTAGGTAATAATTGCAATAACACTTATTTAAACCTGTAATGACTGTTTTTATTTTATCTGCAACGAATACATCATTTTTAGGAACATCTATTTCATTTTTCAGTCGACGTAGATAAGATCTTTTGTATAATAATTGCAATATCCTTATAAAACTTGCAACACACGAACAACATTTTAATAGATGTTCGATTTATGTACTAGAGTTGAATGAATAATGTGATGTAATTAAAAATTATAATGAGAAAATTTGCATCAATGATTGTCAACGTCCTCTGCGGATAAAATCTATGATGGATTGCTTTGATGTTATTATTCGTACTGAATTTAGTTGGAAAACACTTAATGTACTCGTAGGTAGATAGGTTCAGCTAAACTGGCACCGTTTGGTCTATGGTCGCACCATGTTTATATACCAAGATACCATCTGTGCCTCAGAAATTACGTTCAACTGTTGGTTACTGCTCGTCAGAAGCCCGAAACTATAACAATCATTCTTACCAAGGGGTATCGTATTACCCAGTAACTGGGTTGTGGATGTCAGATAGGCTGCCGCTCCTTATAAAATACTGGTATTCAGCTGCATCCGGTTTTACTGCAAGCTGACCCCAACATGGTTGGGAAAAGGCTAAGTAGATAATGATGTAGGTTGAAAGGCTAAGTTGGTACCTAAGGAAGCACTTCAGAATGACGATGTAGAGCAATGAAAACCAGAATAGGTGCAGTCAATGGCTCACACAAAGAAAATGGCCTGTCACCACCGGTATGCCGTTGATTGTAGCAGAATGACGTATATGAATTTCGATGACAGTGACAGAAGCTGCAGACTGAAGAAAAGATTACGAGAATTATGACATGGATTTTTTTTTTTCGTTGGGGAATTATCAAATAACTTCACACGCTCTGTGTGGAGCAGGAGGGCGTGTCAGACTTTTACTGACTAAAACCCACCCGTGTTCCTTTAGTTGCCTGTGTGCCAGGGGCCACGGTATCGCTTTCGAACAACCCGCACCCCTGGCAGGTATCGGCCCTTGCGGATCCCACCAGTTGATGTTGACATCTCTTTGAGGCGCGCGTGGAACACAATGCGCCGTCGACCCGGGCTGGTCCTTACCGGACAGTGAGCTACCCATTACCTACTCGCCATCCACAAGCCTGCGCCTACGGTGGCCGAGAATTAGCCTAGGATTCCCGACGCCCAGGGCGTCTCTTGCGGCGATTAGGGCCGTGAGGGCACATATACTGCCTCTCCCTCACGTGCGCTGCCTCCCTCTTTGCGAGCATTACTGCTTCGTAGAAGGAGGTGACGGCTACCCAAGCACTCTCGCTCCGAACCATGGCCTGGACCAGGGCCGGACGCCAGAGATCGCCGCCGCTGATCGCCTCCACAAGGACACGGCGGTGCTCCGCCCAAGCCGGGTAGACCTCTACCATATACTCCACCGTGTCAAGGCGATCTACGCAGTGGAATCACCCGGGCGTTTTGGAACCTTATCCGAAACAGGAACCTCCCGAATCAAAATGACATGGCTTAGAAGGAAATAAACGCTGCGCTAGAGTGACGTATAGGTGGTCAGAGGAAAAACTACCGGCTTTTACTATAATGTTATTACTCATAATTTTGTTATGTTTATACACATAAAAAATAACCACCCAACTTGAATTTGTAGAAATGATCGTTAAGAAAACGACAGAAGTGTAAAAATTAAAAGAAAAAATATTACTGAGTTTCTCTCTTCGTGTAGTTTTACTTCTATCATTAAAAAAACAAGATAGCAATATAAATTAACGCAGATATTAAAACATTAACACATAAAACATAGAAACGATTGATTACGGCTCAGTACACACCTGCGGTACGCCTGACATTCGTTCAACGTACACTATTAATACTACGACGAATATTACGTGTGAAACCCTATTTTAAAAACACAACACATAAATTACTCGCAAATGAAAAAATAAAATAAAACAAGAACATGCTACAAGTTATTTAAAGCTAAACCAGATGAAGAATAGTTTTTTCTTCCCCTATATTTTATAGCGGCTAAAAGTTGCCATCAATAATTGAAGTTGTGTCTCTCGGGAGAAGGGCTTACCGTATGCCTGACGTGTGGGTACTTATAGTTGGCGGGTCAGTTAATATTGACGGTGTGTACGTGGCTTTAGTTCGGAAGTTACTTCAGAAACAAAAATCAAAGTTTTGTAATTAAGTAGGAATTATTTGTGGGGTGTGTGGAGTTGACAATCTCAAATTGTACTTGTAAATGTGGAATTACTAGAAGTTGATTTAAATTTTTAGACTGTGAAGTTATCTAGGCAGGCACTTACTGTACCTACAATTACTGTAAATCCTACTTTCAATCCTACTAGACTGTAATAAGTTAATGTGATTTTTTATGTTTGGATGTTTAGATGTTTGTTACTCAATCACCCGAATATGACTGAACAGATTTGCATGAAATTTGGCACACAGCGATATTATAACCTGGATTAAAACATAGAATGACTTTTTATCTTGGTAGTACGTTCTCATAGGATATGTTTCGACCTCCACCCGGGCGAAGCCGCTGGCAAAAAGTAGTCTACTATAAAAGTTCAGAAAACTAAAACAAAACTTCTTTGCAAGCAAAAACCTGCCAACCTGTAATAGCTTGGAAGGTGTACACAAGAAGCCTTATCCTGATCCAACCAATACAAAAGTGCCATTTAAAAAAACACGACGCACACTGCATACAAAACTTGCGCACGCGGCAATGAGAAACTTGCAACGGTAGTATGCATATATATGTATAGATTTATGTATACCAACACTTTAGCAAGAATTCTGCCATATCATCGCGCCGCCATTGCAAGCACGGACCAACCCGCGACTGCTAATCCCTTTACGAAATATTTATTCCTTTTTCAACCATTCGAGTTTTAGAAGTTTTTTTTGTGTACCCTTTTATGCATATTTAACACAGGTCGCGACTTACAGGCGGGGAGATGCGGGAGATATTATCATGTGATCTGGTCCGGACTAAGTAGTATGTAGTATATAAGTCTTTTGTAAGTTATGGTATGTGTGGAGGAATTCTTTAAGACCGGTTCTATGTTAGTGTTTTGAAAGTAGGTATGCTAGCTTTTTGTGGGCTTAGAGTTACGGTAATTAATCGTAGATAGGTATAAATTGGGAAGGTATAGTAAATGTTTAATGCTGAACGTGAACTTTGTTTTTAGGCTTTGCTACGTATGTATTAGCATGGCAGGGACGATATTTGGCTAGATAGAAGAAATAAAATTATAGTATACACAGGCACCAAAAGAGATAAGTGACCAGGGTCGTCGCCTAGAAAACGATTCATGTTTTCAGATGAAGATTAATTTTATAAATTCACTGTTGGTTTTCTATGAATTAAATTAAATTTTAATCGAAAACATCCATAGCTTTCCTACTAAACTTCAACGAAATCCGACGACCCTGGTTATAATCTCTTTTGGTGGCCATACAAGTCAGCCTTTAAGTCAAGAATTGATTTAATTGTCTGTACCTACCTAATCTTTGTTCAATGTAATATTGTATCAATGTGTAGCCACAAAATACACAAGGTACTAAATTGAAGATAATCGAATTCATTCTTGTCGATGTATAGGTACATAATTTTCAGGCTAAAGTGCCACGAATTTAGGCTTTGCACAGTGCTCTGTGCAAAGCCTAAATTCGTGTCACTGTCGCATAAATTACACCTCCTTGGCTGTAAATGACAATAATTATTCATTTATACCGAATCATAGCAGGTGGCAAAACAAATACAGTTAAATATACCTAGCAAAAATATGTAATTGATATTACGTTAAAAACCATGATATGATTGGCACATTTCAGTATCACAAATTACGAGTAGTCAGGTGTAGGTCTTCAATACACGCTAAAGCAGTGCACACACTATAATCTATAGATATCGAACAGCTAATTACAAAAGCACAAAAAAGGCTTTATAAGCACGAACGGCTTTAAGTGGCGACCACACTGGCATACCTTTAGCATAATATTATTTGAGCCATAATTTACCGCGGTCTCCGAGACCGAACGCTTGATTTATTTATGAGCCCATACTGACTCCGCCACTAATCTTTAGTGGAATTTAATTTGTTATTTATTTACTAATCGCCGCTAGTAACTGTAGAACAGGTAGGGTTATGCATGTCATTAAGGATGGTTGGTTTAAGGGGAGGCTATTTTTGGGATGTTTGGGTTCTGTAGGAAAAGTCGGAAGTTGGGGAATAGAAAGAAGTTGTACAAGGAATTTATGCAGTTTTATTTTTAATCAGCATGCGATCGTGGTCTCTATTGCTTCTCGAATCGTGCGCACCGATAAATAATCTTAAATTAGAACATAGGCTTTCATGGGCTTGTGGCTAAGAAATAATAGCTGCACGGTTCGATCGACCAGGTTAAGCTACGTTTGCCGCGGTTGGCCCGTGGATGGGTGACTTCTCTTTCTTCATCTTTATATACCAAGACGTGACGAGACCGTGACTTGGAAAGTACCTACGTCAAGCCGTTGGTCCCGGCTGTCATTCGTGGATCTTTGACAGTCGTTACGGGTCGTCAGAAGCCCGACAGTGTGACAACCAGTCTCATCAATGGGTATCGTATTGCCCAGTAACTAGAGGTGGAGGTCAGATAGGCAGTCGCTCCATGTAAAATACTGGTAAACAGTTGAATTCGGTTAGACTGGAAGCCGAACCCAACATAGTTGGGAAAAAGCTAGGCAGATATCATGGTTTTCAGAGGTCATCAAAGTTTCAATTGGTTAAAGCTAAATATTTTTATAAAGATAGAAGTTGTATTGCCAAATCTTTTGTAATGATTACTGATAAACTGGAGCCATGAACAAAAACATAATTGAAGAGTTTAGAAGAAGATTATTAACGGAATATTGATGGATTTTCTTGATCAATAGTGACTTTTCAGGGAATTTCCTTTAAAACGTTTTTTACAATAACTGAAAATAACATAGTAGGTACATACTTCGATGAATGTTGTTATAATTATTAGGTATGTGTTAGTTGACGTCATGCCCAGTTCTTTTGAAAAACCATTTTCAATATTTATTTTATTTGTAGTTGCTCTGTTAGCCATAGTCAAAGGACGCAATATAATTAATATTATTTATGACACAAGTTGTGCTTTCATATTTAAATAAGGTGTTACTTGTTTTGCTTATTTTATTTATTTTAGCTAAACTATATCCATGTTTACTTGTCCATGTTGACATTTCATACAAAATAATAAATATTAATTTAATTCAACTAAACGGATATAATCAAACGGCTATTAGAATCAAGTGATAAATAATAATCTATTTACGATGAATAAAATGTTAATAATTGCTCTAGATTAACTTAACCCGTTTTATAGTTAAGTTTTTGTTAACGATCGAAATTATTCGCGTGTGGGTCTTATCGTTGTAAGGAATTTGGGGTATAAGTAGCTTGTTAGTTGGTCAATATCTGGCTGTTACAATCTTTTGCCTAGAGAAACCTAATTTACTAAACTAAAGGCTCTCATGGACAGGCGCGACGCGAATCTAGTACAACATTTTCCATGAAAACTTAATGGAAGTTGTTCTACTAGAGTGTCGTTGTGCCTGTCTGCGGGGGGACCTTTACTACTTGGAATCTCTGACAGAAATACTCTGATATTTACTTTTGGCTTTTGAACATACGAAACATCTCCCAAGATATTCTCAGAAATAACTGATAGTGTTATTAAAAAATTTCCAGGTAGGTACTCAGTATCTATCTGTGCACTTCAATTTATATGGAGTCAGAACAACATGTTTTTTCTTCCATATTTGTCTACGAGTTGTCTTCTTGGTAGTCTTCTTTCTAGCCAAATAGATCAGTCAATTTTTCACACATTCCATCTATCGTTTATTTTGTCTTCCCCTACTCTTAAAGCCATCCACGTTCTGACTAAAAACTTTCCTGAATAATCTTATTGCAATTAGTTACACAACAGTATTATGCATAATTGCATTACTTAATCCTGTTGCAAATCTAAGTATTGTTTACTCTAAATACCGAAATAACCAGTCACAATAGAAACAAGTTCACATAAATTATACAAACCTTACATTGGCACGAATAGGTTTAATCTAACGAGACTAGGTTCCCTAATGTATTTTCAATGTCCATTTCAAGATAATTGAAAACCTTTGCTACTATGACTCAATAATTTATATCAGATTACGTTCGTATAATGCGATATTTAACTGCTTATGCCTATCAGTGCCTACACATAAATAATTATATGGAATCACGGATAATTTTATAGCTTTTAAATTGATTTTACGGGGTCCAAAATAAAGGCTGAGGTGCTCGTCTTAAAAAATAATTGAATAAAATTGGCCTGTTTTAACTTTCGGCCACAAATTGTGGTTCATAATAATTATGCTTTTAATTTTAATTAAATGAATCCCTGCAAAAATCTTAACAATCCGCTGAGATTAATTGGCGTTGTTGTCATTAACTCAAGCTTTCACGATGACCTGAGGTATAACACTTAAGGCAGAGGATACAAGGCTTAAGGGTCAGCTTTCTAATGGGTGTTCATAAAGACTGTAGCTTTTATTTTGCCTATATGACGGTTCAGAAACTTTCAGGGCCGTAATGTAATTGGCACACTGCCTATCGTTTTTCCTACAATATTGGAGCTGCTTACGTAAAGCTAACAGCACATTACTGTGTTGGTGTTGTCGTGACGTGGAATACACCAATCAAACGAATTTGTTCAGGACTACGTCAAATCACAACGAGTTTTGATTGGCTAAAACTGCGCCAGAAGGCGACACGACACGGCTCAGAAAGGTAAATCCGGCTTAACTGAACATCAGTAATTCACATAGATGTAATAGTCACGTTCTTAATTTGCACACCATTAGCATCACAATAATCCTTTGATCATTTAGTGCCTGCCTACCTCATAAATATAATTATATTCTCTCTTCAACGAAGGGTTCTTTCAAACAATTTTCACACGATTTTTCCAAACGACTTAATTTCTACGTGTTAATACCACAGTTGGGGTATGTAACTAGTGCTAAATAACTGTGTATTGAATTCTTATAAGCCATCAGACGGCACGCACGTGGGGCGGTGGCTTCCACCTCTCCTTGAGTTATGACCACCAAACATGTAACACGACCTAGCCGTCTGCCAACTCTATTTGCATACTTCGGCTTGTTGCAGTCGGGCGACTGTTGACTGGTGCGACTAAAATCCATCCGAAATTATTTGAGCATTCTGAAGATAACAGAGGGCCTACAAAAAGTGACATTATATCAAATAACGTAATTTGGTTTGACGTAAGTTTGTCAATCCTGTTGAAAGTCGTTGTAGAAATACGAAAGGCTTTGAAAGCGATTCCTTCTTGTCTAGTCCCTCTAGTGTACTTAGCACTACATATTATAAAACAAAGTGCACCCGCCGCGTCTATCTGTCTTTTTAAATGCGATAAACTCAAAACTACCGAAAGGATTTTATACAGTTTCCACTAAAAGACGTAAAAATTGATGAAGAAGTTGAGGTGTATAATTGATTACGGTTTTGTGTAAAATGGCAGAATCTGAGGATCATTGTTGAAGATGTCGAAAAAATCATGCTGACTGGGAGTTTTACTGGAGTGTGCCGCATAAACTAATACAGTTATATGATAACCCCGGTAAATTATCCCTGTAGTACGTTTCCGTGGGATATTTTCCGACATCCAAGGGAGCAAATCCGCGGGCAAAAGCTCGTTAACAATATATTCAATAACTTAGCTAGAGAGTCTTACGAAAGAAGATGATTGACTATTCTAACAATAGTAAAGAAGAAGGAGGCTTAGTTCCAAAAGTAAACATCTTTCTGCTGAATGAAGCTTTATGCTGATAAGAACACGGTAATATTTTAAAGCAAATTAGTTACTAATTCTTCTAGAAAACGCCGAGACTACTGACTAGTATACAAAAGAAGGCTTCGTTAAAGACCAAGTGGAACAGCAAGATAGTCACTTAAAAGGAAACAAAGATGGCTCGATACGCATGTGTGCCTAACACGCATCATTTGTAAAAAAATATTGCTCTCTAATAGAGCCGTAAGTATCACAATAAATTCTCATAGTATGATCTGCTGCAGCATTGTTTAATAGAGGCACTAAATCAATTGATTCACTATTCATATGTCAACGAATAAATCCAAATTATAAAGATTTGATTCAAAACAGTCGATGTTATGGTATTGTGACTTAACTATGAGATGTAGTGTGTTTATATCTATGTGTACTGTATTATAATGAAGAATATTGGCACAGGCTTCAAATGAACTGATCAATGCAAGAGCTTCGTTTAAAATTCTTCTCGATCCAATAATGAGACTATAGTGTAGGTGAGGTTATATTTAGCGAATCCATAGTCGCTACAATGTCTTGCGATTCTGCGACAGTAGCCCATCTGCAATGGGCCTATTGGTTGAAATGTACATTTTAATAAGGCTTTGTCAAACCTACGGACTTGTTGTGTATAATAACAGAGTTTTGTCGTATGCTTGTAAGAGAAGTATTTATTTTCTTAAACAGGTCTTTGGCAATTTATAATGGTGTCATGTACCCAGTTGGTGTCTGCAACTCTGCAATCATCCCTGATGACAGTGGTATGATTTATACTAAGACATTCTTGTATTATTTTCTTTGGAAGTTTTTCTTGTTCTGAAATTATGTGTCGTGCGCTATGCAATATTTTTTGTTATTGAATCGTCTAGTTTCTTTACTCTTTCATTGAGCTGAATACTGATGATAGTTATCGTTATATTGTTGTTGAATGAAGGGAGTGCAATATCAGAATAAACATCATTGTGTGTCGTAAAAATTACTTAATCGACTTTCCCGCAACTATGCGTTGTATTTGACATAGCAATACTTTCATTAGTAGTAATCTATAGCCGAAAATCATCGATAAATTATATATCAAGATTTAAAACATAAATCTAGTAAACTCACAATCGGGTATATGTTTAAACTCGGCTTCGACTTCTCAGTACCTTTCTAGCAACTAAATAAAGGTGATGAGAATATCAATAAATCTAAATATTGATATACCGACCGTTTTCTCGTCATACTAAGAAATTAAAGTAACTACCTAGGTATGTTAAAAATAAATAGTAATACGTCGGTCACTATCATGAGGATGACAAGGAACCACATGCGTAAGAAATGCAAAAATAAACCAATTAAGAGAACATAGTTAGCTTTGACAAGGTCGAAACAGATTTGTGCTACTTATAACAATACGAATTTTGTATAATTTTGCCGAAACGCTGGGCCGCTGACATCTGCTCTGGTCTTTATATCGAGACATCTACGTGACAGGCGCTGTGGCATCCTGCGTCTTGTTACGTACTATTATCTCCCTGATATATAACTTTTTGATTTCGAATTCTATGTTTTTCACATTTTTACTAGACACTGTCCACTCGAAGCAATTATGTGCTGACTTTTAAATCACTCTTCCCCATTTAAAATAGAACTTTTTCAAACAATTACGAAATTGTTACACAGAGCCAGAATTTGAAATAATGTGCCGTGAAGAAAAAGAACAAATAGTTTACTGGATGCTCCCGAATTCTAATTTAAAGCAGATTAACCCTTGAATAACCCAATTCACGCTTAAAGGTTAGGATCCGTCAAATGAAACGTCATAGTGACTACACACTTTCCCCATCATTAGGATACGAGAAGAAGAAAAAAGGCTTCGGATGTTCAGTTGTAAGCGCCCGCCAACAAAGCCATTATGCCTTATTATGGACTCCATCCATCAGCCAGCCATATCGATCCAACATTAATGCATGCTAATGCTTTATAAATAGATATATAATTTGTTTTGTCTCCACCTCGGCATCCAATTGATGGATTGTTTTATTTCTATTACATCAAACTGTTGGTTTTTGATAGAGGCGTGGCCATTGCTGCCGTTATTAGTTTAACCGACGAAGCTAAATCATCTATGATTTCACGGTAGCGGTAAAAAAGTGTGAATCGAGCCGTTCATAATTTTGATTATTCTCGCGGTGGAAAAATCATTAATAAGACGAGATATTTTACCGTTATCATCTTAAATCTACAATAAAATTATCGTAAATATTTCCACTTACTTGTTCCTAGATGTACTCGCTTCATCCATGGATATATCTGCGGAGGATTGGCCGAAGAGTTCGACGCTGAAGACTTAGAATTCTTGGTGTTTGCGTTAGAATTATTAGCCTCATTGCTCTCGTTGCTTGATGTGCTGGAGGCAGGACTGGATATATTCTGATTCACATTAGCCTTGTGTTCTACTGGAGAAGCGATGGGCGTAGTTAGGCCTAGTTTAGTACTTGTAGTTGCACTAGAAGTTTGTCCACCGACGACACCGAAACCAGGCGACGTTCGACCTGGTCCAGAAGATGTGGATAGGTCTTGAGGGGATGCTACTCCAGTTGTAGAGGTCGAATCCGCGAATTTACAACTAGCTCCAGCAGCTTGGCTGGGTGGTGTGGACATCAGGTTGGGCGACAGTGCCCCTGGACTCGGGTTTGAGTGCTGATGCATATGGCTCGCTGTGCTACCTAGTCTTTGAGGATGTAGCTGTGTGTAATCTATCATAGATTGCGGTTGCATATGCGCTCCGGTAGCAGGCGTCCCATATGGATGTTGTGGATAATGATGTCCAACTTGCGGCGGCGAATAGCAAGTATTCGGGTACGCTGAAGCTCCCGCATTAGGATTGTAGTAATCAGCTCCTGGTGTTGGCAGCCCGGGATGACCAGCTTGCTCGACGGGCGTCCCAGTACGCCCGGGCGCTTGGTTCCCATAACAGGAAGCGAGCGAGTTGACGAACTGGTAGGAGCTCATCCCTGCGTTATAATTTAATTCGTTCATCGATAACAGCGTGTGTTTATCCTTCTTCTCAAGTTCACTCGGCAGTTGTCATCGTTTGGACGAGCACTGAATAGTCTAGTTGGACATGTTAAGTGCTACTGATGTTCGCGGTCCGTTTCAATTGTCCCCGTAGAGTGGAGCTTGATTGATGGACCTGTGATAAAATGAGACACATTAGTCGGTCAAGTGCGTCGTCTCGTTATACGTGATAAATGTTGTAATACAGATCGTATCATGAGTGTTTGATTTAAATATGTATTGTGTTTCGCCTGATTTGAAATATGGTTGTACAAATGTTTTATACTATGACCTAACGATAATATTTCGTTGCATTAAGTGTACAGGTAGTGATGTCTATTTAACAGTCCCACATATTTATTACCTTCATTGAGCTTCTTATAACTCTGACTGTCAAAAAAAAAATTCTGAACACATACAAGAACTATGAAGATCTGTTATTATAATATGAGGAATTCTGGTTTGAAGAGTGAAATGGGTTAGTATCTTTTTGAAACCCTTTAAAAACCTCGTATTTTTATGTGCCCTTTTCAAGTATTCGCCAGGGTGGCCCATAATCATTTTCGATAGCAAAGTTCGCAACGTGGTTCATTTTACGGTCACTTTTGTTTTTACGGTACCTACTCAGTAGTAGTTGCATAAATCACTACACACGTGTAACACTTGCGACACGTTGGGGGTCTATTCTAAAACAATAAATTAATATAGGGATGTGACTTCCTAAAGCGCAGTACACATGTCAAGTCAAGTGCGGAAAAAACTGTAGCTCAGCCACGTGGTAGGGCTATAAAAGTGTCCGCAGAGGTTTATGGGTGTAAGCGGTAGGCCGAATGTGACTTCTCCCGATTTATGTACTCCGCTCCGTGCATACATCTTTATGAGCAAATTAGCAGTCATTGTGCACCCGATTTATTTGTCGCATTTGCTCGCTGAATGATATATGTGTGAATTTCGGCCAGACATCGCCGTAATCATACTTCTTATATGCATAAATAACGATTTTAGCGTATTTTGTTAAGATTTTTTTGATACTTTACTGGATTATTTAGGTTCTGTTGCTGAGATCTTTTTAAATTATTTTTAGTAATATCTGATTTATGAATGATAAAAGTTGATCATTCATCATAATTATTGTGCTACAAATAGTTTTTTTTTGGTAATTTTACCTCCAGTATAAGCAAATGTTGAATAACAGTCAATATATCAAGTTTTAATGGATTTTTGCGCCGCTTCATAATATATGCATAATGGCTAATCTTCATAATTAAATAATAAAACTAAGCAGTTAACAAAATTTATCACACATTAAGTAGATAATTATCATAATAATGTTATTTATAATATCAGGATTCATAAAAATACTGAACAAAATTATCGCAGAACATTCAAGTTCAAGATAATCGATTTGGTTAGAGCAGAATAAGAGAAAATCTACCTTAGAGAGATCCAAATACATTGAAGAATTTAGTTGCCTATAGAATACTATAAATATACATACCTACATACACATTGAACGATAAGAAATAAAATATGAAAAAGTCAACCCGTATGGTCGTATGTACCAGGAGCTGATTGCTTATTTTTCTTGAGGTAAAATAGTTTTTAACTAAAAGTACTGTATTTCAAAGAAACCTACCGCAAGCAACACGTCGTATCCTATGGACGTAAAATAAGTGTGAACTAATCTGTAAAAACGATATTGACGAATCTGCAGAGAAAGGAGTATTCATAAAACGAATAAACTGTAATAAAACCTACAGTTAAAAAAGCTTCTATTTCTTGAATTACAATGTAACATGAGTAATTAGAAGTAGCAGCTTCCGCCATGCTTATTTCAAAGACTTCCTTAAGGCTTCTTTCTGACTTCAAAGAGGCTTCATAAGAATAAAAAATTAAATCTGAAGACAGCGACATACTTAATTATTAGATAATTATATTACTTCTTTAACTCCTGATTCTAATATTGTACTGTTTTGTTCTTATTCTACTCTAACCAATACATTTTTACCAACTCTTTATCCTCTACGACCAATGTAGCATTTAACCAATAAATGTTATCTAGTTTCCCCATTTGCTGTTCAGTACTCCATCTCATTGTTTCCTATTCTCCATCGTGTGACATACAGACACATGTGTTCAGTTTATTTCAGTTTAGAATTTTTGTCACTCCCGTCCGGTCCGCATTAAATGGGCCGAACGATTTCATTGCTTTTGTTTTTTTCTTTTAAACTTTTTTCTTGCAGCTCAGTTGTTTATTCCCAGACATCCTTTGATGAGCATGCCTCGAATGTCTGTTTTAATTTTAATTCGGCACTTTGATAGCTTTTATTGTGTCGTTTGGTATTAACGGTAACTTGCTAGCTGTGTTTTATGTCGTGGTTATTTGATAGGACTTCAGAAGGTTATCTAGTTTTCTAGCTTTTTGATGATTTGATGAGATTGTTAATGATATAATCATGGATCTGAATGAAGAGTTATGTTCGTTTTTTACCTTCTCTATCAGCTTAAACATCACCACTTGATTTTTGTCCTGTCGTGGACAGAGCAACTATTCAAACTAATCAGAATATACCTAACTCTCATGATATGATTTATTGATAAAATAATACATTACTTACACAATAAAATCAACAAAAGTTAAAGAGATCTCACCAAGTAACTCAAATAAATATAAATCGAGCTATAAAATTATTTTAATATCCACTAATGCCAAAAAGCTCCCGGGATATAATAACTTTTAATGTTCCGTGTCAATTGGACAGTTTGAATCCACAGCGTCCTGGGAGATTTACTGCGACACGCTTTGATATCTCGACGCGTGCCTTTTCAAATTTAACTGTATCAATTGACGATAATTTTCTAAACCTTCAGAAAAAAATATGATGACCAATAAAGATAATTTTATATACTCACTCCAATTCAAAACTTAGAGTGACCAACAGCGGCAACAGCCAACTTTGCGAACAATCACAACCAATTGTTGACAAAATCACAAAACATCCCACAAGTTTATTTGCAGACACTTTTCACAGAAAAAAATATTTTACCAAAAAAAAAACAAGAATCATAGAACAACAAAATCTACTAAAATCAAATACAACCGTTACAGTCTATTCAAGAATCGAACTTCGAACTTTAAAATTCGGAAAACTTCGGTGCGTGTCGTCGCGGCGAAAAACGACTCGTGTTTTCCCGGCGTTCGAGCGTCGAGTGCAGCGCGCGTCTGACGACGAGGTGAGCGGCTGAGTTGACGCGGCGTCAAACTAGCGGCGGGCGGGGCGAGCGGGGCGGGGCGCACCTGAGCCCACCACGTGCGAGCCCGCTCCGCTCTCTCTCCACTCGCAACGCTCCCGCTCACGCGCTCGCTCCTTCGATTAGCGTAATTAGGGTACACCGTCGCAACACCACGTATCCGATTTCAATGGACCGATTGATGGTTATGGATGGTAAATGGTGAACGATTGTCGGTAGCCGTGAACTGCAATCTTTTTACCATTTTTGGTCGCTTTTCTACGTTGGAAATTTTGTTGAATGACTTTCAGTTTCAAGGGTTTCTCCGCCTATTTTTATTTAGATTGTAGGCGTTTCGTGGCATGGTCTTGTTGCATTATTGTGATTGGTGTTTAGTGCCTTTTGTTCCCCAGTAGCACAGTGTGTATTCACAGCAGAATAAATCTATATAATTTGGAACTTCACTTGTAAATCTTTCCTGGATGAAAAAGTTTTATTTTGTTTTCTGGCCTACATTATTATTGAACCAATTGCGGCTTAAATAATAAAAATACTAGAATTGTGAAATTTTACACCGATTGTTACATTCCCTATTTTTGTTGCCTGTAACATCGTCATAATTATCACATACCGCAAACACACACATACGAAAAGCGGTAACATAACTCGTCAAGCAAAGTGCTTAGTCCTAGTCTAGATGAGCGGACAAGGGCCATGCATCACTCTTGACGCACGCCGTCTTGCTGAGGAGTAAAAATTACCACACACCGCATAAATGTATCACTAGCCTATATTTTCATAATCACAAGCAGATGTATGGCCGTAGCCTAGCTGCTTAGCTATGGGAATTTTAAAATAGGAACACTTAGTTAATTTATCCTAGCAGTTACTAAAGGGACTACATTTTTACTCAGTGCGTTTCAATCCAGGTTCATAATAAATATGTTCGAATTTCGACGACGAGTTTGGTTTTCGTTTGCTGAAAATTCAATCCAATTTTTCAGAGTAAACAAATGGGACATCAGAGGGGAAATTCTCGTTATTTTAAGAACGTTCACAGTCTCATCTCAGTCTCAATCTGTCTAATATACCTTGGGTTTCTATATATTTTTGACAAGTTTTTGACATTTGATTATCGCCCAGGTGAGACTTCGACTAGATTTTGAATGATTTTAATTACGTGAATTGGTCTTCAGAGAATCTTTATTTACTGTTGTGTCATGAATTTATTGGCCGAGTGCTTGAAAAGAGAAGATAGTTCAGATATGGAGTATTTACAATTAAATGGAAGTATTGGGATTTCCTGTAGGTAATTTTCATTCACCAAAATAATGATCAACAAGAACAAAGTAAGTAGGTACCAATCTACGTATTATTATACAGTCTTGTACTCGTGTCTGGTTCCACTAGGTACTTAATGCAAACTCATCTTGCTTTGCATTCAGTTTTTTGTCTCAATATATGTTTGGAAAAAATAATAACAACAACGGTGTTGATTACCTACACACGGCAAAAAAAATAATCAACCTCCATATTTATCAGGATTTAAAAACTTCAAACAATGCACCGCAAAACAAAATCGCCAAAAACACAAACCATTGCCAAGTGACTACAGCAAAAATCTCGCCATCAATTCAAATGGCATTCCTCAAATTCAGTGTATCACAAACAGTTTGTAAAGTCGCCACGATCCGCTAACGACTCACATTTGTCTTGTACACTGGCTTAATTATAATTAACTGCTAATTATGACGATAGTACGCCACTTGCTGACGACCCCACTGACTAATAGCGTGATGCTACAGTTGGATTTATTGTTTTTTCACACGATTCTCAACCAAATACTATTCGTTAGTAAGTATATGTTTTGGTACATAATGCAAATGAAGTTCATGGTTTAATGTAAGGCTTTTAAGTTTTAACTACGGCTTTCGTCATGGCTGCGTATTATGTTAAGCTGTGTGTAATTTACAAGAAAGCTGTGTTAGACGTTATTGTTTTTACTAATGACGAAAAGTAATTTGCATGCAAAGAGCTATCTAAGGAAAGATTTAAGAAAATATTGGTTTAAATAACAGCAGTACTATTTTTAATAATTGACGAATATTCAAAGAATTTAATACTGATGTTCCTACCTATAATAATATATCAGAGCCAGAGAAAAAAGATAACTTTTCTTGATTTGGGACACGTTACTTGGAAACATAAACAAAACAATGGAAATACATGTATTATCTTGTCCCTGACAGTAGATTTTTTATATATAATGAATAGAGAGTCTAAAGAGATGTGTGCCAATTTGTTCAGTTTCAATTTCAACGTATAGAAGATAAAGTATTGTCTGACTTCGAAGCATAAATGGCAATCTTACAACACATGGTCAAAACCATGTGTTGTAAGATTGCCATGCTGCTATGTTGAATTCTGGTCTAACAACAGAAAGTATTATAATCTTCAGTAGTCTCCTTATTTGTCCTTATATGATGTGTAGATGCTGCTACTGTTAGAACTTGATCAGATTCGATTGTAGCTTATTCCTTATCAAAATCAGGTTTCAAAATGTACAGACATATCAAAATGTAATCAATATTATAGCTGGTTATTCCAGTCATGACACAACCCTTGTCGAAGATTCCTTGGAGCAAAGTCTATTTCAGCTGATGCTTTTTGCTTGGACAGGTTACAGAAGAAGATTTTGAGTAGTATCTTCTGCGATTAGGATGTGGTCTATCTATATCTTACCACTACTTATGTCTAAAGTATTCTATTATCTAATCTAATTCTGAGAATTTAAGGGATAGCCATTTTATTAAATAAATACTTGCCTTAGCTCTCGTGACAAAAATATATAGACTAGGTAATTTAAATCTGCTCAGCATACTTAGATAGGGAGATTGTTCAGGAGATTCAACCTTTACGAAATCATTTGGCAGGAATTCAAGTGACACAAGACACATAATCTCGGCTTAGAGTAAACTATACAATGTGTCGAAGCAGACTAGCACATCTGGCCTTACCCAACCTTCATCACCTACAAACAACAATAGCATTGTGTCCATACTAGCTACCATTTAATTTATCGTAAATTCTACGATCAGCTCCTACATTAACATAAACTTATGTATCACCACTAACTCCTACTGGTTCAGGTATGTCCATACTACTTTGTTAGTCTCACAAAAAATTTGAAAGTCTGTCGGATGTCCCAAAAGACACCTACCCTACGTCCCGTGGGCCACAAAATTTATTACAACTTAATAATCGGCTAGTCACGCGACAAATGCACATGTGTGCCAACAACCTCGAAATAATTTACGACTTAAGGGTTACTCTATACCTGTCTCTGTTTCTTTTGCAATGAAAGAAAAAGATGCCCAATTAATATGTTTGTTTAAAAATCGTTTATTGGTATTTAATGGGGAACTGGTTTTTGGTTTTAAATAAATTAATTTCTAGGCGCAGGAATGTGGGGAATTTGAAGAGTTGTATCAGATTGGCGTTCTGACAGGACTCTTATGTCTTACTGGATTTTTGGAAATAGGATTGGAATTTCCTTAGATGGAGGTATCATTATATTATCTTTATAAGTAGGTGTATCTAGGTATCATAAGCTGCTAGAATCTTCAGAGATTTTTGACCAAAAAATAGTTATCTTAGTTATATAGTTTAAGTTAATGAAGGTAACAATTAATGCCATTACCTACATAATTGTTAGTCTATGGTAAGAAACAGATGTAGCTACTCGTACTACGTATTTTATAAAGGTCAGCAGAACATTTGTCTCACTTAAAGGTAGGTATTTATCACTATCTTTTCTAGATGGCAATCGACTAATGACTTCTTTAGTATTTATATTGACAGAAAAACTTTAATAGAAAGTAAATAAGTATTACTTATTATGATCTTTATGTCAAATAATATATTTTTTGTAGAGTAGCAATAATTTTTTTTCTTTAAGATTGTTTTTTTTGCTATTAATTTATTTTCGCATCTCTATTTACTTTTTACCCACCCCTATTACATGCAGGCACAATTATAAACAAAACGAATGTGTATTCCCCGATTCTTTGAAGTTCATTGTCTATAATTGTAGACATAATAGCAGCAATTGCACAACCCTTGAATGTAACTAGAACGTCACGCGTAACCGTGATACCCACATAATAACACATAATTACTTAATGCAACACTTAATTTGCAAATGAATAAAAAATTTGCATGTAATCATAATGGCAAATGTGTTGCTGTCTCTATCGCACTAGCTCGTTTAGTACGGGCGGGAGTGAGACGTTGGTTGAGTGAGCGCTACTCGGTTGTGGCAGCACGCGTATTGCAGCGTTCGTGGGCGCGGCTTCCTGCGTGATCCGACGGCTCCCGATTGGCCGCGACCGTCGCTGAAGTGGGGTGTAAACGAAAAAACTTCAAACAGTTTTATAGTTGAAAACTTTATGAAATTATACAAAAATTTCCTACTTTCTATCGTTTTTTGGCGACGTGATTGGAATGTGGAAGTTATTAGATCATGGTTTGTCGTGTTCGGGTGAAGGGTAAGTGACAATTTTATATTTATAAATCTGATACAGATATTTTGTTGCTGTCATTGACAGAGACCAGAAAAAGTAAACAAACCTAGTACCTAGCCACATACTAGAGAGCTAATATTTAATTTTATTAGACCTGCTGACAAACTACTGATCATCTTTTGGTAGATACAAATTGTTTAGAAATGAAAAATGTAGAGCCATACCAAAAGAATATTTTATTACTCTAGTTAGGTCATTTCGATTAGTATTTCGTTTTAATTACAATGGCAACAAAAATAATTGCCGTAAAAATGTGGAATAAATTAATCATGACTACTTATGTACTAGGCACTTATACGACGAAAGTGTAGGGGATTTATTTAGTTGATAGGTGGAGGTAAGGACCTGATTTTACAGATAAATATCAAATCTGTGAAAGGTTTCTATGATTTTTTTAGTAGCCCTGCTTTTGTGTTATACTTAGTAGTAACTTATATTTGAAAGAATTTGTTTACTTTGCTTTATTTAGTGTAGGCACTATCGCCCTTATTTATAAATGATGCTTACAGTTAAGTAATGATTAGCGTCAGTTAAGTAATGATTAGCGTCTGTTTAACCATACATTTTTGACGTTTGAACATCATTGAACTTTAATAAGCGTTTATGAATAAGGGGGCAGTTAAATGTTAAGGGGGTATTTAGCTCTTCTTGTGTGGTCTTCTTGTGGTTTTATGAAAAGGAAAAAGTCTTTCACTCGCTGTTTTTCCATGAGTGTCGTTGAAGAAGACTAGGAAAAGGAAATTAATAGCTCCAGACCCAGATAACAGTAGCACTTTCTGTCGATTTGTGTCAATATATAATTCTATAATACGACGGTCAAGTCACCAATCCGTTGAACAATAGGTAGCTTTACTTTTCAACATATCTGATCTCTAACATAAATAATATGGATTTTTTTTATTCCTCTAAAAATTTGACTGAAATGACGGAATCATCCTCTGCCAAGCCCTTTCTAAGCTGTGTTTTTTTTGAGGGTGGTAAATCATCAAATAACTTCTCCCGCTCTGGGTGGAACGGGACAGACTTTTACTGACTAAAATTCACCCGTGTTCCGTCAGTTGCCTGTGTGCTACGGGCCGCGGTTTCTCCTTCGAACAACCACGCACCCCTAGCAAGCATCGGCCCTTGCGGACCCCACCAGTTGGTGCTGACTTCTAAACTGTGTTGGAGTCAGTTTACTGCTGTCAAACCCGACGTAGCTGAATACTTACCACTATTTTACATGTGGCGACCGCCTAAAGAAAATGTTGATGTTCTTGGGTTTTAATCAAGGTTTAAGGGTGGAAGATGAAAACCGTGTTGCGTCGACCCCAAGAATCATGAGATAAGGGAAGGAACATGACGATGATAATGAATCAAAACCTAGGTTTCATTATCTAAAACACAGGAGTTCACTCCTATAACACTAACCCTAATAAGATACCTTCCCACTATGGCAAGTCTAGGAGATATTTCAGGTAAATGTCAATGTATAGGTTTAGGTTTAAAGATAAAAAAATTCAAAAAAGACACAAAGTCACTTACATGAGAACAAGGCTTAAAGTAAATTATTTATATGAAAGTTCGTCACAGACGTCATTGCCGTAATTATGATACATACATCCAATGCATTCAGCTTTTAGAAAAGGTGTAATTTGTCATTCAATATGCAGCTAATTGAGTTTTGAATGCATTAAATGAATGTATTTTTTTTATACATGAGGGTATTTTATTGTAAAATTGTGCTCCTTCAAAAGTTAACATTTTTTTGCCAAACTTAGTTCTCATCTTCGGTAAAATTAGAAAACTAGCTCGACGACTGCTACGTTGGGTTAGGTTAGGTTAAATGTCAATGTATCTAATACATATTAACTATAGGTAAGTATGCAATTGCTTTTCTTACTAGAATTAGTTACATTATTGACATAATACCTGTAAGTACTAGTAAGTAGTGTAGTATTTGACAGAGGGAGAAAAAAAATTCAAATTGAGTCGCTCCTCCTTTTTTGAAGTCGGTTAAAAATTAGGTTTTTATCATCATTCTATTGCAGTATACCAATTTATTTGGGGTTGTCGCAACATGTACTTTTTCTTCTATCGGTAGGGACCTACTATTCTATTAGACGTGTGCGATTGAGGGACGAAAGTAGCAGATCCGTCTGATTTATATCAATAACCTTCACCTACTTCAATTCACACATTCACAGGTTCTGCGAATTTTATATGATGTCTAGATGTTTTACACTGGTTCAAATCAAATCAAATCTCTTTATTGCGTTTAAGGTATGTTAGTTCGTAATTATTATTAAGTAGGTACAGTATTAACTTTAACGATTTCAATTAGAGGCACATATCACATACTGCCTACCAGGTAATTGATAGAAATAGAAATTCATTTCACGACCGACTGACTATTCATAAAATAAACATTAATTTGTCAGAGGTCAGCAAGTATCTGCGATACTTACTTACCGAGATAAAAATTATCGTATGTCGTATGATCTACATGTAAGGGAAATTTCCTCGAAATTCGTTCAGCCGTTTAAGTGCAATAGTCAACAGATAGACAGAGTTACTTTCGTATTTATAATATGGATATGGATATCGAGTAGTATGTTAAATTGATTAGTCAAAATGAGTACTACATCAGCAATTACCAGTGTTATTACTCTGACTCCTATGAAACGAAAAGTAAAGTGGAAAAGTTGCATAGGTACTTACCTACCTACCTACCTGTAATTGCACTGAAGCCTCTGCTTCTGTAGCTGTTTGACGGCAGATATAGGCATGATGGGAGCACCAACGCCTACCTACGTTTATAGTCCCCAAAGGGTTAGGCAGGGTTGTACCTTAGTTCCGTGTGTTGCCGGACGTAAAAGAATAGCACCATCCCATTTCTTCCCGTGGGTGTCGTAGAAGGCGACTAAGGGACTTACTAGGGAATGGGCAGCAGCGTTCGATATGCATTTTACCACCATACTGCGATCGCCAACCCGCCTGCCAAGCGTGGCGATTATGGCAAAACCCCCCTTTTGGGGGAGGTCTATGTCCAGCCGTGGACGTCTTTCGGCTGAAGTGTACCTATAGTACCTTTAAATTTCGCCAGTTATATGTAATAGGGGGCAAGTCTAGTACCATTCCTGATCGGAAAACGTAATATCATTTTGTCTGACCTGGGAGTTGACCCGAGGACCTCACAGTCAGAAATAGTGTTTGCAACCACAACACCAACCTATCTATTCTGTACACAATCTCACCGTGAAAATTTAGGTGAAGTGAGCTTGTAGTGAGCTGTCAATACTTAGTGTCAATCCCCGGCATCAAGTGGAATGATAGCTCACGTCAAACTCACTTCACCTTCGTTTTCACGGTGATATTTGTACAGAATAGACCGGCTGCATCACCTACAGCGGACCGCACCTACTGTCGTATTTTCTCTTTATCGGAACTGTATCTTATTGGTATGGTCTGTAGGATACATTTAGCTTGTTGCTTGACGAAAGCGACAACTGAAGCTCACTTTATTTGATGATTGAAATAAGATCTAGAACTAACCTATCTGCAGATTTTAATTAAATCATAAAGAATTCGGCGTTTAGATCGCCATATTACTACCGGTTGGATACCGGAGATTTCAAGTTAGTTGGATTCCTAACAGAATCAGCACTTAGTGGAATATTAATTTTAATATTTAGAAAAAAGTTTTTTTTTCAAACTCATTATCTTATATTATCATTAACATTAAAAATTATAACAATTAATTAATAAAAATAATGAAACTAGATCCTAACTTAACTAAAACTATTCAGTAATTTAAATATATCGTCCAAAAAATTTAAACTCATAAAGTGATTCTTATTTTAAAATCTCACATTCATAGCTTTCAAACTAATTTAATTCCTAGCTGTAAACTTAGGAGTCAACAGAATCTTTGTAAAGCTTAAAGCCTACTTTGAGCTTTAGTTTCCAATGTGTCTTTAACCATAAGTTTTAAAGAAAAATAACTCGAAACTGTAGTTTTTCACTTAGAACACCGAATCTCTTTATTCACGTATCCAATTAATTTAAAAGCAAGACTTTTTTTTCACAAAAACCGTCATCTATTGTAGTAACTGAAGATTGAATTGAATTCTACAGAAACCTTTTCCTTGACAGTAATTTTATTAATTACCTATGTATATCAAACCAACATACTTACTTAATTATAAAAATAATAATCAGACTAAGTACAATGTTCCCACTGCTGGGACACAGGCCTCATCTCTGCGAGAAGGAGTGGGCGGTAATTCACCATGCGGACCTCTGGGTCCGCGTGGTGAATTACCGCCAACTGGTACCGCAGGTTGGTAGATGTCACATGTTTTCGAATTTATGGTTCTAGGACATGTCGGTTTCCTCACGATATTTCCCTTCACCTCTTAAAACGGTGCAGTGGTGATGAAAAAATGTACACAAAGTAAAACACCTGTCTGGGTTCGAACCTACGACCTACAACTCGTAAGTCGCGGCTGTTACCACTAAGCCACCACAACTCATACACACTTACTTACTTACACATAATTTCCTTTTTTATTATTAGAAGAAATTATTAATTTACGGTAGTTTTGGTATAAAAATATTGTAACTCCATGCCTGAAAGTTCCTGAAAAGTAAACGAGAGCGAAACAGTATTTCGTCAACAGAGGCGCCATAGTCAGTTACAGCAGTAGGTAAATATTTGTATCGTGCGGGAATATAGATGGCGTTGATGTCGGTTTTTATATACAATCTTCTAAAAATTACCTAATGTGTTCTGTTTTTCAATGTTTCATGTACGTAAATTAAAATTGGAACTGTATTTTAACCGTTACAATACATATCTATAAAAATAACTTTATTTTGTTGGAAATTGTGTATTTAAGTACCATACTTTTGTAATGATTCTTCTTTCGTAACTATTTATTCAATGACTCATGTTTGACTAACTTCAGAGCAGATCATTTTGTTTGAGTCATTATCATAATATTATAGATCAGTCTATAAATGTCTTCTGTCTTTGAGCGGGAGGAGGAGTCTTTGTCTTTCAACTCCTATAATTAGCTACTATTTCGCCTCTTCTTCTTCTTCTTTTCGTGTCGATGGTACTCGTTCACCTTTTTTTCTTTTATTGTGGCATCAGTGGCATTATTGAGATTATCCAAGGTGCAGGTAAACGGGCACTTAGGGCACTCCAGCGAGTGGGGCATGGTCTGATCAGAAGCACCGCACTCGCACTGGGTGTTGGATGAGTCAATAATCTGCCACTTTGACAAATTGTGTCTACAGCGGCCTACTTAGGTACGCAATCGATTGAGAGGCTATTTCACCTAATTTATATGGATACAGTTACACAGTGATTTACTTACATAATTTATATTGACATGGAAGTCAATAAAGCGAAATATACAAAAAGCTTCCTCTAAATGCCACTGACCATATAAATGTGAAGTGATTATTCATAATTATATTAATATAAATAATAAGTATCATACAAAACATCTTAATTAAATTATTTTAATGATGCTAAACGCGGTATTAATTTGTTATGTTGTAATGAAGACATAGTAGTTTCCATTTTTATTATGTTAATCAATTTATTTGAATTACGGTTTCCATGTTGTTGACAAGGAAAGCATTGATGATATCAGTTGCTACCCGTTTGAATTGCAATAAAAAATAGCTGCTTTCGTCATTTCTTCTGTTGAAAGTGGTAGGGTATCAAGTCACAAGACGAGGCATCTAATCTGCTAAGCAAAAGCTTGGCTGATTATATTCATCCTCATAAGACCTGATAAACTTAGTTGGGAAAGCCCAACTTTGTTGGGTTCGGCTGTCAGATTAACCGGATGCAGGCAATTACCAGAATTTTGATATGTATTCACTTGGAGGTGCGGAAATAAGTAAACGAGTTTCTTGATTGAACGCTGGTGTATAACTCGCTTTAACATGGGTCAACCCAATCATTCACAATATAAGAGCAATGTATGAGTGGCAAGCGTAAACACATTAATTTTACATGGAGCGATTGAATATCTGAACTCCACAACCCAGTTACTGGGTAATACGATACCCCTTGGTAAGTCGTTATCAGACTTTCGGGCTTGTGACTACACGTACCGTCTGTCAAGGATCCACGAATGATATCCGGAACCAGCGGCTTAACGTGCTTTCCGAGGCATGGAAAGGCACTCGATATGTACCTAATGGGCTGTTACCCATCTACGAACCAATTGTGGCAAGCGTACTTTAGCCGTCGATCGACTCGTACGCCATAAGAATTGTCTATTTTAGACACACGCCATAAGAATGGCGTGTGTCTAAAATAACAGCCGTCAGGATAGCAAGATTTTTTTGAGATTTTAATCTGATAGTCAAAGGCTTTGCAAACCCTAACTTTTAAACAGAAAATAAGCAACACAATTCACTAGCACTGTAGCATGTCGTCCATAAATGTTACTAGAATCTTAAAAGCCGGATTCACATTATTTTGGTGTGTTGTGGAGCTTTCTGACGCAGTGTTAACCAATCAAAACTCTTAATGATATGACCAAGTCTTGAACAGCTGGTCTATTCGGTAAAAATATCACCCGTGAAAACGTAGGTGAAGTAAGCTGTCAACCCCTAGATCAGAGACCCCGAACCAATGGCATGCGTGCCTTTGGTGGCACTCAACAAAATAATTTGGGCAGCCTAAGTCACAGTAACAAACATGGAAATCTGAGCGTGATAAATTCATCTTCTTTCTAAGTTCAGTCGTTACTTTCAGAAACCGTATCTATGTCACATGATTCCAGTTCAGCTTGCATTCTGCTAAAAGTTAATATACCTATGAACCTAATACCAGACACCAGAAGTTGCACTAATTTGTTCTTTCTTATAAATAAGGTGGTGTGATGTTGATTACTGTATATTATAGTATCTAGGTACAAGTCTATTTCTGTTTGCAAATAAATACTACCAATTATTGTGAAAGTATTTAGTTTTTTTCTATTAGTCAATTGTCAAAATTGTTTGTTGGCACGCAATGCCATATTATTATTATTTTTCGAAAAAATATCTCACAGAGGTTAAGAGGCTCGCTGTCCCTGCCTTAGATGGTAGCGGCAGGTAGGGTGAAAGTTTAAGCTCAGTTCACCTCAATTTTCACGGTGAGATTTTTACAGAATAGACCAGCAGTTTCGTTTGATTTGTCTATTTTACGTCACTACACATCCCAAGACAATAATTTGCCGACTGTATACTTACTACTTACTAAGGCGAGGGTTAAGAGTGGATAGATGACCTTCGTCTCTCCACTCTCCTTCTTTCCTTAATAAGTACTTCAACCTGAATTCATTTAATCTAAGATTTTCTAAGAATAATAGTGTATTATTTCAGTGATTTCCAGACCATCCAAGGTTCTGGAAGCGGCAGTTGCCCATCTCTTTAGGTTAGCGAGTGGCGGACTGACGAGTTCGAAGTCGCGAGTTCGATCCTCCGTTGTTCAATTCAGGTGAATCCAAACTTAGCTCAAGCTTAGGTTACATGGAAGAATCGACCTACAAGTATTTAATTGTGCAAACAGACTTTTTCTTTGAAGATTAGATACTAGCTAAGCGGTAGCTAGTACCTAAACTTTAAAAAAAATCTTCAAATCTGTAGGCAGTTATATGTATATCTAAGTTTTGATATTATATACTTAAGTTGGAGCATTAACATCATCATTATTTTCTTGTCCTTTATCAAATGTCTTGGGGTCGGCACAGCATTATGTCTTTTACCCGACTGTGCGACAGCAAAGATTGGGTTATGTTAATTTGTTGAAAGATCATACAATGTACTTAATACCGAAAATATAATACCAACCTATTAACCACAGTCTAAACTTTGGCTATCAATACATTATGCAAACTTGAGAGTTCAAAAACAATAGCGTTCACTCACGTTCGGTTCAGTCCAATAAATGTGTTCTGCTACCCGAGTGGTGCCGCCGAAAGAAGTCGGTGCTACGGAGAGACCGGGTAAGCTTTGAACTTCGAACATTTTGACCGTACGAAACACTTTTTTAGAAAGCTCGTTCGTTTTGTCTTACATATAGGTTTTTTTATGCTTATGGCTTTTCTCCCTTGTAGATAAGATTCGGGGTTGCCGATAAGTTTCGGTTGAGCTGAAAATTTTGCCACTTAGAAACCAACATATACTAGGATATGAACTCGTTTGAGCTTTGAACTAAGTACAACATAGGTACCTGTCTGACTGGGTGAGAGTTCACAATTTTAAAGTAGAAACGAATGTCTTTTTTGAAGTAATGATCCCTTCAAATTTTCTCTTTGTACTGACGTCACCTTCTTATAAATGTCTCTCAGAAGAAGAACTTGCCAATTACCAGACAACACTTCAGCACACTGTTGCATACCTACTAACACCAAGTCGCCAAATTCCACACTCTTCGCACTCGCTATCTCGGCGAAAGTAAGAGAGTGACGTGAAACACCATTAGTCAAAGTGTCGCCCCTTGTCAAACGTTCGAACTCGCTCCCGACGCCGACCTTACTAATACCGCCGCTAAACACCCAGTGACAGCGTGTGATGTTATTAAGTGCTCATGTTTAATGACATTCTTTCTATATACTCCACACTGAAGCCCCGAGAGGAGTAGGATCGTGACGGGTACTGCTTCATCCCTTCCAAAATCATCCTCCTACAAAATACACGTATTATTACTCTTTCTTCAGGTCCAGTGTGAGTTGGTAGATGCAGGGGCGTACCAATAAAAAATGGCGCCTAGGGTACGCATTACATTTGCGCCCCTTTGTAAATTATCTTCTTGGTCTACAGTGAGCAAAGCTAGGTCACATAACCTTTCTTGACCCATTAAGTATAGTCTTCAATAACGTAGGTATTAATTTCAACTTCCTAAAAAATCCCTTGCAGTGCTGCAATTTTCAGAGAATTTGAATAGAAATAGACAGATTTGAGTTAGGGTAGGTAACAATATGAAATGGTTTATTGATGTTTTTTGTTTTATATTTAATAATTGGCGACTTTTTGCGTTCCCTTTCGATAGGCGCCCAGGGCTCTTGCACTGCCTGCACCACTGGTTACGCCACTGGGTAGATGTCACATGTCTTTTTTGGTTCTAGGACAAGCCGGGTTCGTCGCGATGTTTTTCATCACCGTTTTGGGAGCAGCGATGATTTAATAATTTACATAAAGTAAAGCACCTGTCTGGGTTCAAACCTATGGACTTACAACTCATAAGTCGCAGCTATTACCACGGGGCCACTGCTCTCAGTAGGCTCTAAGATACTTATTAATATGATAATGAAATATTCGGTCAGTATTATTGGAGTTCCTTCAAGACTATACAACGTGTAACGGAAAGGGTATATACATACCAAAGGCACGGCTTCTTTGGATAATATCAAACGATATTGGAAGGGTTTTTTAATCCTATCTCTACATGTTCAGAACTTATGAGAATTTTAATACATTGATACCAGAAACCGAACTTTTCAAATTGAAATAAACACATAACTCGGAAGAGGTTTATCATGATATTGGCAAGTAACGTGGAAAGTTATTGACGTGAATGTTATGATTTGAATTTAAGAAACATATGAAACCAAAAATTTTGTATCAATTCTTAGAGTATTTTATTTTGAGCTGAAACTATGTATTGTGATTCTATACCAGCTGTTATCTTTAGTGCTTAAGTATAGCAATAGGGCTTCTGTTACACCTTGTATAACTAGACAAGGCTATAGAGTTACCTCATTCATGCCCGACCTTACTAATACCGCCGCTAAACACCCAGACAACGTGTGATGTTATTAAGTGTTCATGTTTAATGACATTCTTTATAAATACCTATCTAATGAAGCTCCGAAAGGAGTAGGAGTAACGGGAACTGCTCCATCCTTTCAAAAGTCATCCCTCGCCAACAAATGATTGCCTTTTCTGGTCTTGAAAGCGCGCTACGCGAATCAGTTCTATTTCAAATAGGTTCTCTGATATTGTTAATCTATATATTTAACTAGCTTTTTTTTGGCTGGGAAATCATCAAATAACATCTACCGCTTGGTGGAGCAGGAGAGCGTGTCAGACTTTTACTGACTAAAACTAAAACGCACCTGTGTTCCCTCAGTTGCCTGTGTGCCAAGGGCCGCGGTATCTCTTTCAAACAACCCGAACCCTTGGCAGGCATCGGCCCTTGCGGGTCCCATCAGTTGGCGCTGACATCTCTTTGAGGTGCGTGTGGAACACAACGTGCCGTCGACCCGGGCTTGGTCCTTACCGGACAGCGAGCTACCCATGCCACCCGCAAGCCCGCGCCTACGGTGACCGGGAATCAGCCTGGGATTCCCGACGCCCAGGGCGTCTCTTGCGGCGACTAAGGCCGTGAGGGCGCATATACTGCGTCTCCCTCCCGTGCACTGCCTCTCTCTTCGCGAGCATTACTGCTTCGCAGGAGGAGGTGACGGCTATCCATGCACTCTTGCTCCGTACCATGGCCTGGACCAGGGCCGGATGCGAGAGATCGCCGCCGCTGACTGCCTCCACGATATTTAACTAGCTTGTACTGTCTCACTGCAGCAGGCTTAGCATAATGCTTTCTATTTCGACGAAGAATAGATAGTGCTTTTTCTATACAAAGTCACATTTCGTTTCTCCATTTTTGACACAGCACCGTAGATATCCTTCTACAATCTATCATTTTGTCTTTCGTTTCTAACGATTTTTGTCTGGGTCCTTTTATATTATAGACTATTTCATAAGAATATTTCTTCCCAAACTGTCAAAATCACACTGACGACAAAGTTTCTACTCGACGGCCACAAAGTATGTATGATTATCTACAAAATCATGGTTCGTTTAGAATGCATAACTGTGATAATTAATAGAAAAACATAGCTATCTTTTCCTATTGTAGATCAGTATGTTAATAGTCCTGTCTATTCTTCCGTCGAAAAATCGGTGCTCGTGCTAAGCCTGCAGGGCAAAGGCCTTCCTCTCCCTTTTCTACACAATTCTGTCTGTTGTTAGTGCTGGCCAGTCCTTTTGATAGGTGTCAAGCTCGTCGCGCCAGCTTTGTCTCGGCCTGCCGCGATGGCGTCGTGCAGCAGTCGTGTTTAGTGGAACCCAATCAGTGCTTTTCTTAAGCCATTTATCATTATTATTAATATGAGAATGAAATCTTAGGTCCTATTAAGAGAAGTTCTTTTAAAACTTTGTAACTAGACAAGAGTACAGAGCCACCTCACCTAACTAATACCGCCGTGCCAGTGACAGCATGTGATGTAATTAAGTGCTCATGTTTGATGAAATTCTTTCCATATAGGTACCTCATACTAAAGCCTCAAAGGGTCTGCTGTGTTCGGAAACACAGTTTTGTCATATTTCAATAGCTAACTGATTAAATCACCATAACCCGCTATTTAACAGAGAAAGAGACTATTGGAATCAGCCCTGAGATAAAAAAATACTGCATCCAAGTATTAGTTTTTACACAACACTGGATAATTATAATTCTTCTGTTAGGTATACACCCAGGTTATACTTTGGTATTCGTTGTACTGATGTGTGGAAATAAATTAGTTAAGGCAATGGGGGAAAGAATAGTACCATCCCATTTCTTCCCGTGGGTGTCGTAGAAGGCGACTAAGGAGCAGCAGCGTTCTCTGTGCATTTGACCACCATACTGCGATCGCCAACCCGCCTGCTAAGCGTGGCGATTATGGCAAATGCTTATGTCCAGCAGTGGACGTCTTTCAGCTGATATGACGATGATGAATACAGGGAAAATAAAAATTCCCACGTCAAGTACCGACACCTCATACTTTACCTGTGACCTGATTAAATCCAATTCAGTGAAAATACAACGTATGCCCTGTATTCGCTGCCAAGTCAGATCAATAATAGGTACAAGGTATAATAGTAATCTGCCCAGACTAACTGGATGCTACTGAATACCAGTTTTTACATAGAGCAGCTGTCTATTGCACTTCCGAAACCCAGTAACTGGGTAAGACGATATCCTTTACTTACTGCCCTTGAGTAAAACTAGTTCTCAAAGCAGGTTGTTCTTAAGAAGGATGCGCTGAGGCCGCGAAATTCAAATTTTTGCCCAAATCCCATCGAATGAGTTTTTCATGAAATAGTAATTACAAACAGGTTAATTGTAAACAGGATAAGTTTTTAACCAGTGCGCAAATTGTAACCATGAATTCAGCATATCATTCTAGTCGCCCCAGCGCAGAAATTTTTCGTCGGTTATACAAAAAACAATCAGCTGTTCCATACATTTTGACCGCGTTGGTATTGCACTTTTCTATGAAAAACCAGTTTTTTTTTATATATCTGACGAAAAATCCACTCCGTGTTAAAATTCACTCCATGTAAAATTGGTATTCAGCTGCATCCGGTTAGACTGGGAGCTGACCCCAACATCGTTGGGAAAAGGCTAGTCAGATGAAGAGCAGTCTTCCACGCACACGGTATTAAGTTGGGAGCAGAAGAGTGTGAGCTCTCTCACACTCTTCTGCCCGCAACTTAATTCCGTGTTTGTATAATTTGGGTTAGTTGTAGGTAATACAGCAGAAATAAAACAAGCGGTATGTTTAAATCTGTTTAAAGTTTTATTTAATACAATCCATGAGGCCATTACCTGCAACAAAGAATAACGAATTAATTTCAATGTATTAAACATCTTTGAGCATTTCAGTAGAGTTACATCATTAAAATTAAAATAAAATGGTCTACCACTTTAATTAACACTGAAAATTACTGTACCACTTAATTGCAATAAGAAAAGTAAAACAATGGTAATTAAACCTGTTTTAATTCACTTACAAGAGAATAAATAAAATAAGGAGTACCGTAACAGTTATTTTCTCATGTGCATATAGATATAATAATAATATGAATCAAGTTACGTTAAAACAGTTTTTTTGATTGAGAGACCCATTGTAAACATATTTTTATTGTTTGGGCACGCCACCAATGCGGCGGTAAGTTCCCTCTTTGAGGAGTGGCTTGAGAGGCGGCACGTCGTCCTCACCTTCCACCTGACGCAGAAGAAACAAGTCATTTGATGATTTCCCAGCCAAAAATTCAGAGTCGAATTTTAAAAATATAATCCATGGAAGCACGCTGGAATTCCGCCTTTTTTATTATTGTGTGTAAAAAAGGTTGGTTGTTTGTTTCAGTAACTATACTAGTATCAACAATGAACTGCTTAATATAGCCCACCCATCATCATTTTATTTCAGCCGGACATGTTCACTGCTGGACAAAGGACTCGCTCAAGCGTCGCCTGCATATAGACCGGCCCTATCTAATCCTGCGTCTCCCACATCCAGCGAATCCCCACGACATTGGGTATAATATATAGTCCACCAATAACCTGGTGAAGTTCTAAAGGTGACTGAAAGTCTGACTTTCATGGACTTAAATTAAAAGTAACAGAAGTATATGACAATATGGATATACGGCCTACAGCTGATGTGAAGGCAAAAAAGAATATTTAAAAAATAAAAAGTTTCCTGTCAAACTTTTGCCAGCGGCTTCGCCCGCGTGGAGGTCGAAAACTGTGCCGCGGCAACGTATTATCGGGATAAAAAGTATTCTGTGTTAATCCAGATTATAATCTATTTGTGTGCCAAATTTCATACAAATCTGTTCAGCCGTTTTTGCGTGATTGAGTAACAAACTTTCACACTTATAATCTATAAAATATCTATGCAGATAAAAACAATTTGAGAAATAACATTTTTTACAATTTTTGTCTGTCTGTTTGTTCCGGCTAATCTATAAAACGGCTAGACCGATTTTGATGGGATTTTTACTAGCAAATAGCTGATGTAATAAGAAGTAACTTAAGCTACTTTTATTTTAGAAATTTTATTTATTTTATTCTAGTTTTTAGTCTATCATTAGCACGGACGTAAAAAATATTGTGGTGGGACTTTTTTCATGCACTGAATCTTCAACGCACTGCTCAAGGCCGAGAGTTGAAAATCGAACAGCATGTTGTTTTAAACCGCTGGGATGCATTCTGTTGAATCTTCAATGCTCGGTTCAACAACGAGAGTTGAAAATTCAGTGCGCGCTAAAATCCCGCCGTGATATTTTCACGTTCATGCGAACGTCGTCCACGAGGTTGCAGAAATAAGTTGAGCAGTTACTTTCTGTCTGCATTCGTAAAAATCCGTTTATATTACAAAACATAAAAACATGTTGCTGAATATCTGCTAGAATGATAGACTGCAAAATAAATCATGAAAGAAAAAAACTTAAAAAAAAAAAAAGAAACAACCGCCTTTCGAAAAAACACTACCGAAGTCGGTGTCTTTGTATATGTATTTTAGTTTTTAACACCGACTTCGAAATTAAAGTGGTTTTTCACTTTGTTGTGTTTTTTTGGGAGTCGCTTGTTTTTTTTTTGGAAAATGTTTTGTTTTTTATTTTTGTTAGTAATGGCACCTAACTCCACACCAGGTTGGGCACGCCACGATCGCGGCGGTAAGTCCCCTCTTTGAGGAGCGGTTTGAGAGACGGCATGGCGTCCTCACCTTCCGCCTGACACAGGTCCTCACCGGACACGGTTGTTTCGGGAGGTTCCTGTTTCGGATAGGGCGGGAGGAAACGCCCGGGTGTTTCCATTGCGAAGATCACCCTGAGGACACGGTGGAGCATACGGTGGAGGTCTGCCTGGCTTGGGCGGAGCATCGCCGTGTCCTCGTGGAGGTGATCGGCGGCGGCGATCTCTCGCGTCTGACCCTGGTCCAGGCCATGGTACGGAGTGAGAGGGCATGGCTAGCAGTCGCCTCCTTCAGCGAAGCAGTTATGCTCGCAAAGAGGGAGGCGGCGCACGTGAGGGAGATGCAGTACATGCGCCCTCACAGCCGTGGCCTTCGCAGGAGACGCCCTGGGCGTCGGGAATCCCAGGCTGATTCCCGGCCACCGTAGGCGCGGGCTTGCGGACGGCGAGTAATGGGTAGCTCGCTGTCCGGTAAGGACCAAGCCCGGGTCGACGGCGCGTTGTGTTCCACGCACGCCTCAAAGAGATGTCATCAGTAACTGATGGGGCCCGCAAGGGCCGATGCTTGCCAGGGGTGCGGGTTGTTCGAAAGAGATACCGCCGCCCCTGGCACACAGGCAACTGAGGGAACACGGGTGGGTTTTAGTCAGTAAAAGTCTGACACGCCCTCCCGCTCCACCCAGAGCGGGAGAAGTTATAGGATGATTTCCCACCCAAAAAAAAAAAAAACCCACACCAGTTCGTATACCACTACTTGCTATGTAAACAACAGTGACAAGAAGCAGCAGAATGATATCGAGGTACATAAAGTGGATTAAAAACGTATTATGGAGAGTAACGCAAAAACTACTTAAGCGAAGTTAATAAAATGTATACCAATGGGACCACCCCTAAAGCATACCCTAACCATTAAAATAAAAATTTTCGAAATCCGTCTCTATAATTGACATTCACAACGCGCAAAAAACAAAAAAAGACCTATTTGAAGTCGGTTAAAAAAACCCATACTTTCGGTTTAGTAGGTACTTCGGTCAAGAAGAAATCATCAGTAAAAACTGTTTTCGATCTCCATTACCTATTACAGAATTCCAGTAGTAAAATCCCTATAACAGATAAAATCGCCAACAAAAACTATGCCGTACTTCCAGAATAAAAATAACCGACCAAGTGTTCACTTTAATGAGATTTCTTGGGTAAATAAAAATGGCTGGAAACTTTGAGAATTCCCGTTAAGAGTTTTGTTTGTTTGCTCGTCAATCCTTCGTGGCATGGCGGGTTGGTTCAACAATTCGGCGAGTGGACTTTTACTTAATTAATTTTAGCTTTTAACTTTGTCATTTATTAGTTAGCTTGATATATTTCTCTATCTAGAATCTTGTGAATTCCACTCGAGTATTTTTGTGACGTCTGAATTTCTGTATTATATTAAATATTATACATATAATTATTTTACATGTAAATAAATAAGCTGATATATCTATGACTAAATTAAGTTGTTTGTGTTAATTTAAAATAAACATATTTAAAATATCCCACGAGAAAGTACAACCGAGATTAAAAGTACCTTATGTGTATTTGTATATGTATTTTAGTTTTTTAACACCGACTTCCGAAATTAAAGTGGTTTAATTAATAATTAGTGGTTAATCCAGGATATAAATTATTTGTTTGGTAAATTTAAATTGATCACAGTTGGTTGAACGCACAACAAAACTTAAAACTCCCAGTCGGAATTAATTGGAATCATCGTCATATTTCAGCCAATTTACACACAACCTTAATTAATTATACACCTAAACCTTCCTCATGAATCACACCGTCTATTGGTGAAAACGTATGAAAATCTGTTTGGTAGTTTTTGAGTTTATTGCGTTCAGACAGACAAACAGACGGGGCGGGTGGAGTTTGTTTCACAATAGGTACTTATAATAATGTAGTGACTATTTTTTTAATTCGAGTGTGGATATGCTTTGATATCCAGTAAAGAAAATATGATTTAAAAATCTAGGCATTTATTACTAACTAATTAATACGTCAATAGATATCTAGTTTTTAAATAAATAATAAAGTATCAACGATCTAGTGCTTGGCTGAAAAAAATAGTACTTTGATTTAAACTTAACCAAATAACCACGAAAAACCACTTGAAATGCGGCGTTGTCAGCCCACGCGGGATGAAACATTGTAATACTAGCTTATACCTAAATAGTTTCTGCCTATAAAGACATATTTACCAATCGGAAATCCCAATACAATTTTCAACATCTTGTAAAAAAATCTATAACACCAAAGCCAACCCTTTTGAACCAACCCCCATAACCTCAATACGTCTGAAAACTAGCAACAAACACTGTTATTACAACCGGCAGAGAGAAATAATTAGAGAGAGAGCCGACTTCGAGTGCGGTGCGTCGCTCAAACAATGCTAACTTACATTTAGCTGTCAGTCAAAAACAATTTGGAATTTGTGCGCGCGGAGGGTCCGGGCGGCGCACTGGGAAAATTGTATACTCATAGAGCTGTTGATACGCATTGATTTTGCAAATAATCCAGGTACATCCATGCCGTGTTTTGGGACAGTTCAGCTCAAAGCTGCAATGGCTCATTCTTCTAAAGGCCCTTCGAGACATGGCTCTGCATTGTTAGTTGGACTTTAAAAGAGATCACGACCTCTAGTTTGTTTCGGCACTTTTTCTCAGGGATCAGTCAGCTAGGAAATGTCAACCAAACTACCTTTTGAAAGGGGCAACTAGAATCAATTCATTTTTTTTTGTAAAGTTTGACGTTCAAAAGTGCGTTTTATGTGTGCCTATTTAAAAGACTGAGACATCATGTGGGCTAATGCTCTCTTTCTAAATACATACATAAGAACGAGACAGCGATATATGTTTTTTCTATCTTGTGTATTTAGAAAAAGAGCATTAGCCCACAGTCGTCTTCATTTAGGTATTTAGAGTGTTGCCTCCACTTTTATCTATAAGCTTCTTGCAACCTACAACTCGTAAGTCGCGATTGTTACCACTGGGCAACCACTGTTTGAATGAAGCTGAGGTAGGCCATATTTTGGGAGATGAAAGAAGTAGTTGCATTTTTATCGTTGTCGGCTTACTATGAACGCTTCTAAATTAGGTACTTAAGTTCTTGAAATAATCATTCTAAACATAGCAGAAAAAGAATAGTGAGCGTACTGCCCAAGCTCATTGAATTGCTTACGTTAAGAATGTTTAGATTGTATGGCAATATTTCCATGAATAGGTATCTACTAATAAAATAACGGAGTAAAACTATCCAATTTATGATTGAAGAGTTTAACATAACACAATACAAATATATTAACCTATTTTCGGTTTATCAGCTCTATACAATTCCATATAGTTGACGTTACAGCAACGGCCGGGTTGCTACCATCCATCATTTCCTCCATCCACTCGCCGGGTTAAGCACATAAGTGACATTGACGCCGAAGCAACCAGCCGCACTTGAGCCCTCATCCTGAAACAAATTAAGCGTTCATTCTTCCACAGTAGAGATCAAATAAAATTGGACGGTCAATGGACATTTTTGCGGGCACGTCATGCCATGTTACAGTCAGGTAAATGACGTTACGATTTTGATTTGAACGAAGACTGACAATTGTAGTTTTGACGGGTATAAAATTAGGTGAAGGAAAAGTTCGGTACAGAAATGGATTTTTTGACGACCTAAATATGGAATACAAAGTAACTAGAAACTGTAGCCCCGAAGTCAGGAAACTATTACAGATTTCGTTTTTGTGTTTTGGAATAGATTCGTTAATGGATAGTTTGGGTGTACTCTTATATGTGTATCTATGTAGGTAAAACGTCTCCACTTTAATCGTGTTGTGTCAGTCACAAAGACTACAATTGGTCAGTCATCTAGAAAGACCGATAGAATAGGAACGTAATCATGTTATTAGGTACCGTATTCTGTCTTTTGTGATTATAATATACATTACTGGGCACTAAGTGAGTAGTAACAAGGCCTTCTTTACATCCATTCATATAATTATACTCATTACTCGGCAGCACATAAGTATTACCGCCATTATTATATACAAAAGCGTAACTAAATGTCAAAGAGGTCGACACAGTATTTTCTTGGGCATTACTGAATCAACAAGCAGATGTCTCCTATTAAAAACTTATTATAAATTCAACCTTCTTGGTCAACCACTCTATTTAATTTTTAATTCTGAAAAAAGAAAAAGAAAATCCTGATTCGATATTCAAAATCAAATTTATTTAATGAGCCACTCAACAAGAGTCTATCGTTGTTTTGTTCAAGAAAAAATGCGGAGTTCATAAATTGAGTCATTATAAATTTCGCAAAAAGGCGTTAAATTGCAAAATTATAATAATGGCTATTATACGGTGGCGTGGCAAACGATCACCGTTTCATACTTGTCCATGTGACTTGATTACTAGTATATGTCTATAAATATCCTGTTTCAACATAAATACATTATGTGATCATAATACCTACTTATTATGACATTGGTTGGGTTTTAACTAATTTTTTTTACAGTTCAATTCACTAAAGAATATGTGAATCCATCTAGTAAATCTATGTTATTGAATCTCACATATATTTTAGTTTGCAAACTGTAATGTCAATAGTATCTGGCTAATATAACCCAACTAACTTGCTAACTTGATGAATCTGGGTAGTCAGTAGCACCTCATTTAGTTGAGAATAAATAATAGTTTTAAAAACTAAAAAAAAAAAAACAAAAAAGCAGAAAATAATTTCATAAAACAACCGACTTCCAAAAAAACACTACAAAGTGAAAAATAACTTTAATTTCGGACGGCGGTGACAAAAAAATAAAATATGTATCCAAAGTCACCGACTTCCGAAATTAAAGTTATTTTTTCGAAAAAAGTTTTTTATTTTTCACTTTTAAGTGGTTCACATGTGCTCACCCCTTCACAGCGTACCGGCGTGATGTTATGTTATTAACTGGTGTAAACAATAGACAGACATGAGATTTCAGCAATCCCAGTCCATTTGCTATCATTTATTGAGGAGTTCCGTTGCCTATCTCCGAAGTTCTTCATCAAATCTTCACCAAATTGAAATGAAACCACTCCGAGAAAGTATTCTTCCAAAAACTACACAAATTGCGTCAAGTGTGCCTATAAAATTTGAAGAGTTGTCTCTATTTCTCCAGGATCCCATCATCAGATCCTGACTTGATGATCATGGGACCACCTGGGAAGTATATCTACCCTTTCAAACAAAAAAAAATTATCCAAATCGGTCCAGCCATCTTCGAGTAATCGGGGAACATACATAAAAAAAAAAAAAACGAATTGAGAACCTCCTCCTTTTGGAAGTCGGTTAAAAAGCGTGGGGTGCTTGATAATAATTGATTTTAAAAAAACCTCAAAAAGCACCCCACGCTTTTTTGAAATTATTTTCTGCTTTTTTTGGTTTGGTTTTTAAAGCGTGTTTTTTAATTTTTTAAATTATTATTTATTTTATATTTTTTAGTTCTGCTAACTATAAAAGCGTGATTTTCTACGCTTTTTTTTAAAATGATCGAATTGTCATCGTTCTTCGATACGTATACAAAGTTTAAATGAAATCTGACCGTTTGAAGTGGGTCAAAATGAAGTCTAAAGGAGTCGGTTACAAAGTAACAAACATGCTTACAAAAATACAGGTGAAGCTAATAAAAGCGTGTTAAAAAGTTAGGGTAATAGAAAAGTTATTTTTGTTGTTTTTGTGAGACGTAATCCTCCTAATTTCCACTTGACCATCATCATCGAAGACACGGTCGTATTATTTATAGACTAACTTTTACCAGCGGACTCGACAACGTGAAGGTCGAAAATTATCCCACGGGAAAGTATTACCGGGATAAAAAGTATTCTATGTGTTAATCTAGATTATATTCTATCTGTATGCTAAATTCATCCAAATCTGTTCAGCCATTGTCGTTTGATTGAGTAACAAACTTCAAAAAATCTAAATATCAAATATACAAACTTCCACATTTTTATTATGAGTAGTATCGACTAAAATTTCTTTAAAATTCTTGATACTTTTTCTAGAGCTATTCTAAACTCAAATGTACCACCAAACGATCTACCAAAGCCTGTAATAACGATGCAAAAATTTTAATCGCGGTCGAAGCTGGTTCCATTGATCCACGATCTGCTCTCGAACGATGGCAGTGGAGCGTTCTTGATAAATGATCCGAACGGCTGGGACAATGCGCCGTGTAGATTCTTTTGTTGATCCCACACTTTTTGTGTCCACTGATGTTACTGTGATGTGACCAAACGTGATGTTTACGTGTTATGCTGTATCGATTTGTGTCCTGTTCGGTGTTGTATCGTTGAAAGCTGTAGCTTTATCATATGTTGGAGAAAACATGAATATATGTAATAATATTTTTTACTGGAGTATTATTAACATAGTTAAACATTACTTTTTAAGTCTTATTGTACATCATTCTACACATGTCTGCCGACTATACTCAAAAGTTTTACAGTGCCCTCCGAGTCCAATTTAATAATGCGTTCAGGGTACTGATGGGGCTGCGGCGATTCTGTAGTGCATCAGGGATGTTTGCTGAACATCGATATAGACTGCTTTTACGCTACGATGCGTAACAGGTGCTCATCCGTGGTGCGTAGAGTACGTGGCAGCGCCAACAGCATCCTTAGCATGATCGCTAGTCGGCTGGACTGTGGTTATATCAATCATTGCTGAGACATTTGTCATGGAATGACGCAGTAGTGATTGGTTTTTTTTACTTCTTTATATTTTGTTCTGGGTAGTTTTAAGTATTACTAACACAAGTCTATAAGAACATTGTTATTAACAAAATGGACATCATGGTCTGTAATAAAGTATTTTATTCATTTATATATTAGTGTTTTGTATGGTTACCAGGGTGGGTATAGCATCCTACTTTGATATTATAAATGTGAAATTTTGTATATTTGGATGTTTGTTACTCATAAAAAAAGGCTGAACGGATTTGTTTGATATTTCAGATACAGATAGATTATAACCTAGATTAATACATAGGATACTTTTTATCCCCGTAGTACGTTCGCGTGAGGCAATAAGCCGCTGGCAAAAGCTAGTAAATGCCTATGTTGCTGTAACAACGATGGGTTCGACCCACTACAAAGGAGCTGTTTTGAACCAAAATACCTATTTGATTTGCCTTTTGCTGTTACAAAAAAATAAGTAAGTACAAAAAAAAACAGAAATAGTCATGTAAAAATACGATACATTTACACTTGATTGACACCTGGGGGTTTCCATACGTGATATAAGGTCTCATCTCCGGCTTTACTCGAATAGTTAAATCGAACCTCTGTTTGCGAACTGTTGCACCCTTAGTGGGGTGGATATCATTACTTTCAAAATAACACAGTAGTTACTGACGTAAATCCTGAAATCATTACTTCGATAGGTACCAACGACAATCAATTTCAGTGCAGTTAAAGTTTTCAATTTCAGCGCAATGAAGATTTTTTGTCATGTTATTCTAGACCGCCGTGTTTTTTTAATCTTGAAACCTTTAACCTTTCATATTATAAATGTGAAAGTTTGTATGTCTGTTACTTAATCACATAAAACGGCTAAACGGATTTGGATGAAATTTGGCACACAGATATATTATAACCAGGATGAACACAAAATACTTTCATCTCGGTAGTACGTTCCCGTTGCGTGTGGTGCCGGACGTAAAGAATAGCACCATCCCATTTCTTCCCGTGAGTGTCCTAGAAGGCGACTAAGGGACTTACTAGAGAATGGGCAGCAGCGTTCTCTATGCATTTTACCACCATACTGCGATCGCCAACCCGCATGCCAAGCGTGGCGATTATGACAAACCCCCATTTTGTTTTGGGGGAGGCCGATGTCCAGCAGTGGACGTCTATCGGCTGAAATGATGATGAGTACGTTCCCGTGGGATAATTTGCGACATCACGCGGTCGAAGCCACTGGCAAAAGCTAGGTTTAAAATAAAAGTTCTTACACAACAAATCTAAAATTATTTTAAAAGGTGTTTCAAAAGTAATAAAATGTTATCGACACTGAACATGAAGAAACATCAAACAAATTTCCTATCACAGTGATTTGTCATGAGCAATAAATCCAGCTCCCTCTTATGTACTAATTGGCCGTAATGTTTAATTATAAATTATAATTTATGGGTGTTGATAACTCCTCACTTTGATCGTTCAAAGTGATCGAAGTACCTACATGTGTAAGTGAGTGTCGATAAGACTGCGTTTGGACGGAAATACATTGAGAATTATTTCATAAATTAGTAGCCGCTCCATAAACATATCTAAGTGAAGACAAGTCTCGCAAGTATACCTAGTTTATCATTGGAATAAATGGAAAAGTATAAGTAATTTATCGCTGTATCAAAACATAACGTCTTCCGAGTTTACAGGGAAATCAGTGGCCAAAAAGATATAAAATTAATACATTATAATATGTCTTCATTTGCCTAGCCTATTCCCAACTCTTTTTGAGGTCAGCTTCCAGTCTAACCGGATGCAGCCGAGTACCAGTGTTTTACAGGGAGCGACTGCCTATCTTGACCTCCACATCTCAGTTTCTGACTAATACGAAACCCCTTGGTAGGACTGGTGGTCAGACTTTCGGGCTTCTGACGACCCGTGACGACTGTCAAAGATCCACAAATGACAGCCGGGACCAACGGTTTAACGTGCTTTTCGAGGCATGGAGTGGTCTTAGTATGTAAACATGGTCTTCCATCCACGGACCAACCGCGGTTAGCGTAGCTTAACCTGACACGTGCGGCTGGTATCACTTAGCCAAAAGCCTCAATACAATATAATATTAACGTACGTATAGTTTTAGATATATATGTAATACATAGTATAGTATACACACCCACACATATCCTGGTTCGGCTATCTGAATACATTCTACGTTTGGGTACTTTGTGAGAGACAGATGTTATGATTGATTTTGACAGGCCCGCACCCGAATTCGGCCTCATACGTTTTTTTGTATTATATGACTCACTATTTTATAAACCTTACTTAGTCGATCCGTACTAAAGGTAAATACTATAGTGGCATTCAAATACCCATTAGGAGGTTTCTTTTGATCCGCCTTCAATGAGAGCTGGCTCGTTCAACGTTAGGATTAATTAGACCCGTCATTCAAGCAACGTATTCAATGCATGGGCAGACCAACTTAGATTTGCCGTTGGCGAACCGAATTTTGAAGTCTGAAGATCATTAGGGCGCTAATATTAATGGTCATTTCGAACAGCGATCAGTTTCAGAACTGCATTTACATTTTGGTTTGTAACGCCAAGGTGTGCTTGTTACTAAACCAAAATGTTCTTGTTTTCATTTGATTGGTAACAAAGGGTTTTTTATCGATTAAATGTGGAATAAAGCGGAGCAACGTAAAGTACGAGAATTGTTAACTATTCTAAAATGCTTGGCTCTTTCGACATTTCCCATATTGTCTTGATGGTCAGCAAAATATACCTACCAATGAGGTATCTAATACTAAGTACAACGTCTACTAAGCACACCTCTTAACTTTAATCAACGATTATAAATAAACCCCATAATGTCATTGTTTAGATACATGGCCATGTTGGAGACGGATAGAGGATTAGTTGGCGATGCAATGGAGAGATACACACAGTCACAAAGCTCATGCAACGATGGAGATTTTGAGACTCAATTCCAGCCGTGTGATCTCTCGTTTTGACGAGTCAGCTAGATCACCAGATCTGACGGCCCCATACTCATTTGTATAGGACTTTTTGAAATCTCGCATTTACCAAAACAAACCACAAATCTTGCAAGCCTTGAAAGAAGAAATTACCATCATAAAACCCATAAATGACCAAATACCATCATAAATGACTATATTTCAATCAATAGGGTTAATGAACCTAAAGGGTTGTATTTATTTTAGCTATATACCTATATTTAATGCAGAATTGCATATGTAAGCGGGCACGGCCTTTGTGCCTGAAGGCTTTTATTCTGTTTACGTTTACTTTTAATTTTTATTCATTATTATTTATTCCTACTTGAGTACATATAGTTTTCAATGTTTTGTTGGTATATTGGCGTGTGCTAGCTGACGTATGGCAAATTTAATGGTTTTTGTGTTGCGTAATGTTAATTACCTACTATTGTATAGAATCAAGTTCTTCTAACTTAACAGACAGCTGTGCTGATGGGGAGTTTGTTGCGCCACTTCTTCTTCCCAGCTAAAGCACTAGGAAGTGGTGAAGGGCGGGCGTTTTGGGGGACTGTCTTATGTAATTTTGACGATAAAAAAGAGCTGACTCTCAGCCTAGTTTGAATAAATGACTTTTGATTTTGATTTTGATTGATTGTAAATATTAATAATAATAATTCTGTAATTAGACACAAGTTACGGTCGTGAATGATATTTTGTTCAACATACAGAGGCCAGGATATCAAGCTACCTCAATCTGTCAAATTTCTTTGATAGTTTTTCAACTTTTTAACAATGGAATAAGGTCCATGTATAATTGGGAAAATTTTACAGTTTGGGTTAGCTTGATGTGCTGGCGTCTATACAACCTGACACTGACCTGAAAATTTTATAAAAAGCGTAACAAATTTTTAATTTATTTCGCGGGCTACGTGGCGCTTCCCCCTTAAATAAATCATTTGAAAACAGCGCCCAATTCTTTTATTTTCCAACCAAATGGCAGTTAATAGACATTATGACATTACTTTTGCGCCACCTTGTACAACTATATAGCATTTTGCACACAAGTTGAAATTACCTATAAGCCAGTACAAGAAAGTACCCAAGTAAGTAAGTATTTTATTTTTAGTATAAAAGTATACTTAAGCCAACAAAGGGGTTCTTTTTGTAAAATATATTTGTAATTCATTACATTAAACTCAACACGGAACTGCTGTAAAATCCAAGGCCTTCTTTACTAGAAAACACATCACACCAATCACAGTGATTTAAAATTATGAAAAATTCAGTTAATAATGACAATTGATTTGAATTTGAACAGAACAAAACTTCTGGGGCTTGTTTACTTTTTGCTATGAAGTGAATTGACGTTGACTTACCAGGGTATTCGGTTAACTGGTAATCACAGCTAGATACGAAGTAAAATATGACTGATTGTATAAAATATGCTTCAGTTCCTTATTTCCTAATACTTTTCAGTTACTTTTACTTGAACGAAACTGTATTTTTAAAGGAAAATCAAACGAAATACGAACTAAACACAGGCAGCCATCTTGCTTGAATGTCCGCCGCGCATGCGTAACTTACCCCTGTATAGAGGGATGAATGTGGGTGCCTCTCTTTCTCGCATAGGGGTCAGAAAAGCATTGTTGTCTCTTTTCCACGGTTTCCATTGTTATTCTCTATTCAAAAGGCAGGAGGGTCGACTTTCTAATGCTGGGGCGATAATTATAGTGAAGTTGGCTACGTATGGAAGTTATTAGAGGTTACAAATTTTGAATCAGTTCAAATCATATTATGCCAATTCTGATTGTAGGTAAACCTTTATTTTAAGTTTTATAAAAATAAAGGATTACCTAAACCTAAGCCTAATCCTAACAAATAATCCATATACTTACCTTTATCAAAAAGCAAGGGCTCTGATCGAAGAGCAGGTGCCGTCTGACCCACGCTTTTTTAGGGAAAGACCGTGGAATTGTTATACATTGGTTTAAAACTTACGATGTAATAACTCTCTACGTTATTTTGTTGATGAATCACGTATGAATAAAAACTGCCATACGAATGACTTACCTAGATATCTGAGAATTCTTCGAAATCTCCGTACTTTTCTCGTTATTAAAGTTCAGTGGCCCGGTTAACACTTATTTTAATTAACAAATTGATGTCAGGAAACTATCATAACTGAATCATACGCACAAAAATAACGACCGGTAAGAATCCTGAACAATAATCTGTAGAAAATACAAATGTTTGTTACTCAGCTGTTGCGGCAATTGAGCGGCAAGTAATATATGGATAAAATTTTAACCAAAAATAACAACACAAAAAAAATCTAAACAAAATCAATATAAGATACTAAAATCAAAAACAGAACAAAGCACGAAGCTCAACCCTGCTGATCAACACAGGTAGCCGATCATAACAGGATTACTCAGCAGATTTTTTCTGAAGCTTCCTCTAAATTGTCTGTCAAAATTTGCAGTTTTAGAACTTATCCTTAGAAACCCTTGTTTACTTGAACCTGCACTACTAGACTACCTAGCTGTTTAAAAGGAGAACCTGACGCATATTAAGCCTTGCCATAGAAATCATTCGTTAGTCAGCCACTGCGAATATAGAGCTGTCTTGAGAGTATGACCAAAAAAAAACCACTGGAGTTCACTGCACGGTTATCAAAACAATATTTAGGTAATAAAGGCAATATTTATGTAACAACCGCAGAAGTTCAACCCTTACACCGATCAACACAGGAAGCCGAACATAACAGGATTACTTAGCAATTTTTTAAAATTCGATAATCAGTAAAAACATATTGCTGAAAGTATTTGTACATTTACTGCTGATCTCTGGAGACCAATGTTTACAAATCAAACCATGATGATCACTTAATAGTCGTATACTGGGCGAAAGAGTCTCTTCACGGCACCTTGAGCGTAGAAGCTAATTCAAGACTAAGCGACTACGGTCATCACCGAAAATCAGAATCTAAAAAATAGCAACACCTTATAAAGGAACTAACCGCAGAAGTTCAATCCTTAAACCAATCAACACAGGTAGCCGAACATAACAGGATTACTCAGCAAAAATTTCCCAAATCCGACAGCCAGTCAAAACATGTCAAACTTACCGACAACATTTGCACATTTACAACCGATCCCTGGAGACTTATGTTTACACTTTCGGACCCTTTAAACTATGTGAAAGGGTTACATTGTTAACGATTATCCCATTGTTGTTAAACGTTAATTTTAAAAGGATCTGCTCCTGGGTTTGATGTTTGGAGCGACCGTTTAAGCTTCTTGTTTAAAAAAAATTGATAGTAGGAATTTTTGCTGCTATTTTGAAAGGATTTTATAATTATTTATACTATTCGAAGTTCAAATCTATGCACGCTTATATTGTGTGTCCAAATACTTATTGCTTATTATACAAATGAACTACCACTCCATGAAATGGAGTACGCCATAAAAGCGTCCATAAAAGCGTCCATATATTAGGCATTCTATTAGGAACGGTTTCAGACAAAAGTAGACCAAACAGCAGAGTTCAATAGGTAGGTATAGTAGGTAGTTACTCTAGGTTCAAATTACTAAAAGAAATTTGGAATAATTAAAAAAAAACAAGTGTCCAATAATCAGGAATCACCACTCCTCTTTATTATTAGCGCCTTTACAATTGACTAGTGAAGTACAAAAATATTTTTATCCATAAATAATAAATCTTACAATAATTAATATAATCAGCTACTTTAATTTTATACAATAATATAATATTGTCTAAATAGGAACCTTTTTAATACACTAAGCTTAAAACATATTTACATTACAAATATACTTAAGACTAAAATGTTAGAAACATGTAAGTGTTTTAATAAGTACATATTTGCAATTAAATGAATCGAAATAATAGGTTATCAATGATATTCAGAATCAATCGAAAATAAATCAGCTATTGATCGATTCGGTATGGATCCGATTAACCACATAATTTACAAACTCACAGTGTAAATAATCAACAGTAGTTTAAGAGGAAGCGACAGGATAGCCCGAAAATTTCAAATATTTTTACGTAATTTTTTTTTTTTTCGTGTTCAGTGTCAGCAGACTTAGCACGAGAACCGTAGACAAGCATTTTGTCGTCGGAAGAGTCGACAAAAATGACGTTTACGTATAGACAGTTTTTCACCGAAAAATGTAGACAAGCTATTTATATTCTACAGTAGAGTAGAAATAGAAAGCATCATACTAGCGTGCAGGTTATATATTGACCAAAATATGATTCGCGACCGTAACGAGTAACCCGTAACCCTATTGAATGAGTATTTCATCAAATATCAATCAATAGGCTTAAATGAACTTAAAAGTTTATAATCATGATTTCAATGATCATAATAATTCTTTAAATACATACTTGCTACGGTCGCAAATCATATTTTTTTAAATATTCAACCTGACCTGCAAATTGCAAAAGACGTACAACAATTTGAATTTGGCGGTCTACCCTGGGGCATCCCGCTTAGACTTTTGCTAGCCATTTCGACATTAAGAAGTTTAAAAACAACAAGTAATAAATATTCAAGAGTCTGCAGGTAACAATCGATAATAATCATGTCAATATCGGTACTACGATAGGATCACTCTACCTGGAAAAAACGACGTTCAAAAAACATTTGACCAGTTTATATAATGACGATACTTGGCAAGTTTTTAATATCAATGCAAATGAGGACATCACAAAATCATGAATAATGGAAACATGCGACATTATAGATCGTTCATTAAAAAACATCACTTAAATTAAAGTTATTCTTACGGTCACATTTTGATCCCTTCGTACGGAGGCATCATATAATTATGTGGCATACTGCTTGCAACATGAGGTGGCATAATATTCGGCTGTGCCGCATTCATGTGATAGTTGGGATATTCCCTTACACCAGGCATCTGTTGCCTCGTGTCCATATACTCAGGCATACCACTTAACTTAGTCGCACTTAAGTCATCAACACCGTAAGGATCCGGTGACGTAGTCAACTTCCCATCTTTCTTAGCTTTCATTCTTCTATTTTGGAACCAGATTTTGATCTGCCTCTCTGTAAGTCCCAAAGCATGTGAGACTTCTATTCTTCTCCTTCTGGATAGGTATTTATTGAAATGGAACTCCTTCTCCAACTCAAGGGTTTGGAATCTTGTGTAGGTTTGCCGCGTCCGCTTCGAGCCTTCTTTTTTGTCATCACCTGTAAACAGAGCAAATCATTATTAGAATCAAGTTTAAAATCATATAATAAATTATCATAGTCAATAAAATGCAATATTTATGTAAAATCAATTATATATTAGTAGAATAAACGTTGATCGAAATTTGAACTTACCACCGCCAACGCTTTTCATCCATGGATAAAACCCTTGCACATCTTGCGCAGCCGCCATTTTGTTATCTGCGTAATCCGCATTGTCCCCGCCTGCTTCGACCCTCGTCACGTCCTGACAGGGTTCTGCGGAGTCCTGTGATGACTGTGCGCCTTCCGCCGCTCCACCCACTGCATCTTTCTTGATTGACGTTTGACCCTCAGCGCTTTCGAATCCACCATGAAATTGCGACAAATTGCCTTCCTTCTCTGTATTCTCATTGTTTTTTTCCCAATCGCTCACCTCTTCGGTATTAAACATCATCCGCTGTAGCATTTCCTGAGTATACGATTTGTCACATTTCACGAAGTAGGGTGATGGGTTCTTACCTTTTGGTTTCGTTAGTAAAGCTCTCAAGTTTGGCGAATCTTCTACTTCAGGTGTGGGTGGTTTAAAATTACTTGAGGCGCTTTGCGGTGATCCGTAATTAGTATCGGGAATACTACACTCACCGGGTGAATTGATTAGTCTAACGTCTTCTGGTTTTTCTACACTATTCTGATTTAATGCATTCATTCTTTGTCCATACCCGTAGTTTTCCTGTTGCTGCTGGGCGTAGTAGCTCATTTCTCTCCATCGATTGATGATTTCCATATTAGCATGATTCCCGTGGACGTAGTTCGCATGGTAACCTTGCCAAGTATTTGGCTCGGATTTTACAACTCCTTCACTTTGATTCTGTTCGTACATTTTCCCGTACCCAGCACTTAACACATTAGAATATTCACCGTTTTGAGGATAATAATTGTTCTGATAGTTATAATACTCGGACGGCATCGTTGGGTATTGTTTATATCCGTTATGTTTAGGATGTCTCGCACTTTGAGCGTTCACATCTGCATGATTGCTCCACATTTCACTGGCACGATTAGTAGTAGCCGCTAGAGACATAATGTTATTCAAATATCTGTCACTAACACTGATTTACTTGCACTGATTTTAGGTAATTAGCACTGAAACTGGACAGCGTAGGAGACGGCGACCCGTCTCCGGAGTTGTCTGCGAAACGAATGGTGTGAGTGCATACAGGCGGCACGACCCTAACAAATGTAATACTTTTATGACCTAAAAAAAGTTTGGGGTACTTTCAACAATAGCGTCACTATTGTCCCTCTGCAAAGTTGTAAGCCCGGGTGCGCTGTCTCGTTCTTTTGTTAGTTCATCTATTCAAAAAGAAAGGGAAGGGTATACATGGTCCGATTGGCGGAACATTTTGCAAATATCCCGTAAATGTTTACAAAGCTAATATTTCCAATATTTGGTATGTGTGCGTGCGCGTAGGCATGGGTAGATCATTGATTGCGGTGTGACTGTGTGAGTGAGAGAGGGAGTATGGATTGATTTCTATTATTGGTTTAGTGTAAAGCCGCGTATGTGTGTCACTGTGCTGCATTGGCGATTGCATTTTATACAGGCTGTTAAAGCAAATTCACTTAAATGTATTATTCTGAAACGTACAAGTTTAGATTATGGGGGGCTGGCGATCGCAGTATGGTGGTCAAATGCATAGAGAACGCTGCTGCCTATTTTCTAGTAAGTTCCTTAGTCGTCTTCTACGACACCCAAGGGAAGAAATGGGATGGTACTATTCTTTTACGTCCGGCACCACCGGAAAAGATAGTACCTACTATCGAGAAAACTAACATCTATACACCGTAAGGACTATTATTGCTTGCAGCGCTCAGCCGCTACAGTAACACTTGCTAACAGATGTGGTCATTCTGTGCACGGGATTTTGTTTTCAGATTGGTCAGATGTAAGTTTCCTCGATAGTACATGTTACAGATGTTCAGTTTAAAATGATCCTCACTACGATCTTAACTAGGGCATGAAAACAGTTATATTAATGAAAACTCGTTTATTATATATTATTAACACATTCAATCAAACAATACAAGTTTACCTACCATGTCGAGAAGAAATTCAGTGAATAGTTTGAAATTGAAATAGGCAATACAATACATATGGGATTATAAATTCGCCAAGTTCGAGGTCAATACGGTTAATTTAAAATATAAATGATTTATTACAAGTCAAGAGTAGGTACAGAGAAGACAATTTAAATACTCATCGGTCAAAAATTTGCCAATTGAGTATTAACATTAATTAATTAATAGAACAGTAAATATCTTTTGGAATAATGGAAATGTCTCAATTTTTTGAGAAGTTTTATTTTAACTTTTCCTGCTATGGCTATTTTTGAATCAGACACAGTACTTTCAGTAGTTCTGGTTCTGGTTCTGGACAAAGTTCAAAGTCTTTTGACATGTCTAAATGCCAAACGAAAGACAACAAATTCAACCAAAAAAAACAAAAACTCATGCTCAAAACCACCGCACCCTGTAGTCAACCCAGGCCTAGTATAGAACATAACTCATCTCGACGTGTAACAGTTCAATCGGGGGTCGCGACAATGGCGCAGCATGCGACTGTGCGCGTGCGACGTATGCGACGCGACTTTGCCATTTTAATGTCGTTGATGTTTCAAAGTAATTAATTTATTGGAGCTTTAAATACAATTGTTTAATTGTAGAAACGTCTGGCTTGAAATTGTTGCTGCTTAAAGAAAAAGTTAATGGTTTCCCCACTTAACGCTATTAAAAAAAAAAAACATTTTTCTTCTACTTACCTTACGAGAGCAATACTTTCCAGTTTACGCTGGTCTCGCACCGTACGGAAATTCTACGCAATACGAGATCAGCTTATCTTGGAAATATATATTTCCAAGATTGCTTGATGTTTAGCCAATGTGTACCCAATAAGTCCACGTACGTAAAAATATCGCGATGTGATGCTTTCGCGCAAGCGATCTTCGACGCACTGATTAACGGCGAGAGTTGAAAATCAAACAGAGTGTTTTTTTGACGCGTTGGGATGCACTTTGTTGGATTCTCAATTCTCGGTTCAACAGCGAGATTTGATAATCCAATGCGCGATAAAATCGCGACGCGATATTTTTTACGCCCGTGCAAACATGGTCTAAGAATGCTTATTTTCCATGAAAACAGAGCCACTCTCTCTTTCTTTCATGAACAAATAAATAATTTTATTTCTAAGATATATTTTTATATGCTCAAAAATATATACGGAAAACTTGATTTAAATTTTAATAAACTATCCTATTAAAACATTAAAAATTAAATCTCGACTTTATAATCATAGCAATAGGATACACAATCCATTGACGATTCAATGAAAACTCATGGATAGCATAGCAAGCCCAGCAACACATGAGAAAGCTACCTTTTACAGGTCTAAATCTAAGTACATAACTTATTTTACCTACAAATGCTAAAACTGCTTACTCATGCAACGTCTGCATTATTGAACGCCCAATAGTAAGCATCGGTACACACGATCGGCAGTGAGAGCGACATATGCATTCTTTGTCACAGTACACACCTCCTGTCCGAAGCGATTCACATCTGTTACATGCGTACACCCACCAACCGAGTGCATTGTGTTCCCTGCCTTGCATTTGATTCGGGATATCGATCGGTTTGTGGCAGGCAGTTCTCGGAAAACTTTGGACAGGAATTGAAAATTAGACATTTCAACATTTTAAGTTAGACAATTTAGTATGTTTAATAACAACTTAATAAAAGTTAGACATTACAAAATTATGAAGATACATATTATAAGTATTTTCATTGGTTATTTATTATATTTAATAGGTGAAGCAAAAACCTTGTTTCCCTTAAACGAAAATCACGCGCACAGAGGAGTATGAAATCTTGCACAGTTTAAGTTTAAGTATAGTGCAGAATATTTTTTTAAATAAAATAAAATAAATGAAGGCCGAATCTCGACCACTGGGCGAGCACTAGTTTTCTTAAATAACCGAAAAGTAGAATTCAATGTATAATCCAAATGAAAAATGTATTCAAATGCGCAAGACCAAAAATAAATCGAAATGAAAAGAGCTTTTACTCCCGATGCCAACATTAGTAACATATTAGTAAAACATAAAAATAACTTGGGCGCCAGACGGTAAGCGATCATAAATCAAAAAAGTATTAACTTCAACCCATTACGCTCTAATGTGGTCGAACATTTAAATCGGGGCAAATAGCGCTATTGGTTTTTAAAACCAAACAAATAAATATTTAATCGTCTGATTAACCAAAGAGCCAATCTTACTTTGTGTCGACTGTCCTTGCAAATAAAAAAACTTTTATTTCAATTTCACACTGAATTCCAAAATCAATTTCTATCGAACCCCAACTTTCAGACTCTTATGCCAAAAAGTTTTAACTAAGAAATACTGAAGAGTAGAAGTTTGAATTTTGTCGCTCAGAAAATAAAGCTGAATTTAAGTTACGTCGGAAATAAAAACAGTGAACACCATTCATTGCTCTGTCAGTTCAAAAAGATTTCAAAAATGAAATTTGTTAGCCCTTATACATAAGGTTATAAAACACATTTTGGTTGCGCAAATTTGGCTAGCCTTTCTCGTCATACTGTGGCGCTGACAATGTGCAACCATTAATCTTACGAAATCAATCGATGGCTTATTCAGAATATTGTATTTGGTTTTGCCGCGGGGCTTTTCGGTTGATATTTACTTTGGATCTTTTTCTCTAATTTATAGTTTGCGCGAAAAAAAATTGACATCTGTCGCTTTACTGATATTTGTACAGTGTCGATAAAAATACAAAAGGACATTCAGAAAGACACCTGAAAGGAAGATCACACTGAACAGTGTATGACCAAAAATCTTAACAAGAGGTTTTGCACCACAGGTTAGCGTATACAACATCAAAATGTCATTATTTCAGATAAATTCTTTGCTAACATCGAAAGTTTCTTTTAAATAATATTCTAACTACCATCTTTCCAATTTCATAAGCATCTACGCTAAGCGTTTCTGACTATTTCTGTCGACAACACCGAAAATAAAAGAGGTACACACGGCTACACATCAAGCTATACATTTCCAGTTTACGCTGATCTCGCACTGTACGGAAATCCTATACAATGCAAGATCAGCTTATACTGGAAATGTATAGCTTGATGAGTAGCCGTGTGTACATACATGATGAACGAATACTTTGTATCATAACCCTAGCTTATCTTTTACCAATCAGCTACTAAAGAAGACCGACTTCCATTCCCATCCCTCGGCAGAACTCGAACAAAAGCCCAACAGCTGAACTTGCCTGTGAACCATACGCACCTACCGAAGTAGCCTACATTCCAGCATTGTTTTTCGTCGGCACGTCGAAACAGGAGGCGTAAGCGGCTCCTTGAATACAAACATGTTACTTTTATTAGGGCCTTAAAACAATAAAATACTTTCTAGTTGGTTCTGGTTCTTTGATAAAGCGCGCCGCCCGCGCCCGTCATAAAACTGGGACGTTTACCTGCTTTCATGTTTTGCGAATTTTTGTTCGGTATCTAAAGTCTGATGTGAAGGGTTTGTTTTGCTGAAAATGTGCGTTCAAAATATCTGAGCAGATTTTTAAAATTTCGAAAGACTTATACGCAATAGGTAGTTGAGAGATGGTATGGTGGTCGGTACGAGATGGTTACTTTCAACAAATGAAGTTTTTTTTTGATACTAGGTACATCAAAAAAAAAACTTTATTTGTTGAAGTTTTCCAGATCTTAAAAATAGTGTCACTTCTAATATTATTGGTGTCTTCAATCATCCAAACCACTACGTTTTTAGTTCTAAATTGAAAACTCAGGTTTCAGTCTCATTACCAAGTAACATGCAAACAACGATGGATTTAGTCTCGCTTCAAGCTAACAATTGGACAATTATCAGGACGTTGTCTAACACCATTATTTTGTCAACTCGCTGACTGAACAGTTAAAGTGGTAAATTTGAAGATTTATGACCAACGTACAGGGAACGGGTCTCATTGACGTACCGTTTCGGAAGTTCTATTGTTTATAACCCATTACAGACAAAATGTGGAAGAGTTACCCGTTCTACGTAGAAGGTTTCGATTTCAATGGGAAGTAACAGTTATTCTTGGCAGTGGCACCAGCAAGTTCCCCCAGGTTTTTCTGCTAAATTCGTAGGACGGTAGTAGTCAGATAGGAAACGCCAACCTCATCTAGTTTATAAAACATGATTGACGTGTAAAAGTGTTTGTACAAACCTACTTATGGAAATAAAATGACATACCATGTATCATGGTGTCCGATGTCAAGTAATTTTGAACCATATTTTTTATATTTTTATTTTACAGAAAACATCGCCAGATACATATTCATTTCAACGATCCTTCAAATACCTGTCTGGTCTGACCTAGTGAAGTGACAACGGCAAATGGAGTCTCCATTTGCCGAAAGTCGAAACCCATTTTTACGACACGCTTCTTTTTCGCGAAACTTTGCGACGTCATTGTTTTGTGTACCCTTGACCAATTTAACTACAAACATTTTAAAAATACTACAATACACATCTATAAACACAATTATGACTTCCTAAGCAACTGAAAAAATATTGAAAAAGCTTCGGCGTTTCTCAAAGTGGGTAAAAGAAAAGGTTTTTTTATGAGATAAAAAGATAAAATGAGATGTTTCTTTATCTTTTTGTCGTATTGTGTTGTTTTAAGAGGCATTTGTCACGGAGTTACACGCACGATTGCTAAGTCCGTCATATAATGTGCGTAGTGTTGGGTATTAAAATAGTTGTGTTTGAAGCGAAACGACGTGTTTGAACCAGGTATGCGATGATCGCTTTGTTGTTTTATTTATGAGCTTTTTTAAGCATAAAATGATCTATCTATTAAGATATACAACGTGTAACGGAAAGGGTAGGTATATACATACCAAGGGCACAGCTTCTTTGGACGATAACAAACGATATTGGAAGGGTTTTTTAATCCTATCTCTAGACATGTTCGGAAGTTAAGAGAATTTTTAATACATTGATACCAGAAACCGAACTTTTCAAATTGATATAAAAACATCACTCGGAAGAGATTTATCGTGATATTGGCAAGTAACGTGGAAAATTATTGACCTACGTAGTGCGGTGACACATTTATTATGATTTGAATTTAAGAAACATATGAAACCGAAAATTTGGTATCAATTATTAAAGTATTTTATTTTGAGCTGAAACTATTGCTAAGCTGAAACTAGTGCTTAAGGATAGTAATAGGGTTTCTGTTACACCTTTTGTACTACTTTGGGCTAGGTAACGATTAAGTATTCTTATGATAAAGCGACGTCATTGATAGTCACAAGAAGTGGCGATTTCCAAATATACACAAACATAACATCACGCATGTGTTCCCCGAAGGGTAAGGTAGATGTGTTCATATAGTAGGTACACCCACATTCCGCCAGTTATGGTAAAGTTCTATGTTATAGGGGCTGAACCAATTGCCATCAACCGGGCACAAACCTAGACTCCGGGCTGCTACTGAGAAATTCCAGGTAGAAAAACCCAATAACACTTTGACCGCCCTGGGAATTGAACTCAGGTCCTCATGCTCAACACAACAATAGCGATTGCGACTACTAGACCAACGAGGCAAGGTCTTTGTTACACGCTCTATATTAGCTTCACCTTTATGTTTGTTTGTAACCGACTCCTTTGGACTTGATTTTGACCCCTTCAAACGGTCAGATTTCATTTAAACTTTGTAGACTTATCGAAGACCGATGACAATTTAAACATTAAAAAAAAAAAAAAATCACGATTTTGTAATTAACAGAATAAAAAAATAGAAAATAAATAATAGATAAAACAATCTAAAAAACACGCTTTAAAAACGTAAATTGAAATTATTGTTTGCTTTTTTTAGTTGCGTTTTTAAAGCGTCTTTTTTATCTATTTTTTATTTGTTTTGCTTACCAATGGTAGCATTTTTTATTTCCAAACTGGGTAAATAAACAGTTTCGTAAGCTAATTTTACCTGTGATAGCTACCTCTAAATAGCCGATCTACTATGCGAAGGTATTAGGGTCTTTGCTATATTATTGGTAAAGATACAAGAGTCCTAATTTTAACCCACAACTGTCCGTAAATAATAGGAATCAGCCATAAGAAATATAATATAATACTACTTTGGGTTAGATTATAAATGAGTCTTATGATAAAAAAAAAAAAACAAATTAAGAGACGTCTTTGATAACAACGAGAAGAGGCAATTTCCACATATCTCTATTGATTTTTCTGTTTTCATCTTCTCTAACCGAAAACATTGACGTATTCTGAGCTCATACTTAACTACAACTAACTTCGCTCCTCACTTCTGAATATCTCCTGCAAACACAAAATCATGGTTATCTGGCCATAGAATTCCCATCGGCTCTACCATGGGTGACGGTGCCCCTTGCTTGTCGAATTCAGCAAACAAACACCGGTCGGTCAACTGTGTGGCATAATCTCTTGCAGCGGCATGATGTCCTGATACCATCGTTAAGGACGAGCGTACACTGGGTTCATTCTTTGTTATACTAGCTTTTGATATTGGCTTCTGCTGTTTGGTGAATTTGGTGTTGTTATTTTTATTTTTGAATATGAAATCCAATGCATGTCATCATTACAAAGCCATGGTTACTTTGAATTCTTAGCCTGTAAATGCGTAGCACATTAACAGTAGCAGTGACCGCATTTTGACAGTGCAACAATATTCATTACGTTATTTACGTGGTTGAACAGACAAATTTTTCGAACACAAAGCAAAGGATTAGCAGTTCCTTCAAAAACATTCTGTTTATGTTTGAAAGTTTGTTATGCAATTAGGGTGCTACAGAAATACACTGTCTTGCAAAAGGCCAATAACTAACAAAGTACATTAAAACGAAGTAGGTATACCTGAACATTAAAACAAAAAAAATAATATGTTGTTACACTTTTTTGAAAACATTTATAATTTGCATCCTAATGGTTTTTAATTTGTACTACCTAATAGATGAAGATATTGGTGACAAAAGTGAAGAAACACGTTCAAATAATTAATAATTATTTCACATCTGCTCAAAGAAGTTGTAAGCAATTATTCTGAATAACTTCAGTACCTCAAGTCAGTAATTTAAACTAACAAATTTCCATGGCCTGCAAACATTTTCTACTAAAGTAATTTCTACGTTAGCAGTCTAATTTATGTAGTTTTACCAGTCATAGATTAACTATTGTTTATCACGCTAAAAGTGTTAGTACCTACTTAATTATTTAAAGTACTATTTAGTAACGAAACAATACATAACACAAAAAGAAAATAACTGGTGTTAAAAAAGCTATTGCATAAGAAATTTAAATACCAGCTCAGCTTAACCTTCGAAAAAAATGTCTGGGATTTCTGTAGCAGCGTTTGGTTTCATAAAACAAGTAATTTTTTTCTACATTTCGCACTATAAGTCGCCCCTAAGTCGTCCCTCGCTGCACAATCATTAATCAGAGCTTCGATCCTGGACTCCTTACAATGGGGAATGTTCAGAATGCCCGTACGATCCATTAGAATAACAATAATTACTCTTCTACCGGCATGGGTACGTCATAGCTGGTCGAAAACGCATCAAAAGTGTTAAGTGACCGGTCATTTGATATGTTTGCCCGTTATAAAATGTGTGACTCATACTTTGATATAAATTTGAAAACACGTTGAGCTTCTGCTAAAGTTAAGTACGGTTACCAAAAGAGATAAGTAACCAGGTTCGTCAGATATAGAAGAAGTTTAATAAGAAACCGATAGATGTTACGCGATGATGAAGACTGATATGTTGTAAGTTGTACGAGCACAAAATGCTAAGGGTGAGCTGAACAAACGATGTTGATGAATGATAATGAAACTAATATTGTTGTTTGTTATAATTACAATCCTAATTTGATTGTTGACGTCTTGGTGGAGACTCATCGACATAGCAAACATTCAAATTGAATTTGATCTTCAATTGTTTAATTTTGGTTTCCGAAGGCTCCATTATTAGTCCCTGCAATCGGATGACACAAGCTAAGTTTGTAGTCAGAGCTCTACGTTTCGAAACGACAATAATTTCGAGATTTATTTTAAAACACATTCAAATTACGTGTAAAACTAGTGATAAAACAATCCAGGAGTTGTAAATCACAATCGCAGAAGCAACCCAGACGGGGTGTGCGTGATTCTAAACAAAACATGGTGGCTCGGCCGCTCCAAGAAAAACACCCGACGACTGATTTACGAGACAATATCATTCGAGAAATGTGGCCAGAAATAAAATTAAACGTGAAAATGCCAGATTAACATAGATTTGCATAAGAAAACACGTTAGTGGAACTTTGGAAAATAGTTTTGTGTAAATAAATTACAAGCTACTCTGTAAAGTGAAATATATATTTTTTAAATTAGCGTTGAAGACAATAATGACCTCACGATCCTTCAAAGCAACAGTCTGTGGGGATTTAGGACGACTATGTTTTGAAATAGATAATAAAACAAAACAAAATGGTGCCTTCATTAGTTGGGTTGCCAAAGACGATACATACGGTAATAGAATTAAATATTAAATAATATACGAAACCTTGTATTGAAACTATATAATGCCTAACATAAATATGAAACGGTTAGATCTAAGAAGCGAGTATTATTCAGAAACCATTTTCAAATGAAGTCCAATCAATTTCAATATCATCAGCTGTTCGTAGTCTCTAAATCTTGAAAGACACTGTGAAACTTTAGCAGTCTAAACTGTCAGTTTTTCCATAAGTGTCGACAATAAATCGATATCCAACTAAACACACGAAACAGTGACGAAGACTGATCGAGATTCGAGAGTGGCCGATTGAATCATTCTGTTTTTTTTTTCTCGACGCCTTACTATTCAGTTGCTTTTTCGTAAGTCCAGAATAAGGTTCCAGTGGAGTCGCTATTTTCTTAACCTTTGATGTGTCATTAGTCAAGTGCAGATTTTTTTATTGCGGGGTGGGCCTTCTCTTGACCTCGATATCGCCTGATGGAAAACTATGGTTGAGGGCTAGGATATGAAGAATAAATTTTCGTTCCCAGAAGATGGCTGAATTTAAAAGCCATGTCAGTTAAAGCTCCATACAAGAAGTTGCTCGAATATTTTCTATTCTAAGGTTCCTATCATTGCTAAGCATCTAGTTTATTCATATCTTTGTATTTGATAGGACAATCGCCATCTCTTGGTTCCTTTTTTAGCCCACTAGAGTCCATGGTCATAGGCCTTTCTAAGTCATTACTGGAAATGCAAATCAAATGAAATGCAATCCGTCAATGTTAATCTGAAAGTGTATCTCGGCTACTAGATTTCTCGGAACGATAAAAAATCAGTAGGTTCCTATGACATCGGCTAACCAATTTTTTATCTTTGAAGGTGCCGAGGAATAGATAGGTATGATTTTTCAAAGAAGTTCACCAATTGTCTGCCTAACTTTAAAATATGGCTTCCAAAAAAAAGCGGCCAAGTGCGAGTCGGACTCGCCCATGAAGGGTTCCGTTGGAGCAAGTAACGCGCTAATTATAATTATTAATTACTTAGGCACATATTATAGATTTATTATTAGAAAATAATGCTTCACGGTTTATGCATAAGGTTTATGTTTATGACATTACATTTTTTTTTTATTTGAGTTGATTAAATGAAAGATAAATTGAGGTTTACGATTTATGACGTATTAAAAAAACTACTTATTAGATCTCGTTCAAACTAATTTTCGGTGGAAGTTTACATGGTAATGTACATCATGTATTTTTTTAGTTTTATCCTTCTCTTATTTTAGAAGTTACAGGTGGGGGACACATTTTACCACTTTGGAAGTGTCTCTCGCGTAAACTATTCAGTTTGGAAAAAAATGAAATTAGAAACCTCAATATCATTTTTGAAGACCTATCCATAGATACCCCACAAGACTTGTGGGGTATCCACAATTTTTTTTCATCAAACCCATACTTAGTATGGGTTTGATGAAAAAAAAATGTGGAGTTTCAGTTCTAAGTATGGGGAACCCCCAAAAATTTATATTTTTTTTTTCTATTTTTGTGTGAAAATTTTAATATGGTTCACAGAATACATCTACTTACCAAGTTTCAACAGCACAGTTCTTATAGTTTCGGAAAAAAGTGGCTGTGACATACGGACGGACAGACATGACGAATCCATAAGGGATCGGTTTTTTGCCATTTGGCTACGGACCCCTAAAAAGGATCGAATTCAAGCCGATAAAGTTAGACTGGTTTCTGTCACGAAAAAAATATACTTTTGGACATCTCCTCACCTGTCCTGTTCGCAATAGTTCGAAGGGGCTGCAGAAACCTCGGCAGCCTATGAAAATGATATCACTGCCGACATAGGAATACACTTAATGTTTCTTTCCCTCCGATATCTTCACTTTTCGTACATACCAGTCAATCGATCATGTTTATACGGAGACAGTCGACGATAATTAACGACTGTGTAGTGATGCGTGACTTGGTTGCTTTCCGCGTTAGTGAAAGAAAATTCAAATTGCGAGGTGTTTTTGGAATATTTGTAGCCGTTTTTGTATTGGCAGATATTCTTACTTCAGAAACCTCAAAGATTTGCTATGGACTATTAAAACTATTATTACAGACAGATTGGACTTATCAGTTCTTTGTTATTAGCAGACATGATTGAATATGTTAGTGGTAGAAACGTACTCGTCTATTGGTCTCATTTATAACCTTTTGACTACCCACTAATTGGGAAAAAGAAAGAGTGAAGTGGGAAATAGGCTTAAAACGAATTAATCAATAATTAGCAGTTGATTGATTTTTACAAGTTAAATCACAGAAATAAAAACAAAAGTGTGTCCGTAAATGGTATTTAACATAAAATTATTGTAGAAAAGCGGTTCTACATATATATCGATATAAAAAATGTAGTTTTCTTACAAAACACTTCGTAAGGTCGATCCCTAGATAGGCCTCGCCATACATTTTTCAGGGGTTGTAATCTCCGTAAATAAACGGTTTCTGCAGAATAAAAGCAAGTATAATGAGACTTTATAATGTATTATGTTCGCCAAACGCCAAAATTTTATAAAAAAAACAGTATTTCTAGGAGAATTAGACCCAATAAAAAACGAAAAATCTTTACATGTGTGAGTGACCTGAATCGCGCCATCTAACAGAAATTTAAAGAACCACCGAGAAAGAGCTATTTGCTGTTGTGTTACGAGTTTACGTTCGGTAAACATTTATAATAGATGGCGCTGTTCGAAAATTCGAACGATTCGATGCAACGCTCCAGTCAGTCCATGCGTGATTGTCTTGACAACTTGCGAATCGTTTCCAAAATTGTGTTTCTAGAAAGTTAGCGCCGGCGCGCGGGTTTGCCCGCGGGTTTTACATTTTATGATTGTTAAAATGTTTTTTATTAGGGAATGAGAAAGAATGCTAGAAAGTGAAAAAAAATATCTGCGATCTGCATTTGGTTCACACAGATACAATACTAATGTACCTAATTATTGTAATATCTACTTTAAATATAAAGTACCTAAAGATTTAAAAATCTTTCTACTGTATGTAAGTAGGTACTGATAATACATTTTCTGACACGGTTAGGTACTAATTCATTGGTTTGGGTTGAATAAAATCAGAGAATAGAAGTTCATGTAAACTTAGGGTATACCTAAATCAGGCGATCAGCGTAGGCAAATTTACCTATTTTTTTTCTAATTACCTACCTACGCAATGGTGACACGTAGGTACTACTTACATCTATTGATTGAATCATATTTAATTTATGTGAAACCAGCAAGATAAGTGAATACACAGACAAACCACATTGATTTTTCATAACAATTGCACATTTTAGTATTATTAGCACACGTCAAAGTGCGTCGAAATAAATTGGTCTTGCCATCTAAGAAGTTTACCAAGAAAAAGGGGAAATAAAACATAGGGCAGTATTTTAGTAGTAAGTTGTAGGATGTTCTGATATTTAAAACGATGAATGATATAGGTACAGCAGTGGTGGCTCTGACTTACAAGTCAGAGCCACCACTGCTGTACATCATTCATTTAAGGTTTCAGGGTTTTTAACTGTCAGCGAAATGACGTTCTCAAAATGGTAGCTGTAGTTCCAATTTCGCTCGTCTGAACAGCTAAGTAAGTAGTAAGCACCATTCAGGTTTAGAATTGGTGACTGAGGCTACTACTGAGAACCATTCATACGAGTGCCATCCGTGAAAGAGTTTTTATTTAAAAGTGAAGTGTTTTTGTGTTTTATTGACGGTAAGTGTTATTTTTATGTACAAAGGATGCTTTTCTGCTTGAAGGTGATACAGAGTTATATTATAATAGTAATTACCCTTAAAACTTTAAAAAGTGTAAGATTTAGAAGAGGAAATACAAAATCAAACGTTAGCAACACTCGTTGATTGTCATCACATCACATACCTACCTACTCTAAATTTCAAATATTTCCCCCTAATAGGGACGTCAATTCTCTCTAAAAACTCACTTTGCCTGTCCCAGAGGGAGGGACGAAAGGAACCAAAAAAAACTCTCTGAAAAAGATCCGTTACTGAATTGATTCGAAAGGAAATATGAAAAATCGATTCACAAATAAAGAAATGATTTTCCAAAAATCAATCATTCGTTTTCGATGAAATTTGCAATGTAGGGGTTTACGGGGTGTACGTTACCCTAGCAAGAAAGTGTCTCCTATAGTTATATGAGTGGAACGTATAGTTGGTGCCTAATCTGCTGTAAATGTGCCCCTACATAAAAAATTGGTGCCCCTTGTCGTTTTGAAAAAAAAAACCGAAAAAACGATTCCTGGTCTCATATCTGGAAAAAATCCGTATTTTTACGCAAAAGGATTTGCACTGGATATGCTTCGTAATTTTCCCGCAACCACAATTCTTAACAATTCAAACAAACAAAAACTGATGTTCTAGGGTGAAATATCGATTCCCTGTATCGATTCAGTACTAGATATCGATTTGAAAAAACGTTTTTATTTGTTCCAAAAAATCGATTCTTTGCTCAATCGATCTCAGATTGACATCTCTATTTGGTCTGTTTTCATGTTCTGTCAGTTGTTACTTGTTTTGCAAATTTTCACACACAGCTTGACAGCATGACAGCTTGATTGATGGTGACAAATGGTGGTGTTATTTCTGACTAATACAAATTTCTTGAAGCATTTCATAATTACGATACTTTTGCTGTTGTGTTTAATTATTCTTTTTGATTACAGATTGAATTGCATCTCTGCCTAAGATGAATCCGACTAATAAACTTGCCTATATACGACATATGTATTCAGGGCCGCGAAAATCACGGAAAAAAGTGCAAGCAACATTGAAAAGACATCATGGAAATTCTTCTAATGATTTTTAGTGAGTAAATCAGATTCCCATAAGATTTCGAATCAGATTTACGTGAATGTACCTATGAGTGTATTTGATACTCGTTGGCCCGTGATGTAATGTCTTCGTTTGCCGTTGGTTTGCCGTTGGTTTGCCGCCATGTCTGTTACGATACCTCCAGGAGATTTATGACAATTGTTTATCTATTGTGTCTCGTCGATAACAGTAGGAAAAAAAGAAACGGCTAGCTCGATAAGGTTAGTTTCAAGTAGTGTATTGAGCAAGTTTTATCAAATTGCAGCCGGCTGGAAGCATGGCGTAACAAGAAAAAAAAAGTAGTGGAAGAAACCGCGGACTGCCCTGCTGTGTTTAGGTAGGTACAGACATATCAATATTTTTCTGTCTCTCAACATTGTTTTTAATAACTGTACCTATTTCATTTATTTATTTTTTATTTCAGTCCAAATACAACTCAAGATCATGATCAGCTATCCAACCCTTCCACAGCTCAAGATACGCCCAAAACGTATTCACGTGGTATACCACAAATTCGTTACGAAGCCATAGCCTGCAGCTCTAGCTCTAATAGAGTTGAATCTGTTACAGAGCAAGTAGAGACTGCTGATTTTAATTGGCCGCAACCCGATCCACAGACTGAAGCTTATCAACTAAATGTGGAAAGAACATCAATTAGTTATGAACAAAAAGCATAATTATTATTATCAAGTAAGTAACAAAGATCATTATTTCTTGGTTCATGTATGTATAAATATAATGTATTTCTTGGATTGTTTCTCAGCTATTATTATTTTGATTCTAGGTCCAGGGTCAATTGCGAATTACCAAAATGAGTAAATGTTACTTCATTTGCTTTATATCTGTCACCCAACCATTGACTGTCATAGAAGTTAACCGGGATGAGGAATTTATCAACGCTATGATGCCGAAGTTGGTAACATTTTTCAAAACATGTGTACTGCTGGAAATTATTTTGAGACGAGTTGAGAAAAATGCTAAATGTCTAGACATCAAGGAATTAAAAGGTATGAAAAATATAAGTCTTACTCATTTCCTAACTTATTCCTCAGGTTTCTGAGGTGTGGGTTCAGTAAGAATAGTCTAACAAAACTGTAAATTCATTTGTTGCAGCGAAAACTGTGTCTCCCAGCAATTGATTCAGATCGCACGGAAATGATATAAATGGAAGTAAAAAGTGACAAGCAGAAGATTGATACTGCGCGGCGACGGCGGCGCAGCAAAAAGTAGCATGTAGAAGAGAAGATATTTTATTATAGTATTTTTTATGTATCTTTGTATGGTGGTCGATGGTTCGAATCCAAGCCGACACTTTGCTTTGTGTAAATTATTTCATCACCACTGTTCAGAGGAGGCCTGAGTCTCAGCAGTGGGAACATTATAGACTAATTATTATGCTATTTTTGTACGTAGCGATGTATAGTTTATGTTATTTGTTAGTTTATAAGATTTTTCTGTGTACATATGTTTCACTCATGTATTTAGGTACCAGCCAAACAATTCAATTGTAAAAGAATATTTATTGTTCAAAGTTGTATAATAAGTGGGTATTCTTGAAACATAAATGTTATGGTTAGCTAGCAACCACTTGTGTGTTGTTGTGTAAGATACTTACACTTACGTGTGATGTTACATAAATTGTAATCTACGTACATAATTCTTTCTAATACTAAATTCAGAATCATAATTGTAAATATCATAATATTGAAAAAAGTATGTTATCTTTGTGTGGTGGTACGAGTCGATGGTTTGAATCCAACCAGAAAATATTTAGGTAAATGCAGTGAGAGTAAATAAAACGATATTTGTATGAAAATATTAACCATAGATAAATATTATTGATTTATAGTAAGATACAATAAAACGCTTTACAATTGAATACATAATCTTTTATTTATTTAGTATAGGTCACAATTTATTTACACGTTAGGTACTATTTAGGTTCAGTCACATTACAACAACCTATATAGGTACAATATACCTTTATTACCCAAAATAATTTGTTATGGTGAAAAGGTATCTGATAACGAGCCTAGAAACAAAAGTATGCATATCCCAATAATTATATTATTAAGAAGTAGATTGGAACATAACAATCCTCTAGTAATTTAAAGTATGCTCAATTAGTAAATTAATATTTGTTTTCGGTTTTTGCTATAATGTAAGGATATTCATCTTAAAAATAATTTGGTCCTCTTTCTTTATAATTTCCAACCATGTTTGAATAAAACGACATCTAGTGGAGTCGGAAGTTACTACTATTTACTTTGCATGTGTGTGTAAAGAGTAAATTCACGCGGCTAAATCATTATTATGTTCTAATCTTTGTATGATACCAGTTAACAAGCACAGTGATGATCTAAAAAAATCAAGTTAATGCCCTAGGTTTCGCTAAGAATAAAGTTGTTTATTAAAAATTTCTATGATAGGTGTAAAAATTGAAAATGTTCGAAATTGTGGATGTGTCGCCATCTAGCGACAAAATGGCAGTGAGAGCAATTAGGGTTTCACCTTAAACGAAAACTTAAGACAGGTGCAATCATACTGATCAAGACAAAGCACTCTAAAGTGATAAAGACCCCATCAAGGATAAAAACTTATTAAAGATAGTGAAGAAACACAAGGTACAGACATACCTACCTACATACATGTACCTTAATATCTAGAAGTATGTAAAGTTAATAGAGATGATGATACCTTAGAAATCGATCCTATTATTTTTGAATACCTGTGTATAGCTTACGAGGTCCTTACATGGAGAGCAAATAAAGTAGTAAACTTAATGAAATGTGTGCTGATATCTCTTTGTGCTAAGTAAGTATGTCTACAAATAATTGCTACTATGAAATTTAGATGGTGCTAACTAATTTTGTTCTTCGATCTTTTTGTATTACCGTAAATAGTAGATGGATTAAATTAAGACGCTTAAATGTAGTCAAATTGTGTTTTTACGTAAAACTATACTATTCTGTTGTGTATTTTTTGGGATCAGGTTTAATATGTATGTCGTAGCTTTCATAGTCAGACTGAGTTAGCCCTCATTTGTGTAAAAATAGTCATCAATAAATTTTCCCTCATAATATATACGATTAAGAACTCTTTTATATGTGTTATTTACTTAAATTTAAACATTTTTATCATTACTTTAACCTCGTTTTACAAAATACGCTTCTAAAACATCTTGTTGTGTATCAGCCATCAATAATCGCGATGTTTCGCGGGCCGGGCCGAGACGTGCGCCCACATTCACGCTGCAGCGTTGACTAACGACCTGCCAATCAGGCCCTAACTTAATTGGAAATCCGTGTTTGTGGAGCCACTCCCCGTCAGCCTTTGTTGCTAAAAATTAAACGTTCTATGGTTATTTGAATAATAGTCATTTATTTAGTATTGAGAACAGTATTGGAGTTAGAATTACTGATATAATTATAGCTAGTGTTGGCTTTACGTTTGTTGCCTGCAAATTGCAAAATCTTAATTAGTCTTTAAAATTGCTGTTCAGCTTTCTAATGGACTTTACGTTGCTTGAAGGCTTTTAAATGTAATTTTTCATTATTCTCACTTAATCTGTTCTTATCGTCTGAATCTATCACATTTTAGATTACTTACCTAAACATTTATATAAAACCAAGTCTATTGCGATATACCCTTTCAGCATCGAAGTAAGTATATTTAGCGATTTCTGGTTTTGATATCTCAATTAAATTCAAATAAATTACTCAAAGGACCACTGCAGTTTGTTAGTAACAAGCCAGATAAGTGTATCCTTATACGATTTTATTCGCCTTAAGGATGAGTGACGTTAAGTGGACCTCAAGTGGGCAAGACCGGCAGTGCTTTTACACATGTGCCAAATTGATAACGTCTTACTAACTAAATGTCTGTACTGTTTTTATAAGTCGGTAACCCATTGGCCTACCGCGTTGACCTTACAACTTTAGCAACAAGATATAATATTTTCCTTTCATACTTCGAACAATGCGTATTCCATCACGAAGCAATATACACCTACTATGTAACATCAATATCTTACGAGGCAGCTACTACACACAATCGTCCCATCGCTCTCACACATAAACAAACTACCATATATGAATGAGAGGGAAATAGTCAGTCGCCAAGTGCATGCGACAAGTGTGTATGCTAATTCCAACCACGACACGTATTGTAGCTGTCAAACTCGCTGGCGAACTGTTAATGTTCCTTTCGTGCTGTCTTAGTGTAGACATGACAATTTACTGGGAATTGGAGTACAGATTTGAATTGCTGTTGTAGGTCTATTCATAGATATTATGTAAGTTAGACTAGGGATTGTGGATCAGGGACATTTGGAACGTTAACGTATGCAAAATTAAAGACACGATGTGGAAAACCGGACGCAGTAACACCGTATGTAGAAACCAAACAGAATTTATCAGGAAACACCTAAAAATACAGTTTCAGTTATTGATTATCATTTAATAATAATTACATCTATAATGATTTTGCTTTCATCTATACTGAATTTATAATTTATAATATCTATACTAATATTATAAAGCTGAAGAGTTTGTATGTTTGTTTGCTTGAACGCGTTAATCTCTGGCACTACTAGTCTGATTTGAAAAATTCTTTCAGTGTTAGATTGCCCATTTATCGAGGAAGGTTATAAAGTATTAGTAGTAAGTGGCTATATCATCACGCTAAGACTTTTAGGAGCCGAGCAAAGAGAAAAAAGTCACGAATACGAAGTACTCGCACGGGCAGGCGAGGCGAGCGACGGGGTGGGTCGGGGAGCAAGAAATTTGACGCGAACGAAGTCGCGGGCAGAAGCTAGTAAAAGATAATGACGATAAAGGATCTCTTTTAGCAGCTAGTTGTAGATTCTTTGATATAGTAGTCTATATATACAGGGTGTAACAGAAACCCTATTGCTATCCCTAAGCACTAAAGATAACAACTGGTATAGAATCACTTTACCTGGTTTCAGCTCAAAATAAAATACTCTAAGAATTGATAACAAATTTTCGGTTTCATATGTTCCTTAAATTCAAATCATAACAAACGTGTCACCATACTACGTAGGTCAATAGCTTTCCGCGTTACTTGCCAATATCACGATAAATCTCTACCGAGCGATGTGTTTGTTTCAATTTGTTATGGTATCAATGAATTAAAAATTCTCATAACTTCCGAACATGTAGAGATAGGATTAAAAACCCTTTCAATTTCGTTTGATATCATCGAAAAAAGCCGTACCCTCGGTATATACACAGTATAGTTACTGTCATGAGAGTGCAAAAGAAGAGCAAATGATCTTGGAGCATATTGCATAGCAAATCGCAACCACTGGCAGACTATAAGACGCATAAAAAAGTGAGGTATAATAAGTTTTAAATAGACTGCCTCATCCACACATTTCAAACAGTCGATGGACTTGCCTTCCTTGTTTGGGGATATTAAAAAATTGTTCCGGCTAGCGTGGCTAATCGTCGACAGCCGGCGTTCGGCCGCCTTTAATAGACGAATGGTATATTCGAATTTTACAATATTAAAACAATTGAAGTCAGTATGCCATTTGTTTACCGAACCTATATAAAGAACAATAACTTAGTTTGCGAGTTAAAGGCGCAATTTTCTTTTGTTTTGTCAACACCGGTGTGCTTTTGTCTGTCAAAATCAAAACTGAATAAAATATGGTATCAAATTATTGAAATCTTATAAATTATGACGTACAATCAAACAAATATAGATCACAGTACGAATCATTTTTTGATTCCATTTTACAATTATTACGAAGAGTTCTGTCAGCGCCATCTGTTCTAGCGTTTATGAAATACGATGCTCACTGCGCCATCTATCCAAGGCACGATAAACGATAACCATCCCCTCGTGGCTAAGGGTTGCGAAGTTGCGAATGAAAATCTGCGAAACAGCGCCACTTGCGAATATTATTGCAGTGGAAAATAGCCCGAACTATATACAAGATTTTCCAGATAAGTTATTATTTTTATTGCAAGTTTCATTATATACTGCACGTTTATATGACATCCGAGTTGAAAGTAACTGGTGTTGTTTCTAATGCAGTATATTTGAATTAAAAAAAGTTTAAAGTGTCACTGTTAAAATTGACAAAAAATGTTGACTACCAAGAAATGCAGACAAGAATAACAAACACCCTAAACAGTATAAACTACCCTATTAGCCAACTTTTCTTAATAGTTTTAATTTTACTTAAATCTGGTAAGATTAAATTCTAACATTTACTTACTAGCCTTAAGTACTTGCAACATCGAGTAAGACATAATTTTAATCCTAGAAGACATTGGTGGGTTTCAAAATAATAATTAAGAGAATCAAAGAGCACACTACAACTATAATCTTTCGTAAGCCAGACAACCTTGCGAAAAATATTTTCATGACGCCGCGCGGTTCGAGACTTGAATTTAAATCTTGTGATGTAAAAAAGTTTTTGTTGAAGCCAAATGGCGAGCCGAGTAAAGTTTTAGAGTTTTAATACGTTGTAATGTCGGAGATTTGTGGCGGTAACGACGTGTCATTAGCTGAAGACATGACCGTCCCGCTACAACAGAGCCACGCCAAAACCCACAAGTTATAATGGACTAATTTAAAAATCGAGAGTTGCATTGTTTGATTTCAACAAAAGATCGGTTTTCGGGATATTTTCTTCTTCTACTTTAGTTGTCACAGATAGCATACCAATTTCTTCTAACGTTGCGTTTTCTTTTTGCTCCAGAAAAGTTATGAGAAAAACACTTGGAACTAAAACAGCTCTCAGTGTCTAAAATAACTTTTTGCTGCAAACTTTTTTACTAGATCGTGCCTTTAAGTTATCATCTATTCGTCTGGAACTAAGTTAAAATCTGTCTTAAAGACGCGTCCATATAAAAAAGACGGATGTTTTTTATTATTATTTCGTAGTAGGCAAACTGAACCTGTAAATGCATTGCATAGATATGAAAAACTGATAAAAGTTTTTTTTATGAAAACGTACTAAGGGTTATTTACCAGTACCAAACGTACGACATTTAGGTGTTCTTAAGCTACATTGTTATTTATTTATTGGATGCCCAACAGGCTACATAATTACGTTCAAGTATACAAAGAACGGTGTGCGCTTTTAATTATAGGACACTACATCATTTACTTGTAATCTAGGACAAAGTTCGGCAATGAAAAAATATTAAAATAACAAAAACTTAACACGAAAATCAGACTAAGGAAACTACTTGATTTTGATTTTTTCTTTCTTTTAGACTCTAAAAATAAGTTTAGTAAGTACAGTACAAGGTTTTACAAGTTTGACAGAAAACTGTAAGGCGATGAGGTCCAAAATAGAGCAAGTGCAACTTTTGCAAAATACTTTGGGCAAAACCCATAAGTTGCTCACAAACAACCGTTTGATTTCCTGTCTTAGGTACTACCTGCACATCTACACTAACCGACAATTACACCCACCACATCTAAGGCACTCGTAATCCGAATCCAGAATACGTAATCAACAAGCCCCCCCACAAGAGGTGCGAGAGAAATTAAAACCTCGAGAGAGACGGCCGGTACACCACAAATCGCTTAGTGCCTCCGCCCGTCCTAATGGCACGCCAATTAAAAGTTTGCGCGGCTGTTCCACAGAGGATTGTTACGCGGGTTGAGCTGTAAAACTGAACAGCTGAACATCCCAGCATAATGTAGTTTATTCGACTGCGCTCGTAGTTTTGGTATTAGCATTTTGATGTCGCGTCTAGCTGATCGTGTGACGACTGGGATTTGTTTATCGATGTTTTATTGAGGGATGGTAGGTAGCTAGTGTGATTTTAAATGGAGTTGAATTCTAATCTTTGGATAGGAAGCTGAGGTTTTAATCAACTAATGTTTTGAACATCTGAGGGACTTACCAGAGAATGAGCAGCAAGGTTCTCTATGCATTTGACCACCATACTGCGATTGCCAACCCGCCTGCCAAACGTGGCGATTATGGCAAATCCCTCCTTTAGGGGGAGGCTTATATCCAGCAGTGGACGTCTTTCAGCTGATATGATGATGATGATGATGAATGTTTTGAAAGATGATTTGCAAATATGATTCCTACGGACACTGACAAATGAACTTTTTGACAATTGCAAAAAAAAAATGTATTCATCATGTATTGGTGTACCATGGTTAATGGTTTAATAATTTCTTCACCTACTTTTCCTAGCATAAGTATAATCAGCCTAGAATGTGCCCACTGCTGGGACACAGACCTTCGCTCTTCGAGAGGGATTTGGCTTCATAATCTCTCAAACCAAAAGTAATTTATTCAAACTAGGCTGAAAGTCAGCACTTTTTGAATGTTAAAATGACATAAAACAGTCTCCCAAAAACGCCCGCCCTTCACCTCTCCTCTGCAGCAACAGCATTGGCAATCAAGCTCAGTGTGGGTTGATAGATGTCACATGTCTTCGAATGTTTGGTTCCAAGACATGCCGGTTTCCTCAAGATGTTTTCTTTTATGGTATTGAGAGCAGTGGTAATGAAATTACTTAAACAAAGTGAAGCATCTTCTTAGGTTCGAACCCACGAACTCGTAAGTCAGGGCCGTTTTCACTGGGCCACCACTGCACTACCTTTCCTAAACTAAGCTTAAAGGAGAGATGAACTCTTCAAAACTAAAAGGGAAATTAACGAACATCCCCGGTTCCACAATTCTTGATAAAGTCTTCAGTAATTCAAAACAAGTGTCATTTGGCAGGCAACTTAGCACTCTGTTAAGGCACCTGACACAAATATAAAGTTTTAATAACAATCTATTATACATATAACAAGGTTGGGACATGTTCTCGTTGTGTCTAATTAGACATTATGGAGTCCGCTTAGATCCTGTGCTGTTGGTGAAATGTTAGCTTTGCTGAAAATGTTTGTATGTTCCCGTTTGAGGGTTGGTCGTACTTGTATGTCGAAGGAAATATAAATACTGAGCGATTCAACTAAGTGGAGCCAAATTACCAAGAATCAATTGAATGGTGTGTGATGAAGGTCATGATCTAGCAGTATCCCACTAGACTGATGAGGGTGACTGACTACTGGACTGAAATTCGTGAGACAATATTGTAAAGCTTAAAGGAACTAAAAGTACCAAGCCTTTCCTGCGTAAAACATGATCCATTCCAATCTGAATCAATTCTATAATTCAATATAATAATTTGCTTCATATTCGGAAAAATTGTCCGCTCAACCACGTAAATAACGCAATGAATGTTAATGAACTAGTACTGGTAGTGTTTTCTGCAATTACCCCGCTAATTCCCTGTAGTATTATGTGTGTCTACTATTGCTTGATAAAAATAACAATTATAACATTTGACCAACTCCCAAAGCAAGTTGGCCTTTTGGGCACTTTTCGCGTTCAGAAAGATGCGGACGAATTTCATCATTATCATCATTTTAGCTGGAAGACGTCCACTGTTGGACATAGACCTCCCCCAGTTTGGGGCGGCTTGCCATAATCGCCACGCTTGGCAGGCGGGTTGGCGATCGCAGTATGGTGGTAAAATGCATAGAGAACGCTGCTGCCCATTCTCTAGTAAGCCCCTTAGTTGCCTCCTACGACACCCAAGGGAAGAGATAGGTTTGTGCTATTCTTTACGTACGGCACCACACGGAACTTTTTGATGCCTTTTGATTATTTTCTCTTTTATATACTTGAATTTTAAGATAGGTATTTTTTAAATTATTTAAAAATATACGCAAATAAATAAAAGGAAGTCATAATGCAAAATCGAGAAAAACCACACACCTTTTCACCCATTAATCCGAATCCCAACTGATTATCAGTGGCTCTGATTAAATCCCTATGCACGACGAAATAATTTAATAAACACCCCTTGTTTTTAAGCTCTTACGTGCAGCCCTCTCAACCCTTTACCAAGTTTTCCTCGAAGGCTAAGTGGATTTTCGGGTCGTCCCGCATTCGGATAACGGCTCTGCACTTTCAAATCGTTAGCTACGTTTGCCTACAGTATTGCAGAACTGAAATTAAAGATAATAATCCTACTACTAATAATATAAATGTGAAAGTTTGTATATTTAGATGTTTGGCTGTTTGTTACTCAATCATGCAAAAACGGCTGAACGGATTTGACACACGGATAGATTATAACCTGGATTAACACATAGGATACTTTTCATCCCGGTAATACGTGCCTGTAGGGTATTTTTTGTACTCCTCGCGGGCGAAGCCGCTGGCGAAAGATAGTATTATTAATGTGGAAGTTTGTATGTTTGTATGTTTGTTACTCAATTACGCAAAAACAGATGAACGGATTTGGTCAAAATTTGGCACACGGGTCGATAATATAACCGGGATTAACACATAGGATACTTTTTATCCCGGTAGTACGTTTCGGTGGAATAATTTCTAACCTCCACGCGGGTGAAGCCACTGCCAAAAGCTTTTGTTATGTTTTGACAGGAATAGGGATCAGAATTTGGTAAGTTTTCAGTTGTCTTTCCGTAGATAACACATTTTTCTCAGTTTGCATCTTCTCATGTCAATATTACTTTATACTTTTTCTATAATATCTATTTATTGTTTTCGAAATCTCTTTATGAATCTCTTTATGATTATTTGTCATGGAAAAATGGATGCCATGCCATGGGATACCATTCTATATTTGGTATGAAATTGTACGCACAATGTAGCAAAATAGTTGTTTGCGATTGCTCTTTTTGATATTGGATCATATTTGCCATCTCTTCACAAGAAGGCTAATAATACTTTTTTATACCATTGGTCGTGTCCTAGCATCTATGTATATCTACAAACCTATTTTGCCTACATATATAATAGCAACTCCACCAAGAACATTTAGATAAGTTTTGCTTTGTGCATTGCTAAGTGGAATTTCGGGTCAGTCCGCCGTTTGCTAACGTCCAAGCACTGTCGAGTCGTTAGTGACGTCACATGCCGTGCTGGTCAGGGCTGTTCTGAAAATTCCAGGGAAATGTTACATTACTTATTTAGAGATGAAACGATAGATATTCTGCCATTTTGGGGACTGACTTCCTATCCAGCAAGGGGTAATCTGAAGTCTAGGCACCTGCCTATTAAATCAATTTAATGAAATGTTTGGATTTACGTAAGCAATATTTAATTGACAGGATTTTGTCATTATCACTGCATATTATAAAAGTGATTCCCCCGCCGCATGTGTTTGCCTGTCTGTCTGAACGCGATAAACTCAAAAACTGCCAAACGAATTTTCATACGGTTTTCAACAATGGACGGAGTGACTCACGAGACAGGTCCAAAAATAGAATTCATTAAGGTTTTGTGTTAATTGGCTGAAATATGACGATGATTGTTGAAGATATCAGAAATTACAAGTGAAGCTAATAAAGGCTTTAACATGCTTTTATTAGCTTCACTTGTAATTTCTGATATCTTCAAAAAACAACAATCATGCTAATTGGGATCTTATAGATAAGAGAGCCATCCACGCGGGCGAAACCACGGGCAAAGGCTAGTTGGATCATAAAATAAAAAGAATCTATAAGAATATTACTTAGAATGGTGCAAATTGCAAAAGTTTACCCGTCTTTCATGATCTTACTGATAAATAGCTGGGAACTGTAGTCACAATTTTATCATACCTAAATATTTAACCACAATTAAATAGGTACATTAGCTTTAAAAAACCATCGAATCCGCATTCCCTATTATTAATCACTATTTTTCACTGTCACACGTATTCAAAATAGTTACTATTCTGTCATTGTTGTCTTTATTCAAAGTTTAATCACAATCCTAGACTGGCTCTCGAGGGGACTTCTAAGCCCCCTCTACATGTCCTTAATTAACATAAAAGGTGCAAGATTAACGCGTCAAGGATTTGCATATAGCATCAAGATGTTTCAATGAATAATGGAGTATTGTTTCATTTTTGGCATGCAGTTCTTTGATCACGTTTATTTTATTAATGAGCTTACTGGGATTCGTTAAACTTAGTATGGTGCGATTTCCTGCAAAGACCAACCATAATTGTGGAAGGACTGTAAAAAGTACTATTCTGGATTAGTATGACCATAAGTGTGCTGTACAGATAGTAGAGGATCACTTTCACTATAGAATCTGATATTTATCGAAATCCCTTACAGAGGAAAATTACTGAATCTCCATCAGTGATAATACTCACTCATATAGTGATAATACCGAGTTGGTAAGTCCTAGGTTCGAAGCCAGTCAAATGAAATCAAAAATCAAATCAAATCAAAATATTTTATTTCACATAAACCTGCAAGGGCACTTATGAAACGTCAGAAGCTAGGTGCACGGTTCCAATTTGTCGCTTCCTTTGGAGAAGAGCCGGCAAGAAACTCCACGGTTACTCTTTTAAAAATAATTGCCTTTTATAATGTTTTCAAATTACAGTGATAATAGGTATGGGAGGACAGTGCAGGCCTGTCAATAAGTACTAGTCAGGTGCTTCACTTTGTTTAAATTATTTGATCACCGCAGCTCTCAAAACGGTGAAGGAAAACATCGTGAAGAAATCGCTAAGTCCAAGAACCAAAAATTCTAAGACATGCAACATCTACCAACCCACACTGAGATTGCGGGGTGGATTACGGCCCACTCGGTCTCACATAGAGGAGGCCTGTTCCTTCTGCTATTTTTCAATCAATAATGTTTGAAAATGTCCCTTGATTAAACATAAAAAAAGCTCAGTCATCTTAATCAAAGAAAAACGAATCAGATGACATAAAATAACTAAAATCATGTTTCAAAATCAGTTTGACTTGTATTACGAAAAGTAGGTATTTCCTTCATTTCATTGCCTGAAAGACGATTCTCCTTCGTTCTAATTTCGCGACAGCCCTGTACGTGACCCGTTTGTCTTATGAACTAATTATTATATGTGACGAGTGAACGTCTCACTGCCAACACTCGACACCATTTCAAGTCACACTTCAAGCTCATTCTGTATGTTTTTTCACATTCTATGTTTATATTATAAATTATTGTACTGACTTGAAAATGTTTGGTCTGTAAAGTTTAGAATGAGGCTCAATAAATCTTGCTGCGTTTTCCTAATATTTAATGGAAAAAATAATAGTTTAAAAAACTAAAAAACACGCTTTAAAAACCAAACTTACTTTTTTAGTAGAAATTAATTTAATTTTATTAAAAAGAGTGAGATGCTTTTTGAGGTATTTTTATAATTAATTAATATCAAGCACCCCACGTGTTTTTTTAAGCTATTATTTTATTTTCTATATTTCAGTTCTGCTAACTACAAAAGCGTGATTTTTCAGAATTTTTTTCAGCTTTTTTCTTAAATTTTCGAATTGTCATCGGTCCTCGATAAGTCTACAAAGTTTAAGTAAATGAAATCAGACCGTTTGAAGTGGGTCAAAATCAAGTCCAAACGAGTTGGTTACAAATAAACAAACATGCTTACAAACATACAGGTGAAGCTAATAAAAGCGTGTTGAAAAAGAGTTTTTTCAACCGCTTGTGACTACCAGTGAAACGGGTAGGCTGGAATAATAAGTATAGGCTTATACAAATTAAATAAAAAATAAAAACAAGATTGAAAACTGAAAATATTATCTGATAACAAAAATGGATTTATGAATAATAGTTCATTCGTTGTTATTTGAACTCAGACGGGTATTTTATTTTGTGTACATAATTTCATGACCGCTGCCCCGATACGATGTTTTTCACCGTTTTTCTCAAAACTGAAAACATCGTAAGGAAACCGGCATTTTCAAGAACAGTTTTGGCGGAGCCGTGAGGCACACAGTTGTCTGTTATTTATTTCCACTTTTTTTACTTTGTAATTGTATTTTGTGTTTCACGAACTGTATCCAAATAAACGATAGTCTTTCTTTCTTTCTTGGAACCAAAAATTGGAAGAAATGCTACATCTACCAACCCGTACTGGGGCTCTCACAGAGAGGAGGCCTGTGTTCCAGCAATGCGAACATTATCGGCTGATTTTACATTATTTTTCAACGAAAATCGTCAACGTATTATTAATAGATAGGAACCTAAAGTACCAATTCATAAAGTTGGAAGTTATTATCTATTGTCACACAGGAAATGTTTTTACTAATAAAATAGTATTTCAAAATTTGTGGTACATTAAGCATTATTGTGCGTTATTAAACTAGATATCAATTACAAGCCTCACTAACAGGAAATGTATTATATTAATGAATAGCTGAATCGATTTCTAAACCGCACGGCTACTGGCCATCAGCGACCGACAATGTTACAGTAATGCAGAGAACTTGCGTGGTGCAAGTTGTAAGACACTAGCGGGCTGTGCAAGAGGTAAACGTAAGTTCATTCGACGGTACGAAAGAATGAAAGAGAAAGGCGTCTAATGGCATTACAGCAAAAAAACATTAACAATTAAAAAAGAAAAAAAAATAAGATAATGCTAGAAGGAGCTCAGCATAATGTCAGATGCTAACACAAGGTGTACCATCTGACGCTGATTTCAGCTGCAACCCTCGAGTAGGAACCATACACTTGAATAATAAACGTATAGGGAAGTGTGTGCAGCGGTATATTAAATGTTGCAGCGCTGCTACTATCATAGCTTTTTTTGTCACCAATTAGGTACCGCTTTTCAACAGCAAATCTTTAGTAGTTACTCACCTACCTACACATTCGTATTTTTTTTCCAGTTATATGTATCATCCATAGTCGATAGGATATTCACTAACCTACGTACCTTATTAAAAGATCCAGACTATTTGTTTATAAAAACTTTTTGATAGTTAGCTAGATAAAAAATAATCAAAATGCTTATTTATCAATCAAAGAGTGCAGGAAAGGAAGAAACATTTGGTTTAGCTATTGTTTTTAAAACCAAACAATTTAATGAAAATGTTCAAAAACCACTTATCAAGTTATGATGATAGACAAATGTGTATATACAGAGTAAGTTTTTATCCAGTGCGCAAACTGTAACCATGTATTCAGTATAATTATCATTCTAGACCCCCAACGCAGAAATTTTTCATCGGTAATACAAATAGTACTTTAGAGAACCAATTTTTATTTATCACTCACCTGTTTTCATTATACAAATAAAATATTTATATTTCTGATGTTCGCGTGTCGTGAGGAAAGTTTTGAGTATGAATGTCAATGGTTATAAGAGTAAGGGAAGGCCAATGAAACAATTGATGGACTATGTGAATGATGGTTCATGGTTAAAAAGTTGGTGACCAGAGAGATGACGACTAACAGAAAAAAGTATGAAAGAAAAATACACATTTATTTATTTGTTTAGTATCTTCATCAAAGGGTACACCTAGAAATTATAAATCACAGTAATAAAACGGTTCTTTTACATGTGCTCCTTCAATTACAGGAGACCACAGCATGCATATGTGTTGTGCCAACCCCAAATAAATTAGGATAAGGGCAGGATAATGAAGATAATGTTCACGCTTGCGTTCGCTACCACTTTCCGCCTCTAACTTACACCACGGCCGCTTCACTGAAAGCGCGCACCGCAAAACGGTCCGTTTCCACACCTCATTGCAGCCCGACGCGGCGTTTACAAATAGCCCTGTGATTATAAGACATTATTGTAATGGAACCGCGCAATTAGAACAATCGACTGCACTGGCTCGCGCAAAAACTTATGCCATTGTAAAAGTTGGGCGACAAATCGATGGAAACGGAGCCGGCTTTTTGTTTGATTGATTCGTAATCGTAAAGCGATGGCGGAAAATCTAGGTTTTTATTTTCACGGTCCGATGGTTATGGAAATTCATTGACATTAATGCGAATTGACTTCCATATCAATAACGTTAGAAGTAATTGCAATGTTTGAAAAGTATAAGTTATTAAGATTTTAGCTATTCATGCTGGACGTAATTTCTACAAAAGACAAAAACACGGAATAATTCAATTTTCTGTTCACAAAGACATATCATCTGCCTAGCTTCTTCCCAACTATTGTGGAGTCGGCTTCCAGTCTAACCGCATGCCGCTGACTACCAGTATTTTACATGGAGCGACTGCCTATCTGACCTCCACAACCCAGTTACCGTGTAATACGAAAGCCCTTGGTAAGACTGGTGGTCAAGCTTTCGGGCTTCTGACCACCAGTAACGACTGTCAAAGATCTATGAATGACTGCCAGGACCAACGGCTTAACGTGCTCTCTGAGGCAAGGAGGGTTCTTGGTATGTAAGGATGTTCACTTATCCACAAACCAACCGCGGCAAGCGTAGCTTAACCTGATCAATCGACCCGTGTGGCTGTTACTACTTAACCACAGGCATAAATATTTCAATATAAAATGGAAATATGGATGTTAAGTCATTGGGTGATCCTAATCGTCGCTTAGGTATGTTAAGTATACATCTTAAAAAATAAGTCTGCAGCGACAAATTAAGTTATTACATGTAAAACCTTACAACTTCGATTATTTTTCGATGAGCGAAAGAAGTCAAAATATGCAAAGAGTTCTATCGAAAGTCACAAAACAAGTTCGGTACAATTTTGCAATCGAGTTCACCCCATCAAGTCATCAGCGAAAGTCGTAACTAATAACACAAAATTGGTTCTTTTACATAAATTATTATAATGAAAATGCCCATCACATAGCACACTTATGTAGGTTGGTATACAACCTCAAATTACAGTAAAAGTCGACGCTAATGACTTTTAGGTAACGACCATTGGCTCTTACTAATGATCTGACGGTCAGCCCACTTTTTTACCGGCGATCCGTTTTGGTAATTTACGTTTTTACACGACTACCGCTTGATGCGTAAAAACTATTAGGTGTGGGTGGACGTTGAAAAAATAGGAAAATTTATGCCCTTTCCCAGGGTCGGACGGCTTTGAATTTGCTGTGAAGGTTTTTCAAAATAGCCTCTGAGAGTTAAGTTAATTTTACGCTTAATTCTTCCTAATTATCTCCTTCTGTCTCTAATTTGTGGACTCATTTCATTATTAATAGTAAATTGTATAACATATTCAATCCTTTTAATCAAAGCCAATAAACACAAACTGTCTTATTACAAAACCCGATCTAACTTTAGCCCGAGCCTAAACCTTCGAGACGGTTTTTCTATTTCGAACTTATAAGCCAACTTTTGTAAGGTCTTAATACAAAATTTACAACTTAAGATCGGACTAAGTCATTAGTTTGGATTTCGAATTAAAGATTTAAAAGTTCTGAATCATGGTTTTTATTGGTCTTTATTTAATAGCTGTAAAATTTAAAAACGCTGTTAAAATTTGATTTATTTCAGTTTTTATTTCAATAATTAGCCAAATGAGATTTCATGATCTTATAATGTCCACAATGCAAAGGACAATGCGCAAACGTAGCAACGTCACACAGAGATGTCAACGACGAATTTGACATTTTAGTAAATACATTTTTTATTTCTATAAATACATTACCCTTTCCAACGTCAAATCAAGCACCCATGGCTACCTAAAATGTTGCCAGCAATTGTTCCACAGTCATTCCGATTGGCCACGCATGCGCAACGATTAGTTACCGTCGTACGCTTACTACTGCCTTTCTAATACCTTCAGAAGAAATATTATATTGTAATGCCTGTCTGCCTTTCTGTTTTGGATAAATGAGCTAAGTATGATGGCATTTGGAAGCTGGTTTCGATATGGTAATACTAGGACGCGCAGTGTCAGCTGCACTTTTTTATATTCTTCGTCGTGAACACGGGCGTTTCTTAACTTTTGGCTTTGCCCAGGGCAGCGCAAATGTTCGTAAATAATGCTGAATACAAATTACAATAAACAATATAGCTTATGTTTTATTTAGAATCTAAGTGCATTTTTATGAAAAATATTCACGATGAAAAATCTCGATCACTCATCAAGCTTACTTATCAACTTTCTTAACACACTGCTTAAAAATCTGCGTGTTAAAATCGGAAGAATTTATTTAAGTTTTAAATATTTTCTCCTTCGGGTTTCCCAAATTCCAAGTTCATGAAATTATTTGACGTCCTACTCGATAGTTTCCCCTGGAGCAACTTAGTGAAGCCTAGATACGCTATGGGAATCCATGTCAATCATTTAAAAAACTATCGATTTTACGGGAGATAGGGCCTTAAGCTACATTTACCGCGGATGGTCCGTCGATGGGTGACCATCTTTACATACCAAGGCTTCTCCGTGCCTCGAAATGCACGTTAAACCGTTGGTCCCGGCTGTCACTCGTGTATTACAGTGGTACGGGTCGTTAGAAGCCCGAAAGTCTAGCAACCAGTCTTACCAAAGAGGATCGTGTTACTGTAGTCGCTCCATGTAAAATTATGGTATTCAGCGATATCCGGTTAGACGGGAAGCTGACCCAAACATAGTTGGGAAAAAGTTAGATAGATGATGATCTATCTTACGTTCACAAAAGCAATATTCGCAGGTGGCAATATACGCAACATAATGCTAAGTAACGGGATATTACCGCGGTGATTTCGTTTCCTCGTAATTTGTTTCTTGTGAGGCACAAACTTTAGTGGAGTTTAAAACCTAACGCTGAACGCCCATTTACTCTTTAAGCCAACTCTCTCTGACGTTGAAGTGCTCATATTTACATCACAGAGTTGAGATGTGTCTAGATTAGGCAATTATTACTTGAAATCGTTGTGGGGAAGCTCCAAGAAGAATTGTTTGTAATAAAATAGTCAATGCACTTTCAAATAATACAGAATTATTTATTAATTAAAAAATAAACATACTATTAATATGAATGTTTATTAAGCATGATTTGGACCACTGGATTAAGTTGGCTATCCGGCACTGAAACTGTCTGTTCCTGAATGGGATTCCGAGGAAGACCTTCCACCAGGAGGATAAAGCTATTTTATGGAAAGAGCGAAAAAGACCATGAAAAACTGAACCCACCACTTCTGCTTTCACAGTCGGAAAGAAAAGGAGACGGCGATAGAAAACTACATTTGACAAAACCAAAACCCATTTCCTTAATTTTTATAACTTTAAACATAAACCTCCCAAAAATCCCTTCTGCATGTTCAAGTCCCTATATGGGTACGCACCGGTACCCTCCAGCTGAACAGCGATACATCAACGCGTACCCACGCTCCTGATGAGAAGATGATGACCGTAATTTGCGACGCACCAAGACGTCTATGTCTCGTGTTTTTTCACTGAGCTCAGGTATCACCCGAGTACGAAATTACAAGTAATTTATCGTTCGTACAAGAGGATAACACCGCTGGAGACTGTAAATATTTTCTTTTAAAAAGTACTCATGTAGATTGTCGAAATGTTTTAGGGTATTTTGGGAAGAGATGATCGATGAGAGTGAAGAGTCTGCAAATGCTGCTGGAAAACATGTTTTTGGTGAAATGACTAGGCCATCTTATGGATTTTACCTTGAACTACCAATTGATTAAAATATAGATCGAGTAAAAATAAAAGAAACAAGAATGGTATTATTTTATATTTAGACAGAACTTTATATCCAGGATGAAATGGTCGATGAAATTTTCCGAAGACAAGGTCCAAACTGTGCAACAGTAATAAGAAATATGCAAACTAAAGAAGTAGACATTGCAATACACTATATTATGAATATTGCAGTAATGCAGTAACTATCGACACAACTCTAAAGGTAAAGTAAATTACCATGGGCCTAGATATAGATAAACTAAACAAGATACAGATTACAGTACTTAACTCTGTATTTGTTTTAGGTAAATAATTTGATAAATTACAACCGACCTTACGTTGATTATGAAAAATAGATAATCTACGCCATCATTATTTTTAGTTCAGTAATGTACTGGAGTTATAATTTGATAGAGTACTGGATACAAATTAGATAGATATGGATTCTGAATATTTAAATGGTGGTCGTTTGAATTTTATTGTGTTCTGGTAAGCTGACATTATTAATTGAATTGAACGTATGAAGCTTATTGCAAATTATAATTTGTATTACAGTAAACCAATAAAATGCTATATACAATTATTCTTCTTAATTGTCGGTTCGGCTTTATAACTGAAGTTTCAAAAGTCGGCCTTATGTCTTCAAGGTCAATTTAAAAGATAGATAGTGGTATCGTTTAAATCAGTTGAAGTGACTAATTCTGAAATACATTTTCTATAAATGTGAAATGATCAGATTTAGAAATGATTGAAACAATAGGTTACGTATCTCATCAAGTTTTCTCTGTCGTGTTTCTAGTGCATGAGACATGCCAGTCATGTTCGTAAGTTGATGTTCTTATAATGGCTGCTGTTATATTATTTAAAACTTACTACCTCGTGTCCAGCGCAGCTTTACCGAATGTTTATTTTACCTTTATTCCGATTCCGACACGCCGATTTCGTGGTTTTATAGTATACAACATTTACCATAATGACCATTGCAAGGTAAAAATATTGTCAGTGTCAAAAACAACTCTAAAGTTTACAGTATAGGGTTGGTTTTTGTTTAGTTCTAGCACATTAACGATATTTTAATTGAGTCGATCCTGACGTAGAGTAATGATTGGATGTAACATCGATTTATTTCGACTTCTCGTTTCTGATTGGCGGTCGCGATAAGTTTATATCTATCGTGTAATGTTTTTATAATCGTCGTACACAGATTTACATCGTATATAGTAAATTGTAGTTGAGTTAACTAGTCTTTTCTGGGGATTGAGTTTTTGCTTAAAAAGCCTATTAGTGTAATGGTACATAATGTACTTATATGACAGATGTTATGTGATTGCTAATAAGAATTGTGACAAAAACAAATAATAACATAATAACAAGGTGGGTTTAATTTGAACATCATTTGAGTGCTACTGCAGTAATAGGCCCAGATTTATGTCAATTAGGTACAAACACTTATCTAGATACTTCTTAAAAATGGAGATGATTTGCAAGGATAGCAATTGACGCTGTTTTGAAAATCTGTATAATATTGTTTCTTAATATAACCTTACTTATATATGTATTATAAAACAAACAAAAATGGACAAAAGATTGCCTCGTTGCTCTAGTGGTCGCAAACGCTACTGTTGAGCATGTGGTCCTGGGTTTGATTCCCAGGTCGGGCAAAGTGTTATTGGATTTTTCTATCTCGAATTTCCAGTACCAATCCGGAGTCTGGATTTGTGCCCAGTTGATGGCGATAGGGTCGCCCACTATTACATGGGACTTAAACATAACTGGCAAAGTACTATAGATACACCTCTGCCCAACCATTCGGGGAAACAAGGCGTAAAGATATGCAAACAAAAAATCTTCCGATGACAATTTTCCCCTTCATGGTTTTAATTAGGTACAGCAGCGACACTTGTTCTTAATGGTATGATTTAAAATATTGTTCATGGACTTTACACAGTATTAAAAAGCTAAGTATTGATTGCACAAAAAGTCATTGCATCCCTACATCAATCAAATAAAACGATCACAAATTAAGGAGTCTAAAACCTTAGATTTTTCCTTCAATATCCATTACCGTACACTCGTGACGACTACCTCGTATTGAGACCCTTAATCCCCGGAGATTCAACCAGATTCGACCCTAATGATCCTCTCGCTGACAAATGGGTGTTCGGGAACGCCCTCTATCGGCGATCAGCGAACTATCTCGACTATGTCTTGATACACTTTGCACTTGCAGCCGGGTTTTTTAGGTGCAAAATGTTTGTGTTTGGTTTCAAAGTCTTTATTGCAAATGTAAAGTTACATTAATGCAGTTTTCCCAAATGAAAATGTTTCCTAAATAAGAGATAAGATGGTGATTTTTCAGGTCGGTGAAAGATTTGCGAACAAATAATTTTCCATAACTTCGGAAGTCGTACTTATCGAGAGAATCTCTCAGTGACATAAAATAAATAACGAAAATTTTATCCTGTCTACAATAGCATAGTTACAATAATTATTTCTGGGCATCAACTGTTTGGCGTTTTCATTGGCCGTCTACATAAGTAACTACGAGAAAATATAAACTCAGCAACATCCACTATCACACCAACAATCGCTATCTAAATTCAATATTTTTCGTCATACAACATCCAAGAACATCTAAGTTAAATTACCGACATCCGTCTACACGTGAGAGCCGCGAAAATCTTAATTAACAGATAGGCGCAAGTCATTTATCATGTCGCTATATGATAAGGCAGGGGGCGCCACCACTCAGGTAAAGATATCGTAAGCGATGACGTCACGTGATTGATGGAAAATTCGATTTGTTGATGATTATGTTGGCGTTGCTACTGTTGGAGATGAGTGTTTGTTTAAAAGGGGTAGAAGGGACTTAATTGCTTATTTAATGGCACTAACATTCTCTTTGTTTGATGGTGAAAATGACTATTCCAGCACAGGAGTTTTAAAAATTGACAAACCAAATTATACCAATAACACAATTATGTAGGAAGATCAGTCTAGCAGAGGGGTTTGTGGCTAAGTAATCACAGCCGCACGGGTCGATCGATCAGGTTAAGCTACGCTTGCCGCTGTTGGTCCGTGGATGGGTGACAATTTTAATACCAAGACACCTCCTTGCCTCGAAAAGCCGTTAGTCCCGGCTGTCATTCGTGGATCTTTGACAGTTTTTATGGAACGTCAGAAACCCAATTATCTGATAGCCAGTCTTACTAAAGGGTACCAGTAACTGAGTTTTGGAGGTCAGACAGGCAGTCGCTCTAAGTAAAATGCTGTATTCGGTTAGATTGAAAATCGATGCCAACCTAGTTCGGAAGGCTAGGCAGAATGACTGATCAGACGCATGATGTTACACATCCAATATACACCGTGAAATTTAAATGGTTGTTTTCCCGCGGCAGAACATCTTGCCATAAGGAGTACTTCCAAAGCATAGAGTAAAAGTTAAAAAAGTAAGATTTTTTTGTTTTCAAATAATTAAAAAAATATTCATCAACTCGATAAAACACTACTCTATAGTAACACTAGAGCTAACCTGTAGGTACTACTCGAATCGCACGCACCTCCGACAAAGGGAACAGCGGTGCATTAATGTTCAAAGCAAAATAAACTCTCGCACGGGGTGCTTTTTCAAAATCTGCCATGTTTTGTTTCTAATATTTTATTTGTTTATAAAACGATTGTATTACCAAGACAAAACCATTTCGCTGCGGGAAAACAACCATTAAAATTTCACGGTGTATACAGAAATCGAGTCAAGTTGGCTCCCGTCGTAACTAAATAGTTTGCTAGAAATATGGAGCTCTATAGAAACAAAAATAAAGCTGAAAAGCTGAACTATAAGCTAGCAACATTACAATAGAGACCATAATTAAAGAAAAGAACTAAGTAGAAGAAAAGAGAAGTAAGAATTGAAATAGATGTAAAGAAACAAGATGAGGACCACTAGGGTGCGCTAGTCAAAATGTAGGTTAATTAAGAAACTTCCACCCAAGATCAGAAATCATCCATTCAGGAGGCAATTATGTCACGCTAATCAATTTCAATGATGAATGTTCTACACACATAAATCCTATAACAATCCTTCATCTACGAATGAATAGGCTAACTCCAGCAACAAAACAGAACGGAGTGTTGATAGCTCGAAATGACACAGCTGTTCAAGTATTAATGAACAACTATCATAGTGGTAAGACAAACTATCATTCCGGTTAGAACTATGCAGTATTTCTCTTGTTTTACCACTTCGAATGAGAGCTGGTTGTACTGTTTTATTTGCGTCTAGCTTGTCGGCAATGGATACTTCGATGTGTATGAGTAAGTTGTGGGCATTCGGCGTTGCTTGCAAAATATTTTCAGAGTAAAAATCTAGTATATTGGTCATTATTTTGGCACTGATTACATTTTGCGTTCAATGTTCAGAATGAGTGAGTGAACTAGATAGATGCAGAGTTTTTTTTAATGGGTTCCTTCATTCTGTACGTTTGCCAGTAAGGTGCTACGACATCTGCCTGCATGCCAAAATTGAAAATTGAGTTCCACAGAGACAACGTCCAAACTTTGTATATAGTAGTGGGTACGAACCTAAGTATCTTGGTCAAACGCTCCTACATTTGCCGAAGAAATATCGACTGCAGACAGAAAATCGCTTCAAAATAGCACTCAACAAACGACATGGCACTAACAAAATATATTCGTGATGCAATGAAATATTACAAGCAAAACATTACGCGTCAAAATTAGGCGAGATACATTAGGGTGCTCTATAATTAAACATCAATAGCGTTACAAAAAGTAAATAAACAGGGTATGTGCGGGGGTAGTGGAGGGTGCGGGAAGGGAGGGCGGGAGGTCTCGACTATGACTAATGTCTCGCGATCCGTCAGTGTCACTCGCGGGCTGAAGGGGGCGCCACTCTCGACAGGGCCGGAGTATGCTATCCTTTCCGAACAATATTTACCCTACGATTTCTGATATACATCTGTATGTTAATATGGACTTTACGTGCTTGTAAAGGGTCGAAGGTTTGGTTTTTGATCGATATCTCAAATATTTCCGAAGCAAATAGGCTCGAGTTTACTTAACATTGGGACCATAAATCATTCTGTCAAAGTGACAAGGACTCTGCATTTCTACGATACGACATGACTATGTTGAACCTTCCTATTCATCAGAAAGCTAAAATTAAACCTACCAAAAAGATAACGTTTCAATGTCACTGACGTTACCTCTGCAGGTCTACATTGCGTTATTTTATCAAGCACCCGGCTAATAAACAAAAATTCTTCAACTCAACTCCCCAAGTTTATCCATAAAAAATCGCAAATCCATCTGACTCTGTACTGTTTCTGGGTCTTTTGAAATTGGTTTCCGCGCAGGGCAGCGGAGTAGATACTCCGCGACACATCGCCCCATCTCTGGGGCATACCGCGGGCACAATTAGATAAAATAAAAAAAAAGAAACGAGTAATCCTGGGCCCAACTAGATTGCTTTCGGGACTGTAGGGTTGGTGGATCAAAAAAAGTCGAAATGGAAATCAAATTCGCGGAATTCGTTCGTAAGTGGTCTTTTTGGTCTACTGTGCTTACGAAATTCAGATCAGGAATTTCTCTTCTATACTTAATCAGTTGCAGTAGGTATATATACATAAAATTTAACACCGAGTCTCATTAAGAAAGAATTTACTTAAGTGAAAGATTTTTTAAATCTTTTTCTTTCACATCTTCGCTCAACCATTTTTCATCACGTGAAGAATCACATAAGTAATAGCAACACGTAGCAAATTAATAAAAAACAGTAGAATCCGTTGCTAATATATGGCCGACTTGTACGGAACAATTCTTTCCACATTTCACATAAAACCTACGTGGAATTTAATAACAGAAGGCGGACATACAACAAGCGAACGCCAATTATTCATACTGATTTTTTTTCCTTTTAATTTCATCAAATTTATTTCACTCGTACAAATGGCCGATCATTAATATAACATTTACGGGATCCGATTATTTTACACTGACTGCCTACCCCGATACAAATGAGCCTCAGTAATGTACTTATGTGCCTATATACTTTTTTACATGATTGCCTGTATGTACTACATTAAGGCTTTCCGAGAAAATTGATGCCTTTCATTTCCTTCTTGTGGCGTATACAAGTCAAATTAATATGAATTGTTTTATTTTACTTCGGCACAATTGTTATATGATTTTGATTGATAATGAAATGGAGAAGAAAATTTGTCATGAACAGCTTTGGACTATTATAGACAGAGTTCTCTGGAATAGGTCTATCATCTACTACCCGCCTTTTGAGATTCGAGCCGCCCCAGAGTGATTTCCGCATTGAGACAAACATTTAAATTAGTATGGCCTACAATATTGTAGATCCGAATCAGGATGTTAAACAGTGATCCAATCACGATTGAACTAATCGTGAGACACGACAAAGAGACTATTGTAAAAGATGAAACAAATATGATTATATTTATTTATCTAGGTGTCACGGCAGACCTCGATGGTAGACAAACTGGATTATATTGACGATAAATAGCATAAAGGTCTTTGTCTGTGTTAAGTGACAAAATCTCAGAGTTACAGTATCACTGAGGATTTTATACTTGGCTCGCATCATCTTTCGTAATCTTGTATCCGCTACTTACCTTTCCATCCTAACTTTCTGAACCTAAGTTAGAACCTATTTTTCAGCGACACGATTTTATAAGTACAGTCATAGCCAAAATATATTCATCACCTAAACGGCTAATTTGCCTGCTGATCGCACGATATAATCCGCTTTACCGACTCAGAATTATACCAATACTAGGTAGCCAAAAGTATCGTTTATAAATTGGATTAAATAGCCATGGGATGTTTGTTACTAAATCATGCAAAAAAGACAGAACGAATTTGGATGAAATTTAGCACACAGATAGTTTATAACCTGCATTAACACATAAGATACTTTTTATCTCGGTAGTACGTTCCCGTGGGGTAATTTCTGACCTCCAAGCGGGCGAAGCCACTGGCAAAAGCTAGCCAAGTAATAAAATACAGTTTTCTATGCAATATTTTGCTCCGTGTCATAGCTTCTTGACAAAGGAAAGAATTTCAAAACTGACGATAATATAAAACCTTGATTTACTAGGATGTACGTACCTGGATAATATCGAGTTACAGATCCTGTAAGATACATAGCGCCAAGAGAAGGTTGACTAAGTCAATATACCAAGACAACTTCGCCTTACTTACCTAGTTTCCTTCAATACTGTACGAGATACGCCTTTGAACGACTTAAGACACGAGTCGAGATCAACGTGGAAATTGGTTTTGTATGTGAAAAGCTGTGGTTAGTTTTTGGAAGTAAAAATGGTTACCAATTTTCACACAAACAACTACACAGTATTACTATATTCTACAATTTTTTTTCACTTTAACATAATATAACGCCTGGTTTCCTCAAGGGGTTGGGCAGAGGTGTACTTATATGAAATAGGGGGCGATCCTATTGCCATAAACTAAGCAAAAATCCAGCCTCCGGGCTGGTGCAGAGAAATACCAGATAGAAAAACCCAATGATATCGGAGGAGGACCGCATGCTCAGCAGTACCACTTGCGACCACTACGGGGAAGTCAGATAATAGTATAATAAGTATTTGCCTTAAATGTAATATTTTTTTGATTTGTTAACGACTCTCCTACCTTTAAGGCGATCTTAAAATATAAACATTTTTCAAAAAAAAAACAACAGACTTCCGGAGAAACACTACAAAGTGAAAAATAACTTTAATTTCAGATTTCGGTGACTTTGGATATGTATTTTAATTTTTGGTCACAGAAACTCACACAATTTTTGTCACTGAAGTCGGTTGTTTTTTTTTTTGGAAAAGTTTTTATTTTTCACTTTTTAGTTAATAATAGTAATTATTTATATATTTCAAAAAAGTTTTAGTTATTGTACTTACGAAATGGTGGGACATTTCGAAATTTCATCATCCTTGGGGTCAAAACAATGCATATTTATGCGATAGCAGCAATCGCGGTTGTTAAGCTGTAATTTTTTGGAGAGTTATTTTGTCGGTCGCCGAAACGCATCATCAAATGTATGTAAAATTTAAATAAGACCATTTAGAAATAAACCCCTTTCGAACAAAAAAATAATTTTGCAACGTCCGTCTATGTAGGATGGAGTTATGCCCGAACATACTCGTACATTACAAAACATATCGAATTGATAACCTCCTTCTTTTTGAAGTCGGTTTTTTAACGTTTGTTTACAAAATAAGTCCGATCATATTGTAGTCATCGATTACAGAGACACAGAAGCTTCTTATATAAGCACCTATTCATTAAAATTATGTGTATTGAATAAACATGCGCACAATGAGATAAATAATTAAATTAATTAGTAACGTAGCACAAATACGGTAAGTTTTAATTCAATACCCATTGAAAGGAAAGTTTGCCGATCAAAAATCAACCGACGAACATTCTTTATAAGTTTCATTTTTCATTGTGAAAATGTTTTCGGAAGCTTACAAAATGAGATTTCAGTGGCACGGACCCGAATGAACTCTATATTTTTGCACGTAAATATCAATTTTGCGTAGCTTTACATCAACAGAAGATTTCGGAATCTGATCGGTTGTTGTTGTTGGAAAACTAGCATTAAAGTTGCGTATACAAGGTTGATTTTCCTTGATATTGTGAAGTGGTTTTCCCGCCCCGTTCCTCAGTGCAGTCCCTTAGACAAATGACGCAGCATTTGTCCAAATGATGGCGCGGGCGGCGGAGAGAATGAATTTAAATTATCATTCAGTGGTACCAACACACAGTGCAAGAGTCCAAATTCGGTTCTGTGTGGGTGCACCACCACATTCCGCTTAGAAACCGAAAATTTATATGCAAATCTGATAAGAATCTATCTATTTCCGACAAGGCGTTTGTTTACTGATTGCGATTAGTCCATAGTTGTTTGGTGTGTTTTCAACATCGATATGAATTTGAAAATTACTTTAGTGGCTCATGAGAATAGCAAAGAAGTTGGTCTCCTCGCCTTACCTTCGTGTCATAATCTTGAAAATTGGTTCCAAAATATTTCTGAATTACTATCATACAGAATATTCTCATAGAAAAAAATATACCCTATTTGGAAAATTTCAAATATTATACACCTACGTATGGTATTGCCTTATCATTCCTGAAAATGAATCCTTTCCAGCCAGCATCCCACTGAGCAACGTCTACGTAAACAAATCCTAGACCCGTTCAAAATCATATTCCAATACCTATTTATTCAGTCATAAATCATAGAGTAACATCAAACCGACAGTGAAGCGTCGCGTCTTTATTCCGTGTTCTAAACGGTTGTTTGAATTCTTTCTTTGAATTCTTTTTACGCGCTCTTTTTTGGCGGCAAAGGAAATTGAGTAATAGCGGCGTCACAGATGGCATCATGGTAGATTGATAACGGGGAATGAAGAGCACCGTTCTATTGTGGCTTTGTATTTGTACCTACCTATCTACAGGTAGGTAGGTATTTTATGGTAAAAACTTATTTCCTTCCCATATGTTTGATTTGTATTGAGAATTTGTATGGAAGCGAGACTGATTGATTGGTTCCAATTAATTACGTTTTTGTATGATATCATTTTTTGGTTTCGATGATATTCTTAGCGTGTTGATGCCAAAAATAGCGCGAAAACTATATTAGCATAGTTTTCTAAATCTTTTTGCCACAAAATTCAGCAACGAACACGTTTCAACGATTTGAATTGTTTCTGAGTACCTTCCTACTTTTGGGTACATTGTAGCAATTAATGTGGATTCCTAATATGTACCTGTAACCTACAGTTACAAACACACAGAACTGTGATCATATAAATTATGGTACGTACACCCCACACCTCAGGCCACTATCGTCGGGTCACCGTCCATAAATAATATTAACAAGTATGTAAGAATCTTATATTTAAGTACAGAGATATTTTTATCTCGGCAAGCTAAGCCTTCGATGTGCCTAGTCCCTGATAAATGGGCATAGAGACAGCAGAACACGTTTCCCAACTCCATAGCTGTAACAGAAAACAATCCCGCGTGTGGTGCCCAAAGAAAAAAAAACAATAGGGTCGTGATGAAGACGTAGCCATTGTGAACAACGAGCAAGCAATATTTCACGGCTTTGTATGCCTTCAGAGCCCGATTAATTCTAGATATCTCCATTCGCCTATACGTAATAATGTGATGAAACCTTTTTGATTCGGTTCGTGTTAACAACGATAGTGTAGGTTGAAACAAGCGTAAAATATCACTACAAACTTTATGTATACATTTTAAATTTGTACAAATAAAAGCACATTGCATCCAATTAAAATACTACTTCATCAAACGGAAAATCAACACGAATAATCTATTTATACACTTCAAAGGACAAACGAATTGCGTTCCCATTCAGTGAGATTTCCATACTCACCTACTTTAGAAAGCAGGCGACATTATGCAAATAAAGTAAATTGAATTACCGGAGTTAAATGTCGTATAAGATAAAAACGACGACGCAATCTACAACCCAATGAGGAGACGCTGTATTAACATATTCAAACCCCTATTGAATATTTATGTTATGTAGGATACTCCACGACAACTGGTGTCGGCTCTTTACTCAGCCTTGTAGCCCTAATGGATGCCACTATCTTTCCCCTGTACGCGTCAAAACAAAAACAAAAAATTGGATTAGCGGCCTACCTTTGTGGCTCTCTCCGTATCTAATTACAATAAGAAAAACAACTGGCCATCTGAAGAAAAGGCAAAAAGACGAAAACAAGTGATAAAAATGTACTCCATTTTCAAAACTCTACAGCGAGACACTCCGAGTTGTATTTACATAAAGTAATAAATAGGTGCCTTTATACTACTAAGAAGTTAGTAACAGCCTTAGCTTTTATTTTACTAAGATAAAAGATCAGGCGACCTTCAAGTTAAGAAGGGTGTAGATAAATTAAAATATATTTTTTTTTAAGATTGCAGCCATAATTTTGAAATAGACGAGAGTGGCCCAGGATCGAGCTCTCAGAGTCGTGCAATTGGAGACCTCTTGCAGCAATAAAGTAATGATGACAAGTCTGAATGGAAAATGAACTACGAACTTTATCGCCATACTTCCATTAAATATATGATGTTATAAATGCGAAAATAAACCTTGTCTGTCTGTTCTTTTCTAGTCGTCGGACTTTTTATCGGGATAGTAAGTTCACTTGGTATAATTTTCGACCTCCACACGGAGCTGCGGCAAATCTAGTTTTTATTTAAATAAAAATGTGTTACAATTAACTTCCAATTAATAAAGACAGAAATGATTAAGTACTTGAAAGTGTCATCCTTTTCTGTTCATTAATTTTACATAAAATCCTTATAATTAACACTCTAGTCTCGCGTTCCCGATTGGCCAGTTGGCCACATCAACCAATCTGTTAAGGTCATTCAATTTAATTTCATGCCGGCCGCGTAAGGCAACTTATTAAAAAGCCATCAAATCGTTTACTGCCTAAAGGTTTCTTGGCTTTAAAGGCTTGTGGTATGTTCCACTTGGACCCATTAATTCAATTCTGATCGGAAAAAATGATGACGTTAAAATACTAATAGGGATCACGATAACTTATTGGATATTTTGTAATTAAATGCCTCTACAAAGCCATATTTAATAGCAATTTATTTTATTAGAGTTATTAAATACTAATAAATTTTATTAGGAGCATAGGAAGAGATATTATGTACCGTTATTATCTAGGTTGAAGTACGGTGACCATCAGTTATAAACAGATGTTTTGAGCACCTGTAAATAAATTAGCTGTGTAAAAGCTAAGCCTTTTCACCATTGGTAATAAATAGTCAACTGAAATATTTGATTCTGCCTCGTGGCCTAGTGGTTTCAAGCGCTACTGCAGAGCATGAGGTCCTAACCCAAACCTTCAGGGTAACAAAGCGTGATGTTATGTCATGTAAAATGTTTTTTAATACTTACAGTTGATAATTATATATGTGAATAAAAAATGTAATCCTAGGGGGCTTATGAACCATATAGGTTGTAAACGCAATACAACACACATTATTGCGTAGGTAATATGATATAGTGGTCTAAATGAACAAAACAAACTAAATCCAACTAACTATAAGAAAGAATGAAGTCTAGAAGCTGCTTGTATGTCTTGTCAATACCAAGAAAAAAAAAGTTTACTTACCTTTTATTCAGATGTGGTGGGGCTAAAAGGAACAAACCAATGGTCCCGCGCGGAAGAGCTGCAAGCATCGCGCATTACCCGAGGCTAGAGGCGAATTTTGCAATCAGCACGCTCGTGTAACCTTTTATTATAAAACAAAATAATAATAAAAATGTGAGAAGCTGTAAATAATAATTGAGTTTTTGGTACACGTTCATTGGAGCATGACCAAAGCCTTATTTCTTAGGGCTGTGGCGGCAATTTCACCAATAAAGCTGAATGCAATAAGTGCATGTCAAAGGCGTTCAATAGTTGTCACTATCATATTGACAGTGACAGCTCTTGAACGCGATTCAGATGAGTTACTCGTATTTTGTTTAATTGCTGAAATTCACCCTTAATTTAACAAAGATAACTAATCTATATGTAATACTGCTTTTGCCCGCGGCTTCGCCCGCGTGGACGTCGGAACGTACTATCGAGATGAAAGTTTCCTATGTGTTAATCAATCATTCCGTAATACATTGTTTTCACATAACTATTGGTTTACGCGGCGAACGCCAGTAAAGATTCCAGCCGGCATGATTTTAACCGATATATTCAACAATTATCGTCGTATTTCAACCAATTTACGCAAAACCTTAACAGATTATATACTAAAACCTTCCTCAAGAACTACTCTATCCATTGGTGAAAACAGCATGAAAATCGGTATAGTCGTTTTTGAGTTTATCGCGAACAGACAGACAGACGCGGCGGAGGACTTTGTTATAATATGTAGTGATTATAATAACCAGAATAAAAATACTTACAAAATATACAAAATGCTGAAGGTAGCAATAACAGAAGTCCACTGCAATAAGTAAATTTACTTCAGTTCGTCGCACATGACCCGTGCGTCGAAATGTGGGGAGGGCCTGCGAATAAAATATTGCTATGAGTAAAAACATACGTACATTGTTTCGATAGTAATATGAATAAGGTTAATTAAATAAAGCACTATAAAAGGCTACTGTTTTATTTTGGCATACTGCTTTTTACCCCACTTCCCTGGAAAAAGACGAAGGCTTTTTAATTGCCGTTTACAGTTTGTGTAAAGATACCAAACATTTCGAAATTTACAAATAACTAACAAGCTTTAAACATTTGCATTCCTTATTTTTCTAAAGCTTAATCTAGTTGCCAATATTTTTGAACTTATTAACGGTTTCAATAATTTTTCCTTAAATCCCAGATTCACTTGACAACAAACGTAGCCAGTACAGCGGTAGGGTAGGCTCATGAATAAATAAAGTGGTGTTTATGTAACGTTTGGCTGGGATTAAAATTCAAATATTCTGACAAGTCAATCTACAGAGCTCCCGGGCGGTCCCGGGAGCGGACAGCGGAGCGTCATGCACATTGCATAGTATACGCAAATCAGGAAGATACTTTTTCTTTTTGTTGCAATATTGAACCCTGCCTTTTGAAAGTCTAATCTCGATATATTTAGCAGCCAGGTCTCACCGTGAGGTAGTTTTACAGAAAAAGCAACAGACATTCAATGACTTGATATATTATGACATTGGTTTTTTTTTTTTTTTTTTTTCTGGGTGGGAAATCATCAAATAACTTCTCCCGCTCTGGGTGGAGCGGGAGGGCGTGTCAGACTTTTACTGACTAAAACCCACCCGTGTTCCCTCAGTTGCCTGTGTGCCAGGGGCGGCGGTATCTCTTTCGAACAACCCGCACCCCCAGCAGGCATCGGCCCTTGCGGGCCCCTCTGTTGCTGCTGACATCTCTTTGAGGCGCGCGTGGAACACAACGCGCCGACGACCCGGGCTTGGTCCTTACCGGACAGCGAGGTACCCATTACTCGCCGTCCGCAAGCCCGTGCCTACGGTGGCCGGGAATCAGCCTGGGATTCCCGACGCCCAGGGCGTCTCCTGCGAAGGCCACGGCTGTGAGGGCGCATGTACTGCATCTCCCTCACGTGCGCCGCCTCCCTCTTTGCGAGCATAACTGCTTCGCTGAAGGAGGCGACTGCCAGCCATGCCCTCTCGCTCCGTACCATGGCCTGGACCAGGGTCGGACGCGAGAGATCGCCGCCGCCGATCACCTCCACGAGGACACGGCGTTGCTCCGCCCAAGCTGGGCAGACCTCCACCGTATGCTCCACCGTGTCCTCTGGGCGATCTTCGCAATGGAAACACCCGGGCGTTTCCTCCCGCCCTATCCGAAACAGGAACCTCCCGAAACAGCCATGTCCGGTGAGGACCTGTGTCAGGCGGAAGGTGAGGACGCCATGCCGCCTCTCAAACCACTCCTCAAAGAGGGGACTTACCGCCGCAATCGCGGCGTGCCCAGCACTGGGTTGCGACAATCGCACTTTCCACGTCGCCATGAGATCCTGCCGGAGCTCTGTCCGCCGTAAAATACAAATTAAAAGTACACTATGGCTAGAAACACCTTAAATCAAATAACTAACATCCAAAGCCAATTCAATGTACGGTGAGGTCCTAAGGATGCGCCAAATTAGAGTCCAGCGCAGCATGTGTAAGGCAAATATACCTCACGCTGATATTTTGCTGGATGCTTGCAGTGACATACGGACGTAGAGCAGACGAGCTAAATACCCAGTCTTTTCTGCGAGGTAATAAAAAATTGGTACCGAGATTTCAAATCGACGGCCAGTATCTAAAACTTCTCCTGACGCCAATTGTATTCTGCGGTTAGTGGAGAGTTGCTGCAAACACTTTCTACGTGCGTATTATCTTCTAGAAGTAGTAGTAGGCCGGCTGTTTGTAACTTATAACCCCTAATAGTAGGCATGCTAAGTGCAACTTTCGACGTACCACCGTTCACCTTAAGGATTGGGTCCTTATTAAAAATGGTGGTTCATGAGTTCTTGGAGTCTTGTAGCGTAGCGTAGCGTTTTGCACCTTTTAAATCAGTCGATCAGTACTTTCCAGGCAACGAGGGTCAAGAACTAACTATGTCGGCATGGTTTAGATTGTACAGTACGAGTGGCTCAACCAGCTAGATTCGCAGCTCCTCTAATACATAAGATGTTATTTTATTAAGGATCTTAAACTGATAGAAACAAAAACGTACTGGCACTGATTTAAGTTCGGGTAAAAGGTTTCCGTACAAGTAAAATAAATAAAGTATCTATGTTTAACGTAAGTAAGATAGATATTATTTGTCAATGCTGGGGCACAGAGGTATGTAGACTAGTAAGTACCTAATTTAATTCATTCCAACAAAAAAGCTCTAAAACTAAATTTTATCTTGTGACTAAAATATTTTTAGACCTTTCAGTACTAGTAGTTCGCGTAGACGGTCGGTTTTTAACTCAAAATAATATTTATTGTATCTATTACAAATTAATTTAAGGCGTTTATCTCTTTTAGAACATAAAGTGGAATTATCGTTTATGCTACCTATTTACGATTAGTAAAAGTTGACACCAATGTAATTTAAATTAATAAGTACCTAGGTACTTAAGTGCATACACACCTATATTAATTACGTTTAATTGCAATTAACTTTAAAGCAAGCTAGAAATGCTATATAGACAGCTTTTATACCGAGAAATAAAAAAAATAACTATCTGAATTCCTTGCATATTCTACATCCATTAAACACATTCAGTGCATTTGCATACGTTTCTACACGGAGTACCTATGACTACTGGATTAATACTCAGTAATCTGAATCTTAACTTATAGCTACCATGCGATATAAATTAATTGATAAATTAATTAAACATATGTAATATCAGCAACGATAATACTTAAGATTTATGACTGTTAGTGTTAGTAATATGGGTTAATCGAATTAAAAACCTACTGCATACGGTAGGTATATATAAGGTAACTTAAAAAAAAAACGTCTTTCAAAATGTTTGCTTACCCAACCCGTCCTTCTACGGTTATGGTAATAAAAATATATAGCAAAAGAAAAGTAATTAAAGAACCGACTACTTTATTAACAAAAATTAAAACGTCAAAATCAAACACAAAAGACGCCATACTTGGTCGACGGGCACGTAGTGGAACACGCACCGCTAACAGAAAATAAGGGACACACAGAAAGACAGGAAGGGCTCGTGCGAGCGAGAGGGACATAAAACAAGCCCTCGGACGAAAGGGAAGGCGATAGTGACGCGATGATTGAACGCGCCACAAGAAAAATGATCACCCGTCAAGCGGCGACTGAGAGAAACTACCCCTAGCGGGCGAGACAAGGAAAGGCATACTTTCCGTTAGAGCGTGTGAGTGAAACAGCAAGCACCAAAATAGGGGTGACGTACAGTGATGGATTATGCTTTTCTCTCTAAAGAAGGGAGGGGCTCACAGGTCGTTATGGAAAAAGCTGAGGGAAGTGGGGACCGACATGTGTCGGAGACGTATACCGAACCGATGGTGGCCTTAATTGATTTCTGGATTAATCTAATATTTTTGTTATTAATTAGGCTATATGAATACCTAATATTATATGTACCGTTAAATAATGAACATCATTTGTTCAAGAAAAATAATAAATGATCGTAGGTAGATGATCATTACTAAAATTGGCAAGGATTATACAAACCTACTTAAAGTGACAGCTTTGAGCTAGTTGAGAATAAATTTTGAACCAAATACATACCTCCAAAATATCACCTAACCGTAATACCTCATTTTAAATACACCTTTCAATTCGTCAATTTCTAAAGTCACGCAAATGAAGCAAGGGGCAAGATTTTCAGAATATAGCTTACAATATCAACATGTTAGTTTTAGCTAAATTATTTTAGTTTTGCAACACTAAAACATAGGTATGTAAGAATGTGGTGACTAACTACGAGCTAACAATCAACTGACCACCCCAAACATTAAAATTTTTACGAGGGACATCTAAAATGCCACTCACAGAAATGCCTTTGTCCACTCTGAAGGGCGTGTATTGTTTTATGCCTTTGTTGTGTTAAAATTTAAATCCTTAATTATTCATAGGATTGTTTGGGCGACAATATTTTCACAATAGGCCCCGGTTTTGCAGGGGAGGTAATCGGTTTGATTAATAAATTGTCAAGTTGAATCCAGCGTTAGAATATAAATTGTTACCACAGATATTTCATCCTATTATTACGGAGAGATCCCGCTCATTGTTTTACGAAATGTCATATCTCATACTGTCACCTGATTGTTTTGGTTCAGGTTTCAATGGGAGCTGTCTTCTAGTTTATGCCTGGAATTGAATGAATTTCGGGGATTGCGGATTCAGATTTATGGTACAGGGGAGTTTTGTGACTGTCTAAAATCAAAAATATAACTTGTTGAAAACTCGATAGTAACATGTTTTTTAACTCTTTTAATTTAACTTTTTAGTTAAAAAAATTCCTCCACGCTCAGTTGCGTAACCAAAAGAAAACGACTAATATAGTTTGAAAAAAAAAACAAACAAAATTCAACGTAAAGCCAATTTAAAAGAAGGTCAAATTTATATTTAAAAAAAAATGTTTTCGTCGGTATTTTTACAGGCTGTTAAACAATGTTAAATTCTGCCACCGCTCTGTTGAAACAAATTAATTTAGACAAGAGGAAGATGTAAAAACTTCCAAACAGCAATTACGTTTTATTGTAAGTCATTATATTAATCATCGGCAAAATTAATTATTCATTCGGACAAATCACCGAGTGGTTTGTTCAAACTTATTTTGGTTGTGATTGATAATTTGAGTTTTCGATAAGAAAATTGTTAAATTAAAATCAAGGGTAGGTGTAATCACCCTATAATGTAACACAGGCATTCTCTCTATGAGAGGGATTGGGCCATAATCCACCACGCAGGCCCGTACACGTTGGTTGATGTCAGGTTTTGTAGTTTTTGGTTCTAAGAGATGCTGTTTTCCTTACGATGTTTCGTTTTGTGAGCAGTGATCATAAAATTAAAAACACAACAAAGTTTGCTTGGGTTCGAACTCACGACGTACAACTCGTAACTCAGGGCTGATACAACTGGACCACCACTGCTTATGCTAGTAGGCAATTATATAGTAAATAGTATTATAATTAATTAATAGTACATATTTAGTATTTGTTACTTTATTCTTCAGGAAAACTTGCTTTTGTAGGGAATTTTATTACAGAACTACAGACAAGAAATAATAATTTATTTGAAGTTATATTATTGTTCTGTTATTTAATCTAATTAAAAAAATCATTAACTACAGTGTTATTCTAAAAACATACAAGAACTGGAAAGTGGAAACTCTCTCCGAAGTCTCAATGCAACAAATAATTCAACCACATACGAAACCAAAAATGTTGATAAACAAGAGGATATCCATGAAAATTAACACGTGCTTAAAATGATAAAATAGTTGAAATACCTGCTCAATATGGGCATCATCACAAAACTCATTAGCCTCCCAAACGTTACATATTCATAACGGACAACTGCCAAAAGCGTAAAAATCAGTGAACGCATTGTCTAATTGATTTACCGCTTATTGTCCGCAAGTCAGTCAGTCTCATTAACGATTCAACAGAGGAAATTGTGCTACCTAATTATAGCTGAATGGCTAAAGACAAAACACTATTTATGTTCACTAATTTATCACACAATGAGCCAATGTTTCGGCCGACCGACGAACATTGAACGCACGAGAACCTTAAAATTGAGCTTAGAAAAACTATTAGCATTTAACAAATGTAAGAACGTCGAAATATGACATTGCCAGTGCACGGTGTTCAGTAAAACAAAAGACAGCATTTAAAAAGTATAAAGAAACAATTGCCTTTTATGTGTGTGCTAATGAGAGCGATTTGAAGCACGCGTGTACTTGTATCGCACGGTCTGGGGTTCGACGTCGTTTCAATTAAAGGCAGTTGAAATTTTTAAAGACTGCTTCCTGATTAGTTGTGTCTTGATGTTTGAGTAATTGAGGGGCAGGTCACGACTGTGTAGTTGACGCATACATTATTATAAAAGCATATACGTCAATTTCAGCTTATATTTACATTAATTTTACAGTAGCTAAATACATAAAAAACTTCTGAATATTTTTGTACTTTGTTATAAACTTTGGAAATTTTGTGATTCCTTATAAAGTATTATTTTTGTCCTTGATACGCATAAGCAACCAATATATCACATCTTTCCAATACGACAGCAGTTAATCATGTGAAACTTTGTTGACACCAAGAATCCATTATACATGAGTGTGCGATTATTTTGATGGATTCCATGAGAACACAGGCATCAGCACTCCCCTAAAATCTCGAAATCGAACAAAGGGAACACGTGAGACTCCCTTCGCAGCCGAGGCTAATGCTCACCCCACGGAGGAAGGAGATGTAGAGAAAAATGCGTATTTATAGCAAATACTCGTACGCAAACAGTCCTACATTGTGTACGAGTCTAATAAATGAGTCTCATTTTTCGTGCTGTCAAAAAAATCTGAATGGAAAAGAAAACGCGGCGGCGAAAAAACGGCAGGCTGCGGGCTTTTTATTTAGTTTTTAATGTAATACTGATTTGGGATGTTTCAGATTAATTGCGCCTTACCTGGAGCGCGGCAAGGGTGATGCCACTGAAAGAGTTCTTCGACGCTGATCGATCGCCGAGCGCAGATTGAAAGGAGAGACGTGAAAGGTAATTATTCATTTGGCGACTAGAATAGAACACTTTTGTACCTTTATCTTGGGGTTTTTTCGATACTTTTGCACGAAATTTGCAAGTAAATGGATGGAATGATACGGTGATTTGTTTTGTCCGACGCCTTAGACTTCCCACGAATTCGATTCTCGCTCCTTGCGTGTACGTACGTTATAGAAATGGTAATTCGACTTCAGTGAACCTGCGAAACACGTGATATTATCATATAAGTGCCTAAAATTGCCAGTACTTTGGTTCTAGGCACTACAATATAAATAGATATCAGACATGCAACCCGAATATTTGGATCTACATTTTGCTACACGTAGTCAAGATTTTTGGGCTGTTACGCAACAAAGATAGACAAAATTTTGAAGGTTATATTCAAAACAGACTAGCAAAAACTGAACAATGCAAAAATCAAAAAGCGAAGACACTTTCGAAAATGAAACAAAAAATTTGCATGCCGATAGCCGACTATGAATTCCCGCAGAACCCGGAAGATTGCACAATACGGAACAATGAACTAGAAGCACATGTTATCCTGACCTGATTTCACGAAATCCTATTAAGGGACTACTGGAGACGCCAGGAGCCTTTGTCTCCAAAACCTTTTATGATTTATGTGACGTTTCTTTGATGTTTATGGCACATGCCTCATTTAAATACGTCGTCTTGTGCTTTGCACATTTTAACGCTCGCCCATAGTGATTTTTTCCAATGGAACTGCGCAATACATGCACGAGTCCTTAGCATTTGAATGAACATTTGGTTACCAGATTAGTTTTCTATGAGGCGAGACTATACGTGTGTAAACAACGAGTCACATTGACTCATTAACTTATATTCCTAATGTGTTATTCTTGGACAAAACAACGGTCAATTTACATCTCAATAAGCGAGGATACCGCTCATTTGTATGATAAAATGATGTTCGTCCCTGTGGCATTATGGCGGACTTTCTCCGTCGTGATGTAACCAAAAGCCAATGATTACAGGCCTATCCGCAGCAAAAAAGGTAATGTTTAAAATATCAAAATGAAGTCTTCATGTTGTTCGAGGTTGTTATAAAATTACAGGCAGCTAGGCGGCGAAAACTGGCAAATTATAGTCTGGGACCGCAGACATTGGCCGTGGTCATGGTGTGCGATAGAGATCGCGGTGATTGCGTGCTCGACTATTGTGAGCCGATCATTATGGTGACGCTGCCATGGAACATAAGTATTCGTCGAAATGTTGACTTGTTTACTCTGATAACCTGGGTTGTTCCGTGTAAAATACATACATACATATTATATAATCAGCCTATAATGTTAATCCAACTGCTGGGACACAGGCCTCCTCTCTTTGAGAGGACTGTCTCCCAACACGCGGGCTCAGTGCGGTTTGGTATATTATCACATGTCTTCGAATTTTTAACTCTAGGACATGCCGGTTTCCTCACGATGTTTACCACACAGAACATACAACACAGAAAACGTATGTTTAATCAAATAAAAACTAGCCATGAGACGCGATGCTGCTTAAAATATTTGCCTTTGTGAAGAACTTACTAACTTAGGCACTGACGAAATCATTATACTTACATTATTTTAACCTGTGGCAGAACCACCAAAATTCGTTATATAAATTCACTGCACCTGCTAATTTTATTACAGACCCATAAAAAATAATCTCGATTGACTCGGACCATACTTTTAGCACGCTTTAAACGAGGAGCTCCAACCCACCAACCTGTTAAATAAAACGGCCATGTTGATTTTTTCAAAAGTTCGATGCCTTAAAATCATCAGGTTTAGTGATCCGAAACGTCTCAATACCCAAGTAACGAGTTGCCCATTAATACGGGGATGTATCGCGAGATAACTTTATTCTGGTAGCTGGCTGCTTTGTATGCGGCCGTCCAAGCGTCCGTCATTACCAAAATACCAAGATAAAACCCACCTGAAACACACAATACTGATCTTTAAGACTTTAGGTTTAGAGTTCAGTGAAGTGTCCGGTTATGTTTGCAAGCGTAGCCCTCTCGCTTTTATCTTATTGGTCAACCATTACTCCTAAATTTAAACTCTTCATTATAATGCCGCAGTGAGAAAAGTCGCGATAACAGACGGCCACGTGAATAAAATATAGGTAATGAATTCTGATAAAAGAAGGCTCGTGTATAGATAATGTGGCGTGTTAAGTTGTTTACGGGAAATGCGATTGAGATATGGATAGATAATATAGCTAGGTTTTTATCTAAGAATACATACATGCTACATAAGGTTAGTTAAAGCCAAGCATGGGACATTTACATTGTTTTAAAATACTTGCTAGAAATTACCATGAATATTTCCGGAAACCTACCAACCTATTAATATGTTTTTGTTTTTCGCAAATAATCAGCCGAATGCGTAGGTCAAATTCGGAACTATTCTTTACAAGTAACATAGCTTCCATAACATCATGCCTGTAATCCCTGAAGGCTTATTCAGAGGTATAAGTACCTATAGCATCTACACCCATATTTCCCCAATTATTATTTAAAACATACGGTACATTTTTAAATAATAATTGCCGTATTAAATCGTCAGCAGTTTGGCCATGTATGGAGATGCCCAACATCTTAATATTCGCAACTAAACACAATAACAACACACGCCCAAACATTTTGAAACTTCATACCTCACATAATAACGAAGACGTACGCTCAACAACAGTAATTTGCTGGAAGAGCCAAAGGCCGGACCGTCCTTGATTAGGGCACGACTTCGATGATGTTGTTTACCCCTTTCTTATGCGGAGAGCGTTTAGGTTATAGCTATGGTTGACGTGACCTATGCTGCGCGGTGGTTGGTCTTTAATAGCGTGTACTTATCTGTCTGTACAGCCCGGAGTTTAGAAAGACGGAAGTGTGGCGTTGTGGGTTAGTTTTCCGTATATTGTACGTGGATTTTTGTGAAATGACGACTGTATCGTGTCTGGTAACAATTGGTCAGGTCCTGCAATCAGTTACCTCAGATGTTCAGATCAGTTTTTGAAGAAGGTAGAGATTTCTACTATTATTATGAAGAGGTAAAATTAGTAGGTATATAGCGAGTAATCTTTGGAACTATTGATCCGATTCCAAAATCTGTTGTGTGCCATATATTTTATGTTAAAAACAATAAATTTTACACAAGCAAAGTTGTGGGTAGAAGCTAGTAAGAAATAAATTGCCAATTTACAATCCACTTCCGTAACACGACTCGGTCGTACGAATGTACTTACGCCTTCCATATCCAGTTTTAAATCCTGGCAGACTAAAATTGTAATAATATTAATGTAAAAAAATTAACAAAAAAATATTCAATTTAAACATCAAAACAATCGATACACGCCCAAACCAAAATCGATTACCAACAATCGATATTCGCCTCCCGCGAGGAGGTTGGGGGGAAAGGGAACGGTTGTCTCTGCACCAGGCGTTGACTAATCGCGGCGCGTCCGCGTGGAATAAGACTGATTGCACCGGGGCTTGCCTATGCCTGCCTGCTATGTGGTTCGCCAGCCCTCTACCTACACAAACCGACATTATTTAAGAAATCAGCTCGCTGGAGCGGCAACAAAGGGAGTTTTTACCGCCCACGCTACGTGTTTTTGAAAGACTTATTACGTAAACTAAGTGTTGTGATTATAGAAAGTTTGTTGAAGTTGGTATGATGATATTCTTAAATATTTTGTAAATGTTCAAGTATATCTGAAGACAAAATAAAATGTTTTTTTCATTACAGATAGTACAGTATTATTAAATACAGGTTTATCAAATAATATTTTCTAATGTTGAATTATTGATTGTACTCCTATAATGGAAGAAAACTGTGGGGCGTTTCCAATATTTTAAAGACCGTTCGCATTCTAATCACATTTTTCCTTTGTCAAAAATGCTTCCAGTTTTCCATTTTTTTTTAAATATTAACAATTGCTAATGAGGTTGGGACTTGATTTTGAACGTTTTAAATAACAAAAATTGAATCACAGATCTGTGAATGTGACCAGTTCCAGCACTTTAAATTGAACTGAAATGTATTTTATTTGTTCGTTGCGGTATTAATTTTAGGACCGTGATAGTAGTTTAATTAAAGAGAACGAATGACCCATGTTATGCTTTGCAAGCCTAAGACAAAATTGCAACACCTTTCAGTATCAGAACTCGTTTGCAAAATAGCAAGAATCGGTTCAAATAATTATTAAACCAGGTAAGCACAAGTTAGTTATAGACCTCAACATAATAAAAAGCATATTAATTGATCGCTTAATTAAGCGTTTTCAATTTATATCCATCGTGAATCAGTAGTGAAGTAATGGTGTTGTAAATGATTGGTGTTATCAATCTATAATTTCCACTCAATAAATGTACCAAACACGCCCACTTTCCTCAATCACGTACGATCTATCGTACGTGTTGTTTCTTTCTCTTTTTTATTATGTTTGTAAGAAAGGGATGCAACATTCATGACGAAGACGGTAATCAAGATATTACGTTATAATTGTACGATTTAAACTGGTCTCGCGAAACAATCTACGAGGGGATAATTTACACTGCGATAGTAATACCAGTGCAAAAACTTTGATTTAATAATAAACTAGTAGATTGTGTATTGTTTTTTTGTAATTAATGCTTAGAATTTTTGCAAAAAGATTAATGACGTAAACTCAATATAAGAAACACATAAGTCCATATCAATCATATTTAGTAACAATTACTACTTCCTAGAAGTAAATTATTACATTTATTTTTAAATATTTTTTTAATTCTTTGTCAAAATTTCTCAGTAACAGCCTGAAATCTGGATTTGTGCCCAACTAATGGTAATACGGTCGTCCTCTACTAGATGGAACTTAAACAAATTTGGCGAAATGTAGGTGTACTGTATACAGGGTAAATTTTTAAACAGTCCGCAAACTGTAACCATGAATTCAGCATATCATTGTAGACCCCCAGCGTAGAAATTTTTCGTCGGTTATACAAAAAAAAATCGGCTGTTCCATAAATTTTGACCGCGTAGGTATTGCACTTTTCTATGAAACAGCTGATTTTTTTTATGTACCCGGCGATACATTTCTACGTTAGGGGTCTAGAATGATATGCTGAATTCATGGTTACAGTTTGCGCACTGGATAAAATTTTATCCTGTATAGGACATTCTATACCCGTCTGCCTTACCCTCCGGGGATTACAGTCGCAATGTTATTTATGTTTTTGTATTTTCAACTAGCTGCTGGCCGCGGCGTCACCCGCGTGGATGTCTTGAATTGTCCCACGGGAACGTGCTACCGAGCTACATAAAGTAGCCCCCTTATAACATCAGCTATCTGCCAGAGAAAGTCTCATCGAAATTGGTCCAGCCGTTTCGGAGATTATCCGGAACAAACAGACAGACAGAAAGACATACATTTTGAAATTGTTTTTTTTTGGTATACATAACACTTATACTTTCATATAAGTAGGTACATATTTTACCTTTAGGTGAAAAGCTGTTTTTTGTTATAACATTACAAACAGACACTTTAATTTTAATTATTTGTATAGATTAGCATCAATGCGATGTTTGAGTTATTTTTGAAAATTTCAGTAAGACGATTTCAGGTTGTGAAAAAGCAAGTAATAATTAATTGTGAAATTGCTTAAGAGCGGTCATCCTGCGCGGGCTGGCAACCTCGCTTTTATAGTAGTTTTTCGCCAAGCACTTAGATCGCTGGTATTTATAATTTTTTACAATTTCAAATACCAACGATCTAGTGCAGGGCTGAAAAAAAAAATAGTTCTATGATTTATATTTAATGAAATAATCACGAACAGGTAGGTTGACATACACACAGTATAGGTGGAAATAGATTTTTTTAAAATCTAAAACATCAAAAATTTAATAAAAGATTAATGTCAAATGTTTCTAAGAATTGGTTTACGATATAACTTTTAGATAGTACAGACGCCAGCACATCAAGCTACCTCAATCTGTCAAATTTCTTTGATAGATTTTCAACTTTATGATATATACCTAAGGTTCATGTTCAATTGGGAAAATTTGACAGTTTGGGGTAGCTTGATGTGCTGGCGTCAGTACATATCTACTCCACTAGAAATAATTATTCGAGAACAAAAATCCTTTCCACCACTTTCTAATCCAAAAGGTCTATTCTGAAACCACAAAATCTCTTAATCCAATCTCACATAATAATTCCTCGATGTTTACAATTCATCCAACATTAATGGGCTATTAAAGTTCCGCGGCGATCTTTTAATAGTTCTCAATTGGCGATATATCAAACTTTTGCTCGAACAAATAAAACAATTACGTATTACACATAGTAAAGGCAATCGGCGTGTCTGGGAGGTAGACTGATGGTGAACGCGATCGATGGTGACAAATGGATGTCGACACACAAGAATACGGCCGCGCACACGTTTCAGACAAAAATGTCGTGATAGATAAAAATAGTGGCGCTAATGGGATTTGGGGCGACGATTGATTGGTTAATTGATGGTTGAGTTAGTGAAGTGAAAACTCTCCGAGAATTTTCTTTAAAATATACATTAATATGTAGAAAAGTGCTTGTACACGTAGTAATTTGAGGCAGACATACGAAGATCATCAGATTCAGGATGATCAGATTGAGGTAGTCGTGCAGTACATGAAAGTGAAGACACACTGGACTCTGAGGGTCGAAAGGTTGAAGTCGCGCCACTACATCAACTTTAAGTCATTCGTGGTTCGAGTTCCAACCCACCATCTACAGTACTGCTTGAAAGAGGACTTTTGGCCGAAAGGTGTCGTATATCGACGTTTCCGAGGACGGTTACGTGACACCTCGCAGTGAAACACGGCGCCGTCAACTTTACGTGTTTAGTTATAGTTTTAAGCTGGTTTTTTAAATGTTTTAGTTTGTCATTATTGTCTAAGATTATTTTGTGTATTTTATGTATGGGCCTTAGTTGCCTTATAATAAAATGATTATTATTACTAACTTTTCAAGATATTTTTGGAAGTTACTCTATAGCATTGTTTTCTCAAACCATTTCAGTTAAGAAGACAACACGTAGTAATCTTCGTTACCTATAGGTATAAAAGCTCCTACTTATGCTTCAATACTTCTTAAAATTATTTGTAGTAATTCATTTTAATTACACAGCTGTTTGATTTAATTCCTTTGCGGGTTAAAGAAAGAAAAATAAGGAAGGGTTGTATATTCGAAGTTGTTTTAAAATGGCCGCGAATTTATTGATATCTTGTTAGGATTTTGAATTTATTTTGTCGTTATTTATATAATATCGTGACTATTTAGGTAACTGTTATTCTGTCATCGATAGTTTCAATCATTTGAATTTCAAAAAAAGGGTCAGAAAATCGTCCGCGTACATAAGGCCTGTTGTACACGCGATCGGTATGCAGCATGCAGTAGTAACAAAACGCGATACGATGCCGTGCCATAGTACATGAGTCAAATACCCGCATGCCGTAGGGCCCCACCCTATTATTGGACGGAATTATTCAAGTCATGACGCTTGTGTGACGCCCGATTTTAATCTAACTTCCTGCCTATGATTTGGACATTGTACTTTTGTTTTGCTTAGAAGATTTATATGCTTACTGTTTGAATGTATTTTTAATGGGGGCAGTTGAGCTGTTAGATGTTAGTTCTCAATTTGTATTTTTTTTTTTGTGTCATTAAATAAAATTATGTTTAGCTAGCTTTTGCCAGTGGCTTCACCTGCGTGGAGTTCGAAAATTATTCGGGTTAAAAATAGCCTATGTGTTAATCCAGGTTATAAACTATCTGCTTGCCGAATTTCATCCAAACCCGTTCAGCCGTTTTAGCGTGATGGAGTAACAAACATCCATACATACCTACAAACTTTCACATCCTATTCTACTAATCCTAACTAACATTATAAATGTGGAAGTTTGTGAGGATAGCTGAATGGATGGATTTATACTTGGAGTATGTTCCCGTGGGATAATTTCCGACCTCCACTCGGGAGGGGCCTCTAGAAAAAGCTAGTTTTATTAGTAAGATATAAAGTAGGATTACTGGCTTATGCTGAATATAAAACAATACTAAATATTTTGCGTACGAGTCCTAGAAGATCTCAATAAAAATCCCATGTAATAATAAAGTCTTACAACTTACAATACCTATCCTTTACAGCAAGCCACAACACTAAAGAATCACCGCTAGCATAGACAAGAACAAAGGCACCGCACTCGATGCTCTTTTTTATCGATACTAAATATCAAGATGTTATTCGAATCAGTCCCAGATTGATGGCCGCTCGGATATATCGCATACCTATCAGTTTTATGTTCAAGCACTTCAGTTAATGCTTTCAGAAATGCACAGCATTAGTTAGCATGTCGATTTAGTCATTGCTCGTTCGCTTAGTGATGAGCAAATTGTTATTCGATTAGGCTGTTAAATGATCATTTAAATTGACGCAAATCGATTATTTAATTGTTGCTTATTAACCTTGTTAGGAATTAAACGTTGAGTGTCAATGAATTGGATTGAACATAATTGCGTTTCTTTCCTTTTTATATTTTACTGGCCGTAATGCTGCTTAAAAACTACAGTAACAAGACAATAATTCTTTTAAAACTTATCAAATGACTAATGCCAGCAGTTAGAAAAAAGAAATGATTATTATTTACCTACTTCTAATGGAGCCCTTTTAATCCTTAGAAAATTGATTCATCTGCTCTATAGCACCACAATATACCAATTTAGTAATTTGGATTAATAATGTCAGTTATAAATAAAACAGTTCACATCTTGGTGCAGATTCCTAAATTCTTTTTATTTATTTTTCTGCCAAAAGATACCATGAAAATCATTTTTATAATAAGCCTACATTACCTCTCTGCTGAGCAAAGACCTCCCCCAAATCCTTTCAGGCATCATTTTCGAGTGCCACCTCGATCGAACCCTTACATTAAGATTGACAAAACATCTAAACATCATTACACAGTTCAGTACGGCTAATATAATACAAAGCACCCTACATACAACTGCATAATTAAAGCACGTAACACACCCAATATCTACCTCATATCACCACACCACCACGCTAGCGGGATTCAGCCCCAAAAAACCCAAAGAATTCGATACACAAGTGTCGGCGTATCATTTATAGATACTGATTAATGATATGGAAGTGAAGAGGGGACGTTTCACGATGATCGATGGCCCACAGACTTATTAGATAATGGTGTTTCAATAGAATTAGGAGCTTTGTTCTTCGTGCCCTTGGTTCGGGTCAAGCGCGAGATACATCTTTTGCCTGTCTGAAGGTAACGGTACTGGAATGGATGGTGTATTTATAAAGTTACGGAATATACGGTGTTAAGTTGAGCGTGGCTTCGGAAATAGATGGTTAAGATGGTGTGGTATTTTACGTACGATGGGCAGGTTTAAGCTTTGAAGTCTTTTTTTAAGTCTACAAAGTAGGTCGGTAGATTGAAGTGATGTGAAAATATATTTATTTGATTTTGACACTACTGCAACCACATTGAAATACCTTTTCAAACACAGCCAAATGGGTAAGTACATACCCTGGGTTTTTCCATTTCAAAGAGTCCAAGTCTACCTTATAAAGGCTCCCTGAAAACTTCATAGAAATTACCTTACTAAGAGTCGCGTCGCGATATCGTCTCGCGCCTGTCAGTATAAGCCTTAAAGCTTTAGTTCTACGTACCATTGTATCATAATACTATTTGCTCCAAACCTGTATTGCATGAATATTTTCTCAAAAATTTTACTCTGCAAACTTCCGTCTTCTCAAAGTATGAAGTTCTACAATAAAACTAAATAGTGTTTTAACAAATAGTTAATTCGTAAAGTATTAATAACACTGAAACATCTGTTATTGCAGGCGGCGATAATGAGTCGAATAAGGCATGCTATACACTCGTGTTTATATGCGATACTATAAAATATTAAACACTTTTAACTTCCTTGTGAAAACAACCGTTCAATAACGTGGAAGTAAAATAACTTTATTACCTTTATGAAGAAAAAGTAGCAATCAGTAAGCACCAGCTACAGGACTATGAAATTGACAGTTATCTAAACTTCGATTATGAACTGACTTCAAATATTAATGTCTTCTTTAGATAGCTATGCTGTGTTTATATTATGTACCTATTACAATTCAATTAGACTATAAAATATTTACACAATTTAAAAAGTAAGTCTTAAAATAATTATTGTTATGTACCTACAAGCATTAAAAGAAAACAATCATAGGGCAACAAAATATTAAAAGTGCCCAAAAGGCTGGCAGCATTGCCACGTTGTATGGCAATGCGGATTCTTTGGCCAGAAAATAGGCCAACCGAGAGTCGACCAACCGCTTGGTAATGTCTCGAAAACTGTTCCCGAATTATTTTCAGTGTTCGTTTTTAAGTTATTTTTAATTCCATATAATGAAGAAAAGCTATAATAATAACTTTTTAAGTCTTTGTATAGAGAAACGTCAAAAATTTTCATGAAAATTCAAATTGTATAAAAAATCGCGTAGGTACCTAAAAAAAATATTATGGCTTAACATAATATTTTTTTATCGATAGCGAGGCGTTTTGAAGCGGTGCCTTAGCACCGCTTCAAAACGCCTCGCTATCGATACAGTAGCAGCACAACCAACAGATGTGACTAATATGAAAGAGATATTGTTTTTACCGGAAGAAAATTTATAAATTGTTAATAGTGCTAAACAGTGAATCCATTGAGTGAAAGAAATCTTCATAAAAAGCGTATAGCATCAATAAAAAATATTGTGTGGTAGCTTTTGCCAACCAACTTTAATTGTGTTCATGATGATACCTGCCTTGACTAACAAATTGCAATCGTTAGTCATATATTTAAAACTAGATTTGCCGACGGCTTCGCCCGCGTGGAGGTCGGAAATTATGCCACGGAAACGTAGTACCGGGATGAAAAGTATCCTATAATTTAATCTAGGTTTAACTATCTGTGTGCTAAATTTCATCCAAATCCGTTCAGCCGTTTTTACGTGATTGAGTAACAAACATCTAAACATACAAACTTTCAGATTTATAATAATAATAAAAAAATCTTGCTCCCCGACTCACCCCGTCGCTCGCCTCGCCTGCCCGTGTAAGTACTACGTATTCGTGACTTTTTTCTCCTTGCTCGGCTCCTAAGGATCTTAGCGTGATGTTATATAACTTATGGCCTTCCTCGACAAATGGGCTATCCAACAATAAAATAATATTCCAATTCGGACTAGTAGATTCTGAGATTAGCGCGTTCAAGCAAACAAACAAACTCTTCAGCTTTATTATTAGTATAGATGTAGATATAGAAGATATATATAACATATATATATATATATATATATATATATATATATATGTATAAATATAATATAAATAATAGAAGTAGGAAGTAAGATTACACAGGTATCTACACCTCTCACTCCACTCTTTCCCACTCTCTGGTACCCCTCGGGGTTTAAAGGTGTGATGTAATGTTTTTTTAAATAACTGCGACTAATGAATCTTCACATTCTGCTTTCAACTGTTCTTTAAATTTCAAAAAACAATTGAACAAGATTGAACAATTTCGTCTCAGTTCAAATAATTCGTCTAAAAGGCTTAGGTACCAAATACCACCAACAATAAGCCTGCACTTTTTCACTCTAATTTTACACCCTTTTTGCAAAGAGGCTGCTTCCTGGTTTACTTACAACAATTAATTGCAATATCACTTAAGGTAACCAAAGGCTGCCAACACAAAAATATAACTTCACCATTATTTATGCGACAAAACTGTGCAAAATTGTAACAGGTACTTTCTTTTCACGTTTTAGCAAAAGAAAGTGTTTACTGATTTACAACCGCATTAAGGGCACTGCGGCTGCAAACATTCAACAAATACTACAAAACATTTGTTTAGAAAAGAATTGAAAGTAAAGGTGTTGCATATTCGCAGGAATGCGAGCGAAAGTGATCTTGTTTCGCTGAGAAGAATAGGGTAGTGCTAGACAAAAGTGTTCTGTCACAATGACCACCTGCTGATTGGGACAATTTGCATATTATTCGCACTGACATGACAGGAACGCCGTTTCGTTTTCACTTGACCGGCTCAGTTTGTTTCTATGCTTTGGGTAAATCAGTTCATATTCAATGTTGTAATGCATAAACTAAGAGTGTTCCTGTGCGTTTTCTGCTAATAAAAGTAATCTGTTAAAGCCCATAATTATCAGTGATTAAACGGTGTCAATAAAACGAAGTAAGTCCAAGGTGCCTACTACATATATATTGCTTTAACGTTTTTACTATTAAATAATGTCATTTTGCCACAATTTTGCCAAAACGCCATTACTAAGCCCAGTTTCACACAGTGCAAAAAGGTCCGAATATCCGAAACTTTAAAAATGTTCTAAAAAGTTGAAACGCAACGGCCGGCGGAAAAGTCAAATATTAAAATATACCGCAAGACATGCAGGTTCGTAACATTATTGATGTCAACACGGGATGCCTACTTACATTATGTTTTTCCGAGACAAGCTTCGGCAGGTAGGCTCACATAAGCGGTTTTATTTATAAGGTGGTGTTGGTAATGTGGAATGCTGTGGTCGCCGACGGTTGGACGACGCGGGAGGGGGGGGCCGACTCTATAGGGTGTTCTGCAGGATATAGGGGACATTTATGTGACTGGACATGAGATGAGTGTCGCTATTATTACCTATTTGTTTAGGAACGAACCAATTGAACGATTGACAGATATGTTTATTTATATTTGCGTTGATATCTGATGAGTTACCTTTAGTTTTAGCGTATTTCTTATACTCATTTGCAAGAACAACTTTACACAAAGGTTATTGACATTCGAACGCCATAAAAATTAAGTTTCCGTATAAAATATGACTCATTTGAACTCACTAATACATAGTAAATAGCCTCTGAGGAAACGATGTCGAGCAATAAATTGTAAAAACGCGAGGTGAAATCGACATAAGGACACCCCGTACAGCGGAGAGTATGATATCAAGGTTAGGCTTAGCGGAACACTCCACATGTGGTCAACCTTAATAAAGTGTGATAGCCATACACAAGGTCCCCGCGTGCGGCAGAGACAGATATAGGAGCTTAGCGGCCATGTTGTATTATGGATGCCTATCATATTTTGGACCCGCTCCGGACCGGATTATTCTTTTTTCTTTTGCGCCTCCATCTCGAAACCGGTCTCCGAGCGACGACCACCATTTATTGTAGATTAAAGAGGCTTGTTGTCTTAATTTTAAGCCACGCTTTAATTTATGGCCACGTATTAATGTACAGTCTCCGCCATTTTTTTCGAAGATAGATACGTCATTGATTTCTTTATTTGTACTGTCGGGTTTATTAATTCCGTCGCACTAGTGCCGACTAATATTTTCGTGCTTAACTTAATGATTTGGCAATTAAATTAAATTGTTGTCGTTGTGGTAGCTAAATTAAAATTTACAGCGATGAGAGATTTTAAGCGGTGCGCCATCGCCCCCGCTGTCGACTGAATATATATTTGTCATGTCGGCGTTAAGGGAATTTGCTTCACTGTGTTTATGTTTATCGATAATTAAACATTTTAATTAACACCCGCATTATTATTACAGCCTATAGTTTATTTACACACATGTAAAACCGCAGTTCAATGACGAGGTCATTCAACTGTGCGTCATCGGTAGTACAAATTAATCATAAATCCTCTGTACAAAACAAAAAGCAAAATGAGCAAGTGCAAACTCCCATGTCCGAGTGAAAAAAATGACAGTACGCTCGGGCAAACCGAAAGGACGCCAGCGCAAAAAGCGCTACCGGTGAAAAAATATGATTTATAGCGTGAAAAATGTGGAAACACACGCAAAAAGGGAGAACGGTGAAAGCGTGGCGTTTCCACTAGACAAATTTATTAATCCTATCGGCCGGTCGCTTTTATTTGTGTGTTGTATCGGCTTTTTATTTCTGAACCTTTTAGTGTCGCTAAATAGTTTCTGTTTTACTTTCGAACTTGGAATTTGTGTATTTTCAGGAGTGTTAATACTACTTTTGGTAATCCACGATACCTTTTTACACCTGTAATCTATTAAACTGCCTTTTCATTAACAAATTAACGGAAATTAGTAAGTAAAACAGCAAGATTAGCAACCAATCGAACTTAATCTCACAAATTGCCACACGTAACACCGAATCAAAGCAAATCACATATCATTGCCCGAACGTCTGTATTCTCGCATCTCGTTATTCCAGAAGGTATCATTTCGATGATAAAACCTACTTCGAGTCGGACGATCGCTATCCAAGCACCACGTATTAACACATGCACATTATTTGCCCACGTATCTTGCATTCGATCTGCAGTAGTATAAAATCAACATCGCCCCAGCCGGTGGCGTTCCATAGTCTGTAATTACGCTACCATTCAATAACAAACTGGTATCTTAATAGAGTGCTAAGAATGTTGCTGATGTCTGATATAATGCTGCAGTGTTGGGAAGGAGTCGGGTTGTGCAGGGATTGTGATGTATGGGAGAGGTTGTGTCGGGCAGACTGTATTTTATCGTTTAGCGATCCTTACGTAATACCAAAGTGCTTCAGATTTCATTACGATTTTCTTACGGAAACGATAATAATTAATAGAAATAGTTCAATTGTCTGAAACGGTCTGCGGTCATTAACCTGTTAGCTTAGTGTTTTATCAAAACCTCCTAATAAGGAAGAGGCCAATTCGTTTCAATCGGCCCACCAGTTTTATACTTAGCTTAAAAGTATAAAAGTACTCACATTTTAAATATAAAAGTTTCTTACTCCACCTACATTCTAAATTCAAACCAAATTTTACATCAGAATGATCACTAACAAAATCCACACGTAATTAAATTCTTCGCTTCATAACCCACATGTAAGGCGTAGTTCACACAAACATAATATATCCGCGGATTGTATATGTCCGCTGACAGATACGGGGACGCGCGGCGGATCTTAGGCGGAAATTAAAACTAATAATTCAAAAAGTTTCCGCGCGACCGAGCCGCCGAGCCAGATTTATGTTTCAACCAGTCTTGTGAATGCTTCCTACGTTGTTCTAGCTGCTCTACGGGCTGACTGGAAGGGATAGGATGACCTTTTTGTGGTATTAAAGGGTTTGAAACCTAATTTTGTTTCCTGCTAATCAGCCAGTGTTTAAAAATTCTGACTATCTGAGTATGAAAAATGTCAGTACGTTTCTGTAGCTTCGGCTGAAGACGTAGCAAACTGGCAAAATTATATGAATGTAAGCGTAAAGTATCATTTTATTTTTTTCTATTCTGTTTGGCCTGTGTAGAACGAAGACAAACCAAGATTATAGGAGTAATAAAGCTTTTTAAATTAAGCCTAACTTTAGTTCAAAAGCTTAATATAGTTCTGTTCAAAGCGACTCCGTTGCAAATATATTGTAAACTTATTCAATTGATTACAATGTAGCGAGATTGTAAAGTGGCAGTGTCGATTTATTTATATGGTATTACAACCATGGAGACAGGGCGTTTATATTGAGGTGTTTATTTACGAACGATTCATACTAGCAGAACAAGCATGAACCATGCAATATACTGAATATTTTATATTTTAATGTAGTCAACCACGTCATAAAGAAGAAAAAGAATTTATGATTACTCGAAGATAGATTCAAGCTACGGGTTACTGAAGCATAGATATAATAGAAACACTTTTAAAAACGGAGTTCCTTGCCCATTCTTTTCCATACGAACTACCTTTTCGAAGCGTCACCAAGGCGAATTGCAATCAATTCTATTTTTTGACAATTTTGACGTTCATAAGTACATCTTATGTGCCTATTTGAAAGTGCTGTATCCTACTATAATATTATAAATGTGAAAGTGTGTATATTTATATGTTTGTTACTCAATCACGTAAGAACGGCCAAGCGAATTTGAATGTAAAAGGCCACACAGATTGTTTATAACCTGGATTAACACTTAGGATTCTTGTTATCCCGGTAGTATTTTCCTGTGGTATAATTTCCGACCTCCACTCAGACGAAATCTTTGGTAAAAACTAGTTTGAAATCCATGATGTGACTTTTATTTTGAAAAGTATTGACGATGATGAGACAGTCTATTTTTTTCTCAAAATCAATTTTCATCGTCACGTCTCTAATATATATATACACCGTGACATTTTAGTCGTTTTACAACGGCAGCCCACTTCAAGCTAACCCAAAACTTTTATGATTTTAATTCTTCGCTCTCCAGTTTCCTATTACACAGCTACCTACGATAACTTAGTTTTTGTTTCCCTGCCCAAACGAACAACTTGTTGGTCACTAGTCGCTGTTCCCTTGCTAACTGTTTTAGATTGCTTTTGCTGAAATTGACTCTTTATAAACAATGAATCAGCTTTCGTAAACGATATATTTCTTTGTTGTTTCTGTTTGGATTGGTTTTGCATTGGAAAATTGAAATATATTTTTGTTTGATATTATGTAACTATTGTGTTCTTGTAGTGGGTTATTTCTTGTTGTCCTGCAAATACATAGATGGAGATCAGTATAGTCTTTTAATTTAAGTTATCCTATTTTGTCGTATAGCTGGGAAAAGGTCTTGAATGTTCCCAGTTGTCTTTATGTTTTGCTTTCTCTGGTCTTCAGGGTATAACATAAATCTTATTGCTATCCTTAAGCACTAAATATGGTATAGAATCACTATACATAGTTTCAGCTCAAAATAAAATACTCTAACAATTGATACCAAATTTTCGGTTTCATATGTTTTTTAAATCCAAATCATAACAAACGTGTCACCGCACTACGTAAGTTAATATCTTTCCACGTTACTTGCCAATATCACGATTAATCTCATTCGAGTTATGTGTTTATTTCAATTTAAAAAGTTCGGTTTCTGGTATCAATGTATTAAAAATTCTCATAACTTCCGAACATGTAAAGATAGGATTAAAAAACCCTTCCAATATCGTTTGATATCATCCAAAGAAGCCGTGCCCTTAGCATGTATATATTATATCCTTTCCGTTACACGTTTTATATGGTAAGAACGAGTCCAGAGTCTTTTTAGTCATTTCTTATGTTTGGATATATCAATTGGATTAAACCAAACTTTGATATAGTCCAATCTGGTATTCGCAACAATATTTTCATAAAAGATCTTTTTCCAAAATAGATTTTGTAAATCTGAATTCAAAACAGGAATATCTTATCCGACATTGGTATATTCGGATATTCCCCCGTTGCAGACAGAGCATTACAATCTAACACTAAAATAAAACTCCTTAAACGCGGACACAGACTAACAGTAGTCCGACACGATCGCATTGACATTAGGTACATAACGATTGCAATACGTCCACCGTCGGCGGTGCATCAATCGAATGCACAGTGGCCCTGAGGAAATGCATCAATGGATACTGTAGCAAAGCTGCGTAATCTGACGTCCCTATGTATCACGACTCTCCAGTAGTCTACACCATACATTGCTCTTTTAGTTCGGAATTTGGAACATAAAACGTGAAAGAGTCAGCAATGGAGCACTAAGTGGCGGTGTTATCGCAGACAGGGATGTGAGAAGGATATTTGTTTCCTAAGGTCAACGAAAGAAGTGTAGTTTTCTGTCCTTCTCCGGCCATTTATACCTGACGGCGATTCCTGACTGCGAAAAATCTCACCTTTGTGTTATTGGAAGTCAAAGTTATTCAATGTCTGAGATTCCATGATTTATCTGCATTTTATACTGAGAACCTATAGATAAAATCCTTGCATTTTCGTATTTTTCATATTCGTTTAATTGCGTTCCACAAGGTAAAAACAAAGATTTAAAAAAAGGCTTAGAGCTAAGAGCCGTTGTAAACCCTGTTAGGGCACAGCAAAAGGTATTATTAAATGATAACTATTTCTTAAAAATCTAAAACTTAGTAACTAAAATTGAAAAGTTTAAATAAAATGATACATTAACTGAGTACTTAATTCAATTTGGATAACAATTTAGTAACATAAATAATAATTGGATAGCTATTTTAAATAAACACTTACAATTTTTACATTTAGATAAAGTTATATTTAGGTTATTATTACAAAAACTTATTTAATAAGAGATCATTATATTTTTTTTTTATTATTACAATTAATTTGAGACAATTTATATTTTATAATTAACTTATTGTATACATATTTAGTAGTCACATAATCCTCAATTAAATAATCTTCTTGAAATACAACTATATAATTAAAAATATTTAACTTAAAACAGAAAAAAAATATTCCAATTATGGTTTATCATTTAAGTATTCATTTATATTATAATAACTCTTGTCCAACAGAAATAGCTTTAGTTTATTAATAAATATGTTGGATTTATTTATATTTCTTATTTTTTCTGGTAACTTATTATACATTTTTATCGACATGACATAGGTACTTTTAATGAACTTATGAAAGAGTCAAACCCTTATTTACAAAACTTTACTTAAACTTTAATTAATTAGTATGGTTTTCCAGTCATGATTCCATAATTACATAATTCATCGTTAGTTTTACCCTTATCCTTGGCCTAAGTTAATAAAGATAGCTTACTTACAATACCTGTGTATCTATACAGTAATGACTATACCTACTTAGAAAATTACTTGTTTAGCACAACAATTTACTTGTAACGTTCCTTCGCCTTAAGAATTACCTCGGGGTCAATACGACCGAGCCGCAGCCGACGGGTTAGACCGCAAAATGTCTTGGAGTACTTAAACTATGTACTTATATACTTACTTATATAATATATCTATAGGTACCTATTGGTACTTCAAGAGCGTTTACTTATAGGTGCTTGAAAACTGAGAACAATTTTGGTAAAAGCAGAATAAGTGGTGTTATTAATATTTTTTTCTATTTTATTTGAGAAGGAGCATAAAATAAGAGCTTGAATATTAAAACATATAAATTTAAAATATTGCACTGAAGTATATCGCTATAAAATCTGCAAATTTATACCTACTAGCGGTCGATATTCGACCATGTATTTTGGTAAATTAATTTATTTCTAATGCATTATTATGTAAAAATATTAGCTTTCGTCAATCCTTCTTTCTCCATATAAACCTTAACTATGCCAGATTTTCTACTCGTCCGTCAGCGTAATTTTCGTAAAAAGGGGTACAAAGTTTTTGATTTACAAAAAAATCATAAGATTTTTCTTAGGCAGTTAAGCTTTAACTGTTGTAGTTTTCAGAATATAAAGATTTTCTTAACGTCACTAGCCCTTTGCTGCTTCATTTTGTTTTTTTTTTTGGCGTCTTCGGCGTTTCTCAGCCGCCTGTCTGCTTTGCCAAGCAACTCATTAGCAATATCAGTTCGTCCCGCCAAAGTGGATGAAAGGCGCCGTCTTTTATGTAGACATCACTTACTAAAACGTCTGTATTATCTGAAGATATTTTAATCTGGATGAGATATTCTTTATACAACAACAAAATCAGTAATTCATTTAGGTGTAATGTAGAATCTGGCATAGGCATAAAACTTCAGAGTCACTCATTCAGCCGTTTTTACGTGATTGAGTAACAAACATCTAAATATACAAACTTTCACATTTATGATAATATAGTACCTACTATTAATAAAATACAGTAGGAACCTACTAAATTAATTGGTCCAAGATAATGTGGAATCTATTCATCTTTCGTACATAATTAGATGGAAATTACATAAGGCACACTACCAATTTCAAAAACCTTTATCTTAATCCAGAAATTGATTCCTCCATGACAGTACCAATACTCCAATACATAGGTATCAGCATATAGAGCCTGGGAGAGCGTAGGTAGAGGAGCTGTTTATTATTTAGAATGTGTAGCGGTGGGGGACGCGACTTGATGCTCGCTTCAAGTGGAAATCTTTTGGGATTACGCCGCCGTCAACCGGACGAGGGTGTGGATGTACTGGAGGTTTTTATACGTTATTCTTTGTTTTTATTGCAAATATTGATATAACATTAGTTAAATTCAGATAAATTATGATTGATCATACTTTTCCAACGCTTAAACGCATCGTTAGCCTCAGTGTTTAGTGACTCAAAATAATTAAAGGACACAATGTATCTGCCACACATGGACTGTTCTGGACATGTCTTTTTGGAAGAATTTAATATTTTAGACGGATACCTACCGAATCCGAGCTCGTAATCCAATCCAAATGTCCTGTCGTCATATGACATTTATTACTGCATGTTATTAACTCATTTATTACTTAATTCAATATCCCTTAACGTATGATTTGTGACACATATTGCGAGTCCGTATTATTTACGTCGTGTAATCTCATCGTTTCCCTACTCAAATATCGTCGGTAATAAACGTTAAAACAGTAAGACTAATTCCGTCGTAAGTAAGCACCTTTGTGGAAAATTCGACATAAAATAAAAATCTCAGCTGCTCAGTGTACCCCCATCCGAATGATCTGAAGCGTAGCGCTATGATGTACGAGAAGACGACGCCTGGCGAAACCTAAACCGAAGTAAAGCCTCCATCACGTCAAATGAATACTAAATCACGGGCGGCCATTTGAATTTCAATATCTATCCGCTCAGTGTGCCCGCTGCCCTAATGTTTGTGGGTTTTTGATTCGGATCTATTTTCTATATATATTATTGAAGTAAATAATGTGAGTGGTATTTTTACGTTTGTCCTGAATTTTGTAGTAAAAAATTACATTGATACTTATTTTTTGTTTGGACAGTTATGACAATTTTTGGACAAGGTCATATACAATTTTGTAATAGGGAAATGGCTGATTTCCTGTGTGTGTATCGGGTTTTTAATGGGTGGCGTTTTTTTAAATTGATTTCGTAACATTGTATACGTAAAAAAAAATCTCACAAGCTAAATTGAAATATGATAAACAACAGTAAGTAGGTACCTATTTATTTGTGCGTGTTCTTTTAATTACAAGACGTAATACTAGCTATGTACCAACTTCTCCATTATTATCGACCAAAATCTATGTAGGTACAACAAAGGCTGTTTATACACAAAAAAAAAACATAAGACAAATGTTTCACTTTCTTACATCGTCGCCGTCACATGGCAGATTTCCCAGGAAAAACAAAAAAACTTCCACCACTAAAGCACTTAATGAAACAAAAGGATCCGAACTACACACAAATTGCCAGATACATATTCTGAGCACATTTATCAGTGGAAAAAGAACCGTAGCTGAATCGGCAAATATTTTTTCTAGACGATTAGCGGAAACTCTCTCAAAATACCTACACTGAAACAAACTTACATTTTCAGTCACGAAAATTTTCTTTCCAACACACGCTACTCTCCCCCGTAGATTTTAAGGATGATTTTCAGTGTGGACAGGCTTATTAAGTGAAAATATAACGTGGTTTTTAGTCGTAGGTTCAGCGTGGGAACGGGCGCGTCGCATTGACCCCTCGATGCTTAGACAAATGATTTCCAACCAAGTATTTTCTTCAAATGTTTTTGCGTTTCGATGTTATTCGGGATTTCGTGAAGTCCGCGGGCGGTTCTGTTTAAATCTATTTAATACATCTTCAAGGCTGGTCTTGGTTTATATTTTAAGATCTTAAAAAAAAAGATAAAAGTAAGAACCTTGCACCCACGAGTTCTTTGAGCAAAGGTGGAACAATATGAATATGGCTCTACTTAAAAACTTATTTCTTCATTCAATTTCAAATACAGTTCAACTTTAATTTTACCGTAGTCACATTTTACTACCAACACTATCTTAACTTCTTTCATAACATTAAGGGTTGGTTTCGGTAAAACTTTCAAGCTAGCAAAAATAAATTTTCATTCAAAAGCATAAAACGGACCAATATTTTATCATCAGCCCAGTCTAAATATTGAATATCTGTACATTATTTATTTAACATGGCAATACCCTTTATATAAACCAACACTATGCTGGAAGGGAAGGGGGATCTTCGGACGCATCCTAACAATTTTTCTCATAAACCGAACATGACAGATTCGTCAGAGATTGATCGAGCGAGCGCAGTTCATCTGATGGGGTGCCGAATTATAATGCGAAGGGTCTTTTGTACCCCCAAGACGTTTGTGCTCATCGATAGGTTTTAGAATAACATCTGTGATTCCTATTATTTTGGTTTTTGGGTGTCGTGTCTGTGGGTATTATTTTGGGATCTAAACACAGCGTAGAACATGACTTTACAGAACAGAAACGGTATTATCGAATTACCTCAGAAGTTACTTAGTAGGTGCACTGTTATTGTTGAAATTGATGATATTTGTCAGGATTTGGTAAGTCTCTATTTTGCTTTTTTCAGTTATGTTAAATCTAGTTATTTTATTTATCATCACCATTTATTTCTTCTCATTTTTCTGTAGGACTTTTAAAGATTACAAATTCTTTCTGTACCTCACCGGTACCTATTGTCAAATTCAAACCTCCGAGTAATTGTACGTGTTTTTTTTCTAATTAAAGTGGCATTAAAGAATTTATACAAACAAATTGCATTTTAAGCTTCTTAAATTTTTTCCCGAGGTCTAGATGAAAATCTTCCTTCGACGGAGGGCGAACTACCCTTGAAAAAATATAAAAAGTATTATTAAAGAAGGAGACAGTTCGGGCCGCATTTGTAACTGTCGCGGGCCCTATGATGAAAAATTAGTTCAGTCCTCGTGACAAAGGCGAGCTAAACCCACTATACATGGTTATCTCACTCTAACTTACGAGGTGCATGAGGCTGAAAAGGGATGGATAGATGCTGCGTTTCCAATAGCAAATGACACAGATAGCTTAGGGATGACCGTAGGAGCGAACAGCAAGTTTTTGACAGGGCCCATTTATTGTGTATTGAATATCAATATAATTTCCGTGAGAGTCGATTTTTGTCTCATAGTGTGTGTGTCCCCTGAGTGAGGAGTTTGGGCACACAGATTACGACCAATAGCAAATATTGTACGTGATTGATGGAGGCGAGACGCCTCCGTGGATCTGCCATTTCTTTGCTTTGTTCTTTTGTTTTTCTTTTACGCAAATTCCAATGAGTTTGATGGATTGTAGTGGAATGAAGGTGACAAAGTATCAGACGGGCCCAACAAAATTAATATTTTGTATTTTTTTGTGTTTTATTTTTGAACAAATAGTCGGTAACTCTGGGCGATATAACTCGTATCTAATAAATATGTAGCATTTAGATTCCTTTTACAACCAAGAAATCTTTATTGCTAGTTTCTTTGTTACTGCAAATGTACCAACTATTATTTTAAACCCTCAATAATTTTCCACAAACCCTGACCCTCCCTGGAATACCTTACACTCGCACGAAAATGGATAGGATTATCTAATAAAGGTGCGACCATACAGTCTAAATGTGTTGTAGCTTCGGCTACCATACATCGTCATAACACCAAAAATATTAATAAACAAGGACTTACTATTTTCTTTTCTATGAAATAAGGAACTAATGTTGTTTATTAATTAGTTGAAAATCTCAATTGAAAAACCACGACCGTAACAGTAGCTCACTGGAATGTCTTGCTCTCGCACGAAAATGGACAAGTTTATCCAATAATGGCGTGACCATTCCGTCTAAGTACGGCGCACCTCAACCACCGTACACTGTCAACAATGTAAAAAAATAATTAAGAAGGAATTATTCAAGTAATTTTTTTGTTACTTTCTACTCCTTATGAGCCATTTATTATCAATTACTTACCACAGCTGCCACAAACCTTGACCCTTACTGGAATGTCTTGCACTCGCACGCAAATGGACAGGATTATCCAAATAATGGCGCGACCATTCCATCTAAGTGCGGCGCAGCTACGGCCACCGTACATAATCGATTGTCTTGCTGCCGTAATACAACCGCTTATACTGAGTGGATTTACTGAGATTAAGGATTTCATTTGAAAATTGCATATTATTTAGGTCGTTGTTGGGTACTTTTTAGGGGTCGTGGGGGCATCAGGTTTGCGAATGCTGATACCTGTGACCTTTATTGTAGCTAAATTAAAGAAGGCTCTTTGCAATCACTTCTTCGACAAAACAACATAGCCCTTTTATTATATATTATACGAATATACAGTATGCGAATGTAATACTGTCTGCTACCTAGTACATAGTTAATTGTTAATCTATGTGCGAAAACTTGTAATTGGCCATCACCATGTTAAAGCCTTAGCAACTATTGTGTCTGATTAGCTGTAAGTTTTCCAAAAATAATAAAATGAAATAAATAAAAGCGGTTGTTTTTTCCATATAATAAACACGTAGGTACACAATACAAAAAAGGTTTATTGACATAAAACAAGTTGTACAACAAATTATAGATTTCGCTGACTCCTGCGCTAGTTATAACTGTGTTACAGGAGTACTCTTTATATTACTAGACATATATTTTTCTGTTATATGACAACACAAAAAGGAAACAAAAGAGACTTTACACTTCACAAAAGATGTATATGTAAACCAAGAATAAATAATAAAAACCAATATGCGGATAGTTAAATTACCTGACCTATTAAGTGGTAAGGAATTTATTCGAAGGTGGTGAACCAGGCTATAAGTTCTACCGTCTGTATTTTACCAATTTAGCACTGCATAGAATAATATTAATTTGTCAACATTCATAGGAACAAGTATTTGGGAGCACCTCAATCAATCGTAAGTCCTACTCAAGTTAGTTTGTGCTACATAGTGGCTACAACTCGCCGCAATAAGGTAGCCACCAGCCACCTGTCACCTTGTAAAGTGGTTGTAGATTATATTGTCCGTCGACGTATAAAGTCACTAGCGCGCATACTAACCTCATCATCATCATCATCATTTCTTCTAAAAGACGTCCACTGCTGGACATAGGCCTCCTCTAAGCTCCGCCACTTCGACCGGTTCTGTGCTTCCCGCATCCAGCGGACTCCTGCGGTCCTCACAAGGTCATCGGTCCACCTTGTGGGAGGCCTTCCAACTTTACGCCTTCCGGTATGCGGTCGCCACTGCAGAACTTTTGACCATCTGTTCTGCGAGCAATGTGCTCTGCCCACTGCCACTTGAATTTGGCAATTCTTCGGGCTATGTTGGTTACCTTGGTTCTCTTTCTTGGAAACTCCAAGCATAGCCCTCTGCATTGCCCTTTGGGTGACTTGATACTTACCTATGTGACATAAATTTTGCTACCTAAATCTTTACCCGGTAAGGGTAAAGATTTTAGACGGAAGAAAAATAACTTCAGCTGTTCTGAAAATGCCTTAACAAAGTGCCAAAAAATATGGGTAGACACTTAGTTATATATGTCTCTTATGGATAAGTAGGTTGGTACATACAATTTTACCAGCATTCCAACATCAAACTAGATGAACAAGCAAAAAAGAAAATTGCCTAATCTACTACAAACAATTCGGAAAACCTTTAACTAACCTAGCATTTTGATTTTTTCCATTTTCAAAAGTCTAAAATTTTCCATAAGCCCTGATATTTTCCACCAACATTAGGTACATAATCAAGCTTCACCGAAGTCATCAAAGTAAAATCGCAGTACGTAGCGAGTACACAATCGGTTGACCGTCGCGCGGCGCCCGCCACAGGCAAATGACAAGGAATTAGTTGGTAATGGCGAGACCATTGTACCTAACTGCCTGGTGGCTCACCTAGACATACATAATTGATTATCCCACTGAACCCTTCTGTGGAAGTTTGGTTTTAGAATTTTAGACGGGTTTTGAGCAATGGTTTGAATATTTTGCTGGCGAGTCTTAAAGGACGTAGAAGAATTTTCGTGAATCAAGCAAAATTCTGACTGTGATGAACTCTCCTGTTTCTATGAAATACTTTGAGGAATCATTTAACCAGAATCCGTAGCAAATGATTCTTTGCCCTATTTTTTTTTTTTGACAATCGGTGAAATCTAATACGCCAACACAAGTCATAATAAGATCATTCATATAATTATGCTTTATACATACATTATATTTAAACAATCAAGTTATCAATTATCATTATCATATCAGCGTCAGGTATTTTTGTGTGACACATGCTGAGCTGGATTTAGTGTTACCATGAGATGCACACCGCATTTTGTAAACGTTCGTTATTTAACTCTAATACATAAAATCACAACAGAAGATACAAATTCACTATTAAACTTTAAAAAGAAAAATACATACAACGCTAGACGACGAGACAAAATAGAATTAAGCAACTCAGAACTAACTATGGAAGAAAAAACATACTGTAAGAAGGAGCAAAACTGTATAATGAACTACCTGATGAAATAACCAATAGAGACACCATATATACATTTTTTTAAAGTCCTAGAAGAACACTTTAGAAAACAATACTAACAATACTGATCTTGCACTCCTGATTTTCTTTTAGTGAACACAGAGAATCGCACTTACTTTTAATTAATATCTAACTTTTCTCAATATTTTAGTGAACTGTAATGTTCTTTTTTTTTGAGAAATAAGCGTCTTTAAATCGAATTGAATTTTAAAGTATGCATCATTCTTAACCCAAAGTAACGTCAATATTACCTATTCTTTTCTTCGTTTTTTTTTTTGTATATATTTCGCACCTTGTACAATATTTCCTAATATGCATGTAATTAGTCATTGCTTTGTATGATGTGCTACGTATTTTCTGTACACAGATAAAGAATTTGTCTATCTATCTATCGAATACTTAATATTTCAAGTTCAGCATCTCGTTGCTGTTCAAAGCTACAATGACACAATCGTCCAAAGACATGCACACACTTTGACACCATAATTACTTGCACTAGTATGTAATTGCATCTGCAACGATGTTTTACATAATTACCTTCGTGTTCTCCGTAAGAGGAAACTTACTGCAAACACTCCTCCCGAGGGATCCCAAGAAAGTTGCGTTAACATTTACTGGAACCAGGTGTTGCAAAAAAAGAGTAGACACAATGATCGATGAAGACAGTAAGGATATACAGTGGAAAATCGTGCATTTTGGGTAAATTTGAACAGATTATGAATCGTAAACTCACGCCAAGTTTGATCTCTGTATCTTACCCTGATTATTGCAAAATACAATTCAAAGATTTAAGTTATTATCTTAATTAATGTTATAAATGTGAAAGTTTGGATGTTTAGATGTTTGTAACTCAATCAAGCGAAAATGCCTGAACGGGTTTGGATGAAATTTGGCACACAGATAGTTTATAATCTAGGTAATAGGTACGTTCCCCTGGAATAATCCCCGAACTCCACGCGGGTGAAGCCGGTAGCAAAAGCTAGTTAATAGAAATATTAACATCAAAAGGTCCGCTCTGTTTTGCAGCAAATCATTGTTTACTCAAGCTTCTAACGAAATAATCATACCAACACAAAAAGAAGTCAACCCCAAAAAGATCATCTTAAAACATCTGATCATAAAAAAATGAAACAAAGCCCCATGACATGACACACATTGTGAGAATCCAGGTAATTAAATCAGGAATGAAAATTCAAGGTTGGAATATGGCTGAATAATCTTATTTATCTGTGTCAAACGACGGCTTTTTACTAAGACGGATCTGTCACAGATTATCTCAAGCTATTATTCATTTCCTTTGGTGGAGGACCAATCTGACAGCTGTCTTAACCCTTTTTAACCAATGAGAATGTCATAGGCGCACGATTTACATTGAGACGTTTTTTTTTCGTCCCAGCTTAGTATATTAAGTGCTTTTTTATTGCGTTTTAATATCCTTGTTGTTTTTTGTTTCTGTTTAGAAGGAAGGGATTTAATTATTTTGTTAGGTGACTTGGAATCTTAGGGACGACTGTGAGTCAGGCTGTTTCCTTGAAAGTAGACAGGAAAAATTACATTTTATTTCATATGGTTGATCATAGTTATACCTAAGTGATACCTTCCTATGGATTTGTTATACATCACTACATATTATTAAACAAAGTCCCAAGTTTGTCTGTCTGTTCGCGATAAACTCAAAAATTACTGAACGGATTTTCATGAGGTTTTCACAACTAAACAGAGTGATTCATGAGGAAGGTTTAAGTTTATAAAAAAGTCGTAGAAGCCGCTGGAAAAAGCTAGTATATAGTAAAATATTCGTTACGCAGGTAATTTCCTTAAGTTTTTATACAACCTGGAAATGTTAAATTTATAGGTGTAGCGTATTTTAAATTTTCGAATGTGAACATTCGAAAATTTAAAATACGCTACACCTATAAATTTAACATTAAAAACACTTTTGAAGCAGTTACTACTGCACTAGCTACTGCTTCAAAAGTGTTTTTGCCAATAAGACGTTTTAATAAATAATTAAAAAATAATTCAAATCTTTTATTATTATATAATTTGACAAAAACACGTGTAATATCATTAAACTGCATGAACGAAACATTAACTAAATAACAGCAAACATGAAACGCGACACCCATTACCTAATAAAAAATCAACCAGTAATATTATTTATTACATCAATAAACACATTTTAATTAACGTTATCTATTCACAATCGCGTAATTAATAGCAGCAATAAAATTAACCCGCCATGTTTCAAATAAAACCGTCGAAACAAAACTTCCTAACAAAATAAACGATACTCATAATACATCATTTGTGTAGCTATCAATAAAGCGGCCGAATCTTAACATCTCACTAACATCTCAATTTCTTGTATTGGAAACAACAATAATATTTCCTGAAACAGGATATTTATTTAAAACAAGGCGTTGATAAAGTAATTTTCTTTTAACCTTAACCATGTCTTTATGGAGTGGTCATTACTTAGCAATGGTACACAGCCCGCTCTGAGCAATGGCTACGTATTAATCAAAATGCCATATTTTTGTCTCGCTCATTTTGTACTTCCGTTCCTCTCTCACTAGTCACAGATATCTCGTTTTTATTTGTTGCCAAGTATCTTTCTAAAACGTTAATCTTATCAAAGGAAAACAATCTCTAATTGTTTTATTGTTAGTTCTTATTTCAAGTGTATTATTTCGCTACTTATTACCTTTTTCCTTTGGGTGATCTTACTCAGGTTCTGCAGTCTTACTCTCCTGAGACGAAATTCGGTCTTTTTTTTCGTCTCTCCATCACAGATCCTTTTTTTTCGCTTTTTCAGAATAGACGTAGGAAAGCATTCTTGCCTTCGTCCATTTCTTACGCATTATCTCGTAATCATTAGTTTCACCATTTCCTTGATAGTAAAAGGTTTTTAGACAACTCAATTAAGTAGATAGATTACTTTTACACTTTCATTTCACGAACGTACCTAAGTAAATATAGTGCTGACATCTATCCTATTATTTCTTACTTTCTCGTGCGAGTCACTAAGTCAGTTGAAAAAATAGGTCCCTAACATTACCATTCACTATAGGTACTGTAAAAGTGGCCTGTAAAATGATGACCTTACGTTGTACAGGCTGGTGATAAATATCTAACTTGAACGACACTCTAACAATTAAAGTTATTAAGAGATTTATTGGCAGAAAAAAAACAGTAGGCATCATATTGGGATAACAAGCCGAAGAAAGAAGGAAGATTAAAATAAGACTCGTAGGAACAATTATCCACAAAACACAACAAAGGTGTTACAATCCCGTAACAGGGAGAAATTGAGGCTCCTATAGTACCTAGGTAGTGCCCAGAAAACTCACATAAAATAAATAATTATAATTCTACAACTGCCTTAAGTTTTGACCCTATGACCTCATCCAAAGATCGTGTAAGCTTTCTAATCTGCAACGTATTAATCGTGGCTTTAAAGACTATGGCAAAGAATTAATATTTTATTGATGACTTGAAAATTATGAATTAAACTCGAAGTTATTTCATGAGGAAAAAGTTTGCGTCTATAGGATTACTGTCAAATCAAGCATGCAACCTATTGCACCTTGATGAACCTCAGAGAAGATACACTAAGTTAATATAACCATAATAAATTCTTCGCAGGAGATGCCCTGGGCGTCGGCAATCCCAGGCTGATTCTCGGCCACCGTAGGCACGGGCTTGCGGACGGCGAGTAATGGGTAGCTCGCTGTCCAGTAAGGACCAAGCCCGGGTCGACGGCGCGTTGTGTTCCACGCGCGCCTCAAAGAGATGTCAGCACCAACTGATGGGGCCCGCAAGGGCCGATGCCTGCCAGGGGTGCGGGTTGTTTGAAAGAGAAACCGCGGCCCCTGGCACACAGGCAACTGAGGGAACACGGGCGGTTTCAATAAATTGTAGATGCAGATATTTCTTACCTAAGAACTTTCATACAGGGGCGTGACTAGGGCTTGTTAGTCGATTCGCACGAATTTACTCGCCCGAGACGGGCGAATCGCAACATTTAAATAACATAATTATTATTTTCTATTGACTACATTTATATGAGTCGACTAATAAGCCGTAATTAGTAAACACCGCTGCCACCTGTTTTATAAAAAAACCGCCTCCTAAAAATGTAATTTCCCATATTCATTTTTCTCAGGTTCATTACCGTAATAATTTCCAAACTCCCAACAAACATAGTCATTCTGTTTATTATTTCACATAATAAACAAACTAATCACATATCAACACCGTGCCTGCAGCTTCTTCACATTTCCACATGTTACTTGTCTCCGGTCTCCCTCTCCTTGCTGAAGTGCGTACGTCATCGCCCATCGGCCATGACACATACCTGTTTCTTCTTAAAGATCGCGGGAACTTGGTATTTCAGTTTGTCGTATGAAGTTGGCATTTTGGTGGTGTATTAATGTTTGGCAGATGTTTTATGCATAGTATATTTAAAAGTAGAGATAGTTTTTATTAATATTAGGGTTAATTAAGACTCTCGATTTTACTTAATGAAGAATTTATAAAATATCAGAATTAGCAATAGCAGAATATAGTAGATAGATAGATAGCATGAAAACCATAACTGAGAAAGGTTGAATTTACAAGGGTTAATAAGATGACAGGAGTGGTGGCCCAGTGGAAGTTGTAGGTCGCGAGTTTCAACCCAGGCCGGGCTTTACTTTGGGTAATTTATGTCATCATCAGTGCTCTCAAAACGATGAAGGAAACCATCATGATAAAACCGGCATGTCCTAGAAACAAAAATTCGAAGACATGTGACATCTACAAATTCGTACTGAGCCTACGTGGTGCATTATGGCCCACTCCCTCTCACAGGGAGGAGCCTTGTGTCCAAGTGGTGGGAACGTTACAAGCTGAATATTCTATATGATATAGCAATCACTGCGCTTTCTGCTTTCATGTTCGGAATTGGAACAAACCACCAAAAAGTACAAGCAACCATCCCAGCTGTTCTATTCTGAAAAAATCTCATCGTGAAAACTATGGTGAAATTTTTCACGGTGAGATTTCTACAGAATAGCCTGGCTGATGTTAAAATTAAAAGAAAGGCTCTTGCTTCACGTTTACTGCTGAACTTACCTACATAAGTTAAAACCATCTTTATCTAAATCAAATGTTCACGGAAAAAAACATCCACAGCCTCCGGAATTGCACAATCGCAGAACTAACAGGTTACAATGACTGTAGGCGGTAAGTGTCACTGTATTCGTATTGATGTGATCTTTAACCCAGCTCGCTGTTAAAACCTTTTAGGTGCGCCTACGCAATTAACGGAATCCCTCGTAGATTTTTTATCTTGCTCAGATGTATTGATTAAATTCGGCCTAGGGCAGTATATAGGCCTCTTCTTTTGTAAACCACACTAACTAGGCGGGTTGGTAACCTCGTCAGACGTGTGACAAATCTTAGAAGTAACTAATCACAAAGTTGTTAGTAAAAAAGGACAAATAGTTTGAGGTATTTTTCAAGTGTTCCAAACACTTCAAAGCATCATCAGCATTGACAGGGCTGTTCCACCCATTGCTGAGTATAGGCCTTCTTTCTTTTGTGTCATGCCTTCTTAGTCCTGGTAAGTCTCATTGAAGTCTTGCAGTCCTTGGATATGTAAAACGGTAGAAATATGTAAGCCAAATCTATTTGCTGGAAACCGAAAGAGTTGTACATTGTTTAGAGGCTTTCCAGAAGACGATCGAGTTTTTGTTTCTTTTTAAGGCCTCAAAGCCAGCACACTAATTGCATAACACACTTCAATCACAATCCGACGAATTTTGAAAAAAATTGCTTATCCATTGCTTGAAAATTGCATATGTTTGAAAATTTTATCTGCTTAACAACGTGTGTAAATAAATGAGTTTAGCTGAACTGTTAAAATAAAATACATTTCCGTTGTGTGTTACAAATTACCCTGGTGGTGTAATTTACAAAACAGCCTTGGTTTCCTCTTCACTAATGATCACCGATAATTCCCACAAGTGTCACGTCATTCATCATCAGAACCAGTGGCGTGCTACTTAGATGGTGATCAGTGTTCCATCGCGATTGTACCCAGTGTTGGTACACGCTGGTGAACATTTGCATATAATGGTACGATGCGATGCCATTCGTCAAAATGTGTGAGTGACATCAACTTTGTACGGGGTGTTCGGATTTTGGACAACATAAATTGTTTTAATATGATTGTAAGGCTTGGGAAAACTTTACCTGCTGTTTTATTTCTAGGCCTCTCTTTCCTTGTGCCAATATCCCCATGTTCCTGTGTCAGTCTCATCCATGTTTTGCCCACGATGGAAACAATATCGTCCGCCATTCAGGCAACATTGTCGTCACCGAACGCCCGACATCTCGTCTTCCAGATTTTAGACTTACGCACATAAATATAGATAAATTTTAGACTTTGTAGTTTGGAGACCTAGGAAGATGAATAATTATGGGAAATATTTAACTAATTTTGGACATTATGAACAAGTATATAAAGTAAAAAAGGCAAGAGCTTTTGGTAGATTTTACATACGTGTAGTGTGGTGTACCTGATACCACATTGGCCCTATTATCTTAACGTTTTCGTAGAGTGAATTAGTTTTGGTATTTCCATGATCTAACTAGATCAGTTCTTTTGTCCGTTAAAATGTTGCCGTTATAATTGACAAAAACGTTTCTGTAACAATCTAAAATATTTTTTCCCATGAAAAGCTCAATTAATATACTACTGCATTTGATGGCACCATTATTATACGAAGACCTACATAATATAAAGTATATTTTTTGCACATCTAAGAAATTACCTTTTATTACATCTTCATTATGCTTCGGAACAAAAATAAACAAATGAGTCGTAATAACTCTTAAATTCATTGTTGCGAATAATTCACATAATCAATTCGTCTTTTCAGATCAGAAGCCGACGTCACAGCATCTCCTGCAAGAAAAAAACAAATCAATATTCAACGCAATAAAGAAACACCATATAAGTGAAAACAAGGGAAGGGTAAATAAAACCTATAGGCAGAACGCATTAAGGTATTCGGGCAAGACGCCATTGTTGTCATATCGTGGATAAACTATGACATTAATCAATGGAGGACAACAATAGTACCGCTCACCTCAAACTGAACTCATATCACCAACATACCTTGAACCCTGCTTCCTTCTATGAAGTACTATACTTGAGAGCTCTAGCAGGTCAAGAAAAGCTGGATGACAGAATCAAGTGAATACATCTACATAATGTGGGTAACAGCACAACACTAGATAACGGTTATTGTGACGACAATTCGATTCTACCCACGTGGTTATTGGAAGCTCAAGATATAAGTGCTTATGTACCAGATATTGGGTTTTATGTTAATATAATGTTTGATTATTAATAAATATTTATTACTTATATAAATGAGATAATAAGACATTTGCTACCGAGGACCTTCATGAAATAATTGTTTACCATATTGATGTAAAGTTATGTTAGTAAATAATATGTAAAATTCACCAAAACAAGAGAAATGATCAATGGCAGTCTGGTTGAAGTAGTAAAAAATATGGATTACCAATTTTCTTTTCTAATCATTGGTTTTTCAGCCATTGTTGTAATAGACGAAAGGAAGACGAAGTATTTTTCAGTAATTAGATAATTATAATAATTATAATTATATAATTTATATCATAAAACTTATACAAAAAGGATGAAAATATTATCATGACAGTTTAGAACCATTTTACCTAAATTATCCATAGATACACACATATTCCTCACCAACACCGAAAACCAGGAACTGCAACCGCAGTCCAGACTGAAACCAAAATTAATTTGTGATATGCAAAATCAAATCCCTAACGACACTCGCATTCATTCCCCACCATTTCACTCGGCTCGTTAATCACGAGGGTTCCTTCAACGAGGACAGATAATTTCATTAGCAGATATGTGGTACGTATAGGTATAACTGAATTCACTGAAAGTTTGCGTTCATCATATATCTGGCCCGTTGTGTGAGCTTGTCACTTCTTCCCTTATACATTGCCAAGAAGGTTACTTTGGGTTCTCGAAAATGTTGAGTGTGAATTGTGTGAGTAGGTACTATCATCTGCATGTCCTTTTAGATAAACCTAACGTGATGTTATGTCTTGAAGATTTCTGATTAATAAGTAAAAATTCAAATTGTGTATAGATACTTATTAGTCGATTCGCACAATTTTGTGCAGTTTATTACATATACTTGCAGTGACCTTTTCTCTTATCTTTATTGCATAAAATTCAAAGCATGCCAATTGCCTAATGCGTATTTCTGGAGTTGTCAATTCGCCCACAAATAAATTAACTACGTGCGTGTTGCCTATAGAAAATAATATTACAAAAAATTGTCGATTCGGGCGAGTAAATTCGAGCGAATCGACTAATAACCCAAGTATTTTATGAATATTATTCTTGATCCGTTTGAATCCGTAAACCCCTAAATTGAAGTCAAACTTGTTTGCTAAAAGAGTTCATTCACCGTTGAATAAGATTGAGTCATTACCTCTCAATCGCCAATCAACGCGTTTACCCTTGGGCTAGTGAGGCTTTTATATTAATTTTATAAAGTCCAAAACAAACTACTTTAATAAAGTGGTTAATCAAATCGAATGTCGTTGAACTTTACTCTAAATCTTTGTTAGTCTTCTCTCCATATAGCTTGCCTTTCATTTTGAAATTTATTGCTGCAAAAATTTGATGCTCCAACGTAAATAACGCAATGAACTTTGCTGAATAGTCCAAATTAAAGTCGCGTTCGATCGATGTGGGTTACACAATTAACCCACTGGTTTAGTAAAGCTTTATAGCGATTGCAATAAAGAAGATCATATTTTTGGATTCGAGACTCCTTGGTTAGACTCGGACGAAAACTCCGACCTCCCTTGCCTGAGAAAATCTAGGAAACAAGCGACACACGAAATACTTGCTATTGTGTCGTACAGCGACGAGATTGCTTCTCCCAACACTGTGATAGAGGCCTTTGTGAGGCTGCAACAGGAATCTGCTGATATTCGTAAGTATATGAACGTCATAAGCATATAGATAGGTACTTAAATATTCCATCAGATAACAAAGATGAAATTATTAAATAAAAAAAAATGAATTAAACAAATTCTGGAATTGAAATTCATGACCTAAAGACGAATTGAATATAAACAAAACAAAGTTTGCCTAATATTATTATAATGACCAACGCTCATACAAAAATCCAAACAGGAAGTCTTAAACTCAATTATATTATTTAAATTCTCGTTTCATTTCTTTTTGCTCTCGGGCTAAAGTTTCAAAATGTGGGCAAGGAAATAAACAAAAAGTGGGGCAGTAAAAATATGAAGGAACCCCGCTGTGCTTATCCGTAGACACGCAATGATATTAGAGAAATCGGAACACCACATTATTGTATACGATGACAGCGGTAAGCGGTGGAACTGAGCGAAGCGGAGCAGCGGAGAAATGTCGTACTAAGCGGTAAAAGGTACAAGTAAGGAAGGAAATGTAGAGTTTGTCGTCAAGAAGAAAAAAAAATACAGTCCCTTTCCCATCATGAACAATTTCCTCTTTCTGTTGATTCTTTTTTTTGTAACATCAAGTTATTACTTATAAATGGGTAAGTACCTTCTTATGTGCCCAATCAATGGCAATTATATTGTCACCGAATCAATAAAGAGCTTTGCATTTTTAGAAAACTGTTCTATGACATAACTTACTAAAACCTGCAGATTGTACACATTTTCAGTTCTTAACTCGCCCTAAATAATACAATATTATCTACCTCAAATAACTTGTAAAATGAGTAAGAAGGTGACATTCATAGGTGAGTGTGCTTTAGTAACTTCGTCATAATGTTTACGAACCCTACGAACATAATCTCACTCATTAATCTCTTCAACACCTACTTAAATAATGACGTAAGTATTAACGTAACATGTTACGTTGCGTTGATTGAATTTATCACGAAGAGTTTCATCAAAATGAGGTGCTAGAGTGTCATCGATGCGCGAGACTGGTTTTGGGGTCACCAACTTATATGGACGGAGCAATAACGACGGATTCTTTAGTAATCTTAGTCAAATTAATAATACTTTTTATCGATGCATTATCTACTTATTAACCTGTAGGTATATCTATGACTGATAATTGTTTTAATAGTTTATTATTTATATGTGCAGTTAGATCATCATCGGCATCTGTCATACCGACTTATTACATAGTGAGTTCTAACTTTAGCCCTAGCTTCAACCTTCGAGACAGTTTTTATAGGTCCAACTTTATTTCGACCGAGGTAAAGTTCTTAATATAAAACATATAACTGAGTACCGGATTAAGTTGTTAGTTTTGCATAGAAGCGGAACGTATTACGATCAGGATCGGTTCTTGTTACAAAAACTAGGTTGATGGTCTAAGCCACGTCTTAAGAAAATCTTGTTTTGTAGTAATGTTAGCCACTGCAGTGACTACTTCGTTCTCATATTTCCCCGGTCTGTCCACCTTTTATAAAATTTCCTTTTGTTTTTGTAAAGTTCCGTCTTATCAACAATCGTTTCTATGTGATCTAAGACTTTGACATTATCCGTTCACACTAAATCCATCCAAATCCCAACCACCCTAGATACCTGTACACCTAAAACTAGATTATATCTTCGCTATGATTACACGCTTACCAAGGTATCTACGGATAATCTTTATTGAATGCCACACGCTGCTCACAGCACGTCGCCCAACATAACTTACTGCAGACTACGGACCGTGCAATAAGGGCTTTATCTCGTTATTTTTGTCTAACTAGCATTTTTGTTGCTAAGTTTTTGAAAGGTAAGAAAATTGCCAATAACTTAGAGGTATTTTTAAGGAGAATTGAAGGTCTGCCATTATTGGAAGAACGGTGAAAATTAATAGTAAACTAGAAAATCTTTTGACAGTAGACGATCATTATTCAAAATACTCTTACTTATATTCCAAACATGCTCACAATGAATGATAAATGATTTTATTTCTCGAAGTAGGTTTGTACAAACCCTTTTACACAATCATATTTTAAAAACTAGATAAGGTCAATGTAGGAAACATTGACCTTATCTAGTTTTTCCTTCACAAATCTTTCCTCTTTATAATATTAGTGTAGATAGTGTAGACTATTCTAATTTGAAGATTGGGACGAAATATGTAACAGAAAAATAAAAGTAAATTGATTTACATACATTTTCTCATTTAAGAACGATTTAAATCAAATTTATTTTTCGTTAAATGATAAATGATAAATGATAAATAATTTTATTTCTGTAAGTAGGTTTGTAGTACAAACCTACTTACAGAAATAAAATTATTTATCAATGATTGACGTGTAAAAGTGTTTGTACAAACTTTGTACAAACACTTTTACACGTCAATCATATTTTTAAAACTAGATGAGGTCGGCGTTTCCTATCTGACTACTCTGAGAAGAAAGTCTGAAAAAAACTCAAAGCTCACAGTCTCTTTTAAAGTCCAGACATAATCTAGGTCAGATCATGTGAAGACCATGTAGATTAGTGTCTGAAATGATCTCTAGAAGAAAGAACCACGCAAATTATGTAATCGTAATGATGATGAACCCAATCCCATTGGTGATTATAAAATTGTAAGGACTCAATTGCTTAAGAGGTATCAGATCTAGGGAAACAAAAGTAATGCATAGCAACGATTATAATATAGTCGTTACAATATCAGGTAGTTAGTATATCTATTATTTAGTCATCTGTGATATCACTGAATGCTTGTTTGACCTATGTAAGAGCGTAAGTAGGTCCAGATGAATCGAGGAACGGAATGAGGAGATCTGAAGCGGATATTAACTTTGCTGAAGGATGTTCGGTAGACTGCAGGATTACTGAGATGCTTTGTTCAAAATAAAATCTGTAACATTATCTCGTCTCCACAAAAAGAAGTAAGTATTTGTAAAGTTATTAATAAATATGCTTCTGATTTTAATTCATTTATACGGGTAGATAGGTAAGTTAGAAATGCAAAATATAAAAAATAGTCTAAGTAGTGGTCCCCAGCGCTACTGCTGAGAATGAATTCCGATTTCCAGGGTTCGATTCCCAGGTCGTGCAGTGCGTTTTGAATTTTGCTTAGTTGATTTACATGGGACTTAAATATAACTGGCGAAATGTGGATGTTACTATAAGTGCATCTCTGTCTAACCCTTAGCTGTATATAGGCGGTATGTTATGTTGTAATCAAGGGTTTTGAATAAAGGCATTGTTGGTTTTCATTAATAGGAATTACTAAGTAGAATGCTAATAAATTACTTCCATTGGAAACAAATAATTTATCATCCATTTCCGTGCAAGAAATTCCTCGATTTTATATACACGTTCGTATTTTGCCTCTAGGAAGAAATAAATAGGATATGTTCATCTATGGGAAACTAGCTATCTAATACTGAAAATACTATCTAATCCCATTGAGTGAGAGCTTTCACAACAAGGAGACAATTAAGTGATTTTGTACAGCGTTATATTGTTGAAAATAAACACAGCATCTAAGTTTTAAACGAAGATTTAATGCATTATCCGTTAATCATCCGCTGGCTGCAAAAAGCACAGAACTGGTCGATGTGGTGACGCTTGCCTATTTCCAGTAGTGAAAGCCTTTCAGCTGAAACGGTGATGATAATAAAGTTAATTATTGCAGAGTGTCAGAGAAAAATGTGTGTTTAATTCATGAACCCACACGATACTATGACTGGTGCTTTCTATTGGTTTATGATAGCTGTATACATTTTAACCGAACTCGACCTTTGTATATAACACGAGAGTACCAACTATAGTCGGTCGTCCGGCGGCAAGATGGGCGGACGACATTGTTGCTATCGAGAGCAAAACCTGGATTAGATTAGCACGGGAGCGTGGGGCTTGGCAGAGCTTTTGCTTTTGCTTTTTTTGAGCTTTTTTGCTTTTGCTTTTGAGAGGACTATGGCCCATCAGTGGTTGAAGATGGGAAGAGGATGATGAGTTACCTATAGTGTCACCATATGGTAAGGATATTCTATTTAGATACCATAGAATATTAGTTTATATCCGACAAAAACTAGATGAATCCCAGTAGGTAACAGAAAAACGACATCATAAAATTAGAAAGTGCAATATTTTGCTCAACATAAAAATGGCATTAAGAGATCGTGACTGTACACTTGGCATCACGAGCAGCCTATGCAAATGATGTGAACCAACCTTGGACCGACAAAGGCGCCTCGACTGACACCGACCATTGTTTTCCAACAACACAAGAAAATGACACTCTTCAGAAATGTACGAACAAACTGTAACACAAGTTAACACAGAAGAACTCTGTGTCGATTCTTGAGATGGTATCATTAATCATTAAATGAATACCGCTAAATACATAACATTACATTTAAAGATTATTTTTTATTTGTAAAATGGCAACGCATGACATATGGTGAGATTATACAGTTTTTTAATCCGTGTGTATTTTGCGTATTAGCACAAAAACTTGTTTAGAATTAACCTATTTATGATCACATGCAATTCTTTACTTTTAAGTATTGGTTTTTGTTCACATCCAATCAGTCAATGCCTTTACGTTTTTATAATTTTACCAAGTGATTTATAATTCTTTTGACTCCTTAGTTACGTAAATTTAGTTACCTACGTAAACTTGGGTTTCGATTAAATATTCCATGAGTAAATAATACAAAAAAGTATTTATAAAATGTGGCAATTGTTTTCATCATGGCCTACCTAGATTCTCAAACAAGGCAAAAACTACTGGATACTAGGGATCTCTGCGGAAAGGGTTGAATTAAGAAAAATACGTGATACGTGATACCTACCTACCTACGAGGTTCCTATAGGTAGATAATCGGATTTTCTGCAGTTTATAGGTTTTATTATCTTGTGATAAGAATATCTTGTGTTGTAAATCCATTTTTTTTAAATCGCGAGTATATCGTAAGGGCTACAAAAAGTAGTTTTCTTTTAATTAGACAACAATTTCGATCCTTTTGATCTTTTCAAGTTTTGGAAAATCAGCAAACATTTTAAATAGAAGAGATAGCTCCAAAAATAATTCCAACGGCCGTCGGCGGTGCTCTATTTCGGGACTATCCGTCGGCCGTAACACTACCTGCACCAAAAAGTTAAACTTTTTCGTCCTTCCAGATATATTCTCTCACTTATTTATACGGAGAAGTCGTTTAGCAGTATAAAATATCAAACAGGTGATAAAACACGAAAACTTGGCACACTGACAGACAAATTGACATGCACATCGGAAGTGACATTAACAATCCTTTATAAATACCAACAAATTGGAGTCAGATAAAAATAATCTAATTACCAATCAATATAATACGGTCAAAGCTATCATTAGGGTTTAATTATTTTTTAAAGTGTCTGTACATAATGTTGTGAGCAGCACAATTTGTGTTAATTCATTAATAATTCATGTAGGTACCTAACCTAACGGTGAAATTAATTGCTCGATGTCGATCAGTTTGTGGATTAAAAATTTGTTATTAGCTATAATGGAATTTATTATTACATTGGTCGTGTTACATGTCCTTCCTTTTTAATTAGCAGCTAAGTACCAGTTGTCTACACTACGTGAAGTATGATTGATCTATGCCAACCTAATAAAAAAAAAAACAATTTTCATTCTTGAAAACAGTTAAAACTTTAATAAAGTCAAAGAAAGAAGAAATTAAATTACCAACATACATGAAATATTTACGAAAAATTACTTGAAAAAACGAGTAAAATTGAACCTTATCAATTTAAAAATGAAGGTGTGAGCTGAAATGATCAAAGATTGGATTAATATTAAAGAAGATTACGAAATTACAGAGATCATCAGTTCATAAGTAGAAGCACCTGTTAAGTGAAGGGAGAGGAATAATTAAAGGTTTGTAAATTGCGTGATTACCAAGTAATATGAGATCACTTTACTTGATATTTATATTTTGCTATGGAAGAACTGAGTGATGGGAAGGTATAATTTGTCAGTGTCATGTCATTGACAAAAATTATCGCCAAAACACTTACAGGTGGACAAACTTTATCGAGAAACAGACGAAGTTTACAAAGTAGAAGATGAAATCATGGGTGTCCTAATGTCAAATACACTTGTCTATTAGAGACTGATCTATGAAGATAGGTCATCTACCAGCTACATTAATTAAGATCGCTGAACGCAACACTGACAGCCAAATAGTCAAAGAGTTCTTGTTTGAATTCCCACGTTGAATTATTTATTTGTTGATATAAATAAGTAATTATTTTACAATGTAAGAGGCTGAGAATAGCCGAGGTGTCTGCCAGCAGTCATAATGATCGTTTGTGAGAGTTAGGTGATGAGATCATTGACTTGCATGTGAAGCAGGTAATGATATGCGTGTCATTCTAGAAAGATCATCTCTTTGGGGATCTATATATTTTGAAAAATATAGTACCTACCTACTAAGTATAAACTTGTCAATACTGATTATGGGTTAATTGGTGTAATAGAAACAAGTGCAGTTGCAATGATAAGTTTACCTAGTAGAAGTGAGGTAGTTTATATTTTATTTAATGGAGAGCGTAAGAACAATTTGACAAAAAAATATTTTGAAACAATTTGTGCCAAGTTTTGTATTGACTAAGTATGTGTAATTTTCTATACCTACTTACATGTTCTTATAAATCTGACTTATTATGTCATTAAGTTCCAATTTTTTTTTAAGAACTATTATCCTAAAATATTTATATAATTTAAAAGCTCGGTCTTAAAAAATATATGTAGGTTGGTTACCTTTATAAAAAAAAAGAATAATAAGGCACCAAAAATGTCATCTGCATCATTGTCAAATAATTTGACATAATGTAAAATATAATACATACTTCTAGTTACGGAACCACCGTGTCAATATAGAAAAGCTTACAGTATCTTCTTATGGTAATGTCCAACAAATTACTTTATAATAATGGAGCTGTTGATGACACTATACTATTTGTTGCCAACATAAGAAGGAAAATAGGATACCCAATGTGGAAAAAAAAGCTTTAGATCACCTGATGTCATCAGGTAATAAGGAGTAAACAACTAAACAGTAGCTAAGGAGTAACTCATTATTTGTTTCATATAACTTATTACTTACTTAGTTGGTTGATTTATTTCATCTATTTACATAATATGTGAAGTTACCTTATAATTTGTATATTCTTTTTAATTATTACCTTTCTTGCTACCGGGCTTTCGTCCTGTCTATTATTTCAAAAGGAATCCTCCTTCGAGTCCTCGTGTTTCACGAAGATTGCCTCACGCTAAGTGCGAGTTAAGTATTTGTTAATTTTTTGGTTTTCTTGCTGTTACCTACGTCTAAATTCGTATCTATTTTTGTATTATCCTTTAAAGCTGGTATACCTATTCCATTTGTGCTCTAGTTAAAAAATTCAAGAGATCGCAACACAATATAGTTAGATATACATACCTATTCATATACCTACGTATAGTTGATACGTGCTTCCCTTAAGTGACGTAACTGCTCCCCCGCGTCTGTTGTGCTTCAAGCTGAACTGACTAAAAGTGCTAATTAAAAAGGACAGAAATATATAACTTACCATATATGGGAATAGGACGGTAGCATCTCTATCGGTGTCATCTTCCAATGCAACGCCTGACGTGTATCTAGCGGTAACAAGTTTCTCCGCCAACTTTGTTGTAATAAAATGTATTTATTTCGAACTTCTGTTTTATTAGTATTTCAGCATCTATTTTATTTTAGTATTAAATAATGCTGGGAAAATACCTACAATGTAGAAAAACAAAATTCTACAATTCGCTGTTAAAAACTCATACTTATTGTATTTTTAACTCCCTTTAGGTCACATAGATTGTAACTTCCTACCGTTAATTTGAAATACAATTGAATAGTTTTGCTATTCTATTATATAGGTAATCTATCCAGGTATTGTAGCCAATTTATACGTTTGTATTTTAATATAACTTCGTGACGTGTTTCTTCATCAATACCTGTTCTTTCAATTTTTGCACTCGGTTTAGTCTAATTAGGTATTGTCATCTATGAAGAGATTATGAATGAGCATAATTAAGTAACATACATACTTATAAGTTTTTTCTAGTGTACGCAAGTGTTAATTTTGATTTGCCTTACAAATCATAGAAATAAATATATTCCTAACGCCGTAGCAACTTGTTGGGTAGACTGTACACTATAATAAATGAGTTGGGCTGCGTCCGAGTGGCTGACGCGTGGGAGGGGCACCGCGGGGCGGGGCGAGCGGGGACACCGCCCCAAACAAAATGGCGCCCGCGCGGGCGCCAATTTTGAATTTCGATTCGGATTAGTAAAACGACTTTTAAGAGTTATGTAATGAAAATCAAGTAAAATTATATCACTGTTGCACAATATATTAAAAATCATTCAATCTATTTACGAATTCATAATTTTGAATGTTGTTACATATTTAAGGCAAGTTATAAATGAAAAATGGAAATAGACATTGAATTCCATCAATTTTGGGACAAATATGTAGGTAGGTCTACAACATTTATTTTTTTACTTTTTGGTAGGTCATTGATACCTATTACTTAAAAAAAATTAAAACTGATGTTTTGACAAGATATAAATAAATTCACAATATTTATTTTGTACACAACTTCTTAAGAAATAGAAGTCTTGTGATATGATTAGAAATATAAATGTTTCGTACAACTCCCACCATGAATTACCAACGATGACGAATCAATTAATAACAAAATGTCAGATAAGTTATCAAACATGTCAAAAAGCCAATAAAATCAATTACAGAGTTGACTTGTATCTTAACGCGAGCCCATAAATTAAACTTATTCCTACAAAGGATCGCCGACAACATGAGTATCTATAAACAAATCGTTATTGCGATTTAAGGACCCATTTAAAAGCTATAAATTTCACAATACGTCAGAATACCAACCCTATAACACATGCGGTAGAGTCTACAATCATTTGTTTAGACACGACACCTTAGCTCTCATAAACTATTTTCAGTAACAGCTAAATGAAGAGGCGACTTTTCTATCTCGCTCAAGCATGCCTAAAATCTCATAAACATGAAAGGGACAGGGAATATTTACGAGGTGTTTATATCGATACAGCGGCGTTGATTTAACCATTGCTTTGGTTTATTGCAGTCAATAAAATTGAGCGTTATGAGGCAAGGTCGTAAGTGAAAAATCGTCAATGATTTATGTCTTCATCTTGGGACAGTAAGTTAAGTTTGATGTTTGTGTGGTTTAGAATAAATAAATGTTTGTTTACAAATATTTGACAGGATGCATGAATGGTTCTAAATGAGTCATTTCTACCTAATTGGTTGTTTAACCAATACGCTGTCAGACTAACTAGGAATACCTATAAGAATTTAGATATAAAGGTTATCCGGAATCTGAAAACCAATTAAGATAAAACATTTGAAAAGCTGTTTATACTTAGTAGAATAAATACCTACCACACTGACATTTAACACAGTAGAATGAGCAAAGCATTTCTTGATGTAGGATCCGAACCAGTATAGGTTCCTACTATCAAGAAAGAAGAATTGTCAACAATGTGACAAGCTGTCAATTTATGGGTACTGGTTGAATTAAGAAACTTACATCTGGAGGAAAACTGAGACCTGGTTTCGAGAAATTTCAGTTAGAATATTACCTATCAGAAACTTGTTAGACATGAGAAGCAAATTCAACCGAATGTCATTTAAAAATTCAAGTAAGAATACATTGTAATTCTACATTTATCTTAACAATAACACAGACTGGTTAATATAGGGGCAACAGCTGACAGCAGAACTATTATTATTAAAAAAACAACAAGAGACAGAATCAGAGTGATTGCTCCAATTGCTTGGTACCTATACGTAGATGATTGTGTTATCTGAGCACGACCGTGAACCCAATCTGTGGCAAGTGCAATGGCACATTGACGAAGCTCATAAATAACACTTATCATCACTCTCTGAGAGAAGACACCCACCATTTTACTATGACCCCTATCACAAAACAAATTGAATCTAAATCTCTTCACTAGGAAGGATCTAGCTTCGTTGGCAGTGGAATTGAAAGAAATTGGATTGTTTACATCCGTTGGTGAATGATAAAAATAGTAAATAGATTGGTGCCAATATCAATGTTTTGTAAGTAAATACAATCTTGCCAATAGCCACACACGGTGCACGAAATAATATTTATGATATCTACATAGACAGTCCACACAAATAGAAAAGTTATGTTTAACAATATTGACAAATTGGCCATTGAGTATTTAAGAAACTAAATACAACAAAGAGTGATCATAATAATTCGTTAAATGCATGATTCCATTGTTTGATATAAAGAACGTTGTGGGCTGAAGACCGACAATCAGATCAATCTGGCATATAACGGGAAACAACCCGAAAAATGAAACTGAAATAATTACAAAAAATAGTTATAATAACTTCCGGCGATCGCTGAAATCACCCAGACAAATACACGCCATTTAAAACCCTGCAAAACCATAATTGCCTCAATTTCAAACTTGTCAAAATCGCATTAGTGGAGATCGCGCACGAGAATAATGTTTCGCCTTCAGCGTTCATTGGACGTAGGGATTATTAAAAACGCATTAGAGAAGCCACACCTAGTCGTATAAATAGCTTTCGTGAAACAGAAAAAAAAACGTAATTTCGAGATTTGTGAGCGGGGAGGTACCAATCAGCCGTAACTGACACGGAAGGTACGAGGTACGGTCGTATCACGCAAAATCATCATTTTGTCGTTAAGCTGACGTATTATAATGACGGTATCTAGAACCACAATCTGGAAGAAAGCCTTTATTTTATAGCCCAAGTTGAGATATGCGCAGCATTAGGAACAGCTGCGTGAAACCTTGACCTTTTTGTATTTTAGCAAAATTGTGTGGCAATCTTGAACTTGAGAAGAGTGTAAAAATCTATGTTTCTATATGCTTTCACAGTTTCACTACGATTTCAACAAAATATCGTTTTCAAAGTGTTGTCAGCAAAGTTAAATCCTCGAGATCTATGTACGATTTAATGTCTTCTTCTAACTTAACAATGCTTGAGTAATACTAATACCTAAGATATCAGCCAGTTGCGGATTAGCTATTTTCTTATAACTACATTTTATAATAGTTACAAAATCAGTAAAAATTTTCGATATCGTTACATAATATCATAGCTGTAAAGTCTTCAATGCCTATGATTTCAATAACTAGAATGCCAACTTTACTAACAGAGTGTCTTAATGTAATGCTAAGGTAGTTAACAATAAAAATCTCAAATTACAATCATTATGCTTTATTAATTTCATGTATTTATATATTTATGACAATATCGTCTCGCCTAACCTTATTATGTTACTAATTATAGTTATATTTCATAAATTTTGAATCGATAGGACATAAATGGTAAATAAAATCGTTGAAATTAGGTTCCAATGTCTCTCTAAAGACCTAATTTTTGAGTTTTGAGGACAGTTCTCAACAGACTTAAAGAATCAGAACTTAATTTTATAAGTAAAACTAATTTTAAAATTTTACATTTCAAACTTATAGTTTCCATCTGGCAAGGGATCTGAAAATTTTGTGGAACATTGCACTGAAAATATATTACCATCTAAGAGGATTTATAACTGACAATGTCGTTAGTACATCGTACTTATTGTAGTACACTTTTTAAAAGTAACAACAAATTAAAATACTGCTTAACTCTAGTAATAAACTTACAACACAAACATGTGAATTGAGCAATTAAAAATAATTCAACAAAAAATGCATCCCAGCCAGACAGCTATCGAATATTCCACCCAATTTCAATAGAAGAAAACGTAAGCGAACCTAATTAGCGAATCAATAAATAAATATTGAATATATCGACAATATACAATTATTACAATTTACATTTCACTTAACGAACACAGCACAAAATAAAAAAAAATAAAAAAAAATATTTATAGAACCGGCTCACTGAGTTCTTATTAAAAACATTCACTAATTACAATCTATGTGAAAAATAATTTACAAATAGTACTTTTTTATACATTATTACGAAAAAACGTATAACTTGAATCCTGACAAGATCAACCTTTCTATCACTCGCCAATTTATTAATAATAATATTCGTAAAACTAACGTGTTACGAGTATATATATTATATTAGATATTTTTTTACGTATATCGGGTTTCTTAATCAATGATTTTATAAAAATACCTTTTCAAAATGATGTATTACGGTTATACCTGAAACGTCAAGCGCCTCCGTATCTACGTATATTCGTTCGTATAAACACCAGTTTATTTTCTAACTTTGGTATACTGTGAACATGTAACCTCATACCTACATTCCACAAGAGATTTATAAATCAAAGTATCAAGTTCTGCACCTACGATATTGAAGGTAACTTTTGTTTCATTATAAATAAAGTGATTTCCCTCGTTCATTTAATTTCCTTTCTCCGTGTCCAAGATGGTTTCACGTGACACACACCTTTCCACAATAGAAGTTCAAAGAATATCTCTTTTATATTCTCGTTAAGTATTTTCTAAATTATAAGCTTCAATCTCGTAACATTTTACAATAATAATAGATTTCCTATGACGTTTATTATCAGTATTAATTACGTATATGTGTCATCAAAAATCGTATACATTGCACTTGTAAACTGGCCTTCTCGCACTACGGTTACGCATATAGAAAAAAAGAGACGATCCACAAATCAAAAACACTCATACCGCAAAAAAACTCAAACCACGAATAATATCGTTGTTTCCCAAATTAATCTCAATAATTAATTATTCACACTAAAACAATTGTACATCATATAATCTAAAAATTATTGTGTATGTATGTACAGAATAGTATTTAGATAGCTTAATTAAGAAATAAAACATCAAATATATTAAATAATAACAATATGGATACTAATTGCCTTCTTATCAATGGTTAATTATAAGAGGTCCTTATGGTTTTGTGATTCAAAATTATAAGAGAAATTCGTTTTTCTTTACATAATTTCTGACATAGTGCTCGATACAGAATTCAACAATAAATTATGGACGTCACATTTTCGTTTTTTTTTTTGGAATTTCAAAATACTATTGATGCCAACTTAAAGTAGCTATGAAATAAATATTATGAGGCATGTAGTATCAAGCACTTTATCAAGAACTTATACAAACGTAATGACCGATTGCAAATCAGTAGTTAATACCGAGAACATGACAATTAATCAACTATATAATCACATAAATGATGCAGTTTACTAATCATATACACTGCGTTTTTGGTAATTATTGGTATTGAGATTGTTTCTATAAATTAATTTATACTTAACAACTGTAAAAATCTCTTCATCACACTATCATTACTCGAAATCACTAGGTTACGTATTAGTTATAATGTAATATTATCATGAAAAGTCCAACATACAATTTATACAAATTAAACTGTTCTAGTAACTTCGGTCTCGGGGCGTATTGTTTCAGATTTGTGTTCGAAGCAGTCGAACATAATCGTATACACAAAATAAAACGCGGAGAACGGAGTTTGTGATTCGGGCGAGGAAATCTGAAACAAGTCACCCCTAGCTTGGACCGCGTGAACTAAGCTAGAGGCCTTTACTGTGGCGAGGTGGGCGGACTCATGTTGTCCGGCTCGTCCCCGGAGCCGGGCTCGCCTTTGGTCTTGTTCTCCTTCTTCCACTTCATGCGACGGTTCTGGAACCAGATCTTGATCTGGCGCTCGGTGAGGCAGAGCGCGTGCGCGATCTCGATCCGTCTCCTCCGCGTCAGGTACCGGTTAAAGTGGAACTCCTTCTCCAGCTCGAGCGTCTGGTACCGGGTGTAGGTTTGCCGACCCCGCTTCCTTTCTGAAATTAGATAACGGCACACGTTAATACAAAACGAGAAAAAAATACAAGAGATTAATTTTAAAACACGGGGCAACCCTGACAGACGGCAGACGTTAAAAACTGCATAGGCATGTCTGATAAATGTTGGGTTATTTGTAAACGGCGAACACTCCCGCGCCGAGTTAATTGAAAATTGTTTTGAGCTTATCAATTTGTTAATTGTTTTTGCTTGTTGGGCATCTCTCGACTGTCGGGAGTTCTGGAGTCTTATAGAAATCAGTGTTCTGGGAAATGGTAATCTAATTTTATAAACATTAATTCGCAATCGATCAAGTCAAGTAATTCTGTAACCGAAGATATTACACATTGCTTCGTATTCCCTTCAGACTTAAGACATTTTTTATTATCAAGTTATCAGTTAAGTATCTTTTAAAAACATGCTCGTATAAATGCAAACTAATCAATTCACCAGGCTTTTCAATTAATAACAAAGTTTAATTAGCATTAAAATGTGTGTAGACAGCGTACTACAACATGGACAAATTTAATCTAGAAAATGGATCTATTTACACTCAGTGAATTCGCATTTGAAATCAGGATATATTATTAGCAAAACAAACTTGGCATCAATCAAAATAGTCCTTCTCACTACCGACAATGTTCATACAGTGGTCTTAGATCTATAATTACATACGGCTATTAGTGAGACGTAAGTAGACGCCTGTAATAAATTTACAGATATTTAATAATTCTGATATATTACCACCTTTGTGAATGTGTGCGTGATATTACGTGTGTATTATGTAAAATGAGTTGTACGTGTGGTTGAATACTCGGTCCGAAGTTCCGAACCGCTACCGAAGCCAATTAAAATAATTTAAGACGCCGCAGGGCTTTTTCATTTTGTAATCATTATTCTTCGAGGAAGATGCGAAGCCTATTATACACGGTTTAGATGATGCACTGAACTGTAATTTATTTGAAGTGAAAAAAGACAAATCTGTGGATGAAACTGCACGTAACAAACGTGATAATGAAATTAAAGAAATAGAGAAGACCTTTGACTCGGTAATTGATAGAATAGAATACTAACGTACGGTAAATAAATACACTTTAAGACTGTCTGTCGATAAAGTTGAATTATTACAGGATGGCAGGACATCGATGCCCAAACTGAAACCAGAAAAATCCGTCAGTTATTTAAAAAATTTGCTCTGCCATACATTTTGTCCACTACCCAGACAAAGTGTATGGCAGAGCTTTTATATGAAACAGTAGATATTTTTTAATCGATCAAATCGAATTGGACCAGCCACCCTGTATTAGTTGAGTTTAGTTTTTGCAAACGTTGACCTCTGTAGATAAAAAAAGTTAACCAAAAAACTGAAATGAAATATTCTTAACCTAAAACAAACCACAAAATACATTCAGAGTTCAAATAGAAACAGTTGGAGTTGAAACAAAGCAAAAGTTAGCTGATTATTTTCAGTTCAACGGTAACACGCGAAACGGCTTGCCATACAAGATAAACACGCTAACTTCGAAGAAATACGCAGACACGAATCGCGGATTACATTGCGAATCACACTACCGACGACTTCCAAGAACGACAATATTCATAACGTTGGAAAAAAGAAAGGAGCTGACGACAAACACGACAGTTTGTTACGAGTTGACAAACAAGGTACTGAGGACTATAACGTCATCAATATAGATAACCTCTGACCGGCTAACATAAATCTTAAGATTTCTAGAGGAATTTAACAGAGTGATGTAAAAGAGTCAGGCAGTGTCAGGGTCGGTGCAACGGATTCAAAATTATCGCCCACTTGTTGCTCGGGAAATTGATAACAACCTCATCGTCCTGGCCGGATTTTGGGACGCATTCAAGTACAGTTCCGTTGCTGTTAATAGTCTTTTAGATTTTGAGATGTTTTAGACAATGACGTTAGAGATCATTTATATCTATACCAATTTAAAGTCTGCCTGTGTGACCGCGTTATTCTTCCTAGACAACAGATTTTGATGCGGTTTCACCACAAATGTGAAAATTTATTTCGGAAGGTGCACATGTGTGTTCGATATTAAACTGACATTGAATAAAGAAATTTTGATGATTTATTATGACGTAAAAACCGTAATATATAAAACATTAATTCCAAATTGTATGATACATTGCAGCAAGCTTTAACGAGTCCTAAAAAAATCTGGAAGCTTTTGTGCCTATTCTAATAGAATTTTAAAAAATATATTTAAAAACCACCTCTCATTTTTGATTGCGTATTTCCATATCGCAGATAATAAGAGCAAGACTCAGGAGGATTATGTTTAGTTAAAAATTTAAGTTTTGTCTTACGATAACATAGACATTAGATATCAGGTACCTCAGAACTGTGATGAAAAACTTTCGTCTTTCATCCTACACACAGTGATGCATTCATAACATTAATCTGCCTAGCCTTTTCCCAACTATGTTGAGGTTGGCTTCCAATCTAGCCGAATGCAGCTGAATACCAGTATTTTACCCTCCACAACCCAGTTACTGGGTAACACGATACACCTTGGTTAGACTGATTGTCAGACATTCGGGCTTCTGACGACGCGTAAAGACTGTTAAAGACCTAAGAATGACAGCCAGAATACATTCATAACATTAACACTTAAAATCCAAGTCACAATCTACCACGGTCTTTAGTTTTCACCACGTCTCTAGACATTACATTTCATCAAGACAGCACACGATCTCATCGGTCATGTCTCGCCGAAAATTCCAAAACAATGTCGTATAGCGATATAGCTCATGAAATCCCTTTCCTAGCGGGCTTTATATATTACAGCAGCGGTTTCATCGCACACTCAGATGCATAAAACATGATCCCCCCGTCAGATTTAAACCGTCCGTAATAAGAGCATTAAAGAGGGCACGAGGCAAGCGGGATGCTAGCTGCTAGACGATGGTGATTTTGCTTTTAATGGGTCGTAGCAAACATTTGGGATTGATGTGAAGTTAATTAGTATGATGTAACTCGGTTGTGGAGATCAGATAGACAGTCGCTCCATGTAAAATATTGGTATTCAGCTGGTTAGACTGGAAGCCGACCCTAAAATAATTGGGTAAAGACTACGCAGATTGATGGATTGTTGATGAGTCAATACTCGTCATTAACATTTCTTCTGAACTCTTTCGAACTTTCTTGAAGTACTTGATGATGATGATGACCCTATTAGAAGACAACTAGACAAAGAATATGAATAACTAAAACGAAATACTTACTACTGAATAATGGAAAAGAGTAATTTGATAAATTTTTCTCGAGATGTCAAAGAGTCTTCCTCTTGATGATGAAGCAGACGAGAAACTTAAAACTTACAAATAGACAACTTATCTTTGCCACTACCATAGAAAACATTGACACATAAAGAATGTTTGCTCTACCCAACAATCGGGCGTCTAAACCGCAGCGTTCTACACGCTCGTCTGAATTTCCCAAACTAAATCGCAGCTTTAGGAGCGTCGGGCGCAGCGCTGCATGTGTCGTCGGTCGCCTATAAATCATCTCGGGCAGGGGAAGGGGCTTACTTTCACGACGATGTGGACAAACACCGGGCATTGTTGAAAATTGGCTACGATGGACCGGGGAAAGTGATTGGTAATGATGTAAGAGATTCTGAATAGAAATACGATTTTGAAATCTGGAATTGTATTTCCGTGTGTTTACTGCTTTAAGTGTGAGTATAATGTAAGATGTTGTTATTGTAACACATGCCCTGTGGAACACCTACGTTCATAGAAACCTCATGTATGAATGACGTATCCTAGATCATATAAATTCTTGATATGACTGCTTGTTCACGTTATATTTCTAAAACTAAAGAAACCCATCGAAATCATTACTTATCGATCTATCAGCTCAATTAAAAAAAAAGGAGTGGGTTCTCAATTTAACTGTTTTTTTTTTCACTTAGGTATATTTCGCGATATCTCCGGCAATAGTAAACTGATTTGGAAAATTCTTCGTTTAATAAATAGGGTATGCTTTAGGAGTAGACCCACTTAAATTTTATTAACTTTACTTTAGTCAGGTTTTGCGTTAGTTTCGATAATACGTATTAAATTCGCTTTGTGTATCTCGATGATCTTCCTATACTTCCCCTATCATTGCTGTTTATATGGATGGCAAGTAGTAGTATACGAATTGGTGAGGGGTAGATATCATAACTAAAAATTAGAAAATAAAAACCTTTTTTACAACAAAAAAAAAACAATAATCGTCCTTCCTTTAATTTCACCTAAACTAAAGTACAGATCCAAAGTCACCGACTTCCTGATTCTTATTTTCACTTTGTAGTCTTACCTATTATTACTTTCAAAAATACAGAATCGATGGAATCGTTACAGATATGATGTATCGAGCCAAAGAGATTATTGTTAGTAATACTAAGTTCACGAATGCGTTTTCCAGGGCGATTGCAACAGAATCCATAAGTTACTAATCCCCTGAGAAGTAAAGGTTGGTTCCCATTTATCTGGATAAAGTGCGTGCTAAAATATTGAAAGGCGTGCGCTATCTCAGATCGCATTTGTACTGATTACAGCGTTGCGTGTACAAAGGTAAAGGGTCGAAAAATGCGGTCAGCTGCCGTGAACCGGTTGTAACCAGCCTAAACTGACTTGAGATGTATACTCTTTTGTATATAGAATTGATGATAAATGGCATTATTATTACAGTATGAAACCGTTACAATGTTATATCTACATCTATTGAATTTTAAAGGTCAGTTTTATTTGTAGTTTGGAGTTCTTGGTAGAATGCTTTTATCATTTTTCCAGAGTAATAGCCACAATAGTTTAACAAAGCAACAAATATATTAAAATTAACAAACCGAAGAACTAAAAATATTGCAACAGATAACATTAAAGTTGCATGGTTAACTTTAGCAACTGCAGCAATTAAGTACAATAGATTCTGCGGTTAGGGCAGGTGTTCCAACAACTATGGAGACAACGTTTAACTCGTTAACACTGTTATTTCTGTACAAGGCAAAAGTTAAGGAAAATAATGCCAAATTATAATATCTTTATAGTAATTTACAGGAAATTTTGGTTGCTTTGGATCAAGATTAACTGAAAGCAAACGATATCATCAAGGTTCCGCTATAAAATGATAGAAGACCCAAACGAATCGGAAAGAAAATAATCCCTAGATGAAAAATATGAAGTAAACTGTCGAAATACCAGTGGCAAAATAATTGGGTATTAAAACAGAATTTAACGAAACTCTGCCAATGTCTGTCGTGTAATAAAATAGTCCCCCAAACATTTTCCGCAACCGCGAGTAAAAACATAATAACAGGCAAAGCGTGCGAGCCTAAATACCAAATTCATCAAGGGATGACAAGTGAAAAGAGCTTTTAATTTAATTCGTTGCGGTATCGCCACAGGAACACGAAAAAAATACAGCAACAGCTTGAAGCGATATCGACAATCCATAATTCATGTCCTACAATTTCATACATTTCGACTCCGCGCCAACGCTATATTTGGGCGACGAAAACCAATCGAATCCTGCCTTTATATTCAACGTGACTGAACTCAAAATGCTTTATGAACCTTTGTTTGTTATGGCTTATAGCTATATTGAAATCACTCAGTGTATTGCAACATCGTACATGATATCAAACGGGTATTCAGATTAATGCAATTTCTCTTAAACGCTTACACGTCGTAAATAAAATTGCTGGTTTCCAACGACTATAGCGAAGGTCGATCCATGTTTATAGTATTTAATTGTTATGGCAATCGTATAAAAATAAATAAATGTCGTAGTGACGATTGGTCAGCTTTAAAGTCGCCGATGAAGAGTAAGTACTGGCCAGGTAAAATAAATCTTCCTGCCATTATAGGAAGCTTGAAGACGATACTTGATAACGAAATCAATCAAACTTGTGCATTTACGAGTACCTACCACTTAATAAAATACAATTCTGTTGATAATTTTTTTTTTTTGGTGGGAAATCATCAAATAACTTCTCCCGCTCTGGGTGGAGCACAATTCTGTTGATACATTGTGTTGCAGTCAAGGAGCGGGCCGGGGTTGCCTTGAAGCGGCTCCTGCCCAATCTAGCCAACCGCCTTCTGCCGGAGGCTCTACGCGGGGGTCGTGCGGGCCATGGCCCTATACGGGACACCGGTGTGGGAGCCTTCATTGAGGCGCCACCCAGCCCGCCGGCTGAAGGCGTCACGTAGGGTCATGGCCATCCGGATGATCCGGGGATACCGCACGATCTCCGGTGTAGCGAAGGGCCTTCTTGCCGGATTGCCGCCGTGGGATCTGGAGGCAAAGGTCCTCGCGCACACTTGGGAGTAACGCGAAGAGGCCAAATGCCGGGGCGTAACTCCGCTGCCGCGAGATATCGCGGCACAGCGGACATAGCTCCGGCGGGATCTCATGGCGACATGGAGAACGCGATTGTCGCAACCCAGTGCCGGGCACGCCACGATTGCGGCGGTAAGTCCACTCTTTGAGGAGTGGCTTGATAGGCGGCATGACATCCTCACCTTCCGCCTGACGCAGGTCCTCACCGAACACGGTTGTTTCGGGAAGTTCCTGTTTTGGATAAGGCGGGAGGAAACGCTCGGGTGTTTCCATTACGAAGATCGCCTTGAGGACGGTGGAGCATACGGTGGAGGTCTGCCCGGCTTGGGCGAAGCACCGCCGTGTCCTTATGGAGGCGATCGGCGATCTCTCGCGTCCAGCCCTGGTTCAAGCCATGGTACAGAACGAGAGTGCATGGGGTAGCCGTCCCTTCCTTCTGCGGAGCAGTGATGTTCGCGAAGAGGGAGGCGGCGCACGTGAGGGAGAGGTAGAATATGCGCCCTCACGGCCCTAGTCTCCGCAGGAGACGCCCTGGTTTGTCGGGATTCCCAGGCTAATTCCCGGCCACCGTAGGCGCGGGCTTGCGGACGGTGAGTAATGGGTAGGTCGCTGTCCTGTAAGGACCAAGCCTGGGTCGACGGCGCGTTGTGTTCCACGCGCGCCTCAAAGAGATGTCAGTACCAACTGATGGGGTCCACAAGGGCCGGTGCCTTCCAGGGGTGCGGGTTGTTCGAAAGAGATAACGCGGCCCCTGGCACACAGGCAACTGAGGAAACACGGGTGGATTTTAAAGCGGGAGAAGATATTTCATGATATCCCCACAAAAAAAAAAGTCCTGTCTTACCGTACTTCCTGTTCGTACCGTTTAAAATGCATATTTAATGAAGCGAGTAGAATAACAGCAAACACAGCTTCATGCATAGATAATGTGTTTACTAATTGCAAAATAAAGAACTCGTCCTTAATTAGTGGCGTCAGGTCAGACCATACTGATCAGCTTGTATCGTTTGACCTGGATAAAAAGTTACACCTAGAGACCGAGAATGAGAGAATGCTTAGGCCTCACAGACTGTAGATTTGTAGACGATTTTCTATTCTTTATTTTCATTCCTCTAAGTATTGTACTGGTTCTTATTGACAGAGGCCTTCACTGTCCTCCCATACCTATTACCACTGTAATTTGAGAACATTGTATAAGCCAATTATTTTTAAAAGAGTATTAAAAGAGTAACCGTGGAGTTTCTTTCCGGCTCTTCTCCATAGGAAGCGACAAATTGGAACCGTACAAATAGTTTCTGTCATTTCATATGTGCCCATGTAGGTTTATGTGAAATAATACATTTTGATTTGATTTACACTGCAATCTGATATGGTCAAACAAGATCTCTCAGAGGAGATAGCAATAAAGTTGAGTGATCCTTAAATTTAACATATGACCTTGTAACTGTTGGTCCTTCTTAGTGAATGTAAGTATTTATGTGATTGTGAACATTAGTCATTAAGATGGAGATTTAAAAATGATAGCAGTAGCTTTGCATTTAGCCTCCATCTTTGACAATGAAAATGGTTCTACGAATATTCTATATACCTATGCATAGCATTGAACGGTATATGTTTCCCTTCCTAGTAATCTTGACATCTTCTTTATTTATTGCCAACAGCTTCATGAATGTTTACGACAGCAACCCATAAAAAGGATCGTCCACTAAACAGGTGGTAAATATCGTAAATAATATCGCTCAACATTAAAACGGCAATGGCATTGTAAAAGTGACATTGGTAGACTAATGACATGAGCACAATTTGTTGTACATTGATAAAATCCACGGCCAAAATGCGATGGATGACAAAACACGCGACATAATAATTAGGAGTACCTACCTCATGCATGATTAATGTGTCGTGTGCGTACATATTTAACCCTACATGCGAGTAGGTATTACTAAAATGTAGATTATAAATATTATTTTTTTGGGGATGTCTCTATGTGTGTTCTTTCTGAATTTTGCTGGCGTATTGTTCCCATTGAGCATCAGATCAAAACTGTCTTGACGAAGACACCAATAGTTAATCTACATAACCACTCTGTCTTTTGTTTTTGCATAGGTATACTGCATCTTAACTACGAAGTTTATTAACACGATCTTCTGCAAGTACTATTTCGATAATGTCAATAGAAAAAAAAAATTGCTAACGAATCTTACACAAAAGGTCGAGTGACGCATGACAAAAAAAGCAAAATGGCTGCCTTAGTTTTGATAAATCATTAATCATTGCCGAGGTTTGGGCGGCCGCTAGATTATGTACTGAAGATTGCTAGTGGCTTATATATGCTGCCCTAATGACTTTTGTTTCCAACCATTTGTGTAGATATCTGATATAGTAAACCATGTTTGGTGCTGTTGAGTTAGTTTCATGGTTTGAGAACCTACTCCAGTTTTATAAAATTTGAATAGAATTTAATAAGAAAAAATAAGACGAGCTAGTCAGCGATACAATCTCTAGCTAAAAATACTAAAAGCTTGTAATGTACGAATTAATAATAACCCCATAGGTATGAATGTAAATCTACGTACGGAGGAAAGGCTTCATCACAAATCCGAGCGGATCTCAAAAAGAATTTATAACGTGAACACACAGCCATCAGTCAGTGTTGTGTTGACGCTGATATCCGTCGTGTTTCGCATCCGAAATGGAATGTTATTCACCGAAAATTTAGCTTTGGTGTATGCTAAAAATTACGCGCTCCCCGCCCGGGATTGAACGAAATACCACCCGCAAAAAAGGTGTCAAATGAAATATTCAAATATATTTTAATATAATTCATGCGGCGGGCGTTTCATTTCTCTCCCTCGTAATGGAATGCTAAATTTTCGGGCGAACAAAAAATATATATTAATGCGCGTACCTAATAGCTTATACAAACTCGTTTGTTGGGTATTGTTGCTCACAATGGGTGCCATAACTCCGCGTCGCAGGCACGGCCGGTGACGTCTTTGTTAGGCTCGCACAGCTTTGTTCTGTGCCCGGCTCCGCCTGTCGACGCGACATCCTACCCGACCTCTGTACCAACACACCTACGGATTGTGTACCTACGCCTAATCATGCACACGCAATATAATCAAACCATAGCAGGATAGCGCACGAGCCTCTATAGAGAATCAAAATAATTACTAATCATTCCATTACTAAATTAAACCCATCAATTAGATATTAGGACTATGTTTTGAAAAACATGAAAAAGTGAAATGTAATGACCTGAAGCTTTTATAAAAATGAGTGCCCCCCTTACACGTAGGGGGCTAATTACCAGTTTTGTTCGGGCCATTACTATAATTTGCAGCAGGAAAAGCACGAATGAATATTTGAGAAGGCGATAGAAAGTGAGTAATTGCCTTGGATCACGAAGTGAAAAGTTATGAAAGGTGCGGGGTGGTGATTTTTCAACGCCCGCCCTGTGAAAGCGAAAATCTTAATGAAAAAGAAAATATTCAATCATTTTACTCTGGCGTCGATATTAAAGGTCGTAGTGATATAAGTTGGATGATGGTAATACGTGAACGTAACAAAAACAGTAGTGTTCTGAGGCTGCCTAAAAATTCATCTCAACATAATGCCGAGCGCGAAACGCATTAGGGCTCCAAGATGAGCTTCGCCGCGGGACAGCGTGCCCCAGGGGGCTTCCCCTGCCCCCGTAAGCCGGGTGGGGGGCGATCTCCGCTCCAGAGAATATTTGACACGGGTCTGGCAGATAGACAGGCCGGTCATGTGTGATCCCCGGGCAGGAAACGGGGGGGCTTTTTTCCGCTCCTCCATCGACGTGGCTACTCCCTACCTACCGGCGCAAGTACAAAGATACGGTTTATGATTTATGTGGCACCGTCGACTCGCACATGTGCACGCATCATGTGACGCCGCTTTTTGTACACAACTAATGATTCGAACAGACTTAATATCACATTAATGAGTATCGAGCGATGATAGAATTTAATTTCGATATCTAACATGCCACCTATTAGCTCAGTAATTTGCTGTGTCGGTAATTATGACCGGAAAGAGCAATACGTCAAACTTTTTCAACAGTTAATGGCCGGTACACTAGTATTTATTGAATTAGTGGCTATCATTCCATAATGTTATGGACTCATTTCAATTTCGAGCGGTTGGTGTTCGAAAATGAAATTTTAATACCACATAATAAGTTCGGCTTCATCGGCTTAGCGGCGGTCAAAGTTTGATTGGCGTTCTATCCCGACGTTTAATTAATGTGGGCCAAGCTATCCTAACCTCGAGTGAGACAAGGACGGGAAGAGTGGGCCGAACAGAGAAAGACGATTTCTGACAATGTTGCCAGTTAATTGGACACAACTTACTTCTGAAGTAAAAGGACGTAGTTCGGGGAAATTATTGGTTTGAACTTAGTAACTTGAAAGAGGGTACAAGAAAGGCACCTTGTTATTTAGTGAACTTTAACTCAAGTTGGAAACTGAAGGAATGTATTGTGAGAACTTGATAAATTAACATTAATTTAAATTGACATTTCGTCCTGCTAAACTGTTAAGTAAGGAACAATGTAGGTATTCAAATAAGTGATTTTTCTCTACTTGGATTTCGAAATAACTAGCTATGTATATGTGTATCGCAAAATGATCTATGTAATACCAGTTGAATTAAGTTATTAAACGATAAGGAAGATAGCTGTAAAAGAATTAAGATTTATCTGTTACCCACACAAATGCAAATGATGGGAATTTCTATACAATACTGTGAGTTGAACAGTTTTAAAAAGATTGATGTAATTATGCATTAATTATGAATTATGTAATGCTCGGCTCCGCCTGCGTTTAGTCACTGTAATTTAAAGATAAAATCACTCACTAAGCCCATTCATTACAGCTTGGAAGCGAGACATTATTATGTTCGTTTTATATCGGGAAAGTATCTTCACATTCCTCTTCATTGTAACATTTGTAACCTATGCTTGTATCTATGAACAAATAGTGACAGCAAATTCCAATACCTACATTCTTACAGTAGGTATAGATTTTGAGTCAAATTTTCCTGTATTATTTTATTTATCACCATTTAAACGGTCAGGTTAAAAAAGGTAAAAGAAACCACAAAACTTTAAAAAATTACGTATGGAAACTTAAAAAAGTTTGCAAACAGTTGACACGAACTTTCCACGTAAACTTTTATAGCAAAAATAATATGAACAATATACCTAATAATTTAAAAAAATCTGGCACAAAATTTCACCAACGATAAACAGTATCAAAAATAACTGGCAACTCCATGACTCACACATTGACAGCTCACGTCATATAGCATTCAACACGTCAATGTGTGAGAGCCGTCCTATTCGTGAGAAGGTAATCGTGAATATTCGTGTGCCTTCGTGAGTATTCTGCTTCCTATGTGTGCGTTAGACATATATTAATGGGATTGGTGTATTTCGATGTGGGTGTATGTAATTATAGGACCGTAATGGTTTTTTAATAAGCTCCCAACTTTTTGCCTTTTTATATTTTTTGTTTAGTGTAGTAATCATATTCATATTACATCTAAGTAGATACATATACCTAAATGTTGCTGTATATGTATGAATAACGTGGCTGTGAATTTATTTATTTACACGTTGTTTAAAATTAAATTAAATCCAAATATCATATTCATAGTTCTATTATTGGAAATAACTACATATTATCTCCAGTCTCCATATTAGATACACTAAACCGTTGACTACCAATCACAATTATTCATAAACAAAATTGTCCTTTTAAATAAATGAATAAAAGTTTTTCTATTTATACCAGGGCATTCATTATTTTTATTTTGTTCATACCCAATTGGAAAAGTTACCTTAAAAATGTAATTATTCAGCATCAGAACTTACAAGTCGAATAAGTTTGATTCAACGCCATCTTGCAGGCAACTTGAGAACTAACAAGCGCACACTTGGTCCTTTCAAGTTCCATAATGGTAAGTTACTGAGGTAGATTATATTTTGATCTTGTCATTTTGAAGCGATCTTAAACGCTTTACATCCATGCAGCTTGAAAGATACAAGTTGAAAAGTACGTTAGATGTTAATCGCCAAGTAAGTAAGCTAAATGTTACCAGAATTTGAAAAACTTTTCTCGTCCACTTTAAAATGAAAGAAATGAATAACTTCGTGTATCAATGCATAGTAATTTATTGCTAGTTGAAAGATTTTCAGATGACAACAGAGAAAATGTATAAATGTTTAGTGTAGTAATTGCTTAATTATCAACTAAATCCATTTAAAAAACTTAAGTAAGCGTCTCTAAATAAAGTAGCAAGGTATTGCAACATCCTCTATTTGATATTTTCATTTACACTTACTTTGAAAACCCACAAAACTCCTAAGCCGACATCGAAAAAATAATATTAAAAAAAAACAGTATAAACGCCATTCGTCAACGTCCGCTACCGGGCCGAACCGGAAAGTCACCACCGAACAGAATTAGAAATATATTTTTATCCCTCTACCCCACTCTACCCTACTGTGTAAAAAATCTTTATGCAAATAATAGCACGTGTAAATACAAGGGGAAGTTGGGGAAATGCGGGCCATCTCCTGTGTTAAATAAATAATAACATTTGCGGAAATTTTTAACTTCATCTCTAAAGTTCGAAGGGTGGGAAAGGTAATGATGCAGAATCTGTACGACAAATTAATGGGCAATTCAAGTGACGTTTATTACCTTTTGCAATAAAGCAATCCATAATTGAGCAAATTAGGTTGTTGATGATTATGTTTGAGCAATTTGATTGATTTGAATTGAATGATGCAAGAAATGTAAAATATAATTTCCTTCGACAAATTACTTAGATTAACGCCAACCAGCACGCCGGTTGAAGGTGGCCCATAGGGTCATGGCCATCCGGATGATCCGGGGATACCGCACGATCTCCGGTGAGGCGGCGGGCCTCCTTGCCGGATTGCCGCCATGGGATCTGGAGGCAAAGGTTCTCACACACACTTGGGAGTGGCGCGAGGAGGCCAAACGCCGGGGCGTAACTCCGCTGCCGCGGGAAATCGCGGCACGGAGGACAGAGCTCCGGCAGGATCTCATGGCGACGTGGAAAGTGCGATTGTCGCAACCCAGTGCTGGGCACACCACGATTGCGGCGGTAAGTCCCCTCTTTGAGGAGTGGCTTGAGAGGCGGCATGGCGTCCTCACCTTCCGCCTGACACAGGTCCTCACCGGACATGGCTGTTTCGGGAGGTTCCTGTTTCGGATAGGGCGGGAGGAAACGCCCGGGTGTTTCCATTGCGAAGATCGCCCAGAGGACACGGTGGAGCATACGGTGGAGGTCTGCCCGGCTTGGGCAGAGCACCACCGTGTCCTCGTGGAGGTGATCGGTGGCGGCGCTCTCTTGCGTCCGACCCTGGTCCAGGCCATGGTACGGAGCGAGAGGGCATGGCTGGCAGTCGCCTCCTTCAGCGAAGCAGTTATGCTCGCAAAGAGGGAGGCGGCGCACGTGAGGGAGATGCAGTACATGCGCCCTCACAGCCGTAGCCTTCGCAGGAGACGCCCTGGGCGTCGGGAATCCCAGGCTGATTCCCGGCCACCGTAGGCACGGGCTTGTGGACGGCGAGTAATGCATAGCTCGCTGTCCGGAAAGGACCAAGCGTGGGTCGACGGCGCGTTGTGTTCCACGCGCGCCTCAAAGAGATGTCAGCAGCAACAGATGGGGCCCGCAAGGGCCAATGCCTGCCAGGGGTGCGGGTTGTTCGAAAGAGATACCGCCGCTCCTGGCACACAGGCAACTGAGGGAACACGGGTGGGTTTTAGTCAGTAAAAGTCTGACACGCTCTCCCGCTCTGGGTGGAGCGGGAGAAGTTATTTGATGATTTCTCACCCCAAAAAAAAAAAAAACATAATGAGGCTGTTTAGGTATGACTTAATAATTGAAACACACAAACTTTCAAACCTTGTGTTGAATGGGTTAATATTGGAGAAATATTATTAACAAACGAGACGTAGAACTTTAAGCAACAAGAAAGAGCTATAACAAACAGTGAAGAAGTTTCAGAAAGCATAAAAATCAAAGGAAAAGTAGAAAGCTGGGTACAAAAAGAAACTGAACTCCAATCTAGTGAGGCATTTATCGTCATTGTTACTGCGCGACAATCGACAATCGATCAAGTCAAACGTACCGACAATGGGACTTATCGCGCGCTTTACTTTGAAAATCACTAGGTTTTGTCACAGATGGCGACAAAATTACTGGAAAATGCTAAATTATGTTGTGAGAAAATAATTTGCGTATGAGAAGAAAAGATATAGTTCATTAAGAAGGAAATGTGCGTTTTCATTTTCAGCTTCGGACGAAACCTTCTTGAAGCACTTTGTACTTATTTAGTCTTGCTTTTCAAGTGTACAGCGCCCCCAAGAACTTTATAAATAAAATTACGATGATTTAAAACTACTCAAAACGATTATGCTCTATCAAATCTTTGGTTTTAGTCAGTTCGAAAACAGGCCCTCGTCTGTCAATTTCTCATTTCCTTTTCATTCACAACCTGTCAACAACCAAATTCCTGCTAGATGTTTCCAAGAAAAACAAATAGCCAACCGCAACACATTTGTAATTGTATTATACATTTCTATGTTTAATACGAAACGATTCGAGCTTTCAGTGGCAAGCGAGGAAAATCAGAAGCAGGCACGAGAACAAATACTTGTATTCAATCATCTGGCTTTCACAAAGGCCTCGGGGCTGATAACTGAACAATGAAATGTAACAAGTCGTCTATCCGGCATTGTATGCGAAGGGGGCGAGGCGGCGCGTAGGGGGGGTTTCCATTATATTTCCATTTCCACCTCGATTCCCCGCGACTTATCGCGGCCTACCTCTTGGACTAGGTGAGTCTATCTTTCTATGCCGTTAGTCAGTGTGGCTGTACGTCAAATTGTGGCGAAATAAAGGTGTTTTTGTGTGAATTCTGGAGAAAAGAAGTCCAGCGGCGTTGATAAAGGGAAGGAGGGTGAAACGCCCAACAGCTTAGGAAATTAGAGGCTTTGAAGCAGTAATGCTTCATGTATTACTGCTTTTCAAGATAATATTTCAGATATGTGACGTTCCGAAATGATCAATAGTGACATATATATTACTAACAGTGAACTAATAAAACTGAAACTTTCTTTCTTGTTTCATTTAACTCTTCGCTTATGATGACCTACTGGACTGCTGGTATATTCTGTTCCACTTCATTACTCCCAATGTGTCACATCAGAACAAAAAACAGTCAGTAAGTTCAGTACAGTTCCTAATGAATGTTCTTCCCGTGATTTGATTAATTATCTTGCAATAACTGACCACCTTTTGACGTCATTCAAAATTCCCCATTTTATATCTTCATCAGCTTCCTCTTGATGTGAAATGAAAAATGTATGCAGATTTATCATTTGTCTTTTAAAACTAATGAGTCACATAATTCTATCAGTAAAGCTTGCGATATGTTTTAACACGAAATCTCATTAGGCTACATCAGCTGTTTAATCAGACTTTAATGTTTGTGTTTGTCATTCTGCACTAATGGCATCCTGCGGATTTGCTTTCAAACCAAATTTTGACGCCAGCATCGATATTTTTATTTCATTGATCTAATCCGAATGTTCCTGCCTATTATTTCATGTAGCTCATTAAGTACAGACATACCAACAGATTGCATTGGCATATAATCATTGCGTACACGTTACTACGGCTCGTCAATGATTAATGATTCTTAAGCTTCAAACGGAACGGCGTTCTATTTTCAAACAAACGCACGCGGTGTTCCTATTGGTCGGTTTTTTATTTCAAAATGGCAGCCGATTTTTGAAGATAATTAATGAAGGAACGTTCTCAAGTAGATAACATAAGAGCTTTAACGAGATTTCTGGTTAAGTGCGACTATTCGCTACCGTATACTTTAAGCACCGAGTATTTTTCATATGCTAAATAGGCACGTCTGGTGTTTAAGAGAATTATCTCTCTGAGATTTGTTTTTTACTCAACTGGTTTTAGTAAGTCTACCGTTTTTTTTCGTATCTGCAACTGTGCAATTAATATTTTAGATGCTAATTTCTGCTACAATAATGTAAGAAGGATTATGGCACATAAATATTGTAGATCGATATCTAAATACCAAAGGTTTACTTTGGGTTTATAGTTTACTAGATATGACCAATGAGTATTATGTATGTATGAACACTTATTTGTCATCATCTGCCTAGCTTTTCCAACTATGTTGGAGTCGGCTTCCGGTCTAACCGGAGCCAGTTGATAATCAGTATTTTAAATGGAGCGACTACCTATCTGATATCCACAACCCAGTTACTGGGTAATACGAAACAACTGGTTGTCAAACTATCGGGCTTGTGACGCCCCGTAACGACTGTCAAAAATCCTCTAATGACAGCCGGGACCAACGGCTTAGCATGCTTTCTGAGATCTTGGTACGTAAAAATGTCACCTATCCATAGGACAAACCTCAGCAATCGTAGCCTAACCTGATCGGCCAACCCGTGCGGTTATTATCACTTGGCCATCCAATGAACACCTATTTGTACTAATGAAAATAACATCAGAACCGATGTCAGCCCTACCTTAATTGCACCACATTACTTACAACGAAACATCATTCAAGCCAACAAAATAGAAGACCGGAATACTAAATAAGAAGAATAAAATAAATAAAATTAAGGACGAGAAATCGCCTGACAGACACCACTATGCAATTAAAAGACGAGATTCCCAGAATCCGTTGACCAACTACCTACTTACAAATGAAAGTGCGCATTATCACCCAATCATCATACAAGAGGCGTAACCACTTGCATCATGTTCTAGCATCCCACTTTGCAGCAATCTATCTCTGCCTCATCAAATCACATCGAAGTTGGGAATTAATTAACTACGACGGCCAACTGAGATAGTCTGGCAAACAGAAACTTGTCAAAATTGGTGCGTCTTATCTGGCATCTAGCTGGTACATTGGATATGACATGGGTTTGAAATACTTAGTATTAACTGGTTTAGGGAGAAGCTTGGTAGTTGAATAGATGAGTAACTCGATGCTGCATAATCGAATGCGATCACACAAGAGAAGAAGAAAATGTTACATAAAATTAATTCAGTCAATATGAATTCAATTACCAAAGCATTCAAAAGAATAGGACGAGACGTAAAAGATACTTGCATGTCAAATGCATTGCATTGTTATTGTTCTTAAACCAATCACCTTGTAATCTTTCAATAAACAACAATGTTTTATCGATTCAAGTCTTTAGGCGATTGTTATCCGTCGATTATTTAGTTGTATAAATTAGAATCGACTATCTAACTCTTCATCTCTAGTAAGTTCGTAGTTGGACGTAAATTGGGCCACATCCTACACTACGTAGGGACAGTAAAAGTTGGCGAACACACAGATAGCATCAGATTTGATTTATGATTACTTGATTTATACGAATTAAAATGCTTTGTGAGTTGTGTTGTTAATTGCTGTGCTGTTAAATTAAGCCTCGGTTTTGGCATGCACAACAATTTCAATGCATTTCTCTTTAAGACTGAGTCTTAAGACAAATGAGTCTTATTCATAGGTTTATTTACTGTTAAATATGGTGCAACATTTAAAGATTAGCATTATCAGCATCTATCATGCATATAGTCTATCTAGTCTTAAACTTTCTAATCTTAGTTTTGTTAACAGACACAAAAACGGTAAGATTTTTGAACTTGCGCCGAAGCTGTGCCCCACCTAATACGGACATATCTTTCTAAAAGATTTTATTATTTAAAAAGATTTAAATAAATAATGATATTTTGCGAACAAAATATATGAAGTATAAATGAAATAAAATAATATAAAACGCACAGAATGTCGTAGTTGTTGACGCTACCAAGCCTTCACGTCATTGGAATTTCCGCAATCTGCGACTGCATTTAATGAATAAAGAACGTCTCTAGTCATACAACCATACTGTGTTCCTTAGCCAATAGGTTGAAAATAGACATCAGGAAGCTTACCAATAAGTACTGAGAGGAGGGACGCCGACCACGAACAAACGCTTCAAAAGTTGGTTTAGATTCAGAGAATTGTTACCTTAGTGCCGCGCCGTTTCGGTATTCACAAATACCTTTATAGGTATATACTATTATATCACTGGAAGGTAAAATTATTTAAACTGACTCAAAACTTTCGCGAATAATTATAACTCGGACCCGGACAGTAGCCAAACTATCCCGCGCAAATATGCACGCAAAACTAAACTTGAAACTCTAAACAGCATCTATTGCGAATGATATCGCCGATTACAATAGGGACCCTAAATCAGGCGGTTCCACCATAAATTAGATTTCAGACAAATTCAAAAACAGTAGGAGATGGTAGAGCAACTTGAGGGTCTTTGTTCGGGATCGGCGTCAGCTAAACAGAAGGTGAGGGCTTTTGTGTCGGCAGTTGTAAATTTTATGAAAAGTGAAATTCCTTTTGAATGCCTCTTCGACTCATAAATAATCCCCGAACAGTAGGCTGGGTATTGTTTCTGGCACTTATTGTTTCTCATCAATGCGCACGTGGAGCGAAAGTGTTTTTGCAAATTGTCGAATCTATTTTCGCTACCTGAGTTCACGTAATGTATATTGTGCAAATTCTACGTTGACACAGGAATTTGCTCTCGCTTTCGAAGCAATATAAATCAATAAACAGTTCTGGGTTGTATGAGCCTATTGTTGCGACTTTCCTATTAAAAAAAGTCGAAGTTAGGTAGATAGTGAATTGCTCATTTTAGAGGTTTTGTCGTCACAAAAGAGGTTGTCCGGAATTACGAAGCACTGAGTTCGATTTCCATGTTGCAAAAAGGTGCTACTGTTGGTAATCATTAAGGGTTTGATAAACGAGTCTGCCATACCATGCCATATGCCATTCTGCCATAGCATTTCTACCAAAACCTACTACCTAAACGATTGAGCTGGGATAGGCATGATAACTACAAAGGAAGGAGTTACACTTACCAAATTGACTTCGCATCCAGGGGTATAGTGGGCTGGGCAGCGAGGCGTTGGTGTTTGGCGGGGGCTGTTGAGGGGGCGGTTGTTGCGCGTGCATGGACTGCTGGTGCATGGGCGGCATCTGCGTCTGGTGCTGCATGTCGTCCACGGGGTACATGAGGTGCTGCTGGTGCGGCACGCCGTGCTGCACCATGTGCTGCTGAGGATGCATGTGGTGCGGCATCTGCTGCGCCTGCTCGAGCGGCGGGCTGCCCGGCACGCCCCCCGCCGTCGCCGCCGCCGCCTGCAGTTTACACGACGTGTACACCGCTGGCGCTGGTGGCTGGTGACCGTTAGGCCCATACCCGTCCGCCGCTTTTGGACCCATGTGCCCCATCTGTGACGGACTGTCCGGCCGGTAGCCATTCTGCTCCATCTGTTGGTAATACCCCAGCCTGTCGTAAGGTGGAAACCTGGGGTAGGGCATGCCGGGTGCCGGCTGCGCGGGGTAGTGGTGCTGCGCCGGCCTAAGCTGCTGGTCACAGCCCTCCAACTCATGGCCTTGCTGTGGCACTGCGCCGTAGTGCGCGTGCGCCTGCTGGTGCTCATGGCCGCCGCCGTTCCTCATATCGGGCATGTAGGCGTTGGAGAAGTAGGTCATGCTATCGCAGTTGTTAGCGCTCATCGCGGGCCCGCAGCCCGCGCGGCTCGCGTCCGTATCTTCCGTTGCAGATTCTCGGCCCCTCGGGCCGACACTACCTATCACAGTTTAGTCACTACACAAACACTTCGGATTCCATTCACTACACGACAGCTATCGGTCTCACTGACGGGCTGCTCGGTGTTGACGGACGGTGTCTCCTCATCTGATTCTTCCTCGAATCTGAAAACAAAAGGTTGATGCACTTAATAAATCTATAATTAAATTGCCAATGGTCAGGTGTAAGAAAGCGAGTATCGGTCGATCGTGTTTGTGTTGGCGAGCTCACAGTTAGCTGCGCCAGAGTCATGGCGCACCGCGGCCGACCTGACTGACAGACTGACACGTGTCCTAAAGCTGGGACACACACGAAGTCATAAACCTCATGTTCCAAGTAAAACGCCTATTAGCGACAACCTGTCTGCGATACGGGCCCCCGTTCGCCGGAGATAACTAAGCGGCACATTCTTAAACGCGATTCATATTTGGAATCTGTCTTTGTCTGGCTGAAGGAAGTGGATCCTGAGAAGCGAGACGGCAGATGGAATAGTGTCACGTCTCGAGATCGACATGTGGCTGACCCGCCGTCATACCCTCGACATTTCCCAGCAGTTGATGGAGCATGAGTGACAACCGCGCCGCCGCCCGACGATATAACTTTACACGAACGTTAATTTGTGCGCCGAGGGACAAGTGTCACAGAAACCACCGCGTTATCGCCGAATCTCGCTCTACTGGTTTAACGTAGAGAATTTATTGCGTACTTAATACGACAGCTACTAGAATTTACCAAGTAGCCAACATGATGGAACAAAAAATTCAATTAAGAAAATAAAAAACGAGAATAATTTTAGAGTTAAGACGACTGCGCAAACGTGCGCTTGCGTCATATTTTGCCCAATTTATGGTAAGCTATTGTAAGAGGTAGCTACTGCTTACAACTTTAAATTCGGAATAGTTAGCAGCGTTACAAAGTCACGTCGGAATATTTTCGATATGCTTACTTAACATCATACATATACGGAGTAAAAAATCCGTGCAGTAGAAGTGCCGCCCCTAAGGGCCGGCGCAAGTTATTTAAAACCAAACGTTCAAGCTTCATTAGCGACAGTTAATGATGGCGGCGACTCCGAGACAATATGCTACTCGCAGATGCTACTGTTTTGTTGTGTAACAAACATTGGCATGGGAACATGTAATATTATTATCTGCTGCTAAAATTACCAGCTGAACCACCCAGACATACCAAAACAATATTTCATTTCCTTAACGAGTACCATCAGTACAAAATAGCATCCATTCTAGTACAGATTCGGGTTCAATCTCTCTGTTTATGACACATGAAATCGTGAAAATTCTAAGGACAATACATAACAGCGTTAATTAATTTTGAAGCGAGCGTGAACTGTGCGTAGATACAACCATTGAAAGGCATGCCTACTCGGAAAATTTGCATGTACAGGGCTGGACAATTTAAATTTACGATTTCGCCGCCCCCCAGCGGCGCGACCCTCGCTTTTTTTTAATTTTCAATTTTCATTTGCATTCCGACAACTAACTCTCGCCCTAGATGTAAGTACATGTAGACGAGAACTGATTTATGAGGTTTTATTCGCTAAGGTCTTATTTCGCATAATGCTTAGAGCCTCAAGTTAGCCGGTTATTATCTCGCCTGTTGTGGAGAACCAATAATTATGCTAGTTGAGAACGAACAATTACGTCTACATAGACTGTTAAGCTAGATACGGTAATTCTACATTAATTGTTTTACTTAATTTAAACTTAAAACAGCTCTTGTAAATGCTAAACTCGTGCAATCAGTGCATAAGAATGTCGGCAAAAAATAGTAAATTAAGTGTGCATATTAAGGAAATTACTTCAAAGTAAGTTTTAACATAATTCGGCGAAATAACTTTTAAAATTACATGTGTAATAATTATAACAGTATATCTCATAGTCGTGTCTCGATCTGTAGAGCACGTACGGCTAATTCTCTAGCCAACAATTACGATCAAGATAAAAATCTTCAACCCTGAACGTTCAAGGAATATATCTTTAAACTGACCGACGTCGAAATTAAGTCTCACGTGCTTTTGATAATTTGATAACGGACGTCTACGGTTTGATTTATTTCCCAAATAACTGGTTTGTGAGTCAGCCGAGGTTCGTTCTCATGCCCCTTGCTTCTAAGTAAAGTTGGATATGTAATTAGGTGTGTGTCAAAATGTTTATGAGTTGTTTCTAGGTAAATTCTTGGACAAAACTACTAAAGATAGACATTGGGCAGAAGAGGTTACAGCCTTAAGATTTGAGACCGGTTTACGTTTGTTTCGGAGATTTAGAGAATCTTTATTAAGAAATCGTGAGAAAACAGACGATTTCGTTAAATGTCACTAGAAGAACCATTCCTACTTCTGTGGCAACATTCGTTGCTAATGTTTGGATGTGAAAGATACAGCGAAGAATACAAACATTAGGAATGTCAATCGCAGTCCATACTGCCATAGGTATCAGGATTGGAAGTGGAGGACCTATCTAACGTCAAATAGCTTTGAAATTCATAATGAATAATTTCTGTATTTATTAATAATAAGACCGGAGATATTTTCAACAGAAAACACTGCGATAGAAACGTAAAAAAATGAGTTATGTCTCTTTCAATGATATATAAACGTAGACATTTTTCTATGAAAATAATGTTTCTAGATTTACGTTTATATTTAATTTATATCCGAAATACGCGCAGAACTTTTTTAAAACAATTTCATTGAAGAACTAACGTGTAAATCACTCGGAAATGTTTTAATCATACGTTAAAACTGCGACTTATTCGATGGGCCATCTCGCGTCTTGTTTTATAAGAGTCGTACAATAAATCATACAAAAATACATCGTCTAATAGACTAGAGACCAAATTAAAAAGAAAATTAATAACATTTCGCGACCACAAGTCGGCTGCTGTTAATCAAGACACGATCAAAGGATTAGTATTTTAGGAAAATTCCCAACACGCGTATTTATCATTTCTACTATTTGTCAATTAGAGAGCTATTGTGGGAACAACGTACTTTGATTTATACACCCTGTATCGGTCTAATGCGACAGTACACAAGAAAAGTTGCTCCACCTTGTTTTATTGCACTGTTTTCAGTTCCGGGAAATCGCTCCCATCTATCTCAATAAAATCTCATTGTTGACGTAGATTTACATAGAATCGTTCGCGCGAAGTTTTTTTTAAACCTGTTTTATGGTACTTTTAATTTAAAATATCACGGCGTTAGATGACAGGACTGATGACATTAATCGTCATTCGTTAAGTAATTAAAGTGATTTAAACAAAATGTGTGTCATCGATTACGATAACACTCACAAATAATGCAGTGGAATCGTTAAAGGTGTGTGATAAATATCATGAAAAAACGTTGAAACAAATAAGATGTATTGTCGTCGTAAATACTGAAACAACATATTTTATTTTGTAGATTTACAACGTACTTTTATTATTTAGTCATATTAATTTGTGCCTGTTTTTTTTCAGGAAAATGCAACGAAGTAGAGCACATTCCATGGCGGGTTCAGTATGAGGACTCAAGAGAATTTTTCATAACCCGTTTTCTTAGATCATTATGGATGTCAGTTTAATTTCTGCCACGAATACTTCTCTTTTTAAGGTCAACACAACTTTTGAAGTTATTCTTGACTCTCAAAGACAGAATCTGCGAGCGTCCTTTCAGGAATCCTTATTAATTAAAACTGAGATTGTATAAATATAAGAACATTAAAGATTGCAGATAAATGAACTGTGTTGATTCATGTTTGTTCGTTTTGTTAACGCCTCTGATGGCTTTGCAACGCCAGACGATACCAACTGGAGATATTGGTACCGTTTGAGTCCTAATTGCAATGTTTTAAGATTGGTATATCTTGTATCAATAGTACTGTATGTATTACCAGTTTTATAACATTAAAATGAGAGCAGCGAGATTGTCATCAAACAACGTACTAATTTTCATAATTGGGGTCTTTTTTTTCATAACACCACACTGTCCTGCCATACCTATTAACACTGTAATTTGAAAACATTGTAAAAGCCAATTATCTAAAAAAAAATAGATAACCGTGGGGTTCTTGCCGGGTCTTATCCATGGAAACGGCCAATTGGAATCGTGTATTCACGGCTACAGATCAAGCTATACATTTCCAGTATATGCTGATCTCGCATTGTATAGTATTTCCGTACACTGCGAGATCAGCATAAACTGGCAATGTATAGCTTGATGTGTAGCCGTGTGTACCTAGCTTCTGACGTTTCAAATTATATGCGCCCATTTAAGTCTATGCGATTTTTTTTTATTTTTTATTACGAAGTACAAATTATGCCATCGCTTAAAAAAACACAACACTATATCTTCCTGTGTGAGTCCCAATAAATATATTTTGTACTTTTTTGTCATTTATACAGGAATCTCTAATCTATCCTTACTTATGTCCTTTTTTATCAGCCGTATCAGGTCTTTTTTTTAGACTGGCAACGTACACTGTTGAAGACTCAAGCAGTGGAGGTTTCAAGCAGTTATGATTGTTGTTACTCTTTATTTTTACAAAGGTAAGTAGGTTGGTACAGCTGCCATAAAAATCAGCAATGCCTCACAATTTTTTGGCTTATTAGGGACTACTCACACTTATTCAGCTCTGTTCAGCTTTTACAATCTACGATATTGTATAGAGTCCGTTCAGCTTTCCGCGGCTGAACAGATGCTTACGCATCTCATACAAAATCGTTGTTTTCTATGGACAAAAGCTGAACAGAGCTGAGTGTGAGTAGTCCCTAAGTCGACTGACACGAATTTACTCGCCCGAATCGTGCGAATCGTAACTTTTAAATACTAATATAATATTTTATATAGGCGACTCGCACAAGGTATATTTATATGTAGTAGTGATGTACCGAATAGTCAGGCATATTTATAGTCGGCCACTAGTCGGTGACTAGTCGGCTAAAACCGCCGACTAGTCGACCCATTTTATACTCGTATTGGTATGCTTAAAAATTAAAAGACGGTAATTGAAATGAAATTTAAATCTTTACTGTTATTATTTCTTATTATAGAATGAGTTTTACATGTTACTTTCAGTGCACTCTAGAATAGAATAAGAAATTGGGATAGGAAGGAATAGGAACCCTTCGTTAGGTCCATTAACTAATTGGACTTAGAAACTCTATAGCAAACAATTGGCAATAAGTAGGTTTGCAATTTTGAACATTGCCGATGTCACCCGAGCTCAACCGAAAGCAATGATCAGCTTGGCTGACTAGTCGGCCATTTTGCAGCCGATTAATCGGCTAGTCGGCCAAAGTCGTAGTCATCTCTAATTTGTAGGTAAATCGACAAGTTCAGAAATACGTTTTAGGCAACTGGCACGTTTTGTATTTTATGTATTAAAGTTAGTGTACTTAACACTGGCAACTGGCATGTTTTGTATTAAAGTTAGTGAGTGTAGTCTGTGTTAGTGTGTATATCACCAACTTATAGAAAATATTACATTTGACGATTCAGGCGAGTTAAGTCGATTAATAAGCCAATTTTTTCCCACACCATACCCTTTTACTACGAAAAACTAAATCTCGTTTTTAAACACAGGTAGTTCAATTAATTACACGTCATATGCATATTAGTTGCACCACCACTTTCTAAGGAGCGCAGCGGTCGCACCATTTATTAAACATGGCTGACCATTAATCTGCCGGTGGGCTCCCTCTGATGTTCTTATTATTGTGTTGTGTTAAATTAATCCTTTAATTAGATAGACACCTTGTTTTGCAATCGAAATTGTAAAGGAAATTAGACAAGATGTTGTCGTTTTTTAGTTGAGTACAAATGGCAGAGTGGGTTTTCTGAAATTATTGAATGACTTTCGGCTTATGCCAGCGGCTTCGCCCGCGTGGAGGTCGGAAACTATCCCACCTGAACATCTACAATCTAGGTTATAAACTATCTGTATGCCAAGATTCATTTAAATCGGTTTGGCGGTTTTTGTGTGTTTGAGTAACAAACATAGATACAAACAAAATAATAGTTTAAAAAACTAAAAAACACGCTTTAAAAACCAAACTAAAAAAGCGGAAAATAATTTCAAACAGAAAAGCGTGGGGTGCTTGATATTAACTCATTATAAAATACCTCAAAAAGCACTCCATGCTTTTCTGTTTGAAATTATTTTCTGCTTTTTTGGTTTGGTTTTTAAAGCGTGTTTTTAGTTTTTTTTTTTTACTATTATTTATTTTCTATTTTTTAGTTCTGCTAACAACAAAAGCGTGATTTTTCAGTTTTTTAAAGTTTTTAACATTATGGAAGAAATTTTATAAAATTATTGAGTTGTCATCGGTCTTCAATAAGTCTTTAAAGACTAAATGAAATCTGACCGTTTGAAGTGGGTCAAAATCAAGTCCAAAGGAGTCGGTTACAAACATGCTTATAAACATACAGGTAAAGCTAATTTATAAAAGCGTGTTAAAAAGGAAAAAATCGTGAGAAAACCGGCATATCCTAAAACCACAACTTCGAAGACATGTGACACCCGCACTGGGCAGTCGTGGTGGATAATAGCCCACTCCCTCTCACAATAGCCCACTCCCTCTCACACTGAGGAGGCCTGTGTCCCAGCAGTGGGATCATCATTGGTTGAGATTGTGACACTTATTTTAATTATTCTTAAAATCACTAGGTACTTTATTGCAAAGTAGATTTGCCTGAACCATTTTCCTTTTACGTAAACGAACGTAAAAATACTGAAAAATAACTGACATTTCAGTAGGTACATTCCACCAAAAAACATCATCAACCCGCTCCATTATTAACCCTTAAACACGTCATATTCCCCGACGTGACATTACGAGTCCTCTCTGTATTGAAAAACGGGCGCATTTTTCCGCGTAAACTCCTCCCAACTCCCCGCTGGCGTAAATCCGGGCCACTAAGCGTACCCTGAGTGAATAGCTATGTTCCTGCTAATTATGCCAACCAACTTCTAAATTTAATCAGACAACTTGTGTAATTTTCGCGGTGGGTCCATAATTTTTCATGACGCCGCCGGGATGGGAGGTGCCGTGATTACCGCGTTAGTATGTCACTGTTTACCCTGACGTGTGGAGGGTTAAACAGCAGGGAAAGTGAAAAGCAACATAATTAAACCTTATTATGTATTGTGCGAAACTTTAATGGAGTCAAATTCTAGAATAGAACTTTGTTCTCCCAAAAGTGAACAATGACACTGACAGGGCCTTTGCGAAAAACAATGAGCGAATTTGCATTTGGAGACTTTCGCTCGGAGTGAGACGAAAAGTTAAGTTTCTCGACCACAATTTTTAGAGGTCAAACTGAGAAATATTCTTAGGCGGATCACACACTAAGATGCACCACGCGACGGGGCGCAGATAACGCGCCCCCGCGCGTGATTTTTAACATACGAATTTAATAAAAACGCTGGAAATTGCACTGAGAATCTGACTCGTTTCGCGCACCCCGTAGTAGTGTGTGATCCGCCTTAGACATGAAATTTTCAAACAATATTGAGGAACCTAGAGCTTGAAAGTCTAATCAAATAATGAGTTAATAATCGCCCCTGTTGATAATGGGTTCATAATCATGAAGTTTCTACGCTAGTTCAATTAGAAACTCCTTGCTTGCAAACGAAGCATTTATGCAATTATCTGGCTGTATAATCTGTGCTCTGTTAGTAGATTGCTATCTGTGGCTACTGTTTTGCACTAGTACTATCATGTCATTTAATTTATGTCACGTCGTGCCGTGGCCGCGCATAAAAGCTGTGTTCCATGTCAGCATCAGTGCTACGTAGTTTTTGCATAGAGTTGATAAATGGCTAGGTAGTTTAGGGAACTAGGAAACTGTTTTATGATCCATATTTTCTGTGGGGACCTACTCCTTCCTTTGTTAAATTTCATATACATCAGGTCATCACGCTGGATGCTAGTACCTGATAAACCTGTAACCTAACCTTTCTAAAATTTAAGACTGCTAATTAGTACTGAACATAATCAGCCTATAATGTTTCCCCTGCTGGTGCACAGGCCTCGCTTCGGTGAGAGGAAGTCGGCTTTAGTCCACCACGCGGACCCTGTTTTTTTTTTTGAGGGCGGGACTTCATCAAGTAACTTCTCCCGGTCTGACTGGAGCAGGAGGGCGAATCAAACTTTTACTGACTAAAACCCACCCGTGTTCCCTCAGTTGCCTGTGTGCCAGGGGCGACGGTATCTCTTTCGAACAACCCGCACCCCTGGCAGGACGGGGACCCTGTGCGGTTATGTAGATGTTTCTTCAAATTTTTGGTTCCAATTTTTTTCTTCGAAATGTTTATCCTGCCCGTTCTAACCTACGGTGCTCAAAGAGCAATGGAGCGCAGCATTTTAGGCGTTAAACGAACCGACCGAATACGAAACACCACGCTGCGCTCCAAAATGGGAATCCTAGACGTAGGCAAAAAGGCTGCCAGACTAAAATGGGACTGGGCGGGTCACACCAGCCGCATGCACAGTGACCGCTGGGCAATTGTCGCCACACAGTGGGTGCCCGAGGACGGACGGCGCTGCCAAGGCCGGCCCAAGAAAAGGTGGCGTGACGACCTAGACGCGTATTGCATGGGCTGGAGCAGGCTCTTCGAGGAGGCCCTGGAAAAGGATGCCTGGAAGGGTTTGGGGGAGGCTTTTGCTTAGCAGCGGGGCAGTGTAGGCTTGTTGATAAAAAAAAACTTCACCGTTTTGAGAGCAGTGGTATTGAAATAATTTACACAAAGCCTAACTATTTACCACCTACCCACATTTAATTACACCTACCTACCAATATAGGTAGGTACCTACAAAACGATGCAAATAGCCCCACATCACCGATTACGGGGTACACTAAGCTGGAATCTGTTAATCAAAGTGAACGCTATCAATTACTGGCATCGCAATCAAAATGTCTGGCATTCCGCTGGGTTCGGGGGCAGCATCAAACGTCCGGATGTTGAGTGGTTGTCGTGCCGATTAAGTGGAGATTATATCGATAAAATTTGTCAGTAAATAGTATCGATATCGATGTGTGTAGGAGCTGAGATGGGCAATAGTCTGTTGCTAACAAACAAATGAATGACATGAATGAATTTATACGTAGGTAAAAAACTCTTGAGATTGTCAACTGTTTTTTTCTTTTAATGTAGTTACTTCATTAGCATCATCTTCCTAGTCTTTTCCCAACTGTGTCGGGGTCGGCTACCAGTCTAACCAGTATTTTACATTGAGCGACTGCCTATCTGACCTCCACAACTCGGTTACTTACCGGGTAATGGCGAAACCCCTTGGTAAGATTAGTTGTCAGATTTCGGGCTTCTCGACTCTTACGAAGGACAGCTGGGACCAGCGGTTTAACGTGCTCTTCGAGGCATGGAGGGGTCTTGGTATGTAGAGACGGTCATCCAAGGACCAACCGCAGCAAGCGTAGTAACATATTTACTTAAATAATTAGGTACTAGGTATGACGTCTATGTAATCTTACCTCAAAACAAATAACAGGAAATGGAAATCAAGGACGTCAAACTTCCACAAAGTATTTATCCAAGATACCTATGTAGGCAGGTAAACAGCAGGCAGCAGCCTAAACTACTGTTTTTTACCGAACTTTTTTTTTATTCCTTGTCTTTAAAATAAGTGAGTAGATAGGTAGGTGAGTAGATACCTACTTACTTACTTATCTACCTATTAAAAAGTCCATAAATAACTTGACACTTATCTTAGTCAAAATGCAGTGAATGTCTATTTGCAATTTCTACATAATTACTTACTGCTAAATATTTATCAAGATAATATACATAGGTATTTCAATGGAAATGTTAATTGAATTACTGGTTACATTCATTACACTCAATTTAATTTGCACTGTAATTACCTACTGGTTTAAAAAATTGTAACCATAACACAAGTCATCGGTAAATTCGGGACAGGGCTGAATAGAAGCCTACAATGTTTCATTGTAGTTCCGAATTCGGCCGCGGCGGCGCTGCGGTCGCCGAGTAATACGCGTTTAATTAACATTGCTATCATACCGGCTAATTGTTATATCGCGCAAAGCTGATTTATGGCGAGATACAAACGCCGACACCTTTGTAATTGCCACACGTGATTCAAACATTGCATGCATACGTAAGAACAATAGGAGCGGGGGTGAGATGTTATGACAATAAGTAGGCGGTACTGATTTTCAATTTATCGCAATCATTGTTATTATAGCTTGCAGCTTGTTACATTAGTAAACAAAACGGTTTTCTATATCCGTTTTGCCAGGAAGTAAAAAGTTGAAACGTTAGTTTGTTAATTTGAATAAACTTTTAACAACACCATCTGTGTATCGAATTATGCATTTTTAACTCAACGCCATCTATATTTTTTGTAATGAACTTCCATCAATGTCAGTGAACTTCTTCAAAGTTCAAACTGTACACTCATCCAGAGATCCTTGTCGGACCGGAAATGTTTTGAATAAAGGATAGTCATGAAGAACTAAAAATAAAGTTGAATTGAGCAACAGCAAAGGTTTAAACGGGAACGCGGACTGTCTATAAACTCTATTAAAATTCCTATCACGGTCGTTTTCCCGCTACATTGAATAATTCGAGACGCATTCTGAATAATCAGCGTTTCCCTTTCTCTAAGTTTACCTATCGGAGGAAACTGTGTTAATAGGTTACACGCGTTGTCTTTGAGCCATTTTGTATTGTAAAAAAACAGTAATTAATCTTATATTTGGAGATTTCCCATATTTTGTAACATGCTGTTATATTTTTATTTGTCATTTCCATTCATCAGTGGGTAGTAAATTTAAATATATTTTTTAGAAACTTTAAATATATTTTTCATTCTTTCGAAGTGACGTGCGTAAAAAAATATTTTACACGAATTCCAAAAAACATTTATCATAACCACGTCATCGAAACAGTAAATCGCGGCTTTACATTAAATGTAACAGAAATGTAAACGGAAACGTGGCATGGCGGGCGGGTTAATTTACGCGCAGCGGCTGCCCTGGGCGGGCGGTATCTGAGAGTTTCCGCCCTGGCGCCGGTAGCGATGAAAATCATTCATCAAGCTTCGGTCACAGCACGCTCCTCTCAATAACGTTCCTTTGCGAGATGTATGGGGTAATACCATTCCGTTATGGAATTGAGTTTTCATTCCTTGTTAGTTTGAAGACTGTGAGTAAATATGAAGTTTTACAAATCGAAGGAAGTCTTTATCAAACATATAGGTATTTTATATAAGATGATTGTTTTATTAAGAATGCCGAGCAGCGGTGGCCTAGTGGTAACGGCTGTGACATACGAGTTGTATGTCGTAAGTTCGAACCCTAGCAGGTGCTTTATTTGGAGTAAATTATTTCATCACCACTGCTCTCTAAACGGTGAAGGAAAACATCGTGAGAAAACCGGCATGTCCTAGAAACAAATATTTGAAGACATGTGATATCTACCAACGGCACTGGGCCCGCTTGGTGGATTATGGCCTATACACGCTCTCACAGTGAGGAGGCCCTTGTCCCAGCAGTGGGAACATTCTAAGCTAATTAGATTATACAGGGTTACAGGTTAAGTCGACCGAGATCCTTTGAGGTTGTAATTGCCATCATTCCTGACTGATTTCGCTATGAAACATCGTACTCGAAACTAAACCTTTTTCAACATATTGGACAATAGGCGCAACAAGGAACTCAACGAATTATTGTTATAATACTATTAACTGAGAGCCTTTCATCAAAGTTTTTCTAAGAATTTTGATAATACCCGAGCTTGTTATACCTTGTGGATAGCTAATGAAACGTAGATATTCTTAAGCGCATCTGCAGCAGAACTCTCAAAGACTTTTTTTTTTATTTCGGAAAGAAAGTAATTTTTTTACTACACAAACATCGCAAAGACAAATAAATTGGAGGTAAAATACCAAAAATAATAATAAGCCAATAGACAAAAAATCGGCATTTTTTTTTAACCATAAAGTCAAATAAAAAAGGTTAAGTTTTGGGCTACAATGTTTTGTAATGAAATCAGTCAAACCCCTTAAAGGATCAAGGTCGACTTATCCAATAACCCTGTTTATACTAATGCCAAATTCGGTCAAGGGTTCTCAAGTCATATCAAATGTTAAAGGATTCTGTAATATGTACCAATTGTATAGTAAAACAACAATTAATAGAATAGTGACGAAGCCTTGATTGAAAATAAGTAACAATAACAATTTATATACCTACCTTATATTTCAATAGGAAATTAGTAGGTATTAGTATTTAAAAGTGCTACTTTGGTACGCATTCACTAAATATTAATCATTTGTAAACTTATTTTTATAATAAACACACGTCATATTGTTGGCAATAATCTTACGTGGTCATAAATCTTTGCATACATAAATTAAGTCTATATTTTGCTAAATACCTTCACGCACTATTAATTTAGACGCTGTCAACATTGACAAGGGTTAAGCTTTACGATTATGGAATTTAAATTCTCCCATGCCAACCTGAATGTCCTTTCAATATTAAAGAAATAAATACTAGCTAAGTTTACGGGTCAACCCACAATCGTTTTTGTTTAGTTTTTCAGAATGAAAAGTTCCTGACACCATTTTTCCAATTTTCTTCCCAGAAAAAATCACATGTGCACTAAATTTTATTATTTATTTATTTATTTAAACTTCTCGCACACAAAAAGCTACAAAGGCGGACATAATGCCATAAGCATTCTCTACCAGTCCACCAAGGGTGGTGAAGAGATTAGATGGCAGGTGCTTTAGTTGGGAGGAACAACGACTACAAATTATACAAATATATTTATATTTATTTTATAAATATTTTCTTTTTCTGCTAACAAACAATTCTTTTAAATTTATTAAAACTTACTAATAATCATCTATCTGATACATTTTGACAACAACACCATCTGTGAAAGTTGATTCGAACTAAATAAAGAGATAGTTACCCAACTAAACTTTTAAAAACTCGCACACTGCTGACCTCTACCGGAGAGTAGTTACATTACGTGAAGTCCTTGACTTTAAGTTTGAACGAATTGGACTCGATGACAGATGGCATTATTGGATAGTTTGAGGAAAATATTTTTTTAATTTAAATGTTTGATTTTGGTGAAATATTTTTATTAACTTAGTAATATTTTAATCCACTTTTTTTACATAGCAATGGTATTTCAAAGAAAAATACTCCGCCTAATTGGACATTTACAGCTATTGGTAAACTGTATCAAATTCTATTATAATTCCTATAAGAAATTGTCTCTACCAACAAGAGAAACAGAATGATTAATAGGTAGTCCAATACAAACACATTTGTCTAAATAGGTGGGTAATAATATTATCCAATAAGACTATTTACTTTACTTTTATAAAGAAACACCTGTGACCACTGGCGTGACCTTCGGTTATTGTTAATTTGTAACAACTGTTTGAGCATTTGTGCACAATACCAGTAAATAATTTTTAGACGGTGAGAAATTTATAAAAACTTTTGTTTCTCTTAAATCAAAGATTGTTTCCGCGAGTTTCAAACAACTGAAACACATGCAGTGAGCCATTAAATATTCATGCAAATAACACAGCATTGCTATTACCTAATTAGAAGATCGATTTAAAAAATGAAGATTATATGAGTCATATAGTCTAGTTTACTACTTATCAAGTCATTATGTAGATGGAACATACTTTTTAGTAGGCGGTTATGCGGCTCTATGGCTCATAGCAAGACTGGTACATTTAGCCAATACCGTATTCCTAATTTTTTTAAATAAACAACGATTCCATTCTATCTAAATTAAAATTTTGAATTCCGAGACTCGATGCGAAAAAGGACGGCGGCGATAGGGATGGGATGAGCAACGCCGCGTCTGTCGAGATTTTTTGTGCGATTTTTTCGACGTTATTATTATGAGAAAAAATGCGGAGTCAGTAAAGCGGAACGTGGGGTGGGGGCATGACGAGGGTTCCCCGGTTTGATTGAAGCAAGGAGGTGGGGGGCGGGGCGGTGACGTCATGCTCTCATAATAGGCCGTGGCGTGCAGTGATGGCCGCCGTTTATCAAGAACGAGTGTTAGTTCCCTGCACTTGGACTATTTCATTGTGACTGTTGTTACTACGTCGCGATAATTATAACAATGATGGATCTAAGTAGTGAGAAACATTGTGTTTTGATTAAATTGAAATCACAATTCACGTATTAATGAAATTGAAAATGTTTTTTTTTTATAAATATTGGCCAGCAAATGCAAACATGTTTAATGTTTATTTGCGAAGGTATTTGTCTTCTTTCGGCTGCGGCATTGTATTGCTCAGAATTTCTCTATAAATAAGTTGACAGAAAGCAGAATGCACCGTTACTTATAAATAATACTGTTTTCAAGCTGTCGTTTCTTTAAATATAACTAATAACAAACATTATTTGTTGCACGTGGAAGTCGGTTTTATATCAAAACATGACCTGAAACTCGTGAGGGCTTGATCGAGTGTGATTTCATCAGACCGTGTATCGACTGAATTACAGGCATAATTAAGTAAGGCAAAAAAATGGAGTTGGCGTTTCAAAAATCAGGCATTAGCGTGCGTGAGGATGGGCGGAGCGGTGTTCGCGTGACGGTGCGCAGTTAGCGCGGGAACACCTCGCGCGTGGCACATCACTAGCAACGCCTATTGCCCGCCGGTTGTTGGCGGTTGGTCGCGGTACAAAACGTTACCAACGTAAACTTTGTAACGTCTGTTTGATTGTGAAAGAGAACTACCTACGCTTTAAACCATAATGCCAACGCAGTAGTGTGAAACAATTTTAGAAAATTGGTCAGAGTACAATTTTCTGAAATTGTTTCAGACTCCTGCGCACCCTTCTGATGAAGATGAAGATCTTAGTGTGCCATATAGCCAGTTAAACTGTCATATAGAAACAGCCGGCTGTCCACAAAGCGGAATTATGCTTTAGGAAAAGGGAGAAGAACATTCAAGAAATGTTTAAGTACCATGAACATGAACCAAACGTCAGTGAAGATATAGTTAATAATAAGAACTTTGAAGTAAAAAGAATGCACTAAGTCGGGCAACCCACAAAGCCTCACCAAATTAAATGATATTTGAATTAAAACAAAGGCAATGTTTAGGTAGCAACCAGACAGTAATAATGGGTACCTAGCTTTTGTTTTTATTTTGCAACCAATCTCATGCAAGTTAACCGTCAATCAGAAACCGAAATTAAAAACAAATGAATGAACTTTTGTTTTCCTTTAACCTTACGTAAATAAAAATACGAAATTCATTGATCAAATTCAACTTACAATTGATGGGAGATTCTCAAATCACAGACAGATAATCTACCAAAATTACAACCAAATTACCGTAGAAAATAAGCAGGTAGGTATGGCAACACGTAGATGCTATTCGAAATCACCTAATCGATTGGTAACAGATGGAGTTTTATACTGAACTATGTAAATAAAATTATAAAAGTAAGAGACTTATTATATTCTGTGTTGCTGTTTGTTCAGTTGGTAGGTGACATTGACGGGTAGTAGATAGAAGAAAATACTAGAGCGACTTATAAAATCATTGGCAGGTTTGTCCTATTCTTTTATATGCATATTATAAATCAAAGTCGATTTTAGTGTGTCTGTGTGCACGCGTTATTCTTTTAAACTACACGAAAGATTAAGATACAGTTTTGACCATCATTTAGAGATGTTTTTCCGGAAGGTTTGTGTGTTTAATAAATTAGTTAAAGTTACATATACTGAAGAAATCTCAATGATTTGTCAACTCGTAATAACCTTTCGAAGCAGAGTCGTGTCGCTAGTGCCTACTTGATAAGATTAATAAGTCCTAATTTTCACAAGATATTCAACACAGCACAACCTTTTACAACAAATAAAGGTTATTTTATCTATAAAAATGTCTACAATAATATTATTCATTCATATTAACCCATTTATTTAAACGAACACATCGTATTTTTATCTAGTTAAATTACTAGAGCACTTAAAACGTTTTAATTTATGATATAGATTACACCTTTTCTTTGGGTAACAAGACATGTGCTAACGGCCATTGCAAACTATTATTCCATGTAACAATAAAATTATAATGTCACTAAGCCGATACCAATACAAAACACGTCACAAAAAAACCGTAAACTTCTACGTTTTAATTAACATACAAACCCGATTTTTAATTTAATGTTCGGTTATAAATCATCACATCACTGGTTGGATACAATTCCAAGGATCCACGCCGAATATGCGGCAATCGGAGATCGGGCCGATTAAAAAAACTAAAGGCCGAAATTATAGAGACGAGAGCAATGATCGTAGCCGCCGGCGATCGTGCCTAGCTTGAGTAATTTTGATGTATGTGTTGATATGTACTCTGTTCTATGTGTTCAGAACCTTCGAAATATTCTAAGTAAGTATGTATCTACTAATTAAGGTAGGTTAGGTACCTACCTATCATATCATATAACGTCGGTTCGACTTGTTTTAGTTTTTATTTAACTAGTTTTGATTATGTTTTCAGCCTGTGTTATGTTATGCTGCCCTGTCATGATTTTTATGAGTAAATAATTTTATTTTAGGTTCATGATTTCCTTAGCAATTTCCTCATTATGTTTATATTTTGATTGACGGCGAAAATTAATTACCTAATAGGTACTTCTAATTATGCTGCTATTAATATACCTATGCGTGATAGATATAAAATAATAATAAATTATACAAGAATTCCTTTAATCTGCCTAACTCCTGAAATTACTACACAATAGCTTAATTGACATTCAATCAAAATCAAAATATTTTATTTTACATAAGCCTATAGATATTTGGGCACTTATAAAACGTCAGAAGGTGGTGCACGGTTCCAATTGGTTGTTTCCTTCTAAGAAGAGCCAGCTAGAAACTCCTTTGTATGTTTACATGTTTGTTACTCAACCCGCAAAAACGGATTTGAATGAAATAGGGTATTTTACTCTTTATGAGAAAAAATATAAAATATAGATAAGTATTACTTTCGTAACCAAAGTAATTTTTATTGAAATAATATTTTGCATTCAGGAACAGCAAACTAACGATAAGTAGCATAATAACTCATTTTTTCAATTATAAACAATTATCATATAAAATATCAGCGCATTTGTCTATACAACAAACTGACGTCTCACCCACAGAGTAATATGGCGTCTACTGCTTCCAACGTTTTCGTCGAATTACGCGCGAAATTTGAAAGTGTAAAATTTAAATGCATTTTTACGGCACCAATCGATTAAATAAAATTTTAGTGTTTTTTTTTTGTGGTTTCTAAGCACTTTAGAATCTAGGACACTTTTTAGAAATGGGTGTAATACCCTATTGGCACACAGATAATTTATAACCTTGATTAACACATAGGATACTTTTTAACCCGGTGATACGTTCCCGTGGGATAATTTTCACGACAAGAGCTAGTTTAAAAATAAATGGCTTTTACATTAATTAAATATATTATTATTAATAATCCATGTGTTATTAATTTAATTCTCTGGTTGAACACGATCCAAAACTTGTTTGGTTTCACTAACCACCGTTAGGTGATAAAATGTTTGAGGTACAAATTTCACATGCAAAATATATTAGGCTCATAAACTGTACTAATCTAGATCATTCTGTGTATTGAGTAACTAGTAACAAAACCAGTCAAGAGTGACCGTATGTTTATTTTAGAGCATTAATTTTAATTTATGATAAGTTTCAAATAAGAAAGAAGCTTATATTTATAATTTAAATTAGGAACTTATTCTATTATGAAGGACTCTTGGACCATTTTGCCTTTATATTATTTTTTTTTCAGCTAAAGCACTAGGAAGTGATTACGGGCGGGCATTTTGAGGCTGTCTTATGTAATTTTGACGTTCGAAAAGTGCTGATTCTGAGCCTAATTTAAATAAACGACTTTAGACTTTAATTTTCATTTACAATGCTCAGAAGACCTGCTTAGTCAAGAATATTTTGATAGAGAATGTGACTGGTTCTATCTCTAACAATGAGCCCAGAAAATAATTAAGAATCAAAGTGCTTATGTAGGTACATTTCGAATTGAAAAAGGAGTACATAAGCATCAAAAACAGTCAGTTTCCAGGATTCCTCTAAAATATTAAGATTTCGGAGGAAGCGACTGACAGATCATCTCAACTTACGAAGTCTTTCTAAAACCCTCGTTAGTTAGATAAAACTAACGAGGGTTTTAGAAAGACTTCGTAAGTTGAGTAATCATTAACTTATTCTAATTACGAATAGGACTCTGTTCGAAGTCTAGACGATTCGCAAACCTGTTTATAATCAGAACACACTGTCTTCTAACACCTAAGTAGATATTCACAGACCACAAACTAGATGCTAAGTTACCTCGAGCAGATATAGAAATGACAACAAACTGTGATTGTAAACAGAAGACTAAGTTGAAGATTAAGCAGGGTCAGTGAGAAATCTCTTATTAAGCTCGGCATTAATAAATCTGTAAGGAGGCAAAGCTCCCATAGGTGGCAGACAGGTCCCCTCAGTAACACATGTTTAAAATTTATTAGGTGTCAGTGCGATTACCTCACAATGTTTTCTTTCTCCATTTCAAGAACGGGATAGATTGAAAATGCACATGTTTTAAAAATACAATCTTGTTCGAGTTGGATGCATTCCTAGTTTCTAGTTTAAAATAACGGACTTATCTGTCAAATTTTAAGTTATTTTTAGATAATGCTCAATATTTTATTGTACCTACTTATTTATTATTTATTTATATATTCTATTATATATAATTTATATTTGTATATATTATATTATTATTCTATTATATATTTTATTTATATGTTTTTATATTCTTTATTGTACACCACAAAAATAAATACATTACAAAAAAACAAACGACGTACGACGTAATTAGGTGGTAACTTAAAATTATATGTGCCTAGATTTTGCCAGCGTCTTCGCCCGCGTGGAGGTCGAAATTTATCCCCCGGGAACATACTACCGGGATAAAAAGTATCTTATGTGTTAATCCAGGTTAAAACTATCAATGTGCCAAATTTAATCCAAATCTGTTTAGCCGTTTTTACGTGATTGAGTAACAAACATTCAAACTTTCCCATTTATATATATTTACGAGATGTTGCCTGCGTCTCCGCCCGCGTGGATGTTGGGTATCGCGTAGAAAAGCCTATGTCCTTCTCCATATCCCAGGCTATATCTGTGCCAAATTTCATGATGAGCGGTTTAGGCGTGAAAGCGTAACAGACATACAGACAGAGTTAGTTTCGCATTTATAATATTAGTAGGATAGAAGGATAATTATGGACCTTGTCGGGCGCAGTAACATATTAGGAGAGAGGAAGCTTTGAAAAACTTCGCGTATCAACTTATCACTCTTTTGAACTAAATCTAAAACGGCAATGTTTTTTTTTTAAGTAGGTATGTAGGTATGTATGCACAAAATTAAAAAATAAATTCAACCGCCCTAAGAAACAGGGTTAAGTTAAATTGACTAGTGGAACTTCACAGAACTTGACGGACATCGATATAAAATCATGAGTAAAGAGGTTTCGCCTTTTAAGTTGACCCTGTATAGATGTTTATTCTAAGTTGATTTATTTTTATTTTTTCTTGCGGTACTCTAAAACAGATTATTACAGATTTGGATCGGACGTAGCTATAAAACGTGTTCGTAAATCAATTAATAGACGTCAAATGCTAATTAAAGTTGTTTCTCAATTACTAAATCGCGACATACATCAACGGAGTGTTATTTAGCCTTTCCTTTATAAAACTTGAGAAAGTTTTTTAAGAATATTAATAGACTGTAAGTAAATAATCCGAAGTTTTGTGAAAGGATAAAAAATGGCGAATACCCAAACGTACGATGAAAAATTTGTTTATATTATCCTATCTTTCATGTAAGCGAAATTCCGTAAACATACAAACGTCGTCCGCAAATTCATCAATCGTCAATCAATCAGTCAATTTTGTATCTAGAATACAAAAATACAAAATGATTGGTATCAGTGGGAGTGTATTTTATTCAAATGAACCAGTGTCTGTCTCGTTCGGATGTCGGAATGGGAATCAAACAATCATTGTACGTTAGTACCGCTTTTCGAATCGTTTTGCTTTCAAGGCCGGATCATTCAAAAGTGACCACACTTAACTAGCGACCACTTTTGTGGTTGTAAAGTGGGCAATTGGTGCAGAATATTAGATGAGTTTATGAATAAGTTCTTTGTTTCTTGCTCGTTTTGTCGAGTTTTAGATAAGAAACTACTTAGAAAAATACTTACTACTTTATTGTAGGCGACTAGCTTCCGCCCGCGGCTTCGCCTGCATAGTATGTCGATAAAATCTTAGCCCTTCCCTAGTGTTCAAAGTTTACCCATATCAAATTTTAACAAAATCGCTCGAGCCATTCCACATATAAAGTACCGTCTACATAGAAACAAATACCTCTTCTTCACATAAGTACCAATAGATGTTTTATAAGAAGTAAGTAGAGGGTTTATAGGACGTGGTGAAGGGCGGGCATTTTCGGGACCGTGTGACTAGTGGGCCTACTCCCTAAGCACGAAGTCCGTCGTTTCAGTCGAAGTAACGGGCGTTTCAAACTCAGTATCACTTACGGACAGAAGATTAGTTTGGAGCCCGAACTAAGAATGAATGACGAAACGATTTGACACCTGTCCCTACTCCCGATATGTTTTTTCCCGTCCAAAAAAGTTACATAATTGGCTGTAGGTTTAGATAGTAGGCACTAGGAAGTTTAGAACTGCTTTCGGACGGGCCCGTATCTTCGTTGACGGAGTTAGAGAGCAGGCCCCCCCTAATTTGAATATATGACATTAGATTTTGATTAACTATATTCGTTCTATCAGTGATGTGTATGATCAGTGTGTTTATTTATATACGTGAGTGATTTCATCATTTAAGGAGGTTTGAAGGAGGATGAAAATAAAAAGTGACGCAACCGCCACTTTTTATTTTCATCCTGTTTTCGCTTAGTTATCTGTGCATGCTCTAGTCTCCTGAAATTGAAGGTGCACACGTAACACAATCGGTTGTATTATTTGATTCCTATTGTATTGTGATTTCAATAGTATCTATAATTATGAATAGTAATACCAAATCGCGATGGAAATTGTTAAATCCTTTGTTTTCCATACAATTGTAATGTCTGAAACAAACTTCCAACGTCTGGCCAGATGCTGCAATTTTGTGAAAACAGAAAAATTGTATTTAACTCCGATTAATTATCTAACAGTTTGTGCTTAAATATATTATATAACATAACATAATGATTAAATAAAATAGGAAGTATAATAAATCCTATAATGCACGCAAGGAATTTCATTCAAAAAATATCTGACCAAATCTCCCAACTGATCAAAATTAAATTAAACAATAAAACAATTGTCACCTACACGCATAAACAATTACCTACATTATAATAAATAATTTAAAACAATTGTTTTTCATAGATGCGATAGTTTTAAACAAAGTGCTCACTGGGAGTGTTAAACAATACACGGTACGTAGATTATTATTCGAATAGTAATAAATCAGCCCTGTTTTTAGGAACAGAATACGTGGGTTTTATCTGTGTGATAATTAGGTAAACCTAATTGTCGGGTTCAATGTTTTGTGTATTTTAAAGTTAGCAATCGTTTTGGTCGTGTGAATATAGAAATGCAAACATTGATGAATCAAAAATCATCATACCATCATCATATCAGCCAAAAGACGTCCACTGCTGGACATAAGCCTCCCTCAAAAGGTTTGCCATAATCGCCACGCTTGGCAGGCGGGTTGGCGAGCGCAGTATGGAGGTAAAATGCATAGAGCGTTCTCTATGCATTTTACCACCATACTGCTGCCCAGTCTCTAGTAAGTCCCTTAGTCGCCTTCTACGATACCCTTAGGAAGAAATGGGATGTTGCTATTCTTTTACGTCCAGCACCATACGGAACAAAAACAAAAATATTCTACTTATTTCCAGAATAGGCTACTAAGCATAACCAAATATACTGTAAAGTGACCTCATCATCATCAGATTCTTGTTTAACCTTTCCCAAGTATGTTAGGGTCAGTTTCCTGAATGCCGCTGCAGCTGAATACTTATTAGTAGGTATTTTACATGGAACGACCGTCTATCTTACCTCCACAACTGTGTTCCTAAAAATCTACCTATGTTTATGAAATCAAAACTTTATCAAAAGCACATAAACATTAAAGTACATTGCAGTTTTCCCATAATGTGATTCACAGACTAGCAACATTTTTCAAGTTATATTTTTGAATTTCCTTGATACAAACTCAAAACTCAGTTACACTATTTACAGATACTTGTAAAGTCATAGTCAAAGAGTCCGTTTGTTATTTTTTTTAGTGTGGGACATCATCAAATAACTTCTCCCGCTCTGGGAGTGTCAGACTTTTACCGACTAAAACCCACCCGTGTTCCCTCAGTTGCCTGTGTGCTAGGGGCGACGGTATCTCTTTAGAACAACCCACACCCCTGGTCAAAGAGCCGGTCAGTCAGAAACTTAAAGCTACTCGCCCGTTCCAAAACGTAGATCTCTATGGAGAAGAACGGGCAAGAAACTCCAAGGACACTCCTTTAAATCAATATAACAAAATCCTGGGTACATAATTTTTATTGCTTCTAAGTGACGAAAAAAATAAAAAATAAGAACGAAAATAAGCAGTGGCAGTAAAGAGCTGACCTGCAGTCTCATAAATGTATTAAGTAGGTATATGGTCAAAAGACTTAATACATTTTTAGGGTTTCAATTTTGTTTTCCAGTCTATTTAGGTCAAGATAACATTGCTATAGCCACTACAATTCATCTATATACTTGTGTAGTATATGTATATAAATAAACAGGTCTGCAATAGTGTCCGGTCACCCTCAAAACGGTCTTGTCTAACCCAACTCAAACGTTTGAGACGCAGACGCTGTATCTAATTAGGCAATGCTTACATAAGTATAATTAGTTTTGTTGGACATCTCAGTGTCCCAGTAGCCCTGCACTTTGATATATTTTAATGTACCAATAGAGAGTGATGATTTCTAGTGGAGAACTGACACAGCTAGAAGGCGTCGCAACAAACGCTATAGAAGATGGCGGGATAAAACAAACGAGCTGTGGTCCACTTTAGCCCTAAGTCGCCAAGAACTCGAATTCATGAGGCGTTTGTCTAGCAGTGGGGTGATGCTGAGGTTAACAGTAATAGGGATACATCCAAATACCTATTGTGTAAATGGTCTATTGAATAGACTATTTACACAATAGGTATTTGGATATATTTTGGATAGACTCTCTTCTATGAGGGGCTTGTGGCTAAGTTACAGCCATACTGGTCGATCGATCACGTTAAGCTACTCTTGCCACGTTTTTTTTGAGGTTGGGAAATCATCAAATAACTTCTCTCGCTCTGGATGGAGCAGGAGGTCGTGTCAGACTTTTACTGACTAAAACCCACCCGTGTTGCGTCAGTTGCCTGTGTGCCAGGGGCCACGGTTATTTTTTCGAACAACCCGCACCCCTGGCAGACATCGGCCCTTGCGGATCCTTTCTGTTGGTGCTGACATCTCTTTGCAGCGCGCGTGGAACACAACGCGCCGTTGACCCGGGCTTGGGCCTTACCGGACAGCGAGCTACCCATGACTCGCCATCCGCAAGCCCGCGCCTATTGTGGCCGGGAATCAGCCTGGGATTCCCGACGCAATAATGCTCTTCGCGAGCATTATTGCTTCGCAGAAGGAGGTGCGGGCTACCCATGCACTCCCGCCCGTTCGCCGCCGCCGATCGCCTCCACGAGGACACGGCGGTGCTCCACCCAAGCCGGGCAGACCTCCATCATATGCTCCACCGTGTCCTCATGGCGATTTACGCAGTGGAAACACCCAGGCGTTTCCTCCCGCCTTATACGAAACAGGAACCTCCCGAAACACCCGTGTCTGCTGAGGATCTGCGTCAGGCGGAAGGTGAGGACGCCTTGGCGCCTCTCAATCCACTCCTAAAAGAGAGGACTTACCATCGCAATCGTGACGTGCCCAACACTTGCCACGGTTGGTCCGCTTGCCACGGTTTGTCCGTGGATATAACCATCTTTACATACCAACACCCCCTACCCCTTTACCCCGCCATGCCTCGGAAAGCATGTTAAGCCGTTCGTCCAGGCTGTCCTTCTGAATGTTTGACAGTAGTTACAGGTCGTCGGAAGCCCCGTAAGTCTGACAACCATTCTTACCAAGACTTATAATGTTACCCAGTAACTGCGTTGTGGAGATCAAATAGGTATTCACTCCATGGAAATTACTTGTATTCAGCTGCATCCTGATAGTCTATCTATTGTATGAAAAAAAACCTAAAGATACTCAAAAAGATTTCTAAAGCTTTCCTAGATAAAATTTCCCTACGTTTATCCGATTTGCAAATGTAATAATGGTTAATTAATTAAACCAAATCTCATTATAACGTCTTTGTATTGGAACATGTAAGCTCTCTTTCATTCTAAAAAGCAAGCTCTCTTTTCATTATGACCTAGCAGACCTAGCTCTTTTCTTATTCAAAAATAAGCGAGGTTTCTCTTACAGTTAATATCAAAATAAACTTTGCATCACATAAAAACGACAGGCTTGCAACGAATTTCAGTTTCACGACAACTTTTAAAAAGAAAATGTTTTAAGCTGGGCGCTGTTTTCAAATAAGGACTAACTGTAACTGAAAAGTCTTGTATTTCTGATTTTACAAGATATCAAAATAAAGAAAAACACTATAAAAGAAAATTTTAACTCAAACATTTTTTACTTTTATAATAAAAATAGGACTTTTCATGCACGCAGCAAATTGATAGACCTACTGTGACTATCCATTCGGCAGGACTTTACTAAAAAAATAAAAGTCCGATACATTATTTCCAATGCCTACTATTTCATTTCAATAAACAACCTGAAATGTGCAAAACACAAGAATATGATTCTGGACACTCTTAACCTCAAATAAATGTAAAAAAGTTTCATAATGTACTTATGAGACAGAAACCTATTATTTGTATCACTATAACAAATGCTCTTTAAATGCTATAATTTTTAATTCAGATACAAAATACATACCGGAAAATAATACTCTCTTGCTTAACATTTTTTAATATTCCGTCAAAACTGCACCACTTTAAATTCAATCTTTTTAACAATAAAACTCTCTGTAAAACAATAAAGATTGCGCAAATTATTTTTATTTCTATTTCTGTAAATATGACAGACCAAGCGGTCAAGCATAAAAAACTCTAGTCAAAATAATAATGATAACAAAAACGGTTCTGTCTTTGATTTATTATTAAATCTACATATTGTTTAGTTTTATTCTTTTGCACAGTAGTATTAAGTATGAATATTAATTGCTATAAAGAGCGAGTCTGATACATTATATTTATCAGCGTCGGCCTAAGTATTTTTAACAGTGTGACAAAGTTATTACGTTATCACACTATTAACTCAAATAACAAGCATGTTTTTGATTATTCATCGATTTGAATTTTTTAATATAATTATGGTAATCATACGAAATGAAATTGCCCAAAACATTTAACTTATTACTACCGGAGTTTTTTTATTAAAACAATTACTTATCAGAATAAACAAACCCAGAGATAAGTGTCTACTTGTTAAAAAGATCATTTATATTTTGAGATTAAATTTAGATTCGAGTGAAACAAAACAAATCGCTACGAAATTGCATGTAGGTATGTAGGTACTACTAGGTATGTTCAATGATTAATGATCGATCTTGTAAGCTATCAAAAACGTTCGGCGGACAAAAAGTTCGTAATCTAACGAGCTCGATCGGCGCGGGCGCATCCCAAGATTAATATTCAAATCGTTCGGCCGATAATTTTACAAATTTGCCTCAACGATCGGGTGTGGGCCTATAATACACATTAATATCGCCGACTTCACATGTCAAACCGCCAATTCACTTGTTATTATCTTTATTTTGTACTAATTTGTGAGCAGAAAGTCGATTTTGAGGATATTTTTCAACGTCAGGCTTATGTCGTCTCGTTTGTTTGCGTCGGGCTTAATTAGATACGTCTTCTTGTAATTATGGCTTCTTGTAAGTATTAGAAAATAATGTATTGTATCGACTTAATTTTAAACTATTGAATTTTAAGTTAATTCGCTCATTGCTAGGGTCACACCGTTTTGTAAAAAATGTCTCTCGTTATTACCATATGTAATCATTCGGTTAATAATGGGAAACACATTTGTCTCTGCTACAGCGTTAATAGAATAGACTGTGAGCAGTGTGAACTAGTTCCAATTTCCAATGTACCTACGACAAAACCTGTTCCATGATGATGTTAATCTCCATTTCTAATTTAATTTACTAGGAGTCGTAAGTAATTGTCTAAACTAAAGGTCGTCTATAAAACCTATGTCAAAATATTACTCATGTGACCACACATCCGACAGGACATTTATATATTTTTGACATTTACATGACCGTCGAAAGTTAATTAAAATATTTAATGAGAAGCTCGCTCTGTTAGTGGGAGCCGATGACATAAACGAATGATATTAAATTAACGACACACAAAGGTGGGCGTAATCATTTTTGTTCCGATGTTTTGGTGATAGCGAATTTTTTTGTCATCTGCTTAAGGAGATTTATAAGACGATTTAATAGATAGGTGTATAATATCAGCGTTTACCTATTTGACTACTGTGACAATATCCATCAATATCAGTATCAACTAGGTAGGTACCTAATGGGTTTGTTCGTACACGATGAAGTCATGTAAGCGACTTTCAAATCGTTACCTCGCGAAAGGGCACAACAATTTTAAACCAAAAAAATTACAGCTCGATCTCTAAAAGTCCACTCATAGAAAGTCGTGAGCGCACAGTCACGGCGTATTATCGCACCGACCAAATCTACGGGTCTACTGAACATTACAATCTTACATGCTGCTCGCTTTATTAAGGCACTTGAAAAAAGCAGTTCATCAGATGGTCAGAAGATAGCGGTGAAAGGGACCGTTAGAATAATAGCCGCTAGGAAATCTCCACCTAGTTTCATTGCTGTGACCATGTATCTGGATCAATTTTATGGTACCAGTTTTGACGGCTCCATTTTTGCCATTGACCTTTCAGTTGATTTATAACATTGCAACGTTTAATTGGCTAAATGATAAAGTATTTAAATACATTTGTATGTAGCAATTGATTTTCGTAACGAATGTTTGGTGTCTTGGAGCTAAATATTGATTTAGTGAAGCCTGTTATATTAGCAACATTTTGAAATAGAAATACCCACACAACACGCATTCATTAAGTAGATTAAAACATGCGGAATACATTTATTCCTATTCGTTTAATGAGACAATTAAAACATATAACAGAGCCGTTTTTGGGCGTGATGTCACGGTACACGATTAAAGATGGTAGAACTACTGTATTTATTTATAACCGTATTGTTTTGCGAATGATCGCAAAACAATACAGTTTTAAAATAATTATTGCAAATAATTGAGAAATTGTTCGTAAAAGCTAATTAATTAGGTTTCTGGTTCTAAAACTTAAATAATTTACCCGAATCGTCTGATAAATAACATTAATAATTTATTTCTTACTAATCAAATACGCTAATCATCTCATTCCAAATATTTTTATTAGGTGCAATATGGTCAGGACATAAATTATGTGAATGAACAAACGTTTAACACGAAAATTGACGTTTATGGCAGAATAACACTAAATTATAAAATGTCAATTGATACTTATCATTTAGTGATGGATCAATATAATTTATTTCAAAATAAAAATTGATTGATCCCTATAACAATGTCGTTTTCATCAAATAATAACACTCAAACAGAATATGTAGAAATGTAGAAGATATATAGATAAAGAAAATAACACTGATTAATGGCCGTTCTTAGGGCGGTGCCAAACTTCCTCCCCATTTGCGTCTACATCTCTATTTCGCCGTTCGTCGACTCATTTAAAAGGATAACACTACGATTTTGATTAATGATCACAAAACCTTTTTGGTACCTGCTTGTCGGCGACTCCTACAAAAAGGTGACCAGGGTTTACCATTATTATATAAAAGAAAACAATAAAATTTATGCTTATTTGCGTTAATGTCTCTATTAATCTTAGTGACATGTGCACCTTATTCTTTTTTAATAATATTCATTTTGGATTTACCGCCACAGCTGTTTTGTTTCATTTGCATTTTTATATTTCCGTTTGATACATATTTTTCATATTTTATTTTCTAAAGCGTAATTTTTCTTGACATTTTATTATAGTTTATTTAATTAAATAGTGTTTTGTTGTCCAATGTGCTTACAATTTTCAAATACTTAATGTAAATTTATGACAGAAAGCTAAATAAAACTAAAGTCAGGTTCTAAACATGTCAGTGATATCTTTATAATAATTTAGGTTATTTAGATTCCTGTACCTACGTATATTAATTTGTATTGTTTTCACTGTTTATTTTAAAAGTAGGTGGATCATAAATAAAAACAAATCCATTTCAAATGCAGAATATCTTGTTTTGAGTTATTCTTGTTAGTAATTTTCCGCACAGATATTATAGTTGGTGCGGTAGAGCAGAAAACACCGGATTTAAAACCAAACATTTGAATATCGTCGCATTGAATTGTGTACAAATAGAATTTATTTATAAAATAACAGTTTTCTAAACTCACCGGTAATGTTTGCGCGGCAAAAAGTGATTCCAGAGTAACTTCCCAAACGATCCACAAATAAAACACTCAATCCAGCTGCTAACTCCTAGTCATATTCACTGATTATAAAAATACATTTGATTTAACACTACTAACGTACAAAATTAAATGCGAAAAGAATGAAAAATAAAAGTATCACCTCTTTTTTATCATAATTGATCAGTTTTATTGTCTTCTAGGCACTTTAGGTAAAGTTTATTTTATTTACATCTTCCAGTTATGGAATGTATTTTCGTTCCGTCTAGTTTGTACTGCAAAACGTCCAATGATTTTTTATTCATTCCGTTACCCCTCGTACAGATTTCCAACGAGCCGTATCTAATTGTGACCATCATAAACGCTCCTTGAGACCGGGCATGTCACAAATCAATCGTCAAATTGGTCTGACTCCAATCCCGGGAGAAACACTGAAGTTCAAGTTCGCGCAAATTTTAAGTTCAACGTTAAACACTGTCACATATAGAGGCGGCGTCACAACACTAATGTCATTATCGTACATAAATAAAACTGTCAAGTATTTCACGAAAATTACATCGGTCGGCGTATAATGAACGTCTGAACCCGCATTGAGCTAGCTGTCAAATCTACGAGCCGTCATAGTCCGCTGCCATGAGTGGGCCCGCACACATGGGCGCGTGCACGTGTGCCGATGGTCACCAACACACTGACAGCCTCCAGCGGAGCGCGAACGTACGGGCACTCGCACAAACGCAGCTCGTGATTCATACATGAGTCGTGTCTGTGTGTCGGCGGGTGGGAGTGCGAACATGCAGCGTGCTTTTAACGCGGCCAGACGAAATTATGCCTAACTGCAGAACGGAGTTGGGACTGTATCGGTTTTATAAAATGGCTGGTTATGCGCATCTATGTGGCCGATCACATGTGAGATTAGCCGAATGCGTGCGAATGCATGTAGCGCAGCGCTTCGTATGGGCGGGAAACGCTATGAAGAGATGCACCGCTGTCGCTATGATTGGAATCAAGCAAATCATTTCTGTTTGACTCTTTAAATTGTGTTCAATGTTGCGCACAGTTAGCTTGCCACAGTTGTTTTTATACATAGAGCTTTCTTCTTTTATATGTACAGTTGACAAAAACGTATAGGTATAAAAATTAAGTGTCCAGTCATTAAATATCACACGGTCACCCTAATTTGCACGTCAGCAAACAGTTGCGATTTTTATTGTGCAACAGTTCTTTCCTAGTTTCGTATGCAAACATTTACTGTTGGATTTGATGTTTAATACTAGTTTCCTACTTCGTTTTATAACAGGCGATATAATAACGGCTACTGTATTAATGTCAGTCTAGTTTCTACCTATATACTTGAAGTGCTATTGAAATTATTGTTCCACCAAAACTTTATTCAGTTCTTATTCAGCAATAACAGGTCCTAAAACGTGTTTAAATCATAAGCAGATATAATACATACCAACATCAATTCAATTGATTTCATATAATGTAAAGTCACCTCAGACCAAGCGAGACAGAAACCTTCCCTTTGATTTTCAGCTGTCGTACCAACACACGCTTAAATACACAGTTCACGTCTTCGCGCAAAATTGAATTACGACTTTATGTTAATTACCATTGAACTGATAATCGCATGGCGAACACGTGACAATACAAACGATCACTTCACACACACGCGCACATAATTCGCAATTTGAATTTCGTACATATTTCCTTAGGTTCCATGCGGCCAGGAATTCTTTCTTACCTGCAACAAAAACAAAACGGTTAGTTAAAAATGGAACGTTATTCGTTTATCTTGTTCTGTTTTTGAATAATTTGACTTAATGAACGTGATTTAAACTGATATTGAACTTCGTAGAAAGTTTTACTTTTTTCAAGAACTCTACAATCAGGTTTTTTTTTTTACATTTTGCATTATTTGCACAAGTGTGGCTCTACCAACCGTACCAATGGTAACAAACATTTTGCACACACTGAATTTAACTATAAAATAAGTAGGTGACAGTACTTGATCAAATCATGGACTGAGAATGAACTCAAACCTTGCTCTTGCAATTTTGATAAATAAATCTTAAAATCAGTGCATAAATACACTCTCAAAATGTGTGATCAAAGCAAATAACTATAGTTTAATAACCAATTTATTATGACCAAAACCACCAATTATGTAGATATCTACAGTTTATAACGCCATTAAATAAAACAGATTACATTTGCATCTTAAAAAGCTCATAATTTTAATATTACATACTTAAAAATGCAAATAATTTTCACTTTAAAACTAACATCGTTTTCCACACTATAATTAAATGGGTTAAACTGTAATCATACTTAAAAATAAAAGTGATTATGAATTAATAAATTAATTATAATTTATTAGTAATCCATTAAACGTACAATCAAGTATGAGAGAACTGTTTATTCAAATATAGAACAATAATGTCATTCATACTTAGTGCATACTTATCTGGAATCAAGGAAAAATATTTTCAAAAAGTCGTTGGCTTTTCTTATCGCTGACCTATGTCAATATATTATCATTGCGGCTGCGATACGACCACAGGGTCAGGAGTAGAGTTGGCAGATAAATGGGTCAGTGCAACAGTGCTAAGTACTTATAAAGATTTGGTATTGTGGTCAAGTTCAGTTTTATCGGAATTAACAACATTACTTAGGTACTTATGTTTAGAATAAAATGTTGGGTACGTTTGTAGTTTTGTTTTGTTTAAAATTAAGTAGATAATAAAAAATAAAATGCCAGTACCTAATTATTATTTTTTAACTGTGTGTATCTATTGTGTTTTATTTAATAATGCTATCAGGATGACCTATTTCATTTGTTGATACATAATGTCTAATTAGAAGCAAATTATAAGGGATTCATTTTATCTAAAATAACCCAGTGTGTACACATACACTTTTAATTTAGTATGAATACATTTTATGCGAGTTATCTACGTTTTAATAGAGTATTTAATGAATCCCAGATAAAACTTCTTGTAAGTACACCTTGTTTGACGATTAGCGCTCAAAAAGTCAAACATGATTGCCACAAACAAACACAACACGCTACTTATTTCATTTACTTTTATCAAATAGCAAAAAATAATTAATTACTTTGAATCTAAATTACGAACCTTTAATACTGACCGAGATAATAATTGCAATAAATTATGGAAAAATACATAGGTACACGTATAAATTATCGTTCTAAAGTTAAATAAAACAATAAATGTATAGAATAAATTAGTTGTTTGCAATTCGTAAACAAAAGTCGAAGAGAATAAATGATTTAAAAAATTCTTTTATTGCATTTCCCCTGCGTATGAGTGAGTATAAAAATAAACACTTAGATAAAGTCTGTAAACACTGAGGTGAACGGTTTCTCCGGAATTTATGTGAGACGAAATTGTTTACCTGATGAAATTACGTAGAACGTATTTTACACAGCTTTTTTCAATGGCCGACTGACGTTTTAGATAACGCGGCCTTCGTGTGGAAATTTCGCATTTTTCCGAGTAGGTACAAAGCTTTGATGGAGAAATGGTACTCTACAATGTTTGTCAAAATAATTATTTCTATAAATTGGTTTAAACAAAAAACTTATACACGTCAAAATTAAAGTTTTAAAATCTGATAAGTTCGGTGTTTCCTCACTGACTACTCTAAGAAGAAAGACCGATCTCTTTTAAAGACCAAGTTGGTATGTTGTTGCATTGAACATAAAATGAATTCTGGTTATAATAACCATGTCTATAATAATTATAATTATGGTCATTGTTACTTACTTTTATGTAATCCTGAATAAATAAATAGAACTGGTCAGACTGAACGACTTCATTTGCTTTCACCACACCTCTATTGTCAAACAAATCGTGGAAACTGACATGAAGTGCCAACAAAACACGAGCACTCCACTCTAATGAAGACGTTAACAATTTTCACGATCCCTACATGATGTATCTACCGTGAAATTTTAGAAAAATAACTCCCGTCAACTTTAGGAACGCCCTCAGAGAATTATTACATTAATATATTTACCAAACACGCTCCTATTATTACGTTTTCATGTACTCGTTTGCGCATAAATTAAAAAAGTTGTCACTTTTTCTTTTGTCCCAACCCTTATTTGGTATTCATATTTGATACTTTGAAAATACAAAGGGACCACGCATTTTGTAACGAAAACACACGAGAAAAACCTGTTTTACCAACAGACTATGCTAAAGATACAAATTGTGAAAGAGGCAATCGTTCATACAATGTTTCTTTATCTACAGAAACGTCACCGGACCACTGTGGACTCTCCCGCTGAAGGAATAAGCGTCCTATTCTAATGAAATCCCAGCGATCACTTCAATTATGGTCATATTGAATGAAATATGAGTTAAGTGAGGAATATCAAAGGGCGACGCGAGGCTGTTTGTGAAATGTGAACTTTGAAATATGTACAGCAATAATGCACCCTTTTTTAATTTGTACTAAACTATGAACCGTAGCGAAATGGGGTCTCGAAAATATGTTGGGTCGGTTTTTTGTGCATCGATCGATATTTTGCTCAACAACTATGTATTATTGGATAATTTGTAACTACTATTTCGTTCGGAATTTTCGTGTTTCTTATTACTTCCGCAACGAATTTCGTGCGACCCAAAAGTCGAAATGATTGAACCTATCGGGCATTCGCCGGCAGCGGCCGACTCCAATTTAGTTTTTCGGATTAGATACGGCGAACATAATAACATAATTGCTCTAATAACAGACCGTACGGCGGTGCACGCCGTGCCTTACAATTCACTTTCCAAATTGGTTTATTTTTTTACCTCTGCTCTGTCTAAAACTATTATGATTTATTATCAAATTTTCGTGCAGGCAAATTACGGGCTCGTTTTTCGTGAATGACTCTGTCTCTTTCTACTACTACAGTTCTTAGAGTAGAAGACAGGGACACCATCAGAGCTATTGTGTTTCCTTGAAAGCCTTGCGGCGTTATATGGCTGAGACCTGTGGATGGAATGATTTACGATGCCTTTTATAATTTACCCTGTACAATAATTAGTTGGATTAAAATGTTCAGCACGGATATTTCTCAACGTCACCGAGCTTATTAAAACTTCAAAATATTAATTAAAAATTCTTGCTATTCCGGAAGCTGACTCCAAATAAAAAAGGCTACATCTCCATTAAACGCTGGTGGGTATTTCAACTACCAATACGATTAGACAATTTATTTGTTTGGAACATATGCAACTAAACACGAAATATGAACGATGAATTATTTCGAAATGAAATTCAACATTTTGTGCAAATGTTTAGTAGAAACTAAGCTAACAGGAGTACCTACAGCCGTCTGAAATGGTGCAACCGACAAATGTTCATGACGTAGCGGTTGCATTAAACATGAGACCTGCCACCGAGTTACATTTACATATAAAAAACTAACTTTCCACATTTCTACAGTGAATAGTATAAATATAAAACATTCAATAACCGGTTCTGAGACCGTTAACTCATTAGAAACAATTATGAGTACCAATGTCACATGAAATTGATCACTACTTTTATTGTGAACGAAAAAGTTTTAGAATGAATTTACTTCATATAAATTGCTTCGAAATTTTTAGGGTTGCTCCCAGGATTTAAAAAATACTTTCTTTTTTAAAAATAACTCTATGTTTTTGCTTAAATATCACAAGAGATAATTTACATGTTTGATAAAAAATGAGTTGTATTAAAATATGAATCGCTAATGCCTCAAGAGGATCCTTTCAAATTACTTAAAGAAATGCAAAGTTTAATGTTCATTTAATACGAATAAAATATTGGTATAGCCAACTACATTTATTTTTGTATTTACACGACGACTGTTTACGCCTTTCAGGGCTGTCTCAGTGACGTAAAAAGTTTTATTTTGTATCAATCGCGGAAACGATTAAAGTACAGACAGACTTTATGTTACCTTTTTAAGTCAACCGTAGTCTAACCTTGTCGACAAGAACAAGGTAACTATTTTATTTTAAGTTATTATTTTTATAGTACCAAGATACTACCTACCCACTAAGTACCTACCTACTTATAATTTTCAGGGACTTTAGATCTGTGTTCTTATAAGTTCAAAGACAAGCAAAGTGATAACGCTCAAGAGTATAATAATAACAATTAACATATTTTCTTTACTCAACTTAATAAGGTTACAGATATCATTTCCTCCCCACATCGTCTGAACTATGAACTATGTACAGTTTATGTATTATACAGTTCTGTATATGAATACAACTTATCCCACAACTCGGTGTGTTCATGAATATTCGGTTGAGGGCGCCACCTCTGCGAGATACCGCGCGTGGTGAAGCGGAAGAGACCTCCGACAAAGGACTGTGACAATGAGCCCGGCCCGCCATAGGGTTGATAGCACATAATAATGCCAATATTTGCATTCGCTTTTTGTTCTATTCAATTCACGACAAAATTATGTGACACGGGCTTAGTCGTGTCTTTTTATTAATATGACAAACGTGAATATAAATTATTATGTTGTGTATTTATGGTGATATTAATCAAGCATAATTAAAAAAACGTGTAGCCAAAATTGTGATGCATAATTTAGTGATATTTAATTTGGAATCAAAACGTTATGAGTTGTTTTGGGTTGGTAAATAAAAGGACGGTTGTTTGACACAACCCTGCGCTCGTTGGCGCGAGCGTCCAACACCGGCGGCCCGGACACGTTTCAGGATCATGAATTATGGCGCGAGCCGATGTGACTTTTCAATTTGAAATCATCAACCTGGAATTAATTTCATTTTTGAACCCCATTATTTCTGTTATCTACGCGCGAATCGCACAATATGCGAGTTTCGCATTATTGCCGTTTCGACAAAAATATTTTGTGGCAACGCGCTCCACCGATATTGGTAATTTAATTTTGTATAAACCCTTTTGTTTTAATGTGTACGGATTATTGTGAAACTGCAGTGTGGCAACCGCAGACGATCGGTTAACAAAGTTTGTGTTCAATAAATAAACAGTCAATTTATTCTGTATATTTCAACGATAGAGTTCTACATTATTGTTGCATATGGCACAGACTGACGTCGTTCCAAAATTTCAGGAATAGTTGTTCCACAGCGACTTTCACCGACATAAATAAACCTGTATTTGTATCAGGTAGACAAACTAATGGTGAAATGAATAAATTACGTTGAAAACAAAACTAAATCTATCATTATACCAAAAAATAGTGTTCCGGACCCGCTCAGAATTCATTTGTAAAACACAAATCTGTCACTGGAGTCGGTGGCTGTAGGCGCGACTATTCATAGGCGACACTAGTCACTTCCCAGCGGACCGTTGACGAAAACCGAACCGAAATAGATATAACACCAATAAATTAGAAAATAAAGCTTCAGTTTTATTTCTGTGATGCGAGGACTTTTTATTGTGATTATCGGGGGTGTTCAAAAAATTCTTCTCACTTCTCAGCCGCGAAGGTCAACGACCTGAAATTTTTCCTACGGTTCATTGGATGTTTAATTTAAATTATTGAAGTGAGTCAACGTTGCGAATTAGATTTTTTTTCCCGACACTCTAATATTACCGAGTTTTTGTCGCGTATTTTTACTAACTCACGTAGATAAGCACCCACACTATAAATTCGTTTTAATGAGAACGAGTAGCTGTAGTGTAGAGTAAGTTAGTGCTCATTGTCAGCTAAATTATTACAAACATTTACAGCCGGTTAATTCTGTTTGAAACACGTGATCATAATATTAATCCTATCTACAAAATGTATTGTACGGTATTGTAGATACCGACACAGTATTGGTAAACAAGATCCCAATGTCGAATCGCTCTACGTTTGCCAGATTCAAAATGTAAACAGGAATCGCTGCAATACGTAGAACTTCAAAACAAATGGCTAAGACAACAAGCATTACGAAGATACATCCAAAGTGTTACTCCAAAAACTCGCTCAAATCCCAAAAGAGGGACCTTATAACAAAGCTAATATTAGACAATCATTTCCTGTCAAAAGGGAGGCGTGCGCCCACCCCCGACAGATCGGGGGACAGAGGGGGAGGGAAAATACCTCCTCGTCTCACCAGATTTCGCAGTTGCCGTGTTCCAGTGTGAATCTGAATTCTTATTTTTTGCTGTTACAGTGATGAATGGATTTTTAATATCCACTTCCAGCTGTCTCAGACTCAGTAGTTTTGATGAAAAATGTTAGAAAACGGAACTTTTTGTTATCTATCCCTGTTTTATATCGAGTGCCGTGCTTACATGTGGTATCGGATGTTTAAAAAAGCATTGGAAAAATAAATGTCGCCGTCATGTCGAAAGTATAGTATGGACAGGCAACAAGACATCAGCATCCAGACGTCTCAATACTCGACGAGGCTTACGGTCGGCAAAAAACTTGGCGGTGGCTCTCACGGCACGACTCTATTACGAGTCGGCCGCGAATAAATAAAACATGACGGGCCCTTCTCACGTACACATATGTACATATTGTTTATGTATGTGTTGCGGATGTTAACTGATCTTGATTCGGCGTATGTGATTTGAGACGCTTTCACCGCGAGCTTTGGAAATCTTCGGATAACTGGCGCAATTATTTTCAATATACAGACCGTAACTACTGCTGCACTTGTTAAGTCGCACGTTCCAATCATCTTAACGACTAGCAGTGAAATGTGCCCTTAAATGAGTGACTACTTCTCAAAATACCATTCTACATATTCTTCACATAATCTGACCAAGATTATGACTGGTCTTTAAAAGTGACTGTGACTTCTGAGTTTGATAAGAAGAGGAGTCAGTTATGTAATGCCGACCACTCTATTTTCACGCCATCTATTTTTTTTATATGATTGACATTTAAAAGTGTTTTTACAAAACTATTTACAGAAATAAAATTACTTATCATTTTATAAGGCCAATTTTTGCGAGGCTTTATAAGGAGGAAGCGGCAGGATATCAACCTGCAAATTGCAAAAAACGTAAGAGTTGAATTTCACGGGATACCTTAGAGTACCCCACCTTAAATGAAAATTTAGACGCCCGAATATATACAGGGTGCATCTATGAATCTAAATTCTAATCACGTTTAATTAGAACAATGATATTGAAGTCATTGTTTTGTTAGACGAATATAAAATAGGGTAACAACCTGCAAATAGCAAAAAACGTAAGAGTTAAATTTCACGGGATACCTTAGAGTACCCCACCTTAAATGAAAATTTAGACGCCCGAATATATACAGGGTGCGTCTATGAATCTAAATTCTAATCACGTTTAATTGGAACAATGATATTGAAGTCATTGTTTTGTTAGACGAATATAAAATATTGTCTCACAAAAAGTCGTAAACGAAGTGCTAGCTAAAACGAATAAAACTAAATAACAATCGCTTCAATGCAGACAGAGTTTTTCACTTTACGACTGTTTAATAGTGTGACATTTATTGTGAGCCACAACAGTCAAACTCCCACGAATTGACAATAAAGCTTAACAGAAGTTCGAAAGAAATAGTCTCTTGTAAAATATTGGTGTACAACAATAGCTGGTACTGGATCAAAAAATCTAAATCATCAGCCAATTGATGATGCATAATAACAGGTTTCGACACATCAAAGTCCTGTGGTGTTCCATGCAACACTGTGTGTGGCATTAACGCATAGGTCGGCTAATAGCTAGACGACTCTTGCGCAGACGACAATAAAAACATGCGCACGCATTGCCGCTACATTAACGCGCTCGCCATAGTTGGCACCATGCAAACTCCGCCCGCTGGCAACCAGAGCGCATCACAAAGTATCAATAGTGATGGACAGCACACGTCACATCTATCGATAAAACACAACAACTGAATCAATAGCCTTTCAACAACTTTTAAAAACAGCATTCCTGTCAATAAAATCGACATTCCTGCAATTAGTAGACAACTTTTTTCTTGTTGCAAACTAATTGTAAAATGAAAAATCAATCATCGTCACGACAAGTGCTGAAATGATTAATAACTCAATTCGTTAAATGTACTGTGACACGCTACACGCCGACACAAATCAAAAAGTTCCACGCTAGTAAACCAAGGTGTTTCTCGCGCAATGACAGTGGGGAGTGATTCGAAAAGAAACCAAGAACATTACTGATGCTAGAGGAATCAGATTAATTGTCCTCGCGGCTTAAGAATGTAAGCGACGATTAATGGTAGTTGATGAAGTGGAAGAATGCCATTAAACAGAAGCATGCATTGATAATTCGCTGCAGGTGCAAATCAACTATAAATTAAGTTAGTAACATAGTAATGTATTCATGTTACTGTTACGTATGACAGATATATGACAGCTTTCTATCGACTGCGGTTGGCGCTGACGCGAGTGAAACGACAAAAGTAGCATACGTCACTATGCACCTCAGATACAATACGATGCATTTAATCATCGTAGTGAAGTTCTCCTTCTAATATTGTTTTTCGAATTTCGGCTTCAAGACAGATGGTAACAACGGCGGGGAATTTATATTACAATGGCCGCCGCAATCCCACCAATGATCGCTGGCACAGAGCTAACGCGGCTGTTCCTTTGCTTCAGTCTACTTGGCACTCAATAACTTTCGGTGGGTACCAGCGTCGCGAGTGGCAGAATAATTTGTGAGTTCGCCACTACTATGTTGATAATTGATTAGATCTCGTTGGTGAAAGATTTTATGCTAAATTGCAAAAGTGATTATGTTTGCGTCAAAACTGCTGAACAACCAATTACTGCTTGTTACTAAGTGACAAATTAGAATATTGTCAGACGTGTTAACAAAATAATTGCAAAAGTTAAAAATCCCAGTGATAAATTTATCGCAGTATTCAACAATGCCAACAATCTTTGTGATAACTAAATATCAGAAAACTCTATAGAAGAAGTGCACCCAAATACAAGGAGTTTCGTAACAGTAGCCGAAGCGATCCATTAAGCGTGCAACGAAGGATCTGTTATGACAGCAGCATCCAAGTGGTGGCACAATGTGTCAGGAGTGGATGTGGCGCTCTACGACGAATATTTATTTATTTATAACATTGAGGGGCTGTAAATTAGCAGTGAATTTACGGCCAGGCGGAGGAGTGATCGCGCGCAGTTTATTTTCGGCGTATGCGTGTGATTTAAACAGTTCCCGGTGTTCTGCCGTTAGAAATTGAAACCAAACGAAGAAGTATTATGAAGGAAGTGAAACTCTACGCTTTAGTCTCATTCGTTAAGCCAATTAGAATATGATAATCATATCGGCTCAGCATTGGTGGTCGCCGAATTTGCATTTGAAAACATTTATCACAGTTTTGTAGACCCCATTTGTCATCTGCTACAGTAATTGATTTCATGACGTAAAATGCTCCAGTTTAATTTATGTTGTTCTTTCCGAGCTTTCTAGAATTTATTAAAATAATGGTCTATATTTCATTATTTCATTAGCCTAGTCCATTAACCTAACCACAGGAAGTTACATATCAGTTGGATTTCAAGTAATTATTTATTCTGCGACTACCTGTCGAGCTGGCTGATCAGGCTATACCCAAAATAGTAGATCGGCAGACACTTAGTCATCGCTTGGATTCCGGTGTTTATATTCTTCCACAAACTTGTTACGCCTTCTATGGATACTTGTTTCCCTTGAATGTGTTGATATTATTTATGAATTCTTACATTCTCTGTTATGAAAATTTATCGCACATGTATTACAACAAAGAATCGACACTTTATTTTAGTCTAGACTGTTCTGAAACTTCTAGATCTGCAAAAGCAGTGCCATCTATAAAGACTAAACGAAATACTATTAATGAATAATGTAATTATACTGAAGCTGCACTAATCGGTTTAACGTATATACCGAACTGTAAAGCAGATAACAGATCACAAAATGACTCCATTGTATCTAAGTCACGAAAACAACATATCTGAGTCCACTTAATATCATCCGAGGAACGTGACCCCAATCCTTCCGAATTTGGACCTTTCGCAACGTTAGTCACTGCCGCTTCGAAATAATCTTAATGATCCGTTAAGTTGATATAAAACGTTTAGCGTCGTAAAATAGAACCGAGGAGCTTTATATGTCATCGTGAATATGGTCGATAATCCTATTTTATTTCCGTTATCATCGATGGCATGGTCTTATTTTTTTATGATCAGCTTTGCCGAGTATAATCTCTTCCCCCTCATTCTTATATTGTTTTTTATTATCTTTATCAATATCTTCATGTTTGCTATTGATTACAAAAGAGTTTTCTGTATTCATTACAGGTTTATCTAGTCTAATAATTTCTAGCTTGAGTTCTCACCTGGTCAGGTGGTCTGTTGATTAACTAGGTATTTCAATGTAAATAATAAGTCGTAATTTTCCTGTAACCGACTTTCTCAAATGTTTCTGCTACTAGAATATTAAAAAGTATGGAAAGCTGTTTCTTTGTAATACATTGTTTCTAATACGTTCAAGCCCATCATTTTGGTGCGTTAGCAAGTTATTAATGACAGTAATTCAAGATGTATCTGTAATAAACTGTGACAATTAGTTCACAAGGGGCAGGTCATAATCTAGGTCTTAAATATTGATATACAACTCACTAACACTTCTACTTATATGTCAAATTAACTACAAGGAGTTGTTAAACGTTTCTCTAACCTTTGCAAACAGTCCCATTACTCCTTCTTTATGATAACGATCGAATAGAATGGTATAATCGTAAATGTACATCATTGGGCGAGCAAAAACAAGATATATGAAGTACCGGCAATGTAAATAGAACTATTAAAGAATATCGCTGGACTGTGGCAACCATGTTGCCAATGACAGTTTAATGTTTCCTAAAACCATTCCAAACAATAAGCACTTAATTTAAACTTATGCGGCACTTGTTATAAATGACAAATGATTAAAAAACTCTTGGTAATTGATGGGTAAACGTGCGAATTAATAGTAATAGCGATCGATAATGATATATAGCCCGCGAACAAATGTTTGACGGGTAGATTAGCGTCTGTAGTCGGTTTTGTACTGCCATATGATAATGTACCACCTGCTTATTGGGGACTGGCTTTTGTTCGTGGTTTTTCTCGCGTTCGTTCGTGTACTGGATCAATAAAAAAGTATTATTCATCGTTTTGCTCTTGCAAAAACATGCATGCATTCTGCATTTTTTCAGGAATATTTATGAGTCCAATATTTGATGATGGAGAAGTAACTTAAATACATTTTGAAGAGCCTATTTTCAAAATATTAACCTTTTTCTGTTTAATATAGGGTTCTTTATTTTTAGCTCGCATTTCTTCTTTCTTTCGTATCCTACATTGATACATGCACAATTTTGTCGTCGAAACGACAAATAAATTGCAAAAGGTTGTTTGTTTTCTATATTTTTACATTTGCTTAGATTCCAATCGGGACACCTTGCTTAAAGGTCAATACGTTTCTTTGTTTCACTGAACCTTCAACTTTTTAAATGTCGAGGAGATTCTAAATGCAAAAGAATGATGCATTTTACTGACATTTGTACTTAAATTGAATATTTTCGAAGCATTTAAATTCAATCCTATATTGATCTATTCTATTTTCCTGTTAGCATGACAGGACAGATTGGGATCTGAGTCACTGACTGTGTTCTAAATGCAATAAATCTTACTGGTGACTTAAACAAAATGAATTAGTCAAGGAAATACTTACATTGATAATCAGCCTTATAATGTTTCCACTGAACTCATGCTGCTTCTACAGTAGAAAATTATTCTAAGAAATTCAGTCTTTCTGAGTTTCAGTACCTAAAAGGTGTGTTTAACAGAAATTCGTTTCACCAAAATGTACTTGTAAACACAAAAGAATATTCTAGCAAATTCTAGAGCGAGGCGCGAACACGCCGGCCGGTGACATGCTATCGGCCACGTTCGTACGACATAAATCACCGACGCCGCTTGTTTTACCAATAAAATTGATTCTTTCGCGAATCGCGAGCCGTTCGAACGTAAACTTTTCGAATTTTATATTTTTTAATTTAGATATTTTTCTTTTTCTTCTCTTTATTTTTTCAGCGATGACATTGATAGATAGTAGGCGTAATTTGTGTTTCTATTTTTTTAAAGGGTACTTTAATTTGAGTGGGAAATTAATTTTCAAGTTTTCCCAGAAAACAATTATCAGTGTGAGCGTTGTATGGATTCCTAATTCAATTTAAGTTTAACGCTAGCTTGGCTTAAGTTTCTGTAGACATGAAGAATGATGAGCTGAATTCTGGCAACCGTTACATTCGATATTAAAAGTTAACTAATCAAGCTCAAAGTGGTCCAAATTAAATTCGATTCTGTTATACGGCTAAACGACATTGTGACATAAACCAGCTATATTTCATCACCGGATCATCAAATATCTCGTATAAAAACGATGACTTAAAAAACTTGTTTTTGAAATTGCGAATTATACGCCGATACCATAACTCAATGGCTACACATTCGATATCAATGGTGTCGCCCCATAAAACGGGTGCTATTTATCAGTTGTACATAAAAGTGCACGCGTGCCCACCATTGATCAATGAAAAATCGTATCATTGACAATATATCCCTTATTTTCGATAATGATATATTACTATAAGATATAAATAATGCATTGATGCTAATAAACGACTGAATATCGGTTAATATAATATTAAAGCCCCATAGATCAAATCGCGACTTTGTCTGCATTATATCTGCATACATAATGACGGTTATTATCGGTTTTACGCTCGTTTTAAGATTCGATGAAATAATTTATCTTTTTTGGATGCTCATTGTCCGATTTGAATCGTTTGTAGGAACATCGATAGGTATTGTCTACAGCAAAAACGAATTCCTCTAACAATTATTTAAAAATAAATCACACGCTATGTAATAAAAAAGAATAATTTATGTCCGAGAATTAAAAAAACAAGAAAAGGTCGTTCACCTCTACCTCTTAAATCGTCTTATACCTACATCAGCATCAAGACGATATGCAGCCACTACCAAAACTTTTACATTCCTAACCCTCCAACTCCGACAGGGCTCGTTTGTCCTTAACGATACAAGAGTCAAGACACAGTTAGCGCAGAATGTTTTCTACATAGTCCAGTGGTATGGGCTTTATTATTTATTATACGGAAAACAGAACAAACTAACCAAAAGTGTCCACGGTACGGAAGCAGCAGGACGCAACAAAACAGAGTGGAATAAAGAAAATAGAATGACGCGTGTTGGAACAGAGGAGCCGTGGAGTGGTTTTCGTGTGAATGTGTTTAGTTTTTTTTTTGCATAATTTTTGGTTTATAGCCTTTTTGAATCACGTGAAGAAGTGTGAACTTTTGTTCTTGATATATTATTTCGGGTGGGGTGGTAGTTATTAATTGGGGTAAATAAAACAAATCTTGCATAATAGGAGTGGTGTGGTGAAGAGGCACAAAACTAATTTCTAATTTAACGCGTCTACAGGTCCATAGTTCCTTTATAAAGTGTGAGCGAGACAGTAATATCTGAAAAGGAAAGCGTGACAGGAAAACGAGGTAAAAAGAGTGGCATGTACTCGCCTCGGCAGCGCTGTGTGAAACCTCTGGGGACTTGGCAGAACTCACGCCGTACGTAGCAAATACGTAGACAATTATCACGGTAAATCAAGTTTTCCTCGTATGCATCCACTTCTACAGTACCTTTGATAAAACCATAGTTATCTCAAAACGTTCGTAAAATATAACCAGAGATTAAGTTTATTGCGTGTAGGCAGACAAATAGTTATAACAAACAATATTATTTTACACAAATATATTAATATGCAAACGTTATAAATACTGTTTTATCGCCTATTTTATTTATTCTATGCTGTTCAAGTGTTACATGACACACCGTTGGTGTAAATTGATACCTTTATTGTAAATGTTTTAATTAACGATTCCATTTTTTTATGCAACACTGGTGTTTTAGTATATTTTATTAAAAGCTGAATTTAATTATCGTTTAAAAATATAAAGAAATTTTTAACCCTTAAATGCTGTGGCAAGTCCACTCGACCGGTGATCATAACGCCAAAGTTTCTCGCTCGCAGCACATATGCGGCAATTTCTTTTATTTTCTCTACATTTTCCATTTCCACTAAAACGAAAGCGACTTTCCACGGTGACTTTTTTCCACTGAAAAGCTGCGAGGAATTGTGGCAAAATAATAATAAAAAAACAATGAACGAAGAGAAATGGAAATAAAAATTTGCTTTGTCATAAATCATGAAATGCTTCCGGCTGGTTGCTTTATTACAAAGAAAGTTTGTATCAATGTTACGAAGCTTTTATTGTCCACGAGGAAATGAAAAGGCCGCTAATTGTATAGGTGCCTATTACGTTGTTTGTTTACAACATTTTTGTGTCAACATTTTCACCCTGAACATGCCAGAGCTCGTTTTGGTAACGGTGTCAATTATACGAGTGAATGCCAAGATTCGGAGAAAATATTCACGAAAAAGAAAATAGGCTTGTACAAATCCGCCACTATAGGGTATTGTGAGTAAACGGAAGAGCTTAAACCATCGCTCGACACAAATCCCAAGCGGAAAGATTCCATTAAGAAAATCAAAAAAGGTCTGTTCAGTTCACAGCCTGCGACTATTTTCATTTAGCAAAAACAACCCATAAATTGTCATCTTAACGAGATTTCTGTTTTTGCAGTATTCGCACCCTCGAGTGTTCGGATACCAGCAGTTCGGTGACGTACTTGTTTCGTATTGCACGGATTGTTACGTCAGCGGCTTTTGTTAAACGACTCTGGCCGGAGCATAACGATCGCTACATCATAATTCTCAAATACTCGGACAATTAATCATCGTTCGTTAGTTGATTTCATACATTGTTAATAAAGTATTTATCATCAATGTGTGAAAATGTATTCAAAAGTTTAAACTGAGATTTATTAAAACTTCTGCACTCAATTATTTTCTTCGTCTATCCGAGTTGTAGATACAGTACGAGTATGTGCTTTGGCACGCCAAACGGCGCATGCGTGTCAAGACATCAGACGCTGCGCGCGAGTGCGTGCAACCGCTTCGGGTTATTTATTGCCTTACTGATGAATTAGTTTTGTTTATATAGCACCTTTTCATTTGAGGGTTGACTTTTAAAACGCCAATGAATATCTTATTGACTTTTTATTGTTTTAATTTACATTTTATTACACCGCAATTCGAATTCGTATCGGTGAAATAATTTAATTATTTGTGCTACCCGAAGTTATAAAACTTGATTGACTTATTTTTAAAGAAACAATAAAAGTCCAACTTACTAATTAGTTTTTTATATGGTCCTATATTTTAAGCAAATATGTACCTACATATTACTGTCATCGCAATAATGAATAGGTTTACATAGCATTTTATTACCAAATACATACTAATTCATCAGTATTGACTACAAAACAAAACTTAACTACATCTGTACCAAACATTTCCAAACTCAAAGTGGAATAAACTCTAGAATATCATAATTAAAGTGCCGTTTCAGAGTTCGGGTCCTGTCACGTGATACCGTTGCCCAAATTATCCGGGCCTCGTGTCATCTTGTCCCAATCCAATATGGCGCCGTAAATCCTCGCTGGGGGAGACGGGGCGGTGGAGGGGGTACGTCACTCAAACTTTCTCTGTACTCCGTCTTACGTTCTCTTGTCTCGGTCTAGGGGTGGGTACGGACAGACCCTCACACGTACATTTTTTATTTCACGCGGTCACGTCGCGATGACGGGTTGAATTGTATTTTTTTACCTCACAAATGTTTTTGAGTTTTCGAATAGTTTTTTTTTGTATAGGTAATTGTAGAAAAATGCTCAATCATGATTTACGATTTAGTCGTTCAATGGGAGCTTTTATTTAGTTTACGTATAAGCATTTTTATTGAGTGTGTTTAGTTTATATGTGGGTATTTTATCGTAGAATGTCGGTGCTGACGCTACAGGCCCCAGTGCGGTGGTGCGCTTCAAAGAATTCTCAGATAGAGTTCGAGCATCGGGATGAGTAATCTCTTTTGTTTTTCTAAGAACATCGCAGCCGCGCGATTATCGGCATGTTTTCCACACTCAAGCTTTTAAATAAAAATGGTTTTATTAAACATCTGCTCGCGTATTCCGTATATTTGTAATCGAGAACGTATTGTATCGATAAAGCTTTTTGTTATTTTATACACTTAGAAGTAATTTTTCAAAAATGTTAAATTGATGGCATTTGTAGTCGTTAGATAGAAATATTCATAGACGAACCTACCATTACGAATAAATTGTACATTTAGTTTGCTAGCAACATTATGCATCTATCAGTATTCGTTTTGCAAACACCTACATATTTGAATATCAAATGAAATATATGAGTTACATGAAATTTATGATGGCGGCATTCTGCCTCAGTTGTCACTACAACTAGTATAAATTAACAGGCTGAATAAATATCTACCTTAACCATTTACTTCGATACCTGTATTTAAGTTAGAAACTATTATACTTACTACATATTCATTATTATTATAGTATAAAGTATAAACTATAATAATAATAAATATAATAAATGTGAAAGTTTGTATGTTTAGATATTTGGATATTTGTTACGCAAACACGCAAAAACGCCCGAGCGGATTTGTATGAAATTTGGCACACAGATAGTTTATAACCTGGATTAAGTTATAGGATAGGTACTTCTCATCCCGGTACGTTCCCATAGGATAATTTCCATCCCCACGCAGGCGAAGCCGCCGGCAAAAGCTAGTACTGTATAAATTATTCCTTTATTTAAGTAGAAACTATATTCCTATAAATGTCTGTTTCATTTACAAGGCTAGTTTATAGTCAGTTTTTCTGAAACAGGAAATATTTCTTAGTGTATTGTTGGATGGTGATTCAGTATAGGAAAAACGTTGCATGTTAGTGTTAGACGTCAGAGAAAAGGTTAGGTTTTACTCATTAAAGCAACTGTGATATAACAAATGGTTTGATTACATTGAACGTAATTGTTAGAAGTAGGGTGAGATTGAATCCCTACATGGGAAATTGTAACCCACAATATGTACAGCCAAATGTTGTAAGTAGAGATGTCGGCCATATTTGGAGTCGGCGATTAGTCGGTGACTAGTCGGCTAAAACCGCCGACTAGTCGGCCTATTTTTTACTTGTATTAATATGCTTAAAAATGTTAAAGACGGTGATTGAAATGAAATTGAAATCTTTACTGTTATTATTTTTATAATAGAATCAGTTGTACAGTTTACTTTCAGTGCAATCTAGAATAGGATAGGAAGAAACGCCGGCGCGCACTTAAACAATTTTAGAATAAATGGAAAACAAATAAAAACATGTCCTGACAATTCCGCCTGGTTGCCGTTTTCGGTTCCTACGCTTCCCGACCTAGGAACCCAAAAGCGTAGTCACGAACATTACCGATGTCACCCGAACTCAACCGAAAGTAATGATCAGCTTGGCCGACTAATCGGCTGATTAGTCGGCCATTTTGTAGCCGACTAGTCGGCTAGTCAGCTAGTCGGCGAAAGTCTTCGTCGGCCCATCTCTAATTGTAAATAAAGCATTTTATTTTTAATATATACCCAATTTTATTTAACTAACATATTCATTTTAGTAAGCTATGACATATTCCAGTAGTTGCGCCCTGCGGTTTCACTCGCATAAGCCTCGAGTCCGTGGGAACATCGGGTTAAAAAGTATCCTATGTCCTAATTCAGGTCATGGTCTACCGATGTGCAAAATTTTATCCAAATCCGTGCAGCCGTGGTAGCGTGATAGCTTACAAACATTCAAATCTTTCGTCTTTATAAAATTAGTTTAGATGAACCATTTATGGACTACTCATCTTAACACAATTTTTTTTTAAGGTTTTCATGATTTTATTAGATTAATTTTCTTTCATATTGTTTGTAGCTAGATCTAGTTCCTATGAGCGTCCCAAATAAAATATTTTTTTTTTATCTTTACCCACTAATAAAATTAGACACCACAGAAGCTTTTCAATAACCCACCTAATCCAATAATATTGATCAAATTGAGGCCCCATAGTAATCCCACTAAGACTTGCGTGACCAACCCCAGTGTGTAAGACACAAATGAAGCTTCTAGGCATTGCTTTTCAATATACTGACCATCCATCAAGCCGTCTTAGCGCCACGGGGGGCGACTGTATTAGAAAACCTTTGTCAGCTGATGTCTACACCTTTCCGATATAAAATATACGTAGGTAGGTGGTTACAGATGTACCAAGTAAAGTATGCGCTTCGGGAATCATCGTCTGCGTTCGGAAATACGAATGCGCGATGATATGCTACTAATATTATAAATGTGGATGTTGGTACCTACGTTTGGATGTTTGGATGCTTGTTGCTCAATCAAACAAATCGACTCAACGGATCCGGATGAAATTTGGCACACAGATAGGTTTTATCCCAGTAGTACGTTTCCGTGGAATAATTTTCGAACTCTAGGCGGGCGAAGCCGATGGCAAAAGTTAGTCTAAAATAATGTGCTGAATTACAACCACGGAAGCAGGTACTTGCCTTTTTTATTATCATGATTACAATATAATTGATTAACAAATCTATGCAATTACAAAAGACTTCTAAATTTTTGGGAGATAAAACTTCAAAACTGCCAAATCGCACACCTAGATCTAAAGGGAGCTAAGTAAAAAATTGGGAGTTTTGACTTATGCTTACCATTGAATTCCTTAACTCACTATCTATCGACCAATAAAACAGATTTAAAAATAGAACTAGTACTAGTAGAACTTGCAAAGCAAAAATGTGTACAGATAACTTCTCCAGTGCACAGGAACATGGTAAACAGTTTTTGACCTTTTCTGTAAAAAAGTGCTTTTTTTGAGTTAACTCTGTTTAGATCTAGGTGTGCGAAATGATAATTGCACTATTACAAACCGCGGCAGTACAGAACTTAGAAAATTTGCCTCTGTGGGCATTTTGTACTGTGGGGCTTACTCTGTAGCACTGTAGCTAATTCTGAAACACGAAGATCACTTAGATTACCGAAGCGCATACATTTCTGTTTACCTGTACCTAAACGTGAACAGATGCCACGGAAACAGCCCAACGGCCATTGTCGTAAGTGACCGGTCAATGACCGAATAACACGTCAGAATCACCCATTTTCTTTTTCCGAAATGAATGACTAGAAAAATAAAGCCGCATGTAATAAATTAGTATTTCTTTTTTTCAGCGATTAAGCAGTAATTAAGTTATTAAAATGTAAATTACACTCTTACAAGTAAAAAAATAATGTTATTTTAAATTGAAGAACGAGTAAAATACTTCTGCTTGCAAAATGAATAATAGTATCGTTGCACCCGTTACAGTTGCGAGAACTGTCGACATTGCCCGGTCAGTGCGGATATTATCTAATATATTCAGTTACAATGCTACAACATGTAACTGATTATACTTCGCATCAGATAGTAACAATGGTAATTGTTTAATTAACCAACTGAACAGGTAAAAACATTTTTATGGGTGCCATAAAAGTTGAGTGTGGCTATTCCGATAGCTAACTAGCTCATTGCCCGCAACGCAAAGGTTTTGCCTTATTTACTGCTTACTCAGGTACTACGTTTTATAGCGTGATGATATTTTACGAGCCCTGTTGGTTATAAAAATGGGTCTAATTGGTAAATATTATTGAATTAATGATGTATTAGGGAATGTTACTTTGTCTTTTATGTTTCTCTAGGTGGCAATTTAATAGAATTTCAGCCTTTTGTTTTTATTTTACGCAAAAACTGGTGAACTTTAAAGATCACAAATAGATATTTTTATTTAAAGATAACTTAGACATATAAGTTTCTTTAAAGGAAAATCAGACTTAATTCCACAAGTTTTTCTTTTAAAGTAGAAAAAAGACTGTATACATGCTAACTAAAAAAACAGGGCAAAATGTCGATCCAGGATCAGTCTTAAGCAAAGGTGATAATAAATGTTCGTGCCTTCTTATGTGAAGAGACTTTGGCCTTGCAGTGCGATCATAATATGCTGGTATTATTATCCTACAAGTCCTACTATCCTATCCTACTAAAATTAAAAATGTGACAGATTGTATGTTTATATGGTTCGATATAGAAGGTATGACTCCGAGCTCCGCTGCACGCAGCAGTGTTGCCGCAGCAATGCTGCCACAGCACTCTTGGTCCCCATATATTCTCTATAAGTTTATATGAGATTACACTCCGAGCTACACAGCAATGTCGCGGCAGCAATGCAGCGGCAGCACTGCTGCGCGGCAGTGTCGCCGCACCGCCGCGACAGACCAGGGGCCCAAGTCTGCTATTTTTATAAATTCGTCATTTCAACACGATCCCATTGTCATTTTGCTAAACGTTCGTAATCTGCTAAATTCACAATGGTCGATCATTGGTCGGTCAATGGTCTCGTAATAGAATTGTGTTATAATGGCATTATCGTATTGCCATTAATAAAAACCTTTAGTAGAAATGATCTTCCCAAAACGACTACTAAATTTTAACATTTACTCATGCCCGATTTCATTTATATATATTTTAACATATTATTTATTAGTTTATTAGTGTTAAATTTTAGCAGTCATTCATTTGTCATTATGTACGAGATTACCAATAAATGCCATTTCTTTCAATGGAGTGTCAGTGGCTGATCATTGGAAAGTCATAATGACGCCATTATATTAGTCGATTACCAAACTTGTCAAAATCAACAATTATGAAATCAATGATAGACCATTCTGACACTATTGTAATAGCAGACTTGAGGCCCAGTAGTGACGCGTCTGCTGCCGCAGCGATAGTACCTACGTGCATCTTGACAAGTAAATTGGCAACAATAAGATGAATTTCTCTGATTCAGAAGCGTAGACAGCGTGACACTGCTGCCTTGCTGGGAATCAGCGCGGCAGGCAGCACTGCTGCGGCAACACTGCTGCGTGCAGCGGAGTTCGGAATCATAGCTTTAGATGTTGGAAATGTTTGTAACTCAATTACACAAAAACGGTTGAACTTATTTCGATGAAATTTGGCACACATACCTATAGTTTATAATCTGGATTAACACATGGGATACTTTTTATCCCAGTAGTGCGTTCCCGTGGGATAATTACCGACTTCCGATGCCGCTGGCAAAAGCTAGTATTATAATAACTTGACTTTGTCTTTTATTGGATTGTCTTTCAATTTCTTGTTCAAGTCCAAAACGCGAATTCTTAATTACTCTGTGTACAAAAATAGAGCTTAATTTCGTTATCAAAGATCATCTTTACAACGCCATTAATAATTTTAAAGGAACGAATTATTTTCGTGAACAAAACGCAAACCGAATAAAGGCGGGCTAGCAATTATACTTAATAATTTTATTCATTATAAGCATTGTTTTCTGTGTGCGGAAAAAAATGTGTAAGAATTAGAATGCGTGAAACAAAGATTCTGTATTTAGACAAAGTTGTCAATGCATTTTCTGTAAAAGAAAATGACCTTTATTGGATTGCCATAAGGGCTATGTAAAGTGTTAGGGTAAAGTTGTGGATCCGTATTCTGTAGCCTGCTGCGTTTACGAGTAAGTATAACGGTATGGGATCGCGGTCAAACTGAGTTTTGGACGAAGAATTAATTATGCAAACAAAAGCTCGGGTTATTGTTTCTTCTCACAAAGCTGGACATGTTTGGACGTTTTGCGTAATTTGCGGACAAAACAACTGTGTCACATGCTTGAATTTTTTCAAACAGTGATGGGTATTTATTTTAGGAATTGTTTTTGAAAAAAAAGGCCAAAATGAAGACGTTGCATGTTGCTGCTTAATTCTTTGTACTAAATTGTTCAGGGTCGTGATATTTAAGGAAAGAAAATTAATATCGTCAAGTGCTACGTTAAAGTTCGAGGTAAAGCCGTATTGGAGCCGTTCCAGCTTCGTAATAGGAAAAGTCGCAGGTAACGCCGATTGACGGGATCCGAATGAAAATTCGATTAGTTTTACACTGTTTTATACGGAATACTCTTCTTGCAAGATGTACCTAATTAGTCTTGGAGTAAACAAAACACGATCGTAGAATTTAATAATAAAGAATTCACGGGTAATTTTTAATGTTAATCTTCCTATTAATATTTTCTTAATTAGGATAGGCTTATACAGGCGAATTTCTAAAAATTGTGGTGCGGTCATCTGTGCGTGCAGTCCAATTTACTGTTGCTAGTGGCTTTTGTTACTCAAATAATTTATGTGGGCAGTAAAAATATGATTAGCGCGACTGAACACGTCTTGTATTGAGACGTCGCTCAGCGGGACTTTTATGGCCTCATTTGGACTATTTGAGGGCGCTTCCTTGAACCATGACCGACCAACTAACGCAAGACCTCTCAAAGCTCCCATAACAGTACAATCACCAAACAACTAAGGGGCCAAAGTAAACTGGCTCTAAAGTTTTTTAACTTGGTATCACTAAAAGACCGAGCCTACTTTGTTCCGTGCCGTTGTGTTCAAAATTTAAAGCCAGAAATGACTTTGACGTCGTAAACTTTATAGCCGTACTGATGAGCCGTGTGAATGTTTAATGGTCACTTACCAGAATTTTAGAACTCGCCTCTAAACGAATTATTTATTCGAATAAATAAAGTCTCAAATTCTGCGTTAATTAGCCATATTGTCAATGTATACCTAAAAGCTTACGGAGAAATAAGAGATGGCGGTATTATAGAAAAAAAAGACCTAATATCTCAAATGTCAAAATGTGACATTGAGTGATTTGTAGCTAAGCTCCGCCTGTCCCGTGTTTCAAACATCACCGCTCGGGGCAGACAGCTGAGCTCTAAGCTTTGCAGGGACGCAACAGAGTTGCATACCGCCGTCCCCCTCTCTCTCATTGTATTTGCGTATTTCTATTTCACACGGTGGATAAGACTCTACCCTATTCTATAAACGGCACTACCTATCGCTATGCTTACCTGAGTGCTTTTGTAAAAGTTCAACGCTTCTATGCAGTTTATATGTGAAAAGATTTTGTGAGAAGCGTTTGTACTGGGATATCGCGATCACGTACCTATTATGAAATTTTTCTATTATTTTCTGCACTGACACGTCAAGGTGAGTTTTGATTGTCGTGTTTATAGAATAAGTTTTTTGATATTTCCGTTCGTTATTGACAGTTTAGCACAAAGTCGAGTCTACCTTCATGCATCGTATTGTTATTGTTACAAACATTATTGAAAAATTCTGGACTGTTTTCAATGGCATAGGGTTGGTAAGTTTTTACAAGAATAGTTTTATAAAATGATTAGTATGATATACATAATGAATATTTTAGGACATAAATACTGACCACAGTGTCCTTTCCGTATTTTTTATGTGTGTGAGGTGGATACATACCTGAAAAGAAAAACATCAGTATTAGATAAATAAATTAAACAAACTACTTAAATCAATTAATGAAACGTCTGCCTATCCCTGTGTAAGTACATATGGGTCGTGGGTACATTTCTCTTAAATATTTAACCATGGGTCCCTCACCACTTTTTATCGTTTTCACTGTTTAAAAAAAAAAGTTAACACGAGGATTGTCACTGACTTAAGCAAGTGACATACACACATACAACATTATGTCAAATGCACATAAGCATGTCGACCACTGTACGCGACCTAATACTACAGATAAGATATCAAGTAACGCATTTAACGCACTGCATTTAATTGGTTATTAGGCATCTGTTTCTAATGAATGCTGGTCTATGAGCCGAGTCAATTTCGGTACGTAATAAATAGGACGGTGTCAGTGTCAAACTGTTCTCACACGAACTTATTTATGGCGGAGTAAAAAGGGGCTATGTACGGCATTAAAATATCTTATCATGTTACTTAAACCTTGAGATGTATGTAATGGGCTTTTAAACGGATATCTACCACTACAGATATCGTAAAGAGCCTATAGAGACATCTTACGACAAATCAATTATCATCATCATCTGCTTAGCTTTTTCCCAACTATTTTGGGGTCGGCTTTCGATCTACCCGGATGTAGCTGAATACTAGTATTAAACATTGAGTGACTGCCTATCCGGCCTCCACAGCCCAGTTCATACTGGGTAATACGATACCCCTTGGTAAGTCTTGTTGTCACTTTCGGGCTTCTGACGACCCGTAACGACTATCAAAGATTTACGAATGACAGCCGGGACTAACAGCTTAACGTGCTTCTGAGGCACGGATAGGTCTTGGTATAAGGATGGTCACCCATCCACGGACCAAACATTGTGGCTGTTATTACTGAGCCACTTTACGACGGACATTTGCTTTTACCGAGAACATTAATTAAACCCAATGGAATCACCTAGTTACTCAGTTGTCAATACATCAGATTATGTAAAGCTTTATGGTCCACTGTTTCCATAATTAGAGAGCCAAAATAACATGTCAAAGTCATCAAAAATCTACAAGTTTTCGAATATAACAGTAGGTAGGTACTTCGTTCCATCAAAAGTTTTAAAGTTTACTCCGCCAGACAGATGCTCGGTCACCCAATCTGTCTCAGGGTCCAAGATATAAATAGCGTAGCTTTAAGTAGCAAAGCGCGCCGACTCGGGCCCTTCCGCCGATAAGATCGCATTAGGGCGTAAAGTAACCGAACGCTACTGGTTTTTGTCATATCAATATAGATATGTATTAGATTTAGAAAGGTTTGTTGAAGTGGCTTAAAAAAATGAAGCTTTTACATTTTAGGCTGTAAAGGAAAAGTTTAAATCAAATCGGTTTCATGATAATTATCATGAAACTTACTGATCCATCAGTCAACGTAAATATACTTTTAGCCTATGTAAAATTTAATTCATAAAATGTCGATAGCATTTTGTTGTTATGGTCGTACCATGCCCAAAAGGATTCCAAAATATTTAGACATCGATGTAACCGATAAACCTAAAATCGATTCCGTATCGTTATTTCAATTAATGACTTCTGATTCGTCCCATATAGCATGAGGAAAGGGAACCAATTTAAAAGAATTGCCTTTTAAAGTCGTTCGGTCAGAAGCCAAGCCACTCAGTTTTAAAGTGACTAATGACTGAATTAATAGTAATCGCGGAGTCTTCTCCGCGATTACTATTAATTTACTTTTTTTTCACATTATTTCTTTCTTCTTCGTATGCGAATACGAAGTCCTTTATTTATCACCTCATGACGTGATTTATGAAGAAGGAATTAACAACGATACCAAAGAACGAGATTACTAGAGGGTTTAAAAAGGGGCTTGTGGCTGAGTAAAAAGACCCGCGCGTATCAGGTTTGGTCAGCTATATTTGCCTCGGTGGGTCCATGGATGAACCATCTTTTCATATCAAGAACCCTCCGTGCCTCGGAAATCTCCGTGCCCTGGCTGTCAAACGTGGATCTTTCACAGTCGTTTAGGATCGTCAGAAGCCCGAAAGTCTGACAGCCAGTCTTACCAAGGGGTATCGTATTACTCAGTAACTAGGTTGTAGAGGTCAGATACTTCAGGTAATCGCTTCACGTAAAATACTGGTATTCAGTAGGCAGATGATGATGATCAAAGAGTAAGTTTACGAAACTTATTCAGTAAATAATGATGAGTTCGTTAGTAACACAAACCGTTTTAAACGCTTTGCCGATGTAGTTTCACGTAATACTAACTTTACAATATCCTACTGTGTCATCAGTCCGCTAAGACAGCACTAATGCGCAAAAGTGTTTACTGCATGGCTCCTGTCATATATGATAAAATAGTTGTTGGAAAGAATTGCCGCTATCATTATTAAAAAAGCGGCCAAGTGCGAGTCGGACTTGCCCATGAAGGGTTCCGTAGCAGCAAGTAACATAATATAAAAGTTCTTGTAGTTCGTTGTAACTTTGATCGATGTTTTAAGAATTTTACTTAGGCACCTATTACAGATTTATTATTAGAAAATAATGCTTCACGGTTTATGCAGCATAAAAATTTAAAAAGACCATTTAATTTCATAAACATAAACCTTATGGTTTATGGTTATGAAATTAAATGGTCTTTTTAAATTTTTATAATTGAGTTGATTGAATGAAAGGTAAATTGCGGTTAACGATTTATGACGTATTAAAAAAAAAACTGAAGACCTATCCATAGATGTCCCATACTTATGGGTTTGATGAAAAAACAATTTTGAGTTTCAGTTCTAAGTATGGGCAACCCCCAAAATGTATTGTTTTTTTTCTATTTTTGTGTAAAAATCTTAATGCGGTTCACAGAATACATCTACTTACCAAGTTTCAACACCATAGTTCTTATAGTTTCGGAAAAAAGTGGCTGTGACATACGGACGGACAGACAGACAGACATGACGAATCCATAAGGGTTCCGTTTTTTGCCATGTGGCTACGGAGCCCTAAAAAGGCTTTGAAACTTTTTGACAATCAAATATATACTAGGTATCGCGTAACAGAATTCATGACTAAAGAAAATTCTGTCTATGATGTTTGAAATAAGAATTTTGTTTGTGTTATTTTTTTTTTGTTCTATTTGTTAAAGTATATAGATTAGTTTAGCGAATGAGTTTATAATTTTGTAACTTTTGCATGCTCACTGATAAAATATTGCTGAACTTGTTATCTATATCACCATGTACCTAATGTATCTATAATGGCAAAAAAAAAAATATCTTTTTGGTGAAAGCCTACAATTTTAGCTTAAACCAATAAATTAGAGCAGAATTCAAAAGAGGCAATCATGATCAGAATGGTCAGGAAGTATCCACACCTCTTTTTGGGAACGGTTCTTGCGTGAGCGATCGAGTGAAGGACGGAACCTGGCCGGTTCACGGCGAAATAAAGAATGATTACATCGCGAAGGCGATAACTCCACAATCGCATCCTGGAATCAAACACGTTTCGTACGAAACAAACGCGAACGCTTCAACGATTTACTCAGGCGATTTTTTACGTCAATTAGCTTTGAATCCGGAATAAGTAGTGGAATCCCTGGACGTGTTTCAAAACATTCTATTTTTATGTTCCTTGTCTCACAAGTCTCAATTGACAAAGGAATACTTGTTCACACTTTGATGGATAAATTTATTCTTCGGAGAATCTTGGTAAGAGCCTCCTGGAAGGACAAGATCGGAATTGTATATTACCTTTGAAACATTGTTACGGGAACTGTTTATTGGTAGTAATGAATGGTTATTAATATTGAATAAACGCCTCGGTTTTATGACCTCTACTGTTACATTTATATGCCTGTGCTCATGTGTGTCATAAAATTATGATACTAGATTATCGTTAATACCGATATCCGTTGCTATAAGCTTGTGGCCATCAGCATTCATATCACTAGCGTTTTGAATGTCTCGTAGCTATAGATTACTCTGTGCAATGGTATCAGTGATCATAATAGACATTGTAATTTTTATTGGGATTGGAAGAATTCTGTTTGCCGTTCTGTTGACATTACATTACTAGATGAAGCCATACAATATTGTTATAACCTTTTCGGCAGCTGTATAGCTCTATTCTAGTGTATAGCATTGTTAGCCGAGCCCCTAGCGAACACCTATCGAGTGACGTCACCGGAAGTGGCGTGGGCGGGAAATGAGATGCCAGTGTGCACGACGCCTTATGTACGCACGTTGGCATTAACCTTTATATATATTTTGTTATTTACCACTGCGTTCTGCATATGTGACTGGTCTATTTTGAAATGAATATAAATTTTGTATGAAAACCTGGAAAAACAGTTGTACTCTTATTTAAAAAAAAAAACACTTTTTATGGATTCGATTCAGAGGAATTTACGACTCATAATTATTTTAAAAACTTTGTTCAAGTGTTTAAATAGTAATTTTATACAACAGGCTACTGACTTAAGAAACGCAAAGAATACAATTATGAATTCAGCTCATGAAGTTTAAAAGAAAGTTTATGGGCATTTTATAAGACCGCTTGAAGACCTTTATAAAGACAGTTAGTTATACATCGCTTTAAGCCCCGTCTAAATGAATGTAAGGGACAGCTTGAAGTGCTTTTTAGATGGCTAGGTACAACATGGTTACGACAAAGGTGTTAATAATAAGTCATTGTTGCCGTAATAGGTGATAATAACTTTAATACTATTTGAAACATAGTCGACTTTGCACATGCAAGTATCAAAGTCAAAATGACTTACCAACTATTAATTACAAATGAACATGAAATTGTTCACGAAAGCAATGTTGGTAGCAGAGCAACTTTTTCTTCATGCAATATAATTGCTAATTTCGTGTGAATTTAATAGCTCTTCAGAACATAGATCGTTTTGACCGTTAAGCTTGGGACCGCCCACATCCTACTCATATTTTTCATTGGGATACAATATGGCAAGGCAGCTGGTCATTGGTCCGTGTTTTTGATGCAGTTTTCTTTTGTGTTTTTTTTAGAAAGTTCGTGGGAATAGTTGGATATATGAATACTATAGTTTTGCTATGTGCATTTGATTTAAATCATTTGTTCGGTTTACTATAGACTATATTAGCTTGAACATTATAAACGTATATAAAGAAAGTTTGGGTAATTTTCAAAAGGGTAGTAAGTTGACGTTTCCTTATTGCTAGAGGAACAAAGAGATCGAAACGTAATATATTTTTGTATCAAACCGGTATTTACATGTTATCATATTTTTGTGCGTACTCTCATAGTAAATGCCGCGATATTAGAACTATGTAGATCATCAAAACAAAATGTGACATAATTTTTTCCCCAATTTCCACTTAAAGCTAATCATATCGTTTACCCAAATATTCTGTCCGTATGTCCCACCCTACCTGTCTTATTGGATAAAAACAATAAAGGAAATTGCATTAGGTCCCCTACTGATTAGAGACCCAATCTATTTTAATGTTGTTTCGTCCGTCGATCAAACACGCAATCATGTGTATAAATTGAGTACATAAACAAATTAGATTCTGTGTTTTCCAAGAAATATAAAATTGGTGTTTACCTAAGGCTCTTTAGTTTGCTTTTCTTCCTACCAGTAACAGTAATAATAACAAAAAGATGATTATTATCTTTGAATGGGATGGGATCATTTCAAAAGCCAAATCCTGGGTGCAGTTAAAAAAATTACTGAAAATCACATTAATTATTTTCTAACACTCGTAGATCAATTTGTTTTGCATTCTACCGATAAACAAATAAATCAGCTAAAACAAAATCGAATCAAACTTCGTTAGCCCAAGCATTAGAACCTCCGTATTCTAATATCGTATTCTCGTCACATTTCTGGATCGGTGCCTCTTATTCCGTAGGCGTTAAATCCACTAATACATTTTGGGCTCACTGTCGGCATCGGCCAAAAATCAGGGCGAACCACGCTGCCCTGCATAGCAAACAGGCCGAAGTAACCCACCATGTTCCTTACTCAGACTATCTACACACTCTTACATTTCCATTGACTGTGCGGTTGAGGGAAATCGATTGCAATCTCCTTCCGACAATTCAATGGAGTGTGAATGATCAGTTTGTGCGATGAAATCGTTTTGATTGTCGTAAAGCTTTGCGAAGTGTTCTTTACTGAGACTATCCACACGCTGTAACATTTTCATTGACTGTGTGGTTGAGAGAAATCGATTGCAATCTTCTTTTGACTATTCAATGTTATCTGCATTATCAGTTTTCTCAATAGAATCGTTGTGATCGTCAGACTTGGGATCCGTTTTACCAACTTCCGAAGGAGTTCCTAAATTACATACAATTTGGGGTCGCAGTAAGTGTCTATGTAAATGTAGGTTTTCGGACGGCTCTAGTTGGCTCGATGTCCCTTGGGATCGTGCTAATCCAGAATAAAGGTCTGTTTTGTTCTTTGTGTTAAAGCTGATTTGATGTGTTCTTGATCAGTAACGTGTACAAAATTATTATGTTAATCATTACGTTTTTGTTTGTGCTTAAGACCACCTACTTGGTCAAAATCAACCTGCTTAACATTTTGCCTCCTATGTTGGAATAGGTTTTCATTCTAACTGGATGCAGCTGAATACCGGTATTTTACATGGAGTTATTCCCTATCTGACCTCCGCAACTTAGTTACTGGGTAATACTTTACCCCTTGTAAGTCTGGTTGTCAGACTTTCGGGCTTCGAATGACCCGTAACGACTGTCAAAGATGCACGAATGATAGCCGGGACCAACGGCTTTAAATTTCCGAGGCACAGAGCGGTCTTAGTATGTAAAGATGGTCACCCATCGACGGACCAACCGCAGTAAGCATAGTTTAATCTGATCCGTGCGGCTGTTAATACTTAGCCAAAGGTTTAGTCAATAATTTAATTATTATTCAATACCATGTGTTTATAGATCTACCGTTACTCTACAGGATAAGTTTTTAACCAGTGCGCAAACTGTAACCATGAATTCAGCATATCATTCTCGCCCCGTTAGCATAGAAATTTTTCGTCGGTTAGGTATACAAAAAAATAATTGCTGTTCCATACATTATGACCGCATAGGTATTGCACTTTTCTATGAAAGAGCTGTTTTTTTATATATAACCGACGAAAAATTTCCGCGCTGGGGGTCTACAATGATATGCTGAATTCATGGTTACAGTTTACGCACTGGTTAAAAACTTACCCTGCATAATGGTTTGTAATGACAAAGTCCCTTTTGCTCTATAAAACGGATTCTTATGAAGCATCTGTCAGTTTATGTTTACTAAGTATTCAGTTTACACAATGAAGCTTAATTCTCCTTTACAGCTGACATCAAAACATTCGTTATGTGCTGTGAATAAAAGTAATGTCTCAATAAAATTAGTCAAAATACCACTTTTAGAACACAAAAGCATAATACCCGAATTTATTGCGACAATAAACGGTAAAGCATTTATGAATATGTTCATAAATGTCTTGATAGTAACTAGCATACATACATTTGAATCCTAAATAACATACATAAAATAGTTGGCGTGTCCCACTATAAGAATTTCTGTTTGCAGTCACGCGATGGATTCCAAGTTGTCTACATAGAAATAACATCATTACTAGACAAACTTACAGTTTACACAAACTTTATAAGCTCATTGTTTTATGTCATATGTACTTCGTAGGCGTTGTTAATTACTTTGTAGTTTGGTAGAGCTTCGAATTTTGAGGAAGGATTTTTTTTTCTGAATAATGTCTTACCATTATTGGGTATATTATACACGTATAGAATATCTAGAAATAAAAGTATGTACCAAAAATAATGTTATTTTGTAAAAGCTCCTATGTGAATTTCTAAAGAAAGATATCTAAGCTCCCAACAGAAAATGTCAACTTGATATCATTAATCGTGGACTGAAATCATTTACAACTTCCACTAAACATGCTCCAATAACATAAACCAACCCCGAACTGATTGATAATGTCCCACAAACTGTTCCAAGTCCTTGAAACAAGCTGTACCAGCGTCGGGATTCCCTCGGTAGTCAGCTGGGCTATTAAATCCTACTTTACGACGCACTTACCGCGCTCAACCGGCGACCGTTTATGCACTCGTAATACTAACCTTAATTGGCATATTGAGATTATAGCCTTGTAATTGGTTGTTTTATGCTTGTATTGTAGATAACAGTCGTTCTCAACGGCCTATTGATTTGCAAGAACGTTTTTGTTTTTGTTTACATACGTCAATGGCTCATTACGCGAACAAATGAAGCCGTTAAAACACTTGTAGGTTGCATTTAAAATAAGAATGCCAGTAGTTATTGTTTTAGTATGTGATATGAAAACGTTTTTATTGGGTATTAACATGGGTGCTTAAAGTTGGAAGCACATTTCGTTCACACTTGAACTTACACTGGTGAACGCGAAGGAATGTAATAAAAGCTAAACCAAAGCTTACAAATTGTAGCTGTTTTAAAAAACACCACGAATAAAAAAGCTAACCGTAACTACCTATTATTGGTTTTTTCAGAGCCGGTTGAAAAAATGATAGCGATTTTCAATTGCAATTCAGTCGCCATTTTCACATATCCAGACACTCGTACAATATCTGTTTCATGTTTTTACATCGTACACAGGCTGGCCGCGTAAATTCGAAATGCCTGATTCTGGCGTACACCAGTATTTTAATTACTCGGTTCGAGAATGATTTATATCACAACACAGACGCGAATGGCACTAGACTTTGTTGTGGTGATGATTTTATTTATGAGAGTGCAAAATGTTCAAGTTTGCAGTACCCGCTAGCCAGTAGTCCAAGAAATAAATCTAAGTGTTATTAAGTTCTCAGAATTAACATAAACGATTTCAGATAAGCGGACGCTTAAAGTATTCATTTCAATTATATGAATTATGAAGTATCACAAACCGGTAACTAGAGCAATCACATACCATACGAAACACAGATTTACGAAATTTCGTAAAAAACGTACGAAATCCGTGTCCATTTCGAAAGTGTTTCGAAATATGGAAGTCGTTATATTTATGAAGTTTAGACACGGTCGGAAAGGAAATTGGACTAGAAAATAAAAATAAAACTGTTTGTAACGGGGTCACGGCCCGCGGGTTCTCATGGCATCAGCATCAGTTGCTTAACGTGTGTTTGATAAGCTACATATGTAAGTACGTACCTAAATACATATGTTTAATGCCGGAACATTCTACAATTTACATAAAAGACAAATTTAGAAAAAAGCTTACTTCAATGCAAGGGGCCTAGAACAGTGCCTTGTGACATTCTGCGTGGAAGACCTAGGTTATATTAATAAAATATCGCTATCATTACAACATTTTCTATTTTAGGTCTTGATTCTAAATGTCATGATTTACGCGATATGCAATTCATTGTACAGTCAATATGGAAACTATGCCTTGTATTTCAGCGATGGCTGTCGAAAGGCTACGTCAGGTCTCAGTCTAATTTAAAGGTAAGTAGAACAACAATGGCATATTATTGTAAACTGATAAATAACAAAGCTTCAATGACGCTCGCTTTCACCAACCACCCTCATAACAATAGCTCTTAAATGCCAACACGATACATTTTGCTGTATCCACGAAAAATCGTGTACAAAAACATAGCAACGTCTTGCGCAAACGCATTCACGTGAGCCATTGTTATAAACATTTTTGGGAGCTTTCGTAATATCGTAGTATACCGTTAGGGACACGCGTCCAAAAGATAAAAACTAGTCTAGTTTCTTTTCTTTTGTGATGTTCCGAACAAAAGGGCAAATATGATTTAGTGGTTGTCCCATTCTTTAAGAATTCGAAAAAAACACTTTTTTTAAAGAGGATTTGTTTTAAGCTGTTGCGTTTGCGCCTTTGTGATAAAATGTAGTTTTTAAAAATATATTTTTCTTGTCGACAGCTCTGCGAGACGTTTATTGAGATGTGAACGATAAAAAATTGAGACACATTCATCGAATTCCACGCCAATCGTAAATTTTCTTAGTACCAACTGCCATTTTTTCATTAACATGCAATATGTTCCAAGTTTAATGTGAATGTTTTATACTTTATCTTAAATACTTTTGAGTTTAACTTCATTGTTTATTTTGTAGCAAAGATAGAAACGATTATTTGTACTCTTTTTCTCTGACGGACAAAATTCCCATGGGCTTAGAACACCGCTAATACAACATTAAGCTCCAAATTAGGTAATCTGTATGTGTGTATTCAAATTTGTATGAGTTTTCCCTTGTTGGAAATCACATGGTCATTTGATATTCAAGCTTTATTGTTAAAAAGTGTTACCTACTAGAGTTATTTATCGCTAGTAAATAACTACAACAAAGTTGTCATGTAAATGCCTTGTGGTTATCTCAACCTTAATGCGTATTATGAAGACTAAAACAATTTATAAACTCACAGCACATTAGGTGAAACACAAAACGCGGGCCGGTGGCTGTGTGCGAACGATTAATCAAACTTTCGACGCGACTCCGCTGCATCTCAATTGTTCGCTGCTAAGTTTCGTGGCTATATTCAAAACAATTGCGAGCCGTTCGATTTACGATCGGCATTTGTTCGTGCTAAATTTAAATTGTTAGGCTTGGGACAAACAATTTGCCGATTGCGAGCAACGGAGTGGTGTCGGTCGGCACTCGCCTCTGCCACCTAGCGTGATTTAGGAGTTTGCCGCGCGCTTAAATCATAGCGGTGTCGTCTTCGAGACCGGAATACGTATGCTTTTTGCATTTACAAAGCTTGAATGTAGCCACCGTTGCACCGGCCATCAGTTGCCACATCGCTCGAGAAATATGGTTTGTTTTGGTTCTGTTTAGACGTTCCATATCCGAAGATGTTAGCCGGTGTAATTCATTCTTACATGTTTGTAAGCTGTTGGTCAATAATTTGTTATTAATATGTGTTTTATGCTGTAATTATGAACGTAAGCGTGTATTACTTGAATTTATGTACCACAACTTGATTTATAAGGCTTAAGCCGTGTAATAAAGCCGAATTTAATATTTATGGTCCGACTGGAAAGTGTAACAGTGATCATATCGCGATAATGGCGATGACTCTTAATGAGATGTAGACGGGCAGCAGACGTATCATTACCGTCAGTTACTTACCTAGAATTACTCACGGTAGGTAATCTAAAGCGGTATGAACAGTAGCGATCTCGACTCGGCGACTTAAACTACAATCACATTGAATTCATACAAAAACTGACCCTGTATTTTATTCGTATGTAAACTATAGACGCTACGGTGCCGCTATATTACATTATTTTGTACTATAACAATAAAAAATACTAATATTTTTCTCTCTACAGAAGATATACAATTTTGTACTAGAAAAAGAAAGAAACTATCACTGTGACACTCGTTTGTCTATGTAGTGGTCCAGGTAGGAGGAGGATTTGTCGAACTTATTCAGTTTCGTGCGTGAGGTCGCGCGAGTTTATAGCGCGCGCGTGGTCGCGTGGTCGCGTGGAGTCGCGCGAGGCGGCATGGCGGCGGGCGACTGGCGACTGTGGGCGGGCGGCGCGTCGGCCGCGCGCGGCGCACTGCCGCCGCCGCCGCGACGCCGCCCCACACCACCCCGCGCCCCACGCACCGCTGATTAAAAATTCTTACCAAACTTTCTTCTCGGGATAGCCCCCAACTTCCCATAAATGGTTTCTTTGTAAGCCACTTTCTTCCACCTTGACGGGATCCCCATTTAAAGTTGGGAAGTTGGCGCGTCAAGGAATGCCGTTTGAAACGGTAGCTTGAAAGTCTTGGCTAAAATGAATACTTAATTTCCTACTACCGTACGATACATACGGTAGCTAAACACTATGTGTGTAATAGAAATGCTACAATTTCGGTAATTACAGCAGTTAAATTAAATTACAGTGGTGTAAGAACATGAATACTTTCTATAGAAAGTTTCATTAGTACAAAACTAGCAACCTATAATATGCATATGTTAGTAAACTACGTGTTTTATGTATTTGCGTACATAAATGCCGGGTATGAGGTATTTGTCGGGCGCCATTAAGTTTATTACAATTTTGTAAAACATTTACGAGGCTCGCGGAGAAGGTGGTCGAAGCCTTTGTTGGCACGTAACGTTTACGTTTAGTTTACAACAGAAAACTATAGAAACGCTGTAAACGCGCCTTACACCCGATTGCCCCCGCAACTTAAGTGCCGGCCGGATTAGAAATGTGCCGTATGTATAGTCCGGTACATAGTAATAACTTATGGGATAGATATGTAAGTACCCAGAAAACAATCAGTACTAAGTCGTTACTGTCAAGTCTAGGGTTGAAAGATAACTGCATTTCATGATCTTATGACTGCGTCCGTCAGCGGAGTTTGACTATTTACCATCAATACGCTAAGACGAAGAAAAGCTCATACAAAGAAATAAGGGAAAGTAGCTATTTAAGTTATTGAAAAACAATGCTGTCCGAAAAGATAATCTAATTCAGTTAAATTACCATTTATTATATTCAGTTAAATATATAAAAAAATGTGAAATCCTGCATATAAGAGGTCTACGGCGTAGCAGTAGGCTACGCCGTAGACCCTATAATACAAAAATTACTTATTTTCAGTTATTAATAATCCAAAAACTGGTCTGCTTGAAAGATCTTTGAGCCAGTAGTGTTATATCTTCCTCGAGGAACACGAGAGCTGGAGTCTACTGGTGACCGAAAGTCGAGGATCTCATTAGGGCCCGAACAAGAAAAGTCCCGATGCAGTCATCAATTTTTAAAGTATTTTGTTTTCATACTTTTTTATTTACTAATAATTTTCTACTACATCAAGTTGAGCAGCTGAAATAGACGAAACAACATCTTTATCAAAAAACGCGAATTAATAAATCGAACATCAATCAATGCTTTCCTATAGATACGGCCATGGCCCGCCACCTACGGCGAGCTCACAAAAGACCCCTCTAATCGCCCCCGACTCCCCCCTCACTTCACCCCCCGGAAAAGCGTGACGACCCACAAATATAATTTTAGGTAAAACTTTCCCCCGATGGTTATGCCGCCGAGCTTGGGTGCATTAAATAGGTGACGTACTTTTATAGGGATGTGATGAATTAAAATTTTAAGATTTTTAGGGTTGCTAATGCTTCGGAAAATGTATTTGATTAATGACTTGAGTAAGTGCGCTTGTAATTTTGGTGGAAGTGAATTACTAAAATAAAAGACTAGCCATACAAAAGTTTTTTTTGGATAAGCTTTTGTCAAATATTATCCCACGGACACTTACTAACGGGATAAAAATGTCCTATAAGTCAATCCAGATTGAGTAAAAAATATTCGAAGATCCAAACATACAGACTTTAACATTTACAATATTAGTCGGATGATTGGTAGAAGGATAGTACAGAGTAGCGATACATTTTTTATGGGTTATAATGAAAAATGGCGATAATGATAGGTATAATATTTCTATGGATATGTGAAACCGCAGTGTTTCAAGACGAAAGTCTTTGAATAGTGTGTGTTGCCAGTGATGACCTATCGTACAGAAACGTGGTCGCTCACAATGGGCCTTATCAGAAGGCTTAAAGTTACCCTAAAGGCAATTGAATGGGTTACGCTCGGAGTTTTCCTACGTGATCGAATCAGGAATGAAGAAATCCGCAGGAGAACCAAGGCAATCGACATAGCCCAAATTGCCAAACTTAAGTGGCAGTGGGCAGGGCACATAGCTCGCAGAACAGATGGCCGATGGGCCCGCAAGGTTCTGGAGTGGCGACCGCGTAACGGAAGACGTAGAGTAGGAAGGCCTCCTACAAGGAAGTCCGATGACCTTGTGAAGGCCGTGGGAATACGCTGGATGTGGGAAGCACAAGACCGGTCGAAGTCACGCCTGCTATTACAATAGTGTCAGAATAGTCTATCATTTATTTCAAAATTGTTGATTTTGACAAGTTTGGTAATCTACTAATAAATGACTTTCCAATGGTCAGCCACTGACACTCCATTGAAAGAAATAGCATTTATTGGTAATCTTCTACTTAATGATAAATGAATGACTGACTTAGGCGGTAATCTGCAAAAATTTAACACTAATAAACAATATATAAAAATATATGTACGTGTATGAAATCGGACATGAATAAATGTTCAAATTTAGTAGTCGTTTTTGGAAAATCATTTCTACTAACGGGTTTTATAATAATGGCAATATGACAATGCCATTATAACACAATTCTATCACGAGACCATTGACCGACCAATGATCGACCATTATAAATTTAGCAGATTACGAACTTTTAACAAAATGACAATGGGATCGTGTTGGAATGACAAATTTATAAAAATAGCAGTCTTGGGCCCATGGGAGACGTCTTTCGGCTGAAATGATGATGTTGATGGTGATGTGAAACCAACACGGACAGAATTCCCCGAAAGATCTGTAAATATAGGTATTTCACAGGTATTTGTACATTGAAAACTACCTACGCAATAGCTTGAAAGTTACAAAGGGTAATTTTATCGCTAGCATAAGCATACCTAGCCTATAACGCTTCCACCGCTGGGACGCCTCCTCTCTGTGAAAGGCAGTAGGCCATTATCCACCATGCAGGCCCAGTGCCGGTTAGTAGATGTCACATATTTTCGATTTTTTGTATCTTAGACATGCCAGTTTCCTCACGATATTTTCCTTCAACGTTTTGAGAGCATTGGTGAATAAATAATTTACACAACGTAAAGCGACTGGCTGGGTCAGAACCTACGACGTCAGTCACGACCGTTATCACTGGGCCACCACTGCCATTTCACTGCCAAAATAAATTTAAACAGACAAACATTGGAAGGACTGAAGAGAGAAAGTGGAAGTGAAATGAAATTCAGTTATTATTTGACAAGTAATTGCAAAACGGTGAAAAAAAACATCGTGAGGAAACCGGCATGTCTTAGAGCCAAAAATTCCAAGACATGTGACATATACCAACCAGCACTGGGCCGCGTGGTTTATTATGGCCCACTCCCTCTCACAGAGAGGAGATCTGTGACCCAGCAGTGGGAGGATTATAGGCGGATTTTGTATGTTATGTAAGTAATTGCGATCAATACTATTCAAAAATCGCACAAAGAATTCTACGTACAGAAACTACGACAACATTACATAGAGAAATGTGTGACGATCCCATTCTCTCTGCGCCTAACGAACATGGCATGACGATTGTTTCAGCGATCAATCAAACCCATAAATAACCAATATCTTGGCTGTATTTACTGGTCAGTGACGTCACCCGCTCGTCCGCATCTCGTTTGACAAGCATCCGTCATCGAACCGCGGCTCACAATGTTAGCCGCAACTGAAATAGTGACGTCACGTCGATTGCGAAAACTAATGTCGAGTAGTCGTTATATGTTGGGATGAGTTAACGATTACACCTGTAAAAAAAAATGCTAGTGTGCTGAATGAGATGACGAGATTTATTTAACAAAATATAGGTATGGGTAATCTTGATTTGAAATAATTTCGTCCGATTATCATTTCAGGTGGTTTTCATGAATTTCCACTTGAGAAGAGAAAATTTGGCCTGCAGTATCTAGGTAGAAATTTACAATCTCGCAAAAGATTTCCATTGATTTTATCACAAGCTTTCATCTTTTGAAGATGACTGCTTTATTTTTGATACAACTGTATCAAAAATAAAGCCACACCATTCACCATGTGAAGGCAGTGAATGACTTAAAGCTAATATTCACTATGATATTATAAAAGTTAATGTCAAAAGGTGTACGAAAACATCCGTAAACAGCTTTAAAACTCAAAACGGAATCGAAAACACATTAAACACTCGCAGTACGGGTATGATAGCCATAGACAGCCGAGGCAAGCATGGCGGACGGTGCGCTCACAAAATCGCGACACACTTTTTAATTTATTTCGTCCACAAAAAGCTTTTTGCTGTTTTATTTTCATTTCAACGGAGACTTGCGCTGTAGCGGGATCTCTATTTTTATTTATTCCACTCTCGGATTTTTTTCTCTTTTTCAATTTCGCCCCGATCGACGCGGGACCAAGCGGAACGCAGACGGATCTCATTTTAAATTGAATTCGTCTCCTCTTTGCATTTTTCTTTGGCGTTCCTATGTAACAATTCTAATTGGTGTTGTTTGCATGATAGCATTGTTCGTTTTGATTAGAAAACGCTCGTTAAACCGGGAAAAATACGGACGGTGAAGCTGATCGATATCATCGCGTGATAACGTCGTCTTTGAGTAGCTAAAAAGCTTTTTGCAAATTAGAATTTTTTCCTTCCGCTGAGGGGCCGAGGAGGTACGGCTGGTTACCCGTAATGCGATACTATGGATTGGGATTTTATTACCCTGATTTTGTGCAGTTGAAAATTTAATGCAATCTTCACCACTAACGGAGCAGATCCATAAAGTTTGGTAGAAAACAGAACCAAACAGAAAATAACCTCTGCCGGGGGTGCGGGTTGTTCGAAAGAGATACCGCCGCCCCTGGCACACAGGCAACTGAGGGAACACGGGTGGGTTTTAGTCAGTAAAAGTCTGACACGCCCTCCCGCTCCACCCAGAGCGGGAGAAGTTATTTGATGATTTCCCACCCAGAAAAAAAAAAAAAAAAAAACAGAAAATAACCTCCGCATTTGAAACTCTAACACAGTTAAGGCACTTTTGACAGTGACCACTTCTCTTTATTATTTAGTTCGTTGTAAGTAGTGGCCGACCGAAGCTTCGTTTTTTGTTTTCGGCTATATTCAGCGAAAAAATGATCACTCGGCCATATTTTCGTTTATACTCGGCCATAAACTAGCCGAAAATTCGCCAGCCGAAAATCTAAAAATTCTCTTTAATGGAATTCTCTATTTCTCCCTAGGTGTAATTTTATTTTTTTAATATAAAAAAACTTGAGAGGTGTCAAGGGACACCCGGATGGAACGAAGTTCCTTTCGATTAATTAGTGAAGGAATTGTAATAAAATTTTAAAAATTGTACTTACACATACACACACACACATATATATATGCACTCTGCCTGCAGAGAAACACGCGCACGCCGCACGGCTTACAACAATGTAGCAAAAAGTGTCGTTACAACTTTTGGTCTTAATTTTTTCCGTCTAGCCCCCTTTCGCAACGCGCGATAAGGAACTTCGTTCCAATATCATTTTCATTTTCAACAAGACAACAGTCGAAGCTTATGTTCGTTTGCGGCTAAAATCCATTTTCGATCGGCCGCTAGTAATAGGTTACATCAATTGGTCCTGCTTTCAGTCTCATTGTCCTAAATATCATCGACATATAAACACACCTGAAAAAACTTAAGGATTTCTTCGACCCAACAACTCGACGAGCAAAAGACGATATCGCACCTACATGAATATTAATGTACCCTGATATCTCCAATTCCAAGTCATTACACCGTCAGAGATATCAGTGTGTTATAGTATATAATTCAGCACCACACAGTAATTTATGAATAAATAATAATTTAATTAAATCGACTTAATAACCGCACTATGCGCTGTTAATAGAGCAGAAATAACTAATTATTTGCAGACGTCTATATTTACAGTACTGTTACACGACCAAATTGTGCTACGGGTTTTCTTCCGCATACATTTACTGTTTTAGATATGCAGTTCAAAAAACATTGATATGTGGCCCGTATTGTTATTGTGTTAATTAAAATGTTACTCTACCATCATAACATTAAGAGCCGGAAACCACATTAATTGCTAATGACTTTAAATTTTCGGTATGAAAGTCTTGAGCAAAAGCAGCTTATAACACTAAAATTCTCACAAATGTGAACAACACTAAATGAGGTCCCAATTCTTGTGTCGCCAACCCTGTAGCAGTCTAAACGTAGCTTTACTTCTCGTGTATTCAGCCAGACGATTCAAATACAGAACACGACATTCGAACACGTGTTTTTAAATTAAACAATCGAATTCGATTTCCAAAACGTATTTTTTATCACAGCGTAGTGTTGCGAAAACCGTCATTGATAGTGACTGCGTACCGATATCGAGCTAATGAATATGTATGCAAGCAGGTGCACAGCCAGCCAGCCGACATGATTAAATAGGTGCCGCCAACGATTTTTATACCGAACATCGATACTTTATCGGAGTTCGTGGTCGTTTCTTTATCGATAATGAATACTGAAATCGATACAAGGTGGTCTTACACTTTTATAATGAAATGAAAGTGCGTGTTATTAGTGTTTACCTCGTTCGTTTAAAGTTCCATAATCATTTATGTAGGCGTTTGCTTCTGGAATTTAATTTATGTTCGCAAATATTGTGTCCAAAACAGCTTATTTAGTGATCGTGATAAATTACTTAATAGCGGTCTTACTATGAATTAGACCTTGCGGGTTTCTTATAAATACTCGTATTAAGCTTAATAAATTCATCGTGGTGCTAATCCCCGTTTTTAAATTTATTCGTGCTAATTACATCATTATTTACATTTAATAACATCAGATATTTTTAAATGAATGATTACGGACCCTTGGACCCCATAAACTTTGCACCAGAAAATAAAGAACCAATATTAATACAAGTATAACTTGATGAAAAAGTGGCAGAAAGAAACAATTACTTACTGCTTATTATAATCAAAAACCGATAAAAATGACAACCATAATAATCGCGATTACTGTTAAAAATGTTTTTTAATCTCTTATACAGCACTACAGTAACACACTAGTGACGTCAGTTCACCACAGTGTAACGATATCGATTTCAAAGCTAAAGCGTTAGCAACAGTTTATCAATTTATTGCTACCAATTTATTTTAGACTGTATCTGTTACAACCGGAATGACGGGATAAATTAATATGTATCAAAGGTTTTATGGAGACTAATTACATCGGTGGATCAACAACACTTAAGTTTAAGATAAGTGAAGACGAATTGATATTTGCTTCAAGTGATAATAATGTCGGTTTCAGTTAAAATTAAAAGTTTCGTTATTCTTTTAATGGAATGAAAATAAAATCAATTATTATTCTATGGACTTACCTTAGCCTACACTCTTCGGAGACTATTCCCTAAATAAAACTCCATGTAAGTATTTTTTTAGTCCAATCAAAGTTTAATTTATTCAGTCAGACAGACCGAAAAAAATCCTGAGCAATTTACTGGCTCCATTGAATATAGGAACGTATTACTATAGCCTGCAGAAGAAAATTGTGTGAATGTCAACACAGTCCGCTCACGTGTGCTCGCGCCTCGGTTGCTCTCGGTTTGAATTGCAGCCAGAGAAAACTCGAGCCTTCGCGAGGATTTTTCAGTTCTGACCCTTAAAAGAGGCTCTAGGTGAAGGCATTATAAAACTTCGAGTACCCAATTAACAAACGTACAAGCAGTTAAGTAATAATTTCATACGCATTTATAATCATAATCAGTAAATCGTTAACCAGTTTGTTGCGATAGAAACTATAAAAGCAACTTCAGGACGTATAAATAATATTTATAATAAGAAAGCCTTGAATGGATACTCACAGATTTGTGGGATAATAAAAAAAAAACTAGTTTGTTTCATTATAATTTTTAGTACTGCAATTAATTAAGCAGTTCCCACGCTTGATACTACGCTATTAATGATATTTACGAAAATATTTATACGTGTATTTAAATATGGTGACATGAACTGTTGTTGGATGCCTTGACATGGCACGTGTATACAAAAAATAATGACTTATTTAAGTGAGTTTAATTGCTTTGTAATGTGTTATCCTTGAGTTCTTTAATTAGAAATCTATGGCTAAGCAAGATGACACATACAATAGTCATATGTATTTCCCTGATAAGGCTAGTGGAACCAAACTTTGGTTAGTTATAATTTGATTAACTCAATCTAATAAAATACTGTTCTAGATTACTCATTCAGCTCTACCTCGTAATCATGGCCAAAATGTCTTAGCCACTTAAAAATAAACATAGGATCGATAACAGTCCTCCCTACCTTATTGCCAAAACTCGAAATCAGCTTCTTAAAATAACTAGAACATAGCAACAAGTCTAGCTGTTGGCGCCGGTGCGTTCCGAATCCCGCGCGTTTCATAAATTTGCATTAATTATTTTAACTCGATGCGTATCGCGCGCGAACGCGCGCATTGATTGTGTGCACGATACTCAGGAAAAATTAATTATTGTTGCTGTAAAACGTCTATTTTATAACAGGTTATAAAATAGACGTCTATTTTATAACAGGTTATAAAATAGACGTTTTGAATTACGTTAATGTTGTTAATTTGAATTGGCATTATTGATTACCGGAACGCTAAGTTGACGTTTAAGTGACAGTTCTTTTTTTGCCAAATATGACATTTGCATACTGCCTGGACTTTTTTAAATTTATGTAGGCTGTGACATCAATCTCTGCAACCATTCGTAGTCGTAGCTGTTAAAAGGCATATCTGAGATCTCTTTTGAAAATATATATATTTGGGATATTTTTAATTCGAGCAACCGCGATAAATTCCTAAAACACCCAGTCTTTTGTTTAATCTTTTTGGAATTGAAAAAGTTATGTGCTAGGTGACATGTTATGCGGCTTATTTCAGATTTTTCGTTTGAGATTGCTTAAATAGACTTGGATTTATGGACGGACGGAGTGCTATTTCCGTCGGACGAGTTCAAGTTGGTGATTTATTTGAATTTGAAACATGGCCCAGGACACAGAAGTCGAAGGAAATTTAATTGGATTATTAACTCATTGTTGGGTGTGATTCAGCTTTGTAGAAATGGAAATAGATTTAATAAATCATAATTAACTCTGTTTTCAGTTGGAAGAAAATTTGGAAAGATGAATTACTTTCGTTATTTGAATTATGGAGTTGAAGAAAATTTATCAGGTGATCCCACTGATGTTAATTTCCATAACAAACGAGCTATAGAGATAGGAAAAATTTAGTAATAAATTGACATGAGTTTTCAGGATAATTGCTTCAAATACTATGGCTTTATTTTCTTCAGTATTGTGCTAATTAGGGTAGCCAGCGAAATTCAAATTTTTTTATATTTTTTTTGCAATTTTCTGTTCAGAGTCAGATTGCATGTAGACCATAAGGTTTTTAAAAAGAAAATGTCGTAAATTATCAGCCAATTATTTTCCGAAAAGATAATAATTTATCTAAATGAAGCAACATCAAACAAGATTTATCAACACAAAAATACATTTAAAGCGTCTCACCTTGCGCATTAAAGTACATAAAGTAGATACCTACCTATAAACAAAAGTAGTCTTAGAGAAAGGCCCAGACGTGGCCAACGTAAATCTTTTGTTCCTTTTGGTCCGGAAAAGTGCAAGGGAGCGAAAACTAACAGGAAAGAGGAGTGGGCACGCTTTTATTGTAACACTTTGTGGTAACTAATTGTTTTTACTTTGTATAGCTGCTTTAAGTGTTTTGATTTTATTAATTTAGCGATTTTTTTAGGAGTTGGTATTTGGTCCTTCAGTCCGCCTTCTAAGTTCTGATGTCATATACCTATTAATTGTATATGACATCAGGATCGTGAACCGTTGTTCCCTGTGGTGTCGGACGTAAAGGATAGCACCATCCCATTTCTTCCCGTGGGTGTCGTAGAAAGCGACTAAGGGACTTACTAGAGAATGGGCAGCAGCGTTCTCTATGCATTTTACCACCATACTGCGATCTTCAACCCACCTGTCAAGCGTGGCGATTATGGCAATCCTCTCCCCGTTTGGAGGAGGCCTATGTCCAGCAGTGGACGTCTTCGGCTGAAATGATGATGATGATGATACCTATTAATTCATGCAAGATTTTTTTTAGAGTTTGGTGTTTCATCCTTCTGCCCGTCTTCTGAATTCTGATGTCAATGTCATATACCTAGTACCTATAAATTTTATTAAAGATCCGTCACATGTTTTAAAGAGATATTAAATTATCGTGTCAACATGTCACAAAATTTTCGTTCTGATATTTATTGAGCGAGCAGGTTGCAAAATACTTTTCCAAATAATGCAATGATTAAACACTGTCCAGACTAATTTATATCAGGCATATTTCCTACATACCCTCATTCCCTAGAGAATCTTCATTAATACATTCAACACATTATTTTTCACCACAACTTAAATTATAGAGACAATGCTTAGGGATCGTTTAAAACAAAATAAATTTTGGTCCCGCATAAAGCTTTCGACACTCGACATTCACAGAATTCGACTCCAACTGACGTAAATCACGGAGTTTAGAAAAAAAAAAAGCGCCGAAATAAAGCGCTCACGTGAAAGTTCAAAAATATCAGACGTGAATATAATTATGAGAGCGAACACCCGCTGGTTTCCGGAGTTGTGGACCCCCTACTATTTATGTGTAACTGTCTTTATACTTGGTTAAGGCAAAGGTGTTGAAAGTGTTTCCTCGAAGATTATTCTAATTAAAAACTATATTCGATATTTGGGTCGTCAGAAGCCCGAAAGTCTTACAATCAGTCTTACCAAGGGATATCGTATTACCCAGTAACTGGGCTGTGGAGGTCAGATAGGCAGTTGCTCCATGTAAAATACTGGTATTCAGCTGCATCGGGTTAGACTGGAAGTTGACCCCAACATAGTTGGGAAAAGGCTAGGCAGATTGTTTTTTTGGTGTTTGCTCTTTGGTGATTCGATGTTTTGGTGTTGGTTTCAGTAGTTAGAGACTATTCCAATTTCTCATCTATCTTACCTATTGTTGATAATCTTATTAATTATCATCGTAAGGAGATAAAGAAAATGATAGTTCAAAGAAAATGAAAACCGATGGGTTTAGTTACAGTGTTCTATCTTACGTCGGGCGCGCTTTACTAGAGTTAAACAAGTGTACAAACACGGGTGTGGATGTGTGCGTGAAGACGAAGTAGCGTTAGCACATAACACACACACACACTTCCTACTACACCAATGTCTCGGACGCACGGGACGGTACCGAGAGCTCTCGTGCTTACACACACATTCACAGTGTATTTGTACACTTAGTAACCACAAGTAAAGCGCGCTACGTTTTGAGAGATAAAAGTACTGTAACTCATGTTGAGCTATCATTTTCTTTATTTAGTTTTATGATGGTGATTAAAAACTTTTAACGATTTACCCCCAAAATATGTAGTAGTATAGTTTGGGGCTAGGATCACATTTGTGGCAACCTTTCGTATGCTTTTTTAATTATAACTGGCTTGTAACATGTATCTTTAAGTGTAATTTTTTTTTAAATTACGGTATGAACAATTTTGTATTGTTTTTTTTTACATTATAATCTATATTGTGTGTGGCAATAGCCTACAGCATTCAGAGATACTCATCAGTTACTCGCCCCCAATTCCAATGGGGAGATCACTTCGGCATCCCATGGTTAGACATTAGAGAAGTATTCTTTGCGTAGTTATAAATAAAAGATAACTCTAAAGTCCTGCCGAGCGGCTTCTGTCCGTGAATTGCAAATACCAACTGTCTAAAGTAAGCGTATATATAAAGTTCTGTCTTCTGAATAACATCACGTTTAGGCGTCAAAACTTTGTTACTATTCGCTTTATATTTTTTTCTCACTTTTAAACATATTTTTGGTACGTAAATTTTTTTGTTGTGCGAACGAATTGAAACAATAGTGCTTGTAACGAAACGATCGTTATCGGCGGTTGTATAGCAATTAAAATGGTAATTAAAATAAGTAGGAAGCGTACCCAAAACCGGGTGTAAACTGTAGGCGCGGGCTTCGCCGCAACAACCATAAAATTCTTTATGTTGACACAGATTAGGTTGACGGACAGAGAGTGCAAGTGAGTTGGGTTTTGATTTTCTTTCAGTCTTGAAAGTGCCAGGAAATTATTTAAATAATGTAGTATTCTCAGACCCTAAGCATTGTTTTATTTTTGGGACGTAAGTATAGTGAATTTCAAATATGATACATGTTTTGTTATTATGGCAATTTTAGAGGTACCTAGTTTTTCTGCCCTTTTAAAGTAGGTACCCGTTCAGTCGCTTGGCAATATATTTTGAATAGAATGAATTTTAGAAATTTTAGAATGAATACGTACTACCACTTTGCCCGTGTCTTCACTCGTGTGAAATTTTGGCCCTCGAACCGGCCCTACGCTATTTCTTTGTTTTCATTTCAGCGTCGTATCCGATTTTTTTCTTTTTGCTCGTCTTCTAAGGGCCTTAGCATGATGATAAGTAGCCTATAACCTTTCTCAATAATTGAGCTACCGAATGCAAAAAGATTTTTTCAAATCCGTCTGGTAGTTCCAGAGATTACCCTTACAAACAACAACTTACTTACAACAAACAAATTTTACCTGTTTAATAATATTACAAAAAAATGTGCTAGAGCTAAGAACAGTTTATTTTACTGTCGTGTTGTTTCTGCCTTTATTCTACTCTGTGTACGGATTCGTGAAGCTGTTTTTATGTTAGCAGCGCAGCGGTATCAACAATCCATTTATGTGATCGAGTTTTTATAATTGAATTGCTAAAAGACGAAGGAGTGGTGATAGTCCCAATTGTATTAAGAGTGTCGTTCACTTTTGTAATTCAAAAATCCTAAAAGCCTCCTTGGTTCTATCTACCTATACCCATCAGAGTCGGGTCTGGCTTCTATGGAAACCCAAATGCAGCGGAATACCAGTATTTTACATGGAGCGACTGCCATCTGACCAACACAAACCAGTTACTGGGTAACACGATACCCTGAATGGTGGTCAGACTTTTGGGCTTCTAACTACCCGGAACGACTGTCAAAGAGCTGGGAAGAAGTGGCTCATCAAACTCCCCAGCAGCACAGCTGTATGTTTAGTCGGATAGACTTGATTCTATACATACATAGGCAAAGTAATAAACATTACGAGACATAGAACATTATTTAAATAATTAGTCATATGTCAGCTAGCCATGCTAATATACCAACAAATAAAATGAAAACGTAACTCAAGCATAAATAATATAAATTGAAAAATGCAAATAAAGTATAATACCAAAATAAAAGCATCCTGGTATAAAGGGCGTGATAGCTTACATATGCAATGCTGGATTATGTTCACATTGCTGTAACGACCCGAGTTACAACTCGAAGCCACAAATGATAATCTAGGACCATCGCCATTATAAATAAACAGGTAGGTAATTAGTACTTACCTATTAAGTTTTCACGAGTCATAATCATAATAGACTGGATTGGACTGGACTGCCTCGTTGCTCTTATGGTTGAAAGCGTTTCTGCTGATATGGTCAACTGGTTCAACTTTAGTTCCTCTCAACCAAAGCACCTGCCGTCTAATCTCTTCACCACCCTTGGTTGACTGGTAGAGAATGCATAAGGCACTAAGTCCGCCTTTGTACCTTTTTTGTGTGCGAGGAGTTTCATTAAATAAATAGCGTCCTGGGTTCGATTTCCAGGTCGGGCAAAGTATTATTGGGTTTGGCTATCTAGAATTTCTCAGTAGCAGCCCAAAATCTGGAAATGTGCGGACGGTTGATGGTAATAATCTCTGCGCCTATTACATTTTTTTTCTGGGTGGGAAATCATCAAATAACTTCTCCCGCTCTGGGTGAAGCAGGAGGGTGTGTCAGACTTTTACTGACAAAAACCCACCCGCGTTCCCTCAGTTGCCTGTGTACCAGGGGCCGCGGTATCTCTTTCGAACAACCCGCACCCCTGGCAGGCACAGTCGCTTGCGGACCCCACCAGTTGGACCACAACGTGCCGTTGACCCGGGCTTGGTCCTTACCGGACAGCAAGCTACCCATTAGTCGCCGTCCGCGCCTACGGTGGCCGTGAATCAGCTTGGGATTCCCGACGCCCAGGACGTCTCGTGCGGCGATTAGGGCCGTGAAGGTGCATATATGCCTCTCCCTCACGTACGCCGCCTCCCTCTTCGCGAGTATTACTGCTTCGCAGAAGGAGGTGACGGCTACCCATGCACTCCCGCTCCGTACCGTGGCCTGGACCAGAGGCAGACGCGAGAGATCGCCGCCGCCGATCGCCTCCACGAGGACCCGGCGGTGCTCCGCCCAGGCTGGGCAAACCTCCACCGTATGGTCTACCGTGTCCTCAGTGCGCCTATTACATGGGACTTTAACATAAATGGCGAAATTTGGCTGTACTATATAGGACACCTCTGCCCAATCGTTCGGAGAAATAAAACGTGATGTTATGTATGTGTCACCGTAAAATTGTAAATACCGTTAGATTATAATCTATCTCACGAGATTGTTAACTGTCGATAGATTGTGAACCGTATCATTCTTATTACAATTTAACACATTATTTTTCTGTAGATTATAATCTATCGAAGTGAAACCGTCAAATTGTGAACTGGTATCAAGACGGATAGTATATTGCGCTATTACTAAATAGTCAAGTAATTGCCACTAACTTGGAAGTAGCGCTCGCTCGGCTCCCGCGCGGTTGGTCCCAATTGTAACCTAACCTAACCTATCTGGTCGGTAAGCAGTTTGGTGCAGTTCACAATTTATCGACAGCTTATAATCTCGCGAGATAGATTATAAACTAACGGTGTTCACAATCATACGGTGACAATTGTATGTTATCTACTGAGCCTGTATTCACATAGTAACCAGAAGTCGTAATCAGTGGTAAGTATTAGCTTTAGCTCTTTAGCTAAAACCGTAGTTTACCTGAAAATCTCCACACATTTCGTCGAAAATGGCACATTTGTTATCACAACCATTCAGCGATGACGCTATCGGCTTTAGTCATCGGAAGCGAGGTTATCGCAATGTATCGGACACAATTTCAATCAAAAACAGAGTTAAAGTCTATTAGATAGCTCGTTTAATTTTTGTTCTAGCAATGTGTGGATCAATCTGCCTAGTCTCTTCCCAACTATATTGGGGCGGCTTCCAATCTAACCGGATTCAGTTGAATACCAGTGTTTTACATGGAGCGACTGCCTTTCTGATCTCCACAACCCAATTACTTTACTTGATAACACATACCCTGACTGGTTATCAAAGTTTTGGGCTTCTAACTAACCACTGTCAAAGATTTACGAATGGCAGCCGCGACCAACGGCTTAACGTGCTTTCCGCGGCACAGAGATGTCTTGATATGTATTCCATGGTCGGTCACCCATCGACGAACTGACCACCGCAAGCGTAGCTTAACTTTCGATCAACCCGTGCATCTATAAGGTACTTATTTCGCAAACGTTCTCCCAACATGTGAATGATGAAAGGAAATCGAAAACTGACTTGACAAAACTGACAAAAAGTTCCCGAATGTAATTTTACGTCTGTCAAAGTCTTTATAAACCATTTTCTCTATAACCAAGCTGAAGTAAAATAACAATAAACCATCCCTGACCTCTCCGAGAGAAAGACAAAACATATATACTTAAATAAACAGACCATTATAAAAGTTTTAAAACGCTGTATCTGGACTATTTAAAAACTATTTGCTAGGAGCTTCTCAAGTTTTTCTCTAAGCAAAAAAACCTACAGACTTGGAGGACGAGGCAATAGACTTTAGGTTCCTTGAGACTAAAGTTAAATATCCATTTAAATCTTCGACGCTGGAGGTCTCAGGGGCATACAGCGCTGCAGCAGCGAAAAGCGCTTTTACATTGACTGCACCGGAAAATTGCTAGATTGTATTATACTAGGATTTTTGGGTGGGTTTGCTTTTATTCGTTTTTTATTTAGTAGTTTTGATTTTTTTACCATAGGTGTGGAAATTAATGGGATCATGAATGACGACTAGGGTCCTCATCACGTGAAAAGGGGCTTAAAATTGGTACGATATTTTTATTGAAAATGCTTAACCAACCCGTTTCCGTTTACATTTTATGATTCTTGTCAGACGAAATCCAAATGACAATAAAAAAAACCTAATTACAGGCATGGTCCAATCATTCAATTTTAAACTTTAAAAACAGAAGTCTCAATTCAATTTACTCACGGTACTTCATAAAATGAATGACTGATGTTCCATAACAGTGCAAAGAATAAAAACGAACTTAAGTATTTCAATTTTATTCACCACACAACACAGAATACCAAAGCTATCATTTATGTTCGCACCCGCTACTCATACATTCACAGCTCAAAGAAAGCGCATCAAGCGACATCGAGCGATACTTACCTACCTAACAGTACATAGCTCCGTCGACGACGGCACTAAATCAATACGAGCCATCACGCCCCCCTGCCACCCTCCCCCACCCCTGGGCCGCTTCAAGCCGCTGCTTTCCCGCCGAAAGCAACCACCACCCTTGAAAACCTCGTGAGCTGAGCTCCTACTTCTGTTCGGCTTTTGTGGAGGTGTACTTCGAACGAGACCTCTTGGGATTTGTCGTGAACGCTCCAATTGACAGTTCGCAATTTGAAATTGCCTTTTTAAAGGTCGACGTGGCTTGGAATTAGTGCGATGAACTAAATGTTGAGTATCTGGGTAGAGACCTTGGCCTTTCTAAATATACCCAATTTTGTATTCTTTAACGGTTAACGGCTTATTCTTGAAGGCAAAAAAAGTTTAAGATAAGCGATTTTTTTTCTAGTAGCTATATTTTTTATTTGAATACGTGTGTTCCCAATCCTGATTTTACGGTTACAAACGGTTGAATTTAATGTTTAAATCAAAAACACTTCACGATTTTAAATAAATTCATTGTTTTCAAGCGTTAAAATCAGTTAGTCGCACTATAATTATCCGTAATGTTCCTACTAAGCGACTGTATAAATCAAACATGCGACGCTATTGTTCGATTCGTGTTAGATTGATAAGGTTATTCCCAAGTGTGAACGAGACAGATATTCATTGAACGCTTTCTATTCATAAGTGATTGTATACGCGAAATTTGACGAACATTAGTCGACATATGAGTAAAGTTTTTTGCAACTTTGAAAAGGTGTTATCCAACATAAGCTTTTATATTTAACATAAAGCCGTCTAAAATAAAATATTCTATTTTTAATACAAAATGTAATTAATGTATGGCAAAGTTTTGAATATACTATAAGCTCAATGGGAGCCCATCAAAAAGTTTTTGCGCGCTTTTACAGTTCAGTTAGAAAACGATTTTCATTCTATTTACATAACGTTTTAACCCTCTCAAGTTATTCTTGTTTTGAAATGTTCAATCCATTAACTCCCGTGCCCTTACCACTTTTCTAATTTAATGGCTTGGCTTGATAGTGAAAATTGAAAAATATACTGCAGTGAATATACCTACATAAAACTGCTGTTATGAAAAATCGTTCTCGTCTGATAAGTATTTGCTGAATTTACCTGAAACAAAAAGAAAAGGTTTTGTTAACGAAACGATTTTTGAAAACATACCAATACTTATCATTAATACAGAACAACGCCAAATTACCGCATATTCGTGACTATCAGAGATCATTGACATTGTAAACTATTCCTGAAAATTTCAACGGGCCTGTTCGGAATCGCGGGACTGGCAATAATGAAATAAGCGCAGGACAAATATAATAAATCTCACAGAGACGCGGGGGCGGCGCGGCGACTTCCTCTATCGATATTTGAATTTAATTTAGCGTTTTGCATTGTTTCTTTTGTCAAATCGAACAGTTTTTTAAATGGAACACATTTTTTTATGAATCGAACTGAATTCAAAATTCATGAATCGTATTGGGAATTTGTTGAACAGTTGAACTAGCTTTTGTTTTGTTTTGGCAACATTGCTAATTTGTCCAAAGCTTGTACTTTTATTCTGGAGTATTCCCGTTTGAGCACCTATGCATTGGTACCAAGGTATTCCCATACCTTTGATGCTCAATGCATAGGTGCTCTAAAAATTGGTGCTCAAACGGGAATACTTCTTTATTTTCCTAGGATGAGAAATTAAATGTGATAAGTTAAAACCACATACACTATCATTACACCTTCATTTAAAATATCAACTTTTTTGCTCTGAATCTGCATGCCCAGATAAGATGATAAAGCACTTAAATATACCATAACATCAAGAAAATTGCCCATAATTCTTATATTGTCGGCCATCACACATCACAGCTTGACGTTGATGAAATGCCAATAAACGGTCCGATAAAGTTTTTGCATCTTAATTTCAGTAATCGCTTTTTAATTTATTGCTTTCTGATATTGGCAGTTATAAATAGATCTACATCTCTTTTAATGAATTATTTTGATTCAACCAAATATGGATGTAGAAATAATTAATACTACGACACATGAGGTTATAAAAGTTGTCAAAACAAAAATGGTAAGAGTGAGTCATTTGAATTGATCATTACTTAATTATTAAACCAGATTCAGGAACCGAAGAATCGATTTTTTACGATGTGTTTTGACAAAAGTTTGCTCCACCCAGAGCGGGAGAAGTTATTTGATGATTTCCCACCCAAAAAAAAAGCCGGCCTATAATGTTCTCACTGCTGGAACTCAGAGAGGAAGATGGCCAAAATCACCCAGTGGGCTTCGTGCGGGTAGTAGGTAATGTATTTTACGAATAAAATGATGGGCATCCCTGACGTATCATTCATATTATACGTAGCACCAAGTAGTTTCTAGTTAAAGATGCCTTGGCCCTATTAGGGCAAAATTCCATGTAGATAAATAAATAAATAAATATTAGTGTATTATTTGACGTAGCCAGCGACGGTGGCAAGCTTCGGGAGGCGATCGTGTTTCGCGTGTTTACATCCCGGATTATCAGCCGGTTAAACTCACGGTCTTAATATTAGGCAGGGGGCACAATGGTGCTACAGCGCGCTACGAGTTATGTGCTTCTGAGTTTTTGTTTGACGTTCAGCAGCCTAAATTGCATAACATATTATGCATCACAATTTGAAGAATAATATTTCCAAGATTTTGTAATATCCGACATGATTTAAAAGAGTATCCGTGGAGTTTCTTGCCCGTTCTTCTCCATAGAGATCTACGTTTTGGAATGGGCAACTAGCTTCATCTTTCCAACTGATCGACTTTTTGCCTGTAAATGTTTTAATTGAAATAAATGCTATGAGTTTGAGTTTTGAACCATTATGTCGGTTTGCTAATCCATCGCTTCAAATGTTCAAAAAATTTGTTGAATTGTCAAAATTAAAGGCAGCCATTGCTACTGTTAGTTCCGTGTGGTGCCGGACGTAAAAGAATAGCACCATCCCATTTCTTCCCGTGGGTGTCGAAAAAGGCGACAAAGGTACCTACTAGAGAATGGGCAGCAGCGTTCTCTATGAATTTTACCACCGTACTGCGATCGCCAACCCGCCTGCCAAGCGTGGCGATTATGGCAAATCGTCCCTTTTGGGGAAGGCTTATGTCGAGTAGTGGACGTCTTTCGGCTGATATGATGATTGCTACTGTTAGTTTGTTACGCAACTGTCCAAATTATTACACTGTATGATTATGCGTCATTGGAAGTGATTGTTTAGTGATTTTTTTTTTCAATAAAACGTGTACTAGGCACAAATCTTAGCGACAAACCGTACCTATAACACGCTGCAACGTTTCGAAAGTGTCATAATATGCTTGATACTAGCACTAAGATCCATACTTTAACGTGCAGTTTAATTACGTTAGTCGAGTGTTAAATGAAATTTCCGTCATATTAGTTCAATCAAAATTATATAAAGTAGAACTCTTAGGTCTACTACGACAAACACGAATATTAAAAACCAAAGCGATCCATTCTTGGACACAAGAACTGAGTACTTATAACGTGCCACGACGTTCCAAAGTCTCCGCTGTCAAACACTTTATCACACAATTCCGCAATGTGTCCACAACTTTACTCCGTCCGCGATGATAATCAGATTCCGGCCACGGTATCTATATACATATCTGGACATATACATAGGAGCAAAGTTTTAAAAGTCTCGCCTCATGCCTAGATAGCAGGATTCGTGACTTACACTAGCCCCGCCATGTTATAATTACGTAAGATTACACGCTGGATTAGTTTCGCCCTCGTAATGATAGGTGAACGGAGATTTAAATCCGCTGAGAAAAATGTAACTACACGTGTATGTGTGAGATTAATAGAACGTGGACCGTTTGTTTGGCAATGGCGGTGGTCTTGAGAGTTGGAACTGTTACTTTATTACAGTGATTGAAATTCCTTGTGTCTTTAAGAAAACGTGGTTGGATTTAAAATTAGTTGTTTTTAAATACCTACCACGATTTACACTTTTATAAAAAAAAAAAAACTAGATTTTGTCAGCTGCTTCCCGCACGTAGAGGTCGGAAAGTACCTATCCCACGGGAACGTCCTACCAGGTAAAAAATACATCTAAATCAAAAGTAATTTATTGAAAACTGACTTTTGATTTGATACTTTTTAAAAGGTTAGGTTGGTGGTGGTGGTGATGGGTGGTTAGGTTATAAAATATCTGTAGGTATGCCAAATTTTATCCAAATCCATTTGAACGTTTTTGATTGATTGAGTAACATACGTATATCCAAACATCTAAACATAGGTACAAACTTTTACATTTTAGTCAATTTAAGTCCTACTAATATCACAAATGTGAAAGTTTGTATGTTTAGATATTTGGATATTTGTTACTCATTTACGCAAAAACGGCCAAACGGATTTGGATGAAATTAGGCAAACAGATAATTTATTACCTGGATTAACATGTAGGATACTTTTTATCCCATAAATAGGATCCCATGGGCCACTGCAACAGTAGGATGCCAGTCACTGGCAAAAAGTAGTATTATATAAAATCTAAGCATCGTTCTTAAAAGCGTTACGACACTGTGACGGGATTTAAATTGTTCAAAACATTTTAAGTCTATGCAAAGTCAAAGTGCGAACACAACTTATCCAATTAAACAGCTTCCCAGAGACAGAATAAACACAATTATCTCCTACAAAACTAAAATATTTAATTAGCAGACGTTCGAGAGACAGACGCTTCGCAATACCTACCCACGGTCTAAATATGTACATACAAATACTATTGCGCTATTATTAAAACTCGCTCCCAAAACCGTCTCGATCCAAAATGGCATACAAAGTTCACACGAGTGACGTCGGGTGACGCAGGAATGGGACACCACACTCCACACTGATGGGGTGACACACACTGTTATTATTAGTTTTTTGTGCCCGCTCCGCCCCGCTCGCCCCTCCCGGTGCGTTTCAGCCGCCATTCCCCCACATTAGAATCACTTTTTTGTCTATTTTTTTTTACTTTTACTTCGCGCTTCGTACGCTATTGGATGCTGCTGAGTTTGGTGAGAGAAGAGTTTGTGTTTGAGATTTGTAGAATATGGCTAAAATCGAGATTAATTGTTCCTGGTGAATTGATTGGTTAGAATTGGCACTGAGTTTCAATTAATGCTGTTTAGTGTGAGCAATTTGTCTAAATGAATAATATATACGATTAACAGATACGACAAATTTTAATCGTTACCTTTGTGCCCACTAATCATCACTACAACATTATTTCACAATATATCCGTCAATACCACTCATAAAACTCACATTATAATTATTATTAATTAATAATACGTCAAATTAATTCATCTTCGTTTATCACTTGGCAGATCGTAAACATAATAAGGCCTTGTAAACTCCAGATAGATGTGAAAAGGAATCGCACGTTATCAGTCCTAAGTGATACGTTACATAATTTATTGTTTATTTACAACCTACTTCGTGTTTATGACCACTCCACAGTCCACTAACACAATTTAAATACCGCAATATATCGATCAACTGGTTAGGAGGCGCGTATCCACTGAATTTTAATCGTCGGCTTTATCATTTAAAAACTAAATTGCAGTTTGTCGTCTCGACTCGCCACACGAGGACGAGCAAGTTCACCGGACGGCCGAAAAATGGTCACTAAATTCAAATGCGACTTTAAAATCGCAAGGTAGCGCGGACCTTGAAATCTTTTTGTTTATAAACAAAAGGGTGTTATGCAAGAAGTCGTAAATGGATCGGTGTGGAGCGTTTTATGGTCGCATTATATGGACGGGGCGAGATAAAGCGTTTGTTTTGGGTCATAAATAAGACTGCAACAGGTACGATGCCAACGGGACTCCACAATCACGTGTACGCTTTCACTTTTACTTATTATCTTTGTGAATTGATCTTTTTATTGGTAGCAATTTTGCCCTACATCCTCTTTTGTGTGAAAATGGAACTTTATAAAAAAAAATGCCACGTACTAGGCCGCGGCATGCCACACGCAAATTTCTGACGGCCATTTAATTAATAAAGGTTGTAATTAATAGTAGCCACTTATTCTGATTACATTTTTAAGGCTTTTACTTGAGTATGAAAAGGCTATCTCCACGTATCACTCTTGTTGTATGTCAAAACAATGACTTATAGCAATTTATATACGTTGTAATTTAATGAATCAGGTTGTATAAAAACTTATGACGTAAACGGATAGTCTCGAAATAGACGCAGACTAGACCGAGGTTAGTTTTCAAGGGTTAATTGAATAACAAATCAGTATTATGTTGAGATATTCATTTGAAAAACCGATTTGTCATAATATAATTCAGAATTTCAGTGTGGTATTCTGCAATCGACCATGAAGTTTGTACGTGTCGTTTTTTTTTTTTCTTCAAGGAAATAAAAAATGTGGGCCAAAGAAAACAACGTTACAATTACATAATAATCGTATTTAACCCGTCACAACTGCCAGAAAACAATAAAAAAATTACCGAAATTCTAAACAAAAATAACGGCTTCCCGTCCACCTACGTAATAGTAATTGAAGAGGTCGTATGAATAATATTTGGGCGTCACTCCGACGGACGAATCGATACGTAATTATAGAGTGAAAATGTACCCCTCATAAATATTATATCCGAGGTAGTGGGGCGAGGCCGGAATCGCCCCTGGCCTCTTTTGTGTGGACTGGAGTGTACCGTGCCATGTTAGATGACGTCATAGCAGACGAAAAATGCGCAGTGGGAGCTTTGGAAGTGGTTAAAGTATTGTGTTAAGTATGTCAGAGATAACAGCAGAAGCTTTCGGATGTAATTTTTGACATAAAACGAATGCACAGAACTAGAAAAGACAAAATAATGTCAAAAATCTTTAACCACGAATAGCTGTCGGTAAATGCCTTCTATGTATACAGGATCGCAGGCACCATGACGCGCAAAATGTAACCAAGCTTTCAGCACATGATTCTAATTCTAATGCAAGTTTTTTTGACAATTAAAAAAAAACTACTGTTTCATAGAAAAGTGTAAACCTACGCGGTTAAAATGTATGGAACAGGACTTTGTCTTAATAAGCGCCAAAGAATTTCAACGCAGAGGAGTTTAGAATCATGTATGTACTGAATCCATGTCACAGGTCACAGTTTGCGCGTCGATGGCGTTGCCACTCTGCATACGCTAGTTATAAAGTCTGTACAGTCACTGAAAACTTGACATACATACAGACACCATGACACATCTCAGGTTCCATTTTGTTTCTTTGGAAAGAGAGAATAAGGGAAGAAAATAAAACCTTCATTTACCAAAAATTATCTCTGCACGAGAACCGTAGAGAAGCGTTTGGCCACGGAAGAGTAGACAGAAATGACGTTGCCATGTAGACAGTTGACAGTTTTGAACCGAGAAATGTAGACAAGCGATTTCTATTCTACAGGAGAGTATAAATAAAAAGCGTCATGCTAAGCCTGCTGGTGTCATATTGAAGCTAAATTAATCTTCTGTTGAACAGTACAATGACTCTTCTAAATCTAAACCAAAAGCCTGTTAGAGGGTTAAAGTTTCAAGTCGTTACAAAACCAACCAAAATTATTCACCCACCACACATTATAATTTACGCAAAATATTTTAATCCGTCTATTTCCTTGCTTTCCTCATTCCGTAAATGTTTCTATGGAATAGTTTCGAAACTTTTATCTAATTCCCTTCCACGCAGTTGCATGTCAAACAGCAGTTTAACCGTAGTTTAGATTAAACCAGTGCCAACTCCACGAATCATATAAAAATTGGCCGTGAAATTTCACCTTCGCTACGGGAATAATGTTCTAAAAAGAACGTTGTGTTTTTGTGTTAATTTTAACGAACATTTTTGATTAAAAATGTCGTAATTGTGTGTAAGAATTATTGATATGATGGACACAGTTAAGTTTTCATTGATGGACTATTAAGCACTTTGGGTTTATTGTTGTAATTACAGTTAGAACACGTAATACAGCTTACTTAAATACACGAGTCAATATCGATGTGAGTGGATATACCAACGGTAGGTCTTGTAAACATAGCTTTGATTTGTATCAACTGGACAATATCAACTGGGGTTTATCAACTAGTAGATTTCCTGAGAAATTTACTTAGGTACAATTTGGAAAAGGAATAAACTTATAATTGAAAAGCCAAGAAAATATTATACTAGTTTAGCCCGCGTCATCTTGCATCGCGTTCGTCCGCGTGAAATTTTTTGCTCTCTCGACCCATCGACTCCATTGCATCGCATCGCCCCTGCCCGTGCTGTAACTTGCTTTTCGTTCAACGTTCTAACCTCAAACACCCCAACTAGTGTAGGTATTGAGCTCAAATCATAATACAATAACCAAAACTTTTTTTAAAGCTAACTGTTCAGAAAATGGTGTTGACTCTAGCATTTGCATTTGCATCTATTATGCATTAAATTTGAGTCTTAACGCCTTGAAATAAGATTGAATTTTCTTTGGCTGTATCGGCGGTACGTATGGCAAAAAACTTTTTTTTTTAAACCTATATTAAAAATTACTGAAATCGATTCAGTAGTCAATTATGAACAAACTACTTTCCGGACTTTATTCTGTTACACCTTGTATAAATTTCCACAAGAATTGGTTTATGAAATGAAAAATAAATTGTCAAATTCGACTGATAGTTCTAGGGAATAGCGCGTTCAGACAAACAAACTTAATTATTAGCATAAATTTACTTAAAAAATATTATGAACTATCCAGGTTTCCACAAAAAGTAATTTATCTCATTATGCCATTTTACTGTAGCTGTGTAAACATTTCTAGTTGGGCAATGAGATATTGTGTATTCTGCCATTCCACTTTTTATTGCAATTGTACAAATACCCTTTGTATCCAGTTACAACAACTTTTTGTTTAACTTTGGTCAAGATATTGAACACCTTATTTGTAATAAACGATTGGACAAAAAATGAATCCATAATTCAACGCGCAATACAAAGTAATAAGCACAATTATTAGCAATTTTCATATCGTACATCAGTACAAAAGACGACGAAACCAATTATCATGTTATCTTGCCCGCATATCAACACAAAGGGTCAAACCAGTTAAGGCACAATATTGTTCAATGTAAGAAATGAAAAAACAAAAGCTCTCCCCACTTTAATCTATGAGGGTATTTAATAAACATCTGCTTTTTGGAATCCATGTCGCATCTGTTGCTCTGGCATCGAGCCTTTTTCAAAATTTCAAATGCGCGCGAGCTGCTTCCAAACCGGCAGATGTTCCAATTCCCAGAGTCACAACACAAACAATTTTGAACTATAATCACCAATAAATAAAACTTGCAATCAAACGGACACACGCAATAAAAAAGTTTCCCGGCCTTTTTTTAATTCGTCCTCAAGAAGTTAGATTATGATGTTCGAATTTTAAATTTGGCGGCAATTTAGGGTCTGTGGTAGTGATCCATAGATAACAGTAAACGGGGTCATTACTACGACCCTACCCCAATTTCGAGGTTTTGGGTAAATGCGGTATATTTGTCAAACGTCTCATTTTGAACGTTCATAATATCATGAATTTTATTGCTTCAATTACTTAATAACTTCATTTTAAAAACAAAACAGTTGGTTTATGTTCTACTTAGTATAATGAGACAGGGAAAGAATTATTTTGACTCCGCCCTTACTACAACAATATAGTACAATTTAGAAATAGAGCAGGGAAACCCCAAGAGATTAGTAAGCTCGATTCCCATAAATTCAGAATTGACCACTTATGCGTGGAAAAACCCAAAAAAGGGAAGCAAAATATGAAAATGTGTTTTAACATAATAGCAGTAGAGATAAGTTTTCATTGCATGGTATTTGATTTTCATTGTATGTTGTATGTATTGACTCCTTTATCGAATAAGCAAGGGGAAGTAAAACAAAGCTTATTTCAATGCAAATGGTTGGCTAAGCTTGTACTCTATTTACAAAAAATACTTAAACGTTTTTCTAGAATACCAATTCGGTAAAAATATAATAATAAGTAGTTACATACTATAACTACAGCAGCTCTCGTTCACTGCAATCCTTAAATATATTAAGCATTTAACTAACCAAAGCTACCAAAGTACAAAGTGAAGGCTGTAGACAAGCATAGCTTTTGCAGAATAATAATAATTTTCTTTAGGACCAGTCGTTGGCTGAAATGAGGATGAAGAAGGAGGCGTCCCACAAAGTTCACCGATAACTTTATGAAACGCACGAATCAACTAGAAGCGAGAAGCACAGCACCAGTTGATGTGGCGACGCTTGGGGGAGGAATACGTCCAGCGGTGGACGTCATTGGCTAAAATGATGATGATGAAGAAGGCGTCCCAAAAGGTGCACCGATAAATTTGTGAAACGCTCCTACGTTTCACAAATTGCAGTGTATACGAGAAGCACAGGAACGATTGATGTGATTACGCTTGGAGGAGGCCTACGTCCAGCAGTGGACGTTTTTCGCTGAATTGATGATGGGTATGACTTCATACAGTTTAACACTAATCTAAAATTCCCTTTCACTTTCAATATCCATGCATATAAGGCACTATGTAGACGCGGCCATAAACAAAACAACACATTTTAAATCAATAGACAACTCAATAGGCGTATCTGTCTACGGAAGACTTATTTCTTTGACCCTCAAATTCAGTAATTTAACTTTTCCCCTCCGGATAGCATTTCATTTACCTCTTCAACCGATACGCAGCGTGGGACGAACTAATCTGGCACAAGATTGACTATGGAGATGTCGTCATGAATAAAATTGGACTTTGTTTGTATGTTTGTTTGTTTTATTTTATTTATTCAGGAACAATAAACAGCAACAATATGTGTAGAAATAAAGAAAACATAATACAAAATATTAGGTAACAATATTGCAGCCCACCACATTATCCGCGTATGAACAAAAGAAAATTCATAATGATAATGAGTGGCACTAGATAGGTAAGAAATAATTAAAAACATTATAATGTAATGTAAATAAAAATAATTAATTACATCATGCAAAATAGAAATTCCAATTCATTTATTGCTTGTATATAGAGCAATAAATAACACTAAAAAGTACAAAAAAAAAGTCTGCACTAGCTTACATTCCTAATAACATTATTGGTTTATAATAAGTTTCATAATATTATATTTAAATTTGGATTTTGAGCATACAAAAAAAAAATCATTTGTTTCAATATTGTTTGGTTGGGTTCAGCAGAGCAGAAATTTGGAATAGCGCTGTTTAAATTTATTAGGTGTCCGACTACGGCGAATCAAGGGCTATGATTTAACCGTTATTTTTGTATGTGGGTATGAGTGTAAGTATGTTCATCTGTTTCCTCATAACTTGTAAACTAGTTTTCATAATTTGACAAATGAGGTACTCTGGAAGCGTCTGATCTTCCGCCGGGTATAGGCTTTGTGACATCACATTAAATTGAATAAGGCGACCTCTAGAGTGAAGAGGTAAAAGACCATAAAGTCATGAGATGAAAAAAAATATGCCGTTTTGAGTACCAAATGAAAGCACTTCATTAGCACATTATCAAAAATATTAACATATTTTGTAAGCTAACCGCAAAATAGTTTAAATAAAAAGTAAGATCAAAAATTAAAACCCGACTACTGAAAAATAACGCTCTAAAAAGTAAGCCGCGGTTGTGTGCCACTTATTCTTACAAAACAATATGTTCTAACAGAAGTAACAATTAAAAAGACCACATCTTTCAGACGAGAATATTTGAACCTCCTTTTTTTCATCTTATTTTTTCTGCTCTTTTAATTTCAGATTCAGCTCAATTCACTTTTAAAAACTCCGCTTTGGACTTTTGAACTGTCTATAAAAGGAAAAGGAAGAACAAGGTAAGATCTAGATGGTTTTAGAAGACTTCGCAGGAACTGCAGCATTACCGTGGTGGGAGTTAAGACCACGAGTTTCTTTTAGCATCTCGTAGTTGACCTTGAGAGGCCGTGACAACTTAACCGGACTTGCCTGTGGTTGACTTAAAAAATCTTAAAGCCTCCAGCCAGGGGCTTAAAACTACTACTTATACTAAGCGACTGCAAGCTGAGGGCACCCCCATTGGGGTACGGGCCTCGGCTCAGGGCGTCACTGGTAGGGGGACAGCTAGTGGGGACAGGCTGGATCAAATCATAATTATTATTATCAAACGGGGAATTTAACTCCACAGGCTCAGCTGCGGCGCGGGCTGGCACTTCAACGAGCAAGGGACGGTCGGGCTTCAGTTTCATGATCCACCACCTGCAATATCACTACTACCCTGTATATGCCTCTCTAGAACTTTGCTTAGAATCTCACAAACTTTGTCAAATTGAAAGACTTCTCATTCAATTCCATTCAAGATCCATTACTGACCATTCACTGGGAGATGTCACCACATCACACGTAGTGGATTTTTTCTCGGTTACTACTGCAGGTCCTGAGCCTGCAGTAGTAACCAAGAAAAAAATCCTCCTACTCTTAAAAGGACAAGGCTTCAAATTATATAACAGATCCAACATACAAGCTACAATATACAGGACCATTCTAACCCGCTAACAAGATGATTGCTCCCATATTTTTTCACGTACGTCATCTCCACGCCAGTCGCAGTGCCGATAATTCCCTCCATTGATTCGTAACGCCTCCGCGCCACGCTACAATGGTCGCGAGTGAGCACCGACATTTGCCATTGTATAGTCTATGCTTCCCGCTATGTCCCTGTTATTTATGTCGCTACTGTCTATGGGTGCAAAAAAAAAGTTTAGTATTGCCGTTGATTGCGTTCGGTATGTAAACGCATTTTATTTGAGCGGGAAGATTGTTTTAAATCTGGAATGTTTGGTATTAAAGTAGGGTGTAGAATGCAATGCGGGATGATATTCGAAACGACCAAGCTACAATTGAATAGAAAATAATTAAAAGCATCTGAATTTTACATATTTTTTATATGGCTTTCTGTAAGGTGAGTGAATCTAATTGGTGATGTAAATAAAAGTCAAAAACCCTGAAAAGTAGCTGCAAATAGATTAAAGGCAAAAGGCTTACTGACCGCATCATCTGCCTAGCCTTTTCCCAAAAAACCTAACCAGATGCAGCTGAGTACCAGTATTTTACATAGAGCGACTGCCTATCTGACTTCCACAACCCAGTTACTGGGTAATACGTTACCCCTTGGTAAGACTGGTTGTCAGACTTTCGGGCTTCTGACGACCCGTAACGCCTGTCAAAGATCCACGAATGACAGCCGGGACCAATGGCTTAACGTGTCAAGCTTCTGCCAGGGGTGCGGGTTGCTCGAAAGAGATACCGCGGACCCTGGCACATAGGCAACTGAGGGAACACGGGTGGGTTTTAGACAGTAAAAGTCTGTGACGCTCTCCTGCTCCACCCAGAGCGGGAGAAGTTACCTACTTGTTGATTTTCCACCCTCAAAAAAAAAGTGGCAAGCTTCGCTTAGCCTGTCTGATCGACCCGAGCGTCTGCTAATACTTAGCCAAAAGAAAGCGTAGCTACCTACCTACCTCAATTAATCATTAATTCCTGATTGATTAAAATTGTCAATACTTTATATCTAAAAATAGCAACCATGATGTAAATTTTACGTGTAGATTTGAAACCCAACCAAATTCATGAAATTCTCTAGTAAAGTTTATCACGATTTTAGGGTGACCGCTGTACATGGTCGTTAGTTCACAGTGGACTTAAGTGCGTGGCTGTCGAAAATAAACAATTATTTCCCTTATAGGGAGCGAGCCAGCAAACTAGGAGCCGTGGGGTGCTGACGCTCCCGGCGAACAAGGGAGACACTCCAAAATTGCTTACAAGCATTTTTAGTTTAGTCTCAAATTCATTGGTTCGAAAAAAAGTCTTATTATTTTATTTTCAAGAGCAGTGGCCGGTTCAAGATGATTCAGTAAATTTAGTTTTAAAATATCAAAACCCATGCGTATGATTGAAAATGCTTTGCTGCATTTTGTCTCTTTTTTACCCAAGTTAAATGGAATGCAGTTAATAGAACTACATAATCAATCAACTAATCAATCTTAGAACGAATAATAACTACATTCGATTGCCTGTGCAAATATAATTTAAATTGCGCTCCAACTTAATGATACAGTAATTTCCAATAAGTACCTCCTTGCAACAATTTAATAAAGATTTAATAGATTAATTGCAGTTTTTAACTTTTATAATAACATACCGTTTATAATAACTGGTGTAAAGGAGATTATGAGCAGGTAAGTAATTTCACGGTGCTTTGTTCAAGCCGTGATAGGTCTTAAGATAACATGGATGTGTTCATTTAATTGCATTAACAATTACGTGATGTTTCACTTGCATCCTTATGCTTGTTAGCCGCAGCCATCAGCGGCAGGCACCGCCGAACGAATCTGATCACTGACCCATGAAGCAAACAGAAAGGAAATTTTCTTCCACCAAGGAAAATACGACAATATAAATAACTCCATTGGACCCCTACCTACTCGTACTACTACATCACCCTATGACAAAAGAGTTATCGGTGCGTTGAAAACAAAAATGGCGAGTTGATTTATTGCAAACGGTCGCGTATTAGCCGTGTGTGATTCGGGGATTTGGCCGGTGGAAAAAAGGCAAAGCTAGGTGAGCTGGGTCACGTCTAGACGAACGACAGTCGAAGGGCAGCGTGTTGTTTACTCCGAGGATTCCCGAACGCGCCCTAATGAGTATGGACGTTGATTTAGGGCACCGCTCTAGAAGTCGATGCCAAAGCTTTTAGTAGTTACGTCATAATTTGGTAGGTTCTCTCAGCTACGAAAGTTGTTCGGCATTTTCTTTGTTATAAATGTAACTAAACGAAATGTTATCAAAGTCACGAGAGGATAAGTACGAGAATTAAACTAACTTTTTCTTGTTTCGTAATGGAAATTAATGGATGGACACACTGAATTAGGGAGGCTGTCACGGGAAAATGATTCGGCCGTATTTCATGGGGTTTAACAGGAGAAACTGAAATCGAAATCTGGGTTGGGTGAGCCTTAAAAATACAGAAAACGTTTATAGCGTCCGACATAAATCCAGTTCGACGAAAGCGAAGATTAGAAAGCTAGCTAGTGAAGCCAAAACTCGATATTGGGTGAATAATCGTCGCCACTACCGGCGCGGTAGCCGGCCGGATGTGCCAGATTTATACCCTGGCGTACCCGGGTGTACCGGCCTGTGACCGGCGCTTGCACCAATTTATACCCGGCTAGGTACGCTGGTCGTATCCGTGCTGTCGTCGAGTCTGTGCTCTTCATAAAGCACCCGATATGTCCGCTCGCCTTGAGGGCTGCGATTTATGGCGTGGAAACGTCATCGGACCCCGTGTTTGGTTATAAATCATGTGTGTTTGCTTAGTGCATGAGACATCTAAATTTCTCGGCTGCGGTTATGTTTCGGAGGGTGTAAGATTTTAGAATAATTTTCAGTTAATTAGAGCTCCTGCTTTGAAATTCAAGTCGGACTAAACTTTAAACTAATGTAAGTCCTGTATCTGTAATTGCAGCGCCAAACATTTATTCCACCTGGCAGAGAGTTAAACTGGTTTTGCAGTGCTGGCAACCACCTTCCTGTGGAGGAGAAATGAAGAAAAAGAATAGCTGCTAGTTCCATTTTTTTAAACTGAAAGCTTTATTTAACTGACTTTAGACCATAAGCTGCCAATATCTCATGATCAGGCCAAAGGATGATGCTCACAGAAAATGTTTTGCCAGATTTGCCAAAATCTCAAAATTATTTGATAACGTTAAATGATATTAAGGGGAACCTAGTCGCGGGCTCGAACTCACTGATGGGCCTGGCTAAAAAGCACGCTGTCTCATCAGGCATCGTGTCCGACAAAGGTAGTGTCTGTGATAAGCAATTAGAAGCTAGTCTACACGCACAACATTATTGAGTGAGATGCAGGATCATTTATATTACAACAGGCGCGTAAAAAAATAAGAAAAGTCCTTCGGATGATTGGGTTTTATGAAAAACCTCTGCTTAAATCAATGACCAATAAAGTTTATTGTACTTTTCGATATTTGAGCTTTGTCGGTACTGACTTGGTTTTTTAGATTTTATACTTCTTTTATTACATAAACACGCCCAAAGTTATGTTAAATTTGCAAGAAAAACGAATCTTTGTTGGCTCCTAACTTTTCAATGGCTTTTTGTTTTAGTATTTTGGAAATATTATTAATCAGACAAAACCATACCATGTTTAATTTTTGATGTACATTGTCGAACAGTGGAGTAATACACTTCCGAAGTTTGTATGGAAAAAATGTCGACTAGATTCACCTTAAAATCCTCAGGTAACCAATCATTTACACAATTACGTTCACAAATCTTACACAAGGAAGTCAATTTCACAAAAGATTCAAAGACCTCAACAGTTCTCAACAACAGGTAGGTCAAAACAATTGAAGAAACACAAATGACGACAAAAGAAGTCTTGAATTGGGTCAAACATTAGATTTACGACTTTAATTGTCAACTTTACTTATGCAACTGAGAACAATACACAGAAGCAGGTATATTTGTACGAATTATAATTTGCATGGAGATTTGCACTTTCACTTTTCATTGTAAGAAATTGGAATAAAGAGGCTTTTGATATTTTTTTGCTTCCTAAAGTTTGTAGTGTCTCCATTCAAAGGTGGGACAATGGTTGTGTGCAAACAAAACTCTTTCAAATGAATAGGATTATAGCTTTCAAAGTTCTTTTAAAATTACACTAATACTTAGGCTCAAATATTTTAGCCTATTAGTTTAATCAAATATTAATGCTTAAGTTGTTTTATTTGTTACGCTGTTTTCTAAATTGATTTAAATAACTTATTCTAGTTACATACATAGGATCTAACATAAGTTAGTTGAAAATAAGTTAAAAGCTTAAAACTCAGAATTTATAGTTGAATGGATCAAGTTTTATTAAATAGCCGTTGTAAACCAAACTCATTCAGTATTGAAGTGCTAGTATAACCATTCATATAATCATCCATCTTGCTAACTTCTTCGCACGTGATAACGGCAGCTCCAAAAAGTTCACAAAGTTCCCACGACCCGATGTAGCGCCATCTATTCGTTCAACCCCGTAACATTTAGGAGCGACGAGACCACCCTCTAGCTTCAAATGCGAGCATTTTCAACCCCCGTAGCTACCTAAAAGCGGCTGAAACTGGAACCATTTTACCCCGCGACCGTAGCGCCATCTCTGGGATGGTGCATGAAGTTTCGTGAAAGCTCGTAGTTCCGAGCTTTGCCGCTGTGGCAGCACCATCGCTGAAGCTTTTGAATGAAAACGTCTGTGTGAAGGAATATGTGACTTAGTTTTTTGGGATAAGGTTGTGTTTAGTTTACAAAGACATTTGTATCGTCGAGTAGAGTATGCAAATTAACGCGCCATTACATGGTAATTTATTTGAAACGAATGACCACTTTGCGGAGTAGTGCATCCAACGTCGAACACTGAACGTTTATATGGGGACCCTGACCTTATATTGCGTCAATTTATAGCTTTAGAGCCGTTATATGCTGTTTTACGTAACAGCTGTTGTGTCTCGCGTGATGTCTTAGCATAGTGACCCTGTTTTGCATAGGACTTTCACCTGTTTCTTCAGCTGTTGGAAAGTTAACTAACTATTAATGAGTTTCTTGACCGAATGCGAAACGCCACTTACGAAAGGGCAATTTCCTAATGTTATCTCATATACATTGATAAATAATTAATGACCTCTTGAATTTCATAAACTTTTGCAAAAGTCTTAAAAATAACACAGGAATTATTAATAAATATTTATGAAAAAATATTTTTAATATTGTGCTTGTGCTGTTTTATTTTAACCCCATCGTAAATTAAAAATGAAGTAAATAGTGGTACTTACTTATATTTAACATACTTTATAATTCTGTTGTCTAAAAAACTTTGAACCAATGACATTAAAATCTCAAAACAAATCATTGTTACTAATTCCATTTCAATTTGTAGATCCAGAGATCGTCAATACATTACAAAAGTCAAGTCACAAAGAACCAGGTCCGAACTCCAGAACAAAACCTTTCATCTCCATATCGCACAACACACCTCACTCAAGATTGGATCCAAGTGAATTGAGATCTTCCCTGTTATCGGGACAGACTGCAAATAAAGACAGCACTGTATCGCATTTATGAGATGAAACAATGTTCGTAAGTGCTGTGATTTATGAGGACAGTGCCACCATGGGCACGCCCAAAGTCCGTGCCTGGATAAAAAAGGAGGATTTTATCTGTTTTTATTAATGCATGGTTGTGTTACTGACTGTATGGTGTTTGATCGCCAATAAGTTTCGAAAGAGCTTATTGTATAGCGAAGTAAGGCTCTGTACTGTTTTGTTTCAAAAGTTTTTCGATGCAGTGATTCACGTTCTTTTCTTTTAAAATTGTAATAATACCTCTACTTAGCTTTGTATGTTTTTAGTGTTCAATTGTTTTAGAGGCCTTCATAATGAATTACCACAGTTGGTATAAGGGTATCATAAGCTGGAGATCAGAAGGACATGTGGCCAGGTAGGCGTTATGCTCAAAGTATGGGTATGACGGATGCGCCTGACATCCACAATGAGATGATTCGACTTTACACACCGAACAATTATCGCTGTAGCAGAAAACATCGACTGCTAGACGTGCCTTCGAGACGAAGCAGCCCGTGCTGCGTCTCCCGTACCACGCGTGTTGATCGCACTAACAGCTCGTGGAACGCGAAGCCAACCCGGACTGCGCTCTATTCGCTAATAAATTCGCCAATTTAATGGTTATGTGCCTATGTATTTGTGAAGAAAACAGTCTTTAATTGTTTTTATTCGTTTAGTTGTTATGTTTGTACTTATTATATATACCTACTATGATTAAATAGGTAAGGGCAACACGCACATGGTTTTGGAGAGTCCCATTGGCTGGAAGCTTATAAAAGTGACTAAAAGTTTACAATAATATTGTAATATAAATCGATTCAGATAGATGGACCGACGACCTTAGGAAAGTGGCTGGGACAGACTGATGGAAGATGGAGGCAGCCTAGGAGAGGCCTATGTCTAGTAGTAGGTATACTGTGATAGGCTGAGTTGAGAAATCGAATATAAAGTGTATTTGTTTGTTTCGATATAAATATTTCCAGCAATTTGTTTCTGTGCTATGCTAACTAGGTGTTGTAGAGCGTTGTAAAGAGACATGAGTCCACTCAAATAATTCGCAATCATCAGTAAGAACAACTAGAAGAAACCTGAGATAATAATGAAAACCTACAAACAATAAAGTCATACACTCGTCACGCTTGTTCACGATGCATACAATGTTGTAGCAAATAAAAAACAAAAAAAAACTGATTAAAAATTAATCGCAACAATTTGTCAGATGAATATTAAAACTTCATATCATTGGACACGATGCTAATTGAAAAGATAAAGATCGAATAAATTATCCAATTACACAATCGAAAAGTCGTAATGACTATAAAAGTTGACAGCTCATTGCTATAAAAAATCGTAAGTCATTACTAGTGCGGAACGAGAGAATGTTCCGATTAAACGAACATTCGGTACATTTTGGTCGGAGTGTGAAACCAGAAAGGATAGTTGGACTCGAAAACACTGCTGGAACAAAATTAACTTTTTATCATCGATGACAGTGGTTGACAACGTGTCCCCTTGTCGGCATTTAAATTGGACGTCTCTGCCAATACGGCACGCGGTCTGTCAGAACTCCTTGTTAATGATCACACGAAATCATTAAGCAAGATAATAAACTTAAACACTACACGAAAGACGACAAAACACTGCAATCCTTGCTTTTAATACAAAAATTATGAATAACTTTGCATTCCACAGCCGAAATTAAAAGAAAATTTTAACATACCGACACACACGCAAAAAGCTCAAATGAGTAACTCTTCCAAGTATCTTATTAATAATACATTTGAGAGGTGTTAATAAATCACGTCTTAATTAGCTACTATTACACAGTTGAAAGCTATAATTGAACAATGTATCTGTTACTCGACTTTTTAGATAGATCTGTAACAGCATCAGACGGCAGCGAACAAAGAGCTAAGACTACGCCAAAGAAAAGGAACAATAGTGGTGTGAATGTTACACTCGGATATTACAATAATGGTATCGATTATAATTTGCGTGCGATGCGGTCTGAGATACGGGCGGGAGGCGACACGTAAGCGACAGGCGTTCGCAATCGGCGTCGCGATCGACTCTTGCGCACCACACCGCACAATGCTATCGTGGCGCTACGATCGCGGACATGCCCTCTCGCGCCATTACGATTGGTGCTTTCAACGTATACGCACCTATTTTATGGTAGAATGATTAGCTTTATGAAAGGGTTGCTTTCAAAATCGACAGGTTTTTAAAAGAATCTTTGTTTGGAAATTTTAGGACATGAAAATTCAAAGAAAATGTAGAATATGGAGGAGAACGGGGAATACAAAAGACGGACAGTATTTGGAGACAGCGCTTGGAAATAATACAGACAGTTGAATAAAGAAAATAGCTGCACCAACTAGGTACAGCAGAGAGTATCTTAGGTAGCTAAGGAAATTCCGTTGACGTCATTCAGAAGTTAGCACCATGAACATCAATAAAAAGCCTGGAGTGACAAAACTTTTATTCTGTTTCCATAAAAGGAGAAAACTAGACAGATAAGCTATACATTTTAGTACCAAATGAAAGTAAAAATGAAAGAAACAACTCGTAATCTCGATATGCTGATGTGCCATTAAGCATCTATAAAGCCGAATTTTACTTACGTCTGCTCTTAATTGAATAGTAATAAAATAGGTTTTACGATTGCGGCATAAAAAATAGAGAAAAGAAATAAGATAAAATATTTTATTGATGTAGTAAACTGAGACCGCACAGTGAAATTCATGCAAAACAAAATCAATTCAATTCCAATCAAATTCCTTTGCATCGACCCCGCTAAGCGACTAAGTAGAATATTCCCATGCCTCATTTTCTATTTAACATACGTAATTCAAAAGCCATAAAACGAAGTTTACAAAACTATCCATGTTACAGGCGGAAGCGGAAATCTAAATTGATTCGTCAACGCTTTTTATTTTATTCATATCAAGTTATATTAAAGTTTTTGCTTGCATTTCTTATTCATTATGCGCATTTTTAAACAGTTAAGAGTTCACTCAACTGAAACGTTATTATTTATTTTGCTGATTGACTTAATATGGAATAGTAAATTGGTCCTTGTTTCTATAAAATAATATTGAACGTGGTTATGATCGAAACCAATCCTTCAAATTTTGACATTTCCTATGCTGTTTTATGCACATAACAATATAAGCCCGAGTTCTGAAACGATGCTTTCTATCTGACAGCTTTCAAACAAGATTTATGCTTGCGCAGTGTTCCGAAATACGCGTCTTATTACCAAAACGACATTTAGAACAGGGAATATTAAAAAAAGGAAAATTACTCGCACCGTTGTTATCCTTCAACTCCAGTACACCAAAAGGCAAAACTGTCGCCAGACTCGCCCGAAGAAGGCAGAAACGAGTAATAAACACGGCCGCGTCAATAAAAGTCAGCGTCCCACCATACACATGTCTACTGCCCGCTAGCAGGTGTACTGCCTAGGATATGGTAGTAGGGTTGCCAGCTAATGTCGAGGAGTTATAATAAATTGCATTCTTAAGAGACGGAAAAATTGTGTACCTAATTTGTAAAACCATTAAAATTACTGTAATTTTTTCGTTACATATGGACTTTTCTACGTTCCAAGAATTTTGAAAGAGCAAGTGATAAGCTGTTAAGCATCAATCATTTGATACGAATAAGAATTCAATACATGACATAGGTACGAAAACTAGTATCTATTGAATTTTTATCCTTCCCTATCCTAAAGGCACGTTTACCATTAAGTCGTCCCCGATATTCTCCTTGATATGCAATGGCCTCTGTAGCACCATAAAACATGATGCTTAGGTTTGTGCAAATCTTGGGGTTCATTCGATCAATCGATCCTGGTCAAACCACGGTGGACTCGGTTCATTTCATTCATTCATTCATTCATTAATTAATTCATTCATAAAACAGTGTATAGCTGCTGAGCAAAATGGTGAAAGCAAACGAAATTAGTCTGTAATCGCTGAATATTTGTGAACTTACGCCCCTGTCTACGCATAACACACTTGTCATAATTATTTTGGCGTAAATGATGCGATAACTAGAAGATATTTAGTTCCGATACTCCAATTTTATATCTATGTTATTCTAGACCCACGTAGTCCAGAAAAGTCCAAAGGCATAAACACGAAAAGTCGTTTCTGAAACAACCCAGTTACTCAAAGATTTTATTTGCGCTACCGCACTTATGCCTTCATCGAGATATACATTTTACGAGTAGGTACACCAGTAGCAAAATGGTTTACAGTAAAAAAGTTCTTTAGTACAGTGATAACCCTAGTTGGTCGTAAACACGTACTATGCAAATACGCGACTCGTAGACGGATGCTGTCAACATTTTCATACCAGAATATTGAAACACTGGCCATTTAGCGTTTTATCTCAACCGTTTTAATTTTAAATAGCTCTTTAAAATAATTTAGCTGCAAATGAGTCAACGTGTTGCCGCAATAAAGTATACAATTTATAGTTCCTTAGTAACGGATGATTAAGACTCGACCCAACAAGATGGGTGTGTCGCCTTAATCATAATAATATTACGGCGATTTAATTTGCATGCTCGCTCACACATGGCCAGCAAAATATCCAAACATTTATAAAGCGTTATCTAGAGCCGTCAATCTCAGCAAGAAGTCAAGAACAACGCGTTTTCTTTACAATAATTGAACAAACTAACGCCAGTCAAACGCATCCGGTCTTACAAATCGTGTTCAAACTTGAGACAACTGGCTGCTGTGTAGCAAACGTCAATCTAACACGAAAGCTCGCAACGAGGTGTTTAATGATGCAATAATTTGCATAGGGGCCCGTTGCTGAGAAACGCGACCTATTCTCACGTCTGTCTTCGGCTATAAAGTTTCCTTTTACAGTAGCAACTCTTGTTATGTGAACTTTTGTGCTAAATATCGCGAGGTGGCGCGATCTCGTTGTGCTCGCTCGTCATTCACCAGCTAAGCATTCTGCGCAGCCGTCAACTTACCATTTAATGACGCCTTATTGTTTATGGACTATTAAGCAGCAGAAATGGTTACCTGAAAAAGGAAAGAAATCGCTTTATTATACAACGAATGACAGTCGTAAACGTCAAGCGAGTGTAAACGAAAACATTAAAAAAACACACAAATTGAGAAATGAACAGAATCAATTAAGTATCGGTGGTCGGGTTCGTAAAATCGGATGCCTTATTCAGTAGGTCGGGCACCGTCCCGCGCACGGGCCGGCCTGGGCCTGCTAAACCCCGGCGCACAATCTGACATTTATGAGTGCCATAAAAACGCTCAAGTAGTGACTTTTACTACTTGTTTAGTGAACATAAATGTCTTTGCCTTACCCGCGCTCAACGTCGTCCGTATTTAAAAGCGCACAGTTTCGTGCACTGTTTTGCTCCTTTTTCCTCTTTTTATTTACTGTTACTGTACTGTTATGCAACTGTATAATGCTTTGGTTACTTTTCAGCGACAATTTATTGGTGTCGTCTTTTGTCTTTATTTTAGTGCCGCGAGAACATGGTTTGTTTTAGTTTTATTTGTGTATTTTGAATTGCTCGTCATGACAAATTGCGGGAAAATTTGGACACGTTTCCTAAGTTGTATCGTCGTGAAAGATACTTTCTTCCAAAGTTGAAGATAAGTTTTCACTATTATCAATCAAGTTAATCACAAAGTGATCAATTTGAGTACGTGTGTTGTGTTTGTTGATTGATATCTTGAGTTGTTTACAGGGCTCGTAAAACTAATTAGAGACTTGCATTTGCTATGCAGGTGGCGTGGGGCCTCGTAGCGTACCTACTGACAGTTTAAACTTATGACATCGGCATCAAACTGATTTATGCTTAGGTAGCGGTTAATATTTGTAAGTATAAACGTGATGAATTAATCTGTCACTTGACACTAATAAGTTATCGAAAATAGAAAGGCGGCGGCGACGGCGCCGCCACTAGCTTTTGGGCCGCAAAGAAAATCAAACGAACCGACATACCGTTATCCCGCCCCAATTCTTTCAAACCAAAACAATACATCCGCATCAAAACTTTTCTTTCTGAGACCTCCAGTAGTTGGAGCTGGCCGCTGGTCATAGGTATTCCGCGACCGTCCGCCGACGTTTGGCAGTATCGACGGTTTAGCATAGGCCACCCACATGCCTTGCCTACATACCTTCAGGTTTATGGTCGCCGGTCTACGAATAATAATGCTGCACCTAGACACAAGGCCGACTTAACAATAGTGTCTTGATTACTTTTTGCCCTTAAGTGTTTTGAATAATTTAAAAATGTTGACAATGTATCGTGCTATTTTTCAATGACGCAATGTTATTAGAAACTTAGTGTGTGAATGGAAACGTCGTTGACTGGGTTTCCAGGAACGGAAGAACCTTCAGTCTGAATTAAAAAAACCACAACTCGGTAGCTTTGCTTCTTTCAGCATACAATTGAAGGGGTGAGTGGACACTAACAAAAAGTTCAAAATAAGTTATGGGAGTTGTAAATATTTAATCATAGAATCAAGGCAGTTATTACAGCTTAAATAACACTTAAGTATCAATACTTCTGATAATATTATTACTTTATAGATTATTAATCATATTATATATCATCACTTAAAACCTATGGTCATGTAAAAAAGTAGATTTTTTCAGTTTTGTCAGATAACACCTTTGTCCACTCACCCCTTCAATTGTGATGTACGGTCATCAAAAGAGATAAGTAACCAGAGTCGTCGGATATAGTTGAGATATAGTAAGAAACCGATGGATGTTTTCGAATGAAATTTAATTGATAAAGTTTTCTATTAATTTCATTTTATTTCATTCGAAAATATCCTTCGGTTTCTTACTAAACTTCAACTATACCCAACGCCGTGGTTACTTATCTCTTTTGGTGACGATAACAAATGTTTATGATTAAGGACTTATGTATAAGTTCTCCAGGATTGTATTGTACATTTAGTTCTGTAATTCTAGGCTTGTCTAGTTTAAAGCCTGAACTGCATATCTGTAAAACGGAGAAGGCGGTCCGATACTGAATGTAAGCTTGAAGTCTTCGGCAAGGGTCGCCATTTAAGTGTGCCAAGACCTAATTCAGCAAATCTTGCCTAATCAATATCAATGTCAAGAAGTGGTACTTATAGCGTTACTGTTTGTTATTCCCGGCCACTGTTTATAACGCTCCAAAAGAAAGTCCTTCTGCATACCACTGTAATATATTCGTAGGTACGTCAACCATACCTTGTTTTCGCTTCAAATTAGACAATTAGGAGTCGGGCTGTGACGCTAAATCTATTAAATTAAAGCTGAGTACGCACCGGTCACCTACCGCGGCGATTTTTTAATCGTATGTATGCGACGTGCGATTCGCGACTACATTTCGCATATCAATGCGCTGGACAAATTGATGAAAAAAACGTTGGGCAGCGCGTGTCGAACACGAATTGTGTGTCCGCCCTCTGCGCGATTTTGAAATAACTGTTGTGTTACGTGTTTTTGTAGACGTCATTTTATGTTATGATGGCTTGATTTGCAATTATTTGTGGCTAACTTGATTGAAAATGTAAAAAAAAATCCTGAAGTGGAAGTGATGTTTTTCAGGTCGTATGAGACGTTAACGAAAACGTTTTTGTTGCTACTGTAATTTCGTCATAGGTTGGCCTTTGGCTCTAATTGAACCAATTAACAGGCTAATAACTAACAAAATTTACACTAAAACGGTTTTCAGAAACGGTTTACGTAGACAATGCTAGTTGATTTTGATTTCATCGCATCATATTATCTCTACTGCAGTGGTGGTTCAATAGTAACGGTTCCGAATTACGAGTTCTACGTCGTGGTTTCAAATCCAGTCTGATGGGCTACATTATTTATTTTAGTTCATCACCGCTACTCTCAAGCCGGTGAAGTAAAACATCGTCAGGAAACCGGCATGTCCTGGAACCAAAAATTCAAAGACATGCGACATCTACCAATCCGCACTGGGCCCAGTGGACACAGGCCCACTCCCTCTCAAAATATACGAGACCTGTCCCCCAGAAATAGGCACATTATTTATGCTGATTATGTATGTATGATAAGTATATTATCTTTAACATACCAAAGCAGTGATTCATTATAAAGTTTAGTAGTACGAAATCGGAAAGCGAATTTACATTTCCTTGTAGGTAAGTATTCTAGTGGGATGGCCCAGCCATGTAGTAGCTAAACTTGAAGTGATGGCCTACGTGCCTTAAGACACGTGCGCCCATCGGTTGACAGGAATAAATAGTCGCGAAAACATTGCGAAATTTAACTCGCGAAATTTTTGCGTGCGAATTTTTGAGTTGAAAGTGCAAAGCTGCTGGGAATTTTGTATTATGGCAACATAAGGATTAATTATTAGGATTAATTATTTTAACAAAAAATTGTGAATATGCTTAACGAAAGTATGAAAACCTCAATTCTTAGGGCATTGAGGTTTTCAGGTAGTAGTATATACTGGACAAAAATGGGCACACGAAAATGGACAGCTAAATCCTGAAATTTCAGCGTACAGACTTCTCGTTTGACCCTCATAGTATGAATATATATGGTGTATTGAATTCCTATTTAATTCAACATAGGCAAGACGAGGTTCTTGGCAAGGATGGCGGACTGAAGCCTGAAATGTCACCGGAAAAGGAAGAGCTTTATAACCGACGCTGGATTCCAGTCCGACATACAGATGAATAGAGATGAATCGGTTGATATATTCGATTCTTGATAAAGATTGAATTGTATGACAGTAACAAAACAGGAAATATGTCTCTCTATCAATCAATCCAACAGCTTTATTAGTCCCAACATAATCACTATCACAGTCTGAACTCCATCCAATAATTTCCTATTAGCACTAATACATTCCTAGTCTTAATGCATACGGTAATAGAAGGTGTCTCGTTTATGAGCCGTGCCACCCAATGACGGGCAGCGTCGGGCATACGTCGAGCAAACGTCGGGTAAGCGTCGCGCACTCGAGCGCGACCCACGATTGACGAGCCACAAAACCACGTAGGTACATAGTGACAATATTAACATAATTACCTTCAGTAATTTATAGGACATGCTTCGATACCTTTATCGCGCAATTAAGGGTTGAACCCGTGGAAGGTCACCTGTACTGGACTGCACGAGAATTGCAATTATTTATGTCATTAATAAGTTGTTAAGTGGAAAATTATGGATTAGTATCCAGGTAATTGCCCGGATACAAGCTGTTTTTAGCATTAATAAGAATGGAATTTCGGCAAATTGCTCCAGTTTTTACTCTGCAACTTCACACTTACGACGAAATGATTAACTGGCTGCCATTAAGAAATAAAAGTTGTTCAGTGAGAAAGAAACTACGCCTCATTCGTTTGGTAAACTACAAGTACGAAATACGGTGTGCAATGTATCTACAATGTAAACTGTAATTTGTCAGATAGTGTTATCAGTATGAAGCAGGCGCTTGGCCAGTTAGCTGTCAGCCACTATTTATCTTTCAACCAGTCGAAGGTACGTGTGCGTCTAGACGCAGGCTAATTGTATGGTGATAGATTAGCCACCACATTTACACGCTGTTAACCGCAATAAGATTTACATAGGCATTTTTTAAAGAAGCTTAGAATGCAGACTACAACCGGTACATTTACCCCACATGTAGGTAATCGACTGTTTACTGTCAATGCGTCGTGCATCAAGTTTAGTTAGTGAGAATGAGAATAATGTAGTTCTTGAGAACAAAAAATAGTCTGTAGTTAAGGAAATTATACTTCTTTCACCGTTTTTAGTTGGCGCAAAAAGGAGTTCGTTCAAGGAAAAGTTTGCATCAAGAAATAGTAAAGTATGAATTATGCACAGAATTGCTACACCTCATAGTGATAATGAACTATTTCGCAGTTAATCGCTACTTTAGTAAAGCGAGCGGTTAACTAGGCAACATCTGTTTAAAACTGAAAGCCTATTATTTATTATTGATCTTGGATTAGCAGCTAAAACTGGCTCGGCAGTCAGCACTGTACACTGACGATACCGGTACACGCGGTAAAGCCATTTGTTTGCCGAATAAACAATATATAAATCAATCCGTCAGACTTCACTGTTCACCCCCGACCACGGTCGATCGGGCACGACGGCTCCCGACCAAACCCGACCAATCCCGACCGAATGCGACTCTGATTTAAATGTTAATCGGCGAGTGTCGAAATTATTAATTACTGTGTACATCGCGGGTACGTTACGCATGCAGATTGCTATGCTAACGAATGATTAACTATGCATGTGCACGCGCAGATTTAGATTTTATGCCGTGTTCGGATTGATGGGCCGTGTGCTGCTGAAATTGATTGCTTTTCATGTAATTTGGAAATGTTTATGCCTGACACGATCGTTTTTACTTCAGGTAGGTTGTTGATGAGTGTTTTCAATTTGTGGAAATAATTGGGGATTAAAATACAAATTTGGTGTCTACGTACCATATCATCTGACTAGTCCTACTGTCGTACTTTCTGCTAATAGTATAATTGTGAAAGTTTGTATTTTTTTAACCGACTTCCAAAAGGACGAGGTTCTCAATTCGTCGGAACCTTTTTTTTATTTTTTTTTATGTATGTTCCCCGATTACTCGAAGATGGCTGGACCGATTTGGATATTTTTTTTTTGTTTGAAAGGGTATACTTCCCAGGTGGTCCCATGATCATCAAGTCAGGATCTGATGATGGGATCCTGGAGAAATAGAGAGAACTCTTCAAATTTTATAGGTACACTTGAAACAATTTGTGTAATTTTTGGAAGAGTACTTTCTCGGAGTGGTTCCATTTCAATTTGGTGAAGATCTGATGAAGAACTTCGGAGATAGGCAACGGAACTCCTCAATAAATGATAGCAAATGGACAGGGATTGCTGAAATCTCATGTAAGAAAGAAAGAAAGAAAGAAAAATAGATTTATTTGTCACAGAAACACGTGCATATAAAAGATGACATACTTACTTAACATTAAAAAAAACATGATACACACACAGATATTTATACATAGGCATAAAGAAGATTAATAATCGGCAGCTGCACGCCGTGACTGTGACAAGAAGGCTTCCACTCAGCATGATGCTATGCTATGGGATGGGACCCACAGCACAGCGCTGATTTTCAGTGGTCACCCGAAAACATGTCACATTCACATGTCTGTCAATTGTTTACACCAGTTAATAACATAACATCACGCCGGTACGCTGTGAAGGGGTAAGCACATGTGAACCACTAAAAAGTTAAAAATAAAAAACTTTTTTCAAAAACATAAACAACCGACTTCCAAAAAAAAACTGAAAAATAACTTTAATTTCGGAAGGCGGTGACAAAAAATTTAAATACATTATCCAAAGTCACCGACTTCCGAAATTAAAGTTATTTTTCACTTTTTAGTGTTTTTTTATGTTTGTTACTCAATCACGCAAAAACAGCTGAATAGGTTTGGATGAAATTTGGCATAGAGATAGTTTATAACCTGGATTAACCTATAAGATACTTTTTATCCTGGTAGTATGTTTCTGTGGGATTAGTTTGCTCATTCACATGGGTGTAAGGTGAAATTTTTTATCCACTGTTCATTACTTTTCTGTTATACAATTGTTCTTGTAGTAACGAAACGGCCAAGCCACGAATTTTGACTAAGGGTTAGAGTTTGTGAAGTTATGTACGTGAGATCTGATAACTTTTTGATAGTGCGAGTATAAATAAGGTCTCGTCTTGGCAACATTTTACATGAAAATATTTCACTTCTTTTTGTAAGTTCCTTGTGACAATTTTTTTTTGGGGTAACATTAATTTTTTATTATTTATAATATCAAGGAGTCCCTATATCAATTTTCAGACCTCTAGCGTCAAAATTGCGGTAGTCTTATACAAACTTCCATCCCTTAGTTTAAGGGGTTGGGGGATAAAAATTCCAAGTTTTAGGTTTTTTTGTGGTTTGTGTACTAATACTAGCTTACATATTATACTTCAGCTTTGTAAGACATTAGGAAGTACCCTAAGAATTTTGATGATCATCAGTGAGTCAGTGACGAAATCAGGGTTTTTAAAGATATCAATAAAATCGAAAGTATAAGAGCTATGCAATTAAAACTTTATCTGTTTAATAAGTCTGCTATTGACAACATATCCCAATCCCAAAATGTAATCCAAACCCAAGTTCTATGGGTTCAAAAGAACGATGAAGCGCTTCGAGAAAAGGTAGGTTGTGCCCCTGCGCTCCGCTTGGATCGTCTTGGCCGGCACTGCCGTGCCCCCAGATGACTAACGGCTTTTAGAATTTCTGACAGTTTCTTTTTTTTTCTCTTTCAACTAATTATGTAACTTTCAACAATTAATGATTGTCTTATATTCTTTTAAAGAAAACGTAAATAACACTAGAAGGTAAATTGTCCTTGCCAAATGCCAAAAATATTTACTACGTCTTTTGTTGGACATCATACCTATGCAGTTTATCTGTAATTAAAACACATTTATCGCATACGTACAAGTTCACACGTTAGACCTATTAGGCGTCAAAAATGCCACCAGCCATAATTTAACGATAGACACACCACTTTTTATCTCTTTTAAAATTTTTACGCTCGATCCAGAATAATATTATAGCTAATTAATTTCATGGTTTTATTGAATAATGGGTTTACTCAGCCGCTTAATAATTAATTTGAAATTCGATATGCTTCTGCATTAGGTATATATACCAATTACTTACCTTCTGTTTTTAGGTAACTTATGGACTTCATTCGCAATGCATTATCATTCTGGGGGTTATTTGCATAACACACTAAAAGTAGGTACGGCATCTATTTTGACAGTTCAAAAAAAAAAATCAAAATATTTTATTTCACATAAACCTGCTAGGGCACTTATGAAACGTCAGAAGCTAGGTGCACGGTTCCAATTTGTCGCTTCCTATGGAGAAGAGCCGGCAAGAAACTCCACGGTTACTCTTTTAAAAATAATTGGCTTTTATAATGTTTTCAAATTACAGTGATATTAGGTATGGGAGGACAGTGCAGGCCTGTCAATAAGTACCAGCTACTTAGAGGAATGAAAATAAAGAATAGAAACTGTAGGCCTACAACGTTCTCTCATTCACAATATGTAAAATAATCTACATAAGTAAAATCAACCTATTTAAACCAAGTGATATGATTTCCATGAGAGTCACTAATAAAAACTCGATATTACAAGGGTTGTATAATGTCAAATAATGACGAGAATATGCCAGAAAGTGTAAAAAATAAAATTAATAAAATTAACATTGTAATTCGGAAGCAGTTAATAGATGCTCACATAGTTCAACAACATTCAATGGATATACGGTGGAGGTCTGCTCGGCTTGGGCGGAGCACCGCCGTGTCCTCGTGGAGGCGATCGACGGCGGCGATCTCTCGCGTCCGGCTCTGGTCTAGGCCATGGTACGGAGTGAGAGTGCATGGGAAGCGGTCACCTCCTTCTGCGAAGCAGTAATGCACGCTAAGAGGGAGGCGACGCACGTGAAGGAGAGGTAATCTATGCGCCGGAGAGGCATCATACCACGGGTGGGTTTTAGTCGGTAAAAGTTTAACACGCCCTCCCGCTCCGCCCAGAGCGGGAGAAGTTATTTGCCGGGAGAAGTTAGTTCCCACCCTTAAAAAAAACCGAAATAAAAACGAAAACTATCTATTCCAGAGATCTAATTACACTGTGGTAGATCTTTTAGAACCTACTGATCAATGAATGATACATACAATACAAAACAATTTAGGTTATCAGTTTATCACAATAATTGAGAAACTCGTAAATCTACTCTAGTTTCATATCACAACTCACAAATCGAATCAATTCTCTCATACGAAACTTGAATGTAGGTATCCGTGACATGTCTTGTCACTGTCCGTCATGTCTGCTACTGATATGCTGATATACATGCATTATTTTAATTAAGATAAACAATATTAATCATCATAGCACATATTATTTGCCACATTAAATTAAGGACATTTCACGTCATTACTACCGTCCAGTACTCACTTGATTAATCTTGCCCCCTATCAAACGAGGCATTGCATTTGATTGTCTTGAGACAGACATTACGGTTGAATTTAATCTAATCTACGATTTAATTGGCATTTATCGTGGTCCATTGGAATAGGCTGCTGGAATTTTAATGAACATTGTAATAATTATATGGCTCTAGATGACTGTTTGGCTAACAGGAACGGTTTTGGCAAATCAAAATCATGTTTTGATTGTAATGGTTGATAAGAGATCATTATCGTGGACTTGTTTTTATTTCGTTATACTGGTTTTTTACTTCTAACTATCTTGTGATTCAAAAGTGCCTGTAAATGGTTTAATTGAAATAAATGCTTTGAGTTTGAGTTTGAGTTTGAGTCTTGTAATAAAAAGCCTTTAATAGCAAACTCACCAATCACACCTCTGTTCTCAAAACTGAGAAGGAAAATATCGTGAGGAAACCGGCATGTCTTAGAACCAGAAATTCGAAGACATGTGACATCTACCAACCCACGCTGGGCCCGCGTGGTGGATTACAGCCCACTTCCTCTCAAAGAGGGAAGGCCTGTGTCCCAGCAGTGGGAACATCAGCGGCTGATCATGATGATGATGATGATGAATAGCAAACTGGGAAATTATCATAGTCATTGTGAAGGTTAGCTATATCTATAACCTCAGACGGTTACAACCTAACAGCAACCTTATTTTAACGGGAATAAGGGATTGGACAGTGATGCAAAATAACGAAGAAAGGGCTAGTTTCAAAAAGTTACAATAAGTGTAAATTTGACAGTTGATTAGGAATGAACTTAATTTAACATTTCTTTAAGGCTAGGACACATTGAAGTTTGCTACATGTCGGATGCATTGTGGGCTAAGATCACCAAAGCATGGGTCCCTGTAAACATCCAACGGCGTCGTGGAAGGCCAAGGCGTAGATGGCGAGACGAGCTTGACGCTTATTTGAGGGATTGGTTCATATTAGCTTGGGATCGAGTTGAAAAAGAAAAAGTAGGCCTTTGCCCTGCAGTGGGCATACAGGCTGAAGATTATTATTGAAGTGAAAACTTCTTTAGGCGCGTAGGGATTTTTTAGAGATCGGAAAAAATAATTAAACTCGCGACACTGTTACCGTTACAGTTACCTACACCTCTGTATATAAGTATGTACATATGTTATGTATGTACGTATATAGATACACATGCGTGTTGACAGTTTTTGAGATGGAAAAAAGCCATTGAACACGCGACACTGTTACCGTTACCGTTACCGATATCATGAAAATTTCTTTAGGCGCGTTGGGCATTTTATGCGATAGGAAAAAACAATTAAACTCGCTATACTGTTAAGAAAATACACACGTAATTGTTCAAGTTTTCACTTATGTCGGCTCTCCCGTAGTGCCACTGTTTTTTTGTTATTATTATTTGGGACACATTACTCACACTTGCTTACAAGTTTTTGAACCGTATTGTAGACATGCTGTGAATTTTATTGTTGTGTTTATTTACAATCTTTTAACCAATCCTTTGGAGACAAACAAACATACAGATTAGTTTAATCGACTTTTAACACGATTTTTGAAGATTTTTGAACTACAGTCAATCTGCCAAGTCTTCTCCTAGTTTTGAAAACAACAATAGTAGGTATAATGTAAAACAAACGTCACCGCAGATCAAAACTAGGTGCGCACAATACATAAAGTTTCTGCGCCATTTGACGTCAGTTTGGGCGAGCGATGCGTTTCAATGATTTGTGACGCCTACAGCTGAAAGCTCAAACTATCCAATAAAATATACTGATTTATTGGGATATTTTCAGTATGTATAAGCCGAATAAGTCCATGTTTCATAAATGATGCCACATCATTGTCCGTAATGGAGCGTAAGCTGATAATTTTAAAGGTGCATAAACAGTTTTCATAATTTTGACGTTTCGTAAAAGCCCTTCAACTATCACATGAATTAAGTCTGTGATATAATTAATTAATCGGACGGCTCAGATATCATATGCGTTTACGACCTCTCCCCACAGACAATGACTCACCTACCATCCTGCAGCGCAGCCCTGTTATTTACTGGTGCATTTGACGATCTTATGACTGCGTCAGTGAGCGGAATTTGAGCAGCTGAATTTTGGGCCAAAGATGTTTGAGTTTTTTGCCATCGATACGCTAAAAAGAGGAATCTATGTAAAATGCTTATGCTATTATTTATAAATGTAACTTTAAAAAATCTCTGCCTAGCCTTTTCCAACTATGATGCGTAGCTTCCACTATAACCGGATGTAACTGAATAGGTACCAGTATATTATATGGCGAGTGCCTATTTTACATAGAGCGACTGCCTATCTGATTTCCACAACCTAGACACACACACAAACATGATATCCCTCGGTAAGAATGGTTGCTAGACTTTTGACCTTCTGGCTACCCGTAACGACAGTCAAAAATCTACGAATGGCAGCCGGAACCAATGTGATTCGCGAGACCCATTCAAGGACCGACCTCGACAACCGTTGCTTGAGTTTGCGGCCGTTATTATACAGCCACGAACCCCTCTTCGAAACGAATAAATGTACCTACATTTAATTTTTTTGAATCACACCTGTTACTTACGTAACTTGAATGAAGTTTCACAGCTGTCTTCAACATTTTATAGTACCGTATCAATGAAATCTCAACATGTCAAAAAAGCTCTCCACGTGGCCAAATTGTCGTAAATAGAAAAGGGATGGATCGGAATACTAATGCGAAGTTTTGTAGTTTTTCTTCGATCAACATTACTATGCCAAAATACTTTTAAAAACGACACGTGCTCCACAAATTATATATTTCCAGCACGCACGTGTATGCGGCGTTATGATTTGTTTAAATAAATAATAGATTTATAGTTGAATTATTTATGACCCGTAATATCAGGTCGATAGTCTATTAATTTAACTATAATAAAGCATAACTGTTTATGACATTTTAGTAATTAAAATTCGATGTTGATGATTGAAATGTTTGTAATAAAAATATTTTATGAGCGAAGTTAATATTTAAACGTTTCTCCATTTATTATTCAAGAAAATAGTTGAACGTAGAACGAATATAAAATAGCAAAATAGTTATAATTTTCTTTACTTTTAGGATCTCCTGTTGAAGACATTCCTTTCTATAAAAAAACGAGCGAGTACTAACTTTAGCTGGAGCCTCAACCTTCAAGCTAGATTTTATATTTTGAACTTTATTCCGAATAGGGTAAAGTTCTTAATACAAAACTAATATTAACTTAGTTTAGAAAATATTACCTTCGAGTCTGATTTTGTATTTTGAACTTTATTCCGAATGTGGTAAAGTTTTGAATACAAAACGAATAGTAACTTGCTTACTAAGAATTCGTTTTCTATTAAAAACTACTACTACAGCTAAGTGTCAACTTAGCTGTAATGTTAGGTTTTTGGTTCAATAACTGACTGGATGGTCGTTTACAGAAAAACCTTGTTCTCTAATAAGACTGAATATGCATGTTGATAATTGATGATTCAGAAGATTAACAAACACAGAACACAAACGCTAAAGACAGTCGCGTAGCAAATCGAAGGCTGCGTAGCCGATGCACTACGACAATTTTATTAATCCTCAAAATTAGACCGCTAGTGTAGTGTTGTGAAAACTTCAAAAACAAACCTGAGAAACACCATATCGATACATCCCGGAAGCATATCGGTGTCACATTAGCTACAGCCCTACATTAACATTCACTCAACACTTGATCCAGGAGTTATCACGTATCGAAAAGAATAGGGCCATAATATTTTATGATCCGTTGTGCGCCATACCGGGCGGCGTCGATGTTCGAATTTTAAACAAAACGCGCGCGCGCATGTATCGATTATATCGATGTGTCGATAAATAATTAGTCGATTTTTTTATTGGCTGTTAATATTATGAAATAATAATTGTTATTATAGTAGTAGCATTATGAATCATACTACGTAGGTAACGCACGCGTAGATAATATTATTTAGAGCTTTTCGCGTGCAGTTAATGAATTTTCAAAATACTTATTTCATATCGTGTCCTACTAACTACATTATTAAGGGATCATCCATCATCATCATTTCAGCTACAAGACGTCCACTGCTGGGAATAGACCGGTACTGGGCTTCCCGCATCCAATGGATTCCTGCGACCTTCACCAGGTCATCGGTCCACCTTGTGGGAGGCCGTCCAACGCTACGTCTTCCGGTACGCGGTCGCCACTCCATAACCTTTCGGCCCCATCGGCCATTTGTTCTGCGAGCAACGTTATCGGCACGGTTGGCGCAGTGGTTAAGCGATTGACTGCTACGCTGCGTGTCGCGGGTTCGATTCCCGCACGAAACAAATATTTGTATGACCTACAAGTAGTTGTTCTGGGTTTGGCTGTTTGTGTATATGAGTTTAAATGTTTGTAAACGCACCCGCAATACAGGAGAAATTCCTAGTGTGGGGCAACGATTTTTTTTTTTAAAAAGTGTCCTGCCCACTGCTACTTAAGTTTGGCAATTATTCGGGCTTACCTTAGTTATCTTGTGGATCTCTTCATTTATGATTCAATCACGTTAGGAAAACTCAAAGCGCTCCCATTACCCTTTGAATGACTTTCAGCCTTCTGCTGAGCCCTTAGGGAAAAGCCTTTTGTGAGTGACCACGTTTCAGTGCTATACGTCACAAACTGGCAACACGCACTGGACAAAGACTTTTGTCATGAGACATTGCGGCATATGCGATGAGAAGATATTGCGTAGCTTTCCGAACGCTGCCCAGCCGAGTCGAATTCTACTATTAAAGAGTACCAAGACAGAAATACGTACAGACGTTTTCCAAAAATATTTACAGTGAAATGCAAAAGAGAAATTGCTCTGCAAGCTGTCTCTTTAAATAGCTAAACTTTTAACAGAGTTCTAACTTTTTAAAGCACTTAATCGTGCCTGATATTTGTCTTAACAGCGTGCAGGTATCATGATACTGATATCGAGATAGATAGGGCAATAATTCTTTCGACACAGCTCACGGTGCCAGCATGTTCGCGTGTTCAACCAAACGATCATTTGTGGAGTACAGTGCGAGCAAAACGTTGGAGCGTGGGTACTGAAATTAGTGTTTTTGAGAAATTTATTTTTTCGAACCGTTTTTTACTTTAAAATTGTGATAGCTTATGAAAGTGGCAGTAATATGAACGCGTTTGTTGTGAAAAGCAGTTAAAGATAACAAAAGTGACAGCTAAAGAGCCTATTCCCTTTACCCATGGATAATAATAAAGCTTTAGATGCTGTTAATACTGATACCTACTTCCAAAGCAGATGATAACTCTATATATTTCTTTAATTCCCCAAACATGGATATTTACTGGTCTTACACAATAACTAACGTTAGTTCACCTTACTCCAAACTGACTATAAAACTTGGGGTTCCAAGAATAAACACGTAATAAATGTCGCTGCTACCATTACGCTGGATTAGAATGTCGCCAAGGGACAGGCCGGCAGCTTGCATATGTTCAAGTGATTTTTCACGGCTACGGAACCCGTGTTCAAAGGGCACGCAGTACGGTGTCGCAATCACGATCCTCGATCACGACTGGTCCTTCTACTATTCATTTGTATTACCTCCACAACCGAAAACAGACGCTATATCTTCAGCACTAAAGTCTACACCAACCGCAAAAGGAAATTGGCTGGTTACGATTAAGAAATTTGCGATTAGATCATCCGAAAATGGGCTCTATTTAAATGCAATTAAAGGTCAATTTGATTGCGAAATTATGTTTGCTAAGTGGTGAAATGTCTCTAGACCGTGTCGCTACTAGCCTTAAATGCATTAAGTTTGTTTTAGAGATAATAATCGTTGCGAATGCAAGTGCTTTGTTGTTTCAAAGATAGAGTTGTTGTTGTTGATTTATTTTTGGTCAACCATTGTTGGACTTAATAAGGGTTGCAAATATTCAATTATTATATTGTGCTAGTAACGTTGTACACGCCTGTACCTAGTGACTGCTTAATTATAATTCTAGTTATTCAATATGACGCATTTAATTTCTGCTAGTTTTAAAATGAATTAGCTTACGCGCTTTGAAATTAAATTATCTGATGGATTAATACAAACATGATTTTATTAGCCTGATCTATAACTAGGAATTGCTCAATACAGCTATGGACCTGCCTAGTAGGTAAAGCTAAATAGTTAAATAATTACTGGAGGTAAATTTGGCAATTAAATTTCAGTTCACCTGTAGATGTTGCGATAATTATAGGTACTCTACTATCCTGTTTCAAATTTTAAAGAAGTGTAGACCATAAAATATTTTAGACCATAAAAGCTGTAGTAAATTAAGCTTAATAAAGCTTGAATTTCTATACAGAAGCTTGACGGTTTCTTACAGAAAATTCTAAAAATGTAAGTTAAATATAAGTCAGATAACGAAACTACTAGAAATTGCTGAAAAATACCAACAATTTCCACGAAAACACAACAAGCTACGTCAAATAATTTCTACGTTTATTTCCCTTCCCTATTTTTTTGAGGAAAAAATATCAAAACATTCACCTAACCTGGTTTTATTAAAATAATTTCGGAAGAGTGCGTGAGGTGCGTTCCGATACTGCCCCGGAGCACGCAACCTCACCCACAAACTTATCTTTACCGTTGACAAAATCAAAGGTAACTTTATTTTGGTACTACTCAATTCGGCATTAATCAACCTTCCCCGATATTTTTTTTTATTTTTCAAATGTAGAAATAACTTTGTAAGTTGCCAGTATTATGGAGACCTAATCAGTGAGACCTGTCCCTCTAAGTTATAGGTCTATATAAGCATAAACATAGATAGATAAGAATTACGTTTAAACAACGCGAAGAAACTAATTAAGTTTATACTATCTGTTGGCTCACAGAGTTTCTTGTCGATAGTTTTTAATTTCGTTTATGAGTTGTGTCGGTATGTAATGTACTTCATTATTTATTCGTTTGAGCATGGATTGTTTATGGTCACTCTATTTGAAAGATTCAAGTAACCGAAACTAGGTAGGTACATTAAGTTTCGGTTTGAATTAGCTAGGTATTATTCTTTGTCTACCTTAACTTACCAAGTCCAATGAAAATTACAATTTGATTGTATCAGCATGAAAAACTTAATCGAATTTTTGACATAGGCTGGTTGGTACAGTTTCTATGCTGGGAGTACCTAAGCAGATTTTCATTTTCAATGTAGGGTTTTTTTTTGGGAATGACATCTCGTCGGTCAACCTAGAAGGTTGGCGACTGCTAAACTTAAATGAAGGCCTACCTAGCCAGGGGTTCAAAACTTAAGACTATTTCAACATAGGCTCACCCCATTTTCATTTATACACCTACACCTAGATACTTACAAAATGGATGGTATATCCTACAAAATAAATATGGTTCATGAAATTATTAAAAGCTGCATTTTCGTATCGGATCGATAGGTACCTAAGTAGGGGTGTAGTAGAAGTTTACTTATAACTTCTAACAACTTTCACTAAATTCCCGAAAAACAATATTTTCCTCAAAAAATACATTAAAACAGTTTCCTAAACACAATAAAACAATATGACACTCGCATCCCCCATCTTGTGCGCATTTCTCGGGTGGGGGTGGGACACAGACAAATGACTAGCGCCCCTGCTGCCCGAATGAGTTATGGCCACCAATCGAGCCGCACCCGACAGCCGCCATTTTTAATTTTTAGGGGTACCTCGACTACCTCGCACCCTTGCCAGTATTATTATTAAGTGTGCGCAGTAGTGATAACATGACGAATGGGGGATGGACGGTATTTTTTTAATGGGTGTTGCAGTAAGTGGATAGTTTTTTTTTTTTTTATATATATATTTTAGTGGTGGTATTAAAATTATAGTTGCTTATCTCGAATTGGTAAGATAGGTGTATGTTATCTACATTAGAGTTAGAAGTACTCTAGATAAAACATGCATTAAATAAATAGTTTTAAAGGCACATTTTAAGGTAGATAATCAAGTATATTTTTCTAAAGCAATTAGGTATAGTTGACTTAGTCAGCAGGTGCAAAGATATGAAATAGCTTTTGTTTTATTGTTGGTAGCTACCTAACTGGTATATAAATTAGGCAAGCTCACTTGAGTTTTAAGAAACAATGTGATCTTTTTAATACTTTTTCAGCTCTTTCACATATGTCAAGCCGTCAAGCCCCTCATAAAATAAAGAACCCGAAGTAATAACAAAGTCAACTGAAATAATAATCATAAACCAATTTTTAAATCTCATTGAAATACAACTTGGCACACACCCGTCCACTTATTGTGTTACAACACTAAAATTAAGAAGTTGATCCTACAACTACACTTCAATAAATCCTTATAAGTTTATTAGTTCAGTTTAAAGCTCCGCAGTACGTAAATATTTGAAGAGCCGCCCATTAAAATCAAGTTTTAATACGTCGTAAAAACTAATGCGCTCATAATCGTCGATTAGAACAAATTGAACCATAAACGAACATCAATGTTGACATAAATCACGCCCTCTAACGCCACACTGTTGAACTACGGGACATTTGTCGCTTCACTATCGTCTCAATCTCGCTAGGATGATGTACGAGCACTTTTATTGCGGTTACACGCTTGTTTATTTACTGCTTTGTAATAGAATGTCAATAAACAACGTTGATAACTGAACGCGGCAATAAAATAATAATAAAACACGACAGTTATTGTGCCGGGAAGTGGCGCTCTCCTGCGGTTGGCCGCGAAAACGCAACAACTCGAAACAGCGACATCTGCCGTCGAATAGATGAATTAATTCCTCAAATTTATATACTCCGAATTCTAGTGGCTCTACATGTGGTAGGAAGAATCTTCTATACATTTATTAAACGGGCTATTCTTTGAACTTTGAACGAGTACGAGACGACAATAAAAATTTAGTTCATCGAACGAATGCCAGAAAAAAATAATTATTGTCTAGTTAACAAGCGAAGATCATTTATCACACGCTACGGCACATCAATAATTCATTACTAATAACACAGAGGCACTGACGTAATTAGTTCAATTACTCGCCCACCCAGTAATTCCGCCCCACCGTGTGGTAATTGAATTATTTATCTTTAGCTAAATTAGGAAAGGAAGATAAGTGCAATCTTCACCTTTAGCTAAGGTGTTCACGTTGGACCACGTGTAATTAAGTGTGCGTTAAACGGAACCGAGACAATAGATGCGTGACCTGGCCCTGAGATTAATTCGTCTGATAACAAATTTAATTTAATACGCTGAGAGAAGAGTATTTTATGCGGAACGGAACTTATTCTAATAAGAATTTGGTATTATGTATTCAATTATTATAATAATTTCTATTTCGGTGTCGATTAAATTGTTTTTAAATGTAGCATAGAAGGATTTTATCAAAGAGGTGTCGATAGTGTTGTACTAAATTATAGTCTATTAATAACTAATAAGTAGCTACACAAATCTTGAAATATACCAGTTATTAACTAATTCCTTATTAGGTAAACTGACGATAGTTTACATTCTAACTTAAATGTGACCTGCTCGCCATTAAATTAAACAATATCCGTCCAGCACGTAACGGACAGTCAGTGAATTTCTTATGGCTAGCAATCTAGGGATACATTACTATACAAGGACAATTACAAAGACATTAGTTAGTGGAACATTCTCCGGGTTCATTATAAAGCATCGGGTCCGCGCAACCCTCGGATTGGTCTTTGGGTCCTGTCGAGGAATGTTGACTATTAGAGGGGACTAAAAATTAATGTTTCCAATTTGTATACTATGCAGCCTTCTATTACAGTTTCGTTATGTTGTTGAATACCGACCTTTTTGCTGTGAGTATGACTTTACTAACACATCGTTAAATAGATTTAAATTTTAAGGTCTTGTCAGTCTATTTGGCAGTAATTCATTTAAAAGCTTTTGGTATATTTTTTCTAGTTTATATTAATCTCTTATTTTAGTAGTAGTAGTTTGGCGTAGATGACGTTTCCAGTGATAGAAAATTGGAATAAGAAAAAGTCTAATAAGAGAACCTCTCCAACATTTGATGCCGCATCCATAATGACAGAGCAGCGCAGCGTTTATCTATGCGAGTTATTGTACATTATGTGGGAACAATTACACATCCATTAATCAAGCGAGTCCTCCGACAGTTTATTGCGCCTCCGGCCCTCAGCCCTCCAGCGGTTACAACCCTTCCAACTTGAATTACGCCCTTTTCCAACAGCCACCCAACTTTGTACCAAGTTTACACTTGATTAGCCACGGTGACTTCGGAAAAGTTCGGCTCTGTGTATCCGCTGTTCTTTTGACAATGTATGATAATTTATGAGTTGGATTCTAGATTTCGTTATTTTAAGTAGCTTACGGCGTTTTAAAGCGTTAGCCGTGAAATCTTATTAAGGAATACCGTATGCTGGAAATTATTATCTACATATGTGTTTTTTTTTTGTTTAACACCTGCCGAATTTATTAATAGATCAGATTGTTTTGTTTCGTAGGCCTTGAAAGGCAGCTGGTAAGGATAGATGTGAAGGGCGGAAGAGCGAAATATGTTTCTACTTATTTAATTTGAGGTTTAGCAAGCGAAACATCCACACTTCTACATTAAATCATCGGTATGCGGAAAAATACGCAAAATTCACACACAATTCAATTTCACACAATGTTTAGGTAAATGTAATACTTATTTGGCGTCAAATATTCACTTAAGGTGAATCTTGTCGACATTTTTTCCATGCAAACTTCGGGAGTGTATAAATTACTCCACTGTTCTACAATGTACATAAAAAAATAAACATGATATGGTTTTGTCTTATTATTATTATTGTCTATACGGAAACAGAATACTAAAATAAAAGCCGATAAAAAGTTTGGAGCCAGCAAAGATACGTTTTTCTTGCTATTTTAACCTAATTTTGGGCGTGTTTAAGTAATAAAAAAGTGTAAAATCACCAAAAGCAAGTCGATACCGACAAAGTTCAAATATCGAAAAGTTCATTAAACTTTATCGGTCATTGATGTATGCATCTAAATAAACCTTATTTGTCCTTGATTAATCCAGTGTTTTTTTTTTTATAAAACCCGATCTTCCGGAGGACTTTTCTTAATTTTGACGTGCCTGTTTTACTATAAATGATCCTGCATCTCACTCAATAACGTTGTCCGAGTAGACTAGCATCTAACTGCTTATCACTGATACTATGTACCTCTGTCGGACAAGATGCCTGGTAAGACAGCGTGTTTTTTAGCCAGGCCCACCAGTGAGTTCGAGCCCGCAACTAGATTCCCCTTAAGTTAGTAAATTTTAAGAGTAGAGTTTACATAATTTGTATATTTTCCTCTAATATTAATTCTAGTCTTCTTGATTTGAACTTTAGATACGGTGGCATAACAATAGCTTATTAAAAATGGGAACAACTAAACTCATGGAATAGTTCTTATCGGTCAATCTGATTTGATTTAAACTGCTATGTAAATTAACCTAAATTAAATACTTATATCACTGTAATGCCATCCACTTGTTCCAAACACGACTTTGATGAGAACATAATTTAATTTAGGATTGGGTACACAAACTAGACAATAAATCAAATGAAAAATTATGACTACTACGTATTTATTTTATTTATAAAAACAAAAAGTTCAATAACCCCAACACTAGCACCTATTTTAAAATGAACCCTAAAAAGTATATAACTTTATTCGTATTAAGTCAGCACTGCAATGTTAGCAGCACATAAGGCAATAACTGCGTTTTAAAGAGGCAGCGCGACGTAAGCGCAGCGCCAGTGCGGACATTAATAATTTTGGCGCGAACAAATGACGCGGCTGATTAATGATTTACGTACCCAATTCCGTGTTGTCCACGAGGGTATATGGCTGAGGGTATACAATGTATGTACGTATGTTGTATGTTCATGTTAGGGATCGAATTACCTATGCAACTGTTACATTTCTAAGGGTTAATTGGATGTTTACTAAGAAAGCATCATTGCATTTAATAAGTGACTTAATTAAGGCTATACTAAATAGGTACCTACCTACTACTGTATATTTTACTAGCTTGAATGATCCAAATACATTTTTAGTTTTATGTTTGCTAACCAATCTCTCAATTTTATTAATATTGAATGAGACATACCTTCTATTAAGTTAGCTACATTACTTATTATTAAAACCTTTGTTCAGCAACTAGCATACAGTACGTAACTGTATGTTAGTTGCTGAACAAAATTGAGAGATTGGTTAGCAAACATGAAACCAAAAATGTATTTAGATCATTCAAGCTTGTAAAAAAAAACGTCATGTAAACTCAACTTTACGAAAAGCCCAGTGTTGCCACTGATTTCAAATATATATATAATATGGGAAAAAAAACAGAAGCATATTATAGTACTTTAATATGTTGCTATATCTACTATGTATGTACCATATGCGACGCAGGGCCCAACTGTGGCAGGTCAGGTGTCCCCTAAAGGTCCACTCCAAAGGGGCCCTCTGCCAGCTAGACGCTTTCACATGATTTATGGGGCCCTTATTGATACCCATTTTAATTTGGTCCCATTTGAACACGTAGGTATGTAGGTACCATTATGCTGCATATTAGAAAAGCAAATATCGATTGGTTTGCCAACCTGGTGTTAGTTAATAATGGACGAAATTAATGCAGTGAAGCAGTTCAAGAAGAATAACAAACAACATGACACAAAACAAACAACACTTACGCCATTGTACTGTTTGAAGAAATAATTATTTAACTGTAATTCATTTAAAACAATTCAACAAATGAAACCACAGATTACCCTTTTCTTTATGGAGAGTAGCCCATATTATCCCATTTGTATGAAGCTACATTCATTACATAGTCCATACATACCTATATTTATATCAACTTTTCTAAACGTCCGTTCTTTAGAAGATTTACTTGTGGGATAAAATTGGCTCCCATTTAGCATCGGCACCGATATCACAATACCGACTGCCAGCCGATTTAAATTTATTTCGGACGTCGGTAACTTCCAATTTAAACCTCTTAATCCTCTATGATGTATGTCGGTATTCGGCAGGATTAAAAGTTCCACGGAAAATAACCGGGAAAACCTTTTCCGGGGTCGGATTGACCCGGCCAGGAGCGGGATTAGGCGGCCGGGATTGGATATACATAAATCTCGGACAAGGCTTTAGGGGCGACGCAATTAAGCCTCCGCGCTGATATGTCATTTTGTGACGAGTATTACCCAGATTTGGATAATACTAATCACGTCCAATTCCGTTTTATAGCGGTGAAAATATAATAATTCGAATATTAAAATTCAGCAGCCGACGTGTACAACGCACAATGGTCGCTCTGTCGGGCATTGCGTCATAAATAATTCAATTTCATAGTAATAAAATACGCGTGACCAGCGCAACGGCGTGAAAACTTTTCAGCAATTACGGGTTGAATATAACAAAAAGCGTCGGTCGATCCGACACGGCGGGGTCGGTGAGGCCCGTCCAACGCACTCGTAATTCATGCATCAGCTTGCGGGATAGGGTTGGCCACGAGTGCAGCGCCGATGACTTATAGTTTGTATTAATACGCTGCGAACACAGGAATCCAATCTGATTCGGATTAATTAATTTATGCGGGAAAAGGTATTAGATTATTCAATAATATAATTATACTTGATACGTTTAATATGTGGATTGTAAGTTTGTTATCCCTACAGGATATTTTTTTATCCAATGCGCAAACTGTAACCGTTATCATTCTTATCATTCTAAGACCCCTCAGCTGACTTTTTTTTGTAAAACCGACATAAAATTGCTGCGCTACGGGGCCTAGAGTGATATGCTGAATTCATGGTTACAGTTTGCGCACTGGATAAAATCTTAGCCTGCATATGGAATAGATTATTTTAATAACAGTTATGAATTAGATCTACTCGACTAAAGCATATATATTGGCTACTGTTTTCATACACTCAGAAAGCAAAACTTAGTAGGCAATTTAAAAGATGAAGAGCTATTAGTCCGAAGAACAATGTAGGCACCTAAAAACTAAAAAGGTATGCCTAATTAGTTAAAGTAGCAATTTTTTACAACTAGTGAAAAGTTATGTAAGCTGTTGAAAAATTGCGTTGAGTACTTCCTACCTACCCACCTTCATTCATCTTAATAAATTAATGAATTTGCTACGTAAACAGGTACCGGTTTTCACAAAAAATTCTTGCCGCAAATGTAGGTATATTTTATAGGTTATTCCAAGAATACAAAAACCATAGAAATAGAATGTTCGTCGAGTTACCTCAGACACATAAATTCAACAAAATTACTAAGAAGTAATTGATTTATAGCAGTTTAATTATTGCAATTAGATACGCCTCCTAATCAACACTCAGATAAGCGCAGTGGGTTGCGTTAACCCTGCATAATATGCAGAGCTATGTGTTATTAAACGCAAAATTACGCATGCCTACTACATCCAATTCATTAATTTAGATTAATTTCCGAACATTCCCAACGTGTCTTAAATATGCTAAGAAATAAAAAACGTATTCCATATTTAGTTACCCGGATGTGACGAAGTAAGCAGCCATTAAAATTAGGGTTGGGCCACGAAACCCGCGACTAGGGCAGGGCCGGGGCCGGCGCGCGCGCCCTGGGGCTCGGTTCAACGAAAAAAAACGAACCAAAAAACACACATACAATGAATAACTGCCGGGCATCGATACAGATGAGATGAAAGATTTCTCAATGTCCGCCCGTTGTTCTTGTTACTTGTAACTCAATATTGAACTCAGTCCGTTTTGTTTTATTGCTTCATAATGTTTGTACGAATATAATGAACATATAATTATAATAATACATTTGTTAAAACGTGAGCCGAAAGCTCGGCTGTTCGTGCAAACGATTAAAAAAAATTGGGAAGGAATCTCCAACAATTTCATCATTACGCCACAGGAGTAAAAAAGCGTAGTTACTCCAAAAACATCTACTTAATAACGGACACGAAATTAAAAAGCAATTTGGTAACCGTTACTAATTTAGGCGGCGCGGCATGGAGCTCTCAATTTGGGAGGGGCTCAGGGGCCAGGCGCGGGGAGGTGGGAGCCCTAATCTAAAAGCTGTCAGTTAACGCGGCAGGCAGCTGTGGCCGCGACGCGCCTGTGTGCACCCTTCCTTATATTCAATACATGCTTTCCTATCCAGGTAGCATGCATGATGTAGGTAATCCCGACGTCCACTATTATCAAGGAGCAAATCTATGAAACACCGATTCGAAATATTATAGCTATTCCATGAAATTTTAATTGACAGTGTCATATATAACTTACCTATTAAATTAAACCCAGCGCTCAAAGCGTGAAATCCTATTAATTAACTAACGCACCGTCTCACTTTGATTTACGTTCCGGGTTATGTAGGCACCTAAGAAAACCGAGTTTCCCTGGACAGTCGGTGTTCCAACCTCATTCGTTGATATATTCGACTTGGAAAGCAAAATTTATAATAGAAAAAACCTATAAGTCACTGCCCACATTCGGGACAGATTAAAATCTTTTTACACACCGGCTAATTCTTGTGCGCCTACGCATCTCTAAACTCGAACGCCGAAATATGAACACCTTGGCTTGCTGTGTCTTTTAAAAATATAAAAGTTGTATGTGGAAGTTTCGTAATTAGCATAAGTTTGTTAGTATGGAGTCGGTTTTTCCATTTGTGGGGGACACTAATTCGACATATCTATTTTATTATATGTATTTTCGTGTGTCCGGCATTGTATTGACCATAACTCAATACTCTTTATTACTTGATACACACATAAACTTGACTGGCACGCCTCTGTCGGTGTCTGATGTCTAATCAGATATTTACTTCAACAACCTTTATAAACGTTAAATGAAATTAAATGAGACAATTTAGAGTAACGTACATTATTATTTAACCGCGATTAAACGGTTATCTAATACGTAACATACCTGTAGTTCAATCTTTTATCATATCCACTTAATATTGATGAATAATGTTAAATATCTGTTTCTGATATAATCAATACTTATGTAAATGAAGTATTATTTAGCTACTTTATCAGAAAACTTATGAATAACTGATAAATATTTTATTCTATCCTCTTCTCCCACGGATTGTTCTACCAAAAATATTTGTTTAGTCACTGGTTTTCTGAATGCCAATGAAGTTAACATCAAAGTATTCGATTATCAAGATTTTAAACGAGTTTTCCAAAAATAGAAATTCAAGTAAATAAAATAGAACTATTTCACAATAAAAAACAAAATGCTATCTGGTAAGAGAATCTCTAAGAAAACAATTTCTTTAATCCACAGCGGCATTTATTTCGAACATTCATGTTTTCACGGGAAGTGGGCGTTGTTTCCTAATTATGGCTTAAAATAATAGATAATTAAAAAGTTACCCAGTATATATCTTATCTATAAAATATTCAACAGGTGTGTGGCAACAAAGGGAAGATACTCTACTAAATTAATTTAAGCTATGTACTCAAAGACGCGTGTACGCAGGTAAAAAAACGGCCCCTATTTAAAATGTAGCCGAGAATTCTTTCAATAGCTTAGTTAGTAAAGTGTTTAATGAAACTAGAATTTTAAGAGCCTGTTGAATATTGCAAGAGTGGTATAATTTTCAGCTGCTTTCCGCAAATTAATTGCGTAGCTTAATTAAGCTCATTTAAAATGTAGCTTGAAGTGACAAAAGCGAAATTATTGGCATTGCCTGTATATTACATTATTTAGAAATCAATTGTAATAAATTTAGCAACAATAATTTAGCATTGAAATAACTTCAACTAGTTACGTACAGGAAAAAAGATGAATTCGTGGAATTTTAGGTGAACATCAAACTGAGGTGAGTTTAAAACGTGTTGCACAATCCATTAAAATCTGACCCCTAGAAAGTGATGGCCGTGGTGTTCACCTTATGGTATCTGTTTGCTATAACCAGCTTAGCCCCAGGCTATAGCCTGGCCATATGAAGGAGGGCCGGGCGGTATTGTTTATTATCCATTTCCTTTGCTCCTGACGGGATAATAACGTTGGACTACGAGAGTCCAACGTACTGGTCTTAATATTTGTAAGTGGTGTATGTACCTAACAGTAAAATTTAATGAAATCCTATTTTAGGGTGTTTGTGTGATTTCTTGCCTTATAAATAGTCGTAAGAAATAATGGTTTAGTCAGTTACTTGTTTTTCCAGAATAACCTCTTTGAATTTTTTTAAAGTCTTGTTGTTTGGTTTTCTGGTGGAGCAGAGCAAATGCAATAGTTATCAGAATACCCACGTAAGGAAATAAATTATACTATCGGATCAATCTGTTATAACATTATCTAGTGAATCTATTGATTCTAATATATTGTTAAATTAATTATGTATTCAGCATGATTCAACGATGTAATCAAACGATAAGTTTATTACTGATGAGTCAAAACTTTAATAAAGTAGAAATATCTTGAGTTATACCTAATAATCAATTAGTTTATTATTATTTAATATTTGTAAATACATTGGAATATTATCATATAAATTGGATGCTGAGAATATATTAAATTCTTAGGAGCTTTCCGATTTCCGTCATATACACTTTGCTACTTGTCCCTATGTAGATAACTCATTGAATATTGGATTAACAAGTCAAATTGCAAGGTTAAGAGTTATTTATTACACATAGATACTGATTCACTGATGCGTCTTCAGCGTATCGTTTTTTCTTACTTCTTATATATAGTCCTGTTTCAAAATTCTAGGCACTAACCCAGCCTATGACCACTTACGAATTACAATTGGGCACCATTAATCATAGCCTCTTCCAATGGATTGACAAAATTGTACGCGCGGACATGTTGTGACCAATTTTTTAAGTTCCATCATCATCGCTAAATTCCACTTTTTTTCTATAGTAGTTTTAAATGCCTCCATAGGAATAATTGTGTACTTTTTCGAACGTAGTTATGAAGCAAAATGATCCAGATTGTGATTTATCTTGTGTTACGTAATTAGGGTGCAGTTCTTTAATACAGCCAGTTTAATGTTCTAAGTCTTCAAAGTTAAATAACAGTGGATCATAGTCTGGTGTTAAGACTATGGCTGCAAAACAGTTATGGAAGATTTCAATATAGAGCTTAAGTTGTGACAGTTTGCTAGCCCATCGCCCACGTTCGTAAGCCGTCTCGTTCCTCTCAATTGACTCATACAATTTGCGCGGGAAGATAACCGAGGCTCTTATAGTGCTTGTTTTTATTCCCAGATATCAATAAAGGTTTATCATATTAAGAACTTTGCAGGTCGAACAAAATTAAAGATTACACATAAATCGTACATCGAATTAAAATCAAATCCCAAAAACAATTATGTTAATAACACACCAACACGTATCTTAACAAAATTAACTGTTCATATACATAAATGTGACACTTTAGTTTATAATATTCGAATTAGAATCAAGCACAAACGTTTGCCTGAAGATACGACCAAAACATCAAATATGGAGACCGGTTTTGCGACCGCCGAGCCCAAAGAAATCATCGGGGACACTTTATAAATTCTGAATAAACCGATTATGCAAAGCGCTATGCGAACATTGATAAAACAAGGAACAAATAATAAGGGTTTGAGATCGAACCCCGAAGCGATTTCGGTAACTTCCTGTTTGGAGAAATACTGGAAATGAGGTTAGCACGTGAAGAATCATCGCCTCGAAATAAACACATTAGCCAACTTCTGAATATAGTTCTCTACATATAGACAACTATTGGTGTTCTGAATAACTTGATTCTCTCTGTACCTATCTATGATGATTTATGAAATTTTAATTTAAAATAAAGCATTCTGCAGAGACAATTTTTATTATAATGTGACCCAAGAATTCTTTATTCTTTCATCTTAAAAAATCAACAAAGACAAGTGACGTCCCAAAGGCTCTTGTACAAAAGAGCATTTAAAAAGAGAAATTTCATTTACTCATGGGGTGCCCAGTTTTTACGGTGTTGCTTAGAATCCTTTGCCCTGGCGACATTTCAATAGAGACTAAAAAATAAACAATAGAAATAAAAACTTGCAAGGCTAAAGAGGAAGGCCGGACGACGCTAAATGAAAGAAGTTTGTAAAAAAGTTTGACACATTTTTAGAAACATCAGGCACGAAATGCTCGGTCGCGAGGACCGATCGTAAATTTTCTGTAGCGTCAGAATGAAAAAGGGGACATCATTGTTGAAAATTTTCGAACGCATTCTGTGATTTCGTATGTAATCGAGTCGCTTTGCATGACAATAATAAACGCGTTGCTTGTTTGTATTTGAGTTTTCACGTCATTTATTTAGTCTACATGATAGTATTCCATTAATTTCAACTACTTTTGCATTTTCGTTTAATCAATTAAACATTTTATCACGGTTTCATTAATTACTAGGCCAACTTTCTACTGACTGAACAATAACATGACGCTAGTGAATATATTGGCTTCCATGTGAACCCCTCAATCAATTTGATCTATTCAATTTCACCACAAATAGTCGGTACGATACATTTTTGCTGAATCCCGAGATTTCGCCGTGATTCCTTTTGGCAATCAGATGTTGGATATTGCAAGCGGTTCTCTTCCCCCCGATATATTTCCTGTGCGGATAAGAGGAGTGAGCTTCTTTCAACAGAAGCACGATAAGAATTTCATTTCCTCGAGGCTGTGAGAGCTTCGCTATCTAAGGAAGTCGCTGACAAAAATACCTAAGAGATAAAAGCTGAATTCAGTACAGGTGTTGGCAATATTGTGCGTACCTTTTATTTTTTTTGTTGAGGTTAGAGTGAAGCACATAAGTGTTCATACATAGAGTACTCTCGTACAAGCTTTCAGCGAAAGCGTGAAGCGTGACTCCACCACACAACCAGAATTTGAGAATGAAAAATGTTCGATAAAAACAAAAGCGCACCATTTCGGGGAATAACAAAACGATTCAGATGGAGGTTTGATTTTATGAATTCCCATAGCTAGGTTTGAACTTTTGTTTCGGTCCTTTGATAAAAAAAGTAATTCGACCCTCCGATGCGGGTGAGCTGTATTGAACTTTGACTTGTTGAGATAAGGGTGGTTATCGATTGGTGGGATGATATCAATATGGTTTGATTTCGCCTTTTGGTCTGAGGATCGGGATGACATCTTTTATCGCGATGCATTCCGCTCGATGGTCTTTAAAGAGTTTGTGTTAAGCCGCTATGTTTGTATTTCTAACAAGTTTAATAGTTTTGTTGCGTAGTTAAGTAGTTTTAAAGAATACATAAACTCATTAAAACAATGAAGTTCTTAAAGATCTATCTAATAGGAACTATGTAAAAACCCTCGGTTTAAAACATGTGCGCAATTTATGGATGTTGTAAACCTAATAGTAGGAAGTACCTGGTACGTAATCTAAAAATAAAAACATAAATATAAGTTAAGTTTGCAAACTTTATAAAATCAAAAGGAAGTAAACCAAAATAGTTTAAAACTTGATTGATACTTACAATCAACATAAATCCTTATAAATTTCGATCGGGTCACTTAATTGCATTAACGATGACACTAGCACACCAATAAACAATCTTCAATATCACTATAAAAAACCACAAAGACGAATTATATTCATCAAAGTTTCTTGTTGGACCACAATAAATAAAAAAATAAACAATAATTACTTATTGCTATTATCTTGAACTTGGACCGATTAAGTTAGTATTAAATTAATAGGCGCGTATCCGACCGCGTTCACTACTCCGATACGTATGGCCTATACAAATCCTTATTTACAACTGACACTGTTGTCCATACTTTAACAGAGTTATGTTCTGTGCTCACATAGAACGGAGAAGGCATCTGCCCGACATTACACGAATCCTATGCTACGATAAAACACCGCATCAACCGATCCAGAATATTTTTACACAACTTCACGACCCCAGCATACAAGATCGACTGTAAAAAAAAGTCACGAGGTAGGGGAAAATTTCGTAAGCCATTATCCGACTCTATACAAAAGTTTTGACACGAACACTTTGCGCTTGGGCACAGTCTATTTTAGTGAGGTGCGAGACGGGTATATTTTGAAGGCGACTAATCGCGGCGCGTGCGACTGAGATAGATAGATGAATGTGTGTCGCATTTGAATAAAGTTTAGGGGGACCAAAGAATCGTGAGCCGCGGGACGCCGAGTAGGTGGTGATAAAGCATTCGTAGCGAGCTCGTTCCCAAATCGAATACGATGAGTAATAATATTTAAAAAGCAAGATTTGTTACCTGTCGACCGCCGGGAGATAATGCCCGATGTTTTTTGGGAGAAAAATACAATTAACTAGCCAGAGAACATAAATCATTTTGTTGTACTGATCCATGCGCAGGCTCAGGTTGTACAATTATGCTTTTACAGAAAAAAGGAAAGGTGACGCTAATAGAAAACGATGGCGGGGTTTTTTATTGGGGCTAGTGAATAGATAGATAATTAGAGCATTAACCGCAGCCAGGTCTGAAACGAAATTTGGCGCGTGAAAAAAACTTTTTGAGGCTCTGATGCGCACCCTGGAGCTCATTTGGATTAGCCACTTCCGCAAATTATTTTTTGTTCCAACTTCCCTTGTAAATCTGATATGATTTTACCTGATAATCGATAGGAGGAACCAACTCGCTACGTTTAAAAAAAGAAATACAAAATCGTGGCCGTATCCGATCAATTCATTGTTTTAAACAACAATTTAACGAATCTCGCACCAAAATTACTGGCATCGTGCGTAAATTTAAAGGCTTTTAAGTTTCTCTGCAATAAAAGGTGAACACTCAATCATGGTAAATTTTAAAATTGCGACCTGCCTCAAGCATCAATTACGACGTGGGACTCGGGCACCTCGAATATCGCGAGTGCACCAATCGCTCGCGTTCGAAAATTGCTCGACAAGACCTCTTGGAAATTGTCGGGCAAGCGCTTTCAGAATTGCGGAGCCGACCGACAAATCGGGACCCGAACAACGCAAATTATGGACGCGACTGTGAATCGAGCCGAGTCGAAAATTGCGCTGCAAGTCTGCGATCGGGAGGTCGTGCGCGCCCTAATGAAGACGTTAAGCTAAATCGTGGCCGCTCTTATAGAATGTTATTGTGTTTATATTGATTTTTATGACAACATCATTTTATGAAGGTGCCGCTTAGTTTGGCAGGCTGGTTCGTCAAGCTTTGGGTCGTGCCACTCTGGCCGGAATAAGTTTTATCCACCTGCCAATATTACTCAAACCTTGTCGTTAAAGTTAAGACCAGAAAATGCAAGCTAAGGCGTAGGTACGCACTACATAAAATATGGGTTTAAATAAATTTAAACAAATACAAAAAGCTGTGTCACAATAATCAACACAGGCAATTTAATTTAAGCGACATAAACACGAGGCTATCTGGCACTGGCATCGATATTAAGGGTGTGCTAAATGACAAACTGCGGGCGAGAGAGAAATGCTTTAAAACGGTGTAATTTTTACTGTTTATCTCGGGATCTGGAAGGAGATTTCACATTAAAAATACCACCGATGAGTGTTTAACATACTCAGAGTGGATGCGAGCGAATTAAGCTCATCTACATACTAAAGTAAAAGACGCATAAGTCGGCGATTCGCTTCGCGGTTGCGCGTAGCGCATTGATTAAAGGCTTTCGCTATACACGCTCTGAATGTTTGCTGGATCTTTTTTAAATTAATGCTTGCACCGTTTTGTATATTAATTTTGATACTTGTATTATAATTCGGTGAAATGTTCCAAAATGAATTATTAGATCGCGAAATTAAATCTAACAACATGTTTGTACGCTACCGGATACAAGTGAAACATGTAATTTGTGGTCATCCAAATAAAACTACTGTTTCTGATTACTATTTGTTCCGCATTTATTTTAGTAATGAAAAATTAAAGATATCATCTTACTACGAATTACTTTCATGCTGACTTCATTAAAAAAGTAATTTAATAAAGTTGATTGAACCAAGATTTAACGTGGGTAACATATTATTAAGTCATAAAAAAAGAACTTTGATTTACACCCGAGAATTAATTAATGCTTGTGTGCAATTGCGACATCTTTATCGTGCCCATGAGAACAGCAACGTTTACATTAAATATTACGAGTGGCGACGAAATTGAGTCTGTACTTAATTCAGTAAAAGGATGTCCATTATCCAGGTCCTGGCAATTGAGATACGAAAAATTGTAACCACTTTTACAAGGCTGGCAAATAAAAATCAAACAACGCACAATATCTCTCAGTTGGTTGAATACTAAAGTATACATATGGTTTATAAGGCACAGTGGTATAATCGATTGAACACACCTCTTGATGAAGATATTACGGCGGGCCCGGTTTAGCTTTATTTCTGGACCGGTATGCATAACCTACACATTTAGATGCCTACCTGTAGGTACGGCGAGGTACAGCGAGGTACAACGAGGTACCGCGCGTATTGTTAGGTCACGGGTAAGAGCTTGGTATTAGTATGTTTATTTAGTCGTTCCTTTGAGGTTTATAATTAGTTATTTGCAATGTCCATTTGGAAGATAGGGAATTGAATTTAAGTACAGAATATCTGTAATGTTTTGGAAATGGACTAATAGCGTAAGCACTTGGCAATTTTTCAATTATTATTGCTTTCTTTAATAAATATAACAAATGTAATATAAATACCTTGTACTTTTAGTCATTAAATAACAGTTAAGTTCACCAGAACACCAAAATAAAAGCCTTGTTTCGAGGATAAAAGCTTTTCTGCAAGCTTTACACTGTGTCAAAAAAAACAGCACAAAAAGTAAACGCGACTTTTCACAAAGAAAATATAGAGCGGGCGATACTTCATAATAACTACAATATTTCTCGGGAGTCCCATTAATCCCACCACCTAATATTTCAGAAGCCAATAAGCCACCCAACCCACGGACGCCGTTGTAATCTAAACGACCTTTTTTAAAACTAATAAAAGAGCTCGTTCAAAATAGCCACCGAAAATTTTCAAGAGCCCGAATACTGCGCTTATCTTCGGTAAACAAGAGCCATGCACCAACTGGCTAATGATAGACATCAATCAAGTTCGTCAGTGTAAATACTTTGGGAGGCAAATGCGTTTATTTTAAGGCGTTTCGTTCGCGTTATGTTATGATTTATCAAAAACTGTTGTGAAGATCTGCTCGGCGTATTTTTTGGGGAGATTTGTCGTATCAATTCGTTCTACACCTAAAAATGATAGTAGGTATTCAACTTAGTCCCGGCATTTAACAGAAGTTTTCGTACGTTTAGCATAATCCGTATCGTGCCGGACGCAAGAGAATAACACCATCCCATTTCTCCCATGGTTGTCGTAGAAGGAGACTAAGGGACTTACTAGATAATAGGCAGCAGCGTTCTCTATGCATTTGACCACCTTACTGCGGTCGCCAACCCGCCTACCAAGTGTGGCGATTATGGCAAAACCACCTTTTTGGGGGAGGCCTATGTCCAACAGTGGACGTCTTTCGGCTGAAATGATGTTAATGTTTCCAATGCTGGGACACAAGCCATCTCTCTGTGAGTGTGTGTAATGTCACTTGTATTCGAGTTTTTGGTTGTAAGTTTCCTCACGATGTTGTCGTTCAGCGTTTTGAGAGCAACGGTGATTAAATAATTTACACAAAGTGAAGCGCCTGTCTGGATTTGAATCTACAACTAATAAGTCGTGGCCGTTACCACTGAGCCAGCACTGCTGTCTTCATACGTTTGCTTAAGGAAGATTTTATTTTCTAGATCCTGGGAGTTAAAATTGTGTATTTTTAACTGACTTCAAAAAAGGAAGAGGTTCTCAATTCGACTGTACTTTTTTTATATTTGTTACCTCATAACTTACTACTGGGTGAACCGATTTTGATGATTCTTTTTTTATTTGAAAGTTGGTGCTTCTCGTGTGGTTCTATTTCAATTTCATATAGATCTGATGATGTGTGTTGTAGATAGACAACGGAACTCTTAAAAAAATAACAGTAAATAAACCTCGATTGCTGCTATCGCATAAACATACATTGTTTTGATCCCAAGGATGATGAAATTTCGAATAAGTGGGGTAGATACTATAACTGAAAACAAAAAAATCAAATACATATCCAAAGTCACCGACTTCCCAAATTAAAGTAATTTTATACTTTGTAGTGTTTTTCGGAAGTCAGTTGTTTCTTTTTTTGGAAAAGTTTTAATTTTATCGATAAATCCCAGCGATCTTTGAACAAACTTCCCTAAACTTATGTGAATATTTAAACGAACGGGTTCAACTTGCTACAGTAGGCACCAACAAACTTTATGTTTGTGTTCTCTCTTCATATATATTTCCTTTCGATTAAAAACACAATCATTCAGCACATTCATTGAGATATAACTTTTATAATAACACGGAGAACTGGCCCTGCGGTGTTGCAATGGCTTTATAATTCTGCACTGATTACAAAGGGGAGCCGGCGGCCGCAATTTCGTCTTGTACCGATCGTGCTGTACATAAATTATCAGTTATTGATGAAGACATTAAGCTTACGTACCCCGTACAACAATTATTGAATATCGGATTTTCGGTTGCAGGCGCAGGGTTGAGTGGAAATTCGTTACGCTGTAATAAGAGGCAGTTAAATGATACGCAAATTAATAATTTTATAAGTTTTATGAAAAGTTTAAATTAAAATAATTTTAAAATCTTAAACATTAAAATTTTTATCAGGTCCTTTAAAAAGTTATTTTACGATTTCTTCAAAAATAAAATGTTATACAAATGTTTTTAAGGAATTAAGGCTAGCAGATTTGAGATCTGAATCTGTGGTTTTACTATAGAACACAGTGGAACGCAATATAAGATTATATCAAGATAACGCTTCCCGGATGTTGGTAACATATTTAGAGCTAACTTATCATGTCAAATCACATCAAGAACAGGTATTACCCAAGTTTTTATATCTGCGACTTATAAAACCACAAACAAATCTGAAAAACAATCTTATATACTTACATACTGTTATTCTTGATACAATTACATTTCAAAATCACCCTGTATTTCCCACTGCTGGGCAAACAGGCCTCCCTTTCCTTTTTCCACTCAACTCGATCCTGGGTCAATATGGACCAATCCCTCACATAAGCGTCTACTTCGTCCCGCCATCGACGCCTGGGTCTTGGACCGCGATGATGTTGGACGTTTTCAGGGACCCATGATATGGTGGTTTTAGCCCACAGTTCATCTTACTTTAGGTGATTATAAAACTTATCATATTTTTACAAACAACTGTGATCAAGTTAACGTTAATACTGTAATCAGCTAAAGTTCCCCAGTCTTTACTATCTTACTACGTTTACCGATTCAGAAAAAAACAATAAGTTCCAAACTTACACTTATAATTGCAAAAGCATTTTGTAAGAAATAGAGTAGCAACATATTCCGGAGCGTTGTCAACCCTACCGGTGCCGGAGAAAGAACTGTTCAGTCTGACGAGGTCCGTTCAGACCCGTACGTGCCCCTAATGCACTATAAGGACAATCGGCATTTTCATTTCCGATTTATTCCGAGTCCGACCGATGTTTTGCTGTCGCCTTTATTAATGAACAATTGTTTTCGCGTCAGCTTTTGCACTTCGCTGAATCAGTAATGAGAACAGGATTTTTAAAACCTCCATTTCTTACAACTTCATGATGGCGACAACCAGTACCACCTAATTCCGATGTTAATTGCACGAAGCACGAGCAAATAAGATTAATTATACACCGTTTTGGCGCGATTATAATTAGTGAAACACTTCATGAAATTGGTTGAACTCTTCACGTGTCGTCCTACATAACTTTTTGTCAGTACTGCACGCAATTAGGTTCTTATTTTGTAACGTTTTATTCTTTAAAATATAATCGATACGATTGTAGTGAGAGACAGTGGGGAATGATTTATGGAAGTCGCGCCTCGGCTTTAAATAATACATCGCCGTAAGCTTTCAACGTCTTAGAATGAAAGTCACGACTGTAATTTTAAAATGTCGATATGGATGTTTGATGATTTTATTATTTGTTCACTATATTTCACGATCCCTCGTAACCGCAGTTGAATATTCTCAAGGTTATTCGTTCTGGATCTGTATTTTGAATACAATATTATGTGAAATTGAATTTATGTTTTTTAAATTGTCTCTTTGTTGAAGAAGGTTTGTTATGTAAAAAATGAGTAGAGAAAATGTACATTCTAAGAAGGGTTTGATTTCAAACTGTTTACAAAGCGCTGAATAAACTTAAATAGAATGTGGAGCTGTCAGCAAATGATGCAGCACATCGATTCTTAAAAATATTTTTTTGATGTCTGGAGAGATTTCTAGTTCCTTTCAAACAACGACATGTTTAAGATTAAAGTAACCAAAGAAGAATAGCACCATCCCATCTCTTCCCGTGGGTATCGTAGGAGGTGACTAAGGGACTTACTAGCGAATGGGTAGCAGCGTTCTCTATGCAAATTACCACCATACAGCGATTGCTAACCCGCCAGCCAAAGAATGATGAACGAAAAATCTAAATAGATATAAAACATTTTCTAAATCTAGAAACGATAAAATAAATCATCAGAAAAATCAACAATCATAAAGCAATAAACAATCCAAGGAGTAAACAATAATTGCATAATCCAACAATAATATTGATAATCGTAAAACGTCATTGATTTTCAATGAGCTTCCACAAAGTATAAGGTATTAAGTTCGCAATTCATACTTCAAATCACGCAGACATGCGACTAAGTTCAAAAAGAACTTTTGGGATTGCGATTAATCGAAAGATATTTGAGACAAAATAATGAAACAATTTAGTAGGTGGCATTAAAAAACTGTAATCTAATAACTCTAAATAATCTAAGATCTATGATGATAGCTATTAATTAAAACAATAAATTGTTACCTGTTAAAACAAATCCATAAAATCAACAGTTGGTTGGAGAGATTTTTGTTGCATTTTAAAAACAATGTAGGTAAAAACAGAAATTGGATATCTATTTTGCATATAGTATATTGATTGAAAATCACACATAAGTAAAAATTTGACCAGTTTATTTTGAAGCATACTAATGAAAGCGTAGAACACCTGCACGGATGCGGCTTGCACCTATTTTATTAAATAGCTGCCGTTCAAAAAAATTATAAACATTCGTCTTTTTCTATATATAGTCTTCCTGTGTAATAAATATTTATATATTATAAATACCCTTGATTCCTTTCAGTTTATTTTTATTTATATCAAGTTGTTAACCCCATAGCTGGGCAAAGGTCTCCCCAATAACTTTCAACTCTTCTTTGTGTCTTGCTTTGTCCGGCCAATCTCTAGTAAATGTATCTAAATCTTGACACCAGCGTTTTCTAATCTTCAAATTTCATTTATTTTCCTCGTCTCAATAAAAACAGTCAATTTGGTTTGCCTTTTCCCTAATATATTGTGTTCGGTTTCCAGTTAATCCCAATGTAGCTGAATACCAGTATTTTACATGAAGCGACTGCCTAGCTGACCTCGACAACCCAGTTACTGGGTAATACGATACCCCTTGTTAAGACTGGCTGTCAGACTTTTGGGCTTCTGACTACCGGTAACGACTGTCAAAAGTGTAGAAATAACAGCCGGGACCAACGGCTTAACGTGCTTTCCGAGGCACGGAGGAGTCTCAATATAATATAGATCGTCACTCATTTACGAACCGACCGCGGAAAGCATAGCTTAGCTACGTTTGACCCATGCGGCTGTTATAATTTATCCACGATCTCCTCTCCGCCTCGTCTGAACAAAATGTGACCCTAAAATTTAGTCGCAAAATCGCCAGTCTGGCCCTGCAGTAAGATTGTTTACCAGCATCATTGTTTGCTCTGCTCTCCGTACTATTGTGGGCTGGATCCGCTATTATTTTATTGACTTCCTACCAACTGGTTAGTTTATTGTGCAGGTTAGTATACGCTGAATTGTTTGTTATTAAGCACCGAATCGGTTTGTTAATCGCCGTGGTTATTGGACGCCATTACGTTGTTGTATCGAGGGGAATGATTTTGTTGCTTATCAAGTTTTAATTTAGCATCTGTTTCGATTGTTTGATTTTGTTCTGATTGATGTTCAAGTTTCTGGATGTTTTCTTCATTTTCTTCAATATTTGTAAGAGTAGTTATTTTAGATGAAGGGTTACCTGTTCCTATATAAACTGACTTGTAATTTGACGTATTGTTTCCAGTATTAGTAATTAACACACACTACATTATAGTGTGTGTTAATTGTGTTTCATTGGGTACCTAATACTTTAAAGTTCCTTTCGATGTATTCCAATTCTAAGACATCAAACAGTTAAAACTTAAAGGAAGAAGTTTTTAACCATTTTCAAAAATCATTTACGGACGTCAACTACATGAACTTGGCCACCAGTTAGTTATCTCAAAATTTTACTATGGCATTAAGCTTACAAATACGGGCAAAACATCTTCATTTAATAAGCTATCAAACGATGTACGAAGGTTTAAAAAAAAATTTAGAGGGCCGATGAATGTGTCCATAATGATGACAATGACTGAAGAAGTTATATTTAGTTACGAATTCTGGGAAATTTTCATAAATCATATAAAATTGTGTTTTCTCGAATCCCTTTGAAATTTCACCTAGGCTTTATGGGGTGCTTAATTGTTGCAAATGGGTCATATCCTGGAAGGAATAAGTCAAATAAAAAGTCAACCTGTATACGTCTAACATTTTTCTAGTGCTACGCAGACTATTCCCAAGCCTTGGAATACCTGTTGATAGCTCTATTACTCATCTAATCTTCAGCAGTTGGGTTACTTATGCCTCTAACACCTTATGCAAAACTTCGCCTCCCTGCGAAAAGCTAAGCAAATTGCTTTTAATACAGGCTCCTGCTTGCACCATGATTTACTTAGCTTCCCTTCAATTTGTCAACAGCATGATGCCATATTTTTCAATAAACCAGGCGTATACTCTAAGCCTGATTTATAGTCACAACTAACTTAGATTCTAGTTTACCTGCAAGTGCTAGATCTCTGGATTTATTAGTCGATTCGCACGAATTTAGTCGCTCGTATCGGGCGAATCGACACTTTTCTACATGTACACTAATTTCTTTATTAAAAAAATTGTTTACTTAACAGGTAAACCCAAAAGGTCTACAAACAAGTTACATTTTTGTAATATACACGTACAGTTACAATTTGTTGTTGACATAAGTGTTATTATTTTTTGGATAATAATGCTTAACTACTAACTTATATAAATATTATAAAGAGGAAAGATTTGGTTGTTTTACAAATTGTTTGTTCCTAATGGATAAACTCAAAAACGACTTGACCGATTTTAAAAATTCTTTATGTATGGAAAGCTACATTATTTTGGAGTACGAAGTCGCGGGCGAAGGTTTAGTAAATAATATAACATATTCTATAGGCGACTCACACGAAGTTAATTTTTTTAACGTTTTGAAACATTTTGAAGTTTCAAATAAAACGTTATAGAAAGGAAAGAACGAAAAGTTAAAGAAAAAGTACTCTAACTTTATTACATAAAATACAAAACGTGCCAATTCCTTAATATTTTTTATAACGCCCACAAATAAATTAATTAGAACTACTAAAGTAAAGTGACGATTCGCCCGGATCGGGCGAGTAAATTCGTGCGAAATGACTAATAAGCCCTACAATGTAATAAAAGATGTCTCGCAGTGTTAGTTATTAATAGACTGTCACGGCAATTAATCGAATGCAATTTACTTGGGAACGAATTGCTCGTAGTGCGATTAATTATCTAAGTACTAGTTTTGTGCAAATCTTTGTAAGGCTTCTGTATTAACACTTTTCGTGCTAGGAACAGGATGTTTAGAGCGGAAAATAATGGTAAAACCGTGTTTTTCCTTGAGCCTACTGTTCATAATTTAAATGGTTTATTACCGGACTTTATTCATTTAAACAGGTTTGTTACGAAAATATTGTTACTGCGCGGAGTTGTGGAGGTCTATGGAGGAAAATTGTAGTTGTATGTAAGTATAGGTCGCCTTGGATGCGAGAAGCACAGAACCGGTCGAAGCGGTGATGCTTTGGGGAGGCCTATGACCAGTAATGGACGTCTTTCGGCAAAAATGATAATGATGACATTTGCCTTAAAAAGAAGATGTAGTATACATCGAAATATTCATTTAATGGCCATGCTACCTGTCAGTTACTTAGGCACAGTTTAATTTTAGCAACAGCTTGTAACTTTCAAAGTATGTGTTGTGCGATACTTTCAGAATAACTTTAATAATGCACGTTTACTCTGTTTTCAATACTGAGAATAACAAATAACGTGGCTTAAAAAATAAAAATAAATAAGACAATAATCCCAACAAAACTGGTTGAATTTAGAGTGTATATACCGATCCACACCCACAATATTTGGCTAGAATTCGTAAAATACTAGTTTCGGAAGCATACAACGTCCCACAAATCATCTCTATTCATTGGGGTTTTAAAGAAGAAAATGCATTTAAGACAAAATATAGGTGACAGGTCAGATAAATAAAATGAAATTGTTTGACTCCACTCCTCTATAAGGCATAGACAACACATAACTTTTTACCACAAACTACTTTGAATTCTATCGTCATTATTCGGACAGTGACATCGGAAGACGTTTTTTTTTTCTATAAACGGTATACCTTTATCGCGAATCGGCATTTTCAACGACATCTCAAAAACCGGTTTTGTTTCAAAACTTCTCGATTTTAAATGAATGAAGAATGTATTGGTGACGATTGTAAAATTCTAGTCGATTTATCGGTTATAAATGTAATCGGTACGAATGGCGAACGTAAATCAATTGATGTTATCAGTTTTAAAATAATAGAAGAGTAAATAGAAAAAGGGTTTCCAATCAAGTCGTTTCCGTTTATGTTAATTTGTTTTAATTCTTATCTTGCCTAGCCACTAACAATAACATCGTTTCAATGCATGTAATAGATAGGTAGCTGATTATGTAATGATTATTATTATTTCGAGGGCAGTGGTGGCCCAGCGGTAACGACTGCGACTTACGATTTGTAGGTTCGAACTCAGACAGGCGATTATTTGTAAATTTGAAACCGGCATGTCCTAGAACCAATAATTCGAAGACATGTGACGTCTACCAACCCGCACTGAGCCCGCGTGGTTGATTACGGCCCACTCCCTCTCGCAGAGACTGTGTCCCAGCAGTGGGAACATAGGCCAATTATGCTCATGTAGTATACCTACTAGTTAAGTACCATAATATGTCTAATGTCTATGGACTAAAGTAACTTTGACCCAGAGGTTAAGTTTCCGTTAATAGCGATTCTTATGTACAGCTTAGTCAAAGAACTGGTGTGCGTACCATTTTATCATTGTTAAAGTACTTATTAGGAATTTATAGGTTGCGTTCGCTCACAATAAGCCTCATAAGAAGGCTTAAAGTCATAATGGAGAGGGCTATGGTTGGAGTTTCCCTGCGTGTTTGAATCAGGAATGAAGAGATCCGCAGGAGAACCACGGTAAACTTAACTAAGTTTGGCAATTCTTCGGGCTATGTCGATTACTACCAGTTGGTAGTGGGCAGGGCACATTACTCGCAGGACAGGTGGCGGATGGGGCCGAAAAGTTCTGGAGTGGCGGCCGCGTACTAGAAGACGTAAAGTTGGAAGGCCTGCCACAAGATGGACCGATAACCTTGTGAGGGCCGCAGGAGACCGCTGGATGCGGGAAGCGTAGAACCGGTCGAAGTTAGGAGAGGCCCATGTCCAGCAGTGGACGTCTTTCGGCTGAAATGATGATGATGCTGATAGGTTCCTGGTTAGGCAGTGGTGATCAATTATTTACACAAAGTAAAACGCCTGTCTGTTCGATCTCATGACTGTATAACTCGTCGCGGCTGTTCTGGGCCACCGCTCCTCAGCCACACTGATTAGGCACCAATGTTCAATATTTTGGACAGCTGATTGACATTTAACTTGACATCTTGCCATAAAAATCACACAAAATACATAACAACATCAAGCCTGTCGTCCCTGAAGGGACCGCTTGAACCACTTAACCTACCTACATACACTATAAACAGCATACATAATGCCACACGATGTTAATCAACGAAAGATTCTCTCCCACGATTTCTAATATCCGTGGATGTGATATCATTCTTATTTCCTGAGCTTTTAACGATATCTTAATCTACTTATTATGTTACTATTTTAATTAAAAACTTGACATTTGCATTTGCACTAAATTCAGAATGATCGAAATTAAAAATATCGTTTAATAAGAATTTAAATGCGAATAATATTTTGTTGTTCAAATGTAGATTGGTCATAGAAGTAAATTTCTCATGTAATTGATCAAGTTGATACTGCAAGTCTTCTGTGTCAATTTGTTGTTTCCTTGTACTTTTGTCTAAGTTTAATGAATATATGAGATCAAATAGTTTTTAACCGACAAAAAAAAGAGAAGGTTCCCAATTCGACCGTTTATTTCTTTTTTATTTAGTTTTTATAGTAGGTGTACCTTTTCTCTATAAAATTGTGAGAGAGGTTTCTATCGATCGAATCTATCTATACTAATATTATAAAAGCTGAAGAGTTTGTTTGTTTGCTTGAGCGCGTTAATCTCAGGAACTCCTGGTCCGATTTGAAAAATTATTTTATTGTCAGATAGCTCATTTATCGAAAAAGGCCTATATATAATCACGCTTAAAAAAACAGGAGCGGAGTATCAATAAAATATTTCAAAATCGGAGAGTTTTTTCTCTTTTGAGAGCTTCCGCTGCGTGCGCTGCGTAAACGGTTAAAGTTTCGCAAAAATCATGTACGACAGAATTGTTCCCCTTTAAAAGTTCTAAAAAAAAGTTCGCGACAGCATTTGTCTATCATTTAAGGTTGGCTCACTATAACCTTTTTTATGCCAACCAAATTTATTCTAAAATAATGCATTATTTGCGAAGGTGTTTTTGTAAACATGATATTAATCCTTATCCAAATAAATTCTTAACAAGTATTTAATTTAAAACGAAATTGCCCTTCGCATCATTCGATTTCAATGAATATCTTAGGAGATATCGCAGTTTTAAAAGAACATCGCAGCAAAATAATGTGATATTATAAAGCTGAAGAGTTTGTTTGTTTGGTTGAACGCGCTAATCTCAGGAACTACTGGTTCGAATTGGAATATTCTTTTAGTATTGGATAGCCCATTTATTGAGGAAGGCTATAAGTTATATAACATCACGCTAAGACCCCTAGGAGCCGAGCAAAGAGCAAAAAATCACGAATACGAAGTACTCGCATGGGCAGGCGAGGCGAGCGTCGCACTATGGAAAATGGTAGAACAAGCGCATATCAAAAATGCTTTTTACGAATATCATAATTTGGCTAATATGGCTATTCTTTTAGGTTTTCTAATAGTCAAATTATAATATTCATTACGATTTTTTTTCTTAATACGCGAAATTATTTTTTTTTCTTAGATAGAAATACATAGAAAACAGAAGTGCCAAACTCAAGTCTTTGCGTATACATGTTTCAATACCATATTGTGAAAAAAATACTTGGTACAGATATGCAGTATTATACATTTTTAGAAAGGTTATTTTATGCTTTTTGCGATACAGCTTAATGATTTTAAAAGTAAAGAAAAATATTTCAGTAATTACTTAAAAAGTGACATACCTTTTTTTTCACTTGTATGTTTTTTCGTTGAAGGTTTTCAGTATTACCCACGTTTGCCCAAGCGCTACTTTTTGCGTCGACTAGTAGTCTAACTATTCATAAATAGAATGCAAAAAAAATCAGCTGCGGATATTTGCGGTTTTAGAAGATATGAGAAAAAAACTGATAAAAGTCAGAACCCGAAAATTAGTATCTTTTGCGGTTTACCACTGACACCATTCACATGAACAATATAGAACTTTTTGGATATTTTCTTCATTATTTCGTGATAACAAAGGGACCTTATCAAATTTGCACTCGGTTTGCGTGGGAAATTACAAGATAATAATGATGTAGGTACCAATTCGATATTGTAAAATGAGTATTTAAAGGGAAGCAAAAACTATTCGAACCATCTACATCAGTGTAACTTCAAGTGAAGCAAATCTCATCTACGCCTATTATTTCTGCAGATTGTGAAGTGTTAAAATGTCTTCCTTCAGCTGTACCAAACGAGACTTCATAATCCCCTATATAGAGGGCGGCAAGACCATGGAATCATTATCCAAAGTTTTAGTGGAAAAGCTGAATGTTTCTGAAAACAACTTGTGTTTTATAATTAGTGACATACAAAGGCACATTCTTCCTATTTTCAACAAACGCTGGGCCCTGGCATCTCGGAAAAAAGAAACATTTTTACAGAAGTATTGTACTTGGTTGGACTCAAGGTATTCGTTAAATTTACCGGATTCTGAACAATATTCTACGCCATCAACATCTGGCCAACGAGGACGAGCATGCGTGGCTTATGGAGACTCCTCAGAATCTACCAAGAAGAGGAAAAACACTCTTCTACTCCAAGACTATGGCTTCGAGCATATAAAAAACGCCTATCTGCAGGGACTACGGGCTTTACGTGAGTACACAGAAGCTCATCTTGTCGAAGAATTAAGAACCGCTGACACTCAAAAGAAATTAGATGTCTCAAGTAAGTGGAACGACTCAGACCAGATGAAGATTCTTTCCGATACGGAAGCATTGAGTGCTTTTATAGATTTAGATCTAACAAAAGCACAATATATGTACCTGAAAAACTTAACCAACGAACGAAAGTGTTGTATATTCCCGCCTTACTACAAAATACAAGAAATAAAAAGATCCTGTTATCCACCATCTTCTACAATCGAAATCACGAATACTTATGCTAAAGTGATTAATATACAAGATTTATTGGATCATACTGCTGCTAGAATTTTAAAAATCGATTCTGTTTTCCAAAAACAACATAGAACATTGATCCTTTATTCTAAATGGGGATGTGATGGTTCATCTGGTCAAAGCCAATACAAGCAAATACTTGCAGAAGAGTCAGAAACAATTTCAGATGCCAATTTGTTCATCACTTCATTAGTCCCCATCAGATTAGTTGATGTGCAATCGGGATCCGTTGTTTGGCAAAATCCGGTACCTTCATCTGTCCGTTTTTGCAGACCCATTTCTATTGAGTTTTGTAAGGAAACTCCAGAAAAAACCAAGGCAGTTGTTGATGATATTAAAAAACAAATTAGGGCTGCACAAGCATCACTTATAAACAAAGATGGTGTTGTAGTAAATGTGAAGCATGAACTATTTCTAACGATGATCGATGGAAAGGTGGCTCAGGTCCTTACAGATACTCCATCTGGTTCCACATGCACGATATGTGGGGCTACTCCACGGCTAATGAATGACCTATCGAAAGTAACTGCCAGACCCGAAAACGAAAACGCCTACCAATACGGATTGTCCACCTTACACGCCTGGATTCGCTGCATGGAAATGATATTGCATATTTCCTATAATCTTTCGTTTAAGACTTGGTCTGCTTCAACTGAGGAAAATAAGAGATTAAAAAAAGAAAAGAAAGAAGTTGTTCAAAAACGTTTCAGGGAGGAGTTGGGATTAATCGTCGACAAACCTCGGCAAGTTAGCGGGAATACGAACGATGGCAATACCGCACGAAGATTCTTCTATAATAGCACTTGCTCATCGGAAATAACAGGTGTAGATGAGGCATTGATTAAACGCCTATACATTATCTTGCAAGTTCTTTCTTCTGGAATGATGATCGACCCTGAAAAATTTGGGGAATATGCAATAGAAACTGCAAGAATCTATGTAAGTAATTACGATTGGTATTATATGCCATCCTCCGTTCATAAAATACTCATACACGGGCAAAACGTTATCAAACATTTTGCGGTGCTTCCTATTGGACAGCTATCGGAAGACGCACAAGAGTCTCGCAACAAAGACTACAGAAACATACGACTTCATCATGCCAGAAAATGTTCCCGATCTGCTACAAATGAAGATGTCTTTAAAACGCTTTTATACACGTCAGATCCATATATAACAAGTTTGAGAAAACCGTACGTAAGAAATGTGAAAGAACTTGAAGAAGAGGCACTAAGTCTTTTAAACGTGGCACCTGAAAGTGAACCCACATTTACTGACCCTGATCCTGAAGTGGTATAAGTTAAAAATAATATTTATATTTAGTTATTACTTATATTTGTACCTAGCTACATCATTTCCTGAAGCCAGAGTATAGGATGTACCTATTAGTAATATGATTTTAATTTAGTATTTTTTTTTCATATATATATATTTTGTTTACTTTGCTTGTTGTAATTAACCATGGTTTAATCTTTTTAGTCATTATAAACTTGTATTCCACTTGAAATAAATTTTTAACTATTTTTTTCGTGATTTTTTCCCATTTTTTTCATTCTATGCAAAAAAACATACATAGATATACAAGAAAACCCTATAAACTACACATCGTTCGAATCTCCGAACCTTGCTGCATATTTGTGCCAAATTTCATCACGATACAACAAAAATTCATGAAGTTACAGATTTTTGATCCGATACCGACCTATATTTTCCATAGTGCGTCGGGGTGGGTCGGGGAGCAAGAAATTTGAAATTGATCATATACTCGTATAGCTAGTCGAATTAACTAAAACGTTTTAGATATTCTTTAATGTTTGAAAGCAGACGAAAGTTTTGATACTATCGTTTCCGGTAGAACACTAATTACCCATCTAAAACCGCAAGCATGACATCAATTCGGTGTTTAAAAGATTTTAAATTAACTTAAAGCGACCACAAGTTCAATGATATTTCGGAATTTGAAATTGAATTACCATAAATCTTCAGCCGGCCGTTATAATATTTACTTAACTTTGTATAGTGAAACTACATGTTTCCTTTGCATGTGACTTTAACAGGCATAATGGTACAAGTTGCTAGGTGCCCTGCAATAATCCATAATGGATAAAAACGTGACCAGAACGCATGTAGCAGAACTGCCGCGATAACTTTACGGCCCGAGTTAAGTCCGCTTAAGTGCCGCCAACTATGGTTTTCCAACAAAATCGCGTAAAATACATGACCCTTTATTCTGTACGTAATTAAATTCAATCCTAGAGCCTCCTAATTTACAAAAAATATCATAGGACAAGTATTCACTTGTTTTTCTGACCTAATTGTTTCTATAAGGATCCGGATTCCGCCAGCGCACTCCAGTTCACTCAGTATTGTGTTTCTACAATAAATTTGCCACAAATCGACTTTTAATCTTAGTTAACCGTATCAAAAAGACAAACGAGACCTTCCTTTATTTATTTACCCATCGATCAAAGCCAAAATAAAGACGGCAACCGTCGGTACTCCATCGAAACGCATGGTCCTGATCGTATGCGAAAATTCCCCACATTGAGTATTCTCTATATGCGTGCGATGTCAAGTGGAGGTGTGCTAGTGAATAACAAACGAGCAGTTGGCAGTGAGCCTGTGATGAGATGGGCCCTACCACGGACTCGGCAAGCGAGATTAGCCAAGTTGCTAAGTGAGATTGTGGAAACTGTTAAGGCAAAAGTTTGTGGCGTCAACAGTTACTTCGAGATTGTTTTGGGAGTGTTTACTTTATTTGAATTTAACTTGTGTAACGTTATATTTGATAATAGAGTGCTATTGTTGGCTGTTTCTATAGGCGTTTAATATTTACTTGAATTAGTCACAGGTGCTATAATTTAAACGTAGACAATAACTTATTTCTTTAATTGTCTCCAAATTAGTCACCCAATCGAGAATCAATCCGTGGTCACCTTCCAAAATATGTCCATTAATTAAAAGAGAGAGAGATTTAATAAGAAGAGATATTCAGTATTAGGGAATACTGAATCTAAAGTGTTAAATGAATAAATAAATCGATATGTAAATGAAGTACATCAAAAACCAGTAGTACTGGCATCATGTAGTCGCAATCTTGGAAACAAGAGTATCGGAGACAGTGATGTTGGCAATGAACGGACAACGGAGCTGGACACAGTGGACACTTGGAGAACCGTGTCCGGTACCGACCCTGGGAACATGCGCGATGATATTAAATTTATTTATTGTGACATGTCACCCGAACCAACATCTGATGGATGGACAGAGTTTGCTCAAAAACATGAAATAATTTTTGGCTTCGTAGTTGTGGAAAGTTGGGATGACGAGAATAACAAACTGGAATATTGCAAACAATTTAATACTAACGAAAAGTGAAAAATCATTCGTTAATCACAATATTAGAGAGTACAATGATCTCAGTTAAGACACCAGAAATAAGAATGGTGAGCTAAGTCTGATTAAACTGGCAGAGCGCAATAAAACATTATTCTTTCAGAGATGAGTTACTGAGTGTGCAAGTCATTGAGGTAACAATAAATCGCTCAACATGATGACCTTAAGCCACATACACTTTCCAATCTATCGTCACGATATCGTGACGGCGTCGAAATCTTCAGATCAATTGTTACGCGTATGTCTACAACGCCAACAATATTGCAGCCAATGTGTATGCAATAGATCGTTTGAAGATTTTTTTCGTTACAAAATATTTGGCAGCCTCTAGGACTATGCAATTGGCAATACATGGCTGTAGAACACTATCAAACACTGCTCCAGTTTCCTTAATGCTTCCAACTAAAAGAAATACATCTAAACGTCTGAAGATGTACTCGTAATATTCTAATTCGGCCAGTTTCCCAGGTTACGAAATGGTTTCTAAAATAGAATTGCATGATCCGATATCGCCACTCTCCTGTTTAGAATTCCTTGGACTCTGAGTAAAAAAACCCAAATTATATAATGCGTTTACGGTGAGTTGGTCTAATATCTGTTTATACAATCTGCCTGCGACTCATCTAATTGATGGGACCGTGGTGTATACAGAATGCGATTATTGTGATTCATCGTGTCACCGGTGGCTACATGATGAAATTTACTAATCTCTGCCTTATATAAAATGCAGCGCCCGGTTGTCTGCGTGTTTGCACAATCATTTCTTTAATCGATGTCGTGAAGGGAACAGGATTTATGATTTCTTTATTGTTGTTCGAACAATAACTTTATGAAGAAAGCTGTGATGGATTGGAATGGAATTATTTATTGTGAATACCTTATTACTTTGAGGAATAAGTTAAGAGCACGTGTTTTGTTTGAAGGATGCCGTAATCAACAACTTCAATTATTTGTTTATTTATTTATAATAAGCACACCAACAGCACTGTCACTTACATTTCAAATAAACTTGCATCTAAAATCGGCATTTCAGTAACCGTGCAAGTAACAAGTATGCATGACATTGACATAATGAAAATTAGAGACAAGAAAAATAATAAAAAGTGTGTCCAGTAGACCTAAATCGAGAACAGTACAAAAAACTAAACACTTTGAGCTATATGGGCGTACATTGTTCGCACTGCTTATACAGCGTGTAACGGAAGGGGGGTATCAACCCTGAAGGAGGTGAATGTGCTCATGAAACTCAACAACTTTCCCCAAAGAACATAGGTCGAAATATGAAAAAAAAATTTGGCCCTCCCATAGTAAATCAATCAGCTGGTAGTCAGTTTTGTAAGGGAGGGCCAATTTTTTTTTATACGGGAAGAAATTCCTAGCGTGGCGCAACGTTTTCAAAAAAAAAAAAAATCTATAGTATATCTATAATTAGAAAGAAATTATAATTTTTTATTGTATTTATGAATCACTATTTTGTCGATAATGGGTTACACATAAAAGATAGATAAATCCTGTCCTGGGCTTTTTTGTAGGACTATTTAAGATAAAAATTTCCATTATATTTAAACAAGTGCAACTCTAACGGCTTTTGCAGCGCACGCCAGAATAGCTCACAGATGGAAGTATAGGCTATGTGTTTTTCTGATGTATAAGCTATATTATTCTAAAGTTTCTTTAAAATCTATTCAAGTAGTAACAAACTTCCATACATCCATACTCTAAAACTTTCACATTTATTATATTAGTAGGATATAAATCTTCTTAGGCAAATCGAAAGCCTGCATGATCGATCAACATAGCTGCAACCTTTCTACAATATGCATAATCAGCTTTTAATGTTCCCACTGCTGGGACCCAGATTGATTGGGCTGACAGAGTGAACTAATCTAACCATGCGGGTTCAACGTGGGTTGGCAGATGTCACGTCATGTCTTCGACTTTTAGGTTCGAGGCTATACCGATTTCTTCACAACGTTTTACTTTACCGTTCGGACAGCAGTGGCGAAGAAATGATTAACATAAAGTACCGACTGCCTGGGTCGAACCCACGACCGTAAGTCGGGGCTGTTACCACTTAGCCAGCACTGCTCTTCTTAGTATTTTTGACTCTGTCCATAATTACGCAATAGATTAATATTCTTAAGGCGAATCAAAAGCCTGATCGATGAACATCTTAGCCACAATCTTACATTATGGAGAGTCTATAATTATTACAGATTCCCCAGGACACCAGCAGCGACTAGTATTTTCCTCCCACATTAGGGCCTCAAACACACCACAAGCAGACATCAACTCCAACCGCACAAATTACTTAATTAAACACGTCAATGTGTCCTCAAACCAATAATAAAGCTTAAAACTGCCCGTTATTTTTCATCCGAGACAGGTAATTTTAATGCATATTTAATGGGCAATTCTTGGCTTCAAATTCAGTAAGATAAGGTACGACTATAATGCATGCAGTTTGCCCCTTTGTGTTATTTATTGTGTGATTTTTGGCAACAAAGCTTTAGCCCAGTACTTGGCTCAGCTAGATGTGCCTGCAATCTTCATAATGCATGCACTTTTGTATGATACCGCTGGAGGCGGTTTGACGTGGCTAGTGACGTAATCACTAGAGTGGTTCGCCCAGTGCATTTGGAACTGTTATCTCAAATTATATTGTTGTAAATAGCGGTTCGAGAGTACATAATTGTATTTGATCATAGAACGTATCGAGTGTTTGACTAGGTTTCGATCCTGTTTTCAACGATTAGGAAGTAGGACGGACTTATCTTTGGGAAATGTATTAGTCTATTGATAAGTTTGCAATCACCCTTAATGCTTCAGGAATTCGATGACTGGGTGGTCTGTGTTCTATGTCCTACTAAGATATAGCTACTAAAATGTTGTACGAACTGGGCTTGGCGTTTCTTTACTTTTATGACCAACAGTTTTTCATGGAAAATATAAAAACCGGAGTAAGACGCAAGTGACGAAAATTCTTGGAAATGAAGCGGTTTTGGAGTGCGTAGAAAGTTTATGACATTACTACGGTGACATTAAAGCCAACGGTTTTACTGATACTCACGTAACGTTGTCGGACTCGTAAAAAGTGGTAGTAACCAGTACAACACACATACCTGCGAACAATAAAAAAATAAATTAATTATGAGCTGGTTTATAGTTGATTGGGCGATAAGAATGATGGGGAAATTATTGCTTTTGGAACATTAATGACAAGACATTACTAAGGCAACCAAGTTCCTATTCAGTGCAAGCATTCGACATAGATGCAACCAATTTTTACTACCATTCCAACACGTTTGTTGAACTCGAACGATAGGAGCATCGAGATTCGAGAGCCAACATTGCTCGAGGCCAAAATCCCTTAATTCCCACTTCCAATTCATGCAGCAAGAGCCTAATGAACTGATTACCATTTTTGCAGAGCAGCATACGTGCAACTACCCTCAGCTTCGTACCGTGTACTTCATTATGACAAGCCTCTAATTTGGCCGAATGACATGTCGGCCGGTCGCATCATGAATAATTCTGTACAGCCGTGTCCGGGCCGTGTCCGGGCCTTGTCCGGCCAGTAAAGACGCTTAATTGAGAGAACAACGTGTTTGTCGAATAAAAGCGTGTGAACTTTTTTCTGAATCTTAATAACCTTGCTTCGTAAACGGACAGTTTTGGATTTATGACGTGAAGTTTTTGCTGGATCGACCACTTAGTGCTGACGAGATTGAGCCTCGATGAATAAAAATATATTAAGCACAATATTAAAAAGTCTATACAACAGATGAGCCTGGTCTAGGTCACATCAATGATTAAATGCACTGTAAAAAATCACACCTTGTAATTAAACATACCTCCCTTCATACCTGCATCAGACCATAAATTATAGCCCGCGACTGTTTACTTTTCATATTTATTCTGTGACAACATATTCGGGGAAAATCGCGCCATAAATAAATCTCAATAATAAAGAGGTGACGTTTAACGTATGATTTATTTATGTATTATGATTTATATTATATAGAGCCGAAAATACCGATCGGACTAAGCAGTAAGCACCGCCTACGCGCGGGGTCAAGCATAAATCATATTGCGACATCTCAAAAATGCCAACTTCAAAAACATGCTCGCCCCGTGGCCAGTACCGCACGCACCGATGGTAAGACAAGAAAAACAAACGTAAAAAATAAATTACTTTTGTATACCTCCTTTCTTTCCCGTTGTTGGACGCCGAACAACTCATAAATCACAGAAAGATAAGCATAAAAAGATTGTATGAGGTGGGTACACGGTAGAACTAAACTTTTCGTATTTTGTTATCTTGTGTCAAGCGGGGCCTACAAAAAATGTACGCCCACACCTTTCTTCGAAACCACTTAGGTAATAGACTAAAAACCAAGACCTTACATGACCAGGCAGATTAGTCACGCCGACAGATTAAAGCTAACTCACACAGCAATACGAAATTTCTCAGTAAGTGTTAAGTATCACGCAATTTTTGTTACAACTTAGATTTTCTTATCTCAAATTCCATCATAATAATTCTTATTCTATTTTTTAGTCGAGACTAAAGCGGTGGCTACAACTATGCGAATAATTATTGTCGCTACGCAAAGGAATGACTGCACATATTTTACTAAATTCTCAGTGATATTTCAAAAGTTACGTTTTAAAATAAAACCGGTTATGTAGAAAAGGCGTCTGTGAAAAAACATCCGAGTGTTCCATGCGACGTACACTTTACAAACGACGTACAAAATTTACTCGTAATAAAAGTAAGTATAAAACATATATGGTAGGAAAAATCCTAAATCTTCCACGGTCACCTGGGCGCTTAACAAATAGTCTTGCGCGGCGACCGCATGAGGGGGCCCGTTTTGTCAGGGCTGGTATACACGAGCGCCTACTGAGCAATTAGATTTGTTAGCTTGTACCTACCCGAAGAGTTTCATCACGCCCCCGCTCAACAACAGATGCTTGGACTAATAACCTCTCGAAGTTTCCCCCTCGCCGCCCCCGCCCCCGCGCCCCTGGGACTCCCGCGCTACCCCAGCCTCCCCAAGCAACCCAACTAAGATAGATTGCGCCACCATTCTTGCAATTTTCCTGTCGTATCTTGCCTCGTAAATTCCTAGTGATATATAGGTTCGGATCTCTCGCGATGCGACCAGGAGCATACTCGAAATATGATAAGAGTTATTTATTATTGTTCTTATTGGTTTTCTAAGGGGTGGCAAGTAATAGTATTTCGTTATGGCTTTGTGTTGTATTTTGATTGGACAGCTTTCCCAAATACTCCCGATACCAACTTTCCAGGGCGAGCTTATTCGATATGTTATGTGCACCAATACTATGAGCGGACTCTAGACCTAGTTCGTCTAAGATTTATGTCTAAGTTTTGAAAATACTTCATTTTATTATAAGATTTTTTTTTCAATGGAAACGTTCCTATGATTTGCAGCGCCATTAATTACCTTCCTACTCCAAATACCCATTTCAAAGTTTCCAACAATGATGAAAATAGTCAAACCTGTTAGTTATAGATATTAAAAGAGCTATTCTTCAATATGCCATATCTCATAGTATTCCAATTTTCTCAACAACATAGAATAAAACAGTACCTAACTTCGAACCGAGGATGGAATCATATTTGACAAAACAACAGCAAAACCAAATTCACTAACAGAGGAGTCAGATACCACTACTGAATATAATGAAGCAAATCGTTTTAAGATCCCAAAATTAAGAAACAACTTATTAAAGCCTATAGAAATCTCAAAACATAAATCACAGTAAGTACTGTAAGAAACTATGCAGACCAACTTAGAACAGTTTCAAGCTCTGCTAATCCCGAAGTATCCTTCACTAAGGACGATGTAGATGGGAGAGAACTGAACTCACATCGCAGAACTAGATTAAAAGTTAACCCAATTTGGCTTGACGTTAACCAAATCTAAAAAAATATCTGATTTATTTGCCAAATAAAGTAATATAACAGAAAAGGAGTAAAACAAAACAAGACCAAGACCAAATTACTAGCCAAAACAAGCAAATACCACGACTGTACGTAAATGAAACAACAGAATCTTCATTAATTTGGCGCCAAATTAAAAACAGCCCAGTCCCTTCCATGCGGCGGCCATTTCCATATTCTAATAGCAATAAATTGTCATTGCCATCAGAAGGCTGATTCATAGCTAGAATTTTAGTGCAGTTTTATGATTTCGTACATAATAATGAGGGGGGTTTTTGTGAGAACTCTTTGATCGATTTGGCAAATGTGTTATTAAATTAATAGCTCAGTAATAACGAGGAAAACCGTAGGATAAGCACAAGATTAAAGTTACAAACAATTAGTTAGTCATAAAAGAATTGTAAGAAGATAATGCCCAGGCTACAATCCAAAAACACTAATTGGAACATCAAACTATTACCACGAATTGCCTTACTAACAACGTCGTTTGATGCACTAGAAAATTCTAAATTGGCAATTGAATATATCCTGTTATTTAAGGTCCTGAGGGACAATAATAGAAGATTGTGTAACAATGAAGAGAGTGCATCATGCACTGTTACAACAAAAGTGTACCTTCTTCTAAATCTAGTTTAGAATCAGTCATTTTATGGATATCGTGTTACTTAGTACCTAACTGAGTTATGGGGGTCAGATATGCAGTCGCTTCATGTAAAATTCTAGTATTCATCCTTCTAGTTGCATATTAAACCTAAGCAGATGAACATGAATCTGTTCCAATGTCAGTATCAACATTTAGTGTTTTTGTTTCTATAAATTTGCCAATTTTGTATTTTCTTGGTATTCAAGAACCTAATTAGTTAACATTGAATTTTGTTGCGCCAAATTATGTTTTGTGTGCATTCAATAAATGGGATATCGATATATCCACCGTCTTCTGCATACAAGCCTCTTTCTGCGTGCCATTGTCTATGCAATACTGTTTTGTGGTAGGTACCGTGCCTTTACTCCACCATTTATGTTTATGATGCATTCGCACTTGTCGTTTAGTATTTGTCGAAGGCATAAACAATTGGAAGGAAACAGTACCCTCGCAGACGACGGAAGTAAGCCGAGTGTCGGTACCGGAAATGTTATTGCCGGAACGACTACTACATCCGGTCGTGTAGACTTCAAGTCTACGCCGGTGACGATAACTGTCTTTGCCATTTTTGAGAATACCTTCGTGGACTGTAAATCGGAATAATGCAACAGTTATATGGAAGATGGTGTCTGTATGATGGGAGTGCATTTGTTTGTTTGTGGTGCGAGTCTTGAAAGAGGTCCAAATTAAACATAATATTTATCGGCATTTTAAGTTATAGGTAACATTTTGATCAAAGCATTGTCACGTCGGGGGACGGGTTCCTGGAAATTCCAGGTGATGCTCCAGCATCAGTTTAAGGTTACTTTGTTCGTCTAATATCATTGAAGGAATAGAATACCAAATTTCGAATCGATCAGACCCGTGGAAGATGCTCAAATCTGTTCATGGACCAGAAAAGAGCTGACAATTTTCAAACGGCTGAACTGATTTTGATGAAATATGTCTAAGAACCACCGGCAGAAATTCTACTTTTAAATAAAAAACATTGCACTCAAATCGGTTCACCCATTTAAGAGCTACGGTGCCACAGACAGACACACAAAGTGGTCAAACTTATAACACCCCTCTTTTTACGTCGGGGGTCAAAAATGTAATATGACTTTTCGTGGCGGCGGCCATCTTGGACCGATTTTCATTATAAATAGCTAAGAACACTCCCGACTAATTCACCTCTCAAAGAAAAATCAAAATCGGTTCATCCGTTCGGGAGCTACGATTTCACAGCCAGGCACACACACACAGTCACGTCAAACTTACAACACCCCGTCGTTTTTGAGTCGGGGGTTAAAAAGATCAAAGAGATTTCAAAAACTCGTTCAAATACAAGTAGTGATACAAAAGCAGGTATGAGAGGAATGAAACAAATATCGTAAGGCAAGTTAGAGTATAAATGTAGATGGCTATATGAGTAGGAGAAGAAAGAAACTATGGCTGGACTGTGGAAAGACTTTATGGCTGTAACTGCCGAGATGACAACTAATAGAGTTGTAAGTATGGAAGAAAGAGACATGCGAGCCAACCACAAATAAATTGGGATAAGAACAGGAGTGCACCGCAGTGTCTCAAGACGAAAGTATTTGACCAGTGCGTGTGGCCAGTGATGACATATGGAACCGAAACGTGGTCGCTCACAATGGGCCTCATAAGAAGGCTTAATTAAAGTCACCCAAAGGGCAATGGAGAGGGCTATGCTTGGAGTTTCCTTACGTGATCGAATCAGGAATGAAGAGATCCGCAGGAGAACCAATTAACCGACATAGCCCGAGGAATTGCCAAACTTAAGTGGCAGTGGGCAGGGCACATTGCTCGCAGAACAGATAGCCGATGGGGCCGGAAGGTTCTGGAGTGGCAACCGCGTACCGGAAGACGTAAAGTTGAAAGGCCTCCCACAAGGTGGACCGCTGACCTTGTGAGGGCCGCAGGAGTCCGCTGGATGCGGGAAGCACAGAACCGGTCGAAGTGGCGGAGCTTGGGGAGGCCTTTGTCCAGCAGTGGACGTCTTTCGGCTGAAATGATGATGATAATGATGAAGAAGGAAAATTTTAATCCATAAGCAGGTACTGAGGAACACATTAGTCCATTCATGTCTCAAGAAATGCCCAAGAATAAAGATTTTAATTCAAAGTATTTCGTTCCAGTGAAAGCTTTAATTTATGGCAACTATTTTAAACACCAAGAGAACAAGAGTTATAAATGCTTGCTGGCAACACTATCTAGGTATTTGTAATTTAGTCAGGTTGTGGAAAATATCAAGTTTACTTTTACTTGGGATTTTCCGGAGAAAGCGCTTTATTTATATTACTGTTGGAAAATTGAATCTTATCATCGTAAGTTTGTAGAAACTATGTATAACAGTGTATCGGTACATACTTTTATTTCTCGTTTTTTTGTGCCCTACAGGATCCGTAGTTGTCTCTACGACCTTGTAACATCTTATTAACATTGTGGAATGGAAATAAAGATAAGAATATAAAATCTTTGAAAGAAGGTCACGACGGTTTATAGTATCATAGTTAAAATAAAGTAGAAAAGGAAGTCATTTTCGAACTGCTAATGACCTACACACCAACGAATCCTTCAAATGATTACCAACGCGACGACATCCTATCAATCCCCCATAATTCAACCTTTTTTAACGTAATAAACGTCTAAATAGATATTTATCTGTACACAGTACTACTCCCGTCCATTCCTCACATTCAAGGGATCCACGCACGAAAACCCATAACCTCAAGAATGCAAAGGACGCGAACGATTTTTAATACACTCGGCACCCCATAATGGGTGTTTTCGCACCCCCAGTCTGCGGTGACATTTGAAACCCACCGTTCTATGAAAAAACAAAGCTCGAAACATTATGCAAATGGCATTATGTCGGTATTTTTGTACGTTTCGCCAACTTTATGAGCCGGATAGAAAGGGTTGAGGGGTTAAGACAATTCGGGATCGTGAATAAAAGTTTTTGATGCCACATTGTCATTATATTTTTCAATATGTACCCTAAGTGTGGCAACCCTTTCCTGTCAGCGTTAGATAAAACACTATTCAATTATTAATTCTTTTGTTTGAATCACAAACATCTATCCGTTTGTAACTCTGTCCTGATCCCGCAAGCCAGTAATGGATTATTTGTATTAAATAAAACTGTTTTCATTACTCGAATTCGTTAAGGTTGAAACTCCAAGATAACCCAAGAAAATCAAATTTTCTTACGTTTTTTGCAATTTTCAGGTTAGTGCAAAGTTATCACTACATAGTATAAAACAAAGTCGCTCTCTGTCCCTATATCCCTATGTATGCTTAAATCTTTAAAAATACTCAACGGATTTTTATGCGGGTTTTTTTAATAGATAGAGTGATTCAAGAGGAAGGTTTGTATGTATAATACACCGACCTCCACGGAGGCGAAGCCGCTGGCAAAAGCTAGTATGTTGATAAAATATGATTCGCGACCAAATCAATTCAAATCAAAAGTCATTTATTCAAACTAGGCTGGTGTGAGCGCTTTTTGAACGCCAAAATTACATAAGACAGTCCCTAAAACGCCCGCCCTTCACCACTTCCTAGTGCTTTAGCTGGGAAGAAAAAGTGGCGGAAGTGGAGGCAGTGGAAATTTGTTTTTTGCGGGCAACCTGGGACCCTTCACCTTAATCAAGGAAGAAAAATGGTTTCTACGTCTCTATGGATGGACACCCTTTGAAAAAACGTTTTTATATTTTTGTCTAGGTATTTCAGATGATTTACTACCATCCAATTAATAAAATGACTAGACAAATAAATCCAATTGCTCTCTAACGACCATCTCCAAACATCGCCCACATTTTCACACACACTCAACTGTTTACATCATCCATTCCACATTTAAATTAATCTGTGTGACGGCTGTCTGAGTTAGTTAGATCACTCAATTCTCGTATTTATGCCAGTGACGTAAGTGGCTGCTTACTCCGGGTTATCGTTCAGAGCTAGATCTTCATCACAGATTTGCCAACGAGACTTGATATGTGGGTTCCTCAATTTGTACGCATTGACGTTGAAAATGACGGCGCTCGTCGCCTGTCGATCAATTTACCTAGATTCAGGTCACTCAACTAGGAGATGTACTAGAAAATGGATGGGAGTGTTCTTCTGTTTATATCTTTTATATTGTTGCAGATGGGTCAATATGATGCTATGTTTTGTGATTTAAATAGTAAATGACGTCAAAAATATTCCTCAAACTTTTATTACTTTGTTTTCAATGATTATTTTATTCTAATCTCATCTCATCTGCCTAGCCTCTTCCCAATTATGTTTGGGTTGGCTTCCAGTCTAACCGCATGCAGCTGAGTACCAGTATTTCACATGGAGCGACTGCCTATCTGAAATCCACAATCCAGTTAGTGGGTAGTACGATGCCCCATGGTAAGATTGTCATAGATCCAGGAATGACAGCCGGGACCAAAGACTTAACGTGCTTTCTGAGACACGGCCTGTCTGTGCCTGGTTATGTAAACATGGTCACCCATCCACGGACATACCGTGGCAATGGTGGCTTAACCTGATCAATCGAAGCGTGTGGCTGTTATTAACTAGGCTACAAATCCCTCTATTCTTACCTTAAGTGATCTTGTCGTTTATTAGTATTAACATATTGAAGTTTACATGAAATGAACGAAGGCATTTAATGACACGTCCCCATACTACAGAAAGCCAATTAGGAATCAGTCATCTGCAATTAAAATTGAGCCTTACCAATCACAAAAAGAACGCAAAATCGCCTGTAAAACTGCGAAGCAATAGAACCTTTAAAAAATTATGAACCATTCCGAGCAGTTTATGAATGGTCACGCACGGGACTCGAACACCCACTGCTGTCAACTTCAAATATCGTGCTTGAAACATCTACCCACAGGCTGTCAGTACTTATTATGATACCTACATGTCAGCCCGTCGAACAGGCTCGTGTCGTGTTCCATTTAAAACTACACAATAGCATGATGTACGAAGCTATTGTATTGTGGGCTTAGGTACTTACTTGAGAATCGATATGTCATACAGTGGTTGAAAGTCAAGCAGATATAAAGTGCGGAATCGAAAAGGATATTTGTATAAAAAACAATTACGGTTTTGAAATATGAACAACGAATTTTGTACATTTATATCCATTAAACGATTTTAAGAACAGCAACTCAAATTAAGAATCACTTTGTTTTAAATACACTTCCTGAAGAAAAAAATGCAGGGAATTTGCAGCCAGGAGCAAAAATGTATCAATTCTTTTTCGATTCCCATAGCATTCTGTGTTTTTCATATGAGTAGTTTTACCTATGAATGAGCAAACCTATAATGGTTCCATGTAATATAGGTCAAAAGGGCTTACGACCTAATCAAAATAGCTAATACTGACCCTGCACTCAAGGAATGCGGAAGACCTCGTTAAGAACCATGCAACGTCGTAAGTCTAAAGAAAGGATAGGATTAAAGAGAAAGAAGGTATGTTAAAGTAACTTTTCCATGAAATTGCATTATTGAGCTACCACGTACTCCATTCAGGCATAAAACTATGTAGTCAGATAATCCCGAAAAACTGTAAATATCTATATAACATGAAACTATGTCAGTACAATTAAGCAGTTAGGTATTATTAAATTCTTAATTATTTTGTTACCTGTCAAATATACAGAAAATTGCGGGGAAGACCTGGATGGGACACACACGCACCGACCAGGGAGGCATGCAACAAAAGGGATTTGGAATATGCTCAGAAGTGGATGGAACAAAGCTGATGACGATCTTTCAAATGGAGCTTTTGCTTGCACTACTTATAATCCTAAACGTATTATCAGACATTCATTATCATTATCAGCATAGCCTTATTCCAACAATATTGGGGTCGGTTTCCAGTCTAACCGGATTTTACATGGTGCGACTGCCTATCTGACCTCCACAACCAAGTTACTGAGTAACACGATACCCCTAGGTAAGACTGGTTGTCAGGCTTTCAGGCGTCAAAGAACTACGACCCACGATTGACGTGCTTTCCGAGCCACGAAGGGTTGTTGATATATGTAGATGGTCACCCATCCACGGTCCAACCGCACCAAGCGTTGCTTGACCTGATCGATCGACCCGTGCGGCTTTTATTTGTTAGCCACAAGCTCCTCGTATGGTCAGACATTACTTATACAAATAATATATACACCTTCGCAAAGTCAAGTTTCGTCATCAACTACAAATCTCTGCCAACATTTCTTCAAGCAGCAACAATGTAAGAAACTAACGAGCAATAAGTAGAACAAATTTTATCTCCCAACGCCACCATTACACAAACTTTTTATATCTAACACAAAAATAGTAAATTACTCGTATTTTCGACCATTCATGTTACATAAATAGCGTTAGTAAATACGAAACGTAGTCATGTGAAATATATAGCGGCGTAGTATTTATATCCGTCATCACAGCGGTCGAGCTGAATCCTAAAATCAAAATTATCATGCAATTTTAGCTAAACCAAAACGCATTTAGTTGACAGAATGAGATATTTCCGCGACATAAATATGTTTTGCATGCTTCCCTAATGACAAAATGTTTGATATTCCACCGTGCCTAACATCATAGGCTGGATTCAAAAAGAAAGAAGTGTTTGTTAGAAATATGTAGTTTGAATGTGGAATGTACCAGTTTTGTTTCTAAAATTCAGTAAGAATTTCAAGTGGTTTTAAAAGGATTCTTTATTTCAATTATAAATGATACTTTTTAGAGATGACCAAAATACCTACGCCTTCTACAGCGTTTATAACTTGCAGTGTCATCTTTATCGTTCCTTGTATTCAATTTGCTTCAAAGTTTTCCAAAATTTTCTTCCACTACGTTAAATTTCTAGGAGCTTTAAAAATAATTTATGTATAAAACTATCTCTAATCAAGTATGTATTGTACCCCGACATCCAATACGTCATTTGCATAACCCAAGCACATGTGGTCATATACAAAGGGTCGAATGGGCCCTGTATTTAATTTTCATAAAATGAGAACGGTTTTAATACGTCTGCGGTCGAATAATAACCTAACCCTTTTCTATTTCAAAATTGGCTTCGGTTGTTCAACCGTTTAATTTATTATTAGTTGGACCTACACCTATGTACGGACGATGTAGGGAGTAATGAACAGTCTTATTGTGGAAATCTAGGGTCGATTACGCCCCTTGCTTTAAAACCACAATGGCTATCTGGAAACGGCGTTCATATTTTCAAAATTATTCTAGTTTTAATAGCTGCTAGTAAAGTTCTATTTTCAAAAATGTGATAGTTCTTCCGTCCTAAAATGCTGGAACGATCTTCTGGCGCTTGAATGACATTGACAGGGGGCGTTGTTGGGAAACGAATTTGATTAATAGTATTGAAAAAACAAAATGGCGGCGTAAGTTCTGAATTTGACAATTGTGTACAACTCTATTTCCTCCGAGATAAAAATAGCTCCTCTTTTGTTTTGTTTTTTATATCTTTCTCTAGCCTAAGCAATAAACAAATAAAGCTTTTATCTTGAAATCCATAGCTAGATAATCAGCGCGGGGCATCCGCGCGGCCGGGCGCGATGATTTATGCAATACTAACATTATGATACATTTGCATTTTGTTCACAAAGCCAGCAATGTATGCAGTAACGCTACACAATAGCTACGGGTTAATGTAGACTTCGGTTAGTCAGGAATGGTTACGAGGAATGATTAGGTGCTATTGTTTATGTGATGCAAATGTGTGGCCATTATAAATAATATAGTATTTCTTATTTAACATAAAGTGTTGCTTCTAAATGTTGTGAGAAGTTCTGCATAATAGCGTCAAATTTTGCAGAATATGCTGAGTAGGTACTCTTAACTGACGTTGACGTAAAGGCAAAGAGTAGGTAATATTGTTTGTTTTTTTTGCGTTTTTTTCTGTGGTGAGCATTTTTATAGCCTATCTCTACAAACTATAAAGCAGTCGCTTTCGATTTCGTGTCTAACCTATAAGTACGCAACGGATTTGAATGCGGTTTTCATCAATAGACTGAATGATTCAAGAGGAAGGTTTATATGTACAATACGCCGGACCTCTACGCGGGCGAAGCCGCTGGCGAAAGCTAGTCAAAAATAACATAACAATTCTCACAAAGTAATTAATTTAAGAACTCAATCGACATTCACGCCATGGAGGTGAAAGTGAACTTATCAAATCGATCAATAAGTAGAGAAATAAGTGTCCCTAGCTCAAGTCCCGAAACCTTTAGTCCCAATAATAATGTAACTAAAACACGTGCCATTCCAAAAGGTCGCATATACATTCTCTTAATACTGACATTTATGTCACGAATATTAAATTTGACAACTTCAACAGCTCTATTTTAAACATTCCACGTTCCGTTCATTAAGGAACTACACACCTTATCATGATTAATACAAAAATAGGTATACCTCATAATTGGTTTGTTATACGGATCAAAAATATTCTCACTTATAATTTCTTCGCCCGTTACACTGCTGCATTTTACGATCGTAAACTTTCAGCGGACATAAAACAAAATAAATTCATTCATTTGTCAACTATCTTATCTCGATGTCACAAAGCCTACAATTCTTTGCGGGGACGATAAACACTTTTTGCAAAATTTACAACGAGCGAACGTAATTGCCAAGTGTTTGATGCGACCGTTTTAGACCTTGTGGGTTCAGAATTAAGGTGTATTTTATTGGGATTGAATTGTTGATAAAATTGCGTAGTTTCTGGTGCATCTTTATCTGCGTTAGCCAGTGGTCCGCCAATGCCGTTAAATTTATTAACTGCGATACGCATTCAGTGTCGCGAGCTAAAAGGTGACTTTAATTAATATTAATTATAGCCACACCTCTAATTAATGTAATTCTCGAGATAACCGCTGTGCCTTTTGAATGTGTCAAGCTCGGTGGCTTTCGTTGTACGGTTGTCGACAGGTCAAATCGTCAGTTGCTTTTACACAATGATTAACGCAGGTGCAAACTGTTAAATTTCAGAGAACTCTGGAATGAAAAGGTAAACCTATAGTCACACAATAACACCAAGAAAACTTTTTTAATAGGTGCAAAAATGCCTTGATCTACTCTCATCGTATAATTATAAACTTCGAAACGAGTTTATATTGATATTATTTTACAAAACAATATTGAAATTTAAAAATGGAATCTTATTAGAATACTTTTGCTATAACAAAATATGATAAATTTTTTTACCAGTACGTTGCGGTGCAAATCCAAGAAGTTAATATCACCAAGTAGTTTCCGTCAGTATTTTTACTCTAATAGAGCGCATATATGCGGGGCGCGCCATTTTTATAGCATTACAAAACTTTTTCTTTAGTACTCCTTTAACTTTTATTTACTAGGTTCAATCCCAATGTTTATGGGTGGATAAAGTAGTGTATGAAACTGCACATAACTAGGTATTAAAAAACTCGTGTTTTAATACCGCTCATTATGCAACAGTTTCATAAACTACTATTGTATTGCTTCCACAGCTTTGATAACAGGTTCACATTTACAGAAAACGAAAATAACATAAACCTAGTCTGGAAAACAAACATACGAATCCACGAAAATTAATCAGTAAACCCTTTTTCAGTAAACAACTATTCGACACAGTATTCATCAACTGAAAACAAGGCAACATCACCGCGCTGGCAAGGAATTAATCAAAGTTTAAAACAATTCCATGTAGCGGGCGGGGCGGGGCGAGACAAGACGGGCTGCACGAGTGCGAACACACCGCAACGCACGAACATGCGAACATGTTCAGTGCGCCCAACATATTGTGTGTTTGTGCATTGACTAACGCTTTTGAATAAAGGTGTGCTGTAAGATCGGGTGCAATTGAACGCTTACGGTAGAATTACTTAGGTGGTTTTATTGGTTTGTTAAAGGTTTCAGTTTTTTAGCATAAAAAGCTCTGATTTTATAAGTAAAAAGAGATAAATAAGAAGGTTATACACGCTTTGCAAGTGGCACGTCTAAACTTGGCTAATTAGCCAAGTTTTCGTCATCTTGTCTCTTTTTCGCTCACGATAATTACGAAATGTCGTCCTACTTCATGTGTCATCTAATAGTTTCACATTGCAACGTTATAAAAGATCGAATAATATAGTCATACTTTGTTTCATAAAACTTTTATTTAAATAATTTCATTGCTAAAAGGGTTATAAAATATTGGTTAAAATCTAGAGCTATCAATTAGTAAACTACATACTACAGCGGCGCCTTGTGGTGCCGGACGTAAAGAAAAGCACCATCCCATCTCTTCCCGTGGGTGTCGTAGGAGGCGACTAAGGTACTTACTAGAGAATGGGCAGCAGCGTTCTCTATGCATTTGACCACCATATTGCGATCGCCAACCCCCTGCCAAGCGTGGCGATAATGGCAAGCCCCCCCCCTCCAAATTGGGGGATGCCTAAGCCCAGCAGTGGACGTCATCCGACTGAAATGATGATGATGCGTATACTACAGAAAGACCTGTGATTTTTGCTCCGTCTCAATAGAAAACAGAATTTTTTTTTGCCGAAGCAAGCCAAGTAAGTGAAGTCGTGCATAACACAACGCTTCAACATGTTTTGTGCGCCCAACTTGTTGTGTCTGACATGTTGGTTACGCGCAAGCCACGATCGAACAAGGCACTCTTAGTAATTAAATCGTTCTTGTAATTTTCTATTGTTGTGCGCGAATTTTGAAATTAATATTTTGACTTCGTTTGATTAAGTTCAAAATTAATAAAGTTTGAGGAGGCAAGTTAAATAAATTATAGAACAGCCGTCATTAATTTCGATGAAAATAATTTTTCTTAAAATTGAATTTTTAAAATAACTTAGGTTTTTGTTTAAAAGAGATTAAAGTAGTAGAGTTTTGGAAGGTGACACTAAAGTCATTGTAAGTTGGAACTAGCCTTAACTAGAGGCAGTCTTCGCAAACATAACGTAGAACATGTCTGGGGTCTGTGCGACATACACGTTCAAACATGGCGTAATTAAATCAATTACTTGTGTGATTAACTCATAGAGACGTTCTGAGAATCAAAACATACTTCGTAACCTAGAATTGAATGTCGGAGAAGAGTTGGGCTCAATTTAAGTAAATAATAAAATGGTATTAGTTCTCCTAGGTACTCCTACCTACTTAGGTGGGTAATAAATAATTATCGAAAAGAACTTCCTACATTTTAATATTAGCAAATGATTATAAAACGAACGTATTATTTGCAGTCTTTAATTTAGGGACAAACGTTACTTATAGCATATCAGCGTGCTTTAGATAAATACTATGAATTTGATCACGTGAAAAGTGTAATTTTCAGGTAACCAAAAAAACACAACAAATATAACTTCACGATTTGTTTCCTGAATGGTTGGGCAGCCACCTATACTGCACCCAGTTTTCGCCATTTATGTTTAAGTCTCATATAATAAGGGGCGAGCTTATTGCCATCAACACCCGCACTAGACTTCGAGTTGCTACTGAGAAATTCCAAATAGAAAAACGAAATACCTAACACTTTACCCGACCTGGAAATCGATCCCATGGCCTCATGCTCGGTAGTAGCCCTTGCGACCTTGGTCTAGTGGTCACTACCGAAAAGAAAATCTCTTTGAAAAAAACCATAACTAAACTCTTAAACCAATTCAACCGTTTAAACTTAAACGCACTACTTCAAAACCAGCCTTGCTTATGCAAATCAAAATATAGGTGCGTAGGTTGAAACAATGTTCGCAGCTACAACTTTATCAAGCGCCTATGTGACTGCCAGTGATTTAGTCTTTAGGCCGCAGTTCTTAGTGCCTTTATGAATGGCCAAGTTGGCCTTAAGGTGTTATGAATAATCGCTCGCTGGAACTGCATTTTGATAGAGATTTTGTGGTCTTCCTGCGATATGAAAACGATTCTAGCCTTCCAGTAGATAAGTCTGGACCCGTTTTTGAGACTAGTACTGCTTAAACGAATATATGTTTGTGGAGACCTTGGATATTAGTAATTTCATTTTTGGACAAAAATATACTGGTTTAATCACATTACTTACTTATCACTTTCAAGTTAGCATGATCAACAACATAAAAGTTAACTAGATGAAAATAAGTGCGTGGAGGTTGGATTGAAATCATGTCCGAAGCTACAACTTTATCAAGCGCCTATGTGACTGCCAGTGATATAGTCTTTAGGCCGCAGTTCTTAGAGCCTTTATGAATGGTCCAGTTGGCGTTAAGATGTTATGAATAATCGCTCCCTGGAACTGCATTTTGATAGACATTTTGAGGTCTTCCTTCGATATGAAAACTGTTCTAGACTTATCATTTTCGACATTTATGAAAGACTTTGTTTTTTTTTTTCGTTCGATATGAGAGCCCGTGGGTACCTAAATAATAACACTGCAAGGGTCAATCAATCAGTTTAATCTACGATTGCCGCAGTCAGTCCGTGGATGGGTGACCACCTTTACATGCCAAGACTGGTCCGTGTCTCGAAAAGCACGAGAAGCCATTTGTTCTGGCTGTCATTCGTGGATCTTTGACAGTCATTACGGGTCGTCAGAAGCCCGAAAGTTTGACAGCCAATCTTACCAGGGTACCCAGTGACTGAATTGTGGAGCTCAGATAGGCAGTCGTTCCAAGTAAAATACTGGTAGGTATTCAGCTGCATCCAGGTTAGACTGGAAGCCGACCCTAAAAATTGTTGGAAAAAGGCTGAGCAGATAAAGACTTTGCCAGAAGAATGACTTAGTGGAAGTTTTTTGGAAATATTTATGGATATTCGTTCTATAGTTCAAGTGTGATTGTTTCTATATCAAACTTATTTTAAAAATAAGTTACATAAAGTGTTGATGAATCAAAGGTTGTTACCTACCTCAGTACGTCGAAATTGCATGGTGTAAACATTACGTTAACTACTTAATTGTGGGGTAAATGTTATTTATAGCCGCCACGTCCTAACATCGTTCTATATTATTTGACACCTAGATCGGCTGTAACAATCTGTAATTTATACGTTACCGTGCAATTTTCTAGTTAGCATAATACATTATGTAACATAAATGTGCCTAAAGGTGTAACACTTTATGAAAGCTGAAAAAAAAACTTTTATCTGTACTTGCTTACTTGGGGGCGGTGAAAATAATACTTTTTAAGGCATAATGTCAAGTTTACTTGCAGTCTTTGGAATAGCTTCACTTAAAAAGTTGTTAATACTCTTCACGTGTAGCACAATAATACCTTCACGATGCTGTTGGGGCTGCCACGCTTTTGTAGTGGCTCGGGTATGTTCGCGGACGTGCAAACTGACGGTCTCGTTACGATCAGACGCAAGCGTGCAGCAACTCTGTTGCGCAGAGTGCGTGCCAGCTTCAACAGTCTCCTGATTGCCATTTGCTAGGAAGATGGATTGCCCTATCTTACGCTTTTTAAGCCAGCTATATGTACCTGCTAATATATTTGTTTAGACTATTGTTTTGTAAATATTATTAACTAGCTTCCGCCCGTGGCTTCGCCCGCGTGGAAGTCAGAACTTATCCCGCGGGAACGTGCTACCAGGATAAAAAATATTATATGTGTTAGTCTAGGTTATAATCTATCTGTGTGCCAATTTTCATCCAAATCCATTCAGTCGTTTTTGCGTGAAAGAGTAACAAACATCCATACATCCATACATAAAAACTTTCGCGTTTATAATATTAAGTTTGTAAGTAAATTGATACTAACATTATGAATCCTTGATACTTGAACATAAATGTTTTTTATTTCTTTTTTATTTTGCCTAAGTCAACGTCCACAAGGACGTAATAAAATCGTGGCTGGATTTTTTCGCGCACTGGATCTTCAACGCACTGCTTAGGGCCGAGAGTTGAAAATCGAACACTGTATTTTTTCAACGTGCTGAGATTCATGCACTCTGTTCTCAATGCTCCGTTCAGCACCGAGAGTTGAAAATCCACTGCGCAATAAAATCTCGCCGTGATAGATTAACGTCTTTCGTAGTTCTTACCGTTTGCTACTAGTAAAAATTTTCATTTTTTTTTTGGGTATGGCATCTCGCAGTTGACCTTGAGAGGCCGTGACTACTTAACCGGGCTTTCCTGTGGGGACTATTAGCTTTTAGACTAAGAGCCTCCAGCCAGGGCTTACAAAATTACGCTTAAAAACAACAGCAACCGCTCGCTGAGGGCACCCCCTCGCGAGGTTCGGCCCGGCTCAGGGCGTCACTGTTTTCGGGAGGACAGCAAGTGGGGACAGGCTGGATCTAAACAATTTCATTAGTATTAGATCTTGGGGATTTTAACTCTACTTGCTTAGCTTCGGCGCGGGCTGGCACTTCTGCGGGCAAGGGACGGTTGGGTAAAAATTTTCACTGATTTGTCTCTCTTAAATACAGATTACTCTAGTGATCTAGCTAGGAGACCAGCGCTTCACCCAACTATTCGTGTGTACACTACCATGTAATTAATAAAGCAAACTTTATAAGTCACGCCTGTACTAACTACAAAACCATGACGCGGCGATGACGGCGATGTAGGGAATCACTATGGAGAAACATGGACCTAATTAATTGCCTCGCAAAGAGCATACGTAGAAATCAAAGTTGTTAACGGTACCAATCAAAGGTTACTCTGCATTTGGACAATAAAACACTCCTGTTTAGGTACCTACAATCCTAAAGCCGCCCGTAGACGACCGGGACGCGACCCTAGTAGTAGACCAATTTCAACGAAAATTTCATGGAAATTGTTCTGCCAGAATCGCGTCGCACCATAGCGTTGCTCTAGTCTGTAGTAGTTGGCAGTTACGACTAATATTGACAAAAAAAGAACAATGCGCATTCTTCGCTCGTTCCAATTAGGTACAAATGTCAAAACCTAAGCATAATAAATCGATGCTTGTTATTTGATTCATAAGCAAACAAGATCAATGCCCGGTCACCTCCCAGCAAAGTCAGTTGACTAAAACAAACCTATTGACTCACTAAATGAGTTTAAAATCGAACAAAATGTAACACAGCATGATAGAACATTCATTATGTACTTGTAATGCACGCTTACATACGTGTGGTCTTAAAAGCTTTTTTTGGTTCAGTACAAGTTTTCTCTCAAGGGATGACAAGGGTATTATGGATAATTTTAATTTGTTGGAGATTTTGTTTTCGTATGTGGGAGTGAGATTGTTTTGTGTATGTTTTCAGAATCTTACTAGAGTTGTATCATCACGCCGTGTTTACTGAATGGTTGGGCAGAGGTGCGCCTATATTAAGTCACTAGCTTCTGCCCGCGACTTCGTTCGCGTCAAATTTCTTGCTCCCCGATTCACCCCGTCGCTTGCCTCGCCTGCCCGTGCGAGTTTTCATTGCTCCGCTCTATTGGTCTTAGCGTGATGATATATAGCTTTAGCCCTCCTCGATAAATGGGCTATCTAACATTGAAATAATTTTTCAAATCGGCCCAGGAGTTCCTGAGATTAGCACGTTCAAGCAAACAAACAAACTCTTCAACTTTATTATTAATATAGTATATAGATTATAGTAAGGCATTTCGCCAGTTATGTTTAAGTCTAATGTAATAAGGACGAGCCTATGGCCATCAACCGGTCACGAATCAAGGACTCCGGGCTGCTACTGAAAAATTCCTGATGGAAATATCCAATAATACTTTGCCCGACCTGGGAATCGAACCAAGGACGTCATGCTCAGCAGAAGCGCTTACTAGGCTTACGCGCACTAGGCCATCGAGGCAGAAGTTAGGTTCTAGTCTTACCAAATGCCAATGTACTATAACCACAATAAGCCCTATCATCGCCATCATTATCATCTACCTAGCCTTTTCCCAACTCTGTTGGGGTCGGCTTCCAGTCTAACCGCATGCAGCTGAATACTAGTATTTTACATGAAGCCTGTGCGTATCTGACCACCACAACTCAGTTCTTGGATAATACGAAACCCCTTGGTAAGACTGGTTATCTGAATTTCGGGTGTCTGACAGGACCACCGGCTGAACGTGTTTTCCGAGGCACGGTAGGATTTTGGTATGTAAAGATAGTCACCCATCCACGGACCAAACGCGGCAAGGGTGGTTTAACCAGATCGATTGAACCGTACGGAAGGAATTACATAGTCACACAAGACCCTACGCCCTATTACTTCTATTTCCACTACACAAAACACAACAAGACTTGCTGAATTTGTGTTTAAAACATCACAAAACACTGGCAGTACATAAATGCGTACAGTCGCTCGCACATAAATATAACGCACTCGCTCCGTTCAAATTTCGCCACCGTCTGCTTTATATTGATATATTGTATTGTTTATGGCGCGACCGAATCAAAATGTGATATATTGAGCAACACGCGGTGTTCGCGAGTAACTTTCATATTTGGTAGGGTTATGGATGTATTTGGGCTGGATGGGGTAGGAATGTTGTGCGAAAAACCGACGTGGAATTGATTGTAAAAGCGAATGAACACTATACAACATTTTCTAATGTTAATATTGCTTTCTCACAATACAAAACAAAATATATAATATCTTTATATGACGCCTAAATCCAATATTGTAACGCGAGGATACGTACCACAACAACCAATCACCTTTTGCGATGACATCCCGCCATTAGATACCGCCACAGATTATGTGCTTTTTTGGACTTGACCATACACAGAAAACATTAATTTTATTTATGTAATTATTTCGGATTTATCTATTTAATAAATAAAACTTAGTGTGACTTTTAATTCAACTATAACATCTATATTAAATTGCGGGATTTCATTAATTTGTTCGTCAATGGCCACTAAAACATTATGAAGTAAGATTTCTTTGACACTACTTTTTAGAACAAAACTATTTTTAATTTGGGTTTTCAAATCACTTTTTAAAATTCAGCTCAATATTAATGCCTAAGCCTTTAATAGTTCGCTTGAAGTTGGGTCTGCATTACATATAATTAGACACTAACGAGCAGGTAATGTGCAATTGGCAACAATACTTATTTGTTTCTTCTTAGGTATAGCTTATCAGGGGTTTCTAGTTTGATAAATCTTGGATATTTTGTTTTATTTTGCACTGACGCATTTATAAAACTCGATGAGTAAAACAACAAAGTTTTAAAATTGCGCTTTATCATATCGTTTTTCAGATTGAAAATCCTGAAATCTAAAATTCTTTGTGTTACCGATCAACAATCATCCAATGTCTAATTCCTTTATGAATATTACCTGCATACTACTTAATTTATTCAGCTTTTAGCATACAAATAAGTTACAAAGAGCGGACTGTTTGCCTTAAGCATTCACTACCAATCAACCAAGGGTGGTGAAGAGATTAGATGGCAGGTGGCTGAGAAACGCAAGAACTCAAACACCCCAATTAGAGTATCGAGTTAATACAATGACCAAAACTTATTTTTATAAAGCTAACTGTCATTATTAAGAAAAACGTGGTGACCCTAGTATTACTATATGCATTTAAAATTGATTCTTATTGCCTTGAAATAAGATTGAATTTTCTTTGGCTTAATTGGCAGTAGATATGGTAAAATACATAAATAATTTAAAAAAAATACCATGTTAAAAGTTACTAAAAATCAATTCAGTAATCAAACTACTTTCAGGACTTGCGTCTATTCTGTTACACCTTGTGTACTACTTATATTACCACACAAGGTGATTTTGTAGTTAGCTGACCGATTTGGACGAAAGGTCCGATTTTTTTTTTTTTATATTTCGACCGCTGTTATACTTGGAGAAAGTTGTTCAATTTCACAGGTACCATCAACCTGAACAATTTAAACAGTGACTAAAAATTCACCTTGTATATTTGCCACTAACTCCCGTTCTCCTTACATATCACTACCACATCTAGAAAGCGCTGTATCTTTGTCAGTAAGGTTACACATAGATGTATGTTTGAGCCAAGGGAATAGTTGGGATGAGGGGGATAAATTATTGCTTTCTACAACTATGTGTCTGCACCATGTGTTATGGTAGACACTGTTTTAAGTTACGCACTGAATAATGGTACAAACACCACCTAAGAGACTGCTATCAATCATGGTGGCAATAGTTATACACCTGTTCATACATATATCCTCTTATTTATTATAGATGTTTAAACGTCAAATTTGTATGGTTAAAAAATAGTCGCTAATCAATACTTAACTTTAAGCAACGTTTATAAATAAAGGGGTATATATTTAGTTGTTTGTATTTATATTTACTATAAAAAAAATCCAAAACAGTGTAACAATTTTTTCTAAAATGTATTAAGCCGACTCCTACTCTCAGGTATAATTTTTAATTCTGAATATCTACCTCTTAGCTGCTAAAGTATGATTAATCGAAATCACCAGAACATTTTAAAGGAATTAAAGAAACAATAGACACTAAACAGAACTTCATCCAACCGGCAACCGCCACACACAAAAATGCCTTGTTAAACAATACAACAACGCTTTTAAATACCCCTAAAAAAATTAGACACATTCAAAACTTTTCTATCTTAATAAATAAATTTACGACTCATCATAAATAATGTTAATTAATTAAGTACATTTTTCTGTACAACGCACTCGCCAGGGCCGTACTTGGGGCAAAGTTTTAATGTGCGAGTTCGTAGGTAGGTTGGTACTCGAGGGCCCGGCCGCCTTTCTAAAGTTCATAGCAAACGAGCCATTGACATGAATGTGGGAACTGAATTGTTTGTTGAAGTAAAGTTGGCGCTAAGATGTTTAGGTGGCTCGAGTTGGGTAAAAGATGTGCTAATCGTCGGGTTTTGGATGACACAGTCGTTTTTGTGGTTTATCTGTTAAATGTAGGATAGCTGCTTGGTTTCGCGTGGTTGGAGTAAATTAATGGTTGTTAGTTAACACATTTTAGAATGTCGACAAATCACGAGGCGAACACGTCATAACACAAGATTTGTCAAGGAAAGTTACTTCAGTAAGTTACTATTATGTAAGCTGTAATTCAGAATCAAAGTTGCAGTAAGAAACAATATTTCAAAAAGTAGTCTACTCAGATATAAACTTGTTTTTATTTAATTACCTCACAATACCTATTTGTACAAGTAAGCTTATAGTGAACCGGGTTAAATGTCACATAACAATAAAACAAAACAACAGCGTCCATCATAAAAAAACAAAAAGCCCAGAATTCGCACAAAAACGCCCGAATAAACAAATACGCCGAAACAATAGAACGAAAAAGTTAATACAGTACATGTTAGAACGCACCATACATCAGTAGGGCGTTGATACACTGGCGAATAAACGTCTGCGCCACGGGAGTCGACGCGACAAAAATAATTTCAAACATCCCGAGCATTTTCCGATCCATTTGAGCCACGTTCAGGCGATCAATTGCTCAAATGAGGTCTAAAACAAGACTTCGTGACGTCATATTGGCAATAACAGCGATGTTCTCAATAATAAATGGAGGTATGCAATAACAATTAATATAATTGACACCTTTCGCAAGCAAAAATGTATCACGGAATTTGAATGTAGGCCAGTACCTAACTACTTATACCTACATGGTAGGTGCAACTAGCAAGAGAAGGCAGAAGTCTATCATAGTTGTATTAGGTCCCAATTTGCGAGTCTGTTTTTATTTTTCGGGCATCGTTCCAATCTTGGTTTGTAATTGACAATTCGTTCAACATAAAACTTCATTACAATCTGTTTCTGATTGAAAATCTTAAAATTATCTGTTTAAAGTTTTAAACTAAACTTCGACAAATACTGCTGCATCTAAAATGAAGCTGTTTATTGTATCCTTCTCACTGAGAGGAGGCCACTGTCCCAGCAGTTGGAACGTAATTAGCCTGATTATATGTACAGTAAATCAAATAAATCCTTTATTTTTAAATCGATGTTTCACACTTAAGAGTGGAAGTCTCATCCCCATGCCAACCCCATATTTCTTAAGGGGTCAGATAGGGGACCAGATCCTAAATGACTCTCGATACGCCCCTGTCTCGAACACGCAGAACAGGGAGGGACCGATAGTGTCAAAAAAAGATAAAAATATTATAAACTGCGCTTTTTCTCAAATTCTCCCCCCATTACTTATTTTTATTTATCTATGGGTGAAGATGGCGTTCTAAGTGTTATATTTAAGTCGTTATTTTAAATTACCTTATACATACATATAGGTATGTATGTATGTTTGGATATCTACATGACTTTAAGGAAGTCAATGCCCATTAAATAGTCATACATAGCTTGTACGTATAAACCTAGAATTACCAAGAACTGCAGTGTACAGATGCAGAGATATGAGAATGTTTTATTCAGAAATCTGTGCTTCAAATCATTGAAGAACATTAACTCAAGCACGTTTTCAAAATTCAAAGACCATATTTTATAAGCCAAGCTCTTAAATAAGCGGTATTATAAAAACACCAGCATGATAAAAACACTTAAACATGAATTACATTCAGCAAAGTACGTAAATAAAGCCAAATAAAATTCAGATAACAATAAAATCACAAAACAGATTATACAAATATAGGTGAGAAGACATTTAAGTACATTAAAATCACATTAGTAGGTGATCTTGGTGGGGCCCGCGAAATTATCTCGAGCAGTGGGAAAAAATAAATTAATAAAAAATACTTTAAACATTTCATAACTCATTCGGGCGATGACAGAAAAAAAGTAAATTGTATGGAAGTAGAGATAAGTAAAGTTGATTTTTTTTTATGTTCCCGTATATTGTTACTCAATAAGCAATGATTCATATTCATTTTAAGACAGTGCATTTAGTTTAAGAAGTCGATTTTAGATTATCATTTACTGGTCTGTCGTTGTGCACATAATTACTAAGGGTAATTAATAGTAAGATTTAACCTTGCTCATCAGGTCGCTGCCATCGACCGCACAGTCGCAGACAGGGCCGCAATTTGCCCCACCAAGGCATGTTTAATATTAGAAGTCCTGATTTATGCCCTGCCCCCGTAATGAAGTGTCTCCACACTACAAACGTGTGTGCATCGCACTAATTCACTACTACAGATTAATAGTAGGAAGCACTCGCGATACAACACAACCTAAACTTGCTCTTTCTTTAATTTAGGGCCTGAGAGACTCAGCACACAGCTCACAATAAGCTCTTGTTTATACTTTTGATCGTTTTACAAAACTGCTTTATACTCTTAAGTGGGGCGTACATCTTAAGTGAAATGTTTTATCTTCAAAGGCTTATAATTCTTAATTTATAGCAAAACAACGCTGTCCACACATCCCAGTAAGTTAAAATGTGAACAGGGCGTTAATCTCGTTGCAAAGACGAAATACAAGTGGACCGGTAAATCCAATTAGTTTAAGAAGTCATTAAATCAATTTGTTTAGCAGACAGTAACATATAGCTATCCTCATCTCTTTGTTTTCGATGGCTGCAATCCAAGCTATTTGTTATTTTAGTGAGCTTGCGAAATCGTGGTGACTAAAAAGGCTTGCAGTTTTAAGTCTGCTTTTAAGCTGATGCGGGGATTTCGTGTGAGAGATATATAGCTTTTATTCAACGTGAGTTTATCAAATAGGTGAAATAAGTAACACTGGGTAAATTACTAGATATGTGCTCTGTTTTCACTAACTAGATTTCATTACAACTTAATATTTTAGACGGTTAATCATAATTATTTGGTTACAGCTTCCTCTGGATGCCCTGTAGTAAAAGACGTATTCGAAGATGCAAAAAATATAATTGCAATCAGCCCCTACGAGCATATAAAATTATTGCTGGATCTGGATCTAGAGAAGAAACATTTTCCGATCACAAAGTTCTAAGCTCATCTCATTAACTTGTTTTCAACTCATCAGCATTAAAACCTGTCTCAAGAAAGCCGAAAGTACCTGAGTACACTAATTACCAACCTCTAAGTGGCAAACATGTTAATCCATCTAGAAATATATTTCTCATTCCCGGCAGATCCGATACAAAGGCCGCTGGCCGTTGGAGGAGCAATAAATTAGAAGGAAAGCTGCGCCAGGATTTCCCTTGGGTTTATTCTCACTCAAGAGCGCTACACCTAATCCAGAAAGCCTTATTATGCTACCCTTAATACAGCGCTCAAGACTACTTGAAAATTTTCTCGGGAAGTAAACGGTTTAGTTTGGGGATTTTCCTTTTTTTCCTTTCGACCGTGGTCGGTAAGTTTTACGTTTTTTGACAAGCCGCAAGATCTCTTCCCTCGAGAATTAAGTATGTCATGCCAACGGTGCTCGTATTAGGACATCAATTAAAACCTGCAACACGTTATGATATACCTGAATACAATTATCCCTATTATGATGGCCTAGGCTTTTTATCTTAAATCTTAATCGCAAAATAACTAGTTGGCGAGCCAAGTCTTAATTGAAACTCGCGACACATTACGTGTGCTGGATTGATTAGCTGCTTTATTGATTTTATTGCAGTTATATCGATAGCATATCTTATCGACACTTGCACTTATCGAGTTTCGATTTCGAATTTGTTCAGAATTCTTGTTGCGTAGTGACACCGAGACGACCAGGACCTTTTTCCTCAGCTTTTGCTTTTACTTTTTTGTCGTGAATTGCAAATGATAGGAAAGAATCTCAGTCCACGAAGTTTTATTTTCTATCATGCTTGTTTTACCTATTCCGAAGCTTTTCAGAAAACGATTAGTGTATTTTTACAACTTTTTATTATTCCATTTGAGTAAATAAATAAATAACATAGTACAAACGGGTTTCTCGTTTCCTTGTAGTAATATGTCATTGGTAATAGATGATGTGCCCACACTATCTACATACGCTGACGGTTGTCCGTTATTACCAGTTTCTCGAAGTACTTGGCTACCAATTTCTCCAATTTAAATTGTCTATGAGCGCCGCCCGACTGAAGTCAGCCGGCACATTCCGCGGTTATCGACGACGCGGGCGCATTTGAGTGAAAGAGTCAGATATATCGTCAAAAATCACGCGGGACAAGGACGGAACCGCACGCAACGGGCGTTCGTTTTTTTAAATAATTGAGTCAGGAATGACGATAGGCACCCGACAATTCGAAGCATTTTATCGAGCTGGCAACCCTAGCGCGGACAGTGGGTATTTAATTTGTTTCCTCGTGAGTCATGTTTGTATTATAATTCGAATAACTGTTATGGGAATTTTATCTGTGTTTATTAATTGTCCAGGTTGTAATCACCTTTTACTTTATTGAGATAATCAACATTCAAAAACAACGTTTTTTATTTAAGACAAAGAAGCCGTTTTTCGAAAAGACGTAGGTAACACTGAAATCCTTTATTAGGTAAGTATACTTACAATACAATAAATCAAACATCTTATTACCTGATATTACTACACAGTCAAACTGCATATGATTATATCAAAAAGCCTTCTGTTATTTCGATATAATAGATTAGATTCATTAGAGATTAATTTATTGCGTGTTAGTATGCTAATGAAATGTAGATACTAGACCTACCTACCTACCTGCATGTTTAATACAAATTGTTTATTAAGTTGCATCGCTGTAGTCATTGTAAAATTAAATTCAATAATCTATGGCTGATTTATCAATTAACATTTTCAACACAGTAGCGGCAACAAGTAAAGCTTATAAATTGTCTCGAAACTAGGAGTCTATCTAAATTCAAATATAGTTAGAGAGCTCGTTAATCATGTTAAAAACAATCAGCAAAGGCTTCCGACTCAAAACGATATAAATCAGCGAATTCTATTTTCAATTAGCACGAGCTACGGCAGTCATTCCTAATTCGAACGCAACCTATAATTACGCGGCGGCCGCTGATTGGCCACGGGCCTCTGTGCAGTCGCAGGCGCAAGACCATGTCCTTTATTTGCCGCTATCTAAGCTTTAGCTAGTCTATCTTTAAAGTGAGGCCAGCGAGTGTGGCGACATCTTTTATCGCGGGTCGGGCTTCTGTTTTTGTTTTATTTGTTTGTTTTCAAACTGCGGAGCCATATTGCGCCCGTAAATTATTACTGCGAGAGATTTGTTTCCATAGTTCTGCGGCTGCAATACATCAGTGTTTGCCGGATGTTAGTTTATGTTGACGCTCGTTTTGTGTTTCGCGATTTCGTGCTTGTCAAGCTATTGCTTGACAAAATTTTATATCTTATTTGTGCAGTTCCATCTATCTGGTGCATGCAAACTGCGTTGTTTGTCACTGCTGGCAAAATGCGTAGAGTTCGCCTTTTATTTTGAAATTGAACTTTATCAGTTTTTATTTTACTAGTTTTATATCAGTATTTCGGAGATTTGATAGAACAAAGCCTTACAGCATATTAAATAAATTGAAACGTAACTGAAAGCAATACTAAACCGTAAAGTAAGTCTTCCACAAATGTTATTGCACCAAACTTCAAAGAAAGATCAAGAAATCTGTATTAGAAACTCATACAGCAAGTCCTGAATCAACAGCTGGCCAAAATCCGCTACTAACCGCTTCATCCCAAACTAAATTATTCCAATTGAATAAAACTTATTGATAACTCTTTTATTCCCATGAGATCGTAGCATCTTTTACTATACGTACAAACATTCACTAGAAGGTCCTAAGCGGTTTCACTGCCACACTACATAGAGCTGTTAATACAATTTTCAAAAATAAAATGAAAAATATCTGACAGTTAACACATGTCCTGAGATGTGCTTATTTATTACACACTTTGTTGTCGCTTCCTGTTATTCAATTAATTTATTAGGTTAGCACACAAATTAACGATCCCAGGAAGAACTTAACGCGTTCAGATTAATGGCGTGCACCGGTGTAGGCACGATAATTAGCCTTGTACTGACCCAAGGAATTCCACTTAACTTATTTATAATTTGATCCTTTCGGCCTTTAGATTCACATTCCTCTGAATCTAAATCAAACACATTGAAAACAAGAAAAACGTGTGTGAATTTTAAGAGTTCGTTTACATTATCTTCCATTTTAGAAATACTGAAGAAAACACTCAAATTGTTTGTTCAAGAACTACGTGATTTATAAAGTACAAATTGTGTTTAGGGGTATTTGACAGCTCTAAATGCATTCGTCGGTCCCGGCACGACTGCGTAATGTTTTACGGTATGGGGCGAGACAATAATGGCTTGCTCATAACATTACTCGTCCTCGGGCCCCCGTACCACGCTACTGTGTAGTCTCCACAGATTTTGGATGCCCAACTACGCTTCAGTGGATTTGACGCGACGTCCCCAAAGGCAACGGGATCTTAGTACAGAGCTTTCAAGAGCAGTCTTTCGCCGGGAACGTGCTATTTATTTGGTTTGAGAGTGTACTAAAATTACTCTGAATTAATTCCTGGCGTGTGAAAATACATTCACTCAAGTACAACTGTAGTTGATCAACGGTGTTGTCAAATTTATTCCTCTCGAGGCGCTCTCTTAAAAATATAAACAAACAGTATAAAATAATGAATATTAGGATCATAACGTAATTATTTATTCGTATCACGACTGGCTTATTCGTACGTTTATTTGTTTAAACCTACATGAAGTTTCAGATCGTACCGATGAGAATATCATTCACTCTGTGGGCTGGCTCAAATTTACATAGAATGAGATGCGCCTGGGCCTAATTAGACTGCGCCCGCGATGCATAAATCATCGCTGACTTGACGTCAGTCATTGCGAGGCCACAGGAGAGGACGAACGTCTCGTCGCCACCTTCTTATTTATTATGAAATATTCTGGTCTTCATTTACGCCCCTTTCAACTGGTGAGGCGTGAAATTAATATTTATCTACGCGCTGTGATCAAAGTAAACATTTACAAGACCTTTTTAATCATATAACTAGTTATAGTCCGTTCAAACTCATTTTACATTTTTGTAGGCCGGAAGTTAGACTAGATCAAAACGAGAGGGATATTACTTTAGATTTATTTGAAAAATATTGAAGAAATTTCAGTTCTGAAATGATTTTCTGGTCGAAAATGGTAAAAGGCTTTAATTCATTTAAAATTAAACGAAGAACTTAAATGTACAAAGTAAATAAACTTTCAAGTATGTCGCCGAAGCTAAGGACATCTTCGATCGAAGCGATTGACGAGTGAGCGTAGACATGCGCAGGCGCCTTGACCACGCAACGCTCAGGAAATAACATTAAATAGAGAATATATTGTAACTCCGCATTCATCTTTTTTGTATTTTGTTGAAACTGTTTATTTTTGAATCTATAGATGTTAGAAAATATAAGATAAATTTATATACCAGAATTTAATTAACGGTGATTCAAAATTGATTGTGACATTAACTTTCAAAGATTAATTTTAATTTCTCAGAAAACGACTACGCTACTATCCATTCTTTATCTGTACTAAAGCATCACATGTGTGTTTTTATGTGACTCTCACCGCATAACATAAAACGAATAACTAAACTGTTATCTACCTCCATTTTACAACGTGCGTGAGCCTTAACTCCGAATTGTACATACATAAAATACCTAATTACACAAATTTATAATACTTCCACCTACTTGTTCTTCGAGTTAATCATAAAACATTTTAATTGGGAACTAACAATGTTAATAATAGGTGGGTTTACCTGAAAAAATGTTAGCCAAATTCTTACGATACATTTTCATTTTTATAATTTTTTTACCGTTCATAATTACATAGGTTCATAGTCACATATATGGAATTTAATTACACTGTATGTCAAAATTATTCACGGTGCTACGCTTTGAGCTTAAGAACGGTGTACTTCTATGTTAGTGGTTCATAAAGTTGGATGCGATTGTATCTATAGAGAGACATTGTACCTAACTGCATTCGATGTTAGGGTGGTTTCAGATGTGCCGCAACAAAATTTAAACCCACTTGAAATTTTGTATGCTATTTCGTTGTTACTCAGTCACCCGAAAACGGCAAAACAGATAGTTTATAACCTAGATTAACACATAGGATACTTTTTATCCCGATAGTACGTTCCCGTGGGATAATTTCCGAACTTCACGACTTTGAAGCCGCTGGCAAAATTTATTTATTAACACTTTCACAAGTTACTCTGGTGTTTGTGACATGAGAGTAGCTCTGGCTCTTGTATTAGGGGTTCCTGGATCACAAAGGCAAAAATGCAGGTGACAAATCAAACGAAAAATCCAGATAATTTTGTCTTACTTTCGTTACAGGAGACGTATTATAAAAGTGAAGCTGAAATGCTTTAAAGTTAACCTCTCTTTGGAATTCTCCACTTTTGGAATTTTGGGGCCAGTTTAAGAGCAGTCATGGCCCAGTAATAATAGCCCCGACCTACGAATTCGCGTTTTGAGAGTAACCCACTCCCGAAACGGTGAACGAAGACATCGTGAGGAAACCGGTAGGTATGTCTTAAAAGCAAAAATCGAAGACATATTGTGACATCTACCAACCTCCACTGGCCATGCGTGGTAGACAGCTCTCAAAGAGAGGAGGCCTGTGTCCCAGCAGTGGGAACATTAGGGGGCGTCCATTAATTACGTGAGGCTAATTTGGCGATTTTTCGACCCGCACCCCCACTTTGGTGAGATGTCGTGAGATTTGGCTCGATCCTACCCGTCTCCCCATAATCTCACGTGAGACATTTCAAATACAACACGTATTTGAAATGTCTCACGTTTAAGTGTAAAAACGTTAATCTGTGCTTATTTGCGTTGGATTTGTGTTGCATTTGGTTGCCTTGGCTGGCGAGTGGTGGTTTAACCATCGAGGAGTTACTGTGATACTTTGTGGCGTTCGCATAACCGCGAAAAATATTATTTTGTATCCGAAAAAATGTCACCCCCCACACCCCCTCTTCCCCACGTGAGATTCGACTCAAATCCCTTCCCCCCCCTGAACACGTCACGTAATTAATAGACGCCCCCTTATAAGCTGATCATACTGGGCCATTTTCTTCCCTAATCAAAGTTCAAAAGATATGGCAGTTACATCAAAACAAAATCAAACGGACTGATCGACTTAAATAAGCAACTCTCCTCCAACAAATCCGTACCAGTCTGTACACCCACTTATATTATAACGAGTTTAATTGTTGATTTTACTTTTCCATCGCCATGTTGGCTTTGGATTGTTCTTTAATTTGTGCTCGGCGTCCTTTTATCCATCAATCAAGTGTGTACGCCCGATCGGGTTCATTGCGAGACCGCTACCGTGATTGTAGCCACCACAAAGGTAGCATTGCTTCATAGGACTCTTCCAATGCGGTTAATTCTAAGACTCTGATCGTTTAGTTGCTAGTAATAAAGTTTATTGTGACCATTGAAACCGGTTTCGCACATGCAATTCGATTCTGGGCGGGATCGGTTTGATTGTAGACCTCTGAACTTTATCTTTTGATTGTAAGCATATATAATAATAATAATAAAATAACTTAATATAATTCCTCCTTCAGTATGCATTGTTTAACACTCCTGTATTGTGTATTTGTGTAACTGACATTATCCAATTTTTTTTGACATTTCTTTTTTAATTTTTTTTTTTTTACATCTGGTAAATAATAGATTCTATTAACAATTTTACTAATCGTCAGATGCATATTTTATATGAATTTATCCAACAGTAGCCCTTTCTATATGATGGTGTAAAATGAATAATTGACATTGATACTAACATTCGTACGCATAATGGCAAAGCATAGAGAACTAACAAAACTGTAACATCTCACACCTGTGTTATTACTAAGCTACAATCCCTGCCAAGATTCCCTAGTAACTCCTTCTAATAAAATGCTAAACTTATTACGACCAAAGACAGAAAAGCATCCCAAGAAGTGACCCAATAGCATTGCTCCCGGACAGAAACCGGTAAAGGCTCCCAATCATGATGATGACGTGTCAGCACAAAGAGCCCCGTGATGGTATAATACTGATACTCGACGGTAGATAACTACTCACTATTAGTTAAAATTCCTATCCGTAGAGATTGTTGATAAGCCACTATGTATCGAGGTACAATGCTTTTGGCTTTAAGGGTCCGTTTAATGGTTGTCAGTGAAACGACTTTATATTTTGTGTGTAACATCATGCTTTTGGTAAATGGTGGGTGACAGAAGATGAGGATCAACTAGTAAGATATAATGGTCTACCCTTAGCTAAGACTAATTTGTGAGTCACACATTTTTTTTAAATTGAAAATGCGATGAAAAATCTGATTGTGAAGGCAAGAAAATGTAGGAAGAGACAAGGTGCATTTTTTGGGCTCTGACTTAAGGCGAATCTTGGCGACATTTTGTCCATACAAACTTCAGGAGTGTATTACTCAACTGTTCGACAATGTACATATAAAAATAAACATGGTATGGTTTTGTCTCATTATTAGTATTGTCTGTATGGAAACAGAATACTAAATTAAAAAGCCATTCAAAAGTTATGAGCCAACAAAGATTCGTTTTTCTTACTAATTTAACCTAACTTTGGGCGTGTTTAAGTAATAAAATATGTATAAAATCTCCAAAACCAAGTCAGTACCGATAAAGCTCAAATATCGAAAACTTCAATCGACTTCATTGTTCATTGCTTTATGCGCTTTTTTCATGAAACCCGATCTTCTGAAGGACTTTTCTTAATAGGTTACGCGGCTCTTTTACTATAATTTATCCTGCATCTCACTCAATAATATTTTGCTTGTAGACTAGCGCGTAACTGCTCATCACAGGTACTACAAAGGCCTGGTGAGACAGCGTGCTTTTTAGCCAGGCCACCAGTGAGTTCGAGCCCGCGACTAGGTTCCCCTTAAGTTTAAGAAACTAAGGCAATTCTAAAAAACAACCTCCTAACTAAATATCCTAAGTAAACGAATAAGTTCTAGAACTTGGTATGTCCCTACTATATAACAATATTATCTATAAATGCGTAAGTAACTCTGTCTGTCTATATGTCTGTTACGGTTTCAAGCCTAAACCGCAAATCCGATCATCATGAAATTTGGCAAAGATACAGCCTGGGATATGGAGAAGGTCATAGGCTACCTTTTTACGCAATAACCGACATTCACGTGGGCGGGGCCGCGGGAAAAAGCTAGTTGTTCATATGTATAATCTGTCAGCGATACCTATATATGTCAAGAAATAATGTTAGATCAAATTTATAAATACCTCTTAATTCAAGAGCATTTACTGTCATAAGTATTGATTCTTGTGAAAAGATAACTAGATGTTACTTAATTCTACTTTTAAATAAGGCAGCTGTATGGCATAATTACTTAGAAGATAATATCAAAACATTGTAGAAATAGTACCTACTGAGATTTATTTTGTACGAAAAATTATGCGATTTGTCGTCACTATCACAGCGACAATGTTTAGTCTACTTAACGTTTGTATTAATAGCTATTAATCTTCGAAAATATAGTGTAAAATAAAAACTTATCATGTCGACATAATTCATAAATAACTATTTATTATATCTTGGCTGATATAACAGCTGTTGGGTTGGTAGTTATCATTTGTTGCGAGCTTTGAATAGGTCTTCACCTTGTCCTTTGTTTTGACAAGAAAAATATTCTTAGTGGCATTTAAACGAGATCTACTTTTGATATTAAGTAATACGTTCTGTCCTAAATAAATAATTGCACTAGAATTTGGCAGTACATGGATGGAAACCTAAACCGTTTCTATGATTAAGGAAGCTAGCATTTTTACAGAAGGGATAAAAGCCACGAAAATAGAGAACAGAGAATTTCCAGCCAGCCAGAGAAAACCTATCTTGCGTTTACAATTTAGTATCCAAAATATAAAAAATATGTGTTTTGAAAATGTAATCTGTTGTTACCAACAAATAAAGTTCAGTTTACGATACGAGTTCAAACATTTTATGACATTTTCATTGGTACTTCGATATTCTGAAATCAGTTTAATTGACACTAGCATATGATGGATACCTATTTGTTTATATGGATACGACATCAATTGTGAGTAAAAATTTGAATATGCAATACTTAGTGCTTAATTTCAAAACAAGAGTAAAACTAATGTGTTTGATGTGATGTACCTGTTCCTACTCTTAACTTATATCTAAATAGGTAAGAATGTAATTTGCTGCATATGTAATGCCTTCTTAATCATTTGTAACAAAATATAGTGGTCCTAAAACCCTGGGTCATGGCAAATAAGACTTATATCTATAGATATCTAAGTATAGTCTAAATGGCGTCAGTGTTGTACAGTCACTAGCTTAAATGCCTTACAATTACATAATCAAAAGCGATTTTCGTCTAAAGTATTTGTAGATATTTTATAGTGTTACGAATATAATATTATGAAACTAAGTATAGGTACTGTAAGGGCTCTGTAGGGTCCTAGGTTACAGAGATCGACAAATAAATAATAAACGTGCGTATATAAACTTTACGTTTATAAGAATTAGCACTATACAGTTCCGCACCTGTCAATCAATTAAATTCTCCCGAAACAAAACCTACATAAAATTACTTGACGGATTCCTTCTAGAACTTCCTGACAGTTCGAACATAGACAAAGCTCTGTCGTTAGCTGCCAGTATGTACAAAAGGTTGCATTCGGTAAGCGACCAATCTTTACATGGCGTAGCGCAGTGCATATTGGAGCAGCTGATGCTGGAATTAAAGTTGAAATACACCAAAGTCAAGGCGAAATAGAATCGATCGATGAATCGCTAGATCGATCTCGGGATTATATCTAAAAGTTATACGAGAAACTGAGACAAATTTTATTAAAGACTCACGTATATTTAGTAACAGTTTTGTGGTCATTAAAGACATTAACCAGAAACTGGTCCTCGGTCAGGACTTTTTCCATAAATACGGATGCGGTCATCGATTTTCATAATAATTGTATAGTATTCGAAGTTTTGTGAACATTCCCTACAAAAAGTTGCGTCAATGTCAAATACTATGAAATGTCAGGATCACTATGACAAAACAATTCAAATAATATTGTCATAAGCGACCAACCTTTACATGCTACTGTTTCGAAAAAGGATTTTTCTTAGACTGTCATTTTTACTTATTATCTATACTATCTATATCTTACTATCTATAGATACTTTTAATCCCCGAAGTATAGTCCACTTACATTTTGTCAGCTATGTTAAAGTCCCATGTATTAGAGGGCGATTCCATATTTCCATCATCCTTCATCATCATCATTTCAGCCGATAGACGTCCACTGCTGGACATAGGCCTCCCCCAAAAAACATGGGGGGTTTGCCATAATCGCCACCCTTGGCAAGCAGGTTGGCGATCGCAGTAAGGTGGAGAACGCTACTGCCCATTCTCTAGTAAGTCCCTTAGTCGCCTTCTACGACACCCACGGAAAGAAATGGGATGGCGTTATTCTTTTACGTCCGGCACCACACGGAACGTTTTTATGTTTCCAACAACTGGTCACAAATTCAGCTACCACTGAGAAACCTGATAGAATAACCCGATTACACTTTTCTCGACCTGGGAATCGAACCCAAGACGTCATGCTTAGCAAATTAAAAAAAAAACTCGAGAAAAACACTTTAAAATTTTGCGTACTTAACTGTAACATATTTACGCTCGTTACTGTACGTTGTTGAACAATCTTTATTAGTCCTTGAGACAGCCTGCATATGCGGGTACACTAACTTGAATTACGTAACTTATGTTACACTTAACTTATGTGTATTTGTACTTAGACTAACCTTGGAAAAAGACAAAACAACAACTACAATCCATGTTTCATCGTTTTGTAGAAATAGAAATAGATTACGTTAACAATATTCAGGTAGACTTATATAGTTTTTGAGACGTTAATGATAGGTTAACTTAACATAACTCCTCAAACCCTACTTAGAAAAAGTACAGCGTGCCTATGTCACTTAGGTATAAGAAAGAAAGCGTCCTAATCTAAAAAAATCTCGCCAGGTTATCTAAACTGCAAGTAAGTTGCGAAGTAGTGTGAATTGCAGTATCTTTTTGTATATATATACTATGACAAATAATACTTATCTTTCCTTATTTCTTTCTTATACCTGAGTGAGATAGGTACTTCATAATATGTCTTTAATATGAACCATAATGTACCAGTTTGTCCAGGTTTTTCGATTTAAAAAAAACTGAATGAAAATGCTGAAACCAAATTGAATTTAAAAAAAAGGATAAACGGTGTCAAAAATTCTGTTTTGTTCACTTTTTAACCTAGAATGTAGGTACGCGCACTTTCATAATAATATATCTTCATAAGATAAACTAACGGACAATAGTGTGAAGTGTTTATTAAATTAAATGATATCATTAAAGTACAGTAAGCTATGAATATTTATATTTTTAACGTAATAAAAACTTGAATAATGACGTCTTAACGTCATGACGTGTGTAATAAAATTCTTCTGGCTTTTATATCTCTACTTTGTTTACCTAAATCTAGAGATTTTAATGATTATTGGAGTAGATTTTAATGTTCTTAATTAGTACTTATATTAAAACCTACCGCAAAAAATCATCTTGATTACCTAGGTAGTTAAGTAACTACTTATTAACAGTACGTTTTAAAAATAGAGTTTTTAATTTAGTGACTTTTACTAATTTATTGTCAACCAAAAAAAGTGATACCAGAGAGAGTTGTTTACACATTTGATAAATCTATTTCGACCGAACTATAATAGACGAAGTTGAAATATCCCGAATATTTCGCGAACACCCTGTCGTGCTAACACGTTCGAAGCCGGCAAATTAGTAACAATTTACGGATAATAAACTAAAGTAAGGGGTATTAATAACCGTCTTTGAAACGTCTAATGATATAGGGGTTGGAGGGTTACTTTGTTTATTAAAAGGAGCTTATAATTAATTGCAATAATTACCAGGGTCATAATGACCCGTTAACACGATTACGTTATTTTGACGTTATTATTGTGATAATTTAGCAAGATTGTTCGTTAAAAGATGAATGTCTTTGTTATGTAATTACCTCGAATATTAATGTTTGATTGATTCATGAAGCGAATTCCTGAAAATGTGGCTTTTTAGTCGATTCGCACGAATTTACTCACCGGAAAGGGGCTATTGACACTTTTAAATAATAATATTATATTATTTTCTGTAGGCGATTCGCACGAAGTTTATTCATTTGTGGCCAATTCGACATCTCCAGAAATACGTTATTGGTGCGTTTTGAATTTTTGCAACATAGTTAAAAATAAAAGAAAATTTTCTTACTAGATAATTAGAAAAAAACTGAACTTATGGTATTACTTGATAACATAAATGCCGAATATGTTATATGACGAGTCATTAAAATGTCATTATGAATAGTGCTGTCGCTTCCAAAAGGCTGTTGGAGGACGTATGTAGGTATGTCAGATGGTATGTAAGATCGACTATGATAAGTCACAGTCCAAATATTTAGCTTACATCATTGTCTTAGCATTTAATAATAAAATAAGCATTTTTATTACACAATAAACAACTATTTCACAAAATGACACGCGCTGTTTCCATACCGTTTTTACTTTCATCTAAAAACTCTGTGTATTTTTTTAAATAAAATAATTTCACATAATTTATTGCCAGGTACGTTAAATACATTATACAAACAATAACTGTATACTACTATCTATGCTATAATCGGAACGTTTAGTCGCAGTTCACATTTTATATCTGCACCTTGCTCAAATAAAAACTCGAAACAATTATACTTATGCGACAAAACGTCGTAACAACCAAATGGGCGCCAATAAATTTTTAACATTAATCCATCATTCTCAAAGATTAAATTGGTTCGTGATATGAGTGATTTCGATTAAAAGACGGCAAGTGGCATTCCTCGGCGGGTTTCTTTGCACCGATGCATTTTCATGGAATTGCCAGCGTTTTTCCGACACCTTACAATTGCATGACTCGAATTCTAGAAAGCTATATCGGACTGAACGGTTTTAATGACAGATCTTATTACTATTAAGTGTTAGATAAAAAATTGATATGATATAATTGCGGTATGCTGTGCTTAATGCAATAAGTAAAGTATAAAAGACAAGTTCCTGGCCTTTAAAGACGATGACTCTATAACAAATATGAGGAGTATAAAGGTATTGAATTCTTGGGTTCCTCATTTCTTAGAGGAATATCTTTACCCAAGCCTGAGAGAATACGCGTCTGTCATTAATTTCTGATCATTAGCAATTAATAGCCGTCATTATTATTATTAAGTAATCGTAGCACGAAAGCTAATGGAAAATCTACGGCCTCGAGAAATTATTACCTCAACGAATAATTTACATAACAAGAATGACCAAAACTAAAGATCTCCATTAGCATTGTATCGTTAATCAAGTTTTTTCACTTTGATAAATTGTCGACATAATATTTTACGTTTGATAGATGGCGTTGCTATAGACATTAGTAAAATTGATGAGTGACAATTTAATAAGAAAATTAAGTAATTTATATCATGTGCAGGTATTATTTATTAATCTTTTTTATGGAGCAATAAAGCTCGAAAGTATTCTTCAGCTTTAAGACATCATGCATTGCTACATTTAGATTCTATGTAAGAAAATGCGTTGTACTTAGAATATTAGTTAAAGACTTCAACCCAAGAATGAACAAGCATCTTCTGGGCACGCTCGTTCCATCATAGACCTCATCCATCGCTTTCCATCAGGTGTGATCGAGGTCTAGAGTAGGCCCATTAATCAGCAAAAAAAATGGTGTATTTAAAAAACTTTCGCTAGAACTTACTAGAACCCCATTCCTTCAGGTACAAAAGCATAAAACAGATGTACAATTATGACAGTCTTTCACTCTCAGCACATCTTGAAAATGTTATTACGTAAAATGAAAAATAGCGCTAAAATAGTAAAAGCTAACCGCAAATGGAATAAAGTAGGGGCATAAATAAGAGAGGTTTTGCGGCAAGCAGCTAACGAGACGAAGCAAGTTCCTAGCCGGGAATTCTAAGAGTTGAGAATTCTTCAAGTTGCCCGGGGCTCCAAGTTTCGCAGGTGCGGTTACATCCACCGACTTCCCGGGGAGCGGGCGTTTTCAATTTAAACAATTATTGGCTTCGGTTGTATACTTAGTTATACCTTATAATGAAGGTGTAAATTAAAGACCCGTTTATAACGTCTTGGTGGAACAGAAAAAATTATGAACAATTTTTTTTTCGCAACAAAACTTTTTAATCGACGTGATAATTCGATCTTCGAAGGTACAGAAAACAGTATATCATACCAATAAATTAAAAAGCAACAAGTCTTCTAAATGTAAACAGTATTAAAAAACGAAAACAATTACTTATTTCAGTCATGTAGGTAAGTACATTGTTCTACTTTACAGTAAAGGTGTAAATTAAAAGGCAGTTTTTGTTCGGTCTAGATTAATAGCAAACAATTTTATATTGAGATGGTTTACTTTTTACACAGAACAATCATGTTATTATTAGTGGCGCAGTGGTCTTTGTGGACTTAGTGTAGTTCTGATGCATTATTATTTTAATAAACAATCAGCTTTTGCACTCCGTTTGCATATAAACCAACTTTAACTGTGCCAAATGTCATACATACTCCTTCGACCGCGTAATTTTCGTCAAAAGAGGAACAAAGTTTTTGCTTCACGTAATAATTAATTGAAGAAAGAATATTATTTATTTAGAAAAAATAATACAATGAAAATCAATAGCTGATACTTTAATAGCTGTTTGTTGCATGTGTATTTTATGGTCACAACACTATTTTTTATTTTGTTGATTAACAAGATAAATGGGTCCACAATTAGGTGTTAGACAGCATCTGTTTATTCCTAAAACGAAATAAAGAATGGTATTTTCCTAATACGAAACGTAATAACGCCTTTTTGAGAGTACATGGATATCTTCTTTACCAGTCGAAGTGATTTGCATAGCTGTCACCCCGAGATATGTGCTGATAACCGCAGATTTATCGGCCTCTAAGATTAAATCTATAAATAATTCATGAAAGAAGTAACCACTAGGCTTGTCAGATACAAAAATATGAGGTAGTATATGGACAAAGTTGTGTGAAACTTGATTGAAACCATGACAATTCCATACGACACGAAGATCGCTAAAAAAGCAGACGTATTTTTAAAATATGCCCGTGTTACTTATTTTGTTTCTCACAAAGTATATCTCACAGGGTTTAAAACAAAAATAAAAGTGTGGCTATGGCATCCTTCAAGATTGTTCACGTACGGTGTCGTTTAGAGGTTACTAGGCTTGCACAAGACCGGTTTATCACATGGCATGGACCACGTGCGGCCTCCAGAATACACTTATACAATATTTATATATAGGTTTATATGAATGTAAATGTAACCTGCCATATATGTGTATATGTAGAGGCGAGGACGCAACGCATTGTCGGTAAGTTTATGGTGAACGTTATTTTATGAGTTTTTAAATGCCTCGTTTATGTTCGGGATTCTGTTGTTGAAAGTTCGACTCATGTCCTGTTTGCAGTTCCTTTTTGAAGTCCTTTTTTACTAGTTTGTTGCATAATCTAGCTGATGAAATACAACATTTTTAAATCGCAGACTACTCTACCTCTCCCCCGCTCTTCGCCTCTTCACCAGGGGCCTTGTGGCTAAGTAATAACAGTCTTGCGGTCCAACCGATCTGGTTAAGCTACCCTTGCCGCGGTTGTTCCGTGGATGGGTGACCATCTTTACATATCAAGAGCGCTCCGTGCCTCGGAAAGCACGTTAAACCGTTGGTGCCGGTTCCTTCAGCGAAGCAGTTATGCTCGCAAAGAGGGAGGCGGCACACGTGAGGGAGATGCAGTACATGCGCCTTCACAGCCGTGGCCTTCGCAGGAGACGCCCTGGGCGTCGGGAATCCCAGGCTGATTCCCGGCCACCGTAGACACGGGCTTGCGGACGGCGAGTAATGGGTAGCTCGCTGTCCGGTAAGGACCAAGCCCGGGTCGACGGCGCGTTGTGTTCCACGCGCACCTCAAAGAGATGTCAGCAGCAACAGATGGGGCCCGCAAGGGCCGATGCCTGCCGGGGGTGCGGGTTGTTCGAAAGAGATACCGCCGCCCCTGGCACACAGGCAACTGAGGGAACACGGGTGGGTTTTAGTCAGTAAAAGTCTGACACGCCCTCCCGCTCCACCCAGAGCGGGAGAAGTTATTTGATGATTTCCCAGCCAGAAAAAAAAAAAAAAAACCGTTGGTGCCGGTTGTCTTTCGTAGATCTTTGTCCGTCGTTACCCCGTAAGCCCGAAAGTTTGATAACCCGTCTTACCAAGGTGTATACTATTACCCAATAACTGGGTTGTGGAGGTCAGATAGGCAGTCGCTCCATAAAAAGTACTGGTAATCGGCTGCATCCGGTTAGACTGGAAGCTGACCCCAATATTGTTGGGAAAAGGCTAAACAGATAATGAGAGTACTCTTTACCGACATTGTGCAAAATGGAACATGTTTACACCATGTAAAAGATCCATACAACCGCTTTTGGCATTATTTGGTTGTTTAAAAAGTAATTAAAAAGGCAGGTTACGTAAATAAGTACACTTGTTTAAAAAAGGTGGCATCAATTACAAAATGATTTTTGCTTTGATATCATCAAGATTCAGTTTGAAGATATTTTATAACTTGGTATCATTGAAATGTAAAATCTATGGAGATTGCTATCTCCTGCTAGGCTGCTATATAAACTTGAAGCACAGGATATGGTTGCCATTTGATGTCGATAAGGATGTGAAATTGATTTACATAACTTATAAATCATACATACATAGATATCATAGTTACATGCCATGTAACCGTTTTATAAAATACATTCCAATGTATTAGCAGAACGCAGATTTTATTGTGTCATGCCTTGACACAATAAAATCTGCGTCATTGAAGATGTTAAAGAAATTTTGTTAAGGCCAAAAAAATCTTGATCACCAGCTGTTGTTTAGAATAATCAGTCTATAATGTTCCCACTGCTGGGACACAGCCCTCCTCTCTGTGCGAGGGAGTGGACCATAATAAACCACGTGCGGATTGGCGGATATCACAACATGTATTATAACTTTTGGTACTAGGACATGCCAGTTTCCTCACGTTGTTTTCCTTCACCGTTTATATATATTTTATTTCTTAAGAAAACTTACTGCTAGGATACAGATAGTTGACAGTTTGATAAAGAAGGCCAATTAAAAGTTGTCAGTGACAATATTAAGGTAGCACAAGAAACAGCAAACAGGCAATCGAAAGTAGTAATAAGTAAGTACTTGGAGAGAATTAAGAAAAGGCTGAACAGGTTTTACTGATTTTCAAAGAAGTTTTTAGAACACTGGTGGAGAATAAATAAAGATCATCAACACTCTGAAACATCGAGTTGTATGTCCTGCTAGCTCTTTTCATATGAGAGTTATGTCGATATATGCACCGCACAGAGGGAACACACAGAGGTCGATGACTCCTTAAGATGAAGGATGGAACACGCAGCCTAAATATGCTCATCAATTCAGAACAGTCGGTTGAACCATTTCCCAAATTGAACAAGAATACCATGTCGGCAATTCTTCTCCGCTCAATTACTGGAAGAATGTGAAACTTTCTGCAACGGCTGTAATAATTAGGCAAATAGGTTTTGGATCTAAACTGAATGTACCTTAAGAACTTCTTTTGAATACTGTCGATGCGATTGACGTAAGTATTATAGATAGGATTAATAAAGAATTTTGAGTGTTTTTAAATTCTTAAATTTTAAAGGCAGTTGTGATGAAAATAATGTACACAAAGTAAAATACCAACTTGGATTCGAACCAACGATTTAAGTTGCGGCCATTACCACTGGGCCACTACTGCTCCACCAGTTCTACCAGTTCTATTATGTCCAATCAACATTTATTATCTACATATCATCAACATACATAACATCAATGTTATTATGTTGATCAGATTTAGGTGTGTTAATCAAATTATGATCATCAGACGTTGTTGAATTTCGATAAAATACTTCCTGCATGAGAGAATTAATAGTATTTCTACTATATTTCGACAACCAGCCGATTTGGCGTGTTAGCCAAGCATTTGCTATTGCGCCTGGGATCTGATTAACTGTCTCTATTTGCTTGAAAATTTATTAACCATGATACATTAAATTAGTCAACAATTTGTCGCCACATACTACATCTTGTTCTTTCTTATATTGTTTGCAGTTATTAACACTTCCACCTAAACTTTCAAACCTGCTGCTTTCCGTGTTTTGGGAAATGTAATGCCTTAAGCTACTTGCCTTAATATAAGAACAAATATGTGAGTTGTGCCCACAGGGAGGCTCGACTTTGTTTCCAGACGTGGCTATTGCAGGGTAAACCTAAATCGGGACATATTTATGATGAAATGTGTAAGTCTAGAAAATTATTTAAATCAAAATTAAAATACTGTCAAATCAATGAGGATCAGATCAGAATGGACATTATTGCAAAACATCATACTGATAAGAAATTCAATAAATTTTGGAAGTCAACAAATAAATTAAACCCAAGGTCGAGCCTTCCGGTGAGTGTAGGTGACGCTCATGACCCATGTGACATTGCGAGCCTCTTCCAACGCCATTTCAAGGTGGAGTCGCCTCTTGGACCGGCGGCGCAGGTGCTTGGTGCTGAGTGTCAGCATGGAGACGTTAGTATTAGCTTTACGGCCAAGGATGTGGCTGGCATTATTAAGAAGATGGTAAGAGGTAAGTCTCCAGGTCATGATGACCTTAGCATCGAGCACTTGAAGCACGCTGGTGTACATTTACCGAGGGTACTGACAATGCTGTTTAATCTGTGCATCAGCCATAATTACTTACCTGATGATCTCATGTACACGGTGGTAGTTCCGATCGTTAAAAACAAAACAGGTGATGTGTCGGATGTATCTAACTACAGGCCTATCTCGCTCGCCACTGTCATAGCCAAGGTGCTGGACAGGCTGCTCGATAGACAGCTGGAGAAGCACCTTCATATACATGATGCTCAGTTTGGCTTCACGCCTGGTTTGTCGACTGAGAGTGCTATCCTCTGTCTCAAGCAGACTGTTCAATACTACACGGCTAGAAATACTCCTGTGTACGCTTGTTACCTAGACCTCTCGAAAGCTTTCGACCTAGTAAATTATGACATGCTGTGGCACAAGCTGCACAGTGAGACACAGGTGCCGAGTGAGATAGTGTCGATATTTAGGTATTGGTACAGTCACCAGCGGAACAGTGTGAAATGGGCGGGAGTATATTCCGACGTGTACGGGTTGGATTGCGGTGTGAGGCAGGGGGGGTTAACATCGCCCCGCTTGTTCAACCTGTACATGAACCGGCTAATCGGCGAGCTCAGCAGTGCTAATGTGGGTTGCTCAATAGGCGGAGTGCCTATTAATAACATCAGCTACGCGGATGACATGGTGCTGCTGAGCCCGTCGGTTGGAGGATTGCGGAAACTCCTGCGCATTTGTGAGACATATGCTGGGGCTCATGGGCTCAGGTACAATCCTAAGAAGAGTGAGTACATGATTTTCAAAGCTGGTACCAAATGTTCCTCTTTTACACCTCCGATCACTCTTTGCGGTGCTAGTCTGAATAGGGTTTACCATTTTAAGTACTTGGGCCACTGGGTCACAGATAACTTGTCTGACAATGAGGACATCGAGCGGGAGCGTAGGGCGCTGTCGGTTCGCTGCAACATGTTGGCACGTAGGTTTTCACGCTGTACTGAACAAGTTAAGGTAACCTTATTTAAAGCTTACTGTCAGTCTTTTTACACGTGCAGCCTATGGGCCAACTATGTGCAGCGAGCATACAGTGCCTTGCGCGTACAGTACAACAATGCGTTTAGGGTGCTGCTAGGGCTGCCGCGGTTTTGCAGCGCTTCAACGATGTTCGCGCAGGCGCAAACCGATGACTTTTATGCCATTATTAGGAAACGGAGTGCCTCGCTACTAAGTCGCTTCCAACGCAGCACTAACAGTATCCTGAGCGTGTTGTCCGAGCGGTGGGACTCGGTGTTGTTGGAGAGGTGGATGCACCTGCACGCCAGTTCGTCACCATTTATTAAGTGATTATTGTTTTAACATAATTATTATTCATTTTAATCGAATGAATTTTAACCTAGTTGACTATAATTGTGAATGTGCTGTAACTTTAATTTATTGCTGTAACTTTAATTTATTTTCATTAACTTTAATTTATAATTTTATTATTATTATTTTATTATTATTATTTTTAATATTTTATTCACTTTAATTTATTATTTATTTGTACTGTAATGAATTTAACGTCTATTGTAATTTGTAGTGTTTTATATGGGAATAATTTCCTGAAATAAACGTTTATTTAATTTAATTTAATTTAATAAGGACCATCATAAAGCTAATAGTAGCATGTTTTGTTTGCACTTGTTTCATATTAAAGTTCGTAGCACTTAAAGCCTCTTGCTCTGTACGGTGATCATCATCTACTAAGATACCCAATACTAAGGGTGTAGGTACCAGCTGTGCCTTTTCTATACTTAATACCCGAACTTTGTTTTTGTTCAAACTTTTGTTTTCTATTTTAAACTGTGAAGTGACCGTCAAAATCTCTTTCGCCATCATTGCTCGTCATCAACTCCCCTCTCTCTTTCTCCTGCAAGGCTCTTTGATAATCTCATAGATTTGTTTATTGCTGGGGTGGTAATATTTACTTATCGCAATACCTTTGTCTCTGGATCTCTGAGCCTGTAGCTTTTAATTCGACCAATAATTCCATTCCGGCCCGTCCCTTGATGACGCCCTAAGCCCCCACAGAGGATGCCCTTAGCGTGAAATCAATTAGTTTTTAAGACCTGGCTGCACAGAGGCCTTAAGTTATTGAGGCTACCACGGGCAAGTCCGATTAAGCAGCCGACAACTTCCTAGGTTAATCTGCAAGATAACGTTCACAAAAAAAATGTCTCTCTATCAACAGTAAACTGATCTCTTCTAAAATTATTAAGGGATAATCATTAAAACTATCGACAACAGCAATGATTACTTGATTCTAAGGACTGTCTCAAAGCTCTATAGGTTTCAAATTCAATTGATCATTAATCACCTACGCAGAAACAGTAGGCAACAAACAATATAGAATATTTACTACAAGAAGCCGTACACTGTTAGCAGTTCATTAAATTAACACAGCCTATCAATTACAATCTATTGAGTTTGAACACACCTGCCTTTTGTAAGCCAGGCTTGGATATAGTTAAAGAAATCTATTAGCTGACCGGCTGACCTTAGGTCAAACGGGTCTACAGAGGTTCATTAAAACTTTGTTTAGAAGGCTTGTTGTTCCTACTTGGTACTAGTAAACTAATTGGACAAGCCTACACTACCGAGTACCGACTAGTGTTTTGCAGTCAGGGAATTTAATTGTTAAGCTTATTGACATCCTACGTCAATGTAGTATGTTATAGCTATTTTAAAATTCGAGGGGCTTGTGGCTTAATAATAACAGACGCACGGGTCGATCGATCAGGTTAAGTTTCACTTTCCGCGGTTGGTCCGTAGATGGGTGACCATCTTTACATAGCAAGACCCTTCTGTGCCTCGGAAAGCACGTTAAGCCGTTGGTCCCGGCTGTCGTTCCTGGATCTTTGGCAGACATTACGTATCGACAGAAGCCCGAAAGTCTGACAACCAGTCCTAACTACCAAGTTATCGTGTCACCCAGCAACTGGGTTGTGGAGGTCAGATAGGCAGTCGCTCTATGTAAAATATTGGTTTTCAGCTACATCCGATCAGACTGGAAGCTGACCCCTACATAGTTGGGAAAAGGCTAAGCAGATGATGAGCCATTTTATAACTGTCCGTATACTTATTCAAAAATATGTTCATAATTTAAGTTGGTAGTAAATCTGTAAATTGTTTAACAATTAATTCACCAGACTTTACCTATGAGTATTATTCTACAATACCTAAGTACGCTTGCCTAGCTCTTCAAGATTGCTCAATTTTTATTTCTCAATGTAGTCCGAATCCTGTTTAGCATAGAATAGAGATCAATTCTGTTAGGTGCCTGAATATTCGGCTTTCGGTACTTCATAAGTCTTTAAAAGAAGGTATTTCCTTGTGTTCCTGAATGAACCTGAGAAAATTGAAATTGTGTGGTATCCGGATTTTTACAAGGTATTGTAAAAATTATTTCTCTAACGGGTGCTTATTATTAGTTCACGTTTTGAATTTTAAGTTAGTGTACTTTTTCCTGAACTCTATTGCATAAAAGTATTTATGGAATTATAGATTCGCCCATAAATACTATGCCACTAATGGCACCTGCGAAAAATATTGATAGGTGCCGTATGTGGAATACCTCAGGTGCCGTTACAGTGGGTGCCCAATGTGGCATACGTCATAAATAAAAGTGCGTGCAAATCGCCTAGAGAAAACTATATATTATTTTTTAAGTGTCGATTCGCCCGTTTCGGGCGAGTGGTTTTTTGCGAATCGACTAATAAGCCGAATCAGGACAGGATAACTCTTATGTATGTATGTAGGTACAAAGATATTTCATTATCATCATCACTTCAGCCCAAAGGCTTCCACTGCTGAACAAAGGCCTCCTAGGTAGGTGGTATTAATATTTTTAACAATCATGATACGAGCTAATCATTACCTTCAGACGTTTTTTTATAAAATGCTCATATTCAGCTGAATTTCGTAAGATTGATGGAGACCCAATCTTGGTTTTAGGAAAAGGGAAGATAAATATGGATAAAAATTGTATTCTGTACGTTTAAATTATAGGTAAGTTAACCTAGCCAGAATTTATTTTATTAGTCTTAATCCTAGATGGGAGCAGTGTTGGCCCAGTGGTAACTGACGCGACTTACGAGTTGTAGGTCGTAGGTTCGAACCCAGACACGCTGACGCTTTACTTCATGCCACCACTCACCACAGCTCTCAAAACGGTGAAGGAAAACATCGTGAGGAAACCGGCATGTCCTAGAATCAAAAATTCGAAGATATGTGACATCTACCAATCCGCACTGGACCCGCGTGGTGGATTACGGCCCACTCCCTCTCACAGGGAGGAGGCCTGTGTCCCAACAGTGGGAACGTTATAGGCAGATTTTGAATCCTAGATACTATTAAGTTTTCTACTTTGAAATTTTGTTCGCGACAGGCCGAGACGAAGATGGTGGGACGAGCTTGACTCCTAAACTAACTATAAAAAAAACAGAATTGTGAAGAGAGACGGAGGTTTTTGCCCTACAGTGGCACAATTCAGGCCACTTAGATTAAATTAGAAATTTAGATGTTTGTTGCTCAATCACGCAAAAAGGGCTGAACAGATTTGGATGAAAATTGGCGCACAGATATTTTATAGCCTGGATTAACGGGTGCGCCAAAGTTCACCTAAATTTTCAACTCCGATAACTGGAAATCCGAAAATGTTCTTCCTAACATTTTTCATCCTAACAATCACAATTCCTAACTACTCTGTCTCTAATGTTCATAATTCTGAAACATTCAACTTCATAATGTCGGTAGCAATAAACATCTATTATACTTTTATTTGTTTTTCTATATTTTCTCAACATAACCATCTTTTACACTATTATTCAACTTCTTCTTTAATTTTATTTATAGCGGTGTGTACCTGCAAAGATATCCATAGGTTAGGTTAGGTTAGAACTGTGACCAACTACGCGCGAGCCAAGCGAGCGAAGCGAGCGGTGCCCCGGCAGCGGCCGGCGAGCGCTACCTCGAAATTGGTCGCAAAAATTTTCTAAGTACTTTTTTCATAGTGCCCCCAAGACGACACTCTGACCTGAATTTCATTCATTTAAGACAAAAATCAGTGAAACGTCCTAAAAAAGACGACGATTAAAATCGGTAATTATGTTTAGGGATAAAAGCGTTATGATAAAAAACAGTAGGAGTTTAAATATATTTACATTAATGATATTATTAATTACAATTTTCGGAAACATGAGTGTTATGAACATCGCCGGTAGCACTACAAATAGTATGAATGAAAACTTTAGGATGAAAAATTTTAGGAAGAGTGATCATTCGGATTACAAATCATTAGGAAGAACAATTTCGTATAAAGAACTTTAGGTGAGCCAATATGGACCCTGGATTAACACATAGGATACTTTTTATCTCGATAGTACATTCCCGTGGGATAACTAAGACCTCCACGCGGGTGAAGCCGCTATCAAAAGCTAGTGTGTTGACAATTAAGGCAGTGTTTATAAGTTTCAAAACAACTCAACAGTCTGTATTGTCCTGGTCAAATAAACGAGCTCAAATGAAGCGGGCGGCGCAAGTATATTTTGATCAAACTCAGGAGCAGAAGTTCAAAAACAAGTGGCGGGGGGTGGGGCACGCACGCGGGGCCGGGCCACCCCCGGCTCAAAGTTATCGCATTATTCAAGCGAACGCGACTCTTGAGTAATTTTGAAATATTACAATTTTCGAAGCACGCTGCCTCCCTGCTCTTCGACGGACTCGCAACTTCGTTTATACTTTAGATAGTTGACTTTTGCGGCTTTTGAAGTTGCTGTTATGGTGGCGGTGAAAAAATTGTGTGCTGTGAGTTGTGGTGAGTAAATTTTTCCTTTGTATTTTTTTTTTGTTATTTTGTATGAAGTCAGGGAGAGGCTCGTGGCTTTGTAAAAGAACCGCGTGGTTCTCGATCATGTTAAACTTCGCTTGCCATCATTACATACCGAGACCTTCTGTGCCTAGAGAATTGACAGTAGTTACGGGTCGTCAGAAGGCCGAAAGTTTGACAACCAGTCTTACCAAGGAGTATGGTAATACCCAATAACTGGTTATAACCAAGAGTGTTGTGGAGGTCAGATAGGCAGTCGCTCCATGTAAAATACCGGTATTCAGCTGCGTTCGGTTAGACTGGAAGCCGAAGAAAAGGCTACGCAAATTATTATTTTTTATAAAGTCAGGTAAACTATTGCTTATCAAATTGACTATCACTTCTGTTACATTTTGATAGTCGTAGGAAATCGGTTTTATTTACACGTAGACGTAAATCTACTAAAATATCAATTTCCCCATAATTTCCCTGTCTGTAGCAATCAATTTTTGTTTTTGTTACTACGATCTAAAATGCACGTACTTACGTACAAAAATTCAATGTCTGAATATCTCTAAATATCTATCTATCTAGGTAGCTACTTCCACAGTTTCGTCACCGTTATGAAACTTTTTGAAGGAGAAAATATTCACAATAATATAATTAGAGGAACTAAGAAAAACTTAGAAGTTACGGATGCATTTGTAATTCATTACTTATTTATTTGTTGCATAACGCGATTCTACCTCTTACCTCATGTACATTGTACAATATCATATTGAAAGGAAATAATAACAATTACCTTCAACTAGTTCTCATATGACTGTAAACTATACGTTTTCTTGAAAAGAGAAACACATTTAAAAAAAAACGGTATACAACTTAACGGTAGCAAAACAGGACAATAGAACAAAGAGATACATTTGTTTCAAAGAATAACAGTAGTCAAAACAAGAACATGTGTTATATTAAAATATAAATATAATGAGGAGAGAATTCCTAAAAATTGCCATGTTAAACGCAAAAAAACAAAACGGGCCTATCCTATTGTGATGTTAAATAGAGAAAAGATGCAAATTTGCACCGTTATGTTTACAAAATTCCTTTTTTTTTGTTACCGTTAGCTGCAAAAAAAACAAAGAAAGGACCCATTTGACAATGAGAAACTGCAATAAAAGTTGCGCAAAACTATTAAACGCATAGACAAAAGTGACAATTCACCTGCGAATAAGCAGGTAACCGATTATTATGGTAATTCGAGTAACAATATACTTGTGCTCAGTACTGTGTTTTGGAGAACTGTGGCCAAAAACACGTAACACCTTGACGTAATTTATTGTTCTATTCTGTGGCGTTTATAACAAAAAGTTCGTTTCCGTGTTCTCTATCGACTCCGTACTATCTTTGACACGAAAATTTACGGCTTTTTTCGGAAATGATATAAAGAAATGATCGTCGCCCTTTTGTTATATTACATTGCATTATCATATTAATGTATGAAGATAGTTGTGGGAATTTAGTACAGAAGAAAACGTCACATTTAAATACGTATTTTTTTTTTCTTATTACAAGCAGTAAAGTCATGCTAGTGTTGAAACCGTAATTATAACATTTCGTTACCTAATAAAACTGTTACATATTTTTTAATCAAAATATTATACCTACCTAATACCAATATCGTTACCATACAAAACTTTAATTATTCAATTAGTACTATTTGTACGCGAAACGAGTTATTGACCAGATGTGGTGAAGTTTATGACGGCTAATAGGGTTTATGGCTTTTTTATTGACATTAATGTTCTCTTGACTTCGCCGTTTACGACCACCTCATTCATTATCGAAGCGATGAGGTCGGAACATCACTGTAAATCATAGATGAAATTATGGATAAGCAAACATTGGACAATTTCGACCACTCTCCTTATGAATGAATTTATTATCATTGAATAATTAGTTGACAACTTTTCCATTACAAAACTTGGCAGACATGATTTTGATATTGCACAACAGTTACAATTAATAAAATTACAAGTATTTAAAAAGAACACGCGAATCTTTAGTGCAGTGTTATAAATTATTCGTGTTTACAAAAGCGTAATTAATCGACTTCAAGTTTTTATCCGTTCAAGTCAGGCAGTTTATATATATAGATAACGCACGGCTACTTTTTTACGCAAGGTGGTGGATATGACGGCTTGGACGTAAAACGCGCGAGTCTGCCTCAGACCAAAGACAATAATGTCGTCAAAGCAGACAATACGAAGCACGCGGCCGCACACCGCACGATTTATTGCCTATTCGATAATTATGCGGATTCAAAGCTGAAGTGCGGTGCTTTACGTTCAGGTTTACGGTACTTTACGGCGTGCGAGTACTACACGACTTTGTATTTTGTTACGATGGGGTTAAGATCTATTCGGGCCGCCATCCCCAGCCGGGAGCGAAACAATCGGCTATTTGCTTATTCCATTGCGGCAGTGGGACTCGCTCGCCACGTTTGAAGTGACTGCAATTTGTCTCCAGCGACGTATTTCAAGTAGATATGATCATGTGTACGACCGATGCTTGCATAAATTTCTCACTAACAGATGTTGTTTTTTGCTTGTTGCGCGCGGGAGGTAACCGACTCACCTGTTACTGGGTAATGTTTGACGCTTCGCAAACGATTTTTTGCTGAAATTAAAAGTTCGATAGCGTCTGATCGGCGGTACGTGCCGCGAATCGATCCAACTCACGTCAACGTCATCTCCAACATGTGCAAACGCATCGTGTGGAAATTACATTTAGCTAGCTGCAGTATAAACATTTGATTTCACTGGAACATCATAATGCACTAGAGAAATCTCATCATTAGGCACGTAAATTCCAAACCAAACTAGTTGTTGAGTCGGGACTTTTCCCATGCGAGCCGTTAGCGTTCAAACGGGAGTGACCTCAGGAATTAAATAGTCGGACAAAAAGCTAGCAATATTTTTGTCATTTCAAGTCTTATTGTCTCTAAATGGCGTCGGCGCGCAGGCCTACTTGTGTAAATAAATACGCGATAAATAAACATGAAGTTTAATCAAATTCGATAAAGGCAGATGCGCGGCGCGCGCGTCTTTTATGGCAATAACGGGTGCGCGGCGACCGGTAGCGTTGGCACTTGCTTGGTGCGTAACAAAAACAAAAGTATTGCTGGAATCACTCATTAACTTATTAAGATGATAATTTATGACCGCGAGTAAGACAATTTCATGCTGTACTAACACACTGCTTCTCAATTTTTTGTTTGAGAAGGTCCCATCAAATGTTTGCACGAAACAAAAAGGTGCGGTAACTTCTTGCCTCCTTTGGGTGTATTCAATTTGTCCAGGGGCATCGGATGCGCACCCAAGCGTCATAGGTTTTGTTCGATCCATTAACATAATAATTACGGGAAGTAGAAGTGGAATAAATCCATCAATCAAAGCGTCAATTTATGGGACTTTATAATCTGAACAATTATTTTATGGAAATTTTATTGAGATTTGCATTGCCAAGTATTTTCTAAGCCTTGTTTATGATGTCAACAGTTAAGTAGATGATTGTGTCATTATTTTTTTCTCTATAACGGATCAAGCTGAATTATTACTTATTATTTATTTTTATTTATTTATTTATTTAGATAGGTAGAATAAAGACACTCTAAAGCCCCTTAAAATGCAATTGTATAGGTGCCGACTGTATCAACTGAAAATATCTCCAAATACTCTACTAGAAGCTCCATTGTAACTCTTGAAAGAAAAAGGCATACATAACACCTCAGAAGTTATTAATGCCACAATTTGTTTTTGTTGCATATTATTATAATATTTCAATGCAATTTTTTTCAAACAGTTCTAATGGAAGATTTTTTATATAAATTGTATTTATTAGGCCTGCAAGGTCAGTAGCATTAAAAGTAAAGTTACTTGAGGGGGGAACCGTCATGTAGCCCCCGAAATTCACATATTTATACGTTTTGCAGGTCAGTCAGTCTCGCTGTGTTGGGCAAAATATGAATCGCGACCGTAACACATATGCATAGTTATTTTTTGATCATTTTAATCCTGTAAAAGGGTCTGCAGCTCTGAAATTGTGAAATAAAATTGAGCGGATCCATACATTGTGTCGAGATATGCGAACATTCATTTAAGAATCAGCTCATTTTACACGCTTTACATTAACTTCATCTGTATGTCTGTGTGTTTGTATGTTTGTAACCGACTCCTTTGGGCGCGATTTTGAACCACTTTAAACACTCAGTTTTCATTTAAACTTTGTAGAATCATCAATTCAATCATTTAAAGAAAATATAGAAAAAAAAACACGCTTTTGTAGTTAGAACTAAAAAATAGAAAATAAATAATAGTTTAATAAACTAAAAAAAAAATCACGATTTCAGGGTTGATCCCATTGTAAAAGTTTTTCATAATGAGGAGTACAATGACCTTATTAAAGGATTAAAACGACTAAAAATAGACATGTCTAAGAATCATGATTATAAATATGACTTTTTCATGAGAATGTCATATCTTGGGATTATAAGAACTTATGGGGTTGTATTTAATGATTTTAATGATTATAATTCTGTAAATCCATCTTAGTTACAGTCAGGAATCATATTTAAATCAGCCTACAACCACTGGCACTGACCTGAAAAATGCACAAAACTTAAGAAAATTTTAATTTCGTGGGCTACATATGCGCATCCTCCTTTAAGACATTTTGGAGAGAAAGACATTTACTTACTTTAAGTTTAAGCACACAGTTTTGAAATCTCAACGAAGTATTGGAAAGCCAGGAGCTCCGAAATATTTGATCGAAAATGTTTTAAAAGTTATATATGGTAAACCGGGGTGGGGTTACTTTAATCAATATTGATCTTTGAAGGTTCATATCTCTTAAAATTTTGATTATAAAAATATACAAAAAATGTCCAATGTTTTATAACTCTCGATTCTTGTAATAATACGTGAAAAAACATTACTTTATTTTGAGAAAAAAAATTAAAACTGACTGATTAAAGTTATATGTAGGATGTAGGGTTACTTTGATAACCCCTTATTTTATTCCATAATTACAAAGTAACCCCAATATTATAATTTCCAATACAATTTAAAAAATCAAAATCTTCCTACAGGATATATAATTAAAATTGTTAGTGAATTCCCAGGCAAGGATTTGACAGTTCTTCAGCATTGCTAAACTAGAAAAAAAAAACTACGATGTTGCGCTTCGTTTTACGCAATTAGCGATTTATATGAAATGGAAGTTTTGATCAAAGAAGTGAAGAAATTTGCTCTTTTAATTTTTACTTATTATCGTTACAGTAAGTAACCAATCTCTTTGTTGTTGAAGTTACGGCATCCTATAATTGGTTGACACAAGGTATTTTGAGGCCACGAAAACCACACACCAAAAGTTTAAACTTAAACATTGCAAGTTTGTGTTCAGTTTGATTTGGTTACATTTTACACAATTATTTGGTATAGATTTTTTTATTATCGACTTGTGCTTTGTATTTGTACACTATATGTGTTCTTTTTTGTAGTCTGCATTTTGTTTGTGCAGAATAAACATTTTTTTCTTTTTTTTTTAATTTTCTTCAGATTTGCTTTTACATTAAGTAACTTGATCAGAATAACTTTTGGCGATTCTTATTTCATCGTTGTCTTCAGAAATCTTTGCTTCAGAGAATATTATGATGTAAGTTGGAATATATTCAAGCAATTACCATATTCAGTTAACAACTAGGTAGATGATATCCAAGGAATTGAGTCACAGCAACATACAAGGAAAGCTAAATATTACAAAAAGCAACCAGCAGCATCACTGAATAATAAGCAGAGATTGAGATCTAACAGGGTGATGTGAAATAAGACAAATATGGCCGCGCGCATGAGCGGAATCACAAATACAGCGCCCGCGCAAGCACTCCTTGAACTACTTCTTTTTACTTTTCTGGACTTTAAGGAAGTTCCTTTTCCCTGATATGGTTTTTAAATTGAGTTTGTAATACAAGTTTTTGCTCTATTTGTCGAAAAAAACTACAAGTGTTGGTAATTCAAGTTGTGCCGGTTCCATTTTTGACGCTTAAAACAGTTTGTTCTTCAACTGTTTTCAGTAACTTTGGGTATTTTAGTTTTTACTTCGGTCTTACTTTGTATTTGTATTAAATGAGAATCAGTTCTTGGTGTGTTTGTACCGACAGGTATTTTATTTACTTTGTTGTATGTAAATGATGTAAACGCGTTAGTAAAAATGTAAACAAGTCCTTGTGCCAAAAGTCCACTTAGCTAATAGAACGTTAGTTCAGCTTGTCATTTTAATATAAAAGGGACGTAAATAATTTTTCTTTTCAGTAACCCATCATATAAATTTTATTTTAAAAACAGTTCATAATTTTATCCACAATTATCTATACTTTGCTGAATTTTGAAATTAAATAAATCTGGTTTTATCTCATACTCATGTTTATCTGTAGGTATATTCCCTATTTATTTTTTCTATAGAGTTTTTTTGTACTGTCTTTTTCTGTACTAAATCCACGTTCAAAATAATATTATTTTGTTACGTTATTGGATCTAGAGATATGTTGTTTATTTAATCTTCCAGTGGTTTAAAAAATTATTGTATCATAATTTAAAAAGCTAATAGTCTTTTAATTATAATAATAATATGTACAAGTATATAAAAACGAGAGCAAATAATCAAAGAGCATCAAAGTATTCGTCCAGGTTTCTGTCAACGGAAATAGTGCCCAAAAAGCTGGCAGCATTGCCACGTTCTATGGCAAAGCTGCTTCTATGGCCAAAAGAGTGAGTCTCTGGTCTCTGGTCACGTGAAGAGTCGACCAACTGGATCCACCATTCATCTAAGTAGACTAACCTATTGCTCTTTATATTCTAACCATCGTTATTATCACGGACCCATATAGATAAATTCCTTGCCGTCATGGGATAATAACACACAATTATGTTGATATTTTTAGATAGGTACTTCAGGACTTCCAAAACTGCCAATCATACTATTATTTAAGGAATTAAAATTATATAATAACTGGGAGACACTTTATTCAGTATCTATTTTATTAGCTCTGTTATCATTTTCAATACTTAGAAGATTATTTTTATGTTTCCTGAATCTTATAGACTCATTAAATTCATCAGTCTCTATAAACAAATCAGGAAGTACCTACACAGATTTAAAATCATTATTTCTTTGTGCTTAATTTTTTTTAAGAATTATAACATAGTAATTACCTAATCAGTCGGTAGTACTTACATAACATGGCTTTAAACTATTATTAGATTGCTTTAATTTTATTAACAGTTCAGCATTTAATGTTTCTTAATAATTACTATTTACTGTGTTGCTTTATTCGTCACACAGTGTTAGCACATTAAAATGAACAATTATTAGAATCAAATCACATCCTCCAATTTCGTATAAACTTTACATATCAATCAGAGTAATTATGTGCTATTACACTTAAGTTTAATTAAACTTAGTGGACCCTACAATTACCCACAGTAAATGTAGGTCCGTTTCTAAATTAATTTTAATCTAGTGTTGTACAAGGAAGCTGTTATCTTTACTTATCTTGGCTCAAACTGTATATCATAAATGGTATGTTTTTCTATCATATTCGGCTTCAAACATACAATTTTAGACTCTAATTTTATGACTGGAAGGCTCAAATTTGGACACAAAAATGTGTAAGTGGAGTTACTGGTCATGTGGATAACTAGACCATACTAATCTTTTATTTTACTGTTAGTTTAGATTATGATATTAAGTACTTGAATAAGATTGTTATATGGAATGTACTTAGTGATTTTTAATAAAAGTCAACAAACGCTATGCCTCTCATATTTGTTGACCGTTATTGGGAGTGCACTCTTCAAAACTAAGTTTTTTTTGTCTCAAGTGATTTTTTGTATTTTGGACCACTCTGTATTTGCAATTTAATATGTCATAAAATAAAAATCCTTAGGATCTTATTAATTTATTTTTTGTTTTGTCAATATTTAACGTTTTTTTGAATACTTACTGTTTCTATGTTTAAAAGCAATAAATCCTATCGAATCAGAAACGAAAAATCTGCTCTACAATTTGTTTAGGCTATTGTTACCGTAAACAATCAATTCAATCATTGCTCTAAATTGTTTCTAAACATCCATCTAACACTTTGTAGACCCTTCGTAAAACTTAGTTTGACGATCAGAACATCGGACCGGACCCTTGCCGCGAACCTGTAAAGTTGGGAGCCATAAATTGGCAATAAACTTACCTTAAGCCGGGCGGGCGCTCGCCGTCGGCAAACGCGCTCGCGCCATCCCGCTCGCTAAAAACTTCTTCACAAAACTCACAGTTCTACCGAATAAAAAGAGTTCCGAGAGTTTCACTCCGTCAAGTCACGTGTCAGCGTTTTAGATGCGGCATGAACGCAATACGTAATGTGTCGGGCGCACGTGGGTAAGTAGCCGACAGCCGTCAGGTGCGGAGGCAAGCACGTCGTGTTGTTTATGGCGCGGTTTGTTACGCAACGCGTAGTCGCCGAGGCGCGCGTCAGTAGAATGTGGCGACCGATGCTTTACGAGCGACGGCGCACCCCCCGCCAAGCGACGCCGAACGCCGCGGCGCCGCACTAAATCTGCGACCAACAGAAAAGGACACCACCACCCTCCGTTAATCCAACACCATTGATGTCCGAGAGACAACGTTAATCGGAGCGATTAATTGAACGGTCCGGTCTCGACTCGCGATAGAATTGTATCGGCGGTTGGCCGTAGCACGGCCGATCCGAGCAAGTGCGGCGTCGTAAAGTTTCTTCGTGTATCGTTCGATGCACCAGACGTTGATGCCAGTTCGCACGGTCGGAAAGGTGCTCTACTACGTTTTCTCAGTCTTCAGCTAATCAGCAGGGCTAATTTGGCAATGTCGATCTTTTTATTGGCTGCATACAGTTGCTAAGCTGAAATAAAGAGTGTCTTCATTAAAATCGCATCGGTAATCTTGATGCTGCACGATTAGGTAATGAGACATCTGCAATCTAGAGCTAAAATACAAATACACAATATATATTTTAACTTCGTTCCAAGCAAATGAATATACTTTTACTTTTCAATCGTTTTGCTTTAGGTCAGCAGGATGAATGCGTATGCGCAGGCCAACGGCTTGTTACGCTCTGAACTGTTACTCGTGCGTGACGCAGACGTAACGCAACACGATTCGTATCGCAAATAATTAAATGCTAGTGCAATTCCACCTTATATTATGACAAATAACGGACATAACATTCTTTCGTAGTTCCCACAAAGCGTTGAGTATTCAAAATCTTAACCAATTTCGCGTTTTAGTATTTTATGTTGGGTTATGGGTAGGTTGGTGCTAGTCAGGTGTCAAAAGAGGAATTTTTTTTTGTTTTTTTTTGATCTTAATATTATTTTGAGCTAAATACGTAATCAGAACACAAGTACTTTTTTCATTGCTAGGTTCTGTTCTTAGAAGCCTTAGGGGATAGATTACCTGGGCGTCGGAAATGCCAGGCTGATTCCCGGCCACCGTAGGCGCGGGCTTGCGGACGGTGAGTAATGGGTAACTCGCTGTCCGGTAAGGACCAAGCCTGGGTCGACGGCGCGTTGTGTTCCACGCGCGCCTCAAAGAGATGTCAGCACCAAAGGTGGTGGCCGCAAGGGCCGATGCCTGCCAGGGGTGCGGGTTGTTCGAAAGAGATACCGCGGCCCCTGGCACACAGGCAACTGAGGAAACACGGGTGGGATTTAGTCAGTAAAAGTCTGACACGCTCTCCCGCTCCACCCAGAGCCGGAGAAGTTATTTGATGATTTCCTACCCAAAAAAAAGGGGTAAGTTACTAATAAACGAAGATACCCAAGCGTAAAAGTAAATTATAAACTTCCATAAAAACTTATAACGTTGATTTAACCCCTTTAGGGGACGTACATCCAAAAATCCTTGCTTAACGCTGATTTTTGTTACATAAAGAACTCTTTGGCAAACTTCAGGGTTCTAGACTCCATTTCAGGGTACTAGAGTGGTTGGTTCCGTGTGGTGCTGGAAGTAAAAGAATAGCACCATCCCATTTCTTCCCATAGGTGTCGTAGAAGGCGACTAAGGGACTTACTAGAGAATGGGCAGAAGCGTTCTCTAAGCATTTGACCACCATACTGCGATCGCCAACCCGCCTGCCAAGCGTGGCGATTATGGCAAATCCCCCCGTTTTGGGGAGGCTTATGTCCAACAGTGGACGTCATTCGGCTGATATGAGAGTGGTTTAGGCTGTGCGTTGTGTGCGTGATTGATTTTTTTTTTTTGTTATGTAGGTAGATTCTCTCTTAGGTGATATATGAATATTTTTGTGTAAAAGTAACCGTGTTGGGGACTACTCACACCTATTCAGCTCTGTTCAGCTTTTGTCCATACAAAACAATGATTTTATATAAGATGCGTACATATCCGTTCAGCCGTGGAAAGCTGAACGGACTCTGTAATAAAAAATCTTTATTTTCTATGGACAAAAGCTGAACAGAGCTTAGTAATTGTTTGTAGTCCCTTAATCGACTTTAGTCGCTGAACGTACCTAAATACATTTGCAAGAACAGGCCAGCAATAAGGTAGCAGTAGCTAGCTACTTCGACTGCAATGTATACGGTCGATCTCACTACCGTATACTATAATCAATAATAAAAAAGCCTGTTAGAGACAAAATAATTATCTATCATCATACTTTATTTTATAACAGCATATAATAGTTAAATTACTAATTAAATATACAAATAAATACAAAAACAAAAGGACACTTAGGCTTCGAAGTATTCGTCCGCATCGCTGTCATCAGAAAACGTGCCCAGAAGACTGGCAGCATCGCCACGTTGAATGGCAATGCAATTTTTTTGGAAAAAGAACGACCCAACTATCTGGTCACGTGAAGCGTCGACCAGCCGGCGAAAAATTTCCTTAAGGAGGAGACGTGAACTCGGGCCCCATGACCCGAGCGTTTCGACCCCAAACGGCTCAAAACTGTACCTACTTACCCATATGGTTACATACTTTATTTGGTTTCTCCGATGGAATACTAGGTAAACAAACAAAACACTCCTTAGTTCTGGCCGAGGATTAAAATAGCCTTAAATTGATATTTACAGCGATATTACATAATAAGCAATGGTCATGCGCTGATTTAACACAGCAGGTATGGGGTATGGTTAAGTTTATCTCTTAGAATTGATACCCTTTGTTCTAAACTTCCCAAATGGTCACGTATGTATTTACTGTCACTTTTCAAGAACACTACAGCGCAGGTGTTTTGCGTCCTGATGGCGTCAATCGATCATGTATTAACTCATATTTTCCTAGGTATTTAGTATTTCGCGTTCATCAGGATGAGTAAATATATGTTTTGTGTAAATATATAAAATATTTGTTTTGGTTGTGTGGTTATTCTTGTATTAAATATGTCTAAATGCCATTCTCTGGCAGGACATACTCTGTGCAAATGGTGGTGTTGGTGTCACTGAAATGCATTATATTTACCTTGACTTAGTAGGAGTCATTGCGACCGGACCGTCATTTTGTTCCCAATAAAATCGAAACGGTATCGGTTGTTCTTGGCCTGGCTCTTATTTTCCAAAATCGGTATCTGTTCAATTCAGAGTAAAAACCGTTATATTTCAATGAGAATTGCTGTAGGGCCTTTTGTCTCTCCACCTGCAGATCCGTTGCTGATGATGATATTGTTGTGAGGTCCAAACACTGGGAAAATTAAAGCTGCTGCAACCTTCAACCAATCCGCTCAGCCTCTGGCAGCTATCCGGTCCTCTGCTGGATATAAATTTCTCCCAAGTTGTGCCACAACACCCAGACCTCCTCATCCAGACGGACCCAGCCACCTTTTTAAAGTCGTCAGTTCGTAAAGTTTGCTTGCTGATACGCGGTATCCACTCGAAGACTCATTTACTTCAATGGCTATTGGCCCTCCGATCGACATGGTAGCACATTGGCACTTCAGTTTGCTAACTCTGCAAGCTAATTAGAAAAATATCAAACCAAATATGTTAGTTATTAGATTTCTGTCTGCAGGTAAATACTTCCTCAATTATTTGAATGAAAACTAGCGTGTAGAAATAATAAATCTAATCTGTCTAAATTAGATTTATTAGTCTAATGTCTAATGTTTAATGTCTATTCCAGACCAAATGCTTTCACAAGCCACTAGTAATAAAGATTTTAAAGTGAAAATGTTCCTTCCACAATCCTATAGACACTACTTGTGCCTTTACAAAAGCTGATTTGAGAGTTCCTTCTGTTGAGCTTCTTTTAATGGTAAAAAAGGGCATAATTTAGCGGATTCTTTTATTTTTCAGATTTTAAGAGTTTTTAAACTCAGCTCTTAACTACACAAGTTTGTACTTAATTATATTTTCTCTTTTTTTGATCTACACTGATTTCTATAATGGCTGGATTCACTTTGTATTCTTTAGGTGTCAATGCCAAATAGTAAAACTAGTCCAAGGAGTTTTTCATAGAGTTTTTCGTATGAGCTATCGTGAATTTTGATTCACTTAGCTTTTTTGAAACATTGAATCCACCTAGAAGATACGATATTCAATATTACTAATACTGGCAAATAGCGATTAATTGAAACATACAAACATACATCATGATCGCAAACATCGAAAATCTGTTTTACGGTTGTGATAGATTTCTGCTGAAGTGGCAGTAGGCTGGCCATGTTTGTCGAAGGACCGATAAACGGTGGAGCAGACGAGACCTGGAGTGTAGATCGCGTATCAGCAAGCGTGGTGTGGGACGCCCCCCAGCTAGGTGGTTCGACGACCTTAGAAAGATGACTGGGACAAACTGGATGCGGAGGGTGGAGGATAAAGTGTTGTAGTACAGCCCGGGAGAGGCCTATATCCTGCAGTGGACTGCGATTGGCTGAGTTAATTGAGATTTCTCGAAAATACCTAAACTAGCAGTATAGGAACCTAGACATACCTAAATTAGCAGTATAGGTACCTGGAAATATTTAGGTAAATATAAATGATGAATAACTTGATTTCTGTTGGTAAGTTGCTTTGTACAAACACTTTTACACGTCAATCATATGTTTAAAACTAGATGAGGTCGTTAGTTTCTATCTGAATACTCTGAGAAGAAAGTAGAACGTCAGTTCTACTACAGTTACCTAAATATTTAAGATGCGAAGACATAAAATTCACTTAATCAATTCATCACAATCTCACAACAGTAGCGTAGCTAACAAACGAAGATACTTGAAATATACTCTCAACTACTATGAAGTCAAATGCACCTATTCAATGAGCATAAAACGTCTAGATTTTATTTTTTGGATTCTACTTCCCAAACAGAACAAAAGCAACCGTTCACCTACAAAACATTGAATGTACTACAAAAGGATCGCGTTCCAGCCAATCCGAAACGTCGGTTTGTCCGCCATCTTGTTTTCCGACCAGTCGCGCCGAAACGAGATGAGAAGTAACGCCAGTCGCATCTGTCAACGTCAAGATGCTGGATACCGTAACAAGTAGGTACAAACTAAATATAATTTGTTTGGCTGTTTATTTGAACTACCTAAGTTTTGATTGGTTCTTTGTGATATACCTAAGTAAGATTCGTTTTTTGGGAATTCAGAACATAATACACTCCTGTCTGTTAGTTTATAAAAGCGCATGAGTTAGTTATTGAGAAGTTTCTTAGAAAAGTATTTCTCTGTGTAAATAGTTTTAGTGAACTTAATAACTTAATTTAGGAATCGAAAGTCTTGCCCTCAACCAGCTCGGTATTTCATTTTTTCGAAATTTACACACAAAAGGAAAGTGACAGTGCGCGACGTATACCTACTTATTGCTTAGATACGTTAGTAAGGCCTCAATAATGAATATAACCTGAGCCTGTTCAACGCGGATATTCGGTCACCATTGGTCTGTGTTGAACTAATACCACTTCTATATTGTAGTTATACTAGCACAACACTATTAATATTTTCTACCGGTGATGACACAAATTTAAATTACTTCTCCAAAGTGAAATAACAGTGTAAAACTTACTTGACAATGACAATAGAGCTCCACAAGCTACCCTTACTTAGTGAAACTCCCATCTGCGCGGGCACAGCACATTAACCCCTGCATAGTACACAAAACCCTGATCCCGCGCAACGCAACGCTGTCCCCCACTCTATAGGACTCACACGCACACACACAAAAGACTGAACAAAGAGTAAGCAGAAAGGAAGATATGAAAATGTTTAATGGTAAATAACATCTTTTCCCCGTAAAAACACGTACTAATTTACAAATTATTTATTTGCCATTTTATTTCAGTCAACTAGGCCCATTGATAAAATACACATAGGTATTTCATAGAAAATGACTTACAAACACAATAATAATAACCCACTGTAGCGACCATTTTTTCTCTAATCAAATGGGTAATTTCCAGCTCATGCTAAATCGTAATTTGAAAGTGATCCAGAACCCTGCTAGTTTTACTAAATTAAATGACAAGACGAAATTTTTATTCAACTTTATACATGTCCTGATCTCAAAAGCTGTTGTCGTTATTGAAATGATAGTAGGTTAGGTACCTAATGTTGTTTTTACACCTGAAGTATTGCGTATGTGCTTGGGCGCCCAATGGAACTCTTTCACATAATTTGGCACATCCAATATATCGACTATCTAAATGGAATTATTCACGAAAGCATGAGTCATCAACTGACAAGTTTATCTAGTTCGTTAAGTTAATTAAAATTCGAGGTCACATAAGTGGAGACATAAGCCATGACTAATGAAGCTAACCATGAGCTTTCATCGCTAATACATTCACCTTTTAACAATATCAGCAAAAACAGTCACTTTTAAATAACAAACAAAAAAGTCGAGGTAGAGCCACTTTCGTAGCGTTACAACAGCACATTTCGTTCGCCACATTCCTCAGCACGTTTAAAGCATGCCCTAAACAGCTGATTTCCCCTGTATACTCTCATCTCCTTTATCGTACACTAAAACACGTAATAAAACAGAGAAAACTATAGTTTATGCGCTCCCGCTGGTACAGCGCGGACGGCGTGCGTAACCTACATGCGGCCATTTCGAGATTTACGATCTGGGAATTGTGTGTTAGAGTGAGATAAAAACATTAAACTCTCGGCCGACGGCGAACTCGAACGTAGCCGGCTCGTTCATGCTCCGAGAACAAGAGTCGTGCAGTATATGGTAAATCCTAAGATGCTTTATGACCATTCAGTATGAGAATCTATAATCAGGTAAATATATCATTTAGTATGGCTTGCCTTCTTTTCCTCTATCATAGACGTAAAGCACGATTCTATACAACAGCCTTCAAATCATAGCAATTTATCTCAAAATCACCTGTATACTATCACCTCAAATCGCATACTAGCTCATTTTGTTACGTCTGTGTGTGTAAATTAAACTATCCGCATGGGACCGATGAACGTTATAGCTTTCCCTTTTGTTTGTCTGAGTTATGGGTGTGTTAGAGCGAGAGGTCGTAAATCGCGGCGTGCCGTCCGGAATGACATGTTTATGGGCGGGGTGCGATGCCGCGTGCGATGCAGAGTGGGAGCCACGGCAGTCGAGAGCATGGCGTCGACGTAGAACCAAGCATTTTTAATAAATATGATAAATATTATGAGGGATTTTTTTAAATTCCATAAATTTTTATTTCGAGAAATTTAATTCAGGTAAATTGAATTAAAACACAAGAAAAAAAAATTGAAGCAAGCTTAGGGGAAAGTTACAAATCTGGTTTGCAAAAACAACAATTTGAAATTTCTACAAAAACAATGCATATTTTTTATCAACGTTGTTCAAAAAAAAAAACTTATTTTTTGTATGCATTTCGTCCATTCTTTCCTCATCCTAATGAACTTGTATAAATGAATTATTAACACTTCTTGTAACTTAATCAAACGCAATAAATTTCACAAAAAAGGCTAAAAGTTTTTCCAGATTTCCAAGAAAATCAGAACAATCTCGCCAAAATCTAATTAAAACCACGAATTAATTGGACGACATCAAAACAAGGAAAGCGAAAGTGGTAAAAAACGATAAATCTAATAGAACGGATCATTCTACAGGTGGCAAGGTGTAACCCAGCCCTTAATGAGAGTAGCCCTGCGCTCAATAAATTAGAGCTGTATACCCCCCCGCAATGGATTCCTTTATTTGTTGACTAAGCTTTGCGATATAAAACGATTAATTATTTGAATGTTTTGAATCTAGGTTTAGCCTGGTTTAGCCTTGGCTTTTAAAATGTCTCGGGTAGTTTTTAATGGGATGAAAGTATCCTTTAGATGATAATCATCGTCACCGTCATTTCACCGTCAGGTCAACGGTCCATCTTGTAGTAGGCCTTCCAACGCTACGTCTTCCAGTACGCGGTCGCCACCTCAGAACCTTTCGGCCCCATCGGCCATCTGTTCTGCGAGCAATGTGCCCTGCCCACTGCCACATAAGTTTGGCAATTCTTCAGGCTTCTTTCGTTTGATACTAAAACCAGCCTATTTTTTACCTACTGTAGGTTAAAAGCTTCTTGGGGCTAGTGGCTATGTAACAATAGCTGCACAGGTCGATCGATCAGGTTAAGCTATGCTTGCCGCGGTTGTTCCGTGGATGGGTGACCATCTTGACATACCAAGACTCCTCTGTGCCTCGGAAAGCACGTTATTTGTGGATCTTTGACAATCGTTACAGGTCGTCAGAAGCCCGAAAGTCTGACAACCAGTCCTACCAAGGGGTACGGTATTACCCAGTTACTGGGTTGTGGAGGTCATGTAAAATACTGGTATTCAGCTGCATCCGGTTAGACTGGAAGCCGACCCCAACATAGTTAGCAGGCATAGTATAGGCTAGGCAGATGATGACGTAGGATAAAAGCTTCTTCTCATACTGAGAAGGGAAGACGATTGATCACCACGTTAGCTCCATGTGGGTTAAAGATTTCCGCCAGGATAACCCGTGAAATTTAAATTTTCTTAATAATGACTTTTTTTATGAAATAGTCACTAAATATACCTATTACCTACTCATTGAATGACCTCAGAGGGTTATATTGATGATTTTAACGAGCCTCATTCTGTAAATATTGTAGTGTGTTCCTTGTGGTGCCGGACGTAAAAAAATAGCACCATCCCATTTCTTCCTGTGGAGGTCGTAGAAGGCGACTAAGGGACTTACTAGAGAATGAGCAGCAGCGTTCTCTATGCATTTGACCACCATACTGCGATCGCCAACCCGCCTGCCAAGCGTGGCGATTATGGCAAATCCCCCCCTTTTCGGGGAGGCTTATGTCCAACAGTGGACGTCTTTCGGCTGATATGATGAACCCGCGAAATTTAAATTTTCAAATGAAATAGTCACTAAATATACCTATTACCTACTCATTGAATGACCTTAGAGGGTTATATTGATGATTTTAACGAGTATCATTCTGTAAATACATATAATACATGAGTGTTACGATCGCGAATCACATTTTGTTCAACATATAGCCTAAGGGACTACTCATACTTATTCAGGTCTGGTCAGCTTTTGTCCATGGAAAAAAACAAGTCCGTTCAGCTTTCCGCGGCTGAACGGATGCGTACACCACTCATACAAAATCGTTGTTTTGTATGGACAAAAGCTGAACAGAGCTGAAAAAATGTGAGTAGTCCCTAAACATGACCTACAAATTGCGAAAAACATAAGAAAGTACACTTTCGCGGGTTATTATAGCGCAAGTATATTAATCAATTCACGATGTTTTCCTTGCTGCCGCGGGAAATCTCAGCGTCGGTTATACAAAATAAATCAACTGTTCCATACATTTTGACCGCTTAGGTATTGCACTTTTCAATGAAGCGGCTGATTTTTTTACATAGAAAAGTCACATTGGTGATTTGAACCCCCTAGTACAAAGTTCTCGTGCATAACTGGCGAGACCACCTGCTATTATGAATTTTATTGGGTCAAATCTACTTTAGGTCCAAATTCATTCTTCATTCTTATTAAAGCCTCATTGACAATAACGTTTTCCATAGAGCCATAACGTACTATTCTTATGTGTTCTTAATATATTTCTTCAACTAGTGTGGTTTATTTTGTATGCAAATAATGGTATTCTTCCAGCAAAACTTACTAAGCTCATAAACGTTTAAAACAAAAGAATTCCACAGTTCTTGATTTTTTTCCCTGCCTTTCTATTTCTTTCTCTTACCCCTCTATTAAGAAATTCCTTTCATCTATTTAGAACTTTTGGAGGTAAGTGCAATAAAATAGGGACCTATCATACTACCATCTCTGCATTTCCCGACAGACCCATGTTTTTTTTATGACAACACTAATTATAATGTCACTATTACCATTAGGGGTCGAAAACGTGTTGTAACGCGACTTAAAGTACTTAAATATGGACCAAAAGTAATAAAAATAAATCAACAAAACGGAAGCCCGATTAAAATTCAATCAATACGCTACTAGTTTTCGAAATCGATATTTAAACTCTGCGTAACATAACTAAAAAATTACATTACCATAAATATAAACAAAGGTAGGAAAACCATAAAATACTTGCATACGTGACGAGGGGAATGAAGTTAATATTCAGATTAATATAGAAGAGACACAACGCGATACAATAATTGGTGATTCCTCTGCAAGTCACGGTGCGCCGGCGCAGTTTCACTGTGACCACAGAAAAGATAGGAACAGAAGACCCACCATGGCCTGTACACACACTATTGTACAACACACACACACATAAGAATAGATGTGACATCAATCACAAGTAAGACAGAACATACTCGAAGCAATATTATAGTAGTGACGCTTGTCATTGTGTGCGCGGGCTAGTTTTCAACGCTTTGTCGAAAGCCGACCTTTTCTATTTAACTACATCATATTGAAAGGCACGCCAAAGTACGCCATAGGTGCGTACGGGTATAACACGACTCGTGTAACTGGGTTATATTTATTTTTCATATCTATTTTTAGTAGTTGACCATTTGGATTCCGGTGTCAATGTGTCCGTTTTGTATTCGTGCCGAAAATTTCAAACTTGTTTATTGGCAACTGTTTTAAAGGAAAATTACTTGACGTCTAACGTAAGTACCTACTCTATTATAAAATTTATAATTAAAGCTGTATAAAAGCGGATTGTACATAATATAACTGCATCTTTATGACATCACAGAAAAGCGAAAAGATTGTTGAAGTAAAGGAAATGATACGTTTTATGTCAATGGTAGAACTAGAGTCATTGATAGAAATATCGTCGGAATCCAGGATTCGAGGTTTAATTTAATTTAGATCTAAAGTATAATACGAGATGGATTCAGTACATGATTCTGGTCCCCTGCGTTAAAATGTTTCGTCATTTATTAAGATTTAATTGAACTGTTACATACATTTTCACCGCGTAGGTAATTTCACTTTTGTACTTTTGCACTTTTGTATGAAACTGCAGAATTTTTTAAATAGCTGACTAAAAATATCTACGCTAGCCCCCTAGCGTAGATATTTTTAGTAGACTCATGTGCTGAATTCATGGTTACAGTATGCGTGTCAATGTCCATAACACCTTGTATAATATAGCTGTAATGTTGATTGTACCTGATAATACGACACCTTACATAACATCAAGACAAGATTGTTAAAATAAAGAAGTGGATACCATTTATGTCAATGGAAAAGTGACTGACACAAACGTCGTCTGAATTTAAGATTGGAACTTACAGATACTGATCTATGAGGAATTATATAAATATACAACTAATTAAATAGTAAATACCTAAGACGTTCTCAATAAACATAGAGAGGCTTGAATCAAAGCAGCGAAAGAGGGAAAAGAACCATGCAACATAACGGAAAAAAAACATGGCAAAAGTAGAACACACTTATTAAAACCGAAACCACATTTAAATAACATAATCTATATTAGAATATGTAACCAATAAATCATGGATTTATTGAATTAGGATATCCGTAATCATTGTACCCCACTTCTAACATGAAGTAAACTTGCGCAACCAAATTCAAATGAGGCGGATAACATTTCAATTGATACGAATTGATAATTCGATGGCTTCGTAGAATAAAGAATATATCGGTAGGTACTGTCACTAAATGTTAACCAACCAAAGTAAAGTGAATTTATAAATGGTTTAATTGTATACTGTACTTTGAAAATTCCATGTAAACTTTTCATAGGAAAAGATTGGTTTAAAATTAAATTCTCTCTCGAAATTAGATTGATTACAACAAATTGTGTTACAGAGCTGAAATGTTGACCACAGTCTGCAAGTGGAGACTCGAAAGAGATGACTATGATTGCCGTGGTTCCTACTACTTCATGTATAAAAAGTGAAACAAGATACTTTTGAACACTACAATACTCACATTAGTATTGAACCTAAATATACTTGTATAGACAATATATACGTACAAGTCGTTGATCACGAAATAGTAGCACGTGAAGCCATCTATCATAGCCGTAGGTAATGGAGGTACGGTTAAGTATTAAGTGCTTTCCGAGTTTTCTCAGACAAAATTACGGAAAAATCTTTTCTCCTCACTAACAATAGGTCTCGTATTAAATTGCAAACATAAATATTATTAATAACAGTGTCCCATACTGAAGTTTCATTCGGTCACAAAAGAAAAACTCCGCTCCATGTAACCTATGCATTGCCATCTATCTTTTTCCACAAAAGCCGGACATTATTGTTCGGTCCAAACACTCCTAAATCTTCGGAAAAGTAATATATTTTCGTTTTGCCCAGTGCGGTGTGGGTACATACACAGACGCCCAGTCACTACGCTCCGCTACTTTTCTGTATCTACTAATGTTTTATACATTGCCAGTTTTGCTTCGAGCTTTTATGCTTTAGTTGCTGTATCGGGGGCAGTGGAAAATCGTCGTAAATTTTTCATTGCTTAGATCGTATTTTCTAAAACCTATGTTATTTCGTTTACGACTGTTTCGCGCGAACATTCCAATTGTGGGAATCGTGTGTATTTATATCGTTGAGTCCTTTATCTGAGAGCCTTGTAGAGGAAATGTATCCTTCTCGCTAGGGTTAAAAGGTTTGTTTTTCTGATGACATTATATCGTTCAAAGACTTTTTGGGTTTGAACGCTCGTCTAACAATATTGGTGTGTGCAGTAGACGAACTTGCAAATGTGGATGACTGTGAGGGATATTAAGATTGGTGATTCATATAGTTGACAATACTTCATTGTTTCGATATAAGTGATATCTCGTAAACATTTGTGTGTTAGGCTGGCTTCTCTGGGAAAGGGAAAATGGTTGACTGGACCATAAACCCTTGATCTACACTTTTATGGTTCGTATGGTTTGCACGTACAGTAGATATGGTTCACTATGGTCCTTTTTTATAAATCTTCAACATGTTGTAAAAGTATTTTTGTAATAGTAATTAGATCGTTAAGACCATTTTTCCCTGTCAAGTTCATCTTACCAAGACCTTCGGTCCTAAATCTTAAGCCTTCGCCTTAATCAGAATACAGATCAAAAAGCTCTCACGAGAAACAAAACCACATTTAACTAATACGCCGCCTACTACATCCCAGCTAGACAAAACTTAATATTTAAAACTCCTCAAGTTACTAAATTACTTACCTCTTTAAAATGGTTCATTCTCAGTATTACGTAATGGACGCGCGTAATTTGAGAATAAGCCTTGGCGAGGCAGCGTCAAAATATGTAAAGATTTTTATCTTTCCCGTAAAATGGCTTGGGAAAAAACATAAAGAAGGTGGTGTCACCTGATCCAGACAGGCGGGATTTATTGCGCTCAGTGTGGCCGCGGGCTAAGGTCGAGCTCGAGTTATGACGCTCGGTAATAATTTACTTACGTGCGCTGGCCATGGACTTGAGTCGAGCGGGACCGACGGGATACGAGATTGAGAAGTGGTGGAGGAGAGAGAGATATTAGTTGCTAGAATATGTCTAAATATTATAACATCTTCTCTTAAAAGTTTGTCCTGGCTTACAATAATTACGTCGTAGTAGTGCGAATGTTTTTATGAAACTTAAAAAGAAAAATGAAGAGTTCAGTAGATACTAAACGGAAAAAAAAACGTTTCTAAAAGTTATAAGCTGAAAATTTAAAAAGCCTCGAAAGCTATGAAACTTAATCGAGGTGTGGTGGAAGAGAACCAGATATAGACTTAATTAAATACTAATTCGTGATTAGCAAGCTCCTGATTTGTTGACTTAGCTGACAATGAATACTTCAATTTTATTTTAGTATTCTAACAGTTATATTGTGAGAATTAATAAGAAAAAATTTGTGAAACTTAATAAGAAAAATCAACACGCAAACACGCTTATAATAATGTGTTATTGACTTTAAATTTAAAATGACTCGAATGCAATCGAACTCTGTTGATAAATGCGATGTTCAAAATTCAGGAATTGTCTTGTAACGATTTGCGTCATGGTCCCCCTAGCTACATGTGACAAGAAATAAAAGTAGTTTCAGGGATAATGATCGTGCATGGATGAGTCAGTTTTTTTTATTTCTCGGATTTTTCATTTCATGTTTTATTAAAATTGCTATTCATCTCTCTCTCTCTCTTTGTGGTTTTGCGCGGATTTTTTTTTTAGCTTGTTAGGCAATTTGTACAAGTTCCGGCAATAAAGTATTCTCTATTTTAGCCGACGAGGGCAAAAAATAATAATAAACATAATGTTTTTAAAATAAAATGTCCACGCTTCATGTTATCTTATCAAAAGAGACTTAAGTACCCCTGACGTAAAAAGAACCTGCTTACGCTTTGCCCCAGTTTCTTTTCAGGAAAACACCCTCTAACGTTTTAATATCAATTCTCTGAACCACTAATCTAAAGCTGCCAAGAATCAAATTAAAATGAGAGCCACCACTAAAATCTTCTCATTACAACCAAAAGACATTAGTAAAGGGCGGGAAAAGAAATGCCTAGGCCTACAAATGTACCCCGAAACATGAAGGGTTTGTAAACAACGGAGTAATGTGTGGGTTATTCGGCGAACGAAAATAGGCATTAAATCGTGGGTCGTAAAAGTGATTTTTGAATGGGGTGGAGGTGTAGTTAGGTCGTTAGGTGTTGTGTTGGTGGTAGCTCAAGTAAAGTGGAAAGCGTCCCCGAGAAAATTGGCACAAGTGGTTTTAGCTGGGGCGGGTGGCGCGCCGCGGCGGGACGCAGGGCAAGGCCTAAGATTAGACTATGTAGAGATGGGACACTGTCTGACTGTGATTTATGGAAGCCTCTGTGCGGCTTATAAGTACCTTACCTATTTCCATTTTATTATAAAATTATTTTAAAAAGCTGCAATTTGCTTTTAAGTCTCTGCAATTGGTTCTTGTAAATGTGTCTTTAAAAAAACAAGAGATTTTCTAACATTGTAATAAATGAGTTGCTTGCCATTGGGCAAGCAACAACTTTGAAAAACAGGTAATGTATTTTTTTATAATCAGTAATTAAGTTAGATTAAAATTGCTTATTAGTCTTATAGGCCAGATTGTATTCAATTATTAAGAACCGGGTTCGTTTTTAATAAAAGATAAAAAATATATTTAAATGAAAAACACATTATTTAATTAGGTACAAGAGTTAGGTGCCATTTTTTTTCTATTTACTTGAAGAAAACTAGATAGTCAATGTATGCATGAAATCTACATAATATGGAATTACAGTAACCACGTACACGTTTGTAAACGCACACGGAAATCAAATAAATTGCTTTATAAATCTATACTAATAAAAACTGAAGAGTTTGTTGGTTTGAACGCGGTAGTCTCTGAAACTACCGGTCGGATTTGAAAATTTATATATGTACTCCTAATAATGATGCTGAGTTTGTTTGTTAGTTTGAATGCGCTAATTTCAGAAACCACTAGTTGTATTTGAAAAAATCTTTGCATTTGCTTGCTCAAGGGGCGTTCCCCTTTCCTCCGATCCTAGATCGTTATCTAGGATCTTGATCTTGAGAAGACTATAGGCTAGACATGGGTAGTTCGCGAACGATTGAAGGAAATTAACTACTTCATATCACAAAATAAACTTATCATTCAATCAGTAGTCATTCAAATGTGTCTCTACTTCACTTAATTCAGTCTTTCTTTTCGCTATTTCAATTTTAAATACGCCAGCCCAGACAAAAATGTCTAACTATCAGTAATAAAAAAACAAAACATACTGCTTACTTAGTAAAAATAGTTTTGCTTAAATTAATATTTCTAGGTTGACAGTCTGTACAAGCAAGCAAGCCTGTGCAAAGTATGAAGAAAAATAGACTTCAGTATAAAACTGAACTAGTGAAGTGCATCATTTGTCGTAACTTGTCAATCACTATCGCTAACCTACGATAGGGACTCGTTCTGATTTGCTGAACTAAATGAAGTACAGGAAATGAGTGGACTAGTTCGCTAAGCAAAAAGATATACTTCATTCTTTTCTTTTTATTGACACATTTTGCGCATACCTACTAAAAGCTACTTAACATCACCCTACGCTTCTAGGGAAACGAGCAAAAACAAAAAAGTCAGAAAGAACGCTAAGTGAAAATGAGGTAACAGCGCGGGCGGGCGATACAATGCGCCGCGGTGTGACCGGGAAAAAGAAATTTAACGGCGGGCCTCTGCCCTCGACTTCGTTCCCGTAGACTTCTTTCGCTAGTAAATTATAAAAATAAACATAAAACTTGGTTAATTTGTCAAAAAAAAGAGAAGGATGTATTATAATTTTACTATTATTTTCCTAATTAATAAATCAATCTTTTACAATAGCATGTAAATCCTGTTGTAATTTTTTTTAATGTAGGTATTCTTAATTTAATTATGTATCTAGAGCATGTGTACCTACTCAACAATGTGTAAGCTGTAGTTACGTGTAATTGAGTGATCATAACAGGATAACGTAGTAATGGTATTTTTTATATTTTAAAAGATAATTGTACGTACTTGTATCTCGTTGGTAATCCTTAAATAAATAAATAATTCTACATTAGTATTACGTAGATGATGAACCTGTCTAAGAATCCAATCTGCCAACCTCTCTGATCTTTGCCCACAGTATAGGGGTGGCCGTCGAATGTTCACCGAGAGATAGGAGTCGCGACAAGATGTATTACTGCTTACGAAAAATTTTCAACAGTCGCCTCTATCCGATTGGCCCCGAACGGAAAATAAGAGGGGACATCGAGAAATAAATGAACGCTGTAAATATCTCTATGACAATAATACAGGTCAGCAATAGATATCTTTTTAGATAGTAACGCATTATTAATGTAACAAAAACACAGGAAAAAAAAGACGATTGATCGCTATGAGATAAAATAATGGTGGATATCGACGAAGTTTGTATGGAGTTTTCATGCTTATAGTGAGATGATAGTGTCTAACGGTCGAGTTTGTGCAAGTTTTTCATTATCGTGTATGGGCAAATCATATCTGATGAGGGGGATAAAAATTTAGTTACACTTGATGGTATAAAATGAGGGCAAAGTCAAGTTTTCATAGAGCTCCCATGGTATTATAGAGCCATTATAGGAATTACGAGTTGTCTCAGCCTCGCCTTCAGCTCTTACCTTTTTTCAGGTCATATTCTGGGTACGTTACTATATGACTATACGTGAAACTAGTGTTAACTTTCAGTAAACATAAAAAGTAATCATGAAAATTCTGGAAGTGAAAATTGTTGTAAACCTTTACAATGTATTGTTAGTCGTTAACTAAATAAATATCGCTGAAATAAATTGTTTAAATTATTTTGCAGACTTTTATATGGCACAGCCTTTCAGTTTACCTAAAACCGACTAACCTACCCCTCGACCTAGAAATTAGACCAAATAAATCCATAAAACAGATAACAGAAACCAATTCAATTAAAAATCCAAATCACACATTCCGAGAGAAACCGTGGTGGATTTTTCTTTCAAAATTTATGTCCCCGCGTTGCCTCTAGAGGGCGCTGGGGGATGAAGAGGGGGTGCAGGGCGTGGGGGGTGCGACTTCATTTCGCCCGCGTCGTTTATCTTGAGAAACATAATTCAGGGGCGAAGTCTCTGTCAACTTATTCCTATTCTTTCGCCTAAGCGTAAAATGGGTATGTTTTACTTTTTATACTTTATACTTTACGTAGATAGTTTGTGTAAGTTAAATAAGGTCGGCTTTAAGTTGATCTGTGCTGTTATTTATGACGTTGAACGTGAGGTGCGTGAGAGGAGGGTAGTTTTAATTTTAATGTTATTGCCTACTTTATTGATGCTGTGTTCTGAAAAGAGCGCTGAAATAAAACAAGCATTAGTAGACACTGAATATAGGCACAAAGCTATGTTTTACTCACTGTATTTTGATTCAAAAGTCTCTTATAAAAATCCATTGAAACAATACCCCCACATCTTCGACCCAGATGTACCGCCCAAAAATACAAACAAACCATATTTTGCTCATCAAAAACTTAGACCGAGACATATTTCAGTCAGTAACCGAATGTAATGGCGATATGATATTGGGTAGGACGTTATCGGTCGTCTGCCAGTCTGCGGCTCGTAAATAAAACGAATTCATTACTCCCCCATTGAGTGTGTGTTAGAAAGTATTTACTGGCCAAGAAGATAGGGAAGAGCTATTAACTTGCAATTAAATGGTGGACTTCTTTTGTGGCCTGAAAGTGGTACATTTTTAGCATAGCTTAGCAAGCTGATATATTATTCTTAGAGATACATATAGGTACTTATCCACAGTTTTCAAAAAACTTTTGTTCAACGACACCAGAATTCGCACACACTAATCATACATTATCACATCCTGAAAATCCATTGTGTGATTTTCGTAACACTGCATAATAATCCAAAAAAAATCCCATTGCTGAGAAACTAGGTGATTAGGCCGTGATCCACCAGGCGGGCCCAGTGCGAGTTGACGGAAGTCGGAAGTCACATGCCCTCGAATTTTTGGTTCAAGGACATGTTTGTTTCCTAACGATATTTTCCTTCACCGTTTTCAGAGCGGTGGTGATGAAATAATTTACACTAAGTAAAATGCCTGCTTGGGTACGAATCCACGGTCCACAAACTCGTAAGTCGCGGCAGTTACCACTAGGCTACCACTGCTCGGACACGGCTACGTAACACTGACGGGATTGGTAATAACTTGGTTGTGTTATTAGTAAATAAATAATGTCAAACTAAAAAAAAATTGTCTCTGTGACCGCTTTGCGCACAGATAATAAAACTAAAGCATTGTGTCTCTGCGTTTGCGTTGATGCGAAGGTGGCGCAACGGAATGTTGCTCTTTTTAAATATCATATTTTGTGCAATTATTATTTTTTTTCTGTTTTATTTGTGTCTTGTTTAGTGAAAACCAATAGGGAAATAATTGACTGCCAATTGCGACGTTGTCTACTTTCAGAATGCACCCTCTTTACATATTTGGGCCACCCTGCATATTAGACTTCACAGATTTTTACGGGCATTTTCGCTATGAATATCCTGTGTTAATAATAAATGTCTGATAATAGCATTCATAAAGGTCAACCCCAAATATACCAAGCAGACCCCAAATGGTATTTAGACTGTGGCATCTAGGGCTGTTTATTGGAAGCAGGGTTTTCATCATTCATGAGATTATGAAACATGACCATATTGACTTGGCACGTGCCAGTTGCAAGTTTTGTTATACCACAGACGACGTCACAGCTTCAAACATCGAAGCAAAAAAAATGAAGATCTAAGTTTTCGAAGAAAAAAGACAACTGTAGTTCAATATGTGTTCGGCATGTGTTTGGGAATAAGTTATACACGTGTTCGAACACGTGGGTCTAACAGCTGGGTTTATCATCACGTCACTGAATTTAAGTGAAGTTCGTAGTATAATTTGTGGGATTGTTTTTGAGCAGTACCTAAGTGCCATTTTCTTGTGTTGATGTTATATGCAGATTAGAGCAATCAAGATGATTCCTGAAAAACCCTTTGGATTTTCCTGAAAAGCCGAAAACTTTTCTACCTATTAGTGTATTTTGGGTGCGTAACTATGTATTCTGAATAAAAATAAATAAGTTATTTTTTGTAGTTTGAGCGTGTTATGTGCATTGTTTTCATAGCAACAATAGTGGCCACGTCACGCGCCTGCCATCCTTAACCTATCCGTTAATACGTACAACCAATACGTCATTTGACGCAATAACGGTCAAACAATAAATATCGTTTTGCGCAGACAACACGCGCAAAGTAATATATGAAGTTAAGAATAAATAGGCAATTTAGTTCGGGGCTCACGTCCGCCCGAATATTGCCGAATATTACCGACGACGGGCGGCGAATTTCCATATCGTATCGCGATTCGTGGGGTGCGTTTATGGGGTAAAAATTAAGTCGGCGAACGGTTACGTGTTGATTTTCAATTGGATAGTTCGAACGGTCGAATTGGACATTGTTTTAAGGTATTTATTCTATTGTTTTTAGATTGGCCCGCTTTTACTCGCAGTTACGGCACACAAGTAACTAAACGGAACGGTGGCGAAACAATGAACTAAATTGTGCTCTATATACTTTAGGTTTGTTATTATTTTTTGTATTCCTGAGCGTTAAATAACGTTTTAGTTTCCATGGTCGACTTTAAAAGTCATATTGAGATGTCCATGAAAAGTTCAAAACGTGAAACTTATCAAGGTACAGGAGCTCTTCAAATGTCATTCGTCCTTACATTGTATCAGATTTGTAGGTACCTACGACCAGGCTGTGAACAGCCAGTAAAAATACACAAATGACCTAATTCAACATTAATCTGACTCACTTACCTTAACACAACGTAAAACAAAAGAAAAATCTCAATTTAAGTATTTTTCTAAATTCAAAATACCTTCTAACGCCAATAAATCCGTCGAAGTACATTCGTATGGAAAAAAGATCCGCGATGTCGTTATAAATTCCGCGGTAAGACCCGATAGAAATGAGAGAATTCACATTAAATCTCTCTAACAGGCCGATAGATGGCGCTTCAGCTAAGCAGTGGAAAAGCGTTGGGAAAACACATTTTAATATGGGGTGTACCTTAGTGGGACTTTGGTGCAGTCTTGTGACACGTTTTGATACGTTTTACTAGTGAATTTTGTACAAAATTCGGGTAAAATTTATGGTAGACTTTGGACAGATCTTGCTTGGTTAGAGATCTAGATAGCTAAAGACCAACTGTTGTGATGTAACTTTAGAATAAGAAACAGGACAAGTCTTTGTTTTGTAGTGGGCGGCAATAGTCACAGTTGATTGATTAATGATCATCTTTCAAAGTGACGGAAATGAATGTGACCAGCTGTTATCGGCTCATCAATGCGAGATATTTGAAATACTAAAGGAACGCAGGTATCTAATGAAAATAGAATGTTCAATTTTAAAAAATAGATCCAAAAATCAGCACTCTTTTCATGCATACAAAACTAGTTCCAGCAAATCTAGTAAGAGCCTGAATCTAGCAATTCTCTAAGCACCAAGACTACGCCGAAGGTATTACTACGGGGGGTGCGAGCGCGAAACGAAATGTGGCTTTAAAAATTTGGAACACAATCCGGCTATTTGTCTTTCCAACGTTTCTTATAAATCAAGGAATAAAGCAGCCAACAATGCTTTATGGGCGAAAAAAAGAACCTACATAAGACGGGAAATAGCATACAGGGCTTCGTACATACATTATGAATGTTAGTGTTGCGTAAGAGAAAGCTTCAAGTTTCGTAATGTACCTCAGGTTAGGTGCGTTGTTGCGCGGTTATGGACTCCTGGTACTTTCAAGAAGTTTCTGCTAATATCGTTGGGGATAATGTTTTAGAAATGAGGACGTAGGACTGATAACTGGGATTAGAAAATGTTTGGATGTTAGAGAAAACTTGCCAACGTGATTTATGAATGTTTTACTTTCATCCAATTTCCATTAATTAGGTATCTATTATATTGAGGAACGATGTGTGTATTCGTGCCATTAAGAACTCCGAACTGTCAGTCTTTATGCCATTAGATTTGTTTTGGCAGTGAGTAAAATATAGATCCAACAGACATGTTAAGGGTGGAATATATACGTTGTTTACTTGAATAAATAACGAAACTTTTACATTCACGATTGATGTGTTTTTGATATCGGTTGTTAAGTGCAGCTGCATAAACTATCGTTATGTTTATAGACACATCCGAACCTAATTTACACGACCGAAAACATTTCACGTGTATAATGTAAAATTTAAAAGCGCATTCATACTCTTTCGCCGATGACAACGTAATGGCTTTTTTCGCAGTGTAAATTAATATATAATTTATGACAAAAACGCATATTCGGCGGCCATTTTAATATCCAAAGTCGTTATTTAAAGCGCGTCACGTCCGTCCGCACTACGCGACGGTTTCGCAGAATTATTACCGTGTAACGCACTATATCACGTAAAATTTACGACAACCTGAATATGATAGATTTTCAATCCGGCCTCCATAATATACGACGAAAAACGTTCCGATGTCAAAATAGAGAAATAAATAAACTCGTGACAACCAATTAATAACTCGTAAAGTGTCAGTGTTGAGGACAATAAAAAAAACTTTGGCGGGGATAAAAAGGGGCAGAAAAAGGCGATCACAATGGCGGAATGAGGCGAGGAACGCCTGTAAAAAAGCGCCGATATCGTCCATAAATTTGGACGGATTCAAAACAAATCGCCCTTATTCATTACACGTATGACTTATGGTCGCGAGAGGCAGAAATTTATAATGCACTTATATAGAGAACACAAAGAGATGGAATCGAGTCTCCTCAATGGATGTTAAGGATTTACAAAAACAACTTGTGTCGAACAAAGGAGTTGGCGCGCTTCATTAGTCACGTTTCGGCTCCAGCGAGGACCGACGACACAAAAAATTAACGTTGTGTTAATCGACAGTTCGGATATACTTTTTAAGTGTAATAGAGCGTGAATAAAAAGCCATAAACATAACGTATTAGACAGCCGTTAAACAATGATATTTCATTATCCTGTACGCAGGCTATTTAGAAGGGTTCAGCTGCGTTAAATTGTACCTTCCTCCCATTATTGTGTTGCAAACTTTTTACTATGCTACCACAATCGTAACTCTTCAAGTATCTAGTATCTTTGAGCCGTTGGGGTGTCTAACGGCTAAATTTAAAAAAAAACCTTACATTATAAGCACACTGACCCCATTAACCACTACTGACTCCAGTAGATCATTTTCCCTCGGCTTTAATTCAACAAAACATCACAACGAAAACGGAGCAGCTATATTTCACCAGAGCACCAATCATAAAATATCTTAACATAAACATCAGAAGCCAAAGCATCGAACACTTATATATAAACCACTTACAAAAAGTCGGCCCTAAAACATGCAAATCGAATCAAGCAACTCAAGCATTTTATTATCAGATACCGCATTACGATACCTTCATCAGTATAGAACGGTATGGAGCGAGCGAAGAAATAAATGGCATTTAAAAGTGTGATCCAAGATGTACAAAAAGTTGGGAAAGGGGAAAAAAGTCGTACGAAATGATAAATTTCCCTTTGGAAGTGAAAAAGTGAGGTTTTATTTATGACACGCCAGTGTATTGTGGCCTCGACAAAGGTCGTTATCAGATCTTGTTGGGCCATGTATTTAAAATGCACGTTTGGTTGCGCTTTGACGGACGATGCTCCTTTGCGGTCATAAATTAAGTGTAGAGGCGAATGGAGCGCACTTTGAGGAGGTTTTTGATGGTTTTATCGCTTAAGAGTGACGTAGTTTGTCCTAAAATCTAGTTTTCACACGATTTATGCCCAAACGCAATCATGAATCTTACTTAGAAATGTTTATTGTTGGCCCTTGGCCGTACGACTACTTCGTTTCTAAATCTATTTTTAGCTATTTGAGAAATTCAAATAGCTAAAAACAGATTTAGAAACAAACTTACTGTTACTTACCTCAATGACATAACATATCTTATCAAATTAGTGTATTTTATATTGGGTTCATTTCAAAAATATTTATATTTGAAATTAATAATTGAAAACGATGAGTCTCCCAATAATTCACAACAGGGTTAATGTGATTGATTTAAAAGCCGTTAAAACCTTACAAAGTTACGGCACCGCAACGTTACCTAGGCAACTTTAAATTAGGCAAGAAGAATTATTCTCCAATCTCTTCCAGACCGACCACAAATCACTGTTCCTTGGAAGTAATTGAAAATACATTACGCAACCAAATTAAAGTGGAAAGTGGTACAAGTTGGGAGGCAGGTGGTGCGACATCCCCACCCGCGGAATGTTTTGGCATAAAATATAGCTTCAATTATTTACGTGAAAGATTTATAGCACTTAGAAAAGTGCGCCGAGAAAAAACCGGGAGCGACCGACGTGTGCACGAAAAGTGTTTTTCTTTGGAAACTTATAATGGGTATGAGTGTAGGGAAAGTTTTTTTGAATCTCTTTCCTATGGTAATTTGTTTTGGGTGCGCTTATAAAGATATTAGTGTTTGTTGTACTTTATTCGACATAATAAGGTAGTATATTGTATATGTTACAATATCTTTACATTATTTCCTCGTTGATCCAGCTATTGGTAGCCAACCAATAGCTGGATGGCTGCTGTGCATGAAATCCTTGGGTCGATTCCCAGGTCGGGCAAAGTGTTAGGTATTTGGTTTTCCCGTCAGGAATTTCTCAGTAGCATCTCGGAATCTATGCCCGATTGATGGCAAAAGACCCACCCCCTGTTATATTTAACTAGAACATAACTGACGAAATGGGAGTGTCTCTACCTAACCTTTCAGGGATTATAGGCGTAATGTTATGTTATGTATTTCCTTTGATTTTGTATCTATTATCAGCAAAGTGAGTCCGATCTCCCTTTCTAATATTGTAAACAATTTCAAGAAATTAATTGCATTGTCCACTATACCATCTAATCGCGATAAATGTACCAGGGTAATTTCTATAAATGCCCCGTTTGGTTTGATATCTTGTACCAACAGAACGTGCTGCTAATTCATAGTCTATTCTAGATACATGTTACGACATCTCACTTCTTCTTCTTCTTCACATTTATTCGCGACTTGTGCCCTAGTGCAAACAAAGCATACGGGATACAATTTTAACCGCAAACTGTAACCATGAATTCAGCTCAGCATATGATCCTAGACAGATTTTTTTTTATCGGTTACCAAAAAAGAAACAATAACGACAATCGATCAATCGCGAATCTGCTGATTCATAGAGAAGTGGTGGTAGTGTATGGAACAGCAAATTTTTTTTTTTCTAACCGACATTTTTTTTAAATCATATGCTAGCTATATGGTTACAATTTGCGCACTGGTTAAAATTTTATCCTGTATATATATGTATCTATATAGCTAAGTACCCACATCTTAACCTGAAAAATCCTTCCAAAACTCAAATCCCATAAAGCTGAAAACAAACAACAAGATTTACAATATTTAAGTATGAAACAAACGACAAACAACGTTAATAAGTATAACATAGTCACATAAAGCTCACGCATGTTTATTTTTCATTTACGAGCGAGCACTGCAAACAGCTACGGAGTTATTACGTGTCGCTATACAAGAACAAAGTCTATTGCTTCCGTGTAAAGAAGGTATGATAGAAATGGGGGAAGATGTTGAGTGGTAAATAGGAAATGTAGTTGATAGAATAGGGGAGAAAAAATGGTAGGCTGATCTCTTTGCAGTGTGCTGTTTGTTCTTTGCATTGACTGATATCCACGATTTTGCCAGCATTGGAAATCTTCTACCTGAAAATGTATTTTTTTAAGCCAACATTTTTGGCCTAAAATTAATTAAGTACTTATCCTACTAATATGTTAAATATTTGAGATTGTATGTTTAGATATTTGGATGTTTGACTCAGACAGATTTATATGAAATTTGGCACACATATAGTTTATAATCTGGATTAAAACCTAAGATACTTTTATCCCGGTGGTACGTTCCAGTAGGATTATTTCTGACCTCCACGCGGTTGTAGCCGCTGGCAAAAGCTGAAAAGAAGAATAGGTTTCTTGTCGTAACTCAAACAAACCCATTTTAAAAGGACAGCCCTTTTGAGATCGGTGTGCTCGAAAATAGAAGCTTCTAACTCAAGAGCACTTAAAACCGTAAATACTTTTAAAAAGCAATAAATTAAGTTCTTATGATCGAAACATAAGAATACGTTAATTACCTAGTCGGTAGCCGGTTCTCAAAAATTGACAAAAACACTCAATCGTTTTTTCCCATGAATCAAGATCTCTCGGAAAAATCATCAAAGCAAAGAAAGAAACTTACACAATCCTGCAGTAAATATGGATTCAACCCAAATAAACGTACAAAAAATTACGTCATCCTTATTAGACTAATTTAAAAAGTAAACCCCGCTTAATCCAATCTTGTAAAAGGTTCTAATATTAAAACAACATTTTAAACATCCATAATCGGGCGGTCCGTACGTCTGCGTGATAATCTCCAGTAAAAATTTAATTGAACGGCGGAAGTAGGTGCAGATGGGTCGCTTTGTTCCGAGGCTTCTGTTACCTCCGTTCTGTATCGTCGACCTCGGAAATATCATCCCCACAAGGCCTTTACCTACCTTTTTTAACGGTTTGTTACAGGAAGAATTCTTTTTGAAGATATTGTTTTGAAGAATTTTATGGCTAGAGACGCTTTTGTTCGGTTAATCAAACACCTTTGATGGTGAGTTTTGCTTTAAAGAAATGGGCAATATTGGCCTGTAAAGCGTGTTGAGCTTGTTTTTTAAAGAGGGCAAACAACATTTAAATATTCTGTTATAAAATGTCCGAAAGAAACGTAAACTTTTTATAGATATAATAGACCCTTGTTGATTCTCGTATTGTTGAGCATAACCGTAAATGATTTACGAGATGTATTAAAAGTTATAAGCCTTAAATCTACATGAAAATACGACGAAGACATGAAAGACCTAATTGTAAAAGTCTATAAAATTCAGACAACTGATAAAATATGAGATCTGATGATTGCGAACAAACATAAGATAGGGGAGAAACATAATCTTCTGATTATCAAAACTAAGTAACTGATAGTCAATACTAAGGTACTGATGGAAAAGATCAAACTACTCATAATGAAGACTAATTTAACGATAGTAAACATCTTCTTATTGAATTCACATCTGAAATTAAATCAAATCCAGAAATCAGTCATGAAACAAACGCCACAAATTATCCACTAACACCACCAATCTTTAACAATTACGATAAGAATCAAAACGCATATTACGTTACCGCGTTTAAATTACAAGCTAAAAGTGTGGAACAACAAAAAACTGTGTTCCCGTGAGCTTTAATATAATTTGTTAATGATAAATAAACTCATAAATAGCGGTTGTGCTCGCGAATCTGTTTACAACAGATCCACATTTAAGATATCGCGCTTGCTTTGTTGCTAATCTGCTAACAAGTTTGAAACGAAAAATTTAAATCCAGCATTTTGGGGGTTATGAAGAAAAACGACAGAGTGTTGGGAAAGAGATTTTCAGTTCTATGAGAAATGTTTGTTTTTAGTTTTTGCACATTTAATATTCTACTTATTAATAAATACTTTTGGCTTTTGTTAGGGTTCTTTAAAGAAAAATAATTAAGTTTGTGAAGTGAGCAGATAGTTGCGTCCGTTAAACTATAAGATCTTACGACGTAGATGACTTTTACTACATAATTTTATTTATGCAAGTACTTTAAATTAATGTGTTTCAGTAGAACAAACAAGACTTTAATCGATAGTCTAATCAGATAACAATGTTAGCATAGAAATTACGAACTTGGCGGTTTATTTAATTATTGATGATTAGCGTTTCATGGCGAGTTTGACGTTAGATTAAAACTTACATATCTAAGATAGTGACTAAAAGTCAGTAGAGTACCTTTATTTTTCAGTACTTCATCATTATTATCATTGGCAGCCTTGCCACTGCCTATAGACCTCCTCTCTTTTGTGCCATGCGCCATGGTCTCATCCAGGTGTTCTCTGCGATCTTCTGTAGGTCACCCAACTGGCTAGTACTCTGCCGGCGCTCCTTCTACCGCTATTATATATAACTATTCCATTAAGGCTCTGCTCCAGCTGCCATCACATCGTCTAGCCAAATGAACTACCCACTCTCCTCTTTAGAGCCACTACGCATAGTGCTTAGTAGTTTTCAGTAAAAAGCAGAATGTTAAATATGTCGTTTTGAGGACTAATTACATATTAAATAATGTAACTGCATTGTAACTATACTGATAGTCATAATTTCAGCCGCCTTTAACATAAGGTAGACCTCTCAACACGTTGAGGCTTTTCCTTTAACTCGAGGAATTTCGAAACTCATCCACATTTCAAATTAGGGATTCCTCCAAGACGAATTGCGGAAGCTTACCAGCCTAGCGCCCTTAAGGAATTATGCTAAGGCACGTACTCGAATGTTTTCACGTATACCCCCTCTCGTCTCGTCCCAACCCCAAAATATAATATATCCAGCAAACTTTACATATATTTGTACCGTAAATCCTCTTAATATATTGCTCTATTTTTGTTGGTACACTTAAATTTAAGGGGACGCAGCTATTTAATGAATGTTAATGTCAAGTTGCATTCACAATTGTAACGCTCGTGTTTTGTTTCGGACTGTTTTACGTGTTGGAAATAGGCTAGCAAGATTTATCTGGTTTTTAGAATGAGGTGTTGAAAGCTGTGTAAAGTAGAGGTGGACCTTCGATCTTAGTAGGTAACACCGTTCGGTAGAATACCAAATCTATATACCTAATTATACATGAAGCAAAAACTTTGTACCCCTTTTTACGAAAATTACAGGGGCCGGAAGAGTATGAAATTTGGCACAGTTAATGTTTATATAAAGAAGGATTGCCGACAGCCATTTTTTTCATAATGCATCAGAAAAATATGATTAAGTTTTAAATGAATTATTGTCGAATTTTGACCACTAGGCGACTCAGTTCTCATAAAAACTCAACGATTGTCAATATAACTTTGAATATGATATTTTAATATAAAAAATTTGATATTCAAAAGAACCTTTAAAATTGTGTGCGTTATTATTTCACACAAAATAATTAAAAACAAACACCATTAATAACCGCAATATACGTCGACTTTTTCAGTACCAAAGCCAAAGTCTGTTCTGTATAAAAATTTCAAGAAAAATTGAGATAAACCGCTCCCGGGCAAGACGGATCGCAGACAATTCGTAATGTGAAAATGGCCAGGGTTCGCCGTATTTGACATCCCGGATAAATTGATATTTATAAGTCGAAGGGCCAAGGATACGTTTAAAGGGATTCCCTTTATTGCCGTATCGCGTAAGGATGGTTCCTGTCTTGCCTGAGGTTATTTTGAAATATACCAAGTTAACTTGAAAACGTCGAAGGTATATTTATTGGTCGGGAGTAGGAATTATCGCAGCGGTCGGAAGTCGGGGAAGCCATTATTATCGTTTTTATTGGTATAATATTTAATTTTGGGCCTTTAGCTAGTCCATAGTGATACTAGGCACATATAAATCGGAAAATTATTTAGTTTAGGATTAGGTTGGAGGTAATGAGGGCATTCTGAAGCACTAGACTGAGTTTTGGTCGTTGTATCTTATCTACTAGAATATTAAAAAAGATTTTTATTGATTTGATGAAACTGCAATTTTCATGGCGTTAATAGATAAAAATACTAAAATAAATAAACATAATCAGTCTATATTGTTCCCACTGCTGGTACTCGAGCCTCTGTACAGACAAGAAAATTAATGGTCGTCAAATAGACACCCTCATTTTGCCGGGTTATAGCCAATTCATACAACTGACAAAGATGACAGGTAACAGAAGGCCAATTCTCGTAATTAAAAACGTTCAAAATGTTGTCTTAATCTCATCTCAGCGACAATCAAATGTCGAAAACTTGCTATAAATGTATGGAAATTTTGAGATATATTTTTGACAGATTGCGACAGAGATCAGAAGTTCTTATAATTACGAGAATTGCCTCTCTGGTATTTCGGTTGACAGTAAATTTGCACTTCCAATGGAGTAACTTTCAGCCACAGCTATATATTCCACATTTTTCTTAGTGATTTACATAAGCTTCATTTCTAATCTAAAAAACCTAAGTCCATAGGCAGTATACAAAGTGTTTGTATCTCAGAATTAGTTCATTTATTTATGCGACCGCCCTGTCCCAGGATAAGATCGGGGTAGTGTTTTGTGTGTAAATCAGGCAATGTTGACGCATGCGCGGCAAACACTAGGCTAGGACATAAATTATTGGAGACTTCATTTGTTTTATTGTGTGCCGGACTTTTTAGGTAATTAATTTGATCTAATTAAGGCATGTTAAATGGAAGAGAAATATGGTGTGACTTGTGATTCATTTAGTAAGGTTTAGTTAATAGTTCATTGCACTTCTCTTTATAGGTGAAGTTTACAGGAAGTGGGTTTATTAATTTGAGCGAATCAGTTGATTTTGTTACCTCTCTGTGTATTTATCGGCAACAAGCCGTCTATATTTTTAAAGTAAATGGTCAAAAATGTATTGTACAGTCAACCGGACATCAGTGGTAACGCTTGCACTACGAGAACCGCCCCTATTGCTACGATGCCAAGGGGCTGTCAGTGTCAAATTGTTGCCTCTGATTTGCTGTTGACTGTACCTACTTACACACAATCCCTCTTGTGTATAAACGTAGCTTAAAGTAAAGAGACATTTAATGACGTTTGAGTCATTTAACTATGCAAGTAAGAGAAACACATCTAAGTTTTCAAGCACCGATTGCCGATTTCCGACACAGTGACTGTTCACTGTGTCGGAAATCGGCTAAAATTCCATAAACATCATCATAATCAAATACGCAAGTTATTTATCCTAAGCTTCACCGTTTACAAAACGATTCCAAGCTTAATTTACCCACGTTTTTTTTTCTAATTACACATACTAAATGTACCTACTAGTTTTCGCGAAATTCCGGTACTCGGTGGCACGTACAATAAATTATTGTGATCGGCTGCAAGTTTCAGAGGGTCAGAGGTGCTCAGGGCGGGGTGCGGGGCGGCCGGCAATTATCGGGGACGAATGTATAGAGTGCCTAGAAGTGACCTGTGAGGAATGAGGTTTAGATCTAGAATGTGCTTTAAATGAAGAATTTTGGATATAAGATATAGTTGATAAGGAAATTGAGTTACTGAAGAATGAATTCTACGAAGAATAAAATACAAAAACAATAAAATGTTTCTGATAGCTGATAATAATATACAACATGTGGTATAATTAACGCAAGACCTCATACAAGAGAATTGAGTTAAAAGCATAATACAATGACCAAAACTATTTTTTAAAGCTCTCTGTTATTATGAAAATCATTATTTTGCATTTAAAATTTGGTGTTATGGCCTTGAAATAAGATTGAATTTGCTCTATCAACGGTAGGTATGGCAAAGTACAAAATTTTTGAAAAAAAAATCGCATGTTAGTGAAATCGCTTAAGTTACGCAAGACCTCATACAAGAGAATTGAGTTAAAAGCATAATACAATGACCAAAACTATTTTTTAAAGCTCTCTGTTATTATGAAAATCATTATTTTGCATTTAAAATTTGGTGTTATGGCCTTGAAATAAGATTGAATTTGCTCTATCAACGGTAGGTATGGCAAAGTACAAAATTTTTGAAAAAAAAATCGCATGTTAGTGAAATCGCTTAAGTTCAGATTCAGTAAATTTTGAACAAACTACTTTCAGGACTTGCGTTTATTCTGTGGCGGCCATCTACAATGCCACATACGAACTACAAATCAACAACTTGAGGAACACAACAGTGAAGTGGCGCCATCTACAATGCCATATGCGAACTACACAACACAAGACTTGACATCACACCGTAACTACATCGCGCAAGCAGAGTTTACCGCGCCACCCGCATATATACAACCTCCTGACATCAACCGTCGGGCAGTTGCCCAGCAGACACAACACCCGTCTGATCGGAGGATCCTCCCTTTTCCATATGAGAGAGAGTATGAGTGAACTTTACACCCTGTTCTTCATACTTCCATAATTCTGTTATACCTTGTATAAGTAGTTTTATTCAACAGGGCACCTGACCCTGACAAAAAGCAGGTTAGTACACCTGTACCTACCTGCTTTTTGATAGCCAATCAAAACAAAATTGAAATTTTTTATAGCTACTTCGTTATATTCCAATTCAATGTGATACGCTTATAACTACAGCAGTAACTACTTAATTGATTTTTTTTTTTATTCTGACAATTTACTTGGCATTATTAAAAAGTTTTATAACACAATAAAATGTCCGTTAAAAATACAAACCTACAATCTTGTCTCAATCTTAAAACCAAACGTTTTTCGTGTCTGTACATTTAGATCTTTTAAACTACACAACGGATTTTAGTGCGATTTTTATCAATAGACAGAGTAATTCAAGAGGAAGGTTTATATGTATAATTCACCGACCTCCAGGCAGGCGAAGCCGCTAGCAAAAGCTAGTAACTTATTACCCTTACCCAAGTTACCAAAAAGGCCATCATCAGTTTGTAACTAACACACAATGAATCAGAAAAATATTGCTAATCCATTGCTTCATATGTTCTAAAAATTTGTCTTCTCAACAACGTAAATAACGCAATTAGTGTCAAAATAAAACCCATTCGTACTGTTAATGTGTTACGCATTTAGGATACTGGATATGTCGCTGAAAGTAGTCAGTGGCCTGCAGTAGTGAGACGCAAGATACCTAACGAGTAATCGCTGATGGTCGCCGCTACCCCACACCGCGGGACATTGTATATTGTATCCGAGTACAGTCGTCACTGCCCCATCCAGTCTTCGATCATCTTTGCCCCAGTAGCGTCACCCGCACACAGTAGATAAAGTAAAGGCCCGGGGCAACGTCACCCCGCGTGATTTATGCACCAACCCTTATCCAAGATTACGATGACCGCGATCCACTTGTTTAGCTTTAGACTCGCAACATCAGTGTTTGTAATTAAGTGGAGTGCGTGTGTCATGGGAACAATGCAAGAGTTATTCGTTTGGATTTAGAGAGGATTTAAGTTATACAGGAATTACTCTTAAGGTTTGGTGAAACTATACTCGTAGCTACATATAGCACTGATGACCTGGTTGAGACTCACATAGACCAGGGATGCATGGTACAAAAGGGAGGAGACCTATATCCAGCAAGATCAGTGGTTGGGACAAGGCTGCTAATAAAAATGGCGATGATGCTATGCTATAGACAAGCTTGTCCATGTTATTACATGACACTTTCCAACGAAATAAGTAGTTTTTTGTTCTCTGAAGTCATCTGATGGGATAACCATCAGCTATTCGACAGCATTCGACAGGCTATCGTATCGAAAATTGCACATTTCGATAACCTGGTTTGCGTTGCCCCAATAGCAATCAACCGTCGAAAGAATAGCGGTCATCTATTTGATTCAAACTGACAAAATTTTCGGGTTTTAGACTTGCGAACAGCGTTTCTAGGACTCCTGCAATGACAATGATTGATGTTCGATTCGGTAAAGAGGCGTATCGAATGGTTATGAATAGCTATACAGAAAGACGTAACTGATTAACCAAATCAAATTCGTCAATTTTGAAATTATTAATGACTTTACAAAACCTAACTCTTATGGTTGAATCCTATAACAAACCTGAAAGACATAAATATCTATACCCCAGACATCGTGTGTCATCAATACAAATTAAAAATGAATCAACGCCGAACTTTTCCCGACTTTCAATTCAAAACAAGAGTTATATGTTTGTATTTGATTATAGAGATCCGTAGGTATAAATTTACGAGTGTTGAGTGTTCAAAGGGTGTGTATTTATTAAAATGCTAATTTGGGCTCTCCTCCGCGGCTTTAGATACTTCGCTATCGGTCCTGCGCACGCTTTGTGTGCCACCTCCAGATTTATGCCATACGGTTGAGAGAAACTAGTGGTACTCGATCCTTTGTTGGAATCTCAGGGTGACAAAACTCACCTAAGAATTTATGGAGAAAAAAATTAAAAAAATATCATGAAATTCATGAAATAGTAACCCTTGCGGTACCTATTATGAATACTTGCAGTGACATTGTATTGGACTTCTTTTATAGTTCAGATGATCCCAAAAGATCTGTTTAAATTTCTCCATAGACAATGACGATTCTTAACTTAGGCGTTTTTGATTAGTCTTCTGTTTTTTTTTTTCCTAAAGACGTTCAGTAACCTCATTCGACAACCGATAGTACCCACACATGATACATAGCTCCCGAGTTAGGGCAGGCATACACTCGGCCATCGGTAACGCAAAATTCAATCATGGCAGATTAGAGTCCCCTTAATATTTTAATGCCTGACCACCGTCCGCTAACGGAGAATCGATCCGCTCACCCTCTGAAACAAAATATATATTTTATAACAATATATCTCATCTAGCCTAATTGGGGTCGCTTAATATGGCTTACCAACGTAAGTACATAATTTATTTCCTTCTCGGCTAAGAGTTATGTGCTGTAGGTGTATTATAAATGTACTTTATATAAAGGTGTGATTGTAATTTGATCTCCTGGATACGTGTTTGTGTATGTGGGAATTAAATTGTGTACTGGTTGTGAAAGTTGGGTGTATTTTTTTTATTTCATATATATATTATTATTAAATGCTGTGTCTTATTTTTTTTCGGTTTGTTTCAGGAGTCAAGATTTATGCAATATCACTAGCTAGTGGGACATATTTCAACTTACCATTCAAGATTTTTAGCAGCAGAGGTTTTTGGGCTATGACTGTGGTAAGATTTTTAAATCTATTCAAAGTATTATGTCCTTGGTAACTATAACATTAGGTAGACTAAAGCACTGACAGATTAAACGAACTAAATCTTAACAATTGATGTAGTTGCTCGCAAATTCAAATCAGTTAACACAATAATCAATGCAGTTTTCAGGTAAAAGCAATCAAAGACAAATACAAGACCACATCGACCGCACACAATCGAAGCAAGCGATCTCTACGCCTTAACACTGACATTAACAATACAATTAAAAAGTCCATCAATACTACACGAAAGCCAAATACACAAGTACAACCCAATATCAACTTTAACGTGAATGAAATAGGAGATACGGGAGATGCAATTGTACAATTGCAGCTCAAATGTCCCTAAGGCGACGCACGCGAACAACCAGCATCTCAATAAGTGAAAAAAACAAAAACCAAAGTTAAACTTCGTTTAACATGCAAATTTGAGAGTCGCCACGACAGAATGAGCGTCGATACTTAATTACTTCTTTAATCGTTCAATCTGGATGGTGGGTGTATGTTGGGGATGCCATACTTCGATATTTGGTAGGAAAAATTTCAGTTGAACTTGAAGGTAGTCTGTTTTTGTTGTTAAAGGTAGAATAAACGCCAGTTGAGATAAGATTGTGGTTCTGGGAATCTAAGATTGAAAGGTATATATGTCACCGTGAAATTGTTAATACCGTAAGATTTTAATCTGTATCGCGAGATTGTGAATTGTCGAAAGATTGTGAACCGTAACATACTGCCTACAATTTAAGGAATTATTTTTCGCTAGATTATAATCTATCGAAGTGAAATCGTCAAATTGTGCACTGGTATCAACAATTACTGTTATCAACAACCTTGCACTGTTACTAAATAGTCAAGTAACTGCAACTAACTTAGAAGTAGCGCTCGCTCGGCTCGCGCGCGGTTTGTCGCAATTCTAACCTAACCTAAAATATTCGGTCGGTAAGCAGTATGGTGCAGTTCACAATTTATCGACAGTTTATAATCTCGCGAGATAGATTATAAACTAACGGTGTTCACAATCATACGGTGACATTTACATATTAAAATCAACTATGAAGCTGAAGGTGAAAGAAGACCAAATCAATATGTTCTAAGTCATTCTCCAAATAATATAGAGAAAGAATACTTTAAAGGACCTAAAGGGAAAGATCGAGTAGTAGTACAAGACAAAAGTCGTCTTCATAAATATAACTTAACATAACATGACGCCTTTGTATTCCCGTATAGATTGCGCAGGGGTGCACTTCTTCTTTTTCTTAGGGTGTCGATAGCAATCTATATACAGCCTAGATTTTGGCTACAAGCTTAACACTTTGCAACTCCTCTAGTGTGCAGACATCAGGACACGCTGGACACGAAATTAAGTGCTACATTGTTTGTGGAGCAGTACCAGATTTACAGTCTAGGGCGCAATCATCTGTGAACCACCTGAGCGGGTTTTCTTTGCTTTGGCCTACCTGAGTCCGAAGTCTATTTAAAGACTTCCAGGTAAGCCAATCATGTGGATGTACTTATTAGTGCAAACATATTTGCCAGGTTTGATTAGGTCCCATGAAAAAGGGGGCGAAACTATTGCCATCAACAGACTTCGGACTGACTGAGAAACTGTAAAAGGAAAATCCAATAAAACTTTGCCCCACACAGAAATCGAACCAAAAACTTAATACTCAGTACTAGACCGACCGCAGCAGTTTGTTTATGAAACGAAAGGTTTAATATCCCATTAGCTTTTAAATATATCATGGCAGCTTTTAAATATACCACAAATTTGGTTCAAGCAGCGTTCCTGCGCTGTCCGCTGTCACGTGCTCAGTACACCAGTAGCCTGCAGTTTCAAGTGATACCACTTTTTGTACCTGTGTAGGCTGTAGAAACGCAATAAAGAATGCACATATTGGTAGTTAGTAGTTGCAGTCTATCATCCAGTTTGGAAAAATGAAGAAATGTTTTTATTTGGGCTTAAGTAAATTCAAGGGATTGACAATAAAAGAGAGGCCTTTACCTAGCACTGGGTCCAGGCGAACATCAACCACTGCGCCACTGCTCAGGATCTGTTGCTCCAGAGCATGGCACAGTGGTCGATTAATATCGCCGTGGTCGCTGAGCCGTAATTTTTCCTGCCCAGAGATGACTGGGTGGAGGACCTGAGCGGCTCAGTGACCCTAATTTCGTCGGCCGCCACCGGTACCCCGGCTCTCGAGGGGGTCCAGAGGGGAAGGGGTTGCGTAGCAGCACGGTTCGGGGAGATTGCAGTGGTAGGGGTGTACTTCTCCCCGAGCCGAACTCTCGCCGAGTTCCACAACTCCCTTGCGGAATTGAGAGATGTCGTCGTCGGGTTTCGTTCCCTCCCCGTACTCGTCTGGGTGAACTTGGCAGATCATTTCCCAGCAGAGCAAAATATAATGTGAGTTCTATTTGCACGCGCATGAGTTCTGGAGTTCCTTATACTTAAAAAAATTGTTCAGGCGTTTTTGCCTGAAAAAAGGTCGAATGAAAATATGCTCTGCCAACATCCGTTAGCAGATCATTTTTTCCAAAATTACAATTTTAAAACTGATTTAGGCACACAGTGGTGAATTCTATAGTTCCTAATACTTTTCCGGAATGGTTCTGCCGACCTAAGTCATGAAATAAATAAAAAAGAAAATGGTACCCGCTACAAGAAAAAGAAAATAATTTTGTTAAAAGACGCGCCTGGTAAATTCGTAGCTTTTCGTATATTTTATGGACTAAGTTTAGTAGCAGTCAAGACCCCCGGGAACAGAAAAAAACTAAATAAACGCAGTTGTCACTATAAATTATGAGCAGAGCCTTATGAAAAAGAAATCTAGATTTCATTGAGTGATTAAGTTGGTATGATAAAAAAAGTTTGACTACAACTGAGGAGTTAAAACTCCACGTTTCATGTTGCAACTATAAAATAATGATACTAAAACAGGCAAAAGTAACCCAGAACTCTCTGACTCAGGTATCAGCAGAGCCAACCAAGCCCGCCAGCACTGGCCCGAGCACTTGCCGCCAGCACTGGCCCGAGCACTTGCCGCCAGCGCTGGCCCGAGTACTTGCCGCCAGTATTGGCCCGAGCACTTGCCGCGAGCACTGGCCCGAGCACTTGCCCGAGCACTTGCCGCCAGAACTGGCCCGAGCACTTGCCGCCAACACTGGCCCGAGCACTTGCCCGAGCACTTGCTGCCAGAACTGGCCCGAGCACTTGCCGCCAGCACTGGCCCAGGCACTTGCCCGAGCACTTGCCGCCAGAACTGGCCCGAGCACTTGCCGCCAGCACTGGCCCGAGCACTTGCCCGAGCACTTGCCGCCAGCACTGGCCCGAGCACTTGCCGCCAGCATTAGCCGCTAGCATAGGCCGCCAGCCATCACAAATAAATGATTTCTATTATTTTTAGTTAATCCCTCAAGTTGGTAAATTTTTGTCAATAGTTCGTTGTTTAAATTTAGTGTGCTTGCATTGGTGCAGAAAAGGTCAATACCATCTTTACAACAAATTTCGTTAAAACTGCGACTGGCTCTATGAAAGCATGCATTACGCCTATAATTAGTGTTTGAACTACTGTGTGTGTGTGTGTGTGGGTACTTGTAGAAGTGGTCGCTGTCGCAGGCCCATTTGATTAGTGCGTAATTTTGAAAAAAGTTCAGGACAGTTCTTTTTATTTGAGTGGGAAATCATCAAATGACTTCTCCCGGTCTGGGTGGAGCAGGAGGGCGTGTCAGACTTTTACTAACTGAAAAACATCCGTGTTTCCCTCAGTTGCCTGTGTGCCAGGGGCCGCGGTATCTCTTTCAAACAACCCGTGCCCCTGGCAGGCATCGGCCCTTGCGGGCCCCATCAGTTGTTGCTGACATCTCTTTGAGGTGCGCGTGGAACGTAACGCGCCGTCGACCCGGGCTTGGTCCTTACCGGACAGCGAGCTACCCGTTACTCGCCGTCTACAAGTCCGCGCCTACGGTGGCCGGGAATCAGCCTGGGATTACCGACGCCCAGGGCGTCTCCTGCGATGGCTACGGTCGTGAGGACACAAGTACTGCCTCTCCCTCACGTGCGCCGCTTCCCTCTTTGCGAGCATCACTGCTTCGCTGAAGGAAGCGACTGCTAGCCATGCACTCTCGGTCCGTATCATGGCCTGGATCAGGGCCGGACGTGAGGATCGCCGCCGGCGATCGCCTCCATGAGGACACGGCGGTGCTCAAGCCGGACAGACCTCCTCCGTATGCTCCAACGTGTCCTCAGGGAAGTTTAGGACAGTCATTTGAACCTTTTGATCCATCTTTCTTCTCCGGGTGGGTTTCTTCCTTTCTTTTTGAGTTTTTCTGTCTTAAATATTTACCCATGCTCTGCTGATACCTGAGTCAGAATTCTTGGATTCATTTGCATGTTTTTGGATAGGTACCTATTTTAATGGTGCATAAAAAACCGTGGAGTTCCGCTCCTGAGTGTTACTCACATTTTCTTTTTATCCATCTTTAATACCACTGATTAAAATCCTGATTATAAACTATCCTATATCTTTACCCATGCTCTGCTGATACTTGAGTCAGAGTTCTGGGATTAATTTTGCCTGTTTTAGTATCATTATTTTATAGTTGCAACATGAAACGTGGAGTTTTAACTCCTCAGTTGTAGTCAAACTTTTTTTATCATACCAACTTAATCACTCAATGAAATCTAGATTTCTTTTTCATAAGGCTCTGCTGATAATTTATAGAGACAACTGCGTTTATTTCGTTTTTTTCTGTTCCCGGGGGTCTTGACTGCTACTAAACTTAGTCCATAGAATATACGAAAAGCTACAAATTTACCAGGCGCCTCTTTTAACAAAATGATTTTCTTTTTCTTGTAGATTTTATTTTTTATTTTTTCATGACTTAGGTCGGCAAAAGTATTCCGGAAAAGTATTAGGAACTATAGAACTCACCACTGTGTACCTAAATCAGTTTTAAAATTGTAATTTTGGAAAAAATTATCTGCTAACGGAAGTTGGCAGAGCATATTTTCATTCCACCTTTTTTTAGGCAAAAACACCTGAACAATTTTTTTAAGTATAAGGAACTCCAGAACTCATGCGCATGCGAATAGAACTCACATTATATTTTGCTCTGCTGGGAAATGATCTGCCAAGTTCACCCACATGTACTCGTCCTCGGGGACTTCAATGCCAAGAACTTGGCTTCGGGTTCCCGGTTGATGGATATGCGGGGTAGGATGGTGGAGGACTGGGCTTTAGAGGTGGGCCTGGTCGTCCTAAACCGGGGTTCTGTCGCCACGTGTGTGCAGATGCGGGGTGAGTCGGTGGTGGACATTTCATTCGCCAGCCCCGCTCTGTCGCCGCGTGTCGTCGACTGGCGCGTCGTGGAGGGGGTGGCGACGTATTCCGACCACCGATATATCCGGTTTCACGTCTCCGCCCAGACCTCGAGCGCACCGGTCCAACGGGACCCATGTGGTCCGCGGTGAGCGCTGAAGCGGCTGGACCGGTAGCTCCTCCTGGAAGCCTCGATCATGCAGGCCTGGGTGTCACCACCAAACAGACCTGCCGACATCAACGACGAGGCGGATTGGTTTCGGGAGGCTATGTCCAAGGTATGCGACGTGGCAATGCCCCAGGTCCAGCCAGGACGCGCTTCACGCCAGGTGTACTGATGGTCGCCGGAGCTCACAGCTCTGCGCGAGGCGTGTGTTGCTGCGCGGTACATCTGGCACCGCAGGCTCCGTATCTACCCTCCGGAACCGGAAGCCATTCAGGCGGAGCTGTACCGAGGGGTACCGAGCGGCGAAGACCGCCCTCCGAGCGGAGATCCTGTGGGCCAGGTTACTGACCCGCGAGGAGTTGCTGGAGACTCTGAACAAAGACCCGTGGGGACGCCCCTACAAAATGATGCGGGAGAAAATCGACCCGTGAGCTCCCCCGCTGACCCAGAGTCTCCGGCCTCAGCTCGTGCAGAACGTGGTGAGCGCTCTGTTTCCCTCGCGAGGACATTGAGGCGCTAACAAGGCGCAAGGGGCGTCCACCGTGGAGCGCCCCTTGCGGAATTCCAAACTGGCTATCTGCCAAGTCCGACCCCACCCGCACCAGCCGCTCGATGAGGTGGTCTGCAATTTCTCTTTCAAAGAGCTTCCATAGGGTCATGGCCATCTGGATGATCCGGGGATACCGCACGATCTCTGGTGAGGCGGCGGGCCTCCTTGCCGGATTGCCGCCATGGGATCTGAAGGCAAAGGTCCTCGCGCACACTTGGGAGTGGCGCGAGGAGGCCAAACGCCGGGGCGTAACTCCGCTGCCGTGGGAAATCGCGGCACGATGGACAGAGCTCCGGCAAGATCTCATGGCGACGTGGAGAGTGCGATTGTCGTAACCCAGTGCTGGGCACGCCACGATTGCGGCGGTAAGTTCCCTCTTTGAGGAGTGGCTTGAGAGACGGCATGGCGTCCTCACATTCTGCCTGACACAGGTCCTCACCGGACACGGCTATTTTGAGAGGTTGCTGTTTCGCATAAGGCGGGAGGAAACGCCCGGGTGTTTCCATTGCGAAGATTGCCCTGAGGACACGGTGGAGAACACAGTGGAGGTCTGCCCGGCTTGGGCGGAGCATCGCCGTGTCCTCATGGAGGCGATCGGAAGCGGCGATCTCTCGCGTCCGGCCCTGGTCCAGGCCATGGTACGGAGCGAGAGTGCATGGCTAGCAGTCACCTCCTTCAACGAAGCAGTTATGCTCGCAAAAAGGGAGGCGGCGCACGTGAGGGAGATGCAGTACATGCCGCACAGTCACAGCCGTGACCTTCGCAGGAGACGCCCTGGGCGTAGGGCATCCCAGGCTGATTCCCGGCCACCGTAAGCACGAGCTTGCGGACGGCGTGTAATGGGTAGCTCGCTGTCCGGTAAGGACCAAGCCTGGGTCGACGGCGCGTTGTGTTCCACGCGCGCCTCAAAGAGATGTCAGCAGCAACTGATGGGGCCCGCAAGGGCCTATGCCTGCCAGGGGTGGGGGTTGTTCGAAAGAGATACCGCAGCCCCTGGCATACAGGCAACTGAGGGAACACGGGTGGGTTTTAGTCAGTAAAAGTCTGACACGCCCTCCCAGCTCCACCTAGAGCGGGAGAAGTAATTTGATGATTTGCCACCCAAAAATAAAAAGGGTTAGTATGTGACTTTATGGTGGTCATGATGATGATGATGATGATGATGACGATGATGATGATGATCTTGATGATGATGATGATGATGATGATGAAGAAGTAAATTTAAGCAAGTCGACGATGATGGTTGCAGTTTCTTTTATTTATGCTTAAAACTACCCAGTTTAACATTCTTTGAGTCCGTGTCAGTTATCTGACATTAAGAGCCTTCTCCCCACGCGGGCTGGCAATGGCGCAGTTATGGCGGTTTTTCGTGATTATTTAAACAAAAGTAAACATTTTTTTCAGCCATACACTAGATCGTTGGTATTTTCAAGATTGTATGCTATTTTTTTACATTTATTTTGGTATTTACTTATAAAAATCGACATACCGTCAATTATTTTCTATTTGCATTACTTAGTACGATTAAATGTTTTTATTAAAGGGTACATGTTAAAAATAATTATAAATACCAACGATCTAGTGCTTGGCTGAAAAAAAAAGGTAATTTTGTTTGTATTTAATCAAATAATCACGAAAAACTACTATAAATGCGCTGTTTCCAGTCCACGTGGAATGAATGCTCTTAAAAATTATCTTTTTCTTCATCCGCTAGGTTCACATTTACATAATTTTTAACACCAAAATCAACAGCTACATTGTTATCCACAAAATCCTTTTCAGAAACAACTCCATTTCATTTAACGTTTAAAAATAGTACCTAACACAGATAAAATCAGGTCTTCTACTTCAGTTCCATGTTTTTCCGAACCGCGAAATCGCGTGAGAGTGCGTTTGCGACGTTTATCAGATTTGTACAAACATGTTACAAGACTACCGTGTAACAAATAAACACACACTTTATCCAGAGCGTTTGATTTACTGGTCAAGTATCTGAAGTGCGTGTATGTGGAATGAGTAAGCTTTTTGTGGAGCTCGAATTGGGTATGCGGAATCATTGTGTGAGTTATCGGATGGAGTTTAGCAAAACATTGACAAAGTTCTGAAGTTATTGATTATAATTTGTGTTGATTTAGACCTATCGTAGGGTTTCTTTCGTTAAAAATTCATTTAGTTATATTCCCCACTAGAAATTTCATTACAGGGGCGCCTATTGCGATAGTCTAGATACTTCATCATTTCGGACGAAAGACGTCCTAACAGACGTCCGACGGAATACTGGATATAGGACACCGCTACTTCATCTTCTCGATTTCGATTTCGATGGTTCTGTGCTTCTCGCCTCCTTCCTTCCTGCGCCCTTCACCAGGTCATCGATCCATCTTGTGGGGAGGCCTTCCAAAGCTACGTCTTCCAGTACGCGGTCGCCACTCCAGCCCCATTGGCCACCGTTCTGCGTGCGATGTGCCACTTATGTTTGGCGATTCTTCGGGCTATGTCGACTACCTTGGTTTAGGTAGGTACTTATTTAACTCCTATCTTAACTTATTATTTTAATTTTCATTTTTTACTTATTACGTACAAACAACACACATTATGTAACACTTTTACAAACACTTTATGTACTAGGTACTTTGTCTTTCAGTTTCAAGCTCGAAGAGGTCCTTTTCTCATATTTGGAACTTACTGGACTGTATTGTACCGGAGTGGTCCGTTTGTGGTACTATTATGTTAATACGTTCATTTTCAAAAGGTTAAAGATCCTAAAAAGTTACTTCACAAACTTTTCTGTGCTCGGAATTCCTATTATTCCAACCAAACATACTTACTTAATACATTTACCCTGGACCTAAAACATTAACTCATATTCAGGTAACTTTTGCCAAATTCACCGTACGACTAAATTTATCTAAGAACACATCCGAACTATGACAAAAGTAGTTTCAACATAAACAATAACACGTGATTAATGTAGCAGGATCGATTTATTGCTCATATTTGTAGTTTTATTGCAAGTCGCCCCGTCCCTGCGTCGAGATTTACTTCCAACGCAATTCGTATGAACGTTGCTGGTGCAATTATTGTTTGTTTTTTTTGGTAACTGCGTTTAACCGTTTAGTGTTGACTGCATTGTTGCTGTTTTTAGGGTTAATGAAAGTTATTTCTGATATTAATGCGAAGGTTTCATTTTTGTTATACACATACACTGTCTCTGCGACAGAATCTAGGTCGATTTTAGGTCGGACTGTTGTTGGGTTTTTCTATGTATTATTTCTCAGTATCAGCCTCATATGTGGGTGTACTAAGGTACACCTCTGCCCAACCCTTCGGCGTAAGAAGGCGTGATGTTTATGTTATGTTATATACCTACATAACTTAATATTAGAAGAATCATTGTAGATACTACCAACATAACTTCATTTGAAATAAGATAAGACATTTAAATAAACCTTTTTTACAGTCCGTTTAACCAATTTTGACTTCTATTCCATAGGCAAGGATGGCATTAATGGCAAAAATGTGGTAACAGTACCAACTGTTTACTGCAGATGCCATTTATCATACTACCAACGCAATAGAAGTCAAAATCAGTTGAACGGGCTGTAAAAAAGGTTAAATGTCTAATCTTATTTCAAACAGAGTATAGTTTCCTTCGACAACTCTAATTTTAGTTCTTGCAGCTACTTGCAGCTAACCGAACCAAGGTAACCATAGTCATCATCGTCATCAGCTGTTGATGGCATGACTTTTTCCCAACTTTTTTTTTAATGTAGGGTTCGACCAAGCTAAACATAATATTTTACGTAAACATAGGAGTCCAGATTTATTCATATTCCCTAATTTACGCATAAAATTTCCAGCCAATAATACAAACCGCAAATAAACTTTCGCAAAACAAACAGCCTGTACCTCTGTAACAGAGAACATCCCAGCAATTATTTTGTCTACCGAAAGAGTCTTGTCTAACTCGTGTACCTATACGGTGCCGAACTGAAAATAATCAAAACTTTGCTCATAAAAATCCAAAACAAAAATGCATTATTCATACTCGCCACTCCGCGTAACATATGACCAGTATACAAAGAACCCCATATTCTCCCTTCAAAACAAGAATACAAACGAAAAGACTCAATTCTAGGGAAAGTCGCGGTTCCACTTAATCTGGCCAAGGATACAACTCGAGCGGACATCGTGAACAAAGTATGAAACTGTCTGAAAATACATAAATATTGTATTTAGGGGACTCGTATTAGACGCGAAGTATTATGGTAGATTTGATTTGTTGGAACTATGGTAATATTCATCTATATAAAATATTGCCACACAAAACAAATTTTCATCCAGCACAAAGAATCTGAATTTTCCGTTTTGAGATCTTGGAATAAGCTAAAACATAGGCAATGAAAAGATACCTCTTGTGCCAACTGCCCTAGATCAAAGGCTGCCAAAGAGAAAATATAATTTATCTTTAAAATGAACACTCACATTTAAATTCCAAGGTTTTTTATTGTGGGTAAACCAATAATTCTTGATAGGAAAGCAACAACCTAAATATCAGGGTCATAGGAAGTAGTCTTTCATTCCTGGGTAAACTTGCTTGTAGCTATTTTGAAGTTCTAATTTATACGTATTATATATTATTATTTATATATATATTATATATATTATACGTATTTCATCTGATTATCAACTAAAACATAATTATGCCCCCTTTTTGGAGACTGAAACGATTTATTATCGCATCCAAGAGGTTCCTAGGTTTCTAAATCATGCTCAATGACACTGTCTTTTTCTATCTTATGTATGGACATATTATTACTTTAGGCCCCAAACTAAAAATGCATTAATTAAGGATGAATTACGGCAGAATCTACGGACTTCGTGCCCCCTTAAAGACGGTCCTATAGCTTCAAATTTTTGATTTTAGGATATGCCGGTATCCTCACGATATTTTTCTCCAACGTTTTGAGAGCAGCGGTAATTAACCAAATAACACAGTGTCTGTCTGAGTAAATCCATCAGTAACACAAAACAATATCTACTGACATCTGGCAGTCATGATCTTTTAAGTACGCATGTGGTCAGATGTAGATATCAAGTGCAGTACCGGTGGTAGCTGCAACTCAAATTGCATGGCTTAATAGTAATTTAATGCGGGAATTTCCTTTATGCGATGACCGCTATCTTAAAGCTTTGCCAACTGACTAAATGAGAGATTCTTAAGTTTGTATTAAATTATTTTCTATAGGAGATTAATATGTAGGTTGTTTTGGTATTTTTAGAACACGAGCCAGCTCCAATTGGTTTATGGCGGTTGCAGTTCTTCTACTGGCAACTAGGTATAACTACACTGACCAAGTATTTTGTTTTAAGTTACAAAAGCATAAGATAATTGCTAACACCGAAGCCCTTTTAATGTGTTGATGAAAAAACTCTTGCTCTAGGGAATTAATGATTTTATGAGGGTCTCAGAAAGAAAACTGCCCTATTAAATTGGAATATTACTGATTTTTTACTCTTGAAAATAATTGATTAATTTAAATATTTAATGTAGACATTGTCTCGTTCACGTCCCGCATATTATATCTGCGAAAACTACTTCTTTTGTCATCAAAAAAAAAAATACATTCCTCAAGATGAAACCGCAAATCCTGACGCTGTAAACGTGGCGGAACTCTAGCTAACGCATATATTATTTGGAATCATCAATACAACGATGAACAAGATAAATCTGTGTTTACTAATAATACCTAAGTAAGATTGAATGTTTGTTATTTGTATTAAATGATTCGTTTGGAAAGTGCAAATCCGATATTCTAGTCGTCCGCTGGCGTCTGCATTGCCGTTCTTGGCTTGGATTTATTCGAAATTCGAACTCTATCAAAGAAAAAGTTGTAACTCCCTGGCAACCCGCTAGGCGCCGTGACATCCCCTCCAGAGTTAGGGAGCTTTCATACTGGAGGTGAAAATACGATGATTTAAATAGTGCGGGTAATTTTTAAAAATGTTGTGGAGATGGAAAAATTAGGAACAATTTTGGGGAAATAACATCTGGAGTTACATGAACAATATTTTGTTATAGCTAGTTAAAGAAGCCATATTTTCTTAATCAGATTTTTTATTGGTAAGTAAAATTGAGTCTAGTAGGTTTTGAAGTTTTGGGTGAGACAGCTGATATTTTTTTCGCTATTACGTTGTTGGTTCCATGGGAGCAAGTTCTTCATTTTGATAGTCTGTACCACACTCTTAAATATGAACAAACATTTCTGATACACGCTGTACATTCCTTTTCCGACTCTTTCCTTCAGACATTTTGACTACTTTCGTTTTTATTGTTGTTTTTTTTTTCGTTTGTTATGCACAATATTTGAACGCAGGTTGCTAAGTAATAACAACCGCACGGGTAGAATGATCAGGTTAAGCTACGCTTGCCGTGGTTGGTCCGTGGATGGGTGACCATCCATACCAAGACCTCTGCGTACCTCGGAAAGCACGTTAAGCCGTTGGTCCCGGATGCCATTCATAGAAGTTTGACAGTCGTTATGGGTCGTCAGGAGCAGAACAGGATGACGTAATGTTACTGTCCATGGGCCTTCCCCATAATATGACAGTCGTAAACGATCTAACTATGGTGCCTTATTAATGAACTCAGAATTTAATTGTTTTCGTTTTATTGTGCCACCTTATTAATTTTTCGTTTCGGATACAAACAGGATAAATTAGGATATCGTTATTGTTTTTGTACCAGGAAATTATTTAACCTGTCTACCTTCAAATAACTCATGACCACACCCATCTTTAGTAAGAGGATAAATACCCACCTACGTTTCTAAGAAAAGCCACAAATTTGGGACTTTCCCTTTTTTTTTTGGTGGGAAATCATCAAATAACTTCTCCCGCTCTGAGTGGAGCGGGAGGGCGTGTCACACTTTTACTGACTAAAACCCACCCGTGTTCCCTCAGTTGCCTGTGTGCCAGGGGCCACGGTATCTCTTTCGAACAACCCGCACCCCTGGCCTGGACTTTCCCTCATTTCTCAGTCCGCATGAAAGCACATATTTTTTTCATAATTCATAGTTTAAATGAAAACTGTGAAAACAGAGGAAAGTTCACAATATTCAGGATATTCTGAGTCTTGACGACAGAATTCTGTAAAGACTTACTTCTCGACATAGGGACAGAAGCATCATTATCTATCTAGACTTTTTCCAACTATGTTGGGGTTGCCTTCCAGGCTTACTGGATGCAGCTGAATACTAGTATTTTACTTAAAGTAACAGGATACCCCTTGGTGTCAGACTTTTGGGCTTGGGACTACCCGTGTCTAACGAATGTCAATGAGACCACTGACTGATCGTTGTGTACTTATAAATATGGTCAGAATACACTCTATTAAATTTTTAAAGTAGTAAAGACAGTGTAAAGTCCTCTTCACACGTAGTCTTGGTCGTATTCTGGCATGCAGGCATCTGTTTAATACACTGTCAATTGCAACGTAGCTATTTGTCGATTTAAGTGCCTCGCTCGTATATCTCGCCTGAAATATACACTGTTGCAGTGTTCAAAACCACTTTCAGGATATTTGATATTGATAGTGAGAAGTATCAAGACAATTTATATTTTTAATAAAATAATATATTATGGATTTTTCATTTTCGATAGGGTAGATAACATTTTCCTGAACTTATAACTTCGTTAGTATATAATGGTGATTGGCACTTGCTTCTACAACAATAATTGACATTGATACTGGTAATAATAAAATATAAATATATGATTCGGCGAATAGTTTAGCGAAGAGTAGCTTCATAGGTTTTGTGATGGGACAGGATCAGCCCTCTTCCTAACAAACAATTCAAGCATGTGAACTCACACATACATAGACACACACAACACTCACATACACAGATATACATACACTGACAAACATACATACTTTCGCGCAAAAGAAGAATGTCGTATTTTTTTCTTGCTTTAGAAGTACATGTTTTTCAAGTACAAAGTCTCTTTTATGTTGTCTTGCATGACGGGAGAACACTGTCTCCACTAACTATAACTACAGCAGGAGTCAGAGAAATCGATTAAAAATTCTGTCAATAAATAACTTCTGACTTTGTATTTTTAAGTTCAGTCGTACTTTCAACTTTGTATGAGGTAAGTACAATGTTACATGTGGAACATAGTTAAACACATCTATTTATTTAAGCTCGATTTGGCTAGTTAGTCAGGTTCACTAACAGTGAATGGCCGTGTGAAATTATACCGTGAAATATTAAAGTAAAAACACATTCATCTTCATAATCTCACCTGGCTTAAGGTAAGACCGGCTTTACCTAAATCTCGGCTTTAATATCGGTATTAAAATTGATATAAAAAGACAGATAATCTGACTGACCTTAAAGGTGGTCAGTTAGATTATGTATATTTTTAACACACTTTTATTATTCTGAATGAAACCATCACATATAGCTTTTTCTATTCAAAAAGCTTGCGGTACCTGCTGTCATGTTAAATGGATAAATGATTTTATTTCTGAAAGTAAGTTTGCACAAATTTTACACTTCATTCTTAAAATTATATGAGGCGGGTCTTTCCTATCGGACTACTCTGTGAAGAAAGGCCGAAACAAACACAAAGGTCACAGTCATTTTTAAAACCCAGAGATAATCTTGGTCAGATCATATGAAGACCATGTAGATTCATGTCTGTAATGGTATTTTGAGGAAGAACCACACAGATTGAGTACAGTAATGATGATGAATAAAATCCGATCGACCATTACAAAATTCTTAAGACTCAATTGCTTAAGAGCTACCAGAAGATCTAGTCCATAAAAAAATTTATACACAACAGCGATTATATTATAGTCGTTACATTATCAGGTAGTTAGTATGTCTATTGTCAAGTAATCTTCGTGAAGAAATATACCTATAATCCTACAAATCCTACCTAATATTATAAATGTGAAAGTTTGGATGTTTACATGTTTGGATGTTTGTTACTCAAACACACAAAAACGGCTGTACGGATTTGGTTTTTTGGCACACATATAGATTATAACCTGGATTAATACAAAGAATACTTTTTATCCGGGTAGTACGTTCCCTTGGGTTAATTATTGACCTCCACGCGGGCGAAGCCGCTGGCAAAAACTAGTCAGCCTATAATGTTTGCACTGCTGGAAGTCCGGAACATTGAACTTTCCTCCTTCCAAAAAACGGGAAGATTTGAACCTACTCAAGTCTGTATATACGTGATAAACTGTATTTCTGCATCACAATCCTTTCAAGAAACATGTATGTAGTATTTATTTCAATGAATAATGAATGTTTACCTAATCGTCAGTTTTTAATCGGACCGTGGATTCGGTAAACATGTTTACGTTCTATATTCTGGCTATATTTTTATTTTTCCGTCGAGGTATTCTCGCTGCTATGTAGCTTAGCCAGCATGATGATATGTAAGAATACTAGATGTGCTAGTTTCAGAAGCTGTACCAATATCTTGCCTATCCAGGCTAATCCATGGTAAAAAAACAAGGTGTCGTTTTTCGGGAATGACAGATGACACATGCTTACGTAATTATGCAGTTGTCACATTATATGAACAAAACGCGAAATTGTGCACAAAAAAACCACTCTGTACAATTTTTGTTAAGCATTTAACCAATCATTAGTTGCGTCTCTTTCGCACTGAAACACGTATTAGTTACGGTGACGTTCATGAAAGTGTCCCCAGAGACTTACAGGTTTAGTTATTAATTAAATTATTATTCTAATCCAACAAAACAATTCAATTTAAACATTTAGGTACCAACATTATTGTTAAAACCTTATTGTTTTATAGAATTCGGGCCGGTAATAAACGTGGTTGGAGAGTTATTTTAACACACTACTAGTAACACATTAGTGATGACGTAGCTTGTGGGACGTCACGTGACCACTGTGTCTAAGAAAGCTATACCTGGCGAAATATATAATTATACTATGCTAAAATCATAGACGTCAGAACGTACCCGAAGAAAATTTACTTTCCCAAATTTTTGTTTTGTAAACTAGAACCTGCAATTTTTTTATTGTATAAGTGAAATATTTTAAATGCATAATGGAAAGCAGTGCAGTGTAGTGTGAAATTTAAAAAAGTATCTTTAATAAATCTACAAATTGATACGATTTTAGTAGTTTTCTCCAATTTGCAAATCATGTTATGATGCACACCTGCCAACTGGTTGAGTAGGTGTTTCACTATTGAAAAAGTGCCAACCACGCTCCATCACACAACTCAACTATACCCTTACCGCTTCCAGTAGTTCTATACAGCGCACGAGTGGCGACCGGTCGACGTATTTCAGCTGTTTCTCTCCTGAAATATATTCGTTTTTGGTCGCTCTTTTCATGAGCTCGCTGAATGTAGCCTGGTCTATTCATCCTGTGGCCCCGCGACGGATTTTTATGGGGGTTTAACGCGAATTATATTTGCTTCAACTGTGTTTCGAATAAATAGCCGTGAATCTATAGCTTGATAAGTGAGGGTCTTCCTTTGTTTTTGGTGTAATTATTTGTTTGGTATGGAAATGGATAAAGAATTGGTTCTGATATTTTTGTGTGGAAAATAAGGTCAGTTAAGTAAAGAGTGATCGCTAGGTAAAACATTTATTTTGTTTTAATCAATAGTTGATGTCATACCTATCGCTGCCCGTCCAAAATAACTGTTTTATTTTTAAGCTTTTCTCCAAGACGTCTTTAAATTCCCTAAAAAAGAACTTTAGTAGAAAACACAAATACATATCGTGGTACGTAATCGTCCTACTTACAAGAAAGAAAGAAAGAAAGAAAAAACGTTTATTTGCGGTAAACATGACGCAAAAACCAGGAACACAAAAAATAATAAAAAAAAGGTTGAGGGAAACATGCGCCACATCCACACAAAACGGCTATCGCTCAGCATTTTGCTGCAACTCTATGCAAGACAGAGCCCCAGCGCTGGTTTTCAGCGACAACCGGCTTTGACGTAATGACGTCGCCCGGTGCATCAAACAATTAACATCGGACTTATAGAAAATTAATATAACTAATGTGAATGTGATAGAAATTATACAAGACTATTAAAATTAAAAAATAAATAAAAAAATATGAAAAGGAAATAGACAAAAGTGCTACGAGAATATCATCCTCAATAAACATTTTACTCTTTATGTAGTGGCAACATTGGCTTACATTCAATTATTGCACAAAACTTCCAGTTTGTATCCTAGACAATACAAATGCCCACAGCCAAACATCTGCCTAAGCACATCATTAAACAATTACCCACAATACTTGGTCTTCCCGACCGCAGTATTTCGGTGACTTGGCAAATAAGTCTAGCACTTAGTTTCGAGACGAGGTGGTTTCTTTAGTGCACTTTAATGACTTACCCTGACCACCTAACCTGCGGTCCCAGCATCATTGCTGTTACTGGGAATTGTCTTAGTTTGGTGGACTTGGTGCACTTTACCATACGTAATAGAATTTGGAAACTGGTAAGGTAATGTTTTATGGAAGATTTTAGGTGCTTACTAGGTTTAATAACTTAAAACTTAGGATTCAAATTGAAGAACATCCCTTACAACTTATCGATATTTACTTTTCTGGTTTCCTTTGCAGAGCGTGCTTAATTAATTATATGTACCAATAGGTAGGCATAGCTTTTAAACATGATTTATAACTATTTTACAAAAATAAATATTATTTGTCATTCATGGCAAAGATGACTGCAAGCAAAACGAAGTAAGCTGTAACGCGTAGACAAGTTACGTTGATCCGGACCTTAATTCGTTGTATTAAGATTGGGGTCATCTGTGACACGATGACCTCATAGCCTCAACCGGAATTATTGCGGTTAAAAGAAAACCTGATTTTCGCAATTTGATTTTATCGGTGTAACAAAAAGATGCCGCTTCAGAAAAAGAGATGGGATTCCAAGGACCACCAAGTTACTCATCATCTTTTCAAGTTTACTTTATGACTTGGTACAAAAACACACACTGCTCACATCTTTTACATTTTTATAACAAAAAACCTTCTAGTTACCTACAACGTAACCTCCGTAAGTAATCCAGAAATTTATTAGCATTTGGGAGAATAAATTACAACGCTAGGATTTTCGCGTATCGCTAAAATGTAATTGCCAATATTTAACAGAAGCGCTACGCAATATTTCTAAAATAAAATCCGTATGTAGCTCAGAATTGCCTTCGACTGACATAGCTAACACATTATTGGGACCCCTTTAGCGGGCATTAAGTATTCCAGTCCTTATTTTTGTTTCGTCATTTATTACAAATAGCTGGAGAGCTTTATTAAGATTCTCAGTAGCAGTATTATAATTTATTGTGCATTGCGCCCGGGCCAACTCGACGACGATAATTTTTTATGGTAAATTGTTGCTAATGACCTAGTTATTTACCTGAATGGTACATAATTGTGACCTTTGACATCTGGTGTAAGTGCAGGCTCTAAACAGATTTTAAGTTTTAAAAAAAAGTAATTAATGAACATTTTGGTAGATTTTCTTTATAGTTTTAATACAAGGTAACAGGGACATAGACGGGCAACCTGTAACCATGGATTCAGTAAATACATGATTCTCCAAACCTCCCTGATATAAATGTTTTCAGCGGCTATTTAAAAAAAAATAGCTTTTCCATACATTTTGACCGCGTGGCACGTTGTAATAAACAGCATTTTTTTTTAAATAACCGACTTAAAATTTAAATTTATATAAAGGACTCATATATTTGGCTTAGGTTTTGCACATTTGATGTCTCGTATAAAGGTACCAATTAGTATCACCAGCTCTATTTTTCGTCTGACTTCGAAATATGTACCTTTTCAATATTTTCGATTTTTTAATATTATTGACATGTAACGCTCTCGCTCCGCCCAGAAAAAAAATGTGCTTGTTTAAACCTACTTACATTAAGTAAAAGTAGCACACGTATTTAGGTACGTTTCTCCTCATCTACATTAATAAAAAACACATTCAATGGACATCGAAGAAAATAAATAAAAGAAAAACATCATTTAACACCCATTCTCGTCACCGCGCCGTCGGCAAAAGTTCTTTTGCAAAACACTTTCAAATGCACGACGCCATGCTTGCTAATTTATGAGCCATAGAAAATAAGCCCATTCTATGGTAAATGGATGAGTTCTCGTCCATTAAGTTTCATATAAACAACTAAGCTAAAAGTTATTGACGAATAGTAATTAGATGATGTAGACCATCAATCGTTTGCCTGGTGTTTTGAGCTCAACATCGTTAGTCTTGAAGTTGAAAGTACAACTGTCGATTATTTTGAAGAAGTGGTTACTGAGTTTGTTCTACCTTTATGTTTATTGATAATATTATGTTGTCAAATTAGACGTAATTTAAAGTTGCGGCCATTTTTAACCTCCGAAGCATCGCCAATGCCTTTACGCTTTGCATTTAGAGACGAAAATAATATTTTCAAGTCTACAATGTGGTCATACGATATGCCAGTAGTACCCTCTACCAGATCACAGTCCTAACATTAAAATATAATGTAGGTATGTATGGTAAAGGCTTTAATCGGACGCATTTCCTTTTTCAAATTCAATGTCAGTGTAAATTCTGTAAAAATTGTTGGTTTCTAAATCACATTCAGCTACCACGTGGGCTACCAGATGGCAGCCAACTTAACAATAAAATAATAGGCCTTAGTTAGATATATTTTCTTACAAAAATTCTAAGTCTGGGGAAAATCTGTAAAAACTTTGTTTAATAAATGTCATTTATTTACCATCTAGGCTACAAGCTCACAGCTTTAGCTCTAAGTATAATTTAAATGGGTCATAGACCTTATTTAACATTTCCTTATTCAAATCCTTGTTTTTTTAAAGACATTTAGAGTTACCATCTAAGCGACAAGATCACAGCATTAGCTCTAAGAATAAAGTAAGTGGGTCATAGGATGTTTTTTGACGCATTTTCTTATTCAAATTCCAAGTCAGTAGAAATTCCCGTAAGTACACAAAATACGCGCTTTGACGTGTAGTCGCGGACACCAGCCTGCCTTACTAATACTAGTAGAAATTCTGTAAAAATCGTTGTTTTTGTAAGACAATCAGTGTTCAAGTCAGCTCTAGCCTCTAAGAGGAATGTTAAGTGTAGGTATTTAAATATCGGTGTGCGGTAGTTTTTTAAGGCACCTCTAAAAATAGATGAGTTGTAAAGCTGTCGTAAGTAACGCGTGACTTTGTTTAAGTTGGTGGAGTGTTTATTGCAATTAGTGTGGTTTACTTTCAATTGGATTGTACTGGAAAATTTGTAGAGAAATGGAATTTAAAGCAGGTATTTTGTTAAGGTCCTGAAATACAATTGATGCGTAGGTAAATAACAGGTTGGGTAATTTGCACTTGTTAATAAATTAGGTAAAACAAAGGGCAGAGGCACAAGGCAGATATGAGTGGAAACGCCACGACATAACGAGACCTTATTGGTGAAACTCTTCAGAAGAATGGCGTCATTTAGTAGGTGTGAAATTATGTATGTAAGTAATATTTTCGATAATAACTAAACGTAAGTAGAAAAAATTGGCTAGTATTACAGAAGATTGACAGAGGCTTTATTTGTATTCTTACAACAAATTTGTCTTTCTAAACCTACTGAAAATTTCGAAAACTACATAGTAATATTTGTAACTGATCTAGTTTTGCTTTCTGTAGAACAAACATATGAAAACATATAGGCTAAACACAGGGTAACTTCAGCCATCTCTCTAGCTATTAAACTTAAATCCCCCAACAATAAGCAGAAATTAAATTTTCCATTAAACTGTAAAACGTATCAGCTGTTCCAAAAAAGTTAATCACCGAAATGGGCCACCGGTGATTCACTAAAAAATTAACTCCGCATTTGCTTCTAAATAAATTTTAAATTTCACCCCGAAATTTATGACGTCATCCCGGGTGCGCGTTTGTAAAATTGTAATTGTATCTCATATTTGGGACAAAGAGAACAAAAGGTTTGTAACTATGATTAAATGCTTGGAGGTATGTGTCAGTTTTGATTTCAGTTTTGTTTTAATTTAATTGTGAAGTAATTTTTCATGCTTGAAAAATATAAAAATATAGTGCGAAGACTAAATCGAACCAAGCAGTGTAAAAAGGGTAGAAATAATAGTGACAATGACGTACTTATTAACACATGAACAAAGTGTGTATCCGACTCTAAGAAAGTGGAACAGACTTGTGTAAAGGACAATCGACACTTTTCCAAATTTTAAAATAATCATCTAGTGACAGTGAAACACTTATTAACACATGAACAAAGTGTGTATCCGAATCTAAGAAAGTGGAACAGACTTGTGTAAAGGACAATCGACACTATTCCAAGTTTTAAAATAATCATCATGTATGAAATTAACATAGATTAAAATTGCTTATTAGTCTTATAGGCTAAAAAGATTAAGAAGCGGGTTCTTTTTAATAAAGAATAAAAAAATTAAAAAAATGGTTGAAGTACATTATGCAAACAGGCTACAATATTGGTAGGTACGTACCTACAGATTTTTAAAACTTACTTAACAAGTAAGTTTGATGTGAGTGAATCATATTGTGATGTTCACTTCCATAGTGTTGCGCTATAGAAATTGAAGTGTGTTGAAACCGTACAGGGGTCAAAATGAAAGTAATTCTACTGTGACATATTCTAAAACTAAAAGACAAAAGAACAAGAAAAATAGTAACCGCTTTCGTTCTGTTATGATTATCACATGATTCCATTTACACTGAAGGACCAAAAAGACTTAGTACTACTAAAGGACCAGAAAACAATGATAAATAAAAAGAAGTCGATCTATGATTACGTAATAATACAATAGCCTACCTAACAGGTTTCAAATTAAAAATAAAATGAGGTCAACACACATGCATGCACATGAATATTTATTTCCTTAATGCTACCTAATACTAAACGGCTACCTCATTAACACTTACTCGAATAAAATAAATATGAATTCACTTAATTAAGCTCGTTCACTAACTTATGCGCAGACACAATAAATAACTTTTAGAGCATAATTTTATAGAGCATCATCTCTGAAGCGGGACATGCAAATTGAGAACGTGAAAAATAAAAGATGATAACGTTTTTATAAAGTTCCGACGGACGAGGGACGGCCGATGTGCGTTTGTGACTTTTATACGCTACGATTTTTGTGTTACACGGGACCTACCCGGTTTTTTCTTTATGGAAAAACCGGGAAAAATGCATAGACTTTTCAGTGTTTTATAGGCGGTTAAAAACAAAAAATACATTGTTTTTCGAGGATCTGGGAACTAAAGGAGCTGTAAGTAGCAGTGTGTAACTCCTAAGATTTGTTATAAAGGCTTGATGAACAAAAAAATGTCAATGATTAGGAGCTAGAAATATACATACGTACTGAATAGTTGACCTCAAAAGCGTATTTGTCCTTAGCTTATGACAACAGCAACTGGCTTTTAACGAAAATATCGGAAAGAAAGCATAGAACAATACCGAACCAAAAAGTAACGCTTCTCTTAGTTATTATGTCCATCACTCGTTTACAAAATTAATAATTTAAAGACGAGAACTTGTCAAATAAGCTCTACTTTAGCATAACTTGAGGTAACATAAAATAGACATATGTACCTGTACAAAATTATTTCATCGTACTTAGAACGAGGAGAACAGACTCCGGTTTTTTAATTTCGAATTTTAATGTTGCATTTGAGGCTGCATTGAAGTACCGTCCGGTAAGGACCAGGCCTGGGTCGACGGCGCGTTGAGTTACAAGCGCGCCTCAAAGAGTTGTCAGCAACAATGGAAGGGGTCCGCTAGGGCCAATGCCTGCCAGAGTCGCGGATTTGTTCGAAAGAGTTACCGTGGCCAGCACAGGCAACTCTGAAGGAACACGCGTGCATTTTAATCAGTAAAAGTCTGACCCACCCTCCCGCTCCGCCAAGAGCGGGAGAAGTCATTTGATGATTTCCAATCCAAAAAGAAAAAGGCTGCATTGAAGTTCACCTTTACTACTGTTAAAGCGTAGTTTGACAAGTTCTCAACTTCAAATTCTCAATTCAAAAATGCAGTCCGTTCTCCTAATTCTAATTACGACGAAATATATTTAACCTACATCGGGTGTTGTAAATGTAATTAAAAATATGAACATCACCGTCCAGCGAAGAAGCGGCGATGAAAAGGGTGGCAGAGACGATGATAAATAATGCGTTAAATGTGAAGAGCGACACTTGAGGGCTGGGCGCCGCTGGAATAACAAGTTGAGGTGCTGGATATTTTTTATGACTTGGTTACGTGTTGATTATGATGACACTGGCAATTTTTTACACTTACATGAAAAACAAAAGTACTAGATAAGTACTTAGTTACCTAAATGAGAAAAACAAATGCCTACGAATGTAAGATTACGGTACTGACAGATACTTACCACACTTATTGATAAGTTTAAACACTGTTAAAGCTATTGAGGCTTGTGGACTTCCATAAGCCTCAATAGAATAGCCTAAAAAAATGGACACTTGTCCATTTTTTTTTCTACTTCGTAAAATATGTAGTCGAAATGTAACTGCTTAGGTCTGACAAAATTCAACCATGTACCTAATAAAAAACTTTTGCAGACATAAACCATAAGATGACACTCTAAATTCATTAAAAACATTAAGAAAACAAAAATACTTAGCATGCCCAAAAGAAAAATCTAAACGCTATTGTTAAACCGTTGATTTTCGGTGGTCCAACAAATCTTGTACTCGAATAGCTGCTAAGACCTGTGAAAATAGCTATAACTAATTCGTTAATTACCGTCGATTTCCACACACTGCGCTAAATTACGGTTTGATACTCGTACTAACGTGAAAAATGGCCGAAGATTTCGCTACTGAAAAAAAAATCAACGTCCCCAGTAAGCCGGCAAGACGCATAGCCCTGGACGTGTCTACCAAGGTAATTAGTGGAGATACTAATTTACATTTGTATTCAAAATTCGAGCGCTCTCTCGCGCCATTCCTCGTCTGTTTATTCTCATCTCTTTTTTTTTTGTAAAACGTACCGCATTGCTGTTTTTCGCGTAAAAATTACGCGGCTCGCTCTAACAAATGTTTTGGGGACATTGTCTAGCAAACAGTGGCCGGTAAACAACTTAAAATGTAATAAATAGATCTTTGTGTGACTGTTGTGTGTTTTTATCATATAAATAAGAGAAAAGAAAACATTTGTTTTTTGTTTTTGTTTTTAAATTATGTTTTTGGTTTGGCAGCACTACACATTTTGCTAGAATTCAATAATAATACACAAAAAACTAAATGAAGACAGCGTTTCCTATCTGACTACTCAGATAAGAAAGACCGAAACAAACTCAGAGGTCACACATAATTCTAGGCCATGTAGATTAGTGTCTTAATTAAATGGTATTTAAATTTAATGGTGGGTGGTATAATGATTATTGCAGGTGTAGGTAAATAGGTAGGTAACTACTTATACTTTAAAAAATATTATTGTGTTGACACTGAAAAAAGTGCATAGAGCTGTCGAGGAATATTTTCACTTCTTATCTATTACTAAGACAAGTGACTCAGTAACACGATAAAATAAGTAATTTTTTTTTGGGTGGGAAATCATCAAATAATTTCTCCCGCTCTTGGTGGAGCAGGAGGGCGTGTCAGACTTTTACTGACTAAAAGCCACCCGTGTTCCCTCAGTTGCCTGTGTGCCAGGGGCCACGGTATCTCTTTCGAACAACCCGCACCCCTGGCAGGCATCGCACCTTGCAGACCCCACCAGTTGGTGCTGATATCTCTTTGAGGCGTGCGTGGAACACAACGCGCCGTCAACCCGGCCTTGGTCCTTACCGTACAGCGAGCTACCCATTACTAGCCGTCCGCAATCCCGCGCCTACGGTGACCGGGAATCAGCCTGGGATTCCCGACGCCCAGGGCGTCTCCAGCGCCTTGCGCCGTAAGGGCCCATATACGGCCTCTCCCTCACGTGCACCGCTTCTCTCTTCGCGAGCATTACTGCTTCGCAGAAGGAGGCGACGGCTACCCATTCACTCTCACTCCGTACCATGGCCTGGACCAGGGAAGATAAGTCTTTATTTGCCTTAAACATTATATAAAGGTGTTGCTGTTTTTTTTTATATTTCCAAAAGAAAGAGAAAAAGAATACAGAGATAAATCTAACGCCGAGCGACTGCCTATCTGACCTCCACAACCCAGTTACTGGGTAATACGATACCCCTTGGGAAGACTGGTTGTCAGACTTTCGGGTTTCTGACGACTGCCAAAGATCTACAAAATGACAGCCGGGACCAACGGCTTAACATGCTTTCCGAGGCACGGAGGGGTCTTGCTATGTTAAGATGGTCACCCATCCACGAACCAACCGCGGCAAGTGTAGCTTAACCTAATCGATCAAATTGATAGAGAAATACCTTACAAGTAATATTAATTAAAATATCTAAGTACATGATGAAGACATGTAAGAGAGAAAACTGATGTCAAGCTTGTCGGTTTAACCCGTCTGCTGCAACTGAGCGAACCGTTGAGGTGAATTTAAATATACCGGTCACATTAACAATTCTGCACATTTATTTATTTTTAGTCTTCATACGGTCCGTGACTAGGCAGCCGCGTCCTAGTGGTTTTCCTACGTCATTTGGAATGATAAACACGAACGGTGCCCGAGGATAGTTAAATTTCACTGTTATTTATGTTTGTTTACCAACATGTCTCGCTTGTCAAATATTCACTAGGATTATTTTAGTGTTGAAAATTGTCATGCACCTAGGGAGATTTTCTTGAAACAGTTTTCTGGCTAAGCGGGAAGTTAATTGATATGGTCCTTACAACTGAAGAACTTATTCCTTAGTAACTTACAAAGGAAACTTACGCGGATGTTGCAATTTTAGGTAATCTCTGCTGGCTCGTCTACTTTGTTCAGCAGGATTAGTGAGTGATGAGTGTATAAGCATCTTACCAGACGTAATGGATTTTCAATACACAATTTTTTTTATTTGATGGTCAATCTCTTCATCGACTTTGACGTCACGAGGACCGACCGATAAGTGCATATCATTGCATTTATTTTTCAGACAGCTAAAACAACTATCAATTAAGTACTCCCTGAAAAATTCACTGCTCTTTTAAATTGAGTATCCATCAAAACACTCCATCACGTAACACATAAAAATAATAACATTAAACAACAAATGGATATCCACAACACAGTTCCATTAAACAACAGATTTTAATCATAAACTAAAACAGTACAAAACAATATTAGCGTTGCACACAGTCGTTAATGAAAACATGTTGTTTTTGAAGCAGCTTAATAAGCGAGACATGAATAACGATCGTACTCATGCGCATTACAACACAATAATAAATGTTCGAAAATAATACGGAACGCACCATTAATGGGAGCACGCAAAATCCATTTGGCGTTTTCATTTCAATTTTATTTAATTAAGGCTTATGCGGTGGTCCCGACCGTAATGCCATATTTGGGTATTGAGTATATTGCCATATTGAGTAGTTTTGGGATTTTCAAATTTCAATTATACACTATATTTTGAGTTATTGGGTGTGGCGCGGATTTGTGGGGTTGAGTTGAGGGAGTACCTACTTCAACCTACCTAGCCTTCCTCCAACTGTGTTGAGGTTGGCTTCCAGTCTAACCGAATGCAGCTGAAGACCAGTATTTTACACGGAGCGATCGCCTATCTAGAAAGAAAGCAAGAAACGGAACAAAGAAAAAAAATGTTTTTAACTCAGGCTAAGGCAAGCAATATCTGACCTCCACCAGCCAGTTAATTGGTAACACGATACCCCTTGGTAAGACTGATTGTCAGAGTTTTGGGTTTTTGACGACCCGTGACGTCTGTCAAAGTTCTACGAATGACAGCCGGGGCTCATCAACGACTTACCGTGCTTTCTGAAGCACGTAAAGTATGGAAGTACGTACCTACTTATTGTTGCTAACAGAGTAGAGCTATCATTATGTCTGCAATGTTCACAGCAACACATTTAAGCCTTTAGTAGACTGTAGGTTGAATTATTGTGCGTAGATACCTAGTATCTATGTACGTCACTAAGCTTGACAAAGATATTAGCGATGTCAAGACCCTTGATATTAATTTCAGGGAGTTTTAACACGCTGACAACTTATGTCATAGTCACAATCCTTAGTTCATTTGTTGACACATCGCCTTTATCATACGCAGCCTTGTTCCTCCCACTACTTATACTTAATAATACACTACTAATACACACTTCATAAAAGTGCAAAGAAAGCACACTTCCCTCATCTGAGGAAGTATCATCCAGGTATTCCGGTCTTCAGTCTTCTTTTGTTAACAAGCCGAGAATAGGTGCTTTTTATTTCGCAGAATCACTAAGTAGGTCTTATGTAGATAAGTAGGGAAAGGTCTAACATTCCTTGTATGCGTCAGAATAATTAGTAAAGCGCTTAGTAACGGGCAAGAACACTGTGTTAGCATAAGTGAATGTTGTGTAAATACGACCTACTGGTGTTAACGAGATGTGCATCTTGGGGCACTTAGGTTTGTGTTACCTAGATAAAGAGGAAGAATTCTACGGTAACACCATTGTTTAGTTCTGAGTAATTGGATGTTGGTGCAGACTAGAAAATTAGGTGATGAACACATCCTACTATAATATTATAAATGTGAGAGTTTGTATGTTTGTATGTTTGTTCCTCAATCACGCAAAAACGGCGAAACAGATTCACATGAAGTTTAGCACACAGGTTTCAACCTGTAGGTATATATAGGATACTTTTTATTAAACGGTTTTATTTAGCTTGCCCTGTTAGTTGTTTTTTATTTGGATCTAAATTTACTGGTACTTGAAATTTTACCTGATAGCTGACTTTGATCTGATATTTGGTACACACCTTTAGTTTTGATCACAATACAAATTAATTTAATCAGTATCATTGTAAATCCAAGATGGCCGCCGCTACAAAATGGCGGATTAGGTACATATTTTTTCACAATCCCCTCAATATGGGTATCAAATGAAAGGGCTTGACTATTAAAATACTGTATACTATGAAAAAAAAAATTAAAAATAACTTAATAGAATGAAAAATATTAAGTACTTAACGAAATACAAACTAAAAACTTGAAAATAAAATAAGAAACATTTTTTTTAGTTAAACGGTTTTAATGAAAATAACGATGTAGATAATGTACTAAAAGCTAAAAAATAATTTGGTAGGTCCTAGGTACCAGTCATCACACCTCTTTCCTCATCAATCTAGAGCATTGACCAGACAAAAAAATAAAATCATGTGGCGTAGCGTAACCTGACCAAATAATATGTTAATAGCATATAATAATAATAATAATAAATAATAAATAATTTATTTCGCTCTCAAAGTACAACAAGAATTTACAATTACAATTATTTATAGAGTTGTTTGTCGGTTGTACAGCAGCAATTAATAAATGATCTACCAACTCCCAAACTAAGTCAAGCTTGTATTTTGGAAGTTGGTGGTTCGGAAGATGCAGGACTTACGTATACACAACCTTGTAGCCTAGTAATTGACTTCCAATACTTGACAGTGAACAAACTACATTTTGAAACATACATTGAAATATGAGCGGTTGACTGATAGAAATTTCACGCACCCCACGATTTTATTATTTTGTCTGATCAATGCCCTAGATTGATGAGGAAAGGGGTGTGATGACTGGTACCTAGGACCTACCCAATTATTTTTTAGCTTTTAGCACATTATTTACATTATTATTTTTATAAAAACCGTTTAGCTTTAAAACATTTTTTTACTTTTTTTACCGCTAGTAGGTCTCCCTGGGATCATTTTCGACCTCTACGCGGGTGAAACCGCGGTTGAAAGCTAGACAAAAATAAATTCAGCAGCCATTCTAGGTTGCTAGGTTATTACGAGTATGTACAAAATGTATTTCTGAAAAAAAAAATTCAGCAAAGGCTCGCTTAGAAGCTGACACGGACATGCTCAATTAGATACTGTTTCTTTTTCTTTTTCAATGATAGAAGGAAATTTTCTGACAGGTGTATCTGACACGAAGTGGAAAAGGTAACAAGCTAATATGGTCTAAAAGCGGACACGATTAAAACATATGCCAAATGAATGGTATGAAGGGGTCGTTATGTATGCAGAAGGACATCAAAATCCATCCATCCTTTCATTTTGCATAATATGACTACCGTGACTGCTCTTGGATCAACTCCCATACAAAATTGCCGACTGTCTTTTGGTATAAACAGGGAGGTCCCTATAGACTAAAATTTATTTGTTGAATCTGTTGAAATAAAAGAATAATAACATCACCAGCTTTTCCCCTTATTTTTGTTGATAGGCTCAGTGTAAGTAACAGGACTTATTTTAAGAAACCTACGATGGTGTCAGACTTCAGTTTCGCAATTTTTCGTTGACTCTTAAACTACTTTTTTTAAATCGATTCGGCTTAGAAAATTACATTGTTATTTACTCTACTACCGATCATCTAGTATTCTAAACGATCATTGAAGAAATAAATTTATACAATTCCAACATTAGTACAGTCCGCTACATTCCTTCCTGCAACTGTCATAAAAGGTGACTAAGACATTCTAGAAAGGATAATGCCATATTAAGGTTATTGACTATTTATATCAGACAGTATTAATGTCCAATACCACACTGCTATAAATAACTGTCTTTTGCTTAGTTTGTAATTGATATGGCAATATTTCGAGAATAATTTGTTATTATCTTTTCAGTATTGATAATTTATATACTGGATACATCATCTTCTTCGGGCACCTCCTTTCATCTTATTTAAGAAAAAACATCGCCAATATATTTGACATTTGGGAGTAACATGGAATAAGAGTGGGAACAAAAGTAAGCAGAAGGGATTTGACTTTATGGCATTTAATCAATCAAATTCAAAATATTTTGTTTTTTAAAACCTGCATGGAGCTATTATGAAACGGCAGAAGCTATTATAGGTGCACGGTTCCAATTGATCGTTTCCTTTCGAGGAGAGCCGTCAAGAAACTCGACTGATACTCTTTTAAAAATGATTGTCTTTTACACTGTTATCAAACACAGTGATAAAAGGTATTCCGAGGTCAGTGAAGGACTGCCAAGAAGTACCAAAAAAGAACTGACCAATCGAAACATCTATGCGTCTACAATTGCTATATGGCTCTTCCAAAAACAAAGTAATATATTGACCAGAACAGTCTGCAAATGTACTAGTTACGTATAGACGTCAAAGTTGCTCATTTTGACAAAATTCCCATTTTATTTATTGCATAACCGGATATTGGATTAACAGCACACGTTGATCCAAAACGCGTAGTTTATTTTAAGCGTGACAACCACCGTACAATAGCCTGACGTCACCGAAGGCGCTTGAGTAAAATCCTGTTAATTAGCAGTCGCGAAGCAAACCGCCAGAGACGTGACCGATCGCCTATCAATATCAATCGGAAATCTAAATCTAACGCACTATACCTACCGCAGACCAGGGAAGTGTTAGCGTTTGATAACCATCTCTGATTGATGAATAAGTAGTAAATATAGTGAGGTTAAGAGTCAATAAATAGTTATTTGACAAATTAAGCGCGTAATAGTCGACAAGGTTTGCATTTTGTGCGGTGATTTGTGGTGTGAATTAAGCGAGCGGTGATATTTCGATAATAAATTGGTAGTTGTTTTGTCTTACGTCACTTTTGAAACTTACGCAAGCGTTTGATTGAATTGTCTTCACGCACCTTTCGATATGATTTATAAGCCAAACGACTGGAGTTGTATCAATGAGCAGTAGTCAAGGAAAAACGTTTTTCCTCATCCAAATTATGAGTTCATGATTCATTCAAACAGTTCGGAAAACATTCCGACATGCATCCTTTTATAGCTTGAATGTTACTCTCCAAACTTTTTCAGATTCAATTAGGTCGTCAGAATCAAACGTTTTTCTATATCACTAGGCCCAAAAACTGGAACGCCTCCTGGGAGTAGTGGTCGCAAGCGCCACTTCTGAGCATGAGGTCATATGTTCGCTTCCCGGGTCGGGCAAAGTGTCATTGTATTTTTTTTTTCATCTGGAATTTCTCTGCTTGGAGTTTGGATTTATGCCCGGTTAAGGACAATAGGCCCATCCCCAACTTCATGGGACTTAACTAATATATACTGGTAATATGTATAATTGGCGAATATGGCCATAACTGGCGAAATGTGGGTGTACTGTTGGTGAAAGAAAGAAAGAAAAAGCATTTATTGTGCTTCGCACAGGAACATACTAAAGTAAACACACAATCATACAAAAGAAAACTATAAAACAACATTTCTTATAAGTAAAAACAAACAGAAAGTCCTGTAGGCCTATCCTGTGTCCTGTAGATCTGTCTTGTGTGTGTCCTATATGTTATGAGACCCAAAAAAAAGTCCAATAAAGACACACCAAGACACTCACCGCACATCTCTCATCCTCCACAGTTCAGTCCATACGCGAGTTTATCGCACTATTATTAAGGAATTCCACCTAGCACATGATGAGGACATGACACATCGGCAAATTGATATTCAGTAGCGAGTGTCCATACAAAAAACCAGTTGTTATTCCATCCATGGACGGTTAGAAGGAGAATGATTGACAACACATTAGGAAGGTTTGAGCTTTGTACTTGCCAAGCAGATCAGTTTGCTTGTCATGTTGATTTGTTCGTTTGAGGAATTATTATGGAGCAGTGGATGTTGATGGATTGTTTACTGTGTTTTGGGATCGATAAACACATGTTTGGTCATGTTTAGGCTGCGGTTTTCCGAGTTTAACAGACCTGTTCACAAGTACTATAGCATTCACTAAACGGACTAACATTTGCATTCATTGTTGGAACATAGTTTGTGGCCGCATCATTTCTAATTTAGGATTAAAATTAATTAAGGATGTGGAGAATCTTGAGGCTTTGCCTTATTGCAATTACAGTTAAAATATGTTCATCTTGAGGTAGCTAATAACTGAAAATGACGTCAACAAACTGTTTTTGTATATTTATCTAGTCTACGTTGACTAAGAGTTTCCCTGTCGCTTTTCCATATAAATACTTAGATGGAGAAGGCTATGCTCGGAGTTGCCTTACGTGATCGAATCAGGAATAGAGAAATCCACAAGAGAACCAAGGCAACCGACATAGCCCGAAGAATTGCCAAACTCATGTGGCAGTGGGCAGAGCACATTGCTCGCAAAACAGATGGCCGATGGGGCCGAAAGGTTCTGGAGTGGCGACCGCGTACCGGAAGACGTAGCGTTGGAACGCCTCCCACAAGATGGACCGATGGCCTTGTGGACGCCGCAGGAATCCGCTGGATGCGGGAAGCACAGAACCAGTCGAAGTGGAGGAACCCTGTCTTCAGCAGTGGACGTCTTTCGGCTGAAATGATGATGATGATGATGAAGATTTAGATGGGGTATGCTTAATATACACGAATATTATTATAAACTAACTGTAGGAATGGATTTCATTTTGACAGTTCTACAACATTCATTGCGGCATTTAGGCAGACGGATGTTTTTCGAACAAATCCTACAATATCTTTTAAAATTATTCAGATTCTGATTGATAAAATGTTACGCAACTAGGGTACTAAGATCATGTGTTCAAAACCATACTTGAGGCCTTTGGTAACTGCCAGGGGTGCGGGCAGTTCGAAAGAGATACCGTGGCTCCTGGCACACAGACAACTGAAGGAACACGGGTGGATTTTAGTCAGTAATAGTCTGACACGCTCCCGCTCTACCCAGAGGGGGAGAAGTTATTTGATGATTTCCCACCCAAAGAAAGGCATTTGGTAATGTCGGTCAGTTCTTTCGGTAGGAGTGAAGTTCCGTCACCAAATTGCTCAGTACTATTATTAAACACTTCTTCAATAAAAGATAAACGATGACGGATCTAAAGTCGTTCTTAAGGTCATGCTAAACTTAAAACTGTTTTATATGTATGTTTTATATGTTAATCGGTCTTCGCTTACGTGTTGACCAGAACTTCAAGTGTTGCCGACACGACGTGATTTGGCAACGCTTAACTATTAAGATTTAATGTGGCTATGGTGTCAGAAGTAATTTGTTGGTTTTAAAAATAGTTCTTGGGTGCTTTTTTTATTTTTATATGCTCGGTTGCCAGGGTCTAGGCATTTCCCACAAAATGTGAAGTCTTCTTTGCACTTACAGTGATAAAGAAACCTGAAACTCATTTGACAGTTCGGTCAAAAAAGAAGGTAAGAAACTTAGGTTAACTGTCTCATTGGTGTGGTGTTGCAAGTGCTACTGCTGAACATGAGGTGCTAGGTTCGATTCTCAAGTCGGGAAAAGTGTTATTGGGTTTTTCTATGTGGAATTTCTCAGAAGCCGTTTCGGAGTCTGGTTTTCTGCCCGGTTGATGGTAATAAGCTCACACCTATTACATGGGACTTAAACATAGCTGGCAAAATATGGTGATGTACTAAAAATACGCCTCTACTGAACTCTTCGGCGAATCACGGCGTGATGTTATGTTGTGTTGTGAAACTTTTTTTTTTTTTGACGATGGGATATCATCAAATAACTTCTCCCGCTCTGGGTGGAGCAGAAGAGCCAGAGGCCAGGGTGTCGTACTTTTACTGACTTAAACCCACTCGTGTTCCCTCAGTTGCCTGTGTGCCAGGGGCCACGGTATCTTTTTCGAACAACCCGCACCCCTGGCAGGCATCGACCCTTGCGGACCCCACCAGTTGATGCTGACATATCTTTGAGGCGCGCGTGGAATACAACGCGCCGTCGACCCGGGCTTGGTCCTTACCGGACAGCGAGCTACCCATCACTCGCCATCCGCAAGAACTGTGGTCTTATTCTTCCACTCTGGTGTTCTTTAAACTACCTACATGCAAATAATGATGACGACAAATAAAAAAATGGTCCTTTAAAATTTGCACAAAAAGACCATTTGTTATTGTTTCCGTTTCAAAAACCGCACTATATGCAATATTACCTTTAATTTTTAACATGCATCGTTAATACTTAAAACGTTTATTGTACCTTTGAAATATAATGGAAAATTATGAAGAATTTCTTTAGCGTCACCTCAAGTTAGCGGGTGGTAATACCGATACAATATCTGTGAATAATCAGGTCTTACATCTTAACAATTTTACCTATGCACCCAAAAATATCAATCTCAGAATCCTCATCTTTATAGTTTTAAAAATAAGGTGCAAATTATGTAGAGTACAGGTTTTGGAGGTGTAAAATTATATTTGTGTGTTATTGTAGTGAAGTGAACAGTAATTTATCGTCGTCTTTGCAAGGTAATTGCGTAAATCATGCATTTATGACAGGCGGCCACAAGCGGCTTTGTCTACCCTCATACTCGTAGGACCAAGCAGTTTTATTGTCACCAACGTAAACAAGAGTTGTTTGAATTGTAAAAAGTACACCTTTTCAGTTTTGGTGTGAAGTTAAAGAATTCACCTGGGTTTTTGCTTCTTTACAAATTAGCGGTAGGTTCGTTTTTTTGCGTTGCTAGAATGACCAATTTCGAAAAGCTGCTCTATAATAAAAAAAACATTGTTTTTTGTTTTGCTGCAGAACTATATAAAAAATCGACTTTCTTAAATGGGTCAATTGATTGTTTTCACCTATATAGATAGACTAGCTTTTACCAAAGATTATTTGCATTCCACACATTTACCGCAGCTATACTTTTAGTTTTTGCATTGGGTCTGCACTGAAATTGGTCAAGCGACTGAAAATTGTTGAAAACAATATAATCTGACAGGTGAAAATACAGACTTATTTTCACCTGTCAGATTATATTGTTATCAACAATTTCCAGTTGCTTTTAATATACATAATTTTAATTCCCGTTACAGCCTGAAAAAAAGGCTTAAACTGAACAATAAAACACAACCCGAGATAACTTCATTTATCAGTATAAAACGTCAGAGCCATAGATCCAGTTCAACTTGTAACAATCTATTAACAAATAAAACATAAAATCATATCGAAGCTAAAGACTTAATTAGCGGTCGCGGCGGGGCACTGCGCACGCGCGCCTATCTTATCTCGACTGCGCACGATTCGAACGACAACGAACCCTGTTTATGAAAATACGGGGGTGCCTATGGCTGTATGGCGCCTAGGCCTTCGGCCATATAAATTGTGTTGCCTAATGGTGGAGTGGAAGTGAATTGTTTGTTTTCGTTTGTATGACAGAATGGTTTTGTGGAATTAAATCTATGTAGGTTCGAACTTTAGATACTGGTACATTGATTATGTTGACCAGTGTTGTTAATTTAGTTTGATTATTTTACATACTTGTGTTGCGAGTAATATAATATGGTTTTTGGGAAGGACATACTGGATATCACTGTTTTGTTATTGATTTCAGTACCTGAAAAACTACCTCTTTGACTATTTAAACGATAAACTTAGTAGGTTGTTATGGTAGAAAATCTTCCAATATGTATGTTCCTGTCTCCAACAGAAGCCTTTATTTGTAAAAAATTTAGAGCTGAATACGGAAGAATAGACATCAGATTTGAAATCGATTTCCTTTTTAGAAACAAGCCGCTTCTTCCTACATAACTTGGCAAAATACAGAAGCAATTTCTCAAGCAATAATTTAATTGATATTTCATGCAAAAAGGCTTGTAAAAAAAGAGGTTTATAGCCTGAAGTAAAACTTTGCACTTTTGCATCAATATTTCTCAATATAAATATTAATAATCGCTTCCATATTGTCTTTATTTCCTCGTGATCGAGCCCCGACTGCGCAGGAGTTGCCGTGCCTGATATTGTAGACAGAAGGATTTATGTCCCTACTACACGTACCTGAATATTATTATAATAATATTTTTAGTGTACATACGTATTTGATTCACACTGTTGGATTACTAAGGAGTGGAGATTTGTTTTGAATATTTATGCTAAATTGAGCTTTAACTAGATTTATTTGACTATCATTAATTGAAAACAGACAGGCTTTACTTTGTATAAATTATTTTATCACCACTGCTCTTAAAACGGTGAAGGAAAATATCGTGAGGAAACCGGCATGTCTTACAACCAAAAATTCGAAGACATGTCATCTGCCGACCCGAACTGGACCCTCTTGGTGGATTACAGCCCACTCCCTGTCACAGAGAGGAGGCCTGTGTCCCAGGAGTGGGAACATTCTAAGGCTGATTATGATGAATTGGAAAGTACACGAATTCCACACCAATTATTTTATATGTGAAATAAATGAAACTACTATTGATACCTACTTACAAAATTGTTAAGCCAATACAGTTTCACAATTCAAATAAACTACCACCAAACTGGCTACACGTATAAACATCACTAAACAATTGACTAAAAGTCTATAAAAACTAAAAACTAAACGGAATCCACGCACAAGACTTAGGTTACTAGATACCACGTAGATAAAAGCGTACATAGCTCGCTAGGTATCGCTCGGATCGCGGGTGGCGGGTTGCCTCCAGCTAATTAAGATAACTCAATATGTCCACTGACCGCAAAATATGGCTGCGCGCACGCAGATAGCTGTGTGTGCAGATTTTGCGCGGCAAATTGTTGTATGACATGCACTGAATGTATGAATAATAAGAGTTACATAGGGAAGGATAATGTCGTAATCTTCATTCGACTCGGGTTGAGATGTTTGTGGAGATTTGTTCAGAACTTGGCTAGTTCTGCCCTATGTCATTGTTGTTTGTTTTAAACAGTATTTACTGTGTGTGTAGGGTCAATTTATGAACCGACTACTAAACTTAATACACAGCTACACTTAGGTATTCACAGGTTTTTCAGACTTGAAAAGAGACGTTTTTTTTTGTTGTTTTATATTTTTGACACCACATCAAATATTCTCCTGCCCTTATGCTAATTTATTTGTGGTCTACGCAACATGCCTTTTTCTTCCACACTTCTCTATTAGTCATCATCTCTATAGTCACCCCCTTTCTGACCATATCATCATACATAGTCCATCCATCGCATCACCCCTCTCTTATAGCCATTGGCATTAATACTCAAATCAAACACCTGAACCAAATGAAATCGTTTCCCCAGCCACAAATACCTATGTCAGAACAACGCATTCTTGCTCTTACAGAGTGCTATCTTATTTAGGTAAATAGGTACCTACCTGTGACTAGTACGAAACACCATTCCCATCTTTGATATTTTGCAAACTGTCTCCTCAGCAGGGTCTGGATGTGGAGCTGTGGCGCAGACTATGTCCTGTCTCCGAACCTGCCCTCGGTACCCTAAAATGTAGACATAACGATCTCTGCACTGCCACCGACGAATGCCGTGGAGATGGCAGAAATTTTGAGCTAACAAAATTTAATATATAGGTACTCTTTCGTGGTATCGACATGCCGAAGAAAAACTCCATACTAAAGATACATACATAAAATGTCACCTTAGCCAGAACTAGTCAAACCCAACTATTTCGTCACCATCTGCCTAGCCTTTTCCCAACTATTTAGGGGTCGGCTTCCAGTCTAACTGGAAGCAGTGGAATACCAGTATTTCACACGGCGCGACTTCCTATCTAACCTCCACAGCCAACTATTTATCGAGGGAAAACCCTTACACGAATCTACAAAGCTTCCTTGTACAATATCCTCTTACACACAACATAGGTAGGTACTTGCCTATAATATATCTCCCTTAAGACTAGAATCAAGTCAAGCTGGGGTCATATAACCTAAACAAAAGCAGCAAGAAAATGCCTAATTAAACCTGTACCAAAATCCGATATCAAGCTTCCAAGAGGCGACCCAGCTAATAAAGTGAGTAGTCTCACGTTGCTAATTAGCCCGTTAATTATAAGCCTTTCACGGGAGCCTTAATTTCTGCATAAAACACTATCCGAAGCCGCCCTTAATTTTTGAAGGGATTCGGTTACTTGTATCCGTTTGCTTTGTTTATTTAGCTTTTGTGCTTTTGGTGTTTAAGATGACCTAGTGGAGGTTTTGGGAATGGACCTTTTCAAGAGGATGCACTGAGGTAGTTAATTCATTTAATCCAATTGAATGAATTTTCATGAAATATTTCAATGGGATTAAATGAACTTAGAGGGTTGTTTTACGATTTTAATGATTATAATTTTGTATAGCCATATTTGTCACGGATTCGAATCAAATTTTAATCAATATGCAACCAGGGCCTCAAGTCTGCTGTTACAATAGTGTCGGAATGGTCTATCATTGATTTCAAAATAGTTTTGACAAGTTTGGTAATCTACTAATATTAGGTTGGGGAAAAAGTCTTTTCGCATTATAGTATGTATGAACTTGTAATAAAATCTCTTTGGCTATACTATTTGTATCTGGCTGGTTTTGGTATCATTGAAAGTTTAAATTTTAAAGAACATAATTCCAAATTCAAATTAGGAAAATGTGAGATTTTCATTTATTTTTCGTACCGTCAAGATGAGTGAATCTAATGAAGAAATTCGATACATTTTAAAATTTTACTACAAAAAAGGTAAAAATGCAACGCAAGCCGCGAAAAAAATTTGCGATGTTTATGGACCTAGTGTAGTGTCTGTGAGAGTAGCACAAATTTGGTTTAAGCGTTTTCAATCCGGAAATTTTGATGTCAAAGATGCACGTCGCTCTGGTCGCCCTATTACGGATAAAATGGATGCCATTTTTGAAAAAGTGGAGCAAGATCGGCATACCAGTAGTTACGACGTAGCTGAAGAACTGGAAATTGACCACAAAACAGTTTTGGCGCATTTGAAAAAAACTGGGTACACAAAAAAGCTCGACATTTGGGTACCTCACGAGCTCACTGAAAGAAACCTAATGAACCGTGTACTCATTTGTGATTCTTTATTACGACGTAATGAAACCGAACCATTTTTGAAGAAGCTGATAACTGGTGATGAAAAGTGGATCACGTATGACAAGAACGTGCGAAAAAGGTCGTGTTCAAAGGCCGGTCAGGCTTCACAGACCGTGGCGAAACCCGGGTTAACTCGCAACAAGGTGATGCTGTGTGTGTGGTGGGATTGGAAGGGCATTATTCATTATGAGCTATTACCACCAGGCAGGACCATCGATTCTGAACTTTACTGCGAACAACTGATGAGATTAAAGCAAGAAGTTGAGAGAAAGCGGCCGGAATTAATCAACAGAAGGGGTGTGGTTTTTCATCATGATAACGCTAGACCTCACACATCTTTAGCCATCCAACAAAAATTAAGAGAGTTTGGCTGGGAGGTGTTAATGCATCCGCCGTATAGTCCTGACCTTCCACCTTCAGATTTCCACCTGTTTCGGTCTCTTCAGAATTCTTTAGGCAGTGTCAGGTTAACATCACGAGAGGACTGCCAAAACCACTTGTCGCGGTATTTTGACCAGAAGTCCCAAAATTTCTATAGCAATGGGATCATGTCCCTACCTACAAGATGGCAAAAAGTTATCGAACAAAATGGTACCTACATACTTTAGTTAAATGTAAATAAACTTTACTAAAAAATGTTTTGAATTTTCTTAAAAAATGCGAAGAAACTTTTTCCCCAACCTATTATAATGGCGTCATTATGACTTTCCAATGGTCAGCTACTGACACTCCATTGAAAGAAATGGCATTTATTGGTAATCTCGTACATAATGACAAATGAATGACTGACTTAAGCGGTAATCTGCTAAAATTTAACACTAATACACTAATAAATAATATGTAAAATATATATAAATGAAATCGGGCATGAATAAATGTTCAAATTGAGCAGTAGTTATTGGAAAATCATTTCTACTAACAGGTTTTATAATAATGGCAATAATAATGCCATTATAACAGGGGCCCAAGTCTACTATTTTTATAAATTCGTCATTCCAACACGATCCCATTGTCATTTTGCTAAAAGTTCGTAAGCTGCTAAATTCATAATGGTCGATCATTGGTCGGTCAATGGTCTCGTAACAGAATTGTGTTATAGTGGCATTGTCGTATTGCCATTATTATAAAACCCGTTAGTAGAAACGATTTTCCAAAAACGACTACTAAATTTGAACATTTATTCATGCCCGATTTCATTTATATGTATTTTACACATTATGTATTAGTTTATTAATGTTAAATTTTAGCAGATTACCGCCTATGACTGACGTCATTCATTTGTCATTATGTACGAGATTACAAATAAATGCCATTTCTTTCAATGGAGTGTCAGTGGCTGACCATTGGAAAGTCATAATGACGCCATTATATTAGTAGATTACCAAACTTGTCAAAATCAACAATTTTGAAATCAATGATAGAGCATTCTGACACTATTGTAATAGCAGACTTGAGGCCCAGAATTCTATTACGAGACCATTGACCGACCAATGATCGACCAGTATGAATTTAGCAGATTACGAACTTTGCACAGCAAAATGACAATGGGATAGTGTTGGAATGACGAATTTATAAAAATAGCAGACTTGGGCCCCACTGAACTGCTTAATACCAAAAATGTAATAAAATTTGTAGTTCGATCGTAAAGTACCATTTTTTGATGTTATGCAATTAACTCTCACGTCAAAAATTGTAGGTATTGTGATTCAGTATGGCGCCTAAATTGATGATTGACTGGTATTCAAAACAGCTACATAAACAAAAAAAATCACAAACGCTTTGTTTAGCGCGTGCCGAAAAGTATAGGACACGACAAGGTCTTTGTTTGGAGCCGAATTTAATTTTCCAGTCATTTTGAATAGGTATTGTTCACTAAGTGACTAGATTCTCAAATCAAGTCAGGAAGTTTTGGGCTTGAACATTACAAGTACCTGCTTAGGTATTCATTGCACAAATTTTGCAGTTGCTCAAAACTATCCATCAAACCAGGTGTCCACGATGTCCAATAAATTATCGCTCATATCCTACATCAATATGATTTACGTTTATATGCTTCGTATAAATCTATTATTAAACAAATTCAAGCTTAATTTAGTACATAGTAAGACGATCCCAAGATTACTGATGAAAGTTCTAATAAGGCACAGATAATTGACTCCGAAAGAGGCGTAAATACAAATTCTAGTTCGGAAGGTACAAGTAATACCCTAAGAGGACGCAGAGTACGGTTGAGCAAATAGCTAAATAATAGCAGTCCCTCAGCAGGTGGACTGGAGTCATTACTCTTGCGGTAATCCGCCGAATACACCCTGATTTATAGGGTACCGCAGACGGACCACCAAATTTAGGTGTTTTATAAAAAATGGAGCTTAGTTTCTTGAGTTATAAATAATGTTAGAAATCCCTAACGGGAATGGGGTTTCGTAAGTGTGCGACACGATATGTTTCTTTCAAAATAGTTTAGTTTATTTATGGGTGACTAAAATTATACATGGCGTTATGTGAGTTGCATTATCCTCTTGTATGTATGTTTAGTTATCTTTAGTTATCTGTATTTGCGACTTTATGCATATAAAGTCGCAAATACAGAAAACTTAGCAGAGTTAAGAAGAAGAACTTAAGAAGCATATCTTATATTACATTATTAAGCTAATTTAAGCTTCAGGGAAAAAAGGCGTAATATTATGTAATGTTCTAAATCTTAATTTAGTACATTGTACCTATAGTAAGATTCCAAGATTGCTAACGAAAGTTCTAATAGGCACAGATAACGAAAGAGGCGTAAATACAAAGTCTAGTTCGGAAGGTACAGGTAAAGTGTTTTATAAACACGAATTAAAGACTCAAGTTTTCTCAAAAATTCGCACAATTTTCTTTTTGATGATGAAGTATTAACCGATAGACAGCAAGCTTAGCATGACTGTTTTTATTTCTACTCTACTGTAGAATAAAAATCGCTTGTCTACATTTCTCGGTGAAAAACTGTCAACTGTCTATACGGAAACGTCATATTTGTCTACCTTCCGACGACAAAACGCTTGTCTACGGTTCTCGTGCTAAGCCTGCAGGAACTCTTTATAGTAGTAATGTCTTTTAGAAAACATGCCTTAGGTGCACATTACAACCAAGTTTACTTTACAAGTACATAATAAGACAGGTTAATGATTATGTCTACACATTTATGTAAATGCATCCTATAAACCATGTAGGAAGATTTTGCAATACATTAAAGCAATTCTAACGCCATGTTTGTAACCAATTTATATGAACTTAAATCAAATACTCTCAACAAGAATATACCATCTCAAAATAATCCCCAGAAACTTAAAATATGTGCACAACATTTTTAATACATGTAGGTGTATGTAGTAAATAAATAAGGTCTAGAATAGCGTAGCAAAAGAATCGAACCCCATATCCCGGCGGCCTCGCAAGCACGCTTCCTGTTTGGCACGACACCATGGCTACTTTTCTCAATGTGAACACTACTTTATTTTCACCGTTCGTCTATGTGTATGTATTATGCATTAGGTTTTTCCACGCAATCGTTCAATTTTATTATTTTGGATCTTGTTGGTGGATTTTGGAAATATGGGATCGAGAAAACGACTGTTCTCTGATGAATTAAAGACGAGCGAGTACCTTACATCTTTATTCATTTCTGTTTGTACGCATCCAAAATTTTGTTTTTCGTAAGACACAACTAAACAGTGGTGAAGCAAAGATGGCGTTTTTGTATTTTCGGTAAAAAAAATTGTGAAAAGATTTCTTTAAATGAGACAAAAGGAGTATGCGAGGATCGTAGCAGGTGATGTTCAGTACTTTTTGCCCACCCTCTAGGAAAAGGCGTGATTTTATGTATGTGTGTAAATTATGAAAGATGCAAATTTAAGAATGCCTAAGATCAACTTGTGGTTCCTGAGAAAAAGACGAGGGATTCCCTCTAGAAGAAAAGATAAGAATAACAAAAGGAGTAGAAGAACAATTGGTAGAGATAGATCGGTCTTGCCTAACTTTGATATCAGTATCTATTGCCTAGCCTGTTCCCAACTGTTCGGATCGACTTCCAGTGTAACCGTATGCAGCTGAATACCAGTAAGTATTTTATATGGAGCGACTGCCTATCTCAAATCAATCAAAATCAAATATGTATATAATGTTTCACGTAAACCTGCAAGGGCACTTATGAAACGTCAGAAGCTAGGTGCACGGTTCCAATTTGTCGCTTCCTATTGAGAAGAGCCTGCAAGAAACTCCACGGTTACTCTTTTAAAAATAATTGGCTTTTACAATGTTTTCAAATAACAATGATATAATAGGTATGGGAGGACAGTGCAGGCCTGTCAATAAGTACCAGGTACTTAGAGGAATGAAAATAAAGAATAGAAAATCGTCTACAAATCTACAGTCTGTAAGGCCTAAAACGTTCTCTCATTCACAATATTATGTAAAAGAATCTATCTAAGTAAAATGAACCTATTTAAACCAAGTGATATGATTTCCATGATAATCACTAATAAATAGTCGATTGATTTTTTTTTTAAACGTTGCGCCACTCTAGGAATTTCTTCCTGTATCGTGGGTGCGTTTACAAACAGAAACTCAAAAAAACACAAACGCTCAAACCCGGAACAATTACTTGCAGATCATACAAATATATGTTCCGTGCGGGGACCGAACCCGCGACACGCTACGCAGCAGTCGATCGCTCAGCCATTACGCCAACCGTGTCGTCAAATAATAATTAATATATAATGTCAAATAGTGACGAGAACGTGTCAGACATTGTAAAAAATAAAAAGAATAAAAATTTACATCGTAATTTCGGAGCAGTTAATAGACTTTCACCTAGTATGCTGTAAATGAGGAAGCCACATGTGCAGAAGGAATTAATGCAAAACTTCCCTGTCTTCAAAGTATATCTGACTCTGACGTATCTGACTTCCGCAACCTAGCTAAATAACATGATACCCCTTGGTAAGACTGCTTATCAGACTTTCAGACTTCTGACCCGTAGCGACTGTCACGAACTACAGCCGGGACCAAAAGCTCAATGTGCTTTCCGAGGCACGGAAGGGTCTTGGTATGTAAATATGGCAGCGGACCAACCGCAGCAAGCCTTATCGATCTACTCGTGTGGCTGTTATTATTTTGCCACAAGCCAGTTTCAAATCAGTAACGCTGTTGAAAGTCCAGACCATGCTCAGCAAACTTCAGCCTTCAGACATACTTTGTACAAAAACTAAAATAGGTATTAACAACGAAAACAAAATTTTTCAGCAACATACGAGTATCACAAAATCTAACCAACATGTTGAATGTTCATTCCCGAAACTTCTTAACAGGATAGGCAGAGACGTAACAGTTATGAATTTAGGAGCGTAGCGCACCTCATGTTTTATCAAGTGTCATAAATTATCTTCATTGGCTAATAACCAGATGTTACTCGTTCGGGTAGTGACCAGCAAGGAATTTAAACTGACATTATTCATATTCAGGTTTGGAGATTTTGAAGGGTTCCCTGTTAAGTCGGTTGGAAGAATTTTGGGTGATGGTCTGATGAGGAACTGAACCGTAGATGGCAATGAAAGGATCCTAGATTTTGGGATTTGGGATCAACCGTAAAAAATTTCAATCTAACTTTGCCAGCGTCTTCGCCCGAGTGGAGGTTGGAATTTATCCCACGGGAACATATTACCAGTATAAAAAGTAGCCTATGTGTTAACCCAGGTAACAGACTATCCGTGTGCCAACTTTCATCCAAATTTGTTCAGCCGTTTTTACGTGATTGAGTAACAAACATCCAAACTTTCACATTTATAATCTTATTAGGATATATATATATATATATATACAGTAGGAAATAGAATATAGTAGGAAGTAGGATAATCCAGGCCGGGTCGGTATAATCCTCAATAATATGGTTCACTTATGACAATAAAGGCTTCTTCAAACAGGCGCGAAGCGACAGCGCGACGCTACACTTGTAGAATAATTTCCATGAAGTGTTCATAGATATTGTTCTACGAGAGTCGCGTCGCGCCTTTTTGAAGAAGCCTTAAAGCTGTATTTCAATGATAAAAGTTGGTAGTGTTTTTTTATATTAATCAATAATGAAGACCTCAACCTAAATTACTGACTAAAACCAAGTCTTCTGCTAAATTTTGTTAGTGTGAGTGTCTCTGTGTGTGTATTGTGTGTTAAAAAAACGTACGTATTTCCTTCAGAAAACTAAAGTAGGTACATTCGTTTCTTTTTTTCAGCGGTGATCCTTATTTAATTTGGCCTAACGCCCAAAACGATCTGTGCTTGTCTATTTAGGGTATAAAGACTGTTTTTTTATAAAAATAAAAGCAACTTGTACAGTAACAGAATTTTATTTAATGCAGATCCATTTCGCACTATAGCCGATATTGTACAAAAAATTATAATATCGTTCCGTTCATATAATAGGTAATGATAGGTAATATAATATTACACAACTTTTCACACAGTTACAATCATGAAACACAAACATTTAAATCATCCTCTACACTAGAATCCCTCAAGTTTTAAGTATTTCTCTTCATTTATTTCTATATTATAATTATTTTACATTACAATAAAATTGGGCCTACCTATTTACGTTGACAAATGCTTCGTAAAAGGACAAAATTTACGTATTACATTCATGAGCACGTTTCGAATTAAAATAAATTAACGATTTCGTTGAACTGTAAACTTATCATTTTCAAAATGCCGCAAAATATCTGTGAAATATTAAAACAAGTGTACGAATTTCGAATTCCGTGGATAGTATACAACAAGTTTGTCATCTATCTTTCATTAAGAAGCTTTATAAATAAGTATTTATTATTTACAATATGTAACAAAAGTTTATCGATAGGACTTGCTCAAGATTCTTTCAGGTAAGTAGTGCAAAGTCGACAACAATACGATCGTTGTTTTTATTAACACAATAAAATCATTATTACATTAAAAAGGAACTATAAAGAGGTAATTAGATGAATCGATGATTAATTAAAAAAAATGAATTTGGCACTTCGAAGGGCGTTAATTAAAAATAAATGTGCCGAAAGAATCTCGAGCAAATCTTACACGATCATACGTCTCGCCACTACGTTATACAGAAGAAAAAATTACGTATATGTTTATAGGATTCCAAAAATATTACCACTACTGTATCTTAAAATAAATTACATTATCTATTACTTAAATTTAATTAGCTATTCGTATACTGGGCACAACTAGTTTTGATTCATGTCATTTTTAAGTGACTATAGGTAATCTATTTTACTAAGAATAAGTTATGCTATCGACTAATAAATGGAATATTATTTTTTTCATTCTAAAGCTTTTGCAATTTACGTATATAGGATTTCTGGCGTGACGCAGTGGACTTAAATGTTTAAATACATAATAATACATTAATAGAAAAAATTGGTAGGCACGAAACATCGTCTTCAATTTTCAATCGATTTAGTCAAATATCTCACAAATATACATAAAAAATTATGGTAAGTATACAATTGCCATATGCGTCGCGCCATTAAAATATATTGTAAGTAAAAGTCTGTAAATGTATCACTATTATGCGTTTCATTGACGTATACAGACGTTGTACATCAGATTTCGGTTACAAGTACATAATTACTAAGTCTTAATATTTACATTACAATAATTTGTTTCGACACATGCACTGCGACGTAGGATTATGAGATTAATGAGAACGAATTTGATACTAATCAAATTCGATTTTCGTATAACGTTATTTCTGGTCAAAACATTGAGTATTACAAACTCCACATCACAATCTATGATACCTAAAAACTAGAGAAATATGAAAAAGATGATATTCCCGTAGTCGCAGTGGACGTATTCACACTCCTAGTGCATTTTCAATTTCAGCTCGCTACCAAACAATTTGAAAGGAAATGAACTCATCTTTATACGAACTATTGGCAAGCGCTCCATCAGAAATAAACCCATACTGTATGTACCTAATCGTAAGAACGGCATCGCAATAATATAAACAAAAATAGTAACTATAAAGAGCTGTGAAACCCACCTCGGTTCGACACCGCGTTTTGGCAGATAAAGTGCGATTTCAAGTGAGCGATAGTGGGGCACGATTCGCACGATAAATAAAAACACAATTCCATTTGAAGCTCGGAGTTGCGGCGCGGCGGCCGTGTCCCGTGTACCTCAGCAGGCGTTCAAGATTTATACACGGAGATGCGGAACAATATATCACGGAACAGTACGCGGGAACTCGACCTATTCCTAGCGCGTGGAGCAGCCACCGTCCCAATGGAACATGATAGCAGATCACCCCGACAGATAGCGACAGCCTCACAACTAACGCCATGTCGCTGGACAATAACTGTGCGCTTTCTAATGGTTCTATTCAGAATATACGGCGAGCTCACGTCTCACTCCGCCACAGTTACGCAACATATCGATACGAATCGATTAATATTAATCGATGTGACTATTTAATATCATCGCCTTATTAACATAATGTATTCGTATGTAAGTCAAGCTAAGCGATAAATAAACGAAGACCGAATTGCGTATTTTTCATCCGAGCTTCATATAATTTATAGTCGACGATGATATCGCGACTGGTTCTTTTATTTGTGAAATAGTGATACGCGGAGTGTGCTCGGTAAGCGTTACTAACGGGAAATTTTGACAATAAATCTCTGGCAGTCGATTGCCTAAGCGTTCGTGTGGGCTGGCGTAAAAATTTATTCGACAGTCGATTTTGATATCTTGATCTCGCGACGTCAAACCACATCGGGCGTGCGGAGCCGAGCGACAATATGACAATCGGAACACATACATCACGAGCTGCGTATTCATGGAGCGCGCTAACTTACATACTAGTCGGCCCTAAGACCTACCAAAGCATCGACAACGTTTACACGCGACGACCACCTGGAACAAAAGGAAAAGCGAAATTAATTAAAACGCCAATCATAAAAAAATTAAAAATGCAAATAGCTTATTCGTTTTCGAGATAAATAATTAAAGCGGGGTTAGCTAAACAATATATGAAAAATTCGTTATCGTCGTATGTTGTTTTAGGATAATTGGAAGCATAATTTCAGCATATTGCTGAGGAGATAAATGTGACGATTTTCAGCAGTGTTTTATATTTATACGCGCTTTGCACTAGTCGGTAACAATTTAAAATCTCAAGCGCACGACGATATTTCATCAGATCGGAATACGTTCTCATAAACAAGGGCGGACTTAAAATGCAAATAATTTCGCGCGAGCCCCATGGGCATGTTAAAACAAACTCAGCATTCTAACAGCTTTTCATTATTTATCGCTTGCGCTCACGGAACGGCGAATTTTTTTTTTCAGTTAAAGTTAATTTCTAGCGTAATGCGTATTTGATAAAAGGCTGTATCTCTTGCAGGCAGGCTCCGTCGAGCCGGCTCTGAAATTAAGATGTAACATGATGCGAGAACGAGCAAGAGCAGCTAGATTTATTGCTATACCACTTTGCATATGCTGATTTACAAAGACGGTGGACATGTATAGAGCGGTTGCGTGTGTGACAGTTACCATTTAAGTGTGTTATTTAAATTACTGTCGACATAATTTTATAGAAGTCACTTTGTTTAATTTGTTTTTATTTATATTAGTGTGGAACGATAATTCAGAGCATATTGGAGCAAATTTCGTGCAGTGTAGTAAAAGGTTTAACAAAATCAGGCAAATATTGGGATTGTAAAAAGGCTGATATTATGGGTGTAAAATAATGAGGCAGGTATGCGGAAGAGTTTTAAATTCAATTAAAGCTTTCACTATGTAGAGACAAAGTTGCGCAAAAACAAAAAGAAAATTAATCTGAACATTACAGTAACTACATACACATACACACATTTTTTAGTTACTGTAATGTTAATTTAATAATATACCGACCTTCTTTTATTCTGTAGTTTCTAGGGTAGAAGTTAACATTTTAAGTTTTGTAATCAAACTATGGTTGGAACAATTTATAAGTCTTCTCTTATATTTACTTTGAATGAATGAAAATAAATGGTTGTATCATCTCTATAAAGTTACAGTGCTGCTGATGTGGCCCATTCGCGAGGCAGCGCGAGGGAGGACTGTCTGGCGATCCGCAGTCAGCAGAAAGAAACACATAACAGAAACGTTCGAGCTCGCCTCACCACTCACTTGTACAATATCTTAGTTTATTATTATTTCGGTGGATTTAATTATTTCATTTTTATACATGTTGAAATAAAATAAAAAAATAATTTCGATTTAAACTAGTCGCTGGCAGAGAGTTTCTTGTTCACGTTTTTTTTTTTTTATTTACGCCGTGACCAACAACAAGATTACAATTTATGTGAAGTAGGTTTTTTCAACGAATGTAGGTCAAACTTTTGATTAAACATCCCATGTAATCAGTACGTACGTAATTTATTGTCATAAACAAGAATACACCTACGTTTCTCCGGGGAATTCTTACAAAAAGTCAAAGTCGTACAAAAAGGTTCACCTACCATCCCGGTCAAGGAAAGTAATAAAGAAGAGGGACGCGAACCGAATAATTGATACGATTATGTGTTACTACTGCAGAGCAGATAAGGGTGGCAGCATACTGCGCACAATAGAAAGAAAGATGCCAAAGGAAGATAGAAGAACCTATAAATAAATAAAACGCGCTGACTTGACGCTAAATCGCGTTCACGTTCAGAATAAATGCTAATTCACATGTTTTTATTGCAAATCGTTACGTAACGCATCCAGACATAACCTAAGTCGGCACAAAACTAAAACGAATGCTCGAGATGCCGCCACGGACGACGACCCCAAATGCGACTAACACGATTTCTATTCTATTTCCAGATGTTGACCAGTATGCACGCAGCATCAAGAACAATGGAAGAAGGGCGCCAGGCGCTCCGTCAAGTGCGAGAGCCCATAAATCCAATAGGACGCGCAATTTGTTGAATTACAGCATGCGCCATCCAGCCACCGGGCCGACGCGAAATTAGCTCCCACAGAGATAAATTGACGGCGGCCCGCTAAATAAATTATTTGGGAAAACCGAGAAAAAACGGGCGTCTTCCCTTGATAAGGGTTGCGAGTATTCTACCGTGGAAATAATGAATATCGACCGCTGAAATACGTACTCGTGGCAGACAACAATCATCAATATTAGTCTCCACGTTTCTTTACTTGAACACTAAACATTTTCGATCCAATTTTCTCTTTTATAAAATGTTTGGTAAAACTTCTATTATACAGATCCCAAAACAAAAATCCACATTCGCACTTACCAGCTATTCGGTAGCTCTATTAACTAACCATAAAACATCAATCAAACTTAATGAACGGCCATTTGAATAGAAGCACTTTATAAAGTCAACACCTTAAAAACAAACTAACACAGAGACTCGTATCTGGTTTGGTAATTAACCGAGCAATTATCACCTAGAAGCCGTTATTAACTCGACCTAGGTATTTCTCACGACAATAAAAAATGTAATTAAACCACAATAACCGACACGAAATGAAACTTCACGCGTCGAGACCGCGTTTACACAGGCATAAACGACATTTTAGTTTACTTCAGTTCTGTCGTGAGCATTTTTGACGAATTCTTACTAATCTGGTGGTGATTATGTAGCTTAGATGCAGATGTTTTCTTTAACCCGAAGTTTAGGAGTGTCAGTATTGTAATCCAAACAAGCTACTATGCCATTCGATTAAAATGGAAAATTTTACTTTACGAAATTATGTATTTGATCTATATACTTCTAGCTCTAAGTCGATAATGTCGGGACGGTGTCAGCAATTTTTCTGTTTGCAAAGCAAATCTTAAAGTTGTTTTTTTAACACAAACATCCCTCAAAAGGGTTGCATCACCCTTTCTTTCAACGGGATTAATCTTAGTTGTATATTCAAGATTTAGGCGGCAATAAGAAAGACGCATAGGTGGGCTTACGAAGGGGCGAGACTGGCAAATTGTCTCAGATTCCACCCCAGCCTGTAAGGATTTTATTACATTCGTTAACGCATATAAGATTAATGTGAAAATACTTTACATTTGTATGTAAATTCTTTAAGGATTACAGAGGGTTTCAACAAAGGGTTTAAAAATTATAACCGCAAGCTATTTCACAAGAGTAACTACAAGAAAAGTTATCACCATTTTACTGAATGGTATATTGGCTCAGGAGTTGGATTTTAAACCATCTGAAATAACAAATGTGTGCTCGTTTAAAAAACGGGGCATTAGTCTAAGAATTTTACAATATTAAACTGATTCGGGTCTCATTTTGAAAATCATCGCCACGTTGGCAGCGAAAACGCCAAAAAACTGGAACAACCAACAATTATATTCGAATTCTAAAATTGGAATAGGGGTTCGTTTTTAAAAGGAGCCTGCCCAAGCTCGCCCCTCCCCGCGTACCTGCGCGGAGTGGCCATCAATTTATCTACATCCCCACCCGACGTGTGCGGGCCCTCCATGACGTGTTCCGTCCATGTACGCCGTTACTGTATCGTCTATTGTTACAAGTATTTCTTCCTTAGAGTTTGGTATGGCTACCAAAAACTGATGGTAAAATAAGATGGTGATTATTGGAGGATTATTTTTTGTGAAAGGTGTTATGAGGTGTCGTCATTCATTTGTTTGTAAAAACCATTATTTCTTCAATTTCAAAACATTTCTGCCAAAAACTCATATGTAAATGATGTTAGAATCTAACACAATTTGCCTCGCAAGCAATATTAATATTAAAAGGGGTACTGTGATTTTTTTTCCCGCAGCGATCCGCCCCCCGCCCGGGACATTTATCAGGATTTTGGACGGCACAAGCTAAAATTTTGGACGCTTTAAGCTGGGCGTAAATTTCACAAAACATGACACGACCGCGTGAAAAAAAAGCGACCGAAAAGTTACTCGAAACGTTTGCTTGTGTATCCAGTTTTAATGATAATGAAAATTTTCAGATTCCATAAGTGTTCATCAATTAAAAACCAGCAGCGGCAGTGTAGCAATATCCGTATAATTTGATTCACACATTCTTTATTTTAAATCTTTTAACGGTTCGATAAAATTCTATGTTTATTCAAACAAAATACGGTAACTTGTTAAGTACTAGCTACAACAAGCCTTCGAGATTTAAAATTCATTATTCAAAACATCAACGGTATTCTAACCTGTAGGGCCTTCACATAAATTCTTATCTCTCAAGACACGACCAATTATACGGAAGTTTTAAAAAGGCGACCGTTACTAGGCGCATGCGCAATCGTTTGTCGCCGCTGTGAACTTTCACACTACACGATATTTATATTAATTTTATTTTTGGGCACGGCTAATGCGGTCGACGTGCTCAGACTAATCTTTCTTTTTTCTTGCTATTTATTTCTGTAACAGTTTGTTATGTGCCACCATTAGGTTGGGCATTTGAGGGTTGCAAGCGATAGTTATTTTAGATTCTCACTGTAGCAACGCCTTTATTGTCAATTGTTTTTGTACGTAAAATCAGTTTTGTTTATATATGCAACGATGAATTCCTTTGAAACGAATCATCACTCTCGACCTCTATCGTATTTGTGTTTCGTTGCCGAAAAAACAATGCGTCTTTAGCTTTATGTGTCCGCAGTAGACAGCGTCGTATAATATTTACGAAACATTCCCAAACCATTTTATTGCTCCAAAATAAATACTCCATGCAAATATATGCAAAGGCAACCTACGCACGTTGTAAATAAAAGAGGAGACCAAAAAATTGGAGTAAAAAAAAGTTGGCAAATATTGTAACGAGAAAAAACTATTTAATCCGTAAAGTTTTGTAGGTTGGTAGTAGGGAATAAATCAAGCGGTCGTCGCTAGCGTCGATGCCAAGGAAATAAGATGATATCGAGTTGGCAACATCGCGGAGACGGTGCACAGTTCTGGTGTACTGGCGATGAGCTGCCATTGTTATGGAGAGAGTGTGAGACGTGGGGCGCGAGTACGAAGCGAGAATGTAAACAGCGACGGAGCTGAAGAAAATGATTATTCAAAATAAGATTCAGTGGAGGCTTATTATCAAATTGCGGTAGATGTTATGTTGACGACATGCTGATGTTTGACGATTTTTGTATCCATAACATTATACTAAAGTACCTAACTAAATACCAAGTAATTGTATTTTAATATCAGATTCGTTAGTAGGTATTAGTTCTTTAATTTTACTACATTATCGTGTATGTTGACGACATGCCAAAGCTCCAGTGCCAGCAAATCTCAAAAAAGGTAAATAATGAAGAAGACATTTATTTGGTTTTCTCATTTGATACGTTCTTGAAATATAATAGAAAGAAGTTGAAGTTTACTGCCAAAATTTTAATACGCCCCATTTCTTAGAGAATATCTACTCGTATGTTCGCCTCTTCCAACCACCAACCACCTTCAACAAAATTGTTTAAGTGCGAACTCATGGTATTGAAACCCCATATTTCAGTTGTGAGTGCTTAGTGGTCGACGACACACACTATAAATCTCGGTATGATTTGTAATAAAACCTCGCCACTTTACCGAACGTCTTTGTATAGTATCTGACGTTTATTAAGTACCTATGTAGATGTTTTTCTCGTCTTTTTGCTGCAATAAATACAGTAATTTCTCTCTCTTATATTCGTGAGGTGAGCAAAGGGTAATCGAGTGTCAGTCATAGTGTCAAATCGTGATAGTTTATGTCGATTCAATTACAGTTCGCTTGATTATACTTTTCATAGAGACAAGTGATTGTTATGGTATCTAATTCTTTGTCAATTCCAAGGCACCAAGTAATTTACCTCCTATTGCTGATTTTTTGTAGGTTTTTCTAAATATACCATTATAGTTGTTATCGAATCGATACAATCTGTATTCTTGGGTACATAATTGGAAAAGTTGTATTGGCTTTGTTTTCTTTCTATCTATATCAACTGAAATATTTTTCATAGACATCTCCAATTTGTAAGCATATCCGTCCTCGTGATTTATTTCAGTAGTTTTCCCAAAGATTTATGGGCACAACTTAGAACTATGTATTGTGTTACTTCAAGTCGACTTTATTTTGAAATTACTGTCAAAACTCGATTGAGTGCCACTCTTAACCAGACATTAATTTGTCGACCCGTGTGATCAATTCGTATATGTAACCTATACATGTATGTTTACCATAAAGTTGATTTGTGGCGCCCTCTCCCGAAGCTTCGGCAAATTATAATCCTTCTTCCACAACAAACGGCCAGTGGATGAAAACAATTTTCCCTCGAAAAGATTACATCCCGTCCGTCCTTTATTACATCTAATCACGAGATCTAACAATAAACTATTTTTCACAATATTATTTAGTGAGGCCGTCTCTTCACACTTTCGTTTTTTCTCCCCTTTTTCACGGAAAAATAAGAGTCGTGACCATTCATCAACGATGACGGTGCTCGTTACCGAAATCACGTTTATCATAGATCTCTTGTCTAAGGTTTTAGTTTTCTTCACCACGCTCATGAACCTAACCACCATTTTTTACCCATTCAATTTAGGACTCATTTTCTTGTTTAATAGGTTTCATTTTTGTTTGTCATCTATCAGGTATTAGAGCGATATTTCCGAAGGCGATGCGGAGAAGAGTCGCGAGCCACACACGACGAATTACGAGCGAACCCAGGACGCGAGCTGAGTTATGTGACCGCGATATATAATATTTATGAATTATGTTTTATACTTGGTAAAACCTAGTTAGTTTTGGAGGTGGGACTACTTAAATGTAGACACTATCAGATGATATATGACTTATAGTTTTTTTGTCTAATGATCTAAGATTTTATTACTAATACCTTAGCGACATGAAGCCAATTTAAAATTATGTAGTTTCTTTCATGAAGGTTTACCCTAATAAGTTTTGATGACATATATGCCTTGATACCCCTGTAAATTAAAGCTTTATTTTAATAATATCTAGATTATTCGGATACGAAAGATCTGCATAATATTATTGTTTTGGTCGTCATCACCTTCAACAAAACATTCATTAACAAATCTTCCTGCTTGTTATTGGCGAGTTTTACAAATAATATATCAATCGTCAGCTAATGAAACGTAATATTTTACTTTTAAATATATCGTGACTGAAAGACTAACATATATATATTCTTTGATGCTATTTCAGTTTTTCTTTGACGTAATTTCAGCCATCCCACCAAAGATGTTCCTTATCTATGCGAATAAAGGTTCTGATTCTTCTGATGTTGTTTCATTCCGCGATACAACCCACACTTTTAATTTATTACCGGTATTTTTGGGTGAATATTACATATAACAGTCTCCCTTTCATTATGTACACCGTCTATACATCATCGAAGAGTTATCGAGTTTCTCTGAGTAAGTGCATATAAATTTTAATGTTTTTTGACAGTTTAAGTGAGTTAATTTTAATATTTTTCATCTATGTTACCGATATTGGAGTTTGTTTTGATTATTTTTAATATGTACCTTACAGGACGAGTTCGATGTTTTAGATCTGTTTAGCCTGAATTACTTTTTAGTTCATTTACCACAGGTTTGAAGATGATTTTTAGTCTTACAGCAGATTTTATTTAACATCCAATACGCGCATTAAGCCTACCAGATTTTCCCGAACAGAGGTTTTATAAGATCACATTCACATTACTGAATTGTGGTATTTCTTCATTAGGTACCTACTCTTAATAGACTACATCCTGAACTAAAGTTTAATTCGAAGGCGGTATCAAACCGTCAGCTATGCAGCTAAGATGGCGTCGCGACACGATTTGTCAAAAGGAAAACAAACAGCCCAGAAATAGTTTGAGTTGACAAGTTTATAGCTGCCTCGTCCCGCCCGAGACTATGTTACGAAATTATACTAACAGTGAAGGAATTTTATTCAACACCCAACACCCGGGCTTTTCCGCTCGCTTCCTTACTGATTTACATTGTATTTGTATCGCTGTGTTTGCGTTTTGTTGATGTTGATAGCTCAATGACGCACTTAGTTTGTTTTCAGTACGAGAAACGGAGTGTGGTTTTCTTTTAATATTGTACAGGTATTTGAGGTAAATGTTGAAAGTGAACGATTTTTGAAAGAGCTACCTTAGCCGACGCAATTAGTTATTGATGATAAGACAGAAGATGAACATGAACAATTTGTCGTGTTTGTTAAATAGGTTGATCTTACTAATGTAGATTCTTTTACTTATTGTGAATGGGAGAACATTGTAGGCCTTACAGACTAGATTTATAGACGATTTTCTATTCTTTATTTTCATTCCTCTAAGTACTTGGTACTTATTGACAGGCCTGCACTGTCCTCCCATACTTATTATCACTGTAATTTTAAAACGTTGTAAAACCCAATTATTTTTAAAAGAGTAACCGTGGACTTTCTTGCCGGCTCTTCTCCATAGGAAGCGACAAATTGGAACCGTGCACCTAGCTTCTGACGTTTCATAAGTGCCCTTGCAGGTTTATGTGAAATAAAATATTTTGATTTGATTTGATTTGTCATTAGGAACTGTAGATGTCTCGTTTACTTACAAATCGATTTCCATTCAAGCAGTAAAGCATTTAAAAATGTTTATACTACTAAAACAAATTAGCTTCGAGCGAATAGTCTGGAAGACGATATACACTTGAGTGAAGAATTATTTATTATAAATATGTCTGTAAGTTCTGTAGCAGCATGAAACATGGTGAAACAACCTAATGTTATTCTAATTAAACAAAAAAGTCGATATCACACAATCCCAAATAACTTGCTAGTTTAAGATGGATCAAGACAGGTAATAAATATGAAAAAGTCGACATAAACAAGTCCAAACACGTAACTAGTTTCTGTGGATATTTGTCTAAGCAAAAACCGTTGGATACGGAGAGAAGGACTAAGGCTAGCTGGACATCCCACGATTTATTTAATAAAAATCGCGTCTCTTTAGCATAATCAATGTGCTTTTGAATCGATACGTGATTTATATTATGTCCAACTAATAGAGATAAAGAGTAAAAATGTAGCTAATGCATATTCGTTAAGAAAATCTACATCATTTTTAACATTGCTAGACTGGCACAAAATAGAAGTCTTTACTTTGTTGATATGGAAACATTCAATGATGTTTCTTTGATTAAATAAAAAGGTACGAATCGAGTTATTAGTGTTCTTAGTAATGCTTGTATCTAATCACCCCATGGCATTGTTAGAGCAATTAGAAAAATCCAGTGGCAATGGTTTTAAGGTGCATCGCAGAGTATAATTACAAGATAAGTGGGTAGTATAATAGTATATTTTTGGGTTGGGTAATCATCAAATCATAAAAAACTTCTCCCGCTCTGGGTGGAGCGGGAGGGCGTGTCAGACTTTTACAGACTAAAACCCACCCGTGTTCCCTCAGTTGCCTGTGTGCCAGGGGCCGCGGTATCTCTTTCGAACAACCCGCACCCCTGGCAGGCATCGGCCCTTGCGGGTCCCGTCAGTTGATGTTGACATCTCTTTGAGGCGCGCGTGGAACACAACGCGCCGTCGACCCGGGCTTGGTCCTTACCGGACAGCGAGCTACCCATTACTCGCCGTCCGCAAGCCCGTGCCTACGGTGGCCGGGAATCAGCCTGGGATTTCCGACACCCAGGGCGTTAATTTGTGGCTGAATAAAGCTTTCTAGTAATCGTCTTGGCACCAATATTTTAGTATCCTTTTTTAAGAAGCAACCAATTATGCTGGCACTTATTACGAACATATTTTGGGTGAAACCAATTTTATAATAAAGTGTTTCTCAGTACTTAGTTATTCCTTTTCAAGTACACTTATTCATAAAGTCATGGAGCTGTTACAATTAATATATAGTTTTTTAACAGTAACTTAGTATTATAGGTACTGTTAATTTACGCATCATCTCGTTAATGTTATCATTCTTTTTAGATAAGTGTTTTAGTAATTTATACAGGATAAGTTTTTAACCAGTGCGCAAACTGTAACCATGAATTCAGCATATCATTAGATATAGACCCCCTAGCGTCGTTCGTCGGTTATACAAAAACATCATCTGTTGCATAGAAAAGTGCAATACCTACGCGGTCAAAATGTATGGAACAGCTGAGTTTTCTTTTTGTATAACCGATGAAAAATTTCTGCGCTGGGGGGTCTAATTTGATATGCTGAATTCATGGTTACAATTTGCACACTGGTTAAAAATGTACCCTGTGATATATTTAAATTGAAATAATACTGTAGCATAGATGTAATGATCGGATATTCGGCTGCATATATACCTAAAGTTGCGATGTTGGCTAATATGGAATGCGCTTTTGTATCGAAATAATTTAATTAATTTATGTTTTTTTTTTACTAACATACACCACCCCCTCCCTTACACCCTACATACATAAATTTACATGGGGACAGTAATTCTAAATTAATGTGTATCTGAATAGTTTTGCAATGCTAATAATTTAGAAGTCGCTTCCATACTATACACCATAAAACAAAATCATAATCGAAATAAGAATGAAATGAAGCTTCATTTCATTCTTATTTCGATTGTGATTTTGTTTTTTTACTAAATGTTTTGTCCTTTGTTTCTAATTAATTTCTCTATCCTCATTAAAGTTTAAAATCTTGTTAAAATGTATATTTAAAAAGCTATTTTTTTAAGTAAGTGCTGTTTACGCCTGTAAGTGACAAATTCACCATAAGTCTATGGAAATGTTATTTTTATTATGTTAATGTTTCTAGTGAATAAGTCGTTGGTGTACCTTTTAAATAAATAAATAAATATTATGTTCGAAAAATTGGCTGCTGAATGTTGTTGCACTGTTAAAATGAAAGCCATTGCTACTGGTAGTGTGTTACGCAATAATAATAATTACCCTACTGTAACGATACTTGTAAGGGAGAACTTAATAAATAAATACATTTTAGTCGTAAGATTCGCCCTACCGCCTCAAAAGATGGCCGCGTTTCTGTTTCGCTTGACACCTCTACTCACTGACACACAGTGTCACACAGGTTTAACTTATTGTCATGCTATATTAGTGTGAGCTCCACTCTTCTCTATATGTCCACTTTTTCACGCGACTTTGGTAAGATATTATAACATCTTACGATTCATGTTTTTGGATAATACATTTTCATAGAATTAACAAAATCATGAGCAACTGTTTCTCCCTAACATAAAACCCAAAACTAATTCTCACATCCCGCAAGCTTAGCGACAAACGCAGGTGTAATACGCGAGTGTGCAGCCTTCCTAAGGAGGGTCGTTGAAGTTACTCGCGTAACAGCGCAACAAGAATAATACAAAATGTTTTTCATTTTCTTTATGTCACCCTCGACAGTCGTAAAGGCATTAAGCGTGACCAAACTTTTGTTTGATACGGACAATATAAGTATGAGCGCATTGCTGTATCTGCCTTAGACTTGAGTTACAAAATTTTCTTGAAATTCATAATTTTAAAGTCTTGAGATTAGACACTTAAGTTATACCTAGTTATAATGAATAGAGGTCTAATGATAATTGAATAGAAAAAGACCAATGTGTCCTTCCTGCAATCAAGTGCATCGTCTTTGATAATAGGTATAGTAACAGAACCAGAACACTCAGAGATTAAATTAAGCATATATTGTAGAATATGGACTCTGTCTACGTGTGAAGCGATGGCTTAGCTTAGATCTTTCATTTTGTACAAAATATTATAGACTTTTAAACATACAATTACTCTACCATAAACTTTGATTTTTAGACTTGAGATTAGACGCTTGGTTTATAGTTCTAATGAATAGAGGTCTAATGACAAATTTAATGGAAACAGACAAAGATTTTCTTCCTGCAATAAAGTGCATCGTCTTTGATAATATAGTAATAGAACTAAAACACTCACAGATTAAATTATGCATTTAGAATATAGACTCTGTCTACGTGCTTGGCTCGATGGCTCAGCTTAGATTTTTCAGTTTTGTACATAAGATAAGTAGACTGTTTTAAACATAAAATTAGTATCTCGTCGACAACCATTTTCAATGAATAAGATTCCACAATCCCACTTTTTTAATCATTGACGAAAAATAAATTAAAGCAGTACCTATCAACTAAAAGCTCCGACACTATAGTGATGACACATTTGGGACACATGGACGACATATTTAAAGATGTTCTGTTGTTAATTAAATTAATAAATCATATTTAATGGATGATCTTTTGCAGCACATTATACCTACTTTAAATATAACTGGGTGGTAATTAATGAATTACTACTTGCTTCAAAGATGATAAAACCAATGTATCTAAAGTGATAGAAGATGAAAGATCGGACCCCTCATATAGTCCTAAAATCACTATTCGTGACAAAACTGGTAACATTCCCATACATACATATGTTTCTTAAGTTCCCGCGATCGGGGAAAGTGGGGAAAAGTGTAGATTGCCTCTAACGCACCATCGCTTTATACAAGAACGATTTTATTGTATTAGGATAGTAGTAACAAGATATAAAGGCAATATTCTTCGGTTCATCACATTTTCTTTCCGCTTCTACGGTTCATGGATGACTTTCTTATGGAGGTTACTGTTTGTGAGTGGCGATTTGTGGTTTGTTGAATAGAAAAGTTATTTTCTTTAGGTTTTTTCTGAGTTTTGGAGCAAAACAATATGGAATTTCACACCGCCGATACTGTTGAACTTGAATTGGTTGATTACAAGGCTTTTGGCTACTTTGTATGTTTTTTTTTTGTAATTCGCGTTTTGTTTGTGCAGAATAAACTGCTTTTTTTAAATGAAGAATGATACAATTTTATTATGGCTAGGTTTAGCGAATTTTGGACAAACTAAATTATTATTATGAAGAAATGTGGTCTTTGGTATAATTGAAAATTGCCAGATTGCTGAGAACCTGAATGTCACTATGTTTAAGTTTAGGTACTATTAATTTCAAAATAATGTAGATTGCACTGCATTGGTCCCTTGCAACTCAATTCCAAATTAACTCAGAACAACAGGGGTGTCATTACATTGCCAAATTGCTCAATTTTAAATTCAGACACGAATCGTTTGTGTCGTCCCTACTTAGTGAAGTCGCGGTGGAGCGGGAAGGCGGAGAGTTACCCGACTTTACCCTAGTAATTACTTTATTAGGTGATACCGGAAGACTGTCGGCCGCGGAATATGCCAGCCTGACAGCCTTACCGAAAAACGGCCACTTCTCTAAACGGTAAGTATCAATAAGGTATTAAGGTTTGTTAAATATTTGAGGGAAGATTTTCCTGATTTTGTATGAAAAAACGGGTTCGGTTGAATTGTACGCAGAATAATTGAAGTCTTTGAAATGTACGGCACAAGTAGGAGAAACTTAGCTACATAAAAACATATGAATTAGGTACCTACTTTAGGTCAGATAAAAAGGTATTAAAGCAAAATGTCGACCTACCTATTAAATCACGTGCGGCCGCTCAAACAAGACACAGGAGCACTTTAACGACAAATTAACAGCTTCAATTACTTACAACTACCGGTGCGCTATCGCAACGGCAATGAACTAGCGACTGCCACCCGGACCTACCTGTGGCTCGCTCCTAATAGCCCGGTAATAATATTTTATGGCCATTACCTTTGTAAACACGGATAAAACGTTCTTACGCGACCTCACCGCGTAAAAAACGGGCGACAATTGCGTTAGCGGGATTCCTTTTTTTTCCAAAAAAAAAGACAAAAGAGCGTGAACAAACGTTCTGTTTTTGAATTTAGTATTCCTTTTTTAAATTCGTCTGTCTGCTTTTACATTTTTTTTTTCTGAAAGTTGACAATCGACTTTTGAAATGAAGAAAAGAAAACAAAAGACTACGAAAAAATAACTTTTGTTAGATGAGTGTATTTGTTTCAATAGAGAAAGCTTGATGCAACGACAGCAAAGTATCGTTCAAGGAAGTCGCCGACGGGATGGGGATGTGCCAAAAAGAGATAAAGTAGTTTTATTGATCTATACGGACGTTCAGGCGGCGCGAGTGTGAGTTGAATGAAACGAAGATAACTTGCCGCCCCAACTTGTTTTGTCCTTTTTTCCCCCGCAGATTTTTGGTGGTGGCATCCCTCTCGGGCCACGTGACCTAAGCAGGGTGTAACTCACCCTACAGCGGCCATAACTTACTCATAGCGATAGGCGGTACGGTCGCGAAAAACATGTCTACATTATTCTTATTTTAATTTCTTTTTCGTTACATATTTTAGGCTTATTTTTTATTTGAAACTTGAGACTTTTTTAGCGTGAAATATTTAATTTTATCACTGAATTGGGATTTAAGATTTATAGTCAGAATGTTCATTGTTCTTACTTAAAACAATGCTGTGAACTACTTTTTTTAAATGTCTCTTAACCACAAAAAGGCAAAGATGTTGCATAATTACAGTAAGCAACTCAAAAGAGTATTTAATATCATAATAAAAACAGAACATTAATATCAGAACCATACCGGGAAATAACTTTTTATTTGGTGCTGTTCAGCCCAAATGTGCATCTCATAAATTACGTCTCTCCTTCAGTATTTCTTTCTCTCTCTTGATTTATTTTTTGTCTTGTTCTCGCCCTCGGTTTATTAACTGGCTAGCTCAATTCACTTGGGTCTTGTATCTATTTTATTGTACATCAAAAAGTGTATTAGGAATCTGTTGCCAATGTGTTTTGTGGCCAGCCGTACCGTTTGTAATAAAGAAAAATAAAGTGAATGTCGTCTTTCTTATTGTGAGAATGAAGCATTATTCTGATGAAAAGTAACAGAAAAATAAATCCGACAAATTGGCCAAAAAATAATCCACTTTAAAATATGCGCTACTTCAATAGAGCCGGTTGCGATCAATAAAAGAGTATGTTTACAATATTAATATAAAGTGGCAATAACAGCCACGAGCTAAACAATCACGGGCCGAGGTGTTAACTGATCGTTAACGTCAAGTTAACGATGACGATGATCGTAAACGAGTCGTAAAACAAATAATTAGCCGCTGTTAACTTCGACGCTACTGGCTGACGAGATAAAAACACGTGAGTGGGGAAAAACGACTCGTATTGATATCGATTTTTTGTCATGTACCTATGGGTGGTTTTTTTTTTAAATATATATACGGATTTTTTTAAGGGTTATTACCTTCTTAAAATGCCAATTTACAATTTTAAATGATAGTTGGTGCTGCATAGATACCTACATACCTACTAATCAAGTTTATGTCTGAATGTCTCATCAATAAATAGTTATAAACAACAAATGAAAAGAGGGATTAACATCCTTTCTGGAATCAACCCAACTAAATATACAGTACTTCTGACAGTAATTTGCCAGCATCAAGCTGAGTTTGAGCAGTCGTCTGGTGTATTCCAATGTGGCGCCATCTATGACCGAGTAGCGGAATCATTAAACAGTAATCGATACGAAATATCCCGTTTCTTCAAAATTAATTTAATTATTTATGTTATATGAAATTAAATTCTAAAGTATCAGCATGTTATAATGTATTCAAGATCACGACAAAATATTTAAAAGACTGGTTGGTTTGGTAAACGTACGATAAACCCGTTCTTAGAAACGAAATTTATGTTGACGGCCTAAAATAAATATGTTGCAAGTACCACAGATTCCTAAATATCATTGATAGATTATACATTCTAGATCAAGGTAGGGAAAATCGAGAAACCTAACTAGGTTTTTAAGTTTTTTACAGTCTAACTAGACTGTCGCACAAAAAGATAGCTATACCAAAAGATCGCATCAAAATGTTTTCAAATGGAAGTCAATTACCTACACGTAGCTAGAGATGAACAATAAATTTTTCCAAGTTATTCAAAGAGTGAACCAATAAATTACCTAGTAAAGCTATAAAAGCATTAGTTAATATGTACATTAGCACATCGACGCGGTAGACAACCTGACGCCCATTTGAATGAAGCTTTATAGCCTCATAAACCACCACTTGCGGTAATAAAGTGATTTATCCCATAAAATAACAGCTGATCGCCGTGATTACGCACAATACGAGCGAACTCATAATTTTACAGCCAATTTACAAACAATAAAAGTCGTTCTCTTGTCTTACACGCCCATTCGCCCTCCGATATCTCCATATTCGACGGCCGAACGTCGTAACTCGTAACTTTTATAACCCAATAAAACCATAACCTCGGTCCTCCAAGTTAGCGACTTATAACTCACAGTTGCCGATTGTAGATGGCGCTCATCGCTCAACGACCGTACCGCCATCTGTGAGTGACTTCGTGAAGCTTTTTACGAGCCATTTGAGGTCGTCACATCGTAAAGTTGATGTTTTATGGGTTCGATTGATGCCGCTAGTGTAGTACTGCGGAAGAATTACATTGCGTATGGATTCCAGATATTTTAGCATGCATTTTGTGATACAAGAAGGATTATTTTGCTCATTTTCAATGAAAAAATAGTGCAATAATTGCGCAGTTTTGCGCAATAAATTCTATTAAATACCTAATCGTTTTAGCATTCGTACACACAAGTCTAACAATATTTTGTAAGTTTCATGTACGCTGTAGATGATAGCACAAAGAAAAAATGTTAGGATTCACGAAGATATAACAGGTTGTTTCTAAGCGAAACAAAATAATAGCTTAGCCACGTGTTGTCACAGTTACAACACAAACAAAACCTAGACAGGAAGGTTCTTAATAAACGTAAGAACTGAGAAAGAATTTTCTTAGTACAGGTTTCAAGAAACCTAAACAACTTGAAAGAGAATTCAGAAGTGTATTGTCGTGTTATATGAAGTGCCTGGCAATATACGAACTGTAAATTGCATCATAAACATCCGCTCGTGTCCCGCCGGCGGATTTTCCCTCGCTCCAACCGTTTAGTACGCCGAACGTCCGCACCCGCGTGGTGGCGTGACAATATTGTATTGCGCGTCATCTAGCGGCAACCGGCGGAACTTCTTAGACCAAAAGTAAGGTTGCTCGTTTGCAAAACTTCGAAACAAGTTTTTGTCCAAAATGTAATGATTAAAAATACACGATTCATTTGCAGACCAATTATTAGTCCATACAATAAAGATTTTATTATGATTAACAGAATTTGTTAACTTGGAAATGAAGATGAAAGTTTTACAATGCCACTAGATGGCGGTACTAAAGCGTCTCCTAGTTGAATAAAATCTTTCAATGAAGGTTCGAGGTATTTACAGTCAATTTCAACCTGGAAAATACTTATTCAGCTTTTTGGGAATATCCTGTTACCTACATTTGAAATTGTACGTAATAAAGTTACAGTTAATACACATTTTAATCACGATTTTTCCAACTAAGCAGTTGGGTTGTTTTGGAAGCTGTGCCAAGATTAATCTTGGCATAGCTTGAGACAAGTAGGTTGGTATGTGGGCAGGTATATGAATAAAATATTTAGGTTAAGTATATGTTGCAATAATGGGAAAGTTACCATGGATCGGTGGCACTTTTTTTTGTTAGTCTGTAAAATCAGTAGAGTCAAAATTAACCCAGTATATCATACAGATATAATAATATTTTCAAGGCTCCCGCAGACAGACGCGACGCGACAGCGCGAGGCTCCTCTTGTAGAACAATTTCCATTAAGTTTTCATAGAAATTGTTCTACTAGAGTTACGTCCCGCCTGTCTGCTATCCTTAAGACGAATGAAATTAAAGTGGCTTTAGGTTTCCCTCCCTGATTGAATACAGTGGAAAGTCCAACCTAAAATAATACGAGAAAAACTGCTTACATAAATTGCCTATCAGTAAACAAAATGAATGAAACTAAAAATTTGGAAATCCAGTTTATTTACTACCTAGTTTAGACCTAGTTAATTCAAATACAACTCGTCCAACGGCTGATCTCAAGACCGTATTAAGCCCAGATTATGCACAAAACAGTTATTTAGCAAAACTTTCTAAGATCCCAAAATTACATTCAGTACAAACTACCTAATCCATGCCAAAAGTTACCCTGAAACAACATAAATTCGATTTAAAAACTTACTCGATATCTAGGGTAATTATAAAAGAGGGGGGTGAGTGACAAATCCCCGAATAAAACAACAAGGAAATAATTCCGGGCATAAATCGTCCTCTCAGTGTGAATAGAATAGCAATTATTTGGTTGAGTTGGTACTCCTGGGACCTACTAGGGGTCCTGGCAAGTCGACTGGTTATCACTCGAAAGGACCGTAGAACTAGAACTGTATATCAACCGAATCCGAATGACATTATTTCTTGGAATTTATACACATTTATCATGATGGAACTTTACAAAATGTAGAATAGAATAGACTAGGTATATTTATTTTCAAAGATTGTAGGTAGTCTAGGTAGGTAGGTAATGTTAGAGCCCTTGTACATGACTTTAAGGTACGCAAAAGTATTATGAGCAATATAGCTTTACATATATATAGTAAAGTGTAACTGATTTCAGAAGCATTTAACAATGTTATGTCAATAGGACATTCTATAGCAAAGTTTTGGTTTCAGGTATTTCAAAATTTAAAATAACAGGCTTTATAATTTTACTAGTTTTTGAAATTTTCGCCAGATATGTACTTTCCTACATGTTTTACTATTTTTCGGTCAGAAGATGGAAATTGGTGTACCAAATAAGAAAACGAGTGATAACCGAATGAGATTCAAATTAGACCAATGAGATTCCAACCGTTAGTACGATTCACACTCGAATCCAACCACTATTACGAGAACTACCGCACATTTCCTGAACACTAATTTTATTGCCACTCCAGGAGTCTTTCAACGATATGTCAGGGCTCTCACAGGGATGGCCAACCTTACTGTAATGACAGGGTTGGCGATCGCAAAAACAATGTTACCCCAAAGAGCTCCGAAACAAGGATACTTATAATTTTTAACTCTCATAAATTAGATATGGGTCGATTTTCCTTTTAGAATTCTGTTGAATTATTTGTGTGGGTTTTCTTTTTCAGCTGATTGTGGACTGAAATTGGAAAATTTTGCTATTGCAGAAAATTTTAACTGTTCAAATACTCGTAAGTCCCGTTCGTTCCTGTAGATAAGTTATTGGTACATTTTAAATTGAGTTAAAGATGTAACAATTCCGAAGGGGACCGGTCCAAAAAAAGAACGATACGCTTCGATGGTTGAGATTTCCGGGATGGTATCAATTACTGGGAAGACAGACCCCTTTGATGACTTCATTACACCAAATTCAATACGCTTCGGTACCTACTTTATGTCAGAATAACTTCATCAAAACAAAAGCCTATCACTTTTGAAATGCAAGATGTCAAACAGAAGAAAGTAGAATACATTATTTTTTGTTGGTTGGTAGTAGATACTCGTATACGAGTAACTAAGGGTGAATTCCACCAGAGAAATTGAACGCGATTCGCACATCTAAACCGCGTTCAAGAAGTCAAATTGACACTGACAGTTCTTAAACTCGTTTTGCTCTGAACCCTTGAACCCGCTCTAGATAAGTGGATGCTTGGACATTTTGATGAAATCCACAATGAAGACGCCGTAAGAGGTGATTTCCATCATGAATCTTGTCGCCATGAAAATTACAAACCGTAGTTTAAACTCACTTCATCCCTATCTTAACAGCTCTCGGGAATTTCAAGTAACCGGCAGCCCTAGGTAAAGGTTACAGTAAGTATGCGATCCCGTTATTCCTTTCATTAACATTGTCACGTCTTACGTGGGGCCGGCTAACTTAAAATATACCGTAGTTTTGTCGTGAAGCATTTGAATAATTATGTAAATAAATATTAATCTTTGAATTTAAAGTAGCTTTTAATATATTGGATTACCGAAATATAAACAGAATCCAATAAGAATGCGTTATGTTTGTTGACAGTTAACACACAATCGACATTCCGACGCGGCAGTTGTTTTAAACTTTGAGATAATTTTGAATAAAAAGCTACTTTAGGTACTTAAGTTTAAGATGAACATTCATCAAAATAATCTACATTCTAATTAAGATAACTGCAATTCGCATCACCAAAAGACAATTACCTAATCTAAGATTACAATAACACTATTAATAATGGAAAACCGGTGCGAACGCCCCTTGACTTTAATCAGATCCTTAAACAATACCACGAGGAACGAATCTCGAGCGCAATAAAGAAACTCGGATAAAAATAAATTAGCGTATCTCTGGAAAAGACTGATGGGGGTCGGAGAGGCCCCGGCTAAGGAAAAAGTTGAGGGGTTCAACCCTTCCCTGTTTATTTACTCCCAACGCCCTCTGTTGCTACATTTTGATAGAGTTTTTGTTTATACCTTATAAATCTAGATCGCCTTTTGTTTTTGCTATCGATAGTAGGAACTAGAATGGCTAGATTAAGCTTTTTTTTCATGAAAAAGCAGACAATGGTTGTCCAAAGTGAAAGTGTTTTTTGACACCGTAATGTTAAATACTGCTGAAAATGACAGATTTTCATGATAGCCGTTGCAATATAATGGAACCGCTTTCGAGGTAAGGTCACCATAAGAGAAAAGTAACTAGGGTCGTCGGATACAGTTGCAGTTTAGTAAGAAACCGATTTGAAAAAACATGTATCAACTACTATAAAACAAACAGTTCATTTAACAAATTTAATTCCATTCGAAAACATCAAACGGTTTCTTATTAAACTTAAACTATAACCGGCGACCCTGGTTACTTATCTCTTTTGGTAACTGTACATTTAAGTAAGTAAATGATGAATGATATTTATTTCTGTAAATTGTTTAAATAAGCACTTTTTCACTTCAACAGTAAATTATGTTTTAAACTATATGAGGTCGGTTTTCCCTATCTGACTGTTCTGAGAAGAAATACCGAAGAAACTCAGAAATTGAACACGATCAGCACATCTAAACCTCGTTCAAGATGTGTCAGTGTCAACATTGTTGTGGAATTTTGACACTGACAGCTCTTAAACGCAGTTTAAATTCCATCAAAATCCTCTGTTCAAGTGTAGGTAAGTATCACCATTACCGGTGGATATTTTAATGTCGATACCTATATTTAGATGTTATTTATCAGCTGTATATACCTAGGCACGCTAAAAAAACTGGCATAAATATCCAATTAAGACTTTTATCTAAAGTCGAAAGATATACAACTTTAATTGATGTGTGAATTAATTAAATTGGCAGACATTGTTTTATTCATAGTTTATAGTCTGCCAGCGTTCTTTCTTAGATAATGTTTATTAGAAACTAGATTCTAGGTCTAAAATTTGACTAATGGATTCGAATTTTAATGAATTTTTGTACTAAAAGATAAGTGTTTTTTGACGTACATGATTATTGTATTTAAGGAACACATGACGTCAGTCAATATTTTTACGATTGTGAATGCCACAGTTAATTTATGCGCTCACAGCCTTATTAAGGTCAATGGTAGCGGCAAATGAAGCAATAAATTAAATCGTTATTTAATTTTGTTTATGCTTAAAAAATAAATAAGTATAAAGATTAAAATTGAGTTGTTTTAATTTGATCGTTTAGTATTTTGAACAGAGTCTTTGGGATTAAGTTTTTGAAGGATGCGTATTAATCGTCGTCGTAGCTACCAACCTACCTACTTATACTGTCAGAAAATTTTAACGGGATTGCAACTATAAGAATAAATTAGAAAACATTTTATTAAACCATTGTTAGCAGCATTTTATTTTGACCAAGATTATGTCTGGGCTTTAAAAGAGATTGATCTCTGAGTTTTTTTCGGCCTCTCTTCTCAGAGTAGTCAGATAGCAAACGGCAAACTCATCTGGTATTAAAACCAAATTTATTGTTGACGTGTTTTTTGAACCAATTTACAGAAATAATTAAAATTTATAATTTACTTAAGTAATTAAATGTACAGTTACCAAAAGAGGTAAGTTGCTAATCAGGGTCGTTGGATGTTTTCGAATGAAATTTAAATTGATAAATGATGAGGTTTGTTTTCTGTTAATTAAATTCAATTGCATTAGAAAACAACCGTCGGTTTCAACTGAACAAACTTCAACTGTATTCGACGACCCTGGTGACTTATTTATATCTTTCGGTGACCCTACCTAGTGAAAATTCTGATGGAACCTGTTCTTCGTGGCACTTTTATAGTCAGATTGTTCGCGGATATTGACATCCTATTCTCTGGCCAGAAACCTTACGAGCAGCTGTAACAATATTTTGATGTAAAAGTTGCTTTCCCATTCTTCTCCGTATGAACATCCTACGCTTTGAAGTGGGCAATTAGGTAATTACCCCTTGAAAATTCAAAATTACTTGTAGATATTTTTTGTGTCCGGTTTCAGTTTGAGTTTTTGAAGCTTTTAATTCTGAACAAATCCAACAAAGGACCACCCACAACTCTGATCCAGAAACACCAAACTTATTAGCAAATTAACTGCATAGTAGCTGCAATGCAAACGCCAGGAAACTAGAGGTTACAGCTAATTTTATTCACCACCCTTTGCGTTGTAATTCATCCCCTATTTACATGCTGGAAATGCAGGTGTATGTGGAAAACGTGAGGTGCTCGATAAATCTGTGCAATTGGTATACAGCGTTAGATTAAATTTAATAGAGGATCTTTACAGCTGTGATCGGTTTTTTTTTTTGGGTGAGAAATCATCAAATAACTTCTCCCGCTCTGGGTGGAGCAGGGCGTGTCAGACTTTTACTGACTAAAACCCACCCGTGTTCCCTCAGTTGCCTGTGTGCCAGGGGCCGCGGTATCTCTTTCGAACAAGCCGCACCCCTGGCAGGCATCGGCCCTTGCGGGCCCCATCAGTTGGTGCTGACATCTCTTTGAGGCGCGCGTGGAACACAACGCGCCGTCGACTCGGGCTTGGTCCTTACCGGACAGTGAGCTACCCATTACTCACCGTCCGCAAGCCCGCGCCTACGGTGGCCGGGAATCAGCCTGGGATTCCCGACGCCCAGGGCGTCTCCTGCGGCGACTAAGGCCGTGAGGGCGCATGTGCTGTCTCTCCCTCACGTGCGCCGCCTCCCTCTTCGCGAGCAACACTGCTTCGCAGAAGGAGGTGACGGCTACCCATGCACTCTCGCTCCGTACCTGGGCCAGGGCCGGATGCGAGAGATCGCCACCGCCGATCGCCTCCACGAGGACACGGCGGTGCCCCCCGCCCAAGCCGGGCAGACCTCCACCGTATGTTCCAACGTGTCCTAGCTGTGATGGGTAAGGGTATCGATATGTAATAGCAATAAACTCAAATGAAAGGTTAACAAAGATCATAGTTTTAAGTAAGTCATCATAATCTCGTCTGTCTAGCATTTTCCCAACTATTTTTGGTTCGGCTTCCAGTCCATTCGGATGCAGCTGAATACCCGTATTTTACTTAGTTTTATGTTAATAAATGTAAAATATACAGTAGGTATACAGGGTGGCAGGAAATCTACGCGCAAACTGTAACCATGAATTCATTACACTTACGTGATTCTGAAAATTTTCGTCGGTTTTTGATTTGATTGATTTGATTGATTTAAAATTAGCTGTTCAATACATTTTGAGCGCGAAGGCAAACTTCAAGTTTCCATCAAACATCAGATTTTCTTTTTGATAACCTACGAAAATATTCTACTCTAGATGAGGGGGTCTAGAATCATTGTATTCATGGTTACAGTTTAATTAAAATTAGAATTGATAGAATTATTTTTATTTGTGTACTAGGTATATGCACCTACCTAGATTTTTGCCTACCCTTTCAAGGAAAACTAATGTGATGTGATAAGGTAGGTACAGCAATATTTTAAATACAAAAGTTATGTGGACAGAGCAGTCATTACTTGAAAGTATCATTAGATTTTTTGTTTTCATTGTATTTGGTAAGTAGTGAATGATGATACCCACCATATGAAATTTCGCCAATGAAATTAAAAATAGCCCCGTATACCTACGTGCAATTAGTATAAATAAGTGCGATTGGTATAAATCAGTGGGAGCGCATGCGCAGAACGCACTAGCCACTCAATTAAGTGCCGGGATTTCAATTAAAACGCCTTACTGAATTTACGACGTTTCTAATTTATTGTAGGTACACTTTTGTTAGGACGAACTTTGCCCAGTTATTGAGTGGTGGGTGTAAATTGGCAAGATGTTAATTTATTTTCATTAAAAAACATACACAGATATATTTTTGTCATATCAAAACAGATTAAGTAATGCAACACGTAGGAAAATCTGCTATAAAAACAATGAAGATTCATACGTAGTGAATTTTTTTTTTTTTGTAAATGGTGCAGGGGCAATTAGTATCGGTATCGTATTACCCAGTAACTGGGTTGTGGAGGTCAGATAGGCAGTCGCTCCATGTAAAATACTGGTATTCAGCTGCATCTGGTTAGACTGGAAGCCGACCCCAACATAGTTGGGAAAAGGCTAGGCAGATGATGATGATGATGATGATGGTGCAGGGGCAATTAGTTTATCTCCCAGTATCAAGAGCTTTAAATACTTCATTAAAGATAATATAGAAATAAGAGGTTATACACCGTGACATTTTAGTCGTCTTACCACGGCAGCCTACTTCATGTATCCAATGACTACTAATCATTTATTCAAAAAAAAATATCGTTCACAAAGACGCTTGATGTAGTTTTGAACACCCTGTTATGGAGATGGAATGAACGATGAAATGTAATGGTATTATGGTAGGTAGGTAGAAATCTTCTACCGTTTGATACGTAAACATTATTAACAGGGAGGGTGTTTCATAATTCTAAAACATTATTTATTTTTCTTAGTACCTATTATCTTAATTAATGGTATCAATTATCTAATCGCGCCTGTAGGTATTTTATGTCGGAAACATTAAGTGGACTACTTTTAAGACTTGTAAGACGACTAAAATGTCACACTGTATACAAACTGGTACATAAAGGCTATCCGTGTCCAAGGTCCCGCTGACCAATCATAATCATTATGTGTTAAAGCAATTAGGTAAGTAGCTGCCACTTATTGGAAAACGGTCGGAACAAACCGGCCGATACGCACTTTGCATAAACAGCGCCACGCCCATCAAATGTCACTTGTACCCAGTAAATAATGTTTTCAGCAAGCTTTTAATAAATGGTAATTTTTAAAATATAGACCCCGACGTCCTTCATATTATCTGTTCGCGGAGTGTATGAATATTAAATTTATTTGCCGGCACGCTATATCGTGAGAAAGGGTAGCTATATAATTACGCTCAAGTATCAAAATTAATTATAAACCCGGCCTTAATAAAGATAGCCTGAACGCAGTGATGAACAACCAATTACACGATCTACAAAAATAAGACTTTTCAAAAACGCATTAAGATAAAAATACTTAGGTATAATTGCTTGGCATTTCTTCGGCACGCGTATAATGAACTGAGTAATATTTTACAGAAGCCAAACATACTAAAAGGGGAATAACAACAAATAGTCGTCTTCTAAATTAAATCCAAAGACTTATGTGTTAGAAATAAAACGAGTTCCGAACGAATTAACGATCCAATAAAAATACCATAACAACACATAATTCAGTCATCAAACTAAATTACGTACAAATAATTTGGTAGTAGAAGCTCACAATCAGAGTTGGTTACAACTAGTTTTATGAGAAGTCGGGGTACCCTCGTAAACTAATAAAAATAAAAGTTGGAAGCGCGAACAAACCAATAGATAATGAACTTTTATTGGTCAGTTTTACAGCTCTCCCCGAGTGATTGTAAAATGAATAATTATTGTGTGTCGTTAGCTGGAGTCACAGTTACGTACTTACACGCATCCGCCCCTCCATGCTGGGCCGGCCGTTCTATTGTTTGTTGTTAACAAAACTCTGATTGGCAAGTGCGAAAATGAGTGGGAGCTATGACTCATTGAAGGTGTTTACATTAAGTAAACAGTAGGTTAATTAGAGTTTAACGTTAAATCCTGTGCAGCACGCGATGAGAACTGCACCTATGATTCCTTTTTTACAATAGTGCGATTGGAAAAGTTCGATAGTTCAGCTTTACTCGCCCGAAACGAGCGAAAGACCTTATAAAATATCTATTATTTTTTGTAGGCAACCGCACGAAGTTACTTGATTTGTGGGCGAATCAACAAACTCAGAAATACGTATTAGGCAACTGGTACATCATTACATAGTATAAAACAACGTCGCTTTCTCTGTCCCTATATCCCTATGTATGCTTAAATCTTTAAAACTACGCAACGGATTTTGATGCGGGTTTTTTTAATAGATAGAGTGATTCAAGAGGAAGGTTTATATATATAATACAACGACCTCCACGCGGGCGAAGCCGCTGGCAAAAGCTAGTTTTGAATAAAACGTTAAAGAAACAACTAAAAGTTAAAGAAAAAGTACGCTAACTTACATAAATTACAAGTCGTACCAATTGCTTAGCAAGTATTTTTGGAATTGTCGACTCGCCCACAAATAATATAACTTCATGCGAATCGCTTACAGAAAATAATATATTATTTAAGTGTCGATTTGCCCGTTTTTGGGGACTGAATTAGTGTGAATCGACTAATAAATCGGATAGTGGCTTTTTGTTAAAAAGCCACTCAACACATACTAATCAACAATGCCACGACGCACGACGATAAAAACGTGGGGCCACCCACCAATCATAATTCACGTACAACACTTGTAACTATCGATTGCACCAATTATTGTAAACTGACTACTAAATAGGCCCTGGGTACAGATAGCGGCATGTTTATTGCGTCTGGTGTGTTCCTAGCTTTATAGCTATATCCGCAGCAATTAATAACTGTTGTGGTAAGCGAACATTTCGTATATGTCGTAAATTTTGAATTGGTCTCGTTATTTTATAGGGGTTAAACTCGATTAACGGGTGGGGTAGGTTTATTATATGTAGCGGAGATTATCGCAGTTCCATACGGACATACATGTTATTGTCTGGGCGTACGGCTGGTTGTGTCTTAGAAGGCTTAGCGTTGAGACATGGTATGGAGCATCGTCGAAGTACTAGCATGGTGTTCGTGAGCTTATTAAGGGAATTACGTGCAGAAGGCATTGGAGGCCCAGTTGTAACGGTCGGGGCTTACGTGTTGTTGGTCGAACCCAGGTACTTAGCGTAAATTATTTTAACACCAATGCTATCAAAACAGTGAAGGAAAACATCGTGAGGGAAGCGCATAACCTAGAACCAAAAATTTGTCGATATGTGACATATGGTGGAATATGGCACACTCTGTTTCACATAGAGGAGGCCTGTGTCCCAGCAGTGGGAACGATGAAGGCTGGATATGACGTGCAGACGGCATGTTCAAGACTTACGACACTTAAGTACGTAGACAAAGGTGATGATTCTATTGTGCACCAACTATAATTAATTTTGGCTATTGCTATCTTTTTACTTCTAATGAAACAAGAAAGAGATGGAAATAAATAAGAGCTGTCTAAATTATTTGAACAAAGATTTCATAGATGCAAGTACGTCGAACTAAATTCACCATGCTTAAAATCACACCAAAATCAATGCAATCGTGACGTACTTGAGTTTGACAGTTCTAAAGCGTCAATTGTCTGTTTTCTTTCGCGGTATGTCAGTAAGAGATAGCAAATCTTACTTTTATTTTAGTTTTTTTATGTGGTGAACAAAAGAATCCGTACAAATTGCTATACAATACCTACTACGGGCATATTAGTCAACTCGTATGAATTAACTCGTCCGAATTGGACAAAACGTCACTTTGACTCGCACGAAGTTTGTGGGCAAATAGAACACACATAAGACACATGTGTGTATGAATGAAGAGTGTGTAAGAGTGAATGAGCATTTTCTGGGCGCGCTCGATCCATCATAGACCTCATTAATCGCTTTCCATCAGGCGTAATCGAGGTCAAGGGTTTGCCCATTTAGTAATACTTATTTTTTTTAAATCGAAAATTTCAAAAATGCGTATCAGGCAATTGGCACGTTAAGAATAAAATGTTATGGAAACAACGAACAGTTAAGGAAAAAGTACCTACACTAACTTTATCACGTAAAATATAAAACGTATCAATTGTTTAATACCTACGTATTTTTGTCATTGTCGATTCGCCCACAAATAAACTAACTTCGTGCCGCCTACAGAAAATATTATGTAATATTATTCAAAAGTGACGAATTCGTGCGAGTCGACTAATAAGCCCTACTACGCACACCAACAAACGATTTGACTCTTTTCAATATAATAATTCTATGCTCTATATCGGTCTGAAACCGGATTCAAAGTTCCAACAGATCCATAATAGACTCAGCAGTGATTGACTACATAAAGCTTTACTTAGAAGGGTCACTTTTATTTAAATTCTATTGAAATTGACCAATAAGGTGGCATAAGTTGTAGATATGCTAAGGTAAACACACAAGTGGCCCACGAAGGTATGATTGTTTGAATATCTTTGGGACCATTTCTTTGCTGTTATGATTTATAAAAGCATTTTTTTTTCAGAGGTCATAGTTGCCTCTACATCTACATCTATCTATAAAAATAAATAAAATTGGAGTGTCTGAGTGCAATATCAAAATAACAGGTTTTTACTAAATGCCTATGAAAGTATAGGTATGCGGTACATATCTATATTTCTTTTTATTTATTTGCCTGTCTGTTCCGGCTAATCTCCGAAAGGTGTGGACCAAATCTGGCAGTTAGCTGACGTTATAAAGAGTAACATAGGCAATTTTCACCAAATGTCTAACACTTTTTAGATCTTGATAAAGCAGTGCTGATTTAGCAACCCATTTTTTTTAAACCAACACCAACATGTATAGGTACCAACAACTCAACCAAAACAAACCTCAAGCCTAAATCTATACGAGGTAGGTTCAGCATGTTCCCAGGAACGAAACAGTGAGGTTAGTCGCACAGTTAAAGGAGTCGTGTAGAGGACAGGCCAGGTCGGGTGAACGATACTATCGAATCACGAACCTTCCCTGGAATAGGGTTGAACGGGGCCCGGGACGCGATGGCCCGAGAGGTAGTAGTTTTTTGTTAGGTAAATGTCTGTATTGGGTTTAAAAAATTGTCCTTTTTTGCCTGTTTTTTTTTGCCATAGGAACCTAACTATTACGCTTTGGAATGCACAAATAGCTTCATATTTCTTACTGATCAACTCCCTGACAATTGCAAATGTCAAAGCATTACCAATTGTTAGAGATTCGGACGGATTAGAGTTTGATGATTTATTTCGTCAAAGCCAGATTTCTAAGAAATAAGTTCTTAAATTGGTCGATGAATTTGGCAGTTGTGGGTCAGTGGTAACGACTGCGATTTACGAGTAGTACCTATAACCCAGTAGGCTTAGCACGAGCACCAATTTTCCGACCGAAGAATAGACATGACTATTAACTAAATGATGTACAATAGGAGAAGATAGCTATGTTCTTCTATTAATTATCACAGTTATGCGTTCTAAACGAATCATGATTTTGTAGATAATCGTATATACTTTGTGGCCGTCGAGTTGAAAATTTGTTGTCAGTGTGATTTTGATAGTTTGGGGAGAAATGTAGTGTACATTTATAAGGACCTAGAGAAAGATCATTAGAAACGAAAGACAAAATGACAGATTATAGAAGGATATCTACGGTGCGATGTCAAAAATGGAGAAACGAAATGTCACTTTGTATCGAAAAATCACTGTCTATTCTTCGTAGAAATAGAAAGCGTCATGCTAAGGTTGCAGATAGGTGCTATACTTTGTGTAAATTATTTCATTACCATTACTCTCAAACATCGTGAGGAAATGGCACGTCCTTTCAACACAAAATTTAAAGACATGTGAAATCTACCGACCCGTACTGGGCCCGCGTGATGGATAACGGCCCATTCCCTCTCACAGAGATCGAGGAGGGCTGTATCCCAGCAGTGGGAACATTATAGGCTAATTATGCTATTGGACGATGCTTAGAGGAGGACTATGTCTAACGGTTGTCGTATTTCGGCTGGAATGATAATTATGATGATGATAGGACCAAAGAAAATCGTAAAGGTCGTGATTTATATCCTCAGAATGTGTCAGCATAAAGTGCATAATGTCCTGAAATATACGTATGTTTTCAGTCTGTTTAAATGTGTCATAACAAAGAACCAAAGTGTATGCGGTTGTCCAGTTGAATAGAACCAAATATTGTAGCTGCAATTCTTCCATGAAAATTGGTAAAGTCTTCTCGATGTGCAAAATCACAAACGTTTGATTCCAATTTGAAAAGAGAATCAATTTTTTTTCTTAAGTCGACAACCCTAAGTCCTAGATCGATGTTGCTACACATATGTACGTATGTATAGTAGATACGACATTTAAGGAAATCAAAGGACACCAATAGGTACTTATGTAGGTACTTCGTTTTACTGTAAGTTCTTTACAATTACGGTATCTACTGTTCTTTTTCTTTACTGAGGTACCTACTTCGATAGCTCGGTCTAGAGTATTTTATTGAATTAAATGTATATGTAGGTCTTTATATCTATTTTAAGGAACTTGGAAAAATATATGCAGAAAATAATATGAAATTGTTTATTTAAGAGTGTTTCAAATTACAAGTAGATTCCTAAAATCTAAGCTTACAAAACTATTCATCGTATACATGTTTACTTATTATTTATTTAACTTAACAAACTTAAATATACCTAAAAGTATTAGTAACTAAAAATAACTTCATTCATACTTCATCAAACAGAAGATACACCTACAACTAAAATCAATTTAAACCTTCAAGCCTATAATCTTTCACGTAAATATTCCCTCCTCAGGAAAACCTGCCTGACCTGATGCAGACGAATGAAGTAGCTACTAGTACCTAGTAGCTACATAAGAGATCACATCAGCTGCCCACATACACATAAGTACCTACCAAGTTACCAACGGATACATACAAAGTACAGTAAGCAAAACAGTGTGGTATACAGGCCAGAATATTCATCATACAGCTATGAGTAAAAGAGTAGAGTAGCAGTATACAGGTCACATATTCAGCATAGAACTACCCTGCCAATTTAATTTTTTATTTTATAAGTATATGATAAATCCGTAAAGCCTGTTCTGCATGGCGCGATTTAATTGCCGGTGGCATAGCATAGGTAGAAGCAGCAATAAAAGATGCATCGACTAAACAGTATTTAGACATTGCAACTTACTTGTTACTTCAATTTTGTTGTATGCCAATGGCAAGAAACTTGGATCGTGTAAATGGGGCGTAAAAAGTAAAAACACAGTATGTGTGCCATGATATTTTCTTAAACCATTAGACTCACATTAAATTTTGATGTGAAAACCTAGGTAGAACTACTTAGCAAACTCATAAGAATGTGTAAAAGTAGTTACACACCTACAAATCTTTTTGTTTGGCTGTACCTAGAGGTACCTATTTATTTATAGGAACAACGGCCCTCCAACCTTCACATGACAATCGGGTCTACCCATAAAAATTGCAATATTTTATTAAGGTGCTTTCAGTGAATTATAATTAATTATTATTAAAATAAAAACATCAGTAAGTATTGATTAATTTGTATAAATTATTCGGGGAGTTTTCGTTGTGTACTTGGTGTATATTTACATATTTTTAATATGAGTTTTTATATGGCTTGGGGCTTCTTTTAATTTTACGTAGGTACATATTTGCTACTTTATTTATTTAGGTACCTTACAGTACATAATAATTATATTATTTACTTTATGTGTTTTATTTGCTAAGTGCCTACCTAGTACTTAATTGTAAGATGCGTGGGTGTTTGCATGTTTATTTCATGGGTAAATTCGTAAAGTCGGTTAAAAAAGGGTGTGCAAAATAGGTACCCTTTTTTTAACCGACTATATGAAGTGGTACTATGTTACAATATTTGTAATGTGTGTGTGCAATGTCGGGATCACGTTTCGTCTTTTTCGGTAAGGATATAAAAGATATTTTAAAAAAATACTAAGGTATAGTCTATAATTCAATGGCCGACGAAATAAAAGAACAACCAGTCCGTTGATTTAGCAGCCAATAAAAACATCTTCTTGAGTTATTGACTTATTAAATTGACTTACGGACTACAAAAGACTGAAAAACTTACATATTATACTTAAGTAAAACGCTTAGAAAAAATATACATGACTTCGTTAAGGACACTGCAGACATGCTCATGTACTGAAATGGGCGAATTATCGACAAATACATTCAGTTTTTGTCGGTACATCTGCCTTTTATGATGTTTATAATTTACCAAGGTATGTTTTAATTAAGTGAGAAACATTGCATTGAAGTAGTCATTATTCTTAATTGAAAACGTACACTGCTATTGAGCTTCTTGAAGGAACGCCTATTTCGCTCCGGGCTACAGGAACACTCGGAAAAAATACATTCCACCTGACTTGAAAGTGAAAACGTTCTGACGATGTTAAAACACAGTTCTACGTGTTCATAAATATTCATAAACCCGTATTATACTAACTCGAACATTACTGGCTCTTAAAAAGTATAAATAAGTTATTATATTATCAAATTATTGTTCCATAAAACAAAGCGCGGGCCGGTATGCTCAAGTAAAATTGAGATGTCCAAAATTCGGGCCGCGATACGTCGATGTCCAATAATTTTTCGTATCGGCTAAATAATTATCTGTTATCGGCGATTTGGCAGGCCAGGTCGAGGACCGCAAACATGGCCGACCCGAGCAACGACAGCAACATAATATATCAGACAAAAAACAATTTACTTTGTGTATAGAGTTTTTGAATCATGATTTAAAACACGTTTCCATTATTCAATACAAACAAGAATAATGTTTGCAACCTATAAAGATTAATTCCTGAAGTTTTTGCGACAAATACTTCCACACAATTTCACCTCTGTATATAATACAAACACGCAACGACAAAGTTGTTAGTTTGTAAAATGCCTTATAATGTTTCACCATATCGCAGGGAGCTTAAACCGCGACTTAGTACCTACGTGATCTAGTTTTTTCCCACTTGGAGTCTTAAGAAATGAGATTAAAATCGTGATTTAACGAGTTGACACGTACGTATAATGCTATTCAGCATTTTTCAACATGAATAGCACATCCAAATAGGTAGAACGATATTCGTGAGTTTTTCTTTTGCAGACTGTACGTGGAGCGAGTCTTGGAATTCAGTTTTTAGCGTCCGCTTGACTCTTCAGTCGCCATATTCGGCGTTCGAGATGAAACGGAGTATAGTCAATTTAATTAATAATAGTTCCCACCGCTCACCGTCCGCCGGTAAAGCCGATGAAGTCATTATGCATGCTTACGAAATATTAAGACCTCGACAAGCCAGATAACCTTTATAAATTTTTTTGACACCTAATTATTGTATATTGCGGCAGTCTTTATTTTAGTGTTAATTATTACGGGAAGCGGCCGTTAACAATCGGTCAACATGTTGGATGCCATTAAATTCATTACGGGGACCAGTAAATTATCTTTAATTGTTTCGATCGTTGGTATACTTAAAGCGGGTGTTATTACGACATTCCACATGCTCGGCGTGGAGACAGTCGGGAACATCAAAAGGTGCAACGGACTTAGTAAATTAAAACATTGCAAAACAGCTATACCGTATTAGTCGCGCTTGGGCGACTTCAAAAATGGCATCGCGCGTCGACTGGTGACTCGCCTGGTGACGGCGAGTAAGTTTTTCGCGACCGTCTCCACTCGATAAATAATGGCGGTGACTTTGACAAAAACTCACCTAGTCCTGTTCGGTGGCCGGCGGCGCGCGCTCCCCGCGCTTGCCCCGCAGCTGCCCTGCTCGTCCCGCTCGCACCGCGCCCTCGCCCCGCAATCGCCCCGAAGCTTTTTCTGACCATTCCACGGCGCCGGCGCAATCGCGAACCGCTCACTTCCATCATTACAGACGTTACCCTAACTATTTACACCGCTACTGGCTAAATAATAACTACTTATATTTATGGCAATTTGTTTAACTTCACCGACTATTTAAACTGCAGGAACACGATCACGTTTACACTATACTTATGCGAGAGTATTGAAGGATTAGATGGCGCGGAAGGTTATTCTGTTCACACTGTCCGTATTACGATAGCGGATAATTAATTTAACTTACGACTCTTTATTTACTTAGCTTTAAGGGTACGAGACCGGGTCTCTTTGGTAGGCATATTAAATTTGTACAATGTAATATAGTTCGTGACGCCGACGCTGCCGAGCAGGGAGCGCTACGATCGCACATAAAGTAAAACGCACTACGATACACCTACACTATGTTACACGGAAGAGATTTCTACAAATTGCACTGGTTTCCAAACGCGAACATCTTCGACGATTACGCGGATTAAAATATAAATGTATATAAAAATCAATAAATCAACAAAAACAAAACCCGAAACACAAAATAATACGACCCGTTTCTAATCTAGCATTCAACAGTTTATTGTTCCATCATTCGTTTTGAGAAAACATTGTGTCTAATTAAAAATTAATTTAAAAATAATCACAACAACCGAACAACACTTAAATAACGAGAAAATAATTACAAACAATTTACAAAAAAAAAACCACAAAGCTATGGAGTGTTCGGCGGACTGCGATAGTATCACTGGACAAGGCTTTGCGCGCGCGCATGCTTAGTGTTCGGGATGGCCTTGCGCAGCGGCCGCGGCGGCGGCCGCTGCCGCTGCCGCTTTCTGTGCTTGCGCCTGCTTCTCTTGCTCATTCAACTCCTTTATTGCCTGGATCTCTTTCTTTAACTTCATCCTTCGATTCTGGAACCATATTTTGATTTGTCTCTCCGTCAAACAAAGTGCGTGCGCCATTTCTATGCGTCTCCTCCGCGTGAGGTAGTGATTCGTGTGGAACTCTTTCTCTAACTCTAGTGTTTGATATCTAGTGTATGTTTGTCTTCCTCGTCTTCTCAGGCCGTTTGCTCCTGTAACAAAATAGAAAAGGGTTAATTAATTTTCAATAATCTTTTAAATCAAGGACTATAAACGTAATGGTTGTTTGGAAAAAAGTTTGTGCATTGAACCGGCGAATCTGCTTTCAACGAAGCGTTTGAATGTTGAATGGGATTGGTTGTCTCACGCAGCTTAGTTCAAATGACGTTACAATTGGCGGTGACGACAGCTTCATTTCGTTTAAACGTCGATATTGATATATGCGCAAGGGCAGCCTTTGAGAGCCACCGACCGGGAATTAAGACTGGTTGCAAACTTGATTAAGAAACATAAACACGTGTGGGCGAAGATGCAAAATTGTTGGGTTTCAGATGCAATATAAATGCAGATGCAGGTACATAAATAAGAACAAGAAATTCGAGAAACATACTAAAGCGAAATTTTCATTTTCTAGCTTTGATTCAGTAGGGTGTACAAATTGCAAATACAGCGTGATAAATCAATATTGAACTTCAATCGCGGCGAATTGGAATGTCTTACAACTGCGTACCGAAACCTCGATTCGCGACAGGATAACTGAATAAGAGGCCAATAGCCGTGACTTGAGAAAATTCGACTGATTTCAGGGCTGCTCTACCTATTTTCGAAGACGGACTTGGCTTTATTAAATACATTCTTGTTTGAACTAAAATATATGCTGAGGTAAGTACTGCCTTAATAAGCTTACCCAAAATTGATCTCTATGGATGTCAACAGTACCTAAGAATAGTTTGATTGATCAACATAATAACACGACTGCTGCTCATTGAAGATAGTTCTCAATTTCATTCGAAATAAAGCCTACACAGAAACATTCTTCACGATTACCCCGTCAAGTTTACCAGATATTTTCATTACAACTCAATATTGAGTAATGACATTCTACAAAATCCTACTTTAACACCAGCAGGATCTAGAAATATTAATAACATCGCGATTTATTACAAATATATATTATTATTTAAATGGCAGCCCTGTTGAAGGCGGTTATTCGAAGGCTTTCATTGCATGCCGTTCGTTGCGTGCTCCCCAACATTATGTATAGGGCCGAACGCACGCTGCGATTGCCTTATTTCTTTCTTTTTCGGTGTCCAACTTTCTCAGTAGGTATATAATATATCAGATTAAGACCAATCAGAATGTACCTGAATTTAATTTGGGACTTTTGCATTGAACTCGACCTAGTTGATGTTATCATTTTTGAGAAATGATCGTCCGAGTGATCGCTGACGCGTGAAAAGATCGAAATTTCGATTCGATCGGTCTTCGGTTTTATTGAAATTGAAGGGCTTATAAAGTAATTTTCAAGGGGACAATGTTGAGATTTCTTTTCACATTTTATTTAAGCAGTTGTGATGGTAAAATTCTTTTAATTATGTTCTAGACAACGTAGTTTCGTAGCTTCGTACATAGACCGAAGTAGTGTTCTGGGGATCAAAAATTGGATTTAAAAGCAATATTTCGACACAAATTATGTGTAGACCCCTCCATCCTCATTACGTAACACACTATCAATCAGAATCTGAATCATTGTGAAAGATATTGCCAATCCATTGCTCCATATGTTCGAAAAATTTGCATGCTCAACAATGTAAATAACGCAATTAATGTTGTTGAACTGTCAAAATGAAAGCCATTGTTACTGTTAGTGTGTTACGCAATTACCCTTCTGGGCTGTCATTGTTTCTAAAAAGTGAAGTATCTAACTTCATCAGCTCCAAACAATCCGACCCTACACAAAAGACAGACAAACACACATGAATCATACTAAATACATGTCATAATCAAGCTACATAACCGATAAAGCACTTGAACAAGCACATTGCCTTCGTTACTGTTCCATCCAAAATAAAACCAAGATCCCTCCGTACTTCTCACACAGCATAAAAGGGTACGCGAACCAATTTAATGGCTTAATTATCTCAAGTAGTGAGATCGGAGGCTGCGTAAGGACCAAGCGGCTCTTTTCATACATCCTTATCTATCCTCTTAAGTTGTATGGAGTATGGTTTAATCGGAATCGTGAGAAAGCGAGGAAAACATGCCTATTGTTGATATAAAGCCAAGCAAAGGTCGATGGTTTTGCTGAAGCTTGCCTATTGGGATATTGGAAGCTGATAATGTCAATTGATTTTTAAGTCACGATGTGAAAGGAGGATTTGGAATTGGAACTGTAATTTGTTTTGATGAGGGATAATTAATATATGATTAGAATTTTGATGAGCTTCAGGCATAGATTCAGGTATTGCTTTAGTAGACTTTCTGAAGTTTACACAGGTTTTTTATGTCTTACGAACTCATTTAAGGATTTACTCGATATGTGAACAAAACAGCCCTGCAGAGAAACAATTCTAAAAACTGTATTACTGTTGATCAGAGTGTGATCTTATTATGTTTTTATTCTTAATTTTTTTACCCATTTGACTAATACTTGAATAAAAACATTAATGCTTTTAACCCGTGCTTTTAACAAAAGCATTGACATAGGGAGGCATCGTGTTGGTTCTCATATAAAAATTGTCAGTAAGTATAATCTTTCAAGTATCCAAGTAAGTCTTTCAGAAGAAACTAAATCTTTACAGAAAACAATGCATATCCAACTGCACTTGACTTTCTAACCTAACTAAGTATAGGAAAATACAGCACAAGCAACTACATAAGACCAAAGCCTTCGTTTCCTCCAATTTCTCCCTTACCGAGTTAAGTGCAACCTTTTTAATAATTAACAAAAATTCTTGCGGCCGCTGTATAGTGGTTAACTGAGTGACGCTAATTACCTAACCCGTAAAAGCCTTCTGGGGGTACCACGTGAATTGTGGGGCCATTCCTTATGTAAGAGTTATTTACAGGATTAACTGTAAATCGTTGTTTATTTCCTACGACTGTAATTAATTGAACGGAGAATATACATTTTACAGGGTTTTGTGCAACGTTTAGAGAAAAAATAATTAGGCCATTACGTTTTATTTGACGTAAAGAAAGGATTACTTCATTAAAAAAATAACATAGAAGCGCTACCCTGTATACGCACTGACTAAGAGAGAATTTCACCAATAAAATTTAAGGCGATCAACATATTTGAACCGCGTTCAAGAGCTGTCAGTGTCATCATTGTTGTGGAATATTGACAGCTCTTGAACCAGGTTTGAATGGGCTGATTGCGTTCAGTTTCTTTGGTGAAATTCACCCTAAGCAGTGTTGCGAGATACCCGAATTCTCAATCGACATTTTATGTTAGAAATCAGTCGGAAACATAAAGCTTATGATGACGAGTGATAGGGGGCATAACAAATTGGAACTTAATGGCGACCTAAAATTGAGTTACGGTTTTGAATTCGGCCCCTAGTTTCCTATATAAAGTCTAAGGTGAACTAAGTAAAATGCAAAATTCCTTGAACACAATGGGCCGGCTATCTGTAGAATGAAAGATATAAGCAGAGATTCTGTGTAGTGTTTGCTAAGCAGACAATCTCAACATCTTTTCTGTGGCTACCTAACCACTAGATACATGATTGCTTAGAACGATACTGCTTTAAGCTTTATTTTGCTTTTATCTTTATTTATTTATGTTATACAGCATGTTATTTCAGTAAATACACTGGGGTAGTTTAAAATTTTCTTTATTATTTTCCATGAATTGACTTTTACTTAAAATCAAATCTATATTTCAATTTGGTAGAACATTGGAAGGCATTATTTTCGACAAATAAAAGTATTGAATCTAGTTTTTATAATTTTTTTAATCCTACATACTTTTTTATAAAGTGACCACCATAATTTTGTTAAGCTTTCACAGAAACTCACGTCACATTTTCTTGCAAAACGATGCAAAACAAAAGATTATTTTATTTATTTTTATGATACTAACTAAACACCCGTAAAATCTGCTACCACTTTTCAATTACTCAGAGTGCACCAAACTTAACACAGCATAAAAGCAATATTTCAAAGACAAATAAAAAATAAAAACATAAATAAATAAAACCTTCATTCACTGTATTGATTAACCCAAAAAATGTTCAACATGACGAATGCACCAGAGCTCTGATAAGCAAATGCATTAAGAGTATTCAGACTCATTACTCGAAGCAGATCACGCTTGCATGTTAATTCGGAGCTTTCTCTCCGTATCCATATAATACTCGTATGTATATAACATCTAGAAACCCACGTCAATGTTTCGAATGAAGGTCAATTTGGAAGCCAAGCCTTGGTATAAATGATGAAGATTATTTGCAAACACTGTCTGCCAATGTGGAATGATATAAAAGAGTCATAATTTTAAACAAATAATTTGAATACATAGGTACAGTATGATCGTAAATAATCCAGTGAGAAAAGCCCTTTCCAAAAAGGATGTTATTTACGGCCATAAATACGTCACCTAAGTAAATAAACAAGACATAATCTGCGGAAATCTATGTTGTTTTACTTCCCCCTCGAATAAAAAAACACGAAAACATCACCGACATCGCACGTGTGCCAACTAATTAAGACTCTACCATAATTTCAGTGTCAATTTTCGCCTTGTAAATTCTCCTCAAAATCCGGAGTACGCCGTAAAAGCAATAAACATGACACAAATGGCTTCATTAAAGCAAAAGGCGGAGTTTGTGGCCTAGCAAAAAATAAGTGTAGTGTCACACACAAGCCTTAATAGGTATATAATGACAGCACGTTTCCGTTATGCACAAATCTGAAAAATATCATCTGCGCAGATGCATTACGTGTTCCGGAACGCAGGGCGGGACACAACGGACCCCAAAGGGTACGCTCCTGCTCACGAGGTAAATAAAAAATGGACCTACCAGAGTTTTACTCATTATATAGCATATTTAAGCTCCGTTACCCGAAACTGCCAATTAAAGCACGGTAAACATAAAAAAGAGTGATGAAATTTGAGTTTTCAAGCAAAATAACCGACATTGAAGGCACAAAATGAACGTACAAACGACAATAATAAAGCTATAACTGTGTGATCTCAATCCGATCTTGATTGCATTCGAGAGTCGCCCGGAGCGGTTGATTTAAAAACAGGTTAAACGAATTTGTGTTCGGAAAGGCGCAGCGCATTAAAAACACAACATTTTTCGTTGAAAAACAACCAGAGAAAATTACAATTTATTCTGCTTCCCAAAAATGTAAGATCAAAAGCAAAAAGACAATGAACGCTTCGAAGGAAATCGACTTGTAACCGTTCCCAAGATTCCCTTACAAGTGTCGGGCACAACCCGTTTTGCAACACGTGTCGCAAACAAAAGAAACTTGTCCAAGTTGCCCCCCTCTCCCCATCGGGCGACAAAAGGATTGCGCAAGTTATATTAGTCGTAAAGAATTTCGGACTAAGATCTATAAGGTTGTAAACCGCTCGTAACTCACAATGGCCCCGCAGTTGTGGAGGACATTCCCAACAACTGTTGTTTGCTTCGATGTTTTAATTGTTCCTAATTCGTAAAACTTTTCAGCGTGATTTACTAGTGTTGTTGTAGCAGATCGGTCGCTTTTGAGTGTTTTTTCCGATACCGACGAACATGTGGCGCTGTTGACAACGCGGGAAGCGGTTATTTACACTTGTGGGATCGTAAACGGTTTGTAATGACAAAAACAATAGCTTTTAGCTTTTTTTCACGCTTCGAAGCATAACTGTAAAGGGTGTTTATAGTTTCAGCTAAGACGAATGGGTTCATGATGGAACGGGACCATTGTTTAGCATATTTCAATGGAAGGGCGACATTAAAACGGATCACGTCGGCGAGTATGCCCACGCGCACAATTTTCTTCGATAAAATTATGTAAAGTAGATATTTGCGCTCGAAGTCTAATGAGTCAAATTAAGATAGCACGGTATGTTCGAGTGCGCATAACATGTTCTACAAGTCAATAAATGTGTCTAGGACTTGTCGAGACGAGGCTGGGTTTGTCTGAGACACTCTGGCCCTATTACATAAACATAACCTATATAATTTTTTACTTTATTACAGTCTGTCTAAGTCGCATAATTGCTGCTATATTATGTTTTAATAATAGACATGCTTTGTACTCAATGTTTAAGACTGTAATAAAGCGCTGAAAATCGGTGGGAGTTTACATGTGTATTTTTGCATATAGGCTCTATTTGCATATAGGCATTATACAGCCATTATCTTTACACTGCCCACTTAAAAAGCTTTACAATAAAAACCAACCTACCACTATAATTTTTCAATAATTTTATAAAAAGCATCCGAATATACCTACTAAACTATACATTTGCTGTACGTATTTCAGAACAACATGACGCCATAATGGAATGCATAACCCAAAAACGTGTCCAGTACACTTATAAAATACATTATCATCTCATTACCCGCGATCTGAGCGATTTTAAATAATCGCGACCGCTTATTTTAGTGAATTTCCTTATTACAGATTCACAGCCAACGGGCTCGACGAAACATAATCACTCAAATTGGTAACTTGAAACGCAAATTACAAAATTGATACGAGATAAATGTTTTTGGCAATGGTGGGGAGGTTGTGGTGATCTTAACTGTACATATGCGCGCGTGTGTGCGTGTGCGCCCGCGCATTTGCGTATGTAGATGGTAGAGGACGCACCGTAGCTCCCACCTGGGTGGTCTCAGAATCAACTGACCGATTACGGAGTATATAAACACCGCGCTATAACACATTGGCTGCCGCAGTCCTCTATATTATCTATACCCCAGTGAATTATTGGTTAAAATAAAAGCTTACATGAATTACAGTATCAATACGCGTTGTAATTAAAGCATTGCTGTAGGGTCTGCAAGACAATTAAATGTGGAATGGTTATTTAGTTAAAGTGTTTTATAACACTGATTTGTAACTTTAATAGCCCGCATTATTAAGTTACTGAGATCTTAAGTAGGTACTGTGGCTGAGAAGAAATAAAACTCAGATCAACTTTGTTGGGGTCGGCTTCCAGTCTAACCGGATCAAGCTGAATTTCAGTATTTTGCATGGAGCGACGGGCTATCTGACCTCCACAGCCTATTTACTAGGGATACGATACCCCCTGGTAAGACTGATTGTCAGATTTTCGGGCTTCTGACGACCCGTAACGATTGTCAACGATCCACGAATGATAGCCGGGAACAACGGCTTAGCGTGCTTTCCGAAGCACAGAGGGGTCTCGTTATGTAAAGATGGTCAACCATCCGCGGACTAACCGCGGCAAGAGTAGCTTAACCTGATCTGTCGACCTGACATGCGACTGTAATTACTAAGCCCTCAAATAAAACTCATATAAGTGCGATTTATTTAACAAAATTTCGTAGATATAGAAAGTTTAAATCACATTGGCTCGATTCCTAGACAGGTACGTCTAAAGAATTAATTCGCTGAATTATTGCCTTAAATTCCTCGTAAAGGCGGAATAATATACAGATCCTAACGATGCCAACATCGTCGGGTAATTTTAATGGACTTTCCAAGATGCCGCTGCTTTCCCGCCATCTGCGGTGCCGACTTCCAATCAGCTCACTAGATGTGTATCGACTTGAGAGCTTGCTTGTTATCTCAAAAACACAATATGAATAATACATTAGTGCCCGGTGTAAGAGTACGCGCACTCTTAAATTGGCAAAGCTTAATTGACTCAAAGGTTGAAAATGAAACGAACTGAGCACTGTACGTCTGAGCCCCTACCGGCAATACGGCAACTTTTTATGTAATCTGTACTCGACGGACCACATAACGGAATCAATTTAAATCGGTTGTGTGAGATTGCATATAAGGGTTGGTAAGGTCAGCGAAACCAATTAGTTAATAAAAATTTAATTATTATTCATTGTTGGGAAAACTACGGATTGAGATTGTTATCTGTTATTGCAATGAGGATGTTTTTTGCCAGTGATGTTCATTTGAGGGTCTTATTTTGTTCTTTTTTTTTCATTTTTGAACTTGAACACACTTTTGGGTAATTAGTCGATTTGCACGAATTAACTGGCCAAAATCGGGAGAATCGTAACTTTTAAATAATATAATATTTTCTAAAGGCGACTCACACGAAGTTAAATTATTTGTGAGCGAATCGATAATTTCAGAAATACGCAATGTATTTCTGGAATGGTCGAGTCGCACACAAATATTATAATAATATTTTATATTTGACGTTTCACCCTGTGATTTCACCCGATTCCAATCGATCAGCGAATCGACTAACAAGACAATATTTTAGCTTTTTCAGCATATCGCGAGCCTCTCTCAAAATGACATGTGTAATGTATTACATAGGCATTATGACTACACTAGAGTCACCATTTCACCACGTTAGGCTTGCGGGTTGATGACCGCTGAGTTATAGTAGTACCTCACGTATTTACATAACGTTGACAGGGCCCTATGCGAGACCGCTTTGGTGAAACGCTTGACCATTTCCTGTTGGTATGATAAGTTAACTTCATTAAATATGACCGTTTCACTAATTTTTATGTGGTAACTTTTTTGTTTTGCTTAGAAAAACACTTTTAGAAAGACCGAGATGTTTTTTACTACACATTATAGACGCGCAACGTTGTCTCTAGATATAATCCCGTAACTCCATTTTTAGACATTGCGGTGGCAGATACAAAGACATCGAAATTTTTCGTCAAAAATTTATATTTTAAAAAATCTGATGTTTCATAGAATCGTATAAATACCCACCACCTACGTGGTCAAAATGTACGAAACCGATTTTTTTCTTTTAATAATTGACGGCAAAATTTCAACGCTAGAGGGTTCAAAATCATGTACTGAATGAATCTATGGTAACAGTTTGCGCGTCGAAATGTCTTCCACCCCCTATATTACACAGGCACATAGAAGACTACTCGACCGGGCAGCGTTCAGGAGGCTTCGCAATATTTTCTCGTCCCAAATAACGCAGTGTCTCATGACAACGTCTTTGACCACTGGGTGTTGCCAGTGATGACCTATGGCACAGAAATGTGGTCGCTCACAATGGGCCTTATCAGAAGGCTTAAAGTCACACAAAGGGCAGTGGAGAGGGCTATGCTCGGAGTTTCCCTACGTGATCGAATCAGGAATGAAGGGATCTGCAGGAGAACCAAGGCAACCGACATAGTCAGAAGAATTGCCAAACGTAAGTGGCAGTGGGCAGGGCACATTACTCGCAGAACAGATGACCGATGGGGCCGAAAGGTTCTGGAGTGGCGACCGCGTACCGGAAGACGTAGAGTGGAAAGGCCTCCCACAAGTTGGACCGATGACCTTGTGAAGGCCGCGGGAATCCGCTGGATGTGGGAAGCACAAGACCGGTCGAAGTGGAGGAGCATGGGGGAGGCCTGTGTCCAGAAGTGGACGTCTTCCGGCTGAAATGATGATAATGATGATGACATGGAAGAAGTCCATCACAATATCTAAAAGAGCAGTTACAGAACCCTATTTAGAGACCACACACGGGCCTGAAAATCAATTTTTCAGCTCATTAATACTACAAACATATTACCTTTTAACAAGCTACATAGACCTAAAACCAAAACAAAATAATGCAATTAAACTCAAAATAATTACAGTACTAGTAACAGGCTATCTACGGTTCCTATTTGCCTTAACTCAGATATGTTTAATTAAAGGCTAATATCATTTAGTTTTCAATGCGCCGAGCAAATTATACGTGATTAAACAGCGGTGCGGAAAGGGGCGGTGCTGCTGTAAGCCTTAATCAGTTGTGGATTCTTGAGCTGTCTCATGTTAAGTTTCAGTTGCAGTGAAAAACTGGTGAAGAAAGTTTTGAACTGGAGTACCGTCAACTGTGGCATCTTTACTTTCCATTAGCAACTTTACAAATGAGAACTTTCAAGTCAAAGCATTTATTTTAAATAGGTGCTTAAAAGGAACCTTTGAACGTCAATATTAATTAACGTTAAAATAGACTTGATTCTAGTCGCCCCTTCCAAAATGTAGTTTCGCATGGAGAAGAATGGGCAAGAAACTCCACTGTTAGGTACGCTTTTAAAATGATATTTAACATAGTTGGTACATTCATTATATTAAGTGTGAAAACGATGCACCCAGAATTATATTATCGTACCAAAATAGGTAAAAAGAATGAAATTGAAGCAATATGGATAAATTAATTTTATAAATACATGGTGATCACATAAGTATTTACAAACATTGTAAAAGTAAATATACGATTTTCCTAGAATATTAACAAGTAATAAGTCAGTGTGTGAGTTTAAGTAGTCACTGAGTGTAAATCAATGTCAAACTATAATTAATTATGCAATTCAATTAGCAACCAGTTTGATTTTGTCTAGACTCTAGATTGTCCTACGGAACAGGACCAGCATGTTTCCAAGCGTTGTTATCTTGGATATAATCCTCTAATTTGTAATACCAACTATGTTGGGGTCGGCTTCCAGTCTAACCAGATGCAGCTGAATACCAGTAGGTATTTTACATGGAGCGACTGCCTATCTTACCTCCACAACCCAGCTACTGGACTCCTTGATAAAACTGGTTGTAAGACTTTCGTGACGACCCGTTATTAGTGTCAAAGATTCACAAACGAGGCAGCCGGGACTAACGGCTTAACGTGTTTTCCGAGGCACGGAGGGGTCTTGGTATGTAAAGATTGTCACCCATCCACGGACCAACCGAGTCAAGCGTAGCTTAACCTGATCGATCGACCCATGCGGCTGTTATTACTTAGCCACAAGCGCCTACTTTCGTATATTTGGAATGGGCAAACAGCTTCATATTTCTGACTGAGCGACTGCTTGCTTGATACTTCCAAAGACGTGTCTGTAAATGATTTACAATGATTTAAAATAACTGCGTTGAGTTTGGATTTAAGTTAGGTAAAAAAAACATACTTTGTATGGGCCTTATATGTAAATCGAAACCTTTTTATATATGAGCTTGCTAAATATTCAGGGTTGCACATTATCGGTTAATACCTCATACACATATTGTACAGGTAGGTATTAATAAAGGAGCAGAGGCAAGCCGGTACTCGTATGTATTTAATATCGAGGATACCTATTAAAGTAATTGCGGAGGAGTACCTACATGGCACTCAAGACATGACGCTCTCAAGGCGTTTACGGAGAAAATTAACAATTTGCAAACCAAAATGGCGTCTCCAACCTGATTTTTTTCCGTGCCCCTAGATGATAATTTCGAAATGCCCCTGCAAACGTAAATTATCAACGATGGTGTTCAAGATCGAAATCACGATAGTCGTGTCGAAATCACGGAACCCGTTTAAAAACGAGCCTTGTACCTAATTATACCTACTGCCCTTTAATTTTGTTCTCGGAAGACGTACGCACGAAAATTTATCATACAATTTTCTTCTTTCAGAACATTAAAATTCCAATCATAAACTCTAAAGCTCCATGTAAAACTACCCATGAACAATGTTTGACCCCTTTCCATATCACTTTCCGATATATCGTGCCGATATTAGGCCATACATCAGGGTTGAACGCAATAAAAATTGGACGTCCCGAGAGGATTAGGCCAAACCCTGACATATGTGACATGTGAAAGCCTCAGACTATTTCTTTTCAAAGGGGAGGCCGGCGTTTGTTATTTAAAAATCAATTTTAGAGAGCACTTAAAACACTGATGTGCTTCAAAGACATTTATGTGACGTTTTGGATGGGCGGACGACGCGACGCGCATTAAGATGATGAATACATCAGCTGTTACACAAAATGAATGACTCAATAAATCAATAATAGACTGTTATTAAATACGAGGCCATGCAGCGTATAATTCGCACAATACGTGAACATCAATAATGTCTCTATCTATATTATTTAACAAGGGGGCATGTAGCTGGCCACTTGTACAAGCCGAAACTACACGAAGTTATTGACGCAAATAATTTTAACACAAAGCGAACCTCTGAAACCAACGCTAACAAGATGCAGCTGTTGCGATCTCTCAAACGGAGACCATTTTGAAAAACTCGTTAGAGTTTTCGAAAATAGAATATAAAATGTGTCACTCCTTCCCCGATAAATCAGTCGTGATGAATGTATCCAAGTTAGGAGCGGAGCGCGCCGCGTGACGGGGCAGCGCCTCATTGGGTGGCTTGGTCGCCATATTGCTCAGAGCTTGTAGCTGTCAAACTTTGATATATTGCATCTGGCTTTCTCTAGTGTGCGCCTTGTCTTATAAGCACATTGATCACAGATTAAATGAAGAATCATTTTGTTATGAAGAATTGCAAACTAATATTTCTAGTGATTTCACAGCTTTAAAAACATCACTCTCTTTGTATTGGAAATAAAAAACGTAGAAAAAAGGCCAATCTTTTGATTTCACGGGACGTTTTGAGAAATTGACGTTTTGTTCCCGAGGTGTAAAATTATAGCGAGCACCGACTACTGCGAGATAAAGAATTTGATTTATATTTTGACATTTTAAGCCAAAACATTCGTGTTTTTGTTGTAACCTTAATTTATTGCTACAATAAAAACGACAGATATTAATATTAAAGTATCAAGATTGAATTGAAGTTTATTTATATCTATCTACCTACGTAGTTCTTTGAATTTCCACATTAGAACCATGTAAATGACACCTACCCTACCCACATCCTTTTAAGAGGAAAAACGTCGTTAATTGAAGTTGAAATCAACATTATTTACTTAAGAAACCTCACTTAATAGTCATTCGCCATAATAAGAGAATTCTTGGCCTACAAAAAAGTGTCGCGTTTGGCGGTTTGCCGCAAAACTTTATAGATGTCCGAACAACTTTGCTGGTAGACCACAAGATACGCACATCATTAGATTAGCAAAGAGTTATAGCATATCAGCCATCGTAATTTAGACTTTAACTTGAGGCATTAAGGTTGATAAAACTTTCTTCGACGTCATTATTAAAGTGTCTGATGAAACGAACCGACAATTTGCCATTTAGCGTGCATTAAAGCGAATCATACTGATAGTAATCTAGCAGATATCATGTTATTATAGTCATTCTCAATTGTAGAGACAGAAAAGCAGTCAATGTCGATGAGTTCTTCATTGACTTTGACTGCTTTGCTGTCTGTTAGATGAAAACTTAGAGATCTTAATCTGTAATAGTCGATAGATGGCGTTGTTTATTCTACAGACACGATTTTGGCTGGCAAACCCAGTAATCTTCTTTTCAGATACTTAGGAGGAGTTTTTGCTAGTTCAATTTAGCTTCCTTATTTTATTGGTTATCATTATGTTACTGTTCACTTTATTATTTCTATGTAACGAACAATAAAAACTTTTCAGCACTTTATTCATCTTAATCTAAGTAAGAGAAACACACAAACTTTGTTAAGTATTAATTTAAGAAGATTCAACAACATTTGCGTTCCAATATACAATTTAATCAATAAAACCTTTCACATTGCTCCTATCCCCAATACAAAATCGAATCTAGACCGTCTACTCCAGATTTATCTGCAAACAGTACGCCATTCAATGAGCGCAATAAACTAGCACTTGAAATAAAATCGTGGAGTCGCTGTGAGGTTTAATAAATTGATAGGCCCGTACCACGATCCATTACGAGATATAAAACAACTGTTGACACAGCCCATCATTGTACCCGCTTATAAAACTAGGCATTACACTGTAATGTACCACGTTCCTGTTATGATTCTTTGTGAATAGCAAAGTAATATGCTTCTGCAAATTGGTGTAATTTTTCTGCACTTATGCTTACTGGTCAGAGATCAGAGGCAGTTGCTAAGATGATTTAATTTAATATAGGTGGTTATCTAGGTGATTTATGATTTATGTTTTCAAGATTTTATGGTGATTCTATTTGTACAAGCTTAGCTACTGGTTTATATTAGGAAAACAAATCATTACCGGAATTCAAATTCTTCATTAACTTCGTTATATCATCCAAAATTTGAATACGAGTTCGAAACAACAAAACGGAATAACAACTAACAAACAAACATAAATTTATTCAAAATATACGTATCTTATTCCGAATTCACATTCGAAACGAAACTTTAAATCCGCGCGTTCGCCGAAATCCTGTTGCGAAAATTTTAAACGGCTGAAAGACAACAAAGTCACCTGAAAAGGAGTTGGTATTCAGAAGGTTGGGTAACCCAAGTTGGGCGTAGCCACGTAACTTAGGTTAGACTTAAGTAAAGAAACCACAGCGCCATGTTGTCTGAAGACCGACTTAAATCTCAGACGATGTTAGGACTTGGATACAATTTATGAAAGGATTGAGACTCCTGCACTCGATTTTTTTTATTTCAATTGAATAAACTGAAATTTAAAGCTGAGATGAGTTTTATTTTAGTTTTAGTCTGTTTATGTTCATTAAAATATTAATTACTGTTTATATATTACATATCTTAAACTTGAGCATCTACTGTACCTATCTAGCTACGAACCGTTTATAGAATGAAATGAATAAAACCATCACAAATGAAGACAAAGCCAGCCTTTTATCTTACTGTAACTTAACAAAGTTCTGCTTCAGTGTGTATTGTACTTAAATGCAAATTTCGCCGCTGAGCCGAGGATGCGCCGAGATTTTACCGGCATTTGAAATAAATATACCAGATTTGCAGTCTAGAGTTTTATGTCGAGACGTTACTGTTTCATTCACAACTTAATTCTTAGGAAACAAAGACTACCTACCAGATTTATACAACCGAATGCACTTCGAGGAACATGAAGTTGGGACTTACTTGGAAGCACAAGGGATGAATAAACGAGAATTATTTATGTGATTCTGTCTCGACAATACAATGAAGAGATACGTCATACAATATATCTCGTGCCGTCAAAAATATGCCGAATTTCTCGTATGAAAATATTAGACCTTCAAGAAAAATATAACCTCCATGAACAATCCAAAGTAGTCTGTAAATAACAGGGCCGACGTTGTTTAGTCAGCGCGTCACGATACACCACCAATAAAATGTTCCCTCCCGAAACCTGTGTCAATAAAGATAAAGGAAAACTAATATCAAAACAAGAATAGGTACGTGATAAGAAAACATTTATTCCCTATGTTTAATGCATGATTTGTCATAATTCCCCGGCCTCCCCGCCCTGCCCGTTGTTTTGTATCTCGTGAGGAAATGGGCGGCTATGATTTATCGTTTGTCTTATTTATCTCGGACGCGAAGAAAAATTATTTGAGGGGTAACATTGGAAGTATTGCCAGGTTTATTAACAAATGTACCGACGAGATTGCGGTGGCGTAATTGCAATTTATTCGAGCTTTATGGTCTCTGTAATAACCTACAGTTTTTTTTACCATATGGGATTGGAAGTAAATTACGTATTGTTCATATTCATTCCACGTTAAAACAAAACTGATTGGTATCCGATGTAAAATGTTTACATAAGTTTTCATTTGTGTTATCAAGCTCTAGAGCCACCTGTCGTTTTTCATAACAAGTTTTATTAGAATTTACTGCACGTAAAGTCAAAACAAAACGCAGGTGAATTTCCGCATTGCAATTTTAATTCATCCCTCTGTAACATAGAGGCAATAAAGCCGCGAATCAAAAGTTGGCAGTAAATCACAATACGGCGTCCGCTGCCCCGTGTTTGCTCTCGCCCACATAATCCGTTCATACGGCGGTAAATCCATCCAACAGTGTCGCGTACAACACTAAATCATCATAAGAGAATCCAGCTCTATACGCGTGTACTACACAAACTACACATATTGCTGATTCGGTTTGGCAACATCGCTTATACAGCGAAATTTACTATACCCCACTATGAGAGCGCGATTTATTCCCACATCCCTCACAAAACAAAGGCTTCGAATAATTTTATATTTTGTTACACCAAAACTTTCAGGAACTAATAACGTTGTAGGTAACTACATTCGGATTCATTATCCAATCGTCGAATATCGAATGGAGCCGCTGAAAAAAGCTCACCGATTTATTCGATTCTTTTTTATTCGATTTACGCTCGGTGCGCCAGTTACTGAAAAAGTTTGCATCGTAATGCAATCGTGTGGCATTAGTTTTGCCGTTTATCAGCGAGTTCTCGCTGCTGCAAAGCTTTGAGGGATTAATCTAGCGGCGTGGTGGGGAATGAAACTGTTACTTTAAACCTGTGAAAAACTTTCTATTGTATCCTACTCGAGCAATGTCATCATGTTTTGCTACTAAATTTAGATAAGCACTAAATTCCTAATCCATAATGCATTATTAGGCTGCTACTTTGTCTGGCATAGGCCCAAGTTTAGTGAAGTTGCACATGCAAGCTTTTCCGAGTACTGTACCGTTGTAGAATACGACTATTAAGCAATTATACGTTCGTTAAAAAAGGGGTCATAAAACAATAAAAGGAATGGCTAAACAACGAGTGCAAACGCAATATTTGTTTGTGAAACATCGCAATTTTTAGTTGAGTGCTGTGCGTGAACCGTGGCCTGCAATTTGGCGTTTTCGCTCGATTTATGCGAATATCAGCGTCCCGCGGATAGCGGACAAACAAGCGAAATTTGTTGTTGAAACAGAGCTATTTTTTTGGTTGAACTTTTATTTACATTAGTAAATTGCAGGATGTTTTACACGGTGCACGATTTAAAAAAATGTTAAAGGAATGAATGTGGAGCAGAGCTACAGTTTGCTGAAAACATTTTTCTTTTATCTATTGCCATGAAAACTTTTCACGTATAAGTCCTTTAAAGCTCCCGCATAAAGCTCCCGCAGACAGGCGCGACGCGGCTCTGGTAGAACAATTTCTAATAAAACTTTATGGAATTTTTCCTACCAAAATCGCGTAAGTAACTGTCACACCTGTCTGCGAGAGTCTTTATTTTGTTACCTATGTAACGAGTTTCCTTTCTCTGTAGTCTACACCTTTAGTTAACTTTTTGGCCTTACTAAAATCTTGCTACACACATTCAACCCTCCCACGACTTTTGACCAACCATAGCTGTTTTAACAGTCCAATCAGCACATAAAGCATTGTCATTACAATACCAGTTCTGTTAACATATGTGGTCGCGAACAATACTCCGCAGATCAGTTACGTTTGTTAAGTCCTGTCTGTCTGTACGTCAGAGGTTTATTGGACAAGCGATTGAAGCGATAGTTCGCCCGCCAACGACGACCAACGAATTGGGTGTGCACTGTCGTGGTAGGGTTACGTTTCGTTACTAGGATTCAGTTGTGGATTTATTTGTGTCGTGAGTTTTGTTTAGTGGATACCGAAATGTTGTTTTCTTAAATGTGGTGCCCTCCACATTTAAGAAAACAAAGGCAAAATACGAAGAATCAAAATCAAAATCAAAATCAAAATCAAAAGTCATTTATTCAAATTAGGCTGAGAATCAGCACTTTTCGAACGTCAAAGTACATGAGACAGTCCCCCAAAACGCCCACCCTTCACCACTTCCTAGTGCTTTAGCTGGGAAGAAGAAGTAGTGGAACAAACTCCCCAAAAATATTTACAGTGAAAAGTATGTTTTTCAGAAAGAAATCCGACTGTTCGATTTTTAAACTAATATCATAAAGAGAAAAGATTCGATTGTTTGTCACGGATTAACTAAATAGTAAATAAATCAAATAAGTAATAAGTTAATAACTCAAATACAACTTAACCGATAAAAAAAACACCTTTTTTATGGAAAGCTACATTATTCTGGAGTAACATGAGCTGATACATTTTACACGGATGAAATCGCGGGCGAAGTGCAAGTATCAAATAAAAATAACTGCCTTTTGATTATCCCAAAATATTGCGCCGATGCCAAATAAATTGGGATAAGGGCAGGAAAATGAATGATTTTTATCCAAAATAATGCTATTATCTCATATGAACTGCTTCTTAATAGTAGAAATGTCCTGAAACTAAATATATCTATTCACAGTAAAAATCAAAACACGTTATTTTTTCCGATGGCACCTCTATAAGACAGACTTAACTACAATTTTTTTTTGCACATTTAAAAATGCATCTTCCTCTATATCGTTTATTCGCCTATCATAATTCTAAGTTGATTTGGCAATTTGCCCTAAATTGGCAAATAATAGCAACGCGGTTTTGTGATCGTTTTTCTGAGCATGTTTACGGCTGGCTGCGATGGTTTATCTTGCAGGACAGCTTACTCACAATAGGGGGCGCACTACCTACTGGTCGCCTCAGAATTTTGATGTGGAGAATAATATTTTTAGATTTAAAATGTACAAAGAAAATGTTTCAAGTGTTTTGTATAGGAGTCTTTTTCATAGGCATTAGGACCTGCTTACATATTCCCTATTAAAGTTATGCCTGCTTTTTTTAATAATTAAAAATAATTTCAACTCAAAAGCGTGGAGTGCTTTTTGAGGTATTTTTATAATCAATTAATATCAAGCACCCCACGCTTTTTTGAAAATATTTTCTGCTTTTTTAGTTTGGTTTTTAAAGCGTGTTTTTTTTTAACTATTATTTATTTTCTATTTTTTAGTTCTGCCAACTACAAAAGCGTGATTTTTCAGTATTGTTTTTTTATTATTGAATTGTCATCGGTCCTCGATAAGTCTACAAAGTTTAAATGAAATCTGACCGTTTGTAGTAGTGGGTAAGGAGTTGGTTAAAAAACAAACATGCTTACAAACATACCTGGTGAAGCTAATAAAAGTATGTTAAAAAAAGGATTTTTTAATTGTGTCGAGTAAGTAGGTATTCTTCTGTAGGTATATACGTATGCACTGCAAACCTAAATCAAAATTCTATTTAACTATGTACTCGAGCCCATATCTCCAGAGAAAATACAACCAATTTACACATGTAATTACATTCATAATTAAACGCTAAAATAAAATGGCTTCCCGTTTAATTTTAAATACTAATACAGTATAGAATTTATCGGGTTTATCTGCAGTCCCCGCGGCCACGGGCGGCCTGTAAACAATGCTGATATGAAATATTAGTTTCAACCGAGCCATACATCTAGTCCGCTTGTTATTAACCTTGCTAACTTTGGTATTTATATGTGTATCTACATACGGAAACCAAGTTTGGTATTGGAAAATTGTATATTAAATTGGGTTCGTTTTTTGGTTTGGTAATTCAGTTAGGATTTTGCGAATGCAGTCATATAAAAAGCGATGTATAATGTAAATAATGAGGGTCCATAATGTTAGCTAAGGTGTTTTGTAGCAAACCAACACTAAAGAAAATAATAATTCAAATCTACAGGAGACAATTAATATTATTCCCTACTTAGTTGTCAAAATTAATATTTCAGTGACATTAAGTCAGTTATGCTTAGCAAAAGAATATATAGACTCAACTAAACTTTTAGTTGAACCATGACTAAGAGTAAATACACCTAAGAAAACTTCACCCCAAAATTTCGACTAGCCAAAAGTTAAAATTTAACTTAAAAAATAATATCTAAACTCTTATAAAAAAATTCTTTGAAATACATAAAAAGCATCAATACCATGCCAAGAAACTAACAATTAGCCAAAACATAACTAACCATTTCCCATCTTTCAACCCTCACTTAAACCACAAAGTTTCAGTTTACACATCCGGTTTAGACAACGGACTTGCGAGCACATCTCCCAGTATTTCTGTGCCTAGTCCCGTCTGGCTATGTCTGTATAGTTCGCTTAGTTCTTAGGACAGCAACAATGCGCTCGCCACGAGGAGTCCTCTGATGTACGATGACACAGTAGTATATGTAAGAAAGTTACATAAAAAAGGAATATGAGATAAACATTTTTAAAGTCTTGAAAGTTAGAAATTATGGTCTCCTGGATACAAGAGAAAAGGTAGCAAATAGGGATATGGGTTTAAAGATTATTTATTTATTCTAGAAGAACACACATTGTTTACATAGCGAATAAATATATTATTAAAGTAGGTGTAGTCCATATATAAAAAGAAACAGTAAATAAATAAGAAGATATTGCTGAAGAAATGATGAAAATAGATGAAAAGCCCAATTTGAAATAATAAGATCTGAAAACAGATTTCATTGCAAATACAGGCAATTTCAAAAAGCTTACTGTCTTAAGAACCCATCCTCAAGGAAATTAATACAAACACCACTTACGCAGTCCTCACAGCGAACTCGCACAGACAGCACGACTACCAGTAGGTCCAGAATTTAGCCGCTGTTAATTTGTCACAGTGAATTAGCCACGGACGGGGGTAAATGATAGCGTTAGCATGTTGCACCCTGCACCGCCAATATGCTCGTAAACGTCGCACCACGACAATTTAATACCTAACTATGTATCTAGATGTCTATCTTACTGGATGGATATACGATGATTACTCCGGACCACTATAAAATATTCTTAGTCACGTAATTACAATTTTGAACGTATATATTGTGCGTCAGATTGTGACCAAATTGGTTCGTTTGCTGATGAACGTGGTGATTGGGTGTGATTTTGGTTGCTAATGGTGTCTAGTTTCTACCAAAATTATGTTGCACGATTTTTATATGAAAGCCAATAAAAAAACTGTTGTAAAAGTTCATTCATATAATTTTTATAGGTAAATTGGGAATTAAAAGAATTGCACATTCCAAATAGAAAATGTAGATATCCCAAACCCTTTGTTTCCCAAACATGAATGAACCGAACCAAGTTCATTACTCGCTACTTCTAACAATAACCAACAATTAACAGACTTCGGAACGAAACTCGATGACACCGTAAAACTATTTAGTCGCACCAATTTGAGGACCCAAAACAAACTTAAAAAAAAAAAAGGAACTTTAGAAAGTCAGGACGATCATAAAAGTCCAACCGATACATTATTACGGGAATACAGTAAAAAAAACTGAACAATACATTTTAACTTTACAGTTACCTTTGTACTGTAGATAAAGGGAGAAAGTTGCACAACGGTCAGCTTTCTAAAATTCGATATTGTTTGTCTATTGTTCAGTATAAAACTGTTTCTGGTTGAAAGAAAGTTTGCTGTTTGAGAAACTGCTACGGAGTTCGAGTGGGTTGAGTCCAAACTTGTGCCAAAATACGGACCTATCTTCACTTCGAATGGTATGAACTCAGTTATCGATGGTGGTCACATCTCTCCATCGATAGATGGATTCAGTGACAACAATGAAATAATGGAACTTAAAATCTACTTGAATATATCCACAAGGGACGTAAACGATGTATCAATTTCCAAAGTTGATATATATCTCACAAATCATAATCAGATATGTCAACAAACATTAACTATTCTGCGTCCACAATTACCAAATTAAGAGAAACAATAAATCCTATAAACTGTTATAAATACCGTGCATGGCATGTACTTAGGTTTATACTTTTAAGTAGTTATAACTGCGGGTTCAGTGTCGTGCCGGGGCGCGGTTACAGTCGCTTGTTAGCGAACAATGCTATATGCACGTTTGTGCATATCTAGATATGTATTGAGACCTGTACGGATGAAGAAAAAGCCTCCAGGTGCAGATATTTGCATTGCATTGGTTGCGATGGAAAGAATTGTAGGGAAAATGTCGAGCTAGATAGTTTCTTTAAGTTTCTTATGTGACTTGTTAGTTATTGCGAGAACTGCGTGATGTTAAGGAATAGATATACGTACATGATCACTCATTTCGTTTAGTTTATTGTATTCAATTAATGAAATATAGAAATAATCATAATTTTCTGTTATCCAAAATGCAACACACAGAGTTCCCGTTTACAATTATACTTATATTTCTCGATGAAGTACTCAGTATATTACTGACATGGTCGAAATAAACAACACTTGTTGTGTTTTTCAAGTGGGCAGTAAATATCACCAAACAATATATAAAGAAGCCGTTCAGTGTGACTAATGTACAAGTAAATACGTGTTAATAGACCATAAACAATAATATTCGACTAATGTAGACGTTTACGGCTGTCCACCAACACGACAATAACACATCAACTGTATCAAGCCTCATTGAACTAAACACCATCCATGAATCGACGATTCAGATTAAGAAATCAATTGAATCGAATCGTATCGAATAAAAAATCGAATAGATTCACAATTTTAAACATCACCGTTCGAGAGAATGTGATTTTTATTCATCGATGGTAATTTTATAGTCATTTTTAAACACATAAATGTATGTTCTTCAGATTTGTGCATTTGCATGTGGTGAGTTATAAACACATGGAGTTTATAAGTGTCTACCCGATGCTCGAGTGTAGTGCCGTATACAGAATTTCCACCTAATAAAGGCGATGTTACGTGTAGGGAACGTAAGACACGCAATTACGAAGTACCCAGTTTAATAAGGCCTTCTTCTCCCTTCGTGCAGTTGACTATAGGAACAAAGACAGGGGAAATATGTGAAGGGCGGCGGATCACACTTGATTGGTGGAGGTGTACGACGAAGTTTCACGTTGAACGTTAATTAGTGCGTTCCTCACGTTCTCAAACGTGTATGGATGTATGTTCGCGAGATTATGTCTCGGTAGGATTAAAAAAGGTGCGGCAAAACATATTAAATCCTACTTCAAATCACAAACTGTTGAGTATTTTATCGTCTTTAGAAGATAAAGTTGTTATAAATTCATGCAATCTCACACTGAATGCGTCGTTAATACAAGAAGCCATTTGATGTGCAGATTAATGCGCGGAACAATTTATAGACAATTACGGGAACCAACGCCGCCCCGGGATCAATTAACACAAAGGCGCTATTGCAAATTAGACTAACTGGACACCTATCTAGACACCTACCGGTATTAGATATTCATGATTGCGCTCCAACTACCACAGCGATTTATAGCATAGATCTGCAGATAGTGATTTTCATCGATATAGTAATCTATTTTAATTAATAATTAATACTAACAAATGATTTGTGTTAATTAATGAACAAACAATTCCATTTTATCTATGAGTAATAGAACACACCTTGGGGAATGACAAATTGTGTTAGTCGACAATTTTGAGAGGCCGTACACGCCTTGAAGAAATACTTCAGATTGAGATTTTCACAGGTCTGAACAATTTGTTAGTATTTTCTGGAAGGTTGGCCTAAAACACGTGTTGTAATTGGTTAATATATTTAGAGGCGAGCCCGAAGAAGTGGGCAATCTATCTAAGTCCATCCCAGGACGCTCGAGGCTCGTAAATCCGCCAGTCAGAGTCACCACTGCGCTCCCAAGGGCTTCCAAACACTTTTATACGGTCAGCTTAGTGTTATTGAATGTTTTTATTGGAAATGTTTAGATGCAATCTTTTTATCAGTTAGAATAACCAACAGCGTCCACCTGCACTTGTACTGATAACATCATACTATGAAAAGCTGGTTTCTATAAGGGTTGTGGAGGTCAAATGCAGTCGCTTCACGGAAAACCAGAAGCTTGCTTTAAAATGGAAGGAGGGACTGGTCTTGTATTTGCTAATGTCCTCACGACCAGTTCTTTTAAACATGACGGACAGGCGGACGATGTTAATTTGTCCAAAGAGCATTACTCTGAAAAAGTTGCTATTCATTTACAACATATTTCTGTGTTCGCGATTTCAGTCGGCGTATTTTATAGGAGTCTTATAAAAGTTGAGGTCATGTAAATTTTAGAATCGTTTATTACCAAAATCTTTCTGTCCATGGGACGTTTCAGATCTTGGGAAGATACCACTTAATGGCTCTATCAGGCAAATTAGCGAACACAGCAAGATGTCATTAGTGTTGAATTGGCTAATGATGCTACTGTTCAAGTGTCCATCTACTTGATATAATACTACAGCTGCATCCTCATATTAAGAATTCTAAAATTGAATACTATGAAAATTAATTCACAGTACGTTCTAAGATACATATCATCCTCTAAATAATAGACGGTTACAATAGTGACAATTGCAAGAGAACAGAAATTATCGCGGTAAATATTGCCTTCGTTGCTCGCACGTCATTAAAGCGATCATTCCTAGCGAGCCCTGAGAAGGCTATCTATCCCATTGTTAAGTCGACCAACAGGTGATTTTAATTGAGTTCCCTATAATAAGAGTACGACTACTGACTTTCAATGAACGATGAATTAAGAAGTTAATATTTTTTATTATTCTGGTGAAGTATGCCACGTTTATTATATATTACAAGATAACATTTAAGAACTTAATAAGTTGAAGTGTTTATTATAAAGAAGTCTTAAGTCGAAGGCGGTTTTAATTAACGGTTTTTCCACAGCATCTAATTCAATAATCTAAAATTCGATTGATCCACCTGCGACTAATTCGAGTTTTTCTCAACTAAATTTCGTGCAAAACATTAAAATTCAAGTGGAGAATTAATAAAGAGATAAATAAATTTAAGAGCAGCGGGAATGTGGGTCTGCCGTTACGGGCCCGGTTCGCTTTATGTGCATATCGAAGATGGATGGCGCAGTGTGCGCTGCGGCAAGGCGCGGGCGGGTGGGGCGCGCGGGGCTCGGGGGACGCACCGCCCCCACCGCGCGCAGTAATGGCCGCGACCACTCCAGCCCCGTCAGACGACAAAAATGCCATAATAATGGCCCCTGAATAGTTTTTGCTGCACCGCTCTAAATACCCACTGAGCCCCTAGTACGTGACGACACGCTGGTCATCTCTCTTTTATTGAGAAATTCGTCAGTTTTATACCCGTATGGAAAAAACTACATGTCGAAGGGCCGGAATCCGGTTGTGTCATTTCAAACACTTGATAAGTATCGTTCGGGAACTTTTTACGCGCAGAATTTCAGCGGAGCTTCTCTCGTTTAGTATTCGACGAATGCGAGGAGGGAAAGGTTTTTATCCGCTTTAAGGATGGCACGGTCACCTTCAGGACGCTTTAATTGTGAACCAATAAGAAACTTATTTCTTTTATAGACTCGAGATGCTCCACTCCACTGACAATGCCTTATTAATGGCTATTCGCATTGGAAATATAAAAAATGCTATCCGAAGTTCTAAAGCGGCTGGAGTCTGGACTGAATATAGCCCTTCACTAATTTCTATATACAGTATTGATGTTGCGAACCTTCGGCAGATAAATACCGACGAGTGTAAATTAAATATACGCTAAGGTAGAAACATTAATAAAACAATCGAATTCAATATTTGACAAAAAGTAACGAACGCAGGTTAGATGCAAGACAATATTTATGGAGCTGCAGGAATTCAGAGCAGGCCTGTTCGAATACAATAGCTATGCGTTTATGAACTAATAAAGCATTGCTGAACAAAAATCGAAACCGAGCAAAACGTCTCACAGTCATCAAACAGCTAATTAAAAACAACGATCTGCTAATAATTGACGGTGTTATTATCGAGGCGGCATTATTGAACGTCACAAAAGGTGGACCAATTAAGAGTTTCCCCGAATGTCCGAGCGAAAAGTTCAGCATGATAGCACCGTCAATTATGCCTGGCCGCCTCGCAGCCCGCTCAGCCAATTACCTACCAACCAGCCCACCGATTGATAAAAAAGAGTTCCGAAAAATTCGCCCAAACAAATTTGGGTTATCTGTGAAGGGGAACCGCAGGCACTACGTGAGGTTACTTTCCCAAAGACCAATTTCGACCACCGAAACTTAACTGTCGATAATGTTAATAATTATAAACCAGAGAAAATTGTAAGTTGATAAGTCTCTCGGAAGCGCTGACGAATTTGGAGACATAAAAAACTATAACGACGAGGCAGAAATTCAACTTTTCACGAATACGATTTTATTTACGAGCCCAGGACGGGAGGAACCTCGAAAAAACTAGTTCGCGCTTCATGTATGAACCATGACGCGGTCGCAAGAACAATCACCGAGAATAATTCATATTCCGAGCGCGCTGCAAACATCCAGAGCCGATTTACGGGCCGCCTCTGCGCTTCTGTCGCGACCGGTATCTTAGTTACTTTCGAAAATAATTGGATTTCGATTGTGCGAGAAAAAGGCATTCGCGGGATACCCGTCATTACTGGTTACCTTTTACAGACTGTATAAATCGTAATTGGGGATGTGTAGCGAGCGCTATCGCGGCATCGGTCGTGTCTAACGCTTGGGTACGCGGGCTTAAGGAGCCCCTTGCCTATTTAGTTCCCATATCGGCGGCTATTGGAAGGGGCGCCGGGCCAGGCGACACCTGTATGCGTTATTTTGTCGCATAAATTGTCGTCAATTCAGTCGCGAGGCGGTCGCGTCCCCTGGTTTATTGAACTCCGTATCCAGATAAGGCGCGCCTTCCACGTAGTAGCGGTGAAAATATCCCATAATCTCGTAATTTTCCCGCTCGTTTGCATTTCCTGCAGGAGTTCGTGAGCGAGTCATGCGCTTCTCATAATTAATTCAATTCAAATCACATCGCCCACGAGTCTTCCAATTTATCTGGTGCACCATATACGGAGCACGATTGTACTCACTGAGATTTCTCACACTATATCTATACACTGTACTCCATATTACCTTTGCCCCCTATTTAAGTATAAGTAATATAAACGGTAGTGCATATCGTACGAATCGTACGTAACTAGATAGTGGCAGTGTATTAGCACACAATAAACTTATCTAAGAAGAATCTGCTGTGTTTGTAGCCGCTCTCCTAAAACGTCTATTTTCCGCACAGGCAATGGAAATGTCGTCGGGCCTGGATAAACGGGTGTGCGGGCGCAGGGGAGGCGGCGGGGGAGCGGGGGCGGGAGCGTGTTCTAATGAGGCGCGCCCAGTGTGCGCGGGCGCTGCACTCACGCATGCACGCCAGCGATTTATGTACTTAGGTATGAATTTAAATGAATACCTACGCCCATTTCAATTACGCAATATAGTAGCTAAGTATGAATTACTGTAAAAATTTCAAGTTTGTTTTTTTAACTCCGCCGCAAGCAAAATCACATTTAAATAAACACGGCCGACCGACATAAATCAAGATTAGTGAGGATTTCCAAACAGCAATGATACATGACCGCCAGAAATAGTTGCTTAATGACACCTCTGCCATTTATACTTAAGTGATTTCAGTACCTACCTAGTTAGTAACGGGTGCCGGTTGAGGAGCGTGAGTAATTTAAGTATTCACATAAACATTAATTCACTTTTTTCTCGATCCCGAAACCCGTAGAGGTGCTTTAGCTTAATAAATATTAGCAAATAGGCACTTCGTATGTACTACCGTAACGCACTGGCTTTTAAACGAATTGCTTCGCATAACAATAAAAACGCCTATAGGCCCTTTCACACATTCTAATGTGCCCAATGCTCCTTCATTTGTCGGGGGCCAGCACGCAGAGGAAATATTTTCCCAAATCCATACAGCCTTAAGGATCTCATAAAGCAGTCGTTTTCCCCACGCGAAAGTATGGAAGTGAGATTTATGTGGGGGACTTCGGTCTCGAGCCCGGGGCTTTGCGATGATGAATTGACACTTTTTCAGTGGTGCCTACAAATTTCAACTCCAACAATATACGCACCCGGAATGAACAATGAGAGGTAAGAGTTGCCGCCGTTATGGCTTGGGAAACTTTTAATGTCTCCAATGAGGTAAGGTTACCATAAATATTCCCATTCGTGAGATTAGTAGCACTTACTGGAAGTTGAGTAACGCAACCAACTGTGAGTGCTGTTAATTAAGTAGGAAAAAAGATTTCTTATAATTTTCAGACGCTCATTAGAAATTATGTCGTGTCACAAGGGACTGTCTATTTATATTTTAATTTCCCCCTCATTATACAGTTTTAAGAGCCATGCTCACGTGTACCTGGGGCAGCAAAAAGTATAAACACATTATAAACATGAACGGCCCACCGCCATGGCTTCGCGTCACGGAATCTTCGCTTGCATTTTTGCATAACAAACCCAGCTATGATTTGTTGACTGCGTTTTATCACATCGACTTAACTTCGAAACACTGTTAAAAAAGTAATTATTTATTTACCCGGGCCAAGACTTCAACTTTCTTTATTCTAAAAGAATTTGAGTTTACTTCAGGAAATGTAAAGTCTACATAATGTAGTAGTCACGTGAATGAAATAAAAAACTAGCGAATGCAAAAGAGTTATACAATGATGACTTCATCAACCAACGAAGCTTTAGGCAGTCGTCTAAATTATAATAATAAGCGGGCGTGAGCTCAGCCGATGGCTCGTCTTAATAAAGCCATTATAAATATCTGATTCCTCGTTGTACGTCCAGTCGTTCGACGCCAAATGCCAAAGGGTTACCGGTCGTATATTTTACGAGACAAGGATAATTTAAATGAGACGTTCATATCGTCTTACTTATCGACACCCATACGTATTTTGACATGTAATATTAAACTACCTTTAGAGTCCAAGTTGTATTTATATGTATTTGACTTTCTTTTCAAATATAATATATCGATTTAAAACTTGCTTTAGTTTCGGGCATGAAACCGTCGTGATACGTTCATAGAACGAGCGTGCAGTCGTGTGCTACGCCTATTATGGTAACGAAGTCCTTTCGTTAATGTATTTGCATTTCATAAAAGATTGCCTAAATTTTTTGCGCCCTTTTTGTTCCGTTTCAATTACACCATTTTTACCTTAACGACGAGTGTACACACGCGATAATAAGCATGATAGATCGAATTTATAAGACAGTAACCACACGACTTGATTTCAATATTTTTGAATTAATGTTTGCATATTTTGAGGTCGCCAACTTTCCAATAAAAAATAAACGGGAGGTATGTATATTCGATGCGGTAACCGGTGATTTAAGTGGCCGGCTAGCTAACAATAGTGGTCTCGGTCGTATGAATAAAACGTATACAAATTTAATCAAAGAGAAATCTATTAGTAAAATGAGAAGTACGGAAGGGAGCGCACCTATACATATTCAACGAGGCACTGCATCACGAACGGGCCAATTTATACGGCAACTCCTGAGAGTATCTTACTTTTACTTCGGCCATATGTAAAACTGGAGTGTTTCTTTGCGCGATCAGATCGTCACCTGGTGGACTCAAGAATATTTATTATTTCTTAACAACACCTTTAATTACTTTTTTATCAGCTTTAAGCCTACCTCTCCTTTATACGTGTAACAGTAAAAAACAGAAATTGAAAATGCACCTAGCATGTCACATTGTTATCAATTTCATTAAAAACGAGCTATAATTTTATACGTTGAATTAAATCCAGGTGAACGCTTACATTAAGCTTTATAGTAGGTATGTAAAAAGCAGGTATGTACTGGTAGACTACCGACTGCCTAGTTGGGTCTCTGCACAAGTTTCCTTTAAAGTATTAATCAAGAGCCATGTCGTGTTTTACCTTTCCTTTTTTATTTTGCAAGTGCATCTGCCTTCTGTATATAGTCATAAGTTTTATAATATAACCTTTATAATAATATATTTACTAGCAATTCATATTAATGCTATCATCGACTTCATTCCATTCATCACTCGGAGTAATTATCAACATTCTTGACTTTTACTAATGCGTTTGACTTATTGTACATTGTATTATTTGTAATGACTTCATATAATTAAGTTTAATTTATATTGACTCTAATTAGGAGAGCAAATTAGCATATTATTTAAGTGTGACCCGTACTAAACAATGTTATATAAATATAAAAAGATCTTTACTGTAGATAAATAAAAAGTGTGCCACAAGGGTGCGACCTAGGCCCCAAAATATCAAAACATGCACGTAAGAATCTACTGTTACATTTCATTACGTCAGTGTAGTAAGGCACATAACAGATGGTATCGCTTACAAAACGACTTTATCTAGTCACGTTGTTATGTACAGTTAGTTCTGGAAACACGAGTCGGCTAGGGGTTCCAATTTTGTTGTTATTTTGCTACCATACGCTTACCGGATCGTTTAGTATGGAGACTGACCCTTCGTGATTTTTTCGTTTATTATCATTCGTTTTCAAATTATGAACACAAACTGTTGGTTAAACTATTGGCTGTTTTTTTAATGACTGCTTCATTTGGTAGGTAAGTATTAATAATGCTTGTGGTTACAAATCAAAATCGTCTTTAATAATAGAAACGTGTCCATGATCTATTTCATTTTTATTCAAATCGTGCTTTTTAAGACAGAGTGGAATAATAGTGTGGTGTGTAGCGCCAGACAGGCGCTAAAGTAGGGGGGATCGATGTCCCAATTGGGATCCAACTTGGCCGGGGTGACGATGGAAAAACTGTCCCGGCTTTAGAATTTATTCCATACATCTTGTTTTAAAGACTGTTACAAAATAGTAATGGAACATTCCAGATTTATTGGCAATATAAATAGGAAGAAATTGCTTGTGACGATTTTTGAAATCTTGATTGCGGAAACATTAATTTCGTTCACGAACGAATGTAATATAGGAAAGATAAACTCATGAGTTTATTATATTTACACATGTTTTATATTTTATCGAAGAGAAAGACACGTGTTGATGTCATTTATATATCACCATTCTTTAAAAACAGAAGTCGTTTCGTCAATACTACTTAAAAAACCGTTGTTACTATTTCTTTTTTAAACAACAAAGATAAATTTCAAAATTAATCATTCGCTGGAATAAAGTTATTCTGCTATTCTAGTATATAACAGAAATAGTATCTCGATAAATGTTGGCAATATAATAGTGGCCTTAGACGTATTTGAATATCTTGGCGCGCATCGGTCGCCCGCCATTGTTGTCGCTACCCAGTATGGACTTAATTAAGCAGGGGTAGAATAGGTGGGAAGATCTACGGGAATTTAGAGGATGGTCACTGGTGGTAAAGTCAACCAAATAAGTACTTATAATAGCCTGGTTATTGAAGTTCTAGAGGTGTTGATTGCCAACTTGGAAGATATAGTATCTTGTTCGAATAATGGTTAAGAAATCTATACTATTCATGTATTATTAATATTATAAAGCTGAAGAGTTTGTTTGATTGAACACGCTAATGTCAGGAAGTACTGATTTGAATTTTTTTTTTTTATTAGTGTTGGATAGCCCATTTATGGAGGAAGGCTATAGACATATAACATGAGGCTACGACCCATAGGAGCCGAGCAAAAAGATAAAAAGATAAAAAAAATCATCGGCGCGTTAAACCGCGGGGCACAGCTATTGGTTAAAAAAAAACTGCAAGGACATATCAAGGACTCTGTAGTTTCAGAGAAAGAATTTATCTACGTCCGTTATGGACTATTTGAATTCCAATATCATGTTGGGGAAACTTCAGTATATTCCAAGCATGTCTATCTGTCCACATCGAGCCTTACGTCTGCGTTCAAAGCAATAATATTAATGTTTGCCGTCTCAACGTTTATTCGCTTTCAAATTCGGCTGTTGGGAAATCAAGATGGTAAACTTGCAGTACTTGTAGTGGTCGCCGTTCAGACCTCGGGGGATAACAAACAATATTTCGAACGTTAGTTTGAGATGCTGTGTGGTCGAGCGCACTTACTCTCTGTTAATTAGAGCTAGTATATATAAATAAAGGCAAGTGTGCTTAAACAGTAAATAATAATATAGAAATTCTTGAATATGGATGTTTGTATTAGTATATCTAGACGACTTCTTCATTTTCTCAAAAGAATTTAACACAAAAGAACTGAAACTTACATAATTGTATTCAATTCTAATAAATCGATAACTCCGGTTTCACTTTACCTTTCAAAGTAAATAAATAATTCAGCAGAACAAATGAAGCAGAAAGGAAGCCGCGGTTCCCTTAATGCAATCAATTAAGTAGGTACACATATAATTGTGTTAGCGAGTCAATGGCAAGCGTAACTCGTAATTAAAATAGTTTATTCTAATCCAGTATTCAACTAAGGCGACTTTTTCCACGACTGTACAGAGAATATGGTGCGGGTTTTGCTAGAAGCGATGAGCGATTAAAGTCCAGATGACAGCGAACTCGGAAAATATGAACTAAGTTCTACTCTTGAATGGCTTAAACCAATCTTTGTTTAATGAATGTGATGTTTAGATCAGCACACGGTACTTAAGACGAAGATAGTCGAGGTGGAATTAGCAACAGCAAAGAAATAACAGATGTAAATGCACATAGAAGTCCGGGAAGAATGAAAAACCAATATGAGTTAGTACAGTTGTGAAGGTTTTTACTTATTATTCGTTTATGTATGACAAATTGTACAATTCTGTCCTTTACGTACAGACAGACGCCAGCAAATCCAGCTACCCCAAAGTGTCAAATTTTCCCAATTGAACAAGAACCTTATGCTTATGTTATAAAGTTGAAAGTCAATCAAAGAAATTTGACAGATTGGGGTAGCTTGATGTGCATGCCAAAGAGACTTAAAAAGCGAGCGTGCACACGCAGGATGGCGTTGCCCTGGCTGGAGGCTTTTAGTTTACTAAGACCCGAGTTCACCAACTACAACATAACCATTGATTACGTAACCGTCCTGTTAGCATTAAACATATGCTTAAGACCCGAGTTCACCAACACATGGTTAAATTTAAAACAGCCGGTTAGACCATAACCGGCTGATTACCAATATTTTGCTGTTCACCACGCACTAACCATTGGTTAAGTCCTGTAATCGGATGATTAACTTAAACGAGGTGGCCAACTCAGTTTAACCGTTGGTTTATGCTTTCTGATTTGAAGTTTTGCATTGTGAATCACTTTTGGTTACAAAATAAAAATGCTAGACGCTTTGAGTTACTTATTCTTTGAATAGGATAATGTGTTCGATGATTTTGAAGATAATATATAATTTTGCGCACTCCCCGTACATTCCAAACACGGCACAATAATTTCGAGGAATATGACGAAAAAGCATTTTGTACAAGATTTCGTACATACAAACGTAGTGAGTGCTCTGGAATTTTTTGATTTAATTTAAAAGAAGTTTGAATAGCCAAGTACGTTTGCTGTGAGTGCCGAAAGCATTAAATTTGTTAGCCAGATGTTTCCGAACCCATTTTTTTCGGCATTTGTCGTAGCGTCTTTGACAAAAGAATGTTAAACCATTCGATCTTTCGGTCATTTTCAACTCACTCATTCAGAAACGTTCGGTTATCTAACCGTTGCGTAGAAATGAATAGTGAACTCGAAAAAAACGCGGGTTGTTTAAACATATGTTTAATGCTAACAGGACGGTTACGTAACCAATGGTTATGTTGTAGTTGGTGAACTCGGGTCTAAACAACCCGCGTTTTTTTCGAGTTCACTATTCAATTCTACGCAACGGTTAGATAACCGAACGTTTCTGAATGAGTGAGTCGAAAATGACCGAAAGATCGAATGGTTTAACATTCTTTTGTGAAAGACGATACGACAAATGCCGAAAAAAATGGGTTCGGAAACATCTGGCTAAGAAATTGAATGCTTTCGGCACTTAGCAGCAAACGTACTTGGCTATTCAAACTTCTTTTAAATTAAATCAAATAATTCCAGAGCACGCACTACGTTTGTATGTACGAAATCTTGTACAAAATGCTTTCTCGTCATATTCCTCGAAATTATTGTGCCGTGTTTGGAATGTACGGGGAGTGCGCAAAATTATATATTATCATCAAAATCATCGAACACATTATCCTCTTCAAAGACTAAGTAACTCAAAGCGAAAGCAAACTATAATAACTCATTTTTATTTTGTAACCAAAAGTGATTCACAATGCAAAACTTCAAATCAGAAAGCATAAACCAACGGTTAAACTAAGTTGGCCACCTAGTTTAAGTTAATCATCCGATTACAGGACTTAACCAATGGTTAGTGCGTGGTGAACAGTAAAATATTGGTAATCAGCCGGTTATGGTCTAACCGGCTGTTTTAAATTTATCCATGTGTTGGTGAACTCGGGTCTAAAAAGCTTTCACAGGAAAGCCCGGTTGAGCAGTTACGGCCTCTCAAGGAAAAAAAAAGCAGGATTGCGATTCCCGCTCCGCTTGTGAGCTCGGCCCAATCAGGGAGAGGCCGCGGAGTTTACTGCAGGGATATAAATTAAATGCTTACGTTTCGCTTGCCCCGCTTCGCTAGTTTAATTAAGCGTCTCCTCCTTTGTGTCTGCATGTGCGTACACATTCAACATGTTCCCTGTTGTTCTTAGAGACCACTGGAGACGCATTGTCCCATTCTATCGACCTATAGCTAACTCGAGTCGGTTCGAATTTAAATTCCAACCGTTGGTTTTGGTACGGAGAGATAGCGTTCCTTAAAGGGTTCGGTTGATGAATCCTTTTTGTTTTGTTTGGCAATACATAGTTGCTGGGTACTGTAAGCAGACTTAAAATTCCTAGTGAGCCTAGCAAAATTATATTTTCTTCTACATCAAAGTTTAATACATCTAGCAACATAAAACATTTCTTTGCATCACGAACTCATGTATATGAACACAAATAAAGTCAACAATAAGTCAGACTTGCAGACATTTAGGTACTAATTACCCCACGAATATTTATAAGCAGTCTATAGAATTTATGTAAGCATGTAAGTTACGACGTAGAACCTCTGTACATAATGAACCCTTATGTATAAGCCAGTACAAGCTGTCCACATAATTGCGTAACGTAAATTGCCTAACACAGAATGTGTCAAAAAAGCAACGTTAATTTGTACTGACAAACTGTGCGCAACATGACTGTGAGATTAAATTTTCAAACATGGTGCCCTCAATTAATTTTTCCGGAGGAAAAATTTTCATCATGTCTGTACGAAGTAACCTGTTGTTTAATCTGGGAGAACATCGGATACGGGGAAATGTATGAGCATATAGGTACCTGCATGAAAGCTCTATAGGACTCCATTTTTCCCCGCAACACAGCTTCCAATCACTTTTTCAAACAAACTCAAAACACGCACGTTCTACAACGAAGTTATTCGAATACTACAAAAATTTTAAGCCGTTCATAGCTCCGTTCTTTAGCAGGTACAAAAGCTTTTTTACCTTAACAATGGAGACTTTCTCTCGAACAATAACTCAAAAAACTCAACTTTTTGTTCTCCCGATGCAACAAAACCAACTTTCTCTATGCGTTTGTGCAACAAACAGTTACTTTACAAATAGAAAAAGGAGCAAGATTCATTTTAAACAATAATTTTACAGTCAGTATTTGTCGCGTCTTCGATCGAGCTATCCGATCCACGGCACAATCGTGATGATACTGGAAAACGGTATTCTTTTATCCAGAAATCTCTTAACGAGGTTAGTTTAGGCAAACTTTTGTGATGTGATTTTTTGTTCCATTTTATTCGGGTCCATATGAGTACGTTATATTGTCGTTTCAAAGCTGTGAGTCCCAAACCAAAGGGTTGAACTGTTCGCGCCAGTTTTGGATGCGCAGGAGTGAGCGCGATGCAACGATTTTGTTAATGGCTGCTTGGTTAGAACGGAGAACACGTTTGGAGAATAATTTGAATACCGAAATGCAGATGGCTTCTTTTATCCAAGGGGCTCCGGACCCACCGAACTACAAGTTAATTAAGGTTTGCCCATCAATTAAATATTGGTTTTGATTGTTTTCATTTTGCAGATTAAGTTGTGCTCTTGATTTATACATTAATTGTGTTTCTTAATTAAGAGATTCACTGCAGGTCCGTGAACTGGTTGAGTCAGGCTATTTTTCAATGCTAAAAGCAGCTCTGATAAAGTATACATAGGTACATATGTAAATAAGTTGATACATTCGAATTTCTAATTTAGAGGGTATCGAATCGACAAACGCGAGCGTCACGAATCGAATCGAAGGTCATCTCTTATAAATTTTGGTCAGTAAGTTATAAAACCGCACCAATAAATCGTCGCAGTCAAATCCCGCACGTTCGTATCTGGGACGATGCATTCGTTCAACGAACGGATTCACTGAGCGAAACACCAAAATTTATTGGGTTAGTAGTTGCCGTAGGTCGATAAAACTACAAACCGACAACAGAACGGCGTATCACAATAAATCGGAAAGAAAAAAATACGACCTACGAGAGAAAGAAACAGAGTAAAGTTTTGCGTGATGCCCCTCGAAGGTTGTATGACTGAAAAGAGCAATGCGCAGTGCAATTTTGTGATATCTTTTTCACTCTTTCAATGGCGGAGCTGGTAGGCGACATACGGACGTTATAGTGTTGAATTAGCATATTTATTGCTAGTTACACGACGAAATAAATTTATCTTAGGCCATTGGGCCTGGGCCATATTTGCTTTTTTCTTTGCCTCACATATTCTAGCTTCCGCTCGGATATGCTGGGTGTGGCTGGTGGGATCTATTGTGAAGCTTTATTATGTTTGCGATCTTTATTATCTCAGCCGTAAAACAATCTTTGCTTGCAAGATATTCGTCATAATAAATATCAAGCTTGTGAATAGGTGTAGAATCCCCAAGGTGTGGTGGAGCTACGCATTGGCTCCCTTACTTTGAATCGCCCTTGGCGGTGTTGTGTTCGAATGTAATAGGGGACGAGTTTACTATCATTTATCACAATTTCTAATCTCATGCTCCATCTGTAGATTTTTGTTTAAAATTCTGTCCAAGATGGGATTTGATTTCAATCCCAGGACCACATAAGTTGTAAAATAGTTAGGTAGTCCACTGGACTGCCTAACAGAGCCATACAGGCTCTATGACTCAAAAATAATAGTGTAGCAAAAAGCTTACATTTTTTTTGTCTTCTATTGGTTATACCTACTTATCTGTATTATTCTGCAAAAGAGGGCTGTTAGAGTCATCTATAACCTCCGCAGACGCGAGTCTCTAAGGGAACTGTTCAAAACAATTAACATCATGACGGTACCTACCTTGTCAATATATCTATGAAAACATTATGTATGTTCCGAAAAATCTACATCGTTTTAGTAAGATAAGTGATAAGCACAATTTTAACACTAGAAATAGGAACAAATTAGATCAACCACGTTTCAGATTGTCTAAAGTACACACTTCTTTTATGGGGTACTGTGTAAAATGTTATAATAAAATACCAGTCGATATTCTTGAACTAAATGAAAAGAAATTTAAATCATGCATTAAACGCACACTATGTAGCATATTATAAGTTAGATGATTATATCGTAGATAAAAATGCTTGGCTTAATGCTGGTCCTGCTCCACAGCCACCTGGGCATACTAGTTAAAATTTTAATATTTGAAAGAGAAGCTTCCCTTTTTTTATTTTTTTCTGACATTACGAACATTTTTTTCCTAATATTATAATTTTTGTGACATTACGAATGTTTTATTTTTGCTGAACCAAGTGTTAGTTACTAAATACTTCAATTAATATTAAATGTTTTTTCTTTCTTTTAGGAAATCAAATTTTATGAATATCTTAAATAGATTGCTAACTATAGTTTTACATAATTTAGAAGCATTTTGTTTAAATTTTGTAAATGTGAGTACCATGCATCCGTTTATTGTGTTGTTACGTTGAATTGAGAAAGCATGGCAGTTGAGAGTATGTCATGCTCACATAAATGTCTCACTGATGGTGGCGCGTGTGTTGGATCATTCGGTTCCCTACAAAATGGTTGAGCTGGATGGTGCTGATCCACGCGTCAAGTTCGTGAACGGGCGCTGTCGGTTGAGACTGGTCATCTCCTAACTTCCAGGGCTTATTTTTATCTTGTATTTAGAATTGTTTATAATTATTTTTTTTACATTGTTCTCACACACAGAAGCAACAAGGATAATGTTCCCAAGATTTTGTAATATTCAACTTGATTTTAAAAGAGTGTCCGTGGAGTTTCTTGCCCGTTCCGCTCCATAGAGATCTACGTTTTGGAATGGGCAACTAGCTTTAACTTTCCAACTGATCGACTTTTTGACAATTCAAAAGTGCCTGTAAAGGGTTTAATTGAAATAAATGCTTTGAGTTTGAGTTCATTAAATCTGGGGGCACAGTAGTGCCCACCAAGACGAGCCAAGCGCAGCGCGAGGGCACAACCTACATTTTCTCGAAGCACTTCGTCGTTTTTGGAACCCTTATAACTTGGGTTTGGATTATACCAGATAAACAAAATTCTCGAGATATATTGTCAATAGTAGACTTATTAAACGTCTACAATTTTAATTGCATAGCTCTTATAGGTACTTTAGATTTATTGATATCTAAAAACCCTGATTTCGTCACTGACTCACTGATGATCATCAAAATTCTTAGGGTACTTCCTAATGTCCTAGAAAGCTGAAATTTGGTATGTAAACTAGTATTAGTAAACAAACAACAAAAAAATCTAAAACTTGAAACTTTCATCCCCTAACCCCTTAAACTAGGCTATGCAAGTTTGTAAGAGACTTCCGCAATTTTGACGCTAAAGGTCTGAAAATTGATAAAGAGACTCCTTGTTATTATCACTACATAGTATAATACAAAGTCGCTTTCTCTGTCCCTATATCCCTATGTATGCTTAAATCTTTAAAACTACGCAACGGATTTTGATGCGGGTTTTTAATAGATAGAGTGATTCAAGAGGAAGGTTTATATGTATAATACACCGACCTCCACGCGGGCGAAGCCGCTGGCAAAAGCTAGTAATTAATAAAAACTAATGTGACAAAATAATAATGTAACCCATTATAAACAAAAAAATAAATACAAAAAAATGTTTAAAAATATTTTTGGTGGTTAAAAGCAACTTACAAAAAGACGGGAAATCCCAGCAAAAACATTTTCATGTAAAACGTTGCCAAGACGAGACCATATGACTAGCACTGTCAAAAAGTTATCAGATCTCATGTAGAGCCAAGCTTCTAACTCTACACACCCTAACTCTACAAGGCCTAACTTCACAAACTCTACACCTTAGTCAAAATATGTGGTTTGGCCGTTTCGTTACTACAAGAACTATTGTATAATAGAAAAGTAATGAACAGTGGATAAATTTCTCACCTTACGCCCATCTGAATGTAGCGAAATGGCCAAGCCACATATTTCGACTAAGATTGTGGAGTTAGGCCTTGTAAAGTTAGAAGCTTGGCTCTACATGAGATCAGAAGGCCAATTCTCGTAATTAAAAACGTTCAAAATCTAGTCGCAGTCTCATCTCAGCGACAAGCAAATGTCAAAAGTGCACGAAAAATCGAGATATTTTTGACAGATTGACACTGAGATCAGCCTGTGAACGTTATTAAAATTACGAGAATTGCCCCTCTGAGAACTTTTTGACAGTGCGAGTCATTTAAGGTCTCGCCTTGGCAACATTTTAAACGAAAATGTTTTTGGTGGGATCTTATTTACCCTAACACTTATTCCTAATAGATCAATAATTCAATATTATCATAATAAGTTATTAATCCAATTAAACAGTTAATAGTACCTACCTAATCATCAAATAAATATTATGACAGGCTTAGAATAAATACTCATTTACGGATATTATTCGCGGGTTAATAAAACTGACCAAAAGTCTTCCTAAAGTAGATTCTAATAATCTTGGAAACCGGTTTTGCATTTCTTTTTTCCAGGATATAGACAAAATTATCTTAACCAATTTAATTTAAGTAGATTTGCCTACTACTTATGTATCATAAAATTGAGCCGATAAAGGTTTTATTTTTATCATAAAGATTAATACATGAATCTTCTCAGGAAGCAGGAAAATTTCGCCTTGATTAATTGTTACCAAACGTGTTTATGTTTCCTTACTGTAGGCAGGTACATACCTACCTATATGTACCAGTAGGGGATTTTCCTCGTTGCCTTCAGAGCGAAACCTTACCTGCAACAATAAAAATTGAATATTAAAAATTTATATTTTAATTCGTGTAGGCGAAGTGGACAATTCATCATTATAAGTAGGTAGCGCGGGCTCTACCTGCCCTCGGCACATAGCCGGCACATACGCACACTCCGTAAATGCCCTGACAAAACCGGTCTGACACGCCGCCGGCATACAAATGTACTCTCGTTCCGACACATTCTCCGTCTTTCATCGGCGCCAAAACATCACATAAATCTAACTCGCTCGCTCACTCGAGCCAACTTCACGGCAATGCGCGCGTCGACCAATCAGCGCCCGGCCAACCATCGCCATATTGAATCCACCGATCGCAATGCCCTCTGCCTCAACTAATGCGAAACGTACCTTGTGTTTTCGACGCTGTTTTTGTGTGTTTTTCTTGGTTTTAAATGTTTTTCTTGGTTTATTTCTCATATAATCAGTGAGTTATTGCGTGTTATGGTTTTGTTGGCTACCGTTTATACGTTTCAATGATGATTTTGTGTGAAAACAACGTAGTAATGTCAAAAGGACGCCACGACGTATATCTAAAGCTAAGTTCGGTTCATGTGAGGGTTTGTTTCTCAATATATTTCGATTTATTTTTATCAAAATATGTAAATTTTAGTAGTTATTTATTAGTTTTATAGACATTAAGTGAAAATATGCCAAAAATGCTATCCAATTAGAAACTAGTGAGGAGATGCCGACATAACCTTACTTTTCATACTTTGAAATCAATACAAACAAATGAGCACTAAAGTGTGTCAAAATTATATTAATCACATGGCAAATCAGCTAATCATTATAACTAAATACCCATTCATTATCAATTAATACAAAATAATGGAACTTTAGAGCTCAAAGTCTTTGTTTTGTTTACCCAAGCATTTCACAAAATACTTGCCTATTTACACAACACAAATAAGATTTTCAGTTTTATACGTAAACAAAAGCTACTTTTTAACAATTTTATTCAATAATGGAACCAAATCTTGGTTAAATATACAGAATGTGGAATAAAATTAGTAAGTATTCTTTTCTAACCTCAAATTTCGTACTGTAATGATGAATAACATGCTAATGAAACAAAAGTTTTCAATAGAAATTGAATTCACTTATTCTAATAGTGTATATATTAATGTCAAATTATTTATTTAACCATATATTCGTTGGTTTTATTCTAAAATACATAAATTGGAACACCGACGGACGGGACAGCAGCGCTTCGCCGACGGCGCATGCGTGAACTTTGTAGGCTTCTTGATAAAAGATAGGTAAATTACTTATTACAATAAAAAGAGCTTTAGGTATTTTATTAAATTATTATTAATTATATTATTAGGTACCTATACCTATTTCTGAACGACATTTTCAGTGACCGTTTTGTAGAAAGGCACTCTCAGAAGCTTTCTGCATTCATTAGGTATTTACTGTAGGTAATTTAAAGTTTTGGTAGGTATTTGTTTAGTTTAGGCATAGATTTGTCTAATATTTAGCCAAAGTATTTGGCAGTCTCACTTTTGAAAGATTCATTGGTATTGGAAAGTCCTATAGGGTCATTCTGAACTATATAATTCTTACTTTAGGTACATACCTAAATATTTTAAATCTAGCACTTATATAAGGCAAGTGTTATCAATGCATGAGAGATGAAAATGAACACTGAATTTTAAACACCTAACAATAAAAACCAAAAGCTTAGATTCATTAAGTTTCAGTATATTTCTTTGGCTCACTGAAGACAAAGAAGTAGATAAAATGGGGAGTTGCAGTACGATATTGTGAAAGTTGAGTATACTCTGAATCCTAACGAGGCTACTGACGGATAGCCTTGCATAGAAAAACTTGAACCGTTGGCAACGTTTTGACTCTTGATTGTTGCTTTTGAAACTTACCTAATAAGCTTTTGCTTAATGTATTAAGTACAACGAACTTTATCGGATTAGGAAACATAACGTGCAAATAAATAAATGTGGAACAAATGCTAGGTAGATATTTTATATGAGCCATTATTACGAGTTTTAAAAGACAAATCTTTAGCTCCAAAGCGCTATTTCAACGCCGTTTTCAGAGATATGCAGTGCCTTTTCGGATTATGGACGGCGCGAATAGTAAGAGGGCCATAAAAATGAAATGTCGCTCGCAATACATTAAATATATACAACGACTATTTACCTAGCTACAGTGCAACGCTTGCATTACACAGATAAAATACGGTGCCAAGTCTTCCCCGGGAAAAGAAGCGAAACGAAAGGAGAGATTTACTGTGGAAATTTTGGAAGTCAGCCGGGACTGTTATGTGGTGGCTTTCATTAATCACTCGATGGAAAAATACCCTCGACTTCCGACTAACTTCCGCGCTGGACATCACTTATTTAGGTACGCTTCCAAACTTTCCCTGCAGTTTCATTTTAAAAGATTCTATATATAATGCTTGATGAGCCTTGTAAAAAAGAGAAAACCAAGTGATCTAAATAAGCTTTACGCATGTTCCTTCTAATTTAAACGAACGACCAGACCTAAGCCTACTTAAACAAATTTACAACGATCGTTTCTTCTGAAGGTGACCCAAATTACCCTGAAAAAAGTTTAACAGCCCTTTATTTCAGAACAAACAGAGGCTGTTGGTGGGAATCCCATGTAATCCGGCCCACTTATCACGCGTGCAAAATGCAAATTCAACCGGGCCTCGGCGTACGCAGAATTAACGAAACCGGACCGGGATACGTACGTCACCCAAATTGTCAAAGTTTGCAAGTAACATTAACGGGGGCTAAACAAGGTAATATGAGAGACTCCGGCCAAATCCAGAGACGTTCATTAAACCATATTTATTTTTAGCGCTTTAAAAATTAAGAAAGATAAACAACCGAAAACGGACGATTTTTGAACAAAATCCTCTTAAAATTCAAATGAAGAACGACCAAGAAATGAATTTATGAATCCAAATTGAAACAATAAACAATGCTGTCTTATTAAATGCAGCAGAGGCGTTCTATAATTCATTATAATTCGAAAAAATGAACAAAGGAGTAGCGTGTGTAAACGCTATAGCACTTGCGCGCTTTTCAATACCTCTTCACATTATTGATTAGTTTCTAAGAAAAACTTAGCACGCCTGTACGACAAAACGCATGGAGGTAAACTTATATGTGGGATATTACGGGACATTATGAGAATAACCCTAACGTATCGAGCCACGTCATTTGTCACGAAAACATCGCTCGTTTAGTGCATTGTTTCAAACAAAATTGTATGCAAATTAAACACAATTATTTTAATTAATTCAAACGACGATTAATTACATTAATTTTAGTGACTTTTGTTTATTCACAACATGGTCGTATGGCATTTGGAGTTTTTCAACGTTATGGAGATTTTCGTTTATTTGATATACGTTTATGTAAATCGTAGGGTTATCAGAGGTCCAATTATAACATAATTATGTTCCAACCTTTGATATTTTGGCTGTAACATTAATATCTGGGGCCCCCACTCGGCTAATCTTCGGCCATTTTAACCGAGCTATGGTCTGCCGAATCCCGAAGCTTAGCGCCCTGTTTGTTGGCTCTAATACGCTTTTAACACCTGCGTTTTCGGAGTTATGTAATGTTTGTATGAGATAATGTAGCTTTTGTATGGAGTGGTGAATGAAATGTAGCCAGTAGGACTGCGTCGGTGGGCGTACCACAGCCGGCGCTGATTGACTGATGCGTATTGACGCATCGAAAAATCTCACTCTACGTAATATATTTTAGTACATATAAAACTGGTTTTATGAATACTTCTAGCAATTTATCTGAGGCAAACAGCTTTTATAGTTTTCAATAGGTGCTTCAGTTTACAAATTGATCTATTTTAAATTAGTATTGGTTTTGGAATTCAGAAATAATTTAGCTCTCAGTGCCTACTAGAAATATTTTTCTTCAAACTTTTCTTTGTAAAAACTAGATCACGTTTTAATACCGAGTTATACAACTACCTACATAACAAGTAAATTAATTACATATAATTAATTGGCAATACATAATCAAGACAGATCTGTTTTAATTATAACAATACTATTTTAGTCCCACACAGAACGAATACAAATCATAGATACATACCAGCTCTCAGCTATTTATAATAAGAATGGCACATGTTCTCAATATGTCCCATGTTCCTGTTGAGTAATTAATGACTAATTAGATAATTGCATATCTGTTTCTGCTTTTAATTATACATCTATCTACCTGCCTACGTATCTACAGATGTCTTATCTTATACAGCAAATGTCTTGATAAGATCTTGGCTAATTTATTGACTTAGAAATTATTTAGCAGCTTATCAACTGCATACATATTTATGACTAAGATAATTTATGGTAGAGACATAAGATAACTTGATTTCATTGCATAGACTTTTGGAAAATTTCTAAATGGTTTGTAGTTATCTCTCAAATATTGTAGTACGTTATGAATGTTCCCTGCAATTAGTTTATCATAATTGCAAAATCAGCGTATAATGTTGTCACTGCTGGGCCACATGCCTCCTCTCTGAGAGGGAGATGGGTACAGCCCATCCACCGCGCGGGTTTATAGATGACCATATCTTCGAATTTATGGTTTTAGGACATGCAGGTTTCCTCGTGATGTGTTCTTTCACCGCCTTGATACCAGTGGTGATGAAATAATTTACACAAAGTATATTGCTTGCTTGGGTTCAAACCCATGACCTAGAACACGTAGGAAACTTAGTCGCGGCCTTTGACACTGGGCCACCACTACGTTCAAAAAGTTAAGGAAATAATTATCCTAAAGCATTAATAAGGATGGTAGTTGCTTACCATTTCTATTTTGTTTAGTTTATTTTTGAAAAACAATCCAATAGTAAGAAATAGATAACTGATTCAACGGAAATCGTCGAAGAAAACAGTGTAAATAGAGAGAAATTAGAGAATGCCTGTATATAAACATTCGTGTTTATCTTAAACAAAATACGATTAAGATTGACTGAAAGCGATTAATAGCTTTGAACAGACCATTACCTACGCAAAAATCTAATACAACTTTATGTTAGTAGGTATAAGCACCAATATAATGCTTAGCATTGACTGTTACTAATATCTTCTACTCAATCAACGTCTACAAATACAACTACATTTTCCAGATTTCTTATTTCTTTAAAGTATTTGATTTTGAATCTTCATCAACTGAGACTAGGTCTACTTTTGCTTCGTGGGAAGTTACAGTACTTTCTTTCAATATAACTAAGTTACAGATCTCACGATGACATTTTTGTGTTATTTGATAGTTGCCGTGTCGTCTTTATTTTCTTTTAAAAGTCAAAAACAAGCTCTTTCTGATTTATAAATGGAATATGATATCATATCATGACTTTTTTATAAGTGAGGAGGATCTTGAGGCTAATAACAGGCTCACAGGTTAAGTTACGCTTGCCGCGGTTGGTTCACGGATGGGTGACCAAACATAACATATCGAGACTTCTCCATGTCATGGAAATCACGTTAAGCCGTTGGTCCCGGCTGTATTTGTCCATCTTTGACAGTCGTTACGGAGAAGTCAAAAGCCCGATAATCTGACAACCAGGGGGGCATCGTATTATAACCCAGTTACTTACTGGGTTGTGGAGGTGGAAGCCGACCCCAATATACCTGGGAAAACGATAGCCCGATTGATTTTAAGTGGGCATTTAGAGTAAGTTTTACTAAATAAATCTGAAGTAAAGGAACTATTATTTCATTCAGAATTTACAAAGTTTCTAAAGCATGTGGGCTATTTATAATGGGTACCTGCACGTGACCTTTTATGTATGCCAGCTATTTTTAATCGATGTAATTAGAACCATAATTCAAAATGTATTTTAGTTGGTCGGGGACAAAGCCATTATCAGATAATAACGAATCGTTTACTAAGGGCCTACGCACACAGCGCGAAACGCGAGAGATACCAACGCTACTTATGCAAAAGCACGCCACAACACAAATCTATTTAAGCTCGCACGATGTATACGTATTTACAATATTTCTATTACGATAAATTGTTCAGCTAAATTTTGTGGCTTTAACCCAGGTGAAGGCATATCTGCATATTTATGAAACCACGGAAGCCTCCTTAAGGGGAGCGTCTCGTTTTAAAAACGGCGGAAAATATTCCGTTTTTTTTTTACCCCCGCAAGTTTTTAACAAGATCCGCCTTATTTATGCTGTACTAGGGCGGGTATCTGTAGAGATTTATTGTGGGGAAGCGTGACGGATCGAACAACTCCCAACGAATACGTTTTGGCTGAATTTAAATTGGCTCCTTTACGTATTTGTATACTTTTTCGATAAGGCCGCGCCTAACTCGTTATGTCTACATGAAAATGCGATAAAACTTCGCACAAAAAGAAAACTGTCGCTGAAAAAGTCCGGAGAACTGCCTTGCTTATGAATTATTAAATAGGTAAGTAACTTGACTTAAGACATAAGTACCTAAATGCATAAGCGATTTAGTTTTGTTGCGTTTAATGTAGTTACAAGTTCAGTTTGTATTGAGTAAATTCTCTTTTGTCCCTTATTCAGCTTTAGTGGCATCTTCTTTAGCGTTTTCTTGGCTGTGTGCCAAGGTTCGCTTTGGTCAAGGGAACTCATGAGCTCATTAACAAGCCGCCGACTAGTTCCTTTCATCTGTTATATTAGGAGCCTGCGTTTGCACACAGACCGTCTGTCTTTTAACTACGGCGAGGTTATCAATTTATGTAGATGACATAATAGCTTCTTTGCTTTTAACAACCGTAAGATGAAATATAGCGGTTATTTTCTGAGCCGCTGATATAAAGCTGCACCATCAGAATCTGAATCGCTTTAAAGATTTTTGCTAATCCATTGCTTGATATGTTCGAAAAATTTGTATGCTCAGTTACGTAAATAACGCAGTGAATATTATTGATCTATCAAAATTAAAGCCATTCCTACTGTTAGTGTTTATCGCATTTACCACTCTGGTAGGTAAGTACTATAATATTTTCATAAAAAGCAACTTTTAACATAATAAATGAACATCAAACACCGTATCAAACAAATCATATTCTTCAAAGCACATAAGCGCAAGTAAATAGGCATCTACATAATTCTCCTATATATCAGGTTCATTACTTAATTAAAAATAACCTTATCATAGAAATAAAATCTACTATCTCAACTGTATCAGAGGTATTCCATGGCAATTACCCACGGGTAATTATTACCTATTTTCTTAACTTCAGAAATTGGTAGAATAACATTCTTTCTATGGACCGCCTAAGAATTAATGAAGTTAATTTAACCAAAATTATGTATTTATGTTTTGAATTAAGTTGTTACTTAAATTCTAGTAGACTAGTATGGCTAACTATATTTTATTTATCGTTTAGCTTATTAGTTAAGCTTATCTTATCTGATATGTCGGTATCATGTGCGATGCTGACAGGTTAAATTTTATTTTCCTGTGTGGTGAGGTCAGATTGACAATAGCAGGCTGTGGGCGATAATTCAGAACTCAACTGCCAGTCTATATCAACAACAACAGAGACATTTCAAAATATAAATTGAAACTTTCAATGAACTATACCTCCTTAGGTACTTGTTTAAGACATTAACAGTTAAAAACTAAATAATAAAAAAAGAACGTGTTTTACTGTCTAACAAGATATGGTTTCAGCAGGTACCTACATGATTCTGAAACCCTTGCGTTGAAATTTTTCGCAGCACAACAGTAAGAAACCTATTCGCGAAAAATTTGCTCTTCAATTTGACTGTTTAAGTATATCAATTTCCTACGAAACAGCAGATTTTTTCAAAAACAATTGACGAAGAATTTCTGCGCCAAGGAATCAAGAAATATGTGCTGGTTACAGTTTGTCCCTGCCTCCCTGTATAAAAAAGGAGGGAAAAGAATCATTAAGCATCAAAAAGGTAATTAATAAAATCATCCCAAAACACGAGAGAAAGCTAAACAATATTACTCAACTCAACTCATTACTCAACTCTAGGGCATCGTCCTAGCAAACTCACTTCCTTACATAACATCAATTTCTAAAATTAATTCACCCCGTAAACACGAGCTCCTATATCACGACAATTAATTTAACAATTAAACGTCAGTCAATTTAAGATTACGCCCGTCGTTGCTTTCGATCTGTCACAATTTCTAAAGACTCGTTATAAACTTGAGGCCAGTCTTATCTGGCCTTTGAAACACCCACACACTCCTTGGTTACCGAAGACGGATAAAGGAGGAAGGGGGGGTTGGGAGCTCATTATGCATTGGTCGTTATATCTCAGTGCAAATCAGTCAAAGGTGGACTGAGGTCAGTCTGATAGGGAATGCGTTGACAACGCAATGTTGTTGTATGAATTGTTCTTAATTGCTGCTGTATCCGAGTGGAAACGATTGCGCAAACTGTTCCTGAATGCATCCAGTGTTCCATTTTGAGATAAACTAAGTGGGGTAAGCTTTAAAAGTTTGGATGATACGTTAGGTATCATTTGTTTGGATAAAAGACTCATGTGAAAAAAATTTGATGCATGATTGTAAGTACCAGGTTTTTGGAGGAACCTACTACCTACCTCTCTAGAATCAAACTCCTGTCTCATCATCCACTAGAATCAATTTTTTTTTTTTTTGTAATTTTGACATTCAAAAGTGCCTTTTATGTGTTGACAAAAAATGTTTTCACTTTGACATCTCTACTTACTTACATGTCCTTATTTGTTTATTTAAGGTCTTATAATACGAGTAACATGATTCTTTTGAGGCGAAGATAAATATACTTAGGTAAGTACCTACTCTAAAACACTTAGGTACTACAATCTATTTAATAAAATGAATTTCAAAACGGCTGTTTCATCAATTAGAACACCGAAATCACATTTCTCCAGATTGTAATCAACGAAAAACTCAACTAAATTTAATTCAATAAAAGAGATCGATAACTCGATAATAAAATCGATTGAAAGATAACACATCGATTGTGTTCTCATCGCTCATTAGATCGACTAATTTATAACGTAATCATTCTTGTAGACGCATACATAATTAAACTAACAATTTATTACTTAATAAACATGAGATTGTAATCATCTATCTGTGAAATATTACCTACATCGGATTTGAGTACAACATTGTACTTAGTTTATATGAAGATTTCATTTCCATTTTCTTAACCTCACTTGAGGGAAAATAGATTGATGGACATCATTATGAGTACTAAGTGGTAGGTAACGGCCGCGACTTACCTACGAGCTGTAGGTCGGAGGTTCGAATCCAAGCAAGCGCTTTACTTGATGTTAATTCATCACCACAGCTCTCAACACGATGAAGGAAAACATCGTGAGGAAATCGGCATGTCCTAGAACCAAAAATTCGAAGACATGTGACATCTACCAACCCACACTTGGCCCGCGTGGTGGATTACGGCCCACTCCCTCTCACAGAGCGAAAACCTACCTATGTTCCAGCAGTCGGAACGTTATAGGCTGGTTATGTAATGTATTATAAATATCCATGAGATATAATAGATATAGGAGAAATTATGAGTTTTAGAAGCCATGCAAATTAGGAGATTACGTCTATGAAGTCTCGCCAAATAATCAAATTTGGCCCCAATGTTATTTGCCTGAACTTAGATAAGTTAATGACATCTGCGCATAACAAAAAATATCAGTCACGAAAAATGCATTGCCACACACAGAAGCGACGAGCATATTTATATTCATACAAATATAGATACATAAGCTCACGCCTTGTTCTCATGGAGGTAGGCAGAAACTACAGAACGCCACCTGCTATAATTCTTACTCTTTTTGCCTCGTTACGTTCATACATCAGAGGCCCTAGTGTGAGTTTCATTTAACCATCTACACCAAACGCAGTGAGCGCGTTTGGCGCTCCGATTGGTCCGTCACCAATCCAGGGCCAAGCAGAACGCCGAACGCGCTCACTGCGTTTGGTGTAGATGGTTAAATGAAACTCACACTAGGGCCTCTGTACGCTTAGCACGAGCACCGATTTGTTGACGGAAGAATAGACATGACTATTAACTAAATGATGTACAATAGGAGAAGTTATTACAGTTATGCGTTCTAAACTGATTATAATTTTGTAGATAATCGTATATACTTTGTGGCCCTCGAGTAGAAAGTTTGTTGTCAGTGTGATTATGACAGTTTGGGATGAAATATTCTTCTGAAATAGTCTACTTACATCTATAAGGACCTAGATAAAGATCGTCAGAAACGAAAGACAAAATGACAGATTGTAGAAGGATATCTACGGTGCGATGTTAAAAATGGAGGAACAGAATGCGACTTTGTACAGAAAAATATAATACTTTGTAAAGTAAGTCTGCTGGTCATATACGCACGCCGGTTGCAAGAATGTACTATGCAGCTATCTTTTCACCAGTAAGATCATGTAATGTCCTGAATTGCCTATAATGTCCTTCTAGAGCATATAGTCACATATATATTCATTAATCGATTATGAGTACTCCTCATTTCGTGGAGACAGTTCAAACGATGTTTATTGACTCCACAATGCCTCAAGATGTTTACAACGACCTTTAATAAGAACCAAATAAACAGCACTGCAGTCAAGTGAAACTTAACAAAAAGTACACACGTATATTATTGATTTCCAATTAAAGAAATTGCCACGGCAATTAACTGTAGTTAAGTTTGTAAAGAACGCATCGAAAAAAACAAGGATTCATTAAAGAATAACAACAAAAGAGTTAAACAATTGCTCTGAGAACAATGAAATGCTCATTAAAAACACGGTAGCGGCTAACTAATTGCGAACAACTAACTGAAAACTGAACTTTTAACTTGATAATGAACTGAATAGAATAGATGGATATGCCATGGGAATAAAAATGTAAAGTATTGTACCTAGACTAAAGCCCAAAATGTAAAAAATATGCGAAAAATTATGGTTTTGATCAATAGCAGCTGAATTGATTTGATTTACTTTGTAACACAGTTTAATGATGGAGTTTAATATGTCACATAGCATAGATTTTGGACAGTTTACTTCTTAATTCAATCTGTAGGCATGCTTATTGTCTCTAACTAACACTAAGAGAAGAGCAAGAAGATTAGAAGAAATGTATTCTATTCTATTCGAACAGCCTAATAATTGTATTCCATTAAGCTAAGTCAAAAAGAGCTCAACTTTTGAACCACTTCTTAGTATTGGTCAGTATCTGCCTCGCCTTTTTCCAACTATGTTGGGGTCGGCTTCCCGTCTAACCGGATGCAGCTGAATACCAGTATTTCACATGGAGCGACTGCCTATCTGACCTCCACTACCCAGTTACTGCGTAATATGATACCCCTTGGTAAGACTTGTTGTCAGACCCGTAACGACTATCAAAGATCCACAAATGACAGCCGGGACCAACGCTTTAACGAGCTTTCCGGGACACGTAGGGGTCTTGGTATATAAAGATGGTCACCCATCCACGGACCAACCGCAGCAAGCGTAGCTTAACCTGATCAATCGACCTGTGCGGCTAATATTACTTACCCACAAGCCCAACTTCTTAGTATTGGTATCCCTAACAATACCACAAAGAATTCGAAAAATCAAAGAAAGAAAGTCAACCAAAAGCTCAGAATTCTGAAGCTTCTGATACTTCAGACTCAGAATCACTTTGCGCAGACAGAAAGTAGCTAGTATTTAATCAATTGCTTACTTATAAATCACTAATTGATCTTCATCTCCTCAATAATACCTCAAAGAACTCGAAAAACCAAAGAAAGGAAGCCGAAAACTCAGCAACTTAATGAGGCCCCATAAATAGGTTCATGTATTATTTATTACGAACCAAATGCATTTTTGGAGTCTCGCCGCGATGCTATTTACTTGGGCTTAAGTTAAGCTATTACGCTTTAAGAAAACTAATGATGCTAGCACCAGATAGTTGGATTTAAAATCAGGAGAATATTTATTCTGGAAACTGCTACAGAGGCTGAATTTTTTGCTTGATAAAACACTTTTTTGTTTACATGTGCTTTGACGGCGTTAGGCAATTAATAATCCAGTGGTTAATTTGGAATTGGTATCTAAATTGGTACTGGTTTCACTATCGAATACACAAACAGGTTTATCAGCTTTAAAACAAGATTCTCAACAAGTCTTCAATTAGGTATTTATAGTGGCCATGTCTTCTACAACTGTTTAGCTACTTGATTGATACTCACAGAATCCATTTAGAGTTTTGTTTTCGTATGCATCATCAATAATTCCTCTACACTATTTTTCCCCATTTTCTTTAACTGTTTATTTATCATCATCTGCATAGGCTGTTCCCTTATTGTCTCTAACCAACACTAAGAGAAGAGCAAGAAGATTAAAAGAAAATTATTCTATTCTATTCGAAAAACCTAAGTAATTGTATTCCATTAAGCAAAGTCAAAAAGAGCTCAACTTTTGTACCACTTCTTAGTATTGATCATCATCTGCCCAGCCTTTTCCCAACTATGTTAGGTTCGGCTTCCAGTCTAACCGGATGCAGCTGAATACCAGTATTTTACATGGAGCGACTGCCTATCTGACCTCTACAACCCATTTACTCCTACTTACTAACACGATACCCCTTGTTAAGATTGGTTGTCAGACTTTCGTGGTTCTGACGACCCGAAACGACTATCAGAGATCCACGAATGACAGCCGGAACCAACTTAGGATCTTCATTGTTTATTTTTTTTTTAATTGCCACTTGACGGTACGGTTGGCGCAGCGGTTAACCGATTGACTGCCGCGCTGCGTGTCGCGGGTTCAATTCCTGCACGGAACAAATATTGGTATGACCTACAAATAGTTGTGCCGGGTCCGGGTGTTTGCGTATGTGAGTTTAAATGTTTGTAAACGCACCCACAGTACAGGAGTAATTCCTAGTGTGGGGCAACGTTTATAAAAAAATAAAAAAGAATCGACGTAAAGGAAGGTGTAGAGTTTCTGAAGTTAAGCCTTGTAGATTGGGGGGGGGAATTAGAAGCTTGGCTCTACATGAGATCTGATAACTTTTTGACAGTGCGAGTCGTATGGTCTCGTCTTGGCAACGTTTTATATGAAAATGTTTTTGGTGGGATGTTTATTGTCCAAAGATTGTTTGCTGTAATAAATTATTTGATTAAAAACCAAATTCCTTAATGACATTGTGCTTGGTAAAGGCTTCTTCAAACAGCCGCGACGCGACAGCGCGACGCGACACTTGTAGAACAATTTCCATTAAGTTTTCATAGAAATTGTTCTACGAGTGTCGCGACGCGACCGTCGCTTTCGCTAGTCTGCACGAGCCTTAATATTCTACCGAGTAAAAATTTGACCAAATGAAAATGTGCGTACTAAAATCATTCCAAACATTGCATTGGTATAAAAAGGTTGCTAAAATTTGTTTGGATAATGAAATCATGTCAAAATAATTTTTGCAAAACGGCAGAATCCCAACGGCTTAACGTGCTTTCCGCGGCACGGTATGTAAAGATGATCAACCCATCCACGGATGGACCGCAGCAAGCGTAGCTTAACCTAATCGATCGACTCGTAAGACTATTATTACTTAACCACGAGCCTTTTGGGGACGCCGCGATTGCGGCGGTAAGTCCCCTCTTTGAGGAGTGGCTTGAGAGGCGGCATGGCGTCCTCACCTTCCGCCTGACACAGGTCCTCACCGGACATGGCTGTTTCGGGAGGTTCCTGTTTCGGATAGGGCGGGAGGAAACGCCCGGGTGTTTCCATTGCGAAGATCGCCCAGAGGACACGGTGGAGCATACGGTGGAGGTCTGCCCAGCTTGGGCGGAGCAACGCCGTGTCCTCGTGGAGGTGATCGGCGGCGGCGATCTCTCGCGTCCGACCCTGGTCCAGGCCATGGTACGGAGCGAGAGGGCATGGCTGGCAGTCGCCTCCTTCAGCGAAGCAGTTATGCTCGCAAAGAGGGAGGCGGCGCACGTGAGGGAGATGCAGTACATGCGCCCTCACAGCCGTGGCCTTCGCAGGAGACGCCCTGGGCGTCGGGAATCCCAGGCTGATTCCCGGCCACCGTAGGCACGGGCTTGCGGACGGCGAGTAATGGGTACCTCGCTGTCCGGTAAGGACCAAGCCCGGGTCGACGGCGCGTTGTGTTCCACGCGCGCCTCAAAGAGATGTCAGCAGCAACAGAGGGGCCCGCAAGGGCCGATGCCTGCCGGGGGTGCGGGTTGTTCGAAAGAGATACCGCCGCCCCTGGCACACAGGCAACTGAGGGAACACGGGTGGGTTTTAGTCAGTAAAAGTCTGACACGCCCTCCCGCTCCACCCAGAGCGGGAGAAGTTATTTGATGATTTCCCACCCAGAAAAAAAAAAAAAAAAAAAAAAAAAACCACGAGCCTTTATCTATATGCCTTACAAAATCCATTCAGTATTTTCCTTGTTACATCGTCTACACAATCTTTCTCATCGTTATTTGTAACAGAATCAGTTCTACTTAAAACCTCTTTATGTCTACACTGGAGTACATTAACAAACACATCATTATTCAGTACCGCAGTTTTATCTGTCTCTACGTCAACAAAAACAAATCCCCGTTCAGCGTACAGAATGCAACACATGTCACATGTTGTCGATATGCAAAGCGATTATGTATGAATTATGTAAAGTGCCAGGATCCCAGGATCCAGCTGCCACTGGTACTAGCACAATGAACACTGAACGATGCACCACAACATGCCCGAGTGCCGCCCTTTTGTGTACCTTGCCTTAACGTCCGATTAAGACCAAAATGGTATCTCATTTTAATGCACAAGATATTTCTAGACCCCCGTTCACAACATCGCTGCAGCTAATATTCAAATATAGAACCCACAAATGAGATGTACAGCACGATGTTTTCATAAAACCAATTAATATGAACATCGGAACCCCCAGTGTTTAGAAATTTCATCTGAAATTTGAATTTTAATAATACATAACAATGGCCGTGTATTCATACGTCACATCAATGCTTGTTTCCACGGGCTGTATGTTCGCAATTTACGTCCCTCCCGGGAGACGAAGAGTAATGGCAGTGTAGGGAGAAAAAGTAAAAAAATCGCTACGACTCGGTCGACAAGTTCAGCCAATTATAACTGACAAGCGGCGCAGGCGCGGCCGCTCGCTCAATTTCAAGCCTTCAAGCCACATACTTTAGTATTTCCCTACGATACATGTTTTAGTTGATATTATTATTGCTGAAACAAAGAGGATACATCAATTAAATTAGGTACTATTTTAACGAACGTTTCAACGAAATCGTGAAATTATTATTACAAATCTGATTCCAATTAATGAATGCTATATGGCTGACTGATTTCAAGCGTCCTGTTTATAGTTTAACGGCCATTAATTTGCTGAAAAACAAAAATCAAAACTAAATTCCTCGTTCCATTTTTAAATTCTATTATCTGCCTTCTACCTTCATTACAGGTACGTTCGAAAAGTTAAAAAGTGACACGGAATGAATCATGGCGTGCGATCCCTAAGAAATATTACACCCAAGCTGGCACCATAAAGCAAACGGCGTGGCAGAGGCGATACAACGATAGCGACACTGCGAGAACCGACAGACACCACAGAACTCGCCTTTCTGGACGCTACAGGGTGTTGCCTCGCGGTTAACACCACCATTTAATTATATACTTACGCCCACTCAAACAACTCAAAACAATTACAACAAATACTACAAAAAACGTTCAAAGTTATACTCTAATTAAAGAAGACAATGGCACGTAAAATATGTAATAGACAAAAGTAACTGCTTTGGCAACTATGCAAGTTGCGGCTACCAGTTTTCACATAATCAATTCAAAAAGTCTCGTTTTATGTACGAATGAACGTCTAAATTACAACGGCGCGAAACTTTTTGGGATTATATTTCTACAACTGTATAAAATAAAATATAACTGTGCGGTAGTTATCACGAGGTAATTACAGCGGCGTATATTTTCGTGAATATAATCTTTAACGCGTCACGGAAAATGATAATAAAGTTCTAATTAGTACGATAACAGCTTAATTGAGGGTTCGAAAAAGCCCATGAAAAGAGCCACCTGTGTGTGACTCCCACATATTTTACTCACCAACACAGGGACGTAATGAAGCAATTATATATCGATATTTTTATGCATAAAATACTTGGCGGATATCTGGTCGGGCCGCACTGGAACGTTCAGAAATAAAACAAAGCGAGAGGTTATTGTTGGCGCGGGTAGGTGTGTGCCCGTCTCGGTTATCGAGCTTTTAACCCGACGCGCGACACGTCGCGACATCGACACGATTTATCGCCTCACTAGCCCACTACTCATTCGTATTTCCCCGACAGAATAAATTTCGAATAAACAACCGAAATGATTGAACACGAAACGCTTCGACTTTTGTCTGCTGGCCGTTGTTTGGGGCGGCCACCGTGACTTATGCGGACCAGAGCAAGTGCACTGCTGAATCGGCGAATCTAGATCTCGCAAACCATTCGAGGTTTTATGACAGCTATTTGAAGTATGGATTTGTCTTATACGATTTATGTTTCTAACACCCGCTTTCTTTAACAGCTGGGTGACCGAAATCGTAGTTATTTGTAATGTCAGCACATCACTAGAGGTCTTGTGGTCTCTGGGAGATGTTGAATGATTTTTCCCATTTCAAAACATTATATTCGGAAATTATCCCACGTCGGGAACATGTTTCCGGGACAAAAAGTAGCATATACTACTCCTTATAACACGAGCTATCTCCCAGCGAAAGTCCCGTCAAAATTGGCCCAGCCGTTTCGTAGATTAGCCGGCACAGACAGACAGACATAATTTTTGAAAATCGATTTTTTTTTGTGTTATGTACCGTATAAAAGGTACTTTCATAAACATGTACTAAAAACCTATTACATATTTTGAAATTATAAATAGACACTTCAATTGTATTTATTTGTAATTTATGTATCTACCCTACTTATAGATCAAGTATTAAAAGTTAATTAAAACGTGTTTATTAGGTCGGTCCAAATAATTTTCTCCCTTCCATCCAAATCTGTCACTGTGTCTTTCCCTGACGCGGGTAATAACAACTAAGATATGGTTTATCTCTAGCTGAATGAAGACGTTGACTGAAAGGTTTACGCGTGTCGCTACGTCACTGGCGTATGCACTAAGCTATCTAGAGAAAGGTCTTCTACCCAGTTCTTCTTAATATCTATTAACAACAGCTTATGGTCGAGCTGATAATTATTATCTTGTTGCTACTTCATTAAAATTGAATATTGAATTAAATAATACAATAAACAAAATTCCTAATCCCATGATAAACCACATTACAATCTACCAAAACAAAACGAATGTCCCACAAAAATCTTAACCCTTAACTGCGAGGCCTATACCTAATTCTTTAAAATAAACAAAAGTGCATCAGTGTGTGTTGGCCGAGTTTGTTCAACTCCAGCTAGTGCGGGGTTAACTCGTTGCCACCGATTTATGTGGAGAACTTTCAGCTCACGACTCCTTCGCGACACTTGCTTCCTTTCCAAACGCGATTGTTTCTTTTCAAAGAATTTTCTTTCTTTTTAATTATGGTTCAGTTGGTATACCTGGTGGAAAGTTTATTTAGCGGGAAGGGTGGAATGGGGTGTGGGTCTTGGTTTTTGGGTAGGACGTAGAGCGGTAATTTGTATGCAACTTACTTATTTTATAAGATAGTAGGTATACTTAATAAGAAAGTAACTAAATTCAGATAGTATTCAGTCTTAAAAATTCCTTAAGAACGAATCCGGTAAGTCATATTTCAAACATTTATTAACTTCGGAATATACGTGACCTGTTTGTGTTTATTATTGAAGGGTAGATGAATAAACATGTTTAAACTCAGCGAGTCTAATGAAAATACTTATTGCGGATAATAAATAAAACATCTAAATAAACAAATTAATGAACTGACATGCAAACTTTGCTTAGTTACAATAAGTTGTTTAAAAATTTTCGCGTTTAATTAGTTGAAAGGAATTCCAGAAAAGGCCAAATGAAAATCAACGGAAGGTTTTCTCTCCATCACGCCCACGCAAAATGGCGAAATATTTATGTGTTACATTACATAAATATGGCTTTTTACTACTCTAACCACTCTTAATAAACACACGCTAAATTTTGACGACATATAAACCTTATATACGGCGTGAAAAAACTGTATTACTGCTTTAAAACTGTAAACTTCAGAACATTACACGTTAAAATAGCTATTTTTAAATGTGTTATTGTCGTAAAACAACCATTTTATGGCTTAATTAAACATTATATTTATATCGCTTCGGCAAACGTTAACGGTATAAATCTATATTTCTTAGAAACAACGGCGATGTTCACGGAATTTTCAGTTTTCTTATGTTAGAATTGAGCTTAAATCGAATTAGAAAGTAAATAACAATTTAATTTACACATTTACGTGGAGATTATTTCGTAAATTGCTGGTATGTAATAATTTGTTGGGTATTTATTTAGCATCATGGCTACATCACTAGATAAACCAGACGTTGAAAAACATACACCAAATTAACAAAAATAAAACATGGTAGGTATCAACCAAATTCTTGTGCGAAAAAATACTCAAATGTTGTCGGAGGTCTAAAATACCGCGCAACACAACTTTGTTGCTCCTTTATTTATGTCCGGTGCAGTGTTAAGTTACTTATACGTGTCTAGTGTCGACTGCGAGTGTCAGACATTTGTGTCTGCGAGCTGACAATTAGCTACGCGACATCTGACGAGGCAGGGCGCGTTCGTGAGCCACGACACCACTCTCATATTTATGTACGACCACCATCTACTAAGTAATAGAATTCTTTATTGTGGGCTTGCTTTACAAAGCTATGTACCACATACTATGCTACATGCATATGTATTAAATTCTCCAACGAACAGGTATCGCAAATCTTTCTGCAATACGTTACATTTAATCGGCGTTTAGGGTCATTATGATTCAGGAACAACTGCTTTAAGCACCCATAAAGCCATAAAAGCCACGAGAAAAACAGCCAAAAAGTTTCCAAATGCTATCAAAATTTGTAGGTATACCACACTTCCATTCATTCTGTTCGCTGATAAGATGGGCCGAATAGTGGCTGGACATTTATCTTTAAGATTAATGAGCCAATTTTCTTAGTTGGCTATAAAAAGAATCGGTAGGCCGACCTCGAAAGCCATCACGACCACTTACGGGTTAACTTTGGGCAACGTGAAGTATGCATTCCTTTGCAAATATAAAAAAATAAGTGACCTAAGTTGTTGGTTACTAGGATTAATTTATAATATACATAACGTTGTACTTGACGGTGACTTGATGTATTCAAAATGATAAATCATCCAATTTGAATCCTATATTCGTGACATTTCTAACTTATGAAATATTGTGTCTCATTTATGGCATAAACACAAAAAATTGTCAAACTTTGTTTTCAACCATAAATAAAGTTATCTTGTTAACTGTCGTGATGAGTAATCACGTCCTTATAAATATGTAAATTAATGTCTGTTTTTACGTAGCAAAAATTAAAACGTACAAAATTTTTATGAAAATGCTTTTGTCCTTAAGGGACACGGCCGCCGATAAACAAAAATTTTAAATTCAAAATAACAATTATAGAGACAACATTCTTCCCCTATCCCTTGGGCGGGATATAAGGAAACAAATTGGATTAAACTGTCAAAGGTGAAATAAAAAACGTGCATATACTTTATCTTCCGCGATGTCTGTGCAACGTCAGCGGTCTCGAGTGTGCTCACACAATATTGGATATGCGAAAATCGTATTTTATTTCATGTAAATATTAAACAATACGGTTGAAAATGGTGTATTAAATATTTTTTAACATCTGTAAATGTCACACCAGTGGCCGTAATCGTATTTGCATTTAAAACGGCAAGTAAACAGAGTATTTTGTGAATGGACGAGTCCGTGTTTATGAGTCGTTTTATGACTTGTTAAGCGTAAGGATCTCTCGTAAAATAAATTGTTTGATGGCTACTCTCTAGTCATTTTTATCTTTTAGTTGCTGTTTTTTTCGTTAAATTAAACATCCAAGATATTGTGCAAATCCTTGTTTATTTTTATTTTGTATCCTTATTTATTTGAGGGATTGTTGCGACGATTTCAAACCCATTGTGCTTTTAAAAATAACGACTTACTCCTAAACTATAATATAGACTAACTTTAGTTGCACATAACTTAATATAATTTACTATCGTGTAATCCTGTGACAAGATTAAAAAAAAAATGTTTTACGCCTGTATTCGGAGAAACCTTGTTGCTGACTCAATTTTTTTACTGAAAAAGTTTGAAAATCTTTTGTGTGTAACTGACCCCTAATTTGAGACCTAATTGTCGCGCAAAATTATTAATAACTGGAGAACAGAACGTTTCAGTACATCATTTTAAAATCATTGATAAACCCCGCTCTATACTCACACAGTATGTACACTGGCCGCTTTGTTTTCGCCCACATAAATCCGCCGTGTGCCACGCGCTAACTTATTTTTGTTCGTAGGTACGCGCGATAGATGGATCCAATTCCAAATTATGTCTATCTTGGGAATTAACGGTGGGACGGGGATTCCAGTTTATCCAAAAAAAGCGCGGGGAGAGGGCGAGAAGGGGGTTTGGAAGGGGAACGGATGGAAGTTATTTTGGAATTATGATTCCGGATGCGTCCTGCGAGCGCCGCGTGTTTCACGCCTCGTTTCGTGTAATATCTGCCGGTTGCAACCGTTTACGTTGCATTTGGACGCAATAACGTATTTGCGGGCAAAGCTGTGTCTATGACTCAATGATGGTAAAATAAAATCTATTCACAGGATTCCACATGATGTCCAAGAATAAACATTCCGTATACAGGTTTTAATTGGCATTTTTACACGTTACAAGTGTGAAGTAAATGTTGTTCTCACCAAACCTTGACATACAATGACCGACTTCATCAATGCAACATACTATCCTACTTCATAAAAATATTTAAATTACGATTCTTGATGTTAACCCTCACAACGCACACCCAATTTTAAAATGTACACCACAAATTCCGGACCTAATCCAATTCGCGTTTGGGCCGAAATTAAAACGTCTAGGTCTGGCCAAAAATGCGGGACGTGTGTTTTAATGGGGTGTCACCAGGGTTCTTAAGTATTCCACCGGCCCACCCTATAATACCCAGTCTCCTTAGTCTGGCACGTCCTCCCCTTGATATATTAGTCCCAGTTCGTCGTACATAATTTTGTAGAGGGTGGTACCTCCTCCACTCCCCCTGTAGCGAGTGAACCGACCGATCCTCACAATACCAAGGTTTTGTTTATTGGCGTATAATAAGTGTAAAAACTTAATGATGTCAGTCAACTCAACCGAGTGGATAAGTGTTTTGAATTGGCACTTTCGGCCCAGAATGATTTTCTTAAACACTTGGTCCGAATGGACCGCAGTCGCAATTGTAGGGTTAGTGCATATTATCCTTTATTACATTAACTGGCTATAAAGGCGTTTAACTTTTTATCGAATTGCCTATGATAAGCTTAAGTGTCTATAAAGATATTGGAATGTCCAATATTATTAACGATCATGATTTATGGCAAGGTTTTTTTTAATATCGGAAAATCATAAATTCTGTTAAAAATGTGTTAAAATTATGTTAATAAGGTGAATATGGGATAAATGTGGACGGAAGTGACGTTGCAAACAGCTGAATATACAAGGTGTAGTCATAACGTTGAACGGTAGTTCAGCTGTAATTTAGTGCGTCACTAGTGTTGTACCAACATGCGCCTTTTGCATTGTTCATTTTAACTGTTTGTTGTCATATCAAATTCGTATATTCACATATAAATATTCTTTATAACTATAAAAAATAAATATACCTAAGCTTGTTCTGTTTACTTGGCTACTGTAAAGAACATTCCATTGAAAGCCGGTTTATTTATCTGCACTCAACAGCTTCTAACGGATAGATATATTTTGTCGATAGAATCTTTCGAGTCAGCTGTCATTTCCTTTCTGTAAACATTTTCAAATATGGAAGATTTTGAGATACTTAATGTGAGTTTAAAACAAATGAGCATTGTGTATTTGTGTCAGAATTTTTCGTTTTGTCGTCCGCACGGACGCAAAAATATCGCGACGGGATTTTATCGCGCACCGTCCGAACGTGGACTTAAGTGAACAACAAAATCACATGCTTTTAATTTTATTGTACGTCCATTTTAAATACTTAAGTGCAAAAAAGGTACATGCTACCCTAAATAAATGGCCATAGTAGATAGAAGGTATCTTTACCGTTCTAATACACAACAAATACGTAGTAGCTATGTAACCGACGCACGGTATTGCACAGTGTGGTAAAACTTAATTACAGCGACACAGGAGTGTCGTCAATCTACTGCGGTCACGTGTTCTTCGATATTGAGTTAGGTGCACAGTGAGCCGACATCCAATAACGCTGGAAAAAATTAGGGGCGTTGGAAAATATTGGCTGACAAATGAAAATTGATGTTCCATTGGACTCTTTATGACGCAATACGAGTCTTTTCTAATTTTCGGAAGTGAAAATAAATAGAATGATAAATGTACTTAAGTATTGTTTTCATTCCATTTTGTGCAGAATTCAGAAAATACATTCACGCGAAAGCAATGAAAATTGAATACAACCGCAATATAAAAAACTTTGAAACAATTATGAAGTTTGAGTAATTTTGTTGTGTTAGTAAACTTGTTCGAAGTAACTTTCTCGGCATACAATGGGCGCCACATATTAGACGCAGTATTATATTAGTCCATTAGTTAAATTAAGTAAGATTTCTCACCCTATCTTGGCAAGTTATTTATCATGCGTGTATCTACATTAGGGACTCGCGTTGCAATACATTGTGGTTAAGGCATTTAATTTTGTACTGTAGATAAATCTTAATTTTGCTAATGTGCATGACGTTAGGAGTAATTGAGATGTGGTAAATCGAATTAGAAATACGTGTAATGATTTGTGATAGGCTTGGTAAAATATTGAGACTGCAGGTAATTCTGATATGAAGTTTAGACAGATATAATTTTATTTAGCTTAGGTCTATACCCAAATAAAATTATATCTATATGTTCCGTCAAAGAATACATAAGTAGTTACCTACTTTGGCTGCAATTTAAAAAGTAGGTATTCTTTTTGGGGCTTTACCTTTGAAGGAAGGGCCTTACATCTGCTAGTGGATTGCAATAGGCTAATTTGACAAAAAAATTAATGATAAAACCCAAGAGTTTTTGTCTATCTAAAAAAACATACCTGCCCCACTGCCCAAACCCCTGATTAAGGCAGACTCTTATCACTGTCCAAAATCTCACAAATGCTAATATCATAGATACAGTTAAATGCTAAGTTTGTAGTTGTACTATTGAGTCATTAGAAAACAATATAGCCTAAGCACTATAGATCACTGCCCACGCGCAGTCACCACGAGCCCTAGTTAGTTTATGGCGACCCTACACAGCACAAAATAATACAGATAATAGTTTGTGATAGTGTCTATCTAGGTATATTGGTACACAAGATGGCTATATATCATCTGTGGTGAAATTGATGAGAAGGGAAGTGACAATTCTTGATATTATTTGCTTGGCTTTTATTTCAGTAGGTACAGTGAAACGATTTTTTTTAATGAGGAGTTTTATAATGATAATTTATGATTTATTTTGAGGCTCATTCACGTCTTCAAAAAATAATACAAAGAAAAACTAGGTAGATATGTAAGGTCTAAGTATAATCAATAAAATAATTATGTACTCAGGTTTTTCTGCCAATATTAAAAAAAGACTGAATTATTATGCTCTGGAAATATATAACACAATGTAGGTACCTAAATGTTATTTTTCCTATACAACATTGAAATTGATGAGAAGGGAAGTTACAATTTTTACATTATTTCCTTTGCTTTAAAAAAATCATACATTGTAAAGTTCCTCATGAAAAATGTATTTTCGCGAAAATTTGATAACTATAATTTGGTAACTCGCAATAACTCAAAAAAACATGTTTTGGGTTATTGCGAGACTCATTCATATCTTCGAGCCTTAAATACAAAGGAAAACTAGGCAAGTATGGCCTACCTACAATCATTAAAATATTCACGTAGGTACGTTTTTTTGCCAGCATTTAATAAATTTTTTAAACTTTGGAATTATATTCTACAACAAATTGTGAATGTTTTTGTTCTTTCTTGATAATAGTTAATGACAGTATTGAAAGGTAGATCGGAACGCAAGATAGCTATGTATCATCTGTGGCGAAATTGGGGAAAATGGTTAAAACTTACTTACTGGTTTGTTTTATTTAAGTACTGAACAAAAGGTACATTACAAAATAGATGTCTTTCCTGTACACTGTCTTGTCAAGGCAAGGCAATTCCCAACTGAAATAAATAATAGATAAAAAATCTAAAAAACACTCTTTACAAACGCAACTAAAAAAGCAGAAAATAATTTCAAAAAAGCGTGGGGTGCTTGATATTAATTGATCATAAAAATACCTCAAAAAGCACCCCATGTTTATTTGAAATTATTTTCTGCTTTTTTAGTTGCGTTTATAAAGAGTGTCTTTTAGATTTTCTATCTATTATTTATTTCAGTTGGGAATTGCCTTGCCTTTTTCAAGACAAGACAGTGTACAGGAAGATAAAGATTGAATAAAGCCTAATATTAACGCAGGCACTGATTTAAAGACATCTATTTTGTAAGTACCTTTTGTTCAGTACTTAAATAAAACAAACCAGTAAGTAAGTTTAACCATTTTCACCGTGTTGCGTTTTTAAAGCGTGTTTTTTAGATGTTTTAATCTATATATTTTTTTTCTATTTTTTAGTTCTGCTAACTACAAAAGCGTGACTTTTCAGTTTTTTTTTAATTATTGTATTGTCATCGCTCCTCGATAAGTCTACAAGTTTAAATGAAATCAGACCGTTTGAAGTGGCTCAAAATCAAATCCAAAGGAGTCGGTTACAAACAAACATACAGGTGAAGCCAATAAAAAGCTTGTATAATAACAAACAGAAAAGTTTTGACTTTTGTATATTTGTTTGTTACACTTTCACGCTAAAACGGATGAACGGATTTGGATGAAATTTGAACTTGGCACATAGGTAAACCTGAATTAGGACATAGGGTACTTTTTATCCCGATGTTCCCACGGGATCGAGACTTATGTGGTTGAAACCGAGGGGCGCAACTAGTAAATTATTAAATAAATACGTATGTTTGGTACTATGTATTTACCTACTGTGACTATAGAATCTATTTATCATTAAAACCTTCTTATCTTTTTTTTAGAACAATATTATCTTAAATATAATCATTTGTAAGAGTCACAATATTTTTTTGACCACTCATAATTTTTTTTTTAATGCTTATGAATTTTATTTCTGGTAGTACTTATTACGAATTTCTGGTAGTATGTGCATTGTTTCTGTGACAAGGTAAACCTCAATGGTTAAGGCTGATTTTAAGTACCGGCGACATTGATAACCTTAAAATTAACATAATGATACTAGGTAGGTATACTTACAGGGTGGCATGGACATTGACGCGCAACCTGTTACCATGGATTCAGTAAGTAGGTACCTACCAACCTACGTACATATATGATTTTGAACCTGCGTTCAAATATTTCATCGGTAAAAAAAATCAGCTGTGTGATAGAGGGGTGCACTAGGTATCTATGCGGTTAAAATATGTGGAACAGCATTTTTAAAATTTTTTAATATAACCCCAGAAAATTTTCCCGAATAAAAATCGACTCAGAAACGTGTTGAGTCCTTGGTTTCAGTTTGCGCGACGGTATCCCTGTCACCCTATATATTTTGATGGATAAGTTAACGACCTAACTACATCTTTTATAATACAGATAATATTATAAAATATTACAAAACGTGACTGCAGCTCTGCAATAGCAAGTTTTTTTTGTCAAATCTAACAAATGCTTCAATATGAAGCAAAATCAAACTTTATACAAATACGTATTCTATAACTTCTTGGGTAATACCGTAGAAAACACCGACTAACCTAGACATTGGATATGTGAGAAACCTCTACTTCGGAAAATTTCGATTCTTTTGCACTAAAATACCTCTGTTTCTGGGAATTAAATCCAATAAATTTCTCTGTTTTCTTAAGCTCTTAAGCTGTGAATGCAATTTCTTAGATTTTTTTTTTATCTCTACTGGAAATTTGTAAATTGTAGTTAAACAGACTGTAGGTATTAAGACAAATAATAATATTTTGAATATTGGTCTGGACTGAACTGGTTTTTTTTACATTTTTAATGCACATTTATATATGAAAAACGGTACATTACGACTTGTCTTCATTCTGTATTCATTGAAACCTCACTATTTGGGAAGTTGGGTAAATGAAAAGCCTCTTTCTTTGATAAATAATCCTAGGTCCCTTAAGATCCCAATTATCCAGGTTACACTGTACTTATGTCCTATAAGATCAGTCGAATGGTCCATAAAAAACGTAAACATCTTGTTTATATTTGTCTAACTTGTTTACATTACATTGCAGCTCAACACGGAGATACTTCTATTAAAGACGGCGATGTGGGAAGAACAGCCAAAATAATGGATGAAATGACTATTGCATTGCACAGAAAAATGTCACCAAAACTCATACAGTCAAAGTCGAAAATAGAGCGGCACGCCACAAGGCGGGCGAAGAACTAAATGTTGGATGGCATTATGAAATGTGACAGTTCATTATGCGGAAGATAACGGACGCCACAGCATACAGTGAACAGTAAGTACGTGTGTTATACGCACCTACACTTTAGGCAGAGTCGAGTGAGGAACGTGTTTTCTTGGAGCATGCGTGCATAAACCATCCAGGCATCCGATTAAATTATTTAACGTCTTCATTCCCCTGTGGTGCACGCAGGTTGCATGCCGGCACGCGGATGTCAAGATACATGGACTTAGCGTGTAGGCTACCTAATCTATATAAACTCCTTGAATAGGTGCATATTCTGACTGGCTGTATTATAAATCGATTTGATTCCTATTTTGAACTCTATTGTAACCCTTATTTTAATACACCACACTAACTGGGTTTTGCAGGTCATATAGGCAGTCGCTCCATTTAAAATACTGGTAAGCTGTATTCGGTTAGACTGGAAGCTGACCGCAACTTAGTTGGGAAAGTGCTAGGCAGATTGATTTTTGTAGGTAAACCTTATTTTAAAGAAAGTTACAGTTTTAGATGGATGAATAACTATACATTTTTTCCTCGTCTGTTTCCATACAAACATTTACTCGTACGCGTAATAACTCCAGCGGTCTTTTGAATTCATCGTAATCGGGGAAAAATGGCGCACAGCCAGCTGTCAGAGGATTTAATGTCTTCTACGAAACAGGATTTCAACAAAACTATTGTAGGCACGTTTTTAACTATGTCCTTGCTAAGCTATAAAGAACACTGGTCGATGATGTTCGAAATTCTGTATTTAAAAAAATTGTTCCGATTTTGAAACGCTAAACAAAAAAAATTCTCAAAACATAGGTCTACACCAAATAGTTTCTAACGTTAATAGTTCTACAAGGAGGTCCTTAGAGGGACTTCCGTAAACTATTGGTTGACCTTGTCGATTGGGGTCTAGCACTCGGAACAAAACCGGAATATTAGGAAGGTCACATCAAACCATTTAAATGCCGCAGCCAAGGGCCATTGAAACGCCTGTTAGAATGATTAATTCAATAATTATTATAGACTCAGTTATAAAGTCAATTAATAAAGGACCTAAAGTGATAAACTAGCTGAAATTAACGAAAATCTGATAAATTCGTTAGACTGATTAAAATTTATATTCAAATCTCGGAAGATTTAGAATGGTTCAAAGGCAATAAAGCATCGCCGGGCATTACATTTAAGGCTTTAACTGTAGTATATTATTTAATATTAAAGATCTTAAGGTAAACGGGCGAAGTGCCTGCAGTTCCGCGATAAGGCAACCCCGCCTCCCGCCTCATCCCCCGATTTTTGGGGGGTGGCAGACTTAAGAGGCGGCCATACTTCAAATTGCGTTTAACTTAGATAGCTAGTTTGATACATTGCCCCCATTATTGCATATCAAAAGGGCTCTGATAAAATTGTGGCGATGATAAAGTCTGAGCTTTTTATTGGGGTTCCTGATCTACATAGTTTAGATAAAGTACCATGGAAAGCCGCTGTCGCTTCCACTTTAGATTCATACCTGAAACAAAAAGAGGAGATTTGTTAGAGATTTAAAGTGTTAAGGAAAATCTTCTGTTCAGACCTTATCTTTCATTTTTCTTTCTGTACGTACGCATGTTATGGGCAATAGCAAAAGATACCTAATATGGAATAAGTTATATGTACTTAGTGCTCGCCCAGTGCTCGAAATTCGACAATAATTAAATTAAAACTTAACGTATTTGTAATGCATTATTATATTTAAAATATCAGCTTTCTACCCTCCATATAAACTTTAACTATGCCAAATTTCATACTCCTCCGTTCGCGTAATTTTCGTAAAAAGGGCTACAAAGTTTTTGCTTCACGCATTTAATAAGTATATAGATTGGTGAAAATCATAAACAATATGATCATTGATCCAGCTCTATCAATTATTTATTATGTATCAATGGAAAATTGCAAAAATGCGGAAATAATAACTCTTTAAAAGCACCAATCTGATGAAAAATCATCGAGCCGTCACCTCATAAAACAAAACAAAAATACGCATTTCACACGAAAATTTGATTACGACAAATAATGTACTGTACGGGAATTCGTAAATGAAGTATCACATGGTACACACACACGCATAAACCACGCAGAGAACGAATTGCAAACTCAGCTCTACATCACTAGCACGTAGACGCAAACATAGCGGCGGGGATATAACATCGATACGATATCGATAGATACGTATCGATAGCGGCAATAGATACTATTGTCACAGTTCAATTTAACAACGTACGCTCTCAGATTCCCTCGGATATCGCAAAGTCAGTCGAACTGAAGTTTTCGTGATTCGAATTTGTCTTTTACAGACTTATTTATGTCGAGATACTGCATGAAGTTTATTGTATGAAAATAACTTTTGCACGAACGTGACGTCTTTTGTATCTTGCTAGTTTAAAATTATAGAATCGTCAGTAGGGTATAAGCTTTCACCATCTAGCTCCTTGCTAACATGTTCTAGTCCTTCCCAGCCCGTTCAGAGATCCAAAGGATAGATTATCGCCAGCTAATAATTCTCTCACGATTCAAAACTCACAATAGCCCGAAGCGAAACTGTATCGCTACAGATAGATTAAACATCGGAGCCCAAATGAACGCACGATAATTTATCGGAGCAACCCCCGTGTGTATTAGCTGTATTCGACTAATGCCGGCTTTCGATATTCGGCGCTCGGTCGCGATTCGATATTTACGATCGAACGAGTCGCATTAGACTGTCCGCCCGTAGGTAAATTAGCACAGATGCTCGCCACTGTTACAGTGATTCATTCCAAATTGGCTTTTCAGCGGGGAAAAAACGGTCCGAGCCAGCCACTGCGGTAGACGCTATCTAGGGACTGCAGCTAAATAGCTTTTAAAAGAGTTTGCATTTTCCTTTCGAGCATCGAATGGACGCGAACATCTGTCGTTCAACTCTGCTTTCAGGAAAATTACTGTTCTGTTTTACAAGCTCATCCTGAATTCATGAATTGATTTTTATGGTTCTTTTCGCAGTTCTTTGGGCAATATGCACTGATTTCAAGAGTTGTGAAGCTAAAAGATTTTCTCACATAAAATAAAACAAGTTACGTAACAAAAACGCACTAAATAAAGTCGATTTGCAATTAAACGCGGTGTAATGTGAAGGTTGGCCAAGATCGCTGGTAGCGGCAACGCCTCGCGATTCATATCGGCCCGGAAAGGGCCGCCTTAACGCGTGCTAGACCACCAGATAAAGTATTACAGCGAAATTGTATGAGTTATATTGTGCGAAGTGCTTGTTTAAAATCGTACTGGTAATTTTATACGCTGAACGGTGCTAATGAAGGATGTTATTTGGTTGCAGATTGCAGTCAAGAGGGGAGTGGTCGCGATGTCAGACCGTGTTGTGAGTTGAAATATGGCGTTGTCCGAATTAAATGCGTCGTGAGAAAATGGAAAAGTTTTTTTTAAATACAAGGTAGAGTAGATATGCAGAAAGGGTACAATTATTGGTAGGAAACCAATGGTTAAAGGTCTCCTCTTTGAGCAATTAATGACTGCCGACAGATATCGGTAAAATTTCGACGAAAAATTATTAGCATGAAATGTAATTCCGCAATATTTGATAAGTAACAGCACAATCAACATTAAACATCAATCAACAGCCGAAATGCACTCATAGCTTATTTTTAATGAACTGCAAACGATAGTCAGTGAAATACGCAAATGTTACATTCCCCAATAATGAACCAGCGATATTACCTTTAGTATAAATAATCCGTGCCAAAGGGTGGCTTCGATGCGATGCTACTGCAAATCAACCTCCACTACACCCCCCCACCGCGGGCTGTCGACGATAAATAAAATTCACGTTTTAACAATAAAATGCATTTTCCGCAAATGCTCCCGGTGAATTATTGTCCGGGCTTTACGAGCTTAAAATTATATGGGCACGTGAAATTTTCGATCTCGATAATGCATGGCCAGAGTACCGCCAACACTATTTTCGGTCGATACAATGAACGCGAATTTTTAAATTACCGGCCACTTACATCGATCAGTTTAATTTATTATTAAAATGCATTTGGTGCAGCACAATTTTGCTTAGTGCTTCTTACAATAACTTAGATTCGGGGTAAAGTAGATAGTTATTAGGTGGTACGTGTGTTGCATTAGGAGGGTTGCATTTTTTATGCATTTTTCTATTTACAGAAAAAACAACCACTGCTCCCCAAACATACCTTACCCTAAAATAACACGTCACGTAGCAGCCATAAAAATACTTATAAAACATTTCCCGATGGAAAAAAAATACAATGTTTTATTCGCAACAAAAATACATCACACAACCGCTTGATGGAGAACCAATAGCGAGTGTCCCTCCGGCACAGATGGCGACACGAACGCGGAGATAGCAGAAAAATATGAATTGTGGCTTTCGATATTTGTCACTTGAATTACAACTCCCAACGGACACCCAGAATGGTGCGACTGTGGGACTACTCGCACCTCGTTTGGTGAATGATCTATTTTTTTTCCACTGGATTTCGGCCATCGACTCTCGGATAAAGCGTCGGTTCAATCACTCGTTAAGTAATGCGATCCACGTGCTAGCGGTACTAACGGTCGATGATACATCCTATTTTCGAAAACGATACATTTTAAGTAGACAAATAAACTTCTTGATACATTCAAAATAATCTGAAATATTACTATTTTAGCATCAGTGACCAAATTCGTTACCTATTCTTCAATATTTACATTAATTTAATTTGATTTTGTATAAGCCCCTTTATAGATTTCTTTTAATGTTAATAAAACAAGATTGGAGTGACCATCGCCTTTGGCGGCTAGCCTTAATACGACAGAATCTTGAAAAATGAACCCCAACAAAATCTTGTGATGCTATTACAGCTTGCCACCGTGCGGGAGCAATAAGTAAACAAAACTGGTAATAACGGCCAGTCACGCCAAGGAAACCAATTTGGGAGGTATTTGTAAATGTCAAATATGTTTGTGCGCACCTATTTATTGCGAGCATCCCTCACGTACGAGTAAATAACGGAGACACTGCGATAAAGTGAAAAGAGATACCCAAAAAGTACGGAGAGCTAGGCCTTAACTGCTTAACTCGGGTTAGCCAATGTAACCTTTAAGTACCATGTTGGAAAGTTGAAATTCGATCGAAGAATTACAGCTCTAAGCCACTCGGTGTTAAGGTTCCTGCGTATACAAGTGGAAAACTCAGTGCGCCACGTGCGAATGATTCATGTTCGTCCCTTAATTAAAGAAGATTTTAATTGTATCGGATGTCTGTGAAAGCGAAAATAATGCACTCCTAAATTGGGGTAGGAATTCGGAAATTTATTTTTGTTAGCCCACCGAAGTATTGCTTCGCGTGTTTTACTTTGATACCGATTTTTGGACGTCGGAGTTTTACCAGCTTTTGCCTGGTAATCTTTTTCGACCAAATGAATGGGGCGCGGGAAAAATATACGCTAGATAGGCTGTTTGGAATACGGACGCGGTTCACCAAATAGTCCTCTTTGATTAATCTCATTTAACGAGATAAGTATAGCTACCTAAAACTGGTACCTATGAATGTTTGACTAACTGCAGGCAATCAACAATTTCGTCTTACAAAATTAGAAACACCCTTAAATTCAGTAAATTCATTTTGCGTATATAAAGTCAAGCTGCCGCCGACTTAAAATATCTTTCTTAATTACAAAAGCCTTTGTTGAACGTATCTGATCTATGTAAGCAGTCGGGGCGAATGTTTTAAATAGCAACCCAACAAATAGGTTCCGGTTGAGCGAAATAAGCAAAACTCCTTAATGAAAGAATATCTGAAGGGTTGCCACACTTTGGAAATAAAATGAAGTACCGAAAAGCAATTTTCAACAAATAGATATAGGCAAGGAGTGAGCTGGGGAAATGCGAATCAGTTTTCATTTAAAAAAGAACAGCATTTAATAAAATTATTTAAAAAAAATACTTCAACTCCAATACCGAAATTAAAACGAATGTAACCTGTTACCTCAATAATAATTTGAGCACAAACATACACTATTAGACAGCGAACAGTCGATGTACCCGGCCATAAAACGATGACGGAAGCAGTGTAACGGCCCTGTAAGCTTGCCGCGTACTTCATTTGGTGAACAATGGAAAGGCCCCGTCCCACGAGCCCGCAGCGACACTGGATAAATTGAGTCGGGCCTTAACTCGCGCCCGCCCGCGGAAAATTGGGGAAAATCGATTTAAATATCTTATATGTGATGGCTTATCTCGATCGCAGGAGTTAACCCGTGCTCACTGCAGCACTGCTATTGATATTTGAGTAAAATTTTAAGAGTCTTTTTAAATAAAAACTTGGTTGATACTTTTCACTTTTGTTAAATGAAAATTATACACCGATTTTTTATTGAAATGTTCAACACTTAAAATCCACAATCTCAAGACATACTTTACAGGTAAAGAAACCTTTTGTGCTGATACATTTGATTAATTAAGTGCGAAATCGGAGCAAGATACGCTTTTAAAGTAAGCTCGAATAATCAAGAAATGCCAATTAAGAAGTGTAGCCCCTTTGAAAGGCGAAATCTAGATAGCTGGCCGGTCGGTCCAACTGAACCGAGGCCTGATGTATCTCGGCTTGCACGCAAAGTTAAGTAATTCTGAGTATCCAAATGTGGTATAATATAAACGGAAAATATATAGCGGACAATATAGGTAAAGCAAATACTTGTTACACTTTAAAAACACTCAATCAACAATAAATCGTAGTGCCCATTTCGTAAGGCCCGAAGACCTCAAAGCAAAGTAAGCCTCCCGCTTAACTCAATCTAATAGAATCACCTCGGATTGCTTTCCGATATTTACTGTTTGATTTTTCCCCTCGTGTCGAGATTTGGGACGTTTACCCAAAAGAGGCGTGTACTGCGATGGTAATGGCCGGTAGGGTCGTTGGATACATAACCTTTATAATTAACAATACGCCCTACACTCTATGAGGTGCGAGTTGATTATTTTACGAGTTCCGCTTTTTCCTTCCCTCCTCTCATTCTCTTCGTTGTATTTTCGTTAGTACTTGAGTGGATTAATTACTTTTATTGTAGCTTGGATGGCCGACTCCCGGTATTTTATTAATACTTAAAAGAATTGCAAAAGGAAAGAAAGCAATATTAACTTTACAAAATAATAATAGCTAAGCATAAAAAAACATAAGTTTTATATATTAAATTACACGAGATTGCCCAAGGAAATACAAGTGAAAAAATAAATCAAATTATAATTCAACTGCGCAGCAAGTTTATTGAATTGATCATGCGCAAATATTTATCGATGGGGACGTACGAGTAACAAGATAGGGTCAGAATTTATTGAAAACCAAGAGCAGTGGCATACATAGGTAGGCAAGTTACATAAATTGACATCGGCGGCAATCAGACAAATTGGCTCCATCCAAACCCCTCGCTAACCGAATTAATCTGATACGTAGGTTTTCTTAGACAAAACCACTTAGATGGAGAAATATAGAGGGCAGCTAGAGGGAGCACGAATAGCCGTTGATGCGAATTGTATTATTTATTGTTCATTCGCGAGACCAAGCAAAAAATAGTACCTAATGAATTCATGCCAAATGTACGTATCGAGGGAATGGGGGAAGAATATATTGACATTCTTTGACCATTTTCGCAACAACGCGACAACGGTATCATGGTATCTTTTTGTGCTGTGTACTTTATTTCACTTAAAAATTCACTTCAGTAAACTTTTTGTTGAATAAAATACATCTGTATCGCCCCTTAACATGTGTGTAGGTACGTGAATAAATATTCAACAAATCCACCTTTAAATAAACAATATGGGGGAAATAACGTTTTGCCTCATTCTGAGTAAACGATGCTTAAGATATTTATTAGGGGATGAATTGAGTTTTTAGATATTGTAACGAATTTTTGTCTCACTTCTGCGCAAAATAAATAAAGCCACGATTTGTCCGTTCATTCCGAAGATTGTAGTGTCAGTATTTTTTTTCTGTGATATTTATTAACATTTCTAACTTGCAAATGGACAGGCTACTTTTAATATGGGTGGAAGAACGTGACTCCGTGACTTGCAGTTGAATTGACTCAAGTTGCAGTAAATACAGAAATTAGTTTGAATAAAGAAACACCAGAGATTAAGGGGCTCAGAACAATTTGTTTATTCCTGATGTAAAATGGGGTTTAACATTAAAAACGTTCGGAATTGCTATCTCCCCCTTGTGCGTAACATTAATAACATCTGCTCAAGACGTTTAAATCCCACTTCTGGTGGAAAAACTGATTATCTAATTAGAAGAAAGCCTCTGCAAGAGTCTCCTAACTGAGGGCTAATCACAAATTAATGAGAGCTTGTAGCAGGGTGTCGCGGGGCGATGATAATTCCCCGCCCCGCTGCGTTAAGATCCTCATCAATTATGGCGGAGCCACCCCAGTGGCCTGAAGGTTGTGCACCCCTTCTTGATCTAGTCACTACGGGAATCGTGCTAGGTTTCACACTATGAGATGCGTTATGGTGTTGAGATGCTTAACAATTGTGGGCACTTAGGTGATGTTCGGATATTAGTCGAATCGCACGAATTCACTCGCCCAAAAATTGGCGAATAGACTTTTAATTAGGAATATGTTATTTCCTGTAGGCAGTTCGCACGAAGTTAAGTTATTTGTGGGCGAATCAACAATTCCTGAAATAAGAATTGGGCAATATTGGCACGTAATGTATTTTATTAACCTCCGACGCAAAAAGAGGGGTGTTTTAAGTTTGACCGCTATGTGTGTCTATCTGTCTGTGTGTCTAGTGGGTTTTATAGCGGTGGTTCTTAGAGATGTTTCATAAAAATCGGTTCAGCCGTTTGAAAATTATCAGCTCTTTTCTAGTTGATGAAGGGATTTGAGCATCTTCCATCTTTTTAGAGGTCTTTTTTTTAGATAAAGTTACAGTAATTTTTCCTTGGATGTTCGTTGTTTTCTTAACGCTTTATTCAAAACGTGCCAAATACTTCGTGCGAGTGGCCTATAGAAAATATTATATTATTTAAAAGTGGGTATTCGTCTGATTCGATACCTAATTAGTGTGGTTGCAATCAAGCTGATAAGTAGTTTATCTATTGTATATTCTTTATAAATGAATTCGAATGGATTTTCCGATTCCATCAAAATTTATAATCATAATTAAGTATGCAAAAATATCGATTTATTTAGTTGTTCCCTACATGTGGTTGGCAAAGTACCTAGCTAACTAGATAATTCATTACATACCTACGTGAAACAACTGCAACCATTATTACAAAATAAAAGGCTAAGATATATGTTCTTACATTATTTCCACAGTTTAATTTATTAGTATAATTTCATCGAAGTAAAAGCCAACCCTTGCAATAACTAATGGCCCTTAGACAGTTGTTGTAGCGACACCAAATGCTTCCGTTCCGAAACCACACTTGATTTGTTGTTCCGTCCGCTCAAGAGTTACTAGCTGTAGCTACCAATGTTTGAAACACTCTAAGCCACCATATGCTACGGGTTCACACCCAAACTTGTTATATTTAGAATAATTTATCCCATAGACACTTAACATTGACACAAAAATTTATTTACGACGAAATAAATACACATTCGATATTTTAAGTTGAGGCATATTGCGTTATCACATGCAACGTTTTATCAATATAATTAATAGTTTTTTATATGAACGCAGATAGCGCAAAACAACAGGTTTTATTTAGCAGACTACAGTTTGAATGGGATCACCCTAAACGGAGCTCTTGTTGTTATGCCATGAATATAAATCGTGATAAATTCCTCGCGAGACGGAGGGGGTCGGGGAGGGGCGGCACAGCCTCAAGGGCTTTTTTCTTAAAAATAACTTTTGTCAGAGTAATTCGGAGGAGTCCCGGGATTTATGGAAAGGTGGTGTCACCCCGGTAATTAGTTTTTAACTAGTTGTGATAAGGGTCTGCCGTGCTTTATGCGCCCTCTGTAATAAGTTTAAACTACCTAATGCTTGGATTTCTGGGATGAATTAAATTCGGAACAGCTGCGGTCAAAAATAAACAATGTCACATAAAAATGTTTTAACTCAAAAACTTTCGTCAAAACAAAAGCATCCAAAACATTTGTTCGGACATGTCACAACATTTTTATTGTTAGCATATTTTGCGCGTTTGCGGCCCGTCATACCGCTGGAATATGGGTATGATTTACGAACTTAAACAAGAAGAAAAAAAAAGAAAGTTCTTCCATGAAACTTCTTTTATTCTCGGAGAAAGTTGCGTAAAAAACTGGAGGCGCTTAGAAAAAAGCAATTTTCTAGCTCAGGTGTGTGAGATGTTCTTTATCTAACTTTGCATCCGAACCGCTTTGTTTATGACGGCATATTTTTTCGAAGTTTTGAACATTTTATTACGTTGTACCGTGAACTTGTACTTTGTGCCTTTTAAGAGACCGCCAACAGTAGAACAATTGTTGTTTTGTAAACTATCTTTCTTAAAAAACTGGACCCCGCTACCTGTAGCGGTATTACAAAAGCATAGGTTAATATCACCGTTACGTGAAGCCTAATACAAAAACAAGTTTGTACAATCTGTAACAAAAGTTTTAATAATAAGCCAGAGAAAGCCACATCGCCTTTTTAATGGACACGGAAAATATAATTTGAAATACTCTTTATAGCTCCCATAATGTAGCCAAGTGGGCCAAAAAATGGTTGTCACCGTCTGGCGTAGTACATTAGCATGAAGAGTGTGAGGCAAGGAGGCTTTATCAGGAGGGCCTTTCCTGAGGGAGGGCCAAATAATGCGATATTGCTCGTTTGTGCGAGGCCCTATTTATCTATTAAAAAACGCGAGATTTACGGGCCAGTATAGGAAACTTCGGGAAGTTTTTATGTTGTTCGGCCGCTCTCGGAGCTAATATAAGAGATTGATGCGTGTTATTTTTGCTTTGTTTGGGTGTATATTAGCTGGTTTATTTTGATGTTTAGTGATGTTTTTATTGCATATTTTGGCTATAAAAATCTTAATGTTCTCTGCATATTATGTAGATTAAGTATTTGTTTACTATCATTATATTGGGGCCCAGTATTACACAAATTGAGATACTATCCCGACGTCAAGGCTTCGCTCTATGACCTACATTAACTGCAAATTATGTATCCGCGGACAGATAAGTGATAACGCGAGTTCCTCATCTAATATATTATTACTTCACGAAGATTCATCTACAGTATCATCTTGTTCGGTCACGACTTTATGAGTATTTCGAACTAAATGAATAATAATTAAAATACTCAATAAATCCTGCTACCGCATTGGCCTAACGAGGTATTTGCACATATCTCGAGATAGCTAAGTTTGAGTGGCGTGTTCTTTTAGGCCGGGTGTACACGGTAAGTCGTGACTCTCGTGACTGTGCTTCAATCTGACATCACGAGAGCTTGTGTAACACGTCTTTATGAAAGGCGAAATGGAGCTGTTTTTAATAGGGCGATATTTTATGCCTAAGGTGACTAATGTCGTTAAATAAAATGACTTTTATAGGGAAAAATAGGTTGGTATTCTAGACATTTGAGTAACAAAAAAACCGGCCAAGTGCAAGTCGGACTCGCGCACGAAGAGTTCCATACCGTTATCTACAAAAACGGTAAAAAAATCTTACCTGCTGTATAGGAGCCCCACTTCAATATTTATTTTATTCTGTTTTAGTATTTGTTGCTATAGCGGCAACAGAAATATAACATCTGTGAAAATTTCAAGAGATACAGCCTGGTGACAGACGGACAGCGGAGTCTTAGTAAAAGGGTCTCGTTTTACCCTTTGAGTATGGAACCTTAAAAAAAGCTCAGTTAATAATAAAAACAAAAATGGCTTATTACTCGACTCGCACGAATTTACTCGCCCGAATCGGGCGATTCGTCACTTTGAAATAAAGGTTTTTTTTTGCTATAGGCGACTCACACGTAGTAGGTGCATGCATTTATGGACGAATCAACAATTCCAAGAATACGTATTAGGCAATTGGCACGTTTTGAAAAAAAAAAACGTTAAGGAAATAACGAAAACTTAAGGAAAAGTACATTAACTTAATTAGGTACATAAAATACAAAACGTGCGAGTCAACCATAGATAGGACAATAGGTTGACGATAGGTTTTCCGAAGTCACAGCATTTTGCTGAGCAAAGACCTGTTCTTGCACAGATGCGACGCACGGCTTAATTGTTCTTATTATTGTGGTACGTTTCTTGCAAAAGTATTAATGAATGCACTCTGAAAATTCTGCAATCGGCACTGTGGCTTTGTTTTGATTGTCATTATAAAATAATTGCCAGTGTCGTAACGCAGATCCATCTCTATTGACTTATTATCAACTTTTCTACTGGAATACGGGGCTTTTGGCTACTTTGTATGTGTGCATTTTATGTCTATTTTTTTATAATGTGCGTTTTGTTTGTGCAGAATAAACATTTTTTCTTTCTTTCTTTCTTTTCTTTTACATATTATTTAAAAAGAGACAATAAACCCGATTCGGGCGAGTTAATTCGTGCGAGTCGACTAATACCTAAGCCAAAAAAACTACTTCAGTCAGTACATCTAATGATAAACAAACATGATAAAATCACCTATCCAACAAAGTAATATATTATCTAACTATTGCAAACGTTAGATAGAGTCGGTTGTTACCCTTTATCTAATATATTATCTGATATCAATTTAATTTATTACATCACCATGCTTCATGAAGAGGAACGGTTGAGTTATCACTTATGTTACACATACATAAGTGTATCTAGGTATATGAATGGCCTGTTTCATATACAGAGAAATGCTTGATAAATAGGGAAAAAATAGTGCAATGTCTTGTATTAGTAATTTATAATATCCTGAACAACATTTATGAAGTTACAATTTATTTATCAACGTTTCAACGCACAATGTACAAATGTAACTATTCTAATGAGTGCATGACCATACTAAGGCCCGTCTCAAACATAATTTATATAAATGAGTTATTAATGAACAAGCAATATGTGCTGATAATAAAATGGATACCTAATCTACTTTTGGGGTTCCTATAAAGAAAAAATGGAACGGTTTGCTTACCAATGGTAGCATTTTTTATTGCCAAACGGAGCTTTTAATCAATAAATTAAAACTTTATTCCGTTCAAGCCTTAGGTGCTAGATGTTTACAAAAGCCCTGGACCCTACACTAGGATTCCCTGTGTTGTGAGGTCCAGTCCCTTCCCAAGTAATGTAAACATTTCTATGTATTCGTAGAAATATTATTATAAAAAATAAAAGAAAAAATATAAGAATATAAACAAACAGGAATTTAAGATTCAAAACTTATGGCAAGAGGATTATTAGGTGCTTTTGGGTGTGAAGTGTGGAGTGAAGTTGGTTCGTAAGTTAATTTTACCTGTGATAGGTACTTCCATATGTTAGGGTCTACTATGCAAAGCTATGAGGTCCTTGCTTCATTATTGGTAAAGCTACAAAAGTCAAGTTTAAACAATAACGGTCCGTAAATTATAAGAATCGGCTGTGACCAAACCCTGAAACTACTTTGTTCATAATTGAATCGATTCTAATAACTTTTGGTATGGGTATTGTTTTTTTTTCAAATTTATGTAGGTATTTCTGTTTGCCATATCTACTGCCGATTGAGCCAAAGAAAATTCAATCTTATTTCAAGGCAATGCAATAAGACACAATTTTAAATACATTAAGTTGTGCTACGACCAAAATGATTTCCTTAATAATAACAGTTTGCTTTAAAAAAATAATAGTTCTGGTCATTGTATTATGCTTTTAACTCAATAATCTAATTGGAATGTATGAGGTCTTGTCTTAATTATGTTACATTTGTATATTGATAAGTGAAGCAAAAACTTTGTAAGTACTCTTATTATGAAAAATATCTGGATGACCGAGCTTTACTCGGTTTTTTTTGGTTTAACGTTTTTTAAAAATGAAACCTAGCGAGATCGATTTATCGCCACCGAAACCCCCTGCATACTAAATTTAATGAAAATCGCTGGAGCAGTTTCCGAGATTCAGATTATATATACATAAATATATATACAAGAATTGCTCATTTAAAGGTATTAGATACGTGAAGCAAAAACTTTGTACTCTTACTACGAAAATTACGTGGACGGAGGAATATGAAATTTGGCACAGGTAAAGTTAAAATGGAGAATGAGTCCAGAAAGCTAATATTTCTATATAATAATGCATTAGAAATATATTAAGTTTTAATTGAATTATGGTCGAATTTCAACAACTGGACGAACACTTGTAGGTAATAAATGTTGCAGTAAGTAATAATAACATATAAGCTTCTGTGTCTTAAGGTTAACCTTGCCGATATCTTTTCCATACAAACTTAGGGAGTGTATTACTCCACTGTTCGACAATGTAGGTACATCAAAAATTAAACATGGTATGGTTTTGTCTCATTATTAATATTGTCTGTATGGAATCACAAAATTAAAATAAAAAGACATTAAAAAGTTATGAGCCAACAAAGATTCGTTTTTCTTGCTAATTTAACCTAAATTTGGGCGTTTTTGAGTAATTAAAAAAGTGTAAAATCTCCAAAACCAAGTCGGTACCGACAAAGCTCAAATTTCGAAAAGTTCAATCAATTTCATTGGTCATTGATTTATGCAGTGGTTTTTTTCATAAAAACCGATCTTCCGAAGGACCTTTCTAAATTTGTTACGCGCCTGTTTTACTGTAACTGATCCTGCATCTCACACAATATGTTTTGCGTGTAGACTAGCGCCTAACTGCTCATCACAGGTACTACCTTCGTAGGACATGATGCCTGATGAGATAGCGTGCTTGTTAGCCAGGCCCACCAGAGAGTTCGGGTCCGCGACTAGATTCCCCTTAAGAGGCTCTAATACCAGTATTTGCGCACTTACATACCAATTATACAGGGTGAACTTAACCTAAAAATTAAAAACCACACCAGCAATTCCCTTAATAGAGAGCCAAACAGACTAACATACCAATAGTAAATAGGTAGGTATGTATATGATGAATGTTTATTATCAACAGCGAATATTGGCTGGAAACACAGTGCTAAATTCGCGGGCCGACATCCGATAGTGTGGTATTATCTGCTATTATTTGTCACTGGGTGAACAATGCGCGCTCGGAACATACCTATCGGCTATCTTATAGCAATTTGTCAACAATTATAATAATGGTGTGCGAAAAAGTTCATTATGAACCGTAATTGTCGGGTCAAATGTTGATGAGGTGGTGAAATCAAAATTATGGATTCGAATGTGACTGTAATTATTCGGATTGTTTGTAATTGTTCGCAACTATGTTTCATGCTGTAAAACTGTTTTAAATAGATTACCAGATGCATACCTAGTATGGATGTGGATTTATTTTTGCCCGAAATCTGATGAGTTGTCTACTGATAAGTGTTCAAGCAACATCTAGGGTACAATACCTTTAGAAATATAATGTAGGTAAACCTAAAAAAGTATTTATCACATTGGCTACTGAAAATTTAAGTAAGTTCAAGTAGGTATGTATATGTTTTTATAAAAGATCAGTAGGTAGTATTCTATACCAAAGGTTATAATATTTTGTAACAAACTCCGTATGAGGCTAACCCTTTTATACTCAATCAACCATACAAAGTCAAATATTATCTACAACCATCCCACCTCAAAAATTGTAAAACTCATACAATACCAAAAACGCTTTATAAACGCAGCATAGTTTATATCAGCTGACAGATGTTACACTTACCAAGAGCTACTGTACCCCAACGGAACCCAATAAATAATAACACTGTGAGTTAAGACCACCTAGCGAGGAAACTGAGCTTGTTTACGGCACTACCCTACCAGTATTGTGGCCACCTACGCTATATATTTTGCTTAGCAAATTACTCGCTTCGCTCAGGGTGTCTAATAACCCTTTAATGAAGGAAGAGCTCTGATGTTTAATGTTGTTTCTGGTTTATTAGGGAGATTTTTGCTGGAGGTAATTGCTGGTTTGTAAGTTGAGGTGTTGTGGGTGGGAATTTTAAGGTTAAGTTGGGCATTTTCATCGTTAGTGGGTGTGTGTTTTATCAGTTTGTTAAGCCTGATTTTTACTGTGTAGCTTGTGTCCACAGGCCCTTTTTTGTACACGGTTTGAGGGTCATTAAGTTCTACAAGCTCTTGTGTGTTCTCCGGATCTTGGATATAATAGGAAATTATTGAGCATATACAGCGTGACTAAAATTTTTAAAGTCAAACCTCACTGTACGTGAAAGAATGTCAATTTCCCTATATAAAATAATTAATTTTTTTTTACTCATACCGTATCCCCACAAATCCTGCGTTACTTACTATTTTATATGGCAGCGTAGTATTTATAGTATGTATTACCTGTAACAAAAAGCAAATAGGTTATACAACAGCAATAAGTAATAATCTAATAGAAACGCAAAAAGACAAATCACTATTTCACCATACGCCATGCCATACAAATGGACATAGTAACATGCTTTGCCTCCGATTACTTGATATGAATTAAACGAATCTTCGTCTTACAAACCTAATAGAAAACGCCCATTTAATAATATAATAGTAGATAATTATCACATTTAAATAATGTAACGCAAATTAATTCAACCAAGAGCACGCGACTCGGCCACTCCATTCACAAAACTCAAGAGCTGTCCGTAATAGCTCATTTGAATACAATCTAGATAGTTATCGGCGTATAGACGACACTAGGACATTGTTATTATGTAGTTCACTGAGTCTGAACGACCATACACACGAACACTCAATTATATTATTGCATTAGGACACTTAATTCTCAGCCATAGACATCTAATGGTTATGACAGTCTGAATGCGTGCGACGTCATTAGCGGCATTCTGTCGTGGACTTACGAAATGGGGTCAAGGAGAGCTAAAAACGGATTCATTCTATACTTAAATATAAGCAGTTAACGACAATGGCTTTAAAAAAGGAATACTTTTAAATCTTTTGAAAAGAAAAACGGTATTTTAACTGTGAATAACAATAACATTACACATTTATGTTGTAGTAGGTATGTGAGCGTCACGCACACATAAAGTTCGAACTTTGGCACACTACCATAAATCAAGGGGCGTTATACGCCATGTTTCACGAGCCCCATCCTTCTCTTTCTCTCTACAAACATTCTTTATATCGCTATCCCATTCTGGCATCAAGCAGGAGCTTTGAGGGGTCCAGGGGAGGGGGCAGATGTCTAGTCGTGACGTATTACTCGGCTGGCGGTCGGTCGGGTCAGTCGTTAGTTAGTAGCGTTAAGTTAAATTGCTTAATTTTCTGCTTTACACAGCATTATAAAAAAAAATATGACTTTAATTATATTTTACTGGACACTCCTAGAGGGCGGAAACATCGACTAATGAAGTACCCGATAGGAATATCGATATCGACATGAGCGCTAATTACTTACAATCCACGCCACATTATAATGTATGCCGAGTAGGTTCCAATGCAAATCGCAAGTTCGATTCTAGAATAGACAATGCGACCAGAAGTTTATAGGACCACCCACACATCTGCAATGCATGTGTTTGATATGTAGCACGATTTCAATTTATAGGAAAAATATGAAAATAGAAATTTCTTCGTTAGAATTGGATTGTAGACGTTGGAACTTGGAATAATGTTGTTTTAGTGGTCTGGGAATATTTCGAATTGTAAAGCCATTGCTTTCTAACGTTATATTATAGGTAGTAAGAATCTAGTAGCATACGATAGATTTAGTGCCAATAAGATTTATTATGCCTACACATCTCACTCATACATCACTGTAGATCTCTGCAATAGATTTGTGTTGTCCAGGCTAATACGTGATCAGAATGCTAGTGATGCGCTTATACAATAATTTCTCATAGTTAAATATCTTCACTTTGTGATATTACAATAAGTTATAATAGATATTCCATTTTTAGATGAAAATTAAAAACGTGGTAACACATTGAAGCATGTCCCAGACTACATTAAAAGTCAAGTTAAATAGAAACTAAAATGAAGTGCAAATGGAGTCAGACTGGAATGAAAGTTTTATTTTTCAAATTTCATTTATTGGGGAATCATTCCAATTGAAAACATGTGAATGCCAGATTCCTACTGTATCTCAGGATGACACCTTTCCTGCCGATCGTGTGTACATCGCCTTTATTGCTATGTTCTTATTTGTATCAACTAATTCGTCGGCCGTTAAAAGTATCGCGGCCTTGTTGGACATCTCATTGGTCGGCAATAAATATGGCGTTATCTCTCGATATCGACCGCGGGCCGCACTTCGCTCCACGCGACCTACCCCCCCGCTCTAATGAATTACACAATGAACTCTCATCTAAATACAGAAAAAAGCTTTTAAAGGCACATATCAAAAATGCCCACAAAAGCCTACTAAGACAGGACTTACAGATTTATAGCACTCCCTTTGTTAAATCACGTAATCTCCACGTGGAGCCGCGATATAAATGGAGGTAAATGAAAATAAATGTAGTTCCTCATTCTGCTGCTTGCCTATTTACATTGTGCCCAAACATAAATCTGGCTCTGTTTAATGGTAATCTATTTTAAAAATTACCTGTTAAATCACATCAGGACAGATAACACATTGTTTGGGGTATGTGGTTTAGAAAAAAATGTTTGTCGGCCGACACGGCTGAGATTTGTTGCCTTCAGGGTGGTATTTACATCATTCGTCCTCTCATATATTATGTGGTACACGGCTCGGAATACATTACACAGGTACCAAATATTGATCCCGAAGAATATTCGAAACAATCCCTTAAAAATTTAATGTATTTATTTAGTCACAGTTTTATGTGCGTTTGTGACAAATTCTACCGTCTTAAATCATAATGATATCGCTAGTGTGTGGGCGAGTATCGAATTTAAATGAACGATTATTTATCGGCCATGTTTCGGACATCGATACGTGGCGTCCGCACGGATCGTGTCGGGTCGGGCTATAGGGCCATTTTCGGCAGTTTCCGGGTATCTATTCTGAAGCTACGTTTATCCAACTAATTTATATGCATGACGAGCTCTACAGCTAACAACTTTACTACAAAATGCGTAGATTTAAAGATAAATATACTATCTATAATATTTAAATTTTACTAAGCCTTATTATTCAAAGGCGTGCGCACGAAAGTATTGAATTAATGAAATTCCTGAGAGCAGCAGTCAACGCTACAGATTGCGAGACTAGTTTATAAAACAACAGAAACGATCCGGCAAAATAATAAAAATAATAATTAGTGATGCGACTTCCCGCGGTCTCGGCGACCCGCGTCGTAAGTTTCGCCTACATACGCGAGAGGCGTCATGCTAACGCAATAATAAATAAGAGGTGAATAAAAAGAACTGGCCCGGAGCGATATTTCATCGACAGATCTGACCGAAAGATGCTGATGTAGCGAACTTGTAACAGCAAAATGCGGGGATCTTTGCTATACTCGCAAAGATTTTGCCAATTCATATAAATCTCGCTTTGTTTTTAAACGAAAATCCAAAGACAGATTTTTATTTCTATCTTGCACGATATCTTCGATAGCCGTGGATAGTGATATATCTCCAAATGCCTCCAATAATCCCATTTTCTTTACCATCTGACTCAATCTCAACTTCTAGATCCCTATTACTTATTCTCTACGAGATCGTAGTATATTACTAGCGATATTGTATATATCGTAAAGCATACAATAGTTCGGCCATTTATTCGGTTTATCGATACGTGACGTAGCAATTAGCACATCACTAGACAAAGCGCTCTCGGGTGCGAGCCTACAAATCATACAGATACCATCTTCTACAAATTTGAATCGGATCTTATTTATGATTTGCCTTTTTCACGGCTACGTTTTGGGGAAAACTCGAATATAAATCACTGATAAATGGTTATTGGGTTTCGTACCTAATTCGAACTTTGGTACCGCCTACCGTACTCCAATACACAAACAATTTATATTTATAATTACCTGTTGTTGTGGTATCTTATCAGAAAAAAAATTCGCAAGAAAAAATCCTAATATCAAAATTTTCCCACGGCATCGTTTTCATTATTCGCAACAACATAATAATCATAACAAAAGCATGTACAAACACCGTACTTGGTTAAACAGCAATCGCATAAACAAACCCCAACAATAAAGCCAAATAAACGCTCGAGCACGCCATCCAATCGCACCTTGAATCGCACATAAAAGCCCATGAACACCGGTAGAATTGAATACAACGCTGCTCAACAGGAGCATCCAAATATTGCATTCCCAACCGTACTCGGTCGGGTAATATCGAGCACGAGAGTAGACTTCGTTAGTGCCCATAAAATCGTTTACGAGCTGCCGAAGAACCCTCTTCAATAAACGTGCCATAAAAGTTCGGTTATTCGACGCTAGATGGCGACACTAGTGGCCGCTTGAAACAGTTGCAACGATTTTACTGCCATCTATGAAGCTTTTTAAGCGTTTAAGGTCGGCGTGCGAGCGAGACAGGGCACGTCGTCTCTCTTCCACGGGATTATGCTGAAGTTCGCCGGTTACGGAATGGGTCAAGCGTGAAGCAATTTTTTATATTAAGTTTTATATACGGCACGGAGGTGTACGGTTGGTTGGCGCGGATGGATATTTTCTTAGCAATGAAAATAAATAAAAATAACACTTTTAGAACAGTTGCCATTAATTAAATTGACGACATTTTTCCGCGACATTGAGTGTTTTCTTACAGAGACAAAATCATAAGTGGAAACAACTGGAAACTATAAAAATAGTGACTGAACAGGTGCCTAAAGATAATGACTGAATTATTCAAACACGTAGGTTATTAATTAGTCATAAATGTCACATGTAGTCGTGATGACGTCACAATAGGTAAGCAACACGAGGCTTCACCTCGAAGGTTTGAATTTCGAAGAGCGCGGACGCACTTCGTGTGATGAACGGTTTCACGCGCATTATGCCCGCCCCGGCCCGTAATAGGGTTGCCAACGTTCATAAAAACTGTCGTATTAACCTTTTTAGCCGATGTTCGCGAAAAATTCGTTACATTTCCGCAAATAAAAACGTTTGGCATAGGTTTTTATAAGGAATTTGTTCAGGACTTTATATCTTATCTGTTCATTCAAGACTTTAGAAATCCAATGTTTTCTATAGTAACCTTTTGAACTGAGTTACTGTGTTTCCGCAATATGTGCTTGGTTCTTCATAAATTCTCTGTATGACAGCCCTATCATTCACGTCGGTGGTCTCATTAGATGACGCCCTTATTGTGTTTTTTCTTAACATAAATTATAAGTCATGTGCAACGAAGCACGTCAGGGAATTGACGGCGTAGACTTCTAAATGTTCCTAAACTATGGACTAGAACGAGGAGAAAATGGCGCTAAATAATACCCGTACTATACATAAGTACAATGTTAAGTGAAAGATAATTTCAGCTATCTAGTCCCTACGTGGCATTTCTCTAGTTAAAGCTGATATTAGCTGGAAAATTGTAGTCAGTTATTCTATTATAATTTTATTAGGAAACGAGGTAAACGCAGCATGGCCCTAAGTGCTATACCTTGGCCCTAAGTCCTAAGTGTAAAAAATTATAAGACGAAAATGATTTTTTTTTTTTTTTTTTTTTACTGTTATTGCTTATTGCCTATTTGTCTAAGCAGTGCCTGTCTCGCACTTCCTGGTGGCAATTGTGAATTTGTGACCAAGAAACATTTTAGGTATTTAAAAAAAAATGGGATTTAGTTAAATAAATAACAGAAATCTTGTAACTAGGTAGCGCTAGGTACGTATTTGTAGTAACAACAATAAATGATCATTTTACATTGTTTTTTTTTTTTTGTTAACTTGTTAGGAGCTATAAGTTCATATAAGGGCGTATGGTATAAACATTAATCAATAGCAGGATTCTAAAATCGTTAATTTATAGACAAAGAAGAAATCAACACAAACTTTGTTCACAAAATAAATCTCAATAAAATTGATCTCATCTTAAATAACATCATCTCGGGACTGCGAACGGAAAACGGTAGAGTCCGCAACGTTGGCCACTTAAAACCAAATTATAAATATACTAGCAGCGCTCCGCGGTTTCATCCGCGTAGTTCCCGTTCCCGTAGGAATACGGGGATAAAATATAGCCTATATTACTCGGTAAAGATGTAGCTTTCTAACGGTGAAAGAATTTTTAAAATCGGTCCAGTAGTTTTTAAGTTTATTCGTTACATACAAAAATACAAATCTTTCCTCTTTATAATATTACTAGCTTTTGCCAGCGGCTTCGCCCGCGTGTAGGTCGGTGTATTATACTTATAAACCTTCCTCTTGAATCACTCTATCTATTAAAAAGACCCGCATCAAAATCCATTGCGGAGTTTTAAAGATTTAAGCATACATAGGGATATAGGGACAGAGAAAGCAACTTTGTTTTATACTATGTAGTGATATTTTAACTAGCTTTTCCCAGCGGCTTCGCCCGCGTGGTGATCAAAAACTATCCCACGGGAACGTATTAAAAGTATCCTATGTGTTAATACAGCTTATAATCTATCTTTGTGCCAAATTGCATCTAAATATGTTCAGCCGTTGTAGCGTGATTGAGTGACACACATCCAAACATCTAAATATCCAAACATACAAACTTTCACATAAATTATAATATTAAGTAGGATTTTAATAAATTAATAAAACGAAATTAATTAATTTGAACAACTTAGGCTGGTGTTACGATAAAGGTTTTTTGTTTTAATATCTCAATTATTTAGGAATCATCTAAAAGCATATGTTTGTAAAGTTGACTGACTTGCCTAGGTATCCAACAGTTAGGTATAATGCCATGCAAGAAAATAAAACAACAATTAATTGACATTCATTATTTATTTATCATTTAAAGTGGGTTTAAACTGTTTATTGTAACTATCATATGCGTTTAAATGGCAACAATAATTGCCACTTACTTCATCAAGTTACACTATAAATTACACTCATTTCTATAAAATGCCAACAATAGATTTATGACAAAATATTAATAACAATAATAATCGATCACTACATAAAATCATATAAGGCAATATCGATTAACACTAGTCAACAATAATTTTCATATTAATAAAAGATACAATGATAATGGCAAATTTAATAGTATAAAATAGCAATTTATCATTATGTTTGTTGAGCAATAGTATTGACACGTATGCCAATTTGTTAATAAATTATTATTCTACAAGCTGTGCCCTGTAGTTTTACCCGCCGTTAAATTTTTATTTTTGTACAGTTTTTACGTCGTAGCGTGATGTGAAATAACCTATAAACTTCTTCAAGAATTGGGCTATCAAATAAAATAAGACTTTTTCAAATTCAACTGTTACTTACAAAGATTAGCGCGTTGAAACAAACTCACAAACTCTCTGGCTTTATTTTATTAGTAGCTTTATAGATGATCATAATTCTTTATGCGGACGGTACAGTCTAAAACAGGTTTCTTGGTATGTTTTATGTTATACTTACCTACTAACACTGAACGTTCTGTCTTTTCGTCCGAATATTTCGGATGTTATGTGAACTATGCCTAATGTGGAACTGGCATTATGAAATATGGAAATCTAGTTTATTGCGTCGATCACAACTGGTTGATACTAATAATCTCCAGTCAGGTATATTTTTGGACCAGCTTAACCAAAATAAATTAGAAAATGATCTCATTTATTTTGGTTAAGCTGGACCAAAAGTATACTTGACTGGAGATTTTCTGCACCCTAATTATGTAACACACTGAATCATTTTACAGGACATTAATAACCCTTTGCTTCATATGTTAGAGTAGAGAACTTTTTCTGCTCAACAACGTACTCAACGCAATTAATGTAGTTGAACTGTCAAAATGAAAGCCATTTCTACAATAACTAGTGTTGGTTGATTCTGTCACGCCGTACTCAAGTCAAAGTAATCTTTTTTGATCTTTCCCTTTTCTTACAGAATTTATTTTAGAGGTTTAAATTATTAAGTTTGATACGGACAAAGCTGTGAGTTTTAACTAGCATAATAAATCTTTAACGTCGGCTGAAGAATTTACGAACTGACAAGATGTTCATATTTTAAAGAAACTCCCTCCGGCCTTGTTCGACAAATTATTAATTTTACAATTATAATGAGGGTCCCGGGGGGGTATCAAATTTGACTTTATATCAAGCTAGAATTTGGAAATCTTTAGGCAGCAAATGCAATGTTGTATGGAGCATCTACTGAACTCCTGAACCGATAAAGTGCTGACAAAGTGAAAAGTTTGATGTGAATTTAACTCTAAGTTTGTATACAGTAAGTATACAAACTCACGCTTTCTTCCCATGGGGCTAGGCAGAAACTACAGAACGCCAACCGAATACAATCCTTATACTCCTTTTGTTGGTTTGTTTGAGGTCTGCTCCCTAAGCACGAAATCCGTAGATTCCGCCGAAGTTACAGGCGGTTCCTACTCCGTGTTACCTACAGACTTATTGGTATGGAACCTGAAGTAAGAATGAATGCCACCATGATTTGATAGTTGTCCCTACTCCCGATATGTTTTCACCAGTCCGAAAAAGTTAATTATTCGGGTGTAAAGTTCACTCTGTAGTTTAAAACTTCTTTCGTGCGGGTCCGTATCTTCGTCGACGGACTTCGAGAGAAGACCCCTGGCCACACGCACGCTGGTTGGGACTTTAACTCTCTCTTTTATAGTGGTTAGTGGTTTTAAAACATAAAATTAGGATCCGGAAAAGAACTGGAGTTACTGAAATAGCTTACAGAGTAAGCAAGCTGAAGTGGGTGTGGGCTGGCCATGTTTGTCGAAGGACCGATGGACGGTAGAGCAGACGAGTCCTGGAGTGGAGACCGCGTATCGGCCAGCGTAGTGTGGGACGCCCGTAAGCTAGATGGACCGATGACCTTAGAAAGGTGGCTGGTGGGTAGAAAGCGGGGGACAGGGTGTTGTGGCGCAGCATGGGAGAGGCCTGTGACCAGCTGTGGACTGCGATAGGCTTGAGTGGTTTTCAAATTAAATTACGAATTTTGTTTACGTGGAATAATTTTGTTAATCCTCTGCCTTCATGAAGTCGCAACCCTAAATACAGACGCTTATAAATCTCGAACAAAACCTGGTTAGGTACAACATAATAAGGACCTATTACAATTTTACAGGTAATTTATCACTTTAGAAAATACCCTAAACAACGTGCCATGTTCAAATGCAACCTTATAAAATAACATACACATAACATCACGCTTGTAATCTCTAAGGGTTAGGCAGAGGTGTACCCTTAATAAGCCAACATTTCGGAAGTTATGTTCCAGTCCCATGTAAAAGGGGGCGAGCCCATTACCATCAACGGGACACGGGCTGCTACTGAAAAATTCCTGATAGAAAAAGCCAATAAAACTTTTCCCGGACTACGAAGGACCTCATACTGCACCAGTAGCGCTTCCGACCACTAGACCAACGTACGACGCTTTATAAAATAAATTACAAGTAAATTATGGCAAATCGATCGCTCACCGAACCATATGCAACGGTTATAAATAACTTAATGGGTTCAATTAGCCGCCATCTTTAAAATGCAGTTTGGAGTTTGATCTCGTGCAGTTTACGCTTTCAAGTTTAACTTTGTTGGAGTTGTTATTAAATAAAATGAAGTAACTACACGATAAATTTGTATGATGTTGGTAATTTAATTAAGATCTTTACTTAGTTTATTGAATGCATTTATCTGCCTAGCCTTTTCCCAACAATTTTGGTATAAGTACCCATCTATCCTTTACTTTTTATCTATACTTTTATACTTATAATATAATATCTATACTAATAATAAAGCTGAAGAGTTTGTTTGTTTGCTTGAACGCGCTAATCTCAGGAACTACTGGCCCGATTTGAAAAATTCTTTCAGTGATAGACAGCCTATAGATCGAGGAAGGCTATAGGCTATATAACATCACGCTAAGACCCTTAGGAGCCGAGCAAACAGAAAAAAGTCACGAAGTACTCGCACGGGCCGGCGAGGCGAGCGACGGGGTGGGTCGGGGAGCAAGAAATTTGACGCGAACGAAGTCGCGGGCAGTAGCTAGTTATTTTATATGGACCGACTGCCTATCTGACGTCCACAATCCAGTTACTGGGTAATACGATACTCCTTGATAAGACTGGTTATTAGTCTTTCAGGCGTCTGAAGACCCGTAACGACAGTCAAAGATCATGAATTGACAGCCGTGCCGCGACCAACGGATAAACGTGCTTTCCGACGCACGGAGAGGTTTTGGTATGTAAAGATGGTCACCCATGTACGGACTAACCGCGAAAACGACCCGTGTGGCTGTTATTACTTATTATTATTAGCCAAGAGCCCCTCTTACATACATATACAGGGTGTAACAGAAACGCTATTGCTATCCTTAAGCATTAAAGATAACAGCTGGTATATTATTACTATACATAGTTTCAGCTCAAAATAAGATACTCTAAGAATTGACACCAATTTTTTGGTTTCATATGTTTCCTAAATTCAAATCGTAACAAACGTGTCACCGCATTATGCAGGTCAATAACTTTCCACGTTCCTTGCCAATATCACGATAAATCTCTTCCAAGTGATGTGTTTATTTCAATTTGAAAAGTTCGGTTTCTGGTTTTAATGTATTAAAAATTCTCACAACTTCCAAACATGTAGAGATAGGATTAAAAAACCCTTTCAATATCGTTTTATATCATCCAAAGAAGCCGTGCCCTTGGTATGTATATACCCTTTCCGTTACACGTTGTATATAGGGCTGTTTTACAAAGCCTTTTAGTATTCATTATTTTCTGAAATAAAATAAGTAAGTGCCTATTTAGCAATATCAAAAATGTACCACAAATCCATATTTTACTAACTTTTTTTTCGCGTAATTACTTCTTCGTACACGTCAGTGCACTTTTACACACCGCGCCAGGATAAGGTATTTAATCCGTTTCAAGATAAAAGAAAATTAAAAGGCTCACATTAAAAATTCTGAACAACAAAGGCTCATATCTGCGGTATCTACACGCGAACAGACAGACATACGGACAATGAAATTTTGCACAATTATCAAGATTATGATCGGAAACAGATATGAAGCATGCCCTAACAAGTACGTAGTCAGTTACGTATTTATGTGATGACTTACAAGAGCATCGTTTTCATTGAGTGGTTATATTTTCCCGCTTCGTCTCCTTTGTGTTAAGCAGGCATAACGCATCAACGCATTATTATTATGGAATTTTCATAATTAATGTGTGTTTGAAGACGATTAGTGTTAGGAGTTTAAATGGGTTGATATTACTTACTTATGTAGATTCTTTTACATAATGTGAATGAGAGAACGTTGTAGGCCTCACAGACGTTTTCATTTCTTTATTTTCATTCCTCTAAGTAGGTACCTGGTACTTATTGACAGGCCTGAACTGTCCTCCCATACCTAATATCACTGTAATTTGAAAACATTATAAAAGCCGATTATTTTTAAAAGAGTAACCGTGGAGTTTCTTGCCGGCTCTTCTCCATAGGAGGCGACAAATTGGAACCGTGCACCTAGCTTCTGACGTTTCATAAGTGCCCTTGCAGGTTTATGTGAAATAAAATACTTTGATTTGATTTGAGTTGTAGCAACATTAGCAATGACAATTAATGAATTAAGTCAGTTAAGATACGGATCGTAGTATGTAAACAAATCTTTGTGCACGCAAGTGTATTGTACAAAGCGGTTACTTCGTTGAAAAAGGTTATGGTTTTTAGTTCAGTAACCTATTTAAACAACATTTTCCTGGTTATGTAGTAATGAAACTTCATCGATCCTTAGTCGATCTCCTTGTCTCAAATTAATGTTCAATGTAACCGATTCTGATTACCATTGAGTTTACAAGATTAGGGTGTAGGTTGAGGACCCAAATGAAGCAATGGTTAACCTCCTTTAATGTTTGTACTTACGACATTAAAGCAATGCAAATCATTTGTGCCTGTATATCTACATTGAAAGGGTAATCTGGCTCTTGTTGTGCAAATATCGCCTAAGGCGGTATTAGCCATCTATTTACCTAATAAAAGGCTTGCGTATTGTCAATTAGGTTATTGCTGAGCCACTGAAGATCACTTTGCCCAGGAATCGAATGCAAATCCTCACGGTTTGTATTCCTACCACTATATAAGGTGTTCATTTAATACGTAGTTAATGAATCGTTAGTTTAATAAAACGTACTCTATAATTTACTGTATTAGAACATTTTCTTACACATTAAAGGGAAAAGGGTGTGAGCTTGCATAATGGGCTTTATCGCCACATATGGGCTTTGATTAGACCATGTTACCTTGTAGTTTAATAGCTTTAGTGTGAAGTAATAATTTTACCTAGATTTTGATTTTATTGTGGTAAGTAAAACTACCCATACAGTAATTTACGCTGCAACATTTAGGTCAGACCATTCTCTGCTTAAACTTCTTGCCAGAGTAACCGGCCAATGCTTGTATTAAACGATTAAATAGTGATAATCGACTCATAATAACCTCAATTTATTTAATATTAAACTCTATTGTTTAAAAGATAAAGCGTAATTCAAAGTTGTTCAGAATTTTCATAAAAACGCCTTGAGTATCGTGGCGGTGGTCCGATGGGACGCGCGATGCTTGCCTCACAGGGCGTCCGCGGGCTTGTAACTCATATTACATTGTTATTTATTGAAAATTAATTGTGTGAAAACACCACGCGAACTATCTCTCTATCGAACCTACCACGTGGAGAATAATAGTCTCGCAGCTTGCATGCAATGAAAACAATTCAACTTTACAATACTAATCTTACATATCATCGCTTATTGGTTTTCTTATACTAAAAGCGTTTAAGAACAACGCAACTTCAAGATATTCTACCTCACATTTATCTTCCCGGTAATAACAACCGCCAATTTTATTCTTCCATCCATATAGCGAAATATCGGGGAGATGAGAATCCGATATCCGATTATTCCACAAATTCCCCGGTTAAGAAAGGCCTTAACACATCAAATCCCTAAATACCAATCTAAACCGATTCCCTAACACCTTAAAGTCCATACTTCAATAAATAACGTTCTGATTTATGAAAATTTATCATACACTTGAGGCTTAATTTTGAAATGATGTCCTCGCGATGCTAAAGGATATGATCCGCGCTGCAATGACAACGGAAATGAGACCTTGTGTTTCATAGAATACATTAAAAACTAGTTTGTGCGATGTTGCGAAGAAGACATTTTTCAATGCATAGTTGGAAGTGTGCTGCGTATTGTTTTGATAAGCTGCAGAACGGGTTTGCGAGATTTATTGCTAGTATGATTTAATGCGAATAAACTACTCGCCTTGCGCTCGTTGTATTGATGAATGCTCTATTTTTAGTGCAGTCACCTATATTCTAAGTGATGCTTAAAATATCGATCACGTTTTGATAAAGAAAATAAACAAAGAATTGGCGTGACAACTTTATGCGCATTACACCGCACTTCATGCGGATTTAACAGGTGATCCGCATTTCACCTAGCTAGACTGATTTGAATAAAATTAGGTTTCGTGCACTTATTTAGCGTCGCCTTAAGAATGGAAGAGGATAATCGCTGTGTTACATCCGCTGGGGCATGACTCAGTAATTATTGTAAGTCCTCAATTAAATTATAATAGCGGGCTGTGTTGGGCATACGTTATTTGTAGATTGGCAGCCCTGTCGCTCGGGGGCCAATGGGAACGTTGTAATGCGGCGCCTGCGCATGATCGCCCGCTGAGCTTTACAGTTCAAACAACATAAGAAATATTGTACGAGGAAATAATTTGCTTAAGTATTTTTACTTATCAGACCATCTCAATAAGGAAAGTAAGTAGGCGTTTAAAAAATTACGTGATCAAAGAGCATATCGGCTGGCGTAAATAGGCGCTAACATAAATGGTTATTTATTGGCTGGCCTAGATAGTTTTGTGTTATAGCTGTCATAAAAGAAAGATTCAAATTGAAAATTGCATACCCAAATGTGATTCACAGAACTCGATTGCCAAAAACGACGTAAACAATTTGGGTTACCGTAGCACCGGATCAAATCTATTACCGTATGCAAGGAACTGACGAATCAAGGACCGAATGTTGGAATTGGTAGCAAATTGTTCGATCTACATCAGTCGGTAATAAATCATGCTCAGTTAGTGGATATTTGCGTGTCGCAACAGTTAAATTTATTACGATGACAAGGTCGGACTTAGCAACGGTAGGTACATGAAGTGCCCAAGGCCTTCCGCTAAGTTTTAAGGCTCGCTCAATGTTACGTTTAATAGTAATTTGAATTAGTTATATTTATTTGGCCAGCTGTGTAATACTGCCTCGCAGAATAAGAAACTTGACCACGTATGGGAACATTTATGTTAGGTTACGTCTACAGAATTCTGTCATAGTTACTAGGGCAGGTAAATATCTTAACTTGTAAAAATAACTTAGGTAGATAGTTTACACAAGTTAAGATATTTATAGTCAAAATTGCTTCAAGTGTGCCTATAAAATTTGAAGAGTTCTCTCTATTTCTCCAGGATCCCATCATCAGATCCTGACTTGATGATCATGGGACCACCTGGGAAGTATACCCTTTCAAACAAAAAAAAAATTATCCAAATCGGTCCAGCCATCTTCGAGTAATCGGGGAACATACATAAAAAAATAAAAAAAGGTTCGTACGAATTGAGAACCTCCTCCTTTTGGAAGTCGGTTAATAAAGGTAATTTATTGCATCATAATGATCCTACTTTTCCTTACTAATATTATAAACGCGAAAGTTTGTATGTATGGATGTTTGTTACTCTTTCACGCATAATCTACTGAATGGATTTGGATTAAATTTGGCACACAGATAGATTATAACCTGGATCAGGGATCGCGAACCAATGGCACGCGTGCCTTTGGTGGCACGCAACAAAATAATTTGGGCACGGCAGCTTAAGTCACAGTAACAAACAGAAATCTGAGCGTGATAAATTCATCTTCTTTCTAAGTTCAGACGTTACTTTCAGAAACTGTACCTATGTCACATGATTCCAGTTCAGCTTGCATTCTGCTAAAAGTTAATATACCTATGAACCTAATACCAGACACCAGAAGTTGCACTAATTTGTTCTTTCAAATAAATAAGCTGGTGACATCACATCAGCTTATTTATAGATTACTGTATAATAGGTACACGTCTATTTCTATTTGCAAATAAATACTACCAATTATTGTGAAAGTATTTAGTTTTGTTCTAGTAGTCAATTGTCAAGATTGTTTGTTGGCACTTCAATGTCATATTAATGATTTTTTTGGGAAAAATGGCTCGCAGAGATTTAGAGGTTCGCCATCCCTGACCTAGATTAACATATAGGATACTTTTTATCCTCTCCTCTCTTTTTATCCTTTTTTTTATAAATGTGAAAGATGTTTGAATCATCATTTCAGCCGATTGACGTCCACTACTGGACATAAGCCTATCCCAAAAGGGGGCATTTGCCATAATCGCCACGCTTGGCAGGCGGTTTGGCGATCGCAGTATGGTGGTAAAATGCATAGAGAACGCTGCTGCCCATTCTCTAGTAAGTCCCTTAGTCGCCTTCTACGGCACCCATAGGAAAAAATGGGATGGTGCTATTCTTTTACGTCCGGCACCATACGGAACCCGGATGTTTGGATGTATGTTACTAAATCACGCAAATACGGCTGAACGGATTTGGATGAAATTTGGCACACAGATTGTTTATAACCAGGATTTAACATATAGAATACTTTTTATTCCAGTAGTACGTTCCCGTGGGATAATTTCCGAACTGCACGCGGGCGAAGCCGGCAGAAAATATTGTTTTATTTTGGATTTCAATACACTTAGTAGTGCTAAAGTAAGTAGGACAGGCTTGTGGCTACGTAAAAACAAGCGCACGAGTCAATCGATCAACTGAAGCTACGCTTGCCGCGCTGGGTCTGTGGATGATTGAACATCATTACATACCGGGACCTCTTCGTGCCGTTGACTGTCGTCACAGGTCTTGAGAAGCCCGAAAGTCTGTCTTACCAGTCTCGCTAAAGAGTATCGTATTACCCAGTAACTGGATTGTGAAGGTATGATTCGAATCTCCGCTGCACGCTACAATGCTGCCGCAGCACTACTGGTCCCCATATATTCTCTATAAATTTATATGAGATTACACTCCGAGCTACGCAGCAATGTCGCGGCAGCAATGAAGCGGCAGCACTGCTGCGCGACAGTATCGCCCCACCGCCGCGACAGACCAGTAGCGACGCGTCTGCCGCCGCACCGCAGCGGAGCGTATAGCTACGTGAATGTTGACAAGTGAATTGGCAACAAAAAGATTAATTTCTCTAATTCCGAAGCGCAGACAGCGCAACACTGCCGCCCAGCACGGCAGGCAGCACTGCTGCGGCGGCATTGCTGCGTGCAGCGGAGCTCGGAATCATACCTTAAAGATCAAATAGGCAGTGGCTCCGTGTAAAATACTGGTACTTACTCAGCTGCATCCGGATAGACTATAACCCAACCCCAAAATACTTTAGGAATAAGACTAGGCAGATGATGAGTGCTAGAGTAACTCCAAGCCATTACCACGGTTTTAGTAACGTCAATAGCTTCACAATACTTCTTCACCTGACATAATTACCTCAAGAAAAGTCTCGTTAATCTTTCCGCATGTACCAGCTCTCATCAATTACCAACCAGCTTGGTTTCTACTCGACATGAATTTTAAAACCGTACACCTGTATACAGCTAGTAAAAATGTCCTACTAAAGATACCAGTTTGCAGTATATGTAAGCTACAATTATAATGGTGGTTGTAAATCAACCACGGGAAATGCCATAGCAATTACTGATCGATCGGCTGTTAGATTCTCGTGTTTGTGAATGGAAAAATAGAATTCCTTTGGCATTTCTGTTGTGATTGTTTCTGCGTTGAGTTTTGTTAAAAGGAATCTACGATATCGTATTTAAACTACTTTAATTTACAACATGTAAGTATGCAGGTGTAGGTACTACGTACATATTATAAATTAAAGTCTGTCTGTGCGATCACGTTGTCCTTTTAAACTACACTACGGCCTTAGGGTTCTTACATATAAACACGATACGACGTCGCGTCGTGCTACGCTACGACGCATCTACTCATACTACGTATCACACTCATCATAATACGCATCGTGAAACGATGCTGCGTCGTAGCACGACGCGACGTCGCGTCGTATCGTGTTTATGTGTAAAGAGCCCTTTGATGCGATTTTCACCATAATTCAGAGAATTTATTCCGGAAGGTCTTTGCGTATAACACGGTAACATTAAACTTGCAATTAACAAAAAACATACATAAACTCGCGCCTTTTTCCCTATGAGGGTAGGCAGAAACTACAGAATGCCACCTGCTACGATCCTTACATACTTCTTATGCCTCGTTTACGTTCATACATCTAGATATACATACACGCACGCCAGTTGCGAGTACTACGCACCTGGCCATTCTGAAGAACATCACCATTAAGGTCACTATACCTCTGTATAGTGACCAGTCAGTGAAATCAGAGACCCCCAGCGCAGAAATTTTTCGCCAGTATTACAAAAAAAATCAGTTGTTCCATACATTTTCACCACGTAGCTATTGCAGTTTTCTATGAAACAGATGTTTTTTTTTTGTAAAACCGACGTAGGTATTTCTGTGCTCGGGATATCATTGCTGATATGCTGAATTCATGGTTACAGTTTGCGCACTGGATAAAAACTTATCCTGTATGTCCTCATAGGGCGTCCCCTGCCATCGTTTTAATAGAGAAATCACGATATTTTGTCAATTCGTAAAACTGTGCGAAGCAGAGACGAGTTGCTAGCTGATTAGATTCTAAAAATCGTTATTTCTTAGAAATCTCCTCGCTTTTTTGTTAATATCCTTTGTCTGACACCATTTTCTACTAAATAAACCTCTATACTTGAAGATAAAATATAATAACTCACGATAATAACCCTTTAACCGACGCTATATTAGCCGTTTTGGGCACCTCGCTCGGTGGTATAGTCCCGATACACGCCACGTGAGTGATAACTCTATCTATTTGATACATTACCATCAAAATAATAATGGAAGTCCATTTGCTGGACAGAAATAGGTTTCGCAATTTAAGATCAAAGAGTAGAAGCAGTTAATGGTCAAGGCATCATTTTGAAAATTGCACCTAAACACAAATGCAATATCCAAATCCTAAAAAGATAAGGGAATCAATTTGAGGAAATTATATTTTCGATAAATGCAGCTTTGTTGCCTGTGACTATTTAGTAAGTAAATCATTTCTGTAGCTCAACTATTTTTCACTCTCACGTCTGTTTTTCTACTTTCAGGGCTTAAAGTGAACATTTTCAACCTTAAAAAATAATCCTAATTGATAAAAAAAACTACGAGGTATTACACCGGTGACGCATGACACGTTAGACAGTACTGCTACTACACACGCACCCCTCTATAGAGACATAAACATCGACCCTCACTATCTAAGCGAACGTAAAATTTGGTAAAATATTCATCCTCTTCTATGACCCAGGCTGAATGACTTTACTTCCTTTGCCTGGGTTACGGCGGCAAACTGAGTCGCCATGATGGTTTTATTCATTTTCATGACAATATTTTGGGTGTAAGTATATATTTTTATGGTTCCATTCCACCACACAATTTTCGTAATTCTATTGAATGAGTACTAAGTAGGTACATTAATTGGAAGTTGATATGCATCCAACATGTGCAGTTTAGTTCAGTGGCCATTTAATTATATGTCAATTTACATAAAACAATGAAACACGTAAATGAAGCCTTCTGTAGACAAAGTTTTAAGAACCTGTGTGTTAAGAAATGTCTTTGTAATTACAACAATTTTCTGACTACAGGTGTGTAATAATCGCGTGTAGGAGGTATCTTAACCTTAGGTATGAGAAACTTGAATATAAATGGAAACAGGTGATATTCAATTATTATTTCCATGCAAAAAGTTAGCTGGCACTAGAAAAAAGTAATCTGAATTCTGCTAATCAAGTTTCGAATCACGTCCTATTTGTTGTGAACTGATATTACAAATCATTAGATGAAAAAAAAAATGTTTTATTTTAAGATTGCTACTGGCTTTATTTTTTGTGAAAGATCTACAATCAACGTTATGAACTAATTGGTTGTTTGCAATCATGACTCGCTTAATTGATTTTAATTCAAGACTTGCTTGTATTGCATAAATGTCAATTTCGCTTTATTAGTTTGTTAGCAGTCGAGACTTGTGATCTTAAAAAGGATTTTTGCTAACAGTGTTAAGTTTAAAAATAAGGTTGACTAGTGACCCATCCCCGCTTTGTGCGGTTTTTACGACTTGACAAAAAAATAAAATAAAGAGAAACATTAAAACTTCTAAGTTAATCTAACGTTAAAAATAACAAAAAGAGAAAGCAAAAAAAAAAAAGAGGAAGGCCTGAGCGAAGACAAAAGTCTCGTCTCAGCATTATGCTGCGACATAAAACATAGATTTCTTTATTATATTAATAATAATGTATTTTACACACGGTAAATAATAATGTATTTTACATAAGTAAACGTTCCAGAATACATTTTCTACATGATAGTGAAAATCTATCTAAAGCCAAGCCTTACAAACAGACACAAAAAGCGACTTTATTTTATAATGTAAAAGTTAAGATGTATGTTTTTTTCATTCAGTACATTGATTATTATTTATATAAATTGAATCGTGAAAAATAATAGCTAATAAAGAATATTTTCTCCAGTTTTCTAATACTAAATTCAATAAAGTTTTTGTATATCTAAATAAAACACAAAAACAAGATTTTTTTTAATGAAGAATATGTAGACATAGTAACATAAACAGTCTTAGTTATAATGTAAGCAACACATTATAATGTTATTGCTAAATCTAAAAATATATCTCCTAGTACATTACACACATTTTTTTTTGCTTTTTATTACTAAGCAATCTAATGTACCTAGGTACATTAGATTGCTTACAACTTAATTTTCAGTTGGGAAATAAAATTTATAATTACTTTGAGTTATGACTTGAACTGGTTATTTTATAATTGTTGTTCGACATTTTATTATCTGAAATTATTCAATATACTGAGGTAGCACATACACAAGATGTGACTCAATTACAATTTATTTAATATCATGTCAGGTAAAATAGTATAAGTAAGAAATCAAGAAGCATTGTAGTCCTTTGTTACAGAACGTCGGATGAATTTTTCACAATGTTTGTGTTTTAACATCACACAATAGTAAGCGTTGCAGTGTCTCGTGGCCTGTGGGAAACTCAACAACTGCCGTGGAACATGTTTCATATTATCTTTCTCGGTCTAGACACATTTAATATTGAGTATTAGTGTCGCCCTAACAGGAAATGTTACAATAACCCGGTCCATTTAAACAACTGACATTTTCTTTACAAAGATTGTGTAAGAGCAATCATTACAAACAATAAGTGCAATTAGTGTCAAAAGGTTGAATTGCAAATTCAATAATAATTATTGTATTTGTTTTTACTTATAATTATAAATCAATATCTACTTAAGTCACGTTTAGCGAATAATTAATTGCAGATGACGCAAAGAGAAAAATCAATCAAATTAAAAATAGACAAGAAATCTAATCATAGAACAATACAAGAAAACATTCTGTATAAATGTACAACTTACAAATGATAATCAGAAGTTTAAATTTAAATTTCAAATGCGTTTATATCGCTTAAATTGTCATAATCAATCATGCGGCAGTCGACACTAGGGTGACAATAAACAATAGTTTTAACATAGTGGCCGAATGCACCCGGACGCTATGCTGTGAGCGGTAGGAGAGTTGTAAACAGAATGTAGCCAGCCCGCTATTACTCATGGACGCTAGGGTCACCACGCGGGACGGGGAAAAACAGAGCGAGAAAAATTCTTGTGATTTTCTCTTTCATTATTTCCTGCTAGCAGCTCAAATTTATAAGTTATCAAATCCGATCCAGTAAAAATAACCGCAATAAACATTGTACAAATATTATAGGTAAGTAATTATTTTATAAATCAGAATTTAAACAAAACATGATTTTTTCCTAAAAGCACTTTTTTATGTTTGACGTTGAATTAATCGACAAGTAAATATACAGTAAATTTGACATCCCTAAATTGCGGTAACCGAGCTACCAATGCTGTGGCAGAATCAGTAGAATCCGATTTTAAAATTATACGTAACAATAAAGTCTGCTTACAAAAACTTTTCAATTCAATGTCGGCGTCTAAATTCATACACGCTTGACGCAATTATTATATAGAATAAGTACCATCGGCTACGTAGAGTAGTTACTAGTTAATTAAGACCAGTTATTTTGTTTAATTGTAATTTAAGTTCCACGCATTAAGAAATTAAGATGGCAATCTAGGAGCTATAATTCAAAATTATTACGACACCATACTTTTATTGTGTTCATGACATAGAGCCACAAAAAAATGACTAAAAAGTGGGAAAATTATTACTATTAAACTGCATAATGTTGTTGTTTTATGTCAGTTTAACTAGACGCAAGAAAATCGTGACAACACTGTATAATTTTCAATCAAACAAACCACCTAATTGAAACTGTTGTCACACGATGAAAAACAGCACAATTACTAGAAACATGAAACCACTTTTTCTTCACAACACATTGTTCTAATTACGTGTTCTACTCTAGATTTTTTTTCTTTTACTATGTTTATGTTTTTATGTTTATAAACAGCCAGTATCAAGGTGTTTATGATAAAATATCGCGCAATAATTCGTCATATCCCGCAGTCTGCTGCTCACGTGGGTAATTTTTATTGGGGCCTTGAACTTGTACACAATTTGGACGGTCGATATTACAGACACGGCCGGCTTTGCCACCGCGGAGATGAGTCGTTCTAGTTACATTTATATGGAGTGATATCATTCTTATAGTGGCACTATTAAATGATATACTCGTATGGATTGAGAGAAGAGTTTTGTGGTTTCACATGTCAGTGGAATTTTTGGAAGATGTATTAGTATCTTTTATTAAATGATGGGTGTTTCCTTTGCGTTTTAGTAAAAGACTGTTATGAAAAATCTACAAGTTGCCATATTGTCTTAGCTACCTCATTCTGCGTTTATAAGTAACTCGGTACAAAGAAATTATCGCATTGTTTTAATGCGATAATTTCTTTGTACCGACTGTCTGCGAATGTTAAAATTGTTGACTGCACATTAATTAATAATTCGACAGGTAGATATGTATATGTGACAATAACTGCTAAATTACTGTGTGATAGAGCGGAAAAGCGGAATTTTGAATGAGTAATTTATTAATAAAAATTGCATTGCTACCTTTTGTGCGTACTTAAGGGGAACATAGTCGCGGGCTCGAATTCACTGGTCGGCCTGGCTCAAAAGCACGCTGTCTCACCAGGCATCGTGTCAAACAGAGGTAGTATCAGTGATGAGCAGTTAGACGCTAGTCTACACGCACAACGTTGTTGAGTGCGATGCAGGATCATTTATAGTAAAACAGGCGCGTAAAAAATTAAGAAAAGTCTTTCGGAAGATCGGGTTTTATGTAAAAAACCACTACAATAATCAATGACCAATCAAGTTTATTGAATTTTTCAATATTTCAGCTTTGTTGGTGTCGACTTGGTTTTGGAGATTTTACACTTCTTTTATTAAAGTTAGTTTAAATTAGCAAGAAAAACGAATCTTTGTTGGCTCCTAACTTTTTATTTTAGTATTATGTTTCCATACAGACAATATTAATAATGAGACAAAACCATACCATGCTTAATTTTTGATGTACATTATCGAACAGTGGAGTAATACACTCCCGAAGTTTGTATGAAAAAAATGTCGACTAGATTCACCTTAAGCAGACTTTTTTATCTTGATTTTTAAGGTATGCTTCTTATTTCTTTCGTAAAGGGAATGATTGGATTTTCGTGTAACAATGTAATGACGGATAATCAGCTGTTGTGCAAGCAGGTACGGTATCCAGGCCCTCGGGACCTAACGGGCGCCCGCGCAGTCTTTCAAGCTTTCTCACAGCTAAGCTATACCCGACTGACAAACTATTATTTATTCACTCACATTATCAGATCAGTTCAAAACAATAAACTGCTAGTATAATCTGTTCAATTTGCATACGTAATTACAAATGTTATTACACCAATAAAGTTTTAAGAAGTTGATTATAAAACTATCAAATTAAAAATAGTGCTTCCGTGCGAATGGAATGAACGTAATAAAATTTGGTAACTATTCTTAAAAATGATAATATTAAAGATAATATCTATGACGTAATTAAGGTTGAGTCTACATGGTAACAAGGGGCTATAAAAGCCCATGCGTGACACCTTACAAGTTTCAACAATAGTAAAAACTTATTACGTCCTTAAGCAGGAATTTAATAGCCGTAGAACAGAAAGGTATGGATTTTTTAACCTTGAAAAAACTACTGCGGAGTCAGACACATAAATCAATGTTTTTGCCAACCGACATTGCTTGCGGTTTGAAATGTAATATCAAAAAATTATTAATGTATGTGTGTACTAAGTTCCTCACGATTTTATCTCTTAAGTATGTTTTGCTGAAAACTCCTCGAGATTATGAACGCCTGGTAACTCGGAAAAATATTGAGGAGGTTCCTAAAAGGTTATTAATGGACAAGATTCTTCATAGTCAATTTAACTCTGTGCATTTATCGGATCAATCAAAAACCTAATCAGCTATCACGATCTACTTTCCAACCATTCACCAACATAAAGGGTGATGCCAATTTCGACAGAAATTCTTTAAATATTTTCGATCGAGTATACGGTAAAACCAGCCTCTGCCTCCACAATGGCAAATTACTGATCTTTGACATCGGCAGGAACAATGGGAGACGCAACCGATTTATGACGTGGCGGGACTGTCGCAGATTCAATAATCTTGCGCGCACGCACCGCGCGGCCCACGATCATGTGACGTACCAAGTAATGTACGGGTAATTTATTATAATTTGCATGCGGGTTAAATACAGGTTGGTCGGGTAAAATAACTAGCAGTTTAAGCTCAGGCTGAGGTCAGCTAGGGTTTTGAAGATCAAGGTCGAGAAATTGCTTTGATCACCTCCACGAGATGGAAAAGACCTCGGCCTGACACGGTGATTAAAGATTTAAGTGAGCTATGCTGGATCGTAAAGAAAATTTTGCTCCATTTTTTGTACAGTAAGCCGTATATCAGTCGTCACACTTTGACCTTGAGCTGGCCTAGCGTACGGATCGTGAATTATGATTACTTATTTCCCGGAAAATTATTATTAAGCCTTCAGCACCTCGTTGAATACGTAGTTTCCACGTGTAAAAAAGTCCATACCTACGCATCATAAATCGCTGGCAAATAAAATGACGTAACATAAACGCTAATTAAGTAATACGATTCCTGTAAATGCATTTCATAGATGTAGGTAACTCGGTAACTGTGTAGCTCTGAGATTTTTCCCGACATCTACTTAATTAGAGGTTTAATTATCTCTGATGGTATCTCGAAACAAGTATCTACAAACAGGATGCCTAACAATATTTGTCATTTAAGTGGATGCTCTATTATTTTACTTTTATGATGTTAAGATATAAAAATTAACTAATAGGAGGTCCAGTGAGCGCCTTAATGTTTTCCGGTTTCGTCGTGGGAGTCGTTACAATGTCGCCGCCATCCAAGTCCTAACAGTTTGTTTCTTTATTACTGTACACACAACCATTTAAACACCCTGTAATTAATCTGATTTATGTTTAAATTAAAAATCTAAGAGCTTCATTATATTTTTTTTTTAGTTTTCGCAAACAAACTTGGTTGCTTGTAATTAAATAATTAAAGTAACTTGTTTTTTTTTAGTGGCATCTTGAGCGCGTATGTTATTTATTTTTGTTACCTACTAAAATATTTATATTTGATTCAATAAATTACATAGGTCTTCAATAAAAACGATTAGTTTTTGTTTCAGATATTTTTAGAATGAAACAAATTGAATTGAAAAATTTTGTTTACAGTTTTTCTTCATTGTGTACAATCTATGAAAGTGTGGCGAGTTGGCGACACCACAAAATAACAGGGGTCAGTGGAGGAAGCTCGGCGGAAACGTAACAAAATACAGAGAGGATGGCGAGAGATTTACACACCCTGTATCCAGTGGTTTACAAGTGTGCTGTTTTATGAGACGCCTAATAGATGTTTCTTTGGACAAGTTGGCAAAACGATGAGGAAAGTGATATCAGGAAATTTATCTGAGTAAGTAGATGATCATAATTTAAAAGCATTCAAACTGTGATTGGTAGAATGGTAGAAGTGAAAATGACCAAGGGATAAGTTAGTGAAGAGTTCATTTTCCTCGAACGATGGGAAAACTTCTTTGAGTGTCGAAAATTGATCGAGACAGTTATTGAAAACAAACGAAAAACGATGTCTACGTTTTCATTTATTCTTGATTCGCTTTTTACTCAAAAACCACAATACAATAAGACGCCTTGTCATTAAAAAAAATATAACGGTTTCACGATTCTACGAACCGTTTTATTGTTAACCTTAACAAAATAATGGTTTTAAAGGATCCCATTCATTAACAACAATCGTCTGTTACCATAAAAATTATGCAACATTTTTTGAACCATAAAAGTCATAAAACAGTTGTAATTCAACGGTAAACGAAACAATAGTTCCGTACCTGCTGGACCGTTTTTGAGTTCAAGAATTTATGTGGTTTAACAACTCTATTGCACAAGGTAGAAGAAAAGAAAAAAGATTTTTAAGAAAAAAAGATACAGGAGCAGATGTTTTACGAAAAATAATTACTTATCTCAATGTAAATTGTCCAATAACTTTACTTAATTTTCCCCTTCACTTAATTGCGAGCGATATTATCCTGTTTACGTCTTAACGATAAATTTTTCCACCCCAAATTTTCTCACCTAGCGAGTTTACTATAGAGGATCGCTTGAAGCCCTAATCCGACCAGCTGTACTGACGTAATCAAACAGCTGATGCTATAAAATACGTTGTAAACAGAACCGCAATAAAAAGGGACCGAGAGACAGCGACACACGCACGGAGCGACTAACGTACACTGAGCCTCCGTACTAGAACTACTTACGTCATTTTTGGAACAGTCAAGACCTACATACTAACCTATTTCTTTTTTCAAAAACATATTTATGAAATAATTATCAATACTATAGAGTTACTAGCTACAAGAAGCAAAGACTCGGTAACTGCCAGAAACAAAATGAACACAGCGATTCGCGTGTGAATAATTCATCATAAAATGATTTATGACACGATATAAATCTTTTATGGCAGAACAAAATACGGAATAACGTACAAAGTAGGTTCTATTTATAGAATCGGTTCTGTTACTGACCGTGGATACCCTACATTACTTTTTAAGACACCTAGGTAATTTCTTTAAAAAAATATTATTCCTTTCTTTAATATTTCGTTATGAACGCACCTTAATTCTAAATTGGCGTTTCAATTAAAAAAGTGTAACAATTTGTCGAAACGCAAAAAAAAAAATCGGTTAAAGTCGCGATATCGCTTCGCCGCGATGGCCGGTGGAGCTAAAGCTAACCCATAAAATTCTCTTGGTTACTGCGTTCGGCTCACAATGTGACGTTTTATACAGACTCGGGCAGGTGTGAACATTATCTTAATTCAAGTGCTACCGAACCGATCGAGGTGTGCTCAGAACTTAACGTACCAAATTGAAAGGAAGATTTTTTAAACGAACCGATATTTTGCGAGATTTTTAAGGAAATTTGTGTGTAATTTGTAACATTCGTTTTTGTTGTTGGTATGCAAAAATATGTAACCGTTTAAGTACATCAAAGACTTGTGTTTATTACGTTTTGATTAGTTTTAGTTAAGTATTTTTGTGTAATGTACTTTGCTCTTCTTTATACAATTTTAAGTACATATTTAGCTATACCAGTCTTATTAAAAAAATATTTAAATAGCAAAAACAATGGACGAGACTAATAAAATTGCATAATTTACGTTGTAACGTAGCCATAGTCTTACTTATCTAAACCTTTGGAGTAGACAGATATATATACCTCTTAATGGTCTGTGCATTAAGAATATATTGTTAATTTATTTAAATTAGTGAAATCAATTCCACCTTTAATTGAAATTGTAGTGTTTGTTTTGCTAAAAGCCCAAATCCTGTTTTAGAAAAGGTGAACTAACTCTTATTAAGTTAGTTAAAAACAAGAAAAGTGGTTTGGTCAATATTTTATTTAAATTCTGTTGGCAACCTGTTATAGGCAGCTAAATATTAATTTAGACGACTTACAGTAATTTTCCGATTATTTGTACAATATTAACAATATCCTAAAATGTCCTATCGGCCAATCTTTGCCAAAAAACAAACCGAACTAATTAATACTGAATCATTAACGATTAGCATAATGAGATCATAAAGGAAACAAACCGTGAAGATACTTATCTTTTAAATATAAAACTTATTGGTTGGATTTTATAAATCACTGATAACATCCTAAATTAAACAAAAGTCAAGCCTGATTTAGTTCCTACAAGTAGAGCTACTTTCAGAGCGTAACAAAACTTCAAAATTTCGATTTTAACCTATATCATTCTAGCTTTAACATGAAAATTTGTGTCAAATAGTTTTTGTTTTAATTTTGTGTGTTGTAAGGGTAGTGAGTTTAGTCATTGTGTTAGGTACCTATGCATATTAAACACATTATTTTCTTCGTTATTAACCAAAAACATGTTTTATTTTGACTAACTGCTTGAAATTAAAATATTTTATAACCAGAGGCAACAATTTTTTATTTCATAGGCTTAAGTATTTAGCCATGAAGATACCTCACACAGATCACTACAAATGTTCACCGAGTACCTAAATTAAAACAAAGAAATGCAGCCAGTCAATCCATATTTCCAACCCCTAACAAGACTAACTTAACACCTAATTGTCCGAACGTAGAAATAAAGTTACAGTGAAAATTAGTGAGTTGCCTGCGAGTTAGTTTCAGTTTCAGCAGGGTCACGGGGCCAGGCGGAAGGGCGGAGGTCACCGCCCCCTGTGCCCTGGATACTGAACACTAAAAGATGTTAGAATTGAGATTTTGAGAATCTAGAGAAAGAGAAACTCTGTACCCATATGTTGCGATTTTTTTTTTGGGACTTTGTGTAGAATACGGTGGTATCTTTTTGCCTAAACATATTTTTTTTATTTTGGGCTTTGAAAAAAGTTGAGTTAAAACAGATTTTGAAATAGTTTCTAGCCATGATGTATTTATTTGATTTGAATTTAGACAGGATACAAGACTAGTTATTTAATAAGAAACTATGAATGTTCGAGTTTAAGTTATGGAATCTTAGTTTTCACCATTTTAAGCACTGAAGTTTGTTTTAAACGCAGGTTTTCATGTGAAATATTTTACTTATGACTTTGTGTGTTGCATTTTTCTCTAATTAACAAGGAATTTTGGTCTAGTTTGTAATGTTACACCTAAGAAATAGTCAACTTTACTATGCTAGCAAGAAATTCACATCATTTATGGACATAAATGATGTGAAATACAGGCAAGATGTTAAAAAATAATTGCAGAAAATACTGTCGTGACATACAACTAATGTTTAACAAGAAATTCACATCATTTATGGACATCAGTCACGCCTTAACTATTGGACAAACACCTTAACATATAATTCTAATGTATTGGTAAGAAAAATACAACAAAATTGAATTAAATGGCTAGTTTTATGGAGTGCTGTCTTAATTAATGATTAAGGCCTTTATCAGAAATACAGGCAAGATGTTAAAAAATAATTGCAGAAAATACTGTCGTGACTTACAACATAACACGTCATAAGGAAGAAAATTGCCACCATCAAACTTTAAATTATTCATAGAACAATTACTGCTGACTTAATTGAAAATTAATTTGTAGGTACTGTTATTATAAGAGCATAGCGAGGGCAACACCACAGTTTTGCATTTATGCAAGTGCAGGTTTTTGTTTAGGCCACTTTATTCAAGGAGCGCTAAGACCGTGTTTGGTTTTACTTGTTTGTGAGTACATATTTCCGCGGCGCGCGGCTCCGTGCGCTCGCATTCATAATATCGGTGTTTGAACTCTTAAAATTACTTACTGACACATTTTAGGCACCATAAATACTACAATGCTCACACAATCAACCATAAATTATTCACCACGTCAAGTCTTCTTATAAACGAAACAATAAGGTCGCAGATTATTTTCGTAATTTTAAACGCATTAAAAAAGTCCGTTTAGCAAACAGTCCGCGATTTCATTTTCCGTTGTAAACATGACGGCGAGCCGTATAATGTTTATGTATCTCGAGTGCAGAAGGAAATTCTCATCTAAATTCTGCGCGAGCGCCGATGATTCCAACATTCGTGCGTTGACAGTGAAATACATCTCGCGTCTCATGCGTGTGAAAAAGTAAAAGCAAATTGTACGATATCAGAACACTAGTAGACTTGGAAATATCACTGAGGGTTAACTGAGAACGATCACTGGCCCATTTAGTCTGTATCGGAAGTGCATGGCCGGTTCAGGGGCAGCGGTACATGATCGTCGAACGATGACAGCTGCTGATGGGCGATGTGTAAATTACCGATACGTGTGTCGCATCGAATCGCATGCTCAATACACTTTGATGTAACTCCGCCGACAAATTGAGCTGTGGTAGGTCACAGCGATTTACAATTCAGATTGCATATCCGTCTCACGGCCACTGTAACGTAACTATAACTGTAACCACTCCTCGTAACGTCTGCCGCACTCGAAAAACAACGTTGCACTAAAACTTATAATCAAAAGGATACCGCCATAGATACGGAAAGGTGGATATCTTAATTTCCTAGTCCTTCGAGTTAATAAATTATAATTTACGATTGTGTTTTTGGACGGTGACTATGGTAAAAAAGCGGCCTTTTATAATAGAAACGTCGTTTTTTTCACCCGCATGTAACGTTTAACCGAAGTTGAGCTTTCGATCGGTATCGGACCTTGGCTTGGCCATTTTGGTATGAGGAAGAGCTGTGATAAACATTGTTATCTCTTTCTTCAAATTATATTTTATATGAAATAATATTTTATGAGGCTCAAGATAACATATTATTTTTAAAACAATGACACTTGAAAGTGTGTGAATGCAAGCCGTCTACTAATTAAGAATTTTGAGAAATTACAAAATTTGAATATTCCGTACTTATAATTTAATGAGATCCATGATTTTGTGGGTTCACCGCTACTCAGACTAGTTTTCCACAAGAAATAATACTCTCTAACAGCTAGATATTTTGCTAATTAAAGTTTAAAATCAGCAATGCTCCGTTGAAAACAATAAAATTGGAGTAACAGACCGAGACGGATATATTTCACCGCGTGTGTCCTTAAACTGGAAGGGTTTATTAGTTAAGTATGTGATGGGGCCCATACATCATGGGGAACGGCGCCGGCGCAAGCTTTCCGTTCGATTCCCGCCGTGAATATTTCAATTTTAAATCATAACGACTTCAATGTTATTCTTTTTTAATGTTAGCAACTTTAAATTCGTTCTTAATTCGTTAATGATTAAATTGTCGTAAAACATTTGCTATAGTGTTAAAATATCAAAAGGTTACCGACTTTCACCGACTTTAGGTGATAAAATGCCAACAACAGTCACTTCTATAAAGTTTTATAGTTGAATAATTATTGAGATTCCTACTGAAATGGTGTGATAAACTTTATTGGCCGTTAGAATGAGAGCCGAAACAAATCCGTGAGTGGCGAGACGAATCGCGGAGATTTGTTACGGACAGTAATATAACTTGTGATTGACCAACGATGATTAAAAAGTAGCGAGAGTGCAGTAAAAGTGAGGTGAGCGCACCTATTCACGTCCCACTTAATGTAACATTTATATTTTAGTGTTCTTAGAATAAGCAATCACCAGAATAACGTGTTTTCAAACCAATTGATACAGATTGATATTTATGTCGATTTAGATGTCTACCGCTACCGATGTGTAACTTTGAAGTCGTTTACCCGATTGATATGAAATAATTATTGCCTATTCTTATTAATCTTTATAAATAGTCAATTAGTGTCAATCATATGCAGTTAGCGTAAGTTACACTTACAAACAATTGTGTGATAACACAAAATGGCTGTTTTATGTGAGAATCATAATGGAAGTACGATTAACCGACTTTGTTTTAAAATAAGACACATTGTTCTGTAAAACGCTAGTTTCGGCACGAAGCCCTCTATGTCAGGGAAATAAGTTTAAAATATCAAACACGATCCTTGATATCCTAAATGGGACTCTATCCCACAGACTTAAGGTTTACGGAAGGTTTCAGTTTGAAAGGCAACGAAAGCCCTTGCTTATGAAAAATGTACTTTTAGGATAAGGTTATAAAAATTAAATTTGAATGTTTATAGAGATTTTTAGTATCAAATGAAAGGCGAATGCAGCTCAGTTATTTATACCGAGTATATGTTACCGTGCACTGTTTATGTGAAATTAAATATGGTTTAATAGTTTACTAAGAACGGGTTAGCGTTGCAAAAATTAAACGATGCAGTTTCGCTTAGCCGGATGTGGTCTGCTTGAGTAATCAATATTGATACTGGGCTACTTCGATGTAAATTAAATTTAGATGTTACTTTTCATTTTATTTTAAATCGAATTTATCTCAACTTGCTTCTCAACACAGACTTAGATCACTGTCTCATATTCGCACAAATCGATTAAATTACTAATATAATTTCGATTTACAACGAAGTCGATATATTTCTGCATGTGTCTTAATATTCAAATACCGCGTGGTAGGGCACCTCAGTGTTGTATATCGTGCAACAATTAATTGCCGGCCAGACATCAACTCTTTTCGGACCACCATCCATGCGAAGCGAAGCGATAATACTCATGAATAACCACAGATACCACAGCTTTTTTTACTGCTAAACGACGCAAATCGCTCAACAGATAATGTAATTAATTGCGGTATTTAATCCAATCACAAGTTAGTAAATGTTCTCGCTAAAGAGAAATGATTAACACTTCTATTGGTGCAGAAAGTCCATCTAAAGATTAAAACCGTAGTCGGTAGTCACGCATATATAAAAGAAATGTTGGAAGTTTTTATTTCAAATTATTCTAGACGTATTTTAGATTCCATTTATCGGTAAAGAATTAAAGTAAAATACGACTGTTCGCGGTAGCTTCTGAATTATTTACGCGTTAGCTTGGTATCTACATTATTGCTCCATTATAGATACGGCCATTTTGAAATAGGTCATTAAATATATTTTTCTAATCATTCTGCATATAGATAATTACGCTACTTTAGATAATTATCAAACATGAACTTGGTGAGGAACATTAAGCAATTGAAGAGAAAATCAAACAGAACATTCAAAATATTTTTCACCAGCTTTACTGCTAGGCACATTTTTAAGCTCCGTCTTGTAAAGTTTCAAAGAAGCTTAAGAACATTAATTCCACGCGGGCTGGCAACAACGCATTTATAATAGTTTTTCGTTATTATTTAATTAAATACAAACAAAAGTACAATTTTTTTTTAGCCAAGCATTAGATCGTAGGTATTTATAATTATTTTAAATATTTACTCTTTCATAAAAACATTTAATCGTACTTAGTAATGCAAATAGAAAATAATTGACGGTATGTCGATTTTTATAACCAAGTACCAAAAAAACTGCAAAAAAATAACACAAACTTGAAAATACCAACGACCTAGTGTATTTTCAAGGCTGAAAATGGATGGCTGAAAAAAATGTTTTCTTTTATTTGTATTTAATGATTAATCACGAAAAACCGTACCATAAATGCGCTGTTGCCAACCCGCGCGAGGAGAATGCTCTTAATCGTGTAGCGAAACCAACGCATCCGACTGTCTGTGGAAGACAGGAGTAATGTAACGTTCCCAGCAAGCGATCGACCGCCCGATCAACGTGTAATAATACATTTTTACATACTACGAGCAAAGAAAATAAATTACACACGTACGCTCAAAACTCATGTTGGCATTATATGACAATTTGACGTCGGGAAAAAGTTCTGGCCATCCTAACAAGCCTTTGCATCAGAACAAAAGAATAACCAAATTTAAATGCTGTAAATTATAACCTTTTTCGAGCATGTTTCATTACTTCCCACTTTAAAAGATTATCTACTTCGATAAGAGTATTAAATACGATTACAGCATACAATTACAGAGAATTTTAAACTTATTAAAATATGAACACATCGTTCTCATACTTAAAATTACAAAGCTTAGACTTTAACGACTTTGCGGCAGTAAAACTTAGATTAGAAGACTAAACCTTAAGTTTTCACTAGACAAAGAGGTGTTGTGTATAGGAATAAATGTCTAACTATGGGGGCAATTGTAAAGATTGCGATACAAAACGGCAACTATAGGATGCAGCCCCGTGATTTTCAATGTAATGCATAATAACCTACGTCAGGTCACGCCGTTTATGAACACTAGCGAACTGGGGATACTTTATAACAACCTCTATACACTTTTTGGTTCCTACGTACTGTGTTAAACAAGTTTGGTCGACATTATGTAGGACCACGTATTCGGCAATGGAAACACTGGGCACTACTTATTTTTTTGATTGCCTTCGCTTATAGGCCGGTGGTTTTTTACCACATCAATTACGTGAGGTACAGAAATAAGTATCATTATAATTTGGTAGCGTTTCCTGTAGCTCAAGAATAGCATTTAAATTAGGTGCCAAAGTAGATTTGTTAGGTTATTGTCAAGAGATAGTAATGAGGGGTTTTACCCTAATTTTAAATTCGAATACGTAGGTATATCTAATTTTACAATTTTTAGATAGAAATAAATACATGTGATTTTTTTACACTTTACTACACGTAGGGACACGTTCAAGAGTTCGAGACACGTTTATTTTAGCTCCAGATTGACTAATTATCTAATTTTGTCTTGCAGAGCTTCCAAGAAGATGTCAGTGAGTTCGTTCCGACGATACCACAAAAAGAAAGTCCACACACCACGAGGCAGTTGGGATTCATATTTATCACTTCACAGCTGCGCACCTATGATCGATCTTATCCAAGATGGCGGCCGGCGCGCCGCGCGAACAGGCGGGAAACAAGCGCATGCACACCTCCTCCGCCATAACGGTCCCGTCAATCTTCCGACAAATTTGAAATTAGAACACTTTATTCTTCTTTAGAATGATTCAAACGCAAAATACGTGCTGACTCGCGGACGGTTTGCGTTGCACTAAATTAACAAAAAACTGTTTTAACGTATTCAAAACTTGAAACCCATAAAACATATCTCCCCCATTATTAGTTTATGGCTTGCGACTGTTACGGGCCTATTATGCTGTTATTTTTCTGTGTATTGGTGTTTGTTTTGACTGTATGCGGTCTGGGTTACCCAATGTGGGGTACCATTACAGAATGTTTCTATTGAGTAGGTGCCTGTTATCCGTTTTTAAGTGACTCTATTATCATTCTTGTTCTAAAGTTTTTGTGTTCCCTTCTGTTTGTTTCACGGGACTGTCTGAGATATTCCTTGACTGATATTATAGGAACCTATTATAACTAATAAAATTTTGAAGCAAGTTTTTACTGAAAATAATCACAAATTTCGAGCCGAAATCATCAATTTTTAAAACTGTAGTGATAATGCACATGAAAAAGATAGTGCACCATTAGAACAAATCGAGCATTGCTAAGTTAAAGTTAATAAAACTATTTGATTGATTGCTTAAAACAAGTGTATTTCAGTTTAAACTAATTTTATTTTTTCTTATCCAATCATAAATTTAGTAAGCGATTTAAAAACACATACAACAATGTATATATAATTTAATATTAAATACAAAGTTTATTATATTTATTAAAAATTGTTGTTGTTGTTATTGATTGTTTTTATATTAAATACAATTTTCTATAGCGCGGGTTTATACTAAACTCGCCGCGGTACAAATCCCGTCGCGCGAAGTAGAGCCACTTTCGTAGGGTCTCACAAATCGGATGCAAACTCACGAGTTCCCATCACTACGAATACGATACAAACTTATAATGTTATGTAGTTATGTACCTTGTGCATCGAATTCCAATTAATTTCATCGACTTTTCTAAGAATATTTAAATATTCGCTATTGTTTTGAATAATTACTCATGTTATCGACATTCATTGTTTTGCTTTTGCAACTATCGAGCAGTCAATTGTTTTTTCTGCGTTAAGAATAATGACGACACGATTTTTTAAATATTTTTATTGTTTGAAATTATTTTTTCATTTCCATCCGTTTTTTTAAGGTAAATTATAGAAGCTGTATTTAAAAAAAAAACTGCCACCTTTTAGGAAGATTTCGAACAGTTTAAATTAATATACAAACAAGTTTAAAATCGAATTCAAGCGTGTAACAACAGAATACTTTGCAAGTACGTACCTTGTGATTACAATACCTCATTTCCCTTTAATAAAGGTGCATTTAAAATCATTCGGTGCCCACGGCTATATTCAGTCGCCAATTTGGGAACTTGTTTAGAAATTATAGGTTCAAGTCTCGGCATGAGGTTAGGTTGAGTTTAAAACTTCGATGTACTGAAAAATAAGCAGCTTAAGAATGCAAATAAAGCTGGCAATAGTAAACGTTTCTTAATAGGCTGGGTTCAGTACAGAATAAGTTTATTTTTGCTTAGTCCTAAGACCTTTAATATCAAGAAGAAGATTAAATTCAATTTGTTTTCAATTATCTGTGGATACCTAATTTAATGTCGCAAAAACTTACTGACGCACTTATGATGACTTAATGATTTTTTTAAATGTTAATTCAGTTTCTAATAAAAGCAAAATAAACTACCGTATAATTATTAGGCAGGCCAATATTAAAGATAATTATTTTAATGTGACTATTAGCACAGATTTTCTATTAGTAAAACCGTTTCTGTAGGTGTAGGTGTGTATTAACTTTAAATTATATAACATTAAATGTAAGGTTATTATATTACCGGTAAATAAAACAAGCATTCATTGGGGCAACACAACGACTTATCATGGCAACTGTTACTTTGTAATTACTTGTTTATAATTGTATTTGCTTATTGCCAGTCAATGTGCACTCAGTTATTTGATATCAGTCAAAGAACTGCTTGTTATGTCTTAGTATAACTTGGTACTGTATACTTATTTACTTAGTTGCCTTCATTTAGTCGTTAATGCAGGTTACACTCAAAGGGAGCGCCAGCGTAGCCCCTGACTATTTCTTGAATATGAATCAATAGGATTTTAAGTAAATGAATTTAGAGGGTTCTATTGATGATTTAATTTCTGTAAATTATACATAGTTGTTACGGTCGCGAATCATAATTGGTTAAACATACAATTTGACACTGACTTGCAACTTACAATAAACGTAAGAAAAGAATTTCACGGCGTACCCTGGCGCTTCCCCCTTAAATAATTTCTGATTTAAACAGACTATCAGTGTCACTATTCTGAAGAATTTTGATTTCGTTGTTATTAAGGATTATTAAAGATACATGTCCACATCACTATCATCGTACTTAGTTGAAGTCTCTAGAATAGATATAAAAATAAATTAGATGGAACATAATAATGTAAATTATATGTTGAGTAATTTAAATTAAAAAGTAGGTATTTTTTATACAGGAAAGCTTTTGTATTCAGCATAGACACGTAACATTTTTTCACGACAGCCAACACAGGTCGGCAGATCGTGTTCGCCGGACAGCGGACAGGCCGGACAGGCCCGACAAGCCCGAACTTTTCATACAACCCACGTCCAACAAGCGTCCTTGTATTGTTTCGCGGGCCGTGTTGCGTGAACACCGAGTGAAATATGGCCGACAGTTCGACTACTTATTTTTGTTTTATTTTTTTAGCCCGTGTTACTTAATTTTATCAAGTCGCATGAGTTATGAGAGGCGGGACCACACGCGTTGCGTTAATTACGCGTTAGTAATGTACAGGTGACTCGCTCCACGCTGCGGCCATGATTGATTCGAAGACAAAATTCAAATACGATCCCTGAATCTAACCAGTTATTAAATGCAGCATTCCAAATCCGAATTGAATTTAGAGTTGGAACGTCTCTATTTTAAATCATACCTCCAATTAGTAGTTACAAAAAAGATTCTAATAAGTCGTAACAGGAATTTTAGCCAGTGTTAGTTATTGGTAGTAATAAATACATAAGCGCGTGGATTCTTTGCGGCGTCTTTAACACATCACTAAAGTTTTCGTCAGCGGGCTAACTGCTATTAGTCACTCCAAATTATCTAGTGTTGGGCTTTCATCTTAAGAATCGGACGGATAATCGAGTGGTCATTTGTCGAGTGGTCAGTGGCACTCCTCAAGTTAATAATAATGCGCCCAAACTAGATCGGGGCATTGACCCGGGCGGTCGGCGCGGGCGCGCCGTGCACTCCCGCCATAATTTGGAGCGCTAAAATGCTACTGAAGACGTTTTACCCAGATCGTGCGCTTCATCAGTAGCAGTTTTATCGATATCATAGGTATGATATTAACACAAAATGGCGATGTTCAAATTAGATTCTTGAGTAATTAAAAACGGATGGATTTATTATTCTAAAAGATAGAGACTATGTTTTGATAGGTTGATGAGTTCAGTAATTTATGATTATGCTGAAATAATTATTAAGATTTTCTATTTTAGTAAAAATATTTTTTTTTATTGATACCAAAATAAAATTCACGATTAGAAAAGGAAATCAAATCGGTAGCTAGTTTGAGTGTGCTAGAACTAGAACAAGAAAGAGCCTTGTACTTGATTATAGTAATTTACAGGTTACACGCCCAATGTTAACAACCTTTGGTGATCCATTCATGATCCATTAACCTATTGTATTATACTTTTGCTATTTTTGTATGCAAAATCGGCTGTTATACTTTAACTACTTTTAAGGTTGAATAGTTGATTGAATTCATTGTCTGTTTTTGAGGATTATTAAATAACTATCTACTTAAGTAACTTTCTTATTAATCAAATAATTAGGATTTGAATTCTGCGTTTGGATGCATTTTATTCCCCACGTCATGAATATCTTTTTGAATCTAAGAGATAAATTATGATGTAGGTAATTCATATACTTGGTGATTTCAGTTTTATAAAAGCTTTAAATAATTTTTATGACTTTTACAACACTAATGGCTCTATAATGCATGTTACTAAACTTTATATCACATAAACGCCATAAAATGGCACATTAAACTACAATATCTATCAAATAATTGAAATATAAGGCAGTAAATAAAATAAAACCAACCATAAAACTCTACTCAAATGAACTCTACCGCTACATTTATTTATTTTTTATTGTCACAAATTAGTATTTTAATGAAGATTCCAAGAGTTGATGGCAACAATAAAGTTATGAATGGCACTCAAATCTGTCTTGACTAATAAGGTGCTAACGAGGGTCGTTCGTTTTATGTGCGTTTTATTGACACTTGAGTCGAGTTGTCGGGTCTACCTGCCACCGCTCTTCTTATTGGTTTCCTACGAGACATGAATGGGAATTTCCGATTTCGGGCCACACTCCAATCGGATAGCGGCATTTTAGGGCTTATACTAAGAGACTATCAGTGCATGGATGTTTCAAATTTTTATTACATATTATTGAGCAATTAAAGAGTTGTTATGGTGATGTTTTGAGGTTTTAAAGTTTTTGTTCTATAAATTAACGACTGGATCAGATGTGTTTCTGTTATTGTTTCTATACTAATTAAATTTTAATTGGAAGATAACTAACCTGCTATGGCCATCCAAGGGTAGAAGGTGTGATTGGTGGGCTGGTGTTGTACGGGCTGTGCTGCTGCTGTGGCGGCGCCGGGCAGCGCGCACTGCTGGCCCCAGGGCAGCGCTCGTCCCGGACTCGAGGACTCGCTGTACCGTGCCTCCGGGGTGCAGGCTGCCGGCCTCACCAGGGCCCCTAGACCAGAGCCCCAAGCCTCTTTGCCTCCATAGCCATTCTGTTGTTCTCCTCCTGGCTTGGAACAGTCTGCCTTAGCATATTGCTGCTCTCCCGCGTATAGTTTGCAAGCGGCTGCCACTGACGCATCGTACGGCGAGTCCTGGGGTCTCGGCTGGTGCAAGCCATGTGGCTGGGCATATGTCAGGCCCAGTGGGAACCCGCGGTACTGGTCACCGCCGCCACCGCCCTGGTGCACCCCGTGGGCCCCGTAAAAACCACCCTGCTCGAAATAGGAGTTCATTCTGATCAGTCACCGACACTAACGGCACTCAGTTAGGGAACACTTATGTCATCGCGGCCCCACGCGCCGTGATAACGCGACCTCCGCCAATGTCACTCCAAATACGGACAATGTAATTTAATTTTATTAATTTTATTGCCTCTTAAACGTCACTCGAGCGTCATAATGGGCTTCGTTGGCGATAAAGGCCAGTTGACGTGTGTTTACTTTTTACGATTATTTTACGACTTGGGAGCGCGTGCCGCGGGTTTTACGACTTTTTAAGCGGTTGTATGCGGCGCCAGCTCGTCTCACAGTGCTCGCACAAGTGGCGGGTGTTGTGATTTTTTTTCTTAAAATTTTCAGTTCGCGATGTGTGAGACGCAGACGCGTGTGTCGCGAGCGAAGTTTGTTGGTCGCGTGTGGCGGGAGCGCGCGACTATGTGCCGTGTGCGACCGGCGCGGCTCGGCTCACGCAATCTACTGAGAGCGAGCCACGCGCGCCGCCCCGCGCGCTGCCTGCGATCGCAACACCGACGATTGTTCCGTCCCCTTTTCGCTAATGACTATAAATATTATCAGTTACGCTCTCTTTTCCCTTTCTTATCACTCCTCCTGAAGCACGTGGTATGTACCTATTGTATTCAGACAAGCCCATATTTTCAGGCGACTGTACCAACTACATTAGGACATGTGAGTATGCTCTACGACCAAACTTTGTAAGTAAACAAACGCACCAACCAACACTCATCAGCTGAATAATATAAATCATAAATTGTCATCCTTTGACAGTAGTTCAACGGTACAACTTAACTTGTCGGCCCACGCAATACAATAAATAAAAAAAAAGCATCGACAAAACCCCAATAATGACTATAACTGAAAAGTTAAGCCGCAAAAGTCGTAAACTCATAAACGTACAATTAGTGAAACGGGCGAGTAAAGAAAAGATTTTACAACCACTCCTCGACCGTGCCACAATGAGCGCGCAGTATCGTAACAAGGTGCTGAATAGAGTGAGAAGTCGTAAAGATGATTATTATTTCTTCTACTACCTGTTTTTACGAGTGATGTTGCTGTTACGCTCGCGCGTATGCGAGTTGCATAGGGGGGAAAGTGACGGGAGGTTAGGAGCGGAACGCTTATCGCGGCGTCGGAGCTGCAAATATTATGTCTATCTCTTTCTGGCGCAGTGTGGCGCGTGCAGTGGAAGGCGCACTATCGAAGGGTAAACAATAGCGCATTATCGCAAGCACTCAGTTCGCGCGGCCAAATTAAGTCATCAAACGAATGAATGGCTGTGGTAGTGCGGCCTACCCAGAGACACGCTCGCATTTTTATTGCACTCACCTTTTTAAACAAATATTTATCGATAAAAAGTACGGGGACGGGCTCAGCGTGCCGACTTTTTGTGAGTGCGAGTAATTGGTCAATTTAGGACCTAAGATACCGACACGTCCTAGACGACGTAGTTTTATATAGAACTGGATTACAGGTAACATTAATGTTTTTGTATCAAGATGAACTAATAAAGATATAAAAATATCATAATTATAAATTCTTGGAAATCTGCAGTTTTTCCTCTGCAGCAATTCTCCACGAGATAATAGGTCGGTGAGAAATCTTCTAGATGCCAACTTCAAAGCTACGTTGAAGAGAGACAGCCCATTAATAATAATCAACTAGAGCAGCATTTACCTACTTAGAGTAAGAAATATAATAAGTACCAAAAAATCTAGGAAAGTTTGTACTTGGACTTTCTCCTAGTTGACTCCAGTTCCTGCAACCAAAAACTTCAAGTTCAAAGTTTTTCTTCCATACACCGTACTCCTAAGAAAATAAGACAAAGCATAGATCAAAATGACTAATTAGCTGAAGTTAAAAAAAAAAAACAAAACCGAAAGCTACAGTCCCTAATGTTCAAAGGCAAAAAGTACAAAAAAAGGTCTGTCCCAGTATTGGGAAGAACAAATGGCCCTTAACAATTCCTCTGATTTCGGAATACTTAAAAGCCCATTGCTCTCTTGAGAAGCCATTGGTAGACCCGTGAGGAATCGTTGTTGTTGTAGGTAAGACATTTTTTTATCAGATAGTTACGGTCAAACTGTGGCATCTTTACTTTCCATAGCAACTTTATCCATGAGTACCTACTGCACTTAAAAAAGGCAGGCTTGCTTGTAAAAGTTTGCTAAGTCATAAGTAGGTAGGTACTAACAAAAGATAACACCAACATTATTGTACATTTACTTCGTAATAAACGTTTTAACTTTGACTTTGACTTAAATTTCTCTCGAAAACCAAAAATCTGTTGCCGGCATTTAATATCGAAGCGATACAGAAGTAGAATAATATTATAAATACTATTCCTAACAATTTTTTGTTAATCGAGAGATACTTTAATACATATATCTTTGGTAAAGTTGCTCATGGAAACTAAAGATGCCACAGATGACGGTATTTAGCTACAGTGAACCTCCAAGGAAACTATTTCGGTCTTACTAAGTTACTACAGAAAGAAAGAAAGTTCTTCTTCAGACGTGTTTAAACCATCCAGCCAGTTTTTTGTAATGAGAACCCAACCAAGATGAAAATACAGTCCTTTATACAAAACTGACAACTTAGTCCGGTACTAATTTACAGTTTTTATTTTAAGAACTCAGTTACCTTACCTTAGTTGGAATACTACAGCTCGAAACACAAATCTAGCTGGAAGGTCGATGAGGGATAAAGTTAGATCTTGGGATAAAACTGTTTTTGACTTTGACAGCACCTTTAACGTACCTAAGTACACATTACGAAAACCTATCTTGGTCATAATAGTTCAAGTGTTGCTAGCTACAGACCAGGAGCGGTCGCAGCCAAAGACTTTAGGGGCGTCACAGGCAAAGACTACCTACATATTTATAAGAAAATTAATTATATTATCGAAAATTACTATTTTAAGCTTTACGGGATCATGACCCCTAGGACCCTCCCTCGGACCGCGCCTGCTACTGACAAGCAGAGATGAGCTCTAGTGGCCCAGGTATAATGCTAGGTAGGTAGTAGGTTCGAGACAGGTGTTTTATTTTGTGTAGTTACATTATTGCATCACCACACTTTTCAAAACGGTGAAAGAAAACATCGTGACAAACAACCAAAAAAACCCGCACGGAATACCCGGTGGATTCCGGTCTACAGCCCACTCCCGCGCAACAAGAGAAGATCTGTATCCCAGCATTGGAAACATTAAAGGCTGATTATGATAGCTCATGTGATCATATCAGTCAGAGTCACTGCTATCCAGAGAATTTGAGAAGATTTCCAAGAAACGTAGCAACATAGACATACTGAAACCATCAGCCTGTTGAGTCCTGTTTACCTACTTAGCCAATCTGATATATTGACACATATATATAAATTACACAGGCCGACAAATTATTTACCCAGATACCACACTACTATACTACAGATTATACATTTCCGAAGTATTTTGATGCGCTGAATCCGAATCTGACTGCAGAATTGCTCTATCACGTCAGGCTTTTAAGGTATCCTAGCCTGGAAGAGCAAAAAACACCGTATTTGCTCATCCTTGAGATCACGTAGCCCGATAGATCCTCTTTCCTCCAAAAAATCATCAATTCTGTCTGAAATTACTAGTTTTCTCTTTAAAATGACGTGGGGTTTACTCGAATAATTTTTTTGGTTGAGATATCGCATTTTGAGCAAAAACGGTGTTTTAGCTCTTTTGGGTTAGAATATCTCATAATCCTTACGTGATAGAGCAATTCTGCGGCCAGATTCAGATTCAGCGCATCGAAATACTTCGGAAATATATAGTCTGGTTTCTGGGTAAGAGTGTTCGTCTAATTTTGTCGGCCTGTATTATTTACAAAACACATATGAGACCGATGACAATAGTGTCTGCATTTGATACTGGTCCATTTAAGAGACATTTCTTTGTTCCAAAGACACAGCTCAAGAGCATAAGTGCATCACTAGGCAAGTAGATGGGACTTCTAGTCGTAATCTTGCTCGTAGTAAATATACAGAATATGATTCCAAAGGGAAAATCAATAAAGAAGGGGACCATGCCATGATCTTCACAGCTTTAGGACACATTCACCAAAGTTTAGTCTGGAGATTCGTAAAAGTGGCCAAAAGAATTATGTAACAAGTTCCGTAGAGAAGTATGTGTATGATATCAACAGGGTAGTTTGTCTTTCAAAGAGTGGTAAGTACCTCTGAAAGATATAGCTAAGCAACAGCAGCCGCACGGGTCGATCTTTCAGGCTAATCAACGCTTGCCGCAGTTGGTGCGTGGATGGATGGACATCTTTACATTCCGAGATCCCTTCGTGCCTTGAAAAGCACGTTAAGCCGTTGCGTTGGTCCCGGCTGACATTTGTGTATCTTCGACAGTCGGTACGGATCGTCAGAAGCCCGAAACTCTGACAACCAGTCTTACCATAAGTTATCGTATTACCCAGGAACTGGGTTGTGGAAGTCAGATTATTAGCAGTCGCTCCATGTAAATTACTGGTATTCAGCTGCATCGGGTTAGACTGGAAGCCGACCTCGACATACTTGGGAACAGTACCAAACATGTCACTATTTACCTGCCCACTAGAGGTAAACACGTAGGTAAGGCATTCTAAGTATACAGGGTGTAACAGAAACCCTATTGCTATCCTTAAGCACTAAAGATAACAGCTGGTATAGAATCACTATACATAGTTTTAGCTCAAAATAAAATACGCTAAGAATTGATGCCAAATTTTCGGTTTCATATGTTTCTTAAACTCAAAATCATAACAAACGTGTCACCGTACTACATATGTCAATAACTTTCCACGTTACTTGCCAATATCACGATACATTTCTTCCGAGTGATGTTTTTATTTCAATTTGAAAAGTTCCGCTTCTGGGGGCCTACTCCCTAAGCGAAATCCGTAGTATCGGCCATCGTTACGGGCGCTTCGTTCTCCGTCTCACTTATGGAGATACCGTAAGTTAGACAGAGAGCGAAGCGCTCGTAACGACGGCCGATACTACGGATTTCGCTTAGGGAGTAGGCCCCCTGGTATCAATGTATTAAAAATTCTCATAACTTCCGAACATGTAGAGATAGGATTAAAAAACCCTTCCAATATCGTTTGATATCATCCAGAGAAGCCGTGCCCTTGGTATGTATATACCCTTTCCATTACATGTTGTATAGGTGCTTACTTACCTTACTTACTGTAGAAACAACCTGTAGGAGTTTTGATACTATCGTGAAACTTGAAAGTTCAGTTTTGTCAGTTGAACTTACAATCAGAAAGCACTTAATTTATTAAGTAAGTACCTCGTCCACATTTACATACCTACTCTTTAGTTTCGCATTATGAGGATAACAGCTTCCAAAAAGCCCCTGGATTGAAAACTATTATCTTATATTAATGTAGAAATCGAGTTATAAATCTAATTTAGTTCATAGAACACGCACAGAGTGACATTTAAAACTCAGGAATTTCAATGCATATCTTTGAGCTTACAATAGGTCATAATGAATGTTATAGTTCAACTTATTAGGCATCCGTAGGAAAAGAAGCTCTGCAAAGAGGTCGTAACCTATTGGCTATCACCCACATACGTATAAATTTCGCAATGCTAAAATAATCAAGTCGTAGGAACGGAATGCAAATCTCGTAGCAGTCGTCTACGAAATTCTAGCTACGCTTTTACTATCCTTAAGGTTTTTGAAATAAACCTATATGGCACTGTAGATTAAACCCTATATCAACAAAATTACGCCGCATAATACAACATTCAATGACTACGTTACGAAAAATCCTAAGTGAAATAAATCTCGTAGATTCGTAGCTCGTAGCGTAGACTGCTACGAATACGTAGACCACCGTAGCACCTCCACTGGGTACATTTTAGTAAAATCAGTGTTGTTACGATAAATGTTAGGGAGTCAGCGAGTACGAGACTACTCTTAATTTAAGTAAATACCAATGTATGGACCCTGATACCCCAACATGGGCGATCTATGTTTATTTTTACTCAGAATCACCTTCGTAGCGGTCTACGACGTAAGATCATGTTTATGTTAAGGTCATTAATTAGAGACTGAGGTGAAACATGTAGGTGGGTACAGAATGGAGTTACTAATGATCATTACTTTAACATAATAGTATTATTTTTAAGCAAAGTAAGTAAGATATTTTTCTGGGGTACTAGCACAGAAGACTGAGAAAATGCTACGAATTGTACTAAACTTGTGCTACGGAGTAACTTTAACGTTTATTTTTATTTTTACGCGCTTTTTGTTAGCGTCACGTGTATGTTTGTTTGTAACCAACTCCTTTAAACTTGATTTTGACCCACTTCACACGGTCAGATTTCATTTAAACTTTGTACTCTTATCGTGGACCGATGACAATTCGGTAAAAAAAAAAATGAAAAATCACGCTTTTGTAAATATCAGAACTAAAAAATAAAGGGTGGTGTAGTTTTGAGGTATTTTTATAATCAATTAATATCAAGCACCCCACGCTTTTTTGAAATTATTATCTGCTTTTTTAGTTGCTTTTTAAAGAGTGTTTTTTTAGATTTTTAATTTATTTTCTATTTTTTAGTTCTGCCAACTACAACTACAACTTAGATTTTTTTAATCTATTAAGTATTTATTATGTTTTACGTTACTAATTGAATATCTTGGGAGTTAAGAAAGCTGTACGCTTAGACAGAGCCTACGTGCATCAACAATTATTGTTGAGGTCTTCTACCAAAATAGCTTTGGAATGGAGGCAAACGGTACGGTCCGAGTTTGCCGTCTTGGGACATCTTGACTACAATGTACCATTTATTTTAACAATTGATAGGTACTTTAACTACTTATTATTTATTTTACCTACAATACCTACCTATTCATATCATCACGCCTGTATTCCAAACAGCGGCCTGTGATAGGTAGGTACAATACAGGCCGCTGCTCTGGGAAATATCTTTAGGTACATACATAAAAACCTGGGGTATACCTGCAGCTTTACTTAGGTTTAGTTAGTAGATACAGTTTTGTTTATTAGACTACCTGTCCATAGCCATTCATCTGTAAGTGGGTATTTTACGCTGATATTCAACAGTTTGATGTTATCATTCGCAAATCCTTCCTTTCCAGCGGTAGTTACTTCTTCAGTTTTGCCGTTGCTGAGTCAACTTACTTGCCAACCTAATAAAGACGAGTCAGCGACGATAGTAGAAGCTGACTGCTTACAAAGTTTGACGAAATTTTCGTTGACCCTGTAGACTAGGAGTTGAATCTTTGAGATGAATAGTCATCATCTGCCTAGCCTTTTCCCAACTATGTTGGGGTCAGCTTCCAGTCTAACCGGACGCAGCTGACTACTAGTATTTTACATAGAGCGACTGCCTATCTGACCTCCACAACCCAGTTACTGGGTAACATGATACCCTTGGTAAGATTGGTTGTCAGACTTTCGGGCGTCTGACCACCCGTAATGACTGTCAAAGATCCAGGAATGATAGACGGGACCAACGGCTTAACGTGCTTTCCGAGCCACGGAGGGGTCTTGGTGTGTAAAGATGGTAACCCATCCACGGACCGACCGCGGTAAGCGTAGCTTAGCCCGATTGACCCGTGCAGCTTTTATTACATAGCCACAAGCCCTTCATAGTGTGCTTCTGTATTTATTTTATTACCGAACTGCGCCAGAAGGAGGGTTATGTTTTTCGAGTGTGTTTTAAGTAGGTACCTACTTACTTAACAAACTTGTAACGCACTTTCAATCAGAATCTGAATGTTTGAAGGATATTGTTAATCCATTGCTTCATATGTTCGAAAAATGTGTATGCAACGTACCTACAAATAACGCAATGAATGTCGTTGAACTGTCAAAATGAAAAGCATTTCTTTTGTTAGTGTGTTGAGAAATTACCCCGCTATAATTTCTTAAAATTCGTCTCATTTCACCATCACCTGTGTAATCCATTCATCCAATAAGATTTACCATATACTCCAATAAGACCATATTACCAACAAGCGATCAATCTCATAAACTGCTACGTATTTATTACCTTTCAGGAGCTTTAGTAGTATTTAATACTCTGTAATTACCTCTCTACGGCCAAAGGGGCGGAACAAAAACCCATGAAGCTTCAACAATGTACAGACAACAAAAGAATGTAGTATGCAGGAAAAAATAACGCGAATCTGTTCGATGCTGGAAATATTTACCATTACGGCAAGTGCATGTTTAATTTTTTAAATGTAGGTAACTAACACAGTTCCTACCGTACCGTAGTTACGTATCTACCTACCTTAGAGCAGTACTTAATTCTTGACCGCCCAGGGTTGCAATTTTAAGTCAGTAATTTAAAAAAACCTTTTTCCTACAAGAGTGCAATTCGCACGCGGTCAAAATGTATGAGCAATTATTTTTTGGAGGCCCGGAATCCTGTATTGAATCCATCGTAGCGAGATACGCGTCGAGTTCACGAAATCCTGTGTAGATCTTACAGATTGTCTGTAAGATCTACAATGATCTTACAGTAGATATTTTTTTTAAATTGGATACCGTTGTGTTTCTTAAAGTTGACGATAATTACTTAATAATTCAGATGTAAACTTGAAACAAATTCAGAGATCACTGGTAATTAAGTCTGAATATCTAGTTAGTCCATAGATATATGGAAGAACTGTTAGCCATGGAGCCTGCATTTTTAATACCCTGTATTTGATTTCCCACTGCAGCGAAACACCTTTATTGATGCAGTGAAGGAACGAGCATTCATCACAGCTATTATTCATTTAGTGATTTCAGATCATTGCAAGTTGAGTAAACCAATTTTATTGTATAACACACTTCCTACCACAATCCGAAGGATTTTGAAAGAAATTCCTAATCTATTGCTTGGAAAAAATCGTTTGTTTGACCATGGTAATGTTCTGAATTTAAATTGTCAAAATGAAAGTGTTTTACGCAATTACCAGCAGGTTTCGTAACCATCCTTTTCTTCAGCTTACTGCATTCTGCATTGGTACCTAAGTACTTCTTTTGTTGTCTGTACATTTGCAGTTAAAGGCTGTTCCTTCACCGCCTACAATATTCAATATTGCAAAGTACCTATGTGATAATCTAGTGCTCTTGAAACTTATGCACTTATAAGTTACCTGTAAGTTGGTAATCGTATTGTTTATTTCTATTAATATTATTGTTTGCTTAAGGCGATTTTTAAGAACTATCAGTTGAGGTATTGTAAGTCTGGGTGAAGATATTTGGGAGTGCCATGTACCTGGAGGGAAAGGCTGGATGATTCGTAAGTATTTTTTGACAATTAACACGACCACGGTAGTAGTAGACTGTACTTAGGTGAATCTTCGACTATCCCACGAACTTGTAGATCTCGATCACGAACGATGTCATGGTAATAATACCATAATTACTACCTGTGGGAGCCTGATCGGTAATCTTAGTAGATACCTATGATGTTTATGAGTGGACGTTGCTGATACATCATACATACAAACATAAAGGTACACCTTCTTCATAAGGGGTAGGCAGAAACGCCACCAACAGGCTACGATCCTTACATACTCCTTTTGCTTCGTTTGCGTGGTTGTGCAAATCTGGTCATGCACGCTCGTTGGTTGCGAATAGTAGAAGGTACCTAGTACTACACACTTGAATTTTCTGAAGAACATCACCTTTACCGTCTCTAATATGATATGTCATCCTTGGACGTCCCGTACTGCTGCTACATGACAGTTTATTCATTCAAGTTTTACATCTCTAACGGGTATCTAAGTAGGCAACGACATCAAAAATCTGAAAAATTTGCAAAGTTACTCTACTCTTGAAAAGTTCACAAAGACAGGTGAAACAAACACTTATTTTTAGAATGAAAGTAATTTACTAGTTTTCTCATCCCCTCGAAATAGAGGACGTGTCACCATCAACCACTTTATTACCCAGTCGACAATGCTCAACCTAATCCACATCCTCTTAAACGAACAAAAAATCTCCACAACTCCAAAAAGCCAGGGAGCAGTCTAAAAATAATAAAAGACCCATTTGGGGAAACCACTACAGACTACAGTAGTTCACGTTATCACAACAAACGAAAAAAAAAAACAAATCTCATTCACATTCAGCGACAGATGTGATGATATTCGCATGGCGGGCGGCGCGGGCGCAGCGCACGCGTGCCCGCGCGCATCGTAAACACCATTTTTACAACCACTCGAATGCTCGTAAACGTCACGTGAATTGCGCCGTTTGTAGAACTCCCAGTAAACACCGCTCAGATTATTTCGTATACGCCTCCGGGGCTAAACCTCGATATAAATTGGTAACTTTATTGACGCAGCCAGTGAACGCACGTGGATTGTTATTATGCCGTTCTTTAGACGTTTATTGAACCATTATTGACTTGTTTAAAGTATCACCCGTTTAATAGAGATAAAGGAGTCGTTGATAGTTTATGTCTTCATCGTGTGAGGATATAACGACGACCGTCGATTTGCTCGCTTCCTCAGCGTCTCGATGTCTGGTTTGACTCGATTGCGGGCGTTTTATGACTGTAATTTTCCTTTTATTGACTCACAAGTTATTGATGATCATAGGATTGATAACAATCGATTTTGTATAATGGATTTATAATTTATAGTCATCATATTTGTTTATTAGCAATATATCTATGGTCCAATAATTAAATACCGGTGATGTGTGGACGGATTTAATAGCTGTTTTGGATATCTACCACATTAATAAACATTTATTTTAACCCGATGCATAATATTATACTAAGGTACCTATACGAGGTCAGATTTGAATAAGAAATCTATTAGAATCAATAATACAATGCCAATAATCAAGATTCACTGGACACTAAGGCAAGTATGGAGCACGTCAGCGCGACGGTCACGCCATCTATCATACAAACTGGAAACATGAGCTCAACTATTATTCACTCTTACTGACACCCAGTGAATACGCATGTGAAGAAAACAATCGTTTTCGTAACAAGTCTGCAATTAATTAATTTTAATAGTGTAATCATTTTGAATAAAAGATCTTACGTCTTGGTTGATAAAGAGCCATCTATTGTCACCCTTGTGCAACCTCTACAAAAGCTTATGAAGCTTCAAAACCACTCCGAAGGATACTGTGAAAGGTCAGCGAACGATGAATATTTACAAAAATATTACGGAAACAAAAGTGAAACCCTAACAAACTATGAAAACAATAAAGTTACGATTATGTAAGATGCGAAACAGACTAAAAAAACTTCTCATTAAAATCTTATCAAACAAAATGAGTCAATTTAAACAAACACACGTCTAGCAGCTATTTATAACGTAATGATTTAGTTTTATGTTCCACTATAATGTTACATAATACTCATCTCCGTATGAAAGAGCGACATAGCTGCCAATAGAAAAGCGATAACATCAACATAAAAGCGAATTTTATTGCTTTATTCATCATTCAGCTATATAAATTCATCAAGACACTTGTTAATCGTAAAATAAATCTTATTACACAGTAAAATGATGTTTAAATTGACGACAAGCGTTTTATTTTCGTCATAACAATAAAATTTATTTTTACGAGCGGTGGGCTAGTGAGTGCGGTTATGTTTAGCGCCATCTAGCTGTAAGTGGTAGGACTGCGTCGTCACAGCACTTAGCTGACGTCACTTCATGGTGAGAGCTTTTACGATGCGTACGACTCTTCAATGAATGGAGGTGTCGTAAATGTGGATTTGGCGGTTTGCATGTACGATCTTGTAGTCACTTCTATACTACACTACGTGAGTGGGAAAACCCTACTAAAATGCGGTGGATTCGATGGTAATGTTCGGTGGAAATTTCAGCGGATTATCTGCCGACCTTTCCTACTGATGCTAACCTTGAATTTAGTGCTGTCTGCTATCTCAGATGACTCATGGATAGAAAAATAACTCCGCAAAAATGCTTATCATTTTATAAGACTTACCGAACGGACTACAAACATTTTGACTTTGAAGTAGATATTTTTTTATAAGTAGTAGGGAATAAAATGAATTTAAATTGAAGGGTTACAATTAGTGCAAACTGCTGATAAAAATAAATCACATTAGGTGTGTGATATGTAAATATTCACACACTTTAAACAAATTAAGAATCTTAGGTACCTATAATTATTAATTATCTAATAAAAATCGGCCTACATTTTGCTACGCTAGAACACAAGTTCCTATACCCGACACTACCCGACCGAATGAAATCCAATGCACACACACACAAATGTCCCCACGCACTTTCCGAGCCACATTAAAACAAAACTAACTTTGCATAATTGTCTCATTCACGCACGTGCAATCGTAACGGCGCGACGGTGATGCTATCTCTGTCGCACGCGATCGTCAAAATGGCCTCCAAACGAGATATTTTGAAGGAACGCCGCCAACTTTTGTTGCTGTAATGGGCGGAGCGTGCATGCACAGGGTCGCATTCAGTAGTGTCATCTTCTTGGGGAGTGATGACATTTTTAAAATTCTGATAATAGTTTATTACCGATGCGTTGGTTTGTTTTCTTTAAAAAGGTGAGAATATTTATTAAAAAAAAATACCTACCCTTGATACATTGTCTTTTAAGTTTTTACTATTTTTATTGGTTCCTATCTAAATAGTAGATGAAAATAAAACTAAGGAACCCTTAATAAAATACGAAATGTCTAGTGCCACTTTTTTGTTGAGACAATTTTTCTTATATATTTGGAGGTTATTATGTAGGTACCTAACTACCTAACACTACACACACTTTTTTATAATGAGTGGGTATTATGAAAGGAAGTACTTCGATACTTAATCTGTAATAGCACTACCCGCTTAGGTTTTCACGGCAGTTCGGCAGAACAGCATTGGACTAAGGTCGCTGTGGTACCGAGGTGTTCGCATCGGTTTCTATTGAGTCAACGATGAAGCAGCCGGGATGGACTCATCTTTGACAGCCGGTGAGGCATCGGGCCGCACTTTCAGTTATTGGCTCTCCAGTTAGTGGGCTCCGCCAAGGCCCAATCGTGGGTGCTGCCTAATCTGGGGGCCTAATATCTCCTATTCTCCTAATGCCACAAACCACAATTCTGCGAAGGGTGATCAGAGGGTACCGTACGGTCTCTTTCGAAGTGCCGGGTATCTTGGCTTCATAACCACCCTTGGATCTTGGTCTTCGGCCGTCTTAGGGTACAGATAGGCAGGTAAGTTAACAGTCGTCATTCTTAGAGAATCGTTAATAACTAATGCAGAACAGACGTCACAACTTTTAAAAGATTTTTCAAGATTTTGTCATAATAATAAATCTTTATGTAACGAGCAACGACTACTCCTAAAAACTGATTAGGTAAGTAACCACTTCGTCACGTAAATTGAGCCGCGCAATCAAGTTAAAAACTTAATACATAAAATTAAAAGGAACTGAACTTGGACTTAGGACATAATTATTTTTACAAATTCCTTTAGAATTATAGATACCTATTTTGCTTGCGGCTAATTTCAAATTAGGTCTCCATAATTCTGAATTATACAGATCTATTTTACTTGCGGTTAATTTCGCATTAGGTCTCTGTAATTCTAAAGGTGCGATATAGGCAAAAAATATATTTTATTTGTGGGAGACGCCTAAACTAAGCCGAAGCCTGTATTTTTGGACACCAAAATCCTAATTGCGTAACACACGATTAATCATAATCGGTTTCATTTTGACAGTTCAACAATATGCATTGCGTTATTTGCGTTGGTTAGCAGACACATTTTTCTAACATATGAAGCAATGGTTTAGCCATCTGTTTCAAAACGAAACAGATTATGATTAATCTTGAGTTACGCAGTTAGGGTACAGGACACCATGAAGAATACAGAGATGAAACATAACAATTATACGTAAAAAGAACACATACGTATCACAATTTGTTGTTGGCATTGTTTATGATATTCAATGTTTTAGTTAAAAGTTCTCATAAAGTGGTAGTACCTAGGTACCTATACCTCCTACCTACATATTTGTCCAGTATGATAGGTAAAAGAAGACACATACTTTAAGGTAGCGTAGTACTCATGAAAGTTAACTACTTTTACTATGGGACCTATTCTTAAATAACAAAAAAATACAATTAGCTGTTCCATTAATCGTGTTATTGATGCACTCTTATAATTTTCATGAGTAACTACACTTTCTTAAAATATATGTCCCTTCTTTAGCCTGCCATACTGCACCCACGGCGACATAGGTATTAAGCTATACATTTCCAGTTTAAGTTGAATTCACACTGAACGAAAAATACAATGCGAGGTCTGCAAAAACTGAAAATGTATTGCTTGATAAGTGGCCATGCAATCTTAGCGTTTTTGAAAGTATTAAAATAATAAAATAGTGCCCACTAATAACGCGTTAAACAGGCAGATAGACATTGACCATCTAACTAATTAACAAACACGGTGAATGTACAAACGTAACAGGTAGTTCATTGTTCAAAAAATTTGAAAAAGGAAAAACAAGTGAAAACCTGAAATTTTGTATGGGTACAATTCATTATTATCGATGGTAATTGATGGTATAATAAAAAAAAACATGTCAGTACATACCCAACTAAAATAATTAATTCACTCAACGCCTAAAGACACTCACAAATCACTTTAATCACGTGACAACATACATAAAAAATTAATCTCCCCAAGGTCACTCAAATTCGTCCCTGGATATAGGAATTTGGAAATGGCGACTGATGCGCTGTACGACGAACGACCAATGTGATTTTATCTACTTTGAAATGTGTTATTTCGCAGTTAAATCGTTAGGAAACTAGTGTATAGTGTTAAAATATAGTGGTACTATAACTGTGTTTAATAGTTAAGTGGTTAATATAACAAATAATCAATTAAATCGTTAAAATATCGAATGTGTTTGTATCGTCCGCCATTACGCTCGTTGGCGACGCGTCGCCGTTCCAAGAGATCGATAGCCCTATATCTGTCTCTGTCACTCTTACGGTAATAAAATGTAAGTGCGAAGCGATTCGAGTTTTGTGACTGCTATAAAATAATTTAAAATTAATTTTTAATCGGTTGTAAAGGAGTAATTGGATACAATCCTGATGAAAAGTATGAAATATTTTTTTAATGTTTGGTAAAGGTATAAAATCGTAATAACCTTTTTCACACCTAGCTACTTACTCGATTGCTGCTTTTATTTGGGTTTTATGGCGTCGTTAATATTTTTTAGTCTTTTTACAACGATTGCCTACTGTTTATTTTTAATTGAAAAAATTCTAGATACCCAGGTAAAGCCAGGTACTTACCAATTTGAACGAAACTGTTAGAGATGTAGTCCCTACATCTTACCAAAAGTCATAATAGGTCATCACTCATCACTTAAGTACCTACCTACCTATTCCTAACAATTCTATGCTCAAAGTTATAACAACATCGACCTACAAACCTATTTATGGTTTTCTAGGTACCTACCCTGTACTTATTAATTTACCTTTAAAGGATACAGTTTTCAACTATCTGATAATTATCATTTTAGTAGGTAGGTGTGTGAGGAAAGTTTTGTGTAGGTACTTATTACTTATAGTAGGTACCTGGATGACTGAGCTTGGTTCGGTTTTTTTTTTGGATTGACCTTTTCTAAAAATGAAAGCTAGCTAGATCGATTTATCGCCCCTGAAACCATAGGAAGCATAGGTACCTACTAAATTTCATGGAAATCGTTGGAGCCGTTTCCGAGATTCAGATTATATATATGTATACACATATACAGGGTGTAATTTTAATGACCGTTAGCCTTATAAGGGGTCATTGTACTCATCATTATGAACAACTTTTATTATGGGCCCAAACCTGAAATCCCGAAAATAAAATCAGCTGTTCCTTATATTTTGACGGGTTATGCTGATTTTTTTTTCACGATTTGGTCCCATAGTAAAAGTTGTTCATAATTATGAGTATAATGACCCCTTATGAGGTTAACGGTGATTAAAATTCAAAATCAAAATCAAAATCAAAAGTCATGTATTCAAACTAGGCTGATAGTCAGCTCTTTTTGAACGTCAAAATTACATAAGACAGTACCCCCAAAACGCCCGCCCTTCAACACTTCCTAGTGCTTTAGCTGGCAAGAAGAAGTGGCGCAACAAACTCCCCAGCAGCCCAATTACACCTTGTATACAAGAATTGCTCGTTTAAAGGTATTCGATTTATGTAAGTGTATGGCTATAATAGTATGGGAGTAACAAGCAACCGATTGCTGGATTGTGAAAGATGATACCTATGACCAAAAACGATTGATGGATTGTGAAAGATGATAATAGGTACCTATGGCGAGAAACGATTGATGGATTGTCAAAGATGATACCTATGGCTAAAAAACGAAGATGGTACCTATGGCTAGAAACGATTGCTGGATTGTGAAAGATGATAACTATGGCTAGAAAGGTGGTGACCACCAAGATGACGACTAATAAAGAAGGATGAAAGAAAAAGACGTGTGTAACCGACTCCAAATAAATTGGGATATTGCCAAGAGGATGAAAATATATCCTTAATTAAGTAACTAAGAACGTACCGTCTGCCAGGGGTGCGGGTTGTTCGAAAGAGATACCGCGACCCCTGGCATACAGGCAACTGAGGGAACACGGGTGGGTTTTAGTCAGTAAAAGTCTGACACGCCCTCCCGGTCCACCCAGAACGGGAGAAGTTATTTGATGATTTCCCACCCAGAAAAAAAAAAAAGAACGTACTGTACCTACCTTCCTACTATTTCTAGGTGGGTGTCAGTAGAAGTCAGATGTACCTACCTACCTTTTTAACTACAACTTTTTTTTTTTTTTTATTGATTTTGGCTTCACACGGTTTGTGCATTTAGCCAGTGTCAAGTAATTTTTATTTTAGATCAAGTAAATGGCCCGATATCGGGCACGAAGTTATAAAACAGTCTAGTCGTCTTTAGTCAGTCAAGTCAAATCAAAGTTATTGTAAAGCGGTAGTAACTTTACAACAACCTAATAGGAGTTTTTGGGGGGAACACGAAAAGTCCACGTTAGTCACTTATTTTCACCTTCACTACACTTGTGCACTCACACGTAACTAAATTGAATAATTAACTATCAAAATTATACAATTTAATTCGCTATTTCACTAAATTCCATGAAAATGAAAATTCGTGCGACATGTTCCAACGCGATCCCGCCATAAAATTCTCTAACTACAACTTGTAGGTAATCTTTATAACTAAACCAGTTGAATATCACTAAAAAGACAACACAATATCTTTATAAACGGCTCTACCTTGACAGAAACTATACCAGCTGGCCACCAAATTAATACCACAACACCACAGTAAATAGGTATACATACCTACTTCTACTAGTCACCTATATACCAACACCGGATGCTTATTTAGCCAATCAAGGGCAATCTTGGCCACAATCCAAATCCATAACCGAACTTGCCAACGAAAAATATCAACCATAAACTAATTTTCCGCAAAGAAAACACATTTCCCAATTACTTTGTCCATTAATATGATTTCTTCGTTAAATCAGGACAAACCAAACAAATTCGGGTATTCTGCAACCAAATTAAAAATTGATTGGGCAATTTAAATTCGTAATCACGCTTGTCCCGTCGGAAAGCTAATTTTGCCGTAACACGCAACCATTTTAAAAAGACCTCTTTTGCTGAACAAATTGTAGAAGAATCCTTGAAACCGTATGTGTCTATATATTTTTTCCAAGTTGTCTTTAAAGATGTACACTTGATAAATTCGTCCGTTTCTATTTATATAGTGCGACCAACACAGGCGTTGGATTAAGAACTTGCCCACGCGTTTGTATTAGAATTATTTTAATGGGTTTTTTATCGAGCGGATGTGAATTATATTGGTGATCTTATTACCAACCTACAGACCTATGTTTCTACAGATAATATAATATTGTTCCTTGTAACGAGGAACATGTATTTTTTATTTTGAATCTACACCTGTTTTCTTTCTATTTGATTTTCAACGTCATGAAATGAAACTGTGCCAATTTGCCTCAGGTTAGCCCAGGTCAGATAGCAATCACCACATTTGAACCTGATTCAGTCCATGATGGAATAATCCTGTTTACTTATCATCATAATTTCAGACGAAAGACGTCCACTGTTGAACATAGGCCTCCCCCAAGCTCCGCAACTTCGACCGGGTCTGTGCTTCCCGCATCCAGCGGATTCCTGCGGCCTTCATAAGGTCATTGTTCCACCTTGTAGGAGGCCTTCCAACTCTAGGTACGTCTTCCGGTACGCGGTCGCCACTCCAGAACTTTTCGGCCCCATCGGCCATCTGTTCTGCGAGCAATGTGCCCTGCCCACTGCCACATAAATTTAGCATTTCTTCGGGCTATGTCGGTTGCCTTGGTTCTCCTGCGGATCTCTTCATTTCTGATTCGTTCACGTGGGGAAACTTCAAGCATAGCTCTCTCCTCTCCAATTAAAATGTTTAATGACGCTTTATCAAGTGCTGGATAAAGTCCATAACTAATCTATCTGCAAGAGTTAGTATAGGTTCAAATGTGCTATCCTATGAAGCTGCAGCTAATGGTTAAAATAGCCTTAACTGTCTACCTTGGCATTTGAAAGTCTTGCAACTCAGGGCCATATAGGTAATCCCATCGTCAATTTATTACAGTCTTATTGCATTTCACAACAGACGCTGAACTATTCTACCTTCTGAAATAACATTAGCTAAGAATCTAGCTGTGACTTTAAGTCTAAACCTTTTTTCTGCAATGGTTGAAGCCTAACTTGCTGACGTTAGATCTATAAGAACGCTTTTAGAAGCTTTTAAAGAATAGACCTAAGCACCACTTTTTTCATCAAAATTTGCACTGAAAATAGCCAAAACTACTTAAACAAACGGACCTCACAATCTGAAATCAATCAGCACACAATGTAATGGCACCCCAAAAAAGCTCGGCTCTATTCGGGTGTCATGGTATCGACTCGCGCCGTTCGTTCGTCGTCGCCCGCGCAACCCCGGACATAAAACGTAAATAAAAATATAAATATTTCGACGGATATCGGCAGCACGTGCGCCAGCGCCGCTGTAGTTTAACATTCAACTCCTGCGCATTGTTTGTTTTCACACTCGATAGCTTGGTGGATCGCGTGAGCGTTTTATTGAGTGATGCCTATGATGGAATGTCGTTTGTGATGTAACCGATTCTCAAGGCTGTTTGGAATACATCACTTTATTAGCTTAAGTGAGGATGCATGCAATGAATAGTTTTCCACCGTTTACAAGTTGCAAATTGACTTGTTCCTGGAGATAAAGTGCGTGCTGCTGTTGGCCAATTAAAATACATACATCGATCAGCTGATGTAATTGTTTGCAAATGCGTGAGTTACATGCCAAGGTTCAATGTCAATTTCTTTATGCTGGGAATGTCGGTATGAGTCAGAACTGAGGCAGTAGGTAGTTTCTTTGTTTAGAAGAAGGTATGTTCGCGCTGAAGTTGTCTTTGACATTTGGATTAAATTATTTTTTGGTTTTTGGCAATTCATATTCGTTTCTGATTTTTCAACAATTTGAAGTGATGGTTCAGAAACGCAATTGCGTAACACACTAACTGTAGGAATGGCTTTCATTTTGACAGTTCATTAACATTAATGGCGATGGTTACGTTGTTGGGCAGACAATTTTTTTGAGCTCTTGAAGCTTTGGATTAGCAATATCCTTAAAAATGATTCAGGTTCTGATAAATAGTGTCTTACGCAATTAGAGTGATGGTTTCAGGAAGTCGAACACAAACGTCCTTACTTTTCACCATATTGGTCGCTTCCCAACATCTCCCAAGTCCCAACATGTGGCAGTTACAAGTTGTTAATCCTGCTCTGCCTATGCAAATTTCTAAGAGTCCCATCAGTCAGGAATGCCATGTATTCTAAGGCATTGGAATGAGAACAAAAACTGTCCTAAACAAATCCATATCAGATATCATAAGAATAAGCATTCCAATACCAATTCAGGCGGAAAATTATACCAAGAAAAAGTAAACATGTAGAATAAAAAGCAAATGGTTTTTCCTTGCTAACACCATTTAGGTACATAGAAACTTGTACCATCCCACTCTTATTTGAATGTGTTTTACATACACTAGGACGATATCAGGAACACCAATGGAACAGGAATAAAGTAGATAGGTGTCTTCAGGCCCAATACAATGGGACGCTACCTCAAAGATTATTTCCTATAGGACCACCATAGTTTACAACCTTAGTATTCTATATGTTATATGCCTTTGTACACCATGAAAATTAAAATCAGTTTCCTTATTCTAATTTCCGAGATTTATTCGTATCGCGCCCACAATTTATTTGGCTTGAATGAATAAGTAGATTTATTCGAATTGATTATGTTAGACCATTGTCTTGTTGGCTTGTTTTCTGAACATTCAATTGTTTCGTTTTTGATTATTTATCGTATTGTTGTAGAGAAATTAATTTCAGTCTGTGTATAGAATTGTTAATGTATGTGGTTAATAAATTCATGCGGCTGAGCGGGGTTCTGTAGAATTTCCCAACTAACACATTCCTGCATATAAAAGTAAATAATGATTCAACTGCTGCAGTTACTCAAAAACTTTTCCCAGATAAACTTTATCCATAATGTAGTCGGGATATTAGCTTGATGGTAGCATTCTTCAGAAAAACAACTGAGGATCAATATAGTTACTGTGTCTAATTTAAAGTAGGTTGTATAAAAAATGATATGTTGTTTAAGAATACTTATTTGGTACTTGTACTAATAAGTTGATTTTATTTAGAAAGCTAGATTGGGTTGTACATGTGACATAGTTATTCATATCTTTAGGCAGGGCGTAAACGTGGACACTTTTGTGTCTTGTGTCAGGTACAAGCTACCGATGAATATTTGGTTTCTATAGAACCAGTATGAAATCATCCACTCCCTGCGCATACGTAACATTTGTGTCCGTGGCTTCCACTAAATACATACTCATGACGATGAAAAAGTATTCGGTGTTGGTAACTAGTAACTAAAAGTGTCTACGTTGGCGCAGCGCCTTAAGTTACAAATATCGATAAAAACTCTACTTAGGTAGGCACCTAAAATTCTTAGCTTTTTGTCTTTTCCAAACTACTTAGATATGTTAGGGCCGACTTCCAGTCTAACCAGATGCTACCAGTATTTTACATAGAGCAGCTGCCTATCTGACCTCCATGACCCAGTAAAGTATACCTACTGGGTAACATCATACCCCTTAGTAAGACGTTGTCTGACTTTGAGCTTCTGACTACATCTCTGTCCAATCATCATACTTAGATTCCTATTTTTATTGCATTGTTTCAAATGATAACATTAATTTATAAATTAAATTTTTGTGTGGTAAGTATCATATATAGCTAGGCAGAGAGTTTACTTAGGTAGGTACCTCCCTAAATGGATCAAGGAAAGGATTTTCAATGTCTTAAACAGTGACCCTCTTATTTATAAACTTACTTAAAGTTAAGAGAAGTTTTAACGTCAAAAATGTTTACTTAGTTAAACAGTCGCTAATCATTGCTTAACTTAAAGCAACGCTTATAAATATGGGGGTGAGTGTTTACCTAAGTAATTCAATTTTTCATTCCATTTTATGAAAATTGTAGCAAACCCTCGATGAAGCTAATTTTATTTACCTACTAGCTGTGCCCGCGACTTCGTCCGCGTGGATTTTTCTAAAATTAAAATAGCCAAGTTACTCCTTATTACATCAGCTACCTGCCAGTGAAAGTCCCGTCAAAAACGATCCAGCCATTTCAGAGATTAGCGGGAATAAATAGACAGACAGACAGACAAAAATTGTAAAAATAGTTATTTTGATATATGTACCGTATATATATATATATTCATAAGCATGTAACAAAAAGCGGTTATTTTAATATTACAAACAGACACGCCAATTTTATTTGTATAGATAGGTAAGTAGGTTTTCCTCTTAAATATGCAACAGTAGGTATGATTGAAAATTCACAAGAAGAATAGCACTATTCTTTGTTACAATAGGTATAAGTACCGACTAGTGACTAGAAAGTAGAAGGCGGAGGAACAAAAAAGACGGTCGGGAGTCGGCAGTCGGCGCCGGTCGCGTCGCCTAAAATACCCGCACCCACCCTCCATGGACTGGTTTACATGGCGCTGAAAATATTTTCTTATTTTACTGAAGGTATTTTTGTTTTTCTGTTCCATGTTGGTATTAAAAAATATATTGTAGATAAGTACTTACTAGGAAAAATGTAGGGGATAAGTAAATCAGAAGACACTTTCATTGAATGATTTTACTTAGGATACTAAAATATTCAATGAAAATAAATCAATGGTCTTTTACGCACAAATTTTTAGATTCCTAATTTAATCATTATAATTTCTGGTTGCTTTTTATTTGCCTGGTTTAATTTCAATATTTACAAAAATGTGTGTAAAATTTGCTTAAAGACCTATTTTCAATAAAAATCGTCACATATTTTCAATAAAATATGAAAATATTACCTAATTAAAATTATACAAAGTACAGCCTAAGACCAAATTTCAAATGCTAAAACCTTACATTTAACCTCAGAATCAGAATCAGAATTATTTATTTGTAAAACATAGGTGAAGAACATATACATTAATCATACATGTCAAGGTCTTAAATAGATAAGTGTTGCACTATGCTTTGTCATTGTTGACATACAAATATTAAGTCAGGTTCACAAAGTTAACAAAATTTTCTATCAATTTTATACAAATACATTAAAATAATCAATTTAATAATGTCCACTACAAGAAAGAAAAACAAAAAACACACACAAGAAGATCACAACAAAAGAACATGCAAGAAATTATTCGTCCGTTACATTAATAATATGAATTAATAAAATTACAGAATTTAATCAAATAGTCATCCAAAATTAAAATAGTCATCCAAGTGAACATTAATAATATAAATTTATAAAATTACATAATCTCATGATTCATCATATCATAATTTAATCAAATAGTATTATCATTAAAATAGTCATCCAAGGTATAATAACATTTCTCAACTAATAACTTGTGAAGACACTTTTTGAATTTCTTTAATGGCATACATTTTATAGCATCAGGTATTTTATTAAAAATCTTTGGTGCAACACCAAAGAAGCTCTTTTTCATTAACGCAGTATTACATTTCAACGTACATAGTTTATTTTCATATTGACTCGGAATGGGGGTCTTCTTAACTGTTGAAAATTTTGTAAATAAATGTGGATTTGATTTTATAAATAATGCAGTTTCTAATATATATAAAGCTGGTAACGTTAATATTTTTAATTTCTTGAAGTAGGGAGCGCAAAACACAAATCAACACGACACAGACATTAATCTACCAATCAAACATCCAATAGATAAGAAATCTAAGCCACAACCAATATTTGAACACCATAGTTTTAATTTCTAAACTCCGCTCCGTATGGCCTACACACAATGCGCGCGTTCCCAATCGCTCGCGACAAAAAAGTCGGCCATTTTGTCTACGTGTGAGCCGACCCGGCCCCTCCCGCCACACTGGAGGGGGGCGCTATACAAAGACTTCCTATAACTTGATACTCGCGACGCACGAAAATAGCCCGTATTGTCACATGGTAAGGGTTATATTAGGTGTCTGTTTGTACAAGATAGGGTAGTATACGGGCTGTTTATGTAGCCAAAACTGCCGCTTCATACAGCGACGGCGTCACAGCCATCACTTTCATTATTATTGGGCGATTCACGGCGTTTACCCGGCACTCGCCGAGAATCTCTGTTCCGTTGTTCAATTAAAATCTAGGCGATTGTTATTTTGATTGTTTCCGTTTTTGATGTAGGTATTGTGTATTATTTTTTGCTTGATTTTGCATGTACGCGTGGGAGTTTGACAGGTTTTGGATATATTTTTGCTGGATTTGGTACTGAAAATATCCAAATGCGTATCATAAATTAAGTAGGTATTACTGTATCTTCAATCTGTAATTGAAATCTAAGGTCAACGTTCTTCTACATATTTTACATTTCAACTTAAATTCAGTTAATTTTCAACAAAAAAATTCAACAAAATTGATGCGGCCATAGATTTTACACATGTTGTCCCCTAGTGTTACCGCATTACGATCGAAACTTACACAGCGGCCCGTTCCGCAGACCCCATTTTGGTTTTTGGCGAAAGCCAAACATTTGGTCCATTTACACTCTTAATAGCCCATCCTTATTAAATTTATACTGGATACTGTTAAAATTTCAGTTGTTTAATTACACGGAATTTTGGCCCAGGGAAACCGTAATGGGCGCAGTGTGCGGACGTAGCGAAATTAGGTGGTTAGACCAACAGGGTATATCATTCTGTGTTTAGGACGAGTTATATTGTTGGTATCCGCTTCCCAACCCGAATAGACACCCACATATTTATACAGAAAATGGTTGTTAACAGAATACGACAATCGGCTGATGTTTTCGTGACATCTGTTTAGAGAATTTCGAATAAGTCAGTTCGAGAGTCTCTAAATACCATACGTAATTGTTTATGTAACTCCTGTCCCTCAAACAGCTGAGACATTCAGCGTTTTATGTTATGTGTACATCGTAAAATAAAAGTGCATCAACGAGCCTCCCGTTTGCATTGTCCACGATTAAAAACCACCCGACTCAAAAACTGTGTAGTTTCACTCGCCCACCGCATTCAAACTCGCCTCTTTAATATAGCCGCTTTACCAGGGTTCCTTTACGATTATTTAGTCGTAAAAATCAAAGTTATAGGCTATTTACACCCGTAACTGTATGTTAATCTTTGTTTTACGAGTGTGCGGCGGCTTATTATTTAATCGTTAATCACTTAACACTTGAGGTTCGTGTATGGCCGGTTTTATACCCCGTAATCTTGATTCTTGAAGAGATTACTCTACATTGTACTGGATTTATTCGGTGTCGGCTATTTTTAAACGCCTAGAGGAATTTATCGCGAACCTAAGTAGCGAGTTCGCTATGATTCATACTACGTTTTACGCTGCTCTTGGATTGAATTAAGCATTCTAGCGTTATTTGGGTTATGGTAATGGTGGCCGTCTGCCTATTGTTTCATTCAAATATAATAGAAACACTTCTTTGATTGACTGCTAGTTAAGAATGTTTGATTTGGAAAAGAGGAAATGTAAATTAATTTCCTTCCCGTGACAAGCATACTGTCGATGATATCTAAATAACTGTTCTTCCTGGGTTATGTTTAGTTGGCGTATTAGTGACGTGCCTGGTCTCACGTAGGACTATTTTAAAAGTAAAGAATACTTGCTGAATCATTTACATTTTCTTAACGCGAATAGATTATAGGCGCCTACCGTAGGGTATAGGCCTATTAAAGAAGTCATAACATGTAAATATTAACTTCTGACAAAAGATCTTACTAATTTATAATTTACAGGTTTTATTGTGATAACAGATGAATTCCATTGGATAACGGAGAGTTGCAGCTTTCCACCTTCTCTTGCAATCCGCTTCTTATATTTGAAACACGAGCAACGCAAGAGCTATACAGCTAATTTTCTTTTGTTATAGATGCCAGAAAAAAATGCATTCATATATAAGATAAGTATGCACCTATCTATGTTAGGAAATCAATTAGATCGAAATCAGAATATAAATTAGCAATGCTGTTCAAATATGATATGAATATCTAAGTATTTATTTAATGTACTAAAGTGCATACATGCATGGAGATATTGAACCTTGCACCAAGACACATCTAAGACAGAATAATCACTAAAATGTTGTAACTATGGGCAATTTTATTAAGTGACAGAGGTGGCAGAAATCAACCGACATTGTTCCCATAATTTGCGCAGTGGAATCTCATTGGAACAGAGACATTAAACACGAGTGTCAGGACCTCAGACAATATTCTACACATCGTTCAGTGTCTTATAAATCTACTTATGTTTTAACACATGAAACAGCCTACAGCACAAACCATCCCAATGTAATCTGAACCTTATTTTCTCCAGAAAAGGTATCATTTCCTGGAGAATTTACTAAAACATATTTGAATGTGTTCGAACAATGTTTTAAATGTCGTTGAATTAACTGCGCGGACGCATTTGATTGCATCGCAATTTGCGTTGTTGTTCTCGAAGAGAGTGACTTATTGATAGTACGTTAATATTCTTGATTAGGTATGTGTTTAATATTTTACTGTCTTTTTTAAAGCTGTATTTCTTTAAATATTTTGGTAATTGACGGGAGGAGAAAAATATCTAGACGCGCTATATTTGTTCTTGAAAGTAATGTCTACATACTTAACTAAATGCTACACCTGTCTCATGTAGATATTTTCACCTGTAGTTGGTTATCATTTGTCGAGACTAAGAGCTATTTATTATTCCGAAGTTTTTTTTACTCAGAGTGTAAATTATTTATAATCAACCAAATGTAACCTGTAAAGAGCTTCATAAAATTTTTAAAACCGTTTATAAATATCAGTAATTCTATCAGGCCCTTACTACAAAATGAACGATAATTCGATTATAAATGAGAAATAAATTGACTAGGCATTTAATTAGGATTGGCACTGGATAGTGGTTAATTTTGCCATAAACGGAATATGACTTATCTTAATGGTTTTGCTAATCAATACATTTATTTATCCATCAAGATTATGATTATAATTTTAATGCGGTCAATTTACTGATTAAATATTTACTTAAGCTGTATGTTGTTTTAGGTGCAGTTTATGAATATTAATAGATAGGTAGATAATAGATAGCTACTGAAGTACGTAACATAAAAGCGTTACACACATCTCATTTTGTACAGGCTTTTTCGTCATTCATGCAGAATCATTCTTGGTATATTATTAAGTACATTACAAAAGTTATTATCAAATCTATAAACTAAGTCACAACGTCACAATGCCATAAAACCTGAAAAATGGCATACCTACCTACTCTTATATCAACAAGAAACTCTGTATTTATTTTTCCGATGAAAATATTCCTGAAATCCTTATGTACCTAGGAAGTCTAAGCCACTATCAAATCTCATAACTCCTGCCAGCGCAAGGTGTTCTAAACAAAACATCTAGTCTTAAACTATAGTTCCTACATAGATGCGAGGTCCAAGAACAAGGGAAAAGCTCCAGTTTCCATGTCGCAATACCCTTGGGCCTTGTAGCTTTATCGTACCTTGTCGTGAAGGAACATCCTTTTACAGTGCCCATAAGTTGCCGGCACAGCCTAACAACCGAGCCTACTGCCTACCACCAGTACCACCATATTGTAGATGGAGCAGGATAAAGGAATGTTCGCATTCTGATTTATACACTGCTAATTGTCTGGTTTTGTGTTTCAGGACGGTATTTGGTGCAGATTGTTATGTATTTTGTGGGTAATTTTATCTTTGTTTGGTATATCCGCATTGTAATTTATTGGCAGATAAATTGGAACGTAAAAGGACTTGTTTATCGTTTGTAGACTATTTGAAGGTTAGTGTAGACAATTCTACGAAGAAAATTAAGTTCTGTTCCTACATTAAAAAGCAAGAGAATAAGAAAGGATTAACGTCACTGAATAATTCAAATGAGACCATATCTAAGCACTTAATTCGATAAACGGACGCTCCCCACTTTGAGGTTCTCATATAAATAAATAAAAAAATACAAGAGACACATACAACATACGAAAAATTCGAATGACGAATCAAAACAAAGTCCAAGCGGTTATTTAAGTAACAGAATAAATCGGCTCGCATTTCGGTCACGTCCGAAGCCAGTCGTGACAGAGTATACATCACGGTGAGATAAAGGCCCTTCGTATCGTTGCCTGTGCCCACTCACGGTTCTGCTTTGGAAAAAAAAAACGGAGAATATGCTCTTTAGCACTTAGCGTGATACAGTACTGTGTTTTGTTGTCCTCTAGGTCTTGGATTATCCATTGTGGTTGGGAAAGAAAGACACTAGCACTAAGACTCAGTGAAGCAAAAAGAGAAATAAACAGCAAGATTCGTGAATCAAAGTTATTGCATGCTCATTACATGTTTTTGGTTATTTAACTCATGTCTTTGTTGTATTACTGGCTTAATGGCTTCTTCATTTGACCTTCTAGCAATCATTTGCAAGTCTTCAAAAAATCTGATTGTGAAAGCACATTCAAGAGAAAATTTGGAAAACACAGTACCTACTTAGTCAGGTTGCTTCGTTGAAATGTTGTCCCAGAATCAAAGAGCTTCTGTACCTAATAAGAGTAAAATGACAACTACTCATTAGCACTCAATCTGTAAACGGCTGATACGTGCATTGGTAATTTTAAAAACCACAAACTGATAAGTTGTAACCATGCAAAACGGTCAGAAGGCGTAATGAGGAATAATGCAATGTTTTGACCGGTGTACCTGCTTCATTGATTGCCAAGTTGCTTAGTAAGTAAAATAGCTGCCAAGTAGAAAAAGTTTCTACACAAATTATATGGAAAACGCACACGTTTGTGGAGACAGCATACATTACCAGTGTATACGTATTTGTAAGTATTTACATATCGATTTAAAACACGTCACGGAATGTATGTTTTTTCTTTGGAAATCCTATAAATCTTTGGCTAATCAATATTCATGGGTAATGCTAATTTAAAACATGTGACTTCTGTATTAAAATACCATGAAAGATACTGGTAGTTGAAAATCAAATTACCTAAATAGAAGATGTCAATTGGTTTAACCGGTTTCTTAACTGAGATATGGAGAGACCCTTGACTGAAGAATATTTAAACATTGGGGCTTAGGTAGACAAAAATTCAACAAACAACCGACTTAAGTAACCTTCAAATGGCCATTTTAACCTTAACCTATTGACTGATCAAAAATAGCTTCAAGAACATGTTTTTTGCATTAACCGCTGTTGCAAAAAAAACCTATTAGCTCCTAAATATCGGTAGAACGACAACAAAAAAAACATGATTAAGTATTATTTATCCTTCAGGCATTACATTAGGTCCAAAAGCAGATATCACACTCTACCAAGTTGCATGGTAGAAACATACACCTCATGCAAACTATACAGCCAATTATCGCACCCAATAACGCTAACTATTCTTACACCACCATCAGTCATGCACGCACACGATCAGATATTCGTACCACAGAATAAACAAGACTAGGCAAAAAGGGGCTCTGCAAACAAGAATAAGTTGGCAATAATTTATTCAAGTGTGAGTTATGTAGTATTAAGTTTATGTGGGCGGAGGGGTGCGGGGTGCGGGGGCCGCTATCTGCTGGCAGACACGAGGACCTGACTTATGGAGGGACTGACTAAAGACCTCTACTAAGGGTTGCCCGAGGATTTATACTGGATGTTATTTAGGATCGGGCTGTGATATGATTGGAAGAATACCGGTTGAGAATAAAATATGAAGGTGTATTCGTTGCTGAATTAAACTGATATCTTGCACTTCCATAGAACAAAATCTAGATAAGTAGTTGTTCTAGGGGTTCTATATAAGAAAAGAGAGACAATTGTAGTTCAGAACACAACGTAAAAATTACATCCTAATTTGACATTGGAATGATTGCCATACTGAAATATAAAACTGAAATTTTTTTTTCATTTTTATCATTGTAGCCATTTGGCTACAATGATAAATTCACATTCTACGATGATAATTACTTTGCATACTTATACTGTATAGAATCAAGTTTTTCTAATGGAACAGATAGCTGTGTTGCTGAGGAGTTTGTTGCGCTATTTCTTCTTCTCAACGAAAGCACTACGAAGTAGTGAAGGGCAGTTTTGGGGGACTGTATTATGTAATTTTGACATTAGAAAAGTGCTGATTCTCAGCCTAGTTTGGAGTTTTGGTTTTGATTGATGCAGACACAAACGCAATTCCCGAATCCTATAATTCCACTATCAAACAAAACAACGACAATTCTTCGTGTTACCATGGTAACACAGTTGCTAAACGCAGCTGATTCTCAAACTTTCATTGGAATGCAGATGTTCGTTCTTTGATTTAGCTTTTCCACTTCGCTTGTTGGATAATTCATGCCCAATGAATAAATGAACATGCTGCGAGGTACAAAAACGGTTGGAAAAACTGTGTGAATTTGTAGGTGAGACTGTTACTTTTTACACTGTGGCAAGAAAATTAATTTCTTGTTTTGATTGAATTATTGCTGAAGAATGGAAGAAATATACTGGTGGTTACAGTTTATCAGTATTGTGGTATGCATATTTTGTTGGTAAACAGAGTAGCTCGCGCTCGACTTAAAGGTTTTAATTTTATTACTGTGTTTTTATAACTGCAACAGTTATCGGTAAGAATAAAGTTGAGTAATGCGATTATTGACAAAATAGTGAAACTACTTAATAAAATTGAAAAAACAGAGTTTTCTAAAATGAAGTAGGTAGGTACCTACTTGAAATGCCCTCAATACACTTATTTTCTTTAAGTAAGTATGGTCAAGCAAACCGAAATTATCAATTCATTCAAAAGAAACCCCATAACATTTTCAAAAATGTGGTGAATGATGAAGCGATTAAAATTGGTTTCTTTTTTCAGATATCTTCAGCAGCCAGTCCACGAAATAAAGGCAATTACGTTTTGGTAAAGGTGAATTTATATTGCAAAGACAAAATACGAATAAGACCTATACCTGATAGTAATAATACTAAGCACTGTAACGCACCTTTGGAAACCAGTGCTAGCACCCGGCATCGCACCCCGAGCCCACCAAATGCCACGAAGCACTAAAGAAAGCCAGACTTATTGCACGACAAGACGGAGATATTATATAAAGACAATGTTGGGTTTGTTTTATGTTTATATTTAAAGGCACAAGGGCTTTAAGTAACGAGCATGAACTTTGTATTATTTTACAGGAAGATTGTGTATTTTTGGAATGTAAGAGACAAAAGGTCAATGCAAAAATTGTACCTATACATAATTTTTGAGGTCAAAGTACGGTAGAAGGTTATAAGTACATAACGACTTCTTTGATTTTGACTGTTTGAATTTTATTTTATAGGTATTTGTTTCAAAAAAATTCGGAAACACTACATGCCTATAATCGTTTAAATACAAGTTTCCGAAAATTCAAGATATATTTTTCCCGCAAAAGCGTTTTTCCTGAAAAAGTCGAGCAAAGACAAGACTAGTTGCTAGTACCACAATTTTTATGTGTCAGTAGATACATATTAAATACATTAAACGTTCATTTAGTAATAGGCGTTCAATATAAGTGGGTAGTATTTTTGTTCGAGAGCCGATTCAATTTTGTTGTGCAATGTAATTGAGCATTTATAGCTTCGGGCTTTGGCTTCAATTACGGCCTCTTTTTGGTCTTTTTAAGAGCTTCTTAAAAATAAGATTTTGTATGGGTTTTTTTTATAATGCCGCGAGACGAATTCTTTGTGGTTATTCGCGTGTAAATTTTTTTTAACAAGGAAATGCACCACAAACTGATATCTAATTGTGATAATTGTATGTAGCTTTTTCAATTTTATAATTCGAAGACAGCACTGAGATTTGAAATAAACAAAAACTGTTGACCCAATTCATTGTTTTATTGTTTCCATGCCTTTGAGGGATGTGTATGTTCAGCTTTCGCTTTGCCCGGGCTTCTCTCATGTTGCCCAGTCCACAGCAAATGGTAAAGGGTTATTTAATAGTGTTGGAAGGTCGCAGGCTTACTTACAACCTGTCAAAATTTATGTGTGCACCATTAGGATCTTGATATGGTCTGGGTTATATTTCATAATTGGGCAAATGGTGCTGAGGTAAAATATCGTCGCATTTATTGTGTATCGATTTCTGGTTATTTTTTGTTTGATATTCTATAAGTAAAGGCAGTGAGTGACACATGCTTATCACATTCATATGTTTAAGTAAGTTTTATTGTGACAAAATTGAAGACTTATCATATCTGCGATGGTAGTTCATAGATTTTTCCGCGTAGCCCATTGCTAAGAATACTTATTAAATATTCAAATAGGTTCTGAGATAGATATTGGTGACTGAACCATTTCTGTGGGTAATTAAATCAAGATATTTTATTTCACATGGGCACTTATTATACGTCAGAAACTAGGTTCATTGTTCCATTGGTCGTTTCCTAAACAGACGAGCGGGAAAGAAACTTCAGGGTTACTTTTTGGGGTTCCGTAGCTAAATGGCAAAAAACGGAACCCTTACGGATTCGTCATGTCTGTCTGTCTGTCTATCCGTATGTCACAGCCACTTTTTTCCGAAACTATAAGAACTATACTGTTGAAACTTGGTAAGTATTCTGTGAACCGCATTAAGATTTTCACACAAAAATAGGAAAAAAAAACAGTACATTTTGGGGGTTCCCCATACTTACTACTGAAACTCAAAAAAAAATGCGTATACCGCTATTTACCTTTCATTCAATCAACTCAAATATAAAAATAAAATAAAAATCATTTAATTTCATAATCATAAACCGTGACCCATTATTTACTAATAATAAATCTACAATAGGTGCCTAAGTAAATAATAATAATAATTCGCGCGTTACTTGCTTGCTGCTGCCCTTCATGGGCGAGTCTGACTCGCACTTGGCCGCTTTTTTTTAATAATTGGCTTTTACATTTTTTCAAATTATATCTAGTCTTATATACCTACGTTCCATTACCTACAGTAATTCATTGAAAAGAATGATAACACTATAGATTCATGAGATCAGGATATCTGGAGTTGTGTGCCACTTCCAACTGATTAAGGCGTGTTCTTAAGTGAAGCCACGCCTTACCAAGTACAATTAATTACAATCTTAATATAATTTGAATAACGGATGTATAAATATAAATATAACCGACCACATACGATACGCGACACAACAGAAATACACATACATAAATCATTGCTTGAAAAGCCTGTAAAAATGTGGAAATATATTTAAGATTTTTTTATCCATAGATAAAATGCTAATTTACTAGTTAGTAACGTCTATCGACTCAGTAATGTATAATTAATTAGAATCTCGACTATCAGTAGGCAGAAAAAAACTTGTTTAGTGGGTAGTCGCCTAAATTGAAACAGACATAAATATTGCATCTGTGAATATTTCAATAGATTATACAAAATATGTATACGGAATAAACGAAAATTCTGTTTTAAAAAGCTATATTTTTGATATTTTATTTGCTTGCGGTAGGTGTATGTTTGAGGTTAGTAGGTTTTTTAAATTGATAAATAATTTTAGGTGGCCACAAAAGACGTGAATGGGTCATTATTATACAGGCACATAGGTAGCATTTAAGGTAACTGATACCTTCCCTTATATGGTAAATCACTGTGACATTAAGGCAGGAATTGTTCTCACGACTAGTGGCGACCATTTGAACTGCATTTAGAACCTAATAAATAACGTTACAGTTACTGAATGTAGTAACCTTCCTAAGAATATATAGGAGCTCAGTTTTACAAAGGAAATAAAATCCAAGCCTTCACGACTGCATAAAACATGCGATACAAATTAAAACAGGAACGTTATAGAGAAGAAAATGAATACGTTAACAGATGGATGAACTGATTTTCCTTACCTTTAACGATGAACGCGTTTCAGTGCACTCATAAACACTAATTAATTAAACCTAGTTAAACGGTAACTTAACTATAAACTCTCACTGATCTTTTAGAACTATAACTTGATAATCTCTCATAGATATCGGAAGGCATGCGTGCACAAGAAGGATTTTTTCAAGACTAAATGGCTAACAACAAACTGGCCCTAACACAATAGCCTCAAACGTATATTTAACTTTGATAAAACAAAACAATAACTTAGCTAACAAAACGTTTTAGCCTTTTGTAGAGAACGCGTTCGCGGAACACTGTTGTTACGAAAAAATAAAAAATAAAACAACGTTTTTGTTAAAAAAACGTAACCCTTACATCGACAAAGAACCATTTTTTGGGCCTCAAAATGGGTTAACTGTGTGACGCAACCTTGAAAGGAAGTGTAATAAAAATTGATATTCAGAAAAAATACTGAGAGCACCTTTCTCTAATATATTGCGAATAATATCGTAAGAATCCCGCAATGTTTGGCCTTGTCCGTACCGATTTTATTGCACCGTAAACCACTAAAAAGTACCTTGTTAGAGTAACATTGACAATGTACAAAGGTGTTACGGACCATTAGGCTTGTTACAAAACAAAGGTACCTAGATAATTACACCTTCGGAGCTTTTTTAGAAGAAAGTCTTTCTCCTATTGTGTAAAATTGTGCAAAATTATTAATTGTCATGAATGTTTTGTCACGCGCAATTTAGCAGGTAATGGCGACATTTCTTCATGCAACAAAGAAATTTTGATTTTTGTGTTACCTACATATTTCAGTTTGTTTCTTACCTTTGCTGTATACAGTGCGTGATTTTGTTATTCTTATTTCCCAGTTATGAAAAAATTTTCAATTAACACCAAATTTTTTTTTCATCATTTCAACATTCCTAGGTAAGTTTTTTCAATAATACATTTTAAATTCATATTCAAACGACGTATTATTTGGGCGGATGTATTAGTCTAAGCTACCATAGAGCTGCCAGTACATAAATCACTGGCAAAATATAGATAGTAGATACATTTGCATATCTAGGAGCGGGCACGTACTGGTCGAAGCCACAAAGCCGCCTAATGGAGCGACAATCGGCGTCACATTTCATAATTATCGCCTATTTTGACTGGACAATATCGGAAGCTTACAGGGCCGCTCTTACTACGGACGGTAGATTAGATACCGTTATTGTCCGTTAGGTACTGTTAGAATGACGGTCGTATTTAAGTATATAGTTTGAGATTGTTATAAGGCTACAATATTAACTGAATACTTTGATTTTATAATTTTCTTTGCATAGGAAATCATATTTATGATTTTTATGAATATGAAAATGTGCTTCCAACCGTAAAAGATGCTGTTTTTCACGCGATGATGAAGGAAATCTTGTGAACAGTCTTCGTATTTCCTATTTTTTTGAGCCGTTGAAATATTTTGGGGGCACATTTACCTATTAAGTGTACATAGTTACTTAAGCCCCATTTACTTATTATGACTTGCATCGTCTAAACACTGATTAGACAATACCCCTTTTATCATTAAATGATAAATAATTTTATTTCTGTAAGTAGGTAGGTTTATACAAACACTTTTACAAGTCAATCATATTTTAAAACTAGATGAGATCGGCGTTTCCGTTCCTCCTATCTGACTACCTACTCTGAGAAGAGAGGCTGAAACAAACTCAGAGAGACTGAGTATCTTTTAAAGTCCAGACATAGTCTTGGTCAGACCATGTGAACACCATGTAGATTGGTGTCTGAAATCGTCTTTTCAGCCAAGAACCACACAGATTGAGGGGTGGCTTCGGCTAATGTTAAATGTGTTAATCACGCGTTATTTTTATGAATGCATTTAATGGAAAATAATGACACGAAAATATTGCACTCACCAAAATTCGAATTATTTTCGACTGAAACAAATCAAAAGCATCTAACCCACCTGCAGCACTTGAAACATCACCGGCCATCATTATCGCGCGTTTGTTCGACGTATCAGGATCACAATGCCGCTGCCAAATGCGACCGGACTTATGATAGGACACTTTTAATGCACCATTCACTGAAGCTAATAGACCGTAATCGGTTATGTTGATGAAATATGGCTTGGACGATAGGTTTCCGGGTTGCTGTGGTACTATAGTTGACGGTTTGATCTGCTTTTGTCAAAGGATGAAGAACTGATATAGGTAGTTTAAAGTTGGCACTTCAAATCGGAGTGATTGTGTAGAAAAAGTGAAAATCAAGGTCGATGTTCTCTGTGCAAAAATCGTCTATTTTCACTCAAAAAATAAGTTTTTCATAAGAAGTGTGTTAATATTATACTCAGCTTCGTCCTCGAGATTAGCATAAACACAATGTAGTAACACGTACGGTGTTGCCTTCGCGCACTGAAAGTTTAAAGCCTTATACCTAAAACTAAAAAAAAATAAGCGTTATTTTGAATATTTTTAGGTGAGGGTAGACGTAACTCCTTTGCTCGATACCCTGTTCTATTGCCCATTTCACAGTTCAGTGCTCTGCTGGAGCGCACATAATTCTCTTAAATTATAAATATAATTATTGTCAGTGTTGTTAAAGTGTTTAAGTGTAATGGGGAAACGCAAAAGTAAACATGATTACGAATATATCACTAAAAAGTTGAAGAAATGGGAGAAGAAACTTCAGCGTGAGACAAGATCGACGTCGAATTCTAGAGGTTAGTCAAGTGTTATATATTACGTAAAATTGAATAATAACGTTGCATAGCTAATCACATCAACATTGTAACGTTGTCTAAAGTTGTTACGGTTAACTTTTGGGGTTAACACTATGGACTTATATAACAAACGTTATAAGTAATTTCTTTTGTTTTATTTCACGTGCAAGGCTAATATTGCGATCAGTTATAAGAACTGTTACCTTGTTAGCATACGTGAAGCTATACGGATGATGCGGGCAGTCTTTGGGATTGTCACTTCATACTAAGCCGCACGCGGTACATATCTATATCTATGGATACACCGGCACACCTGCGGGCGCTTATCTTATGATTTTAAATTCATTATCTATTAGTCCGGTACATTTAATAACAATGACGATTGACTATCTCCATAAATAACGAAAGAAACCTACACATTACAGAGGACACACCCTCTCCGCGATGTCGATACTATGACGAAGAACCTTTTGAGGAAGTTGAGGAATTGGAACCAGAATATCATGATGAACCATCCATGAGCGCTGGGGATCCAGTTCCTTCGATCAGTGCCTTGGACCCAGTTCCCTCAACTAGCTCTACAGAACCGATTCCATCCACAAGTACTTCACAACCACAGGTCCTTTCCTCGGAGACTGAAGCACTTATTGCAACCGACACACCTCCAAGCATCGAGCTGGACTCGAAAGTTTTAGAAATATTTGGAGAGGATCCGTCTGTGGAAAAGATCTACGGCAAAGAAATTCAGACCGACCTAGCTATTCGGCTACAGCATATGGCTACTAAGGGCTTATCCAACGAACTTCGTAAGGAGTTGATAGAAAAATATTTACCTCCTAGTAATTGCAAGCTAATTGACTCGCCGGAACTTAATTTAGAAATAAAAGCTGCGGTATCAGATGTTGTCCTAAAAAGAGATAAGGGTATTGAGATGAAACAAAAACAGTTAGGTTGTGCTATTTCATGCATAAGTAATGCTATTACTGTTATGATTTCTAAAGAGGACAAGGACACGGATTTAATACAAATGATGATGGACACTGTACGCCTTCTTTGTGATAATCAACACTCGGACTCAACACTCCGCCGGAACTTTATTTTACACAATTTAAGAAAGGAGATGAAAGAACAACTACAAAAAACAATGATTGACAAACACCTTTTTGGATCAGACTTAGCTGAAACATTAAAAATTGCGAAGACAATTACAAAAACAGGAGCAGAATTAAAATCAACCGTATCTCGGCCACCCATCAACAAAACGAAGACAGCGCCGCCTCCACCTCAATCCACGTTCCAACAACGGAACAATTTAAACTGGCGGGCTCCTCCCCCGAGTCGCAGGCAAACGGGGACTCAGAGGACGAGGGAGCCTGCACAGAGAAATCCGCCCGCGAACACCTCGCGCGGGTCATATCGAGGTCGGCAGCAGACAACGTCCGCAACACGGGCGGGCTACCGCAGTCGTCGCTAGATGTCACCGGGGTAAGCAATTATGCTGGTAGACTGGCACTTTTTTATGACACCTGGTCAGAACTAACTTCTGATCCGATTGTTCTATCGTGGATTTCTGGTTATAAGATACCGTTTTCAGCTCGTGTTATACAGTACACCATTCCCAATAAAAGAATCCACTCAACATTAGAAAATCAAAATTTCAAAAAATGTATTGACGAATTGATATGCACTGGGGCAATTTCTCATTGCAACCCTTGTGAAGGGCAGTTCCTATCAAGCATATTCTTGATACCTAAGCCGAACGATAATCATAGATTCATACTTAACTTAAAAAATCTTAATCAATTTATAGAAACACAACATTTTAAGCTTGAAGACTTACGCACAGCAATTAAACTGGTATCGGAAAATAATTTTATGGGAACGGTAGACTTAAAAGACGCATATTTTTTAATCAAAATTCATGATAATGATAAAAAATATCTGAGATTCGAATTTGACAATGTTTTGTATGAATTTAATGTGCTACCGTTTGGTCTAAACACGGCACCTTTTGTATTCACTAAGATAATGAAACCGGTTGTCGCGCTGCTCAGATCCTGCGGTTATATATCTAGTATTTATTTAGATGATGTGTTACTCATTGGCAATTCTTACGATGTTTGTTTAGAAAACATTGCTGTAACTCAGCAACTATTATCAGCTTTGGGGTTTATTATAAATAAAAATAAATGCAACTTATCGCCTACGACTTCTTGTAAATATCTTGGTTTTATTATTGATACCAAAAAATTTCAAATCAGTTTACCTACAGAAAAATCAATTAAAATTAAGAATAAATTACTAACCTTTCGAAACATGTCTCGATGTAAAATAAGAGATTATGCAAGTTTGGTGGGCTTATTGTGTTCTGCTTGCCCAGCCGTCGAATACGGATGGCTATACACAAAAGAATTTGAAAGATGCAAATTTTTAAATTTAAGAAAAGATCCATTAAACTACGACAATTATATGAATATACCGTCATACTTATCGTCAGACATTGATTGGTGGCTTAATGCACTAGATAACCCTATTAGTAAAATTAAATATGATGAATACTGCCTAGAAATTTTTAGTGATGCTTCGACTACGGGGTGGGGCGCGGCGTGTGGAAAAGAGACAGCTAGTGGGGCATGGACAGTTAAGGAACGATCACATCATATAAATTATTTAGAAATCGTGGCTGCCTTTTTTGGTTTAAAAATCTTTGCTGTAACTATGAAAAGTTGTCAAATACTACTTCGTATTGACAACACCACAGCCATATCCTACATAAATCGGATGGGAGGCATACAATATCCACATCTAACACGAATAACAAAAGAATTATGGGAATGGTGTCAATCTAGGAATATTATTGTGTATGCATCATACATTCGTTCGGCAGATAATACAATAGCCGACGCGGAATCACGTAGAATTCATCCAGATGTTGAGTGGGAATTGAGTGACTCAGTTTTTTACAATATAACTAACATGTTTGGTTTTCCTGATGTAGACATTTTTGCAAGTCGGGTTAACAAAAAATGTCGTAACTATGTATCCTGGTTCAGAGATCCTGACGCTATGGCCATAAATGCATTTACCTTATCATGGTCACAAATGTATTTTTACGCATTTCCTCCTTTTTCAATGGTCCTAAAAACACTACGAAAAATTGTTAAGGACAAAGCTTTTGGTATTGTAGTGGTCCCTTTATGGCCCACCCAACCTTGGTACCCTCTATTCAGGAAACTGCTTGTATCATCTGTTTTATATTTTGATCCAAATAAACAAACCATTTTATCACCTTCCAGCAACAACAATGCACACCCTCGGTTTACCCTGGCTGCCGGTCTCTTATCCGGGACTCGTTACTGAGAAGAAATGTTCCATCACCTGCAATTGGCATAATGTTGGCTTCCCTCTCCAGTACATCGTTAAAACAATACGACACCTGTCTAAAGAAATGGTATAATTTTTGTTTATTAAAAAATATTGACATTTTCGCGGCATCTATTAATGATGCGATACTATTTCTAACAACATTATTTGATTCAGGTGCCCAATATGGGACTTTAAATAGTTGTCGATCGGCTTTGGCCTTAATTTTGATTGAAAAAGTCAGCGATAGTGAAGTTATAAAACGCTTCTTTAAAGGTGTCTTTAGACTTCGAACACCCTCACCCAAATATAACACAACTTGGGATACGTCTAAAGTCCTGAACGCTTTGTCCTCTTGGTATCCCAATGATAGCTTGGGTTTAAATAAACTTTCACGTAAATTAGTCACTTTGTTGTCCTTGGTAACCGCACACCGAATGCAAACTTTAACCAAAATTCATATAAATAACATTCAAAGTCATGCTGATAAGATCACTATTAAAATACCTGATATGATAAAAACATCCAAGATAGGAACCGTGCAACCAAATCTTATTTTGCCATTTTTCCGCGAAAAACCAGAAATCTGTCCAGTCCTGACCATTTTAGCTTACATAGAATTGACTAGTTCACTTCGTGGTAATACAGATAGTCTATTTATCGGTGTGAGGAAACCACATAAATTAGTTTCGGCACAAACATTGAGTCGGTGGGTTAAGGCTACGCTAGGAGAGTGTGGTATAGATACATCTATCTTTACAGCTCACAGCACCCGACACGCTGCCACATCGAAAGCACACAAATTAGGAATTAACTTAGAAACAATTAGAAAAACCGCAGGATGGAGCGGTTCGTCTCAGGTTTTTATGAAATTTTATAATAGAAATGTACAAATTACAGAGGAAGATGATTTATTTGCAAGATCAGTACTAAATAATTGTAAAAACAATTAAGTAAGTTATTATTATTAAGCTTCATTATAATTTTAGTATTTATGTTACTCATCACTTCTGCCGAAAGACGTCCACTGCCGGCCATAGGCTTTTACGTTAGTGAAGTTCATTTCACCTGAGCTTATTAAAAATCTATTGTAAGCAGAATTATTTATTAGACATTAATCAATTAAATGTGTATTACTTTCTTTCAAATAATCATCATTTGTGATTCTAAAATCATATTAAAATTGGTTGCATTGTTACACAGTGTTTCATTGATATTTCAGTAGCTCTCAAATTCTACATTGTGTTTATGCTAATCTCGAGGACGAAGCTGAGTATAATTTATGATTAAACGAACTTACCTGTACGTGAAGTTCGATCATAATTATACGATGGCTTCGTCCGAAGAGATTAGCAACCCACCCTCCCTTATTTATTTTTCTCCAAAAAGAAATATCCCTTGGCATTCCATGAAATATCAGAAACTGTAATTAAAGATCTAGGCTCTGAACTAAATGAGCAATAGAACAGGGTATCGAGCAAAGGAGTTACGTCTACCCTCACCTAAAAATATTCAAAATAACGCTTATTTTTTTTTAGTTTTAGGTATAAGGCTTTAAACTTTCAGTGCGCGAAGGCAACACCGTACGTGTTACTACATTGTGTTTATGCTAATCTCTTCGGACGAAGCCATCGTATAATTATGATCGAACTTCACGTACAGGTAAGTTCGTTTAATCATAAATTATTAAAACTACAACGCTAAGGGAAAGCTATGGGAAGACCTTTGCCCAGAAGTGGGAAAAACTGTTTAAAAAAAACCGTTGCATTCCAACGTAGGTATGTGACGAAAATGGATATTTATCCAAAATAATATATTTTGTCTAAGATTAAGTAGCTATTTAAAGATACTAAAACATGTAACATCAATATAATCACTTTAATTAAAATCCAATTCCGGCCATTACAGCACTTAGAAGACACAAAATATACATAGATATTCAAATGTACGCTTCGGCATTTCGGGTCGGTTCATTACACTTAATTGTATGGTCATTCGCGGACGCCCATTAGGCCCTGATGGGTGGTCCCAGGCCAAAATAGCTGCACTAATGCCCGGGCAAAAACTTAGGTACCGGTTAGGAAGTATTTAGTTAGTAAAAAATTAAAACACCCTCTTACTACGTCGGGTAAGCGAAGTGGGAGGTTAAATAACAATTAGGATTCGTGTTAGTGTTAGGATGGTTTTCAGTAATTTTAGTGTATATAATAGGCTGTATTTGTTGCATAAACTGACTGAAAATTGCCCTGAAAAAATATGGTGAGGTATAAAAGTTGAAACTACTACTACTTATGTGGCCGGGCCGGGCTCGTTGCTTGCGGAACAAATGGCCAACGGGGCCGAGAGGTTCTGGAGTGAACACCGCGTACTGGAAGACGCTGGATGCGTTGGAAGACATACCACAAGGTGGGCCGATGATCTGGTGAAAGCTGCAGGAATCTGCTGGATGCGAGAAGCACGGAACCGGTTGACTTGACGGTGCTTAGGGGAGGCGTATGTCCAGCAGTGGACGTCTTTCGGCTGAAATGAAGACCACAAATGAAAACCACATTTTCTTTTTACCAAGCCACCCATATATTTCCAGTTGGTTCCTATTACGTAGTCCACACAATGGTTCATAAACATTTCAACTTATACCTACACTTTAAAAGGAAAACAATTTCTCGCTTACTTTGCGTTCAAGCGACTAGGGAAGTATGTGCGCCTGCACATACTTCCCTAAGATATTCCATAATAGATAAGCCTTACAGTAAGTCGCCTTAACGGCTTTTGTTTCCGAGAAAATATACATTTTTCATAAACACCCGAGGGCGGTGTGATGGAAAATTGCCTGTAATACATAAGATACAACGGTCATAATTGTTTGAATTACAATATTAAACGCTGAACAGCGCACGTGTAGGGATAATTGATCCCTTTTAGAGCAATTTACAACAATTTATAAGTATCTGTATTGTAATGGGATCCCGTTGGACCTATTTAGTTGATAGGATGATGCTTTTAGTTCTGCAGGAGTCCAGCCTTAGGCAATTTGAAACTTTAAAGAAAAATCAAAAAAATAATCAAAACGTTTTATTTCACATAAACTTGCAAGGGCACTTATGAAACGTCAGAAGCTAGGTGCACGGTTCCAATTTGTCGCTTCCTATGGAGAAGAGCCTCCACGGTTACTCTTAAAAATAATTGGCTTTTACAATGTTTTCAAATTACAGTGATAATAGGTATGGGAGGACAGTGCAGGCCTGTCAATAAGTCTAAGGCCTTCAACGTTCGCTCATTCACAATATGTAAAAGAATCTACCTAAGTAAAATCAACCGTTTGATGTGAGTTTTGGTCATTTGCTAGCTCATTTCATATTCATTTATTTTATTTTATTCATCATCATTGCTCATAAACGGCGGAGGAAAACATCGTGAGGAGACAGGCACATGCCTGCCTGCACAAGTCTTCGATTTTTGTAACATCGTAGAATCAAAAATCGAATACTTGTGACCTCCACCAACTCGCAGTGGGCCACATGTGGGATGTCTCGCAGGGAGGAAACCTGTGTCTCAGCAGTGAAAACGACAAACGCTGATTGTGTGTGATGTGATTTTTTTACACACTTTTTATTAGCTTCACCTGTATGTTTGTAACCGACTGCTTTTGACTTGATTTTGACCCACTTCAAACGGTCAGATTTTATTTAAAATTTGTAGACTTATCGAAGACCGATGACAATTCAATAATTAAAAAAAAAGATAACTGAAAAATCGCTTTTGTAGTTAGCAGAACTAAAAAATAGAAAATAAATTTTTGATAATAATTGATATTAAAAATACCTCAAAAAGCACCCCACGCTTTTTTGAACTTATTTTCTGCTTTTTTAGTTGTGTTTTTAAAGCGTGCTTTTTAGATTTTTTTTAAATCTATTATTTATTAAAATTGAAAGTAGACATTCACAGTTCTGGCATCTGTCTCAAGTCTCACTATGCCGCAATCTGTGATTATTTGTAACTGCAAAATTCGTTTTTAAATTTGAAACAAGGAGTCTATAAATTAGGGGACTAATTGATGGTCGTCAATTTACATCGCGTCCCCCAGCGTAAGGGTTTCAGCTAAGCAAATTGCAGTGGATAAGGTCATGCAATCAGTTTTGATCATGCAATCAAACATTTGTGTAAAAGAAAATGGACTTATGGCCGATTCCTATAATTTACTGACCATTTTTGGTTAAAATGAACACTATTGTATCTTCACCAATAATGAAGCAAAGACCTCATAGTTTTGCATAGTAGACTCACCCATATGGAATGTAGGTACCACAGGTAAAATTAGCTTACGAATTTGCCCATTTTGGCAACAAAAAATGCTACCATTGGTAAGCAAAACGATAAGATACATGATAACTAATCAACTTTTATAGTATGTCTTGTTTTGCGAATAATCACATTTTTCTTTTCTGTATAGCAAATACACGTCTTATCATAAAAAGCCATACTCATTCGGAAAAATTCTGGCCATTCACACTCCATTTACTCTACCAGACTTTAAAAACCTAGATAACAATATAATCGTCAGGTGCCGAGTCAGTGAATCACGTCATGTCCTTCCCTACCAGTCAAGGTGCATTCAAGAGACATGACCACTTGACCAGCCCACTGCCACTTTACACCGGCCTTCTTAACAAGCTTGAATTTATTCGTCAAGTGAAATTACTACCAAGATCACAGAATATGGCAAATTGCTACAATCTCAAGTGGCACGAGTGTAGGGACAATACATATTAATTCCGTGTTAGGAGTTACTTAGTAATTAATACTGATAATTTCGTAGAAGCTAGTGTTGTAAATCAGCCATACACAGATAGCGTTTGGTAAATAATATCGTTTGCGTGTTCACGAATCGTATCACACGATGTATCGGCGTTCACACTGTAAGCTATTGTTTTGTTACTAAAACCAATCGGGAGTTTATTTACAAACGTACAAGCGCAACGGAGGCGAAATTAAAACCTGCTATGGTATCACAATTGGCAATAACCAATCTCTTATCCATACATATCTCTATAGACCTTTTAACATAAACGAAGCGCGGCCGCGGGCGGCGAACTAATCTCCATAACTTTAATCCTTTAACCCTCGCAGTACCAGGAATCCAATCAAACAGTACAAGCACCCCCGCCCCCCTCGCACACCCAGCATCACCCCCTGCGTCCCCCACCGCGCCCCTCCCGCGTCTCGCCTACGCAGCCTGTCCCGAGTAATTATCAAAGCTTTAATGACGTCATAAATCGAGTGTATAATCTAATCTGGAAAAGCCCCGGGCTCCAGCGCGCGGCTTAATGGTGTGAAAGCTACCTTATCTCCCGCCATGTGTGAATAGAGCTTTATACGCGGCCGCCTGAAAGCTCGCGCCGGGAAACTTTGGAAAAATATGTCGTAGAACATTCGAGATAAGAATGTGGGACGTGGAACGCTTTCAAGTTTAATAGAAAATCGAACATTATCGTAAAGGAGATGTCTTTGCTAACAAATTCTTTGGAAGTGTATCTTGTACAGTACTTACGTAGTAGTTAAGTACGGACGGTAAGAGGATTATAATGCTACGCACACACTATTGTACGACATGACAACACTATTAATTTCACTGTTAGGTGCTGAACATCAAATTCGTTGGACGATTAAGTTATTAACGTCTTGAAACAACGACTTGCATCACTGAAGAAAAGTTCTGTTAGAAATGTTGAAAATGTGGTTTTTATAACTGTCTGTTTTATCGAAAACAATGAAACACACGTAAAACAACTAATTGCGCAAATCTAATTATAAATTCATCACGACTTTGAAATAAGTTTTAATTGACTTTCCTTTTCGTGACGAGGTTTTTTCAGAAAGTAAAGTTTTTGTAAAGTTTTATGATTTTGACCCAAATTAAACGTTTAACGATTCACTTTAACACTTCCTAACGATATCCTCGTGGTGTTGCATCGCGATTTCATAGCAAAAGGTCAATCTCTCTGTATCAAATCGTTGATTGCACATAATAGTCGGGGCCAGACTGTGAGTGCCGCCGGTGTTCCGACACTATTATTGAATTACACGCCAAATTCAATCTAACGCCTTTGTAAGGCTGAATTATAAAACTGCGTACAGTTTTATAGCCTTCGATTCGATACACAGCCACAGACTAACCATAAACGCTCAACTCAATTCAACCTACTGCAAGATTCTCAATTTAAATGTCAAGATTTTTTTTTGTCTCTCACCTTCGACGGAATGGGAATCTCCGGTACGATTTGTTTAATACCGTTTATGCGACGGTTCGATTTTAACTAGGCATCGATTGCGATGAATCGATTTGTTGTTTCTCACGTTTTTGTTTCGTTAACCTTTCGTGTAATTGATTTATTATCTGTAATAGTTTTTATATCTGATTTTTGAAATCGATTTCTGCGGTAGATCACGGATTTTTAAGCCGGAATACATATTTGTGAAATTTTTGGGCTATTAAAATAAGTCTAGAAAAATCTTTCTTTAATACGTCGTGCACGTTTTATGGCACAGCTTCGGGGCAAAATTTGGAATTGCTACTTGAAAAGAAATCGGTGTACAAAAAATTATAAGCTGCGAAATAACGATAAAAGTTAATGAGAGCCGTTGGTATAATTTTATTTGTTCGACGGATTTTCCACTATCAACCGCATACGCCTTAATAATCTATGCTCATAAGCACACCATACAGCCATTATCCTAAAATTCGTCTCTCGCAGAGATCCCCCGCATCGCTGCTTAATGAACGAATAAATAAATTGGGCCCTTCTTGTAAACAGCCAACGTGATACTCTTAAGGGCCCCACTGTACGGGGTAAGTGGATTTCTGTGTTGTACCGAATCTGTATGTACTATGTGTGTACATAATGTGGGCTCTGCGAAATTGTTTGCTGCAAAATTTCGAGTTTTATTCCGATATACATTGCGCTGTATCTTCTTAACGTGATCGCTTCTTTTACCGAGCATCGACGAGAAAGTTCAATGGATTATAAAATAAATGGTAAATAATGCTGCTGTAAAAGCCGTTGTTGTATACTAGGCTTGGGCATAAATCTATTCATGTTTGGGCATAGTGCGTGCACTATTGGAGGGAAACTAACTAATAAGTCACGTAAAGGAATTAACTGCGGGGAAAATGAACCCGCTCGTGCGTAAAGCGGTTGTTAAATTTAGTCAAATAATTTATTAAACAATCATAAATATATCTGATGTTGTGTCGATAAGGGTTTTTAATCGGTTTATGTTTTTAGAATAATGTTTAATGGGTACGGAAGGCTCAGTGCTTGTAAAATATTATTGGGGATGTTGAAAAATGTGTAGCATGTGAATGTAAAATATGAAGGAAATGTATGTATGGTGGAGGCACGCAGTTAAATAGTATTTTGGGGGAAACTGTACTTAAGGTTAATCTAGTCGACATTTTTTCCATACAAACTTCGGGGGTGCGAATGATGTGAATCAAAAATTAAACATGGTACGGTTCTGTCTTATTATTAATATTGTCTGGTCGGAAACAGAATACTAAAATAAAAAGCTATTCAAAAGTTATGAGCCAACAAAGATTCGTTTTTCTTGCTAATTTGACCAAATTTGGGCGTGTAAGTAATAAAAGTAGTGTAAAATCTCCAAAAACAAAGCCCAAATATCGAATAGTTCAATAAACTTTATTGGTAAGTGATTTATGCCGTGGTCTTTTCATAAAACCTGATCTTCTGAAGGACTTTTCTAAATCTTTTACGCGCCTGTTTTACTATAAATGATCCTGCATGTCACTCAATAACGTTGTGCGTGTAGACTAGCATCTAACTGCTCATCACTGATACTACCTCTGTCGGACACGATGCCTGGTAAGACAGCGTGCTTTTAGCCAGGCCCACCAGTGAGTTCGAGCCCGCGACTAGACTCCCCTTAAACTTCAATGTGACTTCGCAAGTATAATGTGACATATTATACCTACTTGCATAGTCATTGTGTGTTAACATACATAATCAGCTTTTAATGTTTACACTGTGGGCTCCGGGTTCCTCTCTTCGAGAGGGAGTGGGTTGTAATCTACCACATAGACCCAGTGCTGTTGGTAGATGTCACATATCTTCGAATTTTCGTTTCTAGGACATGCCGGTTTTTCCTCACGGTGTCTTCCTTCGTCATTTTGAGAGCAGTAGTGATACAATTATTAACAGAAAGTGAAGCGCCACTGTGGGTTCAAACCTACGACTTACGCCTAAATCACGGCTGTTACCACAGGGCCACGACTGCTCAACCTGGCATGTATGTGTAACCTTTTATTAAATAAATAAAAAGCAATTTCTCAACACTCATAAAGTAACTCAATTACAACTGGCCAAAAAGAAAATAAAACACAATTTATCATAAAAAAAACCATTAAATTAATTACAAGCAACACACTACATCGACAACATGACTTAAACAGCATTTCGCCTCCGAAAACGCTTATCCGTTTTGCTGTCCATACATTACTGTGAATTATGATTTTGTGCGTCGTATTTAATATCGTAGGCCACAAATAACTGCGATAACGCACACTGTGCTGACTTACCTTAAAACGTTGAGAAGCAAAGTGTTGTTCAAGGCTGCTTGGTGGTTATATTCGTCTCCCGTTTGCTGGCGGTGTTCCGTGTTCAATGTTTTGACATTGACTCTGCTCATCTCCTGCAAGAGTTGTGTGAGCATGGCCTTAATAATGTTTAGGGTTCCTTTTTATTTTAGGTACAGAATATTGTTTTGGCAGGAATGGCTCACGCAGACCAGCGAGTCGCGACAGCGCAACGCGACTCTAGTAGATCAATTTCCATGAAGTTTTCATAGAATTTGTTTTTAGTTGAATCGCGTCACGCCTGTCTGCGGGAGCCTAAATACTGCGATGCAATGCTATGATGTCATGGCATTGTCATACTGCCATACTTAATTCCATAATATCTATCCATCAATACGAGTATAGATTTGATGGAATTAAGGATTTGATTTTTATGGATGTCTAAGAATACCAATTTACTTCTTTATATCTTCCATCATACATATCAACCATCCTATCAAATAAATTATATCTACATTGAAGACATAAGTCCTTCCCTAAACTATCGGTCAGTAAATAAACAAGAGTACTTGAGTACACCGAAACATGATAATGCAATAGTAGGGGTCACTGTCTTAATGGAACCCAAAGCTTAGATTACGTACCCAATATAAACAAGGCTTGGTTACCGAGATAACGTGAGCCACGGTATTTAGTCATCTATTTAAAGAAAGAACACCATTAATTTCGGTTGGGCATTATTTACTGAGCTAAGTAGGCACGAAACGGGTTCCTTGTAACACGATAAATCCGGTCGAAAGCCCCGAATAAATCTCATTGGTACGCGATAAGAATCAATGTCTCACGCGACGTATTTATTTATTTATTATTTAAACCTTAGCATATAATACGGAACCCGGAAGAGTGGGTGTCGACGAACTTGATATTTTCGATGCTTTCTCTTTTCAAAAATAAATCGACGCGCCCCCAGTTTTCTCTGATTATGAAGAGAATCGAGTTTCTCGATTCTCGAATATCGAATGCTGCATCGATTTCGTGACGACACCAGTGAAAACGGAGGTAAGAGCACGTCGTGTATTTATTGGACGTGAAAATTATCGCTTCAGTCTTACATACGCGTAAATCTGATTTATCGTGAGTTATCTTAACTACGGTTGACGTGACTTACGGCGAGTCCACATATAAAACGCGAAATGTCCTCCCTCAGAGGTTCAAGACGAAAATATAGTAGCCATGAAATTACGTATGAGTAATCTGCGCAATCGAAACGGTATAAGTCCGTTTGTCACTAAGATATTTATCGAGAAATTTACGAGTATGTACAAAATTTTGCAATGGCTAACGAGGAGTACAGTTTAATTTTTTAATAATAATTGTTATTATTTTCACGTTGATTTCCAACTACAAAAAATAACCTGCTTTTCAATCTATACATGATTTAAAATTTACCTACCTGCACGGAAATCATGCCACATGCTACAGGGATAGTATAATATAACACCACAACACACACGAGACATTAATGTCAGCTTCAACCCACGGGTATTTATTGTCAGGCCTGGGTCCAGGTGTTGCTAAAGTACTAATTATAACTCTAACAGCGCTGACACTACACCAGGTACGTACGTTTCTATAACGTACGAGTATGTAGAGTGACCTATTTTAGTCTTAGCGTATAAGAACCGTAGGTAAAATAAAAAGGGGAAGTCAAAAATAGCTAAATATGAACTGGTAAAGACCGTGACAATGACTTATCATTTAAGTCATAATCCTCATGATAGCTAGACGTTTTGGTGATCGCAAAATCTTAGATAGAAGGGGAGCAAGAAGCATCCGCGACTTCGCAAGTGACTTTGGCGGCCAAATGCAGGTAGGTACAGTCATCAAAAATAACAAGTAACCAGGGTCGTCGGTTATAGTTAAAGTTTAGTACCGTAGTAATCGATGGATGTTATAGAATTTTTGTAATTTTTTTAATAGAGAAAAAACATAATTTATCAACTTTAATTTAATTCGAAACCATTTCTCTTTTGGTGACCGTCGGTTCGGCCTGGGTAGTTATTATAGCCCCACTAACTGACTAATATTTTAACTTTGATTTACGCTATTACGGTACAAATATAGAATAATAGCACATATTTATGTATTTTCAACCCGTATGCTAATACCTAATTACGTGTTACTTTAGGTACCTATTAATTCAAACATAAAACACTTTTTAATGAAAAATACAAAAAAGAAGAAGAGCTTATACTTACAGGTAGGTATTGCTTATTTCAACAAAAATCTTCCAGCAGATCGGCGACAGGAGAGTAGGATGAGAAACGTAGACACTGTGTGTAAAAAGACAAGATGTGAATACGTAAAGGTAAACTATATTATTAACATAAATAATTTTCTTGAAATTTTAGAAATCATCACTTCAATCTCTTGCTTCAGCAATAGTAGGAAGATTTTAGAACATTATATCTATAGGTACTCAATTTTCTTTCAACAAAACTATTTTAATATATATAAAATGATAAACGTCCAAACTAAGTGACTAAATCAAAATATATTTGAGTGAGAGCCCATAATCTAGACTAATACGGGCTATAAAGACAGTTTATGTGTTTGTTTCTTTGTTCCTCGATCTAATCCGAGGAAGTAGTTACTTTAACCGACTTTTGTTTGTTATATATTTTATGCGAGAAGTTGGTTTAAGTTGGTGACAAATGTTGGTGAAAAAATAAAACAGCGGAAGCACTGAAATAAACTGTCTTTTGAGCAGTGTAGTTTAACACCGGCGATTGGGCTAGTTGATTTCGGAATGAAACTAATGAAAATATATTTCCATAGCAGTAATTAGTAAAAGTGATATCCTAGGAAGATTTATAAATCTTCGATAGATTTATAAGTTCACACTTTTAGTTCGAAAACTAGATAATAAAAACTATCCAAGGTATAAAATTCGAATCTTGGTGGGTCCCCAATAGTATAAAAAATAAAAGAACCAGTCGGGTAATTGCGTAACAATAACATGCACGCATATATATCATCACCCTTTTTACCACTTACTTATCTTTTTGTTTGATTGTTTTTAATCTGTGTTCATATAGATCTGATGATGCGTTTCGGAGACAGGCAACGGAAACTCTTAAAAAAATTAAAACAAACAAACCGCGATTGCTGCTATCGCATAAATATGTGTTGTTTTGACTCCAAGGATGATGATATTTCGAATTGTGTGGGGTAGGTACTTTAACTAAAAAGTGAAAAATAAAAAAACTTAAAAAAAACCACTTGTTTTTATTAAAGTGTAAAATAACTTTCATTTCGGAAGGCAGTGACAAAAATTAAATAAGTACATATTCAAAGTCACTTTTTAGTGTATTTTTGGATGTCGGTTGTTTTTTGTTGTTCTTTTATCATTGATTTTTATGTTATTTCCTATTTCTTCACATTTACTAAATAACGAATAATGTTTGCATACCATGTGATCTGCTATACAGGTATTCCTAGTGCAGACACCAGTCTCTCACAAACTAGTGTCACTTAATTTTTGCGCTTTTAAACGCTTGTTTATGAAGAGAAAATAAAATTATTTGAATTTTAATTTAACACACTAACAGTAGGAATACCTTTCATATTGACAGTTCAACAACAATTATTACGATAATAACGTTATTGAGATATTTTTTTTTTTCGAATTATAAATCGATGGATTAGCAATTTTCATCAAAGTTATTCGGATTGTGATTAATAGTGTGTTACGCAAGAAACCCAGGTTTATTCCAAATTTAATCACAACATAAATTATTTGAATAACATCACTAATTTAAAGTTGCCATAATATAAATCAGTATTGTAACAAAATGAAGTAGCCACAAAATCGTTTTATGTCCCACTGTACATTACGAACTCGACATTCGGCGATGAACCCGTGGAAACCGGAACTACTACAAGGGATCCGTAGTATAGAAGTGGACAAAAGTTTTCAAAAATATTGTTGGTATAAATTGTATTTATATCAGAAAAAATATCACAATAGAAACTAGGTTAATATTTTGCCGTGACCCCTAAAATAACAATGGAGGCCTTTAAATTCTAAATTATGTATGTTTTGATTATGATAACCAATTCTATGTTCACTGTCAAGACAGTAAAAAATACTTTAAACAAAACAATTTACTAAAGCAGTTCTATTGTAGGTATGAAAACTCAGATTGATATTAGAAAGAGATAAAAATACAGAACTTTAGTATGCAAGAGGAGTAGGTTAATAAATTATGTGGAGTGACAGTTCGTGTGTGAGCGAGACAGACATAAGTACAAGCAGTGTAGGAAGATTTTGGGCGAAGTATTCTTTTTATTTACACATCGATAGATTACTACAATCAGGATTGACATGTACAAATTATAAGGTGTTAGAGAATACAACGCTATCGATTAGGTATTGAAGAATGAGGGGGTAGGTACACCAAAAATATCCACCAATCGTGAAACAGCACTCAGTGACGTCATTCTACACTGCTTGTGGTCACGTTTAAGTGGTTTATTTTTACCCGCGACTTTTGATTTATACTCAACAAACACGATTTAAGAGAATACAACGAATATTATTTTCGAACATTTCCCAATGTAAAAATTAACGAATTGTCAATAAATTACCTGTGCTTTTAACATGGAAACGTTTATAAATAAAACGGTAATTTAATCATTTTAAACGTGCTTTAGGAAAACTTGCTCAGAAATGAATTGTGGAACATATTTTTTCATTTATTGACAAGTTTCAATAAATTGCCATTGCAGTTTGTTATTTGCAACATGCAATAGAAACCATGGCTGGCTTGTGCCTGAATTATAAATAATATTTCTGTAATATAACCTCATATAAATCGTGGTTATAGATTTGCGCTATTTCCCTTGGGATCGATATTCTTTGATTAGCGTTTTGCATAAAATCTGCAATAGGTACCTATTGTAAAACTATAATTTTTCGGTTAAAATAGATAATGAATGAATTAATGAAATTCCTACCTTACTTTCATTATAGGTATGTAAAAAATTGTGTAAATTCCTTGGTTATCTTTTGACTAACGCGTTTTTAATTTACCCATGTACTAAAATAAATCCTACCTGACCGACAGCATAAAAATTATTATTTGCAGCCAGTATATTTAAAAATGGAACACACAATTTATATTACGTACGTTTGAAAATTCCACTCAAAATTCTAATTTCGAATACTACCCGTATTACGTAAGCCGTGTGTTGTCGAGTGTACTCTGTTTCATAACCGAAATGGCGTTCAACGACCCCAACCGGGGAGTGTGTCGGTTGGTCGAGGCCACTGGGAGCGTTTATCATAGCGATATAGTTCATAAAACTTATTATTTGTTGTTAACATTACTACGACCCGAAGATATCTTCGGACAAAGATTTTTTGTCGAAGTAAGTTGTTGTTATTTTATTGGTGTTGTTACCTAAATTACTAGGGAATAAGGCATTTAGCTTGATTAATTAACTTAGAATGGCCTTTAGTTTGCTTGTCGCGGATATTATTTTAATTATTAGTTATTGAAACTTAACTCATTAAATTTCCTAAGCATCAATTTTGTGTTAACTGTAAAGAAATTCAAAAGAGCATAAACAACCCAGTTTTAATATTATCCGTTTTTCAGTGAGGCATTAGCATAAATAATGTAAATTAATTCAAGTAAAAACTATCAAAAGCACCACCACATTCCTTAAGCATTTCATTCCGTGCAAATTTTCATTCATGCGATCAATAAGACTATCAAAATGCTAATAAACATTCACTCAATAGTGTCTAACTTCTTAGTGAACGAATTTTCCTCCGATTTCAATCAGTGGGAACGTTTGCTTTGGTAAACAGTTTTGACTCACTGAGGCAATTCACTGCTCCACTAGACTCGCACTTACACACACGCAAGCTGAATGTGTTATTCTGATGAACCAATTTTAAACGTTGCCGGATTAGAAATAAAGATAGTTATTGCTTGATGATAATGAAGCACAGTGGTTACCATGTGCGGGGGTACATACATCGCGTGTCACAATTTAAACGAAGACATTCCATATTCTTTATTTGGCTATATATTTTTTTAATGTCGCCAGTGTTGGATACTTGGCCTGTTGCCATTATGACGGTGCGTGAGGTGAGATGCACGCGGGGAAGGGAATGGGCGTCACGAATGGAAATCAATACTAACTGCACACTACTCCACTGCTGCATTGCTCCAATATAAATCAGCCCCTTTGCCTGGCACCCCGTTGCTTGGCAAACTTGCGTCTATTCAAATTTAAGTTTTATTTCTTGGGGTAAAGACTCAATCTTGAACGTCGTTTTTCCAAGAACGGACGCGAATCTATTAGAAATAATGTCGCCTAAAGTATTCTTTGACATTTTTGTATGGATATTTATTGGGATTTTGGTTTATTGCACCTACGTTTAGGACAGTATGTAGGTATGCTGAAATTCATAGTACCTACGTTATTTAAAATTGGAATGAGTTTTTCTCTGTAAACCGCGTTGTTGTTGGTACAAACGAGATAAATAACAAACCGCAACATCTGCTAATGCAAGTTTTCCAGCTGCACCTTGTTATTGATAACCACTCGCTCCCAAGGAGTATTTATTGCATTTTCGTTGTCTGCGTTTCATACGTCGTAAACATCGACGTTACAGTCTTAAAAATGGTGTGGTCTGTCTTGTTAAAGGCTTGTGCTTATTTTTTTGTAATTTATAAATATGTAATTGAGCGTGTGGTCTCTGACTCATGATAAAGCATACTTATGGTACTGTGCTTTTCCGTTCTTCGCATTGAAAATAATAAAACAAGAAGAGCAGAAAAAAAAAACAGAATGAAAAGGTCAGGTCTCCGAAAAACATTATTATGCCTTATTAGAAGACTAATTTATGACTATTTTCCCAAAAACAAAAGTTTTCAAGTTTTAATTTCTACCGGAAAAGCTCACCACATCGATTCTGAAAGCTCGAAGACAAACATACTGACCCTAAAAAGATCTAGATCACCAAGAAAATCTCATCCAGCTATTGAGTATAGCTTAATAAGCATAATCATATTATAATAAGTATAATAACTCCGTCTTTGCACGGTATTTTTTGACTTGTGCATTAAGTTTTAATAAATAAATAAATAATCAGGCCATAGGAAATGTTCCCTGAAACGGAGTGGGCCGTAATCTACCACGCGTGCCCAGTGCGGGTTGGTAGATGTCACATGTATTCGAATTTTTGGTTCTAGAACATGCCGGTTTCCTCACGATGTTTTCCTTCACCGTTTGAGAGCAGTGGTTTTTTTTTTTTTTTTTTTGATTTTGGCTTCACACGGTTTGTGCATTTAGCCAGTGTCAAGTAATTTTTCTTTTAGATCAAGTAAATGGCCCGATATCGGGCACGAAGTTACAAAACAGTCATAGTCGTCTTTAGTCAGTCAAGTCAGAGTTATTGTAAAGCGGTAGTAACTTTACAACAACCTAATAGGAGTTTTTGGGGGGAACAAGAAAAGTCCACGTTAGTCACTTATTTTCACCTTCACTACACTTGTGCACTCACACGTAACTAAATTGAATAATTCACTATCAAAATTATACAATTTAATTCGCTATTTCACTAAATTCCATGAAAATGAAAATTCGTGCGACATGTTCCAACGCGATCCCGCCAAAAAACTCGAGAGCAGTGGTTATTAAATAATAAACAGAAAGTGAAGAACTCGTAAGCCGCGGCCGATTCCACCATCCGCTCAAAACTTACCTACTTAAACTGTCTTCAATTCTTCACAAGCGCTTTCCCTAAAGATTGAACACTTATCTTCAGTAAACAGATACTTATAACAATATACTTTCCGATGTACCTTAGTATCTAACTCGGTGTAGGGTTACCCGGCCTAGTACACACAGTGGGACAGATAAGGAACAAGTCCCGCTCACGGCGAGTCTTAACTCTCCTCTCCTTTATTTATTACGCGCTACGTGCCCGAAGCGAGCGATCCTTATACCAACACATTTCTACTATCTGCCAACTAATTGCCAAGCGATTTCCAATCTTAATCCTCTGCAACTAGCAATAGGAGCTAAGTTTCGAAGAGCAAAATTAAACTTGCTAAGTAGTTCTAATTGATAACGCGCACTGTATCTGGTATTGTCATGATTTAAAAGCGTCTTTGGAATTCGATTCGCGATTTATTTGCGGACCGTGGTGTACATTCTGTACTAAGCTTTATTTACTACGCTTAGTACAATGATGACGTATGTTTACTGGGTGTATTTGATTTGTTGGGCTTTTGCCGCCTATATTAATCATTTGCTGATTGATTAAGTGCCTGTAATATATGATAGTGTAAATAAATTGAGGTATACAGCATGGAATACATTTGTAAGTAATATAATTTCTAATCTAAAACAAAGAACGTTGATTTATCGTTATTATTATCGGTTCGTAAATAACTGGCGTGTATACAAGTTGATACATACGAGCTCTTAGGTACCTACATCAGTAATTTATACCTAAACATAATGCATTTAATGCAATACATAATGGTTTCTAGTACTTACGTTCTACATAGTGTATCTTTACAATAAAAATTGGTAACTATTAAGGTGTGCAGTATTAAAATGACTTTTGCTGAGCCTATTTTCCGATTGTAAATAGATCTTAGTAAATTCTGAAAAGCCTAGAATCTAGAAACACTTGCCCTAAAATCATGCGCATCCTACATTTCTCTTTCCAACTACGGGGTCCACATCCACTCGCAAATATAAAGACAGGCAGCGCTCACAGATAATTTATTTACGTTCCTAACAGCCGCCATATTTAAAATTCATACCATGCAAATTAGTCAAGTCCGATGCTAAAGCAATTACCCAAACTTTGGGCCGTAAATCGAAAAATGTTTTATGTGCCAGCAACAAGTTAAGAAATAAATAAAACTGGAATCGCCGGTTTAAACTTACCTGGTGCTTGCATCTCTTTCTTTCCGTACACATTTTGCGTGAGAGCGAAAGAGATGAGAAACAAGACGAATTACCCGTTCGGAAACCAGTTTATCATCGGGATCCGAATTTGTCGTTTTTTTGCGAACGTGGTAGGCGTCGATGGCTGCGCTTATTATTTTCTTCGAATTTTGACGACCCGGAATTTATGCGCTTCGGTTTCATACCTACTTATAAGAATTACCTGCTTGATATTAGTATTATTAACGGTGATTTTTTGATTTTACAAAATTACGGAGTGATGTCTTCGAGATGGTATACATTTTGGTGGCACTAATTTTCCGTTGATTCAAAATCAAAAGTCATTCATTCAAAATAAGGCGAGAGTCAGCGCTTTTTAGCGTCAAAATTACATAAGACAGTCCCTCAAAACGCCCGTCCTTCACCACTTCCTAGTGCTTTAGCTGGGAAGAAGAAGTGGCGCTACAAACTCCCCAGCAGCACAGCTGTCTGTTAAGTTAGAAGAACTTGATTCTATACGTAAGTAATTAATATGACGAAACACTAAACATTACAAAAAAAAAAAACCTTATATCAGCTAGCACACGCCTACTTATATTGTTTTTGATTGTAAAGTACAACCTAATTTCAATGCTCGGCACCTAAATTCTTTTATCTCTGAAACATTTTCTTAAATCTGATGCACCCGTCTGAAAACTCAAGCTAGGGAACTATGCTTAACTTTAAAAGCGACGAAGATTAAACAGTTGGTTGGTAAAGTTTTAAAATAATGGAGTTGGCGTGGCTGTTGGAGCATAGCGTGCCATCAGGCGGCTACTTGGTGCTATAAAGCAGGCGCGAGTGCGATTTACAATCGTTCAAAAGTTAGCCCGCGCGCGCGCTCCGAACAAATTAGGGCTTTTTAATAAACGCCTACGGAGCTACGCTGTTGAATTAAAAAGCTGTGGAATGAGTTTGTTTTTATTTGGAGTTTACGTACGTTTTTGAACTGTGTTTTTAGTGTGATTGTGTTTGACGCCTTCTTTTTCTAAATAAGTTGTCTGTTTTCCCACTTTTTGTACAACTATCAAGTTTAAGCACTGTCACCTGTGCATTAAATGCTCTTATGACTGCGTCAGTGAGAGGAGTTAGCGTAGCTGAGTTTTGAGCCAAAGATGTTTTAACTTTTTGTCATCGATAAGCTGAGAAGAAGAAGAACATTAAGTTTACGATTTCGCAACTCAAAGTATTTATTTCAAAGTAGCTGTTGGCAGCGGCTTCGCCCGCGTGTTGTTCGAAAATTATCCCACGGAAACGTACTACAAGGATAAAAAGTGTCCTATATGTTAATCCAGGTTATAACCTATCTGTGTGTCAAATTTAATTCAAATCCATTCAGTAGTTTTTGCTTGAAAGAGTAACAAACATCCATACATACGAACTTTCGCGTTTATAATATTAGTAAGGAAGTAAGGATATCAGTAAAGATAAGTAGGAGTACGTTACGTTGTTAAAGCATGGCGCTTATTTGATTTATTTTTATTTTTATTTTATTATTTGAAAAGAGTGATATGATAAATAGAGTACTTAAAACCCCTTGCATATGTATCTTTGTAAATATTTAAAGTGGCAAAATGATTGATTTAGGTCAAAACCACTTTCCCCAAGGATTCTGTAAAACAATACCTTCACGAAAACCCTCAGGCTACCCATAGTTTTACTGTACAATGAAAATTAATGGTAAGTAGCTCGCATGCCTTGAACTTTAACTCAGATTACCGATGTACAGACAAGTGGGTGCTTCGTTAATGTATGTCCAATCAGCGGTAACAAGATAAGTAGCCATTATTCTGAACAGGCTTTCTCTTATTATACACCTACTGAGCTCGAGGTTCCCAGGAAAGGGTTTAACTTTAGATGGTTAAGTTAACATGATAAGGATTATTAAGGACTAGTTTTTCCCAGCGGCTTCGCCCTCGTGGCGTTCTAAAATATACCCCGGGAACCTACTGTCAGGATAGCAAATATCCTATGTGTTAATCCAGGTTACAACCTATCTGTGTTCCAAATTTTGTCCATTGTGGCATTTAAGTTGAACTGGGCCTTTTTAGCGCAGCCGTGAAGCACACTTTGACGTTAGTTTCTGACAGCGCACTTAACAATTTTTGTTAGTTTTTTATCTTTTTTTTAATTTTTTTGCTTTTTAGTCGGTGCTAAATGAATATATTTTTTTCTTTCTTTCTTTCTTTTCTTTCATTCAAATCAGTTCTGCCGTTTTTGCGTGATTGAGTAACAAACATCTAAACATCCAAACATACAAACTATCACATTTATAATGTACCATTACCATTATTTACTTTTTTTACATTTATATTTATTGATTGAATCAGGTCTTTTAATTAGTACAGAAATGAGAATGCAGGCTTGAAGTTTTTAAAAGGAAACTTTTGGAAAATAGTAGTCATGTAGAATCACTCTTCTCCATACGTAACTACCCTTTGGAAATAGCAAATAGAATCAATTCTTTTTTTCTTGTAATTTTTGACGTTCAAAAGTGCTTTTTGAAACAAATGTTTTGACATAGACTTTGAATTTGCTCCTATTCCCTTATGTTTTCAAGGTGCAAAAGTTGCAAAGTTTCCGTTTAAAAAGTAAAATTAGTAACCGTATCAGCAGCAATTGTAGAAATAAAATACACATTTCGTAGATAATATCAAAATAATAGAACCGATAAGAACCAATTAGCTTCACAAACGGTATATAAAATACCTACTTTACAAAGTCTTTAAGCCGATGCGATATCCCAAAAAACTAAAAATTCTACGCCATACATAACTTGGTTACAATGCCGACACGTTACACGGCCCAATAAATTCTATGTTTTTGCAACAATTTACAGGACTCCATGTGCCACCAGCTGCTGGAAAATTAGCCAATTAATATGGCAGACGTGACTTCCGATGACAGTAAATAAAAAGCATTCGAAATATCCAGACGTCTTCCAGAATTTATGGTCTTGTTGATATTGAACTTTGCAGGCAAGGATAACTCCTTCAGTACGGGCTATGTACCGTTTTTTGCCACACTGTAAATTAAAAAGGAGCTATAATTTATGACACTTAGGTGTTAATATTATTATCAGCCATTTGTGTCCCACTGTAGGGCAAAAGCCTGGATTCCAGCCCTTCACTTATTTTTGTCTATTGCTATATATGGCCAGTATTTAAGAAAAGTCGATTTCGTCCCAATTTTTCCTCCAACAGACTTAGCACGAGCACCGATTTGTCGACGGAAGAATAGACATGACTATTAACTAAATGATGTATGTACAATAGGAGAAGATAGCTATGTTTTACTATTAGTTATCACAGTTTTGCGTTCTAAACGAATCATGATTTTGTAGATAATTGCACATACTTTGTGGCCATCGAGTAGAAAGTCTGTGGTCAGTGTGATTTTGATAGTTTGGGAAGAAATATTCTTCTGAAATAGTCAACATTTAGAAGGACCTAGACAAATATCGTTAGAAACGAAAGACAAAATGACAGATTGTAGAAGGACATTTACGGTGCGATGTCAGAAATGGAGAAACGAAGTATCACTTTGTATTGAAAAAGCACGTTCTATTCTTCGTAGAAATAGAAAACGTCATGGGCCTGCTTATAAATCACGATAGCTAAAAAAACTTTTGAAATTAAGACTTTAGCTAATCTTACATGCATATCGACAAAATATGTTTTGTTCTGCAAAAGTAGAATCTTAGTGGTTATGGGTACTTATTTGTTTTTTGACGTTTGTCGCTATGGAATTGCTTTTGACATGTAGGATTTTACATTTAGGCAAAACAAAGTGGGTACAAAAGCAAAAATGTATACAAAAACATACCTCGTATCAATAACTTCAGCGGATGTCCTTACTCGCGTTACCTATAAATAAAATAAAAACAAGGTAAGCAAATAAATGGCGAACAGTAAACATTAATTTATTTAATTTTCTAACAATCCATGTTACTTTGTACTGCAGCAAAACATTTGACCTGGAAATCGAAGCTTTAATTCTTGAACGTCAACCGATAAAGTTTAGACGCCAAATCGGGAAATCTATTGATAACAACCTTTATCAATCAGCCTAACCGAAGTAAATGATTAATCACTACAAAAGCAGAAAGTGAATTTAATTAAATATGTACCTACATATACCTGGAATTGAAGGTACTTGTATATTTCGTAAAGAAAAACTCATCGGCATTTGTACTATCGACTCACATAGACAAACTGTCAAGCGTGGCATTTTATAATAGCTAAAACAATGGACAATAAGTAATTATGGGTTTGGTAATAAAATATAGTGACAATAATGAATTTATGTACAAATCATCGGGATACCAACAAGTCGGGAGCCCATGTAGGGACGAGCTTAAGTAATTATGAGCCGTTGTCTTTTTGTCCAAGGTGACTAAATACTATAGGTAAACTGATGCTTTTTACGTTTGTGCGTAATGCCCGATAGTACGTAGCATATTGTGTTAAATTTTCCCTGAAAATACGCCGTACACGCACTACGTGCCGTGGTCATGACCACGGCACATAGTGTATTTATTTAGGGGTTTGAGCAATTGTGATTGTATCTCTATCTCTACTAACATGAAAAATGCGAAATTAACTCTATCTGTCTGAAACGCTTTCACGCCTTAACCGCTGAACCGATCGTCATTAAATTTGGCAGAGATATAGCCTGGGATATGGAGAAGGACATAGTTTGTTTGTTTGTTACGCTTTATGCCAAAACCGTGGAACGGATTTGGATGAAATTTGGCACAGAGATAGACCATAACCTGGCTTAGAATGAAGTCGTTAACTGCTAGTAATATATATAGGTAGCATGCGTTATAAGATAATATACCACGAATTTCTCCAAAATTCGACATACTTCAAAATGCCCTTTTATAATATGTCTTATTTTTTATTCTATTTATGTTACTATTTTATAAATCTTGCTGTACCTTGCGATTAGGTCTACACTAAATAAGTTAAGAGTTACCGGGGCACTTTGTTTTTCAATTAAGATATGAAGTGATAAATAAAGAAAAGCTATTAGCCCAGTCTACAACGACAGTGTCTATTTTCTTTGGTATAAATTTCAAAGACCTTTTAAGTGATCTGATTAGTCTGTGCACACCGCACAGGGCTAAAGAAAAACGGCATTAGCAAAACTTGATCAGTTAAGAAGGACAAAGTGCAAGTGGCTAACTATAACTTATTCAGCAGTCGACCTTGACTGATAGGCTGCCTTTCCTCTGAAGCGGTGAAGAGTGGAGAGGAGCTATGACAGTATTAACTAATAGAATATATTCATTCATACGGAGAGGAGTGAGTTGAGTTTCTACTGGTTAATATTGGCACAGCACAGCTCCTCTCTACTTTAGCGGAGAGGCAGCCCTAGCCCTAGTCTTGAATTTTGTACGCGGCAACATAAGCTGAAGACATTGAAGATGTAAAACTGTTTTTCCTCTGAATTTATCTATCGAACACTGACGTGACGTGGGATAATTCTTTATCCGTCTATCCTACTAATATGTAATAATAAAGGTGACAGTTTAGATGTCCAGATGTTTGACTGTTTGTTATTCAATCACGCTAAGACGGCTGAACGGATTTGGATGAAATTTGGAACACAGGTAGTTTATAACCTTGATTGACACATAGGATCCTTTTTTAACCGGGCAATACCATCCCGTGGGATAATTCCCGACCTCCACGCGGGCGAAGCCGCTGGTAAAGGCTAGTTATAAAATGTATATATATTTGATGAAATGTTGTAATTTTAATTTATGCCAGCGTAAAACTTTTACGTTCTCAGTCTGTAAGGTTTGGTTAACCAGTGAATCAATGGCCGCAGACACGCTATCGGCATTTCTCGAATGTTTCCACTTCTTTTGAAACGGCCGCTTCAAGTTTCAACTTTATCTTACTTAACGGGAAACTGGTCCCGCTTTTTACAAACTTTTTCAAGTACGGAGCCAAGAAATCAGCGTGACCGATTGGCTATTTCTATATTGTTTAAGTGAGGTTTATTGATTGGACATTGTTAATTAGTTGGTCATACGTCGTTATCGATTCTTCGAAGCAATCGATTAACATTGCTAATCAGTTTTACATGCACTGGATTGACCATTTTAAATTTTTTGCTTTTTTCTCACAGAGTATATTGGTACGTAATTGTCTACTTCATTCTTTTTATAATAGATGTTCTTCTTTAATGGTTTTCACGATTTGAATGCCTTGTTAACAACCATTCCTCTCATCACAACAGAATAACACCTATTAACATTTAATTACTTTCAAACAACGATTAAGAAGCCACCATCTCAACGTGGGTGTCAACAATCGCCCATAAAGATTTATCAGATCGGATCGGATTGCATTGGCAGCTAACTGTACACCATGATACGATCTCACTGCCATCAATACGGCTTTCGAGAGGTACATCAAACGGTAGGACTATACCGCCCACTCCTGAGCTATTGTTCCTTAAACGTTCTGCTCATCGCCCATTCCATAGCTCCGGCGGAAGATTTATTATTTCGAAAGCTCTACCGACAATTTTCGAGCCCGATAAGGCGCCTGCGACTGTTTAAGTAGGCCTTTGCTGGGTCACAGTTCTCGTGAAAATACAGCGTCGTCAATAAAAGGTTAGGTAACTATGTTTTGAGGGGCTCACAGCTACACGGGTCCATCGTTAAGCTACGCTTGGTTCAGTTCGTGGATGGGTGACCCTCCATTACATCATCAAGACCCTTCCGTGGCTCAAAAAGCACGTTAAGTCGTTGGTCTCGGGTGTCATTCGTTGATTTTGACAGTCGTTACATAGTCAGAAGCTCAAATAGTCTGACAACCAGTCTTACCATGGGTATCGTTTTACCCAGTCGCTGGGTTGTGGAGATCAGATAGGCAGTCGCGCAGTTATGTAAAATAGACTGGAAGCCGAACAAAAATAATTCAGAAAAGGCTAGGCAGATTGAATTGAAGACCCAAGGTTAAGCTACGTTTGCCGCAGTCACTTCGTGGATGGGCGGCCATCTATTGCATATTGAGACCTCCCCATTCCTCAGAAAGCACGTTAAGCCCTTGGTCTCCCCTGAAGACACGGTGGAGCATACAGTGGAGATCTGCCCGGCTTGGGCGGGGCTCCGTCGTGTCCTTGTGGAGGCGATCGGTGGCAGCGATCTCTCGCGTCCAGTCCTGGTCTAGGCCATGGTACGGAGCTAGAGTACATGGGTAGCCGCCACCTCCTTCTGCGAAGCAGTAATGCTCGCGAAGAGGGAGGCGGTGCCCGTGAGGGAGAGGCAGTATATGCACCCTCACGGCACTAGCCGCCGCAGCATACGCCGTGGGCGTCGGGAATCCCAGGCTGATTCCCGGCCACCATAGGCGCGGGCTTGCGGCCGGCGAGTAATGGGTAGCTCGCTGTCCGGTAAGGACCAAACCGGGTCGACGGCGTGTTGTATTCCACGCGCGCCTCAAAGAGATATCAGCATCAATTGATGGGATCCGCAAGGGCCGATGCCTGCCAGGGGTGCGGGTTGTTCTAAAGAGTTACTGTGGCCCCTGGCACACAGGCAACTGAAGGAAAACGGGTAGGTTTTAGTCAGTAAAAGTCTGACACGACCTCCCACTCCACCCAGAGCGGCACCCAAAGCGGCATAAGTTATTTGATGATTTGCCAACCAAAAAAAAAGCCCTTGGTGTCGGTTGTCATTCGTAGATTTTTGACAGTCGTTACGGGTAGCCCAAAAATTCTGACAATCAGCGTTACCAAGTGGTGCTTGAATTACGTTATGGAAGTATATTTTCCAGCTTAAGGCGATGTTAGTGTTACAGAGATGGATTTTGTTGAGTACTGTAAAGTAGGAATGTGTTTTTTGTTGGCTTAGTTCATGATAGAAATAATTTAACAATAGTCACAACTAAGATAGGTGAAGATACTACTTGATAAAACTGGTTGTCAGACTTTTTAGGCTGGGTGGTACGATAGTATTGTGGAGGTCAGATAGGAAGTTGCTCCATGTAAAATACTGGTACCCAGCTACATCCGATTAGACTGGAAGCCGGCCCCAATATAGTTGGGAAAAGGCTAGGCAGATAGAACTAAAGGTTAACTATGTTTTGATTGAGCGTAGACAATTATAATTTCTCGGTTTTTATCAGTGATTTGAATACCTTTTACCGTGTGATTGTCTACTAGAAATGGTTGTAATCATTTGTACCGTACTAGAGATTATAGTTTAAAAGCCATGAAGCGATTAGGGTACGGTAGTGATCGGTTGAATTCGTTACGAAATGTTTGGAAGAACTTTGTGTTAAATCAGGTTAAGTGTTTTTGATTGGAGTGTTGTAAATATTGTTGTGTTTCATTAAGTAATTATTTTAATTAAGCAATTAATTTATATTAATGTACAAATGGTAGGCATATACTGAATTGTTTGAAATAATTATCCTAATGAGTATATCCTATATGAATCTCCGTAGATGGAATAACCACTGTTATCGATTTCTATACCTATTCAACTGGTTCATTATATATATAAATAAGTTGTACATAACATTGCATACGTAACATCACGCCTGGTTTCCTCGAATAGTAAGGCAGAGGTATAAGTACCTATAAGTGCCCGCTTTCGTAAGTCAACTGACTTACGGAAGCATTAGATCCCGTGATCCTCGGTGCAAGTGGGGGATCGAACACTGGGATGGTTTTAGTCAGTAAGAGTCCCTCCGCCCACCTTAGGGCGGAGTACCTCCATGAGGCTTTCCCCCCCAAAAAGAAGTTTAGGTTAGGTTCACGCGATATCGCGGGTGAGAGTCCTGGCGGAGGAAGCGGTGTCCTTGGTAATCTCTAACATACAACGTAGGTACCTAACTACATCTGTACTTAGGTAGTTTATTTAACAAAAACGGTCTTAAGGTTATGTCAGCAACAGAACATATCGTTAGTCTTCTGTTTTGTTTATAGTTTGAACAAATTAAATAATAAAGCAATTTGAACCCAGCCTGTAACTTAATAAACATAGGTACTCCTTCATACATGTTGTATGTGTCGTAACATACACTTACCTACATAATGCAGTGACTGCGCTTGCTTAATTACGCAAATTAATACAATAGGTACGTACCTTGTAACATGACATAGTGACAATTAGCACTGCATGTAATCAAGGTGCTTTTAGTATTCAATCAACTAATTAATTAAACACATACCTAAGGTTACGGTCGTGAGTGGTGTGGCTTGTTTTAATTTTAATTATTATCTGATTGGTTGTTGTAAGAAAAATTATACCTACTTGTGATGCTGAGAAAATTCAGGTGCAAACATTGTCATAATTATGGTACTTAATTGTTTACCGACTTCATAAAAGGAGGAGGTTCTATGTCTGTATGTACTTTTTTTAATGTTAGTGTGTTCATCGATACTTTTCAATCAATTGTGGACCGATATTGAATTTGGTAGGGGAAGCTTGCGCGGTGGGCCATTATTAATTTTTAATAAGCATGCTTTGGTACATTTTGAGTAAGCTTCAATAATACGTGGGTAATTTATAAGCCAAAACTTCCTATCATTGTTGTTTTTATAGCAAGTATTGATTTGTGTGGGGATACTGGTTTGTGTGGTGTTTTTATGACATCGACAGCTAAAAAGTTACTAAAAAAACTTTTCCCGAAAAAATAAGACACTACCTTCTAAGAGAATAATTACTTTCATTTCGAAAGTCGCTGTTTTGCCATCGACTTCCGAAATAAAAGTAATTTTTCAGTTTGAAGTAGGTAATGTTTTGGCAGTCGGTTCTTTTTTAAAGTTTTTTTTATTGTAAATTTTATGACGATATAAACGCTTCAATAGCCAAAATAGTACTTTTTAACTGTACATTGGAACTGAAACTATAGTCAAAACTAACAAAAAAATACTTGCAACTAGTCAAGCATCAAAATCATTAAACTTACAGTTATTACCTGCCTACTAATCCACCATTATGGTATCGTAAAACAGTTAAACCGCGTTTAAAATAATCATCCGTCATAAAATCAGGGTTTTATAACCCCATTAACTAATAGACGGATAATTTAACACTCGTCAATGATACAATCGGTCCACATCAGTATTCGTAATTAAATCGTTTTCACTTTTATTTACATACCATTGAATCGATAAAAGTGAAATGATTATAGGAAATTAAATTCCAATTCATAGACTTCTGTAGAACATGTAAGTTCAAGCTATAAGCAGGTACCTACTTATATTATCTGTACCAAAACGACCTGATGTAAACGTAAGCAATTTAATCGAAAACGTAAATAAGTACCTACCTACCTGTGGCCATGAATTTGTAGTAACACTAAAAAATTGGGTGCCTTGATTTTATTCGAATACTTAAACCAGAAAACCTAATTTTAAATGATCTTAAAGATGTTTTTTGTTTTAACAATATTGTGTTTAATTTTATTTTATAACCTTTCTATTTCCCTAAAAAAATTCTAGAATGATTTTTCAGTAACAATTTAATAATGTCAGACAAACAAAAATTTATGGAAAAAGTGGTGACATATTATAAAACAAGTGGAAACCTGCAAAATACTAATTCCCTTTAGAGAGTGATTGTGTAAGAATTACATTTGAACAGAGTTTGTTTAGGTACACTTTCACCAGATACTTTTGGAACAAACCAACATCTCGATTCATTCCTATCTAATGAACCGAGATGTTGTCCGTCATAGAAAACGGATAGAACAACATTCCAAAGTAGAGTAGACATCGACACTGAGATGATTCACTGTAAAGTCGATTAAACGAGGAAACTCCAGAATTCATCCATCTGTGAATAATGGAAGGTTATCTCGGATTCTTACCCATCCAAAAAAATTGTACCATGTAGTTCCTGCTACCATGAGTTGAGAAAGGTGGAATCAATCTAATATGCGCTGCGCTTTATAAACAATAAACTGGGATCTAAGTCTCTCTCTTCTTTGTTTTTTTTTTGTGGGTGGGAAATTATCAAATAACTTCTCCCGCTCTGGGTGGAGCAGGAGTGTGTGTCAGACTTTTACTGACTAAACTCACCCGTGTTCCCTCAGTTGCCTGTGTGCCAGGAGCGACTGTATCTCTTTCGAACAACCCGCACCCCTGGCAGGCATCGATCCTTGCGGACCCCACTGGTTGGTGCTGACATCTCTTTGAGGCGCGCGTGGAACATAACGCGCCGTCGACCCGGGCTTGGTCCTTACCGGACAGTGAGCTACCCATTACCCGCCGCAATCCGCAAGCCCTTCTTCTTTGGTATCGTTCGTCGAATCGTTGAACTCCTCAAGTTCCGAGTTGAGCTGCACGATTATTGACAGATACGTGGACTGACGGGATAGGTTCACTCAATCTGTGTAGTTATTTCAGGACGCGTCTTCACAAAATCTGACCAAGATTATGTCTGAAGTTTAAAAGAGAATGCTAGATGAATATGATAGATAGGAAACGCCGCACTTATCTGGTTTTAAACATAATTTGACGTGTAAAAGTGTTACTTTACTTACAGAAATGAAATCATCAATCGAACCAGTGAAGACTCTTTTTTACATTTTCCAAAGCAACAATATACTACAGGACTTTCTTGAAATACAATAGACGATCATATCGCTCAAAAATAGTTCACAATAAAAAGAAAACCATCATCATGGTTATTATTATAGCCACTAAAAGCAATTTGTTAGAGATTAAAATATCCCGATAGAGCGTAAGTAATCGCTACTTCATCGCCTTCAGTGCTATTAAATTACAATTTCCTTCGGATGACACTTGCAATTTGTACTCGATGATAAACATCTGCTTCTATTGAAATAACCGCGGAAATTACCAGTACTACTTACTTACGCATTTCACTATAGAATGTGGATAACATAGAAATTATAAAGCTAATAGACTAAGCTGTATCTGCTAATTGAAACAGTGTCCACAAGAAGATGGGCAGTAGAATAGAATAATCATCAGAAATGGGTCTACATGATTCTTCATTAGATGGAAATTAAAATCCATTAATAATTTTATACGAAGGGTGAAGCCAAAATCATATTGACAATAACCGTAAACTTATAGGTTGGCACTTAGCTCCTAGCATAGCATAGCATAATCAGGCTAAAATGTTCAAACTGCTGGGACACAGGCCTCCTCTCTGTTAGAGGAAGTGGGCCGTAATCCACCACGCGAGTGTGGTTCAAATCAGTGCGAGTTGGTAGATGTCTGGTCTTCGAATTTTTGGGACTAGCATATGCCGGTTTCCTCACGATGTTTTTCTTCACCGTTTTGGAAGCAATGGTGATGAAATGAATTGCAGGAAGTAAAGCACCTATCTGGGTTCGGACTCTCGAAAGTCGGTGCCTCTACCACTGGGCCACCAGGCAGTAGAATGCTCAGTGGTATTTAGACCCAAATATGATTGATCAAGCTGAGCCAGCTTTATGTTCTTTCTCCAGAATTGGCGTATCTAGTGACAGGTTATATGGGTTCATATAATTATTACATTATTTTTTATTGCCTGTCTAAGTATTTTTTATTATTATCTATTATGTCATTAGTTATTGACATAATAGTCTCGACATAGTGTCTCGTAATGTTTTTCCGACTAAACAGACAGCTGTGCTGCTGGGGAGTTTGTTCCGCCACTTCTTCTTCCCAGCTAAAGCACTAGGAAGTGGTGAAGGGAGGGCGTTTTGGGGGACTGTCTTATGTATTTTGACGTTCGAAAAGTGCTGATTCTCAGCCTAATTTGAATAAATGACTTTTGATTTTGATTTTGTTTTTGATCCATTTTCCAAACGTAGGAGGTAGGTTATTGTTTTGGAAACGTATTCGAATAGAGTGACTTTTCATTGCATAGCAGTCAGTGATGCATATTTAGCACAGATACGTTGACATACTTTAGATAAAAACGATGGTAGCTTAGAAATAGTTTACGAATACCATTGTAAGAATTTCCGGAAAAATATTTTGATATTTTGAGGCAATCACAGCTAAGGTAGGGATCTAAACGACACGATGAGGCTTATACGAAAATTATTCATGGGTGTCTGCAACCGCGAAAGCCTCTCGCCATGACGCCGGATAAACTCTGGGATGAATACATTTAAATAGTAAACGCGACACTACGTTGGATTTACAGCAGTATAATGCAGCGGGGTACATAAGTCCCATTACTCATGGATATAACTCGTAGTGTTATAAATATACACTGACATGCTTTAGAGTCGCGTCGGCCGTTACTCTGGGAGTACAAAAGGGTTTGTTAGTAGAACCTATGAAGTATTGCTTTCGTGTTTGCCCACGCGCACACGAATAGAAGCCAGGTATTGTGTACTACCCAGTACCCAGCTAATCTTAGATGTGGCTGCAATACCTATCTAGACTATTATGGGTAAACAAATAAAGTGGGTGTGCACTCCGCATTGTAGAGGTGTGGCTATTTGCTTTTGTGAGAGAAAATAGAACATTGTAGTCTTGTTGTCGGTAGAAATATTGGTACCAGTTTTTCGAGTGTAACATAGTCGACAAACAAGTTTAAATAACGTCCAAAACATTGATCGTATATAACCTACATTCATTATCATTTTAGAATTAATTGCCGGTCCGTGGGTCCCTTTATTTCCCCGCTTTCCTTTTAATATGCGCGGCCTACACCAATGCTCTAAATTATTCAAACCCGAATGCCAAATTGTCACACATGCATTAGGGTACTATAGTACCTACTTACTATACTCCTTCATTTGGCAACAAACGCGAGATTGACGCCATTAAGAATATGAATCATTGCTTTTGGCAGCCAAACCTCATTATGCGAACCGCTTCGTATACAAATTTCACATACTCTGACATTTTAACGTTTTTTACAATGTATTGGTGCAGCAAGATCGAAAGTTGCGACATCGAATTGTATTGACCCCGTTGGCTCACATAAAATTGAAGCCTCTTATTGATTAAATCAATAGTCCGGTTATACCTGATAAGGCTTAACAAGGAATTGTATGATAATGATAAAGAAGTCTCTCCCTGTACACTTTTATGTCGAATATTTTTACCACCATGTTTGTTCGTTTCAAGGTGTCAACTGAAGTATTTGACCCAACTGATTTTGGATATAAGAAAAAACTTTTTCCAAAAAAAAACAACCGACTTCCGAAAAATAACTTTAATTTCGGAAAGCGGTGACTTTGGATAGTTGTAGTATGTATTTAAATTTTTTGTCACCGCCTTTAAAGTTATTTTTCACTTTTTAGTGTTGTTTCGGAAGTCGGTTGTTTTTTTTGGAAAAAGTTTTTATTTTTCACTTTTTAGTTAAAGTACCTACCCCACTAATTCGAAATTTCATCATCCTTGGGGTCTAAACAATGCATATTTATGCGATAGCAGCAATCGCGGTTTATTTACTGTTATTTTTTTAAGAGTTCCGTTGTCTGTCTCCGAAACGCATCATCAGGTCTATATGAAATCAGACCACACGTGAAGCACTAACTTTCAAATACAAAAAGAATCATTAAAATCGGTTCACCCAGTCCAAAGTTTTGAGGTAACAAACATAAAAAAACATACAGTCGAATTGAGAACCTCGTCCTTTTTTTGAAGTCGGTTAAAAAAGAGAAATCTGTCTTTATTAATCATACTCTTAAAATCAAAATCAAAAGTAATTTATTCAAATTAGGCTGAGAATCAGCACTTTTCGAACGTCAAAGTACATGAGACAGTCCCCCAAAACGCCCACCCTTCACCACTCTCTCTAACATCCATACTTTTATTTGAAATTAAAAGTATAAACCTAGTCTTATGAAAGGGTATTGTATCACCCAGTAACTGGGTTGTGGAGGTCAGATAGGCAGTCGCTCCTTGTAAAATACTGGTATTCATTTGGATCCAATTAGACTGGAAGCTGACCCAACTTAGGTGGAAAAAGGGTAGGCAAATGATGATTTAAAGTATCAATAGTTTTGTTACTAGATTAAGTAATTATGCTGTACTATGGACGAGTGGAGTCACCTAACAGGCATTGTTTGCATAAAAGGGGCTTCAGACACCTTCTTTGTAAACTGAAGCATAAATAAAAACTTTAAACTTATTGTGGCCGACTGCCGAAATAAAGACAAACACAAGTACGTAGGCATCCATCCTGTGCCTGAAAATACATCAAGGCAAATGACACAGAGTTTAATTTAATTCACCTAAAAATAGAAAACAAAGTTCGTATAATAAACACGTTGTCGTCACCAAAATCAAAGGCATTATGACCATGAAACGCAAACTGAACATTTCAGAACCATAATAATGAAAGCAAATCATTCTAACGACGTACTTCTGAAGGAAATGACTGAAAACTACGTTTATATAGCCGTCCTTCAGTAGAAACATTAATGAGGGGTATATTGTGGTATAAGGGAGACGGCAAACGAACAGTTTTTGTAGGGCTGTTTCAACCAGACAATTTTCTTGTAGGTTAACCAATTATCAAGTGTCCCAATTTTTTCATAAGTAATCCGGCCAGCCTGGTACGATTTTTCTGTCATCACTTTTGATGACACATGCTTTTGCGTTCCAGAGGGGCGCGTGGAAAAATAACGGCAGCGGGACGGGTCCATTTCAAGGTTAAGCAACGCTTGCCGTTCCATCCATTACAAACCGAGACCCCTTCGATGCCTCAGAAAGCACGTTAAGCCGTTGCTCCCGGCTGACATTTGTAGATGTTTGACAGTCGTTACGGATAGAGAAGCCCCAATGTCTGACAAACAGTCTTACCAAGGGTTATCGTATTACTCAGTAACGGGGTTGTGGAGGTCAGATAGGCAGTCGCTCCATGTAAAATACTTAAATAATTCAGCTGCTTCTGGTTACACTAGAGTGATTGCTTTTACGTTCTAGAGTACAAGATTCAAAATTCAATTAGAATTTTTATTGGTCATGAAATGTCCATATGTATGTCACCAACAAAAATCAACCACCGATCGTCGGCCGTAATGTCTAAATCTAAAATCTGTAACCTTTTTTTGCGACTGCGATCTTCCATGCTCCATTGAAGTCTCTATCAGCGGTTTGTTTGCCAATGGAACAGGAATGAGATCATTCTGTAATTAACGTCAGAGAAGCCCTTTGATCCGGACACCTTAAATGTTCATGAATGTATGACGCTCATGCGTTCAACATGCCCCTCTTGAAACTGCGACGTGAGGTATGGACGAAAGCGGGATTATTATAGCACCCAGTTTAAGTTGGCCTCCTGTTGTAGCGCTGTTTGTGAAGGCAAACGTCAAAAGTATGCCTTATTCGGTACATTTAGAGCTAGTTCCCAATTCCGCCGTATGCCAAGATATGTTAAGCGTCGGATAATTGTATCTGAATGCGGTTTATGATGTGTGAAATTGGTATCCTCTAAATTTGGCTCGAAGAACGGTAGCGTAGGTGTGTTTTATAATTTAATTGATGATCATGGATCAAAATAATTACAGATCTGTGTCAAATTAAACCAAAAAGAACGAATTATTAAAAATGTGGAACGCCCACGATGAATAATTAAATGAATATTTTAGTGACCCATGTGTAGTTCTAAAAAGCACTCATTTTTCTCTCCTCTTTATTTATTTTTTGTGTGAGTAATAACTGTATCTCAAACCCATTACTACGTTTGGTTGTAGGCATGAAACGGGTAATTCCTGGACTATTTTGAGTAAGACTTATTTCCAGCATTATATTGAGAGACTAGAAAGAAAAGAAAATACATTTATTTAGCACAGACTTTAAAGCACACAATACACATTAAACAGCGGGAAAGAGTAAAATTAAAATCAATTTAAAGTGTAAGGTGAAAAGTCAGTAACTAGTGTACCTCACGGCTGCGCTAGAAAGAAAGGCCCACAAAATTTTGAGATTTCCCACACACATAGATAACTTCTATCTGATGGGGGAGACGATTATGATAATATCGTACTTTTAAATACTAGGAGCAATGGTGGCCCTGCGGTAACGGCCGCGACTTACGAGTGGTAGTAGGTTCAAACTCAGACGGACGCTTTACTCTGTGTAAATTATTGCTCTCAAAACGGTGAAGGAAACCCTCGTAAGGAAACCTGCATGTCCTAGAACCAAAAAATTCGAAGACATGTGTCATCTGCCAACCCGCACTGGACCCGCGTGGTGGATTACGGCCCACCCTCACAGGAGCAGGCCTCTGTCCTAGCAGTGGAAAGGTTATAAGCTGATAATGCTATCAATACTTATCTTCATTACTTCATAACTGGCGTATGCTACTCTGTATCTCTCCTTCATAAAAAATCCGCTATCCTTTTCAACTTGCACCACAATCTCTTCGCAAATGAAACTTGTGGAATTTATATGAGCTCTGTACGGGCACGTGTTTTGCGTTTATTTTGACGTTTCCTCGCGAGCAACGTTCCACTTACAATTAGTGCACACACCAATGAATAACTACGACTGTTATTTGCCTTCATTTACCTTTATGTGCCTCAGATTTTCATACATCCTTTGATGACTGAGTTTTTAGTTATGGCTTTAATAAGTTTATGTCGCAGTAAAAATAATACAGTTTTATGCACATAGTTTGACATCCTTTCTTCAAACACTATGACATTAATTGTGACTGCTGCCTGGTGTAGGAATACTTGTTAATTCACTGTGAAATGAAATGCGATAGCCAAGGCTTTCCATTTATCCATACAGTCACGGATTGTCCGCACATATGTTTTTTTTTTTCTAAAATCCCTTAGGTTCTTTTCTTCTCTTGTGCTGTTTTCCAAAACCACGCCAAGGATTCTTTCTTGCCTTTGTCTATTAGAAACACTCACTGAGTTTTATATATTTACTTGATATACCTAAATGCAGTGTATATGTAGGTAGTCTGGAGCTCGATCATCTTAGTGAGTCAGCTGTCGATGCATCTTGCGTGCTTGCCAGTGCCAGACTGTGTGTAGTGCATGAGGCATAATATTGAGCGAAACAGCTGTGTGACATACTTAGTCATATTATAAGAGTTATCTACGCAGAATGGCCTAATTTACGTAATTTATATTTCACATTGATTCTAGATAATTGCAGAAGAACATTTCAATGAACGACTGAAAGTATTCGTTAAAGAAAATAATCGTTTTTCGAAAATAATACAGGATTGCAGGGATAACGACGTGCAACCTGTTATCATGGATTCAGCGCTTGATTCTGAAGCCCCTGCGATGAAATTTTTCGTCGATTATGAAAAAATATATTTGCTGTTACAAGCATTTTGATTAGTATTGCACTTTACTATGAAACCGCAGATTTATTTATGATAACCGACGACAATGTCAACTCTTGGTCCTGCATGATTTTTTGAAATTTTTGTTAAATTTACCTTTTGTTCTATTATTTTACACAAAAATGTTGTCTTAACTTATATTATTGTAATATTATTGTAGGTTGTATTGAGTTTAGTTTAAATAGCATGGTTAGATTAAAGATAATTTTTATGTGTAGGTATTATGTGGAAAATGTTGTTGGTTAAAAATTTGGTCGTATTTTTTTGTATTTCTTTCTATAAAATGTAATATGTCACTGTTTGTTTTCCCTAATAAATAAAATAAAATAAAACAATAAAATGGGTTGAATTCATGGTTACAGTTTGCGCGTTGACATCCCTGCCGGCCTGTATACTTACGTTCATTTTGGGATTAGATAGGTACCCATTAGATAAAATAATGTGCGGTTAGTCCAAACACATTAGATGCTCGCTTGACTCTATTTCCGAATCTACCAATTGTAGGTATTTCAGGAGTGCCATCAATATGAATAGACCTTTAAATCCACACATACCTACCAACACAACAACAACCACCAAAACAGACCCTAATAATTCAAACGTACGTTACCTGTAAGTCAGGCGTAAGGCTACGTATGCATAGTCCAACTAGTTAGAATGGATATCACGTACCGGGACATGACCCATGTGGTCAACTGATGTGGAAAATGACCATTTTAACTACCACCGGCCTATGTGTACTGGCTTTATCTGTGACATCTAACCTTGAAGATGGTAGCACAGTGAGAACGTGAGAAAATTCTTAGATTTTTTCTGTCTGTTTAGTTGTTGAAATCTTGACTTTAAAGTTTTGAGATTAGGATTCAGTTTTGACTGGTGAGGTAAGTATGAATTATTGTGATAAAATGTGCTAGTGTAAACACGGTAGAAATAAAGTTATTAAGTATAAGTTAGATTGTGTAAAATCTTGTGTGGAAGTTTAAACGTGTAACTTGTTACGTTTCTATTTTTGCATAGGTAGTTTGTGGAGGCATGACTAGAAGCATATTTTTCATAAGCAAACTATCTTCAATCAGATAGTTATTTAGACATAAAAAGACCTATGTGTTAATCTAAGTTAAAAACTATCTGTGTGCCAAATTTCATCCAAATGCGCTCTGCTGTTTTTGCGTGAAACATCTAAGCATACAAACTTCCACATTTATAGTATTAGAAGGATGTCGAGTTTTCGATTAAAATACTAAATATTGAAATTACATAACATTTTATAGTCATGGATTATTTTAAAGTAACGCATGATTCCATAACTTATCTTAAACCATTAACTTACCGGATGATCTGTAGGTAAATATAGCTATCTACTCATTATTTTTCTTTAGAAATTAAATTGATCTCTGCCAAATATATTTTTCAAGAACCATGTTGTCAATTGACATAAACTTATGGGTACATAAAACATAAATTAAAGGACAGTGCCCAATAACTTCTAATTTGCGCATAGGCTAACAGTAATTTGCTGTGATAAAACGGCTTATTATAACAAATTGACATGCAATTCATCATTCTGAGTTATTGAGGGCAATAGCCTTTCTTGCCGTATCATTGTACTTGTTATTGGATTGATACTAGTTTTTATTTCTTGAGAAATTGATCAGTTATTGTTTCATTTGTTATTTTGTAAAAATATATATTCAATTTCACGAAGTTTTTGCCTACGCCTACAGAGTATTTTGAAAAAAGAAGTAAGTTTATTATTTTCTTTAAAATTTTGTTGAAATAATATTTTATGTTTTCCCTAATCAATTCGTGTGTGCCTCAAGACAAACTTTACAACAAATATCTCACAAAATACTGTATGAAATAAAAAAAAAACTCCTAAATAGTCACACTAGCAATTACAAAAAGGGACCCAACAAAAATTAAGGGCTGTCCAATCTAAAATAGTCCAAACTATACATAAACATGCTTTATAATATAATTTAACGCACTCGTTACTCCAACGCGACAGCCCATAATTTTCAATTTGTGTCCGCGGCCCCCTTAAATATGTGCGATGTGCATCAGAATCAGTTTATAGCTAGCTATGACTTTAACTAGATGTTACATCACTTTGTGTCGTGCATTTGCGTAGATGAGGCATTACGTGTCTAAATAACCTCTTTGATCATAAGTTTGGACTAGTGTTTTGGCAGAGTAATCATTTTGATTACGGAGCGTAGTGCTTTCAACATGAGTTTTATCCCCGACCAAATGAAACCATGACAAGCATTGCAAATGATGACATAAATGTTAATTAATAGGTGAGAATAAATAAGGCAACCCAAAGAAACGATGGAGAGACTGTGAAAGATGATATGGCTAGAAAGAGGATGACTACTGAGATGTCGACTACTACCGAAGTATGGAAGAAGAAAATTGCTGGGCTGCAGAATGAGTCTATAACAAGAGGGAATGGGCTGTAATATAGGTACTGTAGGCCCAGTGCGGGTTGGTAGAGGTCACATGTCTGTCAAATTTTTGGTTCTAGGATAAGCCAATTTCCTCACGATGTTTTCCTTCACAGCTTTGAGAGCAGTGATATTATTTAAACAAAGTAAAGTGAGCCAATACAACTGGGTTACCGCTGCTCTGCTCAACTGACCACAAATAAATTGGGATAAGGGTAAGATAATTATGAATAAATAAGGCAAAAATAGGGCAGAGTAGACAGATAAGAATAGACGATAGAAGAAAAGCTAAAGAATGTAGATTAGAAATCATCGAGACACAAGCCGTCTTATTACAAAATGCGAACTAACTTTAGTTCTAGCCAAAAACACAGTCAGTTTTTGCATAGCCAACTTTATTTGGGTAAAGTTCTTAATACAAAAATTATAATTTAGCACTGAATTAAGTTGTCAGTTTTCTTAAAGGAGCTGTATTTCGATTTCAGTTAGGTTCTTATTTCAATAACATGCTCCGTACCTAAAGAAAAACCTTGTTTTGTAATAAGGGGGATTAAGTTTTAGACCAAATACATATTACTAACGAACATTATTCTAAAGGAAAGGTTTCATTATGGATGGGCTCAACAGAGCAAGAAGCAGAGGTACCCAAATTATTGGACCATGAAGTTAATGTTCAAAATAATGATTTACGAGTGAATACAAGTAGTTATTAATTGCCAAGTATCAGTGATGTGAACTATATGGGTTGGCTTATGCTCTTAATAAATTGTAAGGTATTAACACAAAGCCCCGTTAGGAGTATGTGTAATTTTGATAATATGCATATGGAGAAAGTAATAAGTACAGCTATTTATGGCAAAATAACTAGAACGAATAATAATTAAAAGGGGCAGTTCGGAATTCTTTTAGCTATGTAGTTGGGACTATTTTCAGAATCTGCTTAGACATTTAATCTGAAAAGCTATGTGAACCGTCATGCTCATATTTGTCGATAAAAAGTTAGAACTTCTGTATTTTTACCGAATTCTTCGCTACCGCAAATTTACAATTTCACACCTATCCCAAATTGCTTTCCGAAAATAGCAATAGAAATCGTTTTTTCTCGAAAAAGTTTTTAATATTCGCCGCAACTGCAGAAACCCAATTAAAAGTAATATCTGTAAAAAAGAGAAATTCCAGTGAGTTGAAATCTATTAATTTCATATTAAAAACGCTATTTTTATGTTCTAATGGCTGCCACTAGAAACATATACAGGGTAGTAAAAATAAACGCTATCGCTAGGTAATACCTAGTTCACACTAGCGAATGACTAACGGTTACGGTAACTGTTATTTTCTGCTGTATACAAATATAATGGTCACGAACGCCAAACCGAAAGATTTGACTTGTTTTCTATTATTTTTTATCTCCCAAGAGACTTAGAATTTTTTATTCGATCGGTTCGAAGGAGATAACTGTGGTTATTTATGTAACGTTTGTATTACACAGGTGTACACGATGAAATAGATTTATTTTTTAAATAATTAATGGGTGTGATGTTGACTACTATTATACTCGTTGCTCATTGAATCTTGTTCAAAGAAAATGAATGGGCTCACGCCTCTATGTTGAGTGTCTCGTCGCTTCTTTACCAGGTAAGGGAAATTCAAACTTCGTCATTTTAATGTATTTAGATCTAATAAATTGCAAATCTAATAATAATTTACACTTAGAACTTAGTTTATTATTTGTTGCTTAACTATTTTCTGCATATAACTATTTGCCAATCGGCAAAAGCCTCCTCCATTCTTTTCCATTCAGGTCTTTCTTGAGCCACTCTGTTACACATCACTCCCGCCACTAGCCTTATATATCACCATCCTCCCTTTTTGCGATCTACCTCTCATGCTTTTACCTTCTCTGTGATACCATCTTGTCTCTGTTTTACTCCGTTTTCTGGACCTCTCATCACATAGATTTTTGAGGTTACATCTGTAGTTTTTGTTCTAGTTCATTTTAATGTATTGCTCTCGTTATATAATATAAAAGCAGACAACAAACCATTCCAAAGTACACACACATAAAGATAAACACCAGTTTTGCTACCTACAGTTAAAATCAGATACAGAAAACTAATCAACCTTTGCCCAACGGCGCGGGCGCCGCATAGTCGCACCACCAATGTGCCCACCGCCTTACAACTTGTTAAATTATAACTTACTATTGATACCATCAATTTCAATTTATGTACCAACTGTGTTTTATTAATCTAACCGTCACTAATCAATTGATTGATTTCACAGCTGATTCGAAAGCGTTGTTACTTCGTACTAACGATTTTATATGTATTTTAGATTTCTCCGTTAGTTTTTTTTTTTTTAGTTTATTACAATTGGTTATAGATAACGGGATCATGCTATGGGTTTTTAATGATCACAAATGAGTTTTCTGGTTTTTATTGCTTTAATAGCGCGAAAATTAACGCTAAAGTGTAATAAATAACGACATTTTTATTTATTTTTTATGCTAATCTTTTGTTACAAAAATAGCTTTTGATGTGTGGTCCGGGTTTTCGTTAATTGTTATTTCAGTAGCTATTGTCTGTCCAATTAGCTAACGGCAAATTTATAGCTTTATATCATAAATCGAAATGACGGAAAAAATTGTTTCATAAATGTTTTTAACACTGTATCTGTTAAGTTAATCAAGCACTGACACTAGACACGACATCCGTCGAAACGCTAAGAAGAAGAAAGAGAAGAAGACAGCTTGAATTTTTAAGACACCCCTACTGTCAAGTGACCTGACAGGGTCGTATCTACTTACCCTTTTGTAATAAACGTCATCATTCATCATCATTTCAGTCAAAAGACGTCCATTGCTGGACATAGGCCTCCCCCAAGTTCCGCCACTTTGACCTTTTCTGTGCTGCCCGCATCCATTGGACTCCTGCAGCCCTCACAAGGTCATCGGTCCACCTTGTGGGAGGCCTTCCAACTTTAAGTCTTCCGGTACGCGGTCGCCATTCCAGAACTTTTCGGCCCCATGGGCCATCTGTTGTGCGAGCAATATGCCCTGCCCACTGCCACTTAAGTTTGGCAATTCTTCGGGCTATGTCGGTTACCTTGGTTCTCCTGCGGACTCTTCATTCCTGATTCGATCACGCAGGGAAACTCCAAGCATAGCCCTCTCCATTGCCCTTTGGGTGACTTTAAGCCTTCTTATGAGGCCCATTGTGAGCGACCACGTCTTTTTATTTTGTTTTTTATTAACTTATATAATAATGTGACCGATGAGATATGTTACAATACAGGGTGGCAGAGATTTTCAGTTTGAATTTAATTTTACAGTAGATGAGTCTAGACCCCTAGGGTATAAACGTTGCATCGGTTATCAAAAAGAAAAGTCAGATGTTTCATAGAAAAGTACAACACACTCAAAATGCATCGAAAAGTATTTTTTTTAAATTACCGACAAATATCTTCAATATACTTATGTTCAGAAACATGTACTGAATCCATACTTACTCCCTGTATTTTTTTCTACTCCCATTTCAGTGTCACATCATAATATTTACCGAAAGATAAAGAGAAAGAATTTATTCTGACATTGGTAGGTATGCACTACCCCCTTAACCGATTACAGGATGAAATATACAAATAGAGCCCGCATATCCTGGTGATATGTACTTATGTCACAATACATATGATATCAAATTGCTCCAAGAAAATTCTCCGTTTCCCCCTACATATGAATTTCGATAAAATATACCTAACATCCAATTTGCTAATTCCGCTTTTGGCAACAAACTCCGTCCAAGTACCTACAATCTACATACGTAGGTAATCCTAGTATCAACCTAGGTAATTAACAAAACTTTTCTTATTACGTACTTAAGCTATATCTACTTAAGTTTAAGACTCTTAAGTTTAATTAAAGTTCTCCCTGTAGCGCAACGCAATTACTCGGCCCGTGTAAATGCAAATAAGTTTGTAACACCCTGATGTTTATACTGGCCGCTGCGACCAATGGGCGTGTTTCAGCTGGGCACACAGTGTCGAAATCCTTTGACGTTTAAGTGGTCGGTAACGCACACGTTGACACGGTGTCATTTTGTGGGGTTTTGTGTTGAAAAGGTACCGATTTTGGGCGCCCCGCAAACTTGTTGTAACTTATTGCGGATGTCCCGTAAGTTTAACCGCAACACTGAAGCTTCGTAAGTTCCCCCGCCGCTGTTTAGAGTTTTGGTTGCAAAGTTTTCAGACTTGACAAGTACTAAGGTTTCATATCTAAATCATGGAGGTTGTTTTGTCGCAATGTATGCGTATACAGGCTTGTACAGTTAATTAGGTTAGTTAATTTAAAACAGAAGTTGTTTCTTCTGCTCGTTTAAAGAATTACTTTACTTCGAACAAAGGCTCAAGCATGAACACTTCCATTCAACGATAGCGAGATAAAAATGTATGAAATGTTTCTGAACAAAAACTTGAATTTATAATCCTGACAGTTCCTCGCACCTTATCGTTTTTAATTATGATCATGAGATGTGACGCGAATACCTACATAAAAAATTAATTGCACCTTTTCGAAATGTCAGCGTCATTAATTTTTATTAATTAATCATTCGAAGGACCACAGGATGAAGCACAGTAAAAGCTAACTTTGAAAGCTGTTAGAAGATATTATTATGCACCTGTTCAAAATGTACATTTTCTAAATTGGGGCAAATGCGTATTTAAAGATCAAGTGGGTACACTTTCACTGTTTTAAGCACATAGCACGCAGTATTTCATTCAAAGCTTTTAAAATTCCTTATAAAATTCTCAGAATGCATAGCAGTAGCTCGAATACTTCTTGTAGATATCATGACAACCGCGAAAGACCTACATACCTAAAGAAATGACTGCGGGTGCAAGCATATACAACGTGTTCTGTGCGCCTTAGTTAACAATATTTTCTGTACTGGCGACAGTTGTAGAGCAGGACATACATTTTGAAAACTAGAACGCTAATATTAGACGAGGGTGTGGCAAAGCAACTTTCCATGCTACAAATTATATTTTACTTTTTAAATGTACCTAGATCAAGGAGTTTTAGTATTTTGCTTGAAATAGAAAAAGTATTACGGCGCAGGATACGATTTACCAGAAGTGGCCATAGTACCTATTAGTAGTTCAATTCTGATGACATTGAATTGTGCCGACTGTCGGAAAATAGAAGTCTGCATCGATTTAAATCAGTTCGTCTTGGAGGTGGTACGACAACGGCTAACTTGACATCATCTGTCATAAGAAGACAGCCGCCACGCAATCATCAATGCGCCGCTCTGCTAGAGTGATTGTTACCAGCCAGTGTCACTCTTATCCGACCTCTTTCGTGATTTCAGTAATTACGTAACAACACTTTAGACGACTCCACTTGCTACGAAGTCAAGTACTTTTTGAAAAAAAATATAGGTATAGTGAAGATGGTTTAATTTTCTATTAGCTTCGTTCACACTCGTTCCTCGCGTATCTCTCTATGTGAGCTCATCTTTACAATATGAGTTATTACAACACTTCTGATGAGTCTAGAGTCCTTGTCGCACTTCTTACTATTAAATATACTTACCCACTAGTTTTTCATTGTATCACCCATTTACAATTTATAGTTCTCCTTATAAAGCGAATTGATATTTACGTCGTTGTCCATAGACTCATGTATTTTTCAACCAATAAATTACTGAGTGCTTAAAAATACATTGCGAGACTTAAGCGGAATTATAATGGGTTAGAGGTATCGTTTTTGGTATTGAAATTTGCCTACTTTAATTCTATATAGCATTTTCAGAAAATACGTTTGCATTTCAATACAAGGCACATACACACACTATGATTACTATCGTAAATTCAAAGTGAACCGGAATACGGTTTCGGGAAAGCTCGAAGAAAATTGGATAAGCTTTCGCGACGCCTTATTTGCTTCAATAGGAAAAAAATAGCACCTATAATATATAACTGATACAAATGAAACAGTACAAATAAAGTGTAAACAACTTTTGTTTATGTAATTGTTTGAATTTACAGTAATGCCCCACAATAAACACTATTAACGTAAATATTATACACTATTTACAAACAGGTGTACCAACACAACCCTTACGCATACAATATATTTCTGGACGATACTTCAAAGAGACAAAGAGTGCAGTATGATTAATCAAGCCAGTTCATCGGCCTCAAGGCGAGACTGATCAAAAACTCGTACTTTAACCGGCGACTGAGCAATATAACATTGGACTGGAGATATCGCATCGGAGCCCCGTTTGAGCTCGTTACACACCACTAGGTTAGCTCACGATTTATTTACAATTGTAGGCGAGTAGAGTTACGGCTTGAGGATTTAGTTTGAGACAATTATCTTGCTGTCGATACTGGAGTGAAGTACGATTGTTGTGGCTATGGAATTGGGAAATTCTCGGTCGTAGATCATGTTAGTCCTATGCGTTTGTTAGTTACTCTTTGTGTTAATAAATAATAAATCAAACTGGCTTTTGTGTCAGTAGCAAGTTTCATAATGGAAATGTTTTGGCTGATAACTAACAATGAAATATCTTTCGAAACATTCAGTTTGGTAAAAAAATACACATTTCAAAACTAGGATGACAAAACACTACACTAGCTCACCCATTTCAAACGTCATCGTCTACAATCCATAAATATATGAACACTACAGGTAGACGCATTCTGTGTCCATCCCAACTCGCTGGATTAAACGGGGCACCACTGCAGCCCGATTCCTGTCCCATATTTCAATTCGCGCATCACGCTTTAATGCCTTTAGGAAAAATATAGAATGCAACACTCGTAAACACTTTGGAACGCGTTGCGTGCGGAACGCATCAGCATCTGTGACGTCAATTAGCAGCCTGGCTGTAAACAAATGTAGTATTATAGAAGAGATTTATTTAGCCGCAGCCTGATTGCATGTCACTAGTTTTGATAGTTCATTGTGATGGGTAATCGCGATTCACTTGTTTTGGTAATTGGATGCGGAGAGTACCGACTAGTGTTGTGGTTGAGCTGTAGAGAGGTCCTAGCTCAGAAATTCATGGCGATAGTCAGATGGTAGATAGTCGATAGTTGAGGATTTTTTTTGTTTCAGTAGGTACTAAGCAAGAGTTACGAAGGAAGAGCATCGGTTGTAGGTCGTAGATTCGAACCCAAAACAGGCAATTTTTTGTGTAAATTATTTTATCACCACAGCTCTCAAAACGGTGAAGGAAAACATCGTGAGGAAACTGGAATGTCCTAGAACCGAAAATTCGAAGACGTGTGACATCTAACAACCCGCACTGGGCCGGCATGGTGGTTTACGGCCCGGTCTCTTTTACAAATAGGAGGCCTGTATCCCAGCTGTGATTCGCATGAAATTATTGAAGGATTTTACTATTCATCTGATGAAGAATCAGGTAGACCCATTTGTTACGTAATATGGGTACTGGACTCAGGTACGAATATCATTGAATTAACGCAATTAATTATACCTACTTCAATAATAATTCTTGTTTTGTAACCACCAGGGATCATTAGCGCAATTATGTACCTAAGAAAAAATTATTCCTCGATGTTCACAGATTTTTTAAATGTTGGGAAAGATAAGTGTAATTTATTTTACATATTAACATGATTTAAGGCCTTTTATCTGTGTATACGTGGGCCTGATGTATTTATGTACTTAAAACTGGTATCAATGCAATAAATAAGATAAGATTCTTCTTTGGCTTGAAAGGCAAAGTTACCATCGGTCTGCCGCTGTTATGAATATAATTTAAACCCAATTAAAAACATATTATGTATGTACCTATACCTATTATAATTGTACCTATAAATATACATTTTCATTAATTTAAACATTATTCCTTCATTACATATTAAATACCTTGTACTTTATCTCAGTCGGAAGCCGGAAGTCTGACAACCAGTCTTACCAAGGGATATCGTATTACCCAGTCACTGGGTTGTGGAGGTCAGATAGGCAGTCGCTTCATGTAAATACTGGTATTCAGCTGCATCCGGTTAGACTGGAAGCCGACCCCAGCATAGTTGGGAATAGGCTAGGCAGATAATGACTTTATCTCACTTTATTAAAAGTGTAATTAAGAGGAGAATTTTATAAGTAGGTTAAATCCATTATTCTGCTCACTTTCCTTGTTCGATCTTTTGAGAGTATTTACCTACCTATAATCAGCTAAGATTAAGGATCTAGAACACAGTTGACTCTTGTCTGAACTAGAGAAATAACAGCTGATTAAAACAAAGGTGACACACTGCCTTAGCCTTCTGAATATTGCAGATACACCTCCTAGACCCGCCTAGGATTAGACAAGCGTAACCTGGCAATACAACGGCAGAACGAGGAATGCGAAATAAAAATACCAGGGACAAAGAATGTAGAGAGACATTGTCGCTAGCGACATTGCGACATAAACACTCGCCTCCGTTTTATTTATAATAATTTGATTATTCGAAGAATGCTCAGTTCAAAGGGCAGTAAATCGTCAATTCTCATACACCGAACATATTGAGGCCGGCCAGTTTCATTCCGCAAATTGAATGCGCGAACGTTGTCGATTTACGACCGTGCCGCCATCTACCGGCCGGCGTATTTTTAATTATTTGATCAGGCAACACTGATAAATCAACTGCTGTAATTGGCCGGCCAGTGTTGCCCTTTAATTAGTTTATTTCATTTGGCACACGCCCTATAGTAATTAGTTCATGAATTTTAATTCAAATGCGATCTTGTAGGCGTTATATGATTAAAGGGTTGTTTGGTAATGTGTGTAATGATTTTTTTATTTGGTGCGAAACTAAATGGTTTACATAATATAGGTATTTATGTAAACTTTTAAATGGTTGTATCGTTTATCGTTCAAGATAAAACATGTAAAAAACGAGTAAACATGGAATTAATCCATGTTGGTACGAGTATGTGCAAACGATAAATCTAAATGATAAAATCTACCAATTCTTTTTTCCTGCCGCACTGGCGTAACCTCCAGCGTGATTTATTTCGTACTTGAACACATTTATATGAGATGGTGGTAAAAATATTATGTTCACTTCAGCTTAAAAATAAAAAAAAATAAAAAACACGCTTTCAAAGAAGTAGAAAATAATTTAATTCTATTAAAAAGCGAGGGGTGCTTTTTGAGGTATTTTTATAATCAATTAATATCAAGCACCCCACGCTTTTTAATAGAATTAAATAATTTTCTACTTTTTTAGTTTGGTTTTTAAAGAGTGTTTTTTTTTAAGTTTTTTAAACTATTATTTGTTTCCAATTTTTTAGTTCTGCTAAGTACAAAAGCGTGACTCTATTTTCATTTTTTTTTGAAATTATTGAATTGTCATCGGTTCCCGATAAGTCTACAAAGTTTGAATGAAATCTGACCGTTTGAAGTGGGTCAAAATCAAGTCCAAAGAAGTCGGTTACAAACAAAACATACGGTGAAGCTAATAAAAGCGTGTTAAAATGAGTTGAAATTAACGAAAATAGTAATACACATCAGTGTATTACTATTTTCGTTCATTTCAACTCATTTCAACAAAAGAAAAATCACACTCATCGTAATAATAAACAGCCAATAATGTTCCCAATGGTGAGCACAGGCCTGCTCTCTATGAGTGTCAGTGGGTTGTAATCCACCAAACGGGCCCAGTGCGGTTTGGTAAATGTCTCAAAGTCTTCGATTTTTTAGGTTCCAGGACATGCCGGTTTCCTCGCGATGTTTTCCTTCATCGGCTTAAGAACAGTGCTGATGAGATCATTAGCACAAAGTAAAGGACCTGTCTGGGTTCGAACCTACGACCTACAACTCGTCAGTCGTGGCCATTACCACTAGGCCATCATTACTCTCTCAATCACACTGTTTTACGTGAACACTTATTGTCATTTTTTTTCTGAGATACCATTTTTAACGTCTTAAGGTGAACCTAGTCCACACTTTTCCCATACAAACTTCGGGAGTGTATTACTCCACTGTTGGACAATGTATATCAAAAATTAAACATGGTATGGTTTTGTTTCATTATTAATGTTGTCTGTACGGAAACAGAATACTAAAATAAAAAGCCATTAAATTGTTAGGAGCCAACAAAGATTCGTTTTTCTTGCTAATTTAACCTAACTTTGGGCGTGTTTAAGTAATTAAAGAAGTGTAAAATCTGAAAAACCAAGTTGGTACCAACAGGGACAAAGCTGAAATATCGAAAAGTTCAATAAACTTTATTTGTCATTGATATATACAGTGGTTTTTTCATAAAACCCGATCTTCCGAAGGACTGTTCTTATTTTTTTACGCGCCTGTTGTACTATAAATGTCATCTCACACAATAATGTTGTGTGTGTAGACTAGCGTCTAACTGCACATCACTGATTTTATCTCTGTCGGACACGATGCCTGGTGAGACAGCGTGCTTTTTAGCCAGGACCATCAGTGAGTTCGAGCCCGCGACTAGGCCCCTTAAAGCGAAACAAAGCTCGTTATCGCAATTAGTTCGATACATATAATCGACCGTTCACTCGATACTGTAATCGATTATTTGCATTTTCACACGAACATCGGCACCTAATTACTTACTGCTTAAGAATTATGTCGACTATTGAAACGTTCTCAAGCATGTAAACGTTGGGACGTAAGCAGTTATTATAGTTCCAGTACTAGTAATTATTGTGGTAACGTAATTACGTAGCGATATAACTTCGTTTTGCATTGTTCGATTAATTGCAGTAATTTATTTGGTTCTCTTTGGCAATAACAACTGAAGTTTAACAAGATTTTAAAAAGTGTTTTCGTTATTTCAGAATAGGTATTTGGATAGTAGATTGTTTTGTCTGCCATGAATGACGGCAGAATAATTTGGTGATAATTTCTGTTAAATTATGCCTACCTATCTTGAAGAGTGTCGATAAAATGTATAATTTATTGATACTAAACACATAAATCTACAAATAAATAATTTTCATGAGGAAGTCGTAGGTATGTTTTTCTCGGAAAATACATTAACCTGGTTGACAAGGCCTAACCCTACTCAATAGTGAGTGAATGTGGGTGCAATTGATTAGTAGCGCTAACAAATAAATTGTGGACCAATTTACTGTGTTTAACTGACAAACTAAAAGGAAAATTGACGACACTGATAAATCTATTGGTCTTATTTCCTTTTGAACCTGTCGCGATGATCGATAGCACCGGAATAATGGCGTAGCTGGCTAATCCGCGCATTTATCACGGATAGGCAGACCCCGGCACAGACAGCGCAGACTAGCGCAGTAACCAATGGTTTCTTGGTCGTATATCAAAAGTCGTGGCTTATAGATAGCTGGGGATCTATGACGGCGATAGGGCAGCGATAGGAGGCGAGGATCGGGCGCACGTTGACGTTTTTACGGCGAGAGCTATCGCGTGCCGTAAATAGTCGGAGTCGGGATACGCGCGTTCCATTCGACAGTGTTCTGCGTTCGAAATTCGAACTCATCAGAGCTTCAGGCATTTTCATGAAAGTTATTGATGTAAAACTAAATTGGATTTTTTGTGTACTGCGTGTGTCGATCCTGAAATAATCGGACCTTTTATATTTTAAACTATAGACCCGCTTCTGCTTCGCACGGGTGCAATAGTGATATATTAAAAAACGTTGATTTCTGTGATTTTTTAGTTAAATACTTATACAGGATACAATTTTAACCAGTGTGCAAACTATAACCATGAATTCAGCATATCATTGTAGACCCCCTAGCGTAGAAATTTCCATACCGCCGTATGTATTTGCCGTGCGTATGTATTGCAGTTTTCTCTGAAACAGCAGATTTTTTTGGTATATCCGTTTAAAAATTTCTACGCTACGCGCACTGGTTAAAATATTACCCTGTTTATAATTAAACCTTTCGCAATATTCATTCCATTTCAGAGCACTTTGCTTATAGCATAAGGATAATCAGCCAATAACGTTCCTACTCTTGGGACACAGGCCTCTCTGTAAGAGGGAGTGGGCCGTAATCCACCACGCGGGCCCAATGCGGGTTGGACATACCGGTTTCCTCACGATGTTTTCCTTCACCGTTTTGAGAACAGTGGTGATTAAATAATTTACACAAAGTAAAGCTCCTGCCTGGGTTTGAACCTACGACCTACATCTGTGCTGCTCTATTGATCATGCTTATAATGACGGCGAAAACTGCATCAAATTACAGAGAAAAGAAGTTAGATCTTCTATCCAAATACCTATTACATATAGGTAAGTGTAAACACGTATGAATTTAAATAATCTAAGACATTAGCCATTCCTTGAATTGATTACCCACTTAGCGCTCCATTGTGTGATTCATATGAGTCACAGTAATTGTCACTTGTTCATTGTATCGTTTTCCCGGCCTAGGCCTCCACTTTCTTTGAAACAGTCGTGTCTTAATTAACATCTGTATAATCGGCTTGTTTATTCATGTGTGTGAGTTCCTGGATTCAGGTGGGTAGGCACTTATGTCTATCGTATGTTAGGAAGAAATGGACTATAGGTCCTTCACTCCAATTCTTCAATGATTGATTATAAGAAAAAATCCTCAATTTACCAACTAGGTGCTAGAGTTTCTCTGAGAGATTTTTTTTAAGATATTGGTATTCTCACGGCGGCATCACAATTCATCTTCGCTAACATCTTATATATTAGGCAAAATATACACTTATACACTAAAAACAGTGATACTCATAATATTAATACTAGAAATAAGGACAAACTACGTGCTCCCTTTCACCGGCTTCATAGGGTTCCTAACTCATTTGCTGGGCTTGGTATAACCTTCTATAACAAGCTTCCTTCTTCTTTGTTAGATTTACATTTTAATGCGTTTAAAGCGAAAGTAAAATCAAATCTTTGTTGTTTGAATAGTATGCCTTCGAGGCATACTATTCTATCAACGACTACTTAAACGATAAGAATTGTTGGTCGCTGTGATTAACTCAAGACAACGTTTATGTTCTTTCACCAGAATTAGCTTAACTACTGACAGGTCATATGAATTACTTCATATCATTGTTTATTTAACTTGACTGCATAAACCATTTATTTTTTTTATTTTTTATTAATTAAATTTTCATTTATCGTTGAATGATGGTTATATGCTATTATTGTATAGAATCAAGTTCTTCCAACATAACAGACAGCTGTGCTGCTGGGGAGTTTGTTGCGCCACTTCTTCTTCCCAGCTAAAGCACTAGGAAGTGGTGAAGGGCGGGCTTTTTGGGGGGACTGTCTTATGTAATTTTGACGTTCAAAAAGTGCTGACTCTCAGCCTAGTTTGAATAAATGACTTTTGATTTTGATTTTGATTTTGATTTTTCAACTTTCATGTTGTGTTAATCCGTTTAGTCAACTCTCGGCCTCTCGACCCCCAATAAAAAATGTGCTCACTGGACCCCTGACCATAGTTTATTCAAGACCTTTGGGGGTCGAGAGTGAATTTTATTTTCCAGTCAAGTTTTAGTTTCCTTTCGACCCCCAAAGTAGTCTGTACCTTACTGTACCAAAATATTAATTGTAGTTATAATTGTAATATTAATTATACTTACCGAACTAGGGGTTGAAAGTGGACCAGGTATGCCTGTCCTTTGTATAAAAATTCAGTCTCACCCTCGGGGGTGAGTGTGAACTATGTTTACGGGTTGAGAGGAAACAAATAAACAAATCGTTTTTTAGGGGTCGAGGGGCCGAGAGTGGACTAAACGTGTTAATCGAAAGCAAACGACAAAGTCTAAGACGAATTGCTAAAGAAAATGTGTGACCTGGGTCTTTGAACTAGGTTCATCTAGGGTTCTCTATGGTATGGTAAGGTATCTCCTTAATTCTTGTTCAGTAAAAAAAAACTGTTAAGTTCTTCATAAGTAGACAACTATTAGAAGATTAAGTAAACTGAGTAGATTAGGTAAGTAATTATTAATATTTATGATAGTTACTTAGAGACATCGATATCGACCTTTAATTTGTTTTGGGGAGTTTGTTGCGCCACTTCTTCTTCTCAGCTAAAGCACTAGGAAGTGGTGAAGGGCGGGCTTTTTGGGGGGACTGTCTAATGTAATTTTGACGTTCAAAAAGTCCTGACTCTCAGCCTGGTTTGAATAAATGACTTTTGATTTTGAATTTACACAATGTAACTTGGCACGTCATTCAGTTTCAACGTCAGTCAAAATCATAACCCTCCTTTTTGCTTCGCTGTAGTCAAGTGATGTGTAATTTAATATTTTACGTAATCGCATAATAATCATGATAAAGAACTACAGCTCAATTAATGATCTTGATTGCGCATGCGTTTCATTTATGTTTCCTTCGTTTTGCATAGAACTGAGATATTGGATAGCTGTTTACAAATTTTATTCAATCGGCATTGCTTTAAGTCCCGTATACATTTGCATGGCCAAAAGCTTTATCAAACATTAATTATTTGTTTAAACATAAAATATATTAAATAGCATCGCAATACCCGCGATATTACTACGTTTTCTTTTAGAGTTATTTCAGTCCCTGTTCCTGAGCATTTGATGATCTTGACCGCGTCAGTGAGCGGAGTTCGCGCAGTTGAATTTTGGGCCAAAGATGTTTGAAATTTTTGCAATAGATACCGACGCTACGAAGATAAAGTTAGGATAAATAGGAACTAAAATAATACCGCTTAGAATATTTGGTGCAAAATACTTACATGTAGGTACCAGAATTCAAGTTTAAATCGTTACAAAAACACTGTCATGCTTGATGATATCATATCTTATTAGTAGGCCACGTGCAGCTTAATAAATCTATCATGTGTATAACGAATAGTAATATTATTACAATAAAAAATCTAGACTTACAAAAGAGACACATAGTTTAGTAAGTACCTACATCGAAGATATAATTATTTAGATGACCTACCTTCAGCTTATTCAAAATGTATTGTATATATTGTTTCCTATTTTTGAATGAGAAAGACTAGGTACTCATAATTCCGATAAAAATGGTATTTAAACAAATTCTAACATAATTTAATTGACTTAATCTTGCTGAAGTTTTTCAGAATCATCCATCATCATCATGTCAGCAGTAAAATTTCTACTTTTGGACATACCTACTTAGCCTTCTTTTCAGAATACTAAGAATTAGTTTTACTGCACAAATGCTTGTTGCAAATGTCGGTCAGTTTTGAGTAGGACCTTAGTATTTCCCAATCTATCATCGTCTGCCTAGCCTTTTCCCGATTGTATTGGGGTCTGCTTCCAGTCAAATAAGATGCATACCAGTTTTTTACATGGAGTGACTGCCTATCCGGCTTCCACAACCCAGTAACTGGGTAATGTAACCCTTTGGTAAGACTGGTTATCAGAGTTTCGGCCTTCTGATCACCCGTATCGACTAATGATCCATAAATGACAGCGGGGACCAACACTTTAACGTGCTTTCCGAGGCCAGAGACCTTAGATCTAAGTTGGCCACCTATCCTAGCATCTACCGCTGCAAGCGTAGCTGAACCTGATCGATCGACCCGTGCATTTGTATTGTAATTCCTAATCTATCAATATATTTTATTGTACCGCACTTAGGTACTTAATTCCAGGCTTCAAATAAATAGTTACATAGGTAGATAAGTACTATTATAGGAAAAAAATTATGCGGAACCTACAAAAAATTATGTTTGTCCACACATTACAACTTAGTTTATTTATATTCATAGAATTTATTTGGTGTCGTCGAATCTTTGTGGTGTAATAGATACGCTATTCGCATAAGTTAGAGTTGTGTGGTCCTATGTGACTCACAAGTAAATTAGCAGACTATTTGTAAAACTATTGCACTTTACATGTCCTGCATTAAGTTTTTATAAAGTAGCTTATCTTTAGACGTTTTATATTGACCAAAATTACATTTTTTTATTTACATACAAACCCCATTTAGATAAATCGCCGACTGAATACCAAAAAAAAATATCCCTAATTTTGCAAGAAGCTCCTCTATCCCTTAGCTATACCAAGCTAACGTTCGATTTGCTTGCACAGAGAGTGGTGTGACTCATTAGACCAGTTTTCAGAACCAACAGATATTATACTGTAACTGTTTCATCAGTAGACTATACAAGGTGTAACAGAATAAGCGCAGACCTCAAACTAGTTTGTTTTTAGTAAATCGATTACAGTGACTTTTAATGTAGGTATTTTTTCTCAAAAACTATGTATCTTGCCATACTGTCCACTGATTGAGCCAAATAAAATAAGTCTTAATTTAAGGTAATAAAACTCAATTTTAAATGCATAAGGTAATGCTAGGGCCAACACTATTAACTAAATATAGCTGTTAGTTAGCTTAAAAAAACATCGTTTTGGTCATTGTATTATGCTTTTAACACAATACTCTAATTAGGGTGTATGAAGTCTTGCACTAATTATGTTACACATTGTATAATCGCAATAGGCAGTAGACTTGGGAAAGGCTATATTGATAGGCAACGATAATAAATACTAAACAAGATCAGACTATAATAACAATATTAAATACTAAGATATTTTACGCTATCATATCCAAACATTAAAATAACTTTAAGACTGTTCATATATATACATAAAACAGTTTTATTTGTACCATCTTTCTCTTCCCCCGCCGCGTGCCCATGACACTGTGTAGGGTAACAACAAAGTGTCAAATGGCCCGGAAATATCGTAACCTCTCCCAGCCAGACATTTCGTTCCTTCTCGCTGGTCACACTCATTATCTGCCATTCCAAATGCTTCTTTGTTGGTTTAAGTTGCTTTATTTACTCCCCGTAAGTGTACGATCGTCATTCGGCTCTCCTACACTAACACAGCCATTTAAAGATTAGCCAATGACAAAAACCTGTTCTTTTTCCCGCTGTTTATCTAAACGCATAAATAACAGCCATTTTTGCCGCTGTTTTACATAATAGTTAATAAATAAACCAAAATATATTGCTTTTAAATAATAATATTTACATAAACATTTTAGATGCCTATTTTTTATAAATTCCTACTGTGTTTAGTTGGATTTTTATTGCGTCATAATGCGGGTAGGTGCGTAGATAAGATGACAAACTAAAAGCCAAATTGGAGATTAAAATCATAAATTCATTATCTTTATTATGTACGAAAAATATTAGTTACAACGTGGGTGTTTCTTGTTTATTAATTTTCATAGACTCAGTTTTAGCGATGAGAAAAATTATGGTGATGGTCGTTGATTATTGAAATGGTAATTTTATGTGTCGTACCGAACATTAGTATGTCATCGAAAGTTGGGAATAAAATAAATAATATATGACAGTCTCATAAATAATTCCCTTCGTTTCCGACGGTGCGCTGCGCTTCGTATCCGGTAGGGAGGAACCCCACCCGACGCGCCGCCATTTTACATTTGAATTTGAAATGTCATTATTGTTATAGAATGATGATAAGCAATGATCCGTAACGTCTATTTGGAGTACCGAAATATTGATGTTTATCGTAACTATGAGTTTGTTTACACATACTGTTGCTTAATAAGTGTTGCTTTTTTGTGGGAAACATGTGGACTGTTATTTTTATTCGTTTTGTTATCGTTCAGAATTTTGCTACCAGTTCTAGTACAGTGTTGGTTTATTATGAGAAAATATCTTAAATAGAAATGACGCCAAACGCCAGAATTAAATTATTAGCTGGTAAGTACAACCTTTTCGGGCTTTTTAGGTATAAACATACCTATAAACATTTTTAACTCTCTAACAAAATATTATAACTTAATAGAACGAAAAAGCTTTAAGCAGCAAAATAACTATCAACAAAACATCATTTTTAAACCCTTATCCTACTGAAATTAATCTTAGTCTTGTCAAAGACACATGCGTGGGTAAGCTCCCACATAAATGAAATTATGGATAACCTAGTGACCGACATACGTAGACCTACCCTTCTTCTCTCCGCGACAATTTTTATTTCAGTAAAAGGGGTGAAATGGTTATGATGCAGAGGTCAGGTTGGAGTGGGCATAAAGTGCACTTATAAGTGAAGAACAGCAGTGTTGATTAAATTAAACAGTAGGATTTATGTGGTCACCAATTTAGCAATGATGTGAAATGGCGATCGTATAGGGGCGTTGTGTACAACTTAAGTGGTATATGAGTGTTAATGGCCGTGTTTCTAACAGTTTTACTAGCCATTTTTGTATAGAGGGGATGGATTTTTTAATTAGATAAACGATAAATATTAATCTTGTTAATGGATAATATTTTGTGTGAGAAAAACTGATAAATAGAAGCTGGTTGTTTGACTAGTTTTGATAGTTAAAGCTATGATTTAGAATAATGACTTGAATGATAATAATATGAAGATTTAATTCACTGTCGGTCAACCAGTCTAATCAAGGGTATCGTATTGTATTACCTACCCAATAACTGGGTTGTGGTGGTAACATAGGCAGTCACTCTATGTAAAATACTGGTATTTAGTTGCATCCGATTAGACTGGAGGCTGACCCTAACAAAATGATGATGAAATCATTTATTGTCATATCAACAATTTTGAGTTGACAATAAGTTCTCAAGGTAAATAATATAAATAACCTTGAAAAATCTGTAAAAAAAAAATGGGAGTAGGTAATTGATTGCCTTCGACTATTCAAAACGTATGTTAGCACTAAAGTTAGTTTAGGTACTAGTTTGGGCTTGCTTACACTTTAAATTAGTGCACAAATCACACCCACGATATTCAAACACACACAGGGGGATCAAATTCAAGTAAATTCATATTCTATTCATTGAAATTTCATACTTAAACACTTTAAACGACATGAAAGTGATTACATAACCACTGAAATTAATTTTACGACGATATTACCGTTTCGTACCCGTGCTGCCATCTCGTAGTGTTTATAGGAACTACGTAGAGGCGAAGGCTTCTAAGCTATCAACGTGATTGGAAACGCGAGCCTTTTATTCCTGTGGCGCTGAAAGCAGTGTTGAGCTTTTGAAGTTTTATAGCTTTTTTGAAAAAAAGAAAAGTTATTTGAAAGTGGTTCTTATTTTGACGATTATTTCTTGTTTGATATTGACTGTATTAAAGTTTTGGGTTCATTTGTTTAGGTTATCATGAGATAGCTCCTATTATGTAGTTATCACCTTTTATGACCTAACACAGGCAACTGAGGGAACACGGGTGGGTTTTAGTCAGTAAAAGTCTGACACGCCCTCCCGCTCCACCCAGAGCGGGAGAAGTTATTTGATGATTTCCCACCCAGAAAAAAAAAAAAAAAAAAAAAAACTATGGTGAGTTCACAGATAAAAACAGAAATTCTATGCAAGGTACACATAATAGTTATCCAATACATAGGTACCCGAACTTAGAAGCATAGCCTTTGAATTAAATGTAGGCCTATGCTTTGTAAATAATAAGTTCTGAGGAAATCTTTATGCTGTTGTTCTTGTATTTTAGTGCAGTAAGGTTAGGTTAGAATGTTTTTATTTTTGTTCAGTTCGGTATCCGTTAAATAGGAAAGAATAAATAGACATTGTCTTACTGTGTTTATATCATAATATACACACAAGTTCTCATGTCATATAAAAACGACAAAGTGCGCGTGGACTCGCATACGAAGGATTCCGTACCACCGTACAATATTTAAAACTACATATTATTTAAAAAAAACACGTTTCTTCGATGACCCCCTTTAATTTTTAACTTTGTTTTTATTATTTGTTGTTATAGCGGTAATAGAGATACACACTCTGTGAAATTTTGAAATGTCTTCTAATACGGTTCATGAGATACAGCCCGCTGACAGACAAACGGACGGACAGCTTTCGGGTACGGAACCCTAAAAACTATAAGAAACAAGTAAACTTAACCTTGTACCAGCTTCCTTTACCACACAATCAGAATAAATTAAACACAACAAAGGGGAAGACATAGGTACAATATCTATTGATTACTTTGCGAATGCATAAATACTAACCCGGGATACCTACTAATTTATAGAGATGTCCCCGGTATAAACCGCAAATGAGAACCGTATATCCCGCATCCACTATCCTAGTGTCCCTAAGTGAGTGGTATGCCCGATAAGGCTCACCCTCGGGTTAGACCGTGGACAGGACTCCCGATAAGTTTCGATTTAATACGTTAAAAGGTGCCCTTAATGGGGTCATTCCCATTCGTTATGGGGTACCGTCGGACCGTATTTCGAGAAGCAAACGTATTAGATTCAGAAAACGATTTTAATAAAACATTGAGTTGTATGCGACGTGGAGACTTTCACAAGACTCTGTGTGAAGTTTTACTTTTTTATCCGAATACGGCAAAGCAAAGAGGAGACTTATGAGTTTGACCAGTATGTATATAGGTAGCTATGTATGTTTGTCTGTTCCTTCATAACTTTTAAACTACTAATCATAATTTGACAAATGAGGGATCGTTACAAGCACTATCTACTTCAAAAACATCATCGACATCACATTAAAAACCTACCCAAACAAAACAATACATTCTATCAATAGTAAGCAGTCATATGCATTAAGACAAAGTGGCATACGACCATATGAGCCATATGGCTTCCAGATGAGAATATTTTCTTGTTTCATACTTTTTGGAGCGTGAGTTTTCAGTAGTCGGGTTTCAGTTTTTTAACAATTTTTATAAAAGTTTTCCCAAAAAAAAACAACCGACTTCCGGAAATACACTACAAAGTGAAAAATAACGGCAGGCGGTGACTTTGGATATGTACTAAAAAAAATTGTCACCGCCTTCCGAAATTAAAGTTATTTTTCACTTTGTCTAGTTTTTCCGGAAGTCAGTTGTTAATGTTTTTTGGAAAAAGTTTTTATTTTTCACTTTTTATTTATAGTAGATACCTACCCCACACCAATTTGAAATTTCATCATCCTTGGGGTCAAAACAATGCATATTTATGCGATAGCAGCAATCGCGCTTAATTTGCTGTCATAAAGTTTAGACTAAAACCAAAACCAAAAATAAGAAATGACAAAAGATTTGTGTTCACAACATTGTTGCTTATTTATCATTAGGTAAGCTTTATAAACTACACAATTCGATAAACTCAATAAAAATAGCAATCTAAAAAAATAAAATTATGAATTGTAAAATGTCTCACATTAAAGCTCTAATATAAATTCATATAAAAACTAATACTTAAACAAAACATTAATAATTAAATTGTTAATGTTTTAAAATAACAATTAAATCACATATGATGTGACATTTATGTGTGTTTGTATGAACTCAAAAGACCTCATGAATTTATTGTTATCATAAGACCATTTTTTATTGAAATACCTACAGAAATATTTAAATAACTTTGTTTTGTTTCTTTGAGCAAAACTGCAGTTTGATTTTGTTATCTTATCTTATTTTTTTACATAGAGGTTAACGGCTGAGTTATAATTATAAAATATATGTGCAGAAACCTAAGATTTGACTTGAACGATATATTATTTTATTTATCCCGAAAATGTTGGTACCTACTCTGTTTAATTTCGTCTACCCGTAATCTCTACAATCTATGAAAGTACTGCTAGATATTGTCTTAATCATCGCTTGATAAACGGATTTGTTGTTATAAGCAGTCATAAAGATGCTGCACGCCATATCTTCTCTTGAGGTGATCCCATTGTCTCCATGGACTGGTGAACTTTGCTTGACATCATCACTACAGGAGCCGAAGCTATGGTTATAGGATAAGTTATTTAACACAACAGGAACCGAAGCTAAGGTTATATGATAGGCTATTTAACACAACAGGAGCCGAAGCTAAGGTTATAGGATAGGCTATTTAACACAACAGGAGCCGAAGCTAAGGTTATAGGATAGGCTTTTTAACACAACAGGAGCAGAAGCTAAGGTTATCGGGCTACTTAATACAACAGGAGCCAAAGCTACGGTTATAGGATAGGCTATTTAACACAACAGGACCCGAAGCTAAGGTTATAGGATAGGCTATTTAACACAACAGGAGCAGAAGCTAAGGTTATCGGGCTACTTAATACAACAGGAGCCAAACCTACGGTTATAGAATAGGCTATTTAACACAACAGGAGCCGAAGCTATGGTTATGTGATAGGCTATTTAACACAATAGGAGCAGAGGCTAAGCGAAAGTGATGTAATACCGCGGTAATGAGGTAATGTGCGCGTTGCACAGCGACGCGGTGGGTCGGTTGTCGAAATTTCGCGCAGCCGAAGTCGTTTGCAGAAACTAGTCTATTATTAAAAACACTGTGGAGTAAACTTAGGTTTAGATCTATGACCCATAGTTACTTAGTGGGCTCACTTTGGCTAAACGTAATTCTTGTTCTGTCATTGTCTTGCAAATGTGACACTAGAAGTGCAAGATAGAGACGGGAACATGTCTAGGGCTTAAAAATATAATTATGCTAAGTTACGTTTGTTGATTTCGGCTTCTGCCACCTATTATTTTCCAAGAAGGTTTTGAAGTCCGCCGACCACAGAGCATGATGGAACAAGTAGCATTTCAGAAGAATGTTGCTACGAGCTTTTTGTAGCAGTACCACGGATATTTTCTAAACTTAAAAATCATTTAGTACATAAATATTTAAATGTACTTATTTGGCTAACGTAAAAATTAACACATTCACTTAAATAACTGTTTAAAAATGAACACATTCACTTAAATAACTGTGGGAAACAAAGAGCAGCATTATAACTAATTTTTCCCGTAGGTAAAAAACATTCTGGAAACAGTTACTTAATTTTACGTCTAAAATTATAAACAAAAAATGTATACTTATAATTAACATAAAATCGTACAAACATACGGTATGCGAAAGTAACGGACTCATTAAAAAATTCAAACAACTTAATTTTCTATTCTTTCACAGAGCCGCTATTTAACACACCACATCATCATAAAAATGGTTTAAATGAGAATAATATAACGCATATTATACAAACATTCTTTGAAGTTTATTTCACGAAAATGATTTACAAATTAAAAAAAAAAAAAAAAACTACATGTAGGTATGAATGAGGCTTGAAAAAACTTTATGGCTTTTTACTATTAACTGCGTTCCTCTTGTGGTTTTAATTATGGGCGGTAAAATTAAAGGGAATTTGATACCGTTGGTAAATATTCAAGAAGTGTGCCTACCTTGTTAAATAAAGCGACTACTTAAGTAGGTCTACTATGCTGTAGCTTTCACCTCATACAGGACAGCTTTCCTTTTGCAGGAGCCATGATCAAAAGTTTTAAAATTGGACTAATTTGTACTTAGAAGGTTATTGCAGCGTCTTCTTTTAAAGACAATAAATGGACTTATATGAAATTAATATTTAGTTCAACCACTACCAACTTACTGAATTTGCTTGTTATAAAGCACAATAAACACAAAACTAACATGAGGATACGAAATTATAGAAAAAACCGATGATATTCGGATTGCTATTATCAACGAGAAGGTAACTAAGCAATACAAAAAAAAGGAGAATGGAGAGGGAGTTGCTTGGAGTTTCATTACATGATCGGATCAGGAATGAACAGATCCGCAGGAGAATCAAGGTAACCAACTTAGCCCGAAGAATTGCCAAAACTTAAGTGGCAATGGCCAGGGCACATTGCTCGCAGAACCGATATACGATCGGCCCGAAAGGTTCTGGAGTGGCGACCGAAAATGTTGAGTTAGAAGGCCTCCCACGAGGTTGATCGATGACCTTGTGAAGGCAGCCTGCTAGCGGATTCCTGCGGCCTTCAGAATCCGCTGGATGCGGAAAGCACAGAACTGGTCGAAGTGGTGGAGCTTTCGGCTGAAAGGATGATGATGACAAAAACAAATGAACACACTCATAGAATAGAATTAGTACTCTTTATGCATTATTTACACCATAAGAATACTATAATTATAGAAATTCTGCATAGAGCAATCAATGACGAAGCAACTTTCTAAAACTAACTGCTAAGTGGAAGTGCTTTTCGGAAACCGGCTTCAGTAGGAAGAACATCTTAAAGTTCCTCTACTTCACCTACATTTTGGTCATCACTATAACATCAAGCAATCTCAAGCTAATAGAGGTGTACTGCAGCTAATCTAAACGACTAGACTTGTCAGCTTTACGGCCAAACGGTTGGTTAATGGCTTATAAACCGAACGGAGACACTCCTCTAGTGTGGCTGTTAACGTTTTTAAAATGGCCACCGAACGATTCAATGTTGTTTATTTTATTGTTACATCTCTGTGGGAAAATTACGAAATGTGTATGGAAATGTTATTTTTTTGAAGCTTATTAAGGTATTTATTTATTTGATTTAATGAATTATGATGAAGAAAGATTTTTACATGAACCTTTGCTTTTTTCATGTAGAAATCTATTTAGTTCTAAATAAGTTTATGACGTTTATTTCCTTTTTATTTGACATTCGCGACCAAGAGAATTACTCAATATAATATTTAATTTCATTAGCAGAAAGAAAGAAATCCATAATCAGGAAAAGCTATCCCTAAGAGAAAAAGAAAAAAGATCATTCGCCTCCTACGGTTGAGACATACATGTCGTCATCTTTTGCCTAATTTGTCGAACTTATATTAAAATGATACTTATGCTGTCCATATAAAGTCTAAATGCAAACGGATTCCAATAAACCTTCGCCATTCAATTGGTTATTTTGCATCAATTTAAAACGTTTGACGCTTCTCTAATGTTTCTACTTATTTTTATTTTGGCGGCGCTTTAAAAATGATGCCTAAACCTAAGGTCGGCCTAAGGCATAGGGACTTGGGGTCGTTTTTAAATTTGTTTAATCTCAAATAATGGTTCATTTAACTGTTCTCACAACGTAGTATACAAAATATGCAAAAACAATTAGAGTTTTTGATGGTACTGTATCGAGAATCACTAGCCTTATCACCTGTCTTCGTTCCCGGAAGCGTTTCCCTTACACCCTGTATTATACAATTTTCATAATAGGTAAAATGGTTTTAACAATAAAGGCAGCAAATAATAAATCATCATAATTGTTTACCTACTCAAGCAATATCTACTATCAAATAAAAATGTAGTGAAAGTTGCTGAACAGCTTTTAAAATATCATGATAAAGTTCAAAATTACAATAAACGTAGAATAGATTTTAAAGAAATATTGACTTAATAAATATCTTTGAAAACGACTCTGTTAGAAACTTTCCAGACTTTAAATTATATTTTCTAAATTATTATTTCTTTATTGTAATGATTCAACAGTTTATTTCGAATTGAAAATGGCTTGGACACGATTTTTTATTCATAATCTGATTTATGAAAATAAAGAACTTTAGATTGGTATGCTTATTATTATAAAATCTAATGATGTATGTGGTAAGTTTTTGCTAAGGATCAATGATGTTAAAATACCATTATAATTTTATTACCTATGTAAAATAGACAAAAACAATTTGTCCCTATGTAATTATTATTTATTTATATGGTAAACTACTTAAAGTTTGGTTTTTATTTCCAGAGATTAATCGGACATTCCAAGTTTTTTGTGTTTGTTTTAGTATAGGAATTTGACGTAGTAGACGTTAGTAGGTACCTATCTGGGTTTAAATAAAAAACTAACTTGACTTACCTATTAAAAATATATAAGTATTAAGACTGTTTCAACTCTAACTGGTAGTTCAGAGATTAAATACCTACATTACATTACCTACATACAAAATTACAAACAAACAAATTTTTTTCATAATTTAATTTGTATAGATGAGATTTAAACGTTTTGTGGTGTAATTAAACAAACAAAAATGCATCGCTTCCGTTAACAAACAATGCAAGTGCGTAAAAATTAATTTTAATACAGCACAAAATAATTTGGGAACGTGTAAAGAGACCGCTCGCGCCGTTTACATTCGCGACAGCGTATTTTAATTAGCCATACATGAAAATGCTTTGAAACGGAGACGGCCCGTGTGTGGGCCCCCGTTTAGAACAAAATTATAATAGCAATATCACACTCTTGCCTTCGCCATGTTAGTTTACATACAATGTTTGTTTTGTTAATAATGCGCCTCTCTAATTAGAAATTAAAAGTTAAAAAGCTTGTTCGTGTATTGTCTAGAGCGAAAAGTTGGTAATGTTAAATATTCAGTTGCTTTAAAGTTAGGACTTAATTGTTAGCCTACATTGTAAAATTTCTGGCCGTTACTGATATTAAAGTTTCAGAAAAAAAAAATGCTTCGTGACCGAAACCCAGTGTAATAAGTGGTCATTAAAGATTTCGTTCCAGAACACTTGACAACCCTAATTAGGACTCAAATCTAATAAAAGATAACTCGAAAGTCATAGCGAAAGCCGCATTCATAAGGAAAACTTTGCCTATTAAAATTCCTCTAACGAGTGAGAACCATCCAGTTTAATAAATACAGGCCCCTTCTAATTTTCCTCGGAGAGATTTAAGCGACATAAATTTTGCACACTGAAAAGAAACTCTCTGAAAGAAGAGCTTGTACATTTTTACGATGTTGGATCTCATTCGCCCCTACAACGGCGAGTTGTCTCCTTTAAATTAAATTTTCACTCCTAATTTGAAAGTATAATGTCATTTCACTAGAATTCCGTTATTAAAACTTTTAAATCATTCGGAAGTTTCTTTTTGTGAGTGCCTGAGGGTGGGTACTCGTGATTTTTTAATCAAAATGGGATCATTTCTAGTGATTTTTTACGACTGCGCCATACCGTCGGCATCAAATTGTCATTAGCCACTTGCGTATCCGATATTGCTTTTCTTTTAGAAGTACTGCGATTTTATGGAATATTTAATTCCGACCCTTCGTCTTGTGCAAGTTTTATGTGCGTACATGACTGAAACTGAAACGGATTTCAGGCGTGACGTGCAGCAGGTTAACATTTATTGCCTTGTTCAACTTTTATGTTGTTATGTGCTTGATAAAGTTTTACAGTAGATTGTACAAAAAATATTTTAGCTACAGACAATATTTCAAGAAATGTGTAAAACAATTTTTTGCTCGCAAGGACTATAGAGAGGTCTCTAATATTTATGAAACTCATTTTTTTTAAAGAATTAAAGCTGAGTATGGTTTCTGCTATGTGTAAAAAATATAACAGGCAGTAGACAGCTAAAACAAAATGGGTAATACGAAGATTTAAACATCTGTACCATCAACGATAAAACTCATCAACAGGATTCTCATCCTTATTCTTTACTCAATAGGCATTTTAGTACCCCACTTGTGCCCAACATCTGTTTTTAAAAACAATAAAGGGTTGACAGTTGACAGTCGGTTGTAAATTCTGTCTCGTCGAATCGTCAGTATGGTCAATAAAATTGTCTGGAGTCCTTGACATAGAGACACAGTGCAGACGAGGTTTTATAGTCCATAAACATTTTACTAGCCCGACCTTGGGTAGGGTCTGCAATGAGGTCGTTGCACTCAGCTTTACCGCTATTTTCGTCCCCGGTACTTGGTTATGATTAGGTGGGGACGAATTGTTGGCGTTGTGGGTAACAATGTGTTAGTCATGTCTGTTAAGTGTTAATGTTACGCCTATTAGGCATACGTTTATTTGTACACAGTTTGCGTTTAATTATGTCATACATGGTGCCAATTGGCTCGTGGCTGAATAATACCAGCTCACGGACCTATCCGCCGCAGGAGACGCCCTGGGCATCGGGAATCCCAGGCTTCATCGCCATGAAGCCATGAAGCCTTCATCGCCATGCATCGGGAATTCTCGGCCAACTTTGGCGCGGGCTTGCGGACTGCGCGTAATGGGTAGCTCGCTGTCCGGTAAGGACCAAGCCCGGGTCGACGGCGCGTTGTGTTCCACGCGCGCCTCAAAGAGATGTCAGCACCAACTGGTGTGGTTCACAAGGGCCGATGCCTGCCAGGGGTGCGGGTTGTTCGAAAGAGATACCGTGGCCCCTGGCACACAGGTAACTGAAGGAACACGGGTGGGTTTAGTCGGTAAAAGTCAGACACGCCCTTCAGCTCCACCCAGAGCGGGAGAAGTTATTTGATGATTTTCCACCCACAAAAAAAAGTTAAAGCTACGCTTGACGCGGTCGGTCCGTGGATAGGTGACTATCCATAACATATTGAGACTCGTCCGTGCCTCGGAAAGCATGCGAAGCCGTTGGTTCCGGCTGTTATTTGTACATATTTGACAGTCGTTCCGGGTAGAAGCCCGAAAGTTTGACAACCAGCCATGCCAAGGGGAACATATCGTATTACCCCGTAACAGGCAGTCGCTCACTTTAAATGCATCCCGTATTCAGCTGCATGCAGTTCTACTGGTAACTAACCCCAACATAATTGGCCAGGGTGCCATTTGGTGAATTTTCCTGACAGTTTGAAGCTCCGTTCACGTGCTGAATGAAAAACTTATGCGTCTTCCAGATAAAATACGTTTGCATACCAATATACTATATCTACTTACTATAGGTTCTTGACTGTAAGAAAAATTGGAATAAATATATTTCTTGTAACAGCCCATGGGCAAGCTGTAAACGAATATATTGCCAACGTCCCGTTTCAAGTCGGCTGTTTGAAACACTTATTTTTCAATGTAAGAGAGTAACAATTTTTTACCTTCTTTAATGGCAATCCGTTAACTTTTTACTTGAAAGACCAATATATTACCTGCTAGGTGTTTATAAAAAATGTATAGGAGATGCTTTCTTTGTTAACATTCACATTCCTAAAGAGTACTTCCCTAGAAATTTTAAAAGCATTTGCGTCAAAATAACGGGCGAGCCGAAACAAAAGTTCTTTGTGTTTTCAATGGAAGGGTTGTTTTTCTTTCGAAAGCAATAAAAGGGTTTGAGGAGTGACTTTGTTACCCTTTCTTTGTTTATTGTTCTTTTTACGACGATATATTGCACAAAGTGCCGTTTTGCGCAATATTGTTTGAATTTCCTTGGTTCCTTTGTCCGGCGTTGACCACGAGTCTTTAGAAAGAATATGAAAAAAAAAATGTATTTTTGTTGTGAGACTAGAATCCCTTTCAGTGAATATTGAGATTGTTATGAGTGTAATATCGAACGCTATATACGTCAGACGTGACTCGGTGACTTTAAAATGTGCTTTAATTTGGTTTTAATTCCAGTGCTATTTTCTATCTATTGGCAAGTGAAAGTGCTAATCTTTTTAAAGGAATGTCAGAGACTGAGCTACTATAGGTAAAGCCAATGACAGGTAACACTAACGTAGGTATTTACGTAGTATTTTTGAAATTGTAAACCGCTTAAGTAGGTACTCAGGCAACTCATTTGATTACAATTTTCTCTTAAACAATTTAAAACCAAAAATCCATAAACATAAAGCAAACGGAACAATATCATCACATCTAAATTTAAAAATCCAATCTCAGCGTGGAATCAGACTCGAGTCCCGACATTCCTTCTTTTTATCCTCCCGGGTTTCTTATCCTACACGACATAAATCGCATCGACCCGTATAACTCTCTGCGACCATTAAAAAGATAAACAACTTAATATAGGTATAATAATAAACAAGACGGAGCCAAGCCGCACCGACTTAGTTAGATCCCCGTACACACCGTTCATAATTTTATTTATTCACGAAACCGTAAATATCTGTAGGAATAATTCCGAAGGCTCTTTGCGGGGATTAAGGGAGCGATGCGGCCCTGAGAAAATTATATTCGGCCATAACAGTTATCATGCATCACCTGGAGGAAGCTTAATGTGCGTTTTCGCAATCTCGAGGGCGGCGCGAGAGACGCTCGGCGCAAATTACTTTTTCAAAGTATTTACATGTAAATAGAGCTGGTGTTTCGAAGTTTGCGGTGTTGTATGGCGCTTCCAAGTCTGTTGTGTTGGCTTTGCGTATGTTGAGAATTAGCATGTGATTGCAGATTAGTTCGTTTTTGAACGGCACCAATGCGCTGGCGCGTTAGATTGCCGATTCAGTTGCGTATAAGATCGATTCGCATTTGTTTTATTTTATGCCAGTCACGAAAAAGTCATAAAACTGTAATCTATGCTTCTCTTGAATCTCTAAACTGAATTTCAAATGTAACCGTCGTTAAATCCAAAAATATTCATGGCAACATTCATATCCGAATAAATCTGTCCCTTCCACTCAACATACAGGGTAATCCAAAATTTGCAATTCACCGAAAACTCTTTAAGGTGATATCGTTTAAAAAGCACGCCCTATACATAAAGCCTGTATAATTATCATCCATTCTACTTATAAACTTTCATAACGGCCTATACGTCGACTTAACCTCTACTTTCGGGGTTCGGGGGGGTTGGGGACCACCCCGGGGTAAAACCCTCCCTCGCATTATAATGGGCGTCTAAGAAAAACGGGTGCACGGTTCAGAATAGAAAATGCTCGTTTGGAAATAGCTTCGGTGGAAAGCTAGCGATTTATTTGTGTCACGGGATACGCTCGGAAAATATCCGAGAGCGGATTTTTAATGGCGCCATTGTTTCTATTTTAAACGTGGCGTGCGAATGGAATACTTAAGTATGAGACGCCTCTTTGTTACGTTTGTTTGTAAGGACCTGCAGTTTTTGAATATTGTCATGAAGATGTCTGGAAAATTGTGTGAACCAAGAAGGTGCATTTACTTAATTTTTTTACAATTAAGTACATATCCTAGAATTTGCCCTTGTATTACAAAGCAGACCTAAAAATCATCCAAATGGCTAACCAGAAAATAAAAAAAATATATTTTTTGTTTACCAATTAATCAATTAATCTACAGCATTTGCCAAGTATGTTGGGATCGGCTTCCAGTCTAATCGGATACACCTTTATACCAGTATTTTACATGGAGCGACTAAATCTGATCTCCACAACCCAGTAACTAGGTATTTTTTGTGTACCATTTGGATAATTTAATATTTCAAGAAGAAATAAAGAAAGAAAATTTATTTATTTAGCACAGACTAAAAAAATTATTCACCCAGATTCTTTCAATATTATCTATGGTCTATTTCAACCATCAAAAGTCTCAGAAAGCGAAATCACAAAAGTCTAAGTCTAAATATGTAGCTATATTTGTTTGAAAGTTTACGTGTTAGCATATTGTCTAAGTTTAATATTCATACAAAAATATCATATAACAAAACAAAAAGTTATAACTACGTCTTATGCTCATAAATGTCATTAATATGAAAGCTAAGCGCGGGCGCAATGGTGCCTATCTCGCGATTCCACGCGCGCTGCCTTTTTACACCACATTATAAGCCCCAATATTAGCTCAGTATTTCACTTATAATTCGCTTTCTGACGGAGAGGGCGCGCGTGCTCTGTGAAGCAGGTGCGCTGCAAATGTGACTGTGTGTACTAAGCCTTACTTTCGCTGATTCATACCAAAAATATTACTGATGCAAAAAAGAAAATTCTCGTTAATTCAACGACGGATAATGATGTGTTTTTTCGTTGTTGAAATTAATCAACCTACTGTAGTCAAGACTATCGTTAGTCACTGTTATGTCATTATAAATTGAGCTATTAATTATTTTTAATTATCTACCTATATTAAATATAACACGACGCCGTCTAAAATTATTGTTTTGAAAACAACTAAAAATAACATATTTCTAAAAGATACGTAATCAGTGAGACGTCGTTTTTTATCTCCGGAAGAGATAAAAATGTCTAAAAATAATGAACTAATAACATACCCAAAGCTTTCGAGCTAAAGCAAAATATATTAGTAGGCAAGTAACACATCGTTCCGGCGGTATAATGAACATGGCTCCCTCTAGCGGGGGCCATTCATCAACCCCCTTGCACCCGCACCCCCCGAGCTCTTCTGAACTGAGATCCCCTCAAAAAAGCCCCCTCTCGCCCCCCCCGCCCGCTTAGAATGTTTCCAATTCATCACGAGACCCCGCCCTTGACAACTCTATATGAGAATGCCGCGGTCCGAAAGACCCGTATCGCCGCCCCTTGTAGCTCGCTAACAAACCCGACCAGGTACTTTTAGACCGTTCTGGTCTCAAAGTCCCTGATCGTGTGTAGAAAGGATTGTTTGAAAAAGCGCTCACGGACTTTTAGATTGTCGAGTGTATTTTCTTGTAATATCAACTCGCTTGTATGGCGGCCATTACAAATAAATTTCTCCATACCTTTATTTTTTAACGCAGATTCGATGTTGTTTCGTTGCGTTTTATTGTTAGAAATTGTGTAATAGTCATACACGTCGTGAATTTTAATTAACGAAGTAGTCACATTTGCGTTTCCATTGAATTTCGATGTTCGTGACTGGTTTTTTTCTATGCTAATTAAGCGATGTTTTTTTATCGGACGGCGACCGTTCGAATTTTTCTAAGTTTTATTTTGTTTTTGATGAAATAAGCCAATTGATGTTTTTTCGCTTTAGATAGGCATCTAGGTACTGAAAAATACCTAAGTTTATATTCTCCTGGACGTAAAAATATCTTGGCGAGATTTTTTCGCGCACTGGAGTTTCAACGCACTGTTTAGCGCCGAGAGATGAAAATCGAACAGCGTGTTTTTTGACACGCACTGGGATACACTCTGTTGGATTCTCAATGCTCATTTCAACACAGAGAGTTAAAAATCAAGTGCGCGATAAAATCTCGCCGCGATATTTTTACGTGTATCCGAACGTGGTCTTACGCTACTTATTTACCTAATAAGTTTTATTTTGATTATTTTTCAGTGTTGTGCCCGCGCTCTCTGACGACAACTTGCCTGATGTATCAAATCAGTCTACCAAAATGACGAGGGAGAAGAATCTAGGAAACAAAAGAAGAAGCGGTAAGAGTAGTTGAAGATGATGGGGTATAGAATAGGATGAAAATAGCAGTATATTCCTGTCGAAGACCCATGTCAAGTAATGGACATCTATGGACTGATACTTCGGTAATTTGTGATACCTACTTAGATATAATTTTATTTTGAACGATTGAAATAATATTAGTCTGATTTAGAAACCTTTAAAAGAACTTTTCGTTCCTATATTTATTTTTCTATGTAAGTATAATCTTGTGGAACTTCGCATAATTTTAACTAACCACATAACAATAACCAGCTACATTTTTCAATTGTCTTTTTTTTTCTATTCTTGATTTTGACCTCATGAACCTGATGTCTGTCCAAATCTTTTCAATTTTATAAGTTCCTATTTAAATTGTAGTTAAAATAGTTTTTTGTTTAAACGTAAAAATCTGTTGATACCAAGAATTATTGATAGGATAATCTTTTCAGGAGTTTAATTAGAAGAAAAAACAATGTCATGTTACACGAAGTGTAAAAGTCTAAAAGTATTTTGAATCAGGTTTATAAGATTTTTTGGTCTGTTACGCCGACGCTGTCCATGTGCTGGGCAAAGTATTTTTTTTACATTATTTTGTTTTCCCGCTATTAGGTAGGTACATGAAATTTTGCTTTTGTAAGCCTTTAACATACCTAAATATAGGTACTAAAATGAATATAAACCAATATATATGCTAGGTCAGACAGAGCGCTCGACAGTAGCAGTTTAATTGCTTGGCACATTAAACGCGTATAAATTAGTATTCATTGCCGGCCATTGAGCTCCACTATGTAGTACCTATATATAATTCTATCTATGGATTGTTTAGACAATTATAGGGCGGAATATTCATTGGAACGATTTGGTGACGTTTTTCTTTTTAATAAAAAGATTAGGGCTTATTTTGGTAGTTTAATTTTTTCATTCGATATTTTTATTAATTCGACATTTCTTGTAAAATCTATCAAAAATTGTCGAAAGCTTAAAATGTATTAATGTGGAAACTGCTGTACGATAGGTCAGGTACTCTCAAGATATCAAAGCAATACTAATTCTAAATTCATAAACATTATGAAGGATTTCGATTTGAATTACTATCGCAGATGTACATAATTAAATTTATTAGCAAGCTCCTTGACAGACACACCAGAGTTCTTATTATAAACCTGGATTAGGTACTATTGTATAAATTCAAAATCATATACATCTAACCTACCTAAATCTCTAGACGGTTTACTAGAGTGAATATTCCTTGTTGTGTAATTTTACGTTCACAACAAGACACCGACAAAATTATTTATCTGCGCCCTTCATTTCATTTTTCGATCATTCGGTAAGAGAGTGCTGAAATCCAACATCGTTGCATCGGTTCACAAATTAATTAATTAATTATTTTTTTCCCTTTTGATCTATTTTGTGTTCAGACTTTTCACTTTGAGTGAAATAGGCCGAATGAAAGACAAAAATGAACAAAAAGTGAAGCGTCTGATATCTGCTCAAGAGCCGACGGGAACCGATCGAATACACCTAAGTTACAGAAAAACTTTGTCAGCTTGAGAATTGAATGGAGAATTTGTAGAATTGGGAATATCTGTTTTGTGTGTGTTAAAAATATTTTGATTTGTTCAGGGCTGCTGCCTAATTTTAGATATGGACCAGAATTAATTTTATGCATTTTAATTATCATAAAATATGATTATTTTAAGAATTAGCTTCTAAATTATGTAAATATTTTAAAATATAGTTGTCAGTTAAAGTCATGAATTTAGTATATTTAATGCAAGCTAGAGCTTCATTATTAGGTAAGCTAAATGACTGAATTTATTATTTTAATTATGTTCTCACACTGGCACAAATTTATGACAATATGAAATTCTTCTAGGTAGTCACGTAGATAAGTACCTAACACACAAGTTATTTCCTTATTATAAATATCTTAATTATTCGTTTCTGTGATTAAAATTTCAATATTATGATCAACCATAGGTTCTTATGAAACGAAATAAGTAATAATAACACTTCATTTATCAACCAACAACTACTAACAATAAGCATTAACAAATAAAAGAAACCGTCTATCAAAATCGTCATCAACAAAACGCTTCAAATGTCAAAGAAAGTAGCAGTTTGTTCTCAACAGCCAACGTTATAGTTCATAAAACGTAATCTTAAACTCCAATCTTAAATTAACACGTAATAAACAAGCCATCAAATCAAACATTGAGACGATTCTATTCTATAAACGAATGAAGTATACTATATTATTAGTATATGCGCATTTCGGTAACTATTTACATAATAAAAAAACGTGAAGTGTAGGTGTAACAACGTTTTTATATCGCTACAAACGGGTTTGGAGTCTATTTCGAATGCGCCACTAAGTTAGAACGCCTACTTAGTTCAGAAATAAAACGGGCCATTACAAATCGTTTCCAAAACACTTTCAGTAATGAGTACGATCGTAAGTTCAACCAGTAAATTACACAAATGCTATCTCCGATTGTTTGGTCCAAAGGGTGAGATGTAGAGGGCGGATTAGGGAGCGGAGCGGGTGAAAATGTTCTCTAATTTAAAAAAAATATATTAAATAGTCGTGTAGTTAAGTTCGTGAAATTCTTGTGCGAGTCTAATGAATACTTTTTCTTTCTAATAGTTTTATTGTTCTTTAATAGAAGATGGTTATGGACCTACAGGGCTGACTGACCTTTAGTCACTTATGATACCTACAGTTATGTTTACGATTCATTTTAATTACGTTGTATTAAATACACTAATTCCATCTCCTAGATTTGACAGAGAGAGCTGTATATTCTATTAAAAAATTACACAGGATTTCAGTGTTGCAAACTGATCTGCAGCTTGACTGTGGTCGTAAATAAGTTATCTTCTGATCATTTTTTTAAGTTTCACTAAGAGTTTTTAGTGGCGTATCAAACTTTTTTTGGAAAAAAATCGTAGAATGTCTTAAGATTTCATAACTGATGAACACACTGATTGAAAACTAAGCCTATATATAGTGTAGATATCGGATGAAGAAAATATTTCTAGCCATTCATGACCACTGAAAATAATCGTCACCTATATCAAATCGAACGAACGATTCGATCAATCGATCGATTGTTAAAAATATGTAGATACTTATTAAACATGCAAATATTTTTATTAAGACATCATCAACAATCGCTATCCGTCTAACCCTTACACCAAGATGCAAGAACAGCACCAGTGCGGGACTAGTTTATTCGCAATAAAGAAAGTGGAATCCCGGGTTGCTCTCCAATTACCGGGATATACGCGGCAATCCCGGTGACGTGTGGCCTAGTCCCGGGTACGGCCCAGCAATTATACATATTGCCAGCATTGCCGACCCCGTTCCGATATATCGCAAACGTGGCACGACTAGAAAAACTATGGATTTCTTTTTATTAGTAGATAGTGGCTTTATTTAGGCATTGCTTGTGAAATAGGCTTAGTAATATTTCAGAAGTTTTGTTGAACTGACAAAACTTCTCAAAAAATACTGGCTTTTCTGACTGTTACACAAGGTTGCTTGGCATTTTATTTTTCCAGTAAAGTTGTCTATCGAGCCAAGATTATACTATGCAGTTTATTATTTATTTTATAAGGAAAACTTGTACAATATCTGACAAGGCTACAAGACAAGGATAAAACGTGAGTTATACCTATTGAATGGTACATTTAAATATGATTTAATTCTTTGAATAACGATGCCTGTCATAGCTATAGATAAGTTACTAATCTAATCTTGATTTAAAGTCAGTTTACCTAATCAAGAACATTTTAAATTCATTGCTGTAATAAATAAAGGTGGATTGCCATTTTAATCTCTAAACTATTATAATAATTTGGATGCATAACTTCGACTTCAGACTTTTAATCTTTATTTACACAGTTATGTAAAATATTACATAAAAGATCAGAAATAAATTTTTCACATTTGACCTTTTCGTTCACAAGTTTGCTTTTTCAGATTTAGGACGTAGAACAATTCAGCGTATTATTAGATTATACCGAAACCGAATGAAAATCAATCTATTCTCGCCCACAAATGTCTTCAGGGCAATACCGATAGTCGTTTATTTCCCGGATCGTCTTTCCGTACGCACGGGCTCTTAACCCCCGGCGGCGATGCGGGCCTGCCAGGCTCCGGACTGTACCCGCGGGACGCATACACTAGTTTTTCCAAGCATATCTTATTGCTCTTTTGTTGATACCCAGGGCCGTTAGTTTCATCGCCCGGGGTTCACGGGCCGAGTCCCAGCTTCGCGGAATTTTGTCACTCAGATGTAAAATGTGGAATTATGTAATTTTGGAATGTGAGTGTCTGAAATTTAACAGTCTAGTCGTAAATCTGACTGCCATCGTTCTTAACGGAGTTAAAGTTTCATATTAAAGCAACGTTTGCAAGTAAGAAAATGAATGAATACACATTTTCATAAATTAACAATAACTTTCGTGAAGCTCCAGATCAGCATTAAAACAATTCTGCGCCATTCCGGCTGAGAGCAAGATTTAGAAAGGATTAAAACATGCAAATCAAACAAGTACCTATTCCGACATTGGGGATGGCCCCTACGAACTGCGACCCTTCCCGTCTTATTTATTCATCCGAGTTGGAAAAAAAATGTTGTTTTGTTTACTCCCCATTCCGCGGGGGAGGTCAGAAATACGCTCCAAAAGCAAGTCTACCGATTTATTATGTAACACGAGGAGAGATTTTTGCTTGTTTTGTTACTATAAATCTAACGGCCAAAGTAATGAAATAGCGCCTAGTTCACGAAGCTTTGTTCTTTTGTTTCATATTTTAAAAGTAACAAATAAGTGTAAAAAAATGTAACCCTATTTTTTCCGATGAAGCATAATGCTGAAACCGTTTTGATTACCCGAGTTTGTTTGCTAAAGTGGTTTAAAATATTCAAAACTACTATAATGTTACGAGGTAACAATTGTATTAAAGTGCCAACTCGTACAGTTTTATTGAGAGTCATGATGAAATTAATTTTGTTAATAACTACTCCATATACAGGCATAACAAGTACTGTTAGCGGTGAAACTATGAATAAAAATAAATATTAAATGGTTGTGTTGTTTATTTCACTACTACGTGGACATTTAATGGGTTGAGTTCCCGTCGGTAAACATGGATTTAACTCACCCTGTTATCTCGCCTTTTATTCTAAGAATGAAAATGCTGAAAGAATAATATTTTAGTTGGAACAGATATTTATCGGGTATTTGTGGAACTATTTCAGTTGCCCTAAAGGAAACGAAAACTCGATTTATGTTTTAGTAGCGATATCATTTTAGGAAGTTGCTTCAGGGAACTGTTCGATGGGTTCTATAGTCTGATAGATACTTTAATGTTCGGTCGTAGTGATATTTAAAAAGTAGTACTAGTTATTTGAATTTGTATTTAATGGATTGGTTTTAAAGTTTGTTTTTAGATGATGAAATGAACAAAGAATTGTTTTCAATCTTTTCGAGTTCTTTAGGTAAATCCTGAAGTATTCAGCGTACTGAACAATGCTAGGCGGCATAGCGAGATAAAACGGCATCCTCAGCTTATCCAAGCTCCGGCTTGCGTCTCCAATGCTATCTTCCCTGCACCGGTTCCCAACATATTCCAGAATAAAAACACCCAACTTACGTAACAAAACAGAGGTACAAAATCTGAAACAATATCTATTGTTACTATTCTAATATAAAATTAAATTCCGAGCCGTTCATTCCTCGTAAGAAGCGTTCCTTATTTAATTTTCTTTGAAAGAACATTTTTGAGCGTCGCTGGCTTCTTTTATTCCACCCCAACGCTACCCTTTTTAAGGGGATTTCTTTATGTTGTGAGAGCTCATTCATAGCGTCCATCAAGACGATTCCAAGCATCGTTACGGTCTCGGCAAATGTACCGAAATCATCGCTTCAGTGCCGAACGTCGGTCGGTGCGGCGTACGGACATATTGTACCTACCTACCTAACCTAGTAGATATTGTAATCAGTAGATAGTAGGGTATATTTGATTCAATTTGGACTTTCGGTTCCGGAATGAAATCACTGAGTAACTTGTACGGGATGTTTGTACGACGCCGGGTTGATTTTGTGCCAATAGTTTTTGTAAGTTCCAAAGGAAATATGTTGTTTGACTTTTGTTATTTCTAGTTTGTCGGTGAACTTTATTTGTGTCATCGTAGCAGTTCCAAGTTGATAATATAGTGTACCGCACAACTGAAACTTTTAGTTCTTACACGACATCAAATAACTCCGTTCTATTTCTACAACAAAGAACATTGTCACTAACACTTAAATATAATATCAAAATTATGCAAAAGACATTGCAAACCTAAGAACGCAAAGCTAACATTATAAAAGTGCAAAAGTGTGCATCAGAAAGCTTTTTAATAATTTAAATTCGAATATTCCGAGTCGCAAAGTAGAAATGTTCCGACAGAGCTTGTGGACATTTTGCGGGTAGAAATTTTGTTTTAATAAAGGCCCTATTGCGACCACCGCAGCCGTCGCAACGTTGATATTACAGACGACGAACACCCACTAATGTCCTCTTTTCATATTACGCTGAAGCATTATTATGTGCTTAGGGTTGACAATCTCTGGCTTATGCCATGTCTGAGATCAAAGTAAGGAATTATGGTTGAGTAGAATACTTGCGCTTGTTTAAACATTTAGGATTTTCGTATTTTTCTTCTCTGCACCGATTTGAGCTCCAGTGATTTTGTTGCGGTAAAAATTTTCTTACATTGTTCGGTTCTGGCAGCTACCTTCTCAGTGATTTGAAAGCCCACTTAATTAAGACCTTTCGAACCCATAACGGTAACAACATTAACTGCAACCGCACATACCGAAACATTGAGTCAACCCTCGTAAATGAGGCGTACAAACAAAATAATGTAGTGCAGGTCCGTAGGTCCCAATGACCACCGCGTGTTGTGCCCGTAGAGAATGGCAATTAAGATTGGCGACTCCCTACGTAGTTAATCCGAAAATACGTGCGCTGGGTGTTTATTGACTGCCGTCGGCATTTGCAGGTTGGTTTGTTTTGAAGAGAAAAATGAGGGTTCATACTGTTTAGACAATGAAAATGGCAACGCAAGGTAGCCCCTACGCATTAAACGTACATTATGATTATTAATGGTGCTTCAACCCTGTTTTATATGCATATGAAGTATCTGCAATGTACCTATTACGTAAAAAAACTTAGCTAACATCTAATTCAGTACCTCTTCCTTAAAGTTTAACGACAATTACAAATTCTAATCGTTCTAAAAGATCTTAATCCTAACGCAACTTGCTTAATCAACTCCAAATTGCTAAAGATCCTTAAATGCCAAAAAAAACTTCAAGAGGTAATTACCTATTTAAAAAGTTAACAAGTAGAACTCAGTTGAAATCGTGAGTACCTAATAAGGGGCATAGAGTAGAGGCTCCGGTCCGGCACGTCGGCTTTATGGACCGTTAGTGCTACTGAAATCAATAAAAGTACCGGAATATACCGCACATGCGCGTTCGAGACACCCACTGCCACTGACTCAGCTACATTCATTTTATAGCCACTTGTATTTGTGTCTATGGCCATTTTGTACTCTTTACTGTTGACGGAGTAAAAAAGAAGGGAAAAATTAATTGGCGCGGGTCGTAAATACCATCAGCGGTGGCGTGGGGTTGACTTTTGTTGGATAATTGAATGTTTTAATAACTTTAATGTGCATGTATTTTTTTCAGTCTATATAAATAAATATAGCAACATACTGCCTTCCAAAATAAGGTAGGTATAAGAGCTGATTACGTCAAAGAACACTACAGTATCCTCGATAAACCATCATGAAAGGTTAATGGCTTACGGCAGTTAGTCCATGTTAGTTTTAGGGACGCCGTTATGGGACTATAGATTACCATAACCCTCTCCCTAGTAAACACATCTAACACTTCATTCTAAACTTGAATCCATTGTAGGGTAAGAGTAAACGAAGAGGAATCTAATGTAAAAATAATGTCTGAAAATACGATAAATAAGAAAATACCATATCGGTGAATTTATTTTCTCAAGGAGACACGTGTACCCTACGTACTGTGAATGTCACTTCGTTATTATTAATAACTGTCCATAAGAGGCTGTACCTATAATGTATTCTTAATAAATTTAAAAAGCCACATTAAACGTCAAGGGAATTTAGTATTTATATTTCAGGCAACAGGGTCCAACTGATAGGCAAATGTAAGTTAGTATTGGAAAATTATTTGGAGAATCTTTTTATTTATTGCACGGATAGAACGACTGGTAAGCAAGAATAGATGGGGCTTCAAGCTGTGACTAATGGAGGCCGCTTTCATATAATCTTGTATAAGTTAACATTAGTTTGAATTTATCGCACAATGAAGATATCTCAGCTCCGCCCACCGAAACCGATTAATTGAGTGTTTTATCTTATAAAAACTTCGGTGCTCGGAATATACTGATCAAATAATTTATTATAATACATTTCGATGAACTTTACATGTTAATAAAGATATTTTTTCTACCATTTTTAGACCCGAGCCGTAATAATTATAAATTAGTCGAACGCTTTTAAAATGGAGTTTAATAACACTCTACCGATTTGGGATCATAAAATCCTTTCACCAAAACATATCAGTCGCCGTAACGAGAACTATAAATCACCGCTGTGGGAAAATTTACGAACTTAACGATTTACAACGAACATTTTACGAGACTTTTATGAACTGTCCGACCATCAAATACGTTTTATTATTAAATCACTATTCGTTAACAATTTCCCGGGCATCAGCCATCAACGACAAAGCTGATATGGCTTTTAACGGCACGACAATTAATTAAAAAGGCATAAACGCCACTTTTATACACGGAGAGCCTATAAAGACTAACTTTTATGCGTCGTAAACGCGATTGCCTGACCCTGACGACTTCGATACCGCGGCTTTTGAGGGGTTCTCTGATGTACGAAGGATCTCAGGAATGTAAACACCGGAAATGTTATTTGAGATGAAAATGTTTTATTTAGAGACAACTATTAAATAGTTCATGTTTTTTTATATGAAGTTGTGTAATGGCATTTAAAGTCGTTGACTGATAATCAAAAATACCATATCGTATGTCAATCATCATCTGCCTAGCCTTTTCCCAACTATGTCGGGGTCGGCTTTTAGTCTAACCGGATGCATCTGAATACTAATATTTTACATGGATGGATACTGCCTATCTGACCTCCACAATCCAGTTTTTAGGTAGTACCTTTGGTACGAATCGTTGTCAGAAAGACGTACCGTGTATCAATAAAAAAATGCAATATAGGTAACTACATAGTGCGCGATGTAATGCCAAAAATACGCTCAAATATTTTAATAATTTTACTTGACCCGAATCCCCGCCGATTTCAGACTCTATTAATAAGAAATACAAGGCGATAAAAAAAAGGATTCCTTGCGTATTCAATGGTGACACAAGCCTCCTAGTTTCTAAGGAGCGGTGTCTATGAAAGAAGGACACGTCGGCCAGACGATAATATTAAATCACGAAGATACTAAGAAGAGCACAAACATCACATAAAAGCTATTCCGATCAAAAGCTGAATGTCTCAGGACGCAAATAAAAGAGATTTATCTGCCACCCCAAAGGAAACTCCGAATGAAAATTGTGAGATTTTTTAAATAAACCATTAGAGAAAAAGTTCCGGGCCATTTGAGGCGGTTTATTGTGCCACTATCGGGCGCCATTGTTGACTGCAACGTAGCGACTTATACCAAGATGTAGGTGAAGTAGAAGTGTCTTGAGAGAATGTGTTAAATTATAATTGATTTTATTTTTGTAAGTAGGTTTGTACAAACGCTTTTACACGTCAAAAATATTTTTAAAACTAGATGACGTTGGCGTTTCCTATCTGACTACACCAAGAAGAAAGGCCGAAACAGACTCAGAGGTCACAATCGCTTTTTAAGTCCAGATATCATTTTGGTCATGCAATTGATCAAAGTGTCGAGAATTTGTATGTAAAATGTTGCGGTTTTTTTGAGTTGTAATTCGGAGGTAGTTTACGGTAACCTGTTATCATAGTAAAAAAAAATGCAATGATGTGGCGATTTTTTTTTATAAAAAAAAAATATTGTATAAAACCCTAATGCCCGACTGTCAATCTTTTTTGACCTCTAGCAAAAAGTTTAGGAAGCAGATTTCTTATAGAAAGTTATTAAAATTAAAAATGTTAAAAGTGGAACGTCATGTTATTTGTAAATAGTTCTCTCCTGTCAATTAATTTAATTTATACGATGTGTCATAAAATGCTTAATTACTTAATAACGTGACTGCGCTATGTAATTTGACGTTTTATGTTGATTTATGGTCTTGATAATCGTGCAACACGCTTTCAACGCAGAAGGGAAAACATAACGATAACGAAGAAAATTTGGTTTATAAAATTAATTAATTTGAACATAATATTAGGTGGAGTACATCTAGTCCACACGTAAATTACAGTCGGTATAGTATGTTTTTAAAATTAACGTCTTTTTAATAATAATAAGCGATTTTGACCGGTATGTGTGTATGTATGTGGGTGTGTATATTATGTTCCCTCATAACTTCAAAACCACTTATCGAAATTTGACAAATGAATGAGGTATTGTTAGAAACGTCTTGATCGTCCGCTGGTTATAGGTTATGAATGATTATGGCGCCCTCTAGAGGACATAAAGTGTTGAACTTAAAAATAAAACTGATGGTGTCATACGACCACGGCATTCTTGTGAGAATATTTTCTTGGTTCGTACTTCCTTTAGGATGACAGTAATACTTTTGTAGTCAGTCTTCAAGCTCATCTAGTGGCTACAATTCCAGACATCTGGGTATTTGACTCTAGTCGAGATTTGCCTCCAAGTTATGTGTCTAAAATGGAGTGTTTGTAACCATTAATTTTTATAACCAACCGCATCCTTTGATCTCCTACATGATAGTTAAATTGCTTTATAAGAAAATTATAAAACAGATAAAAATTGTGTTTTAAAAACTTAACACTTCTAATTTAAGAAACACTCTCTATGTAAATTTGTGTTGTTATATATTTTTACTGTTTTCTAGGGATGGAATATCCGATTGTAGTGACTGATAATATTCAAATGTTGGTCTGTAGTGTTATAATGAAGTGATAAATATGAATACTGAAGGGTACGGTTATGTGTTATTCACCTTTGCCTATTACAGCGACTTTTAGTAGGCTCTTTACCATTGTTAAGCTGTTTGTCCGTAGTTCTATTAAATAAATGAGTTTTATTATTGTATGTTAACTAGAGAATGGAAGGGTAATGTGCTTTAATTAACTCTTGTATACACAGTAATGCTATAGCATATCTATCGCATAGTTACCTTTTTAGTACCGCATATTTTTGTTGTTTATTACTTCACTTGCTTTGGCCAACGGCTTCGCCCGCCAGAATGTCAAAAATTATGTCACGGGTTCGTCCCCGTGGGATAAATTAATTTACCCACCGGGCTAAAAAGTATCTTAAGTGTTAATTCAGGTTATAAACTATTTGTCAAAATAAGTAAACATCCAAACACACAAACTATCACATTTATAATATTATTAGGATTTTATAGTAAGATGAAAATGGCACCGAAAGTTTGTTCAGTAATTTTAAACATTCAGTCAAACAAAGAAAAAATTGTTTTCTTATAAAAGACGATGTCAATTCGTAGAATTGGCACAAAAAGAACATATTTTATAGTGAGCTCTTATTGATCAGCATTATTTTAATGAATGTTTCTTGAAAACCGCGGTATCGCTGCAACTGAAATAATGATCACGAATAAAGACTTTATGTGCAATTACTTTTGTTTTTTAAATTGTAACCTGAAAATTACGAGAGATAAGAGGGAGTAAAATATATGAACAGAAGTGTTATTCTGCAAAGAAAATCACTATCGAGCTTACTTCTGAATTCTGAAGTAGAAATAAAGCTATGACTTTGAAGTCTGCCTTGCCATGCATGCAAATACATTTGAGTGAACCGGATTGATGGTGACGTTTTTACAGAATAGTTGCACAATTTATTATTCTTTTATTTAGCTTGTTTTTCCGATAATTTTGGGTCGAAAGTGAAAATGAGACGTAATCGTTTTGTGTTATTCGCCACTGACTTTATATTATTATTATTATTTGTCCTTTATTTCAGGCAACTAAGGCCCATAAAACACAATACATATATTATAAGTATAAAAACAATAACTATAAACTAATACATATTGTTTAAAACAAATTTTAAAACCACTGCACATGAAGTGACGGCGTCGTGTTAAGCTGTGAGGTGTCGTGTAGCTGGCCGCGGAAACGCCGATAAAGCACACCTTTCGGCCAAAACTCTTCCTTAAGGAAGGTCATCAAATGGTGAGTTGGAACGCGCACCACGAACGACTTGAAGTTGGTGTCATGACGCGCCTCCAACTTCTCCACCCTCAAGGTCTAGTTGGTCTTCACCCGTATGTACTCTACGATGTCCTCAGTCTTCGTGGAGTGGTGCAATCGGGACACGTATAGCAGCGTCGTCAGTATTGCAGGACGTAGCAGCATGTTAGAACCTGCCAGCGCCGACCCACACTGATTGCGATACCTAGGCTTCCTCTTCTTTCTCTCCACCTTGATGAAGCCAACCTCATCGCATGACTTCTCCCGAACCGAAAGAGCCGTAGTGGCTCAGGGGTAACGGCCCTAACTTATAAGTTGTAGGTCGCGGGTTCAAACCGAGACGGGCGATTTACTTTTAGTAAATAATTTCATCACCACTGCTCTGGCAAACGGCATGGCTTGGAAACAAAAATTCGAAGACATGTGACAACTAACAACCCGCACTGGGCCCGCATGGTAGATTACAGGTACCGCTTCTCGATGAGAAGAGGCTTGTGGCCCTGCAGTGTGAAAATTATAGGCTGATTATGCTTATATATGCTAACATTGTATGATCCCTTGGTAACTTACATTAATTTTAGATAAGGGATGAATGGAATGAATGAAGCTAAAGTTATGAAACACTACTGTATTGTCCTAAAGGTACTTAAAGTAAAATGAGCTTAATTAACTGATGGTACGGTAATGAAGTGAGTGACGCGGCTCTTGTTGGCTGTAACGAGAATGCCTGGTTGACTTGATAGCCCAGCGCGAACTGAGCCTAATTATTATGAATTGAAATGAATGTGTGGCGCAAACTGCTGAATTGCAGAATGTGCCGTTGCACCGTACAGACATGTAATTGGGGTAAGTATGCACCATTCATTCGTTTTGTAAGCTTAAACCAATGGCATTGTAGCCGCGCCATTTTATCACCCCAGTCCGAACCACTTAGGTCACAAGCTTCTTGGGGGTTCTCAAGAGTAGAAAACAGTCCTTTACAGTGAACCTGCTTTAATCAGGTATAGAAAAAGAATTGATGAGTAAACAAGCCCTCTTTTAGTTATTGCCAAGAATCAAAAGCAAAGTAAAAACGATTTTCTTGCCGCCATAAAAACTACGTTAATGCTACCAAACGTTATTTTTCGTTAGAACAGATTTATTTTCGGAGGGTAGTCGTATTTATTTGTTGAAGCAGTCAGTCAGGGGTAGCGGGTGCTCTGGGGGGAAATGGCAAACAGAGGAAACGGATCTGGCGAACTTTCCCGCGCAACCGGCGAAAGGGAGACCGGGCATCCTGTCCTGATGGGGTTACTGTGTATTTTAGGGTGCAAAGGACGATTTTTTGTCTTAATTGCTAGTGTTGGTTGTTGAAGTAATCGTTTTATTGTATTGGCTTGGTTGACCTTTAGTATTATTTAGGTAGACAAAGTCTAAGCAAAGGTTATTTGGAATGATTAATGACGATTACTTAACTTGGCTCTTTGTGATCTATAGTGTTTATTTTAATGTAGGTAGGTGTCTTAGGAGCGATAAAGGTATTGAAATAAACCAAACTTGGATAGACAATAAATTGTAGTCTTGGTTTACATGTCTGGCTGAAGGTAATGTTCTACTTTTGTATGTAATTAAGATGGTAATTTTTCTATCAACAGAAAAATATGGAGTCAAGATGCCCAAATCTACAATAACAACAATACAGCTAACCTAAATACGACCACAATAAATGTATACCTAGCCATACATTTTCTTACATAAAAATAAACTCCACTAACTCTAAGGTCAACTACAAGAAAAACAATGTCCACCCTAGCTCCTGACATATTTATATGCATTAATACCGCTTTATGTCCGTGAGATAAGCATAAATCTCGGCAGGACGCGTACCTACCCACTTTATTGTTATACGTACAGTTTATTTATGGAAGACTCTGAGTTAACTTAAAAAGATAAATATTTTGCTCTACTTTTGGTTTCTATTTTTTTTTTCTGGAAATGTCTAGTAGGTTTTAAATAAATTGCTCATGTATGATCTGGATGATGAGATCAAGATGGATGTCGTGACCATACCTAATAATAAAAATATGCAGAAGTCAATGAACACAGACATCATCATCAAGTGAATGTCGAGACGATCCAACTCCTTGACATCACGGAATTAGTGCAAAGACTAGCATAATCAGCTAAAAATGTTCCCACTGTTGGGACACAGAACTTCTCTGTACGAGAGGGAGTGTGCCATAATCGACCACGTGAGACCAGTGCTGGCCTGTGGATGTCACATGTATTCGAATTTATGGTTCTAAGACATGCCAGTGTCCTGACGATGTTATGCTTCCCCGTTTTGAGAGCAGTGATCAATTTAAATATAAATTAATCTGTTAAATATCTATCATCGTCATCATCTGCCTAGGCTTTTCCCAACTGTATTGGGGTCAGCTTCCAGTCTAACCGGATGCAGCTGAATACCAGTATTTTACATGGAGCGACTGCTTATCTGACCTCTACAATCCAGTTACTGGTTAACCGTTTTAAGAAACGTATAAAAGCAGGCCAGGATAAACCAAGGATAAAGATAAAAATATATATTATTCCATGCATGTAACTGTCATGTCTTTTCCCTATTCACTTTAATAGGAAAGCATTTTATTATGAGAAGTTGGAAAAATGCAATCACCAACACTTTTTCTACATTATTTATTATAATGGCCTCGCATGAAAGTAATATGAAATTTTCTTGATAAAGCTCTTTTACTATTTTCAAATATACCAGCCGTATATGAAGCCCACATAAACTATACTGACGTCAGAGATACGTCAATAGTATCGGTCCTCGGGCCCTTAAAAAGTTCCGAAAAAAAAAATTGCTTTGGGGCCCCGTAAGCTCGATCCTAAATATTTTTTCATCCCTCAACCGCGGTATAAGTACAGAAACCAGTGAAATTAATATAACAAGCCCTAAAACCTATAAAACACATGCTTGCCGGGATGTTTTAAACATTTATTGAAGATATAAGGAAAGCAATTTTGATGGTGGAATGGTACAACTGTAACGTTTTGGTACATTATTTTTAAGATGCGGTTGGATAGATGCTCTATGTAGCGGATTTTTATTTATCCTCTGTGTAGCTGATTTTTATTTGGATTGTAATTGTGTTTATTTATTTATTTAAAATTTTGTTACACAAAAAAGGTACACAGGTGGACTTAATACCTCAGGTATTCTATACCAGTCAACTAAGGGTGGTAAAGAGATTAGATGGCAGGTGCATAGGTTGAGAGGAACAATGATAAAACAACTATTTAAAAGACGATTTTCTTATACACTAGAACATAAATAGATCATAAACTATTTTATTTTTCTTTGGATATGTGTGAGATGCCCACTTAGAATTGCATTCGTGTAACACTGAAATCCTGAGTCGGTATCTTACATGCAGTGTTTGTTTTGTTTCCTTTATACATTGCCAATGTATTTTACTATTCTTACACTAGTGAGTGGCAGGGACATAGACGCGCAAACTGTAACCAGGAATGTGTAATCAGCACATAATTTAGACAACCGAGGGCAAAAAAAATCGCCGTTGATTGAAAAAATTCTGATGTTTCATTGAATAGTGTTGTAACCTACGCAGTAATATTGTACGGAACAGATATTTTTTTATCTGACAAAATATTTAATCGCATGGTTCAGAATCATGTAGTTAATAATCCATCATAACAGGTTGTGGATCGATGCCACCGTGTATAATGTTAATGTAACTATAAAATAAAACATCTATTGAAAAATCGCCAACAAGTTGTTTAATCAGTTACTTTCATTCCCTCATACTTAAATGTTTATTCAAAACTTTTTTGGTCCTTCGGGTCGAATTAAACTTTTCTTAACACATTGAAATTACATTTCGCAAAGTACTCACTCCCATGTTACTATTTTTTATTACGACAGTCTGTTTTACGTTAAAAACACTACAATAATTTCTTAGCCTACATTTAAACAGAGCACTTTTCAAACCATACCATCTCTTCTAGCAAGACTCTCTCCCAAAGGGAGGCCGAAGTAAAATATGAATTCAGCGCGTCTCGGCTGTTTCGTACACACGCGACTTGTTTATCCTTTTAAGGGAGACTTCTCATTTCACACAACTGCTATGATTGCTATATAATCGCCACCATACCATGACCTACCCCACCCCCTTCATCGCCAACAAAAAGTACAAAGAAAAAGAAAACAAAGGACCATCTTAGAGCGGTTGCAACGTTAGGCATTTTCATAATGGCGTCGCACGAATGAAAGCAGATTTTCGGCAACTCATTATGAGTGCTAATACGTTTTGTTATGTTTACCAGTTTGTTTATAGCTTGTTTGTGTAGTTTTGTTGTTTGTTTATAAGTTTATTGGGTGTATTGATACGGTAAATTGCCGATCTTTCGAATCGGTATAAATATATCTGCCCGTTTTTTTATATACTGACTTTTTAACAAAAGAAATTCCTCGTCGATTCTTTTCATGTTTCAGTTAGCCATAGGTACGTATATATTTTAGTCTTTCACTAAAAAAACGAACCATATTACAAAGTACAACTATAACAGCAAGATTAAATTAAAATACTCAATCCCACTTTAAAACACATACCACATTCCTACAGCCCAAAATAAAACTCCTACATTTAGACCAACAATTTCTCCTAGACAATAACATACTAAATCATTGCGCAAGCGACACTGTCAAAGTAAATTAAAAAGCACGTCATAACAAGCAGTAGCCGAGACTTACTTTATGTGTGTGTTTGCATGTCCTGGCAACGTATCAAAGTATTTTTGGCTCGCGGAACACTTCATGAATGCAGTTGCTATTGCGTTCCGAAATATATTACGATTATGAACATTTTGGAAAATGTGTATCCTTATTTTGATATGTAATTCAAATTATATTGTAATGTAGAAAATGTTTTTTTTTACTGCAACTTCCTGTCTTACTTGTATCCGGCTCGCAATTCCTAAATAATAAAGAGTTTTAAACAATTTTCAGATATTGCATTTCATTGTACGTTAAGACCATTTTCTAGACCATTTAATACCTATTCATAATCATCTGCCTAGCCTTTTCCGAACTATATTAGGGTGGGCTTCCAGTCTAACCGGGTGCAGCTGAATACCAGTATTTTACATTGGAGCGACTGCCTATCTGACCTCCACAACCCAGCTACTGGGTAACACAATACCTATTCATGATCACAAAAAGGACTTTTTACGAATTTGATCAACTTATAGGGCCTATTGAAATCAGCGTAGCTTAAGATATTTTACAGACTTTTCTTGAAAAATAATTGCGTATTGTTTTCTTTTGTTTCAGATTCCTTCAATGAATAACAATGTTATCAAACAGGACAACAACAACTTTTTAAAATCCTTTTACAACAACAACTAGAAGTTATATTAACTAGAAAGTACATCTCCATTTCTAAACCAGACTGATGCGTGTTCAATATCCAAATAAACAAAAAACCAGAAGAAATAACACCAACAAAATTGAAAACAAGCCATTGTTATGTTATACGGAGGTTCTACGAGAAAAAGGCAATCTACATGGAGGGTTCGTACCGGACGGCTCGAGATGAGGAAATAAGAATTCATCCTTTCTCGCCCCGGGAGGAAAGGGGGGTCGGGAGGAGTGGCAAGACGGACGACGCCATTCCAAAAACCCATTATACGAGCACCAGAGCTGTTTTCTATCTCAGAAAGGAACCCGTACCACCCGCCCCGCGCCTCCCCTACACCCCTTCGCCCCATCTTCAGGGATCCTCAACTTTGTTTATGAAAATTACCCATTAAAGTGGCTATGAAAGTAACGCTTTTGCCACTCCCGAAATTAATAAGGAAATTGATATAGATTATTTTTAGGTCGCATTTGGTGCTCGTATTCGAGACGATCGATACTCATTGTTTTGCGTGAGTATATTTTAAGTTGGAATTGCTTGTTCGTTTCGTTTCTTTGTTTAAAAATATCCGAATTAAAAAAAAATGTCCGAGACTAATTTCAGTAATAATGTTGACACATTAACCTACTACTTATTATGTTAGTTTATGGTTACTTGTGGATTGTTGATCAACACGTACTTGCTATAAATTTTAAATACCAGTACTAATATTGCCGTGTTCTAAATCCAGTTATAGTTCATTATAGCTTAATTCTGAAAATTATTTTCCAACAACAACATTTACAACTTATTCTGACAACGTCACCAAATTGTAAGATTCGTTTTAATAATTTATGGTCAATAAATACTGTTCTTAAAAAATTATAAATACTTATAAGCAGTTAATGTAAAATACAGCCTTCATTATAACAGTGTAAAAATATCGCATCAATTTAAGGAAATTCGAGAAAAGTTCCCCGCCGTCTTCAGATTAAAAATAAAGATCACCAAAACGATTTATGGTACTCACTCTCACCCTAGATTTATAACGCCATTAGAAATTAAATTAAAAAACAAAATTATTACACTTGAACCAAAATTTAAATACACATTACTGTTCTCCCCTCTTTATTGAGAAGTCTACCGCTTTCTTCAGGCTTTTGTATCACCCATCTTTGTTGCGCTTACGACTGAATTAGGTATAAGAAAGAGATGGAAAATAAGCCCGCTTGCGACTCGTAGCTCGATATAAAGAAAGATTATCCGAAGCCCCTAAGGAAGTTTGAAATTGCTATTGTAGCGAAAAGGATTATATGTTAGTGCTACGGCGTAGCGGGTCTACGTCGCAGCGGGGGCCGGATTCAGGAGATTGTATGCCGAAGTTTTATGTATGTGTATTGGTTTCATTTATATTATGATATATGCTATAGTGTGTATAGGTTAGTGTACTGGTGGTTTAAGTAACAATAGGTCGATGAAAATAACCATACAAATAGGAGAAAGTTGTACCAAAATGTTGCCACGTAATTCTGTTCTGAACCATTTGTTTGAGAGGCAAGTTTTTATGACAGAATAGTGCTTCCAACATACGCTTTTAAATCAGTACACAACATTAAATTAAATTACACCATCATGTTAACACACAAAAATAATGTATTATTCCAACTGGACGTATCACACCACTATACCCACATAATTAAAATAATCCATTCGCAATTTTAAACGTAAAATAAACAATGTGATATCTACAAAGCTGGCAGCAGCGTCGAAGCGGATTAATCCGGTTTAAATCCGGGTAAATACGCCCGGATCCGGCTACCGGGCGTGGCGCCTGCGATACGCTGCGACCAAACCGGGCGGTGTTAATCCCTATTTTAAATTCTGATATAAGCCGCACCTGTTATTCGTAGGCACTTTAATGTAGGTATTTTTGGATTTAGACCTATGAATTTGTGGGTATTTTCTGAGTATAAATATGTAGGTGTTTTTGGGCACGTAATGCTGAATAATTATGTAAATTAGTATAAAAGAGATCCGCTTTGTGGGCCTACAACGACTTGGTGTGAGCACCACTATCAAGGGTTTGTGGTGATTGACGCAATTTCTCAGTCAATGCTGTATTTATAAAGGTCAGTATTTTACACTGGGACAGTTAAATAAATTAGGTAGGGTAATTTAATTATCATGTAATTTTTATTCCAGTAAATATTAAGCACTTGATTACTTTTTTTTTTTACTTTCGATTTGTTACAAACTCGTTACGAATCGTATTTTTATCACTCAAAAAAGTCGTTTGAAGTAATCACTAAAATATTTCGAACGAAACGACCGAAAGGTCCATTAGCAAATGCCTTCGCATCGCAAAGACACAAACAGCTTCCGAGCCCTCTGAATTATTCCTCTAACTTTCCTTACTCCGCACTAGCTTACTTAGGAAGGTAGGTACTTACTTACTTAAGCAACCAATACATAAGTTATGATGGTCCTTAGTCCCTGGTCCTTTGGTCCTGACTACCATTATCAGTGTTGATATAACATTATAAATTCAGATATCTCGACCCATCACCATTACGAATTCGAAACGGGAGGGTCGCACGTACGCATAATCCGGGGAGCATAACGGGATCGAAAATGATACATAAATTGTTCAGACGGACTATACAGACGATTAAGCCCATTAACATGGTGCACGGGTCACGGGGACCCGGGAGGATCGTCCAATCAACAAACCCTTTCACGCTACCGCCAATGTAGCTTGGTCCTGGTTGTTTGTTTTTCTGAGCTACTGAAAAAGGTTTGCTTTACTTTTTGACCCGTTACTGATTTTGGTGTTAAGTTTCTAGCACAATACCACCACTGCTGTAGATGAAGTGCATTGATATTTAATAGTGAACTACGTCAATACATTTTGTGAAGAATATTTTAATTAAATTCGGTGTAGTAGCCGCGACTTATGAGTTGTAGGTCGTAGATTCGAACCCAGGCAGATACTTTACATCGTGTAAATTAGTCCATTATCCTCTTCACAAAACGGTGAGGGAGTGATGAAACCGACATATCTTAGAACCAACAATTCGAAGACTTGTGACATCTGCCAACCTGCGCTGGGCCCGCGTGGTAGATTTTGGGCCCACTCCCTCTCACGGAGAGAAGTCCTGTCCCAGCAGTGACAACTGAAGCTGATTACGATGTATTTATTGTGTCTTCGATTGTTACCACAATGAACAATATTAGGTCGTTTTTACACTTATCACTAATAAAGTCCTCTGAGGTCGGAGCCCTATTTCACCGTCCCACATATACCTCACCTAATACAGAATAGAAAGTCCATACTCGTAGTAACGATCGTTAAAAACCTCGCGGCTCCCAATAAAGCGGTCGTCGTGTATCAGGATTCATGATAGGGCGCTCCCATACGCCCCCACTCACAGATATACGGTAACGAGCGTACCACAATACCATACGCAATAAATACGCCGCGTACTAACATACGCCGCGTACGCGCTGCACACTTACGTACGCGCCGGGCCGCGTACAACCGGCATTTCTATTGTTTATGTCGTATTAAATTGTTGAAATGTTGCCCAGTTATTGCCGAAAACGTATTTCGCTACATATTGCAAGTTGTGGGCGTGAGTTGTTGAGCTGTTTCGCTGTTATTGTTGTTAGTTTTGGGTTATGATTTGATACCAATTGCTTTGTATTGGCTATTGGGATACTGAGAAATGGAACTCCTAAAAATTGGGTTGAACAGTTTTGAAGCACCATAAGCATAACCTATACTATTTCTCATTAAGTACAGTGAATAAGGATCATAGTAAATTTAAGTGAAAGTTTATTGCTAAAACAAAGGTTATGTAAAACCAGTCCGTTTAAAGGGGGTCAATTTTGATTTTACTTAGTGTCAATTCCTACCGCCAAGTTCTTTGTGGCATTAAAAGTTGCCGCATTGACTGTTTACAATTTTATTTTTATTTTTAATACAGTTATCGTTGCCTATCATCAACAAATTAAATTAACCGAAAGAGCACGAGTTCTAAAGATAATCTCATATCTGTAAAATAACTCATTAAAAAAATATATATTACATTTACTTCCAGATCCACCTGTGACCAGCAGATGTTCTCAACTCCAAAAAAAAAATGAAAAAAAAAAACTCATTAAATAAGCTAAAAGCTTTCAGTTCATTAGCAGATTATTTCGCGTCGCGTGACATTTGTACGTAAATCGTAGTATGCGTGCTACATTTTTGAAATTATATTAATTAAAATACTTTCAAGATATATGACTTTATTTATTTTTTCCTACGTCTGGCTGTTTTGTATTTTATGAACGTTATTGGTTGGGTATGAACCCCATATGTGTTCATGTTATACATGAGAAGGTAGTTGCTAAGCGATTAACTTAATAAGGTAAGTAATTACAATGGCAATAGGCATTGTTTAATATTTAATATACTCGACGGTCTGTTCTTTACACATTACACATTTTACATATTGTGAATGAGAGAACGTTGTAGGCCTACAGTTTCTATTCTTTATTTTCATTCCTCTAAAGTACCTGGTACTTATTGACAGGCCTGCACTGTCCTCCCATACCTAATACCACTGTAATTTGAAAACATTATAAAATCCAATTATTTTTAAAAGAGTAACCGTGGAGTTTCTTGCGCGCTCTTCTCTATAGGAAGCGACAAATTGGAACCGTGCACCTAGCTTCTGACGTTTCATAAGTGCCCTTGCAGGTTTATGTGAAATAAAATATTTTGATTTGATTTGATTTAGATCAATACCTATTAATAAAAAATCAAAACGGAGTGTCTGGTTTCATTGCGCTATATTCTATTCTATTGCGTAGATATACATCAATAGACACTAGAAATATTAATGAAATATAGCCGTCATTGTCAATAACAAAACAGTCCATTTCCTTGCCAAATCCATGGACAATTTCATAACAAAATCCTTCAGGAATGTTCAAAACAAACATAGCAAGGTTTTACAACGCGATATCTTAAAGGAAGTAAACAAGACGGGAAGGCGCGCGGATTATGTATAAAGCTATATCGATAACCGCGGTCGGATGCAGCGACACCTTATTTCAATAACAACGACTATTCACAATGGGACCTTATGCATATATTTATTTTAGCACATACCTTTACTACGGATATTGGTTACTTGGAGGTAAGCTTCGGTGTGACGTAAGTTTAGTACAAAATTCGCTAGTTTTTGCAGATATCTGAATATATTTTTAAGAAGATATCGATGATAACATGAGATAATATTATTTCCAACATTGTTTTGTGAAATTTGTATAATTTTTCATAGTATTTGTTTAAGAATAATCCAAACACAAATAATTTTATTTGCAATAACAACATTGATCTGTTTAGCACTCATTTTTTAATGTACAAGTGACATTAGCCTATTAGAATATTTCCCTGCTACATGATAGTTTTTTAAAATTTGCTCCTGTGTAAAATTATAAAACATATCTGAAATAGTATCTGCTAAAAAACTACAAGCATTTTATTCAAATAGTATCTACAAATCGTTGTATCTTTTCATGTAGATGTTGTAATTACGTGAGAACGGTAGCATTTTTCATCAGATTAAGACACTTCAGTGCATTAAATTATATTAAGTAGTTTACCAGATTTAGCATAGTTAACATAACATAACATCACGCTTTGTTCTCCCGAAAGGTTAGGAGGAGGATATTATAGGAGTTTATTGCCATCAATCGGGCACAAAACCAGACTCCGGGCTGGTACTGAAAAATTCGTTGTGTTAAATCGTAATAAATAATACTTAGGTCAACCTGTAAATCGATCCCAGGACCTCAGTATCAGCAGAAGCGTTTCAACCACTATACCAACGAGGCAGTCAGCATAGTTAACTTTGTAACATAATTATATCTACATTATAACTGTTATAAACCCTGGGTTATTATAAAATGAAAGTTGACCTATACACAACACATATTCACACTTAAAAAATCGCATAAAACCTGGACTTCAAGCACGTTATGGCTCGTCATATTCTCACCTACTACCTTCAGTTCAACATTCTCATGAAACAAACATAAAAATGTAACATTATTCAACACGTCTATAAAAGTCATATGAATGCCTACTCGGAATAATTTTACAGTGTTCAAGTAAAAACATTTACATGTATAATGTGTCGCGTATGAGATTTATAGGAGCGAGTTCATAGGTAACATGAATTAGCTGAGAACGAGAAGAGACTGTGTTTGAAAAGATAAAAATACTGTTTGAAGAAAAATACATGAAGGTCATAGATTTCGTTATTTAAGATGGTAAGTATAATATACTTTGAGTTGACAATGGGATTATGGTATTGAATTAGAATTCAAAGGTTAAAAGTTCAAATTTTGACCCGTAGATCTGTTGTCGTAATAGTTAACCCAGAGGTTTACGCTACATTTATAGTTATGTGGAACAAACAGTAAGTTTACAAATTGATAGAAATGTAATGAAACATTTGATTGGATTTATGTCATTTTACTATTGAAACTGTAAATTAATGTTATAAGTATATTTAAGTATCACTACCGGAAAACACTTAAATATAGATTTGCTCATTTTTTTTACGAGCGGCACGTTTGTTTTAGTATTTCTTCGTAAAGAGGGGCAGAAGACTAAAGAATGATCAAACTCTATAGGCTCCTGTAGAAATAATCACGTTACTTATTTAAAAACTCTTCGCATTTTGTTGTAAACTAAAAGAAACACAAAACAAGTCGATAGAAAATTCAAAAATCAACTACTCAGAAATGACCGTGCAATCAATTCAAAAGCATGCTTCTGTGGGCATTTTTATTCCCTTGTCCCGTGTATCGATCTTCCGTTGATGCACGTAACGCCATCTATTAGGTGGTTACATAAACTAGGGGAGGTTTTACGAACTCTTCGCACGCTATACTCTTTGTTTGGGTTTTATACTCAATGTTATGTATGAAGGACATAATTAAAGTTGTTTTGATTACTCTATTGTTGCTGTTATGTGTAATGGATTGTTTTGGTTCGTTATTCAGATAATTGGTTGGTAAAAATGCTTTATTCATCATTTTTAGGTAATCACAACGTATAAGCCTTTAGAAAAATAAGTAAAGGATGTTTTGGTACCATTGTGACTTTTTAAAGCATTTGTAGGTACTTTTTGGAGTTTATCTTAGACATTACTGACATCGTTGAAGGAAAAAACTTCGTGAGGAAACCTGAAAAAGGGGCCTCGTAGTGAGATAATAATAGCTGGTATTATTATCTTTGGATAAAGACAGCGACATTACAGTAGATTTGATGAAAAACTGATCAGCCGTTGAAATCCTATGCCTAAAAATATAAGATACTTTTCTTTATTCGTAGCGATTGATTGAACCGTTGTCATACGCTTGTATACCTTCTTACATATCAATTAAAATAAGTAATTAATTCCCTTATTACCCAAACCATACAAAATACAGAAAGATTTAAGATAGTAAGCACGCTTTGAAAATCATGATTTTGCTTCCTTCTTAACCACACGAACAGAATCACAACACTTAATATTTTACGACAAAATAAGCGTTTAGAATTTCACGACCTACTATCGAACTACCCTTTTGTAACCCATCGACATTCTAACTCGGTACCTACATAGTTAAAACATAACAACAACAAAACAAACAGCACGGTCGCAAGCGGCGACCATGCGTGAAACTACCCGCGGTCCGTTGAACACGGACATCTCTATACACTGTTATACACACCTAGTTTATATAGGGATGTTGGTACAGGACCTATGATAGGTATTTTGTAGTGAGAGGCTGTATGGGAACAGAAGTCTGTATTAATATATCCATATTTTAATACGTGAAACAAAAACTTTGTGCCTCTTTTTACGAAAATTACGCGGACATACTATGAAATTGCGATAGCCATTTCTTTGGCTAAAAAAAACGGTAACAGTGGCGGATTCGTACATTTTTAAGTATATAATAAGATCTTGCTTACGCACATCACTAGACACTGATATTTGTATCAGTGTCTAGTGATGTGCTTAGTATTTCGCAGAAACTAGTTTATGTAGGGATATAGAACTGCCATGGAAGGTACTTGGCTACTATATAGTGTGAGGCTTCATAAGAATGGAAGTTTTGAATATAAAGCTTTGAAAACTGTTGCAAGATTTAGCGTTCGTCATTTGTTTCACTGAAAAAATGCGTCTAGGATTCCAGTGGAAGTTATAAAAACGACGGGTGTATATATTTTAGGCATTATATTTGGACGTCCAACAAGAAAATCTCTTTACACTACTATACAACACAGTACTGTTTTATGATGGGACGTCAGTACTTATACAATGTATAGTTATTCGGGGAGTTGTAATTTGAGAGTGTATATAGTGGAGTGAAAAACGTCGCAAGGGTTTCACATAGTCCTTTTAGAGGAAGCGCTGCGTTTAGACTACCAGCGATGGATAAAGTAATAAAGACATAGAAACGATTATTTTATAGTGTAAATCAAAGTTGGGAAGTAAAAGAGTAGGTTTACAGCCAATGAAATCCTTTCCCGGCGGAAGAGTTTATCTCTCATTTCGAATTTTGCTGACAGAAATTCTGTAACTCAATAATGAATGACTTAAGACACAGTTTTGTAACCTACTGTTACTTGCGCACTATTAACATGCATACAGTTAGGTATTTGGCTATGACTGTCACAAAAGATAACAGTACAGTAGAAAGATTTAACTCTTACCTAAGCGGTTACCAATCATTTTACCTACTCATACAGGAATTTTCCTCGTGACAGCAGAGCTAAGTTGATTTAACTTCTAGTAAACTTGTGTCAAACGTTAAGTACAAAAAATATTACTCATGCATGTGAAAAGTTATTAAGTGTCAACAGTGGAAGGTAGTCTCTGAGTAAATATGACACTCTCTTTTATTACTGATCACATAACGACTGCGGTCTGATGACACATTTCTCGATGGTATTCTGAAAGCACATGGATGGATACTTTATATTGTTCTCAACATCTTGGTCAATATGCCTGGTTTTATTGTTACATTGAACGGTTGCATGATACAACATTAAAGACCAGTGACTTAATTTCTAACCATTAGGCCATAGGAGGGTCTGTGCGACGGCCGCGAAACGGCTAAGCCGTACATTTTGTCAAAGGTGTAAGGTTTGTAGGGTAAAACCTTATAGAATTAGGGCCTTGGATCTTTATTAGATCTGATAGCTTTTTAAGTCAAATCATATCAAAGTCCAAGGCTAATGTCGATTTTGTTTGATTATACGTGTCGATCGTCAATCGTGAATCTGTAAGCAACTTTAGAACCTTCGATATTATTAGCAACAACAACAAGAATTTTCATATAAATCTTTTCGTGGAAAGGCAGAAATATCACACTTATTCCTTATTCAGCTCGAACTATGTGAATGTTATATAAGTCCTGGCTACATACTTGACATTACATGTTTTTGGTAGGTAACATATTCATCGTATAGAACCCTCTCCATACGAGTTCAACTCTCACTTGTCCGTTTTTTTTAATAATAATAAATTTCGTTTTACAATAAAAGTTTTTTTCAAGCGCTGCCTCGCAAAGGTCCAAATTTAAGAATCATTCGATCCTTTTAAATTCTACAATGCCTTTCCCCATCAAACACCCTGACCACCCCTTCACTGGACCGTATAACAAATAAACTGGCTACAGTGCAAAAGTTATTACTTCATACTGAAGGGATATCCACTGGGGAAATCCAACAGCATCCAACATTTGCATGACTGACCCTATGCCCGTTAATACCACCATTCAAATAATATTTGCATCTAATTGTGAGCCATTGTTGTATCATGGGAATGGACGTATATGGTGAATGGTCTGTTATGTATCTACACAATGGTCAATACATAGAATGGTTTATACATAAAATAGTCGAGGTAAATTGCAGGAAACATGATCAAGGGTTGTGTAATTTAGCAATAAAATGTGCTACAGCTGTTCTAACAAGCTTAAGATTGATAACGTCAGAAGTTTCTTATCCTACACGTTAATGCGGCTTAATGCCAACTCGATATCAGAAAAATATTTGAACATAATGTGACCATTAGGACCAAAGTGATGATTAGGCACATTACAAGTCTGTATCAAAGGCCCAGTATTGCCAATTCAAAAACTTAAAAGTCCATTAGCAGCCATTAACCTAAACAAATTGCATCAGCGGCTAATTACGAACATTCCCAATAACGTAACAAAATCGAAAACGAAATTAAAAACACATAGTGTTCGGGAGGGGCGAAGGGGGGTGAAAACGCGTAAGTTCCGTTTTCCGCGGCATTGGGTACAATTTGAAATATTTTACTGCTGTTGTAACGACTCGATGGTACTGTGAGGGCCACTTATATATCTCTTTTATCTTTTGTTGGCTCGCCCCTCACCCTCTGAGGATAAGTTTCCAAAAAGGTGGTGTTTTTTTTTTAAACGGGGTGTAATACAGTGGACTGTGGACAGTGTCCGGATTAGATTGTAGTTGTAAGATGATGGGAATGATGATTGTGGGAATTTTGTTGTCAAGCTGTATCTGTTTTCCATTTTTCTTGAAATTCTTTTAGGAAACTCTGCTACATTGTATTTTCAAAGAATCATTTTAGAAAAAAAAAACCATAATAAAGAATGTTAGAACACGGTGATATTAGTTTTGCCCATTATTATTTTTTGTTTACGCAAAGTAAAAACTGGAATATATAAAGAATACAACCGATTATAATTTACCCCACCACAATGTACAAAACAAGACATTCTAACAAGAACCCAATAACTTAACGAACACACCCATACATTCTAACTATTTTAACACCAAAACAGCCATCATATACCACGGTGTCCACCGTACATAACAGCCGAACGGCGACATAAAGCTAATCCCACAACTGAATAAATCTTAGCTGTAAGATGGCTAAATCAACTCGCTATCTCGGCTCGGATCTCTGTAGGATGCTGTTTTATTGTGCCGTCTTGCCCGTACCTACAACTGTTTTGATTCTCCTTACCGGTTTTGTTTTTAGCTGTGGACTATTTTAAGGGTGTATTGGTGAGTTTGTGAGCTCCTATAATAGATAGGAAATTGTGGTTAAAATAGATTGTTATTCTTTTACTAAAGACGTCGTATTATCTGCTGATATATTAGAGGTTATGTTTTTAACTTTACTGGTACATAAATACTCTAAAAACTTCTACTGCTGAGTAAACCGTAGGCCAATAATACCTTAAATTATTGCCTTATTAGCGAAATAGTGAGATAACGTCGCTGTACAAAGCCATACTTTAACATCATCGTGATATTTAAATGTTAATTCGTGTATTTATTTTCTAAACACCTTAAAAGATTCAAATACCTTACAGTGTGTGTACTTAGACACCTTTCACCCGTATTATCTGCGCCGTCCATCATAACCGGTGCTCAACTATTAAACGTGCATTTGTTCACGTTATTAACATGTCGTAACGTTATTTTATTGCACACAACGGGTTCCCCAAGTGTATTCCTTACTTTACTGCTAATATATTCATTATAACGTATGTCTTTCCCATCGTATTAAAAGGCATTATTTAAATAACTAAACAAAACGGGGTCTAGTCCTCTTCGAATAACTTACGTTGGGCTGAACGATAATTCAGGCAAAAAACAAAATATGACTACACGTTTTTTTATTTTCGGTAACGTCTTGATTAAGTATGGACCACCTGCCTGGAGCTTCCTTTGGGACTCAATAAATAAGTCCTGGTATATATTAATGGTGGCATAAAGATTATGTTGAAATTCAAGTGTGCTCTCTATGGCCGATTATTTGTAATAAATTCGATGAATTGCTTGAAAGGCTTTGTTTCTACCGAAAACTGTTTAAAAATTTAGTTTTTGGAAAGGTGACCTTTTTTGTACAATATATTGTAAAGTTGTCAGGCAAGTTGTTCCAATATTTCGCCGATTGAGTCATCGTTGGAATTTGTTTGATGAAGTATGTATAGTCGTTTATGTGAATATAAGATGATTGAATGATGTCATTAGTGAAGAAAATGGTCACAATGAGCTAAAAAGGTTTCCGTGAAAATGATAATATTTGAAGATGATGAGACTCACGGATTTATGTATTCATTTGAAAGACTCATCACGTAATTGTTTTCATGGCCACTTTAATGTTTTATTTTAGAATCACAAATAATATTTTCAGTAATTTCGTTGCCATTTCTTTCGTCATACTCACGTAAATTTTATTAACTGTGTGTTTATACCACTGAGCTCAAAAAGCTCATAAAACAACATGACTTTTTAAACGATTTTGTTCACCTTTTACTTTGAAGTGAAGCATTTCTCTGCAAAAAAAAAAGAAACGAAATTCCAATTCGTTTTGTCGGCTGTAACAAAAAGAATGCGAAATCATAATGAACGCACAGAATCGCATTTCACACACAAAAAAGATAGCATTTTTTTTTGCAGTTCGCTACATTGTGGTCCACATTATATCACATCGAAAGCTCAATACACTTCAGGTAAATAGCGGTAGAGTCTTCCCTTAGCATTTAAATCATCCTAGACACATTTCTACTTTATGTCTAATCGCAAATTTATTGTTCTGGGGCACGGAGTGGTACGAATTAACAATGAGCAAACTATTATTACGTATTGAGATATATTCGCGTGGTAAATCATGGCGGCCATTGTGTGAGGGAACATGAGCACTTTTATGGGTACCATGAGTGGTAATGAAGCGGTTTCCACTACCACATAATGGTTTGAATGTCGCGTAAATTGATTTTTATATTTTGTTTGACGTTAATGATTGACATGAGAGTTTGTTCCGCGCCGAGAATGATTCACCTCGACGGTTTTACGATTTGAATGACGTGTTCAACGATAAATTTACGGTGTTGTGGGATATTTGGGCAATTTTATGAGTCATTTGGTGATACTAAATGTCCATATGTTGTATAATGTATTAAGTTGCTTGAGGTGAACGGCTACTGGATTTAGAAATAATTTTTGGTTCCTTTTTGTGACAATAAATGTGTAATTTTATGTGATCTTTGCTTCATTATTAACACCAATTTTCATAATGATACAGGGGTATCGTTGTACCCAGTAACTGGGTTGTGGAGGTCACATAGGCGGTAGATCCATGTAAAATACTGGTATTCAGCTGCTTCCGGTTAGACTGGAATCCGACCCCAACATAGTTGGGAGAAGGCTAGGCAGATGAAGATGAAGATGGTGTCAGACTGATTAAAGTGAAAAAACTGGTATATCTATATTTATTTTATTTTTATTCTACTTAAACCTACAAGAAGTGCGTCATGCTGAGACATTTACTTGAATTCCCAATAACTTCTCTTTAATTAATTCAACTTCGGGAAATTGTCTCTTATAAAGCGCTCTTAAGCTAATAAAATATCTTGTTTCGAACAAACTGTTATGCCACTAATTTTATTTGATTGTCACAAGTAAATAACTTCAGTTCTTACGTTTGAAAAGTAACTTTAAAACGTCTGGTTTTTCTTTTGTTTTCTTGTGTCAATTAATTAGTTGAAAAAAAAAAACGAAATTACAAGTGGGCAATCAAAAAAGCATTTCACAAATCGACAGTTTCTCGAAGTACTAAGTAATATACTTTCTGCCTAAAACAGAATAAAATGTAATAACGACACTTAATTAAATAGTCGTTCAGGCTTTGAAATTGTGGAACATACAATTGACACAATATTATTTAGTCGTAAGTATGCAATGATTCCTATTATTTTTTTTGTTATTGACGTACTTAGCTGTACTTAACCCAGTGCGCATCTGTGCAATTGTAAATAAAAAAACTATTTTTAGCTTATGATTTGTTTATTTTCTATCCATAACCACCGAAAGACGTCCACTGCTGGACATAAGCCTTCTCCAAAAGGGTGGGATTTGCCATAATCGCCACGCTTGGCAGGCGGGTTTGCGATCGCCGTATGGTGGTCAAATGTATGGAGAACGCTGCTGCCCATTCTCTAGTAAGTCCCTTAGTCGCCTTCTACGACACCCATGGGAAAAAATGGGATGGTGCTATTCTTTTACGTCCGTCACCACACGGAGTTTCTTTTTCTATGGGAATATATTTATTTAAATTACAAATAATTAGTAGGTATATAAGGCAACAAATTTAAAATCATATTTATTAATAGTATGTACATGCCTATAAAAAAGAGGGAAAAGAATCTCAGGGCATTAAAAAATTCGTCTGCATTGCTGTCAACAGATTTTAGATGTTTGAACGTTGAATAAAACTGGCAGCTGCATTTTATGATTTTTTTATGAAGTAATCATTCTTCAGTATTAATAAGTTTAATAACTTTGAATTGGCAGGTAATAGTCTCCGTCGGATTAATTATTATTTCAAACAAAAGTCTTATTTTCCAGAAACAAAAAGTTCTACTATTAAAACAGTCCATTTCATCGATTTCAGTACTTCCTTTCTATTTCCTAGATTTAAAATTCGAAAAACATGCAACATTGTAGCCTTTCCGTTCCGTGCGAGCGTAGCGTCCTCGACGAAGGCTTCGCGGGCAAAACATCAGTCTTATGGCGGGCGGCGCCCAAGCCTATCCGAGCACTGCCATTGGCCCGCCATTCCCCGCCCAGAAACACCTACAATTATATTTATAATGCACACGCTGAAATAATTTACATTTCAGCTGAATTTGCTACCATTGGGGGTAATTGAAAATTTGTAGTATTGACCCTGCATGGCCTACGATGGGATTGGAAAGTTTAAGTGATTAGTTTTGCGAGTTCCCCCATTATTTTCGGGGACTTTTTTGTGTCTGTACGCGACTTTAATGGTATGTTTTATTTTATAGAAATAAAGGTTTATGAAAGGTGAAATAGATTTTGTTGAGCTTTTACTTATTCTTGAATTAGAAAAGGCTTGACTGGTCTTCCAATACGATTGCGTGAGTAGTGCCTACCTTTCTTGTAAGATTTCGAACTCTACTCTTTTAAAACTTTAAAAGCCTTAATTGATCGCACCTACAATGTACAGATCAAGAATTCAATTATTTTAAAATACCAAGGTAAGGTGTACTTATTGTCATTTGTAATCGCGGTTAAATTACCTACAAAATCAATAATTCACTAAAGCCTTTTATGTAGCATTCGATTATGAACAGTTATTATAATGACACAAAATATTTATGCAAAACATTTAAATACTTAATTAGTAACTAGATTTTAAAAATTATAACCCAATTACAACATTCAAAAATGTGATAATTAAACGATAAGGATAATTAACAGGCATTAATGAAGCTCTGTTTTATAATTATGAATGTTGATATTAATCCGTCCATTTTAATACGATATTATAATTTTATAATTATTACTTCCTGGTGATCTGGGAACAGTGTTAATTTTAAGTGGTTTAGTTTATCATATTTTCTTTCAATGTTTAATAATAATTTTCTCATAAATAGCTACTTAATTTTGTTTCTTAAAGAACCAAAATAGGTAAAGTTAGAATAGTTTGGAAAGGGGCTGAGTCATAACAACCGCACGGGTTGATCGATTGCCGCGATAAGTCCATGGATGGGTGACCATCTTTACATACCAAGACATCGCTGTGCTTGGGAAAGGAAGTGAAGCTGTCGGGTCCCGACTGTAATTCGTAGATCTTTGATAGTCGTTACGGGTTGTCAGAAGCCCGAAAGTCTGACAACCCGTCTTACTAAGGGGTATCGTGTTACCCAGTTACTGGATTGTGTAGGTCAGATATGCAGTCGCTCCACGTAAAATAGTGGTATTCAGCTGTATCCAGTTAGACTCTAAGCCACCCCAACAAACTTGGGAAAAGGTTAGGCAGATGGATTGGGGAGGGAATTCTTGTGAAATCTCAAGTTTTTAAATGTGCAATAATAAGCAGCAAGTTATTCGGTAAAGGTAAAGTTTTTCTTGAAGATTTAGACTTTTTAGGAGTTTCGTTTTTATTCTTATGCAACCTTCTACCATGCATAGAAAGCTTGTCTCGGACCCTGTTATCAACTTCTTAATTATCAAGTCCAGTATTAAGTCCAATGTTTCTATTACTCTATCTAGATGACATAATTAAGCTCGATATTACCTAACAAATAAATACAGCACACAACATATGATACGTAAAAGTAACTACTGCTCAAGACCCATTAATTCGCAAGCTCCACCAGCATATTAGATACAAAAGTAATAAAGCCAAACAAAAAGAAAACACGTACATTTTCAGTAGGCGAGGCTTAATTAAGTAAAGATAGTCCAATAACTTCGAGCAGGGCAGTACTAGGTAGGTACGGGACCGGTTGAAATGCCACAGAGTCGATAAACACAGCATTCAATACTAATAAACCACTTGAGGTTTAATTGGCTCCACGATATAGATTTTAATTGGTCGTAAATCGCAGACCGCCCCTTAATAGCCACTGTTTATACGTGCGCCGCACAAATCTTTGGGTTTAGGCTGTGTGCACACATATGGTGTGTTGCGAGTAGTGCAACACGTTGTAGCGTGCCAATACTCATGTGTTTCAGACTAAATAGTATCTTTCTTAGTTGGTGGTGACTAGATTTTTGATTAACAGTTAGTCAGTTCTATGCTTTAGAAATGAATTTGAAGTTTTAAGGGAATTTTATAGTTCGTTCTTTAATTTCAGAAACTAATCTGACATTTCAAGTCTTCTGTGTACATAGTATGGAGTTGGACATTAATTTGACATTACCTACATCCGTCAATTAGTCTCTGGGATTAAAAAACGAACTTTAGTGCGTTCTTGTGTTAGATTAAATTTGTGGTCTTACTGAAATAAGTTCTTATTTTATTGACTTATTTTAGATTGCAAAAGAAGTTGTTGTTGCTTAGGTAACTATATCTACACAAATAAATGTGTGTTTACTACTTCTTATCCTACGTATTTTTTTGGATCTAGCTCTTGATTTACTTAGGTACAATTACAATTGAACAATGACCAAACAAAATCAATTCGTTCATTCTTCAAAAACCGTCGTTCCCATTACTTATACCTTGCAAGCTCCTAATGCATTTATTAAGGTACTAATCTTGAACACTTTTCTTAGGTTTTTATTTGGGCGCCATTTAGTTTTAAAATATTGACCAAAAAAACAATTTTGTCTTGTAAAAGTGTCTTAAAAGATCTACTTACATCATTACATCATCATTTCAGCCGAAAGACGTCCACTGCTGGACATAGGCCTCATCTAGGCTCCTCCACTTCGACCGGTCTTGTGCTTCGCACATCCAGCGGGTTAAGGCATAATTTTTGGGGGGAATTTGCCATAATCGCCAAGCTTGGCAGGCGGGTTGGCGTTCGCAGTATAGTGGTAAAATGCATAATGGAGAACGCTGCTGCCCATTCTCTAGTAAGGCCCTTAGTCGCCTTCTACGACACCCACGGGAAGAAATGGGATGGTGCTATTCTTTTTACGTCCGGCACCACACGGAACCTACAACGTTTCATTTCATTTCATTTCATTTGACTACATAACTTCTTACAAGAAATCACAGTTGACAGGATAAGACAAAAACAATTTGGCCATACAGCCACCAGTGTACAACATCTCTAAAACAAAGATTTTTCCACAACCAGCAGTTATACGACGGACGCAGGAGCTGCTATCTCGTGCATACGTCTTCCATTGGTTTAATGGACTTATCAGGTAAGTATTTCATTGGATAATGATGTTATATACGTCGTACAATGTTTATTTATGTATCTCATTTGCGACTTCTGTTTTGTATACGGACCTTAGCCTTCATACAATGTATCGAAGTAGGTAGGTTCCTGCATAACTAATGACTTATTTATATTAAAAGTGATGGCGAATCTGTTGCGTGGAAACAAGAAATGGACATGGAAATTCCAGTTTGTTTTCACGTTTGAGTTGAACAGTCATCTGGGTAAGAAATAACATAACATCATTATCATGTTTGTCATCCGCCACTGCTCTCAAAACGGTGAAGACGAGCATCATGAGGAAACCTGCGTGTCTTAGAACCAAAAATTTGAAGACTTGTGACATCTACCAACCAGCACTGGTGCCCACGTGGTGGTGTATGGCCCACTCCCTCTCACAGAGAGGAGGCCTGTGTCTCAGCGGTGTAAACATTAGGTATGGCTGGTTATGTTATATATGTCGCAGCGATCTGGTTAAATTAGCCAGATAACGGACGCCTAGGCGGTTCATTAAACGCCGGCATCCAATTAAATAGCTGAAGGACAACTAGCTAAGTCAGTGAGCGCAACGTTCAACCAGATGACTGAATGTCGTGTAGTAATTTAGTTAAATTGAATGTTGATGAATTTGTGATGTTTGTTTGGTTTGGGTGGCTATGAATTTACAAATTATGTAGGACTACTTTTTACTAATACCTCCACTAAGAAACTAGTAATAGTGAAATGTTGATTCACAACAAAATTTACAACGTCAGTTAGTAAGTTCAGTCAGTTTAAACTCAAAATATTTCGCGAAAACTTGCAGAAGACGTAGTATTATTTGGCACCTCCATGTTTTAATACTATTTTGACAATACCATACTTTGATTTCACATAAAATTGCACATAAGAACGGAAAATAACATTCACGGTTTGCGCTGTTAACGCCATATTTGTTTTGGTGACTAGATTATTAGTCACCGCAGTGGAAAAAAACACTGAACTAAATTTGAATCACCTGGCTGAGTCTTGGTCAGTCATCTTCAAAGGGCTGAATTTCAATACGTCAAGTTCTTAAACGTTGAATGATTCTAGTTCAATTAACTATCGGCCCGGCGTTTAATGAACGGCCTAGGCATCCAATTAGCTGGCTATTTGAACCAGATGGCTGCGACATATATACCATGATTCTCTTGGTTGAACAGAGTACCTATCGTACACTCACATTTTGCCAGTTACGTTTAAGTCGCAAGTAATAGAGGTGGGGGCGAGAGTAATATAGAGACGAGCCTATTGCCACATAAACTGGACACAAATCAAGACTCCGGGCTGAGAAATTCCAGATAGAAATCCCCAATAAAACTTTGCCCGAACCGGAAATCGAACTCAGGACCTAAGAAAGGTATGTTGTAAGATAATGAAGTCAGATAAGTTCATGTAAGATTACAGGGTATGAACAGAATTGGGAATGTCAGGATAAGATGATTATCTTAGATTCTAGACGAACAGAATAGTAACACTTTAAACAATTGAATAGCATAAAGGGCGGAACCAATAAGATCTTCATTCTAATATGACTAAGGGGTACGATGGTTCAGGTATGTTCGAATGTCCGTAAGGTCACTAACAGCTGACGATTTTATACACCGTGACATTTTAGTCGTCTTACAACGGAAGCCCACTTCATGTACCCAATGACTGTTATCTACTACCATTCATTAAAAAATTTTTTTTTTGAATATTTGCATAATCAAAAACATGAAAATATCATTAAGACGAATGACGTAGTTTGGAACACCCTGTTATGGAGATGGAATTAATGACGGAATGTAATAGTAGGTAGGTGGATATCTTCTACAGTTTGATACGTAAACATTATTAACAGGGAGGGTGTTTCATAATTCTGAAGCATTCATTATTTTTCTTTGTATCTATCATCTTAATTAATGGTAACAATGTTTTAATCGCGCCTAGAGGTATGTTATGACGGATACATTGAGTGGACCATCTTTGTAAGACGACTAAAATGTCACGGTGTTTAAGGACGAAGTTAAGAAATTAGGAAAGTCTCGTATTTCGAGACGTTTCCTCAGCTAAGAGCGCATAATATATTATGTCTACAATGACTGTGAATGACGTAACAAACACCACACATGTGACCAAAATGGATAGGTGATCGCAGGACATGGTCTTATCTTATCATAGGTGCTACATAATATCATAACATCGCGCTTATATTTCTCGAAGGGTTAGGTAGAGGTGTACCCATACCTACCACACCCACTTTTCGCCAGTTATGTTTCTGTCCCATGTAATAGGGGGCGATCCTATTACCATCAATTAGGTACAAATCCAGATTCCGGGCTGCTACTCAGAAATTCCATATGGAAAAACTCAATAAAACTGCCCGACCCGGGAATCTAACCGAGGACCTCTGGGGTACTCAGCAGTAGCACTTGCGACTATTAGACCAGCGAGGTACACTACTATGTATACTTTGTTTGATTATTTTCCGTTATAGGTTGGTAAGTTAGGCAGATAACAGGTTCTTACCGTGGTACCTAATAAAACAAGGTTTCCATCTGAAAGGCTTCGCAGCGCAGACGCGGCATTTGTGGGATCTCTGTGCACCTCAAAATGTTTAATGAAAGCCTTTGCAGAGGATCGCCAATACCGGGAAGAAATGAACAATGTATAGAACTTAAAAAGCAATGACATCTTCCATAACCAATTCCCTGTGACTCCTACCAAAAACTTTATTTCCTCAATATTTTGACACGGAACAGAACATTACCCTGATTTAATGTCCTGATATGCAACAAAACACCTACAGATTGTATCTCCCTGCTCGTCCAAAAACAAAACAAGTGAGTATATACACGCCTCGCCCATAAAGGGGTAGCTAGGAACGATTTAATCAACCGATAAAAATTGTCGAGACTCTCCGCTAGATGGCGGGGTAAGATAAAAGCTGGCTCCTATTTGAGGATGTATAAGTCTTTGTACATGTGTTTTTTTGTACGTAGGTACAATATTGTACGCATTGTAGGCAGTAACAACGTTATCCTCATATGAAATACATACCTAGGTTAGGTAGGTCCAACTTCGAGAAAGAGGTTAATCGTCGAATCCGACTCGTCTGGGCAGCGTTCGGAAGTCTTCGCAATATCTTCTCGTCGCAAATACTACAGAGTTTCAAGAGGAAAGTTTTTGACTAGTGTATGTTGCCAGTGATGATATATGGTACAGAAACGTGGTCGCTCACAATGGGCCTTATCAGAAGGCTAAGTCACCCAAAGGGCAATGGAGAGGGCTATGCACATAGTTTCCCTACGTAATCGAATCAGGAATGAAGAGATCCGCAGGAGAACCAAGGCAACCGACATAGCCCGAAGAATTGCCAAACTTAAGTGGCAGTGGGCAGGGCACATTGCTCGTAGAACAGATGGCCGATGGGGCTGAAAAGTTCTGGAGTGGCGACCGCGTACCGAAAGACGTAGAGTGGGAAGGCCTCCGACAAGGTGGACCGATGACCTTGTGAAGGCCGCGAGAATCCGCTGGATGTAGGGAGCACAAGATCGGGTGAAGTGGAGCAGCAGTGGACGTTTTTCGGTTGAAATGAAGATGATGATGAAAAATACATTAAGTTTTAAAATAACTATGTTTCAATTTCGACCACTACTGGGCGACCACTAGTTCAATTAATTACATCATTCGTCATCAATCGATAGCAATACCGATTCGTTCGATCATCATACATATGTTGTAGACTAGGATTATCGAAACCGCTGTTTTACAAAACAGCTACTGGTTTTACAAAACAGCTCCGTTATTTTCAGCTGGATCGCCATTAGGCTACATTTAACAAATCTACTACCCACGATTAGATGTTACACTGAATGGCTTAGCTGCTGTCACAATAAGCGTTTGGTGTGTGTTCTAATGCAAATTAGTCGCAGTAACTAAGCTCGGGTACCTACCCAAAAAAAATTGTTTAGGTTAGGTATTAACTGTGACTTACAGCGCGCGAACCGTGCGAGCGCTACTTCCAAGTTGGTCTCAGTTACTTAGTTGTTTAGTATTTTTAGGACTAGCTTTCATAAAACTCTGAAAACTTTAGATTAAATTACTCGTTTAATTAATTTCTGTATCGGATGCTATTGTTCTTGTTATGATCACACACGTAGCCGACAAAATTTCGAACGAAAATTTTCAATCCCACGTTTAATTTCATACTATTTTATATAACCTCGAATCGGTCAATGCAAAATGTTCATGCAATTCTACGTTTTAAAGTTCAATTATTATGAAAAACTGTAAAACGTCATTCAACTATTTTACCCAACGGCGCTGATTTGTAAAACAACAAGCGGTGTTTTAAAACAGTGGATAGACAATCCGTCTGCGAGACATACATGAAGTCACAGCTTCTTCACATTCCTAGGCAGAAACTCCACCGCCACCTGCCAACCTTACATACTCCATCAATTTGACATAAAGGCCAGGTGATTACGATGACGTAATCTTTTGATACTAGAAAAGCACCAATCTGCCTAAACTAAACTTAAGTTCCTAAAATTATTCAAACATAAGTTCTGCATCAGTCTGGAAAACTTTTAGTAGTCACCGTTATATTTTAGCTAGCTGTGCCCGCGGCTTCGCCCGCGTGGATGTCGGAAATTGTCCCACGGGAACGTGTTACAGGGACAAAAGAACAGCCTATTTAAAAAAGTTACTGTTTTTATCATTAGCTATCTCTCGTCAAAAATATAAGTATTTAGAGTATATAGATAATTTCACGTGCTTGACATGGTCTACTCATAACAATGTTTTTTTACGAGATGTTTTGCAATATGTGGTTAGCTGGCGACCTAGATAATTGACCATAGGTACTACTCCTGCACGAGCAACCAGTAGCAAGTGCGTCATGCTCCCTCTGATTTTACTGCTTGCGGTAGCGTCGGCGCTCGGGTTATCTCCTTCCCTCAAATATGGCATGGGGGTAATGACTGATCTTTGCATTATGCTCGTGAACGGGTGCTGCTTGTGGTGACTGGTCGTCTTGTTGACCATGGTTTTGTTACTGTTAAACGAAGTGAAATAAATAAACAGGTATCATCGAGGAAACTAACATCTATACACCGTAAGGACTATTATTGCGCTCAGCCGCTATAGTAATGCTTGCTTACAGATGTGGTCATTGTGTGCACGGGATTTTGTTTTCTAATTGGTCAGAGGTAAGTTTCCTACTTAAGCTGTTTATTAATTTTACTTCGATGGTCCTAGTTTTTCATTTCTGCCCTCAAGTTACATCTATGTGAAAAAAATCCAGCATTGCATACGTATGTACACGCCCTGTAGGCTTTTATCCTGGTCTTTGAATATATATGTATATAATCAAAGATCCTGGTATTAAGCTTCGTTCATGTTTGTTAGCACGAAAGTACTGATTCCCAGCCAATTTTGAAGAAATTATTTTTTTATTTTGATGCGTTTAATATAAAGCTATTTTTTTCACATTAGGTCTTCATTTCTATTTATTTGTATTTGTACTTATCTGCAGATTGTATAGATGAAAATGAAACTGAAAATGCAGATCTTCGGAAGAAATAAAACACACCAAGATAGATAATTGTATCACCTGCTGATCTACGAACACATTACTCGTGTCATTTAGATAACCTACCCCATTGCTGAGCACCTGCCAACAACAAAAACTGAGGCAAAAACTTAAGGCGTGGACAACTGTCGACAAGAGCTAAAAAATACTTGATTTAGTTTAAAAATAAACAAATAGGTGTCTGTCTTCCCGTCGTCCGTTTAGTTGTCAAGGGCAAAATATTTTACCCGTAGGTATTTGAACGGCAGATTTATAAATCTGACGGACCTGTTCCGCCACTTCTTGATTACCTCCAGATAATAAAAACAATCAGTAGGTAAACTAAGGGAAAACGAACCTAAGTACTTATATCAAGTTAAATTAGATTCTAAATGGCTTCAATGATGGGTCACTAAGTTTAATGAAAGTTTCCTCTATCTTGTTAATAGAACACATGACTCAATTACTTTTTATTACACCCTTAAATAGCTTAATTAAAATAATTCGATTTAGTTTTCACTTTAAACTGCCATTTAAAACTAAAAAAACAGAAGCTTAGTGATAACACAATTTAAATGGATATTGCCTACAGGTATTTTTAGAGATCTTTGGATTGGCTATTTAGATAAAAATAAATATAAAACTCACCTAAGAAAATAAATAGGTGTTAAAATAAATTGTTGTCTACCTTAATGTCCAGTTATCGGCCTTCGTATCTTGAAAGCGGCTGACGCAATAATCTGAAACAATAAATAAAATAGAATGTAAACGTGTTCTTTTATTTACAACTAAATTAACAACAATTTATTTTTACAAAAAAAGTTTTTATCAAACAAAAGTTCGAAAATAGTTAGACTTTTACTGTCTTACAATTGCATGGCGGCTTCTTTGAAAACTGAAAGCTGTAAACACAATTGCGTTAGCCATAAAACCCGTTTCAAACAGCCCCTAAGTACCGTTTCAATTTGTCAGAGAAATATTTCTACCAATTTTTATTTAGTTATGTTATAACTATGAAAGAGAGTGTTATTTCGGGAAGTTTTTGATGTGTGAATCACGGATAAATGATTAAAAATAATAAAATAGTGTGATTTAATGTGATGTGCTACTTAAATTTTTCACCAAACTTCAAGTGCAAAGTAATGTCCAACAGTGAGATAGAAAGGAACAACCAAAGACTTTATTAAACTTCAATAAGACTACTAAAGAATTACCATTAAAGTTCTATGAGGTAAGAAAAATAATATTTTTTTTATTAGTTACATATCTGAAATACCTTATAGCAATTTTAAAAATATAAAACAGCACCATCTATTGGCAACCATAAAATTTACATTGACCACATGCTAACTACTCGACCAAAACTTTTTAAATGCCTGCCATCTATAGTCCTTTGTGTGCATTATTTGCACTCGGGGCTACCTCAGTGCACTCGCTGCGTATTTAGTATCACGAGAATACGCTAGAGGCTGATAGTGTTGCAATGCTGAGTACACCAGCATGTTTGTGTGAATTACTGCGGTATCTTTTACAAGTTTCTTGGTGGACTTTTATATACGGCGGACGAGCACTTGGACTGTCCTATTCGGTACAAGTTGTTGTCTTTTGTTTGTATAAAATTTACTCATAATCCTAGATTATTTCTTTATTAGAGCTAAAGGTGAGTAGGTATCTATTTTCTAAAGTTCAAATAGGAAGGTAGATAATCAACGAATATTAACACGCTTTTTTATTTGTAAATTAGAAGTAGGAGAAAAATTTAGTCACGTTGGCAAGCAGTTCGAATTTAATCATGAAAACTTTAGATTTTATTTTATACCCTACCGACTTGCTCCGAAAACTTCACCGTTGCTTGGATACTTGAAGGATGAGGTCCTGTAAAGATAACGATTATTCTTCATAAAAGATCAACAATTAAAAACGAATAAATCTGGTAGGTACCTATCTATAGTCACACCAATCGTCGACAAAAAAGTCTCCCAATAGATAACAAAATTGATGCTTTGTTTACATTGATGCAATAAAATTGTTACGACGTGTTGAATAATCGTTTCCAGTTTGAGTGACCATAAATTTGTGTATTTTTAAAGTCACGCAGTTTGGAGTCAATAAAAATTTAACGACTACGAGGGTGCACGAATAAAATTGTTACGCATTGTACAGTAGTTTGTGGCTACTTTTTGTCTTATTTGTGCGCATAGTTAATTACTGTAGCTAATAAACAAGCCAATTTGTGTTAAGAAACTTGTTCTTTCATTCAATAAAATGTTTTGGCAGTTTATTCAGCTTTTACGGAATCTTTCGAGGATCTTGCCAAGTCATGTTTGTTCTTCGAGCTCTTTGCTTCCTGATACCTTATTTTTCACGTATTGTAATCTCGTGACCTCATTTGACTGGTTACATAAACAACCCATTACACATTTTACTACCCTCGAGTGAGTTATGGTACTTACGCAATTCGGCACGCGCCCATAAATAGACAAACGCCAAGAAGTTATTCCTAACGTTCCTAAAAGTAATCTATCTCGAGGCCTCACCGCAATATCGGTTTCTGAACGATTAACAGAGGGCGTGCGTGCCCTTCGCTTTTACGACATACTTTTACGATGTCGTAAACTCGGCCGTATAATGCCTATAATCTTTTTCCGCGTGGTTCCGCCCTCTGCTGATAGATGGCGCTAAACACAAAACTCCAAATCACTGTCACTGAACCAAATGTTAAAGTTTTATTGTGTGTTTCGCTAATGTGGTGTGAAATTAATAGGTAATAATGCTTTTATGGGTGCTTGTGAGCTTTATAGGGGCATAAAGTCCTGGCAGGTGAATGTAGTACCCAAAGTATTTGTTTTAAGTTGACCGCAGGTGTGTTGTGCTATCGTTTGATGGCATTTATAACTTTGTGGCATTATAAAAACGAACAAGACTTGTGTTTAGATAATAGTATATTCTTTTATGGCACCTTGAGCACGTTTTATGACCACATTTTGCACAAAAAGTGTTGTATGTTTCGTATTTTGAGGAGAAACCGTTCGATAGCTAGGTACCTATTTAGTTTTCCGTTATTTTCTTTTGTAGTGTTCAATTTTCGTAGGTATACTCTGGAAAGTCTTACACAATTTTGGATATTATACATGAACTGTGAAGTTTCTTGCAATACAAAATTTAGGGATGAAAATTTTCCGTACCTACACCCATGTTCGCACCGAATAGCCCGGAGAGACTCTCTAGCTAGGCAAATGTAGCAATTCGCAGTTTAAACACTATGTTGTATAATTATAACAATTTCGCAAATAGTTGAAAGGGACAATATCCCAAGGAAACTGCGTACTAACTGAAATAAACATAAACTCTAAGGACTGTTTTGAACATCTAGACGTGGCGTACCATACTTATCTAACTACTTACCTATTCCAAGAAAGTTAGGGTAAGAAAGGAATGGAAACTACATATTAGGTACACTGGTACAGTGCCTTTCTATTTACCAATCGTAAGTACCTTTACTTTTTTAAAATGTAACTTCCTACATTTTCTATAAATCTTTTCCCTGGAAAGGTGCAAGGGCCTATTAGCAAGCAACATTCAAATTTTCTTCTGGTTTTAGCAATTAGCAAGGTCTGTGTCAGATTGCATGTTGATGAAAATATGATTCGCGACCGAAAAAAACATGGCTTTACAGAGTTATAAATAATCAGTACAAACCAATTACGACATTTTCACAATTTGACCCTCAAATCTGTAAAAACTATACCTTTTCCCTTTTTAATAAGCATTAGGATTAAGTCATCCAGACCGTGTATTGGCCATGGTGACCAATCTCAACGGAGACTAGACTTCGGCGCAGGAGACATTATAGTGCACAAGTGTGTGCGCAGACACAGGTGCACTCTCCTCCCTCACTCTCATAGTACGATGGAACGGCAATCTGACACGACTGGGGAGAGATTGCAGGACCAACCTGCCACGTATAATAGAGTCACGAGTGGCCAACGTTTAGTGTAGACCTGTAACCTAATTGATTACAGTCAAAACCTACTTACTTACATCGCTTCGGTTCAAAATCATTATCGACTACACATTCAACGAATTAAAAACTGTTTATTAAGAAAAACTGTTTATTTTCTTAGTGTTTATTTTATCTTCAGACTAAAGTTTGTTTTTTGTGAGCGAAGCAATAAAGAGTTGGAATTGTATGGTATATTTTACGTATAACGTAACGTTAATTATATGGTATATGGTCCGAAATTATGTTCGAAAGACAGACAGGGGAAAGGCGTACACGGAAGAAAAAATATTAGAAGCCGTAGAAAAGGTGAAGAACGGAGAATTTACTACTTATAGAGCCTCCATTAATTACGGGATTCTTCGACCAACAATAGTGGCGCGAGTGTTTGGCAGATATGGACTGTAATCAGATTCTTTAGGAAACAGTACAATTATTCGTGAAGAGGTAGAACAAAAATTGGTTCAAAACTTGCACCAAATGGAAAGGTAAAAAGCCGTTTAAAAATAGCTTTCCCGGCGAAGACTGGATTTTATTATTTAAAAAACGCCGCACTTTAGCCGTTAAAAAACCACAAGCAGTGGAAAACTCCCGAAAAAAGCTTGCAAATCAAAATACGAATTGATTTATTCGTATTTTGATTTATTAAAAAGTACTATGGATAACCTGGGATTGCACAATAAACCGTCACAAATATAGAACCTTGATGAGACTAGCTTTAGTAAAGATCCCAGTAAAACCAAAGTGGTGGGTTCGAGAGGATATGCCTCAACGAGAACTATTGCATTGCCCACCCGGTAAAGACAACACCACAGTTTTGTTGGGGTGCAGTGCAGCTGGTGACAAAATCCCTCCACACACATTTAAAGCAAAAAATATCTGAGATGAGTGGACCACTAATGAGGGCTATCTAGGTACTGTTTATGCAGCCACAAAACATGGATGGGTGGAGACAGACGTATTCAATTTTTTTTTTGAAAGAGTTCTTCTGTCAATTGTAGGGTAAAAACGGCCAATATTACTTGTATATGATGGCCATTCCACACATGTTGGTATCAATATAATCGAAAAAGCCCGCGAGGCAGATATCACAATCCTGTAAATCCCACCGCACACGAGTGACAATTTGCAGCCCTTAGATCTTGCGGTCAACAAATCATTTAATAAAAAGACAAGTGGGATATAAATATAGTAAATTTTTTTGAACGTGGGTCAAGCTTTACCTAAAAAAGAATTCTCAAAGTTAATTGGCAAAGTATGGGCCGAAGTGGACCGCAAAGTGTGTGCAGCTGGTTTCAGAAAAGCTGCTAATTTTCCTTTCAACGCTCTGGGTGAAAAAACAATCACCCTGATCAACTTCTGGAATGGAAAAAACATGAATTGAGTGAGACTATATGCGCTTCGCCTGACTATTTGAAAAATTCTAAGCCTCAAAAAGAAGAGAAACCCACAGTAGTTCAAGTATTTCCTAGTACTTCGTACCCCGAAGACTTGTTTATTTTTCCACATGAAACTTATGTACAGTCTGACAATAACGTGGCATTTGTAAATGTTCCTATCTCATTACCATAATTACTATCTATTTGTTTAAATAATTGGAATGGTCCTTTAGAAAAAACTTCCTACACCTAAACATGACGACACAGAAATTGAGGTAACCAGCTATGACCAATGTCTCGCCTCGTCTTGTAATCAAAACTTATTTGAGTATCCGTCATCTTCGCAAAACATGAATGAGATATCACAACCTGTTAATTACGATGCGAAGTATCTTATATGTGTATCTCTTGGGCACGCCACGATTGCGGCGGTAAGTCCCCTCTTTGAAAAGCTGCTTGAGAGGCGGCATGGCGTCCTCACCTTCCGCCTGAGACAGGTCCTCATCGGACACGGCTGTTTCGGGAGGTTCCTGTTTCGCATAAGGCGGGAGGAAACGCCCGGGTGTTTCCATTGCGAAGATCGCCCTGAGGACATGGTGGAGCATACGGTGGAGGTCTGTCCGGCTTGGGCGGAACACCGCCGTGTCCTCATGGAGGCGATCGGCGGAGGCGATCTCTCGCGTCCGGCCCTGGTCCAGGCCATGGTGCGGAGCGAGAGGGCATGGCTAGCAGTCGTTTCCTTCAGCGAAGCAGTGATGCTCGCAAAGAGGGAGGCGGCGCACGTGAGGGGGATGTAGTACATGCGCTCTCACGGCAATGGCCTTCGCAGGAGACGCCCTGGGCGTCGGAAATCCCAGGCTGATTCCCGGCCAATGTAGGCACGGGCTTGCGGACGGCGAGTAATGGCGAGCTACCGCTGTCCGGTAAAGACCAAGCCCGGGCCGACGGCGCGTTGTATTCCACGCGCGCCTCAAAGAGATGTCAGCAACAACTGATGGGGCCCACAAAGGCCGATGTCTGCCAGAGGTGCGGGTTGTTCGCAAGAGATACCGCGGCCCCTGGCACACAGGTAACTGAGGGAACACGGGAGGGTTTTAGTCAGTAAAAGTCTAACACGCCCTCTTGCTCCACCCAAAGCGGGAGAAGTCATTTGATGATTTCCCATCCAGAAAAATAAAAGTGTAGGTATCTCTTAATTATGATGTAAATAAAAAAATGAATCTTATGCTACTAAGTCATCACCAGTAAAAATTAAAATTGAAGAGGATGGTATCGTAAAACATAATATCTCTTTTGAGGAACTATTACTCCAGAAAATAAAAGCTGTGTCAGACCAGAAAAAAAATCGTACTTACTAAGGTCGCTGACGGTACCGAAGAAGCTTACAATAAACAAAATATTGACTAAGAAAAGTAAAAAAAACCTTAAACAAAAGGAAAATATACAAGCAAAGAAACTGCAGAAAGAGAAAACAAAGAATATAAAAATGAGAACCTCCAAAAGACAGTTAAAAGTATTATTAGCAAATGATTCTACAGGTGGAAGTAACTATGCAGAAGTAGAAGATCTTAAGGAGATAAAACAGGTGAGAAAGTCGAAGAAATATGAAAAAAGTCAACGAAAGATAAAAGGTGATATCAAAAAGGAAACTTCACAAAAAAAAAAAAAAAAAAAAACTGGATGACTCGGCAAATGAAAGTGATATCGACATAGAGTATGTAGATGAAACTGCCATTGAAAATATAGAACACTACCTACCCAGAAAATGAAGACGACATGGAAACTAATAATTAAATAGTCGTAGAAAATAGACAGGCAAAGAAACTACATAAAGAGAAAACAAATAACATAAAGATGAGAACCTCCAAAATACAGCCAAAAGTATTATTAACAGATGATTCTAAAGGTGGAAGTGACTATGCAGAAGTAGAAAATTATAAAGAGGTAAAAAGGCAAGAAAGTCGAAGAAATAGGAAAAAGTCAACGAAAGACAAAAGGTGATATGAAAAAGAAAACTTCACAAAAAAAATTAAACTGGAGGACTCGACAAAGTGAAAGTGATATCGACATAGAGTATGAAGAAACTGCCGTTGAACATACAGAACACTACCCAGAAAAAGAAGACGACACGGAAACTACTAATTGTATGGTCGTAGAAAATAAAGAGAACATCTGCAATGATTTTGATGAACCGTCAAAAAGTACCGTAGTCAAAAGACAATGGGTCTTGGTAAAATTTTAAACAAAAACAAGTGTCAAGCACTACATTGGTGTGGTTATAGATTTGAATTTAGATGGACTACCAACTGTGAAGTATGTCACAAAAAGTTTATTTAAAGGCGGCGGCGATAATATTACATATGTGTTCCCACATGTACCTGACGTATGTGAGGTTAGTCATTTAGAAGACATCGTTTCCAAGCTACCGGATCCTAAAACAGGTCGGAGGAGACCGCTATTTATTATAATAAATAGCAAACTATTTTAAATGATACAAAAGATTATTTTGTCGTTTTAAGTACTTTTAATAAAATTAATAAAATGTTTCTTATGACTTTTACTTTATTCTACCAGCTTTTATTTTATAAGGTGGCAAATTTAACTGACCAGAGTTTGGCACCCCTGATTTTAATTGTATGTCAGTCTTGCCCCTTATTTTTATTTACACTAATTACTTAAAAAGGAGCTCTATTACATTATACATAACATTAAAAATAAAAGTAACGACTGTTAACATTATGATTTTTCTTAAGAAACTGCAGTTTAGCACCCGTTTTAAACTAAAAAACATTACTGTTAGTCTTACCCCGGGTGGCAGGGAAAGGCTAACGGTTTTTCCCGTTTTACATTTGCTTCATTATTCCCGTTTTGGAAATACTTAAGCAAAAGTCTTTACACCTAGTCGCATAAAAGTTTATTTTATCATATTTCAGTATAACTTTTAACCTCAAAAGTAGGGCAAACAACTTCTTTATAAATCCCGGTTTTTTCTGTCGGGTAGGAAACTATATTAGTCTTACCCCACTTCACCTTACTTAAATTCTATTAATTTATTTCAGACTAATCCTATTAATATTATAAAAGTGAAAGTTTGTATGTTTGGGTGTTTGTTACTCAATCACGCAAAAACGGTTGCAGGGATTTGGATGAAATTAGGCACACAGATCAAAATCAAAATATTTTACTTCACTTGTACCTACATGGGCAGTTATGAAACGTAAGAAGCTAGATGCACGTGAAGATATGTAGTTTATAACTTGGATTAACACATAGGATAATTTTATCCCGGTAGTACTATGTTCCCGTGGGATAATTTCCGACCTCCACGCGGGCGAAGCCGCTTGCAAAGGCTAGTAATGTCCTTAATTGTTCATAACAAAAGTCTAAAACTACGTTAGTCAAATTTTTAAATCAAATTCTCATTCATAGTAAAATCAATAATGTCCAAAAATCATGTCAAAAAACAAGAAACTTGTTTTAAAAGGATGACTATTAGACTGAATACTATAAGCAATCTCATGCAGTCGCAGGCATATTCATAAATTTAACAATAAATACCTTTATTGCCTCCGACTGAATGATATTGCTTATAGTATTCAGTCTAATAGTCATCCTTTTAAAACAAGTTTCTTGTTTCCATCTTTTTTAAATAAAGTTCACTTTTTAGGCAGTCGGGTTTTTTGATTTTGTAAATATTTTTTTATTTCACAGTTTTTAGTTAATATAATTATTTTTGACGTTAATGAGACCTATTTATGTAACCCTTCATTTTGATACCCCACTCAATAGGTTTTGGGAAAAAAAAATTAGAAGACAATATCTATGGCGCCAAAAATAAGCCATTTCTTTTTTAAATTTTGATATACCCAGTGTCACTCTCACAGTTAAGACGAATCTAACGGCATGTTATATTTGACAAAAATTTGAACTTTAGGAATCATATAATTAATCTTTCAAACAGAATTAGAAAACTTATATATGTATTCAAAAAAATCAGACACTCAGCCAATACTAACTTAATAAAAATTATTTACTATTCCTTGTGCCAAGCAGTTATAACTTATTGCATCACTATCTGGGGCGGTGCTGCCAAAACGCATAATTTAATTGCTGAACGCGCTCAAAGAGCTTTGCTTAAGGTTAGTTACTTTAAGCCCAGGTATTTTTCTACCAAGGACCTGTACAGGGTTAGCGAAGTACTAACGGTTCGCAAACTTTTTGTACTATTATTAGTTCTGAGACAACATTCCAGTGTCTGGCTAAACACCCTGACTGAAAAAGAAAATACTGGGAGAAGGCGGTTAGAATTATGTAAATCTGTGCCTTGTAGAACAACTTTTGCTCAAAGATTTAACTTGTTCCTGGGCCCAAAACTGTATAACATAGCTAACAAAAAAAATGAAATTTTCTCCATGACAAAGAGAGAGTGTAAACAGAAAATGATCAGCTGGCTTCTATCACTCACATACGACGAAACTGAAAAACTGTTTCATGTTCCTGCATAAATACTCCGTGAGTATCAAGTATTTTGTATTGTTAACACACTCATAGACACATCTCTTACATAGGCAAACCACACACACACACACACTCACACACACACACACACACACACACACACACACCCAAACACACCCTCACCCCCACACACACACGCCACACAACACACAATCATACCTAAATTATTTTCTTGCTCTTAAATAATGCCTTATTAGTGTTATGTACGTACCTCAATTATTATTATTTTTTTCTCCTCTTGCATGGTAATTTTTGTTAAATTTAATTTTTTAATTTTTAGTCTCTCAAATTATTTTTCAAAAACAAAAAAAAACTTTTTCACTTACCTGGCTTATTTTGTACCTAGAATGCTCCTATTTCTTGTCAAAATGTAAAACGGGAATTGAAATTATAAAACTATAAGTATAATATTAAGTTTTCTGGCTCTAATGTATATTTAGTATAATGTGAATGGAAATGAAGCTGGGTAGGCACTAATACATATATCACAAGATATTAAGTTATCTTAGCTTAGGTATTAGTAGCAACTGTAACATGGACAATAATGTAACTACCTTTCGGCCTATTTTATTGTAAACCTGTTTCTTTACGTTAATTTTGAAGGTGCAAATAAACATTTTTATTATTATTATTTTATTATGTCTCAAGCTGATATCGTTCAAGCCGTTTAGGCTACAGAGCGTGCCGAAGAAATATACATACATACATTCGAAAAATATAACCCTCCTTCTGGCGCAGTCGGGTAATAATGCTCGTACATGTCAACCAAATAAAATAATCATAGTTACAGTATTATCTTGTCACATGAAGGATAAATCTCCCCAGCACTGCAGACTTTGGCATCTCAGGATATCCTTAGGATTCTGATAAGCTGTTTTCTTGAGCATGATACCCTCACTCATTTATTCATTATTGCACTTAACCATTCTGATATGTCCGGATGATCCGGGGATACCGCACGATCTCCAGTGAGGCGGCGGGCCTCCTTGCCGGATTGCCACCATGGGATCTGGAGGCAAAGGTCCTCGCGCACACTTGGGAGTGGCGCGAGGAGGCCAAACGCCGGGGCTTAACTCTACTGCCGCAGGAAATCGCGGCACGGCGGACAGAGCTCCGGCAGGATCTCATGGCGACGTGGGACGTGCGATTGTCGCAACCCAGTGCTGGGCATGCCACGATTGCGGCGGTAAGTCCCCTCTTTGAGGAGTGGCTTGAGAGGCGGCATGGCGTCCTCACCTTCCGCCTGATACAGGTCCTCACCGGACATGGCTGTTTCGGGAGGTTCCTCTTTCGAATAGGGCGGGAGTAAACGCCCGGGTGTTTCCATTGCGAAGATCGCCCTAAGGACACGGTGGAGCATACGGTGGAGGTCTGCCCGGCTTAGGCGGAGCACCGCCGTGTCCTCGTGGAGGTGATCGGCGGCGGCAATCTCTCGCGTCCGACCCTGGTCCAGGCCATGGTACGGAGCGAGAGTGCATAGCTAGCAGTCGCCTCCTTCAGCGAAGCAGTCATGCTCGCAAAGAGAGAGGCGGCGCACGTGAGGGAGATGCAGTACATGCGCCCTCACAGCCGTGGCCTTCGCAGGAGACGCCCTGGGCATCGGAAATCCCAGGCTGATTCCCGGCCACCGTAGGCACGGGCTTGCGGACGGCGAGTAATGGGTAGCTCGCTGTCCAGTAAGGACCAAGCCCGGGTCGACGGCGCGTTGTGTTCCACGCGCGCCTCAAAGAGATGTCAGCAGCAACAGATGGGGCCCGCAAGGGCCGATGCCTGCCAGGGGTGCGGGTTGTCTGAAAGAGATACCGTGGCCCTTGGCACACAGGCAACTGAGGGAACACGGGTGGGTTTTAGTCAGTAAAAGTCTGAGACGCCCTCCTGCTCCACCCAGAGCGGGAGAAGTCATTTGATGATTTCCCAACCAAAAAAAAAACTGTTCATGATGTAGAAATAAAAGACTTTTGTTGTTTAGGAATCAGCAAAGTAAAAAATGTAGTTACGAATCATTACAAGTCCGTCTTTACTCGTCATCATCTGCTTAGCTTTTTATTAACTATGATGGGTTTGGCTTCCACTCTAACCGGATACAGCTGAATACCAGTATTTTACATGGAGCGACTGCCTATCTGGTCTCAAAAATCCAGTTACTGGAAAATATGATACCCCTTGGTATAAGTTCATAAGTTTTTTTACCAGGTTTTAACAAATAATTTGTAGAGATCTTTTTAAAATAGGTAGACACCTGTAACAGAAGACTTCCCTCTTCCGTATGTATGTGTACAATATACAAAGCCTGAAAAATTCAACTTTTAAAGTAAGTAGAACTTTTAACGTAACGACAGATTTGTTTGGCTAGTTGACAGATTTTTGGGCGTGTGACAAGCCGTAAAGGACTGTCAAAGATCCACGAATGACAGCCCGGACCAACTGAAAAAACTTCCTTTACACTTAAATAAATCAGCATCCAACTTTGGATCAATGTCTCGTAGTCTGAACGCAACTTTATGCAGATCCTCTCGATGAGTGCTCAGCAAAAGTGCTATTACAATACATTCTCTCGAAACTCACGCCTATCATTTTGACATACAACTTACCGTCTAGACTAAAACTATTTCTCTATTACCCTCAATTACCTTTACTATCGGACCTCTTTGTCAAACACAAGGAAAAAGAGAAGGATGGCACTAGTAGGGTAGTACACAGAATCCCTCCGATTTTCCATGCAATTGAATAAAAGACGTTACGGTGTGTCGACGTCACGGCAGGATTTTTATCGATATATCGAATCGGATGAAATCCGAGTTCGATGCCTGGCTCGATTCATTCGATCGAGTAGTGGCAAGTTTAAAATTCATAACATATCTACAAATACATAACTGAAAGTTTCTGTGCACTTTACGCGAGTTAGTTTTTCGATGTAAACATATATTTTCCCGAGTTTATTTCGATACAAAGTGGGTGTTGTGACGTCGGTGTTCAGGGTCTTGCACTAAATGGGGGTGATGTAGTCTGTATTCCTGGATTTCCTGTTTTGTGGGCATTTATGTTATCAATGTTTGAGACTTTTATTGCTTATACACAATCGATTATTGTGTCAGTTTTGCTATATTTAAAACAAAATGCTGACTAAATTTAAGATGGTGAGGTATTTAGAACGAAACACGAAACGAAATAATATGGCGGATGGTTAACTCAAGCATAACATCTGTTTTGTACATTTTATTATGTTACTGCTGCAACTGCTTTGTGCAAAAGTATTTTGTTAGTTGTTTGATTGTTGCCTGTTTCGTGACATTTTGAAGAAGACGCTTGGCGACCGAGGTGAAAATTTAAGAACAATATACTTGGAGTGAAAATAGCTTTATTTCAGTCTCGTGATATTTAATTTAATTTTAATGTAGTTTATAATAAGGTTTGACATTTACATAGTCAAAAAAGACGTGTCGTTACAAAATCATAGCTATTTTTAGGAAAAGATTTCTCATAAGATATGATGCCAATGGTAAAGTATAACCAATAGTTAAGTTTGACTTTAGTTAAAATAGATATTGAAAAACGTAATAGCCCTTTAACAATTAGCTGACCAGTTGACTATTGTTAATCTAACAAATGGTTATATGGTTTGACTGCGGATCAAAAAACTGGCCCTAAGAAGTTTAGAGCTTATTCTATTGAGGTTCTGAAGGCTGATTGCTGAAACAATCGTACCTTTTCATTTCATTACTTTAAAGGTTTACTTAGGTTTTTTTTTGGGTCGGCAGGCATCGGCTCTTGCGGACCCCACCAGTTGGTGCTGACATCTCTTTGAGGTGCGCGTGGAACACAACGCGCCGTCAACCCAGGCTTGGTTTTTTTTTGGATGGGAAATCATCAAATAACTTCTCCCGCTCTGGGCGGAGCGGGAGGGCGTGTCAGACTTTTACTGACTAAAACCCACCCGTGTTCCCTCAGTTGCCTATGTGCCAGGGGCCGCGGTACCGCACCCCAGCAGGCCGGCAGGCATTGGCCCTGGCGGGCTCCACAAGTTGTTGCTGACATCTCTTTGAAGCGCGCGTGGAACACAACGCGCCGTCGACCCAGGCTTGGTCCTTACCGGACAGCGAGCTACCCATTACTCGCCGTCCGCAAGCCCACGCCTACGGTGGCTAGGAATCAGCCTGGGATTTCCGACGCCCAGGGCGTCTCCTGCGAAGGCTACGGCCGTGAGGGCGCATGTACTGCTTCTCCCTCATGTGCGCCGCCTCCCTCTTTGCGAGCATCACTGCTTCGCTAAAGGAGGTGACTGCTAATCATGCACTCTCGCTCCGTACCATGGCCTGGACCAGGGCAAGACGCGAGAGATCACCGCCGCCGATCGCCTCCACGAGGACACGGCGGTGCTCCGCCCAAGCCGGGCAGACCTCCACCGTATGCCCCACCGTGTTCTCGGCGATCTTCGCAGTGGAAACACCCGAGCGTTTCCTCCCGCCTTATCCGAAACAGGAACTTCCCGAAATAGCCGTGTCCGGTGAGGACCTGTGTCAGGCGGAAGGTGAGGACGCCATGCCGCCTCTCAAGCCACTCCTCAAAGAGGGGACTTACCGCCGCAATCGTGGCGTGCCCAGCACTGAGTTGCGATAATCGCACTCTCCACGTCGCCATGAGATCCCACCGGAGCTCTGTCCGCTGTGCCGCGATTTCCCGCGGCAGCGGAGTTACGCCCCGGCGTTTGGCCTCCTCGCGCCACTCCCAAGTGTAGGTTTACTTGGGTAAGGTACATATCGTTGTACTAATCCAGATATTTTAAATCAAGGTTACATAAAACATCTTTAGTACAGTACCTACCTAGATAATACCTGCAGCAAAATTTTGCAGCTGTTTCGTTAATTCCAACATTCAAGAATTTTACGGGACACATCGACAATTCGAAAGTCCTTTCTACAAATGCACGCTAGAGACCGCTTTATGCACTGGGATACGGCAAACATGTCCTGAACTTCGTCCAAAATATTGCATAGTAATACTTTTTAGCCCTATGATTCTCTGAAAGTTATCCTGGAGACTTATGGAGTGGATTTTGGCTTGAACAGGAATTTTACTACGAAGATAAAGGAAAATGTTCATGAAAATACTTTAGCAGGTATACCTACTAACATTACTCCATTTACGTACGTGGAAGTAACTAACCGAAGAACTTAATAATAATACAATTTAACGGTACAGTCCTTCAAAATTAACACACACACAAAAACGAACATAAATAGGACAAATACACACACAACAATTCCGTCGAGTTGTTAAATTTCAAACTGTATCCATGTTTTCGCACACACATATCGTAAAATTTTATTAAAATTAAAACAAAAAGCATTTGATAGCGAGTGTGTTAGCTGAAGCTCACAGGAGGTAGACGTAGCGAAATTTTCAGTAATGGCCGCCGGAACGCCCTCCGCCGTCGTTCACTGGCGGTATTTGCATTATCGCGGTATTAATACCCGGTGTATGTAACACCATGGTGTTTTTGTTGTGGTTATTGATATGGGAATATATTTGAAGATGAAAGTATGGTGTGATGGGAAGTTCTTGGGGTTTATATCAATTTCCGTTAACCTAAAATACAGGGTGACATTCTAACCTAATCGAATCACTTTTGTGAGAAGTATTTAACGTACGTAGATTATGTAGATACTAGTGCACTAGAACTTATTGTCTATCGAAATCATCAGTTATGGCATGGGTTTAATTAAGAACTAGCTGTTGCTCGCGACTTCGTCTGCTATTCAGGCAGGATTAAAAGTAGCCTATGCTCTTACCCAGCGCATGGTCTATCTGTGTATCAAATTTGGTTCAAATCCGTTCAGGCGTTTTAGCGTGAAAGCGTAAAAACAAACAAACAAACTTATTTTCGCATTTGTAATATTAGTCAAGATTTCCCTGAAACTTATTAAAACTCTTAATTTTAGTAGGTGTGTAGGGGCTTTTCCGGCATGTATTAAAAGTATTCAGACTTGCAACTCCAATGGTGGCGCTGTATGATGCCTCGTGACGTTTGCAAGTTTTTATTAATTTCCATTAATATTTACTGCTAAATTTTAGGAACCAGATGCCATATTACATTGTTGTACTGGTCAGAATTATAACTTCCAGCTGGAACTGTAATTTATAGAATGGATAAGCTGTAATTATCTGCCTAGCCTTTTCCCAACTATATTGGGGTCGGCTTTCAGTCTAACCGGATGCAACTGAATACCAGTATTTTACATGGAGCGACTGCCTATCTGGGCTCCACAACCCAGATACTGGGTAACACGATACCCCTTGGTAAGTCTGGTCAGACTTTCGGGTTTCTGACGACCCATAACGCCTGTTAAAGATCCACGAATTACAGCCCGGACCAACGGTTTTCCAAGGCACGGTCCGCTCTTGGTGTGTAAAGATGGTCACCCATCCACGGACCAATCGCGGCAAGCTTACCTTAACCTGATCGATCGTCTCTTGCGGATTTTATTACTTAACCACAAGCCCCTAGAATGGATAAGCTGTATGTTTATAATTTGTACGCATTGGCTGTAACAGGCACCATCATACAGTGCCACTGGTTTAATCCTTGAATTAGAAATACCACAACACCAGTGACCGGGACTGACATCGGTGAAGTAAAAAATCGTGAGAAAACCTGGATTTATAGTGAATATAAGTCTGGAATCGCCAACACGTTTTAAGCATGGAGATCAATGCTCTTGTCTTCTCAATTCTTTATTGCATATATATTAGGTATAGGCATATATATAGGTATTACACCCATTTTTTGAAAAGTGTCGTAATTAGATTCTAAAATGCTATTAGACAACAAAAAATAAAATATTGAATCGATTAGTGCCAATGCATTTAAATTTTACTTTTTCGTATATCGCGCGTAATTTGACGAAAACGTTGGACGCAGTGGACGCCATATTGCTCTGTGCGTATGACGTCAGGTTTCTGTATAAACAAATGCGTTGATACTTTATTTATATGATAATTGTTTATAATTTTAAAAATGAGTTATAATTCTATGTATCGTTGGTTTGCTGTTCCTGAATGTAAGATATTATTTCAGTAAAAAATACTTTGGTTACGAAAATAATAAGAGTGCAAAGTGGTTCAGTTGATTAATGAAATCAGCGGTATGCCGTAATAAAATGGCGGCTACTATTTCATGGTGTTCAAAAACAGATAAAAAAAACTGAAATCTTTGAATTGAATTATAAAATTTATTTTGTTACTTCATGAACTAAAACCAACATTTTACGACTGGTTCTTGCCTAAGCTATCTCAATAATATATTTTTAGATTTTACTCATGTATAGTAAAATACCCTATGGGTAGGGAAAATAATTATATGAGTCACAATTATGGACCCTGTCAGGCACAGCATAGTTCAAGTAGGAGAGAGTAGGAAGAACACTGGGTGTTTAAGAAGAAGAACAATGGGAAGAACACTGGGTGTTTAAGAAGAAGAACAATGGGGAGAACACTGGGTGTTTAAGAAGAATAACAATGAGAAGAACACTGGGTGTTTAAGAAGAAGAGCAATGGGAAAAACACTTGGTGTTTAAGAAGAAGAACAATGGGAAAACACTGGGTACTTAAGAAGAAGAACAATGAGAAGAACACTGGGTATTTAAGAAGAAGAACAATGGGAAGGACACTGGGTGTCTTCACTGTGGAAGCAACCTTTGCCCTGCAGTGAGACAGCAGGTGGTTTTCTTCTTTTGTTTTCCTACGTAATAGGTAATAGGCGACAATAAGAAACAAAAGACAATACCAAAGTGAGATATTAGTAGTGTTGTATTATATCTAACTGGGTTCTAAAAGTTTGAAATGATACGAGTACAACGCTTGGTCTGAAATCTGTTCGATCAAAATTCCATGGATGCAAGTAAAGGTTTCCATGGATTCCATCGAGTGCTGTCATTTAGATTGATCGTTAAACGAAGATACATCTATGTATGAGCTTAATAAAAGAAACATGAAAGTATTGAATGAGCGATTTTCTAAGCATTTCCAGTGCCCAAGTCCGTTTTACCATTACAATTTTATTACAAATTCCATGTAACAAACACAGAATGTGTAGTCAAATGGTCGTGTGCTAAACATACCTAAGCTGGCGGAAGGTTATATTATTTCCTTAATTATATGGGCACGAGTCTGCAGTTTAACAAAATGGCATCTCAAATGCCACAGGGAATGTTGTTACTGCTGCTTTTATCCTGGTAGAACAATGGATGCCCACATAATGCCTTGGCTAGGAGATACATAAAAGAGTTTAAAAATTCTGAAAATCATTCAAAATCTATTCATCATACCTTGCTTTGCTCGAGGATATAAAATTCCAATGCACAATCTAAGGCACCAATAATATAAGGAAATCTTAAAAACTGTTGAAAATTATAAGTAAGTCGTCTCTCTTTCTTAGACATAAAACGGAACGGAAAGCGAAATATCGTTCGTAACAATATCTTACGGCTTCATACTGTATTCCGGAGCTTATCCATTCAGCCCATTTAAGTCGATCAGCCCAACAATGGCTTCGGCCAGACAAAGAAAGCTAGCCTCGGAATTTTCAAGCGATTTAATTCAGCGGAAAAACCCTTACTGATATTTTTTTCCAATTAGAGAGATCCTTTGTAAAAAGGAATCGAATTCAGCGCTGATAGCCGCTTTTATGTAAGACCTACACATTTCTAAATCTGTTTAAGTAAAAGGAGTAATAACATAACATCGTTATTGTCTAGTTATTATAAGTTATGTTCTACGCTGTAAAGTAATTAGAATATTGTTAGTAATGAGTATTTACTACTAAGCAAAAGTACCACTACATATGTTTTAGCAAAACTATTCGTCGTTTAAGTTAATACGCAACATATTGACTAAAGTCATTTATTTAAGAGTTTCTGCAATTAACATTTATATGTACTCTTTAGTTATAAATATGGCTTTATATATATCATTAGCAATTCAGAGAGAGAGCAGTGTTGTCCCAGTGGTACCGGTCACGACTTGTGTTGTAAGTCGTAGGTTCAAAACCACTTTGAGTAAATTACTTCATCACCAATGCTCTCAAAATGGTGAAGGGCAAAAATCGTGAGGAAACCAGCATGTCCTAGAACCATAAACTTCGAAGACATGTGACATCTACCAACCCACGCTGGGTTCGCGTGCTGGATTACGGCCTACCTACTCCTTCATACTGAGAGGAGACCTGTGTTCCAGAAGTGGGAACATTTTAGGCAGGTTATATCAATAGAGCTAATCTTATTAGGTATTCATGCTTACCTAACAACAGAAAGGAGGTATCTCAAACAGTTAATTTCTCTAAATTTCATTAGCAACTCTTCCAATTTGCATTTAAAATGTGCGATCACGTACCTAGGTGCCTACACAAATACCTTCCACAGCAGACTAAAGAACCGTCCGAAAGCGCCATTATTTTAATACCCTTATCAAAAAACAAGGCACATTACAAAATGGCCGCCATTTTCATGAGTTTGCGCGGGAAAACGCTCGTGAGCCAGCCTGGAAAATTATAACAAAAGGCATCTACCGCTATCTTTCTAATTATAGTAAATCACCTTGCTACGGGCGAGATAAGACTGTACACATTCTATTTACAAATGTCGTATGAGTTCGGGGAAAGTCGTAACTTAATACATTTCGGTTTTGCGCGAGACTTTCCGGAGAAACTAGAATAAGAACGTTGTAAGCGACGGAAAATTTGAAGGGAGTTGAGACATTTGTTTCGATGAAGAATTGGCTGTATTTAGGATGGCGAAATGGCGTTTGTTTGGCGTATGTAGGATTGTTATACGACGTTTCGTTGTTGAGTGGTGAACTCGTTCGATGAACGGACCCTCGTCTAGTACAATCGTATCGAGAAGTATCACATATTGTATTCCGCAGCGATAACTTTCGAGTTGGAAAAATCGGAAAACAAAATAAAACAGGTGACTTAAATGTAGTTGAGTTATTTTCTTGCAAGTTTGTGTTTGTTTGAAAGTAAAATCGTTTTTGTTAAGAAATAGGGACGTAACGATGTTGCTTTAAAACTTTCTTTAAGCTTAGGGAAACATTTTAACTTATACTGACTAAATTACCTTGCCCCAGTTCAAATTATTCTATTGATTGAAGAAACTTGTTAGGATCCTCTATTTGTTCCATCTTTCATAGAACCAATTTTATTTTTCTCATAATTGTTGGAATAATTTTCGCCCAGCAAGCATCCCATACTGAAGTTTTGGACAATTTCTAATATGTGCTTCAATTCATTATGAGGCGTGAAACTAGACAAATAATGTTACAAGCAGGTTTCTACAGGTAAATCATACCTATTTATCAGAAAAATAAAATAGAATCCGTAATGATTTTCCTATGAACTGTCCCATTGTTCTGTATACACAGATGTAAAACGATGCACCGCACCCCCACAATTACAACCCCACCTGTTTATACACTTGCACCCCACACACACACATATAACCACCAGCCAGCAAAGCATGACCTTCCCCGCTCCTTGCTGCTGCTTCAATATCAGACCCCAGAGGGGAATTAAGGCATTCTGTCAGAGGTCCAGCTAACTGGGATAGACCGGAGGTGGATGTTACAAGGAGCCTTTACTGATTCAAGTTACTTGCCTGTAATGCATTCTCGGGTGAGTTGTGACACTGACTATCTTTATGTCTTGTAAGAGACTTGACACTTTGCAGATTGCAGTAGAAACTGGTTCAAATAATGACAAAGCCTAGACAGTTATAATTTGAGTCATATCCAGAATCAAAAACAAGTTTCTAGTTTGATGCAAAGTCTACTTTAGACCTCGTGGGCTAGCCAATTGTTTTTTGGTTAGGTTCTGTGATTCATATAAAAGTTTGTATGTTTATGTGTTTGTTTGTTACTCAATCACGTAAAAACGGCTGATCAAATCTATTCTCACATATATCTATATTTCACATGTAGTTTATAACCTGCATTAATACATAGGATTTTTTATCCCAGTAGTACGTTCTTGTGGGATAATTTTCGACCTCCACCCAGGCGAAACCGCTAGCAAATGCCAGTTAATAAACTAGTAACTAGATTACCAGAAGTATTAATAATTACCAAATTGATTTAGGTACTTTTTTTTAGGGTCCATGCTTTTAACAGATTTACCTTTTGCTGATTAAAGCGAAATTGTTAGCTTTTCTTTGCAAAATACTGTAAACTTTTCCAATATTGCATTATTTAAATAAATGAAAAGACAAAAAAAGATGAAGCTGAACACCAAATTAAATTCTTATTCACGATGATCTCATGATCACTGGCTTCTAGTAACTTGCGCTAGTAGAGCAAAACACAGAGAAAGTCTTATGCAATATCGGGAATTCCACAATTCAGTTATTGAATTGAGACCAAAGTTAGTCACAGTCCTTTATTTTGCAATCCATCGCATTGTGCACAGACTTGACACCCAATTCGAACTGAGTCATACAAAATGATCGCAGTACAATAAAATAGAGAAATTACGATCGAAACAATATCGGTAACACGATGATTTGTTACAATTTAAATCCTCTATGAGACAACAATACCTCTTGGTGCAAATCGAGTTTAGATGGAATTAAACAACCACACAAATTGTTAGCTGTAATTCATGTCGATTTAGTTTATGGCTACAAGTTACATTCAGAACATAATTTGGCTCCACGTAGATTTACAATCTAACTTAATTGTGACTGATTTTAACTTGCAAGTATAAAACCAGTTTAAAACTCACTCGATCATTGCTTAGTGATTTTATATAATTTCTTATTTAAATTTCTCGTGACGTCTAGTGACTCGCCCGAAGACTGGAATGCTCCAAACGCTGTCGGACCCACACAAAGCGAGTGGCACAACAAAAACGAGCTGGTTAGTCGTAACTCGCGTTGGATAGTTAAGTGTACGAATAACGTCCTATATTGCGCCCGCGGCTCCGTACCGCCATACACCACGTAATACGATCCAATTAAATAGCTACGAATTTATGTGTGTACACTACGCGCCCTGAGGTGTCCTTAATTTTGTTTGTTTTAATAAACGACGGAGTAATGCGAGTTAGGAACGTTTTGTAATCGATACAATGCTGCTTCGAATGGTTACAGATTGGGACGGAGATGTTCAACGTCGAATTTATAAAATGGGAATGTTTCTCGGAATGTTTTCATTTTAGGTGCCAACGATTTAAAAGCCTACTGAACTCGATTGTAAATTGAAAATTTATCATAGTATCTCTTCGTAGTCAATTTATTTCCATTATGATAAAATATAGAGAAGCTATATAAAAGAAAACCCACGCACATAACCTTTCATATTTCCTCTTTATTTCAATGAAGTTGACTCTAGCCGACAGTGCATAAAATTGCTAGGACTCCTCAAATTATTACAACCATCTCAATAGGAAAAGGACAATTCGACCGTTTCTTTCAATATTCCTGTATTTTCCCTCGGAAAACGTAATCGACCGAGGACAGTAATATTACATTTTGTTATATAATAACGATTTTCCTTCCCAATGGCAATTCGTCGTTATTGGACGTAAAGTAAGAACGAACGGTAGCTTCAGTCGAAACGAACATAGGTAATAATAATATAGTTATTGTTATACCTTCCTTTAACCTAAGCCTCGTATCAGGAGCACCGATTTCGTGCAGTCACATCAACCGTTTCGAGTTTTACGACTTCCATTGCGTGCGTACAATGGGCAGACGCGATTAAACTGCGTACTGTGAGTTCAATAGATGACAATTGCAGCTATGCGGTGAATGGGCGCCCCATTCGGTGAACGAGAGGTAGGATTGTACACTCCGACCTGGCTTCTATCTGCAAAATCAATGTGGCCATTAGCAAGTTTTCGCGCAGTCGCAAACCGTTCACGGAACGCTACCGGTCAGAAGTTACAGCCACTCGGACTGACTTTCTATGCAGATGCTACTGTTTTAAAACGACGAATAGGTAGACTAACTTTAAAAAAAAAAAAATATCCAATTTTTCTTTTGTTTTAATATTATTGATTTGAATGAATGAGGAGTTTCTCCTGTTGTTTGTCAATTTTATTGGTGTAAATGTGTCAGCTACTAAATTTTGCATCAGATGATGATACCAATAATAATAACGTACCTGCTACGCACGAGACGACGTGTTTGGCGATAAAAATGCTAATACCTACAAAAGAGTATAGAAATCTCTGTGTATTGTTTCCAAAAATATGTGGAAAGTTTGTTTCATTTTCTCTGAGCACTTGAATGTATTGTGTAGTTCATTTTACTAAGTCTCTTGTGTAACTTACACTGCTATTTTTTGTTTTATGTTCTGTGAGGCAACACTTAGAATTCATAATAGGTTGTACGTACAATGATTTAGATTAGCATAAGAATTAGCCACTGACTAAGAGACCTCCCGGGTTAATTCATTGATACAATGCTTTGTGCTTCTGATGTACCCAGGTAACTTTGGATCTAACATATAATTTTTAGAGTAAGGCCCAAATATTGTAAGCAAATATTTATGTAAATTAATTATTTCAATAAAACAATAATTATTACACAATATTCGACAGCTAAGGTACGCTTATAGTGCCATTCTCAATCATATCGATGTTTCATAACATTTATTCTTGAAGTTAGTCAGTGGCTTTATATAAAGGTAGGCTGATACTCACACTTTATGGCGTATATTATTTCGTTACTTAATATCGTATCGTAAACTAAAACAAATGTTAATTAGCAGAAATAGATCACTTTTGTTTGGACAGAATTCTAAAACTTTTAAATCTTACTACGGTCTATTATATATAAAGTAATATTAAAATATTAAAATATTTGAATCTGTCAAGAATCAAATTAAGTTAAAGCTTGGAGCTTTTGCGCTCAAGTAAAAGCTTATTCCTATTAGTTTTATTTTTGTTAGTTTAACCTTCTTCTATTTTGTTTCAAATAGGTTCTTCGTAAGAATCTAAACTGCTGTAATTGTAAGATCTATTAAGATTTACTAATTGGCATTCTAACATGTTTTAAATTTGTCCATGAATTAATTTGTTTAAATACACTTACTACTACCAAGACGGACTATTTTATCATGAATTTCGAAAATGATTTCGAAATTTTCGGAATGAGTATCATGAGAAAATCTGTATCTTTAAACGAAATGGGTATTATCAAAAGTATGTATCGATACTATGTCCCTGTTTTAGTCAACACATGTTTAAATAAAAGCTTATCTCAAACAGTTTTCACAATAACATAAAACCTAGACGTTTTAATCAGACGAATATTCCATGATTTCTTAAATAAGTGACTAGAGCCTATGTTTATTTTAAAATCGAAATTAATATCTAATGGCGACAAAAAAGTATAATTATTTAATTACACAGTCTTTTTTGTCCTCTAACAAGCTTACTCACTAAACATTTACATTCATATAACTTAAACATATTGTTAGAGAACTGTGTATTACTGGGTATATTTTTAGAGTTAGTGTATCTACGTACGTAAGGGAGTTACTACAAGCTTCAGGCGAGGGATGTGAAGCGATAAACGATGCCTCAATCGATACTGCACGACGTTGTTTGGCGCTTTACTTACGTGTGTTCGCACTACTTTTGAGTAAGCGCTTAATTTTTCGTGCTTTGATGCTGTATTTTTGTGACTTTTGTACAATTTGAGCCGTATATGGGTGAATTTATAACTTGTTAGTATATCTAGAAATCATTATCATAATGTTACTCTTGTCCTGAAGCGAAAATACCTGTTTTTGGTTATCATCTGCCTGGCCTTATCCCAACTAAATTGGGGTCGGCTTCCAGTCTAACCGAATCTAGCTGAATAAAGATAGCTTTAAAAGAAGCTTTAGGTGTAGGATATAATATCAGGAGCTCTGGTTAGTTACCATGATGGACAGTTTAGCTGTAATGTAAAAAAAAGTACTTACCTTAGACTTGATTGGAGAAATAGATTTTTCAATGTAATAATAATTATTATTTATTTATTCAGACAACATGATCGACATTTTTCGTAAGAAATAGTGCTTTAAACTATGTTAGTTTACACATTTACGCATTTAATTTTTAAAGAACGGACAGTCATACCTGTCTACAATCACACTCAGGATGATCATTATGTACCAACAAAAACTCTTCTCTTCGGAAACACTCACTTCACTGCACTAAAGTCACATTCAATCACAAACTTTGCCTTACGTTGAGCTATTCTCTTGTCTTTCTTTATTTGCAACAAATTCGAAATCCTACAGAAGGTTTGCTTACAAGGACCTAATGCAAGGAACCACCTCGCCACTCTGAGACCAAAAGCCAGACGTTCCACAAAACCAGATTCGTCATTAAAATTATCTCTCTTTTTTACTCAAGTGACTTGCATTCGTCTTAACTAAACGACTACCGTACGTCAGCAAAAAATATCCCAATTTTGGTATCTCTAAGTACAATGTTGAAAGTTGGATAATATTTCAAGAGGATAAGTATAAGCAACTCGAATGAAAAATATCCAGATGCCTTAAGAACATAATTAGTTTGGTGACAATTTTGCCTTGGTTTAAAATGGGGTCACGCCGTTACTTTTTAAATGGGATAGGTTTTTTTGAAGATGGTGGTGGGAGTAGCTATCTGTTTAGAGAGTCGCTATATTACAACCATCATTGTGGTTAGTTATTCTCCAATAGTTGCGCCTCACGGTTTCACCTGTATAAGTCTCGATCCCGTAAGAATATTGGGATAAAAACTATTTTGTATCCTAATTCAGGTAATGGTCTACCCATGTGCCAAATTGTAACTAAAACCGTTCAGCCCTTTTAGCGTGAACACATAACAAACAAACCTGCAAAATAATTATCGATTTTGTCGTTATAATATTTAAGTTTAGATTAAGAGAGATTTAACCTTACATTAATTCCACGTAGATGAGTAATGAGTACATCTATAAACTTACTCAAAAGAGGTATCTACGTAGGTACAACATGACCTTTGGTATATTCAAGCGTCAAACTAGCTGCAAAAATAGAATTGTTATTCAACAAACGTACTTCCATACGTAGTTTGAAAGCATGAGAAGAAAGCATTCAGCGCGATCGATGTTTTCAAGTTCAGCAATGAGACAGCGCTTCTCTCTAAACCATTTTATATTTTAAGCATCACGTATAATGCTAACAATATCAATTCAAAAGACCTTTCTAGCAGTCATCTGTGAAATTATTGTGTCACTTCCAATAATAAAACTAAGTATATACAAAGAAATTAAGACAGAAGAAAGGAGGAAATTTTCTCATTAACAAAATTGCCGGGGGTTAACGTTATTAACGGGAAATAAAAATAATGGGTAGCGTTCCGGGCAGAATGTGGATTATCTAATAAGGAACGTTAAAGATAATGTTGAGAATTTGTGCAACACAATATAAGGAAGGAAGAACGGAAATGTGTTGAGTTCGTGTCCAATTGTGCATAATAAGTGATTCTCTGTCCTATATTGTGAGATGGTTGGATGTATGTTGGTATAGAATCTCTCTTTCTTCTCCTAATGTTCTGGTGAGTTCGATCCCTGAGAAGAAAATTAACACTACTTATAGGCATGACTTTGGGTGCGTTTTCCTGACTTCTATAGCCCTTAACTGTCTCAAGACGGATGGAGTCGTTATGTCAATGTTATTAGTTTTTTTGTGAACGAAATATACTTTTACTTAGTTATTCATATTGCATAAATATTAGGATTTAAAACAATATCTATTCTCTTTGTGAAGACTTGTACCTTCTGTTCATCAAATCTTATATGTGCAGTACGTGTGTGGACGTAGGACAATATATCTACCACTGTGGTGAACATACCTGCTTTTATTCAGTTTCCGAATGTATCCACTTCAACATATTTGATTTTATTAATTGCTGATTATTGCTGTCTGATAGGTAACGGATGCACGATGTGACTAGTTTCTGGGAGTCGATTATGGTTCACCGCATGCTATTTGATTTTTACACGCCTTGGTTCTTTTCTCTTCCAATTTCTGAAAGAATATTCGCGTCACTCATTTTTTCCAACTAGTTTTCTTATTTTTGGTTCAGAGACTGAGGTAGGTACTGTTTGTTCAGTTTCAGTAAATCAAATAGCAGATTGTTATTTTATGTTAATACAATAATATTTTGTAATCTATTTAAAATTTTCTAGCCTAACAACCTGATGGTCTTTGTTTTAAGATAAAACTCAGAGATAAACTTGAACCTTGTTATTTTGTATGTGATTGTTTTGTAAAAAGAAAGTCCAAAAAGGTAGATAATCTACTATACTTTTAAATTTTGACTTTAATTTTTTTATTCCAATCAAACTGATAACTAAAGTATTTTATTGATGGTGGCAGTAGATAAATCTAAACCAAAGTATTCGAAAAACTTTATAGGTAAGTATATATAGTGAAACGAAACAATTTTCTCAATATAATAAAAACAGAAAAGGGAATAAAATAAAAGGATGGAGTTTTCTATCGCATCCGGAATAGTTTGCAAGCGGATCGCAGTCGCCATGTTCAATTCAGATGGGCACCTACTACGTATCGTATGTAGTTGAAAGAAACATTTTGCAATCAAAGCATCATTTTATTTTACGATGCGTCATAAATTTTAATGGGTTTTACGAAATATTATACAGTCTTTAAAATTATTACTAATCGATTGTCGAAAGCACTAATTAAAGTTTATGAAGAAGCTGTATCCGATTGCAATAAATATAGAGTTAGTATCAATTTTTTTGTGAGTGTTCTTAGTTTTTTGATAGCTACAAAGGTAATGTAATAGCAATAGGAATATAAAGGTGAAATGATGACACGTAGTAAGTGATTCTGATGCAGGGTGGACGCGTTAGACCATGAAATTGGCCCAGTCTATACCATCAGAGCAACGCATCGGCGTTTAATCGCCGACCAGTGGATGGGATTTCAGCTATTTCCATATATAACCGAATTTAATACGTAGGTATTGTACGTGTCTATAAAGTTTAAATTAAAATATATATTGGAAGTTTTGTGATATTTCCAGCAATATTCGCAGGCAGTCTAAAATTGTAAAGCAGTCATATTTATATCAAGAACAAATCAATCAGTATTTGACTAATAATAATATTGTATTCATAAATACAGAACTTAGAATTTATTTAAATGAACGTTTAGTATTACCGGTTCCCCTTGTTATACTTTAGCTACCTTCGAAAGCTCACTCCCTACTATGTATTACAATGTAACTACTTCACTCAACAATTCTCAATTGCTATCGATCGTTCTATTGCATATAAGGATTCTAAATTCCCATAAAAGTTAATCTAACAGCAACTGAATTTGTTTTGGTAGTAACTTGCTATTTTAGCGAGCTTTAATAGCCATTAGAATTTGCTACGATCGCTCTTACAGATATCAGGCGCCATAAAGGTAATGTCAAAGATAGCACTCGAAAAAAAAACTATCAACAAAAACTATAAAGGCGAAGTATCAGATGAAAGGTCGATGTAAAAAATTGTTTAGTATGTTAAGTCCACAATCGCTTGCAATTCGGTGCGCTTTCCTGTACTTTTTGTATTAAAATAGGAGTGGTGTGCTAAGGGATTTTCGGTTCAGCGTGGAGCGGTCCCACCTATTGTGAATTCCGTATGTCTGAAATTTATTTGACAGCCCCAGTGTCTGTGGAGAATGGAAAATGGCGGAATGGCAGAATACATTATGGACATAACTCATGGTTTGTTTTTGGCGGGGATCCGACAAACGTTATTGGTATTTAGGGCCATTTAACTATTAGGGGTAATGTTTTTTTCTTCCTTATTGATAATATATGAGACAGGGAGTGTTGTAGCCGACAGTGGGCTTATTAATTACGGTGGGAAATTAATATTGTTTTAAGTGGTATAACAAGAGATAAGACTGCGAAGAAAACATAAAAATCAAAAGCTTTAGATTTTATAAGTGGTTAGTAAAAAATACTTTTAAAGCTAGGATTTTTTAGTTGGATTTTAATATTATTTTATACACTAACGGAGAATCCTACTTCTGTACAGGTTATACCTATGACTAAGAGATCTTTGCGGTTAACACAAAGATTTATCTATAAATCTACAAAATGCTGCGGACTTCTCATGGTGCAGCTTTGTTTTGATCCATACCGCAGCTATTCGTGAGAAATGACAAAGGAATTTAGAAAATAAGACAAGTTTGTAAAAGGCAATCTTTTAGATTCTGTTGACATTGGGAATTGCACGACACTTAAATCTACAATTGATTCACTTCATAATTCAATTTCGTTAGGACTAGGAAGAATTAGGAAATAAGTTTTTTTTCTTCAATAATTTAAGTATATGTTTTGGAAGGATGTAGACCCATAAATGTATTATTTTGTAAAAGCCAAACCTTGACTTTAATATGACGCTTTATTTTACTGTGTGGATACATTTTATATGCTCGCATACACTTTTTCTACATGAATCCAAATATACGCAATTTGTTTTCTTCTGCAGCCAGAAATCACGTTCCTTATAACATCAGTGCATAGCTATCATAGTTTGTCATCTCTGAGAATTAAGATCAATATAACGTTTTCACTATGCGATGGCAAAACTGTATAATGCCAATAGACACATGGACACATGACTGGCTCCAAAATGGATCCTTATGGAAAATGAACAAAACACTTGTAAGAAACATTAAATGATAAGCAATTTCTCATAACGAAGTAAAGTAGGGAATTATTTTATGTTATAATTAAATGAATAAATAATTATATATCTAATACCGTTTCAAAGAAACGTTTTTATAAGTTAAAAACGTTGCACACACTGACACAGGCCTGTTTTGAATCGACGAAAATCTTTTCTAAGCTTGTTCAAAAGGATCCTGTTAGAGTAAATTGGAGTTTATTGACGTATAAAGGATAAGTTTTTATCCAGTACGCAAACTGTAACCGTGGATCAGCATATCATTCTAGAACCCCAAGTGCACACATTTTTCGTCAATTATACAAATTCCTACGCGGTGAAAATGTATGGAACAGCTGATTTTTACTTTTACAACAGTTTGCGCACTGGATGAAAACTTATACTGTATACAATATCGCGTCTTTACGGAACCCTCGAAAAGTTAGTTGTCATTTTTCCACTTCAGCTGTAATGCCACATTATGATTTAAAATTTAATAAATATTATTTTTAAGTCACAGATAGGTACTTGAATTAGACAATAAAAACGTCATAATGTCTGGACACTAGAAATTGATTTAAAAACTTTCCAGCATTTGAAACTAAAATTTTAAATCAACTTTAGAATTATTTTAAGGACACTGTATGTATATCTACCTATGTGATATCGACTTAAATTGGTCTACGTTTATAGATTCAGTAGCAAAAGAATGTACCTTAAGAAATGAATGAATTTCAGTCATTGCAAAACATGTCACGCAAACCTGATTCGGTTTTTGGTCTGGTCTTTCTGAGGATGAGATATAAATTTTCAGATAGAGCTCTTAGAGCGTTTATATTTTAGTTTTCTTTTAACGTTAACTAGGATTCTCAAAACAAATACCCGTTTTCATTTGTTGAAGGCGGCATATAAAATGACTACCTAAAAAAAAGCACACTGTTCGATTTCAAACGCTCAGCACAGAAAATTGAAAATCAAATAGCGTGCTTCTTTATAAGCATTCACTAAGGTGTCGTACAGTGTTAGTAAAACGCATAAGTGAACTTAGTAGGTAATACCTAGACACTGAGTCTCCTCTTCTGCGAATAGGAATACCTTATCCTGAAGTGCTGTTGCACGACAGTCTCTCAATATAATCTTTTTGACCTTATTTTGATTGACTACGCTCTAAAAAGGTCTAGGAACTATTCGACTTCTACCATTTTATGATTTTCACAGAATTGTAGTTTAATAGTTAGCTACTACTTAAAACACCAAATATTACTATAGGTATTTTCCTTTTTACTAGTTTGAGATGAGAAGGTACCTAGATACGTAGGTATATAATTCTCACGTTTTAAAAATGAAAATGGTCAACTTTTGGAAAATCTAGTTGCTTTTCTAAGTTTGAACAGTAGCAAGGTATTTAATATTTACTGCAGATATGCTGTTCGTTGAATGACAATTGTCCCATTTTAAATTAGTCCAGTTGAGTTGCAGCATATGAATGACGAATATTGAGGATAATCAAGAAGGATTGGATTACCAAGGCCTGCAATTGTCAGGTAACGGATCTAAAGGCATTTTATCTCTGCTAATATATTTATATTTATTCCCTTATAATATTTTCCTAAGCCTACATTTTATAATCTTGTATTGATTGCCATTATCTATAGCGTTGTAGTTAGCATTGCAAGGCTTGATTTAAAGCTGCTATTAATGTTTCTTTCTGTTATTTAAAATATAAAAATATCATAAAGAGGGATGGGTATTTTTTCGGAATAAAAAGAGTATTTTACATTTTGTAATATTTATATTATTTATAAATATCGGTCATAGAATTACATGTCTACTTTAAAATGTTTTTACGTATTTCATGTTTGTAATTTAATTTCATAATTCATAAGTATCAAAAGCCTAATTGAAGGGTATCTAAACAACAAAAATCAAAAAGCCATACTTTTATTAACTCTTTATTCTCTTGAATTTTTGAAATTAATATTACAATATTGAATGCGGGCTTCATATACAATCACCCAACTATTTGCTTATATAACACGACACAGTCACGTTGAATCGTACCATTAGCTCACACTTGACCACGTTAACTTAGACCACCAGTGTACTCGATGACAGTTCAAGTTATATCAGACATGAAATGATTTCCACACAATCTAATTTAATCAGACCTTTCCGCAACAGTCGCGTACGAATCACAACCATGTCGAAAAGACCAAAGAATCTTGAAGTCCGCACACAATGGCGCTTAAAAGGTATCCGATGTCCCATAACATGGTCAAATTGCACAGGCATACGACACATCTCAATACATAAATACATAACATAAAACAAAAAAAAATAATAAACAAAAAATAATGCGCCACATAAAACTTTCACGACTATTTACAGTTACTTAACTTTAAGACGAATTAATAACTATATTCAAAAATATAGATATAGGTACATAGATACATAGCTACATTTATATTAAAGATAAAAATTGATCGCTTTTTAGGATAATAACTAATAAACGGAAGTCTTGTTATCATAAAGTTAAAAAAACATAGAAAATGGAAATACTATAACTTGGACAACGCAACAAAGATTAAAACTAACAAAACATACGACAAAACGAAGTAAAAGTGACAAATTTGGAATACAACTGGGAAAGGACGTGATAACCTAATGTGAAAAGTTATTTTAATTAATATTAATATTGATATATAATGTTCGGTTAGGTATATTGATACCTACAGTCTACAAAACACTAGCAATATGGCAAGACAGCATTATGGATGGAGGACATATATAATCTATTTAGCAAATTGCTCATTGTTTCTCTGTGGATTACAATTCTTTACGAGGCAGAAACAATAAAGTGTACCTGACATAAATCATCGGACGTACATACCTACACACGAATATCGTTACTATGTTACAAGATTTACCTATTGTTAAACACGAAACTTAATGGATAGTTAAGAGGAAGATGCTTGACACTTCGAAATCTGTCGTCTATTTGCACAGTCCCAAACAATAATCGAAAACCGATAAAACAACTATCTTAGTTCACAAATGTAGTAGGTAATAACAATTTAACTCGTATACACACATCGTGTAACTATGTAAGTTCAACCTCGTTTCAATTTGCAGTGTGTACGTCCCTTTACAAAGAAGCTTTTTCCATTCGCCTTCCAAATGACCATCTACGAACAATACTAAATAATTTTAAGCGTTTTTTTTTAATTCAATTACTAACCATCGGATTTACGCTTAACTTTTATTACAAGTGTCTACGATATTTTTAATAACTATGCGTTTTATAATTTATAAAGCCTACTTAACTCGAAGTTACTTAAGTACATTTTGTTCGATTTTTCATTCTCGATATTTTATATATATTTTAAAAATAAGATGGGATAAAGTTATATTACTAACGACAACCTTATTATGTACGTAATCTTAAGGGGACTATGAATTTAATGAAATAATGTGGATTGAAGTTATTGGACTCGTACTAGGGTATATTTAATGGAAATCAAATACAAAATCTCATATTCTAACTACGTATCCATTCCTTTACGTGCACGACATTCAAAAAGTTTTAGCAGTTACAAACAATCAATGTATAGAAGTCGTCGAGATTGGCCCAATTATAGACAATAATAATATTTTTTAGGATTCTGGTGGATATTTTGCATACCATTTTGTAACTGAAGCAAGAGGTATATTGAACATTATTTCAGATAATAACTAATAATCTTATTAAAATCACAACGTATTTTAGCATTACCAAGCAAGTAGAAAATGTTTGTTTTAATATGACTTCTTCACACCAACATTTTAATGTTTAATTTTATCCGTTTGACACAAGGCTTACAAATGAATTCAGTAAACTCGTTTTTGTCTCAATGACATTCGTTTTTAAAATTGTGACCCGTAATTTAATTTATATTAATTTATGAAACGTGAAAAGACTTTATGAGTTTTCATGTATTTATATCTACCGACGACTTAAATCTTTCCTAATGATATCACGACATAAAAATTTCATGTTGCCTTTTAAACAGAGCCTACAGATTACATATTTTTTCGAATAACACAGTGGACAGATATTGAGAGGGTGATTTTTTTATAAAAATTAAGCGAAAACTCCAATTGTAATACAGTTATTTATTAATTTATCTTTTTAATTCTACCCTGACATTAATTTACGTATAATGGTGACTATCAAGACTAAGTTTTTAAAATTCTAATTTTTTGCTCAGTTATTAGTATTACGTATAGATGAATTAACGAAGAATTTAAAAACTTGTTTCTGGACGCGGAACAAATATTTCTTAGTACGTGTTAATAAATTATTTTAATTATGTATTTTGGCACAACGTGGAATTAAAAGCGAATATGGTGTGTGGAATAATTTCAAACCGGCCATGTTTTAAAAGCTCGCTTTTTAGCGAAAAAACTGTATATGTTTTTGACTTTCCTCCGAGCTCCATTTAGTAATACCGTTTGTAGGCATTTTATGTATGAAATTACTGAGCTGGAAAATTCAAATGTGCATATGGCTACGTAAAATTGCAGAAAACATAATTTCGCCACCGTTTCTTACTCGAAAAACGGTGTCTTATAATTTTCGTTGAAAAAACGAGGAACTTAATGACATCGACTTTTCGCCTGCTAAAGTGCGATCAGTGTTTATTCCGCCGTACATTGGTTTATGTTGTAGGTACCTAGACTTAGCAATACTTCATACAAAGTCGAACCTATTTACCTATGTATAATACAGTTAAACTACTCAACTTTTAATATTACGTGTAAAATTTATATTTAGTCACATTATTGTAATTTATTATATGTATCATCGTTACGTATATAATTTTGAACATCAGATGACTCGGGATGTATGGACAACACGCCGTATGCAGTACCGCTCCATAATCTTGTTCGTTTTGTTCGATTGCTATTTATTTCATGGACATGGTATTTTCAACTAGAATTATCAAAAAATACCGTCTACATTTAAATATTGATAATTATTGAAGACGAAAAATATAAAACACGACGCTCGTCACGACGAAGACCTATTTGCAATTGTACTTCCATACGTATTTTGTTATAAATATACATTTTAAGTTCTTATGGAATTAGCTATGTAGGTATTTTAATATTTGTCGATAATATTATTCTACCGAAATCAATGAATCAAACCAAACAACAATTTATGGACTTAAACTACTGAAGTGAATCACAATCTGGTCAAAAAGAAAAATAAAGAAGTAAATCTTTCCAAATCAACTGATAAAATACAACAAATTTTACAATCATAAAAAAAATGTGACCATCAAAACATAACCAGTCCGCTAACAGCGGACAAATAATAAAATATACATCAAAATGTACATAATATAATATCTATCAATAAAAAATATAACATAATGGATTAAGAGTAAGTGGTAGCAATAAATACTATGAGATTCACAGATTTAAAATCTTAACTAACAATACCGAAGTTCACTCGGGCTCCTATTTAAACCTTAGAGCGAATCTAACACGTTTTTGTATATTTTAGTAAAATATTATTGCAATACAAGGTGTGGTTATGGCAACAAAATAAATGCTTAAAGCACATCACCAGCCTGTCCACCCAGCGAACGACACCGAGGCAAGTCCTTCGCACTAAAGGAACATTATTACATAAACCGGGAGCCGCTCTCCACAACGAGGGCGACTCCGACGCGAAAACATAAAACTAGTGGATACGAATCGACTAACGCCCGCAGGTCCGTATGGACGTAACACTTCCTCTCACACTATATGATACAGAATCAGTCAAGATTTCCTATACGGCGTCGCGGACACCTTACGTAGGGACCTTGTTCACTTTGAGTAGGTCGTTGGAGCCCTTGTCGATGGGCATCTTCATCGGGTCGTGATGGTGGGTCACGTGGTGGCCATGGTGCTGGCTCTCCAGCTTGGCTTGCTTCTCTTGCTGCTGCTGTTTCATTCTCTCCTGCTCCTCTCTGTCTCTGCGAGCCTGCTCGTTTATCTCCTTCACGGCTCGCAGCTCCTTCTTTAACTTCATGCGTCGATTTTGGAACCATATTTTGATCTGTCTCTCTGTGAGGCAGAGCGCATGTGCGATCTCTATCCTGCGTCGGCGTGTCAAATAGTGGTTGAAGTGGAATTCCTTTTCTAGTTCTAGCGTTTGGAACCTCGTGTATGTCTGTCTGCCCCGCCTTCGTGGACATCCGTTCGGTCCTGGAAACAAAGAGAAAAACATTATTAGACATTCAGGTTTATTAACAAATTAATAATACATTGCGGTATAAAAAGAACGTTAATCTGAAATAAATTATATGTAACGGTTAAATTGGAGTTTTTAAAATCGATTTATAGCATCATATATCACGTTCCAACAGCTTCGATTCGCAAAAGGCTTAGAGAGAAACCATTAAATTTCACTTTTATACCATTTTAGATTTTAATGGCTCATTAATATTTTATAGCGCAGTAAAGTTAATTTTAGAGTTATCCGCTACTGAGACCAACCTCGATTGAAATTAATCACAGAGCGCCGAAGGAGCGCAGCCCTCACGGGTATCGATGGATACGGGTTCTGTCGTCCCGTAAGGTTGTGCTTACAATAAGTAAAAACAATATCGCCAAGAAGCAAAAAAGTAACGGAAAGGGTTAGAAGCAAACGGTCCGCGAACAATAGTGTCCTTTCTAAAAAGAAATCGCTACAAAAAAGTCACGGATGCGTAAAGAAGGGTTGCGCAACTTTCGAATGCTTTGTAAGGTGTCCCTTTTTATTTTGTTCCTGTAGAAGACGTTTTCTTAGAAATCGTGAAAGTTTACCCTTTAGCGTCGTAAAAATCTCATACGTAACACTTTTAAGACTTTAACGGTTCATTTAACTTTAATTATAATACCTAAGAATTCACGAACGGCGAATTATCATCCAGCATAAGCGTCGTAAAGTCGAGTATACATAGACAGGTAAATACCGAGTTCCACAAAGCGATCGGGTCCCAAGACTGGTTTTCGAGTCAGCCAATAAATAAGGTAAGATAAATAGCCTTCCCACCGTGTATAAAATTGATAGCGGACCAACAGTGTGTCGGACTGTCGGAATTCTCGGCCGTGTAGGCTGGCCTTAGTTACCTGATCGCTTTAAAAGAATACAGATACGATATAGCTAATGGGTTATTTTAATTGGTGTACAAACACTTTAAATTGTTGCGCGTTGAATTAAGTAAGGCGATCTGAAATGTAACTTAATTAAGTAATTATTCTAGAGTTATCATTCCTAGACGTCGTTTTATCGTGCTAAGATAATTGTATAATTTTAAACAAAAAGAAAAAAATGTATTCATTAAATAATTTGCCTTGCATTGTTCCGGTCTCACATTATAATTTCAATAAAATGCTTTCCATAACCTATTTAAATGCGTAAGATTGAGTTTGTTGTCGTTCTTTAATTCCAATGACGATAATATCAGTATTTTCTTAATCAAACATAAACGAATCGTTTAATTAAAATGTAAATTTCGAATTGATTCTTAGTACGTGCAAATGAAAGTAATCGCCTTTTAAATATTTAATACCTTACAAGGGCACGAAGTAACCCAATATTTTATTTAACAATGTGAATTTATGTTCAATGATAAAAATTAAAATATTATTCTACTTTTTCACTTTGCTCATTAAATTACAAAGTAAAAAAAAATACGCAGCAACTAAATAAATCAAGTGACTCGCACGAAAGTCTGATACCACGTTTACATGAGCAATAAATTACCGAAACTGCATTTTTACTGCCGCAATAACATTTATGGTTCGTGCATATTTCAACAAAAACTTAAAAACTGTTTAAAATGTGATAAACAGACAATGGAATAATTATACAAGTGTGGTTAGACGAGCCAGGACAGATAATGCTCGTACGATAGAGCGAGAGAACGATAGACAGTCTAATTTTAAAAAGCAAAGATGGAACCCAAAACACAATACACGTATCCCAATAATGCGATTACAGTGAAAGGTCGTAAGTGATGTCCGATGACGCGTCAAAGGATCCTTCTGCTTTATGGGGTAGAGTCCAAAATCAGATATCAGGAGGGTGAGTGTGACCGTTTTTTGTCGGGGTCGGTGATACGTTAGGCAGGTTCACCCTTCGTACGGTCGCCATGACAACGGACGTTAAGGCACCTCCCGTCAGCTGGCTTCCATTATTCTCTACAGTCTACAGTATTGTTGTCGCGAAGAGGTTTGACTATCGCATCGTATTGTACCTGTAAGAGCTCATCTTTTTTAATGGGAACTTGGGAACCACCGAATGTTCCCATGATAGGAGATAACAATCACATGGAATACATCACAGGATATAGTACGTCAACCTCATTTGCATTGTTTTTTCTGTAATTGGCGTCTGATCTGATAACTGTATTTTGGAATAAAAAAAGGATATTTTAATGCTTTGTTTGTGGCTCTTGATAATATATTGTTGGTACCTAATCTTAAGATTAGAAAAAGAGGATCGTGAGTTAAAAAGACACTGGCATGTACACGATATATCTCTGAGAGCGAGGTATAGCATTAATTAGAGCCGTACATTGTGGGCCGACACCGGCGCGGACAATAAACATACTGCGACATGACCCGGCTCTTACCCTGCCTTTTTTCTTCGAAATAAATCTCACGGAATGCAGCTTATTTATTATTTTATTTAACTTGCCCGCCTTTGTACAAACCCGTTCCATGTATTTGATTAATGCCCACCCGTCGGATCGGGATATTAAAGGTCTGATTGTGACTTATAACAGAATTTTTGTCCAGTAAGAGGGTTATTTATGGAACGAGTAAGCCTTGGTCAGTATCTCAGATTTGTGGAAGTCATGCGGTTAACTGAGGCAGAGAAAATATGGACTGTGAGACGCGTTATGTTATTGAGGTGCTTGATGCGTTAATGCGAGACGAAATTATGTTTATGGCACGTTTGAGTGATGCAAGTATGTGTAAATAATTTGGAGATAAAACTGGATCATATAATTAAAAGCTGGCCATAAAGCTGACTGTAAAAGAAATCGATAGCATTATTAAGTATAGCTTATATCAATTAAACGAACATTAAAAGCTTTAAGGGCTGTAGCGGCGTGTCGGCGACACCGCACTTTATTGGCTCGTAATTCGCGAATAGTCGTAAACTCTCGTGTGCGTTCGGGACGCCATCTTAAAATAGTTCGTGTTCGAAATTCAAATGTAGACTCTCTCCTATTGTTACTGGATCGATGTTTGACGTTTTGTAGTGTTGTGATGTGCAGTTTCCTGCGCTTTAAGCGCTTAAGTTCTACATACTGAGTGCTGTTTTGAATACAATGCGAAATCTTCCTTTGATCTAATTGTAGCTGAGGAAGTCTTACGGTCTTATTTCATCACGACTAATAAATAGGTAGGTATTATAAGTGCCCATTATCACAATGGTTTTCAAAACAACACACAGTAAAATTACACAAAAATATAGTTAAAAACATGTTTACCTAAAGTTTAATGACCAAATTAAATCAACGTTTCCATATCGCATGATAAAATTATTTTAAATAACGACGCGTGACAATCGATTTTCTTGCATCTATTGTTATAATCGATACCGTATCTGAGTAACGATATTATCGATGCTTTTCTTACAATTAGTGTAAATCGATCCTATGACGAAATGATTAGGCGGCACGCACTACAAAATCTCAACAACGCATATAAAACTAGTTTTGTTTCGGTATAATTGCGAGAGGTCGTGGAGTTCCGTTAGTATACAAGCAATTAATTTAACGTGCTACGTTTTAAATTAGAATAGGAGCGTTTAATTTGTGTTAGCAGGCGCCTATTGACACTATTTTCGCTTAATTAGCTAAGTACGTAATTTATAGACTTTGATTTAAATAATGAAATGTTTACTGGATGTTGTGTGTAATGAAATGGACTAGGTACAACAAACCTCTAAGTGATTTATAGCCTTAGTTATGTGAATGTACTCACAAGTATATATTACACTTGGTAGTGTTGGAAAGAACTATTTTCGTTCATTGTGAGTGACTGTTAACTCATCACAATGTTGTTCTGTGCCTCGCATAGGACATTGCCTTTACCGTAGGGCTGACCAACTCCATAAAAGGTATCCGAAAAACGTCGCTAAATATCGTGACCAGAATTTAAATGCGGCCTACTTAAATAGATAATAATCGTTGATTATTAAGTTTCTAACTGATATAAATCACGTGGTACAAATGTTATGCATGGCATGTGTCATAGAATCGTGGACTGGTTAACCTGACCGGTATCTGGGAATCTTTTAAACGAGATGAGAAACAGTGCCCTTTGCCCCGGCACCTGCCTATGTTTTCTAGTAACTTTTCCATAGTCAATGTTGAACAAACAAAAAGTTTATTACGGTAAAATAATTTTATGTAAATGTATATAGAGGTAAACTTATACCTACTTGAGTGTCTAGGGAAGTTGTGTAGCATGTCATTGAAGTGAGGAAAACAACGGAGGGGAAGTCGCAAACATATTTTCCCTATCTCCGACTCCGTGAAACTTTGTCTTTGACAAAATATCATAAGTTTTTGGTGGATAAGATAAAGCCCAGAACTGTGGAGACTGTTGCGTTACAAAATTTTGGGAACAAATTTTAGGTTACATATTACTTGAACTGTTTGCAAGAGTACCTAACTACTGCGTGGCTCACAAAATTTTACTTAGCTAAAAGTAGTCACAGAAATTGAAAAATGACACAATAAAATAAAACACAATATTTTTATTGTGACACTGTTAATGATGGGCAGTCGCTAAATACTCGAAGGATAAAATCGAGTATTTACACAAAATGGGTAAATACTCGGTTTTAGTCATTTTTATCCGATATTTACTCAAAATGATGGATATTTTTTTTTGCGCATTGGCTGATTATTTTAAAATGTTTTTGACTTGTATTGCTATTTGGGCTTTCTAAAAAATACTATAGTATTACATTATTTAGTTCTGATGTCAATTGAGCCCCACTGTCACTAATAGAATATGCTCTTTGGAGATAACTTTTTTAGAACCTTTCTTTGTTCAGAGTGTTAAGAAATTGTAAAATTCATGAAAAACACGGCGAAGAAAAGTTTGTTTTCTCTTCAGTTAGTAACAGATATTGAGCCTTAACCTACGCAGCTCGCATAATTCATGTGCTGGCTCATGGTGCACTGAAATGAAAATGTTTCAAGCGAGGCTTGCGAGGCACCAGACCTAAGTAAGCTAGAGAGTCTTTAACTCCGTCATCCAAGACGCCCGACGCCCGGAGTAGAGGTGCGGTGGTTCTCTTTTTCAATATAAGTGACCAACCTTTGCTCAAGAATTATAGACCTATCTCACTTCTGAGCTATGTATACAAGCTGTTCTTGAAAGTCGTCACGAACTGTCTCGCCAGAAGGCCCGATTTTCGAAAAGGCTTAAGTACCGTAGACCACATCCATACGTAAAGCAAATGAAACAGAAGACCGAGAATTACAACCAGCCGCAGTGTATGGCATTTATGGACTACGAGAAAGATACTACTACTTTCTGCAACTGGCGCTACATCGAAATGTTGAGATGCTTGTATGCAGCTGCCACGATAACTACCCAAATCCGAGACCAGAACACCAGGCCCAATCAATTGCTCAGAGGAGTGAGACAGGGGATATCACATAATGTGACATCCCTGAAACTGTTTACAAATGCGTTTTTGGACGTTTTCAAGTAACTGGACTGGACAGGGTCAACGTGGACGTTAACGGCCAGTACATCACACACGTTTGCTTTGCCGATGACATCGTAATAATGACAGAGACGCATATGATTGAACGCATGAACCAGATGCTGCGTAGCTTCAATGGAGCCTCTCGGTGGGTAGGCTGCGGCATGAATTTATACAACTTCTCGGGTCGCTTCTCGAAGTTATGAAGGGGTATGTCTACTTAGGGAAAGTCATCCATCTTGGTAAACACAACTTTGAGAAAGAAGCCTACAGAAGGATCCAGTTCAGTTGGGCAGCGTTTGGGAAATTTTGTCAAGTCTTCTCGTCGCTTATCCTGCTATGTCTGAAGACTAGTCTTCAACCAGTGCATTGTGTCTTTAATAACATACGGTGCCAAACAAACGTGGACACTGACAGTTGGGCTGGTCCAAAAATTCAACGTCTCTCCGCGCGCTTTGGTCGGAGTTTCTTTGAAGGATAAAATCAGAACTGAAATTATCCGGAAAAGAACCTGAGTTACAGACATAGGGTTACATTGGGACGGGGTGTTGGGGCGCAGCTTGGGAGAAGCCCAAAGGTGTGGAATAAAATTAATTGTCATGAACTCAAATTCACAGCAACATCTCGACTTTAGGTGCAAAAACAGTACTTTATCTTTTTAGAATTCCGTACCTCAAAAGGAAAAAACGTAACCCTTATAGGATCACTTTGTTGTCCGTCCGTCCGTCCGTCCGTCCAACAGTCTGTCAAGACCCTTTATCACGGGAACACGTAGAGTTATCGAGTTGAAATTAAAATGACATACTCAAGTCTACAGTCTCTTGAAGCTGTGAAAAAATCAAACTCCAAAGTTAACTTAAAAAAGATACGGCCGTTTATGCCGCAAAAAACATATTTCAACACTTTCAAAGGAATCTAAATTTACAGGGTACTTTCCGTTGACCTAGGACTATAAAATTTGGCAAGTAATGTCGTCTTATACTACTAGTACAGGGCAAAATCTGAAAACTATAATTTTGAAATTAAATCATAAAAATATCTCCCGCCATTCACAACATCACCATAAAATTCAAATTTGTACGGAACCCTCGGTGGGCGAGTCCGACTCGCTCTTGTTCGTTTTTTTTTCTTTTGCTTAAATTTCGAAAATGGTTTGTCTTATCGCAAAAATAATGAAAATTTCGACCCACTTTAAAAAAATCATATACCTCTAACACTACACTCAACATGTAGGTAATAATTTTTCATATTTTCCATATTAAAAGTCAGAAATCCCTAATAAGACACGTGGAAGCTGGGCCCCTGCGCACCTCCGGCCCTAAAAAAATCACGGGGTAGGGCAAACAAGTACCACGTTGCAAAGCCAAAAGAAAAAAAACCACGACACCAGTGATTGACGAACTATATTCATTATTAAGTGAAATTATTGTTAATATCGGGTTTTATAATTGTTAAAGTGATTAATACAGTACAGTACTAATCTATATTGTAATATTTTCATTCATTTCAAACCTAAAACTTTAGATATTATTTATCCGCTGTTTAGGATAAATATTGAAGTAAAAATAGATATATTTATGAGTATTTATCCATTTTTGTATTGATCCGGATAAAATACCAATACTAGACACTATCCAGTCTTTTATTTCCAACATATATTTCACTCTACACCTCTGTTCTTGCTTCAAGTTTTCTTATCAAAATCGTTACGAAAATTCGTCGACGTTGTCTGTATCGTTAATTTATTTTACCGGAAACCCAATATTCTGAAAATATCGATACAGGATGTAATTATAATTCCATTCAATATTTTACGTATTTGATATTTTTTGCTAAGCGACATCCCTACGCCAGTTGCGCACACGCACAGTGGTGTGTTCAAGCGAAACGATCTTTGATCCAGGGGCGGCGCGCCTTCTCTGACGTCACTATTATTCATCCCGACTAACTGACTGTTAACTAAGTACTAAAAAACATGCATTATGTAGGTGTGTTATGTATGTAGGGGAGATCTGATCATTTGATAAGAACACAATACGTGGAATTGGACAATTTGGTGCTTTGAACTAATATTTGATACGGTTTTAGGCATTCGATAAATTACCATTAAGTATCGAATTATTGGGCGTTTATCGAATGCCTAACTTTAGAGTCATATTAAGAGCGGTCAGAGTCATCATTGTTGTCGAATATTGACAATGACTGCTCTTGAACGCAGTTTAGATGTGCTGATCGCGTTTAGACTGTCTTATTTGTGAAATTGGCACTTCGCGCAGTTAGCGAATAGTAGTGATTTTTACTGGTAGGTTGTAAGCTTTTTATCACCGTGAAAAATTTAAGAATAGAAAAACGCTCTCAGTTAAGTTAGGTACGCGCGCATTTAGTTTCATTGGTGAAATCTGCCCTAAGTCTTGAAAAAAGTATCTCCATCTGAATCAATGAAGATCAATAGAAACCGACAGTTTGTTGATTACAAAGGCGATCAGTTAATAAGCAAACAGAAGCCAATCATTGTTCATTTCATTAGGCGCTCAATAACCATGACATGACTGATTGAATAATTACCGTACAATTTTATAATTAACTCATTTGTAACAAGATTATTCATGCAAGATCAATTGACAGGAAAAATGTTGCAAGAAAACCTTTAGTGGCATAACCATTATGGCACTATTTTGTTGGTTTCAAGTGTTAAAACGCAAGAGGTAAGTTTTTGTCACAGAATGTGTGTAAGGATACTCCTTAAATAATCAATTACTAATTAAATTCAAATGAGAAACAAATTAGGATTCTTAGAACTTCAATTAAACATACAGGTAATTAAACCTGTCGTCACGTTTGACGTGGAATCGATGAGTGGAACAAGTTCTAAGTCTTGGAGCTCACCTGCTTGCAACATTGTGTAATCATTACGATAGATAGACCGTAGTCTGACACAAATACAGACCATATAAGGAAATTGACCACGTTGACCACAACATGCATGTGTTGGTCAAAGTGGCCAGTTTGAAGTGTGGTGGCTTTTTATTCTTTTCAAGAGTATTTTGTCTTGTCAATTGTTTTCTATTTACCAGTAAATGAATTAAGCATTCGTAAGTAGATACTTACCGTCAATATAATTGAATTCTAAACATTTCTGTTGAACTTAGTGACAGATACTTAGCATGCGAGAACGAAATGTCGTATACAGGGTTAGTTTTGAAAAAAGACCTGACAAATTTATAGGTATGGTACAGACGATCAGAGTGAACAATTTTATACATGGGACCAACGACGTATTCGCGAAAAAAATTCAGCCATCCCATGCATTTAGGTCGAGTAGGTGAGTTTTTATGGGACTTTTGATAAACTTTTCGCAACTACGAAATTGATTTCATGGAGAAAGTTGTTCAGTTTGATGCCCTGTACCAGAACCTTAAATTTGGCAGGCTTTGAAAACTAACCCTGTATAGTCTATATAGATATATTGAAACTTATCATTGGTATTACCCACGTGAGGGAAAAATCTCGCGAAATCGGTATTATAAAATTACTGGTAAAATGACTGAAGAAGTAGCTAAGACAAGCGATCAACACTTCGGAATGAGCTTGTAGGTATGCATGTAGGCAAATAAAATAAATAATTATACACTAACCGTTGTGTAGATATAATATTGTTATGTTGCAACCGATCAGGTACCTGTCAGGCAGGTAGGCACGTATTTGCATAATTATAAAGGTTGAATTACTTAGATAATGGATTCATTTGCAACAATGTAAGGAACTAAGGATACAGAGACCAATAAAATATAGGACGTGGTATAACGTTTTCCCTATGTTCTTGTTCCAGTCTTTGATGTCGAGAAATATAGGTGTTTCTGGCTAATATTGTGAGAGGTTGTGCATTAAAACTATTTTATTTGGCAAGCTTACGATGAAAGGAGAATGTTATAGAATTTATAAGTTCATTGTTTAGACTAAGTAGTTACGAGATATAGGTTACTAAGTGCTTTAGGTTATTAAGTGATTTCTTTAATTTCTTAAAATGAAACAATGACCAAATTTTAGCTTGTTAGAGTAATGCTTGCAGTGAAACCAATATCGAACGCAACCTTAAACCATCGTTGAATTTTCCTATTTGCAAATAATCTTTTTGGTGTGATAACTTTTTTTAGCAAGGAATAGTAACATTGCACAGAACATTACAAATGAACGGTAACCTTTTTTGGTTGAAAACGATCAACTCCGAAAGAAAACTTAGTATCCAGCACTGGTAAAAAACATTTACTTAATACGAAAACTGCATTTAATGAAACCCACTGTGTGCCTGAAACGTTATCGTAGTAGAAGGACTTACTCGTACTAAGTTTACATTTAAAATAGAAATCACGTCATGTGTTTGTTGTTCGTTTTATTTACGACCTGACTTTGACGACTGTTTTACTGAAAATTACTTCATTTATTCAGATGACTACCCTAGTTACGTAGGTACCTACGTGTGAACACTGTGAACTACGCAGGTACCTATATTTTTTAAAGATTTGAGTAAAATCCAGAGTGGTTTTAACGTGTACAGCTGAAACTCGATTAATCGCGAAAATTCGGAAAAGTCTTAAAATTAAAAAATATATTTAAGCGAGAACTTAGTACTTAGTTTTTCCTGGGTGGAGAAAATATGTCTGAAGCAATGAAAACGGAAGTGCTTGAACTGAATATTATCTACCTATGAATTGAAATACCGAGTTTCTATAAACTAGCCACCGCTATGGGTTACAAAAGTATCCGTTAGAAGATAACGTTTATTCATCAAAAGTTTCGTAACACTTTTTAATTCAAAACCCGAGCATGAGAGAATTAAATATTTTAAGAGTTTACCTTATAAAATGATAATGCGCTCAGAAGCCAAACGCATTTATTGCTCACTTAATTCATGTTTCTTAATTACATTTATCTAACAATCTAAAGATAAAACAAACGTTTCACAATGAAATTAGTATTTTATTATGTGCGTAGTCGTCATTAAGAAATTATAAAAATACATTCTTGGGCATAATCAAGTTGTACCTATGCACTTTGTATGCGGCTATGCGTATGTTCTTGAATGAATAATTTATTTCTTCTAAGAATTGTCGCTGTAGGTCGTGTTAAGTTATTCTATAAGGCACAGGAGAGTCTCTGCGAATGTCTTTGTCTGTTTGTCTATAAGGGAAAGACTCGAAAATAGCTGATTTGCCTGACGTGAAATCTATCGAATAATTCATAGACGGATCGTTTAAGATGCATCATGTGTCGCTTTCGTTGCCGTCAGTCTAGCATTTATCATAAGCTGCTTTTGTTTTTTTTTTTGGGTGGGAAATCATCAAATAACTTCTCCCGCTCTGGGTGGAGCGGGAAAAGTTATTTGATGTCAGACTTTTACTGACTAAAACCCACCCGTGTTCCCTCAGTTGCCTGTGTGCCAGGGGCCGCGGTATCTCTTTCGAACAACCCGCACCCCTGGCAGGCATCGGTCCTTATGGACCCCACCAGTTGGTGCGGAAATCTCATTGAGGCGCGCGTGGAACACAAAGTGCCGTCAACCCGGGCTTGGTCCTAACCGAACAGCGAGCTACCCATTACTCGCCATCAGCAAGCCCGTGCCTACGGTGGCCGGGATTCCCGACGCCCAGGGCGTCTCCTGCATGCGTCATGTGTCGCTTTCGATGCCGTCAGTCTAGCATTTATCATAAGCTGCTTAGATTTAAATGAGTCAATTGCCACCTTCAATGTTTTAAGTTAGACTTTTGCTATTTTTGCCATCCGATTCTTATGAAGCTTTAACTTTTTTTTTGACTTTTTTTTAACTTCTTGATAACATCTTCTTTTCACTACATAGTAAACGATGATCTCAAAAATATTTACAACATATGGGACCTATCGTAATCCCGATTCGCACATGACCGGTTCCTTATGTATTGAGTTGTCCCTTGAGCGCCATCACAAAATATAAGCAAGGGTTGGCAACGGTATGAGCGTAATTTTATACATAGCTTAGTAAGGAACACTTTTGGCTTCAGCCTTGAGGAAAAGCAAACTTTATTACGTTTGAATAGAGTCGAAAACTGGTTGTCGATTGAAAAAAGGTAAGAAGCATTGTATTCTATCTTCTTACGGATTAAATTTTACGATTACGGCAAGCCTTTTGATTGAAAAAAGTTTTTTTTTTGAGTGGGCTCAGCCGTTTTCGGGAAACTAGTTTAAATAAAGTATACCACACACGAGCTTCGAATAACGAAGAAGTTCGAGTTTAAATTGGATCTAGAACCTAAGTTTGAAATTAGTTACTGTAAGTATGTCTCACTCGAGTATTGTTCTAGAATACGGACCTAAAATACAAACACCTGATTTAGATCAGTCCTCGCCAATTCCCTTAACTACTTTGACCGTGAAAGGAACTCAGCACTTAACGTGATCCTTTTTCGTCTCAACAATACGCGGTCAGTAAATTCAACTACATTCACACTATTATACTGTATGCCCGAGTTAAGTGCAGCTGCATCTTGAAAACGCACAAACGAACTAACAGCCACAGACAACCTGATTTAAAGCAGGTCGACGCCCGGGCCCCTTGCTCTCTCCACTTAAGGACCTTCAGTCCTCACGATCAAGCCAGTTTGTCAAATATGCTTGAAGTAATGGGACTGTTAGTGATTTGTAGATTATGCTGTGCAGTTATCTAATTGAAGGCAATAGACGTGGATCGATTTATTGTAATTGGTTGTTGAGTTTGGAATGGCAGATTATTTTAGTTGTGTGAATGGGTTTTATTGATATGGTAGGCACATTTGTCGTGGGTTTGAGGTTTTGAGATTTGTGAAGATATGAAGCCAGTGATGTTTATTTACCTATACAGTTGGCCTACTCTCTAAGTTAGTCAAAGAAGAAACGGGCCTTCGGAATGAATCCTGCTCCTAATTAACGACTTTTTCGGGCGGGAAAAAAGTAATTGCAGTAAGGACAATTGTGAAATAATGTTTTCATTCATCTTACTTCGGGCCCTATTCGTACCTATGTACGAAGGTTATACGGAGTCGTAAATTCCCGTAACTGCGGCCGAAACTTCAGATTTCGTGGTTAAGGCGTAACCCTCAGATTTTCCCCCCAGTGGGGTTCCCGCATTGTCGTTGCGGGGGTCTCAGTAACCGTGGTCATCTACACGGTGAAGCGAAGAGGAACCCCAAGGTGGGGCCGCTCGTCAGGGCTTGTGCCTCCAAGCCGACGACGTAGCGGCCAAAAAGTAGGTTGCGGTGAGGTGCATCGCAACGCATGAGGCGGGCCGCGATATCGAATTAGAGGCATCGCGGCTGAGGGTTACAGGCTGGGGCGGAGGAGGAGTGCCGGTACTTTCGAGTAGCGCTCTTCCCTTCCGTGGCCTGGACGGGACCGCCACCGTTTGATGGCGGACGCGGTGGGGCCGCAGAGGAAGAGGAGTGTCGGTATAGCGTTGGCCGCTCTCCCTATCCCCTGCGGCCGAAAAGTGGTAGGCGGCGGGGCCACTGTGCTGACCCGTTGCAGGAGGACGTCAGCAGCAGCTGGTGGGGCCCGCAAGGGCCGATGCCTGCTAGGGGTGCGGGTTGTTCGAAAGAGATACCGCGGCCCCTGGCATACGGGCAGCTGAGGGAACATGGGTGGGTTTTAGTCAGTAAAAATTTGACACGCCCTCCTGCTCCACCCAGAGCCGGAGAAGTCATTTGATGATTCCCCACCGACAAAAAAAAAACAAAAAAAAAACCCTCAGATTTTAAATAGCATCTTAAAAAAGTTCTAAGTACCCACTTGTAAAATACCTAGGTTTTGTGCACGATATAAGAATCAGGCAATTTATCAAAGAAAAAGTTTCACCTTTCAATCGAAGTACTTTCTCACGTTTTTCTTACTTAGATCGAAACGAAAGTAGATACTATCCTATATATAATTCCCAGTCTTCTCCGTGTGCCTACAGAATTCAGATAGATATATTGGATAGTTCTTACTTCTTACGTAATTGAATAAGAAGCTTCCGACTCCCGACCTAGGAATGTTACATAAGTCATGACGATACGTATTAGGTATCTGCAATATCTTTCAACATACGTTTCGGAAGTTCAAATCTGTTGGTAGATGTAACTCAGGTAGGAATGAAACGGTAAATAAGGGCCTGCTTATATTGATAGGTAGTAGATGTTAAAGTACTGAAAATGTAATGTCAGATAAAATAATTGCTAAACCTGTAGGACGTTGACGTATACAGGGTATAAATTTTCATAACCATAAATTTTCCTAAATGTACCTAATTCTACCATGTTATAAAATGTTGAATATGAATTGCTAACTTTAGACCACATTGTCTTTTGATTTTTTTAAATGACTGAATGGGCCTGTTCTTGACCTCGATCACACCTGATGGAAAGCGATGGATGAGGTCTGTGATGGATCGAGCGTACCCAGAAGATGCCTGTTGACTCTTATTTTGAAGGTAGACGGGGTAAGATGTGGAAGGGAGCACAGACGCAGGCAGAGAGTTCCACACTTTTGCTGTGCGCATAATAAATGTCAAGGAGAAGCGTGGAAATTTAACTGTCCAGCCTTCTTCCAGCTCCGTTAGGGTCAGCTTCCAGTCTGCCGGATGCAGCTGAATACTAGTACTTTACACAGACTGCTTATCTGACCATCGCAACCATTTACTAGGTAGCAAGATACCCCTTGACTGGTTGTCAGACTTCCGGGCTTCTGACGACCGATTTGATTTGAAATAAAGTGATTTAAACAGAGTAAATGTTTTTTAGTTTTTGTAAATACTTTTTTCAGTCCTCTTTTACGAGCCACCTAAGAACTTAAGCTTCAAACACAATGTTTTTCTATAACTCAAAGATTTGCGTTAGCTTGTATTTCAAATCCTAACCAAGCAAAATTATTCAGTTCACTTCATCATAAATTTTCTTGATCGTTCGTTTGCCTTGCGCATATTACCGTACGTTTGTATAAATTTTATAGAAATAAGTAACTACTTTAACTGTACATAGGTACACGTTAATTAGTAGCTGATTAGCATAATAAGCAAGTGATAATTACCTGCTGTTATGGTATATTATGATTGAGTTCCCTTTCTAAATTATTTGACTGCTTGAACATTATCAGTGTATTCACGTTATTTTGTATGTATTACGGTTTTAAGATACCAAAGATTCCGTAGTAATACACTGTTAGGGAAAATTATCAAATAACTTGTCCCGCTTTGGGTGGAACAGGAGGGCGGGTCAGGCTTTTACTGACTGAAACCCACTCGTGTTCCAGGGGCAACGGTATCTCTTTCGAACAACCCGCACCCCTGGCAGGCATCGGCCCTTGCAGACCCTACCAGTTGGTGCTGACATCTCTTTGAGGCGCGCGTGAAACACAACGCCGTCGACCCGGGCTTGGTCCTTACCGGACAGTGAACTACCCATTACTCGTCATCCGCAAGCCCGTGCCTATTGTGGCCGGGAATCAGCCCGGGATTCCCGAGACCCAGGGCGTCTCCTGCGGCGACTAGAGCGTTAGCGCTGTCTCCCTCTTCGCGAGTATTACAGCTTCGCAGAAAGAGGTGACGGCTACCCATGCACTCTCACTCCGTACCATGGCCTGGACCAAAGCCGGACGCGAGAGATCGCCACCGCCGATCGCCTCCACAAGGACACGGCGGTGCTCAAGCTAGGCAGACCTCCACCGTATGCTACACTGTGTCCTCAGGGCGATCTATGCAGTGGAAACAGCCGGGCGTTTCCTCCTGTCTTACCCGAAACAGGAACCTCCCGAACAACCGTGTCCGGTGAGGACCTGCGTCAGGAGGAAGGCGAGGACGCCGTGGCACCTCTCAATCTACTCCTCAAAGATGTGACTTGCCGCAATCGTGGCGTGCCTAACACACTGTTAGGGTGAAAGGCGTACCAAGGAATTTGCGAAATAATTGCGTTCGTTTGGTCCCTTGCTGCATCGTTATTGCTTAAACCTTTAGGTATGCAATTAATATGTAAGACATTTAAGGATTACCTACTGAAATTATTACCATTAAATATAACTCCAAATCCATGCCATTTCGAAAGTTGGGCAGCACGTAAACACAACTGAAGAACTATTTAAGAGCGTTGTGATAACTGACAGCGTCCTCCATTCGAATGCTATTTCTAAAGTAATAATTTACCCAACGCATAAATAATTACACAGGCTTAAATAACAATATTTTATAGTTATAAATACGAAATACGGTAGGTCATAGCAATTAAGGTAAATCGCAAATAACCAGTAATTACAAATATCGCGTCTTCCTTTGTCGGTAAACGACAATTAATTTCAATTTTCTTGCAGTTTCCCTCATCAGTTGCAGGTCGTATTACAACACATAAAAAGGTGCAATTACAGAGTGTTATTATTGGCAGAGTATAGTAGCAACTAAGTAATTACAAGTCAATAAAACATCACGTAAATATAAACATTAAAAAACTTCAGTAACTATAATCGTCAATGACTCAATTATACATAATAATGAACAGTGAATACAGAAGAGTTCTGCAGATTGCTAGTACATAATAGTTATAAAACGCTATTTATTATACTTCGCCCGTACATTGTGAACGTTATTGACTGCCATTATTGAAATGGATGACTTTATTCGAGATAAATAGGTCAAGCGGTATCGCAATCGACATATAATGTTCGATTTAATTAGTCTGAATGTTTCCATTATCAAGTCACCTATACATAATTGTACCTACAGTAATATCTGAGCGAGATATTAAAGGAAATGTTCATTGTATCAGCTGTTTGTATTCCGTGTGGGTTGCAGGGGACGACGATGAAGGTCTAATAGTTTACTTCTATGTATATTTTATCGAAGTTGGTTAGTATTGGAGCTATGACACGCAGTGTGGTCTCTGGTTAGTGACAGATAAAGCTAACTGTTTACGTAGATGTTATCTACTATGGAAGAAATTCGCATCTACATCATAGTAACATATGGAATAAAATTGAGATTAGATTGAGATTTTAGGGTAGAAATAACACTAAACAAGTACTAACTTATTTAAGCTTACTCTGCCCTTTATATATTATATTTAATCATAGACTCCGTAGGTAGGTATTTTATAATTATGTTCTTGACATTTCTTGGTAGTATTCTAAAAATATTGGTTTTGCGTAGGTCAAACGACACCTGCTACGCCGATCTGCTACGGAAGTCGTAGACGCTACGGATTTTACTACGCCATTACATTAAAAATCAATCATAAATTACTATCTATATTTTAGCTAATGATAACTGTAGGAACTAAAACAGTAGTTTATGTTACGAGATACCGCATTTAGCAACGATTACATAAATTTTTATCTCCTATTAGATAGATTTCTATCATAAAACCAGTTTGTAGTAGCCACTCACTATGTTATATATTTGATCGAGTTCTCGACAGTTATGTATTCAATCAATAATGTTATATTTGAAGAGAGAAAACTCACTCGGCGGGAAGCCTGCCGCAGTAAAACATTTTAGGAAACCAGTCCTCAGATTTAGTCAATCCCACCTGTATACCATGTGTCAACGTTTTGTAGTTGTTAGTCGCTGCAGTCCTACTGCCTAGTTCGTTAACCTTCTTAATATGAATTGAAAAGTTGTAAATAAGTATGTCGCGGACATGTGCATAACAAAAAGGAAAAGTCAACATAAAGGCTCGAAGTATTTTACGTACCTACAGATAGTTAATACTGATAATAATTTTCTTATAAGTAAACTAACTGTGGGAATAATACTTTAACTCGAGGATTAAAGGGTAAACAGTGGCACAGCTGCATACGTGTCGATTTATTGTCACACTCCAACAGAAATAAAAATAAAAATAATTCTCAAACACAATATTTTGTAACACGGAGATATCTAAGGGATTAAAATGGTGAACACGCTTTGTATAAATAGAACTGAAAAACTGCTTATCCCGACAACGAAATTTAAAAGTAGATAAAGCTGGCCAGAAAGAAAAAAAAAATCTAAACTGGACCGCACGTAAACCGAACGTCCTTGAAATAAAAAACGAATTTCAAAAATAGAAACTGTATCGTCACTGACCTACTCTGAGTATTTTAAAACTACTCAAATAGGAAGACTAGACTCGGTCTTAGATAAATATCTCCATATGCATTGTAAGTAGGTACCTACATTGTACAGTCAACAAAATAGATATGCAGGCTAGAAGTAAACATCTTTACACTATGCACATAAAATTAACGTACCGTAACGTGCGTAATAACTTTTAAAATGTAAGATACACTCAGGCTAAGTATGTCTTAGATTTTACTACTAATTAGTGCATACAACTTCGGTTGGAAAGGATTTGTAAAAAACGTATTAGGTGAGTCGCTACACATTGTTTCAACAACAAGTTGTGTGTTTGTCTTGTGCAAAACATGTTCCTGGCATAGTGTATGAACTTACAGTTTGAGCTGCAGCATGCCTCTTTTGTTGCCAGTACACAATTTGTATCAGCGAATCACAGTTTAACAAGCTTCCTATTTAAGAGCGAGGGGAGCGCAAGCGCATACTTTTGACAGAGAGTTATCTTTGAGGCATAGATCATTGTCATGGCATGAAGTGTTCCCAGTAGCCTTCCAAACAAGTTTGTATGTAAAGAAGTCACTCGTAACGTTTGCGGAATGGCCAATGAAGAACGCTTCTGGGGAACTCATGCGCACGACTTTTTCGAGATTTTTGTGACTCACGAATTTTAGTATTTGTAGTGTTTTGTGAACTAGTTGTGCAGCTGTTTACGTCAAGTGATCATTTTGATTGCGTCCGGTGGTTTTATGACGAATATAATGTGGATTTTTATTTTATTTTACACCGTGAAAATGTATTTTTAATTTAGATTGCATCCAAAAGAGAAAAGAAACAGTCATTATGTTTTATTTTTGGAGATTCCTTAAACTTAATTTGTTTGATTTTTGAAACCTACCAATGTCAGAAATCAAATAAAAAAATCTAAAAAAAAATGATTATAAGCTTGTTTTGGATTCAAGATCCACTAAGCTTTCCTACACCACCAACATCATAATCACTTAGAAATCCACATTCTCAGTTAAGGTACACAACTATACATGCCTAAACGTCAAATATATATAATACAGCAAAGGTTATAATAAAACTGAACGCTCGGCGTAGCTAAAGATTAACTTTACAATCTATTTAATTTAGTTAGCGCACTAATCCTCTGGAAACACTAACCCAAGACCCTTTTAAATATCCTTACAACGCAGGTTTACATAATTCAAGCAACTCACTAATTGCTGCAACGTTGCCTCGCTCTAGACAAAAAACATTGCGTCGGTGCATGTGAGTGCAAGTTATAATTACATTGCTTCCAAACGCCAAATCCCACAGAACGTAATTATACAAAGTCTGCACAGGGCGGCCGCCCACCTGACAAAAGTCAAAACTTCAACCGACACACAAACAATTCTAGCTCCTATCTCAAAATACATAAGGATCATTTCAGCTCTGTAAAAAGTAATAGGGGAATTTTCAGCAAGGATTTCCCCCTTTTAAGCTACGTCTGAAATATACGTTAGCGACACAAATAAAATAGGTGCAGTCTACCGCCCACCGCAATGGCAATGTGGGGGATTAATTCGCTTTGCCTCTGATGTTTTAATTAAGAACTTTTTGCATTCTTCTACTGTTGACTCAGGCAACCGTGTTTCTGCTACTATACCTACGTGCAAACAGTTCATGTGTTCAAACGAATTGTTTTATTAAATCCTACGCCCCGAATGTTTGAAACCCAAGTCCCGGAAACAATTGACTTACACTGCTTTAATTTTTTCGTCGTCATTATTTATATTAGGAGCCCACGTGTTAACACTATAACAGGATGTTTAAAACACCAAATTGCTTCGCTAAGTACATACTTCATTTCCTATTAGATATTATTTGTGAGTATTCGTGTTTGTAGATAAGCCGCTGGCTCGTAAGCACACTCGTGGCTCAGAAAGCGTTATTTTGATAATATATTAATGTGAAGTGGTCGTATATTCTCATCGCCAGAGGAGAGGGCCGTTTTATTTTTGAAAATGACTCCATCAGTCACAGATAACGTTCCAGGGGCGTCACAAAAAAAAACTGTAATGCTTCGTATTAAGTGTCACGTACAGTTCTGAAGTAACTAAATATTGTTCAGTTCACTTCTCTGGATATTTTTGTGACGTTATTGTTATTTAAATGAGCCAGAGTCGTAATTGATTTATGAACTAGCAACACTACAAAACCATCAGGCTTCATAATAATACTATTCTATGAGATTGCTCAAAATCAAACAGTCAACACCTCTCGTTAGGCTTCATTTTTTGCTCCATTTTAATAGAACGAGATTATATATATTTGACATCAAATTATTATTGCATTCATAAAATATATTGTAGGTACTTTAGCAAAAAATATGATTCACAACTTCATAATTAATTGATTTCAAACGAGTTCCAGACTTGCTGAAATCAGACTAATAAATAACATGGCAAACACAAAAAGAAAATGAGAATTATTAATCTAAAATAACATGAATAGAACTCTTACACGGGAGCAATAAGGAAAAACAAAAACGAGGACCGTACACAATAAACAAATGTGTTATAACCAATTACAGTTTTTACAACAGTGGTTTATTGTAATTAAAAATATTATCGTCCCATATATTAAGAAATATTAGCACTTAAATGCCATTGTACGTTGTAAAAATCCGAAAGAAGTTATGAATCACAGTGACGCTCGACGTAGGTAGCCTCTGTTTGTTTGCAGTGACATTTTTCCGAGCAAACATCGTTTTTACGTCTCACGTAATTGAGCACAGAATAGAACAGCACAGAGACGTCCGACCGAACATTATTGTATAAGATAAGGTATATCGGTCGCACAATAAAAGAGCTTTTAAAAACATCGTGTGGTATCTCTGCGGCCATACAGACGCTCGTGTTACGCGTTGTTTTGAAAGCGCATAGACCGATTACGATTACGTTTCCAACGAAGTGTCGACTTCGGGTTACGTTTTATACCGTCATTTGAATCTCTCGCTCGGATGTTTGGTCCGAAACGCTCGTTCATTAGCATTTTATGACTGATACGACCGATAAAAGTGTAATAAGACGCATTCAGCGGGTCATATGATGTGATAGACGCCCCGAACCGGCACGCTGGCACTCACGAGAGGAAGTTTGCACTACATTATTGGACCATAGTCATTCACTTCGACGCATTTTGATTCACTAAATGGGAATTATTGTACATTTCAAATGCTAATTTTGTTTGTTTTATGCGCTTGAAAGCTAATATCCGAGTCTTGTATGTACCGTATATTCTCAGCCGCCATGACTCATAAGTTGCGGTATACTATCCCAAAACATTTTCTACCTGAATCGCTCACAGATATGGTTTGATTTCCAAAGGGCGAGTGAAGAAAGAAGCTGAACATTAAAAGCAAATTACTAAGCTTATAAAATAATTCAGTGAAGTAAATAAACATGAAATTTAAATTGTAATAAAATCGTTCGCCACTTCACAGGGCGCATGTTGCATCGTAATTGCTTCATCGTCGCGTTTGAGAAACATACATAAATGAACCATTCATATGCTCTCAATATCATCTGATATCCGTTCATTCAGTTGGTAAGTATGAGGAGGTGTGTACGTGTATGTTGGTGGAGTCCCAAAATACCGGGAGCCTCTTTGAAGTTTTACCAATGTTAATGTCAATGTCTATGCCAAAATGTTCACGCCGAACTTGAAGTAAATGATCTGATGGTCGACACTTAGAGGCTATGAACAGATCAGCTTATATAGGTCCAATTCTAAGAGTCAAGGCAGTTTTGGACAGGTGACAGCTTTCCGTGCGGCATCTGCCAGCGGGCCGATTGTCCACGCTTCGATCCGTCCTGAATGGCTCACACCCCCAGCAAGACGTAAAGTCAAACAGACCAGGGGCGTGGAAGATCGTAAAGTTTTTAAGAACGTCTCTCGACAAAACGCAAATCGTAAAAGTAATTGGAGCCCATTCATATTAATAGACATTTACGAGGTCTACACCATAAAACAGAGATTGTCATCACGACTTACGCAATATCAGTGCGAATAGGCGATCATGTCGTATTAATTCGTTTTGTTTGCTGAATAGTTTTTATTGGCATTAAATCATATACAGCGGATATGTTTTATGAATATTTAGTGGAGTTCGTTGAAATTGGCACGATTTCTTAGAGACGCGTCTTCAAATGTCATACTGAAGGGCGTCGATTATGTTATTAATCGCGTTTATTTTATATCGACACATCTGTCGCGTGGTGCGTCGTGTGGGGAATGTGATATACTTTACTGTTATGACGTAGTATATAGATATGCCGCGTTTCCCCGATCACAGATAAATAGAAAGGACATTAGGCTCGCAGCTGTCGCTCGCCTACCTCCTTGGGGACTCTCGCAATTTTCCTACCCTTAGTTTAATTCGAATCCCGAAAGGTTTTCCTCCGAATATTTATTATTATATCTTTATTAACGTTCGAGTTTCGTTTCGTCTCGTTTATTGCGAATAAGATTTGTGTTCCGGACTCGTTCGGTGAGCGTCAGAGTGATAGTTTTTATGTGTTGTTTTATGTTCGAAAGCTAATAAAATATGCACCTGTCTAATAAATATCAGTGCGAACGTGTTGCGATAACAGGGCTACACTCTTGCAGTTATAAATTATGTCAGTGGGTGGATAACTTGGATTTTTAAGTCCGAATTTCGGAATGATTCAGTGTCAGTTTTAAAATATTCATATTTTTTTAAGGTTAGATATTACGAAACGAACTTGTGAGCTGAGCAATTTCAAACTAAACGCTTGAAAGGAAATATGTATTGAATTCGTAGAAATGTTATCTAAAGGCATCGATAAAGTTTGTTTACATAACGTTGCTAAGGCGGTTCCTTTGTACGTTATCAGCTAACAATAACAATCTCTTTAATACGAATAATTATAACAATTTTAAGAACCATTTACCTATATATTTCTTGTTAATTTGAATAGCCAAAACTACGATGGTAGTCAATGTTTTCTTTCAGTAAATCCAAAATAACTCACAGTAACTGAAGTCCATGTGAATATATTCAAAGAATTCAGAATCATACACTCCGGCTCGAAATGCGATACGTGTGCGTATATAATAGGTAATCTAATTATGCCGCGAACTTGAGTGCCTTCTAATATTTTATTCGAACCCTCTCCCGCTTGTTTATATCAGCTATATTTTAAGTCGAAACGCAATATCGTAACGTAATTTAAAACGAATTAGTTTACCCCTGCCGAGCTCCCAAATTTGAATACCGCATGGATGCTCGCGCCCCATCTCATAGGTATGATACCTTTAAAAAACAAAGGGCGCAATGCTGTTATATTTTATAATTTCAACCCCGCCCACCCCTGTAGAGAGGCGAAAATGTTTTTTAGAATAGACCCCCCTAATGTACCGAATGTCTAGGTAGAGAGCTTTTGCACAAAAATGACTGCTTTTATCTGCGCAGAAATTGTTGTTTCGTCTGATAGTGTTGCGGAATACGACTATTTAATAGCTCCTCTGTTTGGAAGAAAAGAGCATTATTCTATCTGCTTAGGTCTAGAGTAGCTATCTAGTTGATCAGAAATGGGCTCGTCTGTACTATCGTCTTAGCACTTTAACTCGTAAGTAGTCGTAAGTTTGCGGGAAGTACGTAACATTTCAGAGCCTATTTCACAGTAGGTAGGTACCGGCGCCCGAGTGTGAAACGCTTCCAATTACAAAACTAAATCCGAAAACAAATTGCTTGCCGACCACATTATCCCCCAGTGGTTCACCCCACGGTCAGACTGGCCAAAAATGGCGGCTGCTACTAATAACTCCCGTTCGGACAGGGCGGAGCGAAGGGGTGTTATGGGGTTGCAAACATGCAAATTTAATTTGCTCGCATGCACCCAGGCGGTGGCCGCCGACAGAGCTCGTTAGCTCGTCTATTGTACACTTATTAATTCAACTGTATAATATATGGCGATACAATTTTCAACGTCGGAACACTGTGCGTTGGGTGCATAAATTGTTTTAATTGAAAGTTAATGCGGGCGGAGATATAGCCGAGATATATCCTTAGAGCCGGATATCTACTCTTTTTAATTAAGTATAACGGTCGCTGTATCTTAATCAGTAAACAAGTAAAATGTACCCACATATTATAACATGTCCAAGGGAGACGGAATATTCTGAATATCCTACAAATATTATAAATATGAAAGGTACTCGTATGTGTGTAGGTATTTTTGTTACTCATCATCATCATCATCATTTCAGCCGAAAGACGTCCACTGCTTGACATAGGCCTCCCCCATGCTCCTCCACATCGACCGGTCTTGTGCTTCCCACATCCAGCAGATTCGCTTGTCCTTCACGAGGTCATCAGTCCACTTTGTCGGAGGCCCCAAGACCATCTGTTTTGCAAGCAATGTGCCCTGCCCACTGCCACTTCAGTTTGGCAATTCTTCGGGCTATGTCGGTTACCTTGGTTCTCCTGCGGATCTCTTCATTCCTGATTCGATCGCGTCGGGAAACTCCGAACATAGCCCTCTCCATTGCTCTTTGGGTTACTTTAAGCCTTCTGACAAGGCCCATTGTGAGCGACCACGTTTTGGTACCATAGGTCATCACTGGCAACACACACTAGTCAAAGACTGTCGTCTGGAGACACTGCGGTATTTGGGACGAGAAGATATTGCGAAGCTTCCCGAACGCTGCCCAGCCGAGTCGGATTCGACGATTGACCTCTTTCTCGAAGTAAGTTGGACGTACCTAACTGGACAGTTTGTCCCAGGTAAACGTACTCGTCCACAACTTTGAGCGTAGCGCCTCCGATCGCCATGAGAGTGGGTATAACATGGGCATTTGACATGACCTTTGTCTTGTCCATGTTTATTTTTAGACCGACTCTTTTGGAAGCTCTACTGAGGTCGTCGAGCATTGCACTGTGGTCCTCCATTTTTTTAACTCAATCACGCAAAAACAGCCAAACGGATTTGAATAAAATTTGACACACAGATAGTTTATAACCTGGATTAACACAAATTATAATTTTTATACCGGTAGTACGTTCCTGTAGGATAATTTTCGACCTCCATTGCGCGAAGCCGCTGGCAAAACTTAGACCAAAATAATTCTCAGTAAGTACAAAATGTTTCGCAATATGTAGGTAAGAGATCAAACAGTAAATAAAAAACGTTGCACTAAACCAACTTTCTATGATCGCTTGAATCTAGACAAACAAAGAATACCGATATCATATACAGAGCTAGAATTTCTATTTGGTGCTCTATGTACAAAAGATAAAGTCGAAAATCTTTTAGCACGAGCTTAATGTTTTAAAGTTCACTATATATATACTTGATATATCGTTAACGTGCTTCGAATGAACAATACCATTTTACATAAAAGACATTTCAGCTTTAATTTTCAAAGCAATGAACGATTGATATCTATGAATGAGCAAAGAAATTGCTATGGGTATCCATTCCATTGCGGTTTCCCTTGCTATGAAAGTTCATAGCAATTTCTCCAGCATCTAAGCTGTTGAAAGGCTCATAGGAGGCCAGTGTGTTATTTTCATAGGTACTTCGTAATTGTCAGTTTAAAGCGTTTTAATTACGGAGTCGCTATTCCAAGGGTGTAATGCGCGCTTAACCGCCCGACGACGGAGCTCCCTTATGTGCTTGTAAACTATGATAGGGCCACGTTCCACGCGTGTTGCCGCTTAAAAGGGCCAGTTTCGTGTTTGTATTACTGTGTTAAACAGTCACAGTGTTTACCCAGTTAATTATAAGAGGCTATAATTTAACTGCTTATTAGTAGGCAGGTACCTATTTGTATTTAGTACATTGTATAAAATAATTCTGTCTGTCATACATTTTTAATAGACGCCGGATGTGTGACGAGTGACGACACATAAGTGAAAAATATCGCTATTCCAGTGAATAAATAAAGCAGCTCACGGTCCGGTTTTTTTCTCATCTAACACTCGATTCGATGAAAAGCGCAGATAATACAGAAGGAACTCCAACGTTGATATTAATCACCCCATAAGATACCTCATTCCCGTCACGCTACTTATCTCGTTCATTCAAGTATCTCCTTATAAATCTTAAGTATTTAATGAACCAGAAAATATCTAAGCGCAATTAAGGGGCTTTAATAACTCAAGAACGCGCTTAATATTTCCCCCCTATTTCCCCCTCCACCCTTGTTATAAGACGAGTGATTAAATCGCGCCTCTCACGCGTTTCAGCGACGCCGTCCGCCATTTGCAATGCCGCAATTATAATTAAAAATTAATCCAGATTCATGAAGTTTCATTAAAATTCTTCTTTGTAATTTTTTGGGTTCTAAATCAAGGCATTAATATGAATGAAAATGTGTTTTAGGGTCTGTTTGTTATGTAAAGTCCTGAAAGTACACAACCCACTTCTGAAAGACTGCGCTCATTTTCTTAGGCTTATCTCTTCTATTTATTTGATGCCAAAAATATGCAAAAATGATAGAGAAATTCAAATTTCAGGAGTTGTTTAAGGCGTACCTTTACTTACATTACGGGGTCGTGATATAAGGCCCTTAACGCAGAGTTTCAAGCACACATACGCGCTTGGGTAAGCTGTTATGTTCATAAAGCTACACGTGGGATTGCCCAACATACAGTTATGTTAATGTCGGACCTCCCTCACCGGGCCAAAAAGATAGGATTGCAAATTTGCGGCGGACAATTTATGATGGCCGTATACACCCCCGGGGCTTGGGGGTAAAATAGACCTATTGGCATTTGGGTGAGCTAGGCGCGCTCGTTGTCGGCCAAAATGACCCTAAACATTTTATTTGGTAGCATCGCTATTCACGTAACGTGTCGGAATGGCTCCGACTAATCTTGAGCCACCATTTAGGGGTGTTTTCGCGCGTTTTTCGAATAAATATGTCTGGAGATTACACGCGTTCGCATGGGGCTTTAACGAGAGTGTGTAACATAAAATTATGCGTTTTATTTTTGGTAGGAGCACCTTGCGTACATAACGCACATTTTGGTAGAAACAGTCAGGAATAACAAGCGAATTTAGTCAGAAATATGGAAATTGTAACGTGCTATTCAGCTAGCTATTTCCAACTGTTAAGATTAGTACCCCATTCGGATAGCTATGAGCCCCATCTGAATATTTTCAGTATCTTCGCAGCTAGGGTAGGCACTTAATCCACAGATTTACATGCGTTTGCACCCTAAGGCTACATAACATTACACAGCCGCAGGGTGCAAGAAATTATGCGTTCAGATTTCGCTCGGATCCCAATTTATTGGCCATCGATTAGCACTAGCGAGAGGGCTTTGTTTAATTGGAGTGCTACCGTGATTGGATTAACAGGCTCAATAGTATGCCCCTATTGCTTCCTTAAGTAATGAACCAAAAAGGTAAATGTATCCACAAACATTTCTGACGGAAAATTCAACCAGAGCGCGTACGTAATGTGGACTTTTAATCCTCAAGTGTACTTTATCTTATGTGCTGTATGCGTAGATTTATACCACTCAAACAAATATATATTGAGAAGAATAGGAACATATTGTGCTCACCACGTACACCAAAATAAGTACTTATCGGTATTCCCACGTCGATATCTTCCCGAATGTAAATATGACACCCCATAAACTGAATGTTTTATCGGCTGCCACTACCATTCCAATTTATTCTGGTCATTTTTGTCTACTTCGAGGGTGACCAATTTTTAGGGGAGAATTTATGAGTTTTATTATGATTTTTTTTCGACTTATACCACCTTGGAACTAGAGTCATGTGTCCAGCTTTCGAACGAACAAATGATGTTTACTGAAACCTGCTTCACTCATTGTGAACTGGAAGTTATTGAATCATTCAAATTGGTTAACTTTACGGGTCGCTTACCCAAGTTAATCAGTTAACAAGCTGATTTACAATGTGACGAAGTTTTTCAAAACTCTGACAAAAAACTTTTCTAAAAGGATTTGTAAAACAAAATTAGGTGTCATTGTCGGAGGTTAAACCAGTAGCCTTCGTTTGAAACAAAAACAATTATTATGTTTACTGCCTGTTTAAATGTTAAGTACTCATACGTAAATGTTTTACATTAAGTGTCAAGCGACACGTAAAACCCATAAATTTGTATCAGCTTTACAATTTATCAAGTAGATACAGATCGGTATCGTTCAGTAGTCGCCTTCCCGCATTGTAATCCGTTGTTTAGGATAGTATGCGGAGCGAACTAACAAAATATTCTGATCTCGTAGCGAAGTAACGCCCTCAGCCGCCGGCCCCCGCTATTTATACCTCTGTTATTGGCACTTCTTCAATGTCAGACGCACCCTGCGCCTGTCCCCTGATCCCTTAAACCCCACGGATGCCCCTTCCTATCCCTCCAACATACATTACACAACACCACTCGAATGCTAACGGCTGTATAAAATTATATCAATTGCATGGATTTTATTGTCAAATTACAATTTCAGATTCGGCACCTCGTACATCATCTGCAGCGAAAGGGTTATTCTAGTCCCCCTCAACTATTTCCCCCATCTACAAAGTAGCAGTATCTACCGACTCATTGAAATCTTGTCGTCCATAACGCAGATACGTATCGTAATGTAAACATGGAATTTATCGCGACTCAGTATCCGGTCGGTGGATACTAAGAAACATGCTAAATAACCGGTATTATTTAAAAAATATAGATATATCGCCTTAATTACGTTAAAGGGCTGGCCACTCATACTCGCATGCTTCATTGATGTATAAAATCGTTTACATTATCGATTATCAAACAGAGCGTATTTTAAGATTACAGATGTAAGCATTACTATTTATATCGAACGATTGAGCTGCAACACGCGTATCATGTTTGACTGCTCCTGATGAAAATACTTAGTGTGTTTGTGTATAATGTGTACTGTGTACAGCATACACATAGGTTTAATAGAATTTTCTTCACTTTTCGCTTTTTACCTTGACGTTATTTTCATCTGTACTTAAGTAAATAGTAAGAGTTTTCGCAATTCTTTGTGCAAGTTTCAATTGACTAGATTTAACTTACTGGTTACATTAAGAAATGGCTTCTATCCCTACATTAAACAAAGCAGACTAAATTCTTTTCTTGCAAGAAAAAAACAACATAAACTTATCTCTTAAAGTACGCAAGTCAAGTCTATCGGAAACTTATGTCAACTACCAGCATAAACTTATGTAATACAACTTATATAATGGATCCCATAGATATAAAAAAAGTAAAGATATAGAGTACATCGCGTACATCCGGACCAAATAAAATTTCCTTTACATAAATAATAACAATTACGAATAAGTAAACAGGTCGTGGGTGGTAACCGTTCGTAATTAACAATTCTTGATTACAGTTTTCCAAGCCTCATTTCCATAAACCGTAGGCAATACGAGAGAGGCCTAGATTAAATCCATAATTCATGTTCGCAACATGAAAGCAACATGAGAATGACATTGCAGATGCCATATACCTAGATAAAGTCATTAAATTGTTTTAATTATTAATTCGAGTGGAACGCACTAAAGGACAGCACAGGCGGCTGACCTCAAAAGGCAGGCGCGTCAAAAATCTCCGTATCGTACAATTAAGCTTCTCTACAGTAAAATCACGTTTTAATTTCTTATTAGTGGCGATTAAATTACTTTAAACGTCGCCGTAATTGGCCGCAGCGAGCCAAAGTTGCTTATTCCAGGCAGGACGAGGCGAAGTGATTTTTCTTGTAAATAAACAACAAAAACCTTCGTATGCATTCCTTTTGTACTTTGTGAATGGGAATGTAAATTTTTGGGCCACGAAATGTGGTTAATTATGACGTCATTTGTTTTATGTAACGAGCAAGTGGACTATTTTGACGGCGTGAAAATGTCATAAAAGTTGTTGTATATAGTTTCATAATACTTTAACATGCATATCGAGGCATCAGTTTGATTTTACTAAACTTTTGACATAAATCTGAATGAAATGTTTCACATTAATTTTTATTAGCCTCACTAGTAGAACGGAACAAGAAACAAAAAAAAAACTAGTTTATTTATAGTCTGTACGGCGAAGTAAAAATAATGTGTGAGACAGCCATATTGTATTTTATAAAAGGATGAATGTCTATTGACTACCGAGCTTTATGCTGTATAAGATTTCCTGAAGTTTTATACGATTACAATAACTTCTGGTTTTATAATAAAATATGTTAGTGTATTTGTTTATGTTTTGAGTAGGCAATGATCTGGAACACCGTACATTCTGAATGGTTACATGAAACACAATCTACATTCAACTTCAATATAATTCGATTTATGCTACTATGAAACAAACCGACAAAAATTTAAAGATTGATGCCACTCCATGGTCCACCAGTGTATCGTAAAGAAACAAAACAACCTCGCACGATACGATCCGAACAATGCCGAACCCGTATCGAGCCCGAGGTGTCACCCTGCAAAAGGCCTTACAAAGGTGAAACGAACCCCCACTCTCCCCCACCATATATTAAGATCCCTATCTGAGATTTACGAAGCTCGCTGTGACCGCGATTGTATCTTTTAGATTAATGCGCAAGAGTGTCGTACAGCCCTAACTGCCTGTAGGTAACATTACCTGCCGTTTCTTTCTACACCTTATTTACTGATTTAATACAACTTGTTGTAACTACAGTATTTGATGTTTACTGATAACATGGCGTGGTTAACCGCCCATTAACAGTTATCAACCAACTGTCTGTGAATGTCGAAATTATTTCACTAACTAGGTTTTTGTTATTATGTATACATTTGATTGAAAATAGCTTTTTAAATAGACAAGTTAGATGTTGAGATGTGACGAGAAATATATGCGTGTGTGCTTTGTGTTTTACGATTGTTGGAATTCAGCTCGTTTGCCTTCTTGAGTATGCAATGAAAAATTAAATACCTATTCGTAAACATTGTACGCCTAAAATTATTAGACAGAGAATGTGCACCTATAAACCTTCGAGATCGCATAATACTTATAGGAATGTTCGGGAGCTTAGAACATAATCGTAGTTTACATCTATTTTCCATAACTGTTCGAGCTTAGTGGCATGAAATGTCAGTAAATCACCTCCGGGCATGTCGCCCGGCTTCCTCGTACGTGTGTAATGCGCAACTCTGGTCAGCGAGCCAATTTGTTTTTATTGAGACTACCCTCGAGTTATGCAAACTGGTCGGAAACGCTGAGCCCGCTGTAAACAAACTTAAACGCGACTAATATACGCTGACCTCTGAGGAACCACGACGTGTTAGCATTTGGGTGGAACCATGCAGTTCAGTGCGACCCGGCTCTGGTGGCCAGTTCCACCTTTAATCTCGAAGCGAATGTTTTCACAAGCGCCTGCGTTTGGCCTCCGAGGCCGCGGTCAGACGTGTGTAAACAATACCCTACGTTAATAGAGATATAAATTGTACGCATTCCATTTAATCCCTCTGTGAGCAATCGACGCCTATAGCGTTACGAAATGGCGCGTTATCGGACGGAACAGACGTGCTGCCATGATGTTTCGTCGCCTACATGTGGACTTTCCGAATAATTCCGACTTTGGGCCGCGGTTATGTGTAACAAACGTCAGATCAACTCTCCGGGGTACTCCGAGCAATCCTAAACCAACATCTCGTTCATAGTAATGAGGATAAAGCGCGCGATTTATTTGTAGCTCCATAAGTTCTAAATAACGACAGCGTCAATTTTGAAATAACCAATAAACTGTCTAGAACGTAACGTTAGCATTAGTTGGTATCTAAATTTCAAGTCATAGCAGACGAATAAAATAAATTCGTAGTAGCAAACTAGCAGACGACATCGTATGTATATTAGCTTAACGTAGTTGCCATAAACGGAGCAAACTAAAGCTTTCAGTAAGTTCGACGGACTGTTGAACAATGCCTCCGTTCACATTCTTGTAGCTATTGAGTCACGTATGTGAGCGCTATGTACTAATAACACGCTGAATAACGTACATGGTCCTATGTACCTATAACTGCGCAAAACATTGTTGTTCACTCCATGATTTCCAATAAAAATTTGCTGTTTCATACATATTAATAAATATGGAATACGTTATCTGATCTCAAGTTGTATAAATCAGTCATACAGAATACACGTATCATTAATTCTGCAGAGTAATGTATTATACATTTAAGATATTTATTTATTTTGAGCTCCAGGTAAACGCATTGAATGTTAAATATTTATGTATGTACTATTTATCCTATATTGGTACCTATAACTTTCTAACCTTGCTGATTTACCTAACCATTTTGAAAATCGTTTCGAAGTTCTGCGAAAATTGAGACACCTTTTGTTCGAAATATTTATTGATAATGATTCCAATCACGTCTATTAGGTAATAATAATATCCTCGTTTCTTCGATTCCATATATCTACGGAAACTTGGCAATGATCAAGACAGAAGAACACCTGCATTCATTATTCATTTGTTTCAGTTAATAAATATTAATTAAATACAATTTCCAATTAATCTATCACAAGAAAATGTTGGTTGAATGGACAAAATGGATATTACATGACAATACGTTCATTTGTATGGACGGGAGTTTTAGTGTATTCATTAGGGGTGCAGCCGATACCAATACCAATTTATTGGCGATATTTTAATTTTGCCGATACATCGGTATTGACGATATTTATTTGTCGATACACCGGTACATTTCAAATTTCGCACGTTTAAAAAGTCTAGTAAACTTGCCGTGATGAACTGTTGGTAAGTCAAGCGCAGACGAGGCACGATTCATGATGCTGCATTTTAGTTCGTTCCTTTGTAGACTCGCCTCGAGAGTAAAACCTACGCTTGTTGCTTACGTCATTGTCGTCAATCTTTATTTTAATTATTAACTGAGAAAATTCTTGTGATTATAGGTTTATTAAATAGTATTTAATAATGAATTCGATTTTTTAATAGTCAGGCCTTTTAATCATCTGAGGCCTTAGTGTGAGTTTCATTTAACCATCTCGATGAAACGCTGCAAGCGCGTTTGGCGCTCCAATTGGCCCTGGATTGGTAAAGGCTCCTACTACACACTATGCCAGCGGCCCGGTCGGCGGCCATGCCGCCGATAAGGCCGGCGGCACACTAGTTTTCGGCGGCAAGTACCGGCGGCGGCGGCCTAATAAAAACTGCAGCATGGGCCGCAAGGCAAAAACCCGCCGGCTGTGCCGCCGGCATGTGTGTAGGAGCCTTGATGGACCAATCGGAGCGCCGAAAGCTCTCGATGCATTTGGTCGAGATGGTTAAATGAAACTCACACTAGGCCACTGTATCGTTTTCGCTGATACGTAATCATAATTATTGGTATCGGTAGCGGCCAAGATGCGTATCGATGCATCACTAGCATTCATAGCATTATTCCGTATTATGTGACTTTGCCAGCATTCAAGATGTTAACAGTGAGACGAATAGGTTAACTTGTGAAGTGTAGTTGGCAATGCTTTTACATATTAAATGATAGAGAATCTTACATTTTGATCAACGGTTTTTTTCTGTTAAAGAAACTATATTTTGCCACTTAAGAAAAGTAGCGAATCCTTTTTTTTTGGAGGGTGGGAAATCATCAAATAACTTCTCCCGCTCTGGGTGGAGCAGGAGGGCGTGTAAGACTTTTAATGACTAAAACCCACCCATGTTCCTTCAGTTACCTGTGTGCCAAGGGCCACGGTATCTCTTTCGAACGGTGATCTATCTCGATGAAACATTTCTGGATAAACACCATAAGATTCGGTCATTAAAACGTAGTGTAGTTAGGTACTAGTCTAAATATGACCCGACAATCCTTCTTTATCACATACTCAAATTTTTTTCCCTCAAAAAGCTTAGAAAAATAAAGAAAATTTTCAGTGAAGAAAAATTTCAGAAGAAAATCTTGCTATTCTCTACGGGAAAACCCTGTGTTCAGATAGTAGGATAAGCAGGTACCTACTAAACAGAATAGTAAATTCATTCGTGCATGCGACTGTACCTGTAATCGCGGACACTGTCGACCACTTTTCAACCTTATTGCTTAAGGTATAAGGGTGAAAAGTGATCCACCGCTGTTGGCCGCGTTTGTACCTCCTGGGTACTTGTACTTCACATTCACGGTAATGTTTGAATGCATTGCTTGCACCAGCTTCGAGTGCGAAATGTATTATTTAGCGAATTTTAAACAAAACACATTGATCGATAGGCTGGCAGCTAATAAAATATTAGTTTTATGCCAACAGGATGCAAATTAAAATTGCAAAACGACACCTTTAAATGTACACATTATCGTATAAAATACACTGAAGGTTTGAACTTTTGTGTAAAACGTTATCGCAACATGCCTATCTATTGAATATTTTAAACGTTGAATACGAGGCTTTATAAGGAAGCGAGCTATTAGTAGGTACCTACGCATACAGGAGGAAGAAGACAAGGTCAGCAAAATGCCTTTGTACTTACGGGTTTAATTCGCATTCTAAGAATATTATTTAATACTACGAATTAACGTTTGTTTGAAAAAATTGCGCGAATTCAAAACGTGTGCTGAAATTGTGCTGTGTTCTTAAAACCCTTAATCGACGGCTAAAATTCAAGACAGAGGCAAGTTCTGTCGTGATTTCCTCTTGCACCAAAAAATTCCAAGAAACTTGGCACATCCAAAAAATGTCGACAACGTACGTGGTCCGTTTGCAGCATTAATAAAATCATTAGCCCGCTCCATTTCCTGGAACCCAATGAAATATGAGGCTCGAGTACATTCAGCAGTGTTTATATAATTGAATAAAGAACCAGTTTCATTCACAAAGTGTAATAAAAAAATGAATCTACGCATTGTTTGTTTTCATAGTCAGATCAAACTATCAATTTTGTAGGATAACAGTAACGAGGCGGCGGACGGGACGCGTACAATTAATATATCAAAACCTTCCTCAGAGCGGTCTAAGTGGTGATTGAAATCGTACCAAAATCTATCGAGTAATTTTCGAGATTATCCTGAACATACTTACTGACAGACAAACACGTTGGGGAACTGTTTTTTTACGGGTGGTGTTGAAGTATAAGATGGTTTTACTTCTTTTATATGGCGTAAGACTGTATAAATACCTCGATATAATTTGGTATTCTCTTTGATAAAATATTTAAGATTCACACGTTACTAAAATGTGTAAGGAAGGTAGGTCTAATATTACACATTATTTAATGTCAACAAACTATAAATTTAACCTTTCACTTTGGTGTTAATTAAAAATATCCAAATTTACTTTGTAGACTGTCAGTAGATTTACAATATTAACCCGTTCACAGCCGTGTTTGGTCGTTAATACCATAATTTTAATACATTTATGAATTTGAATATTTATAATCTACGCGGTTCCAAGTCTAAAATTTAATACAGTGTCAATTATTTATCTAAATGTACTGCTGAGGAGAGCAAGCATTTGCGGGTTTAAATGTTAGTATTGTAGTTATTTAGATCTACACCTACTTACTGGTAATAAATCTATTGGACATTGAACATGACTGTTCTGTCTTAGAATATTTGTGAGAATAATTTGTAAATTATAATACTTTATTACCTTTTTAGCTTTTGCTAGCGGCTTCGCCCTCGTGGAGGTCGAAAACTATCCTACGGGATCGTAGTAGCGGGATAAAAAGTATTATATGTGTTATTCCAGGTTACTAACTACCTGTGTGCCAAATTTCATACCAATCCGTTCAGCCGTTTTTGCGTGAAAGAGTAACAAACATCCATACTCACAGACTTTCACATTTATAATAATATAAGTAGGATATTAATGTTCTGGTAATAAATATAAGAAATCTAGACAGAATCAAAATCAATTTTCGTAACTCAAGTTTCGAATCATGAACCAACTCCCTAAATCTGTCCTTCAGAACAAATTGAGAAACGAAAACATTAATATTTATAGGTAAATATAAATACTAATGACCAAGTTATAAGGATCATAAATTAATGGAATTAAAGCCATAGCGGTATTTAACTTGGTTACAGCTAAACATGTTTACTAAATCAAGAGATATGACAGTTTGCACTCGAGTACGAGAGGTCGAAGAACTTTAAAGTTTCTGTACCAAAAATAGTTTGTTACGCAATGTGTAGCAGTATCAACAAATACAACCTTGGGTTGTAAAGTAGGCGCAAGCGCTCAATTGTCTTGTTCGTCTAATGAATAGGCATTTGATACTGTGTGAGTAAGCGGAGCACGACGCAAACCATGTTCAAGATATGTATAAGTTTGACATTGACATTATTTATTGGGCGAACTTGAAATAAAATTTATTTATAATAACCAATACAAACTTGTCTCAAAGATCTTTAGTCCGATAAAAATATTAAAAGTTGTTTGATCTTTTTTTTAGTTTCACAATTTATGGTAGCAAGCTATCTAGTAAATTATATTTTTTCTCTCTGAAATTATCTCAATGATATTTAATTTTAATTAAAGCGTTTTCTGATGCGGATCACATGAATTACATGATGTTACTATGATACAAACAGATCTTTCGAACGACCAGATTGTATGCAGTTTATTTTTAGTTATTAATTAATATAAAACCTGCTGACCTTAAAAATGCTGAATTATATCGTCCAAAACGTGGTTGAATTACGAATAAAGCCAACAAGAAAACATTATATCTCTTACATTACTTAATAAGTTGACGCCCTCTATATTTTCACTGAGAACAAGTACAAAATGAGACATCTTAACGTTAAAAAGCATGCCTTGAAATATCAACACAGTAGAGTCAGCCAAGAGATAACAGAATAAGGCATTGGTATCTACAATATTATGCATGTACAGACTTACAGAGTTAACTTATTTGGCGACGCGACGCGACGGTGAGTCGTGCTCGTGCATCTACGCATTCGCAATGCGCAACATGACAACGCGACTTGGTGGTCAAACAGACCATTATGGAAATTAATTTCCGTCTAAAATACTTTGGCGCCTACAAACCATAAACGTCCACTACTCATATTAAAGTACTCATCTATAACGATCGCATCGAATTACTTCAGACGAAGTTATTATACTGTTAAGTGCTGAGACGTTAAAAGTTTAAAACATCGAGAATACAACAACGATAGTAGATTGTAAATCAAATATTTGAAAAACTACAACAATAAATCTTCGATTGGTTTTACCAAACGAGTTTACGTGAAGAAGATATTAAATGGCGTGAATAAATCAATCGTTGTTTCCTCAACTCTTTACTTTTTTAATGACTGCGTCTGTCGCTGAGGCAATACCCAGATGTGGGGCCAGCTGTTCCTATGACAGTCACGTTCACGAATCTGACAATCTGTTTGTACTACACTACGCCACGGGCTTGGCTCGTTAAATTTTTATTGCCACAAGGTCGCCACTTTATGGTCAATTCTCAACAGTTATTGTTCGCGGACTAACTTTTTTTACAACACTAGCGTCAATCACTTTGTAACGGTGGAGTTACGATTGACAGTGATTAAGCCTTAATTGTTATGACGCTATAAAACTCCTTTTTATATACTCTGTAAGTGTTATGATTATCCATTTTTCACGTTGATACACTGTTTGTATTTTTATACTGCCTACTGATGATAAAATTAAGTTGAGAGCGCACTTTCTCAATCGCATAAACGTATGTAAAATGAACTCCTAAAGTGATGGATTTATGTTTGAAGATGAAAATCATGCTCACGACTCTTTCAAGCATGCAAGATAAACGCGTGCAAACGTCACGGTTATGTTTATTGCAAGAACGGGTTCGGCTCTTACTTCTGGCCTGTGAACACCGTGTGATAACAAACGATGTTTTGACTACGATTTTGGCGATATCGACTTTCGCACAACAGCCGCAAAGCGTCCGTAATAAAGCAATTTGCGGGCGTGCCAACAAAACAATGGACCCCTTTCTAAGCTTGTTTTAAAAGCTTTCGACGCCGTGATTTAAAACCCTTTGACTTATACCTTATTTGTAAACATCTTGTAAGCACAAAGGATTGCTGTTTACAACAAAAACGAGAATTTGCACAACCCCATTGCCGTGAACCCTTTGTTTAGATTTTTCAATAAATTAGCAAAAAATGGTGAAAATAGCTTGTCTGTCGGTCCTGATTTTTATGGTTCCGTGAGTCGTATTGTATGTAAAACCAAAACCGTGCAATGCGTCAGTGCAATACTGATATAAGATAACATAATATTTTATAAACAAGAACAAAGTGTATTCCGTAGGCAAAAATGGTAAACCGTTTACAAAACACGCTCCGTTACAAGATTGCGTTTGAAGGACCGGGATGCTGCCATCAACTAAAAATTTATTGTTATAGTTATTAAAGATGGGGGATTTAAATGCTACTCGGGTGCTCCCGACTTGCTTATTTATATTACTTTTGGGAGGCAAATACGCCCGCGTTATAAATATGAAAGGAAAACGGCTAAGGGAAATAATTGTGCAGCTTATCTGTACGGAACAGAGTTGAAGGTCCCTGACCATTTTTGTACCTTAATGGTTGGTTCTACAATATTGACCCACTATTAAAGCTTTTGTTCTTGGAGAAAGTTTGTGTTTATTGCGAACCTTTTAAACCCTTTTCGTCACTTTTTTGCGAGAGGACAATAGATTTACAATTGTTAAAGTTGTCAATAGTAAAAAGTACAATAAAGGAGAGATTTTTTCACAAAAAGAGCCGAATAAACCAACGTGATACATGATGCAAAAGACAGGTAGCGTTTTAGGGTTAGTTTTTGCACCTTTAATGTTAAAGTTGTTTTGTTATTCTGCAGTGTAAAATACGCAGACAAATTCCGACATTTTAAAACAGTTCGTTCAACTTTAAAACTTTAAATAGAAACAAAAATATATGACAAAACGTTTTTGTCAATTATAAAAGGTTTGATTGCAATAATTCAACAAAGCCATATCAAATGAATAATTGCAACATAATTTTACGTCAGCCTCCTAAGGATTTATAATATGAATCATCGCACACATTCGACAAAAATGCAGCCATCATGACTATGCATTGACGACTTTGTGACGTATTAGCCGATTCGTACGAATTTACTCGCCCGGATCGGGCGAATTGAGACTTTTAAATACATAATAATTTATTATTTTCTATATGGGACTTGCATGAAGTTCATTTATTTGTTGGCGAATGGATAGTTCCAAAAATACATACTAGGCAATTGTCACGTTTTGAATTTTGTACAATAGCGTTTCTGCTTCAGTTCACCGCAAGTACATGCAATAAAAAGCATGAAAATAAAAACATGCCAACTGCCTAATAAGTATTTCTAGAGTTGTCGATTCGCCAACAAATAAACTAAATTCTTGCGAGTCGCCTATTATAGACAATAATATATAATTTAGAAGTTTCGATTCACTCGATTCGGGCAAGTAAACTCGTGCGAATCTACTAATAAGCCCTTTTATTGAGTGGGTATTTTCTCATTAGGAACTGAATGAAATATTACAGACTAATGTTGTGACTAAAGACAATAATGTTTTGTCTATCACAACTCACGCGACCCAGTTTCAAACAAAAAAGTCCCATTAGAAAAACCTCAAATGACTTTTTCCACAGTCATTAATCAGCTCAACTATAAGCCATTGTTTTTACTCGAACCGATTTAGTCGACGATTTTCACGATTTCTAACATTCTGCATTTAATTCACTATAACAAGTGGTTTTAAAAGTTCTGCCACTAAGGGTTATAAATATTTCACTTTTCAGTTCCAAAATGGAGAATTCCAAAGAGTTTGGGTAGCGATAAGCCATTAGGAGTGTTATTTAGTCGAATGTGTGTTAAGATTCCTACACCTAAACTAAATAAATTTACTTAAAACTAAAAGAAAATAAATTTGAAACGATAAATACCATTGAACTCACCGCAGACGACCCGATCGAAGGGGCTCATCCAATCTGGAAATGGAAAATCTATTATCAATCGTATTGAAAGATCTTAGTTTCGGCCAAGTCACATGCATAACGAGTAAAGCCTATATATTACACAAAAAAAAACATAAAACATGTTGGTAAAAATATAACACAGTATCTCTTGAATTTTAATGAAATAAAGATAGATGTCATTTGGTTTCACAGTACCTTTTTGCAACATAGTTTGAAAGCACAAAATGTTCATACAATTTTTATAAAATAAAAAGATTTGCTTCTATATTAGGTCTACGGGAATAGGCGTATATTATCTACAGAAGTCTATAAAAAACAATCAATAAATGTAGAACCTACTTCATTTTGCTGAAAATATTTAAAAAAGAAACATAACAAATGACGATGTTTAAAATTCTCAATTTTCAACATTGTGGATTTTTATGTGAAGCGCAATCGACGTCTGCAGGACCGTTGCGTTTTTACTTGATTTTCACGTACCTATCACCCTGTAAGTATAGTGTGTACAGGGTGATTTGTGGAAATCATAAAACTAGAACAATCCTGAAACCTTACACTGTACCTAAATGAGAAAAAACAGGTTTAATTGCACAGTTCAATGGATAAAGTGCTCGTAAATTTTTTATAGTTCACCACATAGTAGATTTTCACAGCGACATTGCTCATTCGGAGTGAGCATCAACGGCTAGAACAATTGACTGTTAATTACATTTTATCGTGAATCTAAATTACAAGTAAAACATTTTTAATTACGCTTTATCAATTAAAGCTATTATTTAGTTTTTATTGAGCACTACGTTTAACAATGTTGATTCAAATAAATGTTGCTGCGGGGATAGCTAGATTATTGCAAAATAGTATTGTGGAGTAACTCTACTACTAATGTAAGAATCTTCTACAATGAATCATGTCTGCTGATTTCTATAAATACAGGGTGTAAGGGAAACGCTACCGAAGCCAGAACGTAGGTTATGTACAACCTAAATGCAAACGTATACCTATAATCTTTCGCCTTAAATTAGTTATTTTGCATCAATTTAAAACTTTTGACGCTTCCGTAATGTTTCTACTTATTTTATTTTGACGGCGCTTTACAAAGGATGCCTAAACTTACAGTCGCCGCCTGGACTTGCGGTCGTTTTTAAATGTGTTTAATCTCAAATAATGGTTCATTTATCTGTTCTCAGAGAAAAGTGTCTAAAAATGCTAAATAAATAGATAATTTAAAAACAAAATAGATTTTTTTAAGGTACTCCATTGAGAATCACTATCCCTATCACCTGTCTTCGTTTTCTGAAGCATTTTCCTTACACCCTGTATACGTGATAGCTCCAGATGATGCAGATACCTATTTAAAGAATTAGTTACTATAAGTTTTATATACATAATCAGCCTATATACTGTTCCCACTGCTGGGACACGGGGCTCCTCTCTTTTGAGAAAGAGTAGGTTCCGTGCGTTTTGATAGATGTCACATGGCTTTGAATTTTTGGTTCTAAAACCTTCCTTCACCATTTTAAAACTTTTACTAGCTCTAAACAATACACAAAGACGAGGTTGGTTGATTTTAATCCGTTACTATAGATAGATAACTTACTCTGTCAATATATTTAAATATTTAACCATCATGCTAAATTGCTATGTGAAATTAAGAAAGTAATATTTAAAAATAAAATAAAATCGTCACCAAAATCAGAAGCATAGCGGCAATGCGTATTGACTTCATATTTTTGCAAGGGTTTCGCAATTAGCTCTTTGGTCTCTTAAATCCAGAATATTGGCAACATTTAAAATTGGTCACCCATGATATTATTTGGTCTGAATCTAAATAAATAAAAAGAAAAGTCATGACTGACTGACTGACTGACTCATCAACGCCCAGCTCAAACCCTTGGACCTATAAAGCTGAAATTTTTCACAGAGAATTCCTTTATAATGTAGACAAGGAATAAGGAAGGATTTTTCTAAATTCAACCCCTAAGGGAAGTTAAAAAGTGAAAGTTTGTAGGGAAAATCGTCATTTTTGTAGTTTAAACCATGAAAATTGGTGTTTATCATTCTGATTAAAAATTAAAAACCACGTGTTTCAGTGATTTGGGAAATTAGCCCCTGAGGGCGTAAAATAGGGGATGAAAACATAAATGGGAAACTCGTTAGTTTTGTAGTTCAAACCATGATTTAGCCTTTTGGTTGGTAATTAATAATTACATGTATCAGCGTTTTTGAAAAATCATCCCAGAAGAGGGTAAAACAAGGAATGAAAAATTTGTATTGGAAAAATCCGCGCGCCGAACTTTGGATACTATAATAAGCAGTGTGATAAGACATTGTTTACCTGGATTAGAACATAGGGTACTTTTATCACAGTAGTACCGTGGGATATTTTACGACATTCACGCGGGCGAAGCCGCGGGCAAAAGCTAGTACATGATAATGAATAGTTTTTTAATAAAAAAAACATTTTCGTAGAGTGTGACATCCTCTGCCACTGGATTACAAAGCTATTAAAATCTTTTGGCATTTCATCAAAATACAATAGTTATAACTGCCAGAGAAGCTAATAATCGTTGTAGACAAAAAAAAAATGTATTAAAAGTTCTCTTAGCTATCAACATCACAAATATAATGACTCACAAATAAATTTACGTCCAATTAAGTGCGCAAGTAGAGCTACTCCGGTTTTAGCAACGTTTAAATTTAACGAGTTTTACCCATCGGAAACATTTAAATTGTCTCGATTGAGTGCAGCCGTTAATTACACCGCGAATGCATAAAAAAATCGATTGAACGAATCGAACGCCGTATATCGATACTTGAAAATTCACAACTCATTCAGAGATAACAACAGGCTTTCGGTCTCCAATCGAGAATTTAAAAATCGACTGTCGAAACTTTCGAAAGGCGGAGTAACCCTAAAATGGAAAAGGTTAAGAGTTCTGTATCAGTCCTATATTTCATTGGGAAAGATAATGATGTTATTTTTCAAGTTGTACGTTTTTTTATTGTTTTTTGGAAACGCTGCAACAGAGTAGAACGTCGTAAATATGCGCAAGTGAATCAGGATTCTTTGAAACATTAAAATCAACGTAAATTATTTTGACTAGCAAACAAATATACCTACAGTAAGTACGTAATTAAATAATAGGTTGTTTGAACAATACAGCATTAACAATTTAATTAATAACGTGCTAGAAATAGCAATCAATAGTATAAAGGGCTTTTGATGGCATGTGGGTTCCGATTGCTCGCGGCGCGCTCCGATTGGCTGTAAATGCCGGCCATATTTGTTCGGCGCATGCGCTCTACGCGCCGCACACATGTGACTGGCGCTCTTCTTTTCCGCGGTACACAATGTTTACTGTCAAGTGCGAGTTGCGTTCCAAGTTTAAAATGACTCGTAGCTTTAATTAATTTTGATATATTTTCTTGACACTTGAAAAGAATAGGTATGTTTGGTTTTAATTACAATTACTGAAATATTATAAGTAGGTACATATTTAAGTAGGTTGAGAATTGTTCTTTTTAAATGATGTATTTCGACCTAATTTGAATTAAAGTCAATTGTTATAATTGTAAAAACCACATTAAAAAAGTAGAGTAAGAAGTAAATCATTCTCCTCTAACATATGTTTAGTTTTTCCATTCAGCGCTAGAATGCTGAAAAACAAGAAACATTGAATAGTACTCAAGTTCATTCAAACTAACACTGGAGTAGTGTTTGAACGTTATACGCTCTTATGCTGTCAAATTGTTGTAGAATGTTGCGCGTTACGACGTATAACTGTCGGCTACTGACAAGTCCGCCATTTTAATTTCGTGTGCGCGCGCGCAAGCACCTGCCACGTTATTTTTATCTTCCCGAGACGAATTTTCACCTACATCAGCCCGGACATTTTTATATGCCAACATTGCCGACAAATCACGAAAATAGTCCATTGCTAAACAAAAACAAGATGATTATAGGCCATTTTATATAATTTCAGTGATCTACGAGGCTGTTATGACGTTCCATTGGCTTTGATAAGTTTTTTTTTCGCATGACAACTGTATGCGTCAGTCAGTGCCAAGAACGTCAATTCAGTGCTAGATACGAAAAACTTTGATTCACACATATCTTATCTGTGTCGCGGTCTGAGTTATTTAATGTGCGATTTTTTGGCATACTTAATTATGATTCAGTTTATCAAATTAAGCCAATGTTTTTTTTGTTAGTGTGCTATAATTACCTGCCCGTGTGTTTTATTCAAAAGAAGCAAAATATTTTTTTGTAGTTAGGAAGGTAGGTACTCTGCCTGTTACTTTAAAACTAGCTTAGATGGAATTTTGAAAAAAATGACCTACTCATAATGACATATATATTGTTTTTTTTTAAATTTAAGGACAGTTTTAAAAATGATTTCTCTTTTCTCTGTTTCTGTGTTGTTGAATATTCATTTTTTTTACTCTACGCTACGTTTTACTTCTTACACTGTGCCATTTCAAAATGGTTTTAATTTTCTCGTCTACAGAACTCTAAAAAGTATCTACCTAGCTACTTGCCTGATTTGGTATGTAAATACATACAAAGGCTGATAAAAATATGCATATAATGGCCCTAATTGATTTATGTAGAGACCATATTTTGTTAAATGAAGGTCATAATTTGGTATTGTAGATAAAGCTGGCAATAAATAAATATTTATAGGCTTATCAATATAAATTGAGCAATATATTGATATTTGAAAACGGTAGGATAAGAATAAAATACATAATAGATAAAAATAATAATACTTATAAATTAAAAGATCAATAAATCTTTTATATACATTTTTCAAAACCTTACAAAATCATTTTCCAATGTGACATTCGTTAACAACGTTATTATAAACTATTATTTTTAATTCTAAGGTAAATTTTGCCCTGTTTGACAGTTTGTATCTTTTATTTTTAAACGATAAAGCAATAAAAAATAATTTATTGATCCTTAATTTAGTAATTAGTATGATTTTAATTTCGTATAATGGTTCATATTTGTTGGGGTTTTTATATTTTTTTTTGTAAATTTCTTGTTTCCGTATATCTACATTACCTTCTTCAATATTTTAAGATACCTATATGGCCTATATAGGTACGTACCTACTTATGTGTTTTGTCAGTAAATTGTTTAAATGTGAAATACTATGTGTATGTATCTTAATAAATTATTTAGTTACTTAATTTTTTTTTCGTTTCGCACTTGACCAATATTTGTTTTATACTTTTTTATAGTGGCATAATTTAGATTTGACTATAATTATGTGCTGAACAGGCATTATTTTCTATAAATCGTGTCATTTCATTATTTTTTTGTTACAAATTGCAATTTTCACAGAATATGAATTAGCTCGATGAGAATTAGGTATTTTTTAGTTAAAATACTACAATAACTATATGTACGATTAATAGTGGTTAGATAAGTACTTCAAAATATCATTTTATAAAAAAGTACCCAGTTGGTGATTAAGTACGATAAGTACTACCTACCAACTTATTAAAAAAAAAACTAACCGTTTACCTAGTTCATCATCTGTTTAGCCTTTTCCCAGTTATGTTGGGGTCGGCTTCCAGTCTAACCGGATGCAACTGAATACCAGTATTTTACATGAAGCGACTGCCTATCCGACCTCCACAGCCCAGTAACTGGGTAATATTATATTTATTATTTAATATTAATATTATTATATTGGTAAGACTGGTTGTCAGACTATCGGGCTTCTGACGACCCGTAACGACTGTCAAAGATCCACAAATGACAGCCGGGACCAACGGCTTAACGTGCTTTCCGAGGCACGGAGGGGTGTTAGTATGTAAAGATGGTCACCCATCTACGGACCAACCGTGGCAAGCGTAGCTTAACCTGATCAATCGACCCGTGCAGCTATTGTTACTTACCCACAAGCCCCGTTTACCTTGTTATCTACATAATTAATTTGTGTGATCTCTCTGACTTTGGTGTGATTCCTAATCACCTGCGTGGCTCTCACACCCGTTTCTTGGCTATTTATACATTTTGTTATTTGTTATTAGGATAATTATGTTGTGTGCCATTTCATAAAATCGATGTAACATTAGATATTTATTATCCCCGGCTTGGATTCGGGATTTGTGCCCGGTTGATGGTCTCACCCTCTATTAACATTGGACTTAAATTTATCTGGCGAAATGTAAATGTACCATAGCTACACCTCTGTCCATCCCTCTAGGGAAACAAGGTGTAATGGTAAAGTTTTATTTAGGACTAGCTTTTGCCCGCGGCTTCGCCCGCGTGGATGTCAGAAAATATCCCACGGGAACGTACTACCGGGATTAAAAGTACCCTATGTGTTAATCCAGGTAAACAATGTCTTCTCACACTGCTGTGCAGCGAGCGGATTGATGTATTATTGGTGGAGGCTACCAAATCCTAAAATCTAACAATAGTGACGGAATACATAACGGAACGGAAAATTACCTACTTGAATGCCAAATTTGAAGGCAACTGTAGACGGAAAGTTAAGTAACACGTCGTTTGAATGATAAACACCAATTTTCATGGTTTAAACTACAAATCTGACGATTTTCCATACAAACTTTCAACCCCTCTTTAACTCCCTTAGGGTTTGAATTTAGACAAATCCTTCCTTATTCCTTGTCTACATTATAAAAGGAATCCCTGTGCAAAATTTCAGCTTTCTAGGTCCAAGAGTTTGGGCTGGGCGTTGATGAATCAGTCAGTCAGTCAGGACTTTTCTTTTTATTTATATATTTACAGATAAGTATTATTTCTGTAAACTTTTGACTAAATATTCTATCTTTGCCTCTACAATATTTTTATTTCAATACTTATGTAGGTTTATGCTAAGATGGTACAATATCAATAATTTTCATTATCCTTAGCACTATTCCAAAAAAAAACAATTAAATCATTTTTATTGTTCAATCCAATTGAATACTATATTCAACCCTGTAATAACCGCGGAAGATTGATTGTCAGATAATAAAACTTCGAATAAAAATAATAGCACTATTGTATGCAAAACGTACAGGCACTTGAGTCTGTAATCGTTCGCCTTTTTTGAGTACTAAGTAGACCTCACAAGACTTAATGATTTTATAGTCTAAATTCATAGGTAAGTTGGTACTGGCCATTCGGCATTCTGACCTACTACTCTAATTTCTCGGATGTTTTTTTTTGTATTTTTAAAGTCGGCTACAGAATTTGAAAATGGATTTCGCTACTTATCCGTTAAATGTCTTAATGCATTTGCTTTCAGAGAGGCATGTGCTTTTAAATATCAGTTTTCCTATTGGCTTGTTATTTTTATAGAATAGGCAGTTACTTTAATTTATTGTTATCCAAAGCTCAGCCAATTTTAATTGGTAAATTTTTAACTAAAGCGATAAACATTGAAACGGTATGAGGACTATGAGGTAACTCAATAACTAAATAAGAAGTTATTTCTTTAAGTGCTTCTGTACTAACCCGTTTTAAAGCAATTGGTAATTAAACATTTTATAATGATTGCGAATTTGAATAAAATAATCAATTTATTAAGTGTACTTAAAAATCAACATTATTTTAACGACCTAAACAGTAATTATAAGGCTAATAAATATAATTTTCGGTTAAAAATAAGTTGTAGGTATTAAATGAAGTTCTATGTAAAGTTTGTTAGCATAATATGGGCCCGCCCATTGCCGACGGCGGAATGGGCGGTGCGAGCGACGGCGACCGACGGCCGAACGTAGCCGACAGAGAGCCAACCGAACCGAAGCGCCCGCGCAACATTTACGAGCTTTACTCATTGTTTTATAGCCTGTTTATACCAAAACACCCTTATACTTTCTTTAATTACCTTATATATTCAACAAAACAAATTACATGTGATCAGAATTATCGTTATGCTATTCAGGATAAAACAGCTGCTAAAGTTTTACCCAAATTATTATGTACCCATAAAGGATACTTATTGTGATTCATTGACAATAAAAATAATAATGGTCAATTTTATTGCGTTTATATTGCACTATTTGAATTATTTTATTGTTATATAAGTGCTAAAATCGTATTAGAATGGGTATTCATTTATAAAAAAAAGTTAAATGACTACTTCTAATTGGAATAACAAGCAAATTACTAATAATTCCTTTTTTTATATATTACCGATATTTGTAAATGCACCATCTTAAAAATAATTGGTTAACTGAAAGCATATTAATAAAATAAATATTTTAATTCAGGAGCTACTAAATCCGATAAAAGCGAAATTAAAATATGTTTCCGTAAAGACAGCATAAAATCAACAATAAATAAACAATTCTAGTCTACAAACAACACCTAGATAGGTACTAAACGATAACATTAAAGCCAATCTAATTGCAAATTATATACAACGACCTGATAAGACTTTTACAAATAATTAAACTTATATTGGGCTTTATAAGCAACACAAAAACTAATTCGTAACAATTGTTTCAGGGACGGCAACATCGCAAACTGTCATGCAGTGAAGGAGTAAAACATTTACCAGTGATGGACATCCAGGGGTACCGCGGTATGTCTGGCAGAGGCTGGGCAGAGCCTGGCTGCGAGCACGCCGCTCCCATAGCATCCACGGTGGCGGCGGATGCTGCCGATGCCGCAGAAGCCGCTGCTTGATGATAGAACTGTGCAGCGGCCGCCATGCTGGCTGATGCCGCTGACACCGCCGCCCCGCCGTTGTGCTGACCCAGCGCGTAGTTCACCATCGGGTCTCCTCCCACAGCCGTTCGATACTGACAACTCTTGTCATCCGCCGCAGATAAACCGCCACCAGCAGAAAACGGCACGGAACCTCCGAACTGCTGGTGATGCGACACGTAAGGATACATCCTCGCCGGAGCGCCCGGCGATGCCGATGACGAGGACGAGGACCGCTGCGGGCTGCCGGCGCCCGGCGAGCCTGCCCCCAGCGCTGCCGCTCCCAGCCCGCCAGACAGCGAACTTGACAGCGACGTCGACAGAGACGACGACAGCGAAGATGACAGCGACGCCTCTATAGGCGACGCCCCAGCACCCGCGAACAAATTCTGGTGGTGGAACTGCTGGTGGTACTTCGGGAGCATGCTATCGATGATGAACTTGGAACTCATCGCTCGGCGGCGACGCGGCGCGCGACGATCGCCTCGCGGGAGATGCGTTTATCGCCGGCGATTCGGATCGATTCTCGCGCGTGCACCTCTACTATGGCCGCGGATCGTTTATGACCCGCGTATGAGGCTCTACGACTCCGAATTCCCCGTCGTGGCGAGCGTTACCGCTGCCGCGCGCCGCGCTCGAGACAGCGAAACACGCCACGTGCGTGCGAGCGAGACGCAACGATGATCGGGGGCGACCCGCCAGAACCCTCTCCGTCTCATTAATTCCTACCTGCGTGGCTTATATTAGAAAGAGATAAAAGCTATTCGCTAACGACCATTCCGACGGCCATTGTTCGTAATGGCGCCGGGCGCCCCGCACCTCCGCACCGACCTCGTCTACACCAATAGTGATCCGGTGCAGAACATTCACCGCCAATCACAAACCATTCCGGCACTTCTAGCTGTCAAATTGAATGGCTTTAAACAGAATTGCAACATTACTTTTAATATTAAATGTAATTTTTATAATTATCTGGTACTGAATAAAATTTTATAGTGTACAATTATTTCGCAAACCTGTAAAGTTTTGTTTGTTTTTACAATAATATATATTTTTTCTTGACTGTGTAATTGTAACTTCCTGAATGACTTAAAAATATACCATAGTTTAAACCAATAGAGATAAACAAATAAACACATATTTTTTATTAGCGGAAAAAAACATAAAACGCGTATTGCTTTTATTTGTTGGTATTTATGTTTCAATATTTTGTTCAACAATAAAAAACTGCGAATTAAAAAAAAAGTTGTAGATAGTAAAGTTGCTACATATTATAAACTGATCCTGTTCATTTTACAACTTACATGATAAAAAACAGGCAATCAAAATATATTTTGACTGTGTTTTTATCATCATGTTTTATTATTTTCAAAAAAAGGAAGTGAAGCAAGATCGGATTTTTTTATGTCTTCAAAGTGTGTTTTCTTTTAATAACCGTTATTTTAAAAACACCAATTTTTATGTTTGTAAAATTAAAAAAAAAACCTAAAAATATTAAATACAAAACATGAATTGCTCTAAATTGCGTTACGCCGGCCACGTGGACGGACGGGTACTATCCATCTCGTTTCTTTGAATGTTCCTTTCTCTGTCACACGTTTCATTCATACGTATTGGTCGTAACTACACCGAGCACATGTGCAATAACAAACTTTACGAATGTTAAAATAAAACCGTTTATTGCCTGAGAAGTTTATTTATTTGTTACAGTTTTGATTGTTAAACGTGTTTAGTGCATGGTTTTTATAGGCTTAAGTTGCCTTTTCAGCTTTATCAGGTCGGTGGTACGACTGTGAGGCAGTAGAACATTGCATAAGTATAGGTTTTATGTTGTTATTGTGATGTTTTCGCCGTAAACGTATGGAATGCATGATATGGCCAGTTAAAGCCGTTTATTTCGCGATATGAGCAATTTTTTTATTGATTCTTAATGAGGTTAATGACAGTTTAATGTATCGCTCCGTTGGAGGAAACTCTTTGGACCGTTACATTTTGCATTTTGCGTAGATAAATTGTTTTGGCAAGTAGATATCGCTTTTGTATTGCGATATACTTATTTTAAGTAAAAAAAAGAGATGGTAAATTATCATCGCGAATGCAGTATTTTTATAAGACCGCAGATATTCTTAAATTAGAAGACTGTGCATGAAGCATATAAATATTACAAAAAGACAATAAATAAAAATGAAAGACGGCTTAATTCTCTTTGATGAGTGAATAAGAATAAATACTAGTTTGATTATTGTTTCTTTATTGTATATCTATTAAAATGGCTAACAAAGAAGTTTAGTTACAACATAAAATCTTTAAGTATTTACATTTGCCAAGTTACACAGAAAATATGAATAGAAAATAAAAGACACGGCGTGGTCTTCATTTTCATTTCTGCAACAATAAATTTTTGGGTGTTGTAAAAATCATCACCTTTTAAAATGTTGTGATAATAAAACCATATTTGTTAAAAAGTGATGTAATTTTTAGTAGGGCCTCTACACTCACTCGATTTTTTTTTGTTAATGGCACTACTCGCCCTTTATTAGTTGGTAGACCGACATATTGAAATACAAAATTTAAATTAATTTATTTGCCAGGTTTACAAAGTATGAATTAAATCTATAATGGCTGATAACGTCATTATCCCATTGTGTTGTCTACTTTGCAATTATTCCTCATAATAGGTATCTCATAAAAATACCATTTGCGTCACCAATACTTCGGTATATTGGTACTTACCCAGCTAGTCACCTTTTCATATAACAATATTGTGCAGTTACTATTGGCGATCGGTAATTAAACAAAACCAATTAGCACTTCTGACCATTATTCCAGTTACATTGTTATTATAAGGAACAATAATTAATTAACCTGTGGGCTGATCATTTTGTTCCTTATTGGAATATTTAGCAAATTTATAACAAATGCTACTTAGGTAAGTATTAATTACTCAAAGGTGAATTTTAATAAGCATTTACTGAAAAAGTGAGCGAGGGAAAAATAACGTTTATTTGTCGACATACAATAAAGACTACATACTGTATCTGCAGAAAAATGGGTTGTTCCCACTATTCCTACCATGAATTCCTACAAGTAGGAAAATTGTTAATTTTCTTCTAATTATTCCTACGAGTAGAAGGTAATTATGCGAAATCCATATACCTACATACTTCTAAAGTTTGTGAGTAATATCCGTACGCGTTGCTTACAAACCTAGGATGAGTAGGTACTTACATTAAATTATTATAATTGGTCGGTAAACTGTGAAGAAAATTTGCAGTAACCCCCTACTGGTAAGAATTCATAGTGGGAACAACCCAAAAAAAACACTCATACTTTTTAAAATATTTTCAACGAATTAATAATTAGACATGTTGTACTGAATATTTTAGGGAGACGCAATTTTTTTCTGTTTTATTTTAAGTAGGAAGAAGAAGTTTGCTTAGATAATTATAAGGTTTATAAAATTCCAATTCGTATTATGTAACTCTTGTCTTGTTTACAAACATCAAACAATGTTACATCAATAAAAATCCATCGAAATTCGACAAGCAACTAAGTACGTTGTTTTCAAATCAGTCTAACCACTAACAAAGTTAAAACGTCTTACACAGAGAACTAGTTCAAGAGTTTGTACTTATATGGAACGAGTACCAAAAAAGGCACGTTCCCTAAAAAGAACACGAGCGTTGGTGCAATCACCCTTATTTTATAGATGTATCGGTGTACGGGAACCTCTATATTGCAAGCCGCAAAGTCGCCGGTGGGCGGAGCGACGTCCATCGTAAAAGTGTTCCGAAGTCTTTGGAAAATTTACAACTATCGCTTGTGAGATTTAACGACCAGTTTATAGATCCAACGCTTTTAAATTCGATATAAACTTGCTTTGTCTCAATGAAACAGCCATCAATGTGACAAATGTACCACTTATGTTCTCTAATAGTGTAATTGTGGGCCATGTTTTATGTTAAACGGGTATCAGTTTTTTACTGCGCTCTAGTTCAGTTATTCTTACTGGATAATTTTCGGCATATTTTGCTGTCTTCAGGCCAATTTTCACTGTTTTTCGTAAATCTGTGTTATCAAAAACTAACCAAGCTTACCTACTCGAATTGAAGAATTGAATAAAGTTTTCTTCAGTAACATTTATTTGCATATATGTACCATCTTCATTATAAAGTTCAAATTTACATTAAGCAAGGATTTCGGAGATATACGTAAAAACCTGACCTTCATCAATTTAAAAGCAGTCAGTTTGGTCTTTGAAAATCACGTCTGTAACACATTGAATGTATTAATTCGCAACATGCCTTTTAAACACACCACAGATTAGAATTCCGCCCACAATTGGAGTATACAAAACATCCAAAGAATTGCCAGAAACACAGTTTTGAAGTGGACTGACACTAGAAGGAATCCTGTTTCAAGCCATTTATTGTTAGACTCTAGTAAGCTAAGCTTATTGGTCTTGAAATTGAATCAATTTTGTACTCACCCCAGAAGCCGTCATCGTCACCTGGAACAGAAAAACATCTATTAGAATCTTCATTCGTTTTATCTCATTCCATTTAATTTTTAAACTCAAACGAAGGCCCCCACGTTTGTAAAACACACAATGAAATAAGAAATGTCAGAAGGACCCTATACAGCAGTGAAACGGCGGTCCAAGAGGAAGATAAGTTGCAGGGACAAAAATATTACCATAGGCACCTAAATCTTATAATTCTTCAGATCTCGAACAACACATATGAGAAGAAATCAATTTGACTAGCCTTTTCCCACCTGTGTTGGTTTTTTTTTTGAGGGAGGGAAAATCATCAAATAAGTACCGCTCTGGGTGGAGCAGGACTGCGTGTCAGACTTTTACTGACTAAAACCCACCCGTGTTCCCGCAGTTTCGAACAACACGCATCCCTGACAGGCATCGGCCTTTGCGGACCCCACCAGTAGGTGCTGAGATCTCTTTGAGGCGCGCTTGGAGCACAACGTGCCGTCGACCCGGGCTTGGTCTTTACCGGACAGCGAGCTACCCATTTCTTACTGTCGGCAAGCCCGCGCCTACGGTGGCCGGGCATCAGCCTGGGATTCCCGACGCCCAGGGCGTCTCCTGCGGCGACTAAGGCCGTGAGGGTGCATATACTGCATAACCGTGTTGGGGTTGGCTACCAATCTACCCGAATGCAGCTGAATACCAGTATTTTACACAGAGCGACTGCCCATCTTACCTTCACAACCCAGTTACTCTGTAATACGTATCGTATTACAGAGTAACTTTCTTAGTAAGACTGGTTGCAGGACATTCGGGCTTCTGACTACTCGTACCGACTATCAAAGATCCACAAAAATGACAGCCATGGTTTTGGTATGGAAATATCACGGAAATATGGTATTAATTCAACCTTATAGGAAATTTCACAGACTTCACCGACAAGACTTTAGCTTATCAGTCTTACTTAGATTTATTTGAACTGTTTAGAAAATATTCGTTACGGGATCAATCTGATTTACTTTCTATTTAGTTGGATCTTGCTTACCACTTTAATTCCCATTACTTTTCAAGATTGCCACAGAAGATTTAAAAGAAAATGGTGATAGAATTTTCTTCTATATGTTGGAAAATTATGAAATAAGGAAAGAGGGCAGCATCTGTCCACTTATTTCAATATAATATTGTGGTAATTTATCTATTGCCCTGTCTAGTGAGCTGTGTGTTGCACCATCATGCAGGATTCCTTATTCAATTTGTAAGGGAGGCTTGAGAAGAGACAATGCCACAAACAACACCTATGTCATAAAGATACTAAGTACATGTAAGTGGTAGTTGGTCAACAAGATTGGACATCAAGATTTCATTCACAAGTTTCAACTGTTTTTAGACATCATGAACAAGTATGTAAAGTAAAAAAGAGAAGAGCTCACTGGGCATCAAAGAATTCGTCCGCATCGCTGTCAGTGGGAAAAGTGCTCAAAAGGCTGGCAGCGTTGCCACGTTGGATGTCAATGCTGATTCTTTGACCTGAGAATAGGCTAGCCCTTTGGTTACGTGAAGAGTCAACCAATCGCTTGGCGATGTCCCGAAATACTCGATGAGTACTCGGACCCCACGTTTTTTATTAGACTGGTTTTGAAAACTTATTTAATGCTCCTTGTCTTTATGGATTGGTTCAGGTTTCAATTAGGTAATTTCATATAATTATGTTTCATGTTTGTCTTTGTTTGGTATTTAAGTTTATTTGCACTAAAATAAATGAGACTGGCAAGTAAACTGTTAGAGTATGTACAATTTCTTATACGACTGAGTACGAGTAGATTGCCTTAAAATTCTTCACTGGATCAAGAAGGAATACCCCAATTTCTTAGCTCGAAAACTAATAAGTACAAATCCCCATAAAAAGATAACGTAGCCCGCGTACTAAAGGTTCTTAAGTAGCAATATTTATTTAGCTATTCGGCTCGTATCGTATACAAAAAGGGGGGTAAGTAGGAAATTTTAATTTCACGTCTGGAGTTGGGCGGGGAGCGGAAATTTGTGTGGCATAATAAGTGAGATTGTTGCGAAATTTGCTACAAGAAAAAGAACGAGGGCTCCCATCGCAGCGCCGCAACGTTGAGATAGTGTGGATGTGCCACGAGATGCTGGGCATTTCAATTTTGTTATTTTTTTACTTAACATCGACCATCCTGACTTACTGAAATTTTAAGCCATTGTACTGATTGGCTTAAAATATTAGTTTAGAATAAGCATCGTGTTAGCAAGCTTAATTGCAGGATATTTAATCAACAATAGTTTCAATTATATTCAGCGAACAATTACCAAACGTTGACGTAGTGCAGTATAGGTGATACGGTAACAATAATTGATAGCTTTTTGAAATACAATAAGCTAAGTAATGCGTAGAATATTTATAGCTGTTTTCCTGAAACTCGTCACAATGTCATTGACTACACCGCACAAGGCGGTGTTGTCTGATTTTAATGACCACTTATGAGACAAAAGACAATAAAAAGCTCATTAAAAGTTACTTCTTACAGAGCTTGTAAGCTGTTTTTGCTACTTGCTTGCTGCAATTACAAGTTACTAATAACAGAATTGAATATTTACGACTCGCTTACTCTGATTGGATGTGCATGGGAAAACTAGCAATTAGGTACTTAACCAACCTGATATTACTTACAGGCTATGTCTATATTTTCTGCTTTAGTGTAGCTGAATCAGAAATTAATAATGATGACGCCATGAAGACAACGGTTCCTTAAAAGTTTTAAATTTGTTGGAAGTCTGGAAATTGTGGAACGATTTGTGTCCAATAAACCGTTTCCCTTTGAGCTATGTTTTCTTTCTAAATGTGGATGACACTTGGAAAGAGGCTACTTAAAATTAATTTGGACCAGTGAAACGGGCCACTCTTTATAAAATGGTCTAAAAATTCCTGGATCTAAGCGGAATTAAAACCAAAGCAAGGTTGAAGGAATGGAGAACGTTCAGCAGTAAGATAGGACATGAATAACACAATTCGTGAAACAAGGTTGACCAAATTATGTATGCACATCCTGGAATAAGATGGATTGTTGTCACAGTTGATAGCCGTGATTTACACCTAGGTATGCAGACAAGCACAGGATGGTAGATTTACAGCAGTTTTGTATAGGAAATTTTGCACTTTTTGGTAAATTTTATTTATCCGAAATTGGAAAACAGTTAACGATAGTTCCAGAAGCTTTTTATATCTTAAAATTCTTTTCTTAGGACCTGCATAGGTCCTGAAATGTTCAAAGAGTAGGTAAAAATGATAGCCAGGTTCAGCAAACGCTATTCTGTTTTGTTATTCTTTTTTAAAAACGTTGCGGACACTAGGAATTTCTCCTGTATTGTGGGTGCGTTTACGAACGTTTAAACTCACATATACAAACAGCCACACACGGAACAACTGCTCGTAGGTCATACAAATATTTGTTCCGTGCGGGAATCAAACCTGCGACACGCAGCGCAGCAGTCAATCGCTTAACCACTGTGTCAACCATGCCGTCATTAAATTGAATGGTAGACGTTGACTTTTAGAGAGGTACACCATATTAATTCTAGTTGAAAATAGTAATTAGAGAAAACCATCTTTTTTGAATAAAACCACTGAAAAACTACTTTTTTATCAAAATCGAAAAGGCTTTTCAGAGCTTTCATAAAGCTCTGAAAAGCCGAAAAAAAAAACTTAAAAAAAAATTAAGACTTATCCACCCTAAGCGAGCGGCATTCGGTGGGCGCACGTGTAAGTGGCAGCTTCAATATTTATGTGCAATTTTTCCAGCGGCCCCCCTCGCCCCGCGGCTGCCTTACCCTCCCCCGCCGTGATAAAGGATGCAACGCGCGCCCCGCATCCCCACTGAAGCACCCAGAATTGCGTAACAATGAACACCGTTTATAATAATTTTATTAATAGGAATTATTTTGTACAAGACTTAAATACGAAAACACGCCGAATTTGAATCAGAAAGGGTCTGAAACTCTGAAATAAACGTGAATTTGAAAGCACATATATTTCCAAGGTTTTTCTCTGAAAGAGGATAAGTTATCGATGCGAAAAGCTTAGCTATCTTCAACTGAAAATGTTGTTCGTGAGATAATTTCTAAGTAAAACCGGCTCATTCTAATTAAGTGTACCTAGGGGAGTTCGCAAAAGGGCTTTGAACCCCAGCTCCTGCGTACCAATAAATAGTGTACTCCTATTCCTTTTTGTTTCGGTAATTATTTTGAGGTAAAATTGGTACCTCAGCTAATAATTCTACCAACTGTTACAAAGGACTTGAGAGGAGTAACAATGGAACTTTTAAATTACAACGCCTTGAACCCAATCAGTAGCCAAGATTTACTACAGTAGTTCGAAACATATTTCAAAATCAGATTTTTCAAAGAAAGTCCAAGGCGTATGTGGTCTAGTTGGTAGGTATGGCTGAAGTCATTAACATTGCCACAGATCATGGTTAAGTTTACGTTTTGAAACAGGTAGGTAAGTGACTATCTTCAGGATAGATAATATTGATCAGGCACTAGCACACAAAATTGTTGTACGACTTATTAGAATAAAGATCAGATTTCAAACACATAAGCTAATGTATTATTACTTGTTTAATGAAAGATCCCCTTATCTACGGAACACGAAATTCTCCCACGACTAAAGATTACGATCAGTATCGTTTTCAACAACAACATATCGTTATAAAATAATGTAATATCATAACTGGCCATTCGTGGATACTACAGCGACTGTACAGTAATATTATTCAAATAAAAACAATTTCAATTTGTTCCCAAATTGAAACAGAGAGCTGGCGGCGCGTTATTACATTTGGGCGGAGGTTAGCTGCGGTAGAGCGTGTAAACTGCCTATAGAGCCTCCCGCCTCGCCCTCTCATAGCCTATAACACCAGCATCGGGGCTTTCCTCAAAAAGCCTCAAAGAACGCCTCAAATTTAGCGACTTTTCGCTCTCAATACTTTTACGGGACATTTAGAGGATTACGCTGAGTATGTACGTCATTTTTCCCTTTGTGCTCGGGAGGTGAGAAATATAGTTTTTGATAGACGCGCGTACCGAACGTTCGGTAGTGTCATTTGGGGGTGTAAAAGGGAAGACGATGATAGAGGTATTTCTTATTTAGCGAAATATGCTATAAGGTGGTCGTATGTGCGCTTATAAAAGTGTCGTAGCGATCTATGGACATCTCTAGCAAACGTCAATTCTACTGTTCCATAAGTAATATATTTTACGGTTCATTCTTGTTATAATTAAATTAAAACGTTTTCTTAAGTTACTTTTTTCTCTGAATTAATGCAAACATATTTTAGTTGCAGCTGGTTGCCGTCCCACGCTGGTTGTTTGGTAAATTGAAGTAGATGGTTAACCGTAGCCTTCGGAAGCGATATTCGAGCAGCCTGTCAGTATTGTAACACAATTTACCTGTGATCTCTGACCCAACACTTAAATGTTACACGTGCCTTTGTGAAATACCGACGCATTTAGAATCTATTCACTTAAATTAGTATTGCGGCGTTCCAATTTAGATTAAATATTCTTAATGGAAAAACAATTAGAAAAGTTAACGGTCCAAATAATTTTAGATCTGAGATTACTTAAGATACTTAGCTATGGCTGGCTTTGTTTTTCTGTAGGTACCTTGAGTAGGTTCCTCAATGGAAATATAGCAAAATGTTTAAAATAGTTAACACGACTATTCGGGTCAGTAATATAAGTAATTGTTGTAGTTACCTGTAGTATTTGAATATTATGTCAAAACCGGATCCTTATCGGAAATTATTTATGTGGGAAAATAATTCAGGCAAGTCCCTTGAAATGACTAGTAAAAGCACTAGGCAATAGCTTAACTATTTAAGTCGTAATTTACAATAAAAAAACGTAGTTTCGTAGCGCGTAGGCCATAGGGCGTAGACCCTCTACGAAATGTAATTGTGTAGCTATAACAACGTTAATTTTAGTTTTCGTAAATAGTTTCCTACTGCTTTGTATTATTGTAACTCTAGGCGATTAAACCAACTGTATGGTGACAAAAGAACAGAAGATATAACTATTTTTTTACAAGATTTTGTTTCGTTTCACCTGTCCCGGGGTCTGCAATGAAATCTTGCATGTTAAATTTGACCCATTTCCCGATTTCTGATTGAATCTGTTGGCGGCCATGAGAACTCTGTATTAAAACGACGCAACTGCATCGAGTTTGGGCTCGCCGCGGTTGCGGCGGTAAGACCCCTCTTTGAGGAGTGGATTTAGAGGCACCTCGGTGTCCACACCTTCTGCCTGACGCAGATTCTCACCAGACACGTCTGTTTCCGGAGGTTCCTGTTTCGGATAAGGCGGGAGGAAACGCCCGGGTGTTTCCACTGCGTAGATCGCCCTGAGGATACGGTGAAGCATACGTTGGAGGTCTGCTCGGTTTAGGCGGAGCACCGCCGTGTCCTTGTGGAGGCAATCGGTGGCGGCGATCACTCGCTTCCAGCCCTGGTGCAGGCCATGGTACGGAAAAAAAGTGCATCGGTAGCTGTCACCTCCTTATGCGAAGCAGTAATGCTCGCGAAGAGGGAGGCGGCGCACGTGAGGGAGACGCATTATATGCACTCTCACGGCCCTAGCCTCCGCAGGAGACACCCTGGGCGTCGGAAATCGCAAGCTGATTCCCGGCCAGCGTAAGCGCGGGCTTGCGGACGGTGCGTAACGGGTAGCTCGCTGTCCGGTAAGGACCAAGCCCGGGTCAACGGCGCGTTGTGTTCCACACGCGCCTCAAAGAGACGGCAGTACCAACTAGTGGGGTCCGTAAGGGCCGATGCCTGCCAGGGGTGCGGGTTGTTCGAAAGAGATACTGTGGGCCCTGGCACACAGACAACTGAAGGAACATGGGTGGGTTTTAGTCAGTAAAAGTCTGACACGCCCACCCGCACGCAAAGCGGAAGAAGTTATTTGATGATTATCCACCAAAAAAAAACCCCATCGAGTTTGGGTTCATTAGATTCCTTTTCACAAGAATTCTGGTTTTAGAAGATGTCCTGTGTATTTGTAATAACCTAATAACAACATCGGTATAGATTTCCAGCGTATAGGTACTATGGATCTCCAGGCTATTGTTACTAAGCCTGTGTAATTTACTATATTTTGTGGTCCTTAGGTAGGTACTGTTTTTCAGGAGCAACGTTAAATGTGTACCCACTTAAAGTTTTAAGCGTGATGTTATTTATATGGGTTTCTAATCGCATCTTAAGTATCGTAGCGATACCTAACCTTTCAAGCCACGATAACTTAAACATTAGAGTAATTATAACCGATAACTCCTAAATGCAAACTTCCCGTATTTATAAACCTAAAAATAATCGTATAAATCCTATTTCGGATTTGCATTCATTAAAATGTGATTAAGATTTTCTATTATTTATATTCACGTCACGATTGTGATTCACATCCGTAAAAACTGTAATAAAATATTTATTATAATCCATAATTTATTAATCGTAAAATTTTGCGAACCGTTGCCGAATTTCGCAAGGATAGTGCCATCTATGATTTTGCGTGTCAACTATCTGGCAAGGTCAACACTCGAATTTTAAACTGTTGAACGATGACTCTTTTATTATTTTATTCGACTATTAATATTCAATTTGAATAACGTTTTATGTTGGTTTTATGTATCAACTCGTTTAATATGAAGAGCTTTGTACTATTTTGAGAGCTAAGAAAGTAGCGCCATCTGTAAGAGGGAGCGAGTACTGTTTGTATGGAAGGGTTGAGATTGCAGCTGAGGGTGCATGCTGCCCTCTGAGATAAAATGGTGTCTTGTGTAAACTATTTGGATATAGTAGAGCTTTTGTTTTGATACCTGAAAATCTAGAACCAAAATAATCCAGACTTTTGTAACACCTACAGATGCAAATATTATTTTGATAACTTAATTCATATTGAAGGTTTCGTTGATTATGGTATATCAACTGTTAAAGTCATAATAGTCATAGTCAGTAATCAGTAAAAAATATCAACATCATCGTCATTTCAGTGACATTGCCTCGTTCAACAATCGTAATACTACGTCACAGTGACGTATGACTCCAAAAAACGACAACATTCCGTCCGTTTTTAGTCAATCGCTTAATCAGAATCTAATACACGTTTACATAACCGAACAAGTTTACGCAAAACTCGAGGAGATCCGTATCTGTTGGGAATCATCGAGCCAACGGCCCGTAGCCCGTAACTAGGTAGGTAGATACCGTAGGGTTGTGTTTGATAACATGAGGTTATGTGTTGACAACTCGAGTGGTGAATGTCATTAGTTTAAAAATGTAGATATGTAGGGTATCGTTCTAGTGGACAGATGAGAGATACTTGAAGACTTGTTTGTTGGTTATCAAGGGAGGTTTTTTGTGATTTTTAACTCAGATATAGTTTAAACTCGTATTTTTAATCTTTTATACCTACAATTTTCAAGTAATGTCAAAAACTAAATGTTTATGCAAGTAGGTATATACGGTGCTTTTAACAAAAAATTTTTTTTTGTCTGTCTGTTTGTTTTGGCTAATCTCCGAAACAGCTGGACCGATTTTCACTGGCAGATAGTTGATGTTAAAAGGAGCATTTACTTTTTATCCCGGTAGCACGTTCCACAGCTAGCATTGAGATAACCAAGCTTCAGTAAATACGAGACGTTACTAAGCCCACACAGAGCAATGAAGTTTAAATTTCCCACCATAGCTTCCGGACGACGTCAAAGTTCGCTGAAATCTGTGCAAACATATATAACGGCAACCCTACAAACGGTATACGAAGCTCATCTACGTAAACGCCAGCCACGTATCGTATATTGTCTAAATAATGAATCCATTCTCACGTTCTTCTCTGATTTACGGCAGCACACAAAACCGCTATAAGACTACATAATGACACCTACCGCAGCCACTTATTTTTGGACCTTATACAATTTTTTTCACACGCGACTCTTTAGAATTTTTATCACGTAAATTTTCCGCTTGAAAGGGAAATCCCTATTGTCATTCTGTACGCATGGCTCGTTTCCTTACGAACACGTGTTTGAATATATTTATATATTGCTTGTATATAGGGAAAGTATTTATTTCTGTCACGCAATTTCTTGAATTTTGAATTTTCATAGTTCGGTGTTCTTTGTTCTTGTGGGAATGATACGAGTCGATACTGAGCCGATTAAAATAGAATTTATTGGACGATGGCACGTTAAAAGGAGTTTGGAAACATTGAATTACTTTTAATGTAACAGCGAGTAGGCAGGAACGAGAAGGCGTGTATAAAGTGATTGTATAAATGGTAGCTGTAGTTTACTTTGTGTTCAAAATGGCCGATATCGTTTAGCTAATGGATGGTATTGGAATTTACTAAAATAGGATTCTAATTTCCGTGTCTACTGCGCGGTCTTTGGTGTTCTGATTTGGAGGAATAAATTGTGGTTTGGTACTTTCGTTACATTGGGCGACCATTCGGGGACCTGTCGACTACTGCACCGTATATACGCATAATATTCTCTTCATCATTCAGACCTATGATATTCGTAAACGGGGTCTTGTGGTTAAGTATTAATAGCCGCACTGTTCAATCGATCAGGATAAGCTACGTTTGCTGCAGCAGGCACGTAGATGGGTGCCCATATAATGACCCCTCCGTGCCTCGGAAAGCAAGTAAAGCCGTTGGTCTCAGCCGTCATTCGTGGATCTTTGACAATCGTTACGGATCGTCAGTACCCCTGAAGGCTGACAACCAGTCTTACCAAGGGGCCTCGTATTATCAAATAACCGGGTTGTGGAGGTCAGATAGACAGTCGCTCCATGTAAAAGACTGGTACTCAGCTGCATCTGGTTAGACTGGAAGCCGACCTCAACATAGTTGGGAAATAGCTAAGCAGATCATGATGACGTGTGTTATTTGTACAATAAAGTATGGCTATAATTAACATTTTCTTTATATTTATTAAGACTACCTTCAAGATCCAAGGCTGTTAATCAAGGACTGCATCCGCTTCTTAATACGGTTAAGTAGAAGAAATTGCGATCAATCCAGCATTCTTGAATACGAATGTAAAGGTCTCGAACCTTAGTGAATAATCCAGATTATATTATACTAGATTAATCTAAAATTTAAATAGATTCATGTCACTAAGAAGGTATTTCTAGTTCTATATCGATGCGGTTGATCTAGGCTTAAACTTGTGACGGGTCTTTGAGCTCCCTAAAATAGGGTTGAGCTACACGGTGACTGCTACATACATGCCGTCTGTTGAGACAGGTCAGCTCAAAGCTGCAATGGCTCTTTCTTCAAAAGGCCTTTCCAAACATTGACCTGCATTGTTAGACTCACATAAAATTCAAATAATATAATGTTTGGACCTTAAAAGAGACCATGACCTCTGAGTTTGTTTCGGCTTTTCTTCTCAGGGAACAGTCAGCTAGGAAATGCCGGCGCCATCTAGTTTTTAAAATATTGACCAACAAAATATTGACGTGTAAAAGGGTCTTTTAAGATCTACTTACATAAATGAACATTTCATTTCGTTTCAACTAATAATCGTGGAATGCAGTTGTAACGGGTTAAATAAACAAATTTTCTGAATTAATTTTAATATTTTACAAATAGTGTGTAAACTATTTAAGTACATTACATGATACGTCATATTGATTTCAATAGTAAACTATTAAAAACATTACAGGCTCAATCAACAAGACTATTAATAAATCATTTGGATTATCATTATTTTTTGAAAAACTGCAAATTAGGTGTTTCACTATCGATATATTAAGGGCGAATAAATAATACTTAGTTGTCTTTGAGTACCTACGTAGTATCGACGTCGGTATCGATACCTTATCGTTGTAAAGAAAATCATTTACGGATTTTATTGTAGCGTTATCGATAGTAGAGTGGCCTCGTGTTTATGGTCTCTTAGGACCAAAAAAAGATAAAATAGAGTCAAGGCTTTTGCCGATGCTCTTCTCTACAAGAATGTCAGAGAAAGAACGTAGGCTAGTAGATTATTTTCTCAGTTATTGTTTTAAAGAATTTTCCACTTTTTACGCAGAACTCTATTGGTACAGATATTGATAAACTATACGAGTTATAGTGACGGCCACTTTTAGGTACGTGTTAAGTAATCACTTTAACCTTGATACCTACTTAAAGTCTTACCTTTAACTATCTAAGAACTTACCTTTTGAAGAAATCGTAAAGTAGGAAACATAACTTTAAAATGTTATAATTAAATATCTGTGTAGAACGAGATAGGTGGGTGTAAACTAAATAAATAATTCAGCATAAATACCCTACATAGGGACAACAGAGTTGCAACCGCTTTGCTGGCCTCGTAAACGGTGTACTTTACAGGGACTTAAGGGCACCTACATTTACATAATACCCTCATATAATTAGGTACCTACTAGCGTCCACATGTGTTACAAAAACATTTTAGGAAATTTTACTTCTACTAGCAACATTTAAGACCAAACTTGCCACATAAAAATGATGGACAGCTTTTTTTCTCCATAAAGTGAAAATTTATCTCTTACGACGTGCTAATAAACAGTCACTGAACTTATCAGCACATATCGTATACAAGGATGACCCAGATTTGTCAAGACAAAACCACCGAAGCGTGACATCAATGAAATTGTCCCAGAAAATATGGTAACAATTCATTTCCGCGTCATGGCCGAACTGTTTCGTCTGGATAAACTTGAGCATTATTGTTCGCGATGTTTTTCCGTCATAGTTGCGATGACTATTAGGATATTCATATGCAGTTCAGACATATAATCAAGATAAAAAATGTTTTATGTGTCGTAAATCTGAATACAATATCGGGTATAAGTTTTTCGAGTTCATTCGGGGTTGACGATAGAGTCGGGGCGCGTCGCCCGCCGGGTCGAAGGCGACTGCGATACGTAATGCAGCCGTGTGTTTGTCACCCCTGTCTGCAGACGAGGGTTGCAGAGGGCGGCGCATTGTTGCAAACACCGTGTGTCCCCAAAGATGGTGCTACTGGTATTTTGCACTAGGCAAGCTAGTTCGTCTTTTGACACACAGATGGTGCTTTTCTACAATTTGGTCCTAGAGCCTTTGGTCTTTTGAGCCCAGCGTTCTGCTAACAAAAATTTGAATTTAATTTAGTTATTAGAACTTTATTCATCACACATTACTATCCTGCTAGCACCACTTGCTATCCTGTAGAAGTAAATACCGTATGAATAATTAAATAAGGGTTATTTATAATTTAATTACTTTCCTAATTTATGTGAATCATTAATTGGTAATTATGTAGTTATGTGGATATGCGCGTATCTTTATTTGTTTATAATTGAGGCTACTGGTATTAAATCTGCATGTATGAACCTTTGATTATGTCATTGGCTATTTATTCACAAAATTAATTTTTTAGAGAAAAAGAGACAATTAAAGGCACTTTAATCAAACCTGTTTAATATTTTTTAACGAGTTTAACTCTTACTAACTTTTTTTGAAAATGTTCCTACTTAATATTATAAATGTGAAAGTTTGTATGTTTTTATGTTTGAATATTTTGATGTTTCGATTACTCAATCACGCAAAAACGGCTCAACGGATTTGAATGAAATTTGGCATACATATAGTTTATAACCTAATTTAACTCGACATTTGGATTCGGATTTTTTTTTATCCCGGTAGTACATTCCCGCGGGATAATTTCCGACCTCCACGCGGGCGAAGCCGCTGGCGAAAGCTAGTACAAAAATATGACGAAAGAAAAAGAACGTAAAGTTCCCTAACAAAACATTAAAATCTAAGTCTAAGTACTTCTCCAACAATCCGACAGAGCTTAAAATATTCACGCTATAAGAAATTCTATTTTTGACAACAACCCATCTTCATAACTACTCCCAAAATAAATTACTCAACCTTGAGAACTCTTAACCGTTCAAACGCAACAGGTAAAATGCACCGTAATATCTGAACTTAAATCACGGTTCGTCAAACAATAGTCGGAATGAAGGATTCCGTTGTTTTGTATTTATTGGCAGGCTAGGTGTTATAACTGTTCCTGTCGGGAAGAAAGGGTTACGTGGAGTAACAATGGCCCCATTGTCGGTGGCCGCCTTACTAGCACGCTTTATTGATGGGCCAGTGGTTAATTGCTGGCTAAAACAAACATATAGCGCGACTGAGCGGATTTGAAACTTGAGGAGAAGGAAATATTTTTAAAGAAAGTGGAAGGAGGACGCGTGGGCTCGCAATAGATGAAAAAAAGTCATATGACATTTTTCAAACAATGGGACAGTAGGCAATTAATTGTATGGTTCCAATGGATTCAAAGTTTGCAAAAAAAATACAGTAAAAAGAAAGTAAGTATCTAATTTGAATGGCCGCTTGTTCTGCAAGTTTCAGCCTTAGATTAAATCTCAGGCTCAGTTAACTTTCTTAAGAAAATTATCAAGATTTACGTACAAAATTTTACGAAGGAGTTAAATAAATAATAGATGCCAAAAATAATGATTCTTAATTATTGAGTTTTCGTCTTTAACAAATAAATACCTACCAATCGTAAATAAATACCTTTTATGGATGGCATAAGTATTAAAGTAAGTATTAAGATAGTAAAAAGAGTAAATGTCAATATTGTAATACAGTTGTCATTGTTATTAGAACTGATGGCGTCATTTATACATTGTCATCTGTGATTATTCATTAATATTCTTGATAGTTATTTTATGTGTTATAAAACTAATAAAATGCTACAAAGCAAGCCGATGTAATAGGTTAATATTGATATTTTATGTTGCGAATAACTTTACGTTTTATTGTATTTTGATAATAAAACGTTAGGGCCAAATGTATACAATAGGGTATTTGCCCATTTAATTAAAACTACTTTAATTTGAAGATTGGGATGGTATATTTAACAGAAAAATAAAAATAAATTTGTTTATATCCATTTTCTCAATTAAAATCGATTAAAATCGAATTTATTTTTCGTCGACCTTTTTATCACGTGACATCCTGACGTCAGCTTTGGGTAAGTGGCACTGGTACAAATACTTAGTTTGGCGCAGTTTTAGAAGAATTTCGTGCACAGAGGCACCGCACACCAGAAATATAATTTACTATCCATTAAAAACCTTGTTAAATAAACTCGACATTCACTTGTTTACTTACTAACTACTTTAGTTTACACAGAGTTCACGTCACGTGTGGTCACGTGATAAAAAGTCATCGTAAGGAGCATTTTGGAGGTAAAAATTTGATTGAAATCGTTTTTAATTGAGAAAATGGATATAAATCAATTTTATTTTATTTTACTGTTACATGTTTCGTCCCAGTCTTCAAATTAGAATAATTTTAAATAAATTGGAAAATACCCTATTCCACGATTTTCTTACCGGCACTATAGTTTTTATTATTAGAAATACATTTTATATGGCTGCATTTCCATTAACTTCTACTATTTTTAAATGTATAAAGACACTTTTGCTCAAAACCACTTGGTATGTTTTAAAGTTTTCTTTGAGTACTCCTACTAAATGTTGGTTACTAAGCATCAGTTACATTTAAGCTATGAATGACTTGCTCTTATAGGTAACTAACACTATGACTGATGTAAATAATTAAACATTTATAAAATAATGTAATTCGAGAAACAGATTTAAAGCCAAATGGCCAATCTGCAAAAAGGTCTGAATAGTAAATTTTACCTACTATTAAATTCAGCTTTTCATAAATGCTAACATTTGAAGCAAGTATCAAAATTACACAACGTAGTATCTACCAATACATCAGTTTAGTTGTACAATGCAGGAAAATTGCACAACGTAGAACCATAAAACCATCACGCTATTACCCAACCCTTTGAGGTGTAATAAATATTTCTGTCAATTGCTTTCTATGTTTTAGAAAATCCATCTTATTCCCAACCCTGTTTACTTGTAATAAGGTTCAATATAAGTGACGTTGTCGCATTTTCAGGCTAGAGCATTGTAAAAACATAACTGTGAAGGTAATTACTAGACAAAGGTGTGGTAAAAGTAATAATCACAGGCATTAGAGGGTTGGGAAAGGTGAATCTCTGCAGTGCAAGTTTAGTCGCAAAGCATTTTACTCGCAGTATTTGTAAAAATAAAGGTGGGATCGTGTTTTTAATCAAATATCTGTGCTAGTACTTGTAAACATAGTGTAAATTATGCTAGATGGGTGATAGCCAAGTAATTTCAGTGCAGTGTGTGAATACATAAGTATATAATAAATTGGTAATTTAAAGGTAACAGGTAGGCGAAAATATTAGTGAAATGGCTTATGTATGATCTATAAAGCGTTGAAATATTTATAATTTAGTAGACAAAATAATAAAATATGTTACTAGGTACCTACTTATCATCATTCAATGCTGTAACTATTCATAACAATAATTATGTCAGTAGCATTTTCCAAAAAAAAAAAAACTAGTATTTGTTTATAAAATTGATCAAGTGGCTCCGTGGCTATGCCATCTTCAAAAAAGTTTAAAACTTTGCTTTTTCTATATTTATTCTCGTTGACTACAAACTGTTCTTTTTTTAACTCTCCCATGTTTAAATTAGGTTTATGATTCATCGATATCTTGGCAACATAATTCTATATAACCCGTGTCTTAAGGCGCCATCACAATGTCACGACTTCCCATCGCCGCATCTATTCGTTGATGCGTTAGAAAGTAATAGTAATCAACTTTATAGCCATCAGAACAACCGATACATCTCAAATTGAACCACTTTCCTCACCTCAGCCTATATCAATTCTGTATGGCGCTTAGATACCAATAAAAGCATTTTCTGAGGTTGCAACGCACTAAACTGTCCCATAAAACGTTTTATTGCCCATACATACACACATTAAACAGATATATGTATTTCAATAAATCACTACTAATGTACACTTTAAACAAACGCGGCAAGGGTTTTGCTGAGTAAATAATTTTATGACATATAACAACCTTGAAATTGTTACACGTAAACTTTATAGCGACAATGAATCAAAACATGGCAAGTGATTTAGGTTTCCTTTATTGTTTAAATCATCTTTACATTGTTGCTTATCAAATCAGAGCAATAAATCGTCCTGTAACGATTGAGTGATTTGTGAATCAACATAGCGTCTACTGCTAAGCAGATATAAATGTAAAAGAGCGCTAACTCCCGTAATTACGTCATTTTGTAAAACATTCCTAAAAATAACGCGCGTTTACGGGAAACGATTACAAATAAGATCATCGATAACATTCTTTTAAGTATTTTTCACGTAATAACGTTTTATAAATGTGTATTAAATGTAGATACTATCTAGTAACAGATTTAAATTAATTCGATGTAAAAAAATAATAACAGTATTTAATAGTGTTCTTGAATTGCCGATCGGGCAGTGAGAACCAGGACGTAGCAAAATTATTGGCAACAGCGCTCCGTCTGACGTAATTGGTGCGAAAAATAACTTAAAAGTGATTTAATTTTAGACTTGCGATGACCTATAAGTTCTTTCAATCCTTCCAAGTAAAACATTACATAAAGACGTTGAAATACAACTATATGACAAGAAAATGTTTCCAAAATTATAATAAAGATGACGAGAGATAAAAAGTGACAGTAGTGGTTTATGATGATAAATAGTATTTTGATGCCATTTATTTTAATTATCACGCAATTATTTACAAGCTCGAAACATGATTTAATATTAGACGCATGTAAATAATTAGCTTGATAATGTGCGTCTGACCAACCACAACATACGAAATTGATACAGGAAGGTATATTTAACTGGTTGATTGATTTGTGGCTATAATAAATGATGCTTTAGCGCCATTCTCGACTATCAGACTGGCAGAGGTCGCTACGTAACCTCTACTTGGCAACCAACTCTTACTTAATAAATAGGTAGGTACCTATAGGTACGTAGCTAAATTTTCTCGTTACTAGTTTTCCCATTCTCTCGGCGAGGGTAGGTGATGGTGGAAACCAATTTAAACTTGGCGACCGACTGGTTAAAAAGCAAAAGTTCCTTTTGAACTTTACCCGTCGTGCCGCAGGCGAGCCCTTTATTTTTACTTATTTTACAGCTCCGGCTCTTTACGACCGTCCGCCATCATGCGAAACGCTCAGTACTGTTGGCAATCATATTTGGTTAGGTTAGACAATTTTTTCTGTTGCGTTTGCCATTATGTAAAGTGAAATTTGATGAGCAGAAATGGCTGTTAGACAGATTTTTTGCTACGGTCATAGGTTTTAATTGGTCAATTTTATGAATTATACATAGTTATGTACTTAAAAACTCATAAAAGCAGCCCCTTAATAGTAATTGAACGATGTTTCTAATATTGTAATGAGCTTTTAACGCGGAAAAAAAAATTCCAGGCGCAATAGCTCCCAAGAATAAAGTGGCAATGAAAAATATTATTGCTCTATAATTACATTAAAAAGCGTGTATGCTGACATTCATTAAGTATGTAGAATTATTAATTATACAAAGTGTGAGGTTAGCGAACTCATAAACAAAAGTTTAATATGTAACAGTAATTGTGTCATGCGGCCGACTATAGTTTACGCACGTTTTGCAAACTACGTTTATGGTTAACTATGTTTATTTTGTATTTTCACCGTCTATCTCATTATCATTATACACCGTGACATTTTAGTCGTCTTGCAACGGCAGCCCACTTCATGTATCCAATGACTACTAATCATTTATTTAAAAAAATGAAATTTTTTAACATACATATGTATAATTAATAAAATGAAAATATCATTCGCTAAGACGCATGACGCAGTTTAAAACACCCTGTTATGGAGATTGAATTAATGATGGAATGTAATGGTAGGTAGGTAGATATCGTCTACCGTTTGATACATAAACATTATTAACAGGGAGGGTGTTTCATAATTCTAAAGCAATATTTATTTTTCTTTGTACCTATTATCTTAATTAATTGTAACAATATTTTAATCGCGCCTAGAGGTCGTTTATGACGGATACTTTGAGTGGACCACCTTTGTAAGACGACTAAAATGTCACGGTGTATAGTAAAGAATCGTAAGACTCTATTTAATACAGCATTACCAGCATTAATTTAATACAGCATTAACGAGTTATTGTAGTTCCTATGTAAACAGAGACAAGTATATATATATAATTTGGTTGTCTCTAAATAGAGGTAACACAAATGAGAATGCGATATAAAAGACTACGTAAGCATCTAATTATTAGAAAGAGGCGGAGGATATAAGGTTGGTCATTAATTATTCCTAGTTATTACATTCGCACTGGTTTCCTTAATTAAGTATGTTGGTATGCTACATCCCTCGTTAAATGAAACGTGTTTGCGCAGATATCTTATTCACAGGAAAATAATCTTTTGTTTCCTGAACTAAATGTAGATGTAAGTCGGTACTGATACTTCGGTAAACCAGGTACCCTACGTGAGATTGTCAGTAATATAGCTGCAGTCAGGCTTGGCTCGCTTTCCTTGAGGAGCTGTTGTGCATAGAATAACCAGCCCGTATTACCTAAGTTGGTACTAAGACGAGTAAAGTTTATAAAGGGTTTTTATCATCATCTACTGGTTTCAGTCAACCTGGATGCAGCTGAATACCAGTATTTTACATGGAGCGACTGCCTATCTGATCTCCGCAACCCAATTACTGGGTAATACGATACCCCTTGGTAAGACTGTTCTGCTAGGTTTTTCTCTTCGTGAATGAACTCGTCCCGGGAAATCTAACCAGTATCTTTTTTATCTGCTATCATGCAGCATGGTAGTATTGGATGCTAGTATAAAGAAAGTCATGATAGTTTTCAACCTCAAACCGTAGGACTCAACCTTAAGCTATGAAGTTGTCAGAGGTAAAGGCTACTGGGGTGACCAGTCAGTTCCGGCGTTCCGCATTAACTGTGGTAAGGTCAGGTGCAGAACCAACGGCTTAACACACTTTCCGAGGTCTGGTCCCTCTCCGGTCGTATCGGATTGAGTGCCGTTTCATCGGACTGAGAGTGAGGGAAGAGAGAGTGCATTTGTGTCATCGTCATCAACATAATTTCAGCCGATAGACGTCCAATGCTGGACACAAGCCTCCCCAAAAAAAAATTGGGGGGTTGCCATAATCGCCATTCTTGGCAGGCAGGGTTGGCGATCGCAATGCATTAATGAATAGAGAACGCTGCTACCCATTCTATAGTAATTTGTGTATGCGCACACAATTGTCAAGGATATACATATAACGTAGTAATAGCGGGTAAAAAAGTAGATATATATCAGGAGGAACCCTCGGTTCTCCTAGAAATGGTTTCCACCAGACAGGCCGGGCTAGAAACAAAAGGCGACCAAGTAAAAAATTAAAATTCAACTTAAGTATTCGCCATCCACGCTAAGGACAAGAAATACATAGAATAGCAACGTGATTAAAGAAAATTAGGAAAGTTTATAATTAGGACACACCATTGTATAGAAGCCATGGGCTACCGAATAATGTTAATAAGCAAGTTTAGACGCGGCCCGCGCTTCCCAAGAGCAATTATTACTTTACGGACCCCAAATTAATGAAAGCAACAACTTTCAACACATTTTGCTCGAGTTACAATGGGTTCTGTACTATTAAGGTATTTAGGAGTTGTTTTTGGAGCGTGTGAAGCCCATCCTAGGTAGAAGACCTGCACCCTAATTGCGTAACTCACGATTAATCATAATCTGTTTGTCTGACCCTGGACCCTGGACCTGGAATTAAAAACCGTTAAAAAGGCCTGGTGTTTACTACCTCTTGCTTGTCAGACCTCGTCTCCATAATAACAGCTTAAGTAGTTGAGAAAGCCTCAATACAATTAAGCTTCATCATAATATCATCGGTTCTGTGCTTCTTTTATCCAGCGGCTTGCTGCGGCGTTCACCACGTCATCCTCCGCCTCCCAACGCTACGTCTTCTATCCGCTGGATGCGAGAAGCACAGGACCAGTCGAAGTGGCAGTGCTTGGGGGAGGCCTATGTCCAGCAGTGGACGTCTTTCGGCTGAAATGACGATGATGAGGATGATGATGATACTGTCTGCCAAGAGTTGATTTTTAATGCCATTCACCTCAACAATTTTTAAGGCTTGAATTCTGTCGTCGATTTTCAGGCCAAGCACGATAATTTGGGACTGTATTTCCTCGGAAGAATACAATATTGTTTTTAATGAGACGGTCATTAAAAACAAAAATCACAAAAATAATCACTTTTGTAACGATTTTTGATAAAATATACCTCAGATAAGGTAAATACACAGTTGTTAGAATCAGAGAGTTTCAGAAACTTAATATTACTATCCGTAACACGTGCGGATTACTTTCTTTGTTATTAGGGAAGTCGGTAAACTTGTATAGGTTTGTGTTTCAATATCATGTAAATGTATCTTGCGACATGGAAACTTGCTCTACTTAGAATGTTGGCATTTACGTACTAAGTATGCATATTAGTAGGTATATTGTTTAAACTGACATTGGTTTTTAAATTGAACTGTAATCTACAGCCATTAAGACCTTTAAATTATCATTATACCTTTGGGAAAAGCTATTGGCAAGGTGAACTTTATCCTTTGTCTAAAAATTACCTATAGGTATATAGACGTTTACCTACCTGCCTTGTTTTAAGTGTACAGCACGATACCTAAATACATAGGTACATACATTTTCTCTTTCCCAAATAAACACAGACAGAAAACTTTAAACGTAATCCATAAAAATATAAGTTATCGATACTTCCAACCTAAATAATATAATCCGCCTTAAGTTTGCCCCTACGAACCCTCCCACCCTACAGTACATAGGTACAAAGATACAACTTCTAGACACGATAAGCTTCCATCTTTCAATTACACTAAATGTAATTATGTGCCGCGTTAGACGACTGACTTCGACACTATTAAATTGCTAAACTTTGGACGTTTACGGGATCGAAGACATTTTTGTAAGTCGGATCCAGCACGAACTAGGATCGTGGAATGCCCGCTTTAGATTGGAATGTTAATTATAAAGTGGGATATTGTTTTGTTGCTTTTTCTAGACTTTTTGGGCCTTCAAATGTTGTATCTTTTTCCAGCTTTTTGGTACGCATTCTTCGTCTCTGAAATGTCTGTCCCAATCCAAATGCCTTGAAATATTCTCAAGATTTCTTCACAATTTCGTTAAGAAATTAATTTACTTGCATAGTAAGATTTATTAGTGTTTATCATTAATTAATTCTATCGGGCCATTCGATGTTTAATTTGTCTAAACATTAGAGGAAACATTATATTTGGCACGTAAAATTTTTATAGACGTATAAAGTGTATCAAAGTCAATAAACTCATCCATTATCAGTCTTCATTATAATTAATCGAACAGGTTTCTGATTTAAATGAAAAGTAATCAAATTGCGTGTTGAGACATCCAACTTGCATGTGAAATGATATTAAATTAAGACACTGTCAGTTTAGTTAGTAGATAGATAGATCTCATACATGATATTCATGTTTTTAATCAATGATCGTTTTTAGGAAATCAACGCTATGATAACTATATAAGTGAAAATTCAGGAGATCATAGATTGACGTCAAACCACCAAACGCTCATTACGCGCACCACACGCCGCGATTGCGGCGGTAAGTCCCCTCTTTGAGGAGTGGTTTGAGAGGCGGCATGGCGCCCTCACCTTCCGCCTGACACAGGTCCTCACCGGACATGGCTGTTTCGGGAGGTTCCTGTTTCGGATAGGGCGGGAGGAAACGCCCGGGTGTTTCCATTGCGAAGATCGCCCAGAGGACACGGTGGAGCATACGGTGGAGGTCTGCCCAGCTTGGGCGGAGCAACGCCGTGTCCTCGTGGAGGTGATCGGCGGCGGCGATCTCTCGCGTCCGACCCTGGTCCAGGCCATGGTACGGAGCGAGAGGGCATGGCTGGCAGTCGCCTCCTTCAGCGAAGCAGTTATGCTCGCAAAGAGGGAGGCGGCGCACGTGAGGGAGATGCAGTACATGCGCCCTCACAGCCGTGGCCTTCGCAGGAGACGCCCTGGGCGTCGGGAATCCCAGGCTGATTCCCGGCCACCGTAGGCACGGGCTTGCGGACGGCGAGTAATGGGTACCTCGCTGTCCGGTAAGGACCAAGCCCGGGTCGACGGCGCGTTGTGTTCCACGCGCGCCTCAAAGAGATGTCAGCAGCAACAGAGGGGCCCGCAAGGGCCGATGCCTGCCGGGGGTGCGGGTTGTTCGAAAGAGATACCGCCGCCCCTGGCACACAGGCAACTGAGGGAACACGGGTGGGTTTTAGTCAGTAAAAGTCTGACACGCCCTCCCGCTCTACCCAGAGCGGGAGAAGTTATTTGATGATTTCCCACCCAGAAAAAAAAAAAAAAAAAAAACCAAACGCTCATAGGTACATGATTTCTCCACAAATATTTGTCGAATAGAAATATATAATGTGGAGAAAACTATCACCAACACATGAATATGTAAACGTTTAGTTACCCACTAAAATGGCGTTTGTTACGTCATTTTAGTGGCTACCTATAGGTTTACTGGCATACTTAAAACGAGCTTAAGTATTATCATTCGTTTCATAATTTTATATCACTCAGCAAAAGGGATAAAGTACAAGGATAAGTAAATAAAAACGTACGTTGACAACAGCCAATGTCATCTGTAGAAGCCAGAAAGTAATAAAAATATGATTAAGCAATTTTTTCATGCAATTTATTGCTTAATTACGTGTGTAATCCACATAAAAAGCGGTGTCTATAAGCTAAAAAACGTGCGTACGAGCTCAAGGTTTAATTAAGGTAGGTTATCAATACCTATGAGTTTATGTAACGTGAAAATGTGGGGTTTATTCGGGTAGTCATGGCGTCTGCCATATATGATTCAGTATTAGGTACAGTAGACATGTTGATGACCTCTGGCGGCCGTCGTTAGGGACTAAATAGATTCCTTTATGGCAATAGCTGATCAATTTTCCGCACTATTAATAGAGTAGTTAATTACGATACGTCTGGCTTTCTTTGGTGAAAACTGTTTATGATAATGTTCGTGGATTAAGTAGGTAAGAGTTTATTTATTACGGTGAATACGCATATTTTGCTAGGGCGTGTGCTAAATACTGAAACAACTAAATAAAAAGTATAATAACAATAGTGCTATTATAGAGCATTTATAAAAGTCACGCAACATAAATGAATTCTCAACATTATAATAGAACCATTTACCTACATGAAAACTGTCAGTTATGAGTTGTTCTTCACACCTAACTATGTCGTTTGTATCAATTGATTTCTATTATGGACGATCGTCGATTTGTTGAGCCCATTCCTTTATAAGTAACAATCCGTTCTGATCGATACGTGCTTCGGAAGGTCTTTTTAACCGTTTGATTGTTGAGTCGAAGTGAATTCTTTACAATTGAGAAATTATTCATAAAGAAAGTAGCTTGAAGCTCAGATTATATCAAGTGCCGATTATATGTTTTTTGATGATTATATATGAAATATAAACCACCTTTTAAACCTCATCAAATCATTTTAAATTAACAGGTAGATTTTTTAGAGGACAATTTTTTTCGACTTTTTCCGTTATCACAAAACTACTAATGTAACAACTACATTACAATAAAACACACTTACTAACTAGTTCGGTGAATGCCTACGTTATTATCAAAACAGTTTAATTATAGCCTCACACAATAGTTAGGAGTGAACACACATAAGGCGACTCACCCCTAATTTAACTTCGACTAAGTTTGGAACTGCTTGGCGCCATGTTGTTCTGACAGCATTTAAAATATGCTCACGATAACTAGTAGGGATGGGGTCATTGTAAAAGTAATAACTAATAGAATCGATTTTAGAAGGAACTTTGTAAGTAGTAATTCGCATCGACTTACATGGGTCGAATAATTCAACTTTTCATTGTAATAAAACAGTAACGAAAAAATAGTAAAGACATATTCATTTTTTATACCCAATTGATCACGCTCTAACGACTGCACCCATTTATGTAATTATATATTACATATCAAATAAGTTTAAAAAGTTGAGTTTCTTGATTTTATTCGACAAAATTGAACCAAGCAACTAAACTATTCTGACACTGCCTAATGTCTTAAGTTTTCATTTAAAAATATATTTAAACACAAGATTACAAAGATAAAAATAATGGTTGTATGTTTGACTTTTAGTCTTAATTTTTTTATTCTAACTATTCCAAAATTAATCGATAGAATTAGCTTATCTCCTCGTATCACAAAAATTAAGTTGTTTAAAAACACGAATAAAATTATATTCAGCTGCCTACGATGATGACTGTCATATCAATAAATATGACGATTTCCATCTGAATTTGATATTTGATACTGTAAGCATGCCATTTATTGCTAATTCATAGTGTTAGCGTGATTTTAATTATTTAAACGATACGTGTTTTTAAGCTTAATTATTCAGGTTATAGTGTATCTGTCGATATTCGAACCTAATTTATAAACACAACATAACATCACGCCTTGTTTCCCCGAAGTGTTGGGAAGAAGTGTAATTATAGTGCACTCACATTTCGCCAGTGATGTTTAATTTATGTACTGTTTGCAGCGAAGTAAAATATTTCAAACAATTTTTACCTAATAAAAGAATCGCTTTAAAATATTCACTTTCCGCCTGACGCAGGTGCTCACCGGACACGGTTGTTTCGGGATGTTTCTGTTTCAGATAAGGCGGTAGGAAACGCCCGGGTGTTTCCACTGCGTAGATCGCCCTAAAAACACGGTGGAGCATACGGTGGAGGTCTGCCCAGCTTGGGCGGAGCACTTCCGTATCCTCGTGGATGCGATCGGCAGCGGCAAACTCTCGCGTCCGGCCCTGGTCCAGGCCATGGTACGGAGCGAGAGTGCATGGGTAGCCATCACCTCATTCTGCGAAGCAGTAATGCTCGCGAAGAAGGAGGTGGCGCACGTGAGGGAGAGACAGTATATGTGCCCTCACGGCCCTAGGCACCGCAAGACACGCCCTGGGCGTCGGGAAACCCAGGCTGATTTCCGGCCACCGTAGGCGCGGGCTTGCAGATGGTGAGTAATGGGTAACTCGCTGTCCGGTAAGGGCCAAGCCCGCGTCGACGGCGCGTTGTGCTCCATGAGCGCCTTAAAGAGATGTCAGCATCAACTGGTGCGGTCCACAAGTGCCGATGCCTGCAAGGGGTGCGGTTTGTTCGAAAGAGATACCGTGGCTCCTAGCACACAGGCAACTGAAAGAACACGGGTGGGTTTTAGTCAGTAAAAGTCTGACATGCCCTCCTGCTCCACCCAGAGTGGGAGAAGTTATTTGATAATTTCCTGCACACACAAAAAAAGGCCTACAGCTGGTCAATAAAAAAAATATACAAAACACATTTTTTATGTCATTCAACCATTATATTTATGTATGAATAAAAAGTGAAGTGTGAAAATAATACCACCTCAAATGTGAACCTGTCATGTCCAACCGTACACCTGTCACCTTTGGGGCTTCGGTTCACGACCGATTTTTCTTCATGTTTCCGTTCGATTGTATCGACGGCACTTAGGTAAGCTTTATAATTTTACGATAACTTTGAATCGAAGACTTTATTTAAAATGAAGCAACAGTCTCTTCTAATCTTATTGAGACACATAGATCTGAAGGCCAATTCTCGTAATTTAAGCCGTCCAAAATCTAGTCGCAGTCTCATCTCGCCGACTATCAAATGTCAAAAACTTGTCAAACTTTAGGTATTTTTGACGGATTAAGACTGAGATCAGACTGCGAACCTTCTTAAAATTACGAGAATTGCTCCTCAGTTTTTCTGGTCGAGCCAACATCGAAAATTTTTAACAAAATCCAAGCATTATTTCTGATTTGAAAGTATGATGTCCTGTTCAAATAATAAATATTTACTACACCTATTACAAAAGCCTTCACATTTAATGGTTGTTTATGAAAATTAATTACTCGGAGTAATGACTGGTATGAGCAACATTATTATTAAATGTTACGATGTTGTGGGCTCGTGCGTTTCAAACTCAATCTTGGTTTTAGCACGGGCTATTTAAAGTTACGGTTTAGTGATTCTAACAATAGACTAGAGACTTAGGTTATGGGTGGGGCACACTTAGGGCTCATAACATAATTATGCCGTGCCTCGTGCTTTCGCACGTGACGCCGTTGTACTCAGCTGTCATTAGTGGATCTTTAACAGTCGTTACGGGTCATCAGAAGACCGAAAGTCTGACAACCAGTCTTACCAAGGAATATCGTCTTAGCCAGTAAATGGGTTATGGAGGTCAGATAGGCAGTGGTTCCATATAATATACTGGTATTCAGTTGCTCTGCATAGACTGGAAGCCGACTCTAACATAATTTGGAAAAGGCTTGGCAGATGATGATGGTGATATATCTATTAATTAGCCTGCTTATTTGTTTTGGCATGACTATTCCTTGACTCCTGTGTTGTGTTCGTCGTTTCTTCTCAGGCATATTGGAAATGTCGACACTATCGAGGCTTTAATTATTAAAACATGACGTGTAATAGGTAGTGATTTCGATAGGTATTATTAATGTTCATATTTGCCAAACTAAAATAATTTCATTTCATATGGGTAGCAGAGACATTGACGCGCAGACTGTAACCATGGATTCAGTACCTGTACTGAATACGACTCTGAAGCCCCTGCATTAAAATGTTCCGTATGTTACTTATTGAAAATGAAATTAGCTGTTTTATACATTTTGACCGCGTAGGCCCTTTTCCATGAACCAGCAGATTATTCCTGATAACTGACGTTGAATTCCGACGCTAGCGGTCGCGGTCTAAAATCATGGCCTGAATTAAAGTTTACTTATAGTTTACGCGTCGATGTCACTGGCAGTCTCTTTATTCCAAAAAATCGCTAATGATACATAATGTACATATAATTTACTAGGTAAAGTAGGCTACAATACAGTGGCAAGTAAACCAGTATCGGTTGGGCTGGTATTCTATTGAAACATCGTACTATGCTAGGCCAGCCCAAGTTCAAAGTGTTACCACAGATGTACCAGTACACGTATTCGATATCCAAGAATACCTAACTACATATTTAGTAGTTATATAAACCTTTCTGTAAAATTACACTGTATAATATTTGAGACCCAATACTCTAAAGCTTTAGTCTTCAAAACACTTTGTTTCAATTACACTTGAAACTGATTTCATTACAAAAGAAATGTACCAATACATGACATACATTAATGTAACTATATGAATCCTAAAGATTAAAGTTGGTACAATTTATAGAGAATATGGAAATTTGGAGGGTAATACTCATGCAAATGCTTCTGTTCTCAGAGTTTATCAGTCTTTTTATTACTCTAGTAAAGTATGAATGAATGAATAACTAAGAATTTGGAGGAAAAACAAATAAAAATCTGTAACAGACTACATTAAAGCTTACCATACACCTTCCAATTTATTGTTACGATTTCGTGACTTTTTGTCAGAAAAAATTGCTCAGTGTAACGATATTTTCTATGTTAGCAACTTAGGTCGTCCGATTCTTAAGCGATATTGTAAGCAATAAATTGAAAGGTGAATGGCTGAAAATGCCTTCTCGTTCCTTGTGATAAGACCAATGGTTCCGTGAAATTTCCTCGGTCAGTATAATTTTAGCTAGCGCAAAGGTTTCTTGAACATGTGTAGGTATAAACCAAAAACCCACTTACTTGGTAATGACCGCTCCTTTTAATAGTTTCCTTAATGGAATTCGTGAACCTTTTTCTCTGGAAGTAATTTTGCTATGTGGCCATGATTTTTCTCAGATCTTATGTGACTTGAAATTTTTTACAGGTAGTTTCTAAGAATGTCAAGACATGGTAGTCCAGACGGGTTTTACTACGCAAATGATTTAAATGAACTAAAATTTAATTTCCAACACGTACACAGCACACTGGTTGTTTAAGGACTGGTAGGTAACGAATATTGTCTAATAAAAAAATATGTTATTGTCTCCAAAGATTTGTATGTCGCTTGTTAAATTTACGACGCAATAAGGAAGTGTCGATTCTAGTCATATTTTGACGAAAGGGTTGAATGGCATATTGTGTGTTTTTGTTGCTTTTTTACTTTTGTCTACTCTTTTAACGTTTACGTCCGTGTCTTATTGTTATGTGACCATTGTTTCTGTTTTAGAAGTTTTATTATTTGTTTTTATAATTCTGAAGTACTTTTTGTGTTGTGTCCTGTGTTTGAAAGACGAAATGTGTTTTGGAATGCTTCGTTTTATACGAATTTTATTTTCAGTTAGAGATGGGATTTAAAAGGACAATTCTGTTAACAGGTAACTTGTTCCTAGGCTCTGAAATTACCTGTTACTTTTAACAGGGAAATTTCCTTCTTAAGGTAACTGATTAGACAGAATAATTCATACATACTTCGGAAGTTATTAGTTACCTAACTTTTAATGCAGTAGGAAAATAAATTTAAAACAAATATGGAAGGATTCTTATTTTATTCAATAGTATTACTATTATCGAAAACAATACACACAAGCGTGCCATCGGGATAAAGTTCTTATTTCAAACAGGCTTAAATTGCTAATTCTTTGTCGCATACATTCATTTATCGCCACTACTGAGCGACCTTCCCAAATAAATACCGAGGAATTCCCAGTCATCGACAAAATAACTGATAAATGAACGATGAACGAACGAACGTCATGGCATGGTAAACGGCGAAATGGTAACAGAGAACTGTGAATTCAGTTCCTAAGTTATCTGTTCTAAGCTGCAGTTACTAGGTATTTGTTAACAGTTAAGGGATTCCTAGCACATCTCTATTTTCAGTCGGCTTTATCTATTTAAATATGTTTGCTGTGGGGTCTTTTGCTAATCGTAGGCTACCTCCAAGTAAAGTAAATTACCCATAACATATCGTGGAGGTCAATTTTCACTGTTGTTTGCCGAAATTAAGATACTACCAATGTGCAAAATACCAGAAAATCTCAGTTGATAACCAATACCTACCGCAAATTAGGCAGACGCCAACAGAGAGGCATTTGTCAAAAGACCAAGAAATAATTAGTCCGCACACTTCTAGAACTATTTTCAAATTATAGTCGGGTACCAAATTGACCAAGGTTAATTTCCCACGCACGAACACTTTCAGCTAAATTGGATGTTTAATGGAGTTTGTAGATAACGGCTCAATTTTCATACATAGCCCTTTTCTTGTGACAACTATGGCATCCAAAAATACAGATCTCTTTACAAAGTCGCCTTGTAGGTATGTTAACCTAATTTTTGGGTTCGTAGTTTCATACTCCAGGACAAAGGGAAGTCAATTCTGTCTCGTATTCTAGGACAACGTTTGGAAAGAAAATCTTTTTATATAGCCTGAGAAATCGTTTCCGATAAAAATGGCGGCAGGATCGCCCGTAGTAGACAAAAGGTACATCTCTATTTACTTCTAACGGTATTATGTACAATTATGTAATAACTAGACGCATAACATAAAATGTATTCTGTTATGAAGGAACAGCTATCTAGATAGAAAGGAAGAAAGAAGACAGAAATGTTAAATGATATATTATTTTCTATAGGCGACTCGCAAGAAGTTAATTTAAATTTATTTGTGGACATGAATCGACAACTCCAGAAATACATAACGGCAATTACGATCACCAATTGCCTTATGGAAATTGGCACGTGTTGAATTTTATGCACTTTATCGCCGCATCCTTTTCCTCATTACTTTATTGCATAAAATTCAAAACGTGCCAATTACCTAATAAGTATTTCTGGAGTTGACGATTCGCCCACAAATAACTTAACTTCGTGCGAGTTGCCTACACAAAGTAATATATCATTTATAACTGTAGATTCACCTGATTCCTGCTAACTAACTAACTATCGATTTCCGTTTTTACCTATCTGACACTTAAAACGACAGTAACTAAATTCAGCATCTCAAAATAAAAAAATGATGTTTCACAAATAAATTAATTTAACATCGTGTCTAGCAAACAAGTTGCAGCTGGATTCTCTATTGATTCCTTTGTCAAGCCAATCAAATCTCTATCTATAGGTAAGTAATCAAATCTGCTCAAAAAAAACCTGAACAAATACATCTTCAAACCGAACTACAAACAAGAACCTTGTCTCCAATCAGACACAATACCCAACTACGTACCTATAACTATGCAGATAGTGATTACCAACGCGGACAGACCCACGTTCATTGGTAAGGGACATCAGTGCATCCGCATTGCACGTCCAGGTCCATACAACGCAACTAATATACCGCATTCAGGCCATACATCAGTCCATTACGGGTGATTGTGCACGTTGCCTGCATTGATTAAGAAGGCCTTACATTGTTGTATGATAAATTGAACTTAGTTCAGCGGGAATCTGCCGTCTAGATTGGTTTTGATATGCGGTAGGGAAGTTCGTGGTTTGAGACTGTAGATAGGTAGGTAACTAGTTTTGTTGGCAATGTTCTGAGAACTTGCATGCACCTATTCCAATTCATAGCTTGAGGACGAGGGTTTGTCGGTTGGTTTCGGTAAATGAGCGAATTACACGTGTTCAGCATATTAAAACCGAGTTCAAGATCTGTCAGCGTCAAAATTGTCATGCAATATTGACACTGACAGCTCTTGAACGCGGTTTAAAAGTGCCGATCTCGTTCCATTTCTTTGGTGAAATCTGCACTTAAAAAGTACAAAGATGTTTCACAAATAAATTAATGAACATGGCTATAACAGTAATTAAATTATAAAAACATCGTGTCTAGCAAACAACTTGCAGTTCGATTCCCTATTGATTAATTTATCAAGCTAATCAAATCTATATCTATAGGTAAGTAATCAAATCTACTCGTAACTTACAGATACAATAATAGTAGTATCGTTACTTACTTGTGCACTTAACGTAAGTATCTAATATTACATATAATTTGCATCATACTTGAAACACTTGAAATGGCTTATTTTATTGTAACTGATAATTTTCTGACAGATTCATACATTTCTTGGGCTATACAATATTATCTTTAGATAGGAATTCAATAGACAAATAAACAATGTCAATCAAACTAGATATTAAACCATAAATAAAGAAAATCATTTTTCAAACTACACCAACACTTTTCCCAATGAAAAAAATAACAGAACTAGAACAACCTACCCATTACATCGAATAGTATACGATCTACAATCCCAATGGTCCCAAAGCGAACGGCATAAAAACTATTTGTTTGTTACATACCACTGTATTTACTTCGTGAAACAATAACAAAGCAATAACTCCATCCCGAGCCATTATGTATGTTTCTAAAATGTAAAGTGGTATATAAATAAATCTATCAGTGCTCCACAAAGATCCATCAAGTGGACATTTGATGGCTTAAGAACACCTGTGGCATTACATATAAAGGTAGTTTACATTAGTATATGCGATTATATTCAGTACTATAATTATATTGTGTACTTAATCTGATTGTAGAGACTCCGTGGTTTCTTACGTTCCCGGATCGAACCAAATAATTGGGACGTATTTTACGCTGACTTTAATTTTCAACCATTATAATTACTGATATCTTTTTCACGTAAATTATCTCAGCCAGCTACTTTGCGGAATCGAAATTATTTTTTGTTATATTTTACATTTATAATAACTACTAAGTGGGAATGCCAATAATTAGCATATCAATTAAGACTAACTGCCTTTATGAGTTTTGTGATATGAAGCATTTTGTTTTTTGCTTTGGTACCTCGATTAAGCTGATTTCCTTGAAATACGTACTTCACCTTCTTTTTAAAATGTTAATGTAGTACTGGGTTGGTTTTTCAAGTCATTATGGTGACGTATCTTATTTCCACATAGAATTCACCTATTTTTAATGGCTATCCTAAACCTTCCTATAATTGTGTTTAATAAATAATATTTTTTATTATTAACATACACGTATTCACGATTTCATTACATTCTAGTGCACTTGCATCTGATAAAGTCACCTACCTACTAACTGACTAACAATCAACTACTTCTGTCTTTGTCAGATTAATTTCACTGAAGTAAAGCCCAGTAGCCTACAGTATGTCTGCAGGTTGAAAAAACTCGATGGACTAAAAAAGTTACTGAATGGTTAGCAACAGACCAAAGCAGAAGTAGAGGTCGGCCAAGGGAAAGTGGGAAGACATATTTTGGGAGAAGGGTGGATCAGGATGGATGGCTAACCTAGGGACAGGAATCAGTGACAGAAAATGGGCGAGGCCTACGCCAACCCATTATATAGTATCATATAGGTAGATGTAAAAACTGTAAAAGTAGCAGAATTTAGTATTTTTCATTTTATTGTATTTTTAAAGCCCAGTAGCTGAAGAACACGATTCATTTGGACATTGAAACTGAGCACAACTTGTCGAGTCTACATGAAAACAATAAATATCTGATTCTTGTTCTGAGATCATTTCGTATGGCCACCCTATTTGTCCTTTTTGTAGTACATTCACGTCACGTCGTACTGCACTTTACTGCAACATATTGGTATTTGTCCCGCACTCGGTGCGTTGGCGCCTTTGGGAAGCATCTATTTTGACGTAATCGCCTCTACGCGATATATTTTATTAATGCACTGGATCAAGTTCTCACAGAACGTTCGCTAACTTTATTGGAGCACGTTCATGTATTGCGTTGATCTTAAATATGATTTGTTTGATTGTATTGATGTTTCAATACATGAAAGCAATTGGTGTTCAGTTTATTATGGTCATAGAAAAATAGCTCTATTGTCTTCTAATGTCCCATATAATGAAAGGTTGTAGGTGCTTGAACTACCTATAGAAATCATTTCCTGTTATTACTATCTGTCTGGAATTAAACGGTTAATCGAAATTATATTCGTGTATCTTCCTTCAATTGTTTCTTTCAATGATATTATAAATATTTCGAGTCTTAGAATAATTTTACTAAGCTTAAAAATTTAAACAACAGCAAGAAGCGAAGATAAAAAAGTTTTACAAAAATGTTCTCAAAATAAAATATTTGTGAATCAGAATCTATTTTTCAGTCTAGCGTAAGTACTAGTTTTAATAAACAATATGAGCAATTGACTGCCAAAATTCATTGATTAGAAACGGGTCTAGACAAAACTGTAGACGAAAATGAAGCAATCTTGAAGTGCCTAGATCTGGAATTATTAGTTGGCAAAGTTTCGATGGCCGTTAATTAAGGATTACATTTTATTTATGAGTTATTATTTATTGCAATAGCTTCAACAACTTGCTTTGGTGAGAGTAAATTGGTTCTGCCATCACCAGTTACATTTATCATTATTTATTTCCAGTCTATCTATTAGCTGGTTTGGTAGCATGTCATGCCATGGTATGGCATAAGCTAAACTAGAAAATTAATTAATAAATATAATTAAAAAATTTGGACGAACATGAGGCGTCATGGCGTCAGTAGGCGTACTGAAAGAACTGGCTCGTGATAGATAGACGTGTGTGGAAAAGGGAAAGAGAGGTCTTTGCCCAAAAATGGCAGATTATGGGCTAAATAGATAGATAGACAGAAATAACTAAAAAAATAAATTTCAAAGGCTATTCATACGAAGACGGAACGTAGTATAGAATAGAATAAACTTTATTTCCAAATTTACAATTTATATAGAGGCGATAGGTTAGTACTAGACAATATTGTTTTTTAAATTGCATAAATCACTGATTATTACCTCCGGCACCCAAGCTAAGATTAAACTTGTGTTATGGGTGCCAGGGCTCTCTCTATTAAATTTTTTTTCAAATTTATACAAATTAGTACGGATGAGCGTTCGGTTGGTTGCTATCGTTTCAGTACAAAAATAATAAAATAATGTTATTAAAGTAAATTAAAGCCAGGTATGTAAGTGTATGTGTCATGTGTATGTGTCAAATGTATGTGTCGTGTGTGTGTGTGTGTGTGGTGTGTGTTTTGAGTTGTCTAAAATAAGCAGAATTTTTTTTTAAAAGCTTCCGTGCAACTTTTCTACCTCTTCGTAAGTTAGTAGGAAGGCTGTTCTGAATTTCAACCTATAATTTTTATAATACTAATTATTAAACTTTTATGTACAGTATGTGTGCTAAAATTGCGGGGTCCTCTTACCAGATGTGTCGTTGAATGTTAAAACTTCCTGCTGCCGTGTCAAGATGTAACATAAAATGGGGACAAACGGATAGAAACAAAAAGGGTTCGTTTGTTTTCGTTGCTTTGTTTACGTCTCGTTCTGACCTCATTTTTAACTAGTTTAAACGTTGATTCCTTTACTGCTTAAAGTAGATTTAATTATACTTACTTACTTACTTAAGTCAGTTAATTATACTAGTCACGACTAGTTTCAAAAACTGTTTTATTGAGCTTTTTAAATCTCCTCTAAGTGCTAAGGGTCTCCTGAATCTGCGAGTACCTCCACTGTGTATATGTTAAAAATCAATAGATAGGTACCCATATTATAAAATCAAACCTAATCCGTAAACAAATTGAATTCTTGAATAAATAAAAATAAAATTACTAGGAACAATTAATATTCAAGTATTCAGCGAGCTTCCAGACAAACTTACACACTTTTATACATACAAAACGCGGGCTTATCCGTCGGCGGAAGCCCCCTCCCCGCACCCCTTAGGATCCGACTCTCATTGTAATGCAAATGTGTCCGCTGTCTGCCTCCAAATTACCCCTACGGTCAAGCGAGAGTCGACCGATGACCAGACATTAGAACCCTCCCTTTTAAAACAAAATCGTCCCCACACTTGTAGTTTTATACCACACCGCACACAATACTCGCCCGTAATTATGACGTATAAGGAACAAAATTGTTTGGGACACCATCAATGGACAGTCACAAGCATATTTCATAGCAGATATAGTGTTATGAGAGTTGCTAATGTGGTAGTACGTAGCGTAGGAATGGCGTAGCAATTGTGTGGACAATAATTAAGGGTAATGCGTAGCGTTAAGCATCGTAACGATACGGGTATAATGTCTTGCGATTTTGTTAACGACTGTCCTTTGATGATGCTGCGAACTCTGTTATATTTATTTCTAGAAATAATTTGTATTTTCCATAGAACTGTGTTACTAGTTAATTAATTTCATTTGACTGAGGCTTTAATGTGCTGAATAATATCGTAATTAAAATACAATTCAAACGATTTATTACTGAAATAAACTAATTTATTGAAGATAAACAAACTCATTCAATGGCTTTTGAATAGCAAATTATAGGAGAGAAGCTATTTTTACCTAATTATAATTTAAAATGATGGTTTAAGGCGTGTTTTATGTACAGTCATTACCAATGAATATTTACATGTCATTAGAGATATTGGTCAAAATAATCATGGGATACGCCTTAAGTCAGTTTTGGTCAATTCGTGTCAATATTTCACGGAGGTGATAGTTAGGATTTTTAGGTCGAAACACACATAATATACTAAATCCGCAATAAATAGGGGTGTCACAATGAATTATTTATTATAATAAGCGTTTGAAACCAGTACTTATGCTAGTTTTTATCCTTTGAATCAGTATATTTTGCGGACACCTAAAAAATGTTTCTTTGTGTCCATCTGGACACTTTATCCCCTTTATAAGTGTGAATTAGATGCGGTTTAGTACTGCCTTCTATTAAATATTTTAATATAAATGTAGGCACAAGTACGTGTTGTGCATTGTTTTCTATTGAATACTGGTTCTCAGAATGGCTTGGAATTTAATTGTGGTTTGTAAATACGTGTTTCAATGAAAAATATGGGGTGGCTATGGTGTTGAATAAAAGTAATTTACGAGAATTTATCGTGGTTACAAGAGTGGGATTAAAAATTAATATTCATAAGATTGTGGGCATTTTGACGCATTTGCTGTTAGGCAATTAATTATTCAAGTGTTTAGGTACGATATGAATATTTAAATATTGGGCATCTCAGCAGATAGGTTTGACATATAAGTAATATTTACACGTAGGTATTATTTTTAGTTTGGCCATATATGTCAGAATTTTCCTTTCAGCAATGTAGATTGGTATTGGTACCCAATGTTCGTTCAAGAGTTTCCTTTTAAATAGACTTCCAAATATACCCAGAACAGATCAAAGCACGGTACCTAGATACTACAACAAAGATAAAACAAAAACGAGGTGTTTAGTCCAGACGCGTTCCCTTGGGCACGTCGGGCATACTCCAAGTTTCTTCGCAATTTCACAAAATGCGATACACACCTATATAATATACTCACTACATCTCTGTATTACTGTCCAGTTTAAAATGACCTGCCATCCCTTGAAGATACAGAGGATTACAGCGGCGGCAGAGGATCTCATTTAAATGGTCAAGTTAGGTTAGACGGAAATAACTAGACAGACAGAAACTAAATTAGAATATTCTCTAGAGCTTTAAGCTTCCGCTAATTTAATGTCTTGAAGTTATAATTACATACCTTTGTTTCTCCTTTCAACTGATTTATCTTAATTTGTTTTTATTTTCCATATTAGAATATACTTGTTACTAGTATGAGAATTAGCTTTGTGGAGTTGTAAACTTGGCAAATTCTTTGATATCGACAACAATATCCTTCCATTTGACCGGCCCAATCTCGATGTAGTCAAACTATTAAGTAATTAAGTGCATAAATCCTTGATCATCTACAGAACCCTTTACTTGCCTACCAAATCATATTTAACTTGGATAAAATTTTGTATGAAATAGGTACCTACGTGTAATTAAAATGCACATAAATATAAAGGCCCAAGATAAAGCTCATCGGTGAACACAAAAAACTAATTTAAGTTATGACGTGACCAACACTATAACATATTAAAATCCTTATATAGATATGTATGACGTACCTAGATAATAGATTATAATAGGCCTTCGTATATCAACGGATTAGATAAGAAATTTTACTTAAAATTGTCTTGTAAACTCATCCATTTTATAAATAGTGACCTCTCATAGCTGCTCTGTGCTGCACTAAAACATCAGAAATACATGAAATTCCATGAATTCATAGAGGCCAACTTAAAATGGTTATTGGCATTCATTCTACAGACAAACTGCGGGCGGTATTATGTAAGCAGGCCATATCGATTTATTTTATCCGAAACTGCCGCAATTATGACATTAATTCAGTTCATAAGAGCCATCAATGTTCATATAGAATGTTAGAATCGAATAACTTTATCCTAGAGAACGAAAGCGTATTCGGACGATATATTTTTTTTAGTCTTGTTTATATTGGAAACAGGTAAAGGTGTGGGACGATTGCCGAATAAGGCGGTCGTGCACAGTCGGTCGAACACGGATAAATTGTATGGAACACACGAATCGGGCGCAAGCATATCGCTTACTCGACGGCACATAGGGACGTACCCCATTCCTAGACCGCAATCGAACCAGTTATGTAGATACATGTGCTACAAGTTCAACATTTAAACCTTTGAACATTCTATATTGGATGGGCAATTATTTTTGTGATTTAATTTGCAGTCAGCTCAAAGATTATCATAGTCATTTTTAACATTACTTATGCTTTTACCTTTACGCTGGTAATACTATATGACAATCCTTAGGGATGCCGTTTATTTTTATTTCTCTTTTAAAGGCAATATTAAAAGGAACTGAATGTCTGAGTTCCGTGGGACATTCTAAACGTATATTGGGTAAACTTAACAGTTTGCCATTTGGCTAAATGAACGATTGTCAGCTGCTACAAAATTCACTAAATGCTTTTAAAATGTTCATATACTCGTATTTATTTGATATTTTATTCGTTTGTTTCTCGCGCGGTACACATACTTTCGTCATGATAAGTATTAATAGGAATGCCAAAGTTTTTTCCGAGAATATTGAAAGGAGGATACAAAGTTGTGGAACGTGGTCGACGAAACAGACCTGAAAAAAACATCAATGTTTCTTTCAATGTTATAATTATCCTGCTGAGCGTCCATTCATAATTTAGTGTCTTAATTTTCTCAGTCTAAGCTACGTAGCCCTAGGCCTCATTTGAAAGGGTGATTAGCTCAGAATTTAACGGAAAAGGGCTGAGTTTGTGGCGGACGGGGGCTCATTAACTGACAATCTCTTTAAATCACTTGTGGATCCTCCCGGTGGACCTCGGCTGGCTTATTACCGGGGGCGGCTCCGGAATGGCAGGAGATATTAAGAAATTTTAGCTTTCGAGTTATATATACGCACTTACTGTACTTACAAAGGTATATTATGCTACTTTTGTGGTGGATAATTTTCTAGTAACATTTATATTTCTGGTGTTTCGTTGTTGTTGAACTTTTACGGTTATACCTAATAGTTGAATAAATTATAGGCTTTAGATGACCATAATAATATTTATGAGGTTTTTACTTTCAGTAATTTGCAATTATGGCCAGTAAAATAGAACTGTTTGCATTTAGCTTACCAAAAGTACCAATAAAATCGCTAACCAATAGGAACACAGCAATTACCCTGCATTTACAGACAATCTTTAACATGTGTATATGTAACTATGCAAAATCACCTAGCACTTACATAAAACCCAATTTAGAGGGACATAAACTTTACTTTGTCGAATCGATATTCATTTCTCATCAACTTTAATCACTCATAAATGCACAACAAAGAGCGTTTATAATAGCAAAACAGGCTCTAAGTAGTATGTGAGCAAGCTTAATGATACCTCGAACAATATACTCTTTCGCCCCGCTATATTATTTTACGGCCGCGAATTTTATCTCGTTGCTTCAACGCTGAAAATAAACGCAAAATATTTACATGCTATTTGCATTCGCTTAAACGGTTTCGTGTTCGATTTTCGACTTTATTGTTTAGTACATAATGATTATGACATAGTGTGTCATGTTTGTTTTCGTACACATGCTGTAAAGTATTACTGGCAAACATAGGGCTCCGTACTGTGTAATGTTGTGTGTGAGCAGGTTTTATGTGCAAACGCTGCTTGCCGCGTTTCGTAGCGAGCGACGTGTTTTGTTGATTCTTTTTCTTAGTCTAACCGATTATTGCCTTTCCTTAACAAAAGACTTTGGTATACAGTGAACTCGTAACCTATGTAGCAGTAGGTTTTTTCATCTTTTATGTGTTGTTGTATTAATACCTTCTACAAAAGCTACTCTAGAATTCTCTAAAAACGAAAAGCTCTTTTTCTCACACAATATCTCCTGTTTATTCCCTGACGTTTCAGAATAAAATTTTATTTCGAACGTTCCTTTTTCATCATGATATGGCCTTGTTTTAATTTTACTGAAGACGTTTTAAGTATGAGGTGTCTAAAGGCGTGATCCATGACTAAGGTGATCTCGTTAACGTACAATCGTTTGAAGTGCATCACATTATAAAGCACTAAACGCGGGGTGACAACTGACAACCTACCCAATTTAAAACCACCGTACCTCCCATCTACAAGACACCATTGACCTTCCCCTAACACAAGAAGGCTATCTACTTCATCCACTATACGCGCGTGAATACTAAGTATCTAATTTTGATTTTTCAACAAAGGCAACGAGGATCCGAGTTCCGCTGATCGATCCGGCCCCCTTGGTTCCGGTCGAAGCTAAAACTCGCCGAGCGTTTTTAAAATCCCCGACTCAAAACCGACCAGCGTATCCTAGGACCTCCGCCCCCGGCGGCCAACATAAAAAGGGAACGAAAGACTACGTCGGATAAGTGTCAAACGGGATCATATTAAACTGGATACGTTATCTGCAGCAGGTAGCAGAAAGCTAATTGTGTATTCTTTCCTCGCTTCCAGCGTCCTTAATCTGGCCTGTTTGCCTTTTGCCCCCACCCCTTTTCAACCCCCCAGCGCCGCGCCCCAACTAAGCGGAAAGTTTTAAAACACAGTATTTATGCAGATTTTACGCGCTTGTTTTTATTGTGCGAATTAGGTAGATTGCATGATAACGATGTCGTTGAAGTACGGCTCTTTAATTAAAACTAAAATGAATGGCCTTTATGCAACTATTTATTAAATTAAAATTGTAGTTAGCTAGAAACATCGTGTGTTGTACATCGACATAGAAGTAAATTTAGTTTTATATTACGCTTCAAACAGCTAGTCTTACACTGTTGCAAGCTTCAATAAAGCAATTGAAAGGTTAAAAAGCACAACTACAAGACGTTAAAATTTACCACCTTGTTTAAACAAGCTGTAATCGACACTCTTAGAGTTTACCTTCAAACATTTATTAGTCAACACCACGCTAACGCTTTAAAAAAGCAAGTACGGCTAATAACGTCAATGGCAACTCGGTGCTGTGTAAATACTATTTACCATTCCGTTTAACTTAACTAAGTGTCGATTTAAGGGGGATTACACTCCATTCTTGCGCCCGAGAGATAACCGTAATTCGATGGCGTACATTAACAAGTAACGTGAAACATTGTAGGTAGGTACGTATACATAGATAATCCACCTCTGTAGGTATGTTATAACGCGGCAAACCCGAACAAAATGTGGTAGGACCCAATAACGGAGGCAGCGGTAGTGAGAAGGAAATTGCTCGGGAAAAATTTGCATTTTTATTGAAATTTCCACTCTTGGTCGCGGATGAAACTATGTCTCTAAATACGTACCTTAAGCTTTGTATAAGCGTGTTTGTTGTACGTCTGTGTGAGTCCGTGCTCATACCGGTACGGGCGTGTGAGTGCGGGGGACGTAGGGACGCTCCACAGACTCATCGCTACCGGTAATTGTCGATACTGTTCTTAATTAATCCTTATCAAACCCACTATGACAATTACCGGATAATTGGAAAGCTATAAATTGATACTTTATGGTACTTTTATGGACGCTACCGATATCTGAATACTATGAATCTTCAATTATATGCGGATAGAATATTCAAGGGTTTCTAATAATTATTAATGTATCTGAGACATTAGCATATGGATTTTATTACCTATTGCTTTATTACGATATCGATATAGGTACGTCCTTAAAGCGGACGGTAGACAATTGCTATACAAGTTCCTACCTATAGGTACGTAGTTGACTTTAGGGAAGGGATCATAATAGGAAATTTTCTCTGGCGAATATGCGCACAGTATCCGATACCCTTTTCACTTGTATTGTTTTTATTTTCCAACCCTAATGAAAGAACTTGCCTCGTCTGTATTGCAATTTCAATATATTGGCTTAGCAGCGTTCGATTCGCCACGTATTCCGTAGCTGTTTTTTCTTTTTAGATATAGTTTGGACATAAAAACAGAATGTTAGGGAATAGATACAGACGACTCTAATGTATGTAGGTTAGACGTGCCTTCTTGTTATGACGTATAGCAGAATAATACTGGCTTTACTTTATATATTTAGGTATAGAAGGCCCAAACTTCATGATTATGACAAATGAAATGTAACAAATTGGCAAAACGTTTTGGCACGCTTTTAAAATGAAAGTTCCAGATATGAATGCCCTTATTTTTCTGATTCATATCAAGGTAAAACCGCCGATGTGGGTACGAAAACGACAGTTGTTTTAAAACAGCAATTTGTTACGTCTTTCTAAAACATTTTCCTTCAGTTGAAAACAATTTCCAATATGTTTTCAGCGCTCAGATTACTTTTCAACTTCGGTTTTTATTGTTATTAGGTAGAATGCGTTACGTTCATACTCGTCGTGACACAAATACCTATGACAGCCGAAAGCCGATACCGATTCAAGATTTATGTCCTGACAAACAAGGGCATGAAAAATAAACTTTTTGTTCATCAGCTGTAAATGTCTCCACAAATTGACCATAAATTTCTGCTCTATTAAAATTTATTGCCCTCAAAACGTTTATTGTAACATTACGTAACTTGGTAACCCTTCCATAGTCATAAAACAATGCAGGCAACACGGGCCATGCGAAAAAAATGATTCCAGGTTACATAACACCTGGCATTTAAGGCCATATTTGCATGACAGACTCGATTCGATTTTATGACACGGGGGGCAGTGTTTTACGATCTCTTATCGAATCGAAAATTTTCTCCAGGACAAACAAACGTGTAACTTCTATAAAGACCTAATTTGAATTACAACCGACAGCACGATAGGATCACTCGCTGACAATTTGGTTTGTTTTTGTTAAACAAAAAGCCTTATTATTTTATTAATGTCATAAAATTATCGTTATTTAAACAATTACGTGTGAACTTTGTAGATATTTAAATTAGTAATAATGTTCGCTTATCTTTACTCTTGACGGTCGTTAAATTTTCATGTTGCATGTAAACTTTATTGGAAGAAGACCGTAATCAAAGAAGAAGACCGTAATCATAGGATAATTAAGTAACACTATATTATGGAGTGTCACCGCGATATTGCAACTACGGCCGGGCGGGCTGGGCTATGTTTTTCGATCTCATAGCCAATGCAATCACTTGATGTGAAATCCTTTGACAGTCGACACGTATCTTTCTTTTTATTCAAGATAAAGCAAACACCGCTCTGAGCAGATAAAGAGGAGAAATCGACCGCAACTATATAAAGGTTTGCGGTGATAAAAATACCGTGTTTATTTGCACGTCCTACATCAGCTCCCTTAACCTGGAAAACTGACTTAAACGCGCGTAGAGCGATATACAAAAATAAATCTCACATGGAAAGATATACGACCGATTTTCCAACGTAACACCTGATTCGATAATGATATTTTAAAACTTTCAGCAAGTTGAACTTACATTCCCCTGTATCTGTAAATTCGGATCCCAATCTTGAACAATTTTTCCTAAAATCGCGATTTAAAAACGCTGCCAATGTACATTCTTTAAAATCGAGTACCCGGGGTGAGTTTTATGCATTTTATTGTTTTAAGCCCAGGTGGTACATGTTACGTCAATTAAAAGTTAAAAGGATTAAGCGCTTAATACTGTTGAATATAAATATTTTCTTTTGTTTACGGCTTCAGATAAGGATGTTTATTATTTAATCGTTCTTCACTTTCAATTTTCTAATGCAGACTTATTTTCGTAGCGTGTACGAGTTTCAGAACGAGTAAACAGTACTAAATTTACAATACTTGCGTCTACGATGTGGATTTTCCGAAACTGATAGGTATAATATGTGAGACTCGTATAACATTTGAATAGCCTCGATATTGATATTCGCCCTTTTCGCCCTTCATAAAAATGTGCATTGTGCTATCGTAAAGTGATCCACTTTACTATTACGAATGCGTTTTGTAGATAAAGGCAACTGCACATACTGTGTTCATTCGTTTTGTGTACTCAGTGTTCGTGTGGGACAGAGATGAACCTATTTTGTGAACTCGATGTTTCCACACTGTCGCGTATTTTAAACACGCTACGACAACAGTCACGCCGCTTGAAATTTTCTATTAATTGGCGTTTTTAGTGCTTTTTGTCGATGCCATTCTATGGGTTAACGTGATTTCGTATCTGTATTGTCATGTAAGTACAAGTTTATTTGACAGTGTTATGACACATTTATATTTGTGAACGACGAAAATCTACTTCAAAGTAACGATTTGTTTCCGTAGAGCTAATCCTACACAGATGTTTGTGGCAGCATCCAGCAGTTTTTTGCGTCTGCGGTGTCGTTACATATCTATCTAGATTAAATACTATTATATTCTCGTAGTCCGCTACTTTCTGGCCTGGAGGCGATTATTCTCTAAATATAGTCTCGTTTATTTTTATTCAGCAAATAAAAGCAATTCAAACGTCGATAAAGGCCCGTTGAATTGGATGCGAAATGTATGCTAATGCCACTGCCGAGTTGGTATAATTGACGAAACTTCCTCCCGCGGTATCGTTCGATCATATAGATAGACGTTAACACGGCCGGTTATCAGCGGAGCTCATACGAAATTCCAATAAAGAGCACCATGAAAAATTCAATAGGTCGATAGCCGAAGAACGAAAGTGAAAAAAAAAAACGAAAACAATAACGTGTATTTAATCAGTATTCAAGGCGCGCTTGTGTCCACAGCTGGGATATTTGGCAAGGGGACAAATCCTGCGGTCGGACGAGACGAAATTTGGGCGGCTCAATGCTGCATCGTCACCCGGCCGCTTGTTGACGCTCCACGGATTTACAGCCCGATTAACGACGTACATTATGCAAGGCATCGGCGTCAGTGATCGCTCGACCAAAATAACCAACACGAGTATTTTGAGTGTACACTGATTTATTGAGCTCTGGGATGCCACTGTGTATTGCTACGATCGCTCACCCAGTTTTGAAACAATAACGGCTAAGAAATGGTCAAATTAATAAAAAGTATTGCACACATAACAGTTATGTCTATATAAATAACAGTCTCGTTTATTATGCATTTAAAATTCGCTCGATCAATTGTCGGGGATCGCAACTAATCATGACAATAAAGAGCCTTGTCCACCGCCTCTATTGTCGTAAATAAACTCATTACTCGTAGCGGGCGGCGACTCGGTCAAATACCTGTGTTTTAAATCAAATGCAATGTATTCGGGGGCGATTTGTTCGCCCGAAATGGTTCCTTTGTTGGGGCTAATAAATAATTTAGTGGTCGGGCGGACGATCCATGAATTCATGCTCTGTTGAACTCCTGTAAATTTTCATTTGCAGTAGCAACACGATTGTGCATCCGATATTATTTATGAAGCGACTTTTTAAGTGGGTAGTGACATCAAAATCACGATTAACGTTCCGTATAAACACAGGACCATTGTTGAAATAAACATAAAATGTTATCTTGTTTTAAAGTTCATCAATACATGCATGTAGGTATGTGTAGTTGCTCGCACACAATAAAAGGGTAAACTGCAAATGAAATAATCCAGCAAGATTACTATCAGCTCGATGTATTATTTATTTACCTTTATGATGGTAGTTTAAGAAAACAAAGAGTGTATTACATTTAAAATTCAATGTCAAGGCACATTCAATTACGGACTCTTTGTTGTTTTTTTGTGTGTTTTAACATATATTTTCGTGAAAGAGCAAGCGTCTCGCCCGCCTCCCACGATTTGCATCCACGTGACGGTATCTGTATTGTCGTACAAACTGCTATTTATTCAGAACACACACCTATAGTTGTAAACACAAAAACTAAATTAGCTATTTACTATTATACAATTGTTGTAAAGTCGGTCGAAAACGATGGGATTAGCTTTATATATAAGACATAACACTATGTACATTATCTATTTATTATGTAATATCTTCTTTCGGAAACTTATCTTTTCTATTAGTTAGGCGATAATATTCTTCTTGTCAAATAACTTATCGATAAGCTCGAGTAATGCGCTGTCACTATTCTGCTTTCAAAATAAATTCTGAAGTACAAAACAAACCTTATCTACTAGTGTTTTTTTATTCTGTGTAATAATTTACACAAGCACTAATAGAGTGCGACAAAAAGTCGCGGTAATATTTTTTATAAGCGAAATACTAGGTTAAACGTTCCAACGTGTAGATGTTGACTAGATAGTGTAGCAACCTACATGCACAGTTCGGCGACCCCGCAAGGCCGGAATCCGTCATTCGTGGGTCAAGGTCACGTCGCCTCATGTCACACGTCACACGAATATCTGCATCTGTGATCGTCTACATTGATACTCGGATCCAGTGATGCATTACAGTGCGAATGAGGACTCTATTCCACCGTATTAAGACTTATGTAGTCCAGTGCATCGACCCCGCCATACTATGGTTTCAAGATGTTACTTTCGTTGGTATTTTAGATGTTGATAAACTTAGGTGCGGTTATGTAGTTGTTTGTTTGTTATATTTCTTTTTAAATTACGTAATACTTTTGTTTAGTGAGTTCTTGAGCTTGACCGTGGAAACCAGAAAAAGTAGGTTTGGCTCTACGGAAGTGTTAGATAAGTATCAAAACACGAAGTTGTTAAAACAAATGGGGTTATTTTTAGCTCTAGTTATCATATATTACGTAGAGACTCATGAAAATGTAGGTTATCGCATTCTTTCACGCTTGAAAACGTTTTAGACATGACGACACTGTGATTTTTTGTGTTAACAGATAAATATTTGTAATTTCAGTTAGTTAAACAAATAGTTCACTGCTTAGTAACCAGTACCAACCAAGTCATTCAATCAATACAGAATACCTACCTACGTCCATGTTACACATGGCGGGTGTTGATTCACCCACTTGACTCCCCATAACGGCATCCCATACAAGTTGTCGACTGGCTCGATCTCACAGATGGCTCAGATCCCCCTTAATGTGGGGACATCGCTTCTTTGTGTAACCTACCGTTATATTATACCGAAAAGAGTGAATATACTTACTTATTTAACCTGGCGATCCGGGAGCGGAGATAAACTTTTTTGCTGACCAATTTTTTTTATCAAGGCGGTCTCTATCTCAATGTTGTGTCTATGTTTTACCAAGTAGTTTTTTGCGTGCGGTACCTTCATATAAAGACACAAAAATAATTCTGCCGTCGTACGTACGTTTGTGAACCAGTTTTGTAAAAGCTGGTTATCTAAACTAGTATAAATTGATATAGTAATCACAAATGGACTAAGTAATGCAATCGAATTTGATAACACTAATTGAAGTGGCAAAACACTATTTTAATTACATAAATAGCTATTTTAAATGGGTTAAAAAATTGTCTGTACATTCAGAAGCAGTCATGCGATAAAATTTTAAACTTACCTACTAATAAAAAAGGGTAGGTAAGTTAGTAGAAGGCAGCCAACACAAACAACGCAGCCGTACATAAATCGATTAAAACTTTTGACAGCCTGTGAGGCAGAACCTGATTATAATCATAAATTGGCGATTTTAAATAAAAATTATACGTACACCGGACCAATCCATGAACTAATCACATAAATATGGGGGAACAACAGATGGTGTGCCCCACGTCGCAGCTCCACCTACATTTTTATTGGAAATTTCATATTTTACAACAATAAATTGTAGAAAAGAGAATAAAAAAAGTGAAACAACCGTCGGCATCACAAAGAGGTGATATAGTTGTAAAGTCCAAGTGGTCAGGTGGTCCTTAATTATTTAAGATAAAAATATGATAGTGCTTCATTGAGTTTGTTCGGGTGATTTTATTTATAATAAATAATATCCAGCGACGCTTTATAATGAGTGCCACGATGACTTATGGAAGCTACGTCAGAGTGCTACAGATTAATTCGTAGAGATAGTTTAAAATTATGTAATTGTTATTATTTTGTTTTCATGTAATGATTGATAATTGGGTCAATTGGCTGTTTTAATGTTTACCTGTTTAGCCAAGTTGTTACTGAAGTGCACCTTTGTTCTGTTTTGACCTTGTCGGGTCTACGAAAATTGGGTCTACGGCGTAGCACAGGTACCTAGCCGTAGCATTTTTTTTTGTGGTTTCTGTAAATTATAGTACATACTTAATTGACAAAGGGAAGTGTTTAAAGGATTCAAAGCATTATATCCCACTATCCTACTAATATTGTTAATGTGAAAGTTTGAATGTTTGTTACTCAATTACGTAAATAAAATTTCGCACACTGATAGCCTGGATTAACACATATAATACTTTTCATCCCGGTAGTACGTTCTCGTGGGATGATTTCCGACGACCACGCGGGCGCAGCCACGGGCAGTACCTAGTGTCTGCCTACAATGGGATGCACATGAGTGTCGTAATAAAATTCACAAGTTTCTTGCAACAAACATTTTATTTAAAATTTTGTAGCTCAATATTAGTATAGTTTTAATTATATTTATCACACATTAAACACAATTAGGTAGGTAGATTATTACCAGCAATAAACTTTCATTTCTGCTTGCCCACTAGGTCTTATAGCCAACTCCAATATATTACAAGTATAATTTAAACACCGTAGTACAGACAGTTTGCAAGAGTACCTACATAAATTCCTTTCACTGGAAACCCTTTCTATGTTAGATGAAGCCGGGCTACAATGTTGTTCATTCATTACCTATGCTTAGGTACACCGTTACATTTTAGCTCTTTACGTACCTGAAAGGACTTACCTACCTGCATCTGGTAACCGGGCCGTAAAAAGGCAAGAAGTACTGCTTACGCATACGACCTTTTTTAATAGAAAAAATCTGGATATGCAAAATGCATCCTTCATTTATTTTCCAAGACTGGGGAGTTACCTATTACTCTACTGCCTTTTGTCTGCAAGTTTATTAGGAATTCCTTTTATATTTTCTAAAGCTACTTACGAATAGATGTTAAATAGAGAAATTTCACGTTGAAAGCATATCCTAATACGTCGAAGTAAATTCAACATTACTTTAGAAAACATCTTCTAATTTAACATTAGTCGAGTCGGGACGACAAAAATCAGCAGCCAATTAAAATCTCTCAACCTATCAGTGTCGAGTCACTTGAATTTTAAATGTTCCCCCTTGCCCGATTAGGGTGCATCCTAAAAGCTTCTAAAGCGATAATTCACAACGCAAGAATGCGAGCCGACAAGGATAGGCGCGTGTACCAAGCTACAAAGTTAGTAGTGCGGGTAGTGTGACGTGTGTGTCCGCCGCATAGTGTTTAGTATTCAGTGTGCGAATAGTCAAGAGATACTGGTTAGTGTGTAGTAATGGTGGAGTGTCATGGCGCGGTTGACGTCACTCAGCCAATGAGCGTGCAGAGCGACGCGATGGCAGCGCCACAAGATGGCCGCCGCCGGCCGGCCGCCGCCGCTTTTGTTGTGTTTAGGCCTAACCATGGAAAGAAAATTCAAAATAATACTGAATTCGTAGACAAAGACGTGTCCAAATGATTTAAAAAAATATTTTAAATTATCTAGCTTCTATTCAATTGGTGAAACCAGTCATTTTTGTAGAGGAAATAGTGTAAATTCTGTGATGTTTTGTTACTCAGGTAAGTGTTTTATTTTATTTTTTCGATTTTCCTTTGTGTTTTTTCTAACAAATTTTTTTTTAGATCTTTACTATGTTTTGAATTTAATTATGATGGGTTCACCATATCATTTATCTTCATTTTAACGATAAACCTATCTCACCAGATTGTTGTCTTACTGGAATTGTTTTTATTTTTTAATTTTTTCCTAATTTCTTTTTAGATTAAGATGACTCCCATTTAATTTAAATGCATTATTATTGATTCTTTATAATTTTATCTGGTGATTTTTGTAAATTATTGTTACCTAATAACCTCGTGTCACGACTTTTGATTTTATTTATTTTCTATTTCTTAAACTAGAGAGTTAATCAAAAGGTAGATACGTATTAAAACTTTACCAGTAGCTGTTATTTTAAAAGCTAATTTATATCATGCGGACGCCATTAATTTATTTCAATCGCATACTACATTCGATCATATTTATATCGTTAAAGACTCATAAATATATCGCCGATGAGCGTTCGGTACAATACGACTTGCATATGACTTGCATATGCAAAGTCGTATTGCAAACTTATTAAGCAGAGAACACGACAATTAAATCTTGTGAATTTATCACGTTCAATGCCGACTCACGCAACAACGTGGGGATCAAAGTCATCGCGTTTTAATGCTGTTAATATTCATACAAACTTGATTAGGAGTTGCTGTGTTTATTCATCGCATATGGCGTGAAAAAGCGCATTGGTTTTGGAGAATACGAGCTGGCTGAATAAACGAGCTATATGCACAGCGATACAATTAGAAATATCTCGTGAATTAGATGCAACGAAGCGTGAGTCACGGTACAACAACTGTGCTCTATCAACCTAGTAATTGTTATGTATTGGCAATAAACGTATCTCTGTTTATAAATGGTTAATTGCAAACCAGTTATCTGATAATTAATGATAGAGCCTTTTCTGGAGCACTGGTATATTAACAGGCCTTAGATTAAGTTGTACAAACAGCTGATTTGTAATTTACTTAGCTGAACAGGTGCCTATGTACCGGTTGAAGTGCTTTTGGTAAATTCTTGCTGATTGCAATAGCCGGCGAACTCCTACCAATATATCGACAACTGTTGAGTTTTTGTAATGAAAAGCTTTTACTTACACACATAGGCAGATTATGGAGAACATTCTATTGACCAATCAATACAAAAATGTTAGCTGTTTGTTTATGGAACTTGTCCTGCACTACCGTGCATCCAAACATAATAATACAGCCATTATTACTATTACAGAACGTGGTATTCGCAAATAAATCTTCATTTTTTGTTGCAGGGGTCGTCTGGTGTCTGGTCCCACCCCATTTTTTTTCCATTTTCGACCCCACCCCCTGGGCCCTGGGCTTGAAGCCGTTTATTCATTCATTTGACCATCGACCGCGGAAGAGCACACTTTCAACTGGAAAAAATGGTAAAATTGAACTTCTTATGTTTCATGATGATGTCGGGATGATCGTTTAGAGGTAAGTTATCGGGATCTCTGGAGGAGAAATTTGCTGAGGCTGTGAAGGTGAGTAGGTACGTATCTTTGTTAAAATAGGGTTCCAAATAGGTTGTATTTTGTGTCATCTATGTTCAAAGAAAATTGTTCTATTCAAACATCGGAATTATCAAAACGGATCAGCATGTTTAACTACGAGGTTGTATATCTACACAATAACCAAGGTTTCCTAATATTAATATGTCGAGCTAGTTTTTAGCTAAAAGTGAGACAGTTTATTATGTAGATAGTTTGCAGTTTTGTTAAGTTGGTCGCCACATGCATTTTTAGGTTCGGTTTAGGTGTCTTTCAGGTCTCCAATCAAATACATCCCGAAGAATGTTGTAGGAACTACAAGAATCTTCGGGTAAGAACTAAATTATTGCTATAACGATAGTCTACGCCCATCTCAACGTAGTATCTATCTGTCTATAGATACCTACCTACTAAAGGTCGTTTTAACCCATACCTACAATTTAGGTACCTAATGGTCGTTAGGACGAAAAGGGGGTCTGTGCGACCCTGATAAGTATTTTAGGCAACTTAATGGGGTCAGGAGTTCTAGAGATTTAGGTGATAGACCTTTTGTCTGCAAAGGCTAAAGTTATTAGACCAAGGCATTAAATAGAAAGCCAACCTTCCTATTGGGAGAGAAATATTTAAAAAAATAATTTGTAAAACGTCCTAGGCAAATATCAAATGCTTTTTCTTAAATCTAGCTGATAATATCATTCCTAATTTAAATCGTAGACAAGAATTCACATTTTCCTCTTTTCCCTTATAAAATATCCAACAACAGTCTCAAATCTTAAATAAAAAGCAATTCCGTGGTCACAAGTGCTACGCGCGCGTAGCAACCGCAAGCGCCACCTGGTGCGATCAGTCGGAACTAAACGTAACGTGCTTTCTGAACACTGAGGCGGATTACGTATTTAGGCGATAGACCATCACATTAGTGGCCGGATGATCCGTGGCTTAACCTAATCAAATAAAAATAAAATAGTAGTAGAAACCTGGTGGTTGGTTTTAAATTGTTTGTATATTTAAAAATGAGTGGGTAGGTACTTCAATTTTCACACATGGGGCAGAATTATTAGCACAATATTTTTTTCGTATCATCTTCTATCCCTGCATCAAGATTTAGGTTTTTTCTGTCCTTACGCAGTAGGTATACCTATATTGAAAATCTATGTACCTACCTAAGTACTTACGTAGGTACACTTTTTAAGAAGACACTATAATTAAAGCCTACGTGCCAACCAAGTCTTCCAATTAAAAAGTTATAGGTACAGCCATCTGATCGATACGGAACACGAATTTCCGTTGACCTGGCTACAAGATCTAGATAGGTCGTTTAGCTACCCACCTCCTCGCTTAGTCAGCAATATTTTATGGGTAACGGCTGCCTGAATATCTAGGACGCCAAAACGGCTGAATAATAATAGTAATTCAGTTGACAGGGAAGTAAGCAGTATAGCAATTTTGAATAAATAATTTAATGTCTTAATGAATAGAGTTAGTAGGTAAATGGGGTTGGTAAAAAAAAAGTGATGTGTGGAAATGATAATATTTTTAAGAAGGAAGTAGACACTGAGATGAGGTGTATAGATATACTTATAAGAAAAGACAAGCTGAGCCAGCTACGGCAATCCCAAATAAATGAGAATGAGGGCTGGGAGATAATGATGACGTTTAAAAACACCTCTAAAACCTTATTTTAAACATCTAAATTCCAACATGCAGGATTTGGCAGCCATGAGCTTTTATATAATCAAATATGATGACGACAATCACCAAAACGATAAAAAAAAATGCTGTAAATGTCAAATAATATTTATGAAAATTTTAAAAGCTGTAAAGTTTTATTTTATGGAACCGTTAGTTCCGGTTTTTAAAAGACATCGTAAATGTTGAAATTAGGTCATTGCAGTGATCTATCTATCTCCTTCATTTTAAAGATCTTGATTTTTATTTTATTGAGTGTAAAGTACCTACTATTATGTATCTGAAGTTAAATCTGAATTTTACTTTCGCTGTTATCGATTTTGTAAGTAAACGGTTTTATGTTATAATCCTAATTTTAGGTAGGTACTTTGATAGTAACTATCCCTAAGTAGATGTAGATACCTTCTTAGTATATGATGAGACAAAAATTAACATAAACTTAATGACTTTTTTTTGTCTGTTATCACTTAGATCACAGGTCATAGAGCTATGTGCTTTATTATCTTTAATATACACACACAGGTCCTAGGTCCGTTACAGACTTCCAATAGGTTTAAAGATCATCACCTACACGTGAAGAACGTTTCTGCTTTATCACTTGCATAGTACCTATCCGAAATGGTGAAATGTGGGTGTAGGTACTAGGTAGGTACACCTATGCCTATCAGGAAGCCTGTTTCACCCGAAGAGTTATGGAGAGGTCTGCATAACCCTGGAAAAACAGGCTTGATGTTATGTTCAATGCTCAATACTCAACATTTATTTGTATTCCACCATGTGAACTTAGGTGGTAGGTTTTACAAAGATATTGTCATTATGGACCCTGTCGGGTACAGCCAAGTAAGAGAAAAGAAATGGACTTAAAATCGTTGAATTGGTAAAGTTATGTTAAAATATCAGAAAGATGAATGATAGTTTACAGGAACCTACCAGTTAGGTACAACAACATGTAAAATAATAGGACATTCCTGAAATTCTCATTTCTCTTAGTTTCCTAATTTCCATGAGATTACTCCAGTTTGGTGGCCTAGGTAGGTATTGCGGTTACCTAAAATTGTAGATGCCTATTTACTAAGGAGCCAACAGCTGTGTACAGGCTGAAACGTTATAATTCCAGGCGGTATTTAAATGTTAATCATACAAAATATTCATATGATAAATAAAACAATAGATCAAACACTTCTAGAAGACTCACACAGGACATGCATGGTTACATGAATACCTATGATTTTAAGCTCTTACCATGTAAAAAGTCATACACAGGATAATACATACTTACCAATGATTATTAATTCCTTCATAATACGTAAAACAATGGACTTTAACTCTACCTAGATAAAAACATGGATAACAAAAGATTCCGACACAAAATCGCAAACGTACTGCCATAAAAAATTCCTTCATAAATTACGACTAAACGATTACTTGAATACGCCGCGACTTGACGTTTTACTATTTTTTCATTACCGACCTAACCGGCGACAATAGAGAAAGGAACGGCGCGTAAGTAATACACAACAATACGCAATCTCGTTTTATATTTTCTATTTATAAAATTGCCTAAATCTACATTACCCACTTATTACGCTGCGACATAAAGCCGACCTATGTTAGTATTAAAAATCCCGAGCGCTGCCGCAGCTCGCAGGGCGGAACGGTAATCACCGGGAGAACAGGAACAGGTGGCGCAGCCTGTCTACTGTTTAATATCGACTTTTTTATCAGCACTCCTACATACATAATATTATAATAAGCTCGCCGACGAGCCTCTATCTAAATAATATGTAAACGTAAATAGATATTCGTAATGTAAACGGTCGCGAAGCCTAAGCAAACTATCAAAAAACATTACGGGGTGCAAATAACAACGATCATGGCGTATGTAATGAAAATCTTGCATCGGCATTAGTCGTGGTGTGGTTCGGCGCGCGCCGAGCGGCGACTCGGCGAGGGCGGCAATCGATGGCGGGCCGGGACGCGCGCCCCGACGCCCAGACCGGCAGACGCCCGGCGACGCCGTCCCTGAACACACGCTCCTTCCAACCGCGCGCCACCCCATCCGTCATCCTTCAATGTTTACTTATCGGACGACGCGAACAGCTGACCGACCGGACCGGTAAGTCACGTGCTATATTCATTCTTCTCCGCGCCCGCCACGACTCGCGTATCCCTTTCGCCCCCGACTTCGCTCCAGTGCTATTTGCTGCATTTTGTGAATTTTATATCGGTGCATAGAGAACCTTTCGTTTGTGCATTAGAATCAATAATGCAGGCCCGGTGTTATGTTGGCCCGCGTCGTAAATTACGAATATAATACACCCTTACGCCTTTTCATGTTTTTCTATTCAATCCCCCGGCTGACACACACATAGAGACTCGGAATTCTTTAGTTATCTTTACGAGTGGTGGTCGAAACTTGTCTTTTGTAATTTATCCTTTATGTGCAACAAAGGCCGGTGGACAAAAGGCCTTCGGCGTCAGCCGTTGCTGCCTCGGTGGATAGGTTGTAAAAAACAAAGAAACTTCTCGCTACCGGTTCGTAGGTTTGCGAAAATAATTTTTGCAAGCCAATCGCGTGTATTCGCAAGTCCCTGTGCTCTCATTGGTAGCGGAGTACAATAGATTGTTTCGCGAGTATAACGTGGTTTAAAGTTTTAAAACAATTTCGCATCGGATATTTACGAGAGCGCGTAATTTTTTCCATTTTATTCGAGCAGATGCGATAGCAGAATTCATGTGCTATCAGTGTTTCCCTTTTCGGTTTGAAGACCCAGGCGTGTTGTAAATCGGTTGCTTTATTTTATAGATGGTGTTCCCTGAGGAGAGGTGGGGGTCCGGCGTGGAGTTGCTTTGCTCGGTGAGCTTTTAAGATATTGAAGGGGCTACGCGTGAACCGTCACATTTAAATAGTGAGCTAGTAGGGTTAACATTTGGGTAGTGTGAGAGTCAACTTAATATTAAAGTACAGTCAATCTTAGAATTATTTTTAGACTATTCTTACCATGTTCCACAGTATTCTTCGAAGCCCAGATGAGAAGAGAAGAGAAGAGTACGCGTCGCCTTCTGTACGTATACTGAATGTATCCTGAGTGCCTCATTCTTTCCGGTATACCTTCAGTATACGTAACAGAAGATGGCACAGACAACCGCTGAGAAGATGAAGACGAAGACTTGAAGATTCTTGAAGCAAGTACATCTATTTTTACATTGGCATTGCATTTCACATGTGTTTTTGTGTGTCACATTTTTGTATGTTCACAGATCACTTGGGCAGCTGCAAACGACTCCACAATAAAATAGATCTACTTTATACTGTATAAATTCAATTGTTTTGTATAAACAGCAGTTTCACAATTGTATATTACAGTAATCTTCATGCACATCACATCACATGTAACACACACACATCACGCGATTTGCACGGCATTTATTTTGTATCATTAATTAACTGTAATTATAAAAGAATGCAATTAATTGGATCAATATTGTGATAATCTTGGTTTATATCGTTCATGTGTCTTAACTTTGAACTGTTTAATGACTGTTTGTGTGATAATCATTAAGTAATAAAAATGACACTTATAATTTTCCCCATAAAAATACCTGTGGTGTATTTATGTGTTTCTTTGTGTAAAATGTTTTGGAGGTTTCATATAAATAAATACATAATTAAAACATGTTTTGGTTTCATTTCATTATCTATTGTTAGGCATTCAATCTCTATACCTAGGTAGTGTCATAACTTTGCCTTTATTTTTTTTCAAATACCTTGCAATACCAAAATGGCTACTTTTGACTTAAATAAAGAGATAAGCAAAAGTTAATTACCCAATCAAATGACTTAAACTCACTATTCAGACAAATTACACACTTAAACAGTAAATTTAAAAACCTATTACAATAACTTAGATTACATCCACTAATATGACAAAACAAAAGAACATTAAATGTCATACACAAATGCCAAATAGTATTTAGTACTATAGTACTGATATAGTACCATTTCCTCTTCTGTATAAGTATCTTCAAGCAATTTACTCACAATGGGTAGACAGAATTATATACACAAGCTAAGTATACAGTAGTAAATTGTTAATCATTTTAACTATTATGTCAGTAACTTGGATGCACGGATGTACAGTTCCGGGATATTATGTACTGGCCATATTATAATTGTTCAGCCTTTGTAGGCGGACTATAAGTAAAAAGCTCGTAGATATTTATTGAGCAGTTTTTCCGTTATTTCAGACAACTGAAAATTTTCTTTGTAATTAGTGCTGGAAAATGAGTTTATATTTCTGAGCTTTTTCATTCACGAAGGCTTAGGACTGCCGTGTATTTATTTCTGGCTTTGACCTGAGTCGTCTCTTACCCCCAATAGACTTGAATGAGCAGTCAAAGAGTATCATTATAAAGTATCACTAATATCTGCAGAAATATTGGCACTTTTTGTGTGCACCTTGGTACATTAGTTGGCTTTGCTATTATAGAAGCTACCTTCTATTATCTAGTTTTATTTAAAATAAATCAAGATGACACCAGGGTAGGATCCTGTTAGAGAAAACTGCTGGAAAATTCTGTGACGGAGTCGTCAACAATTTGGATGGTAAAAACATAAGTAAGTATTGAGCATGAAGATGAATAAGCAATGTCTATTGAGCTTAGCACATAACTTTTAACAAATACCTACCTACCAATCAACTGAGTAATAAATTATTTTTAATTACTTACACATATAAAAAAGCTGTAATACAAAATACTAAATCAGCTAAATAAGGCGTGTTAAATATGCTGAATTTCTGAAAAGAATAAGTCTATCTGAAAACTAAGAGTAGTATTGAACCTCTTTCTTACTTTAGCAGCTTTTTCTCTAGTAGGTAGGTATGAAAACAAAGACTGAGATAACGAAGTTTTTGAGATAATAATGGTAATACGTTATCATTGAAATAAATGGAAAATGGTAATACATTTTCACCTACCTCCACCATTGAAGCAATGAGCCTTAACTCTTTGTGGATGAAGGTAGTTATAAAAGTGATCGAAGGCTTTGTAGGTAGGTACCTACTTCGGTGTTCGAAACTGACCTCTATATTTTGAAGGTAAACGAGATAAGAAAATGTTTTATAAATGGATGACAATGCGATTTAAAAAAAACTTGCACCTACGTTTTTTAAATTTCATAGGGTTAGCATTGCTTGTAGTTAAATAAACATTTAAAAAATTATATTGTATGTACATAAACTTTAACTGTTTTTTTTTGGTTTTCGTAAATGTTTATTTAAATGCACTAAGCATAAAGTCGTCATTGTACCCCTTAATAGTGCACAAAGTTTAATAAATAAATAAATGCTACTGTAATTTTTATAGAAGTATGAAAATATAAGTTCTACTTTTCAGATATTTTCTAGGTTGACGTCATCGAGCTTAGGTGTTCCAGGAAAAAATCAACGTGGGGTCACATGTGCGACCAAGGTAACTAGCCACGTGGAAAACCGCCTAATACTACATTCTAACCAAGTTAACCCTTCCAATTTCACCGGTCTTAGTAAATTTTTTACGAGTCGCCAAAAGCGCCATCTATGCAACCAAGGCCGAACTTCTTCGAAACCGTGGAACATAGTAAAGCTTTTATGGTGAAGAGACTTTCAAGATGTCAACATGAACTTTACGTTTTTTTTGTTTGGTGTAAGTTTATAAATAAAATAGTGTTGAAATATTTAATTGCTCTACTTAGGTTAAGATTAAGTATCTGCTAATCATTTAATTGTGTACCTACTTTGAAAGTTCCGACATAAAAATTAAGTTATTTTATTTTAGATTTCTGAGAACTTTATTGGTTTTTATTTTTATGTGAACGCGTAAAATACCTGACCTGACCAAGGAATAGGTATGCGAAAGAAAAAAAATATGTATCATGGCAAAAAAGACATAAATATGTCTATAAGAATATGAAAATGAAACTTTATCGGCGACACAAAATTTATATTTAAAAAATAATAACGTGTCATAAACATAAAGAACAGTTGTTTACCAAAAAAACACCAGTTGTTATTGTCTAAAGTCCCGAAAAGGATCGAACGCAATAAGCTATTGTTTCAGGGGTGAAAGTTTTAAAAACCCTTCCGCGTTTAAAGGTACGAAACCAGGAAGAATGAGAACTGTAACAAAAAAGAGAAAGTTACTCCTAAGGTGAGGAAAAAAATATAACATTTGTGCAATCGACCAATAGGGGAGCCGAAAATAGAACTTTCTAATTTGTTTTTCAAATTGCCCCAAGTTTTGAGTCATTTGCACGGTAGCCTTGGGAGATGAGATGTGATAAAGTTGTCGCACATTATCATATTTTGCTGTAAAGTGAATCTAGTGTTTATTGTTACCTAGCTCAATAATCAAGTGGAAAGTTAGTTTGTGAATTTGCAAAAGTTTTCAGTGAAGTGAGTTTATAATTTATGATTATGAGTGGGTTACTAATAGATGTCAATCGTGAGCCAAGAATATCTTTACCTACTGGCATAATACGGCGAAGATTGTCATATGAAGAAATCAGACAACGAATTTATTACATCCTACAATAGGAATAACCGATCTAGCTACAAGTATGTATAACCATCATAGACATAACGATCAGATCGACCTATTGTGTTGTAAATTAGGTACGAGATATTTGCTCTAAGATCGTGTATTTGATATAATCTATATACAATCCATCGTTTGATGTAGGTCAGATCGGTTCAATATACTTATATCATTTACATTCTTGTTCGACCGAAGCTTTCCAACAAGACCGCTGGCTCACTTAACCGACAGCGCAGAGAACATTTATGCTAACCCTACGAACACTGGCATCCAGCCATCGCCGTGCGAATACGACGATCGTCCGAATCCGGACCCAGCATCTGACTACTTAAAGAGTAAGCGAGATGACTGTAACTTTGATTGTGCGACTGCGAGTCCCCAGTATCGAGCGGCCCGTTGTCATGGCAACAGACAATGGTTTTTGGGTGCATAATATTTTAGGCTGCGTCAGGGTGCGGGTTGGGGAGCGCGCGGGGAGGGGGTAGGTCGAGAGCGGCAGCCATCTTTAAAATTATATTTCCAGTTTGGACGAACTCCTTCGATTCCAGCCCTACTTTTTCTCTATATAGAAGCGCGGTGGTGTAGAATATGCAGAATTCGGTTATGCTACGGGAATTTTAATCGTGTGAATTCGTGTAGAAGCAAATTTCGTATAGGTAGGTACAGTAAACGATTTAAAAATGCATTGTTTAACCAATTAATATTAATTTTTATTAGGTACTTTAATTAACATTTACCTGGTATTCAATTATGCAGGTATGTAGGTATTTAAATTGAATGGAGTAGGTATATTCCACAATTAAAATCGGTGTCGAATTAACATGCACTTAAAACTACTTAAAACTCGTTTAATTGTTTTAACAACCACATTAAAATGCAATTAAAATTTTATTACTATTGTAAACAAAATTTTTGTATATATTTCGGTTAGACGAATAAACTTAGAACTAAATTTTTTCTGACACCTTTCTATAATATACTTATTTTTATTTAGCTTTAAGATATTTTATCTGCAATGTTCCGCTATACGCGCTCAATACGCTAAGAGGCTGCCGTCGTCTGCGGCTCGGATTCCCGTCGTAAAGCCTCCGATTAATGTTCCTCCTCCGTCGGAGCCTCCCGCCACGATTAAGCGATATTCTCTACCTGCCCTTCAGTATTTCAGACGAAAAATGTTAGGTAGGGAGGCATGTATTTTAGCAGACATTTGGGGATAAAGATTTCTGTAATAGTGTGTTTGCGAAATTAGGTTCTTAATGAAGAAGTTTTTTGTTGAATGATTTTATTATTCGAGCTTGAAATGTCCCTCAATAAAAGTAGTTTAGTAAGGTATGTGCTTAATCAGAAAGACTTCAAAATTATAAGTACCTACCTACTAAAATACTCCATTACGTTAGAATGATGATTTTTAATCCATAGTTACAGTTCGATACCTGAAACAAACAAAACAAAAAATAAATGGTCTACATTCAAATAACTTCTGTCACAGCCTATCTTTGGACGTTTAGTGTCCATTTAAAATATTCCATATCTGTCATCAACCCTTTTACAAACTGTGTGAAAGTACTTGTGAGTTCCGTCCAATTTAAACATATTACATAGCACATTTAAGGGTATCTCGCGTAGATAACATGTCGTAAAATAAAAGAATGAGTGGTAGGGAAATGCAGGGAGCGACTGCAGCGGGAGGGTTGAGTAAAGCGAGCGACACACTGACGCAAAGACGTCAATACCTGGGCAGTGTGAAGTGTAAATCCTATTACCTAGTGCTCGTGCCAAATCTCTATGGCAAAGCCTGTATTCATATTATATTTGGCTAGGCATCTCCTTATTATCTCGTTTTCGTTTATCAGCTGACTGTGGCGCAGCACTCAGATGTCTAGACGGGGGTTCTTGGTTCGATGTCCGGACGAAAGGTCATCGCGAAATTGAAAAGAAAATACCCTTGAAATGCCACGACATTTTGATTTCTTTAGCGGGCAAAGTGTAATTGAAGGCCTAAACGTTATTGCTTATTTGTCTGGTGAATTAGAGCTATCTTTTATTTATTCATGTAAGAATGTATTTATCTTAAAAAATATCAAAATTGAATTGTTTGTATTTAGGGGTTTAAGTTTGCTTTATTTAGTTTTGGCTAAGTAATTTAGCCGCACGGGTCGATCGATCAGATTAAGCTACGCTAGCCACGGTTGGTCCGTGGATGGGTGACCATCTTAACATACCAAGATCGCTCCGTGCCTCGGAAAGCACGTTAAGCCGTTGGTCCCGGCTGTCATTCGTGGATCTTTGACAGTCGTTACGGGTCGTCAGAAGCCCAAAAGTCTGACAACCAGTCTTACCAAGGGGTATCGTATTATCCAGTTACTGGGTTGTAGAGGCCAGATAGACAGTCATGTAAAATACTGGTATTTAGCTGCATCTGGTTAGACTGGAAGCCGACCTCAACATAGTTTGGAAAGGGCTAGGCAGATGATGATGATGATGGGGTTAAGCCACTTCAAGAGATTTTGGAATATAATTTGGACATTTTCACCCGTCACTTGTCTGTGGAGTTTCACAGGAGCTCGAAAATATCACTTGATCAAGAGACTTGGTAGGTGGTGCGTACAAGTATGTAGTAGGTATGCATTACGATAGCGTGGTATAATAACCGGTTTCATGCGTCTTCGAGTGATACGTACTTACAGGTATTCGTGCACGTTTAGATACGTGAATAGGAACGATAAGGTTTTAAAATTTGTTTAAAAAAAGCTTAAAATGTGTTCTAACTCTAAGGAAAATAGCTTTTATTTGAGTGAACAATTTGATAATTTTAGAAGTAGGTAGCTGAATGCGAGAATGACATGACCGGTGGAAGTGGTGGTGCTTGGCGGGGGGATATGTCCAGCAGTGGACCTTTTTTGGCTGAAATGATGTTGCTGATATTTTAAAAGTAATAATCACACTTTATGTAGGTCCTTATGAATTCTCTCAGTCTTTCATTAATGAAATATAGAGCCAATTTTATCCATATCTTACCTACATATCCTTATTATACGAGAATGGTCAGCTATAGCCAACTATAAACACCGATATGACAAACCTTTTCGAGTACCAACACAAGCTCAAAGCTATGGTGATTTTGCTACGTATTATCGAATAGATACCGCATACGAATCCGAATCGGTTTTGTTACTTTTTAATTCACAATTAATTCAATTTTTTGTTGTAAAATTGTAATAGCGTACATTTGAATTTATTATAGAAGGAAGCGACGTTTTTACTCTATAAACGGTCCTTGGTACTTAAAAGCCTACGAATTGCTGGTAATTTTCATTTTTGGGATCCTTGTTCTATTTAAAAGGACCAGGAGACTGGAAGATTTCGACCTTTGACCTTCACTGAAGGCCAAAGTACGGCTATCTACCTAATCTTTACTTAGAACAGAACTGTAGTAGGTAATAGAGAGGGTTGGGTCTCGCGTCGTAGATATACATTCTTGTACCCATTAGGATTTGTCCGAAAAGGTTTTGTTGGTTGCTTTTGTTTCTGTAGTTACGTGAACATCCCTAATAATCTATGAATTATTTTTATTTCTACGTATAAAATACCTATATATATTATGCTATTTCTAAAGATTAAAGTCACACTTGAAACTAGATTTCATTAATTCCTTAAACTTACAATCGTTTTTTGTAGGTATTGCACGAACTTTTACTTACATTGTATAATTTTCAAAGCCCGCCTAGTTAGCACAACTATCTCGGTCGTAAAATTACACATTTAAAGCTCTAAAGAGAATGTTTAAGTTAAAGCTGTACCTTAAAGTTTTCAGTTTATCTCGCCTTAAGTGTTAAGACGAGGTTCATAGCTTGCAAAATATATCAGTATGATAAGACTATGAGGCTCTGATAAAGCAGAGTCTGAGTATTGGCACTCAAAACCTTTCCCTATGTAAATACGATAAAAAAAAATCAATGTGTATAAGTAATTTATTCAGAGTGGGCCCTCCGACTGGTCTGTACGACCCCAGCTTGGAAAATATGTTCCGGATAATACCATTCTTAGGGATCAGTTTGAGACACCTGATACCCACAACGCCATCTTTTTCGGGGGACGTCAAGGGATTTTCTTAAATTTATAATACCACCAATATTAAACCAATAGATTTCCTTGCAACGCCGGAATGGACCGTTCCGTCCCCTTCAAGATGTCCCCAAAATCCCTAATTAAATTATTCTATTTTATCACTGCCGGCTGTACTTCACTAATGAATAACAAAAACCATTTATATAAAATATACGTCCCACAAAATTATCTTGAAAAAATTCGACCGCTTCTCGTAAATTACGCACTTTGATCTTCTACGAGACCGGAAAACAAAAGCCGCGCGTAAGATATGGCAGTAGACGGTTATAAATATGCGACACTTAGACAAAACAAAATCTGTGCCAATGTTCAGGTGTTAACTGTCTGGCTAGAACTTATAAAATGGTTATTAAGTACTTTTAAATAATTTAAACCACATAATGAGTGAATTATAACCAACTTAGACGAAAAAAATATTTTCGTAGCACGTGCTACGCAAGCGTAGACCCTACCTAATTTTATCACTAAAAGTAAGATTTCAAAAAATTACTTATTTTAAAAGTTCGCACCAAAACACCAAGTCCCCGGAACTAACAGAACAAAGAACAGCTTATCCTTGACATTTAACACCTGTTTTCCTCCAATTCCGCAATAACATCAGTACGCCTTAACTTAATAAGCACGGTTCTGTACCCCTAAGCCTACATTCTCTAATTATGTTAATTTCAAAATAAAGTTATGCCACCACACTTGTAAGGGATGATCCCTGTCCGCCCTTGTTTCAGCACTTCTGCCCAGTCGTCCCCATTTCCCGTGTGTTGCTTACAAACAAATTATTTTTAAGGGTAAGGCGCTGTTTGTGCGTGTTTCTGTTTGCCGTTTAAAATGAATTTTAAGGAATTGTTTCAGTAATTGGGTTGATGGTTTGTTTTGTGTTATTCGGTGGGTATGAATAAATTATAATTTTCGGGATTTTGGTGATAAGGGTAATGAGATGTTATTCAAATTGTGGTTCTCTTTATGGAAAGTTAAACATTAGACAGAGTTTCATTTTGGCACAGTTATAATGAAGTAAAAAAAAGAATCTACACTGGCAAAAATAGAATCAAGCAAAATAAAAAGACAAATAAAAACCGACTCGACAAAAACATGCGAATACGCACATATTAAAATGATGTGAATGACATTTCAATAAGTTCATAGCTCACCTTCTCTCTACAGTCTACAATACTACAGAATAATAAAATATCTTCAATATACCATATGTAAAACCCATGACACAAATAGTCATAATTCAGGGATTTATAATGAATAAATACAACTTAAAGGTGCGTCCAAATGATTAAACAATTAAGTCCGCCAATAACTTGCTAATAACACGCAATTACGAAGAAATAAATATCTAAATAAACACATAAATAATAGCATTTCATTAGCCTTATCAGTAATAAGCCTAATTTATTGTAACGACTTCAGACTAGACTAGACTTAGCTAGCTAAGGTTCTTGCATTTAATTAGCTTTCCAGATAGGCACCAACTGTCATAAACTATGTATCCATAATAGGAATGAAGTTACCGCCACTTACCAGGCATCGATTATTTATACCTACTTATATCTACGTGCCTACTGTAGAAAATTTGGTCCTTATTATATTGGTAGGACCGAATTCTCCCTGACTCCCCTCAGGCGTTTAATTTTGCTCCCAGCTTTTTGGGAGGATAAAATCAGTTGCTATCTTTATTTTAGTTCAACATGTATACATTACATAGGTATAATATTATGTGATTAGGTTTTATAATTTTGGGGGTTTTCCAAGGTTAACTAGATTCTGTATGATTCCTGAATGTAAGCAATACCTTCTTTTTAGCAAATATAAATAACTTTTTTGTCACTCAATCATGCCAAAAAGAGTAAACAGATTTGGATTAAATTACGCATACTCGTATGTAAGAATGTCTTTAACAAAATGTTCCAGAAGTGGACGAAATCGTGGTAAAACCTGGTTTAAATAAAATGAAAATACTTTTTACTTCTACAAATAGCGACTACCACCTGATGTCCAACAGCTACATATATGCAGGTAGGTAGGTCTAGCTGTCCACCTATCTAATATGATCCGATAGTCGCCTGTTACGACACTCATGGGAAAAAACGGGGTGTTCTGTCCTTGGAAGGGGAATACGAGATGAAAACGTAGGAAGTTGTAGGTAAAAACTTTTGTATGAAAACACACTTCCATTTATTTCTTTTAACCGTTAAAATGGGTTTTCTTTTTTCTTAATATGCATGGAAACTTTTTTAGAACAGACTTTGTTAGATCGCATATTTAGTAAAGAGCACAATTTGTTAAGAGTTTTTCTTGAATTTTTGTTCGTGCTTTGTTCATTTTGCCCTTACATAGAAAAACAGCTTTCACATTTGTTGGCGTTTTTTTGGCGCATAGCTGTATCTGCAAGTTATACATTTGTTCGTAGGTAGGTACTGTGTCACGACAAAAACTACAAAATGCGTACCCGTACTTTATTTTTATTCAATCTGAAAATCCTGAACGAATCTAAATTTTTATCTGTATCTCGAAGATTCGGATAACTTATCTACCTAGGCAATTTTCTCAAAGTAGACTTTTTCTTATTTTCTCCAAGCAGGTGCCTATCTGTAAAAAACATCTGAGCAATTCGTATGTTTCGTTTCGGGATTCCCTTGGGAAGTCTGAATTTGAGGGGTGAAGTATTTCTGTCAAATATGAATAATGAAAATCGTGTAGTTACCTACCAATACTCTTAGCCCTTTCAATATTTTTTTACCTATATGCCTACCCACCTTAAATATAAATGAATTCGGTAGCTTTAACATTTTCAGTACCTGTACTTCTGGCTTTTGAAATGCAATAGTTAAGTATTTTCTGCCAATCGCGTGTGCGTTATAGTACGTTTCATATATTCAGGCAATTAGGTATTACAGTCACTTAGAAAAGCCAAACCCACGAACGCAAGGGAACCATTAACAGTTTATTTATTTTACCATTAATCTACAACATATTTAGTTTGATCTCAATAGCATGCATTCACCCGTAATGCAGTAGGTAGGTAAAATGCTGTGATTCTGTTCAATGAAATTGGTTTATTATTATTAAGAACATGTTCTCTAGTAAAATACACAGCGTGCACGAACGGAACCAACTCATCGAATATTTAATTCAGCCACGAAACGCTTGAATCACCTCCCAAAAATTACAAACACTTAAAGTGTGAACATGTAGGTAGGTAGGAAATTAATTTATTTTACCCCCGAACTTAAGTATGTGCGTAGAATACACGGATTTCTCGTATAAATCCGATGCTAACACGAGGTATTTCTTTTCAAATTGGAGCGTAAATCGTCCTTCGCTTTAATAAATTGGTCGAGAACCCCAATTCCTGCCTTCAGTGTTGAAAACTTTGTTAGCGTGCCTTTGAAACGCTGAGACAGATATTGTTATGAATTTATATCTTAACATCAAATTATCCGAAATATTCCAAAGAAAATTTGTCATTCGGCGCCGTTTTAAAAATGGAAAAGTGTAGAAACTGAATTGGATACCGCATACGTATAGGTAGGTACGTGTGTTGTGTATGAAAGCTAGCGTTCGACAGTATGGAACATGTGTGTATAGGATAGTCGGACGTAGGTCTGGAGACTGTCTCATTCAAAATATAGCTGGGGAGCGCGAGCCGAATATGAAACAGGGTAGCGTTAGAAAATAAACATGTTGCCTCTCACGTTCTGCTTAATAAACTTTTAATCTTATCATTTGCGAAGATTGCTACGAAATTTGATATTACGCAAATGTATAGAAGTAAATATAGCTACGTCAATGCAACCTTTGTTTATTTGCCATAAAACGTTTTACAAGATACGAGTACTACAATGTATAATGCATATTAGCTAACGCGGTTACGGAAAATTTAATTAGGCGTATGTCTGCCTTATCCTACATGTTACGCTATTCATACCTATATTTATATTTATGGTGATAATTTGCCCTTTAAATCCGCCTCGCAATATGGCGGTATGAAATAAGGCAATGAATATTAAATTAAATGTCATACGTTGCAGACGGTGTTTGTGAAAGGGCAGGGTTCGATATTCTGTCGTTGGGAACGCCTCATGTCGGTGCAGTCGCCTGTCGACGCCACGAAAATGGCCGACATTGTTCGTATTTTACGTAGTTTTAGGTAAGCACTTAAAATATTTCGTAACTATCACGCCGTATATTTCGAAAGGGCTTTAGCTTGTTTGTTTGTAAAAAAATGAAGAAATTATATTTTTAACATAGCGATGTCGCAAGAAAATTCCTAGTATAAACTGCTATGGCGTAGCACGCATGTAAAATATTGAATTATTTTTATCACATATACTTTCCATGTTTGCTTCCAGTCGTAATAAAATGGCAGAATTATCTGTTTACAGAGTCGTGACAAACACTAGTTTAATCAGAGGAATAGTTTACAAAAACTTGAATGTAAAGACAAGTTTGAACGCCCACGTAGTTAGAGGTTGAATAAAAGTACTACGTGGGTTTGAATTACGTAAATTATGTGATTACGTTTTACATAAAGTTTATTGTCATGTAGACTAGATTTCAGCTATGAACATTGATGATGTTTATTGAAAGGATTCTACATAAATGTCACCTTTTATGTTTTATTACAAACTCGGAAAGGTTAAATTGATTTATTAAAACTATAATGAAAGCTTTTTCTACAACGCTTAAAAAATGCTTCCTACTACACCTTTTTTCTAAATTAGGGTTGTAATACCTTTCATTAGTAACAGGCTGTTAACCTCGCAGTTAGACTTATAATTATTTCGCACTACTAGATATCTTGTATTTCTCCCCTTAAGCGCCCTATGATTATTATTATTATTTCATTCTCTGATACTACAGTTACTGGTAGATTAGTGATCCGATAATGTTATTAATTTGTAGCTGGTTGCTGTCCGTATATCTGATATAATCCCTAAAATGTTACTCTTACAAAATCGTTTGAACGATCGAAGAAATCTATTTATAAACCGGACCGCACTGTGGTTAGACAATGTTATTGTGTAAACCAAGATACATTTTCATATGAAAATTTATCGGCAGTTTTTTCAAAAATAACAAATTTTCAGTAGGAATCTTTTTTGTAGGCAGTACAATACACTCTGCGATGGGTGGTACAGATAACAACTATCAACACAAATTGTAACCCCTTGTTCCATTCGCCAAATTGGGTGCATTTCTACGCGAAATTTTAACACGATACCATTGTAAACAGCCAGCCCTATTGTGTTAGCATGTGCTCAGCAATTTTGTTCCATGACTGCAAAATAAAGAGCAAATAACTCCGTCACTAAAAGACATGGAATGAAAACAACTAAGAGTTTTCGTTAAGATTTATCACAAATTCCTAAAGAAAAAATCTCATTAACATAACTTTATTGAAGAAGAATTTGATAAAATGTCATCTGTTAAGCGAAGATTCTCTTTCAAATGAACATTAATGTCCAAATAGCCCACAAAAGTCGTAAAACTTACACATGGCACAGAATATGAACGGATTGACGAATTATAAATATCCAGCTGACAAAGTCAAGGCTCGTAGGCTCAGTATTATCAGCAGCAAGGGAGGCGATGAACATATTACCTAAAGCAGCGATAAAAAATAAACTTTATGACTAATAAAATAAAGTTTAAGTTACGATGTGATATTGTAACAGTTAAGTTTTTTGTAAGTGGACGCGTGCTAGTAGCCAGTCCGCAGCACGGGCTGATGACAGCGCGACCACAACAATCGGTACGAAGAATAATCGCTACACGTTTTATAGGTCGTAATTGTTGTCATAAAGTGGTAACAAAAGTTGTTTTTACGTTCGGCACGAGAGGCGTGTTTATCATCCCGTAGTAACGATACAGAATTACTCAATGATTATGGTGGGAAACCAACGCTTTTATGGCATTTTAATTGTTTTACTCGATTTTTAGGTGTTTCTCACACGACTATTTGTGGCAGATCAAGTTGCGGAACTTTATCCGTACTAGTTTTTTCGCCGATTATGTTAATTTTAAGCTATAAAGTTTCCATGAATGGCCATCTTAACATCGAGAAATACGAAGCGTTCCATAAGCTAAATGGGTAGATGCCTACCAAATTATGTTATTGAGGAAAATTAACCAATGCATTTTAATTTAACTTACCATATATGTGCCGTACATATAGACGAAATAATACCCAGAACGGATGGAGAGAATATATTAAAATATTTAATTAGGGTTTGAGAGAAACTGGCTTCGCGGGATGTCCCATCTGTTCGGGGATTTAACAATGCAGCATTTCTTTGAAGGAATCGCGGCTCGCATAAAATCATTCTAATCAAAATTCAGATATTGTGTGTTCCGCGTACTCTCGACTACGATTACTATGATTATAAACTTTAATAATGAATTCGATTCGAGCGTGACTTCAAAAGATAATGGGCTTGTACGTGCAGGGAACGAGCGAGACGGGCGTTGCTTATGTAGGCAACGAGCTCCATGTTTATTTAGTAACACATGGTAAGGGATATTTTCCGATTTGTAGGCGTAGTTCGACGTCCGTCCTCGGGCGCCAACTGACTCACCGACTGCGGCCGATTGTTCGACACTAAACGTCGATGGAATCGGTAACTCAAGCATTTTACGGCCGACTTAAATAATATATGGGGCGTTGCGTAATTTTCCTTTAGTTTCGCCTTATGCGAATCTTAGTGCAAATATTGGCTTTGGGCGTGGTCTTGGACGCGATATTCAATATTGTTATAGTGGCGCACATCCGTAAATAAGAATAGTGCTAAAGGCAGGCGCCACTGACGTTAACATTCGCTCTCATTAAACGAATGTTGTACGACACTGGACGTAAATATTTTTGCTCGTTAATCCGAAGACTGCTCGGACGCGATTTCGCATTTTTTTATACTATAAACAATTCCAAACGCTCGTTAACAAGAAAGATGAGCTCTAACACTTCAGTTTATGGACAGTAAAGTCGTCGGCACGCGTGTGTTTGCACGACATTTGCTACTTGATAAATTCAGTTTAACCGTAGTTAAGCTGGGCGGAAGAAATCAGTGATCGTGATCGCTGGGCCCTAGAAATAAATTGCCTCCTTGAACAGGTGCCGGTAGAAATTAGAAAGTTCAGTATGAAGAGTTTTCAACTTGTTTATAATTAGATTTAAGTATGAAATGTTGATGTAGAGATTGTGTTGCGTGTCGTTTTCTCACCTAGCGTATCATTTAAATCTATTTTATGTGGATCAATTTAATAAAATGTATTTGAAACAGGCCTGGACCAAATTCCGATTAATCATTTTAAAATATGCGAGGTTAAAGACCGTTTGGGAGCACGATGTAGCGAGGCTGAGTGTTACAATCCTATCGATACATTCGTGTCAGTGACCGCACGGCGAAGCATTCCGTTCCAATACATTTTCATTTAGTCATATTTCAATGAATCCATTTGCGAAAGTCAGATAAAAATCTTAAAAAAAAACTAGGCAAATTGGTTCGTACGTAATTATTATTATCATTTGTTATTTCTTAATTCCTTAAATTCTACCTCTTTTAATTTATTCAAGACGATATTATTTCATATCTTCGCTACGCAGTCTTATTTTGAGTCTAATTTCATTAGAATCGGTCTGACAGTTACGAGCATCGGGAGCGTTAATTGTAGGCGCAGTTATTTTTCATTAAAATCTACTTAAACGGGAATGGAATCGTTTGCGCAGATAGAAGGCTTAAAATATCTCGACAGGATGATGCGAAAGATTTCCAACCCACGCTTTTTAAAAATATAACAAGAGTTTGCTCATGCACTTGCATTTACATCACAAAATCGATTCTCGACGATCAGCAGAACCACTCTACTAGCCTATTTCCGAAAACTTCTCGTATCTACGCAGCGAATCGAGTTTTTTTATCGAATATAATATCCGTGTGTGTATATCGAATATATCGAGAGCTAACATCGGAGCGGCGAGCAGGTAGGGAGTCAGATAGCTTGGTTTATAAATAGGTAAAGAGCGTAAATAGAAGCGGTTGTATCGGCTTTGAGCCACTACCAATCGATACGTGATATCGTTGCGATATTACGTCATACCTGCCTCAGTTTCCCACCCGAAAGTAAACCTTACGGGAGAAAAACTAAGGAACATTTTCCACTGAGGATTTTCCTCGTATTTCCTTCATACCTACACATGTTATAGACGGAAACACACACATGATTATAGATATGTGTGTGGATGGATAGTTAAAAGTTAAATACCAACATGTTTTCATGTTGTTGGATCTTTTCTTAATCAAACTAATGGAAATTGCCAGGTTTAAGAGTCAGTAAGTAATTTCTTTAGTTATAGTGCATTCTTTATTGGGTTTAATGGAAGATGTAGGTAGTTTTGTTCGTAACCAAATTAACTGTTATACCGTTAATGTATGATTTTGATAGAGCGTTCATTTTTGTTGCCTAATAATGTGGAGCTACTGTAAACTTAATTATGTTGAAAAGTGTAGAAATATAACAGGTGTATTTAAATCAGGCTCAGACATTCGAATTGATCCCTTTGACATTTTAGTCTCAGTGAGTTTCTCAGTGAAATTCCCGGAATTTTTCCTCACAGATGTCAGAGCTAGGTCCTTCGTAATGACGTCATAAAAGACACGGACTAAATCTTATCCCGTTATATCTGTTTGATTTCTTCGGCAGAGGGACTGAACAATATGTTGGCAATCTTTACTTTCCTTCTTTGTATTACCTACTGAATGTTTGCGCTCACTGAGGCGAGGGCTGTTGATACATCTAAACGACGTAGTTCCGGACAAATATACCAACAAAATTACCTTATACAGGTAAGCCTTGCCAACTCATTTTCCTTGGAGGCATCGGACGGAAAATATTAGGTTTATCTCCCCCTTTCATTTAATTTAAGGTGTGTAATAAATAGGATTTGGTTAGCTTTGTTGATTAACACGGAATTTACTTTAATTAATTGGCTTTCTACATTGTGTATTTTTTAAATAAGTATGTATCGTGACGTCTGTTTCCAATTAAAGTCCTTAAATAAATAAGAAAATGACAGCTCATGGCTATACAGGCTTCGTAATCTTGAATATACCTACTTCTCAAAGACAGACGATGCTAAAAACCAATGAATCAATAGACAAAAATGTAACTTTGATAGTTTCAAATTAAATTAGATTTACCAACTCTGCGTTGTAGAACTACTTTAGGTAGATATCTACGTGTTCAGTTGAAATTCCACTGCCTGAATCCGGGGTCGTTACGACCAAACTTCGAACGAACGGGTACCGTCTCTTAAATAAAATCTTAAAACTTTTATCTTTTACTTTGATAACGCACCTATTCCGAGGCGGAACTTCTATTACATTCGCCGTTCCACGCTGCTTTGTGAGAAAAATGTAAAAAGATTCAAGGAGATCCGATAACGGAGTTTGTCTTTTCAATATAAAATATGGGTTGCCTGCCTTCCTTCCTTTTTACATAATCTAAAAGTTTTAATACACATTAGATAAGTAGGTAGGTACTTACTGCTCGTAAAACTTGAGTGTATCATTTAATAACGCAATTAAAGCCATTATTATGCACATACATTATCATTGTCATAGATAAAGTGTTAAATAAATACGTCAGTCTAGAATATATAACTCTAAACAAAAGATGATATCTCAATTTTAGTACCGAACACTTAAAAGATCATAAAAATAGCCACGCGCCTAATATTTTGATGCCATATTGTTTTTAACCACATCCGAGGGATATTTTTATTGCTCAGCTAAAAGTTTCCAATACAATAATAATTAACTAAACGATGCAATATCAGAAGTAGAGACCAATCCGATCCGATACCGTTTGAAAAAAAATGTGCACGGGACTTACAATTATTTTACGATCGAATTTTATAGTATTTTTATGTTTTTCCAATTGCTTTCGGTTGACAATCCGACCCGTGTAAATTCTAGCAAAATATGTGTGTGAAGAATCCGTAGCTATTAAAATGCAAATTGGAAGTAAAATTTATTATATTATTATGTATAATAATGATGACCGTAGGCTTTAACCGCATGAGGTAATTGATATACCATGACGACGCTTTAATCCTTTCATAAGCATTGCTATATAAGACTTTGAGCATTTAAGATTGAAAGGAATATAACTTCAAGATACTTTACAATAATTAAGACAAAAAATAATATAGAAATCTTTAATACAACTAATAATAATCAACTGAAAACCGAATTCTATAGCGCGTTGTTCGAATCCAATGCATGAACAGTTTAGTATAGTCTTGTGAAGAGTCCAAAATAAACATTAGAATCTGTTTTATATTCATAGACATAGCTACATACACGATAATCGCAAGAAAATCAGCCATAATGACAGAGAAAATATGAGCGTTTCCTTATTGAAGATTACTCCAGCAAAAATGTAGATTAGACTCACAGAATTTAGGCATTCGAGGAACAATGTCCCGACGAAGGGACGAATTCAGGCGAAATTAAATCATTAGAAACATCTGCGTTCCTGGAGCTAAGTGCCCTAACGGTGCCAATAGGTACGCGCACGGATTATATTGCCCGCCCTCTCCTTTAGCCCCAGTTTTTAATTCCATGTACCTACATGGAGGATATTTTATATTTACCTGCCAAACACACAAATATTTCATGTAAATCCGAGCCTCCATACTGATTAAACTCTCGAGGGGGCTAATTCATTACGGACGTGTATAATCGAAAGATTAGTTACACGTGTTGACGTTGCTTTTGCTTAATATTTATTACACCCCACATTTTTCCCGACCCCGGAGATTTTTCTTAAAAATATTTATCCAATATACACAATCAGTGCCGCCTCATCACTTATGAAAAATCGTTTCTCTTCAGAGAGTCCTCTATAAAAAGCTCATTCCAAATTAAAATTAAGGTCTAGCGTAACTAAAGAAAAGAATCTTATATTTTATCAAAACATTGCAATGTGAAATACACTTTAAGGCGGTGCGTTTAAGAGAATTTTCGCTCGTACGATGAAGCAGTTTACGACCTATTTTGAAACGGTGGTTGTCAAAATAACTGGTTGTTTTTCAAGATCCATTTGTGTGGTGCCCCACACTACCTCAGAATTATAAATGTAAAAGAACAACAAAACATGTCGATATTTTGGTTGCGTTAGATAAAGTGTTAATAGTAATACAAAGCCAGCGCCGCCGAATAGGCCTTAACCTACAAAATAATACTCTACTAGATATGAGTCTTGTAATTCTAACCAAATGCGCACAACACACCATATTTATGCACATGGTAATTGTTTTGATGGCTTAACTACATCATTTAGTAACACATACTTAGTGATAATTCATTAGTTATGTTGATCATTTGCAGTTGAATCATGATCGCGGCCATGGACAGTTTACGGTCGTGATATCAGTGAACCTGTAGAAAAAATCACTAAAACGTAAAACAGAAAATAAAAGTAGAAAAAAGACATGAAACTCGTATATAGTTGACTAATTAGATAAATATTATATTTAATACCCTTTATCTGTAGATCGTACGGTCGAAAGAGTACGGTCGGTTGTCTATACAGGGTAAGTTTTTATCCAGTGCGCAAACTGCAGTAACCATGAATTCAGCATATCATTCTAGAACCCCCAGCGCAGAAATTTTTCGTCGGTTAAACAAAAAGAAATCAGTTGTGCATTTGACCGCGTAGGTATTGCACTTTTCTATGAAACAGCTGTTTTTTTTTGTTTAACCGACAAAAAAATTCTGCGCTGGGGATGATATGATTTTGCTGAATTCATGGTTACAGTTTGCGCACTGGATAAAAACTCATCCTGTATAGCGAAGAGGCTCATTACAACGTTAGTATACTGGCCAGAGTATATAACACACCTCCATCGGGCGAGTCCATTAACATCAAGCGTTATTGAGGCCGTATCTCGAACCCCGAGCCACTCCGATAGCCCCACGTTCCATTAAAAGAAACCATAAAATTACATTATTATGTGTTAATAATTTCAAGTGAAAGAACGCCTTTTCGAGTTTCCCTCGTGACAAATTAAAAATTCATATTCATTCCGTACTATAAATCTTTCATATACGTCGTACAATTAAAGATTTAGCACCGGAATATCGAGATGCGAAATTGAGTTTCGCCTTATCGGGTGTGAAAAAGCTACTTCGCCAGTAGCTTAATCTTGAGTTCGCGTGCAGTCCATTTCGTCATACTACGCTTGAGAAATAAAAAGCTGTTTCACGGTTTATTTTTTAGGTTTTTCGAAACGGTTTTTATAATCTGATCATATGTTAACTTCAGAGTCTTCTTTAATTCCTTAACAATCTTAATTTCGATTGTAAAATTTAAGTAGCTGTTATTGTTCGCGAAAGCCTCGGTACGGAGGTCGTGTTTCATCACATACATGTGCCTTTCGAATCGGGGTGCACCTAGATAAATATAGCTATAGCATATTCCCGATAACTCCTCCAAGATTTAGATAAAAAATATGTTCCAAGGCGGAAGGCCGATGTAAATTTAGTCGGCGTATCTACCTGTGAAAGCCGAAAGGCGTTTACTTGGGATGTCTCATAAAATTAGTATCTAACTGCTTTGCGTATTATCAGACCTGTTTTGAGGCGAACCGAACCCACATGAAGCGCGTAGGTATTTTAGCAGATTAAGATTACATTTGACACGTTATCAGTGTAGGTAAAAATACTCTGAATGCAAATAAACCACCTTCTTTTTCGTAAAATATCGTCGTGATAATTTCTGTGTCGGTTCATTACCGCCGGTTCCCCCTATCGGATTATTTTAATTTAAACATTTTCTCCTCAAATTATAATATTAACCGTTTAAATAAGCTATCTGTGCTGTGAAGCCAGTAACTTAATTCTTTTTTTAATTTGCCCGGGAGGGGCAAAAACCTCATTTAGTGCTCGCGTATTTGTTTGATTTAAAAGGACCAGTTTATTGTAGAAGAAACTTTTTTAGAGTGGTTGCATAAACGCGTTGTTTCGGGAGCCAATAAGCAAACAAATATATTACACAAACAAGCATTAATCTATCGAATGTTTTGGCGAATCCTAAATACAACTTTATAAAACTTCTCTAGTTATTTTCGAAACGTTACCATTTCCCTAGAATAAAATATATTAACAGAACATAAACTATCTGTTAGCGGACGAAGATGTCTCAACGAGAAAAAGTTACTGAATCACTCCATCAGTGCAAGATCATTTAGTTTCGAAATCGACAACTCATTCAAAAAGCATAGCACTTAATCCAATTAAGTAATTGGTGGCTACCGGTGCATTATCCCGAATGCTTATTGCGGCTAACGGGACGTGTAGGTACATTAAAGATAATATCGCGTCTGCGAAATCGATACGCATTGCTCCCTAACCTACCCTGGGCGGCGGCGTGTAGGTAAGTTATGCCGGCGAGGCCAATGTTTGTCCGCCAATCAAGTGTCGTATTTTACTGCTACAAGCCGACACTAACTTACCACAACGGGCACTGCCTCTCGGTTAATGAGACAGCATCGTTTTAGTGTAAAACATTACGCGGTACGGGAATAAAGGTACCGTAAACAAGATTCAATGGAGTATTGATGAAGGAAATTAACGAGGGTGATGACGAAAATAATTTTTGCATCGAAATAATTTCTTTGCATTGTCTTTGTGTGACCATGTACTGCGATAAATTCGAATAAATTTCGGCTGCTGAAAGAATTTTATTGACATTAGTTACATTTGCTGATAAATTCAGATTTTTGGATTAGGTATAGGAATGTTGAAGTTAAAGATTGAGTAGATAACCATATGTTTTAAACGGAAATGAATAAATAAATAGCTTTTCAATAAAACTACAATTTTATAGACCACATAAAAATAACACTTCTACGAAATATATTTCACAGAAACACATCGACAAGTTTATTTATTTGCAAGTTGAAGTAATAAACTGAAAACCCAAAAACTGACTGAACGGCTCTCTAATTCGTGAACCGCGCTACACTTGAAATAAATAGAATTTATATCGCGTTACGTACCGTAGGTATTATTGCCTTAAATCAATTGAAACATTTCAGTGTTATTAAACGATAATTTAAAACGGCGCTCGACAATAAGAAATTATACCGTTGATGTCATAAATATACTGGAGAAATGTCATAACATTTGTTACATTGAATTACTGACGATTTCTCTTAAGTCTGATTGGTTTATGACTGCTTTGAGAATAAATATTCAATTACACACTGTGTATCTAATGGAATAAATATAAATTGGATGTTTATTTTAAACACATTTGTACCTACTTACCAATCTACGTTTGTTCAATAGAATATGGCTTCCATTCGGAGAAGAGATGCCTATTCCGCAGGAATCTATTTAATGTCTACCTACATCCATTCTGTGGTAATGAGTTCAGAAGTTTATCTTGTTAGCGACTTACGTGTACCTTCACAAAACAGGGTTGCTTATACGGATGTAGACACAAAGGTACAAGGTCCTGTCTTAATATATTGTATGGCCCATAACGGAGGTACTACGACATATACAGGCAAAACAAACAATAAATTCAATATGTGTCATCGACTAAGTAAAATACACCTACAATACCTTGTTAAGGTACAATGTCGTACAAAAAGGACTATGTTTTATTCTGTTATCGGTAAAAATAATAAAAAAAAACTCAAAAAAAGTTTATGTGAGAAAATAAATGCATAGAAAAATTCTTTCTTGTTATAGGAAAGGCGAGAGAGGGCGAGTACGTCGCGTCTCCTACATATTTTATTGACACGAATGGGGCACACGCAAGGATGCTGCGAGATAGATCCCGAGATAGATAACTTATTAGGTAATGTAAGTGGGTTAATAATGTAGCTGACGGACTGTTATTATGTTTTAATTGGATTGTTGACGCATAAATTAATATGGATCTTTAACTTTGTATGCTTATCTCGAGTCGAAAAAAAGTTAAGTGTAGATAACCACATTGATTGGGTGATCTTCGATTTATTTAAAATATAGTAATCAGGGTTATAATCTACCTACTGCTCATGTTACAACTACATAAGTGTAAAATTGAAATTTTATTTTTTGGAAGGTCAGCCAAACTTTATTTCATATTTACCTTAAAAGAGTATATGATTTTAAACATTATGTCAAGTACCTATGTGACTATTAAATTCAACAAAATGTAGAAAAGTGTGAAACTTAAAAAGCTACTGACCTTATTTCAGAAGCCAACGACAGCCAATAAAAAATAAATTGTTAAAACAAACCACATACCACTCAACGTTCCCCATAAAAAATCAACATACATTTCTATACTTCAAAAGAAAACACAACCAAAACGGGTCATCAATCATTTCTTGACATCATACATCAATCAGCGAGAAATAAAACACGACGTAAAAACTGATATATCTCGCGACACATCCGCTGTTTGCTCCTCGTGTACCACGCACCTACTTTATGTGGTATCAGTTCGTGCGGTATTCCCTAACTGCACTTCAGTTCCTGAACCGACGTATACACAAGTATACATGTATAGGTACAATGTATAGAAAGTATACACGTGGATACAGCACGCACCTACTCGCATTCACGACACGTAACTTATGTTTTAGAAGAATTTTTCTTGGGTCGTATAAGTGTAGGTAGAAGGTTCTTTCTTTTCAAAGATACGATTTCTCAAAGGTGTGACAACAAAGGTTAGTTGTGATTTGATGAGTCAGTTTAACACCTATCCTGTTAGTCATTTGTTAAGTACAGAAGAGCCTTATTACTTATTTCCCTTTTAAGAAACCTGTGGTAGAAGATGCTGATCGGAAAATGCCCCTTAAACAGAGATGATAAAAAAAATGTCAGGACGTTGAACGTTGTTGTTGTTGTATTGTGTTGATGTAGGCTGTTGTTGTTTTTTTGCCTATGTATAAAAACGTCGAAGTAAGCACTTGCATAGGTACTTTAGGATCTCCCTGTATCGGGATCGAGCTATACAATACGTTTGTTGGGGAATTTCGCTAATTATTTCTGTAAGAGCAATCTCATTTTTATCTCCTTCCTTTGGCTTGTCAGCGCAATCTCTCGCCTACAGATTTTTCTGCTATTTTTCTTTTAAATAAGCTTGACAGTTCTAATGTGATTAAAACTATTTTATCGCCAGCATAGAACTACGTAACTTCCATTTTGGGAAACAACCTTTATAGTACTTATACTTACCTACTTATACGGGTAGGTTAGACTGAAAACATACACAGCATTTAGTCCGACTAAAATAGGTACATTCACAGTGAAATTCTAGCCACAATTTCTATAGATAAAGCCCTCTCCTATCTACGTAGTTTTCGTAGATATTTCCTTTTGATTCCTCAAATTGGGTTGGCACCTATGGGAATTTGATGAGGTTAGCCCGAGGCTTGTGTGGTCAAGATCTACGTTGATAAGACCCTCATTTAAGTTGGGTAAATAGTTGATACGGGTTTGGATACCTACCTTAGTTTCTACCTTTGTATTTGTAGAGCAGTGTTCGAATTGTAGCTATAGATATATGTAGATGGCCTTTATTGTACTTCGAAGTAACAAATAATATTATACCTATACAACAATCTAAAACCAGTTGCTTTCAATTCAAAGGACAGAAAAACGAATACATAAAGCCTAACTTTTATTCACAAAAGTTATTTGCTTTGACAAAAAAGACTTTTACAAAAAAAAAAAACTAATAGTTCTACCCACAGAACCAATTATGACAACCATGGCTGAAAACATTATTTATGTTGTCAAAATTAAAAACATGATTGGAATTATTCTGAAAACGATTATTTGAAATTGCCTTATTTAATGGCATGATTTAGTAGCTATGTAGGTATGTGTGTTACCAATAAACATATCATAAAATCCATTAGAGTACATAGAATAAATTGAAATTTCTACTCATTAAAAATGTATTTTAGAAAATATATAGTCCTCATTCGCTTCAAAACAAGCACAGAAAATGCTTATTTACATAGATTACACCATATTGGATCTAGTTTTCACCCGCCCGAGCTATCCGAGTGTTGTCAAATATTTTTAAAGAAGAACATAATATGCACTGTTTATATAGCTGAAACACTTGTTTAATTCTACAGAAAGGTGTTGTTAAATAAAATAAATAAGAAATTTAATTACACCGCACTCGGGACGAACGTTGCACACGTTTGTGTTTAAAAATAAAATAATACGTTTAATTAGGGTGGCGTAGGTATAATGTTTTTTACGGCTTAATGTTGGATTTATCAAGTAATGAATTCAGGAATAATTAAAAGACTAAGGTACATATAGACATTGTAAGTGTGTGAGTTGAGGTCAAGTTACATTATCTGTAAACTTGTAAGTTTACTGTCTTTGTCAGACGTCGGCGACGCGTTTTTTTAGAAAACGATAACGTAGCATAAATTACGCCCACGAACTATTCAATTAAAACTTAATCATTACACTTAATCGATGAATAATATAAACTTAACACTCTTATGTACATTCCTGTATCTTTATAAAGTTATTGTAGTTATGTAGAAACAATGGCCTTTAAGTTTACGCATTAATATTGATAGTAACATGTCATTTACGATAATTATTATCTTCATCGTAATCGAATATGGCAGGTGTTTATATTTTGCTGCCATTTAATAGGCATAAAAACGCATTTTATGAAACTGTCTAGCCTCTAAATAGACCCTAGCACAATTGGTCTATTTATTGTTATCACTTTTACCATCTGAACAATGGCTTATTTATGAATTTAGTGTCTTCAAATGAAATTAAAACTAATGCATAAGAATTTCCTCATAAATAAAATATTTTTTCTTTTTTCTAGGAAGACATATTGGATCGCACACGGCCTGCAAGACCTGCTAAGCCTGCTCCGGACTGCATTACAATAAATTCTCTTTTATTTTCATTGCAAATGTACCAATCTACAATATTTTCATAATTTTATGGTAGGCTTGAGACCATGCCAACTCATAGTTATCTCGCTCCTAAAACCCAGCCGCTATCGAGGCTCATAAAATTATGTAGAGTGGGCGAAGAGTCGCCACCCGTCCCTAATTTTGTGGGATATCCAAATTTTGCCGCATTGACATAGTGGTGGCGTAGTCCGACTAACCACTAACGCATTTGGGAACTAGGGTTTTGACAGAAGAGAGGAACAGGAACTTTAAATACAAGCGTGATTGGAAACTAGAATTATATCTAGATAATAATTGCATTGTATGACGATAAATAACTTATTGTGTGAAAATATGAATAGATTTAATTAATATGTAGCTCCGCCAATACACTACCACCTACCTACATATATCTACAGTTTACTATAATCAGCCAATAATTTTCCCAACGCAGGGACACGGCGGGAGTGGGGCGTAGTCCGCCACGCGGGTCGGTGCGGGTTAGTAGATATCAGATGCCTTCGAGTTTTTGGTTCTAGGACATACCTATTCGTTTCCTCACGATATTTTCCTGCATTGTTTTTTTTTTTTTAATAATTTACACAAAGTAATATGCCTGGGTTTGAACCAACGGGCTACAACTCGTAAGTCCTGGCCGTTTCTAGCAGCCCACCAATGCAGGCTACTGCATTGCTCCCACATATACAGTGTGTAATGAAAATTCTGTTTAGTATTTTTAGTCTGTACCATGAAAAGGTAGTTAGGCTACAAATTGCACATTTCCACTCGAGCTAATTTAATGTAAATGTATGTAAGGAAACACGGAGCCATAACGATTGCATCGCTTCCTGTGTCAGGTCATTAACCACTAATATTCTAAGAATTTAATCCTAATAAATTTCTCATTATAACTGTATTAAAGAATAAAACACACAGATGTCTGGTTAAATCGTGTCACTTGTAATTTATAGACTTTCGCCTCATTTTCGGGGATTTGTCTCAATGTATTTATTTTTGTTGGCAACACTACAAAGCGAGGGAGATCATTTTGAGTTCGCACGGAGTAGTAAGGTAGGTAGGTACAATTAAAAGACTATTAGTACACATTTAGTTAACTTTGATGTATGGTATAAAACATTTTTTGTAAGTAACTGTAGATACTTCGTAATGTTACAGCTTGTAATTTTCATGTATGAAACATAAAAATGATTTTTTGTAGTAAATAAAGTTTGGTGTTTCCGGTGTTTTATTATTTTTGCTACGACTTGTTCCTGTAATGAAACACGATGTTTTCAAAAACTTATTTCAACTTGAATTCAGGCTATAAAAACTTTTAACTTCAATGTTCTTATTGTTCGATATTATTAGCACCTGATACTGAGAGCTATATATAATTAGAGCATGTAGTAACAACACACACTCATCAAAGTATGTAATTTTATATAAGGTACTATAGTAGGTACTATGCAGGTAGTGAATATCAAAGTAAGAACATAAGGTATCAAAACACTCAGATAAAGTAAATAAGTGATAGTTAAGCAAGTACATACACAATAATAAGTAGATCAGTGCCTATATACAAACTTATTTACTGTTTCAATGGTAGAGCAATATTCGAAACTCGACAAAATCGGAGTTTAAATTGTTCGTTTTACGATTATTGCGTACTTCGATGGTAGGTATCTTTTGAATACAAATTTGCGACTTTGGGATATACACGCGAGCCACGACATGACATTTTTCCCAAGCAAGAACCCACCTTAACTTCCGAAGGATAAAGTAGAAATTCAGTTGAAATAAATAAAATTAAAGCACACTTATTACATACATAGGGCCGAGTTTACACGGTAGTATAGTCAGTAATATTTTAAGAGCAATATTGACAATTCAGCTGATGTTGTGCATAGTGCTTATATCGGTGAGTTTATGTCCATAGATACAAAACATCTCGTGTTATGCCCTCCGTGATAAGCCCCACATTTTGTTATTGTTTACATGACAACAAAAAAAAATCGTGGAACAGAAACACGAAAGATATAATATGTAGCTAGCTACGTAGGTATTTCTGTAGGGAACTTTAAGGAAAAATTTCGTTACAAAACTTTTGATTAGACGGTATAAAATTTCTAGGTTAGGAAGGCTGAAGTGTCGAACAAACTTCTTTAATTTTTGGGCGAGGATTTGAACCTACGCTTGGAGATAATAAATTAAAATTAGGAGGATTATAATATAACTTTAGGCATTCGGAAATAGTTGACTTAATTAGAAGATTTTTGTTAACATCTTGCTACAGAGTATGATGAAATACCTACATATAAACTGGACTAGATCAATGCTCATATTTTTACTTAGTTAGGTCCATGAATATTCCATAAAACGAAGTTAGATAGAAAACTGAATATCTTCTCCTTGAGAGAAACAAATGCTAACCTAGTTTCCAAAACTTAATTGATTCATTCATCGATTTTAAAGATATGTCTACCATAAGTGTATATATTTTAGGACATAAAAACAAAACTTTTCTCGAAAAAAGTAAGTACTTTCACAAACTTCTTTTAGGAAGTGCCTGCGCAACAAGAATGTTAGGAATCCACCTAAAACTGAAGTAACACATATCTTAATAGATATGCAATAAAATAATACGACCATGAACTTGATTTTTTATACCTACAGTAATAGCCCCGCTCAATGGTACAAGACCCATACAATGTTGCTATAAGCAATCGATTTCGTCATTCGAGATGTAAAAAATCGATTTACCGGACTAGAAGCGAGTATAATCGGATATAGAATCGTTTTTATTACCGATTGACTACCATATTGATGATTGTGTATTGATTTTTATTTTTTGAGTTGCCACACTAAATATGGTAAGTACCTACCTAACTATGGGAGGATTATGAATAGACTTCGATGCCTGTGGGATGCATTAATGAGAACAGTTTGTCCTGGTCAACAATAGGACACTTGGTAAGTTGTGTCTTTTCAATATAATAAGTTAAAAGGAATAAAAAGAAACCTCAAGACAGATAACTTTTATTTGAGGAATAAATGTGTTGGTTTGACAGCTTTTGAATAGAAAATATGCCAAACTGTCAGATTTATTCTTCAGATAAAAGTTAGATGATAATTGGAAAATCAGCCCTTGTCTTACTTAAGAAGTTGTACACCAGTACCTACACTATTTCTGCAATGAGAGGTACATAAAAATAATAGAAAAAGTTTGAAGTCTTATTTCTGGTTAACATTACTCTAGAGTATACTTACTGTAGAATCCACAGGGTGGCAGGGACATTGACTCGCAAACTGAAACCATGAATTCAGCAGATGATTCTAGATCCTCTAACGTAGAAATTTGACGTCAGTTATTAAACAAAATACACCTGATTCCTACAAATGCCGCGCGGTCAAAATGTTCGGAGTTCCGCAGCAACGCAGCAGCGGAGCAGTTGATTATATTTTTTTTATTACAGAATCATGTAGGTAAGTATCTACCTACTGAATCCCTGGTTACAGTTTGTGAGTCGATGTCCCTGCCACCAAAGTTTAGGTGATTAATAAGTTACATAGTCGTAAGTAGGTAGGTACATTCCCTATGCAGAATAACTTAAGCTGAAACTTGTTTCGTGAAATGAAATAATATCAGGCGCTGAACTTTTAATATTACCTATATCTACCAAGTGTGGGGGTGAGCACAAAACTTACTTCAGTAATGGTAATTCTTGAAAGAAAACTTCCCTTATCCCTCATTTTATTGACTGAAAACAGCTCCTATTTTAAGTACCTAATTTTCTATTGACTCTAAGTAATCATAAAGACAGATTATAGGAATTTAATTACTGGCCAATGGAGTCATCATTGCATTTTTTTTTTTAATAATCTCCATTATAGAATTTTTCTACATTACAAACTTTAATACATCATCATTTCATTCATTTAATTTTTATTAAATATGGGTTTTGCCTGAAATAAGTGAATTTATTTTTTCATTATTTAAAAACAAAATAAGCTACAGAAGAGAGAGTTTACCCTCAATTAGGACAACGGCACCCTAAAATCGATAGTTTGAATGAAACATTTACACGTGACCCTCTTTACAACTCAAGGTTAAGACAAACATTAACAAGTTAACTATAAATATAAGTTTTTTTTTAAATGACGTAAGTAATACTTACAAGTTTGTTATAATTAAAGCTATTGCTAAGTATTATTTATTAGGTATGATTTTATAGGTGTTACCTATAAAATATATATTAAAAATTTTAACACAAAAAATTAACGAGGGATTTCAAATGCTTTTTTACTAACATAGGTAACACATATCATCACGCCTTTAATCCTTTAAGGGTTAGGCAGAGGTATACTTTTAGTACACCTCATCATCTGGCTAGCCTTTTCTAGACTATGTTGGGGTCGGCTTCCAGTCTAACCGGATGCAGCTGAATATCTGTATTTTACATGGAGCGAGTGCCTATCTGACCTTCAAAACCCAGTACCTGGGTAATACGATAACCGTTGGTAAGACTGGTTTCAGACTTTCGGGCTTCTGACGACCCGTAACGACTGCCAAAGATACACAAATGACAGCCGGGACCAACGGCTTGACGTGCTTTCCGAGGCACGGAGGGGTCTTGGTATGTAAAGATGGTCACCCATCCACGGACCAACCGCGGCAAGCGTAGCTTAACCTGATCGATCGACCCGTGCAGCTATTACTAACTTAGCCACAAGCCCCTTTGCACTTTTAGTACACCTACATTTCGAAAGTTAGGTGGGTGCCTAGGTATGTTTAAGGGTACTTAAACATACCGTAATGGTAACAGCCGACTTGTCGGTTGTAGATCGAAGGTTCGGACTAGACAGGCCCGTTACTTTGTGTAAATTATTTCACCACCACTGCTCTCAAAACGGTGAAGGAAAATATCATGTAACAGAACCAACAAATCAAAGACTTGTGACATCTACCAAGCCGCACTGAGCCCGCGTGGCTTTAGGCAGATTATGCTGTAATAAAGGTCATCTACCTAGCACATAGACAGAGTCCGGGGTGCTACTAAAAATTCCTACAATCACTGTTAGGTATTTTATACCACAATGAAGTAGGATACCTTTTTAACTTTAAAATGATTGTTTTACTTAATGAGAATATAAATAGGTTAGTAACAAATAGTTATCACAAACTAAGGTCATCACCTTTATAACCAACACAGAATGGGTTCGACAGTCTAAATGTGCCAAAGAGTAGGTAAAATGAACGAGGGCAGATGACATGTGTAGCCAGAAGGTTGTGACTTCAACATCTCCGTGCTCACTGATGCACAGAGTGAATGACAAGTGAATTTAAAAGTAGTATCTGTTTTTCTTGTGTTTTGGTAAGTAGATGAGAGAGAGAGAAAGAGAGAGAGAGATATTATGTATATATACATATATATATGTATATATACACAGTGGAAATAAGAAAAACCTAATAATAGAAATACCTCTGTAATAAAATAAGTAAAACTCTCTTACGGTCTGTCTTGTCACAATTTTAATATTGTAAATGTGGTAAAAAAGTTTATGTAAAAAGTTGAGAATTCAAATTAAGTTCTATTTAACTTATTCAAATTGGAAATTGAAAGTTCTCTAGATTCTTCTGTGAGAACTTTATGTCCTACATAAATGTGTATTTTGTTTATTGACTTAAAATGAATTGTATTAAAAGTTATAATATGAATTCTATTGTGTGAAAACATTAGCTTTGTTAACCAGTTGTTGATATTTGGTAATAAAACAAGAAACTTACTTTTGTCACCGCTACTTAACCTTGAGTGTTAAGTCATAAACCAAATTCCAGTTCACTTAGGTACCTACCTACTAGGTTGTAACAGGTACCTAATTAAGCCATTCATGGAATTTGAAGTTTTTTTTTGCATTTTCAGGAACTTTACTTCTTATGTAATGAAAATATACAGGGAAATGGAGATATGTCATGTAAGAAAATACTCTCAAATATAGATTGGTAATTAGTTAGGTTTCTGTCGATTTTAAATTCTATACCTACCTACTAATGGGAAGTAGCCAGGTTGCTACTCGGAAAAAAACTTACAAACAAGTTTCTTCAACTCTTAGGTACTTATAGATAAATTATCATTCTACAATAATTAAAAGCTTACAAAATTCCCATTTAAACTTTTAAAAGTTTTTATTTATTGAAACATTAGTGCATAACAACACTTAATTTGTTTTTAATTCAGAATCTTACACCTAGACAGATTTATGAGATTAGTTTGAAAAACCATTTCCTGGAAATTATCATGTAGATAGTCAATACTGGTTTGGTTATAAATCAGGTTTGATTTAATTATGAATTTATGATGTTATGTAACGAATAGTAGTCATATTAAGTATTTAAATTTTTATATTGTACAATTGTATAAAATTTTATGTAGGTACCTAGGTACAATACGATTGTTTTTTGATGGCGTGGTTAGGGAAATAGGTATATTATTGAGTAGATTGCCACAGTTTGTTAATTTGACGTGTTATACCTTGCCATTTCTTACGACTTGGAATGAACATATTGTGTCTTGAATCTAGGTCAATTTAAGTTGCTAGTTAATTCCTATTAACAATCTATTTAACAGACTGTACAAGATATCTAGCTTTACTTACCTTAAAGTTTAACCAAATTAGGTAGGTAGTTATTTCTCATTGTTTTAATAATTTTAATGACTGTTCGCACCAGTTAACATCCTAAAAAATAACAAAGCTCTGCCCCAATGCTCCTCTGAATGTATTTTTATAGTTAATCTACATTTCGAATACCTACCTACAATGTTTATTAAATAGAGATAAACGATAAGTATTTTATACTATAAAACCATCGGAATTGGAAATTTTTGATCTATTTCTAGAAAACTTCTTCCGAGCCCGAATTCCATCACAATCCCATTACCTACAGCTGACTCCCATAAGATTACACTAGATCGCCACGCCATCTAACGTGAAAGAGTCGAACTACGTACAACTAACGCCATCTATGCGAAACGCGAGACATCTCTTCCACTCACTACTACATTGACGTGTGCCCCGTCAGGTTCACTCGCATACGTAATGATAGAGATAAGGATACCTCCCAAGATGTCTTCTAAATTGCCTTTTAAATATTCCTCGCGCTGATTGGTCAGAGCGAGAGCGGGTAAACTGGTTTATTTGAGTTTCCGCCAATCGGTGTTCGCTGAACGAACGGCCATGCTATTTTAGGTGGGGCTTGGCTAAAGTTCCTCCTTTATATTCCTGACGTATGCAGTCATTTGAGTTATGGGCGATGGCGTAGGACTACGTGTATTTATAAGAAATCTGCTGAATTTTCCTTTTCTCTGTTATATTTTTTTCAGGAAATAATGCTGAGCTACGTGATTGTTACAGTATACGTAGGTACCTATTCTATACCAATTGTTATGCCGACGGCATCAAAATAAATCCTGTTACACATAGGTAGTAACATTGGAGAACCTATTCTTCTTTTTGCTGTACTAAATTATGTTATAAAATAAACATGCTCTTCCACCACAATAAAAACCTGAAAAAATGGATTTCCATCTAACCAGACAGTGGTTTTGATCATAAACATATCACTTTGACCTATATCTTACGAAAACTATCCACTATAAATATAGATACATGCAAACGGTTTATTATACATAATATATTAGCATACATTTATCCAATGTTGTTTGAAAGCGTCAGAATACTAAGAAAAAACACGGGAAAACAAGAAATAATGGCAATAAAGATAAAATTGTAAGAAATGCCAAAGTAAAAATAACTGAATCCGTAAACCTACTTCTGTACAGTTGCGTCCAAAATATGGACCCGTAAAATACCTACTAATGTGAAGGAGCCGCTCATAAACATTTATTCTGGTACAGTCGCTAACGAATATTGTAACGCTCTGAAATTATTTCCTTGATCAAAGTCATTCCATCAGGCGGCAAGATGAAACGAAAAAGTTAATCTATTGAGGAAGTGTTTGTCAAGAAGAAAAAAATATTTTTGGTAAAATTTAGGCGGGGCTTTATCAATTCACGCTTGAAAGCCCGTGGTGCGATGGGAACTTTCCTACGGGCATGGAGCGTAGCGCCACAAAACGAGTCGTAAAACTGGAACTTGTGAATGAAACATCGAACCATAATTGGCACATTAAAACGTCGTCCATTGACAAAATTTTATTGACACATTGTAGGAAGGATAACACACAACAGGTGACCGTAGGTTTTTACGAGCAAACTCAAGCGCGTGCTATGCCATAAACCGCCGTCGAAATCGTAAAATTGTAAGGAGCTGTTTAAATTGCCCCTAATAGAACATTATAGTAGTCTCAATGACGTGTTTGGTTTTATGTGATTTCGTATAAGTAGGCGCCACCGTAAAATGAGATGACGTAGCTTTGAATCGCCAATAAAATAGTCATTCGGTCCGTGCCTAGACAGACAGATTCTAGACGGGCGCAGTTGAATTCAAAACAGTTTTACGATACCGACACGTGTTTATCGTTAGTCGTCATGCATTTATTGTGCTATTACTCGGTCATTAACCGATTTATTATCAAAACATTACATAAATTTTGTGGTTTAGCAAAATGCTCTTGTAGAGACAGACACTTATAAAAATCTTTTATTATTTTTATGTAAAAGAAAATATACGACAACAATGATTTTTCATCTTTTTGGACTCATCTGGCTTAAACATTTGCACATTAACCTGCAACAATTTAGTAAAGTAGGTACCCACATTTTATTTTTAACGATTCTAAGGGAGTAGTTTCTTTTATTGTTCAGACAAAAAATTTGGGTCCACACAAACTCACTTTATCTACGGACAAAACTTTTAATGAAACGGCCTACCAAACTAAACTCGCATAACCATTGTGTTGGCGACTGTACGCGCGTTTTCCCGTTCCGTAAGTTAACTCAAACTACTAACCGGCTAAAGGGTAGGTAGGTACTTAACGTGTAACATAACCTACCCAAATTGGGTAAGCCCCAACATTTTCCTAACTAAGCACATTCTCTTTACCGAGCTGCCTTAGTTTCTACAATGGCTTACCTCTTCAATTTAGGCACGTAATGTGGGATGAACCTCCATAATCCTTTGCAGATATTGTTAGAAATTCTTCTATGTACTTTCATCCTGATGTTGTGAAGGGCCTTTTTGTACAAGGTTAATTTTGGGAACGGCTGCCTTTGATAAAAGTTATTACAACATTCCTACAGTGTTTATTCAAATTTTGAAGAGCTGAAGTTTCTGTTTTATTTTGGATTAAGCATTGAACATTTTCTTTCATGTTTTTATTTATATTTAGGTACTGTTTTGTTTTTATTAAGTAAAGGGAAAAACTCAAAAAATTTTGCTTTTTTGTCTTGGTAGATATTTAGGCACAAATCTAATGGCAAAAAATCTCCCAAAAGGCACTGACAACGTCCTACATTGTCCTATTTGTCCAATATGGTCGAACAGCGGCGGCCTCCGACCGGTCGACCCCTATCTTATTAACTTTACGCTGACGATGTAACTCTCCTCTCTCTTCTCTTTGGATCAAATGAAATCGAGATTTATGGTAAAAATGGTAAAAGAAATTACCTGGCAATTTTGAGGAAACACTTTGTATAATTTTTTTGATGAATGAATGGATATTATGCATTCAATTGTGAAAAAAGTGGAAATTAAATGATATATAAAGTAGGTAAATTCAGAGAATATTATGATAGCTATTGCAAATTGTCTGTCTTGCATCATTTGCTGACTGTCCCGTGAAATGGCTAGAACACGGCAATCTATCTACTCAACATTTACTTAGGTATACTTAATATCCCTGGCTGTATATTTTTCATTTCAGGTATATACATTCCTATAGTTTACAGGTAGGTAAGTACATAAAGCAGTAATAATAACTCACCTCATTTTTTTTTCTCGTGATTCAAGTTGAAGGCATCCATTTATGTGTCATCCAAATTCCTTGTTTATCTGAAACAAGGTAAAATAAACGTTATTAATCGATCGGCCAGTGACTATATCTTATTACCTAAAGCTAGGTAAGTAACCTGCAGAAGTACTGCCCCCTATTGAAAGAAGTTATTTTATTTCAAGGCACCGACTTACATACATCTGTGCGCTTATTCTATTTAGTTCAAGTTTAGTATGTGCTAGGTTGTTATTGCGCACTCTTTGCCTCATTCACAACCTTATAGCTTATATTACCCACTGTTTATACACCTGGTTAGTTTGTTATGAGTTTCAATAATAATATATGTAGGTAGGTACCAAAAACTCTGTAAGTATTTATCGTTCTTGTTGAGCTGCCATAATGCAATAGCTTGTGAAAGATGCAGCGCTCTTGCAGACCGTAAAGCGAAGACACCTCATCACCTGTTCACCGGCAGTCTCGGGCCGCACCGTAAAACCCGTCTGCTTCTCGTCTACGGCATTTACGACCCGACCGATACCCGGATAAAAATAACCATCTCGCAAACGCTATTATTACAAATGATACACTCTTTACGACGCGAATATTTACGTTTTTATTTCAAATGTTTATTGCCTGTTGTGCAACTTAATAGCGCACTTGAACTTCGTCGGGCTAGTGACACCGTTTGATCCAAATCGCGTTTTATTGTTTTACTCAATGGACGGACGAATTTTACGAGCGTGTCGTAATCTGTGACGCGATGGTTATAACTCTGATGCGTACTACGATCTCGTGACTCATACGAATGCGCTAACTTTCTGTTTCTATGTATTAACATTGCACGAGACTGTTTTAAATTTTTAATTGAACTAGTCGGGTCTGATTGATCCACGCGAGTAATCGCTGTGGTTGAATTAGTGCAGGAAATTAGACATGCCGTTTAAACGTCAGCGCTTTTCGATTAACCGAAGCTCGAAACGAAAAACGCAACGAGCTCTACCAAATTTTATTGCTTAATCGCTGAAGATCTCATTCTACTTCGGTATCGAGTAACTAGGTATATCGAGTTGAATGTGAAAGGATCGCCGACTCGGAGCGTCGTTTCCTTATGTGAGGGCCACCCTTATTTACCTATTTACACACAAATTCTGTAGATCGAAATACGAAAGGCCGATAAGATACGATCCTTCTCGCCTCACTTATCTTTCTTTAATAACATTGTTCCCAGAGGTGCTCTCGAAGAAATAGAAGAAAGGGAAATAGTGTCAGGACTCGGGCGACCCGCAGTCGGAATTTGCATTACATTACCTACCTATATTCATATTTCTTCGGAGGTAACCTTTTCTGGAGAAACAAATAATAGGTGGAGTGCATCTGGGGTCGCATTAAGGGACATCTTTTTATTCGCTTGGAGCTTTGGTAAATATTTTTGTTATTGCGTTATGCCTTCCCTCAGAGCGGGGACTGGTGTTTTTCGATCTTCGTCTTGTGTTCCTTATAGAATATTGTGTAAGTGGCCCTTGCATTATTTATAGTGGAAGTTTGCCTTCGCTTTTGACATAGTGCTCTTTGTGGATTAGGAATTCCGGTTCAGATATAAGCTATCTGGAAAGACTAGGTATAAATATAACGTACCTTCCTAAAGTAAAATTCTTATTTACCGCCCAAATACAAATCAGTAATGTAATATTCTTTTAAGCAATTTCATCAAGATTAAAAGATTGCAAAGTAATAAAGGGAGAAAAAAACAAATAAGCGCGGAGTTAAGGCGCTTAACCAAAGTTCATTTGCTCGCCAAAAGCCGTAGAGCCTTCTCACGGCTCAGAAATAACATCGAAAAAAAAGAATTGAACGACAAATTTTTAATCAACCTCACCGACTCTCTAAAGGCATAAAATGTAATATTAACACCATTTGTGCATTACATGTAACGCCAAAAACCTGTAAATGTTCGAATAAAATGTTCAATGTTATGGGACAGCGTGACACCGCCATACTTTTTAGTAAATTTCAAAACAGGAATGGTGAATAAAATTCGACGTTCATTAGACTTTTTTTTAGTTTGTTGTATCTTATATTTAAGCTGAGTAGGTATAATGTTATCTCGCAAGATGGGGCGTCGAGATTGCACCTCGAGAGTGGCTTTGGTAGCGCTAGCAAAAACAAACAAATCAACGGATTATTTACAAATTTATTTTACGGCATCGCTACTTGTAAATTGGAGGCTAATCGGTTCTTTAAAATGAGCTAGGCAATCTATATTTACATAATGAAACCAATTTAGGAACCATAACTAACACTTTTATAAAAACAGAATTGCCACTTTATTTGGTTGCACCTTAGTATATAAATTTAATTAAGAGTCTTTATCAGATTATTTATTATTATCATTCCGACAACTGAAAACAGAGTCAGTAATTTATTATGGTCATTAAGTAGGTACAGCTTACTATAGTCAGCACAAGCAGAAACACTAGCGCAATCTCAATAATTAATTAAGTTATAAAACGTTATATAAAAGAGGAGTAGAAAGAAGAGAGTGTGGCGTCCAAACTTTCAACTTTAATACATACATCTTACTTATTAGTAGAAGTAAAACTATGTAGATAGTTAAAGATAAAACAACCGGGTCATTCGCATCCACTCATTAAGAAAATGCCTCTATCCACTCTTCGAATAATTGGAATAAAACTACGTTTACGTCTACCGACAGAGTAGGTCTATCTTGATAAAAAAAACTCAATTTAAATGTTTATAGCCGTGGCAGTAACTTCGACATTTTGTTGGTGGCTGCCACGAGTTGACGTTTTTACTAAACGTCAGATTTGGTAAATAAAACTAGTATCTAATGACTGGAGCCCACGCCCACAAAGACGTTCACAGTTTAATCGGTGGATTAGATTATCCACATAGGGATGCGTGTCGTGTTATTTTGTAATCTCATGATTGGACATAGTGCACGCCTACGCGACATTTATTTACTCTTAAAGCTTTTCTTGTCTCCCTGTCAGACACTTTGAGAAGTGACGGAAATTTTTATCTTATTTTTAGTTCGGAATTATTTTGTGGCACTGTTATGTAAAGTAGGTAGGTATATGGTAAAGGGTGAACTTGTTTCTTGTAGGTAGATAACTTGGTTGCCTTGGATTTTGTTAGCATATTATTATATCTTGATGACTATACCTCCCAGGTCGTCGCTTTTTAAGCTGCTTTGTGTGGTTCGGACGTGATTTGCAATTTTATTTGCATGTAGCCACATATAAGAGCTTCCTTGTACTTAATTAGGAATTATATGCACGATTGTTTTAGCAAGTAGGAACATTGCATATGTCGTTGCTATTTCAAGCTGGGACTAAGTACCTTCTAGCAACGGCTAGTACACTAAGTCTCAACAGGTACGATTTTACCCACGTGACTGGCATGTTGACCATAGCATTAAGTGCCTGCCTATAATTTTTTGCAAAGGCCTATGCCCAGATTGCTGTTGAATGATCAGAATGTATAAGTTACACGTGTTAGAATACTCACAATATTTCTTAAAAAATGTATAGTAACAATTTTTTATGGGTGCTTTAGCACGCTTACGGGCGAGCTTACCGAAATAAGTATCAGTCGCTTGATGTCAAGCTTTTGCTAGACAATAGCTTCTGATTAGATGCCACTTTTTAGAGCGATATAAATACCATTTACTATGCCTAAAAAATAAGGAAGGGAAAAGAAAATTTAATCATTTAATATTTTTTTTGCAATCTCTACTTTAAAACAGTGCAGGAAATGCAAGTGGGATCAGCATTGGTACTGCTACTGTGATATTCACATGCTACATACATCCCCTGCTATAGGGGTAGCCCGGGGTGAAAGCTTTTTCCAATTATTGTTACGATACCAAGGATATTCAGCTGAATAAATTGTTTGATTCATGTTGTGTTACTTATTCTTTGATGTTTTGTTAGATTTTTGAGGGGACGAAGTCGCTTCACCAGTAATTTCTACGGTAATATGCTCATGGCTAATGTTTACAGAATATTCTTAGGACGTATTTGGTAAAACGTACAGGCGAGAGATGACAGGTTACAATCTGACAATCCGACAATTTTAGTTGAAGGATTTTTCATACATTTTCTGTTTTATTAAGCAGCTGTAGGTACTTCTTGTGATATTGTTACAATTTAGGATAGAACAAAATATGTCGTATTGTCAGTTGTATTAAAAAGGGCCCTGATCGAACTAAAGAATGCAAAACAAGACACTATATGAAATCATCAGTTTTATTTTCACGCCTGAAGATAATTCATGAGCATTTCATGTCTTAATTTCAACGAGTAGGTGTAGGTTCTTATTTATTCTGCTAATACCTGTCCCAGGAATACATAATTTGCAATAATGTACAATGCACATTTTGTCTGAAGTGAAGTCAACTTCACTTCAGACAAAATGTTACCACCGTTACTAAAGAGAAATGTGTGCTAAATTATAAAGTTATCTTACAAGGGACATTCAAGAAATTTCTTTGAATATACGAGACAGATTTTCAAATATAACTGTAACCGTGATTCAACTTAACGGTCAACATAAAGGAGAAAGTTATGAATGGATTTTCATTTATTTTTGTTGGCATATCTGTAGAGTTGTAGACAATGACACTGTTCGTTTGACTCATTATGTAATATCAATATTTGTCTATAAATCTAGAATTAATTATATATTTAATTGTTTGTAACTAATAAGGTAACTAATAAGTCTGTCAAAGATGAAATTCTGATTTTTTCAAAGTAATTTAAATAGCTTTTAATCTGAATTTTGATTATTATTGATCATAAGTATTTAGCTATAGTAAGTGTTACCCTCCTGTATTACATTATTAACAGAAATCCTATCAACCATTTTATTTAAATTAGGTACCTAATTTAATTATTATATAATTATTCTCATGGTATTTCAAAACAAATCATCTTGGGTATGTTAATTACGAAGTTTTCTTTTACCGAAAAGGCTACAAAAAATTTACTTTAAAAACCTCTCAGACTTGAAAAAACAGCACCAGCCACTTTAAATTCGTTAAATCCTAAATCATAAACGTCATAACTACACAAAGAACATCCCACAGTCGGTTAAATAACACCTAGTCATAAATAACTTACCCTATAACGCTAACAAGATCCAATCCTGAAAGCCGAGCTTGTTAGAAACTGAAAACAAAGGGGCTTTCAGCATGAAAATAGAGTAACAAGCCACCTTGTTAATGCCAGTTGTTTCTATATTAAAACTTAGAAGAACAGCTCTATGTTGGCTATGGGCCAATTAGTTAAGGGGTTATGTGGCTACGTAAGCTTTGGAGTGACCTAATATATTAAGTACGTATTTGAGGGATACTAATGGATAAAAATTTGTCAGTATGTGTTTTGACTATTTACTGAACAAGATTTTTTAACAAAATGGATTTTCATCACTTTTTGGAATGTTGCAAATGGACTGTATATTTTTTTTGTGAATCGCTACTATTAGGTTTAGCATGTAAGTTGTTTAAAAATCTTGTTTGATTATTATACAAAAGCCATTCAGTATATGTTTTCTTTCAAAAAAGATTTTATACCGCTAGTTCGTACTAGCCCGCGTGGTGGTCGAAAAAATCCCACTGGATCGTTTCTGTGAGATGTTTTTCGACCACCACGCGGGCGTTGCTGCGGGCAAAAGCTTTACGATTATAAGATAATTAAGTTAGGATAAGCACATTTATCGCATTGGGTTACCCTGTAATGGTAGATGTAAGAACATAATAAATAAATAAATAAATAAATAAGCAAATAAAGTCTAATAGAGATAAGGTCAGTATATTCCGATTCTCTAATTAGTAGACAATTATAATTATGGAAGTATTATTGCTAAATAACTTTATTTTCAGACAGCCAAACAATAAACATAATAAATGTCTATAAATATTAAATTAAGAAATAACACCTCATAAATATTCATAGATTTCCGTACTAGTTCCGCAGTCCACAGTCGCAGTAGTCAAACGAATCCCCACGGATTTGTACTCTTGCGCAACTACGTAAACCGAAGATGATCGCCAGTCTTAGCTAATACACCTTATTTCATACACATCACATGAGCCTAACAACATTATTATGTATGTATTTGTTCGCTAAACTCATAACCACTTCATTCTATAACCATTTCTGAAGCAGATTATAAGCATCATAATCTTGGATGATGAAATTCGGTACCTACATACTTGTCTATTTCGATGACGTTTCCAGAATTTTATAGTGTTGTGCTGTTTCTTTTTTTTTGTAGTTATAAATCTCTGCTTTCAGGAACGTTTATTTTAAACCTACTCAATCAATCAATCGATTAACAAATCAATCTAATGCATACTAACAAAGATTATTTTTTGTCAACTCGTTGCGTTTTTGTATGTTATTTTTATAGCATCTCAAAACACTCTGAAATTGTTATTTTTTAATAAGTAAAATAAAATATGTAAATGATAATAACTCTATTTCTAATTTCAACCACAACTCCCCAGTTACAGGTGCTGTGACCTATTTAACAGCAAATGTTACAAGAAAATTAGGTTCAAACCAATTTGTAATTCCGAAATACTACATTTTTTTATTACGTGGCGGAAGTGAACGGTGGTATGATGTTCTTCCCTTTCCTACTGATATTCGTATTGGCAGTTATCCAATTTGGCACGCTGCTTCGATCGAAGCTACTCGGATGATACTTCGTTGCTCCTCGTGTATTTGAAGATATTTTGTAAAGTAAGTATTTGTTTACTATGCTTGACGCTGCATTGATTTGAATGAAGGACGTAGAATTGGAAATAATATCTTTAATCATAAATTATATGATGGGACTCACAATATAGGCCATTGAAATTAAATAAAAATACTGAAAACGAAATTTGCTGTTCTCATGAGGCCCGATATTGTATTAGGACTAAATATTTACTTCATCATCATATCAGCCTAAAGACGTCCACTGCTGGAAATAAGCCTCCCGAAAAGGGGGGAATTTGCCATAATCGCCACGCTTGGTAGGCGGGTTGACGATCGCAGTATGGTGGTCAAATGCATAGAGTATGCTTCTGCCCATTCTCTAGTAAGTCCCTTAGTCGCCTTCTACGACACCCACGGGAAGAAATGGGATAGTGCTATTCTTTTACGTCCGGCAGCACATGGAACTCCGGCACCACACGGAACTCCGGCATCACAGCAAACTCCGGCACCACACGGAACGCCCTCATCACAGCGAACTCCGGCACCACACGGAACGCCCTCATCACAGCGAACTCCGGCACCACACGGAACTCCGTCACCAAACGGTACAATATATATTTAATCACATTCAAATCAAACACATAACTTAGGAACAGAGACAGAGTTTAGATACACATTAGATATTTTCTACCTATGGTTGAGAACAAATAATAGTAGGTGCAATTGTGAAATAAATAGGTACTTATTTAAATATAATACAGATAGGAAAGTTATCATCACTTAATGTTGAAGTAGGCATTTGGTTTAAAAAGTTAACACGTTATCATTGAACTTAACCCACTCAACTTCGAGTTATATAATAAAACCAAATCCCAAATGGATTCAGAATGTTAAAATGTTTAACCATCGTACCACGAATACACAAACAGACTTACATAAGGCCGGTATATAGACTGAATGTAGTTTAGTTGAAATTCTTCAAACGTAACGCTTATTAAAATTAGTTCAGTGGATTTTGTGATGTGGTTTACAAACATTGAACCCAACTTTTTGACTTGAATTTATTGCCTACACTTTGAGTACCTACGCCAATTAGTCAACTATAATTTAAATTAAAAGGCAAGCCAAGAGTGTAGTAAACAACCATTCATATTTCTGTTTAAAAAACGTTGTATATAAAATTAGCTCCCGACTTCTTCTTTGCATAATTGAATCCCTGTATTTATAAAAAGTTTAATTAAATAAATGTGATATAGTTAAGATTGCTAAGAGCCAGTCTCATTCGATTCTATTTTGATGTTGTTGTATAATAACTCGATCCCGGTCTATTAAAAGATTGTGTATTGCCGGGATGAGGATTAAATGAATATAAGTAAGATAAAAGGTAGATAAATGTTATTGGTCAATGCTCAAAAAATAGAAAGTACTTGCATAAGAGGTAGTTTCATAGTCTCAAAGCTCCCGCAGACAAGCGCGAGCGCGACACAACAGCGCGACGCGACTTTAATAGAACTAACAATTTCTACGAAAACTTCATCTAATAAGTCAGTCTGCGGGAGCCTTAAAGCCCGCTTGCACCACAAGGCACTAAATGCGTTACGTAGTTAAACATCATGCTGTCTCTGCCATCCTCAGGATTGACAGAAATAGAACGGTATTATAAACTAGTTCAATTCTAACTGAATTTAATTATTTGTGGTGCAAGGAGGCATTAACCAGCTTAGTTTCCAAATTCAGTTTCACAAACTAATATTTTTGAAAAAATATGGAGGATGAACGGCCATTTTGTATTTTCAAAACTGTCGAGTCTTTTGTCATAGTTTTGTGATTTTAACACTGAGACGAATTCTTTGTTATATCTCCGAAATCGATCCACGATCCACCCAAGTATTATAATTATTTCCTTTTTTGCTGTATCCTATTCAATATTATTTAGTTCACTGATATTTGATAAAAAAATAAAGATCGCTTCATTTTTAAATCGATTCCGCCATTCACACCTGTCTGTTCGATATTATTTAGTATGCAGTCAATAGCTGTCATAAATTACTGATTTTAATTTTTCGATAAGGTAAAGTACCTACCCACCTACCTGCACCTACATAAGAACGTAGGTATATAGGCAAGATTAAAACAAAACCGTATTTTATCATAATAAACCTACACTAAAAATCCCATATCAATTCATTTTGCGACGAAAACAAACATTTGAGGTCCTACCACAAATCGTAATCAGCTAAATTGTAATTACAAGAGCGACGCTAAAATCATATTTATGTAGGTAGCTCTCAAGCCCTATTGGGTATCACAAATTAGGCAGGTACCCGATCCGTGCATCGACTTACGTATAAACGACAAATTAAACCCGGTTCTCACCGAAATAAGGAAAATGTCGTGCTCTCACGGACATGAGGGCAATCCTAATTTGTACGAGGATCGATACCTAAGGGTTTAGTTACACAGTCGGCAACTTGGGTAGCGCTCAGTTAATTAACTATTGTTTTGTCCCTATATGGTTATATGGGTACACTGTATTTCCTTATGAGATAGACAGATCTTCAATTGTTTCTGAATTCTTGGTGCGTATTTTGGTATTAAGGTGGTAAAAGAGTTCAAGTAGTGCTTGATAAATGGCAATATGGTCGGTCACAATCACAAGGGACCTAATATAGTCATTTGCAAACAGTGTAAGACCCCTCGGGTGTCATATTCGTGACGTCACGATTATAGTGGGTTGCCAACCCTTCGACAACCCCACACAACATGGTGTTTTGGTTGCTACGAAAACTTTCGTAGCAAGAATTACCTGTATATGTATTTTCTTTTTATATAAACTTACAAGGTTCGGTGCTCACCTCAGTGGGTAATTAATACTGTCTACAAGTTTTCTCAATCGTTAAAAGAATAGATACGTTTGATAAATATTTCTACACGATTGAAAATAAGAAAAGATTCCAGCAGTTCATCCGTAAAATAAAATGGACGCGGAAATTCAAAAGGAAATGGATAGAAGATTCCTCTGCAAATAGCAGAATTAGGGGACGAATCACATTTATACTTTCAACAGAAATGAACAAAACTTCTGAGTGTGATTGAGCCCCAACAATTACACAGAAACTCTTAATTAGGCTTAGTACAACCATGAATGGAAATTGCAGAAAATTCCTTTTAATATGCAAATAGAATTGAATTGGGAAATGACAATAAATGTACGGCGTTAAAATGCTTAAGTAATTAGGCCACAACTTTGCTTGCATACAACTTAATTAATTAGCCTGTTTATTAAGACAGATTGGTATATAAGTTGCTGTAGTGTTGGTAGGTACTTTGATTCATTTATTAAAAGCACTTGATACTGATAAACTTTCCTATCAACAGAGGTGCAGGTCACGATTAAATGGTTTCATTTAGATCATTTATAACTGTTTACACTTAGGCCGATAATAAACTCTCAAATTTATTGGTAAATAATATACCAATAAGCTTATAAATGAGGTGATTAAATAGGCAATATATAACATTAGCTGGAACGGGCTAAACATAGTATAGTAGATAGTCGCATTAATAAATTCTATTCTAATTTGGATAGTTCTGGCATAATTTTATAATTGATACTCGTGATTTAGTAAATGATTGGATATCAAAAAGATGTGCAAGATAGGTTGTTTTTACACGCTTTATATCAGCTTCACTTGTATGTTTGTTTGTTTGTATATTTGTATGTAACCGAGTCCTTTGGACGCTATTTTGACCCACTTTAAACTTTGTAGACTTATCGAGGACCTATAACAATTCAATAATTAAAAAAAAATATATATGAAAAAACACGCTTTTATAGTTAGCAAAACTAAAAAATAGAAAATAAATAATAGTTTAAAAAAACTAAAAAAAACACGCTTTAAAAACAAAACTAAAAAGTAGAAAATAATTTTATTCTATTAAAAAGCGTGGAGTGCTTTTTGAGGTATTTTTATAATCAATTAATATCAAATTATTTTCTACTTTTAGTTTTGTTTTTAAAGCGTGTTTTTTTAGTTTTTTTAAACTATTATTTATTGATAAAGAGTTACGAACAATTTACAGAAATTAGTATTTAAACCTACTAAGCAATTAGGTACATAAGTACCTACGGCCTTAAGAACATAAGTTAAACATGGAAATCGAGATCACAGTCGTTACCCGCCAACGCATAACCATAACTATGTATCCTAGAAATCGACAGAGAACGCGTATGTCAGTGAAATGTGTAATTTATACTACAGTCGATTATACCCCGGTTCCGATCACCAACCTTGAAGCTCACAGCCACAAACAAATACACGACAACACGAACAAATAACATTGATTCTCACTAGATTCCTAAAATGTCTTCCTCAACATAATTTTCGTGTTAACATTCCGCAAATCCTTGTTTATTTCGATTCTCATTCTTTCCAGCGACAGAATACCGAATATTGCATAATAAATCATCGGATATTATATCCATTTGTTCTTTACTAGGAATCGTTCGTTGTATTATTGTTACATTTACCTCTAAATCCGATGGTCCGTCACGCTTCGCAGTCGTGACTGCGTATTGAAATTCACTTATATTTACGAGTAGCTGCGTCTGTTTTACTTATCTCCTACGATAACGTCTCAGGGACATATTTGGTTATTTTAAAACTTTTTACGTTTATCAAAAAACTTCACGATTGTCCACTTTTTGCACTGCAACGCACCAGTAATGTTCTGAGAATGACTGACAAATATTCTATAACATGCAACTACGAAAAAATTGGACATTCATCTAAACAAAAGTTGCGTAACAAACCATTGTTTCTATAATCAAAAAACACCTTACCCCGTCCTTTAGATGGTTATTGTTCTATTTTTATAAAGAAACTGAAAGTGCATTGTCCGTTTTTGTTGGTGTTTTAGTGGGTTCCATAAAAATTTGGAGCACAAACAAAAACTAAAAACCCTTCCGCATTCTGACAATGCGTTACTGGCAAGGTACACATCAGTTCAAAATTACAGGTGATATAGTGAAGGTGGTCTTCGTCATTGTGATAATGTGTCTTTGTCTACAAAAGCCTTTTTAATTGCTTTCTTTTATACAATCATTGATTTATTGCTGTGGTCAGCGAGAGTGTTACAATACGAGGTGAGGTGCGACCTTCAAATTACTATTTCTTTACACCAATTTTCTTTGGTGCTAGCCTTAAAAATTTTCAAACGCCGTTCGTCAAATATTGTAGATTATTAAGCATGTAAAGATAGTTTATAGTCAATAACTTGGAAATAGACGCGTTGCGTCATCATCAAATGCCTATTGATGTAAGTTCAAAGAAATAATGACATACCTACATAAAACCGTAGCAACAATTGTCTTCGCAATTGCAATTGCGATTTACAGATGTGCTCTATTTAACCGTGATTGTCTGTAACAAACAGTATATTATTTTGATCGTTTTTTAAATAGGTCATTCCTCTTGAAATAACCACACAATGGGTGCTAATAATTTGCCTGAAAACAAAGCTCTAAATACTAAATAGGATTTTCATGATTGTATCAGGAATTTCCAAGTTATTCTCATGCTTATATTACATAAAATTTCGTTTAGGAGCTCAGCATCGGCCAAAATCCCGATAAAAATATATGCCAATAACAGAAAACGGTTCGATTGTGCGAAAAACTGAACAAGCGATAAGTCGCGAACGTGCCGCTCTCGTGCCGCCAGAGACAATCGCCGTAACGACCCGTAATTTTATATCGACGTGCACAATTTACCGTGGCATTATGCCCCAATGTTTGTGCCATACTAAGGCACACACATTCGCCTTGTATTTGCCCTGTCTGTAGCACAATATTTGTGGAACGTGCTAACCGTTGTGTCAAACATCACATATCTAGGCGTGACACGTAGCGACAAACATTTTCAGTTATTACACATGTTCTACTGTTATTATCTCGTTGGCTTTTCTTTTTTGGTGCAATAAAGCGTTGATTACACCAAGACGGTGGCAATTGGTCACAAAATAGGACTGTGGGGGTGCCGATAAGGCAATTGACGCAGTCACTTACGGCGGGCAAATACAACGCGTGGTAGAACGTTTTAATGATAGCCATGTTTATTACACCACGCTATAAACACAAAGATATACATATCATACCTTATTCAAAATACCACTAAATCGATCCGAGTTAATTTTATTTTATGGTTAATTAATGACAAGTCGTAAAATGGAAATGAAAGGGTACCTACCTGCCTTCATCAAATAAATAGGCGAGCGTTCAAGATTTCCTGTATTTGGAAAGAAATATCTACCTCCGTTATGATGAAAATTATTTCTAAGCTGAAATAAAAAGTAACAAGAAATATTCAACGCAATCCTTTATTAACTCGCGCCTTTTTTTCGTTATTTGCAAGCGTACAAATTCAGGTTTGTTCCAAAGAGTTTTATTACAAAAGAAGTTTATATTATGAAATTTGTTTAATTCTCGTTCCGTGAAATGGCCACATTACCAAAACAGTTGAAGCAGAAAAGAAGTTTCGCGAAGAGGGAACTTCGACGCGGGTCCGTTAGTTAATGCAAGGAGAGATGCAAATGGACTCTCTCAAAATTGGACGGGGATTCAAAGTTTTACCTACCGAATTCGCTGATCTGTATACTGAGACACAAAATGATGCAACGACTGCTTGAACTTTAAACAACTGTGGCTCTTTTTACCACTGAATTCAAGCAGATTTTTCCTTGAGTTTGTTAGATGTTGAGACATTTTTTCGCAATAAAAGTCTTGTAAAATATGACAGTATTTGCGGGTTTGACATGCACGGCAGCGTTCGATTATTCACGATCCAACCACCGATCTTAGGTAGGATTTGTGATAATATGCGAATTGGATATGAAGTCAAGATTACGTATTCCCATTTCCCCGGAACAGTTTCGACGTTAAGTATTGAAGTTTTGATAAGTCAGTTAAGTCCCCAAACGTGACTAATCCAGATATGAGACGAACTTTATAAACAATCTAATTTCACAGATCAGGACCAACGCAGCTGGCTTATAAAAGTTTATGTCGTTTGTCCGACAGAATTAGATCATCAGAGCTAAGATCTTTTGGATCTGAACTTATACTAAAAGAACGTCAAATACTTAATAATATTAAAACGAATATCAAGAAAATTGCTGTTGATATAAACTATGTTTCAAAATTATACTATGCAACGTGTTCTCAACTCTAAATTTTACACGTTCTTAAATTCTGAATATTTTACTCCATTCCTAACTTTGTGTCATCTTAGCATGCACTGATATTCTGTAGAACTGCTAAAATTAAACTGAACTAAATTGAATACCGTAAGACCTTAGAATTGTAATACTAAAACAAGGCAAATAGTGGATAGACTCGCATGTAAGCGGTCCGCTTCCAAGCCTCTCAACCATAAAACGTATGATAGATGTTGACATCGACAAGCCCTCGCGTGTTGCCAGTACCGTTCCGTCCCCACTCCCAAGGGCTGAGCCGGGCTGCCAGACGACCAACAATACCAGACCTTCCTAACCTCGCGCAGGCCTTTGACCCACAGATCTCGAAAAGGCAAAAAGGGCAGCTCACGAGCTCTCTCTAATTTGGACGATTGTATCAGACTATCAAATTGGGGTTCGGTGCACTCCGCACCATATTTAAAAATCGAATGCCGATGGAACATGATTTAAAAATGGCCGACAGTTTTTGAACTTTTTTTGTAAGATTTTGAATTTAAGCTGTGATTTCACGGCCCCACATCATATCATGTTTCAATTTAGTTTTAATTTCTTCAAATAGGGGATCGGAAATGAAGAGTGGAATTTAAGAGCCATTACGAATCGGTCCTTTTATAATCTACTCTTCATATTCTAATAACTTTATAAAATCCTCTGTAAATAAATTGGACTTATTAGGTAAGAAATCGAAACGCATCAGATAATCTTGGATTTAAATGCATTGCGAAATCGAAATTCCGTTAAAAGCCTCTCAGCGTGAAACGAAAATGATCAGATAGCATCTTACAAGCTTGTTTCAGGGCCACCTGCCTGACACATGGACATATGAACGTTTACTTTATGTAAGGTTTAGTCTGTGGATCGCGAATAAATTTACAGTTTTTATATTACGTATCGAATTAATGCATCGAAATACGTGTCGTAAACACGCGAAAGCAACGACGTCGTCTGATTTTCTCGGATAAATAAGGTTATATGTATATTATGTTACAAACGATTTTAATTAAAATATATGGTTATGTGAACGTCTCCTGTTATTGTTGCCGTGATAAACAATTTTTTTATCGAGGAAACTGATTTATGTATGAATAAAATAATTAAATTACAAAGCACCTGCTATAAAAATACCTATTAATAAGTGTTAAACTGATTAATGACGACAAACAAGGACTTTATGGCTTGTGTGATTTATTTACGATTACATACTTACATTTAAGAATCTTATTAATGTCAAGGAAATCGTCTAAATGTTTTATGAGAACCTATTCAGTAAAATGCATGGTTACAAAATATAGCTATATGCAAAGGATAAGTAAGGTATTTCCTCTCATTTCGGGACCGGATACTCAACTTATAATGGAGATAGAACCCGGATAACTCGGGAAATTTTTGTGTACACATGCTGATGTTACGTGCTAACTTACACTGTATGAAAATAACAAGAATCAAGTAAGGTGAGCGCAAAATATAAGAAGCTCTTTTCTTAGCTCGATTTGACCCTTTGAATATTCAAATATTTTGAAGGTAAGGTGATTCTTATGGATGAACTTCTACCTGCAACACTAATTATCTAAGAGAAGATTTCGCATTACATCTCAGTTTTACCTATGCTCTAAGTAAATCAGACAGTTAAGTTAGTATTTTGAAATGCACTAGCTTTCCGCCATCTTCGCTTTGTCTGAAAGCTTTTCTAAATGTGAAATAAAATACTCAAGTGATGAAATATACATTATAAATGTACATATACATCAAATAAGTAATTAGCCAATGTAAATATACTATCTACAACAACTTTACAACTTATCAAAGAGTCTTTTCTCCCATTTCTGCTTTGAAATATGAATTTAATCTTTTAATTTAGAAAGCTACTTTCAACGCCGATGTTTTCCCAGTCATTTTTAGATACATACCGAAATTCATTAACTGGGGATTGATTTAATCTCGTCCGAAAGCCAAGTGAAGTCTCAAGAGGCCCAAATTAATTTTAAGAACAGAACAACATTCTACCATACGCTGCCTTAAAATTTGCGGTCCTGAAAATGCGGAGTAAGGAATTTTCCGCTTTAGTCTGTGGAGATAAGAGATGAAGTAGAGTTTCTAAGGTGCAAGGGATAAGTTTGTATAGGTGCCAAGATCGAGTATCCTACTGTGGGCAGGCAACAGATGCCCCGAACGGGTCTGTGAGCGTTATCAAAACGTTACGATACTGAAATAATTGTTGACTAATTATTTTGTTAATACACCCAGTAATTGACGCTCGGATACGTTAACTGCGTTTCGGGACTCCAATCTAATTTCTTCGTTAGCTGTTTGTTAAATTAACTCGTTCTGTTAGGAGAACTCCTGTAAATAATGGGTTTTATAGATATTTACAGCAATAATTCAATTTGGATGTCTTGTTATTTTCTGTGCTGAGTTTGTTTTGAAACAATTGAAATTCTATGCATTCCTTTGTTGCTCTTCAAACATGAAATACCTACATCGTTATAATGTCCACTTTCTAATCTAGATCTGATAATAACTGGCTACTTAAATACAAATTTTACCTTCACACATTTAAAAGTACAGTATCATAAAAGTTCACAGTACAAGAAATACAGAAAAAACATGAAGCCGAGATACTTAACAACAGTCGGAACGAGTAACAGACATTCCAACAAAAGGTTATCTCACTAAAGTGTTAGTCCCTCAAATGCTAAGCGCGTAGTTTGGACAATTTCCTCTAAAGTTCAACGCTTTGACCGCCGTTTTCCGTACTTTAGCTAGGTAGGTACCTAACAACGCGGGCCCCTTCCCTGTTGCGGAATAAAGCCGTTTTATACGGAATAGTAGACGAAAGGACGTAAAGTTATAAGCTCTAGCTTCTATGGAAACTTCAAAACGGTACAAGCTTTTCATTAAAAAAATATTTTCTTATACTCAAATTATTCAAGTTTCTCGAAGCCATGTAGGTACTTAGTTTGTAAATAACGAACGAACAGGGGTCCTACTCTCTAAGTCCGTCAACGAAGATAAGGGCCTTTCCGAATGTAGTTCGAAACTTTGAAGGAAACCCTATACCCTATTCATTATTTTTTTCGAACCGGTAAAAACAAATCGGAGAAGGGACAACTATCAAATTGTGGTGTCATTCATTCTAAGGTCGGGCACCAAACTATTTTTTTGTATAAATGGAGTAGAAAACTACGGATTTCGTGGTTAGGGAGTAGGCCTCCTGAAACAGGTAAAATATGTATCACAGTTTAATCAGTCACGTCATGTTTTCTTATCAGGCAATTTTAGATGTGAGTCAAGTTTATAAAAATCACACTATCTTATCTCTTCGAGTGTCTGGGAAACTCTCCAACTTTTTATTTAAGACACGGCCAAAGATATTGTCCGTACATGGAATCTACATATCAATAATGTAATGATAATAATGCTAATTGGGTAACTTGAAATTCATGAAATCCGAAAAGATTTACCAAACCGGATCTGTAATCTTTTAGCTTTTAAAAGCACTCTGTAGGAATTCAAATAAAGGTTTAAATTAAATACTGCTCGCTACATTGCTTCACGCTCCCATGTTTTAGAAAAATCGCAACCCTCTTATGCTTTGTTCCTCTCATAACAAACTGGAAAGCCACTCAGACTTGTTTAGCGGTTCCGCCGTCTAAGGGTTGAAATTCGTAAGGGTTCCGATGCTGACGCAGCCGCCCGTACCGTCTGGACGCACTTAATACCCGCCACATTCTGTGTGGATGGGGCTTTACGTCCGGGGTATAATATATACTTTATAAGGACTGCTGTTTAAGTTCCAGACAAATGTTTAACTTTTTAGGTACGTGGAGAACAATTTGCAGAATTTCCTCCTTGTTTTCCTTCCTCTGTGTTCATTTATTTGAATGATATTCTTGTAAATATTTTGTAAACTCTACATTTTATTTAGCAACCTGAGGTATTTATTCAAGTTTTTCTAGCAACATAATAGAAAAATAATATGAATGTACAAATTGATTATTAGTTTTGTTTTTTAATGCTAGGTTTTTGCCAACTGGTTCTGTCAAAAAACGCCAAAAGCAGCTGTTGAAAATGCAATACTTTTAAAACCTGCTCCCCTATTGGCAAAGATTCGATGTTGGTTTTAATCAGAGTAGCCAGGCATTATCTCGACATTGAAATTAGTTGAATTTAAAATCGCTTAATCATGAGAACTCAGTTTTTGTTCAAAAATACGTTGGAGTTTTCGAGTTCCCACCTCACTTTTTGAAGGGAATTATGTAATCTCTTTTAAAATTCTAATTTTAAGTTACATAAATGAGGCGTCCTACGATTCACTCGAATATATTAGCCACTATTTTTGACTTACGGGGCTTCGGAATTAAAACGTCAATAACTTGGACCTATCTATAAATATATGTGGGTAGGTATAGACGGGTTCTCTCACCCACTCCCGTATAAAAAACACATTCGTTTCTCGATTTTCTATGGAGGCTCTTCTTAATCTGTTATGCTTATTATATACGCAATTATCTTTACAATAATTTATGGGCTAATCGTTACTGAACACTTTTGTAGTTGAAAAATCGATGTATCGATTTTAGCGGTGTGGCTAGAGATTAAAACATTAGTTTGATGTTTTAATTTAAGTTTTTTTTAAAATCAAATATGGCATTTTCTGATCGGTTTTAGTTTTTGAGGCCTTGTCTGAAAATTTTAAGTAAGTTCACTTGGAAAATTATAAAGCGTAGTTTTTATGTGGTTTCAACTCCACTTCAGTGCGGTAACCAAGATTAAAATAGATCCATTGCATGAATCAACACTCTATTTGCCTACCTTCTGTTAGAACTGCATAAAAATCACGTCATCGATACCTACTTACATATATGCAAGACATTTATAAAGGTACCAATCATAAAATATTATTAATTTGACCGCATATCCCGCTGAAAAATATTTATGGAAGGTTATCCACCCACACAGCGGGTGTCAAAGAAGTCGAAATTTACGCGAAGTATTATATTCCTGTACCTACATAAATACATAAAGTAAAGAGTTGATGGTTCCCACGTAATTCGAGATACAAGACCAGATCGAGAAAAAGGCTGTATGCAAATAATGTTACATTTAAATTGGGCATTATGAGGTGGTTGGATATTCTGTGTTAAGATTTAATTTCCGGGAATTGCGTTTGGTATTGCTGAGTGTCTGTGTGAACAAGTAAAACTTCAATGACTTTAGCCTACATACGATTCTGATGACGAAATTGCATGCGAATAATTCAAGTCCACGAAAAGCGTAGCAATCTACTTGACAAGTCATCACAATGCCGTAGCTATTGCTAAGTGCTACGATATGGTTGTGTAATGGGAAAACAATTATTTCCTAGACGGTATTTACCTGGAATTTACAAAAACTTTTGCGAAATAATAGTACCTTATCTATTATTTCGCTTACTAAGTTAATTTCAATACAGGTATCAAGATCTAGAGATCTACCAAGTGGATTGTGACAGGTACACATAGATAAATACCAAACACAGACGAGCCAAGTTAGATTGGTAACTTCAATGTTTAATTTGAATAATTAGGTACATTTCGGTATCTACCTATCTAAAGGTCGGTAGGTAAGAAAGGGCGGAGCACCGATTTAAGGTAATCAATAACGTAATTTATGCTCCATCAGCGTTGATTATGTACTCGTGATTAAAACATTCTCAAATTAGTTAAATATTTATGCAAATTTTAATTAAACCATCATCGATTTACATGTTGATTGCTCGACAACCCGCCGCGAGACAAGTATTACATTATAGTTACATGCAAGAACAATAATTTCTTCAATACATACAGTTAGTATAATATAAGTAAAGATAGCAAATTATTTTGCATACTCGTTCTAGCTCGCTAATTAACAATCTTTATTAAAATAGTGGAGTACTAGACAGGACTTTGGGTATGAAATTGGATCATAATTACAATTTATGGTGGGACGTAAAATATTATTATCTGCCTGGGGATCCTCCCTCGGATTAACATAATTCAAGGTGCTAACGTTTATGTACAACTTCAGTTCTACCTTTTCAAGTAACTAGCAAATATATATTTAAAAAACACGTAAATAAGTAATTATTCTGATATTGTTTACTCAAGCTTCAATTTCATCTAAGTATCAAAATGATGTCGACATCGCTTCCTGTCTCAAATGGATCACCGACTCTTGTTATAAATTTCCATCCAATCTTTTTTTCCATCGCGATATATGATGACATTTGGTATATTGTCGGCGGCAGCGGCGCCACAAATGATATGATTTGAATGTATGGGGCCGCGTTCCCGGCTCACCATACATTTGCATCCCATTTCCCGCGCCACTGTTGCCTTCAATTTTCTTAATTCTCATGAACCAAGAACAAAATAAATTAAACAAACTAAACACAAACAGATCACGTCCCTCACTAAATGCATTTCGAAAATGATAACGTAAATCGAATGGCGAACGTCTCCGGTACCATCAAACTGTCGATGTCATCTCGTTTGGAGCACTCGTTCCTAGAATCGATATCATTTTCGAATATCGAATCGAGATTTAGTAAATTTGGAAATTCGCATGCAGATCTTTAGCTTGGTGCAGCGGAGGACCTGTGGTAATCAAGAAATACTGTGTACGCTTGGCTAAGGGAGTTTTACCCTACTTCGCCCCTCGTCGGGGGAGAAAGGGGACGTCGGCGCGATGTTTGTTTGTTTCAGAATGCCTCGCGAAGCGAAACTTGTGTGAGAAGGTTAATTTGGTGGGTAGATAAGTCGGTAGGTAGATATTGTTTTTATGTAGCTTAGTTAAGAAAGTTTGTCCCCTTCCTTCGTTATGTTTTCGTTCATTTTTATACCGCGTTTTGCGTGAACTTTTACATGATGTACCTACTTTTAGCTTTTTTCCAAGTTTTGTTTAGGGATTCTTGTAAACAAAATGCACAAAGAGCTTATGCACAAGGTAACGTTAGATATTTTCCGAAAAAAAAATAAGTATCTTTTTCTGAATATCGTGTTTTAAGAAAATACACTTTAGTGTCACCATCTATTCACTCACACACCCTAATACTACGAGCTAAGAATTTTGTAAGACAGCTACATGAACACCTCAATACATAACAGATAAGGTACATAAAGACAAAGAAACATTTGAAGATAACTTTTCACGTTCAAAAAGTACAACTTTGACGCTTTTTAGTTTCTAAGAGATAATGTATTAAGTAAATTAGAATTTTCGTTAGAAAAAGTTTAAGTTATAACTTAAAACGAGCAAGTTAATGCGTGTTGAGGTTCCATTAGTTTGTATCAATGGAAGCTTTATTTTATTTTATTGGTAAACTAGCTCCTGCTTTGGTGTTGCTTGTAAATGCACGCGACTTGTAGGTACCTACTAGTCTTAATTGTGGTTTATGTAAAACAAAAACAAAAAAAGATTTTCTGAATTCAAAATGAAATATTTTCATAACTGTAAAATAACATATGTCAACACGGTTCTATTCTGGCTTTGAGAATTTAGACAAAATAATTATTACATACGGAACTTTAATTTGACCGGTCAATGTGGCAGTTGGAGTAGCCTGTGTCCAGCTATGGACGCCTTTCGACTGAAACGACGATGATGATAAACATTCGCAAAATTTTTGATATATCATACCCATACATTCTAAATCATTCGTTTCAGTCCAGCAGTTACAAAGCCAAACAAACACATACTTACCGACATACATTCAGTCGAGTTTATGTAGAGGTGTGGATAACATTGTGATAAAAGGGTGAACATCGCCGGCGCCGGTTCGCTATCTAATTGAAATATGTATTTGAAGGTGTTATCATCAGCCGTTGAATGTTAAGTTTATTTTGTAAAACGTAAATAGCATGTGCGTAGGTAGGACCTACGTAGAGTGCTATATGAAGCGTATAAGTTTTATATAGAATGTGCTTGCGCATTGAAGAGGTGTAAGTAGGTACTGAAATAAGTGGGTGTATTTTTGGTTCAAGTGTAGGTTCATAACTGGATAGGTAGGTATTTTTTTTCATTTATAATAAATCCTGTAACTATTTTAGAGATGACAGTAGGCAGGCTAAGTTATAAATAATAGAATGTGTTAGCCAAAACTTAAAAAAAAATGTTTATAGAAATGTGCAATCGACCAACCCGCATTGGGCCCTGGTGAACTACGGCGCGCTACCCTCCCTCAGAGAGGAAGCCTTTGTCCCAGCAGTGGGAACAATATAGGCTGATGATTACGCTTTTATTATAGAAAATACAGAACAGACTAAATTAATAAGATAGACAAATATTTTACACAATGTAGTACAGCATTAAAGCGGCAATGTAGTACTCATACACTGCATTAATTGTGTCTTGAAATGATTTATTTAAAGTGAAGTACGCAGGTTTATGTATAAATGGAATTTTAAATGAGAGGGGAAGCTTTTGATAAGGCTTTTTAATTAACATACAGTAGGTACGTAGGATGCCTCATTAATATTTACATTTTCTAAGATAAAGGAATTATGTAGATGATCGTGGATAAGTGCTTTATTAAATAAAAACAGAATATTTAGTATCAATAAAAGGTACGTAAAAGCACTATTTACATATTATACCATAAATATATACATAGGTAAATTATTTTTTTATCAAAAAAAAATATATCCGCTTGAAACCAGTTGAACAGATCACATACATTAATAATTGGCTTGATTGTGACAGATACATAATATAACCGTGATATATACCTAGTTACTATGCGCACGTGCCCCTAAGCGCTATTAATAAACTACTGATTGTAGATAACCTGTGTTTAGAGACAAACTTAGCTCTGCAGTTAGACTAGACCATTTTCAGCAATTTTTTCTTACAGCTAGGGGTGGTTAGGTATTTCAAGAGCAGCAAAAATAAGTTTGTTGTAGTACGTGGAGTATTGACACGTTCAATCAACGCTACTCCGGGGTGTAAGCGAAGTGGTTTTTTACACGTGAATGGTCGTTCATAATGCGTGTATGTTAATGGGTATGATTTTTATGATTATTTACGTTGTTTTCATTGCTGTTTTATATAATAGAAGCAGCTGGCGCCCGCATTGAACATATGACAAATGTTATGTCAGTTAACGATACCAGAAAAATGTTTCATTTAACATTCAGGTAGTTTTCTATGAATATTTCAATTTTAAACACAGGCTTATACAGAAATCTTCACTAATTACTCTCCTCGCCCCATTTCTCATTACATCTAAATGCCTATGGTGCGATAATTCAAGCCTAATGGCCCCAAATGATTTCATAAGGGAAGCTCTACGTCGCGAAATCAACGCCCTCTGCACATTTCCTTTATCAAGCTCTGAATTATTTTCCATGAGGTGCACAAAACATTATCGACCACACAAGGGGCCATGTTTACCAACAAATAAGGGGGTTAGTTTCCGCGCATGCGCGAGCCGTCGGCGGCAGTGAGCGTCGCTATAAATATGGCGACTGAACGCCCGCCCTTCCTCCGTTATGCAACACTGTTTGATCCAGAAACATCCCGATAAATCTTCCCGATCATTAGGAAAAGTTTTTAATAAAAATAACAAGCCATTAATAAAATTTATAGTGCCGACGCTGGAGCGGCCATTTTGAAATAGAACCCCGCTTATAAGCGATCTTACTGGAACGATGTTATCTTTTTCTTGAGATGATTTTGTTGACTTATAAACATCTAGGAAACATTATTAGATTATGCAGCTATTCTAATAAGTAGTCTAGTAAAATACTAATGGCATATAATTGCTACGAAAGCGGACACTACACCGAAATACCTACACAGAAGTCTGAAGGAATGGAGGTTGAAATTCTTGAAGCTTCAGTAAAGAACTTGAAATTGCATTTCCTTATCTTTGTATATGATAAACTTAAAATTTTAAAATTGGCCGGCATTTATTTTGACTTCGCTATACTAATAAATATCATGCGCTGAGATAAGCTTCGTCCAAATACCATGTATGAAAATAAGTATTCAAATTTATTCAGACCGAATTCTTGTTGGAGTGCTCATTCGATACTTGCAATTTGCATTTTTTTGGCAAGAAAAATACTAAATATTAGTAGTTTTTTCTGCGGCAAAATCAAAATAAACAGAATATGTAAGGGCGGGTATAGTTGGCGGGAAAGAAAGGAAGGAAGCCATTACACGGAGCCTAACGCCATCTATCCAAAATCCTCGGAGGCTTTTCCAAACTACACCGAATGCTGCGGGACGTAGCGTAATATTTTCGTAGCGCTGTTTTTCTCGCCGAATTATTTTGTTCTGCAGGCGTCAGATTGCATGCAAAGTTTGTTTTTTTGATAGATTTATCTATAAAATATAATTATTCATCTGGATCAAGGGATATCGTATGGTTTTTGTTGTTATAATTGTAAATGAAAGATTTGGTAGTTTGAGAAACTACCATATCTTTAATTTACATTTTTACTTTTAGAAAAACTAAATCAAATTTAACAATGTCACAATTACAGTGGGATGAATTTATGTTTTAGTGAAAACACAAAATACATGTTTGTTCGTAAAGTAAATGAGGATTTACTGTCTAAAATATTTTTTTCAGCGTAACAATGAAATTTTAAATTATGTACAGATTCTGAATATTTAGTTTTGTGCAATGACATCTTAATTTCAATTGATTGTTCTGAGTTTTTATGCATGACACGATGTTTTGTAAGACTAAAGGAACTTACTCACTATCTTGATTTTCTTTAGATTATGAAGAAAATATTAAAAAAATCATTTTTTTTGAAGAGAGAATACCTATAAAGTCTAAAAACAAATTAGAATTTTCCGAAATCAAAGCAACGTCCCGCAGCATTTAATTGAAACCAGTTTCCCCGGCAAAGCCTTTCGAAGGACGTGCAAGCCTACTTTCTATCCATCTCTTTTTCCCAATATCCGATCGCTTCACGCAGGAGCGAGATAGCAATCATTACGTAAACCGCTTGTGTGGCCTTTAACTTCCTACAGATTAATGAGTTTTTATATTATTATATAGAGACCTACTGAATATGTATAAAATAAAGGCAGAGGTTCTTAATTAGGTAATTAACTCTTTGATAGCGGGCTGCCCTATCTGTCATATGTATCATATATAATAGGTAGTGTGCATGTGAAATAACCTGACATATGGAAAATTTATTAGTTTTATTCGTTATTATCGCAGCTCCACTGGCGTGGAATTAAATCGGTGTTCAGTTCCGTAATACCATTAGTCTTCTGTTACCGAAAGTTATGACACACTTTGATGTAAGATAGGTAACAATTTATAACTATCTACGTAGTTAGTGGTATATAAAGGGAAAGAAATGATATAACGAATGGAATATGATAATTATGTAACGTTGTGAAAGTTCATTAATTTAGTTGAGTTTAAGTCTATCTTTAACACATTGCGTTTTTGTAGCTTTAAGGTCGAATTTTCAAATAACTTTTATTTAAAGAGTAAATATTTTTAACTGCCAAGCGGCAATTTTATTCCTTAAAGATAAAAAGGCCCTCAATTGCTTAAATGAAATCTGAAACATCTCGATATTTTGGACGCTATAAAATTGTGATTTAGGATTACTAGCTACGTATTGTATGTACAGTCTCCAAAAGAAATAAGTAACCAGGGTTGTTGGATATATGTAGTTGAAAATGAGTAAGAAACCGATGGATGTTTTCGAATGAAATTTAATTTGATAAATTAACTGTCTGTGTTCTATTTATTAAATTAAATTTTATTTGAAAACAATCATCGTTTTCTAATAAAACTTCAGCTATATCCGACGACCCTGGTTGCTGATCTCTTTTGGTGACCGTACATTCTTACTTGCTTTGCTTTTGGTCTCGGGTCCAAATTGTAGTTGCCACTCTGATATTTCCCATGAGTGACCTAAGAGACGAATGAGGGGTTATCGCCAAGAGCATGGGCAGCAACCTCCCACGGGATGTTTGTGGAGCAATTTTTGAAGTAGGTGGTATACTTATCGAGCAACTGTTTTAGGAACCGGGTGGACCTTGTTTTTTTAAGTGTAAGCTTGCTTTACTTACTGGTATAATCTGAAAGTGAGAAAAAGTAAAAACGACCTAAAATTTGTAGATGTGACGAGTGTGTTTTGGTTGTAGAGTGAAATTACAACCTCGTAAATTTGATCACTACATTTTATGAACACTTAGGTGGATATCGTCTAATTTAAAATGCACGCCCCTTCACAAAAATGTGTATACAAACATTTGAAATGTTTATGAAATCAGCAATGGAGGGGTTTTAAACTAGACAATGTCTACTATGTAGGTTACGGATGTGCTAACTAATTAATATTCAGGTTCTGCTGATCCTATCTAAGATTTGGTTTATTAAAAAAACCCTTTTTAATCGAAGCTTAACAAGGGAAATTTTAGAATTCCCACGGGAAATCCAGACCAGACCTCAAAAAGGACCGCGAGCGGATCGATTCCTTCGAATCATTACTAACGGATACGAAACCGGTTCGATTTTTGATCCTACTTCTCTCTCTATCATCATAACAAATGATAAGGATGGATGTCGATTCGAAACGGTGCTTAATTTCCGCCTGCGGTGAGGCGTAATCAATGAATTTTATTATTAAACTCGCTTTGTTCGATGTGGGCGGTAAGCTCGGTCCACATTCTCTAATGTCTATCACCGTGTTTGAATCTTGACTAATGCCTTCCCGTTGCTTCGGTTACATCACACGGAAAAGAAAATCATCGGATGCTGCTCCCTCGCCAGTTGAAATTTTCATCTTATTGCCGTGGTATAAGGTTGAATTTTCAGTGTGGTTTATGTTATGTATCTACCCAGGCTCCACGTTGTGGACTGAACTATTACGTAGGTATTAACAATCATAGACACTGGTTTACAAAGAGCACAATACCTATGATTATAAAACATTAACTTGTAAGTCAGTGCTTCAGGCTATGTTATTTATTACTTTTAATTAACAACAACATAGAAAATGTTTTTAATAATACCTCCTTTGTAAAACCACATCAGTCACGATTTTGCCATTAGTATCTAATTACATCTCCGAATAAATTATGTATTCTTTAAATTATTCGACAGAAATTGATACTGGCAGCCGCAAAAAAATCTCGAAGAAAAAAATATGTTTTCAGAGCGTCGACGCCGTTTATTTTTACCCACTAGAATACAAATTGGCATTGTTTTAATAAGATGAGGGCAAACTAAGCGTGTCGCGAACAACTCATTATCGTCGAGCGAACTGGCGGTATCTGTTTTTGTAAATTTGTTTTGATTAAAGTTCTCGAATGTGGAGCAGCCATACCTCCCATATAGCCCCGGATACGTAACGTCCTAGTTTCCAGACGTTTCCAAACAATTCATCCTAGTTCTTTCAAGGACGGATTACGTAAGTTTCGTTAGTCAGCCTGTTTTACTTAATTGGACAACTTTTTTTGCCTTTCAACTCAGTCCTTGGAAGCCTTAAAACTAACCAGTTCTTTAGCAGAAATGTACGAAAGTTTTTTTAGGCTGCTCGAGTATTCGAGATTAGTTGTCTGACTAGATGGTTCACCTACATCACATCAAACCAACGCGTTTGTTTCAAACATTTGAATAACGATTTTTCTGAACAAAAACAAAAGAATGTTGTGCTCTAATGGTTCACTGAGTGAACACCAAAAAATATTTTAAAAGGTTTCATTTTAAAATACCATTGTGGAACTCACCACATCGGTATAAAAATACCTACATGAATGCTAAAGTGTAGTTTATGAAACTTTAAATTCCGTTGAGAACTATTTTCACACCAGCGAGCGCGCTTATGGGAGAGTGCTACGAAAGAGCGATGTTAAAAAATCTTTAGTAAAATATTAGTAATTGAACACATTTATTTTTGTCTATCATAAACTATAGCTCAAATCAAGCGATCACGAATCTCCATCAAGTATTTATTTTATTTTTAAACTTTCCATTTAAACGTAGAAAGTATTCGAATTCCAAAAACTTCATTTTTAGTGTTATGAATTTATTTACAGCGAAATTTCGAACTGCCAAAACGAAATCTGAATTTGATATCTGTGTTAAAAAGAACACAGAAAAGTCAGTCGCGCCAAATGTTTATTTTTCGACCTTCAAAAGTTCAAACAGTCGGCCGACTAAATGCCAATTATGGGCACCTGCTACCACGAGACGAGCGCGACAATTTGCTAGGTCCCGCTCCCACTCTGGCGCGGTGAACGTAACGCAGGCCCACCACGCGGGCCCCTAATCCCCTCGTATCGTCTACGCGAAACGTCAATGAACTTTACTAATCTCCGCACGATACAAATCAGCGAAGGCGGCCAAGCCCGTCCTTGCACAGCAAAAATGTTAATTCAGGATTCATTCCACGCAGTATCCTTGGCACGCCACTAGAAATAACTAAGATTGAACTTAGTTAAACTTCATTAAGAATGGAACGTAATTTTGGGATGTTTTACACGAAGTTTTGCTACGGAAATTGCGTGATGCAATCAAATGTTTCATAGGCCATTGACCGAGTTCGTCGCGTGTAATAATATGCAATGACATAATGGCCATATGACGCGACACGGTTGCTGTGACGTGTTGTCAAGCAACACGCGAAAGCAATCGGGCCCGAATGTGTAGATACGAAAAACTTTTCGGATATTTGTAAATAAATCGTGAAATATCGCGTAGTTACTTGCCAGAGTAGATATCAGGCGATAATCTTGAGCGATATAAAAAAAACTTTTAATTAGTTACGTAATTACAAATGGAAATACCGCGAGAATAAATTATCTTTTGTTTTAATTAATTTCGGGGCCTGCCTATTAACTGTTATTACGTTGGTGCATTTTTATTGTAATTGATTACGTATCCGCCGTCATCCTTGAATTATAAATTAGTACATGCCTTTGTAATAATTATCCAAATCGAATTCAATCCGGCCGTACGTAAAGGAAGTCTTTGATAAAGATGTCTATTTTAAGCTTTAGGTCGCTGTGAGTGAAGATGAACGCTCGTGAAAACTTTGTATCTTTTTTTTTGCAGATATTTGAACACTGCTGTCAGACCGATCTTTTAGCAGTGGAATTTATAAGCAAGATCAATTAATGAATAAATAATTTTTTGGATCAAATCGAGACTTCAATCATTGCGATATTACATATTAGGAAAAAAAAACTATAGGTACTAAGTTTCCATGATAATCGTTTATGTATTGTTTTAATATGATTCCACAAACTTTATGCATAAATGAAGTACTTCATTATTGTGAAATACCGGCCTATTTATCTTTATTTATGCCTGCGATAAGTTTAAAAATGACTACATAATCTGCATAATGGCTCTACCTATTTACCATATTAAGTTATAATCGATATCTATTTCATCATGTCTGCTTTTAAAGTATCTAGTTAATTATTCATCAATCATGCAATCTTCTTTAAGAAACACAATGGATATAGCTGGAAAGTTTATATATTAATATAAGAAAGCAACAAATACTATCTTACAAGACAACTTGTCTCTCGTATAGCAAATTGTTCTAATGGGATTAGTGAACATAAATACACTTATTTAATAAAGTCTACTTAGAAAAGTCACTACCAGCTTTTTGCAAAAGCTTCGTCACATGTTAGTTCCGCGGCGAAATACCAGATGTCGCTACGAGTAGCGTCGGGAAAAAGTTTTTTCTTAGTGTGCGTAACTTCCTCGTTGCTACACGAACCGCACACAAAGAAAAATGGCGACTGTAAACTTGCGTACGGACGAGGCACACATGCGCAGTGTCTACGTTGCGAACGCACACACCAAAACGAGTCGTAAGTAAATACACGGCTTTATAGTCAACTGGTGTGCGTGAAACGTGTTTACGTAACAAAACACGAGAACTCACACTGATACAACTGTATTTACAGTGAGCTTTGCAGAATTTCTCAGGATCGGATAGATGGCGCGACCTACCTTGACTTCGGGGACTTCAGTTGTAGTACAATATACTTACCGAGTACGGGGCAGATGTTATCTTATTTTGTTTTTCGTTGTTGGTATTGACATTGAAATGGCCAATTAGGAATAATTAGAAGTCGAATGGCAGAGTTTTTTTTCTTTTTTTAAAAGATGCTTGTGGTAATGGGTATACAAACTGTGCAATACCTGCTTTCTTCATCATCGGTGCGGTATACATAGACCAGGCTTATGTTGTGAAATCGATTGTTCTTCGGTTGCGGTATCCACCTATTATATTGCTCCGTTGCTAGTGAGTTCTTTGCCTTTTCTTCATCGATTTACTTTCACTTGATAAATATCAGTTACATTTTTGAGTAGATTTCAGTCGTGCATTTTATGGTTTTTTATCGGTTCATCGGAGAATATAATGCTGAGTTAAACTTGTTTTTAGCATGATTTTGATACTTTCGATATTCGGTAATCAATAAATTGTTAAGGATTATATTGAACAGGCATAACATTCGGTGTTTTCTGGACCTGTTTTATCATCAAAATTTTTCAAATTACGTAGGTAACCTAACTATCGGCTACCTAGATAAATAGTAAAAGTAAGAAATACAACATATTAACGATACGTTCATACATGGGTAAGGCCGCGGATTTTGCCACTTTGTAACATAGAACTTCTATGTTACACTAACATAGAAGCAACGCGAAAGTAACACATAATATTTGTAAGGCTAATTGCATAATATGGTATTTTTAACCCACTTAAAAAAGGAGTATGTTCTACGATGCGCTAAGACCAAAAGCTTCAGCCCGAAATTTGCATTTCGACAACTGTGAAAGTTTCAATGATAGCAGAAAAACCTGGTAAATGCGCGTGATCAGAAAAAGGTTTAGAACTGTATACAATCAGAATTTTACCACTTACCAAATTAAGGGAACATTATCAGGAAAACAAAAACTACGATAAAAGTAAATGTAGTAACAAGATATTTATTGTGATATATTTATCAAAAAGTCTTCTTGTGTTAAAGGCACTAAATAACATTCATTATAGATATTGTGTTTTAAACCTAGAAAATAATAAATAATAATAATCTACGATATGCACAAACCTTTACAACACTTCAACGTTACCAGAACATACAATCAACGTTACTTATAACATAGAAGCTACATAGAAGCAACGTATAAGCGCAATTTTCAAGATTAAAAATAGGCATAATTTCAAAACCGAGCCGAATTTGAAACAAAGACACATAATCACGCACTTCTTAGTCACTCGCGCATAGTATTATGTAAGAGGTGTGTAATAAAAACTGTTATTTACGTTCGAAATCGCCAAAATTCACAATAAAAATCCACTGCCGAAACACAAGTGTATAGTTTGACAACACTCCAGAGACGACAAAATGGCGTCTTTTTTTTCTTTAATGCGTTCCCTATACAGTCAGTTTTGCTAGTAAAATTACTAAAAACTACCACTATCTGTTTTAAACAACTAGAAGCCAAACTTTGGTAACATAGAAAATAGTATCTAACATACAAGTAAAAATATGGAGACAAATGTTAGAATAATGATAATTCAATGAAAATCGCGTTATTAAAGATATGAAAACCACGATAGAGCAGCTTAACATTTAGACATTTAAGATAGTCACAAATAGTAAGACTTTTACCAGAAAAAAATAAAGTTTTGTAGCTTTAAATGTATGGCCGAACCAAAAAGACACCGTGTTTTTGATGAAATTTTGGGGTCTAGACAGCTTTAACTCATTGTATTTTATAAAATGTATGATTTACATTCACTTTAAGAATACATTGTATGAGTTTAAGAATAACGTAATCAAACATGTTTTTTTCATTGCAATTTACCAAGCATTATATTTTTTAAGAGCAATCAAAATTTGGGACAAATTTTTCATTCAAAAAGTGGCAAAATCTACGGCCTTACCCACATAATTTTTAACACTATTCAAACCTTTCTGACGAAGATTATGTCGGGACTTTAAAAGAGAATGTGACCTCTGAGTTTAAATCGGCCCTTCTTCTCAGACTAGTCAGATAGGAAACACCGACCTAACCTAGTTTTTAAAATGTGACTGATATGTAAAAGTGTTTGTACAAATCTACCTACAAAAATAAAATCATTTATCATTCAAATATAATATTTTTACCTATGTCATTTTGCTATATCCTTACTTATATTATAAATGCGAAAGTTTGTATGTATGGATGTATGGATGTTTGTTACTCTTTCACGCAAAAATTACTTAATGGATTTGGATGAAATTTGGTATACAGATAGATTATAACCTAGATTAACCTAAAGGATAGACTTTTTATTCCGGTAGTATGTTCCCGCGGGATAATTTCCGACTTCCACGCGGGCGAAGCTACGGGCGGAAGCTAGTAATATTATAAATGTGAAAGCTAGTAATATTATAAATGTGAAAGTTTCTACATTTGCATGTTTAGATGTTTGGATGTCTGTTACTCAATCACGCCAAAATGACTGAATGAATTTGGATGAAATTTGGCACATAGATATTTTACAACCTGGATTAACACATAGGATACTTTTTATGCAGATCGTACGTTCCCGTGGAATACTTAATTATCGACTTCCACGTGGGCAAAGTCTCTAGCAAAAGCTAGTACAGGGATGGCGAACCTATGTTTAAGTACGTAGGTTCGCCATCGACGTGCGATTTTTTACAAATAATTATTAAATGTGGCTATGATGTGCCAAAATTTAATCTTGACTTAGCAACGACAGGAAAATAACGTTTTTCTTTATATATCTTAATTGAGGTAGCTACTTATTTATATATAAAAAAAAAACAAATCAGAATTAAAAAAAACGAAGCAGATGCTAAATAATTTAAGTAAATCAGGTTCATATTATATTACTTTTAACCATCGGTTTCCAAGCGCGTCTTTAATGGTATTACAGAAAATTACGACTTGCAGGCACAGGTAGATGTAAGTAAATATAGCGTTCAGATTTCTATGCTTGCCATTGTGATCTATGTACCCAAATTCCTTAATTGATGGCGTGCCTAACCTATTTTGTCGGATATATGCCACCAAAGGCACGCGTGCCAACGGTTCGCCATCCCTGAGCTAGTAGGTACAAATAGGTATAAGATTGTTACTTAAACAAGTTTGTATGGAACCTACCTACATGATCTACTAATTGATAATAATAAGTCTGATACTATGGCTGACTCGTGATAGGAAACACTATACCTTCCTAACTGAAAATACTGACAGACTAAAGACAAAAATGTTCAGCTTGCAATTTTAAAATATGCGGTCTTTTGCAAAAAGTGATGTCTATTATAAGGTAAAAAAAAGGTCGGTCATGTAGGAAAGGTCACGTTCTGACATTTTGCATATGCAGCGAGAATGTTTTTTTTTAAATAGAGGGTGGGTAATTTTGTCAAAATGAATGGAATAGCTGTTTTTTTTTTTGTATTACCGACGAAAAATTTCTGCGCTGGCGGCCTAGAATGATATGCTGAATTCATGGTTACAGTTTGCGCACTGGATAAAAACTTATCCTGTATAAGGACATGCCTAGATAAGCATTGTGGGACATTCTGAGTAAAAAACATCACAACCCACTTTCGAATTCAATGGCTTCCTGAAACACTGTAATGATACTATCAAGGACTTACTTAAGTAGTTAAACGAATTGAAAACTGACATGAGGAGTACAGACTCTTCATGTCAGTTTTCAGCCCACAGACCTAACCTTCTTATCTAACATTTTTTTTAAATAAAAAAATTGTATTCTCCGCTTTACCTTCTTGATATTATATTACCTACCCTACAGACTAAGGTACCAATCTACTTAGCATATCGACAAACTTATTGTTGCTTAATGCCTGGTTAAGATAAAAAGCCATAGGTGCAGTCACAGTTTTATTTATTAAGCGAAAAACAGGCACCTATAACCCCAAATAAATTATAATAAGCAAGGGTACAATATTAGGGTACGCTGAAAGGACGAAAAACACAAGGGGTCGGGGCTAACCCTATTACGGCAAAATAGGACACGCGGGTTCCCACTATAGGTATACCTTTGCCTATTTATATTTTGACCATTTTGAAGTTTTGTTTACAAAGTGAATTTACCTAGGTAGGTAAGTGATCCATAGCGGCATGAATCTAGAAGAATTTTTAAGTAAACTCTTTCGACTAACGCTAGTTAGTCGAAAGACTTTCCTTAAAAATTACACTTACATGTTATACTAAGTTTACATGTTATTGACAAATATAAATAGGAACTAGACAGGCAGAACTAAGCACTAGAAACATTAGCCTCAATTCGTTTGAAAAAAGGAGACAAAAATATTATCTCACTGTCTTAAAAACTCTTTAAAGCAAACAGCCAGCGGAACCCAAACGCGACTGACCAAAAAGGAAATCGTGCCCCATTGTTATTAATAGCCTGTGACGTCAGAGCATAGCTGTCGATCCGAACCCAAAAAATAAGCGGCCAAAAGCGGCCAAAAGCGGCCATTTTGTGAAATCATATCGATTGGTAGGAAAAAATCCATTGTCGGTCCATAACCGTCCCCTATTGGCCCAGTTTTTAGATGAGGGTGGCACAATAGGGTTAACTTTCCCCGCTTTTTTTGCTGGCGTCCCTTTTAAATATGAATTCTTTATAAAATGTTCCAACGTGTTAGTCTATCTGTGTCGTATTTGGTAAAGAATTCGTTATGTAATTAATTTGGGCGTGTAATTAATATTCAACCGAACTTAGTACCGGTATCACGCGAGGAGGTAAGATTCATGATTTGTTTGCATCAGTTTGTATTGTTCTGTCTATCTTGTGAGACTAGAAAAATGCTGAACAGCTTTGCGTGCGGTTTTCCCCTTTGATTATTATGCATTAAGGTAACTTCTGTTGCAATTTATTCAACCCAATACTTTGCAAATTCGTAAAAACCTTGATTGAATTTAGTAGTCAAATAAAAATACGCGACATAAATTGCTATGCAATGTGCCCTTATCAAATTAGTTTGAAGCTAATTGACCTCGTTTGATAAGATACATAATATCTTATTGTTTACAAAGTTTGCTAAGATTAATTACAAATTCTTAACACATTCTGTCGGCAACTATAAAGGAATAAAATAATGACTTTTAATTTCATATTTAACGCCTAACGCGTTTAGTTTTGATATAATTTATTATCATAATTGTATTAAGGAAAAAAAATACATTAATATCCGTGTAGATACTATCAATGTTTGTGTTTAATGAATCTCATGGTCTTGTAATTATATAACCCCATGACCTTTAAATATTGTTTTAAAAACAATTCACTTTATCATTAATATGTCCGTCACCAATAGAGTCTTATGTAATGATACTGATTTTAAAAGATTTATAGCGTTTGTTTAGGAAGATAACCTACCTAAATCTATATACAGGGTTATTTGTAAAACACCGGTAACCTCTCAGGACTACGTTACTAACATCATAATCAACAACTTTTGTTCTATGACTTTTAAAAATTCATCATATTTTAATTCATCAGATTTACATACAAAAATAAAAATATTTAAATTCAACGCTCTAAATGTTACGAAGTCTATGCGAAGCAAAAGAAAGCGATAGGTAGTACCGACAATAGCGAGGGGAGCGGGGTAGGGGGCGGCGGGGGCGCTTGAACTTGACCTATTTACGGGCGGCCTTCAGTCATTCGTTTGCTTTGATGCGCTTGCGTCGCGTCATTACGGGTCCTTGTAGTGAAATTCGGCAGTGCAGACGTATACGTAATTATCTTTACATGATGGCGTATCAATATTCCAATGTCGAGTACACGGAAATGGTGCGAATGCTAGCTAGGTGTGATGACAAAGTTTCGGAAGCGTGTCGCCAATACGCCATACGATTCCCAAACGTACGTATACCTAACCGGGAAACAATGCTAGCCGCCACACAGCGGTTACGAGATCATGGGGAATTCCGGAATCCCATTAGGGATAGTGGTCGTCCACCGAGGCACACAGTACGAGATGAAGAGGGTATTGTAGAATTCTTCGAAGCAAATCCAGCAGCTAGTACCAACGACGCAGCCCGGCGGTTCAATGTCAGTCAATACTTCGCTTGGAGTGTCATTCACGCTGAAGGAAGATATCCTTACCACCTTCATCGTGCGCAGGAGCTGACTGAACCGGACAAACCAGCACGAATCGCTTTTTGCAACTGGTACTTAGCTGAACAGCCTACAATTTTATGGACTGACGAGGCTACATTTGGCAGAGTGGGTTTATTTAATACACGAAATGACCATCTGTGGTGTTATGAAAACCCGCACGAACCCAGACCACATAATTACCAACACAGGTTTAGTGTGAATGTGTGGGCGGGAATTGTGAATTGCACATTACTGGGTCCTATCTTTTTGGATAGACTGAACGGTGAAAGTTACCACCAATTTCTTACCGAAACGCTACCGGTATTAGAAGAAGAAATACCACTCGCCGATTTACGTGGTATGTACTTCCAACAAGACGGGGCGCCGGCGCATTATGCTCGCCGAGTCAGAGACTCGTTAGACAGTAAATATCCTGGTCGATGGATAGGTCGTGGCGGACCTCGTGCTTGGCCTCCTAGATCGCCAGATATCACACCTTTAGACTTTTATTTGTGGGGACATGTAAAGACATTGGTGTACACGGGTCGCGTAATCACAAACCGCGACATGTTGATTGAAAAGATTAATTGGGCGTTTAATCAAATAAAAACAAACTCTGCTGTGCTTTCGCGAGTGAATGAACAGTTACTTTTTAGGTGTGGACTTTGTGTTGGTTGTGAAGGTGATTATTTTGAACGCTATGTGCGCGATACTCACCGACATCCACGAGACTTGAACTTGAGAGGCAATAATTTGTAAATACTGATTTTAATACTTATTCATTCAATTGTTGTAAATATGCTGATTCCACTTTTTAAATACGCCTGCATTAAAAATTAAAAAGAGGTATTGTACCTAGTTTTGTGCCGACATTGTTATCCGCACCAAATATGTTTACAATAAGTTATTTTAGGGACGCGTTTCCAAAATATGATAGGTATCAAATCGCAAATCTACATTGAAACGGCTCTAACATAAACATACGCACGGATACCTGTGCGAATAAGTAGGAAATAAACTTTGACGCGCGGACTAACATTTCACAAAACATTTTCTGTGCAATAAATCTAGACAGTGACCAAATAACATAAACCTTAATACCACCCATTAAGGTTCATGTCTTATGGCAAAATATGTGAAAAAATTAAACGGGAACTTATTTTTTTCTGAGGCTATTTGTAATACCAATTTTTGTTATTATTTTTACTTCCATTTTGAGATGATTATCTCTGCTTCCCTGGGATATTGCAACGCGGAACCAAAAGTAAACAAACATATCAAATAAAAAATAAAAAATAAAATAAAATAAAGTTTATTTGGAACAACTTAAGTTTACAATAATTTACAAAGGAAAACGAAGATAGCCACAAAAGTAAAATACTGTGGCGCAGCTATCAACGCCCAACTCAAAAAAATATAAATACATAGACATTGTTCCAGACAAGATATCAAAGAAAAAAATACAAAAATACAAAAAAACAAATAATATTAATAACTAGTCATTGCGGTTGGCCGGCACGAGTGCGGCAGTTTCTTTCAAGTAGCAATAACAATAGGCTCAAAGGGACGACGCCGCCGGCCGCCCTGAACAATCTTTGTCCTGCTCCTTCACTCGCAAAAATAAGAATATCAACCTCGTACGAGGGCGGCAAGTATGAATGGCAAGTTGGAATTGATTAGAATCAAATCGTTAGCAACTTACCTGCCATGTCAATCGGGCGGGGTCAAAGAGTTCATGCTCAATGACGCAACTATTTGATACTATGTATGACTTAATAATTTCATAAATAATTTTGACTTGCGTAATGCAATTAGTATCGTAAGTAGTGCCTAAGTTTAAAATTATGCCAAAGAGTTCAATTGCACCCTTTTTTTGCCCTGGTTGGGTTAAAGGGACCGGACTGTCAGACTTTTACTGACTAAACATTCACCCTGTTCCTTCATTTGCCCTTTGCGTTCCAGGGCCGCGGTATCCTGATGTGACATTCCCGCGAATAACAATTACCTTATTGTTTTATTTGTTTTCGTTTGTGCGCAAAATGTACCGAAAAACAGCTTATTTACGTCAGATTTGGAAATGCATCCTTAAGGGGAACCTAGTCGCGGGCTCGAACTCACTGATGGGCCTGGCTAAAAAGCACGCTGTCTCACCAGGCGTCGTGTCCGACAGAGGTAGTATCAGGGATGAGCAGTTAAATGCTAGTCTACTCGCACAACATTATTGTGTGAGATGCAGGATCATTTATAGTACAACAGGCGCGTAAAAAATTAAGAACAGCCCTTCGGAAGATCGGGTTTTATGAAAAAACCACTACATAAATCAATAAGCAATAAAGTTTATTGAACTTTTCGATATTTGAGCTTTGTCGGTACCGACTTGGTTTTTCAGATTTTACACTTCTTTTATTACTAAAACACGCCCAAAGTTAGGTTAAATTAGCAAGAAAACCGAATCTTTGGTGGCTCCTAACTTTTGAATGGCTTTTTATTTTAGTATTCTGTTTCCGTACAGACAATATTAATAATGAGACAAAACCATACCATGTTTAATTTTTGATGTACATTGTCCAACAGTGGAGTAAAACACTCCCGAAGTTTGTATGGGAAAAATGTGGACTAGGTTCACCTTAATAAACAATATCGCCGCACCTGAACCGGTTAACGTAACTTTCGTCACTACGTAGGTAGATAATTTAAGTACCTACATGTGATTTAATTTTATTTTATTCTTTAATGTAGCCAGTCCTAAGCCTGGTTAAGTATGAAGGGAGAGTGGATTCAGTTCATCTACGAACAAATACTTTTATCAAGTGCTATACCGTTGTAACTTTACAGAAAATGTGAGATGTCATTGTTAGTTTGTTTTCATTACGGTGTTTAGTGCATAGGTACCGTGAAATATCAAGGTTATTTCCATGTCAAATGTTCGATTGTAGGTATAATTTGACTTTTGCGTAAAAAGGCGGGAACCGTAGCGTAGCGAGTTACTAACCCAAAAGTAATACTACGAGGACAGTGCGCGGCAATGTATGTAGGTACAGCAAAATACAGAGTTGAAATGTGTTACATAGGACAACGAAATATTTAAGATTTGTTTTTGGTAAATGTATTATGTTTTGTAAAAAGTCGTAGAACAAAAGTTGTTGTTTATGATGTTAGTAATATAGTCCTGAGAGGTTACCGGTGTTTTACAAATAACCCTGTATAGGCTATAGGTACCTACTTAGATAAATTATGAATTCCGGAGCAAGTGCAAATGTTATTCATAAATAATGTTAGGTGTTTCTAATTCTTATTTACTGTGCATAAGAAACATAATTACCTGCCTTTTTATGTTTCTTAGATATTGGAGCAGAATCGTTTTTTCACCACCTCAACTAAATTAAGAGTATTGCTATCTTAAACTTACTGACTGACCGCGAAAGAAAAATACAAGTGATGCTTTGGAACTATCAAACTAAATTACGTCTCGATTGCTTTAAATTTGGCGTGGTAGTTGCGTTGAAGAAAATCTAAGTTGAACTAAATTAGGTAGTTCTTATCGATTTCCGTCTCTTTCTTGTTTAATTAAAAAGAAAATAATAGTTAAAAAAACTAAAAAAACACGCTTTAAAAACCAAACTAAAAAATTTGAAAATAATTTAATTCTATTAAAAAGCGTGGGGTGCATTTTGAGGTATTTTTATAATCAATTAATATCAAGCATCACACGCTTTTTAATAGAATTAAATTATTTTCTAATTTTTTAGTTTGGTTTTTAAAGCGTGTTTTTTAGTTTTTTTAAACTATTATTTATTTACAATTTTTTAGTTCTGCTTGCTTGAAAAGCGTGATTTTTAAGTTTTTTTTTTGTTTTTTTTTCTGTTTTTTATTTTTGAATTGTCATTGGTCCTCGATAAGTCTACAAAGTTTCAATGAAATCTGACCGTTTGAAGTGGGTCAAAATAGCGTCCAAAGGAGTCGGTTACATACAAACATACAAACAAACAAACATACAAGTGAAGCTAATATAAAGCGTGTAAAAAGGAAGCAATAGCCAACATAAAGTTTAGTCCGTGCACAATATAAGTGTCACCAATAGCGTACTATACGGATAGACATGTGTCATACATAAGTAAGTAGATGCATAATAAATGCAATGAGATATTATTACTAACTAAGCTCCATCTATCTATAAGTAGGTAGGTACTATTAGCTTTAGACACACTAATATATTAATATCTGTCATACAAAAGCTATCAGTCGGCTACCCAAGAATGTCCTCATATTTACCCGTTTGTCTCAGCATTTACCTAGTCGATAGGTAAGTAGGTACCTACATGTCTGCCCAGCTCCATCTTAATTACTTGCAGCAGACATGCCATATGGTACAGGCATGTTTCCAATAGGCTACACGGTGTTAGGAAGGTTCTTGTAATTATTAATTTATTAAACGGTTAGTGATAGGTCATTCTTGTGATAACTTTTTACGTGCAATAATAATGGTGAGTAGGTACATAAGTAAGAAATAAACTGTTCTTAGTTAGTACTTAGATAAATTACATAAAAAAATTAAGAAAATCATATATGAAACTAAAGAAGGAAGTCGTTCTCAGTAAGTACCCATATCGCTCTTTCCTCTAGAATGTTCGTTATTTCAGCTTCTTCATTATTCAATGGAAAATATAATTAGGTACATTATTATGACAATATTCTGACATTTAAAATATTAGTTCACCTTGTGTATTATTTAAAAATAATCGTCTATTAAACTGTGTTGCATAATAAGGGGTATTAAACACGAGTGTTTTTAAAAAGCGAGCCGTATACAGGCGAAGTTTTTAATAGAATCACATTCCATACACTACTTCATCTACTCTCATATATTTGGGTTGAAAACAGTAAGAAACATTTCTGTAATGCTATAAAAATGGCGTACCCCGCCATATGCGTTCCATTAGAAAAAAATAATTGACAAAAACTCCTTGATGATATTAACTTCTTAGATTTTTCCAGTATCGTATTGGTTTAAAAATATTTTTTAACATTATTTTGTTAGTTAAAAAGTGTTACGTATATTTTTACGTACGTTTCTATTTTTTTAATTTTAGCATGTCAATATAAACTTGCTTTGAAATTTATCATTCGAATTTTATGTTAAGAGAGTAGATAAAAACAATTTTCATTAGACACAAATGTGAGTTTCACACAAAGCGTAATAATTTCAAAACAATATTCATCTGGCATTTCGACAAAGCTCAACCAGCCAGTATGTCTCACTCATAAATTAAAGAATGTTGCACATTACAAGCTAGCCATATAGAAGCTAAGCGCACATTAACTTACTAGGGACAGCTGACTTATAGTCTCTTTAAATACCAATTCACGTTTACTGTAGCTTTCATTGAGCATTCTTATTTAGAAAATCTAGATTCTTGTTGTATGCCAAAGCCTTAATGGAGTAATTAGTTGAATGTGAAAGGTTATTACAGTGAACAGTCTTGGTGCACAACGGTAGACTAAGTCTGAATCAGTATGTCAGATAAATAAAAATGTTGTTGTTTTTAATTTTATTGGTTTCTGCTACTCACTGGAAAAACAATAGTCTTTCATTTTGATTTTTACAAAATGTATTCAGCGAGTAAATAATTAACTATCGTCATTTATGTTAAGTGTTCGGAAATTATAAGACTGGAGTACAAAATGGAAAGTTTGTTAATAATTCCGTAAGTAAAAGGAGTATTTCTACTCAAGCCACGTAGAAATTGAATCTTTATCATAATTGATGCAGTTCTAGTAATCATTTAGCTGGAGTATTTACAAGTAATATGTAGGTTAAACCTAGAAATTAAGTAAATAAATACTTACCTACACGGCGTGTCCACTGGATAATAGTGAGCTACCTGTTAAGAGCCGAGCACTTATCTACTCATCTTTACTGTAAGGTGCGATTCTACTGTTAGACAAAAAGAACTTGAAAAAAGAATTTACTCTGTGACTCCAAAATCTAGGTTTTATTGTTATCTTTCTAATATTATGAAAGTTTATGTTTAGATTTTTTGATGTTCGCATGTTTGGGTGTTTGTTACTCATTCATGCAAAAACGGCCGAACGGATTTGAATTAAATTTGGCAACAGATATTTTTCATCCTGAGTTAAGTGCATTCATTCCACGCGGGCTGGCAACAACGCATTTAGGTATAGTAGTTTTTCGTGATTGCAATTTTTTTTCAGACAAGCACTAGATCGTTGGTATTTAAAATTATTTTTTATATTTACTCTTTCATAAAAAAACATTTAATCGTACTTAGTAATGCAAATAAAAAATAATTGACGGTATGTCGATTTTTATAATCAAATACCAAAATAAATGTAAAAAATAGCATACAAACTTGAAAATATAACTGAAAAAATATGTTTACTATTTTTTGTATCTAATGAAATAATCACGAAAAACCGCCATAAATGCGCCGTTGCCAGCCCGCGTGGGGAGAAGCTCTTAACACAGGATACTTTTTACGTGGGATAATTTTCGACTTCTACACGGGTGATGCCACTGGAGAGAAAAAGAGAGAAAAAGCTAGTTACTAATCACTGGGTGGCGACAGTTTTTAGATTAAATAATTAATTAATTTTGAGATATCTAACAATATTAACCTTATTATATATATATATATATATTATACCTAATTCTAAGCACCATTGTAACTAACACCAAAAAATATGGACCTTAATCTGAAATAAAGTTTAATTTAATTTAGGTACTACATATACTTTCCCGATATAAAATAATCAGCTATTCCTATCAGCAATTTTTATTTTTAATACGGTAGGTATTGAAGTTTTGTATGGAATAGCTGATTATTTGATACTTTTACTCGACCAAAATGAATAGGAAAGCTGATAATTATGATGGTTGATGTTGGTTCCATGAAGAACGTTGCTCAGTTTGATAATAACCTGTACCACACCGTTAAATATGACCACATATTTTTGATACATGCTATACCTACCTATAATTAAGTAGGTATCTATATTTAGCACAATATTAATATGTATTTATCAGTATGCCGATAGTACTATTATAGGAAGGTAACATGCCAAAGCAATGTGAACTTGTCTGATTGAGTTATTCGTGAAAATATGTAAAAAAAATACAACTTAGTGGAACGTCACAGAGCAGTGTTTGTTCAAGCCTCTAATTCTCCGCTTGCGTAGTGAAACCGAACTTTAAGATTAAGCACAGTACATTCCTTACTACCCTTGTCGATATCTAGTAACAAGTTTATTGCGGTATGCATTACCTTTATTTATCTAGAGTAGATAGACGGTCGAGTGCACTTACGAAACAATGTAGCGCGACCGTTGTTTATTTGTTGCATTCGACATGTTTATGTTATGGTTATGACTACATGGTGGCCAGTCTCTCTTAAGACGGAAGCGCCATTAAGCCCGCGAAATTCAAATTGTCGTTCGTTTTTTTTTTTGCAAATTGCAGGTCAGTGGCCGAATTTGAAATGCAATAGTCATTCAGTGGGATTAAATGAACTTTGAGCGTTATATTGATAATTTTAAGGATTATAATTCTGTAAAGCCACGAGATGGGCAGACGACATTGTTGCCATCGCTGGCAAAACCTAGATGAGGCTGTCACAGGAGCGAGGGGATGTGGATGACGATGAAGAAAGCCAAATTTGTTATAGTCGCGAATCATCTTTTAATTAACATACAATCTGACACTGATTCGCGGGCTACGTTAACGCATCCACCTTAAGCTACAGTTTCCTAGAAGAGCGGTGGCCGACACATGACGTCTGAAATTTTACCGCCGAATGAAGTTACTAAAACACCACTATCACTACATATTATAAACTGAAGTACCCCGCTGCGTTTATCTGTCTATTTGCGATAAATAAAAAAAAAACTGCTGAACGGCTTTTCATGCGGTATAATTTGTTAGAATTTGTTTGAATTGGTTAACGGCAAAAGCTAGTTATTTATTCAAGTAAGTTAGTGAGTTTATGTAAATCTATATGGGTGATATTAAAGCTAGAGAACTCTCCAAATGTTTGTCATTTTGTCAATACCATTCCATCATTACATAAATTGTATAAAGACATAATTTCATTAAATTTTATGTAAGTAGGTAGGTATTTCCTACAAGTCATTGAATGAATCACACCAGGGAACAGTTACTTAACTTGGTGCGTGGGCGCATAATCTATCATTTGTCTCATAAATAATACGATAAATCGGTTTATAATCAATTCTGAAGTCTAACTCGACGTTGATAAATAATTGTACAAGCTATAAATTACTTTGATGGAGATTTCTGTTTTCTGTACAAGGAAAATGTGGTTGGTTGAAGGTAGGATGGCATTTATTTTGTTTTTGGCTCGACGTACATTTTGAAATAATCTATGACTGATCGTTTGATGACATGGTCTTCACCGAATGGAATGCTGCTAAGCTTTCGACCCATCCAAATGTTGTTCACTTTTTTTTCTAAACATGTTCTTTTTTAAATATCTAGATATTATCGTCATGTATTATTGGCCTTTTTATTTCAATCTACTAACTTGACCACATGCAAAAATACTTAGGTATACATTTTAAACAGAAAATAAAATTATTACTAGACAAAATAATTCAGTTATTAGCAACAGGTTCCTAATCTTGAAGGAAAGAACCATCGAACATTGTAATTATAATAACTTATTTATTCTCACTTCAAGTCACAAACATCAGTGTAGGCTTTGGTCTCGTACTAGGAGTTCCTTACAGGAACTCCTAGTACGAGACAACACAAAATTCTTTCTAAATATCCTCAAAAACAAATGAATTACCTTCTAAAAAGGAACGTACATGTTGTCGAAGTTTAATAAAGTAGGAACAAAGCAGAGCATATCGTTCCCCCGACGACACACGGAGCGTCAAATATCAGCCAGATACGTTTTAATCCTTCACGCTTTAGATAATACCTACATTCATTGTAAGGAAGAGGATGTGCGAAGGATAGGAGCTGACAACATAATTTAGAGGGGGAGATTTTCCTGTAATTAACATCTCTACTGAGATCCACTGCTGAGGTACTGTAGGGTCAGCTTTAATTAAATTTTCCTTATCTTTAGATTAAGTTGGATTCATGTTATGATTTGTACCTAATAGGTACAGAAAGATCCAAACTAATATTATGAATACCTAAGTTTGGTTTTCGTTCTAGTTTCCGTTCATTTGTCTGTATTTCGTTTTTGAGCTTACCTACGACTAGGTAATATATCGAACTGAGTTTGACGAAATTAAGCGATGAGGATAAATATATAAGTTTCTACTTGCATCCTGAGAAAATGGAAGCTTTCCAGTCAGATATCTTCAAAGACACAGCTAGATATCAATCACGTAGAATCAATGAAACGCCACAAAAAAGTCCAAATAAAAAAGAATAAAATGAAGACATTAACTGCTATAAAAATTGTGTAGGTTGTGTGCCTCTACATGTAGATACAATAAACTAGAAACCAATCAATTTTAAACGTCAATTTTATGCTAAATCATAAGGCCTCCAAACTAAATCGCGCGAACGCTTTTTTACCAGATTCTAAACATTTTCGCAAACCAGCTTCCTAGACTGAAAAAGCCAACGGAACAAAGGAGAAAAGCAATTAAACCCTAGACATGAAGGCTTGAAGGCCCAAATTCAAAATTATTTGAGTCTTAAATCTCTTAAGATGACTTAAGCTTCTTACATCTTTGGTTGGCAGGCATCTCGAGGGGCGAATGGTAATCAAACCGAGACGGAAGTCGGAGTTTACCGCAATCCCGGCCCGTCTTACCTAAAAACCCTTTAAGATTGCTCTACCTACCCTGCAGAACCTTTCCAGAGATGTACCTATATAGAAGCAAATTTATAAATATACAAAAATCTTTGAGACGAACTCAATATGAACAAGCAAATAAAATAACATTATTAGATGCCAATATGCATGATTTTTATATATCAACATATCCTAGAGAAACGTTATATTTTATCTTTATTTCCGAAGACTTTATATATGCGAAATATCAGACGTCTTAATATTGTTATTTGCCACAGCCTACTAAATTCCTACGAAACTTCAGCAGCGAAAGAACAGAATACAAAACATAGAGGAAGGGGAAAATATACACTGTAATGTTATTCAGAAATCCATGTGAAATGTATGAGTGTGGGGCTCTATTGCTTTGGGCTTTGCTGGGATAATTTTCGTTCCCTATTGTTTTGCTGGATTTCCACCCGATGCCTTCGAGAGAATAAGAGGCTTAGCTTGTGGGAAAATATTTTGTTTTCTCGTATTCTTTTTCAAGAATGTAATATCGTTTTCTTCTTGTTTATCCTACTGTATTGGCATCTTTGTTATTTGATTTGGATTTTGTTTAGCCTCTACTGAGTAAGTCCTTGTTATGTAGGTACCTACTTACTTAGTTAAGAAATAAACATTCCCTAATATATTTAACCTTGCTGTCATTTAGATTCTCATCTCACCAGCAAAATAAACGAGCTCAGTAAAAAGCCATGCACATGTCGCAAAATTAACGAATCCTCAAATGTAACCGAATTAATTATTCATGTATGCTTAATTATGCGCGGGGAGATCACGCAATCCAATTTACCCAGATTGCCTGCGTCCTAGCGATGCGTGTTTTGCGAAAAAACGTTGTGCCTCGATGTGGCTGTAGTTACGGCAAACTTCAAGTGGACATAAATAAGGGTCGCAATATTCGGCGGTCCCATCACGACGGGCGGTGCGCTACTCTCAATTTTACAAAACAAACCCCTCCATGTAATTCTATACTTTATTTTTACCATTTTAGGACAGAAACTTCTTCAGCAGCTCGCTGAATACATCTTTAAATAACGATAGAAGATAATCAACTTTCTGTGTTCCCGAACAGGGACCATTTTCGCTAAACACGATCGCGATCCAAGGAGATACTTGAAGCGGAATTTCTTCGCAAAACTGTACACTCGCAGCATCAGTTTTTGGAACAACATGGATTAAATAAATTCTTTCCAGTATCATTTGTTGGAAATTACGAATCAAATTTGCGTCCATAGTGGTTTTGTTTCCCAATAAGCCGACATTAAGGTCATTTGGTAACGAGAACGTTTCTTAAGACCTGCTTTTGTGGGCGTCGCCGACGTCAGAGTTGATGTAAATTTTGGTGTTTTTAATAGTTTGGGTTTAATAATAAGCATTTACTTCATGAACTGTTTAATTAGATTTCGTCTTACCAAAGCTAATTGAATGGAAATGCTTAAAAACAATGCATTTTACAAATTCTCGTAAGAAACTTTGGGCTGACGAAATGGTTATAATTCGAAAATATCTATACCTACATATGTACCTTACGGACAAAAGGGTCGCAATTACTAACATATTTCTTATTTTAAATATATCAATAAGATATTGTATTCGAGACATCGTCAGGTTGTAGCCGTTAGTAAATTGGGGTCTGAGTCAGACAAATACCACTACATTTTTGAAGAATTTGATTAGTATTAAAAGCTATATCAGAGGTATCTCCCCTCGCAGACTCGCATGGTTTATTCCGTCAACATTCTCTTTTTATGCTTCCATTTGCCCATCGACATTCAATTTCTGTATGCAGTCGAGTCCCTGTCGCGCAATTCGACAAAATAACTGAACCATTCGGGAATCGGTACTTTTACACCTTAATACAGCTCAAGAGATTTTTCCCTTTGTCCATTCCATTCCATACATATCCACTCGGATCACGTAAGGCGTAAGTATACCCTAAGACACAATGGTTTTCCTTTCGGCTCCATTTGTTCGCCCAAGAGACTTATTATACTGTGTACACGCTACAAGGAGAATATTTTGTTCAAATATAATCAAGGGATGCCGCTTTTGTCCAAACAATGTTTTTGTTTTTATTCAATGTTATATGAAAGGATATTCGGTCACGACCGTCGCTCTCGCAAATGCAAATGTTTAACTTGATATTGGATCGGGCGGGTTGTCATTTGTGTAAGTATATGTGTGATAATATTGAGGGTTTTGGTATATAATACTTGTCACATAGCTTAGTGTATATTTTGGGAAGGATTTTATAGGCATTTAGGTACTTTGAAGGGTCTTCGAAATTTTTCTTTAGAAAATATCATAATCGATGCAGTAAAATTGTATACGATAGCGGTATACATTATGTTTAGAACGATTTGATACTGTAGATACAAACCTATTTCAACATTTCTTCCACACAAAAAAAATCGATTATAATTATTATGTAAACGTTAACTATCGATCAAATTCGCCATATTCACAATCATCGACCGTTTCTATCTGCAATAAAAATTAAAACTGTAATGTATATAGAATTTAATCGTGTATATCTAAATCGATTACATAGCCAATGGCGGTTGGTAGCAAAACATTTTCTGTGCGTGAATTTAAAATTCTGTAAAACGTAGGTATGAACATAGTAAACATACCTATTCGGGGTTCTGTGTGTAAACAAGGTAAACCGTCCTGTCGTCGGCCGTTGGAGCCTCAATAATATAAAACATGCGCCCATACCCGTCCCTCCTATATTTGTAGCATTCACCCTACTGCCACCAACGAACGCAGGGAACGAAGTTGTTCGTGCAATATCGTTTCGAATAAAAGTTTGCCTGAAGTATTTTAAATAAAATAGTGCAGAACAGGTGACGTAGGGAATATTGAAATACTGTTTTGAAAAATACGCTGTAATAAAATGTTGCAAGCAAAGCAATGTTCTTTTGAGAAACTTTGTTGAGAACCTGAGCTTATTATATAACTAGAGCTGACCGTTACTTTTAATAACGTTCTTTATTTAATCATCAAAGAGAAAACTACTCTATAAAAACGAAACTACACAATGTCAACCCGTTTGTCTCTTGAGAGTATTCAAATAAAACGATACAGCCAGCGCTACCTATTGGCGTTCTCGAGACATTAAGCACTCTCCCTCCATAACTCTGAAGACTACATGCATTTACATTTTGAACAAATACATTAGAATATTGAAGTTTAAGTTGATTTGGACAACGAACCACTTAGCTGTCAACAACTCTGTAGGTAATATGTCCTTGATTTTCTTAATTACCACCGTCTTAAAGTGTACTTTATTCCTTTTCATGACAAACTCAACCAATTTACTTACTTATTGTAATCTAAGGTTACCCGGAAGCTAAAGTATAGAAGGATCGATGAAGGAGTCATTGTTTGTGGAGAAAAGGGAATTTCTGGCAAGGTCACGTAGCCGACCAATGGACTCCATGGTCGAAATGACGCTCCCAGTTAACTCGAATAACCGACCCTTGTCATAGACTAAGAAGGAAGGGAACAGATAGATCAATTTATTGTTCGGATTTCTTACGACGTTTATTTTAAATCATTCAGTTAGTTAGTTATAAGTTGCATTTCGAAGGTGTTATTACAATATCGAAGAATATGTGTGAATAGAAATCAAAATTATGTATAAACATACTTCTTTTTATCTTTATATCTAGAGGAGTTCTCATTAAGGATATTTATACGCTGTCACGCACTGTAAATGGTGTAATTATTAAGTTGAATTACTTAATTCTCTTGATCTTTATCTCATTTGGAAACAAGCGTAGATAATATTTTAAGCGGGATAAAAAAGCAGGTACTTCATTACCTAAGGTACTCCAATGATTGCTGAGATGATTGCGTTTAATTGATTTGCAAATTGAAGGAATTAAGCTTAACAATCTTGTAGTCTTTAAAACCAATCCTAAAGGATGATTTCTGTATCACATTGGCTACGGTGTAGCATATAGGTATTATTATATTCATTATTAGTACCAACTGAATAAATACAATCTTTCATGATACTCATTCAACAAATGACTACCCATCTTACTAAGCGAAATTACACAGTAGTGCCTAGAAACTGTCGTTCATATTATATGAAGAGAGATCTTATAAAATACACACTTTCGTACAATCACCGTCCCGATATAAACATTGGTTGTTATCATAAAACTAACAAGCTTGTCTAGGTATAACAACCGCCATATTCTTTGACGCCCTTCGGACAACTTCGGCGTTGTTCGGCGTCGATCGGAATATTATACAAGGGCCCGAATAACGCACTGTGGCGGGCCCAGATTATCTCGATATAACACTTGTCATGTTTTTATTATCTTTGTATGTTAATACTGTCCACAATCTGATGCTAATGTTGATATACATTCATATTTTCGGTGTACATCGATTTAGAGACTTCTGTGGTATGTTTTTCGATTAGTAAAAAGCATTTTTTCGTTGCTTGCATCATGCGGTGATGCAACCTCTCTGCGTGATTCGAAAAAGGTCTTATAGTACCTATATTTATTGGTACTTAAATCATTACTTTGACTCTAATGAAATTAAGTTCAAGTTATGCCCTAAAATAATTTTTTTCTTCGGTACTTCTTTGAAAAACAAGCAAGCTTCGGTTTGCGCCAAAATCCGTCGACTTGAACATTTTCCATTTTCTACGTTATCTTTCTGATAATATCAAGTAACTATTCCCTTGAATTAAGTAGATAGATATCTACGCAGATGAAGAGACCGACAAAAGCTAGAAGATACTAAAATTACCATAACTATATTCTTATGTTTATGAAAATGATGGCTGACGGTCTGTGACGAGTCAGCGGAACCGGGTTTTGTCTACTGTTTTCCTCTACTGAATATTGTGTAAGTGTAACTGTTTTACTAATATTGTGTAGAGAAAAGTTTCTTTCGTTTGTTTGTTTGTAAATTGAGGAAAACTGCTTCATCGATTGTTGTGAAAGACTAGAGATACGATGGAAGATGTGACAGTGATTCAATAGAAGTACGGTCAACTGTGGCATCTTTACTTTCCAAGAGCGACGCTAGCCATGTGTACTGGACTTTAATTTCCCTCGATTTAATCTGTTGACGGTATTTAATATCGAAGTGATACATATTATGTAGAAAAACTGTTTTTTTTTTGGAACAGATTGTTATTAATTGAGAGATATTTAAGAACAGTAGGTACTAATTGTTAAAGTTGTTCATGGAAAGTAAAGATGCCTCAGTTGACGGTATATATATTCTTATTTTAAATGTTTAAAAAGTGTTCCTACCTTCAAGCTTTAGGTATTATGATTTTACATGTTTACTTGATCTAATATTACTTACTGGTGTTACAATTAATCGTCATTTGTGTTGCATGGTCATGCTGAGAAACGAAATCAAATTTCATGTCTATCAAAATAATATATTTCATTTTTTTCCACACTATAGAAATCCCGGAGGTCCCCCACTTATCTACTGATAAATTATAATAAACGTTCACATTCTATGGGTGCCATGAGAAGACGGGGCACTAACGGCCAGTGCATGACGTCACTAGAATCCTCTTTCATAGCCACTCGTGCCTGACATAAAATGACGTCAGACTATTCAGCTGTTCTCCGTAACTCATACAATCGTGTTTGTTGTTACTTTTCAAGTTTAGGAGTTGTTTTGTAGGTGCCCAAGTCGGAACTTGGATTTACTAAAAAGAAACTACAAAATATTTTAGAATATTCAGAGCATATATAATAATGAAACATATTTTCAAAAATAAAGTAGTTAACGTTAATTCACGAAATGAGAAAGCTTTTTTTGTTAAAACTCTAAATAATTTTCCGCAGAAAAAAGTTGCAAATAACCCCTCAAGCTCTCTTTACGCTACCCGCGCAATAAGTAACTCATGCTTAAAATATCTTCAACATTTTCTTTTTTTAAATTTAAAATTCTCTTTCAGATACCCGTCTCGTGGCTAGCAGCGGTGCAGAACATTTTGGCACGACTCAGCAACACTGAAGTGTACCTAAGCGGTCGTGAACCCGCTCTCCGAACGTGTATTAGAACTCAACAGCTTTATTTGAGTTACAAAAATAAGGCCCAGCTAAAATTTTCCAAGTAAATTTAGTCGAACAGGCAAAAAGTTCGTATTTCACAAATATTTTTTTTTGTTATAGTTTAATAAGTTTTTCCAAGTTTTTCCATATTTTGCATAATTTTCATTGAAACTGTAACTATTAAAACCGCACCTACAACGTTATCAATTTTATACCCAACGTACGTCAGTAACACGATCTACCAAAAACAGTCCTATCACGACATGTCAGGTAAGGCATTGTACCTGCAAGTCCCCCCGCATTCCCTCCCCCTTCGCCCCCGCGCATCATTGACATGCAAATGAAACGGGCCACGCTCGCGGACCCAACGGTTATTTATCTCTGATTGGCTCGCTTCATTCCGCTTTGACAGACAGGTTCCAATTTCGAACGGAACCCGAAGCGGTGTTTACATATTTAGATATGTAAACGAATATGCATGTCGATTTTGGATCGCGGATAGTCATGTTTAAAATTCATATTTGGAGCGTTGTTGTAGGTAGTATTATCTAATAGTAAATGCTGAAGGGCTAGCTTGGAATGGAGCAGGTTCTATGAAAAAAAAAACATATTTTACAGCCGTTTTCTACAAAACAAAAATAAATAGGTAGTCATTGCTAAAACCAAAAAAATAAAAACTAAAATATAGAGCTCTCTTCATCAGTCCAACGATAGCATCACCCAATACGAATTTTACATCAAAATCGCAACTCAAATCGGAATGAATCTTAACGGTATTATTATGTAAACAAACAGACTGGTTTTGCCTTCAGTACCTTCAACCCAACCGATGGGAGACGAAGATAAGGTCTTGCACAGAAATACCATTCGTGTCAATCAGCCGTATAAGTAAATTTCAATCTTTACGAATCAAATAAGCGATAAATAACCCTTTGAAAGTCGCGGCGCGATTGACAAGCATAATTTCGCCTTTATTTTATTCTAATCGAAGGGCTTTATCGGTAAATGGACGCGCCTTCGCTTCCCACGATTTTTTTGCTTTGTTATTACGTTATCTACTCGATACCCCATGGCAGTGGAAGGGTGGACCCTTGTCATAATATTTAAGGGAAAGGAAAAAAATTGGCTTTTCAAAAATTAGTAATTTTTTGTTAACAGAATTTTCCGGTATGTATCTTAAAAAAGTGTTGCGTTAGTTGTAGCTTCAAAAAGTGTTTATAAAAACAATTGTGTAACTTCTTACAGGTTACATTTAATTAAGAAAGTATCGAGATCCATCTAAAGTATTACGAGTACAGCATTCTCATTAGACGCGAGAACCAAGTCTTGATCGTTCGGTCCCTTTGTAGTTCAATAAACATGATTGCGCGATGGAGAACAATTATTTTGTTATTTATGACATCAATTGCGCCTGGCTGCTTACATAATATCCGTTTACAGACACCGGTATACGTGTTTTATTTATAGGTAGATTATTTTATTAACTATGTACTTGTGTGCGCGTTTGTGCTTTTAAGTGGTCAATAGAGTTGCCAGGTGAGTTTTAATCTATGGCTTAGATGATGAGTATTTTAATTTGAGAATCTTGGTGTATTTTAGTTTATTCTAATTTATAAAATAAGCAAGTAGGGACATTATGATATGGTTGAAACAAATGAGGAGTACATTTACACCCGATGAAACGTCGGATTTGTATACGTAATTTAGTAGGTATAGTACTTATAAGTACAGTATGTTGTATGTGTTCTTATCAAGATAAATTAGGTAGCCAACACAACAAGCCCGTATGCCAAACGTTTTGCTAATTAAGTAGAAAACACGGAACAAATTTTGAATGCGGAAAAAGTGGGACAACATCAACAATTTAAAAAACAGGAAAAATACAAGCACAGTTTTAAAGGAACTCGGTTTAAATGTTGTAGTGTAAGATTAACCCGGACTTACTTGTAATATTAGTTGGGTACTTTTATCTCGGAAAGTTTCCGGACGATTCGGCGAGGTTCTTAACCCGGATTACCAAATGCTGGTCGAAGTTCGGTAGTTAAGCGACTTGTAAGTGGTTTAATTCTTGAAATCGATGGCAACTGACTACGCTGGGGTCGGAGCCAGAAATATAGGACGATTATAAGATGAAAAACTATTGAGTCTGTGATGTGTTTTCGCCGTAAATGGGCTACAACATTTTTGTATTTGGTTAAGTTTACAATGAAAAAAATACGTAGGTAAGTTGAAAAAGCATAAGCACATAAGTTAAAAAAAAATTAAACAATTTTGCTGTATTTAAATATTATTAGGTAAATATCTACGTGATAGGTATATTATTGTAAGCAATCCTTGTGTCTAAGAAAAACTCTTACCAAATAGCAACTTTCAATCAATTTAGGAATCAGATTCCACATTTATCTAGACGATTGCATGGTAAGATATTTTGCCATCAATTCTATGCGTGTGCCGGGGGTGAAAGAATAAGAACTTTTGGGGGTGAAGAGGGATGAAATGTCTATTTTTCGCAAGTCACGTATCGGTTCAAGCTTATCCGGCGTTAGGTTTGATGATAATAAGTGATACCGCCAAATATGGTTTACAAGGATGTATAAAAGATGACTGGATTTGATATTATCTGCAATACAGAGGACTTAAGCGGAAATTGTAGAGTGAAGAAAAGAATTGTGCCATTTTAGGGTTATGATGTTATGATTGCTGATTGCCGTAGTGGATTTTTTGTGGTGTTAGTGATAAATTTTACATAAATTTCCATTTTGGATAAGTAGGGTATTATGTAACCTTAAAAATGTGCCGACACCCACGATTGATTGACAGTGAAAATGTATTGGTACGTATCTAGTAGGTAGGTTAAATTTTTGTGTACCTACCTAGGTACCTACTTGTTAATTCTCAAGATAATTTTAAAAAAAATCTGAGTAGTTCGTCCAGTTCATTTCCTAAGAATCTCCACGGCAATATTCTCTCGTTTCAATAGAAATCAACGACAAGTCACCGAACAAAGTATTTCCGTCGGCATTCGTACATACCTACATACACTCAGTACGTACGAGTGTACTATGTACTGTGATGTGTTTTATGTCTTCTTACATAGGTCAGGGTCGTTGTTTACAACCGTAAATACACGTAAGATGTAGGTTCGGTCAGTTTACATGCAACTTTGTTTGTAGGAAGCTACTGACATTATCTATGACCTGTGTAATAAATAGTAATGTGAATAAAATATCAGTTGTATGGAAAAGTTTTCTGATCACGATGCAAGCGAACTCAAGTTATGAACGACTGAACAAATAATTACCTATAATTTTGAAAAAAAAAAAATGTCATCCTTTTATAACATTTTCCTCTACACGTTCCATTTTCATTTTCAAAATCATCATGTAGGAAATTACTTAGTGTAACCATAAAGAAAAAAAAAAGAAAAGTTCTAAAGCCAAACATTCCAATTTTAAACACCAAGAATTTGTCATTCACAAAATTTACAATTCATAACTTTACAGCGTAATACGGTCGCTACCTTATAGTCGCGTAGGTAGCGCATCTATTTCTTACAATATCTGGAGCCGAAGCATTCACGAGGCGTCCTCGTCGAGTCAATATCAATAAATGGGAAGCTGGGAAATTGGATGTGTTGCGGCTCGTGGCCCGGCCGACACGCTACGTAATAAGATAGTAATGAGACGTTCTTGCCACTCGTAAAAATATGGCCGTTGGCTCCCGGTCTATGACTAAATATTTAACTAACTCGCTATGTCCTGGGTGGTACCTAAATATAGACTCTGTGTCAGCTGGCTTTGTTGTTAGTTTACGATGCATTTTTTGCATGGTAAATTATGCTGCATGCATGCTAGACAGTTCCTACCTAACTTATAAAATAAATTGTACCTCTTTCATTCGCGTTATATTTACCAACATTATTAAAAAAATAATACGTTCAATTTAATTCCGGTTGATTTACCTACTATTTACTGTGGTGCTAACTAATAATCATACAGGCAACCTGTACTAAAAATCAATTACGAATAGGAAAAAAGAATGTAAATAAATTAACTTCAAATAGCGGCTTTTCATTCCAAAGCGTATAGCCTTGAGTATTCCAAACAATAGGTGTTTAATATGATGTCATTCGTCATTTAAAATCGAGAGATAGATAGGTCTATTGTAAAAGGCATTTTAATCATACTTAGGTATGGTAGATTTTTTACTTGTTTAATAATTACTTCATGGACCTACAAGTGTGACCTCGTAATGTTGTACATTATTCCTTACTTATTAAGCATCCCTACTTTCCTAAGTATTTAGCTATTTACTGAAAATGTTTATAACACAAAAACTATGCCTGTAAATATAGTCAACGCAAATGAGTTCCTGAAATTCTCATCTGTTTTTATTATTGTCCATCATTGGAGCCAACTTCCTAAAGCTTCAATTTAATTTATCGCCGTATGTTAGGTAAACAGGGCAAAAGAGTACTCTCTAGCATGAGTACAAGTAGGTCCTCTACCTTTGTTTGCAAATAGGCCAAGAGGGCAAGCATTACTCACCGACATTAAGAACAACGGCCCCTTCCTTATACCTACCTACATTAGCAGTAAAAACAATGGTTCAAACATACCGTCCACACTCCGAATACATCCATTTTCCGTTGGATCCAACCGTTAACCGGTTTGTTCTGAAAAAAAGAGAATCACAGCATTAATTAATTACCCCAACTCGTTTGTAACTATCCTAGTAAATTGTGTGTAGCCGATTGCATCAGCCTACGAGGATTGATTTGACATTGACACGCCGCGCATGCGTATTGCCCTAATTCTGTGTAAGGTTCCCGTGGGCGAGAGATGGCGAGATATAATTTTACATATGAAAGAGGGAGATAGGTATGGGGTGCACAGGGACGGCTGCCAGAGACGGGTCGGTAACATGGCCGACGGCTATTGCATCTGCATGCATTTTAAAGAATTGTGTTCGATGCAGAAGGCTTGGCCCTGTGGGAACGTTTGACTTTCTCTTTTTAAATCTTTAAAATAATCTTTAGGAACTATGGCGGTAAGTACTAGCAATGTTAATAGTTATGATGAGGAGTTATTTTTTTAAAATGTGCAAAAGAAAAGTAGGCAGAATCGTTATGAATTGTGATGTTTTATATGGAAGAAAATTTAAGGGGAAATATCCAAATAACCGGTTTAAAAATACAGTGCGTCGACCTCTAAATGTATGGGCCGAATCTCGCGTCACGGAAAATGTACAAAATACCTACACACCTATACATAGGTTGTCAGCAGTCAAATAAAATTAAAATTATAGCGCAATTTGTATCTACCTACCTAATCATATCGAATATGGCGTATTAGTCTACATCGTAACTTATATTTTTTGAAATAATTATGACAAAAATTAATCGAAACCCTAATTTTATTCCAATACTCGATGAAATATGTAACATGTGTTGATATAAATTTATGCAGATATTTGAATGTAAATGATTCTACAAGCGATTTACATAATATCGATCTGAAGATAATTCAATGTCGAATACAATTTGAAGCTTGTTGTTTGAAATTCAATGTGTAAATAGATAATGGCATTGAACTCTGAATTATCAGTATTATCATATTTTTGTTGCATTTACATTTGGGTAACTATGATTTATTGAATTATGATTCTTTAATTTCTTCGGCCGTAGGTTAAAAAATGTTAGCATGAGTATGTTTAATAAATCTATAAATGTACGTAGACACATAAAAAATTAGAAATGTTGAAAGCATTAGAAACAAAACAAGTCATGGGCCTACGTGACGCATGGGATTATTCCTAACAATATGTTCAGAAAGGTAGATAGGAAACGTTTTCCGTATCATGCAATTTGTACTCGGCTTCCCTACCTGTCCTTGTGATATCTACAATGTCGCCGACCCACATATCCGCCGAGCGACCTCTCAGAATAGATTGAATTCGTACGATTCAATAAAGGTGTTCAATTTCGGAAAGACAAGGGGGTCTGCCTAAGGTGATCATGAAATTCCTTGAATATTTCATTCGTCTTCTAATAAGTTGAGAAACTTTAATTTGGAACAGCGTTAAAACAGAAGCATTTCTATGGAAAGGCCCTGGCTGCTAATCGCTTCAATTTGGCGTAAGTAAATAAAAGTTTAAACAGATTAAACTTGGTAACGAGGGCCTCCGGGGGGAGGGGTACGAGGAGGCACAATTATCTCGTCCTATTTTCCCTTCTAATTTCACGTTAGGTCTACCCTCGAAGGGACTTTGTAGACGCGCGCGGAAAATTCGCAAATTTAAACGAAAACCCCTTTATTTTATTTCAAAAAGTGCGGTAGGTAGGTACAGTCTATTACAATAAATATAATTTTACAATTTAGGGTAAAATTATATGTATTGTATGTAACAGACTGTACTTACCGCATTTTTTGAACCTTATACCAGTGCAAGTAGATAACTATAGCCTGTAGGTATCGTTTTTCTATTCAAATAATATCTCGATACATCTTAAATTATTCAATCTAAAGGCCTTTTAAATGTTAAAGGTAATCTAATACTTAATAATGAATCTTTAAATGCGTACACGAAAGCACTCTCGACACTTCCATTCTTGATAAGAGGCTAATTTTCTAGTGATATTACTAATAAGGCTTTTAACGTTGGTTTATTTTTCCTGTTAGCAATACTATTATGTAAATAAAAACAATTACGGAACGCAAGGAGCGATAGCTTGAATGATAAGTAAAAGTAATAATAGTCCAGAAACAAAATCACATCAATAAAACGTAATTTACGGTTTGAATAACGAATAGATAAACAGTTTTGGTATTACTTCGGTTGAAACCTCTTTTTAACCGAGTTCAAAAAAGGAGGAGGTTCTCAATGCGTCTGTATGTTTTTTTTTTTTTTATGTTTTTTACCTCAGAACTTTCGACTGGGTGAACCGATTGTGATAGTTCTTTTTTTATTTGAAAGCTAGTGCTTTCCGTGTGGTCCTATTTCATCTAGGTCCAATCTCATCTAGATCTGATGCGTTACGGTGACAGACAACGGAACTCTTCAAAAAATAACAGTAAATCAACCGCGATTGCTGCTATCGCGTAAATATGCATTGTTTTGACCCCAAGGATGAAGAAATTCTAATTAGTGGTGTAGGTACTGCAACTAAAAAGTGAAAAATAAAAACTTTTACAAAAAAAACAACCGACTTCCGAAAAAACACTACAAAGCGAAAAATAAGTATAATTTCGGAAGGCGGTGACAAAAAATTTAAATACATATCCAAAGTCACCGACTTCCGAAATTACAGTAATTTTTTTCTTTTTAGTGTTTTTTCGGAAGTCGGTTGTTTTTTTTGTAAAAAGGTTTTTTTCTTCTAAACTATCGACCGGCCCCTGTTTAGCGTGGTTCTTAAGACGCTTGATAAAATGTCGAGATTTATGTATGACGTTGCATTTAAGTTTATTTTATGTAATATAGTACCTACTTCGCGACTTTGTTAGCGTGAAATTTTGGCCCCTGATCCGTTTATTTTTTTGAGGATGGGAAATCGTCAAATAACTTTTCCCGCTCTTCGTGTCAGACTTTTACTGACTAAAACCCTATCGTGTTCCTTCAGTTGTCTGTGCGCCAGGGGCCACGGTATCTCTTTTGAACAACCCGCACCCCTGGCAGGCATCGGCCCTTGCGGACTCCACCAGTTGGTGCTTACATCTCTTTGAGGCGCGCGTGGAACACAACGCGCCGACAATCTGGGCTTGGTCCTTACCGGACAGCGAGCTACTCATTTCCCATTACCCCTTTTTGCTCGGCTCTTAACAGTCGTAGCATGGGGTTAAATAGCCTATAATCTTGCTCAAGAACTGGGCCATCAAATACAAAAAATTCAACGGACAAATTTTACCTCTTTATAACATTAGTAAAGATAAACTTTCCGGAAACAATTCTCTAAATGATAGTTAAAACCGCATCAAATCCGTTGCGAAGTTTATAAGACACCGCGGTCACATAGACAGATACAAAAAGCGGCTTTAATTTATAAAATAATAAAATATGTATATAACCCGTGCGCGATAATTTGGGACCTGAGCGTGGTGGCGCGTCACCGCGCTCAGGTCCCAACTTATCGCGCACTGGTAGTACAAATCATAAATTACTGTGATTATTCTGCCTCTCTTATTGAAAATATAACAATATTTACATGTTACTTTAAAATATTGCGATTAGTCGCTCGTCTGTAGAAACAATCGCTATCTTCTTACAGAACCGTTTCCACGCGCCTTCAGTTTTTCTCACCATTGAGTTTCACACTCGTGGCTTTTTGGGTTAAACGACACTTGTACGTATTAAATGATAAAGCTTGCTGGAATCAAGAAGAAATAGGGGGTTGAAATATCCTCCCTTCGTATGATTTAGTTGGTTAATTTAAAATTATTTTTGGTAAATTTTTGGTTAGACTTTTGAAACGTTTGGTTCTCGACATAATTTTTTGCAATACAATTACTGCCATGTAGATATTGCCAGTGTCTATGTATAATGAATGACAAATTCCTATCCCCTATATTAATTAACTGACCTAGTTTGTCTCAGTTGGCTCAACCACTTAGTCAATTACTCAGTAGATAAGAAACTGACGCACCCTAGATGTAGTTTTACTCACAACTAGCTATAAGGGTCATTAATCAAAAGTAATAGAGCCTATTTAGCAATGCAAATGATGAATGCAATTCAACTTGTAAAAACAAAGAAATATTAATGCAAATTGGGGTGAAAATTCTTGCGATTCTTCTCATTTCTTTTAGTCCAACGGCGAAAATATTATAATATTTTACAAGAGCAAGAGTTGTAACATTAGCATAGGAATCGCCGTAAGTTGATATCATTGAACTTTATTAAGGAAAGCTCGCGATAAACACCCCATGCTGCTATGGTCCCATAATCTCATCCAATTATGCTTTGGTTTTATTCTGATAGATGTACTTGTGATTTCATAAAAGTTGTGTTGCGAAAGGGATTGGGGCTTGTTTTCTTCTCCATATTTATTGATTCTTGTTTTATTTCGAAATGGTAACTGTATTTTTTTGGTGTCTGATTCTAAGCTTGGCGATCGATTCACCACGATAGGTCAAAGAGGTCGTATTGAAATTCACAACATCTTTAATGGAAAGTCCACACCCTATTCTTAACATGATAAACACAAATATATCTCATGAAATGGATATATTATGCTTACCTAACGGTCATGGTGAATATTTGACAGGCCCGATTTAATCTCTATCCTCACTTGATAAGTCTGACAGCTCTATCAGCATATTCGATAAGTTAGCCGTTGGCCACATTATTGTAATTTCATTAAATATCTTATTACATAACGTTAATTCAAATTTGTTTACGTTAAATTCTGTGGGGTATTAACAGCCGCATTTTGGATGAATGTACGTTTATTTCCATAATATGAAAATTAGAAGCCAGAAACGCTCTTTGCTGCCTGTTTCTCACGTTACACTTTAATGTAATGTTTTTTTGTGGTACTTACGTTCCCGCTAGTTCCCGCCCTACGCAAACATGTTAATAGAATCAATCTCCTTCAGTACGTCGATGTGACGTACATACGAAGGCTGCGTCAGGCGCCCCACATCGTGCCTCTATTTACATGTTTTTCTAATCTACATCCTGATTCCTGATATTGGGTTCATTCGTGACTTGCATTGAGCGGGCACTATTAGCTCGGGGTACCTACGGGATTGTCTTCGTGAAGATTAAAACATGTATTTACATAATGCTACAGACAATACGACGCCCAGAATAAGTCTCTGTTATGAGTAGGTATTCTGCGAGAGCACGTATTGTTTGAGATGAGTATCTTGTTGTATTAAATGTGTTTTTCTTTGGGTCTGACCGTTGTTTATGTGTTAAAATGATGGTCAACACACAACATCAGACGTCGTAAAATGTCCGGAGTTTCTACAGGGATTTTCAAACAGTTTCATATTCAAGTTAAAGTTATAGGAAAAATGGGGAAATATAGTAGTGAATGTCTTAAACAGGTCTCTTTAAATTGGTTAACACGCGGTGGGTTTTTGGGACAACTAAAGATAATAAAACAACAAAATAATAATTTGATGTTTATTTTACCTTTGGTCATCAACCGCAGTTAATGTCGTCTCTCGAAATATCGGTTTAAAAATCATTTTATTTTTGCGGGCGTGAAGGGTAGGTATTGACATTTAAACCGGATCAAACATAAGAAAATAGTTTTTCTAAACTTAAAATTCTAGTAACACCTCTAAGAGCCAGGTTAGCCTCCAAAAAAAAAAATGAAATATTTTTATTTTGTTTTGAAAAAACAAAAAGATTTGATGTATTTAGATAATATTGACACACATCGCGTCTTCGGAGTTCAGCTAGCTAATTTAAAACATCCCTATATATATAACTAGATTTTTCCAGCAGCTACGGCCGCGTGGAGGTCGGTGTATTATACATATAAACCTTCCTCCTCTTGAATCACTCTGTCTATTGTTGAAAATCGCATTAAAATCCGTTGAGCAGTATAAAAGATCTAAGCGAATAGACACGAAAAGCGACTTTGTTTTATACTATATAGATAGAGAAACATTTTAATAGACTTCAAAAAGAAGGAGGTTATCAATTCGACATGTTCATTTATATATTTTTTTATGTATGTTTGGGAATAACTCCGTCATATATAGACGTATTTGGAGAATTCTTTTTTGCGAAATGGGTTTATTCCGAAATGGTCCCATTTAAATTTCTTATAGATCTGATGATGCATTTCGGAGACAGACCACAGAACTCTTCAAAAAATGACAGCAAATCAACCACGATTGCTGCTATCGCATAAATTTGCATTGTTTTGACCCCAAGGATGATGAAAATTCGAATTGGTATGGGGTAGGTACTTTAACTAAAAAGTGAAAAATAAAAACTTTTTTCAAAACTTTTGACTTTGGATATGTAGGTATTTTAATTTGTTGTCACTATCTTCCGAAATTAAATTAAAGTTATTTTTCACTTCGTAGTGATTTTCCGGAAGTCGGTTGTTATTTTTTGGATAAAGTTTTCATAAAATAAGAGTTATCACTGTTTGAAACCTACGAGTACATACAATAATTTTGCAATTAATGTTAAGCAATACCTAGGCACGACTTATCGATCCGCCAAAATTCAGCTCTGCCAAAAACAAACGTTTAGTCAATACAATTTTATCTATCCAATAGACAAACAAAAGTCACAAATATACAAAACTTTTACGTCTAGCATCACGCAAGGTTTCAGACAAAACAAAAGGGACTGAACAACAAAAGTTGAAAGTATTTGCATTCTGCACATCCTGGGAAGACTTTGGCATGAATAGTAGTGTTGGGAATAATTGTGGCTGTACTGTACCTTCATGCTTGGCTACTAACTACTTCAAGCGAAGTGTGGGTTATGTGTGTGGTCTAAGTATAAGTTGTAGCGGGCTGATTATTTTTACTTATTTCTAGGGTTTCGTAACCAAAGGGAGCCCTAATAATTCTCCGCTGGACATCCGATCGTCTGTTAGTCCGCCTGTCTGTCAGCGGGTTATATCTCATGAACCATAATAGGCAGGCAGTTTTATTTTCACAGAGTGTGTATTTCTATTGCCGGTATTAAAACAAAATAAAAAAACCTATACAAGAAACGTGTTAGTCTGATGGTACGGAACCCTTAGTGTGCGAGTCCTACTCGCACTTGACCGGTTTATATTACAAACTAAGAAGCTGCAAAATCACCGAAAATAGTTTAAATCATGATCAAGACTAGACTTTGGTTGTGAATTATTAAAGAAATAATATTACTTCCTCTTGTAGTACTTACACGTTGATCCAATGCAAATTCACCCTGGGCAGTCGCACTATAACCCTGCTGACTTGCTAATATTTCTCACCACAACATAAGCTATACTTACCAGAAAGTGTTTGATTTGTCTTTGCAAGTAGTAGTTAAATACGAATAGGTACAAGTAACTAACAACTATTATTAACTTAATTAATATCTATCTACCTGTATCGACGTACCAATGTTTGATTTCATATCAACTTGCCAGTTTGCAGCAGCATGACGAGTTTTTCTTTTTAATAATATCATAAAAGCACCTCTTGCACAATGACAATTAAAATAAGTAATTGAAAAAGTCGTTTACCTTTAAAAAAAGGTAATAAAGCTCGACGCTTCAGCTTTCACTTTCAACAAAAAGTTTAAAATTGAATTCAACTAGGTTTCACTTTCTGTATTCATAAAAAGATGTTAGCAATTCATAATACAGGTAAACAACACTTTGTTAAATTTTTTATTGCCGACAATTGCTACCGTTTCGGTTCTTTCATTCAAATATTTTATTTACCTTTTTACAAAAGGTGTGACTGAGTTTTTTGGCTTCCGAAGTAAACAACACTAAAGGTTCACAAAAACGCATAAAACTCCGAAGGGATTGATTTCAAAGGGCTAATTTCGTTATGCTACAGTTTACAGTAACAATAGAATTTTATATCCTGCACTAAAATACCTGTTAACTTCTAAAATGCACTAGTAGTTTAATAAGCACAAACAAGAGCACATGTCATCATAACTGAAATGTTTGTCAATTCGTTTAGGATTAAATTTACTACATATGTTTATTTGCTTCACTCTTAATGTTTTGGTGATCTATATTTCAAGAAGTTTTTAAAAAAAATTACATTAATATTTTCAGTAAAAACATTAACAATAGATTGGGGTAAGAATTAATAGAGAGATAATACAAATTGGCAGAGACATCGACACGAAAAATGTAACCATGAATTCAGCTCATGATTTTAGACACCATTTTTTTTTATAACTGACAAATGCTTTCAACGCGAAGGGGTTTAGAATCATGTACTGAATATATGGTAACAGTTTGCGCATCGATGCCACACTGTATAATTATTTTGTACACATGTCCACTAAAATAATTCTCCTTTCTTTTCAGACCCGTTAATCTCCTACATCGAGACCACACGCCAAACCGCCGTTTGTACCGGGATGTGTACCTATAAAGCGAGAGTTTTTAGTTACCGCCCATTCGAGCTAAGTTCGCCCTCGGGTCAGAATGATCCGGGCTCAGACCTCCATCCAGACGTATGGTAACGTGCAGGTAGATCCTGATGACGTCATTATGTGACCCGTGTTTAGGAATATGTTGGTTCACTACGTTTGTTTACATAGAGTTAGAAGAAAATGTTGTCTGTTTAGTTGTGATGAATGAATAAATATAAAAATAAGTAGCTTCCTACAGGGCGAAGACTGCCGCTCATACAGAGAGAATATGAGCATTGATCACCAGGCTTGCTAAAAGCGGATTGCCGATTTCAGGCTTGTAATCCCTACTAATAATACAAATGTGAAAGTAACTCTGTCTGTCTGTTTGTTACGCTTTTACACTTAAACCGCTGAACCGATTGACATGAAATTTGACCTGGGATATGGAGAAGGACATAGGCTACTTTTTTATGCGATAACCGACATCCACGCGGGCGAAGCCGCGGGCAAAAGCTAGTATTATTATAAAATATAATGGACTATATAACAAGTCCAGATTTCCGCACTATCCTTCACCAAATTCGAAAAAAAAAAGACTTATGTTGAGGCCCAATTTTAATTTCAATCAAATCATCTATCTTTTGGATCTTTTAGAGAACTCAATAATTCCAAAACAGCACAAATCACCAAAGAAAAAATTACGCGCTTGAAAACTACCCAGGTAAATAGGTTGGCTACACATGAAGTAAGTCCGCTTTCTAGGTTACACGTTATTCAGTCATAGATCTCTGATAAGGAGAAGTGTGTTACGGAAATGCCACGCAAATGCGGCTATGGAAAACTTATGCCTCACATTTTTCGTAATAACGCTATAAAATACGACAAGGTACCTAATGGATTGATATGGGCTTATTGTTCCATTTAAATTTGATTTAGGTTTTAAGAATTGTGCGTGGGTTCTTAAAAGCTGTTACATGTTTATTTAAAAAATAATATCTTTAGTAATGTAGCGGAAAGGTCTTTATTATCCAGGTGTATATTGTATAGTAATTAATATCTTACCGATATTTAAGTAGATAACAAGTTATGCAAAAAAGAACGTCAATGCAGAAATGAAACACGTAAAAACTCATTAGTGTAGCTCAAAGAAAAAATGGACACTGATTGAGTAGATATGTACCTATTCCGTTAGACCAGGCCAAAAAAGATGCAGATTTTGAAAGATGAGTAGGTTTTTATGGTAGAAACAGATTTCAATGTGAAGCTAATCGAGTATTCGCAATCTCTAACAATTTAAGAGACCGAAAACTTAGGAAAATTATAAATTTTTTCCCTCTAATTTATAGAATATAGAAAATGTCAGAAAATATTCGTGTTTGAGTATAAATTATGCAGCAAACTATTTGAAAGGCAAGTCAAAAATAACCCAGTAGGCAAAATGGCGTGTCCCAACCCCATGAACTCGAGATGAAATATTGTTTCAGCCAAAAACACGACAGACCGTTTTTTCAGCCATTTCTCTTACTATAGTTCATTCTCACGCGATTCTCACCTAAATGACAAATGTAGTGTACATTTTTAAAATACAACTTCCTTATTGCTTTTGTTGCTCAAATAAATGTAGAAAAATAGAAGGTTTTTGGCTTAATTTGGGAAAATTGCTCATGAAAAAAGTGTTTATATTTAAAGTTAAATTTTTTGCTACGAAATCTTTAATAGTGTAAAAGTAGACATTTTATTTTTCTATGGACTATATTATAATAATGAAACTGTCAAGAAAAATATTTTATTGTGACAATCTGTTTAGCCTTTTCCAAAAAAAAAATATTGTGTTAACGATAACTTAATCATGTACCTACACACGGCTACAAATCAAGATATAAATTTCCAGTATAAGCTGATCTCGCATTGTATAGAGTTTCCGTACAGTGCGAGATCAGCGTTAACTGGAAATGTATAGCTTGATGTGTAGCCGTGTGTACTATTTGAGGAGAGAGAGAAGGACTAGGGGCCCAGAAATCCATATACCTAAACGTGCAAGATTTTAAAACTTTAACCATTTAATTTGCCAAAAAAAAAATCCTTTCATTTTACCAGTCAAAACTTATAGTAAACATACATACATCTACATAGCTTTACGAATATAACACAAAAATATCAAACTCGTAGAGAAAGAGGACACGAACGAAGCGAAACTATCCCCTTGCTTATACAAATTTCACGAACGCTCGGCTCCAATACATTTTGCATGAAGCACTGTAAGAAAACTTGGTATTCCTGCTAGGGACAAAGTTGGGTTTTTATAACTATTTTATATAAAACAAGTTTGTATTTTGTTTGGAGATGTCAGCGTTATTTTTGTTTGGAGATGTCAGCGTTATTTTTGTTGACATCCTTAGGTACTTCAATAAATATTTGGCAGGTGTAAATATTTAGGAATCAAACTGAATTGAGTAGGTGTATACAACAGGATGCATCAAAGGCGTTTAGGACGTTTCATTATGACCCAGACATTTGGAAACAGGTCACCTTAAGTTTTATTTGTGCAAGTGATGGTCCACGAAAAATTGTTATTAATAATTTTAAAACATATTTAATTAATCCATTAGCGACCAGTTAAACTGATTTACCTAAACACGTTGCACGATCTTTAATCAATAATGTTTTAACTGTTAATAAGGGGGACCTTCCCGGACACCTCAACAACGAACGACCTCGAACCGATATGCTAAACGCACCTTAATTTAGCCTTACTTCACAATCCCGTGTTGAAAACTAAACAGTAACATAACTCTGTAGCGCCATCGGACGAGACTAATAGAAATTCTCAACGGATACCAACGGTCTAGACGAGGTGAGTTTATAAAAACAACTACACAAGAGTATACGTCGGACGCGGCCGCACAAAGCTGTGAATGGATGCATTAGCTGACTTGAATTACTAATTACGATGTACTGTGGCGCCTTCAAATGTGCTGTCGGATGTGGGAATTAGAATAACTGTGATAGTGTAGTAAAATGTTAGATGTATGGCATTTTTCTTATTCAGCTGGTTTCTTGGGAGACGCGTTATGGCGTAACATGGGATATGACCATACACTCTGGTAAGCTAAGTAGATTGCTTTCGAACTGATATCAGTCAAATTATGTTGACTGAAGTTTGAAAATCAATTTTTATTATTAAAATATTTCTTTTAATTTTGTAGATTCTGCCTATACTTAAATACTTAATTGCAATTTATTTTTTTATTGTAGGTTTATTATCTTAGCTCTAACCTTTATTTAAAATAACATGTCCTATCTAAAAGAGCCGGGTGATCTGTAACTTAGGATCTCCCTATCTCAAACACCTTTCTCAATTTAAGATTATGCATACTATTAACCAGTGCCTGTACTAGATGTTGACATAAATAACGATTTATGATTATGATTATTACTGCAATTGATTTTTAAATTAAAATAAATTATTTTATTAGGATTCTATAATACCTAGTATGTATACCTAACTGTGTATCTCAGGAGCTACTTATGCTATGCATATTTACAATACCTACCCAAAATTACAAGCCTAGTAACCATAGAAAACAAAAATCCTCGCAAATATAGGAACCATAATAAGACTTATAAAAAATATGCAAAACTATTGTATTTATTGCATTACTGTCGGAAATGTATGACAACCTAAACGGCGTAGGCGCCGATTCGCATACAGAATTTGTTCCAAATTTGAATGTGTTGTATGTAATTATGTGTGAATAATGGCATCCACGATATGGGGAATCCTAAAGAATCCTAATGTGATACTGGCTGGCATGTGGAGTGTTGAAAAATGTTTCCGCATCGAATTACACAAAAGAGGTTCTGTTCTTTGCATTAATAAACTAGAACCTTCTTTCTTCAAGGTCGGACTGGACTTTTAGTTCGTTTCCTTCTCACTTTTCTTCACGGTAAAGTATCCAATATCGGATTAGTGAAGAGTATTGACAAACAACGTTCTAGCTTGTGGGATATATTTACTTATGTAAATATTTACTTACTTATTTGCTTGCTGATTTTTTAGAAAAAAATAGAAGGATTTGGTGTAGTCTTGAAAGTCATTTATTAAATAAATATTGTAACACCTGCTTGTGAGAACAGATGCTGTAGTTTCTGTAAACTATAAAATTGTTGACTTACATTTTTATTGCCGTTATAAATCCACGACCCAATATTAGCTGATTAGTTACATAAATATGCAGGTATTCATTATGCAAAAAAAAACAAATGTGTGCCAAAATTTGGAAGGTTTCTTAGAAGAAAAACGAAATCTTCAATCACAGTTCAATAAAGGTTTAATGAAAGTATTGGGTTCAGTTTAATCAGAAGCACGATTCCCGTAAACCGTTTTCTTTTCCTATTCATCCTTTGAAATGAATTCTCCAAAGAAAAGGAAAGATCAACATATTGAAATTTTCTTGAAACCGCTTAAGATTTCGTAGCTCGGTTCTGAGCTGATAACAAAATGTCTAAAGTTCTAGTTTTATTAATTAAGGTAAGTGAAACCCGATGTTATTCGTACCTTCGCATCACGTAAGTATCATTGCTGATTGGATATTTCTATTAGAGATCAATGACCAATAAATGGCAAAAGGCGTCCAGCTATCCATTGGGACTTAATGCCAACATTGGCGAAGGATAGTCGTCAATACTTGCAACTTTGCCCAACCCTCCCGAACATGTCATTAGGGAGTAAGACATGACCACCACATTACTATAGAAATTGATTGATTTTTAAGATATGGTACCTATCATGGTATGCTACATATCTGAGGTTAACAATAATGAAATAGTTACAACACAATAATCTTTACATAAACTCGCCTGGCAAAAGAATTACGAAATTCATTCAAGTAATTAGAGAGTTTTTTTTATCTAACACTAAACGTACCGATTATTTGTGAATATATAACAATTTGAGCTGTAATAATAGCTGTACTAATATCGCATGTCATACATACATACATAAACAAAACCCTTTTTCCCATGACGGTAGGCAGAAACTACAGAACGTCACTTGCTTCGATCTTTACGTACCTATTCCTTAAGCCTCGTTCACGTCCATACGTTTGAGGCCTTAGCGTGAGTTTCACTTTACCATCTCGATCAAACGTATTGAGCGCGGTTAGCATTCAGAGACCCTAGTGTGAGTTTCATTTTACCATCTCGATCAAACGCATCGAGCGCGTTTGGCGCTCCGATTGGCCCTGGATCGGTGAAGGACCAATCGGAGCGCCGACCGCGCTCGATGCATTTGATCGATAAAACTCACACTGTGGCCTCTGATTGGCCCTGAATTGGTAACGGACCAATCGGAGCGCCGAACTCGCTCGATGCGTTTGATCGAGATCGTTAAATGAAACTCACACTAGGGCCACTGTTCATACACTCACGCCGCCGCGCCGGTTGCAAGTACCTACTACGCGCCTCAACTATCTGATGAAAATCACCAATAAGGTCACTATATGTCCCCCTAGGGCGTTTTCTTCCGGCGGCATTTCCACTCACACCTACCTTGTAAATACCTTTTGTTGCTCACTCTTCATTAATCCTCTTAAACTATCTAAGAATACTCTCTTCATTTTTTGCAACTAATTAATCTTCTCATCAAACTTGTGGTACGAGAAATCAAAATTCGACCGAGCATCGAGACAGCACCATTACCATTTATACGAACAGTAACGTGTACGAAACGGATTCAATTCGAAGGCTGGTTTACACACGCTACATATATTGTCTTAATAGCTGCTCTTATTGAAGTTTGCGCCGATATTATCGACATCTTGATAGGTCGATGGTGTGAATTGATATAAATTTTGTATCTGGCTTTCTAGTTGCTACCTACGTATTTTGCTTATCGGGAATAGGTATAGTTACAGTCAGGCAAATTAATTTTTAATCAAATTGTCTAGGTACTATAAATTGTCCGTGTATTCTTATCATTAACTGTCATTCTTTGACAGTTGGTTGAAATGTAAAATTGTCTTTTAAAATTAAGTATAGGTTTAGATGCAATAGACTAGCCGTACCTAATTATTCAAAGAGCGAGCCTCCCTACACTAAATTACTGATTCTCAGACGTTTTACGAGTATAATAGTAGGTAATTGGTACATGTTTCCTGTAGATACATCATGTTAGGGATTATTTCACATGAGATAGCAGAAACAGATATCTCTACATCAAAGTTTTCGACCAGCAGGCTTAGCACGAGCACCGATTTTTCGACGGAAGAATAGAAATGACTATTAACTAAATGATGAACCTACAATAGGAGAATATAGCTATGTTATGCTATTAATGATCACAGTTATGCGTTCTAAACGAATCATGATTTTGTACATAATCGTATATACTTTGTGGCCGTCGAGTAGAAAGTTTGTTGACAGTGTGATTTTGACAGATTGGGAAGAAATATTCTTCTGAAATAGTCTACATATAAAAGGACCTAGACAAAGATCGTTAGAACCGAAAGACAAAATGACAGATTGTAGAAGGATATCTACGGTGCGATGTCAAAAATGGAGAAACGAAATGTGACTTTGTATAGAAAAAGCACTGTCTATTCTTCGTCGAAATAGAAAGCGTCATGCTAAGCCTGCAGTAGATTTGTAGAAACAAGTCTTTTAAGGTTTATTAAGTTAGTTAATTGCTCAGAACGTCTATTTTGATACAAATGTATGAGAATATTCATGAATTTTAATTTACTTTTGCTCGGACAACTTCAAGTCGAGATAAAACGTCCAAGTTTCTTGATTATATCTTCGTAATTTGTACTTAGTTAATGCAAGTATAAAAATGTTACGTTATTCTAAGAAATACATATCTACGTAGGTACATTGACAATAATTTGTAGTGAGCAATAAATCTTGTGATACAATCAGCGGGATGTACCGTATTGAGCAGTATCTGAACATAATACGAGACACAAAACAAAGTTGCACAAAACGGAATCTTGTTTATAGATACGACTTTCAGACGAGGAGAAATAACTTTAATTAAATTAAGAAATTTATTGATACAGTCGCTTAGTGATGTCGGTATTTGGGGACAGCGGGGTTATTTGGCAATGGTTCTTAGTCCAGGGCAAGTTATCGCGGGACGCTCGCCCGGCTGCGTGCCAGCGGGGAGGTGCGGCTCGATATCTCACATGACACATCTTGGAAACGTTAGGGGACCACACACGATGATTTGTTTACGCTGTGTGAATTAGTTTCATGTTATTTTTCTGCCATTTTTGGTGTAAAGGGTTATAAAAAGCTTGGTGTAGAGCTTTCAGAATAAAATTAAGATTAGGCTTTGTACCTTTCATAATTCAAGAATTTTTATTCCTGCCATAATTTTCCTTATCGTTACAAGCTACGACCGTCTTTTGCGTTTGTTTCTTAACAATTTTTATCCCTAAAGTGTTTTATTTTTTAGGCAAGCAAGTCCCCAGACAGAATTTTAAATTCACCAGAGTGAGATCAACCAACAATCCAATTCTGCGCGCTGTCTCACGACACAATATTACAAACATATGACACACAATACGTAATCAAAATTCAAGCCAGATTACATATTTTTTTATCCGACGAATGCGAAAAAATATACAAATATAATACAAAAAGCGAAAAACATAGCTCTGAATTGGTCGTTGTTGTTCCCTTACAAATTGGGCGCCTGTCGCCGTCTCCTATTCGCATATTGGCCGATATTACGCTCTCGATGCGTGCCTTTACTTTGCCAACACGATGTATACATGTGTATACAGCATGTTGTGTTTACACGGCAGCGCCGATATTTGCCTCGGAACAAACTTTATCCGTGACGTATTGCGACAAAAACGTGTTACACTTGATATAAGAAAGTTGATCATGTTATCGGAAAGTTCTGCCCTAGTTTCCCCTCCCTTTATTAGAAAAATATACAATGCCTATTTATACTTGTGTTGGTTTGGTATGGTGTCAGTAAGTTTTTGGGAGATTTATCCGCAAGCGTTTGTAAGAATGGACTTACTTTCTTTACTATATTTCCAGCGTATGAGAAAACAGGAAAATTCCCTGCCTTCTGAATATTTATGGGTTCACGATAATGTTTCAAAATGTACCACTCTTCTGCAACCATTCACGAATAATTTTAGAAGGCCAATTAGGTACAGCTAAATACAGACGTTATCTCTTTCTACACAACCAGAAAAATACAAGAAAAACATTTTGTTAAAACCAAACTTTTAGAACAAAAATAAAACTTTCTTCAAGCAATATGGAGTTTTATTTTTCCCTGTGTATGTGAGCGAATGATTTCAGATTTCACCGTAGTGCGGAGCGGACTCTGGAATTGGCCAGACTAAAATAACGAACGGACGTGCTCTGAAACTGTAAGGAATTATTTTTAAGTTCGCCCACTGTTGCGAATACACAAACAAAGATGTCGGAACTAGTTGAAATAAATAAATTACTGCATACACGTGGGTGCAGATGTACCGTACCGAGTTGTTTTCAGCGAGGAATATACTATGACATTTCTTGTACCCTGGGTACAGTAAAAAAGGATGAAAATATGCAGCAACTTTCTACTAGGTAGCTGTCTTATAAATTAAAGGTACTGAAATAACCAATCCGTATAAAAATATTGGTAATTCCTTAATGCATAGGTTCCTTTGGAAAAACTTCTATTTGTAAGTATTTAGTAAACTAGCAAAATGTTGAAACGTATTCCTATTCGCTCTTATTAATCTCTGAGTGATTAGTTCTACTAATCACTCAGAGTAATAATACTTCTATAGAAATAATCACTCAAATTAATAAGACTTCTATAGAAATAATCACTCAGATTAATAAGAGCGAATCTCGACGTAAAATATCGTGGTGAGACGTTTTCGCGCAATGGAACTTCAACGCACTGTTCAGCGTCGAGAGTTGAAAATCGAATACCACGTTTTATCGACGCACTAAGTTGCACTCTGTTGGATTCTCAATGCTAAGTTCAACACCGAGAATCGAAAATCCAGCGCACGATAAAATCCTACCGCGATATTATAACGTCCACGTCGACGTCGACTTTTTATAACACCTGCAACATACTCCCCATATTTATAACGTTTCGTAAAGTTAATCATATTGGCGTCTGTTTAACCATACATTTTTTTCATTTAAACGTCTTACCTTTAAGCAACGTTTTAAAAGGGATAATGTCCAGTTGTTGCACAAACTACTCATAATAATATATACCTACAAAAAGTCACCGTAGAAATAACCTACCTACCAAGTTCAGTGATCATTGGGAGGCATGTCCGTCAAAGGACGGTTAGAGGATCCCTAATACCGACCCACATCTAAGTATAAATATGTATACAGTAAGTCGATGTTGTTTCCTCAAGTAAACCTACCGTTCAATGTATCTATAGCTATACTCTGTCTACCCCTTGTGATTAATGTAGCTGGTAGGTGTTGATTAAAGTAATTAGGGGAGATAGAAGCTGTTTGAATGCTAGTTACCACGCTAAATGAAATTGATTTTTAATTAAACGTAGAGTTCTGTGTTTTCAAGAGAATTGTGTACCTAGTTGTTGGGTAAAGTAGTGTAGCTTAGACTGAAACTGAAAACGAAGTAGTTTTTTTAAGAACATTCTAAAGTAGGTTGTTGAAATTTGAGAACTACTGCAGACATTTTCTTTTGGATCATAAAAAAAATTGTTAGTTCTCGCTGTGCAGTGAAAAAACACACAAATTCTAAACAATTAAAAAAAAACCGTCTTGTGTCTTTAAATCAATTTACATAAAGTAGTGACCTATCTACGGTACGTAAAACAATTAATTTTTTTTTTATTAATCATTGAAAGATTTCGTTAAACTTTCAATGTTTTAAAGAAAAAATAAATTCAGTTAGTAAGTAGGTACAATATCTAGGTTTTACATAAAATATATTTACCTACGTAGGAGCTAAAAAGCTGCGTAGGTATCATTTGAATCTGCTACTTAGTTTTCATTTAACTCATGAGAAAGTATAGCAAGAATATTATTGCATTATAATATAAGATACCGCTTATACACTTTAAAGTGTAGGAACGTCTGTGTGTGTGTGTGTGTGTACGAACTACGATGTACCTACCTATAATAAACATGTATTTAAATATATGTTTATTATAGGTACATCTTAGTTCAGAAAGATGTGGTCATATTATTTAAAAGGTGAGGTACAGACCATCAAAATGAACGTCTTTTTCGACGTAATCTCGAAAAAATAATCAGTCGTCCCATACATTTGGGTCGAGTAGGTATTTAAGTTTTTTCCTTATGAGGAGGCTACTTAATAATTTTTTTGTGATAATATTATTGGTGCCATACATAAAGTTGTTCCGATTGATGGTCTGCACCACACCCCTAAATATGACCTCAACTTTCATATACATACTGTATATCTACCTACCTACCACTTACAGGTCCCTTAAAATCGCAAAAGCCTTAAATGTTCCAATGAACAACAGTTTTGTATATGTCGTAAATAACAATTTAGGCTTCCAATTAATAACCAATTTAAACAGCAATAAAACCAAAGGTTACGTTAATAAAATAAATTAAATCATAATGATAATAAATTACAATTATAAAAGTAGGTATGTATTCAAGTAAATAGGTATAAATTCTTGTACTTAACTAACTGTAAAAATATGACTCTTGTATGATCGAAATTATAATACCTACTTATAAAAAAAAACATTTTTTATACGAGTTAGAATGGTTACATTTCAAAACAAGAAATGTAGCCATTTATTTTAATGCCTACTGTACAAAATGGGAGATTTTTTTATAAAAATTAATAATCACTTCATGAAATTACTTTAATTAAAATTTAAATTGAATTGGATTTTCTTAAAATACAATAGAAAAAGATTTAAAATGTTTGCATCAACTATTATTTTCTGAACAATACAGGGAGTACCTCTTGTTCATAAAACTAACTAATTAAATACCAACATTTTCATATTCTTAAACACTTTGAGATTTCGAAACCGTACGTACCTACCCACATTTTCAAAATGCTATTTTATTAGTTAAGGAGTGGAAGAAAATAACATCACCTTTATGCAAAAATAATTACCAACTAAGTATCCTTATTTACATTATTACTGTCAGACTAATTAAGTAAATATTATGCATGATAGTGGTTATATTAGGAGTGCATCTGTCAGCACCTGCCTGGGAATATTTTTGCATCTAAGAATTTAATTATTCTAACATTATTTATGTGCATATTTACAGATCCACCGAGCTAGCTTAGGAATCATTTCTACATATTCATGTGTGTAAATTGTCTATATTATGAATACCTACACTTTACATACCCATTAGATATTCCTTTATTTTGTAAAGAACCTCACCGTGTTCTTGGAAAAAAGAAAAAGAAAATTAACGATTATAATACCTTAAAGATCAGCCAAAAGCTTTATTTACTTAACTTAAAAGCTCATAATCTTCATACGAAGTACATAAATACATATGTGTATAAATACATTTCTCTCTCCATCCATTTTACGTTCCCTTTGGCCAATTTCTCCGAAGCCAGCTTTGCCAAAGCTGCGGTACCATAGATGTGCCATCAGCTTCAAATTTGAAATTGGAACGAAGGAATGGAACAGCCCCGGTAATGGACCAAGTTAGATGAAAGGGGGCGGGAGGGACGCTCACTCGATCGTCACACTCCGAGCCACGCCGACGTAAAGACGGTAAAACTTTGAATTCGTCTAGATTTAGATACTTTTGAGCGGGGTTAATTTTTTTAGTCTGAGGATCAAAAGTGTTTAACGTAAAATGGAAAAGTTGGTAGAAGCTATGTAAGTTGTACCTATACAGGGTAAATTTTTAACCAGTGCGCAAACTGTAACCATGAATTCAGCATTTCATTCTAGACCCCCAGCGTAGAATTTTTTTGTCGGTTGTACAAAAAAACGATCTGCTGTTTCATAGAAAAGTGCAATACCTACGTAGTGAAAATGTATGGAACAGCAGATTTTTGGTTACAGTTTGCATACTGGTTAAAATTTTATCCTGTATAGACTAATTTCTAAGATAATTCACATACTTACAACACTGATTAAGTATATGAAGAAACAAACGTATTTGAAACTAGTAAAATTATATGAAAAATCATTTCTGGCCAATAGGCACTCTGCCTCTGTCTTAATAATAACTTTACATTAACTCACCAACCATATATGTCGATAACACTAAAGTCAAAAAGTTACATAGTTAAAGTCACTTTAATGGGAAAAAGATTTAAGCAAAGGATTTTTCCAAACAATAAATCATATTTTATAGCACAACGCAACACATAGTTCAGGTAGGTTCAACTACGTACAAGTTAGTTTTTGCCTCCACGTATCTACGTTACGCATTACGTGATTAGCCATGCCAATTGTCTGGTTCACGTTTTGCTGATAACCCGAACAAAACGTACCGTTTCTATGCTTATATTACTCATGAATAGAAAAATGTTTTAAAAGGAATGATTGAAAACGCAGTAATGTTTAATTTTTTTTTTTTCTAAAAGTTCCACTTTCGCAGTTTTGAACATTAATAGTACGCTAATATTCGAAACAATGAATTCCAATTTTAGATAATAAATGTAAAATAAATAATTTTAAACAAAGCTGAGTTTTAAAACTTTCTTTCAAAATCTTCCCAGTAAATATATCACCGTTTATTTAGATTCATTGATATTGGTAAGTGACAAATGGAAAAAAGAACTTGTTGGAATTATTGAGTGTGATTTATTTCTTGTTCTAACAAGAAAGGTTTCCGGTTAGGTTTGTAACTATTTGGACAGTAACCAAATAGAGATACTTTTTTATTTTTTTTATTTTGAACCTTGAAACGTTTAATTACAATAACACATTGTAACCATTAACTAAACTGTACGTAGAGCTGCCTTTTGTTAAAATACAAAAGGTTATTCTATATTATCAGGAGCTCGTTCTCATCTATTTTCCCCGTGACTAAGTCTAATAAGTGCAAGCCAACAAAAGGAGTCCCGTCTAATAAGAAAACTAATTTAAAACTTTGGTGGCACAGCAGCGCCGAATGCGTAAAGTTGGCGCCAGTCGGTCGAGATAGGAACCATCGGAACAGCGCCACCGCGCGGCGAACGGCTGAAGCTTTTCAATTGCTGTTTTTACGACTTATGGGGCCGTTAGTGTGCGTGAAAGCTTCTACGCACACTCACGCACTGAACGAGTTCACTTTTGTGCGTGTAGTGAAGTTTTTATGTGTTTGTGTTACGGCCCATGTACAAAGGTTTGTACCATTGTCGGTCGTGTCCCATAGTTGTTATCTATTGGTTGGATAGATGGCATTGGGTGTAGCGCGAGCACCCACGCGTTGTATTAAACTTGGTATACATTTGAGCACTCACCCAAAAATATTGCTGGTGGTGTTGGCGTGTTTTTCACACGTTTCAGTAAACACGTCTGGACAATATTCGGGCCGGGGCACGTGCATGCGTGTGGGTAGTGGCAGCGTATTTAGGCACACGGGGGCACTGTATGTGTTTAATTAAAACCGTAAAGACGTGCTGGCCAACGCGTGGTTTTCTCATAACTGTGATAAATTGCGGCTATTTTTTTTTTCACAAAGCAAAAAAAAACCAGCCGCGTAGAAATGTGGAGCGAAACTGCATCGGCCATTGTTTAGTTTGCCAATTTATACGGGTCGGTTACACCTGCGACTTTTATTGAAGCATTACCGATAAAAGGAGTCATAATAGGTTTTATAGGCAGATTTTAATGGCGATGTGTTGAACAGATTTGCACTTCGTTCATTGGGTTACGAGAGCGGTTGGCTGAAACACCTTAATATGTTTCATACTTAGGTATAGCTATACATATTCAGCAAAAAAAAACTTCGATAAATCAATCAATCAATAGACGTGATTCAATAAGTAGGTACCTAATCACTTCTAATCGCAGAGAGTAATTATAAAATAGTTTTTATAGTGACCTGCAACTAAGCACTTAGGTATCTAAAACACGTATGAAAAGGATGAGTTGATTCTAGAAACTAAATTTTCAAACGTCATATAGATCACAACATACCTACATATTTAGACGGGTTATTAAATAAATATAATTTTATAATAACTTTAAAAGGCAAATATCATGATCTCAGATATTACCTACAAAAAATATTAATCTCTCTTCAGTTTGATAATTTCATGTCAGATTACCTTGAATTTATGAGCCATTGTGCATCTTTAATCTTAATACCAACAACAGACACAAAAAAGATTTATCTAAATACCTAAGAATATCTGAAAGGATAATCTATCAAAACCATTTTTATAACCATAAAGTACGACATTTAACAAAAAAAAAAAAACAAACGAATAAATAAATCATTTTCAGATAGGTAGGTACCTACAAGAAAATTCTATTACGATTGTCTAATTGTCAATTTCCTTCAATCGATTCCAATCTTGATAGTGTTTTCGAATGATTTTTCAATCGAGATCTTTTGATTAGCTATTCTGGACAACAATAGAAGGTTCTTATCTCGACTGTTTATCAGGTTTAATATGCGTAGAAAGTCGGCTTCGTTATCAACAACGGAGGTTGCTCCATTTCGTTATCGCGGATTTGCGCTCTGAAACTGTTATTGTGTTAGGTATATGGTGTGTGGAGATTAGGACTAGTACTAAAATTTTATTTTACGTTTCAGACAGATTTGTATTTTGTAGCTGTAGGTAGAATTTTCAGCAGAATGACTGACATTTTTTGTAAAGTTTGTCTGCGCAGACATTTCTCTTTAAATCTCTTCTGTCAAAGTAGAATTATTTGAAAATAACAATAGTCAAGAGTGTTATTTATTTTATTGAATTTTTCGGGAAAGAAGGCAACAAATCCGCGAAAAATATGGACCACGACAGTTAATATTAAAAAGACCTATGAAATCATGAAAAAGAGAAGTTTACCATATAATACCTAATCTACACCAATTTTCATACTTATATGATTATTACCTGCCGAAAGGCATAGCTTTCTTTTCCTGTTGTAAGATAATATATGTATATCTTAGCTTTACACTTACATAGTACCCTTACTACAGGACTGCTATTTACCGTACGCAGGTAAATGAAATGCAATTTGCATGCGGCACAAATTCCAACATTCCACTTGTGATATCCTTCGTGACCTTGGCCAAATGAAGATGGGGGAATAGCAATTTGCTTACTAAGTCACCGACTCACTCACACACACTCACCCTTACTCACACACTTAAAGACAAAATGTCGATTACATGCAAACCCCTCTTGACACCATAAGCTGCACATAAGTATCTTCACAATTCCCTTGGGCACAATTTTTTATACAAAATTCCTGAATAAGAAGGGTGTGGGATGAAGGACGCTGGGCGGACGGTCAATGGTATTATATTAAACCTACCTACAAATACCGATGTCTGAAATATAGCTGAGAAGAAGGAAATCTGTCACTTGCTAGTATTCGTTCATATGTATTTATTTATCTCCTGTGTATCATAAAAAAAAATATCGCTTTAGGTATATCTGAGAAATCTTCTGACTAAGATTCAGTTTTTGAAGGTAAAGAATAAAAATATACCTTACTATTAATTATCTATAATTTGACTACCGTAGGTACATTTTAATTTTCAGTCTTGAATATGTATGTAAATATGTGAGCACTATGTATTTATCATACATTTAATAAATGTGTCATTACTTCATTTTTAATTATTTCTGCCTATTGTGGTGTAGGTACTTATTTAATTCTAAGTGCATCGTTTTCACGTAATTAATGTATGCAAATATTGTAGAACATTTTAAAAGAATAACAGTGGAATTTCATGCCCATTCTTCTCCATTTGAAACTATCTTTTGGAACGCTAATAGATTCAATTCTATTTTAACGTAAATGTTGATGTTCAAAATTGCCTTTTATGTGCCTATTTGAACTTTTTTTTTTACTATGATAAACTCCAATCTTACTACTTTCTTGGCCTATTCCTAGAGTTTGCTTTATAGTTATATAATTTCAATTTTTAACTCATTATAAACAGTAGGTACTTGCACCTTCAAGCTTTAATACCACCCACATAGGTACCTAATATTATATTTACAGCAGGTTCACTATAGGATAATATCGGGCAACACATGCATGGTCACAAAGGCTGTGACCGACCTCACACATCAGCTGATCGACCAAGCAGTTAAATCTTTACGGCCATGACGTCACAGCTTTTTTCCCAAATGATTTACAACCCATAAACCTTCCACAATAACTGTACCAATTGTTTAACAGTTAACCGCAATATTTAAACCCTTTCTAGGTAAGAAGTTGAAGACCGTTATTGAGAGCAGTTTTTCATAAAGTTTTTGCTCCAGTTTCGTTTATTGTCATTTAAAAACGAGTCAAGGAAGTCGTTAAGTTGCGCAATTATATGCAAAAAAGGGTTATTGATTTTGTTCGATGGACAATGTTGATTTTTTTCGATGGAGACAAAGTTTTGTTAAGGATTTTCTTTGTAAACTATTGTTCGGTAATGTTATGCGCAACGTGCATTGGGTTTGGCTGAAACCGTAAAATGCAAAACAACGTTTTTGGAGGCACGTAGGCACGGCCTTTGGAAATAACTGCAGCTTGCGTTAAATAGATATTCCATATTGTGCCTCAAGCCAGTACCCTGTATAGAATACAAATGATCTCTGTTAAACTAAAATGAATAATACCAGTAATTGAATAAGGATTAATCGTAACTGTACCTCTACCTTAGATGTAACTGGTGAAATGTGAGTGTACCTAGGTAGGAACGGTTAGGCAGAGGTGTACATAACTATAGTAGGTAGGTAGGTACCTACCTACTATAGGTATGTACACCTCTGCATAACCGTTCGATTGTTACAGGCTTGATGGTATACAGGATAAGTTTTTATCCTGTGCGCAAACTGTAACCAACTGTAACCCCCAGCGCAGAAATTTTTCGTAGGTAATACAAAAAAAATCAACTTTCCATACATTTTGACCGCGTAGGTAATTGCACTTTTCTGTGAAACAGTTGATTTGTTTTTGTAAAATTGACGTAAAATTTCTGTGCTGGGGGGTCTAGAATGATATGCTGAACTCATGGTTACAGTTTGCGCACTAGATAAAAATTTATTCTGTTTAAGTAGGGATGTTGAACTGAGATTAATTGAATTCAAAAATTAATATTTTGCTAAAGAAGGACCATACTGCAGTTGGCAATTAAATATGATACCTACTATGATAACAACCCATAAAAAAAAGAAAATAGGTACCTATTCCCAATCCTTAAGATGCGCTAAGGAAGCACGCGAATGTTCATTTAGTCCCATTGTAGGACTTTTTCATGAAATAGTCAATACCTACTTAGAGGGTGCTATTGAAGATTTTAATATTATATTACGGCTAATAGCCGAAAAGCGGCTACACCTAGTTCTAGCCGGCTACAACTAGGTGCAGCCGGCCACATGCGGTTAGACTTAGATGTATCCTACTTATGTCACCGTAAATTTGTAAATACCGTTAGATTATAATCTATCTCGCGAGATTATAAACAGTCGATAAATTGTGAACTGCACCATGCAGCTTACCGACCGAATAGGTAAGGTTAGGTTTGAATTGCGATTAACCGCGCGCGAGCCGAGCGAACGAAGCGAGCGGTGCCGCGGCAGTGGCCGGCGAGCGTTAGGGCAGCTGCACCTAGCTGTAGCCGGCTAAAACTAGATTTAGCTGCACTTCAGCTAGTCGCCGTAACAATTATAACAAATAAATACTTACTTGTTACAGTCGCGAATCATATTTTCATCAACATACAACCTGACGCTGACGTGGAAATTGCAGAAAACGGAAGAAAAATTTAATTTCATTAGCTACTTTGGCACATTCACCTTAAAATATAAACAATAAATACGAACTTTCCTATAATAAGCAATCAATGAAACAGAAACAAACAATAAAACAAGAAGTGTCATAAAACATTCAATTATGTACATATTTATTTACCTATAGGGTAGAAAACGTAGTTGTTAGGGGACAATATTCTGTAATAATTGGCTATAAAACCCTGTAATTGTACTGCGTGCAGCAAAAAAGGAAATATTGAAACTAAAATAAATTGTAATGCTTGTAAAGGGAGATTATTATTGAAATAATAGGTAAATATTTAACAATAGGTACTATAAAAATAGCTATGGTGGCCCATTGATATGTGTTAAAATTGTATTAAGTGTGTTCATCCCACGGAGACTGGCAACGACGCATTTATAGCGGTTTTTCATAGAATTATTTCATTAAATACCAACAAAAGTAAACATCTTTTTCTACCATGCACTAGATCTGTGGTATTTTCAAGTTAGTATGCTGTTTTTTTTACAGTTATTTTGGTATTTACTTATAAAAATCGACATACCGTCAATTATTTTCTATTTGCATTACTTAGTGCGATTAAATGTTATTATTAAAGAGTAAATATTAAAAATAATTATAAATACCAACGATCTAGTGCTTGGCTGACAAAAAATAGTACTATTGTTTGTATTTAATTAAATAATCACGAAAAACTACAAAAAATGCGTTGTTGCCAGCCCGCATGGAATGAATGCTCTTAAGCAAAAAGGCTCAATAATTACATGAATGTCTTTGATTGTAAGTGATATTTCATATGTTATAGACGTCATTTTACTATTATCTTTAGTGTTTAGCAAGATGTATGTGTGGTCCTGAATATTTTATAAAAAAATGTACTTAATACAAAGAAGTTCGGTAATTATTGAAACCTTTAACAATATTGGATCTGACCTACGAGTCATAGGTTTTGTACGTTTGGTAGTTCGAACACAGGCAGGTACTTTGCTTTGTGTATTTTGCAACACCTCTGCTCTCAAAACGGGGAAGGGGCCCGCGTGGTAGATTATGGTCGACTCCCTCTCAAAGAAAGAAAGTCTATGTCTCAGCAGTGGGAACATTTTAGGCTGATTATGCTATAAAATTAGTCTAAGTTAAGTTTTCTTTCCACAATAATACCGAAAACTAGACTAAATTGTCTCCTTGCATAGCAAATTGGCACTGAGTGATGTTTATTTATTATGTACCTATGTGGATATTTTCTTCAAAAACTGCTTGACATAAAAGAAAGCAATTTTCTGTCGGGCTTTTGAAGAAAATACCAGTTAAAAAATAAGAATTGTGTTCCCAAAGTAAATATTATATCTCATTGTTTTTTTCAAGCAATCAATCATACTTCATTTTACCTTTACCCACCTACAGGATGTTGCTACAATCGGTCGCGACTTGATCCACTCAGGCGCCGTACGTCGCCGCGATGTTTTTTGTAATGTTCTAAATATATGTATGCGTTGTTGTCTGAAAACATAAATCATGAACTCGTTACGATTTACGAGCCAGCTCGAGCGTAGCACCGATTGGAGATTTAATTTTAGGGTTAGACACACTGATAGGCTTAAGCGAGGATTTAGAGTGAAACCGCTTGTCTTGAGAATAATAAAGCTTTAAAATCTCATAGAACATCAAACGTTTTATTTTTAGGTACCATCAATCAAATGTTTCAGCAATCTGAGGGGATTTCATTAGAACACATTACAAGAACAAGTGTCTACGAAAATATTTTTGAAAAGTGCTACGAGGTCTACGCGCTACGAAATTAATTATTCAATAGTTTCTCCTGTTTTGAATTGTGTACCTATATCTTTATCTATAATCACGTTACTATTGTAATCTTAATAGTATGTAAGTACGTAAATAAACACACCTAGTTTATTACGAAATATCTTACCGAGCTTCAGACACTTTTTAAACAGACAGATTCAAAATGGTTGCCCACTCCCGCAAAGTTATGTAGTTTTCACGACATAAAATCATGTGTAAATTGACGCAAATAGACTGGCTGGTTGACGTTTAAATGAGGCAGAACCTGTTAAAAAGCGACAGAAATAGACGCATTAAAATTCCATCTCATCCTGAAAAATGTGGAAATTATTTTCAAAGAGGTTTGTGAAATTATTGCTTGTAAGTATGCGGGTCATTTTAAATGTAGTCTACTCATCATTTTGGGATTCTATGGCTAGTTAATCGCGAATAGGTAGACTAAAGTTCTTTCATAATAATTAGACCTCTGATTTTATATCATAGTGATCTTTATTCTCATTGCAGTAAGGCTGCTATCAGAGTTAAAATAAGTTTTAAATTATATGAAGCTTGTCTTAAATATATTCGCTAGTCAAAACTCATACTTTGGCATCATAAACATTTAAGATAGTATCTAGCGCACTCGCTACGGTACATCTTAATAAACAGCAAACTTTATCCAATAATAATTTGACGTGTACTCAACAAAAGTTTTAAATACTGTACTTTATTTAAATGTAAGACGGGTGTTTACGTTAACTGCACGTGTCACTAACTTTCACCGCTTTACTCGTGTAATAAAACCCCAACCTAATCGCATTCAAGGGCTTTAAGCGGCCATGACCCACGTTGAGTGACGGCGAAGGATATAACTGTTAACATACTTAGTGTACGCTATGCTGTGCTTGTCGGCAAACAATATATCTCGAGTTATGGCTGTCAGTGTCTCTCGTAAGATTGTGTACAAGCCCTTGATTGGAGAGTATGTGTGTTTATGGTTCTACAAGTTTCCCCAAGCGAATAATTTGCTTGAACAACGTTAAATGGTTCTGCGCAATAGTTATGTATCTTTACCATTCAGCCAGGAAAAAATGATCATGTTGGTAAAAAAGGCATAGTTTGCTGATAAGTAAAACTGCCTTTATGCACAAATTTGGAGTTACATATGTCTTTGGGAGCGATCAGGTATTACGCGGGTAGTCACTGCCTAGCAACCAGTCTTACCAAGGGGTATTGTATTACCTGGTAACTGGGTTTTGAAGGTCAGATAGGCAGTCGCTCCATGTAATATACTGGTATTTAGCTGCATCCGTAAGGCTGGAAATTGACCCCAACATAATTGGAAACATTGAGAAAACAGATTGTTTTTTTATCATTGAGATCAATTAAAAGGAAGACCGCCATGGTTAAACGAAACACAAATAATAATCTAGATTAATCATATACGAAACGAGACCACCACCACCAACCAGATATAAAATCAAATTGACAAATAGACCTGCTTAACTTTAATTTAGGTAGACAAATGCCCCGTCAAAACAAATTTAAATTCATTGGCTTGTATAAAATATGGTCAAAATGTCAATGGTTAACTGTACGATTTAAATTTCTATGCCCAGATATTGAATTGACGTGAGTAGATGAATCATGTAGCGTATGCTAATTATGTTTTTGGGCGTATCGCCGCGATTGGATGCATAAGTACTATCCATATGTGTATGGATAACAACAATTTGTTCAGGTCTCTTTATCATTCAATCTAATGAACAGATTTCGTGGGTCAATGCACGTTTAAGAAAAAGTTTTTAATAAGAAGGCAATCGCCAAGCAGGTGCTGGCTGATCCTATCAAAAAACAGGTTGTGATTACCTTAATCATTTACATTTAAAAACGTTACATCTAAATATGATATGCCAATGGATGATACATATTTAAATAGTAGAGTCAGCTCTGTAATTTTGTTGAAATATTGAAGCTTGTGGGAACGGGAAAATTGTCTGCTAGGATGTAAAATTAAATTATATTTTTTATGCAAAAACTGGTGATGTTGAGATTACACTGAAAATAAAAAAAAACAAGAGAAAACATACCTATCTGCAAGATTTTTTTTTGTCGAAAAATTAAGAAAAACAAAGAGGGTTGCTAGAATAAAACCTTATCTTTTACAATCAAATTTTGAAGACAACTTAGACAAAATATGGAGTCTAATACCGTACTTTAGAACGGTCAATTACCTAAACGGCTCCTAGAATTATACTCTAAAGAGCTGCCACTTACAGATCCCTGCTATAAATGTACAACAACAATTGTAAACAAAACTAGTTTGCCAGCAGTAACCCCTTTATGTTGTACTTTATTATGTATCTAATAAACTAAGATACTAAGAGACTTAGGTACTGTAAATTTTGCAGTGGCAAAGATTTTTTTGCAAAACAAAAATCTTTGCTTTTACTACTTTAGTATATAAGGCATTAAGTACATATATCAGTTGAATGTCCTTTAATTATTATTCAATAAAACGTTGCCAAGAAAAACAGTTATCTTTAAAGATAAAACCCTAACAAAATATTGTCACAGTGCACTGCGAAAAAAGGTTGAAATTGATTAAAACGTTTTACGACGAAAGTTTCGCCAGCTCCAAAAGTGCTGACTGTACATATAATTCTTCAACTTTTATTACAATGGAAGCATTTGGTGGTACGTGGTGTCACAATCTTTAAATTCTTCTCTCATATCGTCGCAGTGTGGGAAGGTAAGGCTCTTACATCAGTATTCCAAAACAAATTTATTCACCGATCAGCTTTGGAACCCGATAATCTCCAATTCTCCATGTCTCTCGACAATTTGCCCGAAATCAACTTACAAAATACGTAAGTTATTATCTGATTCGTGTTCGGGCGAAGTCGCTTGTTGTTACATTAGTTCGGAGGGTACAATCCAATTTAAACTTTGGCCCTTCGAAGTTAAGGTCGATGTTTGTGGTTGTGGGTGTGATAAGGGTGGCATAATGGGGTCATATGACGGCGTGAGGTGTAACACTGGATATACGCACATACACGCAGAGGCGTGTACCCAAAGTGTCAGAATATTGGCATCGTGTATTTGTCAGGGATACGTACACTGCTTCCTACAATCATATCTTGAGCCACATCAAATAAATAGCAATGATATTTATCATCTCTGGACTCTGACTCTAAGACTCTCTTAGATAGGGATCACAAAGTTTAACTACCTTAGCCGTAAACAGCAACAGAACATCGTTTAAGTCGAAAGACGTCCACTGGTTGACATAGGCTTCCCCTAAAACACCGCCACTTCGACCGGTTTTGCACTTCCCACATCCAGATTCCTGCGGCTTGCTCAAGGTCGTCGATCTACCATAAGTGAGGCCTACCAACGCTACGTCTACCGATACGCGGTCACCACTCCAGAACCTTTTAGTGCTATCGGCCACCTGTTCTGCGTAAAATGTGCCCTGACCACGGCCGGTTTTACTTGGCATTTCTTTGGGCTATGTCGGAGATTCTGGTTCTCCTCAATCTCTTCATATCTGATTAGATTACGTAGGAAAACTCCAAGTATAGCGGTCTCTTTTGAGAGACTTTTAGCTTTCTAATAAAGCCCATTGTGACCGCTCACGTCTCAGTGCCATAGGTTTATGACCAGTGCGTGTTGCCAGTGATGACACTGGCAACACGCACTGGTCAAAGACTTTGTGATACACTGCGGTATGGGCCACAAGAAGATATTGCGTACCATTCTGAACGTGACAAACAGTCTTAATGGTCTCTTTCTCGATGCTGGACCTACCTAACTAGACAGCTTGTCCTAGGTAAACAGACTCATTCACAACTTCTAGTGTAGCGTCTCCGACCTTCACAATCCCCAGATTATATGCCCATTTGACATTATCTTTGTCTCGTCATTCATGTTGATTCTAAGACCCACGTTTTCGGAAGCTCTACTTATGCCAGTGAAGGACTCACCATTGATGTTGATGGCCAGCCCTTTCCAGTCCAGAACCTTGAAGACATCAGTAGCACCGTCCAATGGTGAACAGTTTCGGAGAGAAATCGTTTACTTGTCTCATAGCTAAACACCATGAACTGTAACAATTTTGTGTAAGTAAGTAAATAAACAGGTTTTAGCAACAGCGCGAGAAGTTCCACCCATTAAGAACAATCATAATTATTTCAGTGCACTAATTAAACACTTGTAGTTGAACAGAACTTGCTGTCCACAGTGCATAGCTTTATTTAGTGTAAACATGTACGTAATCTTATCCTCTTCAATTGTCTGAAAACATTATGTAATTGCTCTCATCCATTATCTTGATCCCTATTATATTACAGACATTGCTGCCAAGTACCACATGAATGTACCGTTAAATTAGACTCAAGAAAATACTAGTTAGCTTGTACATTTAATAGAGTCGTATTTGTTACTAGCTTTTACCCTATGTTTACTAACCTTTGCCCTAGGTCTCTGTTGTTTGGCTGTTCAGGATTGAATTTCTGTGTGATTTTTATTTACACTTCTGAATCCTTTGCATTCCGTGTATTAGGTTTTTTTTTTGGAGGGTGGGAAATCATCAAATAACTTCTCCGGCTCTGGGTGGAGCAAGAGGGCGTGTCAGACTTTTACTGACTAAAACACACCCGTATGCCCTCAGTTGCCTGTATGCCAGAGGCGACGGTATCTCTTTCGAACAACCCGCACCCCTGGCAGGCATATCGGCCCTAGGGGACTCCACCAGTTGGTGATGACATCTCTTTGAGGCGCGCGTGGAACACAACGCGCCGTCGCCCCGGGCTTGGTCCTAACCGGACAGCGAGCTACCCATAACTCGCCGTCAGCACGCCTGCGCCTATCGTGGCCGGGAACCAGCCTGGGATTCCCGACGCCCAAGGCGTCTCCTGTGGAGGCTATGGCCGTGAGTGCGCATATACTGCCTCTCCCTCACGTGCGCCGCTTCCCTCTTCGTGAGCATTACTGCTTCGCAGAAGTTGGTGACGGCTACCCATGCACTCTCGCTCCGTACTATGGCCTGGACCAGGGTTAGACGCAAGAGATCGCCTCCACGAGAATACGGCGGTGCTCCACCCAAGTCGGGCAGACCTCCACTGTATGCTCCACCATGTCCTTAGGGCGATCTTCACAGTGGAAACATCCGGGCGTTTCCTCCCGCCTTATGTGAAACAGGAACTTCCCCTCCTCCTCCTCAGGTTAGGACCTGCGTTAGGCAGAAGGTGAGGATGCCGGGCCACCTGTCAAGCCACTCCTCAAAGAAGGGACTTACCGCCGCAATCGTGGCGAGCCCACAATTGTGGGGTGCCTACACTGTTTTAGGTTGTGCATTCAAAATCAAACTCAAAATATTTTATTTTACATGGGCACTTATAAACCTCAGAAACTAGGTGCACGGTTCCAGTTGGTTGTTTCCTATGGAGAAGAACCTGTAAAAAACCGCGGTTACTCTTTTAAAAATAAATTGGCTTTTACAATGTTTTTTTTTTGTTTCAAATTACAGTGATAGTAGCATGACATTGACTCTCAAACAGACTGACACAGACATTCAACTCTTTTCAAATATTTTTCTTAATTTTCATACGACGTGTATCATAACACCTCTTATAAGCATTATGGTAATGCTATCATGGCTAAAGGACTTATTACTAAGAAAATTAATCTTCTCATGTAGGTCTCATCTCATCTACATCTCAAACAAAGTAGGACCACGCCCTTACGTAACAGCAAGGAGACAGTGTACGCGATCCACCTCTCTTCCATATTGGCCGGTCCGTCATTACGCCGGATCGGTCTATCCGAGGCATAGCCGCGCCATTACACGGGCCGTAAGCCGGATGGGCCGGCCGACCCGATCGGCTAATGACAACCTAAGAATTTTGTGACGCATCTTATTACCCTCTTCTACGTCATATTACGTTACGTAAGCTGAATTAACATAACTGTGAGAGACTTTATCTATTTATATCTCTATCTAGTTGGTTCATCGGTTAAAGATAGGTTCATATACTGGGACATACTCGTAGTGAAGAATGCGGCTGAATGTGAATGAATGTTCGGTATATCAAAATCGATACATGGGACGGTCGTGCCTATAGTTCATGTTTCAGTTTTTAGTCAACGAAGGACCTTATTTACGTTAAAAAGTACAAAATAATCCTTGCAGACGTTGCCATCTCCAGTTAAATTAGAAGGATTGCAAGATGTCTAGACACATTGATTAGATAAGTGCTGGCGAACAAACTTGCTGAAAGTAATCGTTAAAGATATCTTAATTGCATTTTGTCCAAAATCAATGGCTGCAAAATTTCGTCAATGACATTATGCATTATTTAACAATAGGTAGTTGAGTTCACCTTTGCTTTATATCAACCGGGGTTTGTTTGATGTCGTAAACAATGAGACATGAAGAAAATAACGCGCAGACATAGTACAAGGAAGTAACGTTTGTAGGCCATAGCGGGCTCTAATAAAAAGTTTATGAAGTCCTATGATATTAATAAAGAGTGAAATAATTACTAAAACAAATAACGTTAATTTGCGAGAATAATTTGCTACTTCATGTATATTTTATTAAAATATTAACGCATGTTTTTGAATAAATATTTCTATAAACATTTTATCTCCTTTTTCCCCTTTACAACCGCAGCGTAAGAGGGTGGATGGCAAGTATTTTCTGTTTTGAAGACTCCGGCATAAACAGGCACTATTCTCAAAATGAGAGCGTTTCCTACTCGAGTTTTGTGCCAAACAATATTCTGGAAACTTTATAGTATACGTACCTTATTCCTGGTTTATATTTCCGCATGATATTATACGAGCTTAAAAGTTTTTGGTAAACAATATCTGTAGCTAAATATCTATCTTATTTTATCATACATGCTTGGCTAAACCATCTTACATTAATTCTTTTCTCAGGACCAACCCACAAACAAATATCTTATTTTTCCTAAACCCATTTTCCATTCTGTATGATCATTATGTAAAGCCCATTTTATGTGCTTTTAATTCTCGAACATCTACCTACAACTGTCGTTAACATATTTAACTGTTAACTGTCCAATGATCGTAATTTTATTAAGTTACTTAATATTGAGATTGTCATATCTTCGGAGTTCTGTAATGAATATTATGGCTCCGGAAGTTTGAGCCACCGATGTGGGTGGGCCCCGCGGGTACCTTGAGTGGTTCCGTTTTATAAAGCCTTCCGCCTTTTCTATCGAACGATTCACTTTATAAACTCTCTTACTTTGTTTGAATGTAATAAAACGTTGTGCACAAAAAAGGCTCAGACGACCGATGCGGTAATGTGTAGACTTTTTCCAAAAAAAAAAACAACCGACTTCCGAAAATACACTACAAAGTGAAAAATAACTTTAATTTCGAAAGGCGGTGACTTTGGATATGTGTTAATTTTTTTTGTCACCGCCTTCCGAAATTAAAGTTATTTTTCTATATATACGATAAAAGGCGTAACTTACATAATGTTTCGGTCACTTACGTTATTTAAAGAAGTTGGTATATAATACCTATAAAAATGTCGTAACAGCTTTTGCTTCACAAATACACCACATTTGAATAGTTGAACGTCTACTCTACATACAGCTGTCTTCTAACAAGGCTCAACTTTTAGAGTTACGTCCATTTGTCCATCTATAATATTATGCTAGTCGTTCTTTACTTAATGCATCTCGTTAGTAGTGAAACCACGAACTAAACTCATGGGTGTTTGCCGCGTAGCGTAGAGGCAACAATATAAACTATAAATTCTCTTTGATAATTCGATTCCTTTTACCCTTATTGCCTGGGAGTTGGGTCTTGGTAAGAATGTGTAGGGATATGGTAATGCTATGTGCAAAATAGCCTCTGGAGTAGTTGTAAGTCAATGTACGTCCGGCGCACCCTGGGCAATCACACTATGAGTGCTAGCTTGTTGATTGTTTTTTTTATTTCTACTTATTCATGTCCTATTCAAATACTAACTGGCGCCAAAACATGAGAAGGAAAAAGAAAGAAGTTTGTGGATTTTTATAATGAATATACAGCATTGCTTTTACATTCTTATAATGTACTGCTCTCATATTTTTATCCTTCCAAAAAGTACGTAATCACATATCGTAGACACGAGAATAGCCCCTCGATAATCTTACATCAGTGTCTAGATCCGTCATCGGTCAATTAGTGGGGTCCTCTGGCAAACACGTCGTAAATTAGTCCACACAAACAGAGTTAATGAGAGCCGGCAAACACTCCAAGTATCAAGTACTCGTAGGCAATAAGGGCGATCGGACCTGTGTCCTGATTGTTTGGTTACGCTATTTCGTGTCTCTTGAGTATTTATTTTGTACATCACTATTGTGGTACATACATATTTGGTTATCTGTTTCGATTGGTTGTGGAGACAAGTCTAAGGTAAGTAAGTAGAAGTGAAAAGTTTAATCAAATCTGGTTATTATTGGGTTTTTGTTGCGTTAGATATTAGATTTTAAAGTTGAAGTTTCAAATAATAGTATTTGACTAGAGATTAATATCTCTAGTCAAAGACTATTATTTTGTATCATGAATAAATAACCAATTTGGCATCTGACACATTGTGTATGATTTTGAACATAAATTACGAATTTATTCAAATATATAATCGAATATCGCAAATAAACACTAGAATACAAAGCTTGTGGTTTTATTTTTCACGCTTTTATGAAAATTCACAACCATTCTTCTATTATAGCGTCGGGGCAAGCAATCTCTTTATTGCGAAATAAACAAAACATTTGTAACTAGTACCCATCTACATTCATCTATTCTTTAGAAGTTTCTAGACGCATCATCGTGTTTATTCAAAGGCAACTGCACAAAGTGCTGGAGTTTAAATTCTACACCACTTAGCTGAGACCTTCCAATCTGAATACGTTTCCGTCCTTTCTGTATTTAGTAACACAAATGTGGAGAGGAGGGGGAGCTCTTCGAACACCGGTTGTGTATCTTCAAGAATATCAGTTGGACAAACACACGGTGGGGGGGGGCGAGTTCTGTAAGTGGTGGGAGAGGGGGTGGTGTTTACTACGCTCCAGGGAGGTGAGCGGAGAAATGAAATTGGCAGATATTTCGGTGATGTGTCACACACGTGTAGGTAAGCTTGGCTAGCAATGAAAGTTTTGCGAGGTTTTTCCACTTTCGACACGAGCAGAATAAAGTAAAAGAAGGCGGAATGTATTTAGGTACCCTTTATACATACGTAAGGAATGAGAACCCTTCCGTTATATCCTTCGTAGAAAATATATTGCCTGTTTTCTGAGCTCGCTTACCCGCACGAAATATCGGTATGCAGTAAAGAACTAACAAAATAAATAAGGCAAAATAATATCGGAGAAAGGTTCGCTCGCTGATCAATGTTGCAGGGAGTAGTTTGAACCTCTGCCGTTTTCAACAACGTCTGAACATAAAACCATACTAATATTATATAAATATAAATTCGAAGGAAACTCTGTCTGTTTGTTAACCTTTAACTCTTAAACCGCGAAACGGATATCGAGAAAATTTGGCAAGGTTGTAGATGGGTTACCATGGGGAACGAAATAGGCTACTGACTTTTTGTCCCGGTAGCATGCAGGAGAAGCTAGATAATATCATTTGAACAAAATTCATTTATTAAAATGATATGAGGCAGTCTTAGACCCAATTTGGAGTTAACTTCCACTACTTTATTTACTACTAGTTGTGCCCGCGACTTCGTCCGCGCGGTATAGTTTTTTTACTATTATTTATATATCAATAAAAACAAATAAAAATTCTAAAATAAAAGTAGCCAAGTTATTTCTTATTACATCAGCTACCTGTCAGTTAAAGTCCCGTCAAAAACGGTCCAGCCATTTCAGAGATTAGCGGGAACAAACAGACAGACAGACAGACCGACAGACAGACAGACAGACCGACAGACAGACAGACAGACAAAAATTGTAAAAAATGTTATTTTGGTATATGTACCGTATATATATTCATATGCATGTAGCAAAAAGCGGTTATTTCAATATTACAAACAGACACTCCAATTTTATTTATAAGTATAGTTTACTACATAGAGTACCTAATTACCTACACATCTGCGCAAAGACATTTCTCAAACGAGTTTCAACTTTCTGTAACAAAAACATCATGTAGTAATTACCTACAAGCTGTAATAGTTTCGTCACACTTCTAAGTACAACGTATAAATAGCTATATTGATTCAAGAACGTCAACAATGTGTTTGTTTTCCTAGAAAAGCAAAAAGAATAATATACGTGGTTTTCGTACCGTGAGATATAGTTCTCGAACTTCAAGGATTTCTTCCTTACAATATCGTTAAAACAATGTAGGATAAAACAGAAAACATAGTAGTAGAAGTAACATAGTTTTATAAGATTTTTCTACTTGATTGCTTCTGTATTTTGTTACTTAATTTATTCATCAATCTTCCGCATTTTAACTGTTTTCATTTTGGTTACATTAATTTTATTTTTTGTAACCTTACATCTAGATATTAAAAAACCTCATATTTAATATTTAGATGTAAAGTAACACAAATACTTTATACCCACTGTTTTCGCAAAAATATTTTGTATCCAGAATTTATTTTTCCCGAAAAATATTAGAAGCCAAACAAACAAGTTTGCGCTCCATGTTTTGTTCCAAACAATAAAGAAATAAAGCCTGGCATAATAATAAAGAAACTTACCGAGTTTGTAGATATTGCTGAGATGAAAGAGTATAAATAAAAGTACGACGATACATCTCTGGGTATGATAGAAGGTCGATACTGGGCTGGGTTGCGTAATAACAAACTATGAACTGTTCAAGGTAGCAGCTAGTTTCTTTACTGTGTCTAATTGAACTGTGATTGTTTACACCAACGTGTGGAGAAAACTAAATGGTTACAATGTTTAATTTAAATTCAAACTTCTGCTTTTTGAACGGCAACATGGTATATATCATTAGTGATTGTTTCGTGGTGCGCACGTCGATTTTGTTGCAGCATTTGGTAGTAGGTATTTACCTACTTTTTCTGATAAATACCCGTGCTCCGTGAGACACACATGTTTCTTTGCATCGACGACGACCGAATTGTATGTCTTACAGTGAGCTCTTTTCCTTTTTGTTACGTAAAATGATGTTCATTTACATAAATTTACCTATTGTTATTCTGCCACGGCTGCCATTCTCCGCAACAAGCAAGATCTCACAAGAATTTGTGAGATCTTGCTTGTTGCGGAGAGATATGTCACCTTTGCTTGAAGATTTCTTTGTTTGATACTTTCTAATTTTAGAAAAAGAGCTGTATTTCTTATATGAAGCAACTGTGTAGTTTAAAGTAGTCTAAAAGCTGGTGAAAAAAATACAAGGCAGATAAATTAAGTAAGGCATCCTTGGCTAACATTTAAAATGAATTCAGGAAAAATACAACTCCTATGTAACTACCGAGGAAAGTATTTCTAGTTTATTTTATTACTTATATACCTTCCCACTTTCTCCTGAATATTACCTTCTTGGAGGATCTCATACATAGAGACTCATAAAACCAAGAAAATTCGCATTCTTTTTATTCGTTTTGTTTAAATACGAAAGCGCAGAATCGATCCCGTTAGTTTTATTACACCTTCTATACAAGAGATAGATGAGAGAATTTCCTTCGATACTAAAGAATAGGCTGTATCGGAAACGAGTTAAATAACAAACCTCTTTTGTTTTGTTTTAAAGCCCTAAGGAAAATAACAAGACGGCGGAATATTGATGAGCTTCGTCCGTAGATTGGATTTCTACTCGCTTGATTTTATATTTATAAACGTTTTGAGTTCTCTCAGCGTGAGTTTTCAATGTCTGTCAGTTAACAAGACGCGAGTATTGCTTTCCTGGTTTTTATTGGCCGATTGGAAATGACAAAATATTACTTTTACTCGATGTCGGTAATAGCTTATTTCGTCGCGTGGGAGACGCTTTCAACGTAAACATGATGAAAATTGTGTAAGTCATAATATTGTCAGATTTATGTACATAGTATATTTTTATATTCATAATATACATATTTTGCTATGGATCAATAAAGTAAAACCGAACAAAATCAGTAAACGCTGAGAAAAAATCACAAATAACATAAAAGAGAGATGGCCCAAATCTGAATTCATATCATGCCTTATCAGAATGTCTTCCGAGCGGATAAGTTTGATCGCGTGCGGGAAGGAAACGTGCATCTGTGGCCGAAACATCTCATTTTCTTTACAGCTACAATTCCATCCCAGCCTTCTTACTTGATAGGTTTTGGAAAAATAGAGTCTGATTAAAAAGAAAACTGAAGATATTTTCTTGACAAGTTCTAAGCATATTATTTGTCGTCGTAAAGTATATTTACTGTTAATCGAGGAATACATTTGCTGTAATAAGAGAGGAGATGGCTTAAAACACAATAGAGCCCGTAGCATTTCGGACGGAACATCGACAAGTTAATGAAAGGCATTTGTATGTAACGGACTTGAGCAAGCTTCCTCCGGGGCCCGATAATGGTGCCCATTGCGTGTTTTTATAGGAATTCTGCCCGACTGTTGCTATTTGAATAGCAGTGGAGGATATGTATGTTAACATTATACGAGGAGGATTCATATGAGGTGAGTAATGGAATTTAACTTGCCGAAATCTCCTATTTTGAGACACTACAATTTTTTTTTTTGAGATAATACAAACCAAACTTTACACAGTTTTACTACTATTTTATTGTAAATGTCCTTTGTGGTTAGATAAAAGAAAAAATAGAATTAATTTAGTTATCTATTGCTTTCAAAATACAGAATAGGAGCCTTCACCATTCCGGTACAAACGGCCGGCCGTAGCATTCGTCCCGAGAGGTAGCCATTTGGCTCGCGCTCTCTCGGATACTTCACCGCCTCCGTTTCGAATAAACTGTGCACAGTTTTCAGCCAGAGTCGAGAACAGCATTTTAGCCGAGCGTCGTAAAGCGAAGGATCTCGAAACCCGTTACCACGCGACTCCCTGCGACATCTAAATTCAAATTTTTCTTCTCAACTCTGGCAAAACCTTACGACCCCCTATCTGCATAAAACGAGATGAATTTCATTTTATAACGTAACGTTCACACTATTTTTATGCTAGCGACTGTAAATCGATTTTGCTTTCACCTTCCCAGGTAGGTACCATAGACTTTCTTCCATTCGATCCTACACACATAAACCAAGATGCGGTATTACACAATCCGGGAGCTTGAAAGGGAACCATAATCGTAACTAGTTTGGCAGCGCTCATTACATTACTCCGACGTTACTTACGTCTATGAGCTTCCCTATCCATTTACCATCAGGCGGGCAACATGAACCTTTAGCTTTCATATCACATAAAAATATCTTTAGACCCATCGTAAGGTACCCATATTATCGCTTATTTACATAAACATTTTTGTATGAAATGATCAAATACAGAGACCGGTTCAATCCACGGTAACTGTCATGGTTGCCTACAAAATGCAACCCACTTTCAACCCGCCGACTAATTAAAATGTTACATTGTATCAAAACGTCTGAACCATGCGACTGTATTTTAATACAGAAGGCTAACGTATTAATTAAAGCTGGAAATACTCGTGTCTGGCATGCACTCAACTCAATGGCTGCACGTCGAAATACTTACATGGATATTTGTTTTCTTTGTCCCGACCCACAGGCATGCAGGTTCATAAATAAATACAAATTACTCGAGAACCCCACATTGATAAGCTACAGTTATTTAATCTTTCAATTTAAAATCATGACCCGTTAACTAGACGCCTGCGACATCGAGTATAGCGGACCACAAAATGATTTGAATCTTTACATCGACGCTGTACAGATATAAGTATCCAGATAGAGCTGGTAGGTATCTCTATCTACACTACGCTGCGGACATTCTGAGATAATATAATAATTTGGCAGGCGTCATATAATTTCATGACAAAATCTCGTCTACTTTTTCTTGTGGCAAATCTCTAAAGTTTCCAACCTAAAGCATTGTGAATAGACCCGTAAAACAACGAACAACCATTCATTTAGGGATCTCCAAGTTACGTCAGCGGCTTATGAATAAAGAGGGGTCGGCTGCCGGAAAAATAGGGGGTTATTCAAAAGGAAAAGTTTTTTTTGCGTAAAAAAGGACGACTAAGCGGTGGATTATCGTCCATTCGCTGACAAGAGTTTTGTGGAACTCGTGGCCGAGTTATACGAACAAGCTTTTTATTATCGCTTACTGGAAATGTCGGGGAAAATGTAAGGATAAGAAAAACAATTATCACCACGCTCTTTTCGGTGTTTACTCTGGCTGTGTTTACCCGACCAAGCTTGCTCATGACTTAAATTTTAAACAGCAATGAGTCGTTTCCTGAGCTGGTTTGGGTGGGTGCCCGTTTTAATATTGATGTGGACTGTGGCGCTGACATGACAGCCATGTTTGTGAAAAATGCTAGAAGTCTAATCTACATTTCATTTGTTATAAAAAGTTGTAACAATGAAACCTTACTTGGCATTGAACTGAAACCTTTTGCCCTATCAGGTAACAAATTACTAACTTATTTGGGTGCGATAAATAAGTCATATCCGTCATATAAACGTATAGTTCTCACGGAAAGGTGTACGATTTGGGCGGATGACTTTATAATTATTTTCCACATGTGGGCCAGCGATTCGTTCCGGGACATTAGCGATGGCCGGAGAGCCGGGACCAAATCCCGGCCGGGTAACGAGATCTCCGCCTCAGCGTGAAATTGTGAAATTACCGGGACGCCTAAAGCCAAACTACACTTTCAACTAATTAGGTAAAATTAAAGTTTCATTTATAATACACGTTACGAACAGTACAGGAACATCTTTAATAGATTATAATTTTTCAATTATAAAGTAGGTATTTCCTTTTATTTTATTTCTCATAACTGATTAGTATATCTTGAAACAAACTAGTTTTAGTTTAGATTATACCGTGAAAAAGAAATTATTTAAAAGGCAACAGTGTTGTTGTTTGCCCTAAAAAATCTAATAATTCGTTGTGATAAATCCCATAATTAAGTCTAATACTGAACAGCAATAAAATAGCACTAGGTCGAAAGAATTTACACATTTACATTCAGGAAAATATACCTCGCCCCAGAGCAATATCCTAGAATTTTTAAGCATATTTTGTGCTTACGCTAACGTAACGTTGCTCTGTGAAACTGTGAGATAATGCCTTCGCTCGGGACCTCATCCAATGTGCTCGGTGTCCTCTGATAAAAGAAAATGTCTTCAGCTCGGCACGAAGAAGGTGTTATGTCTTTCGTAAATAAATGTATGTAGGAGGTAAATATAGGCGTAGGCTTTTGTAGGAGTAAATTGTTTTTTTTTAGCTCTGTTATTGTGGAGAGTCTTAATTAAATTTCGTCTTGCAAAGAAGTAGGATTTGTTGAATCTCTGTAAAGAAAAATCAGACCTAAATAATACCAAAAGTGGAATTTGGGAACTGTTATAGTGCTACATAAAGCTTAACTATCAGCTATTTTAATTAGGTTACATTTTTCATTGTTGTAGGTTTTAATGATTTCACAATTATTTTCAAAATAATATATTATTAGGTAAAATAAGCTTACTTATGTGAGAGAGGACCTACCTAATAAGTAGTAGGTAGGTATTAATATTTTACTAAAGTCTAGAAAATCTACTAAAATATCTTCCTAACATACCTACTATTTTATGGAAGTATTAAGACAACGTTTAGCTACCTCACGCCTGCCAGCTAAGTAATTTAATTAAGTGAAGGGTACGGGTGGGAGATATTACCTATTGTACTTCACACCCACACTACCTCACACAATAAGCAAGAACTCACAGATTTATTAAGGATGTAGTTTGAAAATATGCGTCATTAATATGCAGACAAATTATTTCTGATAAATGCACAATGGGTTAATGTGTGATTGACATTCATAGAGAAAATAAGGATGGTCGCGGAATTGGTTAAAGAAGTTGTTATTTGAAAATATTAAATTATTCTTTGTTCCTTTTATAGTAATTTAGAAACAATACTGACGTTGTTTAAAAACCGCTTCCGAAGTGGGACTGGGCTGGCCACGTCCACCATATGTCAAATGAACTGTGGGCTAAATTAACCACTTCGTGGAGCTCTGACATACTTCAACCCGAAAGAGGTGGAAGTCAGGTGGAGAAGCTTTTGCCCAGTAATGGGATGATACGGCCTAACAGTAACAGAAACAATACTCACTTTTTACTAAATTGTACTTGACTCACTTACTACTGATAAGTTCTGTAGGTAGCTCTATAAAATTAATAAAGCCTATTAAAACGTTATTTCTCTATCCAATTTAACATAATCTTTAACATTTTACGAAAGCTATTTTATACCGGAGAATGTCAAAGACATTTCAGCAGACAGAGACGGCCTTATCAAAATTCAATATCTTTATTTTGTGTTAGAAAAGGACGGTGCACCCAGCTCCACTAATCTCGAAGGAACAATGTTGCGTCTCAATCCAAAACAATTTATTGCTATACGTTTCAACTCGTTACTTCATTTTACAAATATAAACTTTATAACAGCCTGACAAAGTTTAATCTCGCATGTGTTTTATTGTCGCATGAGTCGTTTCATCATGGATATGGGGATCTCATTCTGTATAAGCTGCTCCTTACAATGTAAGTATCTGAGACAAGTCAAAAAGCCGGGAATTATTTACGCATATTTCTTGTTTTTCATATCATTTATACGCATAGCAATTATGTTGATAATTGTAGTGATGATAAGTTTCATTTGATTATCATATTAAAATACCCTTTCGTTGACCTACCGCAGCGCATCGAGTATGGGCGACCACAAACATAAGCTGCTTTATTTTAATGAGGATTTTTCCTACTGTTCATGTAATATTTTTTCTGTAACGCATATCACTAGTTTCTTCTAGCTAACATTATGCTTTATAAACATTAAATTTAATTACCTCTTATCGCAACACATGTTTTATTCAGTGTTTCAATTAAATAAATTAACGTAGACATTCTACCGTTTTTTAACAAATCTACGTACCTATAGGTACATATCTACGGATTCTATTAAATAGTTAAACACGCCGTACTATGCAGTAATAGCAAAATAGTAGTACAGTCAATAACAAAAATGTACGGAGTGCATATTAGCGGCGTGCGTTAGTTAAATAAATCAAGCGGCGAGCGGTCGCGACTCGCACCGCCCCTCTCAGCAAAACTCAAGATGGCCGCCATCGCCCCGCACAGCTGACTGTTCTCTCACATTTTTTTAGCGTAGCGACCATTTTGTCGCCTCATCTTTTTTTTTCAAATCCCTTTACGGATTTCTGCCTGTTATATTAAGTTATACCAATTTGAATTGATGTTTACGTGACAAGCTAAGAAATTGTTTCCTTGTTTACCACATTATGTGGGTTATGTATGTTTGTACCAAATATGACTTGGATGAGTTCCAAATTACACCCACAAAGTTGCTCATTTCACTGATCTTGCGGTAAAATATAGCTGTAATGATCAAACATGCGCAATCACACACTAGAGTAGGTACACTAGTTGGTACACTAGATGATTAAGTTATGCGGGGTTTTATTATGATGTACCTTGATGTCATTTTCGTACACATCTACTCGGTACTTATTTACAAATTATGTTACCTAAATAAGTCCTTATTGATTAAGATTTACACGTTTAAATAATTCAAAAATGTTACTCGTATCTAAATTATTTTTAAGCTCTGCCTTCTTATGAACTTCGTTTAAAGAGCTTAAATAAATGTATTATCATATAACGGAGCATTTGGATCTTGTAGCTGCAGTGTCGTCCTATCGCACGCCTACGTGGATTTAATAACTCCTTAATCTTCCCGAAGGATAATATTTGACTTTACTCTGTACAAGTTGCCTTGTTCCATCTTTATGATATTAGGTTAAGTTCGCTCCGAAAGGATTAAGGCGGCTCTTAATTCAACGCTCCCGGGCCGGAATAAATTTAACGTTTTGAGGAGCTTATGAAGAAAAACTTGAGATGTACGGACGGGTAAGCTCTCTCGTTTAAAATATCGTTATATTCATGCGGAGTGTTATAACGAACAAAGTATATAAACTTTGAATACAGATTGAACGCGATTGTACCCACATAATATTGTTGATTTTATACCGTATGTAAAATATTTACTTTTGTTTTTGCGGTGCATTACCGCTGTATTCAGCTTTTTGACACGATTTTAAAGCTTTAAATTCGGGTGCATTTTACTCGCTCGAGTATGGCGCCAACAGTTTAATTGCTGTTTGAAATTTATGTTCGCTGCGAATTATACCTGCAGAACATAGGCACGTATGTAATGGGTACCTACGCAGCCTCCGCAGCGCAGATACACACGGTAATTTGAAAGGATCTCTCGATATTTCATTTTATTTTCCTCCTCAATTTTATTTTATTTTCACAGAGCGGAACGCCTCTAGCTGAATGGAAGGTAATTGTAGACTACGCAGCGAAGGGTTCGCTTCAGGGAATAATTGTGCGAATATAGCGGAGCCTCTGGGAGTGTTTAATGCCAGGCTATGTCGAGGCCGCATTTTACTGGGCCTGCGCGTTATGCTTAATGCTGGACCAAGGACGAAAATTATCTCAGTAACGAGTTTCGTAAAAGCGGCGATGGGAACTAATGAGACTATTGGGTCCCCCGACTTGTTATATGAATATTTTTATAGGGCATAACTTTAATTTTGCAAGGGGACGATTAATTTTAACGGGAGTGATGAAGAGCGTTTCGTGTCGGACCAGAGCGAAGCGCACAAAGTGCTTTCACTGATAAATGTTAAAAGCGGTGGAAGGGTTCGCGATAAACTTAAGGTAAAAGCGTACTCACCGATGTGGAACCGCTGGCGTCACATGGGACTTGAACCTCGGACACACTGCACACCACTGAATATTTAAAATAATGAAAAGCCCGGACAACGGACCGGGGCGTTCCCTTTTAAAAATGCACTGCACTCGGGGTTTTACTGCGGCCGTGCAGGTTGGTCGGACAGAAATTCTCAAGACCAGGGTAACAGTCTCGTAAAGGAGGTGGTTCCTGAAATACACCAGTTGGATATAAACGCATTGGCGTGAGCGGTAGAAAGCGGTGGATATAGTTAAACTGAATTATCTGCAGCGCTCGAACATGAGTTAGATCTGGATTTACTTGTTCCGCCAGGATTGATGGCCGTCATTCTATTGGCAGACATGTTTATTTCTGCTAACTGTTTTAAAAACCACCTAGTGTGAAACTGACTATTCTATCTGGGTATATACCTACTTCAAAAGTGTTTAAACCCATAACTGTCTTAAACAATCTCGACCCACATAATTAACTAATTTCTATTTAAATTTTACATATTTTTTCAATTCTTGTATTAGTTGCAACCTGCATATTATTGCTTATTACATACAATCTAAATGTTAGCCGAATAAATTAATGACTTAATACTCCAATTAGAGCTAAGTTTTATCTAAAACGACATGATTTCGAGAGTTGTTCGAATAATTTAGATATTGAAGGCCGTATAAAAGTTTTTCTTAGGAGAATGCACGTTCTTAAGCCATTTGTATCTTGATTATTGAAATAGACGCTTCCATAAACAGTTAACCTAGTTCTAAATTTAAATGATCAATATGGTAGGTATCTACGTGACACTGACATTATATTTTTATCACGTTTACAATAGTTTGAATTAGATTTTCTAACACTTTGTTTTAGCGCTTCTTAACACAACTGTACCTCCTCCAACCTCCTACCTATGTATTTCTATATGATACTATCCGCCTACTTATTTCCTAAAACAGAACATCAACAAGCTTTCTAATTAAGAAAAAAGATTTTTCTATAAAAAAGCACGTAACGGGATGTCACAAAAAAGCAATCACGAATATAGACCGGCTCTTTCTAATTAATTCTAATTAGCCGCCGGTAGGTGGCTCTATTACGGCTAAAAGGAAACGGGGAGGGTTCGGAAAAGCGTCAATGTACCGTAACGTTAATTTAATACCACTTTACTACAGGATTAGTACCTACCACGGTCCATTTGAATAATTTTGTCGTTGATTTGAGCCAAAAAGCGGTATCTATATCAGTTTGTCCGTTGATGAAAAGACATCAAAATAGACAAGTTTTTTTTTTGTGGACTACATTTATCTAATCAGTCGATCTCATTTATTGTGGCTGTAGATTAAGATATTACGTACTATTTAAATGATCATTGTATGTCGTACCTATTATCTATTAAATAGTTATATGAATAACTATGTCGTATAAATAACGCTTCTATATATACTACTATCAATACTAGTGTCCTATAAATACTACTCATCATCTGCCTAGCCTTTTCCCAACTATGTTGGGGTCGGCTTCCAGTCTATCCGGATGCAGCTGAATACCAGTATTTTACATGGAGCGACTGCCTATCTGACCTCCACAACCCAGTAACTGGGTAACACGATACCCCTTGGTAAGACTGGCTGTCAGACTTTTGGGCGTCTGACGACCCGTAACGACTGTCAAAGATCCACAAATGACAGCCGGGACCAACGGCTTAACGTGCTTTCCGAGGCACGGAGGGGTCTTGGTATGTAAAGATGGTCACCCATCCACGGACCAACCGCGGCAAGCGTCGTAGCGTCGTCGTAATTATCGCAGAAACTTCTTATGAAACAATATTGTAGGTACAACGCTTCTGCTTATATATTGAAAATTACATACAATGTTGCTGATTAACCAAGTAGGTAATGTTTATACATAAATGTTTATACATAAATGTTTATGAGAGATATTAATAATCATAAGCACAAATTAAAACCATTAGACCACAAGGCTTCCGGCGCCCAAAATAACAACAATTTGTAAGTAAATTAATATACCCCATTTCATTGTAACAAAGTTAACGATATTAGATAATCCTGAAGATAGTAGATAATTAATTATTAATTAGTGGAATACAACATTATAATAAAGTCGTAACTTTAACTTGATGATTTATTGCCGACATTTATTTTTATTGGCATTTAAACGCCCCAATTTATCGAAGGCGGAATCGGATTCAGAAAAAAAATTAAGAATCTGGCTTCAAGTAATAAATATGAAACAGAATGTAAGAATACGTTTATTTTGCGAATATTGAACAGCCACTTGATTCAAAATTATTGACAGTAATTACTGTCAAGCCAGCGTTCAACCGTAATTCGGGGTTGCAAACCATTGGCTGTTCTCCAAAAACCATTTGACATGTCTCATTTCACATAACGTTGCAATAATGTAAAACTTACTGCAAACTGGCAACACTGGTTACTGGTTATTTTGCATAATCAAATTGACTCCATTCAAACGCAGTTTTGATGCAAATGAAACCGAAAATGTTCACAAATTAGTGCTGCGGATTATACAGGGGGACTCCTTAACGGGCATGGTGATTGGTCCCTGTATTTGAGAAATCACTACTTGTCTTTATAATTTGATAATTGGATTTGGTTTAAAAATCCAATTATCAATATATTTATTATTAGATATTTATTTTTAAATGTCTTCTAATAAACTTTTTCGACCTTTCAGTGTCATGAGCACTTCAATGTAACACGCAATTTTGACTCCAACATTGATGACAAAATTTGTTTGTGTGTTTGTTTGTTTGGTTGTATTGTTATTACAGCTCCAATACTGAACCAATTTTGATCAATTTTGGCAATAAGCTAGTTTAGTAGCTATAACACAAGAACGCGTACTTTTTCATTGCTGAAAGTGTGTATTTACTATTATTTTTGGTTACTTAGTAAACCCTACGAGAAAAAGAATAATTGGTAAGACCGTAGAAAAGTTTTTATTCCAAACCTAGTTATAAAACGGAGCAGCAAAAGAATGAACTTAACTTTTGTGATAAAACTGTTTTGCTGCACTAATAAGTAAGCTACCCACTGTTTGCTACATTAATACTTAGTAACAGGCGGCAGAAACTTTGCATACCCAAATAGGCATTACCTACGTAATAAGTACCTATTTATTGAATTATTTGATAAACAAAACCATTACCTTACCTTATCCTCTACCTGCCAGGGGTGCGGGTTGTTCGAAAGAGATACCGCGGGCCCTGGCACACAGGCAACTGAGGGAATACGGGCGGGTTTTAGTCGGTAAAAGTCTGACACGCTCTCTCGCTCCACCCAGAGCGGGAGAAGTTATTTGATGATTTCCCACCCCAAAAAAAAAAAACCTTATCCTCCATAAAGCATCTTTTCCCTATACACTTTTTTGTTATGTAATACCTAAGCACAGTAAGTAGCCCTAACCTGCTACACCTGTTAGAATATTTAATATTCTTAAACTATCTTAGGTAGGTGCATACAGGTACGTGTATGACCAGTCAACATGCTTGGAATGACAAAGAGTTGAAAATCATTGGTTCGTTTCTATCATATTCTAAGGTATAGAATACGTGGGTGGCATATTGTTCACACGAAGACTACTTGTGGTTTCTATTTATTAATATTAACCCAATCACGAAATCGATTGATGGATATCAATTGTCTTCATTTTAATTTATTCATGCCAGGAAATATAATACATCATGAGGAAACCGTGTTAACATGTTCTAGAACCAAACATTCGGAAACTTGTGACATCTATCAACACGCACCGGGCCCGCGTGGTGGATTACGGCCCACTCCTTTTAATAAAGAGGAGGCCTGTATCCGAGCAGTGAACAAATTATAGGCTAATTATGTTTATGCTAGGAAATATAAGACCGATGATATCATTTCAAAGTGCAAACTACGTGTATAAAATATGTAAAGTCTAGTAAATAACTAGTTAATGTTTGCTTTCTGGTTCCACCCACATTGTACCTTGGGGTCTAAAAAGGCCACTTTGGCAGAATCATAATGTGATCATATTAGGAATCATATTTAAAATCCTGAAATTGTCACAAACTGACAATTCATAATATTATCTGCGATGACAGTACGTAATTCATCTATTTGACAGTTTTTTAAGGAAATTCGTAAAATGGTCACCAAATTATGAATTGCTTTAATAAAGCAAAATGTCAAATAGCAGAATCATAGGGGAATTCAGGAAATGAAACACTTTTAGAGGAATTGCTTAATGTGGCCTTTTTAGACCCGCTTATCATTGTAGAGACGGTATAACTATACTCATGATAAGAAATAAAACCGGTTTTTATCGTAAAAACCTTGCACTTTTTGCTATTGGTAAAATTGCATCTTTAGATGCGTGGTGTACCTCCTGCCTAATTCATTAAATGGATTGACGAGGTAAAAGGCCGGGCAATAGATCTCTCTTTCTTGCATCCAAATCTTCGTATGTTTCTGTCTCTTTCATACTTAGGTATAGGGATACACATGGAAAGAAATTGTAGGTTTCATATTACTTTAATATCGGTACATCTTTGAAAAATGATGATTACCTATAATTTAGACAAGTAGGTTATTAAGAAATTAAAATTCATGAGCTTTTTAAAGTTTTATCAAAGATAAATCAAGAAACTACCTACAAGAATTTTGACCTCTAGCCATATAACTACCTACGCAGAAAAAATATACATATTTTCTTTCGTGAACTAATTAACCCGGTTATTTGGTAAGATTTCGTAATTATAACCCATCCATGTTCACAATCAGAAATTGACAAAAACCCTTTTGCAAAAATGTTTGCCCTTTCAATCAATGATTCGATCCTCTTAAGCGTGTCCTAAGTACATAACTTTATGAGGAACTGTATTACGTTATGGTCCTGCATAAGTACATATATCATATAAGGCAACAGTTGAAAAGCGAGCGTCGACAGCGATTGATATACGGCGAGCAAACGCGCACTGACTCACAACTATCGGTTTGTACGTTTGGGGGTTGGTGCAAATTACAGGCGGACAGCGGGGATACCAAGCGGAAGCGATTCATTTTATTAATAAACTGGACCTACTCTTCCTATCTTCGCCGATCTTGCCTAGTAAAAAGCGATGGATGAGGTCGAGTAACGAGCGTACCCCGGAGATGAATTTTGCTTTGAAGAAATAAGCTTAAATACCTATTATTATTAAGAAAATTAAGAAAATTGAGCGAAAATCACATGCCTAGGTAACAAATGATATACGAGACAGCAAGATAGCGGCGAAATTAGAGTAGGTGCTACTTGTGATACTTGTGATAATGGAAGGTCATTTTAAACCTACGTGCTTTAGCATATGTGTGGTTTTTTCTAATAAAAATCCACTGTTAGTCGTAAGTTAAACATTTTAATTTTTAAACCTTCCATAGAGCTCTTGAAGAAAACATAACATTAGGTGGGCCTGTTTTCTCTGACGAAGCGAAGCAGAAGTATACGCTGATTTCAACAGTTCAGTATGTTAAGTCATATGCGTGTATCGAATGTGTGAAACACCTAAGTCAGAAAAATGTAATAATGATCTATTCAATAAAAATAAATTTTAACCGTTTTATTCTATGCCAAATGCTTATTTTTTTATCAAATTAAATTATCCTAATTCGGGGAAAATTACATGCAGGAATGGAATACCAATATTTTTGAACCGCCATTTTCCATCACTTAGACCACAGCGTGGAACCTCCTCACACGTGGAATTTTTACGTAAGCTACTACCCATGCTACTCCCGTCGAAGGAAATTTATTTCAAAGGCAGGTATTGAAGTGGTATGATGCGGTAACTTAAATATAAGCTGCAGTAGGTACATAAACCAGGCGTTGAGTTTATAAATTAAGGTAACTGTGAGAAAGAATGCTTGCTTGGTTTATCCTGATTTGTTTCTAGATATTTCTTCTTCTTCCCAACTGAAGCACTAGAAAATGGTGAAGGGCGGGCGTTTTGGGTGGCTGTCTTATGTAATTTTGACGTTCGAAAAGTGTCTCTCAGTCTAGTTAGAATAAATTACTTTTGATTTGATTTGGTTTGAAGGTGGTTGGATTTAGGTACTTACCTATGCGTTAAGGTGTAGGTAACAAGAGATAAAAGAAACAGTCTGGGTTTTATGAAAGTGACAAAGCTAGTACGTATTTAAATGCGGCAGATATACTGTCTAACTATAGAGATTGCAGTGAAAAATTCTACAACAAGCTTATCACAGCCAGTTTTATTATGATTACTAATGAAAATTCCACCCCGTTCTTTTGTATTTTTGCTCTAAACATAAAAACAAAGCAACATAGCATGACGCGAGAGAGGGCGAGACTGCAGGGCTGGTCGTCACGCAGTCGTCACGTAGTCGTTACGCTCCGGGCGAGCGTCGCCGCCACCAATCTAAATAATTGACCCGTCCGCTGTCCGTCCGACTATGCAACTCCTTAGTTCAACCAACGAATGAATGGAGACGGCCTTCCATGCATTACGTTCTGATAATAAACATACGCCTACTCATATTGGATTTAAAAGATCACTTTATTTACCAAGTTATATTTGTGATGCTAAAAGTCTTGTTTCATGTTGAAATATTTATCTGCAATGTTGTCAATTGTTAACAACTATGTGGGTTTTTTTTTAAATAAATTCGATGCCAACGACCTCGTTCTTTTTTCGAAAAATTTAATCACGCTAGTACCTACCAACGCTTAAACCTCCCGGCCATTGTTCATAAAGTAAAAGTCCATCTACATTTTCACGATTGTTGGAAAAACTTCGCAAACGGTCGGCTCTACGCCATTCCATTTTCGTATATAACAGTAAAGGGTGGAAGTAAGAAGTAAAAAGAGGAAAAAAGTATATTATTAGTCTCTTACCGAAATGGAATTGGAACATTTCGTAGAAAATTCCAGAAAATATTCACTTCGCTTTACTTAGCTGAGGGCAGCCATCATACTTTCGCTACTTTTACCTACACAATTTAATAGAACTCCTTGCGGGAAAAGTAATATTTTCGCTACACATTTTATTTGGTATCTATATGCGTTTGCTCAATATAAAATGGTAATCAAACTACGGTGGATACGTGTAGACTCTATTCTCGTTTAATAATACAATTTGAAAATCGGTTGATTTTATTCTGTCGAAAAAGTAAAAAAATATATAAATAATAGGGAAATTCCCAAATTTTAATGAAAAGGCGTTAATTACATTACATTTAACAGCGATAGAACTAAACTGAAGTTCAACTAAGACGTAAAAATACTATTATAATATCTATTAAAAACCTTACGGCTTAACTGGCGCTAAAATTTGACGCTTTCCCTAAAGTTCTAACCTTTATCAACATTCAAGTTGGATGTAATCCACTCGAAATGGTTGTTTCAGGGAGAACGTTAAAACTTTATGTCTATTGTACTACAATCTATTGGGTTATTATTTTTCAACGGTCAGCTTCGAATATACCTACAGCCAAAAACTATCATAATTTAAGTTTCCTTTAACAACAGGTGAAAGGTACTAACCAAATTACTTCGAACTCATTTCGTCATAATCGTGCGCACAAAAATCGAATTTATTTTTTATGATCCTCCCAAGCCGTTAATAATCTAACCAATCGTCGCGGACTATTTCGAAAATCGAACTGTCAAACGTCAATGTAATGAAGACTTTATGTATTTTTATGTTTTCTTTGACGATGCCGCCAAGACGAATGAAGTAAAGGTAAAATAATAGTACTGGCGTTGGATGGGGCCAGGCTTCATTGTATAGCCATCTGAAGGGAGAAGTTACGACCGCGACAGGTGTGATGCCGAATTAACTTCTTATATAAAGTCGCTTTTTATACAACACCGACTGCTTAATGAGGCCGAGGGATCACAGTAATGAAACGCGAGGTGTCTCGGACTTTTCTTCTCGACCTCTTTTCCCAGCTTAATTAAGACCTTTTTGGGGATTAAAACTTGATTTCTCGACACACTAACCCGTAGTTATTATAATGACAGACATTAATATGCGTAGTTTTAAAGCTTTCTAACGAGCGACCAACCTGCACGGGACGTAGTTTCGTCATGACACACGGCACAGTACCTGTAACAAACATAAACGATTAAAATACCAAACTGTTTTATATAGAATATAGATGTCTATTTTAAATAATATGGAAAATCAATGTCACTGTAAATTAAGTTGAACGCACAAAACGCACGCACCGAAAACTCGTTCCATTTTTGATCGGGTGACATTTGGACGGGTCCGTTATCTGATGAGTGGTCATTGAACTCCGAATCGGAATTCAAAATGAAAAATGTGAGACAAACGGTCGGGCGAGTGCGAGTGGCGCTGATCGAGTGTGCAGACAAGACGGGAATAACGCGACATGTTTCATTCAATCAAGGCAAAGTGGATGCATTGTGTGTCAGTGACCCGCCCTGAAACATATGTCGGTACCTGCCTACGATCAACATTCATGAGTCATTGCAGTTATGTCGAACATGAACGCCTTTATGGTGAATGTCACTTTACTTTACGCTGCGTGAGGCATTAAACGCCATAACTAGTTATGCCCATCTCGGTGAATTTGAGCATAATAGATATCCCGATAGCATAATCTTAAGGGAAGCGGGTAAAGTAGAGCAACATGTTTGATCGACAGTAATGATGATTTTTATCGACATTTCCATTCGCTATTTTTTTTCCATTTAATTATGTAATAACGACTAAGTAAGTACCTATGCAAGTGTAAAAAATGAGAATGAAAAAATATCTATCCGATAGTCAATCCCAGAGATACATTTTTGGTAATTAAATTATGGAATAGAAACAGTAAGTTTCTAAAATACAAAAGATTAAATCTGTAAAGTTCTGTATGTAATATAAAGATAAGTTTATTTACCATAAACTTAAATAAGTGTAAACTATAACCAAACAAACAGTAATATGGTATAAAATCAAGAATTTCAATCCGGTAGCTTTCATTTTGAAACGTCCAAACAGGATTTTCACAGTTTCGTTAATTAGTTCTAAAGTGTCTTCCCACATTTCTTCCAATCAACGCAACTGAAATACTTTGATTTGATGACAGAAGTAAATGCGATTATCCAATTTAAGAAAGAAATAAGCTTTAGACTGAGTCCGTTGTTGCATACCAAACGTGATAGAATTTGAAAATCTGGAAAAGCTATTTCTGTTTACATAATTGTTAAATATTCTGATGCTGGAGAATATTTTACATTTCAATATTTAGAAGAAGGACAGAGCATTTCGCTAAGTAATAACAGCCGTACGGGTCGATCGATAAGGTTAAGCTTCGCTTGTCACGGTTGGGGTCACATGGCTGACCGTCTTTACCTATGTAATAAGATGCCAAGTGCCTCGGAAAGCACATTAAGTCACACAAAGTCATTTGTTTGCTGTTTGCAAGTCGTTACGGGTCGTCAGAAGCCCGAAAGTCTGAGATACCAGACTTACCCAAAGGGGATCGGATTGCCCAGTGACTGGATTGTGGTGGTCAGATAGGCAGTCGCGTTCCTTGTAAAATATTGGTATTCAGCTGCTTCCGGTTAGACTGCAAGCCAACTCTAACTTAGTTATGAAAAGGCTAGGTAGATTATTGCACTTTAATTTTATTTCTTTTCTTTATTATTTAATTAAAAACGGGCTTTAGGTATTTATTGTTATCCCAAAATAAAGCAAATAGAAAAGCACCGAAATTGTGTGCTAAGCATTCCTAAAAATGAAGCACAGTTCAAACACCAACATAAATTAGTGCATAAGCTTTACCGACTAATAGGTGTACGATTTCAGAGAAAAGCTCACATTTCATAATGACTTACCTAAGTGCTTAATGCTGTGCATATTTTACTGCAGTTTATGCTCAGCCGCAAGGAAACACGCAACGCAACTCTGTTTCATAAACCTGCCACCAAAGTAAGTAAGCAAATTTTTACTTAATTAATAAATTCATCATCATCATCATTTCAGCCGAAAGACGTCCACTGCTGGACATAGGCCTCCCCCAAGCTCCGCCACTTCGACCGGTTCTGTGCTTCCCGCATCCAGCGGACTCCTGCGGCCCTCACAAGGTCATCGATCCACCTTGTGGGAGGCCTTCCAACTTTACGTCTTCCGGTACGCGGTCGCCACTCCAGAACCTTTCGGCCCCATAGGCCATCTGTTCTGCGTGCAATGTGCCCTGCCCACTGCCACTTAAGTTTGGCAATTCTTCAGGCTATGTCGGTTACCTTGGTTCTCCTACGGATCTCTTCATCCCTGATTCGATCACGTAGGGAAACTCCAAGCATAGCCCTCTCCATTGCCCTTTGGGTGACTTTAAGCCTTCTTATGAGGCCCATTGTGAGCGACCACGTTTCGGTTCCATATGTCATCATTGGCAACACGGTCAAAGAGTTTCGTCTTGAGACACTGCGGTATGTAGGACGAGAAGATATTGCGTAGCTCCCCGAACGCTGCCCATCCGAGTCGGATTCGATGACTGACCTCTTTCTCGAAGTTGGACCTACCTAACTGGACAGTTTGTCCTAGGTAAACGTACTCGTCCACAACTTCGAGTGCAGCGTCTCCGACCGTTATGAGAGTGGGTTTTGGCTTACATGGGCATTGGACATGACCTTTGTCTTGTCCATGTTCATTTTAAGACCCACTATTTCCGAAGCTCTACTGAGGTTATCGAGCATTGCACTGAGGTCCTCCATGTTCTCAGCCATGACAACTATATCATCGGCAAACCGAAGGTGAGTGATGTACTCGCCATTGATGTTGATGACAGCCCCTTTCCAGTCCAGAACCTTGAAGACATCCTCCAGTGCAGCGGTGAAAAGTTTTGGAGAGATAACGTCTCCCTGTCTAACACCTCGCTGCAGAAGGATAGGTTTCGAGGTCCGGTCCAGGGGTCGGACTGACATAGTGGCGGTTTTGTACAGATACTTCAACACTTCGATATACTGATAGTCGATCTGGCACCGTTGGAGGACTGCAGTACAGCCCATGTCTCAATCGAATCGAAGGCTTTTTCGTAGTCCACAAACGCTAAGCAGAGAGGCAGGTTATACTCTTCGGTCTTCTGTATAACCTGCCGCAGATTGTGATGACTCTGGAAAACAGCTTGTAGACATGGCTCAGAAGTGAGATGGGCCTATAATTCTTAAGAAGGGCATTATCACCCTTCTTGAAGAAAAGTACCACCACACCTTTGTTCCATGCCTGTGGCGGTTTGCCCTCGAGAATGATGGAATCAAACAGTTTCTGGAGGGCCTTAAGAACGAGTTTCCCGCCGGCCTTTAGAAGTTCGGCCGTGATTCCGTCATCACCCGGCACCTTGTTGTTTTTGAGCTGCTTCAGAGCCATCCTAATCTCGTACAGGCTGACGTCCGGGATGTTTTCAGTATAGTGTCGGGTCAATCTAGCTCTTGGGTTATTTGCCAGATTCGTAACGGAGTTTCTTGTTGACGTGTATAACTGACCATAGAACCTCTCAATCTCTCTCAACAGCTCAGTCTTGGTGGATACGAGCCTGCCTTCATCGGTCTTCAGTTTCGTAAGCTGGCTCTGCCCAATAGACAGGTCCCTAGCAAAGACCTTGGAGCCTTTGTTCCGCTCTATCGCGTCTTCAATACGTTCTGTATTAATGCGGCGGAAGTCGCTTTTCAAAGACTTAGAGACCTATTAAGCTGCCGGTACTCGAGCGCATCGTCTGAAGACTGCAGGATCATCTCGCGCCTCTACTTCATGAGCTGCAAAGTAAGATCAGAGAGCCTCTTATTTTTATTGATACGACGGGTCTTGAAAAACTTAGACCCGACCGTATGGACAGTTTCCACGAACCCATCGTTAAAATCGTCCACTGAGCAGCCTAGGCACTCGAAACGATTCTGGAGTTCGACCTGAAAGCTCTCGGGGTTTTGGATTTGGATCGGTGCTGGACGGAGCTTTTACTTCATCAGCCGAGATCTTTCCAGCTTGATATTGAGATTTAATGTGCCTCTTACCAAACGGTGATCACTACCAGTTTTCACTGCGTTGATCACAGAGACATCATTGAATACTTGCTTCTTCGTCGACATAATGATGCAATCTCATTTTTGATTGCACCGTCCATGAATAAATTAACTTACAGAAATCCCGAGAAAAGTGTGTACTTCGGTAATCATTGTTTGAAGATAAACAAATATCGATCGTCAGATCTTGTAGAGACCATGGACGAACTAGCCTATTTTGCATACCATTATAATAAATAAACAAATAACCTAATTGTTAATAAAACACTACAAAATGAAAAATAACTTTAATTTCGAAAGTCGGCCGGGCTTTGGTATTTAATGACATAGTTCTGAGGATAAGAAATATAAACAAAATACAACCGAATTGAGAACCACCTCATTTTTTTGAAGTTGGTTAAAAATTATAGATTTAAATTTTTTGAGTAACAAATGATGATCTGCAACCCAAGTAGGAAACCCTATGGCGCAACGTTCGTGTTAATTCTGATGCACGAAGATTACCAAAGCGCTTACCTTTTCTGGTTTAACTGCAACCAATAGGTACCTTACTATCCTAACTAGGGTTAGTTATTGATTGCACTGACGGCCACATAAAAACTAATTGAACTGCAGGAGAATGTCATCGGGCGATAAAATTACAATTCATGAAGGCGCCAGATGTAGGCACACAAGTTTATTACTGAAGCGCAAATTGAAAATGGAGGCGGCGGACAATTGCCTCCAAGTTATTGTTAAGCTATTAAAAATTGATGGGAAAATTGAGGGGTAAACAAAGGCACCGTACACTCCTCTTACCTAGGTGGGGGGTGGTAACATAAAAAGAGAATGACACTGGTTTTAAAGACTGGTGAAAAGAGGGAACGTAAAATATATTTTTTCCCCTACTCAATTGAATGAAATTATTACCTTTGAAACAGAAATAATAATAAGGTAAGGTGGAGTAAAGAAACGTACCTAAAGTATGAATTTAAAGAGACTTATTAGACACCTTTTAGAAGCTTAACAACTCAACAATATACTTAGTGGTCACAGTCTAATGCTGGATTAAAAATAATCCTTCAAATTATAAAAACCACAGGCACGTGGCAAATTCACATAACTCGTAGAGACATTTTGGCATTCAGCCCGTTACCTACTAACCAAAAATAAATTGACGAGATCAGATTGTCAATCGAGTTGTCAGAAAAACATGCAATGGCTTGACTATCAGTCTAGCGTGTTACTACACTGTATCACATAAATCTCGGAATCAGGTTGTTCTCTGTTTGTAACGATTGTATTAGTTACTATTTTATCTGTTATGTGATATTAGAATTCATTTCAACACATCATGTGATAAAATAATATAGATTTTGCTTTAAATGCCTCAAATCTCTGTGTCAAAATCGAGCATAGTTAAGAAGTAGGAAGTTTATATAAGCCTACAGTAAAACGTTAATATATAGTATCATGTTTATTCCAAAACTTCATCACAATATAGTAGACAATTTTATCGGTGTTTACCGTGTAACGATATTACAACTGTGAGACAACTTCAAAGAGCAGAGTTTCTGCGGTAGGAATAAACGAAATAACCTTTAATATTTCACAAGCACAGTTTCATACATCCAAGATGAAAGTAATGAAAACATGTCGCGGACAACGAATTTACGCCAGAATTCTTTCTTAGAACAAGCTCGTCTGTTGTTCCTGCAAGAATAATAAAAGTGATATTTGACCCAACCCAGCTACAACAGGGAAAATGTTTCGTTTTCATTTAGTTATGTAATTTTCTCTGAACAATTCATTACCATTTATTCTTTTCATTAGTTATGGTATTGAAGGTACCTGTGTATATAATATTTATTGAACACTATCAATATACCTATTAACAAACAAAAAGTATCAATCTTAAGATTTTTTTAATGGAAACAAAATACAAACATTTATAATATACAATCAAAGTTTGTAAAATTAATATATTCGTTTTCAGAAAAGATACCTACATAGGCCATGTTAAATAATGTAGGAAACAATTATTAGGTGCGATGCTGATCTGTAGGTACTGTCACGATAATAATAAAGAAAGTAAAAGAATAACAACAGAGTAAAGAAGATCAATAGACAACGAGATAAGTTAAAGTGATCAGAATAATTAAGTATGCTAATTTTGAAACCGACCCATACTGTGAAAGTCTACTTTCAAATTCTGATCAAGCAATCAAATCAATTTTGTCACTCGAATGTGAGAATCGGAATTCGACGCGCATGTTCCATTTTTATTCGTGGCCGAAAGCGTCTGAGTATTTATAAATAATTCTTTTTTATCCGTATTACGCGGTCCCGCCTCTACAAAGTATAGTATCGATTGGGCGAGCGCTGGCAAGCGGCATCGAACCGCCCGAAGCATCTCACCGTTCTATTCTCGTATCTTTTGGATCCGAAGGAATTATTATCATCCACGATTATCGGACCGGTCGACAGTCATATTTTGTTCGATGTTACGACTCGCGTGATCAGTGTACGAGTTATCGATACGTAATTAAAGCTGCCGCGCGGTTCTCCATCGATATTCACGATTGCCGCTGTATAATGAAGCGATTTACAGACGTCTCAGATACCGAGTCGAATCGGAAAAAATACATTAATGTACTTGTTTTGTCGAGTAATACCTACGTGTATCACGACAACATTGTAGATTAGACTGAGTGAGCTCGTTTAGGAAACATATTTTAAAGGAGCCGATAAAGTAAATTGGGTTTGCTCGGTGAAATGTTTTTAAAATTCCCCGCAAAACTAAGAACAATATACGTGAACGTGTGGGGTTCTGTATACTGTTTCGATAAATACTTTGTTTAATTTACGTGAATGTTATGACTGTTACCGAATGTTCCCTCTACCTATACACGTGTAATCTTAGCGTGGATACGACGTCGTAGAACACAAATGAACTCACTTTATGTACCAAATGTTACTTGTAAATTATGATATCGTATATAACTGGTTGTTTGAAAAGTGATAGACACATGCAAAGCTTTCATTTGAAAGATCTGTTTATTGTTTCTTATACCTTTTTCTGTTTATTTATAAGCATTATTTAGTAGTCAGCGTTCAGTATATCACAGTAATTTATGTATATTTTTCTCCTGCTCCCTATGCCTGTCTTGTAATGCCATGTCAATATTACTCTCTCGTTTACTACATACTGTATGAAGTGGATATAAATATCGGGTCGGTACACTGATTTGAATAAATTTGTAATATAAATAAACTGCTTGATGGGTGTCCCGCCAACTGCAAAGAATAATCTGAATTATTTGACACTTTACAATAAAACCGATATATAAGCAAATTTTGTATATAAAATGATATTTATGTCCATTTTCGTGAAGCAGAGTTCATCCTACGAGTCTCACCGGAGTAAAACCGTTTTAAAATTGTAAATAGATATTGAATACAAAATACATTTTGAAGTTGATTCTGATGAAATTTTTATAATTACATTATAAAAGCTCACTAACTAAATAAGAAATGTAAATAACTGATTGAATTAGTCTGAGTTTAGTATTATGATTCTAAATTTTGACAGACCCATCCAGAACGCTTCCCTATCTACTTATTTAGGAAAGATAGTTTTAAGAAAAAATCTACATTATTTTAATAAAATAAGTGATAAACATAATTTTAATACTACAAACAAAGACAAATTAGATCAACCATTTTTCAGATTAGCTAAAGTACATACATACTTTATGGGGTACTGTGTTAAATGTTATAACAAAATACCTTGTGATATATTGCAATTAAATGAAAGGAAATTTAAAATCATATGAAAAGTACACTTTGTAAACAAGCATATTAAAAATCAGAGGATTATATCCAAGATAAGAATGCTTGGAAACATGCTGGTCCTGCTCCATAGGACAATCTAGGGTCTAGACAAAATCAAACTGGTTGCTAATTGAATTATGTAATTAACTACATTTATGACATTGATTTACACTCAGTGATTACTTTAACTCACACACTGACCGATTACCTACTTGTTAATATTCTAGGAAAATTGTATAGGTACTTACTTTTACAATGTTTGTAAATATTTGAGCACCATGTATCTATTATAAAATTTATTTATCCGTAATTGCTTCAATTTCATTCTTTTTACCTATTTTGGTATGGTAATTTTATTCTGAATGCATCGTTTTCACACATAATTATACAATTAATGTATGTTGAATATTGTAGTTAAAACATTTTAAAAGAGTAACGGTGGAGTTTCTTGCCCATTCTTCTCCATACGAGTTTCGTACATTTTGGAAGGGAATCAATTCTATTTTAATGTAAATTTTGACGTTCAAAAGTGCCTTTTAAGTGCCTATTTAAAATAAATGCTTTGACTTTGACTTAACAAAAAAAAAACGAAATGTAAGAGCTAAATTAAATGTCTAACATCGCATGTTATAAAAAGTCACAGTTTATGAGTAGTCTGTATTTATATAATTATTAAATGCATAGCAACAAAAATAAACCTATGTTTTAATTCCCGAGATTGGACTGTCTTTGCTAAAAATTTGCGTCATAAGCTGAAAATAGCTAAAAATAAATGAAAACTCTTATTTATCTGAAACAAATGGTAATTATAAAACAACACTGAACCAGAGTCATAGAAAGCCCGGATTCGCTATTCAATATTTTATCTACGATCGGTATAAAAGTAAAAATCGTGATTGGATTCGCAAAATTTTGACTAACGGATACTCTCGGCGCACTAAAAACTTTTTTATGTTTAAATCAGTTTGTTTGGGATTTGTCTAATCAGTTTGAAAGACTCCGCAAAAGTACGTAGGTACTACATACATACTTTTATATTTATGTACGTGGAAAACTGCACGCTTGTTATACCTATACCTCGTAGTTTTTCCAATCATACCGACATAAAATACGAAATTGTTCCCCGTATACGTGTATCAAGTATTACTACCGTACTACGTTCTCATATCTTTGTTTCAAGACATTAGGTACTAGGCTCGGAACCAATAGCGGAAGCAGATAGATACTGACGGCTTGCAATAACAATAATGCGGGAACGAAGCTGGGCGACCTGCCAGGGTTCTATCGATCCATACCACAGCACCGCACCAGAAGAACAAGACCTCCCAGAATATATTCCGAACCCCCTTCTTGAAAGGTTCACTCATGATAGAGGGGAGCACAGAAGGTCAATGTAATCTGGCCTCGCAGATACACAAGTAGGTCAGAGGGAAAATTTACAAACACTACTCCCCGCGAGTGTGGATTTTTTTTGCGAAATAAACTGAGAAAATTCTTTCCGGGTCAATGCAAATGGGGATGTTTACTTGATCGAGCAAGATACGATGATATTGAGGTGTATTTTAGTGGAGGGGGGAATAGTGAGCGGGGTGAATGTTGGTTTTGTATAGTAAAATAGTAGGGGGGCAAAAATACGACCCGGTTGGAATATTTTTGCAGGAATAATTTGAATAATTAGATAGAATGTTAAAAATGACTAATATGCAGGTTCATATCTATTCCTAAAAACAAACTTTATAGAATTCGAATAACTACATAGTTGTAAATAGTTTTAGCTTTCAAAACTTCCATAATAACGAATGTGAAGACAAGATTTTTATGTTTCATTAAAAAAATATTCTACTACTGTTTGCGATAAACTTTATAAAACACACTGCTTAACATTATACTACTGAAGATATCATCGCCTCGTATTTGTGATAAACGGTCGTAATTTAAACATACGATTCACAATCTCAACACCTCGCAAAAGCTTGTAATTACATTTGGCTTATTAGTCGTATTCAAATTTTTCCCATCAAAAGCGCACCTCTTAACGTTATCTAAACACGAGATCTCTTTGTTGAACTGACAGCCATATTACATAAAGAAATATTAGGCCCACTTGTAACCAAATTAGATATTTTTTTACCAACGTCAATAAATCGTTGGGGCTCAAGTACGAACCGACTTATTTTCGAGTTACGTCAAGTTTGTTCTCGAGATAAGTACTACCTATCCAATCCTACATACCATCCAGTTTTGAAGGACCTATAAAAGGGGGCCGCATTTCCTCATTACAGCTTTATTTTGTTATCTAGAGCGGAGGCGGGGGATATCAAGATATATTGGGCGAATATAAAGGTACTAGAGAAAGGGACCCGTGGGTCGACAATCAAGCGAACTCCAGATAAAATATTTAAAGGTCGCCTTAAATGCTAGCCTTTCTAAACCACTCGAAGCTGGAACCATTTAAATTCTTCGTTTGGGAATGGATTCTATTTAAATTATGCCATTAGTGACACTTCATTTTGACGTCGAGTTGAAATGATTTTGAGTATATTTTCTTTGAAATATGAAGTCAAGGTGTGTTACATAACGCCCTAAATTTTTTATTTCAGAACATTTTTTTATTTTTATGTAACTCTTGTTCAGTCCATATTGTGGCTTTATTATGGTAATCATTAGGCTAATTGGTAGGAATTCGTTTTAGGAAAACTTTTTATACAACAAAAATGTTAATGAAAAAGCAATAATTTACAAAAATTAACACGTCTCGTTTGATCACAGCGTGAGTTCAACATCTTGATTAGTTATGGAAAGAGGCTCAATTATGTCCGTAGATATTTAAATTTAACTACCTACACTTTTTCTGCCTACAGATATTTTAAAATTTACTACGTTAATCATTAAAAGCATAGTGAAGAGACGATTTAATTTTAAGTGCTGGGTATAGTAGCTCTATTAGCGAAACCTGTAGGTAGGTATATCAACGAAAAACAGAGTTCAAAAAACAATCTTGAACAGAAATGTTTTATTTTATTTGGGAAAACAAACAATCGTACATTGTATATTATATCAGATAAACAGTATGCTATAAGTAAATGTACCATCTACTACGTTTCCATATGTTACTAGCTTGTATAAAACACAGTTTTTCATGTTCTTCATGAAACCCGGCCTTAAACACACGCCCCATTACAATCAATTTATGATACACAGTTTAGCAAAATTACTACAAAATAGGCCTTTTAAAAACGAACTCTGGTTACTTATCTAGGCTTAATCTACACATTAGTAGGTAAAGACTACTTCAAGGAGTCGTTTTGAAACGGGCGCGTTTACTGACTGAAGGACTGACTCAATACCAGCAAGAAGCCAGGCTAGATACGATATTATAAGACGTACGTCGATCGTATCTGACAATATAATCTACCTAGATATGTGTGGTATAAGTGCAAGGTACCAGGTGTGGCGTATCCACTTTATATACCTCGGTGTAATGGAAGTGAACCATGCTGGTTAATAGGACTGTATAAGAAATGCAAGGGGAATAGGAAATGGATAAATAGGTATGTGGTTTTTGCCGTATCTGTCTCCGGGAAATAACCATGATTGTTTGTTAGAAATGGTTGTTTACAAATTATCTAGTAAGACAGGATTTTTTTATATTGAATGAATAGGTACACACGGTTACACATCGAGCTATACATTTCCAGTATAAGCTGATCATCTCGCATTGTATAGGATTTCCGTATAATGCAAGATGAGCGTAAACTGAAAATGTACAGCTTGATGTTTAACCATAGAGAAAATACCATTAAAATACCATTAATTAATAATAACTATAAAGAAATATCATAGATTATACGCAAATGAACAAAGATAAGCGAATACGGCGAATTAAGCACAAATTCACTGGTTAAACTGTTAGTATCTGAGCAACGGCTTACGACAATGCAAAATAAATATTGCAGGAATACCAACTGAAGAAATACGAAACAAGAGCACACTTTTAATACAAAAATGCCTACATACCTTTAAGGTGCACATAATGCATGTTACACACGAAAATATCATGGTTTCTTTAATAAAACTCGTTTTCAGAGTTTCCGCGTAAAAAGTACTGATTTCGTGTCATTTGAACTCTTTGCTATCACAGTTTTGACAACTCGACACGCAATAATGAAAACTTCGAAGGAGCAAATTGTTCCAAATTCCTCACATTTATACCACCTTCATGCTTTATCAAATACCTACATATTAGTATGTAAATTGTTTAAACAGTACTTAGTATGTTAATCACATAAGCAACTGATCGATAAAAAAAAATTGCAAGCGGGTCATGCCAATGAAAAATACGTAGCTTCTTATGTAGGCTATGAAAATCGCTTAACATAATATCCAGGCTAGATAAAAATCGCAAAAACACATGCGTGCATTATCAAAATAAATAATTCAAACTACAATAAACAAGTGAATCGACCAATTGCCAAGTCCATTCCCTTTTCCTACGTTTCCTTCAAAGCCTAGCCGAAACCAAAATACTGGTTGTAGTTAAATAAATCAACTGTCAGGGGATTCTATTCTCTATTCTCATGATTCAAAGGTTATAGTTAGCTTGGTTATTGTTTTTCGTATGGGTTATTTCCGTTGCGTAGGCAAGTCTTGCGTCGGCAGTGACAGTCCGACGGCACGCAATATTGCGTGCTCCAAAGCCCGCCCAAATTGCTTGTGTTTCTACCTGTGGTTTCAGCTGTATAGTAACTTGACAACGTTTATACTTTGTTACATTGTACGTAAATAGGCTTAATTAAATACGTATTGCTGATAATTTGTAAGGCGATGTGGGAAATGTATGTCGTTTTTGTTATCTATGTGTATTAGGGGAGAATAAAGTATAATTAGTTGCCTAGGCTGTTCTAAGAAAATATTTTTTTAATATTTATGAACACATTATAGGTACCTAGGTACTTAAGGTGGTAGCTCTTGGGTAGCTAATTGAATTGAAATTAAATTCAACTGAGCCCGCTGAATTAAATTTTTCTTACATTTTTTGCAGTGCAAGGTTGTATTTAACTTGTCGGTAACTTCATTTAATTCGATTACATAAAAATGTTATTTAATCGAAATAAATTAAGTTAGAAGGCTGTATTAATGACTTAAATTATTGTTATTATATTAAGCCTTATTTGTTACGGCCGCGAACAACAACATAAAACTTAGCACTGACTTGTAAATTGCAAAAAATTAAACAAAATTAGAATTTCACGGGCTACGCTCTTCAACTTAACAGCATTTCTTATGAATTATTTAGGTAGGTGGTTAATTACCTACACTGAAAGAATGTTTTTCACCTATCTACAACTTTGAATTTGTTGACTTACGTAATAAAGCAGTAATTATACATCTAATAGCGTATAACAGCCATGCTTATTATAAGTTGGGAGATTACATCGCTGATAAAAATGCTTGGCTAAACGCTGCTTGTCCAGCTCCACAAGGTAGGTTAAACCAAATTGATTAGCATTTGAAAACGTTGGGGCTGCTGAAGACTGTAAAAGACTAGATTAGATAGATCTTTGCATTGTATAAATTCAAACTTTTAGTATTGTATAATTGCATAGCATATGTGTGAGCACTATGTTCCGACTATAAAGCTACCATTTACAGGGTACGTCTTTCATTGACCTGAATGTGCCTTGGCAGCTAGGAGTATGTCATGCTCACTCAAATGTCTCGCTGGTGGTGGCGTGTGTGTTGGATCATTAAGTTCCCTTCAAAATGGTTGAGCTGAATGGTGCTGATCCACACGTCATGTTCGTGAACGGGCGCCGCCAGTAGGGACTGGTCATCTCCTAGCTCCCACGGCTTATTTTAATTTCTGAATTGTTATTTTATTTTTGTTTTAATTACGGACGCTTTAATGTGCATGTCTTTTTACATCGTTCTCACATTGATAATTTCAACATAATGATGTAACCAACTTTTTTAACATTACCATGATTTTAAAAGAGTGTCCATGGAGTTTCTTGCCCGTTCTTCTCCATAGGTACCTACGCTTTGGAATGGGCAATTAGCTTCATCTTTCTAACTCACCGACCTTGACAATTCAAAAGTGCCTGTAATTGGTTTATTTGAAATAAATGCTTTGAGTTTGAGTTTGAGTTTGAATAATTTTATAATAATAATGAAATGAATTGCTTGCATTTGTACGTAGCCCTTTTCTTCATTTTGTTGTGCCCGACAGGGTCTATATTGATCTCACTATTTATACCATCTATGTAAAACATATGGAATGCAATAAATAATTGAATTGAAGATCTACGAATATCGATATTGCCACATATTCAAACCACCGAATCACTGAAAAGAAAACATAATTAAGCCTACCAATCCATCGTTTCATTGAATTCTATACAAGGCGTCCTATCATTGCAGGCGCCCCACCTAAACTAAATAATAAATGCAGATAGGTACACGACCATCAAATTGTTAGCCAAAATAACGCCTGACACACAACATAGCTACCTGAATGTTAATTGGAAACCGATGATTGCAGCTGTACCGAGTGAATACAAATAATTATATTAATTGGTTTGTATCCTGTCACGATTTTGTTGAAAGGTCTTTGTATATTATGTACTAGCTTTTGCCAGCGGCTTTGCCCGCGTGCAGTTCACAAATTATTCCGCAGAAACATGCTATAGGGATAAAATGGATCAAACTATCTGTGTGCCAAATTTCATCCAAATCTGCCCAGCCATTTTTGCGTGATTGAGTAAGAAACATACAAACATCTAAGCTTTCACATTTATCAGTAGAGATCGGATATTCGGATGCATATTCACCTAAAGTTGAGAGGTTGGCTAAAATAGAATTCGCTTCTGTACCAATTTTTTTTTTATTTTATGTAAAAAAAATGTTTTTACTAACACACCACCCCTACTCTTACAGACTTACACCCTAGGTACATAGGTATAGGTACCAAAATTCCATCGGGGTTAATTTTTAATAAATATGCGTCTGAATAGTTATGCAATCCTAATCATTTAGAAGTCGCTTCCATACTATACAACTGACTAGTTATGTATTCCTGGTGTTGCTGGCATCCCAGGATTTTTGGACAAAAAAATATTTTAAGAAGCCGCTTCCATATTTTCGTAACTAAAAATTAAGTTTAGGTAAATATGCACCCGATTATCCGATCCCTATTTATCATATTAGTAGGATCTATAGCCTATATGGCGTAGGCTTCTATTAGAGTGCCTATAATATGTACAATAATTTAAAGAGCCCGGCTTAAAAGACTTAATATAAAAACTGTCACAAAATACTTATTTGAATTACCTCCAAGTTTTCAAAACTAGCAAATTATTAAGAGAGATTGTTACTTTTTTATTCAGTTAGTATCTAATGGCAGCTAGGGTATTCATTGTACACTTAAGTATTAAAGTTAGGTAAGTTCTTCAAAAAAGGTGTCCAAAGTGAGGCTTGCTTGTAGCAATTAATAAATAGTTATATACTTCAGCAATGCTTTTCAGTATGTTAAAGTTAAAATGTGCTCATAATCCCAGGAATAACATGACACTGGTAAATAATAAAAAAAAACTGATAATTTAAAATAAATAAAAACACATTGTACTACGATTTCTGCTTTTTATAGTTTAGGTTTTTAATATTAATATCCAGCATCATGCTTAGGTATTTTTAATAATTTAAAGTGCAATTTAGAGTATTTAATTATGTGCCTATATGTGCTCATAACTTTATTGTAGCGAGTCTCAATTATTATTTGCATAATCTGCTTACCTATCATAAATTCGAAAAATATTTGACCGAATTTCATTTCACCTGAAACTTTTCAACTATTATCGTTTCGTTTTTTTTTTACTTCATCGAAGTCACGTCTGCCACTGTATCAGTTGATCAATTCGACTTTTTTCGTTACTCCGGCGTTTCATTTGGTCGAAAAACATTTTACCAAAGTTACACTTAGCCAAAATAACATTTTGCCGAAGTATTATGTTTCCGAACATTCATTATACCACTGTTTTAATTACCATATTTTCATTTCAACCTCTATTCATCTCTATTCTCTATTTATTTTATCTCATATTTTTGTTTTATTTTTGTTTGCATACAAACAAGGACTCTGGCTTCAAGCATGCAGCATGCAAGCATGCATTTAGCATGCAAGCAAACATGCAGCGTGCAAACAAGACTGCGTGAAGTCGGTTTTGCAGCAATTCGTTTCTCAAAAAAAATTGTAGCACAACATATTGCCTTTTTATGACACTATTTTAATTTATTATTCAAAATGCTACCAAGTAACCGGCTATATATTTGTGACCGAATAATATTCCGTAAAATATTGTTTTGGTGTGATGAAAATACGGCTAACAAATCATTTGGCAAATGAAAAAAAATCAAAAGAGCCTTCGGCCAATAGCAAAAAGTTATTTTGTAAAATGGCGAAATATATTTCGGTAAAATAATACCACTTCGATTATCTAAAAATCTGTCGAATAATGCATAGATACAGCAAACAAGACGTTGGTAAATAGTTTTCGGTAATATGAAATTCGAACAAAAAAAAATCGGATAAGTTATCGGTTCCCCCATAATCTGTGGTTTCCTTATTGAATTATAATAATGATCTATAGTGAGCCTTACTTTGTTACAAAATTGTTTTATAATTGAACCTTTACTTACCTAGTCTTATAATCAGAAAAAAAAAAAAACAGAAAAATACAATGAAATCCATAGTATAAATACTAGGAACAAACACAAATTTGTTGTAGCATCAACAAGGCTCAAGAAAATAAATAGGTGGGTCATTCAGATATTGATGAATGTAGGTATACGATTTTATAATAAACTTCGAAGCCATGTTCGAGATCTAAGTCTCAATAAGTTTAAATCATTCATAAAACGTGAGTTGTGCCTGAAAGCCTTTTATACCGTTATAGATTATATTGAGGACAAAAAAGCTTGGGATTGACCTGCTCTAATTTTTGCATAGGTGCTAAATGCTGTTTTTTTTTTCAAACTTATACTCTCTGACATTTGATAATTATTATTTACACTTTGACATGTATATTTACTTTGAGAGGTAATATTATTATTGTTTTAATTATTGTGAATGTGAGTACTATGTGGGTTATATTTTGTTATTTTTTGTTTTGTGTTTTAGCTCTTTCTCAGTCATTTTTAATTTTAATCTGGCAGTTTGAGTACTTTATGCGGCATACCCAAATGTCCTTTCTTTAGTATTGTTCGTCAAATCGTTGAGCTTCTCAAGTTCTGAGTTAAGCTGCATGATTACTGATAAATGCGTGCACTGAATGGACAAATCCACTCAATCTGTATGGTTTTTACCTCAAAAACCATTTCAGACACCAATCCACGAGGTCTTCACATGATCTGACCAAGATTATGTCTGGACTTAAAAGAGACTGGGACCTCTGAGTTTGTTTTGGCCTTTCTTCTCAGAGTAGTCAGATAGGAAACGCCGACCTCATCTAGTTTAAAAAAATATGATTGACGTGTAAAAGTGTCTGTACAAACCTACTTACAGAAATAAAACCATTTATCATTTATCATTTAATCAATGAATAATAATACCTCGTTCAGTGTGGTTATGAAAAAATTATAAATGCGATTGTTTACGAGTACAATAATAAATTATAATCAATATTCTGTGGCCACATTATCATATTAATAATTTATTTGTTTATGTGCTTATATGTGCCTCGGAAAGCACGTTAAACCGTTGGTCCCGGCTGTCATTTGTGGATCTTTGACAGTCGTTACGGGTCGTCAGAAACCCGAAACTCTGACAATCAGTCTTAACAAGGGGTATCGTATTACCCAGTAACTGGGTTGTGGAGGTCAGATAGGCAGTCACTCCATGTAAAATACTGGTATTTAGCTGCATCCGGTTAGACTGGAAGCCGACCCCAACATAGTTGGGAAAAGGTTAGGCAGATGATGATGTCACTACCTTTACAATTTATTATAGACCTAATTATTATTATCATTGTTAAGCAAACATTAGGTAATAGGTACCACGGTTTCTAGTAGTGTTTTAACCTATTATTTACTTAAGTAGGTGCCATATTATAACAAATTATAAATAAAAAGAAATTGAGTTATATATACAGTAGGTTAAAACTTAATAGTTTGACTTTTGGTATTAAAAACAAAAATAATGTTTAAATTAGAATGAAAAAAATATGCATTTTAAACTTATATTAACTAATTGTGCGGAAATATATCTGTAGGCTAAGGCTCAATGTTTTCATAACTAGGTAGGTATATTACCAACAATTAAATCTTAATTTATACTAGTTGCTAACACGTGTAAATAAAAAATCTCTGTCAATAATTAAGTCATACAATTCAATTCCAACCTCATAATCTAGACAATTAATGGGTTCATAACATGTCTTACTTTATAATTAATTAAACGCTATTCTCATCGTTAAAACCACTTTTTCCTTGATACTTCGTTAGCACCTCACTGCACACACACACAATAGACACTTATAAACATTTTTTTATTCATACACACACACACCCACTTTTATTACGAATTCTCGGATTGGTGATTAATTTTAACAAACATACGCGCTCTGCAAGACAAATATTCGTACTGAGTCGCATTCTCGAGTAATGTCGTTCGGTTATTTTTGAAATAAGAGCATTAGTAAAAACCAATGTCACACGACTATTGTATATTTATATTACCCTATAAATGGATCTTCCCTTAAAGTATTGTGCCGTTACCCTTTGAACATAAAAAGGTAACGTTTTTACAATGAGTTTTTACTCTACTTTTTACGGGTTACCGCAGTTACGAAACAAAGTGGTGGTCATTATTAGGATAAAGATTATAAAAAATTAACGTATTCATAGCTGTTTTGAGTAAAAAATTGTAACGGGCTTAGGGCCTGAGTGCTAAGAAATTGTGCGTGAGGTACATTTTTTCTTGGTGCTCTTTCAGTTAGGTATTTTGGTTTATTGGTCAGTTAACAGGCAAATGTTTGAATTAGTAAGGTATTAAATATCTTAAGCCAGATATTAAACAAAAAGTTAGTATTGTTAGACATCAAATTTGCTATAAAAACATAGTTGAGCAGTCCAATGTCATGAAACCATTGGTATGGTACTATTCACAGATAGGCCTACGGTTTCCCTAACAAAAATATAGATTTAACCCGCAAATAAAGAAGATGAAACATCTGTAACATCTACACCAACAAAATTTAAGAAAGTAGGAATATTAGAGGAATTATTTTAGAAAACTAGGTATGTAAGTATTCGTTCATATTTTTCTTTAAACTGTTACTAAGAATTAATTTAAATACATACTTTCAGAAGTACGTACCTAAAACATTCCGTAGGTATTCAGTTTTTGGGACTTATCCATACTTATATAACATACATAGTTGGTCTATATAACAATCCTAAGATTTTTGTTCCTTTAGAAACTATTTTATGGCACCGTTTCCTAATCTGTTTCTATAGTTAGTCAGGTGCTAAATATTGCAAAAGTTATGTAAGTAAAACCAATTAATATTTAATGAATTTACAATTCTATTCATTCTTCTTGTTGAGCCTAATTTACATGACCTCAACCCAGCACGTGTATCTCTATCAATCTCTTATCTCATCAAATCTTTTTATCAATCCCTCACTATCACCCGTCATCTATGTGCACATTTAAACGATTTAATCTTTAACACCATCCATCTTATCATTTAGTTTGATCTACCCTTTTTGGTCCTTGAGATGTTTTTCAAACTTCAGTAGATAAATCATGTGTGTTTCTATAATAATGTAATTTTAATTTATTGTAATTGTAACATCACTTCTTTTATTACTTATTTTATTTCAGAATAACTATAAATTTTGAAGAATAATAGCTCACTAAATCCAGTAATAGTATGCAAAATATGATGAGGCTTCTAATACTATTTCTAATATACCAGCCTGAAATAATGATCTCATAGATAGGCAGTTCTAATTATTTCTTTGCATTCTCCTTCAAAAACAATGGGCAATTATGACTAATGAGAGCTACAATCCTTTTGTGTTAATATACAGTCTATTGTTTAGGTATTTTTAATGCCGTTTGTCCTGTTTTGCATCTCTTATTGATTATTTTTTACTTCCGTATCCACTTATCTGTGCCTAATTGCTTAGTTAAATAAGCTTGTAGGTACCTACTTTTACTACTAAGAGGACTTCTGCTAAGAAGATTATTGTTTCAATAGCTTTCCAATATAGATAAGATAGTAACCCACCTGTGTCAGAAAAAAATCATCCATATAAATTGTATATACAAAATAAAACCATTTAAATACATTAAAAATAAAACAACCAATTGGTCTTAGTTTTGCTTAACATTATTTAAGAAAATCCGGTAAAAAAGAATTCCTAAAATTTTAGGTAAGTTCCTAATTATAATATAAATAAATAACACTTTCATGTCCTAAGAATTTCCACTAAACAAAAGGTAGGTCCTGTATCTAATTTTTTATTTCAAGCAAAAGAACTAAGAAACAATATTTACCTTTTACGGTAACCCGAGAAAAAGATACATTCAATTACTTACGAACGTTTCAGAACCTTTCATCCATTTCCTATCCCAATCAAAGATATAAGGCATGTTATGTTACCCAGGAAAATATAAAAGTTAATCAGCTTTACATAGGTAGGCTATCGTGATCTTTTACATAAGATATCCCGATTTACCTCGCGGCCCTCCGGTTTTTTCAGCTTTGGTTGTGTGCGTGTTTAAATGGAAACAAGGGAGGGAGACACTGTCTATGTGTGCGTGAGCTTGCTACGGAGTTCTGCCACTCGATAAGAGATGGCGCTGTTAGCTCCAAAATTGAAAGTGGGTGGAAGAATAAGTTTTTAATTCATAAAATGAATTTTTAGGTATCTACATATTAACAATTTGTAAGTTTTATTTGGGATTGATAATTAAAAAGCAAATCTATACTTTTCATTCATTGATAATCAATAAAACACGTAAACAACTGGAAACTCTCTGCAAAGACAGAACTATGTGTAAATTTAATAACATTGGTCATTGTAGCCATTTTCTCATACAAGATAAATATTTTCCTCTAAAAAAACAATAAATCACACAGCTAAATGAACTGAAAATAATTTATGTTCAGGAAAATCATACATAGTGCTGCCACTGATACTGCGGTAAGAGCCGGAACTAACGACCGTTCCCCTTCGATTGCCATCACGTAAACGACGTCGCCTTCCACGGAGCTATAAAACGTAACCTATTAACTTTAAAGGCCTTTTTGCGATAACAAGCGACTGTCGCTTACGGCAATTTGGCATCAAGTAAACGCTTAATAGAATTCATTCATGATTCTTTGGAAGTTCGCGCCAAAAGTTTTTTTATGTATTAAGATTTTTCACTTTAAAAAGTAACTTTTTAAACCTTAAAATGCCGTGAACATTATTTTTAACATTGATAGCATGGTTAGTATTTTGATTTAGGTAAACCTTAATTTGCTTTCATATTTCTAGATTTGAAGTATTATTTCCGTGCATTTTAAAGGCGAGTAGGTATTCAATTTATTGGATAACGAGCTATAAATTGCAAAAAAAAAAATTCGCGGGCAACCATAGCGCATCATCTTTAAATTTTCAAAATTAAAAGTAGGAAAATTCTTTCATTAAAGGTACCGAGCTTTTCTAATAAAATAGGAATCAAAAGATTAGAGTGAGTTATAAAACTGGTATCTTCTAGATTATTACAAATCAATCGAACTTATTACCTTTTCTGTGAGTGAATTTCGATAGATTAAAAAATTATAACATAGTTAGAACCACTTTGGTACCAATCTTATACAACTTTGTACGCACGAGTATGTATAGGTATAGTAAATAGATCTCACCAGTGTTTCGATTTACTAGCATAGGAGTAAATCAGGAGTTTTACGATAAGTTATCTGAAAATTTTGCATTTAGGTATAAAATATTATTGCTTACATACCTTTTAGTTGAACACTTGGCGCTATCACCAAATGTCTAACTATCACGAGGGGCTTGTGACTAAGTAATAACAGCCACATGGGTCGATGGATCAGGTTAAGCTACGCTAGCCACGGTTGGTCAGTAGATGGGTAACCATCTAACAAACCAAGACCCGTCCGTGCCTCGGAAAGCACGTCAAGTCGTCCGTCCCGGCTGTTATTAACAGTTGTTACGGGTCGTCAGAAGCCCAAAAGTCTGACGAGCAGTAGTACCAAATGGTATTGTATTACCCAGTAACTGCGTTGTGGAGGTCAGACAGGCAGTCACTCCATGTAATATTCAGCTGTATCTGGTTTGACAGAAAGCTGACCCAAACATAGTTGGCTGGGAATCATCATCTCATGATGATGACTTGGCACTATCACTATAGCACCTGTAATAATTATCTTTGAATGCTAAAAATCTGTGTTTATGATAGATTTAATGGCAAAGGCTATAACTTTGAAATTCTTAATTACGTGGCAACACAATGCGCTGCTACAACTGAATTTTATACAAAAAGGATGTTTACTAAGTAATATACTCGAGCCGTTTGGGGTTGAAAGACTAGAGCCAGGAGGTCCGAGTTCGCACGTTGGTTTTTCGAGACATCGCCAATCGGTTGGTGGACTCTTCACCTCACCAGTGGGCTAGCCTATTTTTTGATCAAAGAGTCAGCATTGCCATTCAACGGGCAAATCCTGCCAACCTTTTGAAATGCCGTCTGAAATGAAAATGTTATTCAAACACAATTTAATAACCTTCAACTGTTTGTTTATTTCTGGAACGTAAAATAAAAAAATGTGGGCACACCTCTGCTCAACCGTTCAGCGATACAAGGCGTGATGTTATGTAAAGCATTGCTTGATTATCTTAGGCTTCCTACAAAATGGGTGGTAAGTGATTTAATTGTCCATTTAGCTAGCAATGGTGGAACCCAAATAGGTTGATGGACAATTGAGCTAACAATCATTGCCACGATTGGATCCCAAATGGGTTGAGTTAATCGATTACTGAATGATGATGTCATTTTGCAGGTCCAAGCTTATCATTGGCATTGGCTGTCAATTTTCTGATTTCGAATATAATTGAAGAGGGTTTCGTGCTGAGGAAGAAGTGAAGAAGAACTAACCAGAACCGAAAGCTCCTGCGAAACCCGAAGATAGCTTGCGTGCTGCTATGCCGAACACTCCGGTAGTACATCTCCCGCCTGCACTACACCACTAAGACGGAAGACATCTCGTCGAGTAGAAAAAGTCGAAGTCGAAGTGCGCCAGAAGAAAAGATACACGCCGAGGGTGCAGTTACTGGCGTCGCGCCCCAACGTCAACTTTAAGGCGTTCGTGGTGAGCGTGCCGAATTGTTATCTGCCCGTCGTCATAGAAGAGGACTTATGGCCGCAGGACGTGGTGTTCCGACGCTTCCGTGGACAACAACCATGCCCGGCCATCATAGGCGCGGGCTTGCGGACGGCGAGTAATGGGTAGCTTGCTGTCTGGTAAGGACCAAGGCCGGGTCGACGGCGCGTTGTGCTCCACGTGCGCCTCAAAGAGATGTCAGCACCAACTAATGGGGTCCGTAAGGACCGATGCCAGGTGTGCGGGTTGTTCCAAAGAGATACCGCAGCCCCTGGCACACAGGCAACTAAGGGAACACGGGCGGGTTTTAGTCACTAAAAGTCTGACACGCCCAGAGCGGGAGAAGTTATTTGATGATTTCCCTCAAAAAAAAAAAGGTAGGTACAGACCAACCTATATATGGCCATAGGTACTGTCTATTGACTCGGTTTAGTATAATGTCCAAAATCTGTTAAAATTACATTTTAATTGTTAAAACGATTACATTTTATTTCCCAATTTGAGTGCCTCGTTGATCTAGTGGTCGTAGGCTCTACTGCTGAGCATGCCATCTTGGGTTCGATTCCCCAGATTGGGCAAAGTATTATTGGGTTATTCCATATGGAATTTGTCAGTAGCAGCCCGGAGACAGGTTCTATGCCCGATTGATGGCTATAGGCTGGCCCCCTATTAAATAGGACTTAAACGTAACTGGCGATATGTTTGTGTACTATCTATAGGTACACCTCTGCCCAAATCATTTGGAAAACAAGGCGTGATGTTATCTTATGTATTTATTTTCCAAGTATCGATTTCAGATATTGTTCATGTTAACTACTCGAGTTAAGAGAAACTAATAAAAAAGTGTTTGGCATAATTGCTTTCGCGCATCATTACAATTAAAAAAACAATAATGGCTGCGGCGGTTTTCCATGCAAATTGAATAGTGGTAATTAATATTACGTGTTATTGGACCTGTGTGTTTACACATTTGCCTTTTGCTTATAATATTTTGTAATTATTAATTGTCGGTAACAGAAAGTTGGAGACAGATTGAATGAGTACGTAATGAAATTGCTAAATATTTGTTGATATTTTTTTAATTGATAGATTTGAAAGGATTTTTAATTGTTAAACCCTTCAAATTAAAATGAGCGAAAGAGTACCTAACTAGCATTCTCGGAAATATGATTCGACACAAGGATGTAGGAGCTAACAAAAATAAGTTAGGTACTTGTTTTAATAACCGTCATAGTTTCATTAACTGCCTCATTAGTCTAATCATAACTTGACTGCTGAACATAGGGACTCCAGTCAGATTTCCGGGTCTGGGATTGTATTACTTATTATGATTTTCTATTAGGAATTTAAACTAAACCCATTTATTTCAATTAAACCATTTACATGCACTTTTGAATTGTCAAAAGTCGACCAGTTGGAAAGTTGAAGCTAGTTGCCCATTCCAAAACGTAGATCTCTATGGAGAAGAACGGGCAAGAAACTCCACGGACACTCTTTTAAAATCAAGTTGAAATATTACAAAATCTTGGGAACATTATTCTTGTTGCTTCTGTATGTGAGAACAATGTAAAAAAATAATTATAAGCAATTCTAAATACAAGATAAATTAAGCCCTGGAAGTTAGGAGATGACCAGTCTCAACCGACAGCGCCCGTTCACAAACTTGACGCGTGGATCAGCACCATCCAGCTCAACCATTTTGTAGGGAACCGAATGAACCAACACACGCGCCACCATCAGTGAGACATTTATGTGAGCATGACATACTCTCAACTCTCATGCTTTTTCAAGTCAACGTACATCATAACAACACAATAAACGGATGCATTCGTATGTCGTCGGTCGTAATTTCACAAAAATTATGATATTATGAACGAAAATGTTCGTAATGTCAGAAAAAATAAAAAAGGGAAGCTTCTCTTTCAAATATAATTTTTTTAACTAGTTAGCCCAGGTGGCCCAGGAATTTATCATAAGCAGCCCAAGTCAAAGTATGTGTCCGGTTAGTGAATGTCTAGTTCTCTATAACATGGAACTTACAATAGAACTGACGAAATGGAGGTTTTTATTTTTCATTTTATCTTAATAATCACAGTTCTGAATCTCGTAAATGCAAAATATTTACTTCAGTTCCATCAATGTCATTTGCTCTTTTTAGTCAAACCTCTTTTGTATTCGGTACTTATTAACCTATATAACGAGTCTGTCTATTTTTTAAACTATGATTTAAAAACTACCTTAAGTTTTCTACGCCCACGCTGGCCCACCTACCTACATCATTCGAACATGTGAATAAACTACCACCTGCGGAGTCAATGGGGTCAACCGATTGAGACAAGAACATTGTGATAGGAAATTTGAAACGCTACTGATATCTAAATCTCTCCCGAGACTCCACCGTGCAAGATAGATGGGAAATGAACTCATGGCCGGTTACCTAACGGTTGGTCGTACCAAGTAACCGCCCACTCACTAGACTCTCTGTTACAACCGCCACGAAAGAAGCAGAGATCCGAACAAGGTGGAAGAACATCGTACATAAAGCCACGATGGTCTTTCAGGGACTTGACCAGCAGTAATGAAGTACGCGACCAAGAACAGATGGGTCATCATAAGCCCGAAAGTCTGACAACCAGTTTTACCAAGGATATCGTATCACTCAATAACTGGGGTGTGGAGGTCAGATAGGCAGTCACTCCATATCAAATACTAGTATTCAGCTGCATCCGGTTAGACTGTAAGCCGACCCCAATATTGTTGGGAAAAGACTGAGCAGATGATGATTTTGATCTTAATCTAAGTAGCGTTTCAAATTCCCTGTTACAGATTGATCATCTGAGGACGGGTCAAAATTAAATATTGCGTAGCACTTGCTACGGCGTAGGCGTCTGCTACGAAGATCCTAGTTAACCTCCTGACCTTTTCACAACTGTTGGGATTGCATTTTGGTCAAGCAAAAATACAATATAATAAGTAAGTGTCATAAAATAATAAATTATTATGTAACGAATAGGTACCTGACACCGTAGCGGGTTCGGCCAGTTTTCAGATTGTATGATTTACGTGTTTATACAGGGTTATTTGTAAAACACCGGTAACCTCTCAGGACTATATTACTAACATCATAAACAACAACTTTTGTTCTACGACTTTTTACAAAACATAATACATTTACCAAAAACAAACCTTAAATATTTCGTTGTCCTATGTAACACATTTCAACTCTGTATTTTGCTGTACTTACATACATTGCCGCGCACTGTCCTCGTAGTAATATTTTTGGGTTAGTAACTCGCTACGCTACGGTTCCCGCCTTTTTACGCAAAAGCCAAATTATACCTACAATCGAACATTTGACATGGAAATAACCTTGATATTTCACGGTACCTATGCACTAAACACCGTAATGAAAACAAACTAATGACATCTCACATTTTCTGTAAAGTTACAACGGTATAGCACTTGATAAAAGTATTTTGTATACGTACGTTTGGGAATCGTATGGCGTATTGACACGCTTCCAAAACATTGTCATCACACCTAGCTAGCATTCGCACCATTTCCGTGTACTCGACATTGGAATATTGATACGCCATCATGTAAAGATAATTACGTATACGTCTGCACTGCCGAATTTCACTACAAGGACCCGTAATAACGCGACGCAAGCGCATCAAAGCAAACGAATGACTGAAGGCCGCCCGTAAATAGGTCAAGTTCAAGCGCCCCCGCCGCCCCCTACCCCGCTCCCCTCGCTATTGTCGGTACTACCTATCGCTTTATTTTGCTTCGCATAGACTTCGTAACATTTAGAGCGTTGAATTTAAATATTTTTATTTTTGTATGTAAATCTGATGAATTAAAATATGATGATTTTTTTAAAATCATAGAACAAAAGTTGTTGATTATGATGTTAGTAACGTAGTCCTGAGAGGTTACCGGTGTTTTACAAATAACCCTGTATAAAGTCGGTTTTAAGGATTTCTATACCTACATGAAGGTCACCTGCGTGTAAATAATGTGCTGTATTTTTTTTACAGGACTTACTGAAAATACCGGTCGCAGTAAAAAAATCTCAACGTGTAACAATACCTAATGGCAGTTCGTTTTTACAAAAACAGAAAAATATCCAACAAGTTTTAAATAATGTTAACATTAGTAAGTATACTTACTTACCACTTGCCCACTTATTAGAAACTCAAAAGTCTACTCAAAACAAAAGGAAGTAAGTGCCTACTCCTTTGATAATAATCCATCATACGCCATGAATTAACGTTTTTAAAATTATTAAATTAATTAAAGTTGCCAAGAAGGTGCATCAAGTCAGTATGAAGAAGTAATGATTCTGATGCCTTGACGCTCAGACTAAGTACTGGTGACATATAGTGAATATTTTTGGGATATCAATATCCCCAATTTATTTTACAAACGCACAGGTGTCTTTTTTTTGAGTGTTGTAAATCATCAAATAACCTCTCATGGGGATCAGAATTTAACTAACTATAAAATCCACCCGTGTTCTTTCAGTTGCCTGTGTGTCAGGGGCCGCGGTATCTCTTTCGAACAACCCGCACCCCTGGCAGGCATCGGCCCTTACGGACTCCACCAGTTGGTGCTGACATCTCGTTGAGGCGCCCGTGGAACACAACGCGCCGTCGACCCGGGAAACGAACAGGTGTCATAATAACAAAAAGAAATTTGAAATAAAAATTGTAGGTAGGTAAAGAGTTCTACGGGGTAATTGTGTAAATGATAATTGATTTTATTTCTGTAAGGAGGTTTGTTCAAACACTTTTACATGTCAATCATATTTAAAAAAAAACTTGAGAGGTGTCAAGGGACACCCGGGTGGAACGAAGTTGCTTTCGATTAATTAGTGAAGAAATTTTATTTTATTTTTTAAGTTATAATAATATTTAATAATAATGTTTAGAAAATACTACGTGGAACGCTTTTTTCGCCTGGTGACATGTGCAACATTTTATTCTCGTCCCAGAAAAAAAAAATCAATGCTTACAACTATAGCAAAAAGTGTCGTTACAACTTTTGGTCTTAATTTTTTCGCAACGCAACGCGCGCTAAGGAACTTCGTTCCAAAACTAGATAGGTAATGTCAGCGTTTCCTATTTGACTACACTAAGAAGAAAGGCCGAAACAAACTCATAGATAACAGTCTCTTTTAAATTCGAGACATAAGCTTGGTAAGCTCACGTGAATACCATTTAGATTGATGTCTGAAATGGTCTTTTAGTAAATTACCACACAGATTGAGTGGACCTTTACAGTCAGTGCACGCATTTGTCAGTAATCGAACAGCTCAACTCACTAACTCGTAACACACTAACAGTAGGAAAAACTTTCATGTCGATAGTTCAACAATATTCAGTGCGTTATTTACCTTGTCAAACAGGCACAATTTTTGAACTCATATATTCAAAAATTGTGCTTGCTCGACAGCGTAAATGGATTAACAATATCTTTCAAAATGTTGTGATTGTTCAGCAATTAGATTGATGGGCACCCTGTTTCTGCTTAATTATACCAACCTATTTATTATTGGTTTCTTGTGACTCAGGCATAATAACAACCGGAATATGACCAAGTACCATCTTGCGAAGAGGTAAAAAAAAAAAAAAACGAAAGGTACGAAAAAGGTACGGTGGTAAGGTAAGGTAAGGTGGTTACGAAAGGTATTCGTAACCATTACTTGAGAAGATTGTATGAATTTCTTAATGACTCTCATTTTTTAAACAGAAGGGTTTCTGCTTGTCGCGCTGATTAAGATCTGCCATACATCTCTTTAAAACAGGTGTTAAAAAGGTGGATTAAGTGTGAACAAATTGTAATTAAGATAATAAAACTCAGGTAGGGAAGCCAATGCGTGAAGAACATTCCGACTCTTTAGGACATGAAGATATAATTTTAGACAACAAGGTGGAAGAGTGTCATAGCCCAGAGTTTGTTATTTTATTTTTTTCAATTTGATTTTTATTATATCGTGGTATGCATAGTTTTGGTTTATTATCAATAGTAAAACTGGCAGCTGTAGTGATTGCAGTCAGCAAAGATGGTGGTCCGGCTGTCCTAGTACCATTAACAAGCTATTTTGAAAGCTGCAATGTTTACCTGATTATTTACCAACAATTGCGCTTTAAACGTGAAAGTCTGTTTGTTAATCAATCACTCCAATCTATTATGAACGGATTTTAGAAGAAATTGATCACACACGGGTAGACCACGTTCCTGTGATGGTAGTTCCCGACCTGTATCTAAAAGATGGCGTTTTAATAAAGTATAATGCACAGTTCCAAGAATAAGGTCCATTCAGCTACAAATATCGAATTTAATTCGAAAATTTAATTCGAAAACATGTAGCGGTTTCTTACTAAACTTCAACTATATCCGACGACCAAGGTCAATTATCTCGTTTGCTGGTCTGTTAGAACAGTCATGCGCCATCATAGACGTATGGGCTCCATCTGCATTCGTGTTGATTGTGCTTATCAAGCGCATCTGTAGTATTGTTTTAACAATGACATGGTTTTAATGTAAACGTTAAAAGAGGTACCCATGGAAAGTTTTGTGTAATATCACTACCAAGGTGGTATCATTACCTAGCCCTACCTTACTCAATTCCTAAGCAAAAATAATGCCAGTAACATTTCCGTACCTTGCAAGCTTCCGTGGAAGCAAACCATTATTAAACCTGATACCATGGGTAAAGTGAAATGTGTTTATGGAGAATTACGGTGAATGAAAGAGGAGTGGAAACTACCCAATTATACTTGTTTGACATGAAATTCAGTTATATGCATGTTCTAAGGACATAAACGTTCTAATTCGTTGAATGAGTTGTTGCATTGATTTATACTTTTGTTAACTTTTATCAGGGGTTGTATCTACAAATGGTGGTATTATAAATATCAAAATGAGTAGGTCCTTAGGTTACATTTTTTTTTTGGTTGGTGGAGGCTAGTATATTGAAGAAAAGTAATGTATGAAATGGAAATGACATTTTGCATATGTATTGAATTTGGTATGGGAAACATTTTAGCTTTTTTAAAGTTTAAATTAAAACCTATCTATTGTTAACAAAATAGTACTTGTTATGAAAAAGTTTCCATGATATTTGTAGCTACTTGGAACTGTGCACCATTATCATATCAGCAGCATTGTCGCTATTAACTTACATCTGTCATAAATAACAGGCTTTTTTTAAACAACGATAAATGCGCCTATCCTTTTTATACTCTACCTAATCAGATTTATATTAGGTCACAGAAAACCCTTTCATTCAAGTTATTAATTTAAAAATGTCGCAAGGATTATAATTTATCTAAGTAGTTGTCTAATAGATGCAGTAAGTAGCTAACAATGATTAAAGGTACTAAAATAGTGAACAATACAATACAATAGTGAACATGACATTATTTCATGTTTCTGTATCACGCCAACGGGTAAACTATCTATAAATTAGTCATTTCTAATGTACCTACTTATGCAGATATCTAACTCTTCTCTTAGCGTGTCGATGGCAATCTAAATACAGTCAGCCCAGAATTTGGCTACGAGCTTGGCATTTTCAGCAGCGTCCATTAAGGCTGAGATTTCTTGAAAACGATCAAAAAGGTGGTTTTTTAAACGAGTGTATGTCTTAACCGTACATAATTTTGAAAGCAAAAAAATATATGGTACTTTCAAGTTTATTTTTCATTCAGTGATTGAACTCGAAACATAATAAAACACACTTTAATGCATCAAAAAAATCATCAAAGTCACCTCTTAATTATCTTTAAAATCGGTTTATCCCTTCAATACCAATTATAATTATAATTAAAAATATACCATACAATTTCAAATACCAAACTGCATCCAGTGATGGATTATTTATTATTAAATAGTTAATATCTAATTTTATACGATTTTATTTGTTCTTTTACGACGTACGTTTGCTCATTTATTATTCGAATTCATTACAACAGTTTTTAACCTGTATCGGATAGCCATAAGAACTATTATCGGTCATAACGACATTATTTAAAGTTACCAGGGCCTTAACTCCTGCAGCGTGCAGACAGCAGGACAAGCTGGACAAGATATTAAATGCCCCATTTTTTGTGGGACAGCACCACATTTACACTCCAAGGCGGAGTCATCTGTGTATCTCCACCTTAGCAGGCTCTCTTTACTTCGGCCTACCTGAGTCCTGAGTCTATTTAGAGACTTCCAGTGAAGCCTAGGCAAGTCATGTTCAGGTGCAGGTGCTAACTAATAGATAGAAATAGTATTTCATGTGATAGCTTTCAAGACTAACTTCAGTGAATTGTTCGCAGGGTTTTATTAATCTTTATTTATTGCCTTCATTGCCTGTCTAAGTATTTTTTTTATTATTATCTATTATGTCATTAGTTATTGACATGATATACTAAGAAAAATATTTTTTATAATGAGTTGTTTTAGGCTTTATTTGGCCTCGACAGTTTTCATTTTATTTGTCGGTACATTGGTATGGCTAGCTGACATTTTGACTAATTATTTAATTAATGTTCTGTGTCTCGTAATGTTTGTTACTTTGACTATGTATGTATAGAATCAAGTCTTTCCGACTAAACAGACAGCTGTGCTGCTGGGGAGTTCGTTCCGCTACTTCTACTTCCCAGCTAAAGCACTAGTTAAGGGGTTAAGGGTGGGCGTTTTAAGGGGCCTGTCTTATGTATGTTGACGTTCGGAAAGTGCTGATTCTCAGCCTAATTTGAATAAATGACTTTTGATTTTGATTTTGATTTAGAATCAATCACTTGTTGATAAAATCCACTGTCTCCTCTAATCAGTGATGCCAAACCAATACTTACTTATTTATACTATACTAGCTTTTGCCAGTGGCTTCGCCCACGTAGAGGTCGGTGTATTATATATATAAACCTCTTGAATCACTCTGTCTATTGATAAAAACCGCATTCAAATCCGTTGCGGAGTTTAAAAGATCTAATCGTACAAACACGAAAAGTGACTTTGTTTTATACTATGTAAAGATAGCATAGGTACCTATTTATAGGTAGGTAAGTTGGTAGGCACCTTTGTTACCTACATAATATTACATAATTATTTAAAGAAATACTTTGTTTGGGTTATTCAATAGGTACATTTTACACCAATTAACTTAGCTTCCTATCTAATGACGAACCCTTTACAAAACCCTTCGAACAGAAGATTTTTACCTGTACAAAACTTGGCCTCTGATTAATTCTGATTTAACCGTAATTTGTCGCCTATTAATTTGATTATTTTAAGAAATTAACAGGTATCGAAACTAAATAGGTATTAATTAGGTGCCTATAAGTTAAGGGCTAGCATAATTTAAAAAAAAATATATACCTATGGGTGGCAGGGACATCGACGCGCAAACTGTGAGTACTTACGCCCAAACTAGAAAGCCTACTTAATAAAAATAGTGTTGCAAGATTTTTTATGAAACAAAAATAAAATAATTGATATTATTTATGTCGCTTTAACTTTACGGTAAATGTAGCTTGCCTTCTTTGTACATTCTTACCTACATAAAAATATCTAACCTATGTAAATATTGCATAGCTATAAAATATTGTACTGAAACTGAATACCTACAAGCAAGAATTACCATACAAATTTTAGAGGCCTTGTTGGTATAATTCAACAATTTGGCTGCTCCGTCCACTAAAACCCAGAGTTTATTCAAATAATACCTTTAGAATAAGGCATTTTCCTTCCATACCGTCATATCGTACTTTAACACTGCGATCCTACTAAACGAGGAACTAAACCACACGCTCCGCCTATTTCATGATGGTGGTACTTCTACCTCCTTAACATCCAATACAAACTGTCACTAGTAACAGACATCTGTTTATCTCCCACCGAACGAGATATCTACATATAACACGACACGCAACAAAAAGAGATGACAGCTATCGTGCGAGAGAGATAACTATATTTCAATGTGCACGCCGCAGCGGCAAGGTAACATCTTTAACAGAAACTAAATAAGAATCATTTGCATTGCAAGTGCAACCTTATCACTGAGTGAGAGGGTTGTATTCAGTTCGCGCGAATGCACGGACTGTATCATTCGAATGGAGGCCGATGTGAAGAGTAGAGGTATAGTCCGGGTGCATATATTAGACAAGGATGGACAATATATGGAATTCACTGGCCATGTTGCAATAAAGTTTTATCCAAATTCTCAGTTATGTAGTTTGTAGTGCGCTTAAAAGATGGCGCTACGAATATTTTTTCAACTGATTTAGTGGAAATAAATAAGGAATTTTCTTATTTACTATGGTAAGCATTCAAAAATTTTGTATTAGCTTAAATTTTCTAAAGAAAATGAATACTAAAGCTTACTAAAACATGTGGGAAAAATAAATCTATTTCTGCGCACTTTCCTTGAAACTAACAAATGCAATAAATTCAAGAAATCTACGAGTGAATACAACTAATTTTATAAAAATACACATATAGGCTTATAAGTAGTCTATCTGCCTTCTGTAATCTCTTTTCATTGTATGCTTTAATTATCTTACCAGCCTGGGTAGGTAGGTGTGTTATGTAGCATTGGTATTTAACACTTTTCTTTTAAAAACAGACTAAACTAACATACAATTCCTCACAAATCCTCTCAAATACTTAAATGTGGAAGTTTATTTCATAAATGCTTGGAAAATGCGCCACACTTCCGGGAAAATATGTTTTTAAGCTAAAAATGAAGTTTTCCTGTGATTTTATGTATGAAAACTGCTCTTAAATATTATAATAAATTGATACATGGTCAGATGCACTTATGTAAGCATAGAAATTGTTAGAGATGAGTCATTTTTCATCACAAATCACGTGTTAACTAGAAAAACCGGCAGAATTCTTCACACAAAAGCGTTTAAAACATAGCATGCTGGCGTAATAAAGCGACATCTATCACAAAAAAAAATTTGAACACTCGTAGAGCGTCGTTCCGCGTAAAATATTCAAATTCAGTACTCACAAATTGTTTTTGTGCGTCGTGCAAACGTCAAAGTTGGTGATATCACATCACGCGAGCGCGCCGCGACGACGCGCGTTCACGTCCGCGCCACTACACCGACGACCAACGAAATAACCTTGTTTTTACACGAAAAAACCCGAGTATTCACACAAAAAACACCTTCATATTTCGGTAAAAGTACGGAGCGAGCCGAGATGTGTCGTCCGTGGCCGCGTTCGCATCTAAACGGCCCGAGTTTTATGTTAGATTACAGACGTAACTTTTATAGATCCTCGGTGCTATATAACGCGGTGGGCGGGTTCAGGGGAGTGTGGCCCTTACGTGGTGAGAGGAGAGGCTATAATGGCGTGTGTTGGTCGTTGCACGGGTGTCATTAAATGTCGCGCGACGAGGGGCGAGGGGGGTGGAGGTGTGCGAGTAAAGTTTTGGGTATTGATTGAATATGAGACGGATTAGTGGCTAATGATCAACAATTGGGTGTTGAGCGCCTTAATTGGCTTCTCGTTTGTACGACGTGGTCCATACCATACTTCTACCTACGAAACCCTGTCTACGCTACGATACTACAAAGTTGCATACCTATTTATAAAGTAGGTATCTAGCAACGAGCTCGTAAAATGCTAGAATGAATGGCTTGAATGAATTAAATACCTACATGGAAAGACGCTACTTTTGTTTTCAAAATAATCCCACACGCTTCTAGCATACATTTGTGAATTCATAATGTTCGAAATAAAACAAGTTTTAAGTCCAATAAGAAAGAGCATTTAGTTAGTCACCTATCTACCCACTTAAGTCACGACTTAGATAAGAATTAAACAACTAGTCTTATCTACAAATATTTATTGTTTAGATGCGCACATTTTCTTCTTGAAAATCATATTAAAATTATTGATAAATCTGCATCAATATAATTACTAAAGTTTCAATAGAAACGTAACTGAAATACAAAGTAATTTCTTTATACAGTATTAGACGTACTACACACAAAGCACTCTAACAACTTTAGGTATAAATACATACTCTACATTGTCTCTACGTAGAGTGTCGTAGAGTACGTAATTGAAACACGTGTAGTAAATATGACACAAGAGGTTAAGTCACGATGTTATCTCTACGCGAATAGGTATAATAGATGTAGAGATACGCCTACTAGGAAGACACATTCTCGGAATGCGACATTGTCCCAGTATAGTATGCTCTTGATAGAGTCCACTCACGATACGGAGAAGGTAGTGTAGCCACAAAAAATGGGACCAGATTTGGGATCGGAGTTTTAAAGAGGTTTGGATTTTGAATAACTAGAAACTTAAATAAAAATAGAAATTGTAAAAATAAATAGATGAATTAGGTAATTATGTATATGAAATATATTTTTTGGAAGGGAAAAGTTTCAGTAAATCTGATTGGTTAGAAAATATTGCACCAGGTTATCTGTTTTCTAAAGTTACTTAGTGTTTTTTGACGTGTTGACGCTAAAGTAATTAACATTAGGTACCCTTCTATTGTAACACCTAATAAATACTAAAGCTTTTAAAGCTTTGTGAGACATTGCACACATAATACCTACCTACTTAGATACTTATCTACTAGTTGTAGAAATAATCATTTCATAATTTCAGATAACTACCTACAAGCGTGCATATCATGCTTTTAAAGTTCAGTTTAGATATGCCTATACCTACAAATAAATACAATTCAAACGTCTGTTTGTAATGTCAAAAACATTTTTCAAAAAAAAAAAAACAACCGACTTCCAAAAAAACACTACAAAGTCAAAAATAACTTTAATTTGTCTCCTTTTTGGAGTCGGTTAGAAATACAAGTTTTTTACTGAACATGTAAAGAAAATCACTACACTAGCGTTATCGTTTTTCTTAACCGTTTTAAATTTGCCGCGTAATCAACAGACCGTGTGGTGCCAGACGTAAAGAATAGCACCATCCCTTTTCTTCCCGTAGGGGTCGTAGGCGGCGACTAAAGGACTTACTAGAGAATGGGCAGCAGCGTTTTCTATGCTTTTTACCACTATACTGCGATCGCCCACCCCACCTGTCAAGCGTGGCGATTATGGCAAACCACCCAAATTGGGGGAGGCCTATGTCCAAAAGTGGACGTCTTTCGGCTGACATGAATCCACAGAACTTCATAGATGTCACGTTGACAGTGATACGGACACAACTGTGAAGGACAGAACGTGATGGTGAGGTTGAATAACGTAAGAAAATAATTAGAAGATAATACAGAGTTAGTTTACAGTAAAATAAATATCTAGACCTGAAATAAAGGCTTTAAATGTTGTTTTTTGTCTTTACAGGTGAGTGAGTCAATTCTTTAAGATCAAACTGGAAAAACCTTGTATAAAAAAGCTTTTGATTAATAAAATGTTTGTCTTTACAGAAAAATGCAATTGTGTCTTTATTTCACTCACCAGAGTGTGATAATGTTATATGCATATGCAAACCATGTAGGTACGGCTTTTTTAATTGACTTTCTGTTTGTTGCGGCTAATCCCCGAAAAGGCTGGACCGATTTAGACGGGAATTTCACTGGCAACCGATGGTATAAGGAGTATCACAAGGAGATTTTTTTCCCCGGGTAGCACGGGCGAAGCCGCGGGCACAGGTAGTCATTCATATTAAGAGACTAAGCTTTCGTTCAAAAACACATAAATTCTAATATTACTGTCACATCTCATCACTCTATATCATATTATCACCAAAAGTTAGTTGGAATGTCTACTGTCTCCATATTGCATGGTCACACTACTTCCCTGGTGAGACAAGAGATGGAATTTATCTCTTAAAGTAGATATTGTTGCTGGTTACGTTACCATGACTATACATACATAGTCCGTTCTGTTAGAACTAGTTACACAACCTTTATTTAAGACTGTAACGAATTGTACGTCTAACCTTCTGTTTTTTTAGCTGGACATGTGTATAATTATCGCAAACCTTGGACTTTTTGGTATGGAATTTTTGGCAAAAAGATACTTATAAATGTATGAAATAACGAATTATTTAATATGATTAGATTATATGCACATTCATAAAAATGATTATCAACCCTGCTTTCTTATGGTACCTATGTATTGAAAATATTTTATTTACGTTAAGTAATTGAAATAATATAAAAAATGAGAGTAACTATTCCAAAATAGACTCATTAAGAGAAATGTTAAAAGTAATAAAATAACTTACAGAAAATTTACGCTCACTCGCAATCCTACCCAGTAACTTCCCTCTTCCCACCAACACACTCACACAAACACCCTCACAAGCCAATTATAAAAAGAGCCGTCGTCTGGCAACACTTTCAAACGTACTCACACGTAGGTACACATCGACACGTCTCCGTGTATCAGATCGATCGCAACCTCGGGCACAATCAACCTGACACCATTTGTATTCGCAACGCATGCCTCTACTGCACTGGCGGACAGGAAAATGACACGCCTTTGAGATTTATTTTAAGTGGGTGATACTTATTGCGAATAGGTAAATGCTTTGTGGAATTCTGAGTTTTAGAATTTATTTTAGGTGGTGTTGAGACACTTGAAGTGTTTTAATATTTTTCTGAGGCACTAATTCTGGCAGTCTAATGATTTCATCGTTTATGCAATACTTATTTAACATTTTCTTATAAACTTTACAGTGAGTGGTTTATGTCAAATACATAAGATAACTACTCCCTTATCTCTGAATTATTCACACATATAGGAATCTGTGTTACCAATAACTCATTGATGTCAGTACTCATACGACATATTTCAGTACAATTGATATACATTACTTGCATAAACTACTATGAAAGTTCATAATGTTATCACAACCGAAGTCAATCAAACAATACGGAACATTATATCATTATAACCATTGTTGCATATATTATTTACAAATTTGTTATTTTATACCGCCTGAAAATGATATTTCAAAAGTAACTAAATAAAAATACTAAGATTTTCACTGGCAATTTATTTCAAAAATGTCACGAATCACTCTACATGAAAACACCAATTAATTTGTCCGCTACTGTACAATAAATGCTCGGCCGGTTGGATCCAGCAAATTCGGCAAAGTGTACGTCATCTCATATACAGCCTACATGTAGCTATGTGCTACCTGCCGTCCGTCTGCCTACAACTTCTGAATAACAAACTGTTTTAAAGGGACGGCTTTATTCGCACGTTTTAAAGGACGGATGTGTTGTACCTGCCTACTCGTTTTTATAGACGTCTGATATGAAGGGTATGATTAGCATAGATTTTATTAGTATGAAAGTAGTTACATTACACAAATCTACTGAATTTCTGTCTGTACTTTAACATAAAAATGAAAATCGCTCTTTATTGAAATTGGGAAAAGTAAAGTACAATAATATTTTTTGTCAGTGTATAAATTTTTACCAAAACAAAATGCTGATTTAATAGAATATGTAATATAGTATTCTATTCAAAACGCAATTTTTTAGTTCTTAATACTCCAATCATTGAATTTCTACCAAACAAAGTTTGAGAGCAGCATGTTACAAAAATACCAACCATTTAAATGTTCTCCAACGTTCTCTTAACACAATATGCTCATCACTACCATTATCATTTCATTAAAATTCATCGGTCCAACTCGAGAGTGGAAAATTCAACCCTTTGGCAAAACAAAGGAGGAAATTTCCTGCCACAGAGAGAGCTATTAAAGGGTCTTAAGACTAGTCCGGGTTTAGTTCCCTCCGAGGTATTGCCAAAAACAAAGAGGTTTGCAGACGGGCGCCAGGGGTGTGCGGGGTGCATCCCAGTCCGCGGGGTGGGAGGAGGGAGCTGAAGTTAAGGGGTAGGTGCGATGGGGGTAGCCTCCGCGGCTGTAACAGTTTTACGATCGGATATGCGGAGTGCTCATGCGCGTTGCAGCCTCAGCTCTCGTATTTGCATCAGATTATCGACGGATGTCCAGTCCATGGGAATTTATTAGGTAGGTATGTAGTTGGTTGATGGTAACATAATTAGCTGATTAATTAACGTACAGTTATGAATGGCCATCTAATATAATGTTTCAGGCAAAAAGCTAGTAGGTAATACGTTTTAGCATGCTCAGCATGCTAAGAGTTACAACTAGCTTTTTTAAGCGGCTTCGCCCGCGAAGTGGTCGAAAATAATCCCACGGGGTCGTACTACCTGAATACAAATACAAAATTTGAATCTGTGTGGCAAATTTCATCCGAATTTGGCCAGCCGTTTTTGCGTGATTGATTAACAAACATCTAAACATACACGCTTTCACATTTATTGCAATTGGATAGTAGGATTAATCGTCAGAGGTTGAAACCAACAAAAGAAGAACAATCCAAAATAAACTTAAGTTTTCACTGAACAGTAAAGTATTATAATAATAACATAAACAATGTACAACTTATAAGTTCAAAACACAATTTTAATTGGTCCTAAGCCAAAAGCAGTAAATCAGTGACGTAACAACAATATATAAAAATGACGCGACGCCGACGCAGCGGGCAACGACATCGCCTGGAGTACAACTGACTCTTAGATGCCTTACAACTAATAGATGCTTGTACACTCAACCAAAGAGATTGGTATACTCTTTTGTTGACTAGACAGGTATTTCTCCTATCTACAACCACACTCTGATTCGTTTCGTGACAGTAAATTTGTGTCATTTTCATGACAGCAACTCAGTTCCATTGTTTCAGCGCTTTTCAGATTGACCTTTATATTTCCCTTGTCATCCTGTGTTTTTGTTCGATAGTTTTAAGTAATTATATTGTTAAAAGTACAAAGTGGTTTCAGTTAATAGTTGGTAATCTAAATACATATCTAGCTAATATCGAACACGGGTGGGTTTTAGTCAGTAAAAGTCTGACACGCCCTCCCGCTCCACCCAGAGCGGGAGAAGTTATTTGATAATTAAGGCTTACAGGAGTTATAATGATTGGACATATCATCCTTTCTGAACGTGAGTTCGAGATGGGTTATTTCTGTGACATGGCCACTACACTACTTCACAAGAATTTACTTACTGTCAGGTGGAGGACTGAGGCTGCCCGGTGTTGGACTTGAGGTTCAGTAAGTCAAATTTTGACATCGTTTGCCTGATTATGTCTTATGTAGTCCCAAGAACTTCATTCCTTGCCTGTATATGAATATGTTTTATTGACTGTACAAGGTAACAAACGTACCCAATAGACACGAGTAGGTAGTTACGAGTTATCTTGATGCTATAGTAGTAAATTTATACTACTAGGCTTAGGTTTCAGTAACGGAGTTTGACGCATTTAATTAATGTGGATTAGGAAAACGTAACATAGATGTTTACTAGTCTGTTAGTTGCTGGAGAAATGAAACATTTTGGTCAAAACATCTACCCATTACACCTCTGCCTAACCTTTAGCATCAACCTTAATATTACAGCTCTACGTATAACTTGTAAAAGGTTTTCTGAACAAAACCCACTCAAGTGAAGGTTTACAATTCACTAATATACAGATACCCATTTGAATACAAAACAGTACGTTTCATTATTATGTATATGATTATAATATCGCAATAATTTAATTAAAGTAATAAGAAAAGTTAGAAAACTTCATAGGAATTTTCAGCACAACATCCATTGAAAATCACGAACAAATTTGTATAAACTTTTTATTTTTGTTTAGCCTACGTTGTCTCACAGCTGGGAAAATTCCTTTCAGGAACTTTGCTCCCATCACACGTTTTTAGTCATTATTAAACTTTTTTTTTTAATAATAAATACGTATCTATAGGTATCACTTTTATGAAAACCAACAAGAAAGAAATCCAAAATAAAGAAAATATTCTCGTACAATCGACTCAAGAATCAAAACTTTCCTTTCCAAGATATTATCTACTGATGACGTCCACGATATATCTACAAATATAAGTAGGTACCTACCAATACATACACTCACTTGAACTATTGATGGGGTTCAATGAACTGGCCATCCATAACTATTATTTGATTACATCTGTCTATATATTACAATTTATTCAATTGCATTGGACGGGAGTGGGTCCCGTTTCAATTGTTCTATTACTGAAGGCGACAATATTAATTAAGAGTTCAGAAGGGTAGCAGTCAATTATTGTTTTAACAACAATGTTGAAGTGACAATTAATTATGAAACACCCGACTTTCATAAAAAATGTTCATTATGATCTTGGGTGGTATGATTTATGGCAAAGTCCTGCTTCGATCAAAATGAAAAAAGAAATATTCTTAAGGTAGTTAAAACTGGTGGAATCTCTCTGCATGAACCTTCTACAGCCATAAGCCCCACAGAATCTATAGTAGGTATCATCTCTTAATAGTACCCAAACGGCCATCTCTAAACGGCCTGATTTTAGTCACTATATCTACTAACATAGGGACGTAGAACCGCGTTGAAGTACTTTGACAAACATTCAAAGTGAACATCCACAACAAATAAACGTGAAAAAAAAAACCTCAACAAGACATCTGCGCTCAAGTACCTACACATACAATATCCAACACAAAGGTTACTTACAAATAAGCCTATCTATATCTCTACCATATAAGAGATCAACAGGTAAAAAACAACATTGAGAAGCAACCGAGAATAAACAAGAATATATTCAGAATAAATGTGTTATAAGTACAAGAGCCTGGTTGGTATTCATAAAGGAAACTAAAGTCGATCCAACGATGCCGTGGCTCAGGTTTTATCCGACAATTTAAGAGACAGGGATGACATTGTCGACGATACGGCAACAACGTTGCATCGTCCACTTGCCCACTTCTATATATATTTTATGCTTCTGCTGATATCAAGGCATTTACATACAACTTTATATTTCGACGACGCTGCCCTTTAAAACACATTCCAAGTTTATTTTTCCTTTTCTTTGCGCCGTTTAATTGAGAATCGCGTGTGTGTTTTTTATTTGTACTTAGTTTTATTTTAGCGCTTCATGCGATGGAAAACGATACGTAATTATGGCCACATATTTTTGCATCTAATTAGTTTAAAACATTGTAGCATTGTTTCAGTTGATTTTATATTAGCTTAATATTTTATTATATAATTTGTGTGAATACACGGCTCCTACTTAGTTTCTGAAAAAGCAATTTCCTTTATAATTGAATTTTTATAATGTATTATTATTTATTATTGAATCAGTAGTAATACTGTTAGTCAGTGATAGTGATCTATGTTATGTTTATGGCTATTTACATGTACTACCTGTACCACGAAGCCTATTTTATTTTTGCAAAATATGTATATTGTAAAAATAAAACAAGCTTCGTTATATTTTGTACTAGTTAATAAAAACATTTAAAGAAGTGAATGTTTTCTTTGAGATAGTGAAAATACCGAAAAGAGTCGTTATTTTGCCATAAAACTAGTGGATACTTCTAGTTATTAAGTATTAGCTACAGATCAATATAAAATATACGTAGTTCAGGCCCATACCACTTATTTAAACGTTGGATAAGCAACATTGTTGTAAATATAGTACTCAATAACATTACTTGGATTCCGTCACTCGGAAACGAATATAATTTATAAATATCTTATTACTTCGTATACTTATACAAAACACATTAATATGGTTCATTTTAATAAACTTCACGATTTTACATGCATGAGTCGGTAAAGTGACATGGCTCAATAATGATGATATCCTAACCAATTTATTATTATTTTTAATTCGCTTCAAAATATTGGACAAGCTTTTTAATATTTAAATAATCAGATCATTTATATACACATAAATTTTGTAACACTCCTACCTATGTAAATGACAATGAATTTAATTATAAGTTAAATATGCCAAATTATGTGGGAATTCATTACTTTATAACTAAATTAATTAATACCGTCGCAGTTAAATGACTTATTTTCTAATACCAGTTACAGACGAGACTGGCACATGTTATGTTACAAGTACCCATGTAACAACTGATTCTGTGTTTTGGATACTAGAAAGAGTTATCATAACAGCCATTTGTTTCTTAATTGGTAATAAGCCATCTATCTAGATGTGGATCAGAAGTGGACCGATTACTGTGCCCTGCGAAATTCCGTTTGCAATAATAGAAGCTGAAGCTTGTATTTTCTATAAAATCATTAAGGTGAATCTTTTTTTAAAGCATGTAAGGTCAGGTTGTCTACTTTTATAGGTAACCAGCGTTGATACCTTTGTATTGAACCACATAACATGATGAACACAGTCAAAGGCTTTAGGAATATCATCTATATCATTAATCTTTGAAAAAAATCTAAAATTAAGTTTTAAACTTGTTTAGGATTATTTATTATCTATTTATATGCTTAACATCTTAGCAGCTCATAAGCATGCTTATACACTGGTAGTAAATCTATAATTAAGTCTTAAACGATTTTTATGAATACTTAATGCTGAATATAAAAGTAACAAATAAGTATTGAGCAGGTATTACCTAGATTATGTACCTACCTAATAAATTATATATTTGCTGAAAAAATACGTGTTAGAATTTCCGGTTTAATTACCTTTTAGATAAGAACATGATAGGTACCTGTTACGTTTAACGCGTATATAAGCTGTGAAAATAAACTTCAATTAGGTATGTGTTACCACTATCCTCGAATCTCCTCACCCAGTAACGCCCACACCAGTAATTTGCCGCCATTTCTTAACACAAACAATTAATACAGAGTAACCACTGAACAGATTGCATCACACATCCATAGATTAATAAAAACAGAGGTCACACACAAATTTTGTTTAATTTTGATTCAATCACAAGGGACTTCCGTGCTCAAAGGACGTCAACAACATTTTGCTTGTGTTTTCAAAGTTAAAGGAGACTAGAGACTATAAGTTTGCCCATCTATAAATGATTTGCATGTAAATAGCCGCCCCTGCCGAGTGTCGGGCAAAGCTCTGAGACACACTTTCTAACTTGTTATATTTTTTACGAGAACTGGGAATACTAATTTACATAACATAGAAAAAATGGCGAGAATTTTATTGTTTTCACTGAAGTAAGGCAGAAACAGTTATTTTTTTATTAAAAAAGAAAAGTGGATTGTTACTTATTTTACACAATGGTTGTCCAAATAGAACTACAGAAAACACGTATTTCTCTGATCGTGATTAGTCTAGTAAGCATATCGTATTATGTCATCATAAAGTAAGTAACTCCAAAATAATATAGTTTTGTTTCCGAACTGACAAAAAATTTCATATTCTGTCTTTCTACAAATAATCATCCCAATACCCAAAGGGTCTCAAACGGGTGTTTACCTACATACTCGTAGCTACACATTTTTCTACACAAAACTCAAGGAAAACAACTCTACCAAAACCCCTAAGCTATCATCCACATTCCTGACTCACTCAAGACACTCGTGTCCCACATCTCCAAGGCAAATGTATGGGCCTACGCCACTTAGGACCACAGCCCCTTGTTATGTAAATGTAGTGAAACTACTTACAGATGGAGGTTGGACAGCGGACGTGATGGCTATTTAGTTCTATGATTGGATGAATTTGAGTAGGTTGGAACATTTAGTGACTTTGAAGCTTGCTTGTAATTTATAACATACGCCAAAATGTTTTTATTAAAATCTTTCTGAATCATGTGTGTTTTCCGTACTATTCTGCTTCATGATTTCTGAAACAAATTTGTTTTCATAATTATCCCATTCTGAAACAGTATTGTTACGCATAGCATAGGTCAATGTTACTTCTGTTTCCACTCTTCAGGTACCTAACTGTACCTATGCGTGTTGCTTATGTATGAGTAAGAGAGGCCCTTGACAAAAAAGGTAAGTAGACACATTATGATAAGATCAGCATAATATTTGTCGCCTTTAAACCTTTTTGTAAGTATATTTTCCCATCAACGCCTTTACATATTTATACCAGTTCCTTAATTGGTTCTTCAGCCAACTCTTAGCACCTGTATCAATAAAGAACTAAGCTTATTAACCAGATACAGTACCGAGAGAAACCTTTGAATTAAAAGTTGGTATAAACTCCAAAATCTTTATCGAAACTTTTAAGATTATTATCGGTCTCGAAAGCTGGCGTTCGATGACATTTTTATGCAAATAAGCATCAATACACGGAAACGTCGACAATAACCCTCTCGAAACGTTTTAAAGAAATTGTTTTCAAACAGTCTCCGGCGCATGTTGTCATGATAATTTTTGTGAAAGTTGAGATGTGAAAAAGTATGAAAGGATTATTTGAAACTAAACCCTTTGTGGGGATTTGCATAACAATAGGGTTTTTCAACGGGTGTGTTACAGTTATAGAGCAATTGCATGGCTGCTACCGGTTTTTATGTATAATCAGCATGTGTATTTAATCAGCTTTTTCCTAGTAAAAGTAATTAATTAGTCACATAATTAATAAAACTAAGGATCAAACTACAACGCAACCACGTGGAACCATTCATTCAACTCACTATAGGTGGTCGTTCTTTGTGGGAATCTCGGTATAGATAAAATAATTAATTATATATACAGGGTAGGTATCTAAAATACCACAGGCAATAACTAAAGTTATGTAAATTATTCAGTCTGACTTGGCAGTTAGTTCAGCCTCGTTACTACATATTTATGTGGTTAAAGATTTAAGTCTTGGCATTCAACAACTGCATTAATTGCCTAGATTCCAATCAGTTTTGTCGGAATAGTTTCCAATGAATAAATAAACAACAATATTTTATTCTTAAAGAGACGTGATCTTGCACTTTATTTAGCCGCAGTAACTATGTTTACCATGCAGCCGGGACAATTAAAGGCGCCCACATCGTGACAACCTTAAATATTTAATTTTAAAACCACTATGTATATAACTATCTATATACTGATATATAAATGGAGAATGTAAATTAAATTCAATTAGCGTACATACATTTCGTTTATAGGTATGACTGTGTCGATTCAGCTATCAAACTTGACTCATGCAGTCATAAAACTTAGGTATCTACACAATGGCAAGGTGACTGAACGCTATTCGTCGGCGTTATCAATCTTTATTGACAACACTTGACATAATGTAATGCAATGACGAACTGGAAACCTTGTACAAACATAAAATACGACTAAAGGAGGTTATCTTGACAGAGAACCGGTCGGTAGTGGTCGCAAGCTCAGTGTTACTATGTTAAGCATAGAACGATGACGCGTCGAGGACGCTGAGGTATACAGATATAAACTAAGTATAGGTATAATACTTACGTGTTGGTGGTTGCCGTTGCATAGCAACAAGTAGCGTCGCAGTCGCCGTCGCTGACACATCGGAAGCACTGCACTATTGCACCAGTCCACCAGTAGTCCCTTCCGCCACTATCACTCGCGTATCTACGCTCGCGAATGCAGACTGATTTTTTCTCGCGTAACGGCCCATTAAACTTGTAGATTTCTATCTCACTCGAGAACACGATAGCATTAAGAGGCGAGACAAAGAAAGGTTGCGGTTTATGGGTTGTTGATAGAATTGGTATCCGCTCGGTAACGTACCGCCGCCGTGTTGCATATTTTTATAAGATGTAACCTTGTAGTGGCGCGCTCGGATGTTGCGGAAAACTAGTAGCGAGATTTTTCTTGTTTTAAATATAGATATCTAAAGCAGGAACATTGCATTATGAGAATCGTCAACTGTTACTAGCCAATCATTATTATTATAAACCTAATAAATTAAGAAGGTACCTACTATCTACAAAGATGTGGTTGATGTAGAATGCTGCACGGAATTAACAACTTCAGTCAACAGATGCTTAGTTATATAATCAGTTAACTATTTTAGTAAGGTAATAATGTTACTTGAGATACCCGTTTACCCAAGTCTTTCTCAGCAGACAGCGCGTGTGACATTTATACAATTCTCTAGACGCACGAACGCCTACATGCATTGTGCCCCAAATATTACAATCAACCATATCCATACAATGTAGTATCTATAACGTACAATAACTACACAACCATGCATTTAATTTCTAACAGGTTACTATGTCAGTTAATTATGTTGTGCTTGAGCAGGTTCATTGATCGGAACAGCAGAACACAGAGTCAGCTGCTGTACTCAAATCATATCCTACACACAAAAAATCTTGTTTTGGTAAAAGCATAGGCAGTTACCACACATGCAAGTAGGTCGTGTGGTAACCACGAGCTCAGTTGAACAACTAATAACCATTATAAACAACGAAACTCACCCACAACAACAACAAACCACTCACAAGAAGAACTCCACACAACTTGTTACACAGCCTACACAATTTCGTAGACGCTTGCTACGAGCTACAAAAATGTACTACGAAAAAAAAAATTATCTACTACGAAACGGTAATATCGCCCTCACAAAGTTACGTCGTATGGAATTATAACGCCGAAAGATGTTTAGGAAATATAGGCGTCACCGAGAGCGCAGCCGTACATCTTGCTTATATCGCCTCTACCAGCATTGGAGAGCAGAACATCAAACGACGTTATGGCCCCCGGACGTGCCGGCCGCTCTGCCTGCGGAAAGAGGACGAAACTACCCGATAGAACGAGACGGCACATGTTTTTGCAATTTCAATACTTTTATTATTCGCAACACAAACAAACATTCGGATCGAATATAACCCCGCGAATGAAATCAAGTTTTGCTGAGATCAAAGTTTGGTCGCAACTTTTTAGGTAAAGCCGTTCAGATGGCGCTTGCCGTGGGCGGTGCGTCAACGTCGCCACTTAGCGACGGAATTTACTTAATAAAATTATGGCTTATTTATTAAGTTTTTATCCGAATTTATATCCATGGCTATTTTTGATTACACGCCTTTGGATTAGGTGGTGTGACAGACATTGTATGTAAAATGCATCCAAGACTACGTTTATAGCGGATGTACTTACTTACTTTATCGTAATTATAAAGTTGGTTGGATAATTATACAGAAAAATGTAGCATTTACAAAAGACAAAAGCGAGCTCTTTTGTAACTAAATAAAAAGATACGTACACAACGTTCCAAATGGATAAACTAGTTTTTCAACTTTCGCGTGTTGAAGTCTAAACGTGCTTAATTTTGTAGTTTTTCCATCTAGTATAATTTGAATAACTAGATAGACTATCGATTCCATTAATTAGACTGCAATGAAAATGCTTGCATATTCAACTAAGTGCTAAATTCACAATTTATATGATAAGACTAAAGCTACAATTGGCTAAGTCGGTATATACTTAGACATTACTTATCTCTATATAAGTACTAAACTAAAACCAAGCGTTTTATTTATATTCACGCAAATTGAATCCTTGGTTCGACGCCAAAAGGAAGCTCGTTCACATATTCATCTAGCCGGGAGAGGGAGGGAGGCCTTGGAGGGACGGAGATTCGATTTGCCTAATAGCAGGCGCGAGGTACGGAGGGCACACTCAATTACTCGAAGTGGAGGTGTCCCGAAGCGCCCCGAACATAATTACATTATCTGATAAACGGTTAGCGCCCCAATTTCCCACATGTGTAAATTTTCTTTTTTAGCTCCCTAATAAAATGGAATTTACGTTGATATGCGAAATTGATTGAAACACGCACTGATTTGGAAATGTAGATAAGTGCTTTACTACCTAGCTCATTTATTATATATGTTGTACACAATAGTTTTATATAAACTAAGTTTGGATATATTCTAACTTTGGCATAATGATGCTCGGGTTTAAACAACATATTAATGTAGGTAGTTGCCTCAGTGAACTGAAAATGCAAATCAACTCAACCTGTTACCGTCGGAGCGGGCAGCAATCAACACTCAAGCTTACAGCGAATAACTGTGCTCTTTGTCTCATTTCGCTGTAATTTGCACGCCTTTTTACATAAAACAAGCAATTAAGAATGAAACTTTGTGCGTGCTGAATGCTTTCTTTGCAGCAGTTGCTGGAAATAGGCATCATTTTGGTCATTTGAACCCAAAATGATTGTTGCACGTTTTTCGGCGACAGGTTATTCACTCTTGGATGCCAGTTGATAATTACGTAAGTGTGACCATAAAAGCCTGAACTGGATGCCAACTGGTAATGCTTCGTTATATTGCACAGGTTTTTAGGATTTTGAGGTCTGACAGTGAAACTTTTCACATTTTTGTAACTTCATGTAAGAATTTCAATTTTACCTTTACTGCTTTATGATATTTAATTAATCAAAATTATCATTATATCATCTTATAAATTATATTATCTAAGTAATAGGTACTTAACTTAAGTATGTACCAGAAATGTATTGCGTTTGCACCTAATCGTAATCATTGTTTATTTGCTTGTTAACACACATACATACAGAACGGGTGGCATACGAGCACGGCTTTCAGATGAGAATATTATCAAGTTTCATAATTTTTAGTGCATGATTTTTCAGTAGTGAACTTACTTTTTTGTAAAGTCAGACCAAAGCTACTCACTCAAGACAAAAATGTTATGTTACCACGAATTAAATGTTCTCAATCCGTAGTAACAGGTGAGAAATACACAATGACTGGACAATTGGACATAGGTACCTACCAAAGTAGCAGCAAAGCTAGTCCCAACAAAGCCTATAGGTACCATTTATATGCTTTGCTAATTGTAGACAATTACTCACATACGCATTGACTTCCCCTCGTCAACTAATTAGTAACGAGGTATGTGGGTGACTGGGAGTAGAGAAAACAGTGGCTCCGTACTTAGTTTAAATTTACAAGCGAGAGTTACGCAACTCTATCATTGATAGCCAATGACTGTCTAATTGTTAACCGACTCCTATATAAAAGTATTTAAATACCTTATAACTTACTTAGGTACCGATCAATTATATTAACATACAGTTTTAATAAAGGCGAATGAGAATTATTAGCTAACATAACAATTATTAGCTGACAATTATTAGCTAACATAACAATTATTAGCTGACAATTATTAGCTAACATAACAATCTACTGTATTAGGTACCTACCTACCAATGAAAGCAACATTGATTCTGATATTCACTTTTAAAAGCATGAGCTTTCCCATCTACACCATCATAGACTGCTACGAATTATTAGCTCATTCATTGCTTTCATTGTGAAAGCACTTTAACAAAATTGGGTGAAAAATTGGAACAAAAAAATTGTAGGTTCTTGATTCATTTTATTCAGTGAAGTAACATGACACATATACAATATTTAATACATTACTTAAATAACAGACAGAATATTGATATACAATACAAAACAAAATCTGTAAAGGTGTTAGAAAACTTTTTTTTATAAGCCTATACTGTTCCAGTGCTGAGCAAAAGCTTCCCCCAAAACCTTCCAGATATCCTTTTTCAGGGCCACCTCGATCCAACCATTGCAATACGCGGCAAGGTCTCGCTACCTCTTCTAAAAAAAAAAATCATCTGCCTAGCCTTATCCCAACTATGTTGGGGTCAGCTTCCAGTCTAACTGGATGCAGCCGAATACCAGTATTTTACATGAAGCGACTGCCTATCTGACCTCTACAACCTATTTACTGGGTAATAGGATACCCCTTGGTAAGACTGGTTGTCAGACTTTCCGGCTTCTGACGACCCGTAACGACTGCGAAAGATCCAGAAATGACAGTCGGGACTAACGGCTTAATGTGCTTTCCGAGGCACGGAGGGGTCTTGGTATGTAAGGATGGTCACCTATCCACGGACCAACCGCAGCAAGTGTAGCTGAACCAAGGCCTCAAGTCTGCTATTACAATAGTGTCAGAATGGTCTATCATTGATTTCATAATTGTTGATTTTGACAAGTTTGGTAATCTACTAATATAATGGCGTTATTATGACTTTCCAATGATCAGCCACTGACACTCCATTGAAAGAAATGGCATTTATTGGTAATCTCGTACATAATGACCAAGGAATGACTGATTTAGGCGGTAATCTGCTAAAATTTAACACTAATAAACTAATAAATAATATGTAAATTATATATAAATGAAATCGGGCATGAATAAATGTTCAATTTAGTAGTCGTTTTTGGAAAATAATTTCTAATAACGGGTTTTATAATAATGGCAATACGATAGTACTATTATAATACAATTCTATTACGAGACCATTGACCGACCAATAATCGACCATTATGAATTTAGCACATTACGAACTTGTAGCAAAATGACAATGGGATCGTGTTGGAATGACGAATTTAAAAAAATAGCAGACTTGGGCCCCTGATCGATTGACCCGTGCTGCTAACATCACTTAGCCCCTAAAAAAACCCACCACATTTACATTATAGCCCGACGACTGTTGGTGACGTGCAAGTTTACGCAGCGTCGTATGTATGGACAGTCGAGCCTGTCCTCTATCATCATCACCATATTTGATATTTTTTTTGGAAAAAAGGTATTTGCATGTTATATTAAATAAGTTATTTTTATAATATTGGATTTCCCCTCTTCGGCGCTGTCGCTTCTATACTCACGTAGAACAATATTATTTCTATAAAATTTCATTAATCAAAATTAGCGTTGCGCCTGTCTGAACAAGCCCTAAGAACAGATGTACAGAGAGAGATGTAGATTTTCAACTTTATTACATAAGTATATGATTCATGTTCAATTGGGAAAATTTGACAGTTTGAGGTAGCTTGATGTGCTGGCGTCTGTACACAGTTATGCAGTAAATATTATTTTGTCTTTGTCTTATCTTTACAGCGTTAGAACCTAACACGTTGGGTAGGACACCTCGTCCACAGATTATACCGGGTCGAATCAATAAAATATTTAGAATTAAACTCGTAATTATGAAATCTTTTTACATTTTATATGATGATATGATTGTCAGCCAAATTGACTCCTAATTCCCTTTCTGCCTTCAACATTCAAATTGGGGTTTATCTCATAACTTTATACCATTTTTCGACAACAACTAGAAAAGGTAGTGTCATAAAAAGGCAGATCTTAAGGTTAGTACTAAAATGTTTACGTAGGTAGGTAGGCACAATACTTATATAACTTGTATTTTGTTAAGAGTTTTATTTATTTATGGATACGCCATTTCAACGATTTATGATGAGACACACCCAAAAATCACAAACTTACAGCTTTAGGAATTATAAATTAGTCCCTTGCAGTCGTGCACAGCACTAGCAGCGCAATTAATAAAAAGTACGCTGTTACATGAGCTGAATTACATCCAAGTTATAAAATATGAGTTATGTTCACCATTTAAAAAGCAGCAGTAAATGGCTGACAAAGGAAATGGACGTTTTCAAAGGAAGCAGCAGCATTTTGGCGGTCCCCAATGAGCCATCTGTGATGAAATATGTTAGGGAATATCTTACTTAGATTTGCCTGGCACAAGAAAGAAGGTACATACCTATGCATTTAAATTAACTTGTAAAGTAATGGTACCTCTGCATTTTATAATAAGCTCTAACGTATGATCTGGAATATTATAAGACGTGTTATATTACGAACATGACAAAAACCCAGAAATCCTCAGCGGAGATTTAAATCTATGCCCTTATAAATTCTGTACCTATTCCCGAGATAATCAACAAAGTAACCGGAGTGGTATGCACCTACACTGCGCCTGCGGCCCTACCGGTTTTTGTGAACACGCCGCCTCCTAGCCGATTAGCATATAAATGAACCGAACCGAGACAACTTCATATTACACCACCAGATTATAAAGACCTCCCCCCGCTTCACGTAACACCACAAAAACACTAACCGACGAAAATATCACGTTTCTTTCTAACTGGTCGCATTATAGTTTAAATGTGGAACTCACTTCCATTGGCCGACGTCAACCCTGCGTCCTCTCGGAGCCCTGTAAATCCGCGCGCGCGCACCTCTGCGACGATAATTTTATAAATAAAATTTTGACAGTATTTTACACTTTCTACTGCATTTTTATTCCGTTTTGATATCTTAAGCAGTAATGTTTTGGCAACAATGTACGTTGGCAGTACATAGTAGATAAGCGGATGTAATGAAATCAGTTGTTTAGTGTTATTGAAGGTTCGTGTTATGGGTATGTTAGCCTCAGAATTATCCACCGACTTTTTAATATTCAATAGTCATCTTGTCCATATCGTACTATATTGCTAAGCCTGCATGGCATTCAGTTACTGTACCTATGCTAGTTGTTATTCTGTGTTGTGATTTTCTCTTCGTTTTATTAGTGTTTAAACGGGTATAAAATGTTGACAGCCATTGCAGGATAAAACTAATTTATTGTATTTATAATGCTACCTTAAACGTAAGTAGCCACCCGGCTAAGCAGGTAGGTACGGTCGGCTAAAAATAACTTATTTGGGTACCCTAAAAATGTACTATAACATTATGTATGTAGGTCCTTTAGAGGTTAAAACTTAGGTTGGTACTTATCGATTTGTCGGAGCATAGTCATTATTCAGTGAGTTAACGTTTATATCTCCTAAGTGCACAAATTGCAGTTCCAAGTGATTTATAAAATGAAATATGACTTTGCAGTTGCGCCAATCTGCAGTCTCGGTTACAATCAACAATCATGGGAGACAATGCCATAAACACTTCGCTTGATAGAATTGTAAGCTACATCTTTTCTCTAAAATGTAGGTACAAGGTGTAATTTTAATCACCGTTAACCTCATAAGGGGTCGTTGTACTTATCATTATGAAGAACTTTTACTATTGGCCCAAACCTGGAATCGCGAAAATAAAATCAGCTGTTCCTTACATTTTGTCGAGTTATGCGAATATAAATGTAGGGAACAGCTGATTTCATTTTCGCTATTTCAGGTTTGGGCCCATAGTAAAAGTTGTTCATAATGATGAGTACAATGTCCCCTTGTGCGATTAAAGGTGATTAAAATCACACCCTGTATAACTACTTAAATGACTACAATTAAAGTGAGGACCCCTTCTATAAGATATCGGTTTAAAGTGTGGATTTGGAATCATTAAGGCTTCTTCAAACAGGCGCGACGCGACACTTGTAGAACAATTTCCATGAAGTTTTCATAGAAATTGTTCTACGAGTGTCGCGACGCGACCGTCGCGTCGCGCTAGTCTGCACGAGCCTTTACACTCAGCCAGAAATTGGATGTCAGTTCCTACTTATAGCTCTAGCCGCTGTACCTATTTAAGTGCCATAGAAGTGACATCTCTCAGCACCTACCTACATACTTAACCTTTAAAATTAAAAGACCAGGTATCTAATCTGACATAATTAATACTTACCTATGGCTACCTTAATGTGCTTGTAACTACATTCTAATTCGTTTTTTTAGTTAACATATATAGGTAAGTATTGTTTCACTGTTGGAAAAAGGTCTCCCCATAAGTATCCATTTTTCTTAATGCTGTGCCTTCTCCGGTCAATCGATACACTATGCAGAATCAATACCTATCCTATATATATAATCAATACTTATCCTAAAAAAAAAATTTCAGTTTCCAATGATTCACAAATATGTAGGTCGGTACGTGCCTAGTACCTACCTATATACAGAGTGGCAGTCAAAGGCAATTTTATCGTCGGTTATAAAAAAATGTGCTATTTCCATACTTTTTAACCGCGTAGGTAGGTTTTTACTTTTGTATGAAACAGCTGACTTTGTGGCGTGATTCTGATTCTAGAATCATATACTGAATCCATGGTGACAGTTTGTGATTCGATGTCCCAGCCACGCTATATTATAATCTGGAGTCTGGAGCAAGTTAAATGGATTGATCTATTTTCATAGTCGATTTGAATTATTTAGAAGAATATCTGAATAGTCCTCCTGTTCAGTATGTACCTTGGTAAGAAGAGCTACAGCCACAGAGGTAGTAACTACCTATGTATGTAGGTATATAACTTATAGAAATATTGGAACTAGGACAACAAAATATCTCATAGGTAGAAAGGTACGAACGGCGACATATCAAGCTCTGCATTTCCAGTATAAGCTGACTTCTCATTGTACGAAAAGCCTAGACAATGCAAGGTCAGCAAGAACTGGAAATGTATAGCTTGATATGACGCCATATATCATCATCATCATATCATCCGAAAGACGTCCACTGGTGGACATAAGCCTCCCCTAAAAGGGGGGATTTTCTATAATCGCCACGCTTGGCAGGCGGGTTGGCGATCGCAGTATGGTGGTCAAATGCATAGAGAACTCAGCTGCCCATTCTCTAATAAGTCCCTTAGTTGCCTTCTACGACACCCACGGGAAGAAAAGGGATGGCGCTATTCTTTTACTTCCGGCACCACAGGGAATGTGTACCCAATAATTTGTCAGATTTTTCTAGTCGGAGAACTGAAAGTAAACTTACAAGTAGGTAAGTTACCTGTACCTGGAAATAATGCAATAAAAAGTAGGTACCTAGCTATGGAGCTAGGTACCTACTTTTTACAGTCATTCGATTACCATTAAATACTTGTTTTATTTTTACTTACTAATATTTAATTTCCATTCTATGCCTTTGATCAATATACAACATTGTAAGAGCTTGCACCTTGACTGTTAATCTACCAATTAAGCAGTATTACCTGATTAAATGCGTACACTTGATTTTATTACAATAATACAATGTAAGCTAAGTTTATGGACACAATTAATTATCTACCGTAAATTACAAACTATCTGCGATCAAATGGTCCAGTTAGCATTGTGTATAAGTACTTAATATGCTTTATAAATGACTATCAATGTTAGTAGGTGGTTTGTATCTATAGGTGCATGGTCTATACAAAAACATACTACATAAATACATAATGCATACAAAAATAACAGCTTTTCACTAAATGCATATAAAACTATATACGCTAGGAACCTATAGCAAAAATCCAATTTTAAATTTTTGGTTTGTCTGTCTGTTTATTGCAGCTGATCTCCGAAACAGCTAGACCGATTTTGACGGGATTTTTTCTGGATAGCTGATATTATAAGGAGTGGCATAGGCTACTTTTGGTCCCTGTAGCACGTTCCCGTGGTATAATTTCCGACATCCACGAACACAGCGGGCATCCGGGCACAGCTAGTTAAAAAAGCTCCTATGTTAAACTTGAGAAAAATGTGTTCATTAGCTGGTTAGGTACCTACCTAGGAATATCAATAATTATTTAAATAAATGTTTACTTCAACTGCCATTTAAATAATTGAATAATAAAAAAAAAACTTATTTTTATTTCGGGGAAATACACTGTCCTATCACCTACCGTACACTTTTCATCGTCTAAAATCGTTGTCCTGGCTCTATTTTAATTTCCGTATATTACATTTTCGTCGGTAAATAAATTAATTGATACATCGAAGTCAGCATTCGAGCCTACCCTACAGTATTCTACAGCTAGAGCTGGATAGGTAGGTTTCTTCAAACAAAGGTGACATAGTAAAAATATACTAAAAAAGTGCCATTCTCTCTCTTTATTTAAATAACATCCATAATGACGATCATAAGTGTAACAGTTGAACGAATCCTAGACCACAAATATTCTTAGCTTTGTAAAACTCTGGTAACTATGCACCGGTAGATGGCGTTAATCCAACTTTATCCATCTAAGGAAATAATTTTTCTTTTACAATTAGTTTTATGATGAATATTTTCTTGTAACTAAAAGAAATGGTAAATAATGATATTGAATGAATAAAATAATGAACCTAGGAATAAGTAAGATATTCATATATTCGGGAAAACGACATGTCTGTCCTTTCAGTTGACTGACTCTGAGAGGGCGCTACGTGGCATATCTTTGATTTTGAAAATCAGACCTATCCGCTGAACCTTAATATTCAAAATCGGTTGATGGCTACATTCTCTATTTACACAAGCTGGGTTGAAAAACAAGGGTTCGCCCGCTATTTATGATTTTCTATCGAATTTAAATGTGAAATAAATTTAAATTCAATGTATTTAGGTATGCTTTCCAGTATAAACCGACAGGATGCAGAATTTTATCAATTTCCATTAAGTAGGTACTGCTTGGCACGCAAATAAAGAAGGTACGTGTTCACTAAATAAATATACATAGCCAATCGCTTTACAGGGTTAATTACACCGATATCGGTTAATTTGAAAATGCTAATTGGAAATTGGAATAGGTACAATATGGCGGATCCAATGTAGGTAGCAATTAATTTGCTAGAGTTGATGTACAAAACATAAAACACTAGGTATCAGTAAGGTACTGCACTGGTAACCATGTCACTATTCATAAAACGTCTGTTAGGTACCCACTTATTGAAAAGAAAACAGTGTTGTCCTAATATGTAGTTATTATTGTAAGAACTCAAACCGCCTGTGACACAGGTATTTTTTAATTTTTAGGTACTATATTTATAGTACGGGCATCATATTTTGTAATACCTATATTATTTCTAAGATTTATAATGTATGTAAAAAATAAATAGAGTTTACATTAACTACTCATCTCCTAACGAAATCGTAGCATCAACAAAAAAATATTTTGTAGTTGTTCCATTTCATTTTCAGTAAGGCTATTTCATTGTTTGTGACTATGTAGATACTAAGTATAATAACAATTCAATGAATGGCTAAGTTTTTTCAATTTTTTAATAAAAAATCGTGTTTTTGTTATGTTACTTATTATAACATAAATATTAAATTAATCCGGAAAATCGAATTTAATAGCTTAATAGAGAAGTATCAATCACCTACCAACCTACACAAAATGTATCTACTTGTGTATCTAAGTACTGATCGTAATCTAAAGGAGCTTGATCAAATGAAAAAGAATGGTGGACACGATCGCACCGTGCCTCTACATATTGTTTCGACAAAACTAAATTATTTGAGTCCATTGCTCATCTACTGTCTACTTTGATGAGCCTCTTGCGGACATAAAGAGCAATGGAAGCTTTCCTAAGCGATGGTTTAGGTTAACTACTATTACTGAAGCTAAGCTCACACATTATTGGATAAAAGTACGAAAGCGACTCAGAATTAAAAAAAAAAATATTTTCAATTTTATTTTTCTTTAATTAATTTAGGATTTTGATTTCTCCTAGTAAATGTAAGAATTAATTAGGTACTACTTGGCTTGAATAAGAAGTTATTGTTCTAAGTTATACTAAGTTATTGTTCCTGTACATACCTACCACACGAGAGAAGTAATCAGAGTCGTCGGATATAGTTTAAGTTTACTAAGACACCGATGGATGTATTCGAATAAAATTTAATTTCATAGATTAACTGTTTGTTGTCTATAAATTATTATTATTTTCGAAAACATCCGTTGATTTCTTAATAAAACAATAACAACAACAAAATATCAACAACAATATCTGACGACCCTGGTTACTAATCTCTTTTGATGACTGTACCTACTTGACGGCCATCATCTGCCTACGTAATATGCTGTATAATAGGACGTTATAGACATGTATCATTATTACCTACTTACCGACCTACTTAGAAGCGGTAAGGGTTGGAAATAAGCTTCCCCTCATTTCAAAAATAAAAATACGTTGGTACAGAAATCTGGTAATATATCAGATCATTACTTTATTACATGAAAAATATTTCGGAAAGGTATCAAGGAATCACGACGGTATCAAACAAAGTTTCTTCACAAAGAAACGATAGCCGATCCAGAAGGAGACAAAAGATCTCCCTTTCTCTCTTTAGACGGAATCCTTGTTACATCATTCTGTGGTTTGATTATTTTTATAGATTCGTAACTCTGTCGTTGAGTGAAACAGCTAATTCGAAGTAATGAATATGCCAATGATGGTAATCGATTTTGAAATTGTCTTCATTAAAATCTGCTATAATCTGATTATACAAGGTGTAACAGAATAGACACAAGTCTTGAAGTTATTTGTTCATAATTGACTACTGAATCGATTTCAGTAATTTTTCAAATCAATTTTTCAAAAATTATGTATTTTGCCATACCTGCCGCCGACTGAGCCAAAGAAAATGAAATCTTATTTCAAGGGAATAAGACTCAATTTCAAATGCATAAAGTAATGCAATATTTAAGACGATTTTCTTAATTTTAACAGTTAGCTTTAACAAAAAAAAGTTTAAGTCATTGTATTATGCTTTTATCTCAATAATTGGGGTGTATGAGGTCTTGCGTTAATTGTGTTACACGTTGTATAATTAGTTGTAGGCGTAGCTACAAAGTCCGTATCAAAATGTTGGTATTTTACTGACTTTTGATATCAGGTAAAAGGTTTGCTAAAAATCTACTACGCTCGTAGCAGGGTTGCTACGGCGTAGCACTTTTCTTTTTTGAATATTAACTAATTATTCAATAACTAGCTGTTTCTTCCAACTTTTTTAAAGACATGAGGAAAACTCAAGAGGGTTACAAAAGAAAAAATAACCGAGACACGACGAAGTATTTAATTTTTTCCCCTTTCATACATTCTCTTCTAAATTCGTCATAAAACTGTGGAGAGCACATTCATGTTTAATAATACATTATACTTAACGAAACCTCACATTTTCTGGCGTGATTAACTACATTAATTTAACTGTACAATAATAATTACGAGACCTTTAATTATTACAATTATATAGTTTAGGTAAGTATGGTTCTAATCGTAGTATCTACTGAAATCGTTGAATAATACACAGTCAAGCTGTTCTGTTGCCTTTTATCTGAAAAGCAAATTGCTATTGTGGATTGAGGGCGATTGAATGATTAATTAAACCGTGGTACTAAGTACTTTGCCGAATTGATAACCGAGAGTACGTTTTGAATAACTGAATACGATTGAGCGTTTAATGATTGCTTTTGAGATAAACTTGGTGAAACAAACACGAGGATCCATATTCCGAATAGGTACCATACAGTAGATAATGCTTTAAAATGTCATATTCGCTAACATTAGTCTTCCGTTCGTCTAAGTTTCAGCAAAGGTTCATGAGACGCCTCGCTCCTCATTTATATAGAAATTCGGTCACCTAGACGAGGTCGCCATTTTGTACAAAAACACCTAATTTTTAATTCACTATATCATTACGGGACAATACAGATTTAATGAATTAGATCCGAGGAGTAAACTACTAAGTTTACAATAAAACATTTATTAGGTACATAGATATAAAATAGGTAGCTAAATAGTACAAAGATGATATTCTAAAGACTGGGATGATTTCACTTCGACCACTAGATGATAATACAAATAAATTCAAATAAAACGGTACCTAGAGTACTCTTCGATTTAGAGCAAGATACGTTTATAATAGATTGTAGTCATACTCGTGTATAAATAAATAATAAAATATTTAACTAAAACAAAAATAAAAATAATAATAGACAGGCTAAAGCGAACAGTACAATGATCAATAGAGGACAATATTAATGCACTTGCCCATATTACCTAATTTATTGATTATAACATCAACTTCAATATTTAAAAAAAAGTTATAACAGTAACTTAATGTATAATTCTACTGGAACCGAGTTAAAGCTTTGTCAGAAATCCATAATTTAAATAACAAAATTTACGAATTATGAGATAAGAAATTAAACAGTAATAAATATTTGATCATAATGCGATTTCTATATTTGCTTATGTATATATATGCGATGCGTCGATGGTAGTGATAGGTACGTACTACGTCTGTCTGTTAGTCGGTGAGGGTAGGTACGCAGGTCGCGAGCGAACATAATATCTATAACTGCCACCAAAGCAACCCGAGTCGTTCAACAATTTGGTAACGAAAATAAAAATTAACTGATTAAAGACTAATCCACCCTCCAAACAGCGATACGAATACAACAATAAGCAGTCTCACAAAATATTTTACAAAATTTCTCTTCAATAAACTATCTAGAAACTATAATTCATCGGTGACGTCTTTAATATTTCGTAATTCGTACTTAAATAAATTTCAAATACATTATCAGCGCTATTACTAGACATTATTAATATCAGGAATCGTTATCTACTCATGTATATACTTAGTCTCGTTAAAATTACAGAACATAATTTCGTAATTAATACTATACACAAATCGACAACACAGTATTTAATATTAGTGCGAGATTCTCTGGGACTGGCACGCCGGCGCCGCAGCGTCCACATTACGTCCGACACGGATAGCGAACAAACGTCTGTCGATAACGAACCTGAGCATAGTCCTCCTCAACTTTAAGTAGGTACGACCACATTCCACACTTTAGTCCTATGGAACTCTTCCTTCCCGGATGTTTAGCTAGCTATACCGTGGTGAAGGGGGTAAGTCCCAGAGAAGGGCGCGGGTCACTGATGGTGTTTAGGCGGCGGGGCGTGGTGCAGCGCCACGTGGTGCGGCGCGTGGTGGTGCCCGCCGTGGTGGTTGTGGTTGTTCGCGTTCGAATTGTTGTTGTTGTTCTGCGCCGCCTGCGCCGCCTGCCGCTGCGAGTTCTTCTTGTTCTTCATCCGTCTGTTCTGAAACCATATCTTCACCTGCCTCTCTGTCAGGTTCAGATTTCGCGCCAACTCCCACCTCTTCTGTTTCGACACGTAAGCGTTGAAGAGGAACTCTTTCTCTAGTTCAAGGGTTTGGAACTTGGAGTAGGGTTTGCGTTTTTTGCGCACAGTTACTTGGCCGGTCCAGTCCAGCGGGTTGGAGGAGCCGCAGCCGACGCCCACGCCCACCGACATCGACAGGGAACCTGCACAAACAAACCACGTGTTTTACTTGGAACTGGTGCACTTTGAACAAAATTAGACATCAGTAAGTCATGTTCTAGTTTGAACAAACAGTTGTTGTAACCTAACCAAAATGGTGTCGAACACGTAAATATCTGTTGGCACGACCGCACTCATACAATTATAACAATACGCATAAGCTTAGTACTACACAAAATTTTATTTAAATTTATCAATCGTATTTCAATTGCTTTCTTCTCTGAATAAGTTTAATTTCATCAGCAAAACTATTTGGATTACTTTCTAGGAGCCCAGTCATTCTTATTCGCTGCGCTATTCGTTAATTGTCTCGGGCAGAATGCATTACAAACTGCGGCGGCTGCACGTTTCGCTTTTAACTAGCTATTTCCATGCCGTGTTCATAGAAACAATTGTGGGCCGGTACGGCGCGTTAGAAGTTAACACACACCGCGATTTATGCGACCGGTCCTTTTGATGAGATCACCCGCAATAAACTTTGTATGCGATCCGCGACCTTCTCGATATTCGATGCGTGCAACACACTGCACCATTTCCTATTATACAAAATGGTGAACGTTTGAGCATTGCGAAATAGATGCCTCATTGTCTAGCGAATGAGTACGACCGGGTGTCGTAAGACTAGCTCCCATCTTGAAATGAACAGTAAGTCGTACTGTCTCTTACACGACACGAGCGCTTGTCTAGTCATGCTCACAGCTTTCGGAGCACTAGACACCAATCTAGTTTAGAAAGGAAAGGGAATTAACTCAGGTATAGAAACGTGGGTTTAAATGTAGCTTGTATATCGATTTACTATTTCATATTGATGTATGAGATGTAATCCGAGGAAATTACCAGTTGTGCATGCTGGCAACATGTGCTGGTAATAGAAATTGTACGTGTTGAAATAATCTCTGATTTACCTAGTTGGAACAATTCCGTGTTATCGAATTCGTATGAGATGTATAAACATTGCTATTGACACTTGTATTGCAAAACATTTTACTCTGTTTAAATTGAAAAATATTGCATTTGTAACATTTTACTTTTGTATTTTGAAATTTCTAGTAACTGAAGTTGATAATGTTTTATGATTTATTGAGGTCAGACGCTGAATTGAAATTGGATTCATCTGTTTAAATGTACTAAATACATACATTTATTGATTCCCTCTACCTACTCAGTTAGCTTTATGCGATTACTCTAAAATTCCACTCTTTCTGCCATTCTCTCACACAATTCATATCTACTTCCACTAGAAACAAACAATCACATATTATTTATTCGTAACTGCCCTACCACAACTGTGTTCCGTTAGCTGATTTGATTTATTTCTTTCAAACTACTCTTTGAATATTGATTAAATACCTCTAATGTGGCAATTTGTATTAAGTTGCCGTTGTAAACTGGATGCGGCATAAGACATCCGTCTTATGCCGCATCCAGTTTACTGCTAAATATATTAAACTTGTCGAATGTTGAGTAAATCTCTTTCATTGAATAAACCAAGTATATTTTACCTTTGATTTTAGTGTCTTATTTCATGTCTAGTTTTAGTTTAGTAAAAAAAATACAATGAAAGTAAATGAACACATAATCAGCCTAGAATATTCCCACTGCTGGGACACAGACCTCTCGGTGAGAGGGAGTGGGCCGTAATCCACCACGCGGTCCCAGTGAGAATTGGTAGATGTCACATGTCTTCGAATTTTTAGTACTAGGACATGCCGGTTCCCTCACGATGATTTCCTTCACCGTTTTGAGGGCAGTGGTCAGGCGAGCAGTGGTTCTAAAGCAATTTACACAAAGTATACCACCTATCTTGGTCCGAACCTACGATGTACGTAACTCATAAGTCACACCCGTTACCACTGGGCCCCCACTGATCCAAAATAAATGAATAAAAGTCCTAATAAAGTATTAGTGAATGCTTGGTTCCAAAATAAAGGAGTTTATTGGTCTTCAATAAGGTTAACTACTAAGCAGGTGGTGTGAACTACAAACCAATCAATGATTGTGTTCTTTAAGGTGGCTTTACAACTGATTTACATGAGACTAAGTCTTGTGCTACGGGCTGTCTGAATGACGGTCAAGAACAAAGATGTAATGAACCACTGGAAGCGTTCTACCGTCTTGATTTTCTTATAAAGCCGTAGTATTAAGTCAAGTATTTGGCATTAATGTATTAATAAGTACAAAACACTTTGTGTAGAAAACATATTTATGCAACAAGAAATGCTACCAGAAAATCTTTGCTGCTTAACTTTTGTAGATATAATATTGAAATGAAAGATAAAGTTCCAAACAAAGTAAAGTTTCAAAACTACTGCGGCTTCCAGATACAAATTACTCTTTAACGTCTGTAAAAGAACTAAGGTAATCCACAAAATAAATCAATAGCCCGCATGCATTGCAGTCCAAGGCAAAATAATAAGCATGTTGGCGTAAAAAATCCTTCTGGTCGGGTTCCTTATTCCGTGGAACAAACGGCAATTGTTTAAAGAGAACATAATGACAAGTGGACTTGTCAATTATGAGGGAATAGGTAGCGATCAGGAGCTATAAAAGTGCGGGTTCTCTTCGACCATAAAAGTTTACCTACCCGACCGCGGGCTTTGTCTATTTCGTGTACCAACATCACTTTGCCAATTCGCTACGGAGACCCTCTGTTATTCCAACGGGATAGAGTTCAAAATGGTACTGAAAAAACGTATTTCGTTTTGTAACCGAACTGCCGAGTGAACGTATGATTGAAAGGAATTTCTGAGTTAAGATGTTTCTTTTGACGTATACCGTGAGACCACAAATGAATTCCTCCGATTTGGTTTCTGTTTTCGTTTATTGAAACTAAGTTGTTGTCAATAACGAGATGTGAACCGCGTGGAGTGATTGCTGAAGATTGATGAACGCATCTGGTGAACGCGAGAAAGCGGAACGCACGGAGCGAGTCTCGCTAACGGAGCCATTCCACAAACCGTTTACTAAGCCGTAAATGCACAAATCAAAGTCAATGTCAACCTCAGGTGGGCCGTAAACATACAATCATAAAGTGACGTGAACACTCGTATAACTTTTTCAACAATTGTTTCCTTTTAATGGCCCATTATATGCGCGTTTTACGCAAAATTATGTCAAGTTACACCTCTGCCGTAACAGAGGCGCGATAAACCCATCTTTATGGTTAGGCGGCGATCGAAAGCGAACTAGCAGCGAGCGTTTATGAATGGAGCCTTTTTATTGCTCTCATATTTACATGGCGCTTGTAGTTTAGTAATTACTACTTACTAGTGCGATTTGGGGAAGGAACCAGTATTATTGCATGTATGTGACGTGGCCGTGGTTTTACGATTCATAAAAGTGATATGTATCTACGAGAGCGCGCCGAGTATGCAACGGGCGCGGGGCGGCCGGTCTCGGTAGCTCCTAGTTTTTTATCGTCTCATCAACCTGTAATGTGTTTATTGTAGCAATATTTGGTTTATTGCCACTACTCAAAGATCGGTTTATTGTCTTAACGCTCAGGTATCGTGTTTATTTATTAGTTATACATTTTTATTGGCGCTTTATTTTACGTAAACTTTAATTTATTGTCGGTTGTATAGCGCCGTTTTACATTGCCTATAAAAAGGTGCTTACGGTTCATTTTTAAACATTTGTAGCACGTGTTTCGTTCATTCATCAAATTTATGGTGGTCTGTGGGAAAATGTTTTGGTTTGGGCGTTCAGTAACTTTCTGAGGGAGCTCTAAGGGATTCCGCTGTGAACGTTGGGCCAATGTTTATTTGGCTAACAGCCGATGGTATAGACATGTTTAGTGCTACAAATGTGGAATATATAGCAGACTTTATATTTATGTAGAAACTTACCTGTTGCTTAAAAAAATACTCCACATACTCTGGTTCCTATCAAAGGCATATTAGAATAACAGATTTTGACCGGACATAGCAACTCTACAAAATACAAAATTACATCTGAACCCGATTTTTACCATTACACTCTCAGAAAGTAATTTATCGTTCCAGAGCATTTTTTTACTAAACACATTTCAGTTACAAATAGCCAGAACATACATCTCACATTCATTATTACATACACATAAAGTCCATGAGTGTGAAATATCGTGCAGTCGTGCCAATCAGCTGTCTTCGATTAGAGGAAAGAATGCGGTATCAGACGCGAGTGCAAGTGTGCTCGCTCCACATGAGGCACCCGCACAGCAGCACGGCTGTCTGTGTGCGTGCGGCACACATGCACGTCTCGCCCGCTGTGTGCGCCCCGCGCAGCGCCCTCTAGCGCCCAGCGGACGTCAGCCGTGGGTCAAGGTTGACAAACTCATAATAAATTATTTACAAATCAACTTATCAGCTTCAGCCTCTCGCAGATTATTGCAAACTTCAAACTTTAATAGTACTGAAAATCATCGAACCCACCCAGCAACTCACGTATTGTAATATTGAATTGTAGGTATTTGTTTATAAATTCCGATAAATGTTTTGCTGAACTATGTTTGGTTCTAGTCTCGAGGCACCGATAAGTTTCAAAGATTACAAACAGCGATGTTGAGACCGGACGTCAAAAAACGTGAGCACTGAGTTGGTAACGATCATAAACAAGTATGTATGAGTAATGAGATGTTACTGACCGGGCAGGGATCCTGGAGGCGGGTAGGGTGCACTGGACACCGATTCTGGCGCGTAGTTCCGGAGCCCGTACGCGTCGTGGGAGAAGCTGGACGCTTCAGAGACCGCCGTCCTGCGCTCCTCGCCGCCCACGTAGGGCAGAGGCTGCTCGCCGCGCGGCGCTCCGTACGGGTAGTTCCAGCAGGGCTGCGAGAAGCCCTGGTGGCAGCCACCGTCAGCGTAGGGTTTGTACTCGCCGCTGCTCGCGGGCCAGAAGGGCAGTGCGGACTTGCGCTCCCGTTCGACTGGCAGGTTGTAGTATGTGGGCCCAGCTGGGTACTGGTGCTCGAAGGAGCCAGGACCGTCAGGTGGGTAGCCCCAGGGCTGCTGCGCGTGCCGGATGACGCCAGGTTCCGGCTCATAGCGCTTGGCCGGGATGTGCAGCGGTGGCTGTGGCGGGTTGGAGCCCACAGACGCGGGCGAGGCGCTGGAGGCGGACGGCGGCGCGGCGGCGGGAGCAGCTGGCGGGCTGCCTCCGGGCGGCGACGCGTGCGGCTCCTCATACAGCGCGCCGCCGACGCCGTTCATCATGGTCCACCAGGCCGGCCCCGCTGAGTGGCCGGAGGGGGGCGCTGGCGACGCGGCCGCCGCATCGCAGGGCGCGCCGAGGCCCCCGACATGGTTGTCAGGGTACAGGGTGGCGGCCGGGCAAGCCACGGGGGATCGGGACGGTCACAGGCAGTTCACGCGCGTCGCGGGCACATTGCACCGCGCACACACGCGTTCCACACACAGCAGCAGCACATGAAAATCAAAAGGCGATCCCGATTTAGCTAGCCGGCCGGACGGGACTCACCGCAACGTTTACTGTCCAAAAAACTATAACTCTTGGCTTCGGTTGAAGTTTTAGAAACTATTTCGAGAGTGCATCGAACAGTCACTGATATGATAAGCTCTCGTAACCTCCAAAAAAATGTAAGTCCATTTAGCAGTCTGAAACTGTCTCTATTATTTTTGCGGTAAAGTTTATTGTAAACAATTCACACGTGAATTTTCTTTTGCAGAAAAAAGTTTTTGTATTATCTGGATAAAGTTTGTGGGTGACGCAACAGTTTTTTTATTTATTTGAGTGGACGTATCGGTAGGTTGTTGTCGCGAGCGTATCGTGTTTGTGCGGTCGGTGCGGCGGTGTATACGCGAGGCGCGCGATCGGCGGCGCGGTCGAGCGCGGAGTGGCGGCGTGTGCCGGTGTGGCGGCGCACACACGCGCGCACGCCGCCAGCGCCATCCGGCGGCGGGCAGCGGAACTAACCCGCGTCAGCTACGCGAGTACAGCTCGTAGGCGGGCGGCTGGCGAGGCGCCCAGTTTTATGCCCTCGCGGTATTTTCCTGGGTTTCAGTTTTGGTATTGTTTTTTTCGTTTGGATGTATTTATTTGGAAGAAAAATATTTTAAACCGAATTTTGAGTATTGGTACTTATTAATTTTAAAATTATTCTTAAAAATAGATTCAAAAGTTAAAATTGTTATTGAAACTTCAACAATTTTAATCATTTAAATTATTGCAAAATACTATTCACAAAACTTAACAGTATTTAAAAAAAAACCATTGAGTCTACCTTCGCCGTACTTGCGTGCGGCCAGTTTGTAGCGTTGTCTCTCAAAGGGTTGACGAGAGCGAGCGCGGGTGCGTAGTAAAGCGATTAATGGAGGCAAAATAGCCATAAACTGCCGTTTAACCAAACTGCAAGCATCACTCGGCCATCGTCGACTTGCCACCAATAAAAAACGCGAGACTTTATGACGGCAACTCACTCACATTTTATTGTGAGTATAAACTTAATTTTATCGTCTGTTAATTTCACCACAAATAATGTTAGGCACCTACTAGATTAAATTATATAATTTTATTTTATTGCTATTGTCAATGGCAAGGCCGTGGATGAATTCCTTACATTCAGCCAGTTCACTGACTGTGATACTTACTTAGCTGTTTTATGTGTATCACAATATCTGTCTAGATTTATTAACAGTTTTTACAGTAAGGCATTTCAAAGTTATTTTTTCGGTTGTGTAGAGACAATAGACATTTTTAACTTATTATGTTTTGACTACTTAAGCTTATAATAAAAAAGCAACAACGATCTCCAATATTAAAATTTACAATTTTATTAAATTACGAATTTACTCTACATTTTTCCCTCTCCTTTCTTTCACGATTGAACGAACAAGCACTTCCAGAACTAAAAAAAAACAGATTTAATTATCCACAAACATCTAAAGAACATGTAGTAGAGCATCTAATTCGCCACACCCCCCGAGCTACCCTTCGAACAAAGCCGTAACAACCAATAAATTCAAGCAATATTTTACACATGTATAATGTATAATGTTTACACAAGACACGGCAATAAAATATATCAGCAAACAATGCTAAAACATACATACATTGAAGTTATGTTAGCTCTTGTTAACTTGCCGAATAATACCGAACGACACGTCTTGCTAATATAACCGATCTGTCAAAATAATAAGGTGCTTGAGCGATGTTCATAGCGGAAGCGATTAGCGATTTTTGTAGATGTTATCATGTCGACACACTCATCCCATGCATGTTTATTTTCAGTTTCCTTGAGAATTAAGTCATATTTTTCATCTAAAGGTTGTTGGCACACAGGAATAAAAAGTATTTTAAGTATTAGGTAGGCGCATTTTATGTGCACGTACATTTTAAGTTTTGCAGGAGAATTTAATTTAAACAAAACACTATAGCCACTTCAGTAAAATGTGTAGTAATGGATAGTGTCAAATAAGGTAGGTAGGTAATCTAAGTTAGCGATTACCTATTATTTAATTTATTTTAATTGCATTGCCGTTTAGATAAAAAACACAGGTGCAGATTTTTATTGACATACACACGCATAGGTGATATCTACATAATCTACTAGTGTAATTTAAAATATTATTCATGTAAAAGTTAATAAGTTCAGTCACGCATTTAATCTTAATGATTAAATCGACCGTCGTTCATACTTCTACACATTGCCTTAAGCATCAGCTTTTACCACTCCTCGCTCTCAGTATCACCGAAGCTTACTATGGAAGCGTACTTTAATTTCCCACACTTAGCGTATCAGTAATTACAATAGGTGACGTACAAAGAAAGCCAAAACGATAAATTCGCGACACTTTGTGGACGTGTCAACAAAACTAATAACAAGGATTATGTGTGCTTTTCAAATGTAAAATATTTCAACACAAAAGAGATTTATAAGTACAGAGTTACACCTCTATCGTTGGCTACTGTTTGGTGTATTTACATTGTGTAATATTTGCAATATAACATGGCACACAATAGTCACCTTGGAAAGAGTGATTTTATAAATCTCTATTTTTAGTGATGATTTATGTATTTGAATACCTGGTTACATACCTCTAGTGGTACGTTACCACGCAGGTATTACAGCATATCTACCAAGTTATTCATAACCACATATCTCACGGTCTGCATGACGTATTTAAATATCTAACTGCGTAGATATTTAACTGGATTATGTAGGACCATTCTATATGCCAGAGCCGCTCATATTTACGCAAATAAAAGTAAAACTAGCGTAACGTAGACAAACAAAGATATGGTTTACAACATAGACGAGCTTTATGTAGCAACAAAACGAAAGTAACATTATCTCGGTGCAGTAGCGAAGCACAAACAGGCCGAGCCTCGCGTTGAATGACAGAAACAAACATAGGAACAAGTGTGCGCTTGCGCCGAGCTCGTCTATAAATATTTACGTTAGGAAACTCTTCAGGCCAATGGTCGGCCATACATCGAGTACGTAAATAAAAGTACGCTTTCTTATCTCGGCACATGTGTGCGGGAGTTGCGCAAACGCTGGATTGGGGCTATGTATATAAATGTGTTAATACTTTCATAGGATCGACTCACGCAAAGTTATTTTTTTTTCACCATGATATAGCAACAATGGTGATCGGAAACGAAAAACCGGTCTCATTAATGCACCGTCTGTATCCATTATGAACATAATTTATCGCTCAAAGCTTTGAGACTATATAATCATGTAATTACAATAAATCATAATAATTCTTAACTTGAAGTCGGTCTTGAATATTTATAATATATTGTTTATAAAGATATGACATTGACAAATACGTGGAAACGTACCTAATCAAGAGCTTGTTAATTAGATTTTTCCTTTATCAGTTGTAAGCTTTTTTACCAAGGTTGGGAACAATTCATGTCACTATCTAAGTTCCACGATGAAAATTACTCGAATAAGGCATTGTTAACATACAAAACTTGCTACAATAACCTACTTCATTTTCTTATAAAATAATACTATCTTATATTATTTTCAGAACCAAAATGAGGCAGACATTCTCGTGTTATCATCAGAACGTCGCGTCGCTGGAAAACATCGACTTGGCTAACGGTCCAGCGACTTCACGTTCCCATCGCACAGGCATTAAATAGATTGTAAAGAAGGCTTTAATACTCGTTCCAATTGAAAAACTCGTCTGCACTCGACTTTCTCTGAACATAAGCTGTAAATTGGACGTAACCTGGAACTGTACGTTACCGTTCAGAGTAAATTAAACTCATTTGAGTTCGGCTTGTTAAACTTCAGACATTATAAATTGGACGTTAAAATTTTGGGAAAATGTTCGATTTATCTACACGCGTTAATACCTCAGACAGAAAGTAATTTAATTGTAAATACAACCGGTTTGTTTTACCTTCATTAACCGAATTATCGCATTAAGCTTGCGCAGGTTACTTTGGATAACAGTGACTGTTCGATTAAGAATTTAATTAATAATATACTTACTGACTTATAAAGATGATCATGAAACTGGTATGGGCTATAATTTAACGCAAATGTGTTGTTGCATATACAGTTGTCTAAGCCAGAGGACGTTATCACATTACAGCCAGTTTGTAACATGTAGGTAGGTATAACATCATGAGCACGTTTCAGTACTGTACATAGATAAAATTAAATAAAACTAAAGTCGTACCATGAGATTATAATCAGAATAAGATTATGAGGTAGGTCTCTCAAGGCTTTGTTTTCCTCGTACCTACCTATCGTAAAATTACGCCATAATAACATAAAGAAATAACGTAGTATGTAAATCAATCATTTTACAATAGCTATAAAAATATGAGTTGAAAAATATGCAGCGCTATTTTAAATTACACGGAAAATATCGATTCATTTTTCTCAATTATTTTTAGTATCGACATTACGCGTGTTGACATAATCGTAATAAATTAATTTTAGTAGCCTCTTTTCTTGTGGCTTTACTAACTTTTTTATAAAGCGGTCAGATATTTTCTCAAGGGACCACCAAAAATTTCAGGATGAAAAATTTCAGAAAAAAGTTTTGATTAAGGTTTTTGTACCTGGTCGGGTTCCCATATATATTTTAAAGAAAGTAGCTAAATAAGTATTCATATTTGCTACGGTAAGAAATGATATTCACAAGCTCAAGTAGGATTATTGTGAGTCAAGGGAAGTAAAGTCCTCAAATAAAGGTACAGGTCAAACGAGACTTAAGCAAACCCTAAGCTATATTCCAAGTAATATCAACGATGCAACGGAGATAATCCGCAGATATACACTCTAATTTACATAATAAAAAATTAAAATATAATATTCACCTTGTCGTAAACTCGCTAGCGACGTTTGCGTAAAAGGGCACGGTAACCTGTGAACAAAGTATAAGAGGTATAAAATTATGTAAAATGTAATATAAATTATACACATTCATTGTATACAGCTGCATAATTACACACTAATCGGTTCTCAGGTGTATCCAATCAGTAAATTGTTAAACGTTTATTGGCTAACAATACGCGGCGTGTGTTTATTAATTCCTTAATTACTGTGGACCTACGAGTCAGCTACAACCAAAACCATTATTAATGACATGTGTAGACATTTATGAGATTGTATATGTTTTATTGTAGTTATAAAGCGTAACTGTTCTGTATCGTGAGCGAAGGCGGTATGTAACTGAAAGAAGTCGTTATAAAAGTTTTTTGGAAACAAAAAATGTTGGAACTTATAAATGCGTGAATGGGCGATATTTAGTCAGGTGGGGCGATTATTCGAAAATTAAGGAGTCATATTTTATCAAATTTTGTATCAAAGGTGACATTAATTCTTTTGCTGGTGACTGGCTTACCTACAGCTACGTGATTAAGCGAAGGTTTGCAAAGGAGGATAAAATCATTGAGGATGTGCAGTCACTTTTCACGGTCGCTACAAATTGACGGCTAAGAAAATTTATATGCGACATAAGGGCCAATTACGTAGAAAGTTTGTATCAGGAGGTTTCATTACGACGTGCCTAATGAGCACGCGTGGAGCTGCGCATTAAATCATCGTCGCGCACTGCGCGGCCGCCGACATTACTCAGTTTATTTTTAAAGCAAGCACTCCTCCACCCACAAACATCCCATTGACAAGTTCTACGGTTACAATTTTATTTCCTAGCTCCATTTGAAGCCAGTAAGAATATAAATAAATCCTTTCTAAGTCATTCGATACGGCGGTAAGTCACGAAGTTTACATAAAATAGGTGATTTGCGCTGAATGCCACGGTTATTTTTTCTGGTTTTCGTTGGGGATGCTACCCTATATTTATGAGCGAAAAAAATCATGTTTACAAGCCTTTTTTAGGTAACGATTGCGTCGCATACGCGTGGGAGTCGTAAAATGCTTTGTGTTACCTAACAATTAGGAGGATGCCTTAATTATTGATACTTAGCAGTTTCTCTTTCAGACCCGCTATGTAATATTTTCATATACGGTCCACTATGAATAGATGCAATAAATTAAAACTCTTGTAACTTATCGACTTGTATTAATTAAATATAATTTTATTGATGTAATTAATTCCTGCAGCTGTTTGACATTCACTCGTATTACACACATAAAATAACTACCAGAGATTAGTGGTAAGTCCAATACTAATTGGAAAACTTGAGACCCATCAGCGTCGAAACTTGGTCGATGTTCATCTAAGTTTATACTCATTCCGTCCCTGACTAAACTTCGTGCACGTAATCCGACCGACGGTTTAGTTAACTGGGACTTTTTTACTTTTTTCATCAAGTACGAGTAAATAGAGCAGCAGAACTATGGCGGAGGGCACTCGACTTGACATTTACGACTCAATCCCAAAACATGGGCCGCCGGCTGGCCAAACGGGGTGTAATTTTCCCAATTTAGTTAGCGCTTCCCCTCCTCCTGCGTCGCCGTGTAATGAAGCAGGTCGAATTATGCCCGGATGTGAGTTTAGAGCTCTTCGTACACTGGTGGGTAGAGGATTTCAATGGCCGAAGTGTCAGGACGAGTTTGGGCGAGTATTACAAGCTGTCAGTTCACGTTATCTGCGCCATAAGTATATGTTATCGGAATGTCTCTCCCACGGTTGGCTGGTCAGGCCAGCGATACAGAACTGTTTATGCTCCGGCGTTTTATCATAAAACTGTCGTCGGCTGTGATCTCAATAAGACCGACAAAATACTTCCGATGACAGATATTTAGGAGATTTATTTATGTCTTTATAATAGAAAAATAATGTCGAGACAAATTGTGGAAAGTTGTAATTTTATTGCGAATAGTAAATTCGATTGGAGAGACGATTTTAATAGGCGTGGTTGCGTTCCATTTTGGGTGGATACAGACAGCTATCATTTATATTTGTGTCGCCATATTTACAATAACAGGATCGCGAGGGTGTAGGTAGGTAGAGGTCCGAACAGTTAATGGTGCGAAAACTGACTGGATCATATCCCTGGGTTTACGACTCGAGAGTAAACGGCCGATTCATTTGCAATTCTAACTGCGCCTCGGATACGAGTCGCCTGCGATGCCTCGCCGACGTCAAAACACGCCTGTCTAGTCGCTGATTTGGTATTATGAATGTTATTTAACGTAAGAATAACGGGTTTTCGAAATACACTCCTAAATATAAAACCGAATTAGCTCGGGTTTCCATATGGGACATAGAGGAAATAATTCAGCGCCACAAATTAGATTCAAATCCTTTTTTGATGCTAAGGCTGGAGTATAGTGCGCCATTAAGTAACGTGAAACAATGTCAACCAACAATTTATTTCTCTACAACGTCACGTCCTTCTTCGTAGAACAATACAATTTTCCACACCGGATCCCCAATCATTAGGGTATCCATACGCATAGCTGTAGGTACCTACGCATACCTGTGTAGTTGTCAAAAAGCCGGTGGTCCATCTCACTTAGTATTCTAAACACGCTCGCAGGCCGATGTTATCGTCAAGGACATATATTGTGATTCGTAATCGTAACCCGCCCGGAATAGATCGCCCGCCCGATACCGTCCGATCGATGAATTAAAATGTCTATGAACTCTCTATGTTGCTTTTGCGTGAAACGGTTTTCATGCGTCGAACAAATTCCGTCGGGAACTTTACTGTTTGCAATACCTATGTTAATTTATCGACTGTTGTACTTATTCGACCCCCTGATAAATGCTTATTTGAGAGGCTCCCTGGTTTACGAACAAAAATAAATGATGGAGCATGATTAGACTACCGAACGAAATGTATTTGATTGTGCGTGGGAGGTATATGCGGGCCTTTATTGGACGGAGACACGGTTACTTAGCTGTGATTGGATATTTCAAAGGAAACGGTTTAGGCACAGCACTGATGACAACATGTTGGAAGTTTGCTCTAGCGTCATTCGTCGTGGGAAGAAAGATTAGTTAGTATTTTATGAACTTAATCATTTTGTTTTAGTGGATATGAAAGGCAAAGAATACGTAAGTCGTACAATTTTCTAATGAAAGCACCTCAGAAGAAGTCTGCTAATGAAGCCTCAATTTTAGTCTGAACAAAATCTCCATTTAAAATTAAAATAAAAAAGATATTCACATATCAGCCTACTGAACATACCTCTCCACTTAGCCCGACTTCAAACGATCAGATTAAAACGTCGCCATGAATATCACAATCGCAAAATCGCAACATTGTTGCGAATTTTCGTCGGCATTATATATTTGTACGACTATAAATTAAGTCACTGAATTAATATGACAAGGTGTCGGGCTGTGTTTTGCCTATATTTTAACGAACATTGGATGTCAAAGTTGTATATTTTAATTAGACTTGGATATAAACAGTTATGCAGAAACTTGTGACGGTATCCAGTAGTGAAAATAAATCCGCTCGCGTATGTATGGAAATTGTATGTAAGACTAAGGTGAAATTTAAGACGGTGACGATGATAAATTATCGGTAACTATTTTTGGGCACACCACGATTGCGGCGGTAAGTCCCTTCTTTGAGGAGTGGCTAGAGAGGCGGCACGGCGTCCTCACCTTCCGCCTGATTCAGATCCTCACCGGACACGGTTGTTTCGGGAGGTTCCTGTTTCGGCTAAGGCGGGAGGAAACGCCCGGGTGTTTCCACTGCGTAGAACACCCTGAAGACACGGTGGAGCATACGGTGGAGGTCTGCGCGGCTTGGTCGGAGCACCGCCGTGTCCTCGTGGGTGCGATCGGCGGCGGCGATCTCTCGCGGTCGGCCCTGGTCCAGGCCACGATGCGGCGCAAGAGTGCATGGGTAGCCGTCACCTCCTTCTGCGAAGCAGTAATGCTCGAGAAGAGGGAGGCGGCGCACGTGAGGGAGAAGCAGTATATGAGCCCTCACGGCCTTAGTCACTGCAGGAGACGCCCTGGGCGTCGAGAATCCCAGGCTGATTCCCGACCACCGTAGGTGCGGGCTTGCGGACGGCGAGTAATGGGTAGCTCGCTGTCCGGTATTGACCAAGCCCGGGTCGACGACGCGTTGTGTTCCACGCACGCCTCAAAGAGATGTTAGCAGCAACTGGTGCGGTCTGCAAGGGCCGATGCCTGCCGGGGGTGCGGGTTGTTCGAAAGTGATACCGTCGCCCCTGGCACACAGGCAACTGAGGGAACACGGGTGGGTTTCAGTCAGTAAAAGTCTGACACGCCCTCCTGCTCCACAACGGCAGAAGTTATTTGATGATTTTCGAACCAAAAAAAACGGTAACTATTGTATAGTGTAGGAAAAAAAATGGTAGATGAGCTATTCAGCTAGTAGTAGCTAACCATCCTATCTATTTGTACCTCTCGCAGACCCGCTCTTAAAGAGAATAAATATAACTTAGATTTATTTATTTAAGTATCTTATCGAACATTGTGGTATACTAGCACTACAACCGACAAAGCACTGAGTCGTGCTTGTAAAGATATCATCTCAGCTCTAAGTACATACGGACATATCAGTCATAAGCAGACGTACGTACGTATATAGAAGTATGCAATAAAAATGTAAATGAGTCGGCAAGCGGGTGGGGCACATTACAACGAAGGCACGTTGCACATAATGCAGTTTGACCCAAAAGCTACCTGCATGCTTATTACTCGCCATTTTTGTCGTGAGAACGGTTTTTACATAAAATTCGACTAAAGAAGGTATTTTTAGCATGGTACGTTTTGTGACCATAAAAGATTATGTTATTAAGTGTAATGACGCCTTAATGATATGCAGATGAAAATGACATTGATGAAATATTAATACTAATGTTTTTCAACGAATCAGATTGTATGTAAAGAACTTTTAAGTATAATTAAAGAATGTCGTACCGAAACATTAAAAAACTCAAATATTTTAATCAACTGACGAAATGAACATCAAAAACATTTTTTGCAAGCTTTTAATTCAAGGCTTTAACTAGTTATAAACTGGGTAAAAAACCTTTCACATAAAAATGGAAGCATTTTAATAAAATGCTACATTAAAACAATTCCTAGAACATAATTTAAAAAATTAATGCGCCCACACACCGAAAATGAAGCCCTATTTTCATAAAACAGCCTAGTAATGAAAGCTCAGCGTTAATTGCAGAAGGTAATCTGATAGGGTGTGCGAGTGAAAGAAAGCCTTATAAGGGATATAATAAAGTTGAAATTCAAACCTTAGTATCATGTTCTGTGTGGCGGCGCCGCCTCACCTGGTAGTAAGGCCGACCGCGAGGATGACCGCGCCCGAACCTTACCCGCAACACGCCTGCAAAAAATGTATAATCCCTTTAACATATAAAAATATAGAAAACAGACAAACAGGAACACTGAGTTTATAACTAAGTATTAACAGCACACACGTGTCGATAGACCAGGTTAAGCTACGCTTGCTGTGATTGGTCCGTATATAGGTGCCAATCTTATCAGACCAAGATTCCTAGGTGCCTAGGAAAGTACGTTAAGCCATTGGTCCTTGCTGTCATTCATGTTTCTTTGACAGCCATTACGGGTCGTCAGAAAACCCGGAAGTCTGACAACCAGTCTTACGGGTAAGGGGTATCGTGGTACCCAGTAACTGGGTTGTGGAGGTCAGATCGGCAGCCGCTCCCTGTAAAATACTATTATTCAGCTGCATCCGGTTCGCCTGGAAGCCGACCTCATCATAGTTGCGAAAAAGCTAGGCAGATGATGATAGAAAACAGACTTATGTCAGTTAAGAAAATCTCAAAAAAAATATAGGAAGGTACCTATTTCACTCCATCGAGCATTCCATTAAAACACATCAATAAGTTGTATTTTGAAGAACGTAAAGAACATCGGTTTATTCTGTTAGTTATGATAAACATTGCTATTTACTGTAGAAATAGTATTGCAGCATTGCTTAAGCGAATCTAATTGGTCAGTCATGAACTAACTAACACCTTCATTTATTACAACAACCTTGTAATTACTCTTCAGTCGTGATAATATCATACCTACAAGATGTTTTATAATCAAATAAAATGCAGGATATAGTGCTCTGTGGGACGCATATCAGATATAATAAAAATATAGGCACAAAAAAGATACTGTGCTATTCACACCCACTCCGAATGCAACAATCTTGCGCATATTACCACAATAATTTAGTTAAAACATTTATAGAATTTTTACTACACAGTAAAACTGGAAAAAGGCACATATTCCGCTGCCCTTAACCAGTCTCCTTGATATATGTAACTCGTTAAGTGGCTTTATTCAGTGGAACGAACTTCATCATGCTGATACTATCGTGACAAACAGTTTCTTTGTTTCGTTACTTTGTAAGAGTCCAGGAAAAGGGAAATAGGTACATTTTTAATGTAAGTCTTGATGTACCGTGGGGAATTGTTATGATTTATGATGGGACAAGGTTCCTATGTAGATATCTACAAGTCATGAATGATTGGTCAAAATCATTCAGTCAAAAGTACAAACTGAAACATAAACATTTTCCGGTTTTTTGAATTTTAATATATGTACTTAGGTATATGTTTTTTAAAGATTCATGCAATCAAAAAATCGCAAAGAATGTGCGCAATGTGGATGGAGTTTAGGAAAAATGGAGAAGTGTATTGACGCTGCGTGATCCATTTCCACCGTTCAATGTCAATCGCGACTAGGATGGACGGAAAGCAGCAAATGAAGTATTTTTCTCCGCTGATGTAATTGCTGTAGGGCGTTCCAGCGGGGTATACTTAAATAAATAAAAATAAAAACTGAATAGAGCTTAACGAATATTTGGATGAAAAACACGACGAAATTTTCCAGTGCTTGATAAAAAACCGTTTTTTGTTGCCCTATGAATGCATTTTCTTCTAATTAATTTAAAGTCTGGTCATTGTAAATAACTCCTGAAATTACCACTTACTAACACTGAAAGGTACAAAATCGAACTCTGTTGAGAGAAAACTTTGCTTACATTCGTACATCCACGGTTTGATGACAGTATTAGGCCGCGGTGTGATAAGGGGCGCACCTTATTCCATTTATCGGGACAGAACAACCCAATTATCTACCTACCTTGCCGTAAATTGGGGAACGAATCTACTTATTCCATTTCAGGCTGTGGCCTGAAATGGAATAAGTAGATTAATTAAATTAAAAGTAAATTAAATTAGTAAAATGGATAAGTAAATTAAAAGGTTTAGATGTGTCTAAACCTTTTAATAGTTTAGTTGATTATAAGAACAACGGATAAGTTTGTATAAATATATGTAAATAATAAAATGTATCTGAAAATATTTCAACTTGTCCTTTACCTATTCACATAGATAACTTTAAAATTATCAGAGGAGGTTCATCGTGGGTGTGTATATGTTAAACACATTTTCCGAACAGAATCGACAAGAAACCAAGAAACAGCCGTGTCTAATGGATAATTAAATCGATTTAACAGTCACATTATATCGTTCCCATTGCTGTGAAAGCCTATTCCATAGATATTCATAGCATACCCAGACACTATTTAGGTAGATTAACGCTATAAATTAAAACGAATAGTAGCCGAGGACAGGCTTGGTTAATAGTGTTGACAACACGCATTTAGATATAGCTGGCTGGAATGATTTTGCTCACTTATTTTTATTTATAGAGTTTAAAGATTTTTTTTTAAATCTAGAGACAGTTATAGGTCAAAATTCTAAAAGCATTGACTTTTCATTTGAATTTATTAATGTGTCTTATTTTGTTTGACACCATTTAGTTTTTGCTAATTAATTTTAAAGCTTACCTATTAATTGAATTTTCAAATAGTTTATGTAGATATTTTTTCTACTTGTAATAAATTTATTACACGTATACATACTATATTTATATCCTTGTTATATCGGTGTTAGAATTAAATGATTTTTTAACTGAATAATTGCCTAGTCTCCAATCTAGACATAAAATCATAACATTATTAATCAACATTTTAAGAGCTCCTTTATTAGAATTTTAAAACCAATTAGTAATCAACAGGTTGTAACTATGAAGATATATGATACTCTTATAATTAAAGATAAAAGAAGACCTTACATTTAAAATAATTTTTGGATTCCTGAAGGCCGTTTAAAATGATGTGAGCTATTTATATGATAATATTTTGATTATATTATAAAATCTGGACATGTTATAGCTTTATTCAATATTCCGGTTTGTAACTCTGTTTTGGTATGGTCTAGAATTAATATCTACATTAATAACCTAACCTAACCTCCTACTAATTTATTCCTATTAAAATAACTTCTCCACCAGTGAAAGTAAAGAATTTAATCGTAATAGGAGGTAACTTTTTAATCTATTATTATTGTTAAATTATATTAATCATGGGTTTTTCTATAGGTACATGCATAGACACAGTGTTATTAAGTAACTTAGTTATATAAAATGTTTTTTTGGAACCTACTTGATTGCCCCACAGATAAGTAAATATTTATATCGAGGAAAAATACAGAGCAACAACCAGTTGCTCTGTATTTTTAGTTATATTTATTTACAAAGATCAGAATATCAAATATAAAGATTTTTTTAAGAAAAATACTCACAGCATAATCCACCATTACTATATTTAAGAGGATATTGCCCCGAGTTATAAAATTACACTAACCTACAGTTCGTAGCCGCATAATAAATCTGCAGCACTCAACGCAGACAGGTTCCCTTGAAAGAAAACTTCTTTTTCTAATTCATTGCGCTGCTAACGCTCCCCAAGGAGGTTCCATTAGCAAGAAAATGGAAGTGCGTCTACCCTTCAAAGCTCTAGAAATCTCAGCAATAAATGCCCACAAGCTCTGAATTTATTTTTATCGTTTGTACCACTTAAGGTATAAGATTGAAAACAGCTCGCGATATTTTCCGGTAATAGGTATAATTTACTTGGATTTTTTTCTACGCTGGCAATAAAATATTTACGGGGTCCGGATGAATTCATGAGTGGATCCCGTCCCCGTTCTTCCACTTGGACAAATTAATTCATTTTCATGAACAAACATTATTAATATTCAACGTTATTCATAGCGGAGTTATTTTTTGGGGATGCTCGGAATAATTGAGATTAGGAAATTGGGTCAGAGTTTAAGAAGTTCGTTGTGTTAAGCAGTATAAACAATGCTTTATAAGTATGTGTAATTTGTATTTAAATGGTAAAACTATTATTTTATCAAAAAACTGTCACAATCTTTGAGAGCAAGACCTTATAACAAAATACATCAACACTGAGTCGAGGAATTAAAGTTTGCCTCTTCACTTTACTTATCTACTGAACCTATGGTAACGTCGAATTTGCCTCACAAAACATCCATTTTATTTAAACATATTCTAAAACACAAACTGCAAGCATCTACCCCGCAAACAACATACTAAAACAAATGCCATGCAAAAAAGTGGAGTGCATTGCACCGTTTTCTAAGAAGTGCAGTATCAGCCATCTTTCTGTCGGCAGGCAGTCGTTTCGTCGAGTCGCGGATGCAACGATGCACTTACAGATACCACACACATAAGTACTAGTATACTTTACTGGCTACATTATGTACCTATGTAAGTACGTAATGAGACAGGCTTGGCTTGCAAGATTATGTGACATTTGTCGCAAGTTGCGAAGATGTGACATTTCATTTTGTTCGTCTGGGTTTTGCTGGTTGAATTTAGTTTAGCATATTTGTACGGACGGCTTTCATTGCTACATGGAGTCAAAAGAACAAGGGTATACTTGAAAACAATTATTCTAAACATACAACATGAAAATTGTTAAGATAAACATATTTTATTCAATTCTGAATTATTTATTGCGTAACATAATGTATACAGGGTTATAGGAATTTTTTCCAATAACCCTGTATAGTTGGTAGGGAAATAATTTTATCAGTCACAATTATGGACCCTGTCGGGCACAGCATAGGTCAAGTAAGTACGAGAGAGGACGAAGAACACTGAGTGTTTAATGTGATAAATTTTAATATTACATAAGTAGTTAGTACCTGAGTGATACCGTTTTATTAATGCGGAATTGAATTTAAGATTTTATAAATTATAGGTATATGTTTATTTATTTAATAACATTGTATAAACACAGTATATTTTCAGATTATTCATAATTGTTTTTGCTTGTTATTATTTTTATATTCACGTGGCATAATGCTTTTCATTAAAGCTACGAAAAGCAAAGGAACCTAGTAATCGGATTCAAATTTTAAAGGACGTAAGTTGAACGAAATAGTTCAGTCTTATGAACCGGAGACATATTCAGGGTACATTGCAACACACATAAATATCACTTACTGAACGATTTATCTGGCCAAAGCAAATAGTAACCATTCTCGCCCTACGCACGCAGTTACGGTTTAGCACGTAGGCGTAGGCATAATTTAAGTCAACTATATCTTATACTTTTAAGTCACTTCGATTCCATGTCGAAATCTAATTATGTAGGAAAGGAAAAAAACTTAGATGGAGTGACTTTTGTCACGCCAGAGTTTGTCACGCTATTATTGCCTGCCTTTCCTGACTCCAAATAAACTGCAGTCATTAATTTATTTTAATGACGAAACAATGGCAGAATTAATATTAATATTAATTTACGATTAAATGTTGTTAACACTATAATAAAAAAAAAAACTGATTGTTCATACTGCTTCACTTGGATATACCTAATAATCAAATATCTGGTTGACATTTTCTAAAAATTAAACCTAGCTAAATCGATTTATCACCCACGAAACCCCCTGCATTTTAAATTTCATGAAAATCGTTGGAGCCGTTACCGAGATTCAGATTATATTTTATATAGGTATGATTTGAATTTCGGAAACGTCTCCAACGATTATCCACATATATAAAAGAATTGCTCGTATAAAGCTTATTAGATAATATAATATAATATTTACCATAGATAAATAAATGCGGATGTGTGACCTACCTCCTTGCACATGTGACTGCATCATTTATGGCCTTATCATAATTTAGAGGAGGCGGGTTGATGAATGCGCCTCTTTGTTTCAACGGCTTTATGTCTCGCTTTATGGCGAGGTCGCTACGCAACGTGACTTGGTACCTTAGAGTAAGTACCTTGGTACCTATAATACAGGTTCAGTGCCGCGCTATGGTCAAAGGTTCATTATGAACATAATAACAGTTAGAACGACATGAGTACATGTAATTTTGCGACGGTATGTACTTTTGTCACGTTTTTCGGTATCTAAAGGCTTTTCTAGGTGTACGCCGCAGTAAATTGGAAGGCATATGACTTTATAAGTACCTTTGTTACTACGAATCGTGTTTCTACGACTCTTTGATGTTTTAGTCATCAGAATACTACAAAGGTATTTGCTGTCAGTACCTACGTAAGTAATAAATATAAACTTATTTACCTCATTATACCTCCTCCTTATTAGTCGATAGTCAATTTAAATGTGTTAAGTTAATTAGCAGGTAGGTTATAATTTACATAAATTAATTTAAATACAGCAACTGCAAATTGATAGCTGTGGATTAGATAACTGTAATTGATATATAATAGTTAGAGAAAAATTAAGAAAACTGGATAGATTGAATCAGAAAATTTCCGAAGATTTAACAAGACTTTAACAAACTTATAAAGCCTTTAACCAAAGAAATATAGAGATTGACCTCTCAAAACCTACGTGCGTATAATTTTGAGCACAATCCAAGGGCACACGTCTATCATATCATACCACACCTACATGTATCCAGCTCTAAAGAAATAACATAAAAACCATACAAACATAATACATAAAAATGTACGAATTCAATTACTTATAGCAATAACAGAGATAAAGCAGAGAACACACGAGGGTGGGACACAGCAATGATTCAATATAATCCTACCCGGACATATGTCGAAGACTTATGCGGACTTTTATTAAACCTACTTATTTGGGAAAACAATATGGTGAACTCCGGCCCATTGTACTCGATTGAGACATTGTGAGTAAACGGCTTTATTAAACTTCGTTAAAGGTAACATTAAATTACTTTTTAAGTATAAACAGTTTGCGATCTCCTTTTAAAAGAGACGATTTTACTCCCGCAAAATCGTCTCGCCTGTTGTTTTATTTTCGATTCGTGTTGGTGGTCCTATTTAGCTTTGCTGTAGGTAACAGAGTTTATGCTGAACAATATGAAATGGTCTACCTATTACAGTGATTAGGAACACGTGTGCAGAGAAAATTGAAATCAACAAAACAAAGCAGAGTAACTTTATTCCCTTTAATTAGTAGGCATAAAGTATTTTGTATTTTCATTTACACCCTGTTTCACAACGGCGGTGTTCGTTACATCTTGCCTGAAAATTATTTCAGCCGAGCTCCTAATTTTGGTACATTTGCGATGAGCTTAACAAGAACGAGCCAGCGGCGCGCTTTTCATCTTTGAAGCGCAACATTTACATTTTCGTCTCATTTATTTGCTATTTCGGGCCAAGCCCTCCCCCCTTCCCCTGCCCTCCGCACACCCCTCCCACGCCCTCATTCCAATGAATAAGTCTCAGCGTGCGTCAGACGAGAGTAAAACGAAATTGGGAAGGAACGCTCTATAAAGTCTAATTAAGTTTGAAGTGAATGCACAAATGTAAGGAAATATAAAAATGCCCTAAAGGAACAAGAATTTATTTGGCAGCGGTCTGAATAAATTTTATTGAGTTACATTTGAATTATATTTAATTTTGTTCGTTGGGCTATCACTTGCTTTCATCGCAGAGTGCTTTGAATTACGAGAGCGTACTGCCTAACCACCATTACCGTTGACCTTATACACAAACTAATTAATCAAACCACACTGCAAAGGATATTATACAAGTAATAAAACTTAAATGTATCCTTTTAAATAACAATAAATCTTTCCCAAAGTAAACATAAATCAAATTCAACAAAAACAATAGTTTGGAGGCAAACGGAGGAAGCGAGATGGCACATGATCAGAATGTAATCGCCTAATTCCGGCTTTTATTAAGATATTTTTACGAAGAAAAGCCGTCGTTTTGTTATTCTGGAGTCGTTTCGTATAAAAATAACGCGTCCCTTACGCGAACCTTTTGTTTCGGGGCGGCTCCGCTACCATAATAGATATTATTTCGTAGCCACCCCTCTCTTAGTTGACATTCGTGGCTTGCAGTTGGCAGGATGCAACCGTAAGGCGTGATTGAATTATCAATTTGGCTAAGAAAGAAATTAAAACTGTCGGCGTACTTAGATAATATTTCATCGTGTACAACGGGCTTTTAAAAACATTTTTGCTTTGTTGCTTTTGGAACTTGTTTAGCTACTTTTTAACTATTCGTAACGTACGTTCATAACGTATTTCTGTAGGTATGTAATATAAAACTTTACATATTTTCTAATTATTATGGGTAAGCAAAACCGTTTCAACTCAAAATAGGAACTACATTTATTGTAGGAACATTTCGGTTCAATAAATTCCTTTCCAGATGGTACTAATAACTTGAATGGCGGAGGGTTACCTTCGTATAATACGGAACACATATAGGCCCAGATTTCTGTGATAGAAAAACGAGGCCCGAACCGCCCCCGAATATAAATCGCCTTGTTATATTTTCCGGGACATTGGGATTCATGGAGTTTGTGAGCCCTGACGATATGATTCTTCAGAAATAGGAACTTTTATGCTAGCGACAAAATTGTGGAGACAATACATACCCATAGCTACAGCAGCAGTGTATGACCAAAATATTGTGATGGATAGTGGAATTTATTCTCTGTGACTGATCAGTTGAATCGACTCTGTACTCTTGGCACATACAACATTTACTGTCTACAAAGGTATGCCAATTCAAAGAAAAATCTAGGTAGGTAGATACTTAGTTAATTCAGGATTAGGTCTAAGCTAGTTTTTTCCTTATAGAAAGGTATGTTATTTTGGTTCTAAGTTACACTTATTTAGTAAGTTTTCACTGTTTCCAACATTCCTATGTGAATAATATAAAAGTGAGAACACATTTTCATAACCAAAATCTTCACATACAGGTAATAATATCCTCTCTCATCTATTTTGGGTGTCGGACATAACACACGACTTATCTTGATCTCAGCATGGCATGCCACCAGTAGGTAGGTAGGTAGGTACGTACCTACTACATATGGATTACAAATGCTTTACGTTTAGTAAGCTCAGCACGTTAGGGAAACGTGTGACCAATCTGATTTTGTAGCAGATACATGCTTACTGGATTTGTAACTACGTATACGAACGGTTTTAAGGAAGTTTTGTTATCTCAATGGTAGTTGGTAAACTCTAAACATTTATAAATAATCTCACATTTAAATTAAGATCAAGGCACAAAAAATATTGAATTAGTGCAGATTTATAACTTGATAGATCTGCTAGAACCAATATTTTCTAGTTGTAAGTCTTTCAAACAGGTAAAACAACCAAGTGCAAACTGCGAAAATATTTTCTTCAAACATTAAGTTTTTTGCTTCAGAATGAAGCACTCAGATTTGCCTACGAATCTTCACCAAGTTTGCATTCACAGAATGGCATGAATTTTCACATAAAATTCAAATAGAAATTGTCATAATTATGCATCTGGCCGGCTCCCCCCTATTCGGGGGCGTTTAGAAGCCATTCTCGAGTTCATCCTCCTCTCTTTGTGTCTACTTTATTATAATTCAAAGAAATGCAAAATATGCTGTGTTTTGTAGTTTATTTTCAAAGTTCAAGCGAGGGTTCTGAATAAAATTACGATAAGAAGGTCCAATCACAATTCCTTAAACAACTGTACGAAGATACTTTGTATCAAAAGGAGAAGTTTAAATATAATACTTTAGGTACTTCTAAGTACAGTTTTTCCTTTTTTTATTTATAGTAAGCCTATCTATAGTAAGGATCGGTATGTATTGCCCTAGTGAACACGGCTATAAAAGCTATAGAAATCAACATTTTAACGTTCAAAAAGTGCTGACTCTCAGCCTAGTTTGAATAAATGACTTTTGATATTGATTTTGATTTTGAAAAAAAAACATGTTTTAACTTATTTTAATAAAGAAATTAATTTATAACTGACAGTGAAGGACAAAAGAGACAAAAGTAGGTACTAAATTCCAATATCATCTATTAATATTTATTACAACAAATTTAAGGTCAATAACAACTAGTTGGTACCTACTCGTATTCATTGCTATATCAAAATATAGTATTTTACAACGCAAAGAAGTGTTTTAACAAGAAAATGCGTTACAAAAGTAAAATGTATAACGTCATAAGAAAGTTTATACCTACTTGCTATCTGTTTCAATACATAGATAGCGATTATAAGTAGGTACCCACCTATCTATATAGCATTATTATAGTAGGTCTGTGGGACCGGTTTAAGGGCGAGAGCCTACGCGACCAAGTTATAATCATTCGTATGTAAATCAGCCCAGCCTCGACTCAGCGAAGCCTTTATCATCTCGTTAAGTATGATAAGTAAAGTGGATTTCTTTTTTTACTTGAAAATACCCCTCAACTTAATATTTTTCATAAAATATTTAAGGAACGCCCGCAATTAAGTACTACCTATGCAAATTAAATTAAGTCTCTCGCGTTTTTACTGTGATAGTACCTACCTAAGTTTTGCAGTTCGTATATATATTATTAAACGGGTTTAAATAAGAAATTATATAAAGGTTCATTGCCATAAATCGTTGATGTAACAACCTCATTACTCACACGTGGTCGACCTGACGTCAGGATACATAAAAATCTGAAGAAAACTTAGAAATTGGGGAAAGCCTTCTAAGTGAAAATAACTTTCTAAGTTCAATTATTATGCATTTCAGAAAAAGACACATTATTATGTAGATTGTCAGATAATTTTATTGTTGTTGACAAAGGCTCCTTTCAATAAAGTTTGAGGAAGATAAATTAACAAAAGAAGACGGGGTAACAAAGCTGAGCTGCGTAACGCGGCACAAAGGGTACCCGGTATGAATATGAATGGCTTGTTTGGTAAAATTGGGCCGAAAACAACGACCGAGCGCAATTTCTTTTGTCTACATTTTTTTTTCGTGACTGCCGACGATTCGCTGCGAACAGCCGCGATGGTAAAATTCTGTTTTTACTTACTTACGCTAAAATTATTATTTTTATTCCACGCTGAACGTTTTATCAGAACGGAAGTGTGAGCACTTTATATTCAGATTTTCTGTGTTACGTTTTCTGTTTCCGTTGTATTGTGAATATTGTGATTGATATTCAGAGCGGATTTTCGCGAAATCGAACTTGCGTTTCTTATGGAAAGCAAGTTCCGTGACGCTTACAGATAAGATCAAGATATCTCAACAACGTATTTTTATGTAAATACAATATGTCCCGGAATTCACGCCCACCACCACACACATCAATTAGAATATTATGTAATAATCATAAAACATACCTACATTGAATTTTTACTATTAGGTATGGATATAATATTGTTTATTTATTAAATTACTTACACTAATTGTGAGAAGAAATTGTGTTCACATTAGAAATCTACGCACGCACATAGTCACACATCTTATAAGGGTCTATCATTAGTACGTTATTCATCCATTTTGGTTAGTTTTGACCGTACAGCTGAAGTGTGGCTGTAATTAATTTTTTTAGATTAAAAATTACCTGTAGGTATATAAAACGGAAATCGATAAACAAAGCGATCCTGAACAAACTACTATTAACTATACTAATGTGCATTAAAGGCTTCTTCAAACAGCCGCGACGCGACAACGCGACGCGACAACGCGACGCGACACTTGTAGAACAATTTCCATTAAGTTTTCATAGAAATTGTTCTACGAGTGTCGCGACGCGACCGTCGCATCGCGCTAGTCTGCACGAGCCTTAATTCAGTTACCTATTAGTAAATCGGAATCTGCCTAAATATACGAACGAATAAATGAGTGAACACAGCAGATGGGCAGTACAAAACTTTCTCCCACTCTCCGCCTATTAAGCGATCAGAATCCTCCGTTTTCCCAACAAGTTTCCTCAATTGTTTCGGTCGGTATTTATTAAATAACCCGGGAAGGGCGTCCCGGTCTGTGGGCTAAGCCCGGTCGTGCTCTTAATAAAGCCCTAGCTTAATATTGTATGTGAATACAGCAACGGCCATGTGTCCGTTTTGTTTATATTCCGGCCAAAATAACGGATAGGCTACGCTCGCATTTTATTATCTTTTTAATGAGAGTAACATTTTCTTTGTTTTTCATTATTTTTCCCAGTTCATTTACTTTAATTAAGGTAATAATTGAGGGTTGACTGGCGGTGTAGGTATAATTTATGATTTTAATATTATGAAAATGTTTGAATCTCTACAGGTACCTACCTATTGAGGAATGTGTTAGATACAGGTATCGCAAAATACTGCATTTGCCATTTATTTGGAATCCATTAGGTACCCTTTATGCCTAATTTCGACATACTTATGAGCTGGAAGATACCTTTAGGTTAAAACAGGAGAAGTAGGTGTATGTATCTAAATCCTTGCAATGACAATAACTTAAATTGCTAGATTTACATTCAAGTTTCATGGAATTGAGCGCGCAGTCATGAGAACACCGCTGCCGTAGCTGACTACGGTCCGGAAACGTTATCTCGGTTCAACTAAACAACTCACTCCAAACGAACGATACCCCTCGCAACCTCAAACGACTTAAACGACCCTATATTCTATTGTAATTTGAATTTTATCATCCAAAACAAAGGGTTGTAAATTGAATGCGGGAGTTAAGTAGCAAAGATATTACAGAACATAAGACAAAAGCAATGCTGCCTCAGTAAACCTCTCTCAGACGAGTTAACCAGTTACCGCAGAGCTGAAACTATTCAAATAACTTCTAGGTTGGGTATACAACTATTGCTTAGTTGTACATGCTGTAAATATATAGAGATGTCAGAGGCGTCATGTTTTGGTAGAATCACTTTTGCTACATTTAAAATTTATTTATTCAGCCGGGCATGACAAACCTGCAGTAAAATCTCCGAATTGCTGTCAACAATACAGACTCATTTCTGAGATTGAAAAAACAAAAATCGAGGTTAATGTAGGCCGAGAAATCTCTTCACAATTTAAAACTGAAAAAATCAACTTAATTCATTAAAATTACGAGACAGAAGATTGTCAGTTATGGTCTCTGAGAGCGAATGTGCTGAATCGACGAGCGTCGAAGCCGGTCGTAAATCTCTTGAATTCTCTCTGGATGAAAATAAGCGACAGAGTCGTGCCACAGACCAACTCGCGTCGAAAACAGAATGTTCGTTACAAAATCTATTTTTTGACGTACCTATTCGTTCTGTTTACTTCGATGGACGATGTTTTGGTAGGTAATTTATTTTATGCCAACTTTGCCAAAGGCCAAAATAATAATATTGTGAGGCACCAACTACCAACATATACATATGTATTTTCCTTTTGACTCGTATTTTTTTTATTGTTTTACATATGTAGCTGTGATTTCAAAATTCTTTTTGACTCGGTATTTTTGTTGTCAGTAGGTAAGTAGTGTTAAAAAGTTTTAGTGCATTTGACGACATTCTAAATAAGGTTATTTTTTTAATACAAATCGAAGTGAAGTTAAACCTCCTACTCGGTTAAATCTCTTTTCTTATTGAGGTATCTATAAAATAGTATTATTTATAACTATACAATAGATATTTCAAAATCCATATCTTAGAACGGGTTCATACGAAGTACCTATCTCTTTGGAATACAAGACCGCCATCTTGGCGCGTGAACCAATCACAGAGCGTTCTGCCCTAAAATCCAATATGGCGGGCAGGTACCTGCCTACAGCGTAAGGCCATTCCGTATTGTAACGACGCTGTGAATGGTTGTCAAGAACTCGGATAAATTATTATATTATTGTGATGATAAAAGCTACTGCTTCAATCAGTTACAATTTAAAATACTTTTTGATTATTGGTAGGTAATCATTTGATTTCAAAATTCGTCGGTTTTTTTTTAGTTGCTCATGGAGTACCTACCTAATACTTAGTAGACTTAAATCTAGGTAATTTAAATTACTTTGCTAAAATTATTAATAATAAAAACTGTGCAAATTGATAATAAATTACTATTTAACGTTTAACATCAGTATTAGCGTGTTTTACGACGTTTAGTGAGATATCCTTTGTAACTGACCTAGGTACAAGCACACAGTAAAACTTTATGGATTTTCAAATAAACATACTGAACTATAATTTATAAACAATAAACAAAATATTATACAATTCGAAGATAACAACCCCTGGAAATTTACGGTCAAGTACGCATGTTGATAAAGACTGACTGAAATATGAGAACAGATGTTCGGGGTGAACGAACTAGGAACGATGCGCTTGCGCCACACGACCCGCGTCGACGATTTATTTATTAAATAAATGTGTCCACATTAACCTGAGGATTTATACATAAATGGTCTTAATTACTTCATGACACAATTCGACAATGTATTAATGGCTTTATCTGGCTATCTTTGACGCCTTAAATTATATAAATTGCACATCAAAGTCACAACATGATAACAATCTTTATTATCACTGCATAAATGCGTTTAGCATTTAATTGTGAACAATGTGTTTTAGTAATTGCTAGCGTTTACTGCTGTATCGTGGATTCATCTGATATACAGCATTTTTCTTTACACGTTAACACGCAGATGCGTTCATATTCAAGAGCTTCATAAGAAGGTACTTACATACCTACTTCGAAACATTACACTGGACGGCAACACTCTAATAAACACAAATACTGTTTTATTTATCTGCTAGGTTTTGAAAACTCGCCCGCGTGGAGGGTAGAAATTATCCCAGAAGAACTCACTACAGAGATAAAAAGAATGTTATGTGCTAATCCAGGTTATAAACTATCTTTTTTTTTTGGGTGGGAAATCATCAAATAACTTCTCCAGCTCTGGGTGGGGCGGAAGGGCGTGTCAGATTTTTACTGACGAAAACCCACCCGTGTTTCCTCAGTTGCCTGTGTACCAGGGGCCGCGGTAGCTCTTTAGCACAACCCGCACCCCTGGCAGGCATTGGCCCTTGCGGGTCCCATCAGTTGCTGCTGACATCTCTTTGAGGCGCGCGTGGAACACAACGCGCCGTCGACCCAGGCTTGGACCTTACCGGACAGCGAGCTACCCATTACTCGCCGTCCGCAAGCCTGCGCCTACGGTGGCTGGGAATCAGCCTGGGATTCCCGACACCCAGGGTGTCTCCTGCGAAGGCTACGGCCGTGAGGGCGCATGTACTGCCTCTCCCTCACATGCTCCGCCTCTCTCTTTGCGAGCATTACTGCTTCGCTGAAGGAAGCGACTGCTAGCCATGCACTCTCGCTCCGTACCATGGCCTGGACCAGGGCCGGACGCGAGAGATCGCCGCCGCCAATCGCCTCCATGAGGACACGGCGGTGCTCCCCCCAAGCCGGGCAGACCTCCACCGTAAGCTCCACCGTGGCCTCAGGGCGATCTTCGCAATGGAAACACCCGGGCGTTTCCTCCCGCCTTATCCGAAACAGGAACCTCCCGAAACAGCCGTGTCCGGTGAGGACCAATGTCAGGCGGAAGGTGAGGACGCCATGCCGCCTCTCAAGCCACTTCTCAAAGAGGGGACTTACCGCTGCAATTGTGGCGTGCCCAGGTTATAAACTATCTCAAAGCCAAATTTCATCCACATCTGTTTGGTCGGTTTTGCATTATAGTAAGAAACACCCAAAAATTTAACCATCCCAACATACAAAATTTCACATTTATAATATTATAGTAGGATTTGTATTACCTATGTTCCGAATACGCCAGTATACCTACCTAATTTACTCAAAACAAGTTGTAGGTAATGTAGTTTTAACTGACTTCAAAAAGAAGAAGGTTATCAATTCGACGTGTTTGTATTTTTTTTACGGTATTAAAAAAGCGGGTAAGAAAACAGTATTTAACTAGAGCATCTTACTTTATCAAACCAGAAAATAAAACATCATTTTTGCCCCTTAATATAATTTTATTGCGATAATAGATACGTACCTATAGTAGATACTGGGAGGGCAGAGGAGGTGATTTAAGAAAATAACATTATAAAAAGAGAAGAAAGAAAACCGGAGGGGCTTCGCCGAGCGGCGTCGCTCCAAAGACATTATTATAAAAATGTACCAATTTAAATTCAAATATAAAGGCGGTCTGCTGATGCTATATTGAGAGTACCTATATTTACTATTCTACAGTTGGGACAAAAATGTAATTAGAAAACTATCACATTTGTATTTTACATCGTTTTTTTTGGTTGCTTTTTTTAGAAAATCACAAACAGAACACAGAAAGATAAGAAATATTTACAGAGTTACAGAACTGAAAATATCTTGTCGGCAGGCCTACACTGTCCTCCCTTGTCTATTAACACTGTAATTTAAAAACCAATTATTTTTTAAAGTGTAACAAACAATTGGAACCGTGCACCTAGCTTCTAACGTTTCGTAACGTATAAGTGCTCATGTACCTGGGTATGTATGTGAAATAAAATGTTATGAGTTTGAATTTATCTAGGCTCTATAACCACTACTTAAGCCACTTAACAAGTAAGCAGGTAGGTACCGTGCATTGTAGCTATCTAAATAGAGTCCAAGACCAATAAATCCTGTATCAAAAACTACTAAGTTTCACTTGAACAAAACTAATCTATATAAATACCTTTGTGCTAGCTTTTACTGCTACTTTTCTTAAATTGGAAAAGCTGAGACGGATCAAATCCTGTCGAAATGGGAACTTTGCCAATAAAAACTTTCTTTGTTACCCAGATAGTATCGACTAAACTCTTTCATTCGTTCTAACGCTCTTCTATTCGAGGGGAAATGACTGCACATACTTAGGTACACATAGGTAAGGCTTGAATGACTTTGGGTAACGGTATCTCCGACTCAGGGCAAAAGGGCCTGTGGGATTGTTTCCAGGGGTTATTAAAAACTTTTTAAATCTTTGAGATAAGAAAGCTTTTTATGCTTTAAGAATAAGGGAGCTATGAAGCTGATAAGGTTATAAATGTGTCTAAATTGCAATATTTTACAAGAGAGTTTTATTTTATCTTTCGTAATTTTGATCGGGGTTTTTGATTATTGTTGCGGGAAAATTAAACTAGCCTCAAGGTTAATCATTATGTTAAATTTTGGTGATTGTACCACCTAGATAGAAATTGAAGTGAAAATATTTTTTTACCATGTAGGACCTACTGGTACCCCCACACCATAAGATACGTCTTCTTTCAAAATCAAAACAAAGACAAACACAAGCCAAGATCTTAATTTGAATTTCAAACTGAGAATATCAAACAAATTCCTCGGCTCTTAGCAGCCAGCAATTACAAAATATTCTCGAGAGATTCCAATTAAAACGTTTCATCCGCAAAATTCCACAGGGTCGGAAACTTCTAAGATTCCGCCTTCCTCCCCCTGTGGGAGGGTAATTGCTCCTCACATTCTCCGGATGTCTTACAGGCGAGTTCTTGTTCCCGGACGGAATGTCACTCCGTTACCAACGCTGAAGGAACAATTATTACTCAAGACAGCCGTCCACTAAAGTATAACGTGTGAACTGACATGAACATAAATATATGACCCTTGATTACAGTGATTGCTGCAGAAATTTTCATGTTATTTTGAATTCTATTTTCAATATACAGTACAATATTCATATTTTAGACAGCTTTATGAAGGACGCTCCAGTGAGTTGTAGCCAAATTACCCGTACCTACATGAGCAATTAATTACTATACTGTATCTTATAACCATTACATTATTAATATATACGTTAATTATAAGATTAACTAATGTCATTAAGTAACAGATACTTCTTGTTACATTAACGCCTCGATAGAGTTAAATATAATTTTATGCTAATTTCCCTACGGCTAGTGTTGGTAATGTTATCACATTATACCAACTTTGGTTGAGCAACTCGTTATTTTATATGACCACTTTCAAAAGTTACAAAGTTACTTATCAGCCAAGTATTTATAAGAATTCTCCGAAAGTAAATTGCCCGATTATGTATAATTAAGATAAGTAGAGGTGCATTAGTGTGAGCGAGGGAACTTTTTTCATAATTCCCTCCGAGCCAGTCGGCACACGCACCGCCGATATTTATAAATAATAACATAAAACAATATAACACTGGCTCTTAAGAGTTCGCTACATAAAGCTCGCCCCGAGAATAAATGGATTACTTGTGTCCGTGGCGCGCCATCTAGCGGGGGGCGCGCGAAACTGTATGAGTTATTGTTATTGCAAGGATATCCCCGCTTCCGAACATGTTTTCACTTACACCCCTCTTGTAGAAGTCGTAAAAATCTGGCCGAAAATATTTTATTAAATTGATTGTGTTTTCAAAACATGTTCACCGCAAAATATTCTGAGACTCAACATGGCATTTTTCCAGATTGATTCGTAGACTACGCGTTGAGACTTTTAAATTCCTATTCAGCTTTTTCTGTTAAGGCATTATCCAGGATAGCAATTCTTTTAAAAAGGTATATTAGTCAAAACTGTGTTCATTGGACTGGATATTATTGCGAACGATCTAAGCGTTGATCGTATCAAATGTGCTACGTTCGAAAAAAAACACCTGAAAATCTTTTGAAAGTCTCATTGCGTTTTAGACTACCTATTTAACATGCATAGTTTTATTGCATGGCTGTCTTAACTGCCAGATATTTTCCCTTCACTAAATCTTATCTCTAAATCAATTAGGTATCTACAAAGAGATAAGGTGGAGTACACAAAAGATTCATATGTACTGGTAAACGATAGCCGAGACTTATTAGCGGTAACGAGGCCATAAAGATGGCCTTCGTTAGCTCGCGGACAAACGGACACATAACTTACCAGCCATACGGGAACACCCGCGTTGTGAACTACCGACTACCGTCGTAAGCTTGTTTTTTTTAATTAACCACACTCGTTTCAAAAGATATTGTATAGTAAGTACCACGTTGGTAATTTTCAAGCTATTTAAAATAAAATTTTACTAATGAGGGGAACAGATTTCTGTAGGGCAGCTTATAATTAAAAGAATAGATAGTTTTAATTATTAAAAAAAATGTAACGTCCTAAATATGGGCATCAACTCATAGATTATATGTCTGTCAGTAAAGAATTGACCGGTCCCCCTCGATAGTATGTAACAACTGCACAGGATAACATAGTTACAAAAACAAAAGAAGAAAAACATGAAATAAAATAAGTTTCAGATTGCAGTTAGTATAAAAAGTAGTGGACCTATTTCTATGCTTATTTGGACACAATAGAAAATACTGATGGCATGCCACCAACACCGCTGATGTGTGAAGATATAATATCAATTCTATTATCAGAAAATAATGAAGATAACAGTATAAGATTGAAGTCAAAATAGCCTTATCGTTATTGATAAAATAAGGAGCCGCTCCTTGAGTAGGGAGTTCCAGGTAGATAAGGTTGGAGCAAGGGCGAAACGGGGACGGGAATCTAATTTGACTAAATTGGGGTCTGGCCTATTACGAAGATAGGTTAAATTAACCGAATCGAACCGGTATCTTTAGATGTGAAAGAGGAATTTTTGTGATCTGTGTTAAAATGGGTGAAAAAGATACCCAGGACGAATTAAATATCTACCAATTTACTGTACTCGACTACAAATTATAATTAAGTAGGTGGAAGTGGCCAATTCCCAGAAATGAAAGAAAGTTAACTTGAAGCGAGCTCTCCATCCCTAGCATCCGGTGGAATTACATTTTCACGTGAGATTTTTACAGAATAGGCCGCATAGATAGGTATACGTAACATTTCTATGGGCAGAACAATTCCTGATATCAGATAGGTTTGATAAAAAAAAAACATATTTTCTTCATTGCCTCATAGAAATCATGTATACAATTTGCCTTTCTAAACATAATATTTAAATAAATTAAACATTGGTTTATTTATTACCTTTGTTGCTATTCAGAACAATGTCAAAGATAAGAGCAGACACGAGCATTTTATTGTTAACATAACTTTACTGTAAACATACTGGTAGACGCAGAGTAGATTTGCATGTTAAATCAGAATACGGACAAGTCTTAACGCATTCTTGAATGATGACACAACCGGCCAAAGATACGATACGCCATACCAAAACTGTTCCAATTATACCATTTCAAAAACCTATCCAATTTTATGTTAAGCGAAGTATATAATGTTTTATTCATTAACGATAATAGAGACCTCATTTTAATAAGAAAGAATATCGGCATTTTAACACTAAAATAATCCGTGCATAATCTTTTAAGATAATTATCTGCAGTAAATTAAGTTGCATCCTAAGATCATTAAAGCGTTGACCAGTCGGTGCTTTCGAGACAAAATATTACTTAAAGAGACCACACACCACGTGGAATTTAGTATCGGTATTTTAGATTTATAATTTAATTTGTTTAACATGTCTAAACAAGTTTTGAACGAACATTTCAACATTGGCCGTTTTTTATTCACAGACATATTTCCTAAACAAAAAATAAGGTTAGAAATTAGAATCGTCTCCAAGAAATCGGATAAACTTTTTGATTAAACCGCTTATTGATTCAAAGCAATGTTAATAGTTAGATTGGCAGTATTAATGGTTTTCTAATTTAATTTCCGTCATGTAATCTAATCCAGAGCAGTTTTTAATTAGTTACAAGGAGAATTCTGACAAACAACGTACCTAGTCGCGTTTCTCCGTCGCCATCTGTGTTTGCCTGACGAGGTTTGTTTGGCGCGACGCCAAACAACGCACGCCAGTTTACACCCTGTGTTTACATCAAAATTAATTTTTAGAACTAAAACAAAACACGATTTCCACATTTTTCGTACACTACACCACTTTATCGTCTAAAATCTGGAGCTACACTGACTGTTATAAGTCAGCTTTCTCTTTGTTCGCGAAAAAAACTAATTTGAATTTAAATAGAAAATTGGGTCAACTTGCCTTTCTAGGAAGCGTATGCGCCCGCGCTTGCATTGTCTTTATGTAGATGCAAGTGTGTCCAAACATAAACAGTTTTTTCATCTGCATTTTAATAGGATTCTGACAGAAACAAAATAGATACCTTTTTTTCGGTTATAGAATTTCTCCTCGTCCTTTAATATTAAGTTATGAAGGATGAGGAAAAATAATGAAGGACTTTACGTTGTGCCTATGTTTTAATGAATCGTATTATATTTCGAAATGATCAATATAAATTTAACTAAAAACTTTATTACCAGTGTTAATTAAATGAACTATTTAAGTAAATCTTTTCCAAGTGTAGAGTTGTAGAGTCTGAACGAATTGAAGGTATTGTGCCTGTTAAAATATTGCTAAATTATGAAAATACTATTATTTATTTAAATAATGATTATGATTCAAAATGTGATGCTATAAAAATATCTGTGCAACTTTCTCTTGAGCCTGAAAATATACTATTGACGGTAAGCTCTACTATTATTATTGAATTTAGCGCCATCTAGTAAAAAAGCATGGAACTCTTAGAAGCTTTGAAAGCACAGTGTCACACTGATACGATGAGCTTCACAAGGCCCTAACAGAATAAAAGCTGTGTAGAAATATGCATAAACATGGAAGTAATCTTATTATAGTTTTGATGACATGAGATATTTATAAAAATATTATTACGTAGGTACGTACAAGTAAGTAGGTACTGTAAGATTCTTAAACTAATAGTATATAAGATTGATATTCTTAAAGTTTTTGTAATACCTAATTATAATAGGTAGGTACGTAGATTGAAGTTATAAAAACACCTAGATGTTATGAGTAAGGTATAGTTTATTCGTTTTTATTAATGTTATTTTCTAATTTAATTCTTATGTAGGCAAGTAGGTACCTAACGCAGAAGTCACCGCTCCCTAGTTTACTAGATATTTTTTGTGGTTTAACCTTGAAATAATCAAGTACCGCAAATATTACTAGATACTACTCAGAATGGAGTATTTTTAACAGCACTCATATCATTTTATAGCACAGGCATTAAGGACTAAAAGTAGGTAGGAATAGGGAATAGGGTATTAGGTAGGAATTTCTTTCAGTATCCTTTCTAGCAATTCCTACACCATTATGTAGGTCTCTCCTATTCTTTTTCTTAATCACAATAAATCATATTCATCATGCTCATTAACATTTCATGTAACGTAATAATGAATTCATTACTGTAGACAATAAATTCAAAGCTTTATTAAGTTTTACATGACTACATTTCTTGCTTTTTCTCATTTTGAGAACAACGCCATCTCTCCGAAATCAGATGAATCGATTCTTCCCGGAGTAGTGGTCACAAACATTTTATTTGATTTGCACATAGTATTGTTTTATTTTGGCTTTTTAGTATTTTGAAAAGAATGTATTGTTTTGGAAATAAGACATTTTCAGTGTCTTAACACTCACACAATCGATGTTTGATTTTTCATGTTATTTGTCCCAGAAGATTCATTACTGTGTGTTTATTGCAGATTTTATTTATATAACTGTCAGTAAAACATTAGTTGACATTGTGAGAAATTAAGTTTTGGTAGATATTATTAGGTCTAGATTTCCTTTAAATTTTATTAAAGAAAGTAGTCTTACATTGAAAATAAATATGATTTAGTGGAATCTCATTAGAAATATTTTATACATCTAATAAAAGTAGTCTCTAGAAAGGTTGAAGACATCTGATCGAGAGCCCTCCCAATCGACAATACAATCAAACGCACACACCAACATTATTTGTATGTGTGCTTAAGAATTTCAGCTGCAGGGCCATTGGCATGTCTTGCTATCGACGCCATTTTACTTTATTTGCTGTCTCTTTTCCTCAACCGGGATACGTCGAAAGAGTGATGAGAAAAAAACAGGTCGTTCTATCTCTTTCGCACAGCGACGGGAGTGCTGGGTGATCGCAGCGTGAGTTCTTTCGATTTGAGAAGGGGAATGAAAAATTAAAAAGAAAGAAGTATGGCGATACCGTTCGATGCGCGGTAGGACGGTCCCCGGCCGGCGGACATTTTTGAGATACTTCGAAGATGGTGGAAACTAAAAAAATGAGGTTTACGAGATTGGGTATTTTTTCTCTTGAATTCTGGTAGATAGGTACTTATCGGATTTGTGTTGTTGTTTTTTGAAGTTTATCGGGATTTTTATTTATTTGGCACCTATAATGTTTTGATATTTTTGGTCCTTTGTCTTTTATCTATGAACCAGTGAGCTTATAAACAAGTATGAACTTATTTATTTTTAACACACGTACCTATAATTATTAATTCTGCTGCACAATGCTTAAGTAATGATTACTTATAGGTACCTACTTGTTACTTATTAATACGATATTTCAAGGCAATATCACAATGCGGTCCAAATGCGGTGACAGTCGCGATCGAAATTGTTAACGGAACAATAAAAACAACAGTATTTCTGCTAATAATAAATAGCAGAACTTCTTACCTTCTAGGCAATGTATTGCAGATAATCAAACGGACTTTTCTTTCTTCATACCATTTTGAAGAGATCTGTAAAAAAAATGTTGATGTAATAACAATCACCAACTCTAGTCGAACTTGGTAGGTAGCTATTTACATAATGTACTGGGATATAAATAGGTTATAAATAGGTAAGTATTAGCTACCTACTGTAGTTTTTGGAGCTTTTCCTCATTTCTTGCACATTGCTAACTTCCCTGGCTTTACATGAATAAATAAATAATAGTTAATAAAAACCAGCGATCAACTTCCGTTACATATCACTTTAACAACTCAAACTAATTTATATACCCAATCACTCTTATTTATAGTAAACAGTGGCGGGCACAAAACCTTTCTTAGTTGCACAGCAGTTGGTTACTCAAAGCGCTACACAACGGCCACTCATAAATTAACTCACTACGTAGGTATAGTGCAGTAACATCGATTATTTACAGCCACATACCTCTGAGATAATCTTTACTAAGTGCACGTTTTACTGGCCAGCCCGAAGCGGTTCGCCACTTCAGTTTATGGTAAGTTAAGCAAATATTAATGGCGGTGAATTTATGACACTCTAAACTAAAGGTGCCGTGATCTCGCTGTCTCTTTTGCTGGCGACTGTACTTTGTTAGGTGTCTAAACATAGCGCCCGTGTTGTGTGCTTTTCAGATTTTATATGCCGCGTGCGATTAAACGCAAGTTTTAGCCTCGGTTAATAATATCGACTTTATATTTAGCAGTTTTCTGCATTTTCTGAACATGTATTTTTTAATCAAGAGGTGAAATTGATGCATAAGTTTATAAATTAATTGTTTTTTGTCGTAACAGACAAAAATATTCTATAGGTAGGTTAGAATTAGCTTAACTACTGACAGGTCATATGAATTACTTCATATCATTGTTTATTTAACTTGACTGCATAAACCATTTTTTTTATTTTTTTTATTAAGTAAATTTTCATTTATTGTTGAATGTTATATGCTATTATTGTATAAAATCAAGTTCTTCCAACATAACAGACAGCTGTGCTGCTGGGGAGTTTGTTGCGCCACTTCTTCTTCCCAGCTAAAGCACTAGGAAGTGGCGAAGGGGCAGGCGTTTTGGGGGACTGTCTTATGTAATTTTGACATTCAAAAAGTGCTGACTCTCAGCCTAGTTTGAATAAATGACTTTTGATTTTGATTTAATTTTTAAGAAGAAGTTTTTTTGATAAACAGTGAAAACAAAAGAACAGGAAAACTACAGCTCAGTACTATACAGGGTTATTTGTAAAACACCGGTAACCTCTCAGGACTACGTTACTAACATCATAATCAACAACTTTTGTTCTATGACTTTTAAAAATTCATCATATTTTAATTCATCAGATTTACATACAAAAATAAAAATATTTAAATTCAACGCTCTAAATGTTACGAAGTCTATGCGAAGCAAAAGAAAGCGATAGGTAGTACCGACAATAGCGAGGGGAGCGGGGTAGGGGGCGGCGGGGGCGCTTGAACTTGACCTATTTACGGGCGGCCTTCAGTCATTCGTTTGCTTTGATGCGCTTGCGTCGCGTCATTACGGGTCCTTGTAGTGAAATTCGCAGTGCAGACGTATACGTAATTATCTTTACATGATGGCGTATCAATATTCCAATGTCGAGTACACGGAAATGGTGCGAATGCTAGCTAGGTGTGATGACAATGTTTCGGAAGCGTGTCGCCAATACGCCATACGATTCCCAAACGTACGTATACCTAACCGGGAAACAATGCTACCCAAAAGTATTACTACGAGGACAGTGCGCGGCAATGTATGTAGGTACAGCAAAATACAGAGTTGAAATGTGTTACATAGGACAACGAAATATTTAAGGTTTGTTTTTGGTAAATGTATTATGTTTTGTAAAAAGTCGTAGAACAAAAGTTGTTGTTTATGATGTTAGTAATATAGTCCTGAGAGGTTACCGGTGTTTTACAAATAACCCTGTATAAACATTTGCTTACCTATTTACCCAAATATTTAACTATAAGTACCTAATGGTGACAGGGCGCGACTTGTTACCATCAATTCAGTAGGTAGGTACATCCTACTATATAATCTTCTAATATATAAAATTTCCATGTCACAATGTTAGTTACCGTACTCCTCCGAAACGGCTTTACCGATTTTTACCAAATTTTATATGCGTATTTAATAGGTCTGAGAATCGACTACTATCTATTTTCCATACCCCTAAGTGATAAGGGTTGTTCACCCTAAATAATTTACAAGGCAAAACAACGTTTGCCGGGTCAGCTAGTAATATTATAAATATGAATGTTTGTGAGTATGAATGTTTGTTACTTTTTCACGCAAAAACGGCTGAACGGATTTTAATTAAATTTGACACACAGGTAGTTTGTAACCTGGAATAACACATAGGATACTTTTTATCTAGGTACTACGTTCCCGTGGGATAGTTTTCGAACGAAGCCGCTGGCAAAAGCCAGTAATTCATATATAATTTAAGATATATGCGATGCAATGACATTTTTTGTTGGTTATAAAACAAATCTACTATTTCATGCAATACCTACGCGGTCAAAATGTTTGGCACATCTTTCTATCTTTTGGGCTGAAACCTAGTCAGCACAATATTCTAGATCTTGTGCTGAATAAATTTCAGTTTGCGCATCGATGTCCTTTCCATCCTGTATTATATCTAGTTATGATTGTGAGTCGTGACTTGTAAGTGGAAAATGGACCTATAAACTTGCTACTTAGTCAGTCTATGTTCCTTTGTTTTCTTACAAGAGGTACCACCATCCAATGAACACCAGGTACAATTACAAATTAGTCTCAGTTAACCTAACTCAAACGTGTACCTAACTACCAACTACTTAGGTGAAAAGCTACTTAAGCTTGAATGATCTTCTGTGGGTCACAAAAGATTTTCAAAGCTTGTACCAATATCCCCTTAAACCAATACAATAATGAAACACATAGAGACTTTCTATAAATTTTCTACCTGCTCGTTACGCACGCATGTAGGTAGGTATACGTCTAAGAGGTTTTACTATCTATCGGGAACCTATTTAGCATAGAGCATTTGCAGAGAAAAGCTACCAGTTACAATAAGAATTATAGCCTCCAATAAAAAAAATATTTACTACGGGCGGCTGCAAAGGCCGCTGGAGGCAAAACTCAGTGGAGCCGCGTCCACCGCGACGACTATCGCGTGATTGATACGCAATAAAGTGAATTTATTACGAGACCGCTATAAACGCACGCCCGAATGGCTAATCATCTATTAATCGCAATTTAACGCATCAACACTGTCAAATAATACTTGAAAGAACAAGCGATAAAAGTTTATTGCGCACTCGTGACGAAACGTTGTGCGCTATGGTGTCGCACGTCGCTCGGCGGTCTCCGGCGGTCGGCCGTCACTGGCGTGCGAGCCGCTAGCGACGAATAGGCGCCGCCTTAATTTGCTCCAATCGCGGCCGTGTAAGGCGACACTATAAAAAATGCATAAAACCACACGGAAGGACTCACAATGCTCCATAACCTACCGCAAAAGTTTGACATTACAACAGCGCGATTGTTTCTTTGTTTATCGTATAAAATTTATAGGTGCCGCTTACCGTTTACGAGAGCACGGCTATGGCCGTTGAACTTTGAATCGCTTGATTACGGTTTTTTAATGGTTGAGTGCGAATATTCGTTAATATTTCATTGTTGGCTGACGCATTGTGTTCGAGAGCCTCGGGCGTGCTTGCCTGCCTAATGTAATCTACACCAGCTTGTGAGCCATACGATCTACGTGGCCCCAGCTCTGGGTTGCTCATACGTCGGTCACATATAAAATGATTGTGAAATTCTTTCACTGATGGAGTTCTAGAGAAAATGGAACTCCTTATACCTACCCAAAAATGAAGATATATAAAACAATAGTCAGACCTGTTGTCTGGTATAGGTCAGAATGTTGGGCCAAAGGCAATTGCATGAAGCTGAGATGAGAATGCTAAGAGCGATGAGTGGTGTTACAAGGATGAATAGAATAACAAATCAGTACATAAGAGAAAGTCTGAAAATGGCACCGGTAAATGAAAAGTTGTATGGAAATCGGTTATTATGGTATGTGCATGTAAGATGGAGGAATGAGGAAAAAGGTCGTGAGGAAATTTTTCGATAGCTATAAGTGTAGGGGAAGACCAAAGAAACGATGGATGGACTGTGTGAGAGATGGTAGGTATGCGTAGAAAGGGGGTGACAACGTGAACCTTAAGTAGGTCTAAATTTAACACTTGATGGCAAGAAACTAGATGCTATTACGGAAACTGTATTTCCAGGAATTACTTTAAATTCAAAATTGCAATGAGGTGCCCACATTAGAGCTCTTTCAAGTAGATTAAGCTCAGCTGCTTACGCAGTAAGAAAAATAAGGCAGTTGACTGATGTAGCCACAGCTAGGTTAGTATACTTTGCTTATTTTCACAGTATTATGTCTTATGGCGTTCTGCTGTGGGGATCGGCAGCTGACTTAGATTCAGTTTTCATTCAAAAGAGGGCAATCCGCGCAATCGATAAAAATGGGCCTCGCGAGTCTCTTAGAAATAAATTCAACGAAATTGATATACCTACTAACTCTACCTTCTCTTTATATCCTAGATATTAACTTGTATGTTCGCAAAAACCTAGGTCTTTTCAAAAAAAGATGCAACTTTCATAATCTAAATACACGTAGTAAAGATGAAATTGTTATTCCAAGATTTAGATTAACTAAAACTAGTTAGTCATTTCTAATAAACATTATCCGCTTCTATAACAAGTTGCCAAAGTCGGTTACAGAACTTAGCGATGGAAATTTTAAAACTCACATCAAACGTGTCCTTATCAAAAAAGCATATTATGAGATAAAAGACTACGCTGAAGACAGGGAAGTTTGGCATTAATTCCTTCTGCACATGTGGCTTCCCTGGTACCTCATTAACTGCATAAGTATGTAAGAGTCTATTAACTGCTCCCAAATTACAATGTTAATTTTTAATCTTTTTGTTTTTTTCAATTTTTGACATATTCTCGTCATTATTTGACATTATACATCACTTCAACTGATACTCATGGAAATCATATCACATGGTTTAAATAGGTTGATTTTTCTTACATAGATTCTTTTACATAGGTATTGTGAATGAGAGAACGTTGTAGGCCTTACAGACTGTAGATTTGGAGACGATTTCCACTCTTTAGTTTAATTCCTCTAAGTACCTCGTACTTATTGACAGGCCTGCACTGTCCTCCCATACCTATTATCACTGTAATTTGAAAACATTGTAAAAGCCAATTATTTTTAAAAGAGTAACCGTGGAGTTTCTTGCCGGCTCTTCTCCATAGCAAGCGACAAAGTCGAACCGTGCACCTAGCTTCTGACTTTTCATAAGTGCCCTTGCAGGTTTATGTGAAATAAAATATTTTGATTTTGATTTTGACAACCGAGTTGGCGACTAATACTCGTAGAGAAGTATCGAAGGAAAATACATGTTACCCCAAATAAATTGGGATAAAGACAGGCGAATGATGATGTCCATTTTCTGATAGATAGATACCTAATACGTAAGTACATACGTGTATTATGTTAGAACAAGGAAAATCTTACGAATAACGTCAATTTTCTTACGTGACCGAATTTATTTTCCTTCTGTCGCTCACAGCTATAAAACTAATGGCTGGAATAACGCACCGACGTACGTTTATTTTGTGAACTCAGCAGAAAACTGGTTCAAAGGTTAGTTTTTAGTAGGCCTACGTAGCTAGGAAAACAAGACTCGAATAGGTATGAATGAAAACCCTACTCTCACCACCTTTGACTATCTTCATTGGTTACGTAATCTTCCGGATGCAAATTCTGTATTTTGACAAAGGTTAGGAATTCAGCTACCATCAGAATTACAAGCTCTGTTACCTAAATCGTTATTCATCATCATCATTTCAACCGAAGACGTCCACTGCTGGACATCTATGGCCTCCTCCAAACGGGGAGGGGATAGCCATAATCACCACACTTGGCAGGCGGGTTGGCGATCGCAGTATGGTGGTAAAATGCATAGAGAACGCTGCTGCCCATTCTCTGGTAAGCTCCTTAGTCGCCTTCTACGACACCCACGGGAAGAAATAGGATGGTGTTATTCTTTTACGTCCAGCACCACACGGAACAACGGAAATCGTTATTGACTGTTGGTATCTGATGGTGGCTAGTTTCATAGCTGAAGTCATAGACTTTGTGAAAATACTGAATTCGTATCCGGGAAATTACCTAACCATTGAAAATAGGCGAAGGGGCTTGAAAAGAAAATCAGTAATACTAACCAAAAACTATGTTTTTAAAACTGAAAGCTTCTCTTCAGGGAAGCAAAGTTCAAATGAATTTGGAGACTTTCACTTTAGAGAAAATATTGAATTTCTAGCCTAGTATGCTGTTAATTATAAAGTATGTCGGATTATAAAAGCTCTGACTATAAATCAGTAAAGAAACTGACACTACAGTGACCTGCCAATGTATTTTCTCCCAAACAAAAATACGTACCAATACGTATATTACGGCTATTAGATACGTAATATCGTTCCATTCAAAGGCGCGGGCAACGTATCGCGATCGCCCAAACACCGGTTGTTTGGTGATGTTGTAAATCAAATCATCAATTATCGACAAGCGTTTACACTCGTGACGCCGCCTTGTAAACAATCTGGACATTAAAACTGCTGCTACCTACGTTTTACGACTATTCAATTTGGGGGAAAATCGATTTTATTCGCTTGCTTTTCAATCGATTTACGGGTAAAGTCGCTAGGATGTTACCGAGTTAGTGTTTGGATTCCGATTTTTTACCGGACCGAGGAAGTGGTTGGCGGATACTGTTGAACGCGGAAGAGATGCATGCGGTAAACAACGCTGTTGTAAACCAACGTTTGTTTAGTTAGGCCTTACTATACGTCAATCTGGAAACGTAATTAGAGTTATAAGGGAAGGGTTGAGGCTTTTAACGATAGGAAAAAATACAGACTGAAATTGGATCACTTACCTCGCTTTCACTATCATTACTGAACAGTCTTCTAGACAGTATCTAAGAGATTTATTAAAAAGTCTAATTTTACACCGTTTCAACCACACTTTTCACTAATCAAAGTCCATTTAAAATGGGAACACCAACAGTTATAAAATCACTCTTCATACCGAGTGCGTCCATCGGAGTCATCAAGTCGACTGGCTATGTACGGGCTAACAATTGTATCACATATTTATGTCACTAACAAAACTCTAACAAATTGATATGTTTATCTACAAAGAACTATAAATTCATTCAGGCCGAGCCCACCCTTTAGCGAGGGGATCCACCCTTCATATTTAAAAAAATGCAAAATATTACATAAATAATAAAAAAGACTTCCCCTATGATGTCCTCGCTATCTGTGAGATAGATATAATTTTGGCTAACTCATAGTTCCGGGGAAATGGTCTGTGATGCGTCTTTTGAGATTTAAATTTGTTTCATGCATTATTCATTCCACATAAACTTACATCCCGGCTTATATTTATATAATGCAGGATACTGCTTTTACCCCTGTACCTACCGTGCATTTATAGCAGATATCACAGGGAAAATTATGCAGCAGCGTTCTTAGAGAGATCTAGCCATTTCTTAGACAGTTGTGTTTCCATATAATATAAGAGTATAGGTACATCTGACCAGGCAAAAAGTGAGTAGTTTTGAATCTCTAAAAGTTGAGTTTTTACAATATCAAATTCAAACAAAACTACCAAGGACAGTTATAAAGGACCTGCTATGCACCTAATTAATTTACTCTGACAATACCTATCCCAAAATATTCCCTCCACAATTACAATAATAACCCGCACTGGGTCCCGCACTAGATCCCGCCACCCTTGCCCATACAATTTGGACTTAACCCTAAAATGAGCAACATGGCCATCAAAAAATCAAACTGTGACGGACGAATAGGGGTGTTCTATGTTTTAATTTAGTATTTTATTTGATGGGAAAAGTTGAAATTGTTCCTGCGTGGGTACATAATAATCATGAAATTAATTATCCTCTTGAGTATTGGTGTAAGACATTATTTTCTAACAGCTAGCAACTCTGTAATCAGGATCTTACATCTAGCAATAAAATCCCAATGTTAATAATGGTTCGAAGCACTTCGTTTGTTTTTTGTGTTGCATCGCTTGGTTTTTCAATCAACATTTTATTGTATTGTGTGTGAGAACTTACTAGAACCGTTTTCAGTAAACAAACAATGTTATATTTTATGTTGCGACCAATATTTCACTATTATAAATAATATAATAGTTGGTGTAGTTATAAGTATCGTGTATTGAAATAGGTAATTGAGAAGAGAGGCAGAATCAACGACGAGAAAATTCCGTAGGAAAACTCTGATGAAAAGCGTCGAATAATAGAAACAACAGACACACTCAACAGACACACTCAACCTTCGATAACATTTTATGTAATAAACAAACGACCCTATAGTTGATTACGCATATCAAAACGAACCTACAAGCACACAATCATGGCATGGTATAAAACAAGTGAGCATCGGATATAACTACTATACATACGGTATTCTATATTTAAATCTGGTTTTTGTTTCCCCAGCTAGGCAGAGCGGGCTGGGGGCACTAATTCGGCTCGTTTACGAGCACGGCCAGATCACCCGCTCCAGATGCCGCTCCCACGCCGCTAGTGTCCCTTCACACGGACGTGGGCCGACGCACGGTGCGGCGAACTGTTGTCGCAACAGTTGAACGGACCAAGTGTGCGTAGGTTTTTAGACATCTTATTACAGGAAATTAACTTTTGGAATTAAATGTTCAGTGAATTTTCTAAAGTTTTTATATTAAATTCGAGCTGAATGTGGGTAGGTACGTACTTATACCACATTGAAGAAAAGTACACAGATCTGAAAAAAATACTCGCACAAAGAATAATAATTACCAACAGTATCGATTATATTATGTTAGTTTTGTCTTATTCTATTAACAATATTCCTCCGTATTTAGCTTCGCTTCCTCCGTTTTCCGTATTTAACTGTATTTTAGCATTCGTTGCTATACCTGTGCCGGGCAAAGAGAACTCGACGATGACACAACCCAGACTACGTCACCACCCCCAAACGTTTTTGATCCGTATGAAAGGTCCTTACCCCGTATCACGTCCTCCTACACCGTACGAGGTTCAAATATTATGGCGGAGGTGAACAATTTATCGATATTATACTGCCCACTATCCAAATGTTTGGGTACATTCTGATTGGGTTTCAAAACACAGCCTACCTACTATGAATATGCTTAAGTGGTTAAACGTGTTCAGGTAGGTAGAAAGGGGTATGGTTATATTTTAGAACGTTATTTGAATTTTGATCTTGAGGTAAAAAGGAAACTGTACACCTACTATAAATTGCTTATGTTATAAGATAGATAATAGAGAATCGACTTGACAGAAACAGAATGTTATAAATTTACTTGTATTTACCGACTTTTGAGTGGTAAATTATTGAGATTTTTTTATAATCCAGGAGTGTGAGAGAGATATTAATTTAAGAAAATACAGGGCCTGAACTCAGGTAAAATATAAAATTAAACTTAAGTGATCATGTAGGTACCTACCCACAAGCTATTACAGTTACCATGGATAGGTACTTACATACCTAGGTGCCTAACTGAAATAAAAACAGCTTAGTTATTCATAAATTCAAGTAGAAAGCAGACCAAACACTTAAAAATAAAAACGAGAAAACCCAAACAAACACAGAATGACCTCGTAGATACGTAATTGGTAATAACAGTAATATTTATCGCAATAATAACACAGATTATTAGATTTCACTGCTGCTGCAATCGTAACTAGTAATAGTGAAAGCCAATGAAACTTTAACGTTGAATTAAATAACGTTGTAAACTAGGCACGCGTCAAGCAAATCATAAGGCATACAGACTGGCTATACGTTATAAATCTCAACTTTTTATGTACCATTAAAGCGTTTTATTAGTTATTAACACGTGTTAAACGGCTAAAAGACTAAAACATTTGTAGAAAAGTCCGGTCATTAACATATGTATGATATAGTTGGGCGCCTACCGTTTCTTCTTGGCCACTAATCATGATTGGTATGAAGACGGTAAAAATAATCTCTCGTCATAAATATTAGGCTTAGAATGTGGTGGGTGCATCTTTCTGTCGTCCGGGATTAAGCCCGGAATGAGATGTAGTAAAGTAACTAAGTCCTACTTATATGATTTTTCATTTTTTATAGCTCTAAAATTACTTTTGAAGTAGGTACTTAGATGTAGCTTATGACCGTGTGTGTATGATAATTTTGAAAAGTCTTCTTAAATAAGCTTTGTTTGTCAAACATGTTTCAGGACAAAATTCATTGTTTTTAACTTCTAAAATGACGTTAATAATTATATAAGATCCGAGATCAAGATCATTAATAGGCATCTTCTCTGTGAACACCGTCACATTCTTCCCAATAATTCAAACTATAGCCCATCATTCCATAATCAAACCACATAATTTCATTATGCTGTAAAAAAAACTAGCAACCAAACATTTACAAGCGTTACTTAACACGATAATATCAAATTAACGTTAATAACCGGCATAAATCAATTATTCGTCTCAAACAGTCATCGACTTTTAAATCGTAATAAAATGTACAAACGGCAGTCAATTTATTTATTGCCTTAAAGTTGTAAAACGATATTACACGCCATAATGACGTGTGTTATTGGCATTTATTTCAACCATTTTACCATCAATGACCACTTATTCAAAGTTTATGTTTATTGTTTAATTAAAAACAAATTATCTACACATAAACAAACGTTGAAATCACAAGTTCTGAATCTAGCTTTAGTTCAGCGTTTACGCACTCTAACTGAAGTCTGCCAGCTGAAATATTTCAAGTTAATCTCACCGAACAAAATTTTCTCACGAGTAAAGCAAACGTTGACGCTTAGTAGCCTTTATCACTGTATATACCAGCCGTTACATAAACGAGCCAGGTTCACAAGGACTCACCCGACACAAGGCAACATTGTAGTCCTGTGCACATGCGCCGGACCTTATAAATTTGCGCCTGATTTATTTATTACTCGCACAAAATGTCAACAATGCAACGTTAAAAGTGAAACTAAAAAGGATTGTACAAGAAAGGGTGTCCGATCATTGTGCGCGCACCCTGTTATGCAAATCAGTACGCTGAAACCGAAAGTGTAACTATAGCCTAACAAAGGGCGATCTTGCGCAACCTTTACATAAATTGTCGATGCGCATTAGGCAAATTACTTACGCCTTTATATGAGGTCTCGAAAAACCAGACAAAACGAGTCTGAAATCAGCAAAAAAATACCCAAATTATCGACTTCATTATCTTTCCTTAGAGTCGTTAAACTCCAAAGGGTGAAATTTGCATAAAATTGAAATAACTCTTTCTGGAGAAATGTTTTGGCTTTTGTGGTAAACTTTACTTTCGTTTTTGGCTCGAAAATGGATTGAATACCCTATAGTTAGAGGTTGGCATTCGTAGGAATCGGTTACGTTCGTGATTGTCGATCGTTTAGATATTGTTTTAGTTGGTACCGCGTTGTTGTGAGCATTAAAAGTTTTCATGAAGAGCGATCGTGTCGTACATATTTTGATAAGTCCGTTACCGGTGCTCGTGATTTATATTCAGGTGTGTTCGTGTTACCGGATAGTTAAGTTTTTACTGTCACGATAGAGGGCTGGTTGAGTGAAGTCGACGATTTGTTTATCGGTAACGGCGAAGCGTCGACAGGCGGCGTCGCGGTATCAAACCTGTATGTACCTCCGATCTCTTTATGTGTAAGTGTTAAGTTTAGTGCCCTATTTATAGCTTTTTGGTTGTGTCAAGCCAGTGGTGCCGAAGTGGGTAGGTGTGTTTAGAAACTCGTAAGTCGTCCGTGAGAAAATGTTTGTATCTACTTATTTATTTTATTGGACGCGTAAGTGAGGGAAAGCTGGTGTGCTGATATAAATAAACATCAACTTACGTAGAAAATATTAATGTAGGTATGAGTTGCGTATTCAATACAAATCTATTTATCCATCCAAAGAATATTGTAGCACCAGTAATAGGAGCTTTTCTTATGAAAAACTTTATTATAACTACTCTTAAAGAAGAAGAAATGTACCTAAAGCGCTCATGTTTCTATTTAATAACGATTTTTTAAACTTTACTGCGAGTACGACCGCGGAAATCAATAGGGCAACTAGTTGCCTTATTGATTTCCGCGATACCTATATAATAGTTAACAGGTTAGTGCCCGCAACCCCACGTCAAAGCGCGTATTTTGCGTCCGGGTGGGAGAATCAATTATTCGATCCACACCAGTTCCACGAGAAAGGCCAGCAACGCCTTGGTGTTGCTGACAATTTCATGTAGGGTAGGTACCCTAATACCGGGTTACCGAAGTATTTTGCCCTTTAATTAGCGACCACCGGGCAGTTTAACAGCACATGAGCCGCTGTCTCGTCGTCTTCCATGCAGGCCCTGCACAGCGGACTGTCTGTTACTCCTATGACAAAGAGATGTTTGTTAAATGACCCATGGCCAGAATATGACTCATTGCGATACCTACATAAAAAAACCCTGAATACATACCCATCTTTATACTAACAACCTACGTGCCAGCCTTGAACACGACATAAAGGGTTAACGAAGTGGGAATACGGAAGCCACGTGAGACCTACTACCTACATTAACAAAATGGCTTCTTATTATAGTAGTCTAGACAATAGCTAAGTAGGTACTGGATATATATATATATATATATATATATATATATATATGAGACGAAGATACCTACTCTGGAGCGGAAAAGCTTCTACATTTTGCTCTATAGGCAAGGATGTTTATAATGTAACTGACGGGTTCTTAGAAATTAAGTATAGGTTCATACAAAGTTAAAGATCTAGAGGTTTAATTATATAACTGTAACCTTCCTAGTATGTAACGGATGCTGAAACATTGAAACTCGATGAAGTTGCAATTAAAATACAATTAGAGAGATCTCGGAACTCAAGTGGAGTATAATTTATATAAAATTACAAATAAAAATGAGAGCTTTATCCATCCACTAGCTGCACCCCGCGGTTTCACACGTATAAAAGTATTCTATATCCACGTCATGGTAGGACCCATAAGTTAAATTTCATCTTAATCCGTTCAGCGGTAAAGCTTAACAAACAGACACAAACAATTAAAATCTTTTCGCTTTTTATTATTAATTTAGATAAATACGAGAAAAAAGTTGTCATGATTCGATGACTTTTAAGATTTCTTTCTAATTAGAGCGAAGTAATTTCTTTTCAGCAAAAGTACCGATTGTAATTTTCCTTGATTACTAAAAACAATTAGAGTAATGCAATTTCCCGGAAAATTCAATGATAGTTTTCCGCACGGACAAACCCAGTGTCTGCGGTTTTATATTACTGACCAACATAATTTTCTCCTCAACTAGGCCATAAAAAAAATCAAAATGACTCACACTTGCATTTCTTACTAACTATTACTCTAGCCTAGAATTGTCACCGCAACACGAGCGTCTCAATCCAAGATGGCGGACGTCAGAAACCGCACGCAACCATTCATCAGGGGAATTGTCATAAAACAGAATTACTGGACGGATCACAGGCTCATGATTACTATGAATCATCATAAATCAATCCCTCAGTGGCCCGCAGCATCTAATTGCTAGATCTTGTAATAAATCAAACTTTTCGGGACTTCGGGAGTTTGGGTGTGCGGGCACAATTTTTTTATAGGTCGTCGGTTTTGGCCGTCGTAAACCATGGCTGAAACTTTCTGACGGATTAACGACGCGGTTCTTAAAGGAATTTGGACTCCTTCTGTAATGTGATATCCACCTATTTTCGGTTACTGTAATAATAAATGACCTCGGGCTTTTGGACTGTGGTTGAAGATCAAGTATCTTGGCTCAACAAAAAATTTGGAAAACAACTTGGTCGGCTGCTAGGCATCTTTACAATAACGGCTATGATGTAGGTTGCATCATAGCCTTAACTCAGTAAAATTATTTATTTTATTTTATTTATTTATTAAAAAAATGCACAGCTCTTTTGCAATTTCACTTAGGATAAATAAACTAATCTTGCAGTCAATTACGGATTTACAATTTAATAACTACACTTATTATATGCATCAGAAACAAAACTGGATGTCATGCTAGCACCTTCTAAGCATATCTAAGTGTGCGGTATGGATAGGAGTGTGTGTGAGGAGTTGTAATGGTGTATGGTCCGGGATTAGTTTATTCAGTTCTATTTAGAATTATTAGTCAATTCGCATACGGAAGTCACTTAAAGTTTCCTGAATACACCTTTATAGGTGTTAAATATATCAAGATGAGAGAATTTCTTGTTAAAATTTCTTAATATCCTACCAATGACAGAATTTTGAGCGTAGTTTGTACCTGTGCGGTACATCGAATAACTGTGTGTGCTTATTCCGTCGAGACGTTGCACTCCATCTTAGAACCAGATCATTTAAAGCGGTACTCTTAATTTTCCCACTACAGACATTATAAAGAAAAAGCATTTCGAGAATCACACGTCTGTTCCACAACGGTAATATATTATGATGTTTGCATGCTTGCAGATAATCCTAAGACTTGAAATCAGTGCGATAGTTAATATATTTAATGAATTTGGATTGTATAGATTCTATTTACTGTATATAAACTAAGCAGTGAGGATTCCAGATATTACTGCAGTATTCTAAAATACTGCGTATGTACGCAAAATAAAGAATTTTGACGCAATTCGTATCAGTAAATAATTTACACGTACGCATAATAAATCCGAGGTTTCTGTATGCTTTACCGACGGTATAGGACACATGCTCCGAAAGCAGAAGTTTTGTGTCTAGGACAACACCAAGATCCCTAATAACATTACAATGCACAATATTGCCACCACTGAGTTTGTAAATGTAGTTAATTAAATTCCGCTTCCTAGTAAAGGTCACAGTCTGACATTTGCTTATGTTCACATTAATTCTATTGATATTCTAATAATTAGATAATCTATTTAAGTCGTTTTTTAGCTTGTCACAATCGTACTTATTTCCAATAGCCATAAAAATCTTGGTGTCGTCGAAATACATCAGAAACCTTGCGTCAAAAAAGCGTGCTTCTATATGCCGTATAGGTAGGCAGAGTACAATAAAGGTGCCAAAATTGAGCCCTGTGACACCCCAGATGGTATGGTTACACAGTTAGACCTTACCCCACCCTATTTAACAATTTGAGATCGATTCCTAGGGTTCGACTCAAACCATCTGAGCAAGTTGCCACAGCTTATTGCGTAAGCTGCAAGAGGATGACGTGATCAACACGGTCAAAAGCTTTTTCAAAGTCCGTGTAGATCACGTCAACTTGTCCCCCACCACGGGCAATATTTCCGAGAATTATGGATAGTTCTTATGTTTTAAATATTTTTAGAAAACGTAAACGTGCTTTTGAAAATACGAATGCATTTATCATGTGGAGAAGGACAAAACTCCTACCTACCTAGGTACTTGTAGCATGAGCACTGCGTTCGTAGAGGCCAAATAGTAACTTGATGGCACATTTTTTGTGTTGTATTCCATACTATGTATTACAAATAAAAACATAACATAATATTTTTTCGGTTCATTTATCTATGTACCTACATTGCTTCATCATTGAGGGATTCTGTACAACACAAAATTAAAATATAGGATATCTTCCTAAGTAAAATAGGCAGACCCGTTGTCGTATCAAAATTACAAAACAGTGTTTATCGCTAAAACAATACCTACAATACCAAATCTCCAACAAACCTTTGATAAACCAAAAGATTTTAATTTAACGCTTGATTACATTTCATTACGGGACACATTGTGTTGTAACACGTAGGTACGCTCGCTATCAATCCAATTTCGTTGTTTAATTACTGTAACCATTCTACTAAACAAACACTTGTACAACCGGGTCTGGTGGGGAGTACGTTCGGGCTATAGTTCGACTACGTTCAAAGGTTCGTTTATCTTCGAAAAAAAACAAAACATAGTTACGGAATAAAATGTCACCATCGACCAATAAAAATTTATATAATATTCCCGCCTAAATCGTAATAGTTTGACGCACTAATATTTAATTCGGCAAAGTTCAGTGTCTTAGAAAATAAACCTTTGACCGTTCACTGACTATATCTACATGACTGACTATAGCTACGTGGCTGTGCGAGTACTTCACACGTACAAACTCATCGTGGAGTTAATCCAACGTAATTGACTCTCGCTGAGAAAGCTATAAATGGTTATTGACTGTGCCAATAAACCCCTCACAATTAATACCTCGGCGGGTACTCGTATAAATCTCTATGTATAGTAAAAATCCACCTCTGCTGTAATGGACACCGTTTCCGCTAAGTAAAGTTGTTTCGTAGAATTTATAAGTAGATAATTCTATGTGTTTTGATGCTATCGAATTTATCGATTGCTCACCGAATACTTTTATGGTGTAAGTTTACTTACATTTTATTATTGTTATTAACGGATTGAGAATACGTTTTTGTGGTATTTAAAACAGATAGTTGTTAATTCGTTAAAAACATTCAAAATATTGACCAAGTTATGTATAACTGTAAACACACAGTTGTGTATGTTAAATCACACTAGGATGATTGTGATTTAATGTGATTTTTCAAAGAAAACCTTCTTGCAATGTGATTTCGAGACAGATCATCTGCCTAGCCTTTTCCCAACTGCTTTGGAGTCGGCTTCCAGTCTAACCAGATGCTGCTACGTACCAGTACCTACTTTACATGGAGTGACTGCCTATCTGACCTCCACAGCCCAATTACTGGGTGATACAATATCCATTGGTAAGACTGGAAACTAGTTACGGAAATACAAGACTGATGATGCTTCTGATTTTTAGAATAAGTTACGAATCCCATCTCTATACAGTTTGTAAGTTGATCGATTTTAGCTTTGTATAGGAGTAGGGTCGAATATGTTCGCACACATTCTTGATAAACCAAAGTAATAAAACTTAACTAAGTTATTTGTCTACAAATATGTTATGAGCCAGGTTACATATGTTTTTTATCGTGTGTTTCGTTCGTTATGCGAAAAAAGTCCAGTAAAATAGACTACCTGCTTTTCAGGAAAACGCTAGCGATTTTTTCCAATTTAGTTTAAAGCCGCGTTTTTCCACCTACGTATATTTTCCGTGGCATCTGTAAAAGATTCAGGGACATTATTTAGGGGTGGCCATTATCTATCCAAGTTACGGATACGGGCGCACTGAACGGCAACGCTCTTAGACCGTAAATAAGTCTGGCATTTTGAGAGCCTCGCCTAGCATTTTACGTGCATTGGCAAATACTTACGTACAATGCGACAATAAACCTTATGAAATCCCAAATGCGCTAAATAAAGGTCACCGGCGATACTAAATTATACTTTATTGCTTGGACGAAACGGTCCAATTTTCTGTGTCAGCTTTCAATACGGGCTTGCAACGCTATGCCAGCAATGGCGACTCATGATTCGAAAACAGATTTATGATCGGCACGATAACGGGCTTGCGATAAAAAAATTACCATACCAAGGAGCACGTAGGTTCCAGCTCACACATGACCAATTTAGACTGAACTTAAAGGCACGTAAGATGTGCTAATTGTGGGGTACAGTCATACAAACTTATGAATTGAGTTGAGAGTGAGAGAAAAATCAACAGGAACAAAAAGAAACGGTTATGAGAAAATATGAATTTAGTAGGTATCGTAATATGAATATGATGTTGGCATGACTCAGAGTAGAATATTATAAAAACCTTAATGTGTAGAATGTTAGACCTTACAAGGAACCTCAACACAAAACATTTATTTTTTCTCTAAGGGAGCGGGGTCTAGTAGTAACAGGGGTAAGTAGTATTACTCAGCAGGTTTCGAATCTTTCGTTTCAAATTTACATTTAATCTACTCCTCATAACGAAGCCTACGACATAAGCACAGCCTGTGCGGTGCTGGCGAGCATAGTGACTAGTTGCGAGCAGGCACACCATTTTTGACAAGTAACATAAAAAAAAAATCATAAGGTGTGATTCTAAATAGCTACAATGTCTTATTGAACTGAGAATCTACTAATTTGTATAGTCGATATATTAAGCTATCATAAGTAACTAATTTTATTTCAAAATAACTTTTTTTTAATAAAAATATTCAAAATGTTGTCATGGGGCTAATTGTAACGAAAATTTAGGGGCGCATTGTAACTTGTTACAACTTGCCCCTTTATATTTTAGTGAGTGCTTTGTCGTTTTATACATAATAGATCTTTTTATTAGTGCTGCGTCCGCCTGGGTTTTCCGATCGTCCTAACTCTGCTGCAGAAACAGTCGTAGTAAGGCTACTTCGCAGAGTGAAGAAGCCTTGACATTTGATCTCGATAACCCAAATTGCTACAATCTGCTCCGCAGTTGGATATAAGCGTGACTGATCTTATTAACCATCTGATAGGTGAAGTCTATTGAACCAGTTCCAGGACCGTCCGGCATCCAAAGTAAATCAATCGGTTTTTCACCCTTAAAAATCAGTCCACTACCTAAGGCTAGCGGAAATTTGTTATATTGACTGATACTCCAGAAAAAGAAGTCTTAGAGAAAGAATTTAAAGAGAATATGAAAAAGTAGTAAATAATACAAAGGGAAGGGAAAAGGTAAAAGAAAAGCAAAAGGAGAATCGACCAAAAATTACGTTAAGCTATTAAGAAATAATTTTGACTGTTGATAGAAGTATTGTTATTTTGTTTATAAGACTAATTAGATACTAAAAGACAAAAAAGATCTCTAAATGTTGAAAAAGAGACACTGTTAACTTCATTAATTTATAATAGAAACGTTATAAGTAATATAATTCATATTTATTTACAATAAAAGGCCAAAAATTATTTAGATATGTTATTTTTATTATTTTGTTACTACTTGCCCCACGAAAGTTACCACTTGCCCCAAGTACGGGGTAAGTTGTAACATGCTACTCCTTTCAAAAAAGAAAATACTGTTTTGTATTAGTTATTTAAGCCCAATTATCATTCTTATCGATACGTGAATCACATACACGTGAACATCATGAAAACACTATATTTTTGCTTCCGCACCGAAAAAACTGAAAATTGTTTCAACTAGCCGTCGCTCCACCGAAACAGAAAACAAGGATTATAATGTAAATGTTGCTTCACCACGAAAATTGAATTTTCTTGGTATGATTTATGAATTGCTTTACAAAAGTAAGTATTGTGAAATCAGGCCAAACAGATCGTAGAAATATGTATGTAGGTACCTAGCTATTTTCATGGCTACCTGGTCTATCTACCTACCTTCCAAACGTGCTACACGACAGTGAGTTCGTAACTCACGAGCCTTGGTCGTGGCAATTAATATGTTACTTGATAGTAACGCGACGGTCACGATGCGTTTCTATACAGGTTGACAGGAACATGGACGTGCAAACTGTAACTATGAATTCAGGATAGGATTCTAGACGCAAAAATTTTGGTGGTCAAATGTAGTGAACAGCTTTTTTTTAACAACCGACGCAATGTTTCAACTCAGGGCGGTTGAAAATCATATACGTACTGAATCCATAGTAATAGGTTAAGCGTCCATATTAACCCCCCTGTATTATACCTACAGTTAACTTCAATATTTACATTCAAGGATCCGCCGCCCTTTTATTCTAAAGGAGACTACCGTCACTCAATCAAATGCCAAAGTCAATGAAAATCCATTTAGGTAGGGCTTTTACGTTGGTACATGAATGTTAATGCCCTATCTAAGTCATTATAGTATAGAGATTGTCTTACTTTCATGAACTCTTTTTCAAACAGGAAGAAGGTAATATGTAGACACTTAGACACAAACGTAATCCAACAAAAGCAAAGGTGACGTCCCACTAAGACACATAAATCATTGTATCACCGCTATCTACAATTGCTAACACCCACCACTCAGGATATAGGCGATAACTAGGAAGACGATCACAACACCAGAAAACCCGACTCGAAACTATAAATACGAGATGAAAGGCCGCCGCAAACACACGAGGTCGGCTGCGCGGGCGCAGATAAAGCGATATTGTTTCAGCTTAGTCACAACGCGTAGGTATGGTCGTACCTACGCTGTATGTTATGTAGGCGCATATGTTGAGTCGGACAAAAACGTATAGGTGTAATAATATGCACCTGAGACGGGCATTATTCAGCCGTTTCTTTATACTGATTTTTTGAAAGATTTCTGTTGGTGTGGTAAAATGTAAAACCGCACTAATGCAAAAAAGTTTTTTTGGTATTGCCCCACTCATATACAATAGAGTACTTAATATTATAAAAAATATGACTAAAGTAAAATTTAAAAAGGAGCTAAAATTAATTTTAATTATGAAAACCTATTACACCATTGACGATTTTCTTAATGATGATTCACTAACTGATTGACAATAATTATGTCTATCAGAGTAACTGATTGACAGTATTATTTTGATCCTGGTTTTTGTTTCTGTTTGACATTATAAAGTCTTATGTTTTATTGCTGTGACCCCGCTAACATTTTTGATTAGTATGTTTCTTTTTCTTTTTTAATTTGTAATTCCAATATTTATTTTTGAATTTTATTAGGAAATGTAAGCCTTTGCATGCCCATGTGACGGTAAAATATGGAGAATTTTAGTACAAAAACATCTATGTTATGCAAAGAAATAAATTATTTGATATGATTTTTTTTTTCATGCTCACGCAAATGTATAGCCGGTGGTAGCATGTGTTGGATCATTAAGTTCCCTTCAAAATGGTTGAGCTGAGTAGTGCTGATCCATACGTCATGTTCGTCAACGGGAGCCGCCAGTGGGGACTGGTCATCTCTTAACTGCCACGGCCTATTTTAATTTCTAAATTGTCATTTGATTTTTGTTTTTAATTACGGACGCTTTTAATGTGCACGTCTTTTTACATCGTTCTCACATTGATAATTTTAACATAAATGAAGTAACCAACTGTCTGTAATAAATGATTAATAACAATATCATGATTACAAAAGAGTGTCCATGGAGTTTCTTGCCCTTTCTTCTCCATAGGTACCTACTACGCTTTGGAATGGGCAACTAGCTTCATATTTCCGACTCTTTGGCAATTTAAAAGTGCCTGTAATTGGTTTATCACTACATAGTATAAAACAAAGTTGCTTTCTCTGTCCTTATATCCCTATGTATGCTTAAATCTATAAAACTACGCAACGGATTTTGATGCGGGTTTTTTTTAATAGATAGAGTGATTCAAGAGGAAGGTTTATATGTATAATATACCGACCTCCACGCGGGTGAAGCCGCTGGCAAAACCTAGTTTGAAATAAATGCTTTGAGTTTTGTTTATATGTATTTCAGGACTGAATTTGTGCCAAAAATGGTTCTGCCCGCGACTTCGTCGGAGTATTCTTGCTCCCCCGTCCCACGCCGTCGCATCGTACCCACCCCACTCGCGCTATTAGTTCGTATTCGCTTAGCTTTCTGTCTGACTTTTTATTTTTGCTTGGCTCCCAAGGGTTGCAGCGTGATGTTAAATAGCTTATAACCTTTCTCTAGAATTTGGCTAACAAGCGCAAAAAAAAATCAAGTTCGACTGTTGCAGGTTCCAGAGATTGACGCGTTCAATCAAACTAAAAATATTTTCAACTTTATTATTCGTTTAGATTGAGCATGCTGTGATTAACTGTACATGAACAGAAAATTATAAGTGCTTTTACCTATTAATATTGAATAGTATTAAACATAAAGCTATGAATGAAACTTTTGAAGCACAATACTGCAACCGCTATATTTACATGGATGGACACTTGAACAGGCCATGTCTTCCGTAGAAATGTTCCTTAACTATCAAAGTCTGTAGTTGTACTATTATAGCCCATCCCTCTTTCCGAGGTATCATGAGATTGATGGTGTATCATGAGAATGAGGTTTTAGTCTGCGTGTACTATGCTCAAATCCTGTTTGTCAAAGACAAACAATAAAGCGGCACCGCAAAGCATCAAGAATGGATTTGTGGGATGAATTCATTTTTTTTCTTTATCTTTTATTAATAGCTAGATTTTATTGCATTCGTTTTTAAACACTACGGCTATTAATCTACAAATGAAAATAAATCAGTCATCGTTACTTTGTTCTTTTTGCAAAATCATGCGGATAAAAAAAAAACAAGAACTAAAGTTTTCCAAAACCCAGTCCTGCTGTAACCTCCTTCGGAAGAGACATTTGATATTTAATAGACTTCCAGAAGGAGGAGGTTCTCAATTCCTCGGAACCTTATTTTTTATTTTTTCTGTAATTTATGTATGTTCCCCGATTACTCGTTTATAAAGACGGTAGTCCGAATGAGTTTGTGGATGTCTATCTATAGGTACTTAGTTTATCTACTGGTTATGCTACACATACGAATATTTCATTTAAATTAGTTTCTCGTCGCACCTATCTACCTACTAGTTGTTGTGGAGATCTTCAGGAAAAAGTTGGTATTGGTTTTCCGTTATAAATAAACAAGACTTCGTTTTTACAGTCTGTATTTTGTCTACAGTTTATTTTTATTCAACGTTTCATTTTGATCAAATTTATAACTGTACATTACATTTAATGAATTCACATGTTCACACATATTTTTAGAAAACTAAAATATTATTTAAAGATTGTGATTTACGGAAAACATTTCAAAATTAAAACATCAAAGCCATCAATCTAAATTCAAGCGGTTGGATTTAAAAAATTGTAACAAAATAATCATAAAAATTACTCACTAGCAATCCATAAATCTCTTAATTCTTCTGGCACATAATGACTCTGAGTCATAACTGTGTAATGAAGTTATAAACATGCAACTATATTCATGTAGCACTCTGTGAAAATCAATGTCCGAGCAAAACGAGCGATAAGAGGGCAGACGGCGCACGAGTCGCAACAACGATGACTTCCCATGGAAAATAGTTTGTTCGCTTATCGATATAATATTGTAACACCGTATTCGAAATTTAAAAATTAAACTTTAGAACGAGTCGGCCGCCATCTTGGTCCGGCGTGCGTAAACGCCTGCGCGCCGCGACCACCGCGAAATTACAGCCGGCGCGCGCTCCACCGCTCGCGCGTTTAAAAATAAAATAAAGTTAAAACAACGTCATTTTGTGCACGTGTGTGTGAGAGGGCCGGTATTTATTTATAGGCTAGTAGCTATGTAAATAACGAACGACCGAGTCCGGTCCAGCATTTCTTGTGGTTTGCAAAACGTCTTAATTCGAACGTGCTCGTAGCAATTCCCGCAACCTACTTTGTGCCTGGACCCGATGACGTGACTACTTTATTATTCTTACAACCTACTCGTAAAGATATACATATGTGAGTTGGTAACCTTCACTAAAATTCCAATGACTTGCCAGCAGAGTTACAGACTCATGGTCGGTTGGTAGAATATTAATCAACGAAGTTGTTCGAACATGAAAACCAAAAAGATAACAAATGTTAATAATATTGCAATCTTTGGAGTTGCATTTCGAATATCATTTCTCAATCATTGTGAATCAATTTTGAAACAAAATCAAATTAAAATAAATCGATTCACAAGGGCGGTTACGATAGCAATTACTTTTCAGAATCTAGTGGCAAAGTATAAAGACGTTTTAGAACATTATAGAACAGTAGACATGAGAAGTGATCACACAGCTCTATAAGCAATTTTGTTAAAGGGTCTTAAAATTGATTATTGGTCGGTTAGTTGAGTTTTTTCTTATTAACGCTCCAGAAGGCTCCTGTAATTAAAAACGTTTACAATCTAGTCGAAAATTATTTCAGTGGTAAATTAATGTTGAAACTTGGCAAAAATGTAGGTAAATTAGAGGTATTTTTAACGGATTGAGACGGAGATTTTCGTGTGGTGCCGGACGTAAAAAGAATAGCACCATCCCATTTCTTCTCGTTGGTGTCGTAGAAGGCGACTGAAGGACTCACCATAAAATGGGCAGCAGCGTTCTTTGTGCATTTTACCACCATACTGCGATCGCCAACTTATTATGATAAATCACCCCCCCCCCCCCTTATTGGGGAGGCCTATGTCCAACAGTGGACGTCTTTTGGCTGAAATGATGAATGATGTTGAGACGGAGATTCGAATGCGAATGTTAAATTAATAAAAACCCGTATTTTATTAAATAAAGTTGCCTCCTCTGGTTACCATTTGCAGTCACCAGAAACAGTCACCAGATAAGTAACCAGGTTCATCAGATATAATTGAAGTTTAATAAGAAACCGATGGATGTTTTCAACTGAAAATTCAATTTTATAAATAGACTATTTGTTTTATATTTATTAAATAAGATTTGATACGAAAACATCTAACGGTTGCTTACTAAACTTCAACTATATCCGACGACGCTGGTTACTTACCTCTTTTGGTGACTGATTATGTTGAAACGTATGTACTCATACGTTTCAACTTATTATAAATAATTTGTCATTATTACTTTCATAATTAAAAACTACATAGAAGCACTGACTTTAAAATCAATAATTTTCGTTTATTATTTAGTCAGTAGGTACCTTGCCACCCTGATTGTATGAAATAACTATGAGGACAAAACCTACACTTTTATCAAAACTTACTTTTCAGGTTTTTAGTAATAACGGCTGGTTTCACCAATGAAAGTGAATAGGATCAGCACAGCTAAACTACGTTCAAGAGCTGTCATGACATTTGCACTAAGTAGGAACGCATTTTCCATATAATTTTCTCCGTACATAAGTGCTTAATTGCAAAGCTGACACCAGGATAAAACATGCTCAAAGTAAAATGTTAGACCAACAAATCACAGAAATATTTGGCCCCATAGTTTCACCAACGCTATTTCTGAAGAATTAATTACCACCTAAATAGATACTTACATACTTGAAATAAATCCAGCTGAGTAAAAATTGCGTGAATATTTATGCTAATTCCAAACAAGTTGGATTTAGGTGCGGTTTTCATTGCCACATAGTTCGTTTTCCCATTCGATGGTAAACGTAGGCATAAATTACATTATTAAAAAAAACGTTTCAATATATGAATGTAAATTATCTCATTTAAAATCAGCAGGTGTGGCTACCTAAATAATAATTAGAAGGTAGGTGTGCAGATATTGATCGGCTGTTCCTAAACTCCAAATTTAAAATCGTTGCTGATAAGCGAAACGACCCATTTGTTTCGCTTATCAGCAACGATTTTAAATTGCTGACTAACCGACGGCACTTTAAATAAAAGTGGTCTTTGGATAATTATCGTCCTTCTGAAACTTTTTTTGAAACAATTAACCATGAACGGTTGCCCTATCACTTATAGATACTTATGTAGATATTTAATAAATAATTGATATACCTACTAAGTAATAATCGATTAATATGACATTAGAAATTGGGAACACGTCATCAGTTTCATGTACGTACGTACTACTACGTAAATGATCCCAGAAAATGTTAAGTTTACAAGAAGATTATAGGTACATATTCTACACGTGCATTCACATGAGTCAGTGTGAATCACAGGTGACTCAATATAACTTAGCTCTGTGTTAAGTGTTATCAGATTATTCATGGTCTTTCATTAAATAAAAGTGACACAAAAAACTTTGATAATGTTCAAAATACTCAAATAGAATTGCTCAAATTATCAACAAAGGCAGGAAAAAAGAGGAATTTACATTAGCATTTTCACAAGGCGCTACGAGTCAGTTTAATTACACAAACAAACGTTGTCTATTCATTTTCATTATGCTATAACTTTAATATTAATATTTATAAATGTACCAGCTTATTATAAACGTTTATAAAGGTTAGGTCAGACTTGCGGCGCGGTGCTCGGATTAAGCCAAGCGAGATATTGCAAGGCGATATTTCAGAGCGGCGCGGGCGGCCGGTCAATGAACCCGACGCCCCACGCCACCGCTCTACCAGCAGGGTTGCCAGATGCATTAGTTTACTTTAACGAGACCCTGATATTATAAGCCAGAAGAAAATTCTTCGTAATAATAGGAAAAACTGACTGAAACACAGTTTACTACAAGTACGTATTAGTAGGTTCGTAGACTTGGAGGCGTAGCACCACAGTTTTATATTTTATTGTTTTACCTATTTCTTTCATTTATCATTATTTTTTCAATATTGTAGTATCTACTCATTACCAAAATAAACACAGCGAAAAGTGTCATGTTAATAAAAGACGTGTCAAGCAAAGTGCTACGAATTTCGTAGCAAACTCGTAGCAACTTCAAAACTACGTAACTTACACAAAAAACATTTTTTTTTACATATTCAACATTTTAATCAAACTATTAATAATTATGAATTTTAAAACGATCCATAAAACCGGTTACTGACGGCCCTAATGCAACTCCTTCGTTCGCTTTTTAATTTTACTTTGCAGCTGACACACGACTGTATAAACACTCCCTTAAACATACATTTGTGTATGTTCACCGACACCTTTTAACATAACGTTGGTTGGAACATATGTTACTACATATGTATGTGCTTAATGTGTACTCTTGCACTAATTGACGCGAATATTAAAGGCAGGTGGAGGTATACCAATTGTATACATCTGTACTCCCTACATTTAGATACGTAAATAAATACATGTTAATCAAAACTTGATAGATGTTAGGTGTACTACGTACTTTATTTTTCATGACACTTGCAAGCAGAGACATTAATATTATTGTGTCATATTGTTCAGTATCTATCTGTTAGGTAGATACTATTTAAAAACCGCTGAAAAACTGCATGTTTGTTTTCCAAATAATTATAATTTAAAACCATCAATATCATAAACAACTGCTTAGAAAATGATAATTTATTATTATTAGAGTTTGAACTAATTAGCAATAATCACCATAATAAATAAATATTTCAGTTAAGTAATTAGGTGTACGCTAAGTATCTACCTACTACAATTTGTAATCTACCACATGACGATTGCCGAAAACATGTAGATAAATAAGTTGACTTAAAATATACTGAAGCCGTTTAAAGAACTTGAACTTAATAAATCTTGCGTATCGCGATTTTTATCTACAGTCGTAAAAAAATATATGAAATAATTAATAGCCAAAAATATTTTAAAATCCACACATATCGTACATCTCAATCTACAAACAGGTAGAAATTCCACTGTTTCTCAAAACCGTCAGCCTAGCTCAGAATTTATTTGATTGTAACTAACGTTTTTAATTTCTTAGCTTGTTATTTTTTTGTTGTAGATATTTATCTCGTGGCGAGGATCAAAATATTTGATCTTAAGTTGTGTTTTGTTGCATCCCCTGCAAGGCAAGCAAGGTACGTTATTTGGTATTCGGTGTTCCCCTTCGAGGAAGCCCCCGCCCTTTGAAAACAATAAATATGTCAGTGTAGGATATTACACGACGTTAAGACGCGGCCTGTCTTAACTAAATTATTACACTGCAACTTTCCCGATGAGTTCTCTGCTCCAACTAATAACTTTTTACTTTTTATTGCCCCGAGGATTAAGCGGAGATGTCTCATTTTATTTTTGGGACGTAGATTATATTTTGTTGTGTCTTGGGACGCTGAGAGTTTTGTGTTGAATTTTAAATTGGTAGGGTTGTTCATTTTTAAATAACTGGTAGACATGAACAATTTATCTACCAAGAATAAAAAAACTTAGGTATGATTTATAGAAACGTTTTAATAATATCTTGTTTTGATTTTAACACAAGGCTTGGGGTCAAGTTTTAATAAATAGTATTCTATACACATTTCTATGCATCTATCTCCAAAATGATTTATTTCAGAAAATAACATCAGTGGTTTTTTAGACAGATAGGTAGGAATATAAACTTAAACTTTCCGTCGCAAAACAGCAGTAGATACAAATCACAACGTTTCGAGAATAGACAATAATTATTAATACATATTGGGGTACATTTTTATTATACTATTTTAAAGTAGAATATAGGAGTTGAGAAGTATATCTCTATTTCTATTTTTTTATTATAGTCTATAAACGACATAAGTATGTCGTTACAGATTAAAAATATATAACGTAGATAATTTCAATTAAGAGTCTTTCAAGAATATCAGATAAGCACATCCGGATATTTTTGGCATTTGACTTATCAGAGACCTACATAATAATTCCTCGTGTGGACACGTCGTAGTGGACACCAACTTTGACAAAAAAAATCTGGTCCTTTTAGCGGAACGTGTAACATTTTTAAACGAAAATTGTGTTCTACGTTAAGGAAAAGGCCGTATATTTCAATACGAAACAAGGGAAAAACACTTTAATATACATTGTAGCATTCCGTACAAAGCAAACAAAACAATTTCCCGCAAAAAAAAATCAGGAAAAAGCGCGCCAGAGAAAAACAACGTCGACCATAAAAGAAAGAGCGGAGTTGGCGGGCGAATTGCGTTGCTCGCTCAGCGAAGCGCCATTGGTCGGGTGTACCCCCCTCGAGCCGCGCCCCCCTCGACCCGCGTCCGACCGTAACTCACTCTTCACTTGTTTTTACGGCCGCCATTTTGTGACGTTCGCTCGCGCGGCAGCCCGCGCTAATCCATACTCGCTACAGACCGGCCAGCCGCGTCTGTGTGCGTGACCTATACGGTTGGTAGTGCGGGTATCGTAGCTTCGTAGCGTAATGTTGGTAATGCATACCTAGTGATAATGATGCTTATTTCTCACTATTGTTTGGGTTCTACTTCTAGGTGGTCCATCATTTAGGTTACTGAGGCGGTAATTACATTGTTTTTTTTTTGTTCTCTTTTAGTTTCATGATCATAATTGAAGATACATCTTCACAACGCATTGTTACCAAAAGCTTTACTTTAAAACTGAATGCTGCTCACATTTTTACTCAGAATACAATTATGTGAAAACGAGATTCGTTACTACGTTTCGTTTTGACATGCCGCACCTACTTAGGTAAAGAATTACTGTGAAAATATTGTTTGTTCATAAAGATATCTAAGTAAGTAGGTACTAAGTACTCACCAGTATGAAATTTACCAACATAATTAATATAGTGTAGGTAGTTAGTTATGTTATTTTGACAAGGATATCAGAATTTTAATAGCATTACCTAGGTGGAGTTTAGTATATAGCTATTTTGGTTGAGAAAGAAAAAAATCATGTTCGATAAATGACATATATCTAATTTCAAAGTTAATACAACCTTACCTACTAATTACACATTACATAAATCAAACAATCTCTGATAGAAAACACGACATATTTATCCCACAAAAAACCTTTTCAAGAGTTACAACCTATCCTGTATGTAGAACGTCCTACCTATCTGGCATCCATTAGACGAACATCATTAACTCACTCTTGGGGCGTATCTCCCTAATGAGAGCCGACATCCATAGATGCATGAGACTGGGGCCCGTAATGACGTAGATGCATGAGACTGAGGGTCGTAATGACGTATCTCGCCCTATCTTTACGTCTTAATCCTTGTCATTAGGGCCTCTCTGCTCTTGTTAACTATCTTTGTCGGAACTTGGAGGTTTAATTGTACTTCGGAAGTTTCGGATGAGGTTGAATGGAAATGTTCGTTGAAGAGGGATGTCTGGTGATGTTCGTTATTTATAGTTGGGGGTTCGAAAGTGGGAAGTAATTATATAGAGCAATTATGTCTTTGGAGGCGGATAGCTTAAAGAAACTATTAATTAATACGGCTTGTTGCTGTAGTGGCTCCACATTACCAACGACATGCGTAATGACTTTTAAAATTTAGGGACACCGACTCCCAAGTCACGGGTGTGAACCTAGTTTGGATGCCTTACCTTAACTTAGATTAAGAAACTACTTCAGTATGTTGTAGTGCAATGTCTGTAACAATGTTGTCACTTTTTGAAATAAGGATTATTTTTCATTTTTAATATAATATGTAGATGAATTTTACCTTTGCAACACTGGATTGTTCACCGGTACTGCATCCGGGAAGATGAAAACTTTATGTTTAAATTGTCAAAGGTTACCGAGGTTCTCAAAACACCTGCTTAATTTAGTTAAATTGTATCTTTGTCTTTTACCCCCTTATTCATAAACGATGATTAAAGTTAAATGATGTTCAAACGTCAAAAAAGTATGGTTAAATAGACGCTAATCATTACTTAACTGTAAGCATCTTTTATAAATAAGTGGGTGAATGTTTAACCCACATTTAAAAAAGAAACTTAATCTATCTTCTCAGAGTAGCCCTACTGAAGATGTGAAAATTTCAACCATTTAGAAAACATTTTCTATTCGAACTGGCAATTTTCTTCTGAGAACGAAATAAAATGTTACTTACCCTTTCACGCCACCGAGAAAAATCTAAAGCTCTCAAATAAAAACCTTAACTGAACATCAGTAAGTGCTTAAACAGAACCGATGATGCATGGTGGTGCGCTCAACATTTTATAGTGTTCGTTTAATAGCGTTAAAAGTGAAACGATGTAGTAAACCCTGCGATTGTCGCACCACACATTACGTACTTTACGTACCTGCAACAGTGCTTGGGTCAATAGCAAGAGGTGACGGTGAGCGATAAAACATGACGTTTTGCTTAGACAATACAACTGAGTGTTGAGCTACTCTGATTTTACTTGGTACCAAATGTTGAGATGATTGGTTAGGGGTATAATTATTTTCATCAGATTTTAAGTGACTGAAATCAAAATATACATATTATAAAATAAAGTCCTCCGCTACGTCTGTCTGTCTGTTCGCGATAAACTCAAAAACGAATTCACCGATTTTCAGACTATTTTCACCAATGGATAGAGTGGTTCTTGAGGACGGTTTTGGTATATAATTTGTTAAGGTTTTGTGTAAATTAGTTGAAATTCGATGATAATTGTTGAATATGTCGGTTAAAATCATGCCGGCTGGAATCTTTACTGGCGTGCGCCGCGTAAACCAATAGAGTTATGTCAAATCAATGTATTACGGAATGATTGATTAACACATAGGATACTTTTGTCCCAATAATACGTTCCCGCTGGAAAATTTCCGACCTCCATGCGGGCGAAGCTGATGGCAAAAGCTAGTTATACTATATAATTGTAACTATAATACTTCTATATATACATTTACATATATAATTCTTCTGTACGTATTTACATATATCACTGAACTTCTTCTAAACGGCTGGACAGAATTTGATGACATTTTGTGTTTGTTTGAGTGGGTCCCTGGTGTGGTTAGGATTCACAATTTGACTCCGTAGGTTGCGTGGGTGAGTAGTTTGTGTTAGTCTAGACGAATAATATAATATAATTATTTATTACTAAAGAAAAATAGAGATCCTGAGATATCCCTACTAAAACCAACCCAAGGTGAAAAAAAATTAGCAAAATGTCTTTCATCGCATGCGCTGCGGAAAGTATTGATGATAGAACAAAAAAATGTTCTACAATATTATAGAACATATCAATATCTACAAAAAAAATCTACAGACTATATGTCCAACTATTGTAGTTATGTCACCATAACTACTTTTTTACATTTTAAAAGTTGATAGAAATGCCGATCAAAATCAGACCATGTTATCCATACCTTTGTATTAATTCTTTTCAAAATAAATTATATCGTATTCAAAACTGTTTCAATACCTGATGATTACTTTTTGAGTTATTGAAATCGGACATTTCATTCAAAAGATGTTACGAAATGTGACATGTCAATATAAACAAAAAATACACGCTGACGCGACGGTGTGGTGTCGCGCAGCGCAGCGAGTAACGCGGCGAGAAAGAGGGCACCGAATTGCGGAAGAGGGGTGTACATTTGGACACGTTTTAATTAGCAAACTTATAAGTTAAATTATCTTTATTTATCCCAAAATATTTTTAAAAAAAATGTCCACCCGTGCGAAGCCGGGACGGGCCGCTAGTCTAATATATAATAGCTGACATGCAACCTACATGCAAGTCTTGAATTTAATTAAGTAGTTTGAATATTTTTACTTCAGACGAGAATACATTTCCGTACACAAAATTAGCCTTCGACAGACAATTACCGTTTCCTAATTTAAAATAACCATAACTGGGGAAACAACATTTTCACAAAAGAAACGAAATCAATCACATTTACACTACAAAGGCATTAGCATAATTTATACAAACAATATAATTGGTTTTGTTGACAAAACTCTCTGGTTCTCAATGATTACGGCGTTGTTAATTTGGGGCTATAAATAAATGGTAATTAACCATTGTTCGGGTTTTATTGCATGTTGTTATAATGAATGTTTATGCCGAAAGGGTTCACGCCTGAGAATATCAATAGTTGTAAATTATATCCGTTTTTGTTATGTGATATTGTATCTAAGAAAAAGTTTAGGGCGCATAAATTAAATTAGGAAGGACCTTTTCTACGGATAGTAGAAGGACTGAGAGATAGGGACTTTTTCATAAATGGTATAAATCTATTAATGCGTTGAATAATCAAAATTTGTTAAGGCCGCTAGCCAGGTTGCAAGATATTATTTATAATCATTATTTTTACAGAGATGGTGCTGCATTGTTAGACTCACATAAAATTCTAATAATTCCTATAAGTAATATTTGGACTTAAGAGACCATGACCTCTAAATTTGTTTCGGCATTTCTTCGCAGGGATCAGTGAGCTAGGAAATGCCGGTGTCAACTATAGATTTTTTAATATTTACCAACAATATATTGACGTGTCTTATAAGATCTATTTACTTATATAAACATTTCATTTCATAATCCGTATAATTCAGTCATTACCTTCGGATTAGGAACTTGTTTCACATTTGAAAACAATGTAAGTTCAGTCAGAAAAAGAATTAGTGCATCACTGACATGTGTAGGTATATAATCTAAGCCGGTCGATGTGAAAGCTTTAAATAAAAATGAGGAATCTCTGCTCTTTAAATACCTACCTTAGTATCAACTATGATTCACAATTATATTTAAACAGCAAAGCCACCTGAAAGATTGATGGCCCGCGCCTTAAAATAACAGCTCAAGAGGAAAACTGAAGAAGTGGAGAGAGGGGAGACAGGCACCATATGTTGCTGATGGATTAACTGGGTATTTGCGGAGAAAATGCACTTTGCCAAGCGACTTTTAGCCTTAATGCTTAGAGTAAATGGGGTTTTAAATTATAGGTGTTCGCTTCGAATGTTGGTCCAAATTCTAGGTGACACCCAAACTGTCGATACATTTCACAATTGTCGTAAAGTCCCCGAGACGGAAGGGGAGCGCAGTAAAATTATCATTTTATGCCGTTCGACGACTGAAATGACACGGGAATGCTGTAAAACTGATTTATTGGATACATCTCGAGAGTCACATGCTGAATTTTTGATGAGATCTTTGTTTTAAGATAACGGTTCAAGATAATATTAAAATGGTGAACGGGTTTCCCCATCGAACCCTTTTTGAATCCTTAGTATCCAAATGGATAGAAAAAAGTGAATGTAACTTATTATTTTAGTAGGTATGTTTATTTTGGAATAGTATCTGGAAAAGCCGCATTTTTCTGCTTTCATTTATGCCTACCCTTATTTGTCACAGACACACAACTTATGAACCCAAGAAACTTTCCTTCTACAATTTTACCTATCTACTAGCAATACCGTGTAGATAATTATGGCGATGTCGATGGCATCAGCGAAACTCCCATCGGTCATTTCGACAATTTGATTAAGAAGGCTCGCTACTGGCCAGTTTTATTACCCTATATTTCCTTATTAGGACCGTTGGGGCGAGCTGCGGCTCGCGTGGTCAGCTAATGAGAGACCATCTCTCTATGTGAGATAAAGCAAATTCTAGATAGGTAGTAGGTATAGGTAGGTAGGTAAGTATAATTCATATTTAGCAGCTTTGTAGATAATGGGTGCCCTATTCTTACCATTTTGACGTTTTCGCAATATTCATTTGCCAACTTCTAAGAAAGACAGTTACGTCATTTGGATATCATCTTATTTTTACACGCTTTATATTAGCTTCACTTGTATGTTTGTTTGTTTGTATGTTTGTATGTAACCGACTCCTTTGGACGCTATTTTGACCCACTTCAAACGCTCAGATTTCATTGAAACTTTGTAGACTTATCGAGAACCAATGACAATTCAAAAATTAAAAAAAAAAAAACAAAAAAAAAATTAAAAATCACGCTTTTCAAGCAAGCAGAACTAAAAAATTGTAAATAAATAATAGTTTAAAAACTAAAAAACACGCTTTAAAAATCAAACTAAAAAATTAGAAAATAATTTAATTCTATTAAAAAGCGTGGGGTGCTTGATATTAATTGATTATAAAAATACCTCAAAAAGCACCCCACGCTTTTTAATAGAATTAAATTATTTTAATTTTTTTAGTTTGGTTTTTAAAGCGTGTTTTTTAGTTTTTTAAACTATTATTTATTAGGTATATGATTTAGGTACTTTCGTTTGGAGTACATTTCTTAGGAAATAACGTGATGTTCTAAGGAATACATGCAGAATAAAATAGCCTAGCTACCTACATACAGAATAAACTAATCTATGTATAGGTACCTGCCTGCGTAAGTACATATAATACACTCATCCCCGTGCCATTTACAGTGCATCATATTATATTTGCTTGTTTACCTAGAAGTAGAAGTTCTAAGAATAAGAAAACAGTTTAGTAAACATGCATTCCCACGCTCGGTGTCTGAAATACACCTAAGTACGTTCCTTACAATCATTTCTTTGCCAGCCAGACACCAGGCCGTCGCTCTTTGTTTATCTCTGTTCAAGCCATAAAACTACACGATAAATCTATAAGTCATGAGCTAATTGATTGCTCTCAGAAAAATATTGCGATAGTTTTATCAATGACAAATGAGACTTTAAGCATCGTACGCCCACTACGTCGTTCAATCAGCAGACACAATCGTAGACGCACGCACTCGCTTTCAACGATACAGACCATTAAACGCTCACAAGATAGATCATTCACATCATTAACATAAACATTCGCTTCAACTGATTCGAATAGTCTTCGATAAATGAATGAAAAAGCAGTAGTCGCGACCTCTCCTCGCGAAAAGCGTATTAAAACAAACAGTGCAGTAAAAATAAATCTAACTGGCTATAAAAAGTGCCATAACTATCACTTAAAGGCCATTGTGTTGGGCTTCTTTTATCTCAATGCGGACGAAATGCATCAGCAACAATGTGAGTTAACCTTTACTTTGTGACGCAAAAATTATTCGAAGCTAGAACTTGTTTCTTCAAGATATCAAAGCCGTTAAAGGAAATTTATCGACCGGTTGACACTGGACAGGCGTGAACCCAGACCGGAGAAGACTAGATATAAATTTTCATGAATTATTAATTGAATAAATCTACCACTGACATCAATTTGTCTCGGTATTCCATTAAGAAAATGAGCAACTTACTAGTTAAGTATTTTAAAAAGCTTGAATTCCATCTATTTTTACTTCAGTTTAAATATTAAAATAACTGCAGTCCCAGAGTATCTAAAACCCTCGAAGCCAGACGCTAATACAGCCAGAAAGTTATCGCCGTAGGTAAAATAGTAAAAGATTTTCCTCCGTAAAGTCCACGCGATAAGATAGAGGGATACTCATGTGAAGACAACCAAATCCCAACAAGCATTTGAACGTGAGTCATATAGATACGTAATGTTTATCGAGATCTGGGGCTACACAATAATAATAAAGGCAGTTTATTAGGCCCTCGCCACGATACGTTATCGACTTCAATTAAATATCATTTTTATTAGGAATCCCTGGTAACGCCCCGCGGTCACTAAACACTTTATTTTGTTTTTTATCATAACTTTAGGTACATGTCGCCTTCGATTTTATATGGCCCCAACAATGTTATGTAACGAATTCATGCTAATAAATTATGTATATTATTTACCTATTTTATTAATCCATATTCAGATTGACAGCCAATCCATTAACCTGCAAAGAAAAGAAAGACCAGTTTAGTTACTATAGAGATACTTAAAGTAGATACAAATCTTTATATTAAACGTTTACGATCAAAATAAATATAATTAACCGACTCAGATCAAAACATAAAAGGCTTTCAAATAAATCAAAAGCAAAAAAAACTGTTGATACCATTATTTATTTAAACGCTAAGAAAGCATCACGATCCATAAAACGGAATGTGAGCCGCGGCCTTCGCAACAATGAATACGAAAAAATACACGGAGCCAAACGGAGATCGCTTTCTTCAATGGTTACTTTATATGCAAATTCCTTGCAATAAAAGTGGAACCCTTCTCTCTAGCTTTATATAAAGAGCGCAAGACTCGAATCCGACGTTTTATGTATTCGCGAATCGACGCTGTTTTATTGGTATCGCCTATCGATTCGACTCGTCCGCATTCGAGAATTCGGAAGTAATGCCCGCTATTTCGAGTATTTCGACTGCTAGTCGTGCCTATCCGATCGCTATCAAAATTTGATTGCCTCGGATAAAGCTTCCATTTATATGCAGTTGTTGTTGCTAAAATTTATTCAAATCGTCACAAAACGAACAAAGCCAAGTAGGTAAATATACCATAAATTATGTGGGGAGCATCCATATTTCAAATACTTCATTGGATTTACACACGTAAACATCAACATGTACCTATACGTAACGGTACTTTGTCATGAATACAACGAAAATATTCTTTTGATTGGTAGAAATCCCTCGTTTCAGATCTACTGTACCTTATAACAATTGTTATAAAACTAATGTGGTTTAATGTTCCTAATTATGGGTTGTGGAGGTCAGATAGGCAGTTGCTCGATGTAAAATACGAGTATTCAGCTGCATCCGGTTAGACTGGAAGCCGACCCTAACATAGTTGGGAAAAGGCTAGGCAGATCATGATGATGTTTCTGAGTTAGTGTTTGAGCATTATAAAAGCAGAGAACAAAAGTAATAGGTATAATGATCACTTGAGACCTTTAAAACCTACGAGCTGACTCATTCCTCATATTACCTTATGTGGCTATAAACATCAAAGTTTCCTAACCTCTGCCTACACAAGGCGTGAGATAAAATCCATAGCATGTAAAGATACGTAGTCAGGTACAAGAGATTACATTCTGAGGCGAGAGGAGGGCAGGGCGGCAAGTACCTACCGTCGCCGACAAGGATCTTATATTTCCATAAAACGTACAGTTTACGAGCACACCTACAACACCCCCGCATCTCCCCGCTGCCTACAATGACCAAAATTTTAAGTTTCACTAAATATTTAAAGATGTAGTTGGTGTTTGAATTTTGTATGTTGGAAAAGGAATAGCAGTTTAAAAAAAATACTGTGAAGCAGCTTGCTTCAGAAGCTGTATGTTTTGGAAGAACTTTACGTTAGAAATCAATGAAGCAACCTTTTAGAATTTGAGTCTAGATAGTCTTTCAAGAAAATGCTGTCAAATAGATTTTCTGCATGTTCCTAAAATACTAATCTCTTTAATAAATAATGCGGCGGTTATTTTGATATATAATTCTCTTTATTTTTTCAGACGTCGCCGTCGTCCTCATATTCGCAGCGATAGTGCAAAGTTCCATAACAACAGGGATGTGTTTGCGGCAAAGTCACATCGTAAAACCGTTTAGTGATATTTTCTTTCGCTACATTTAGCACATACAAATTTAATATAGATTTAACACTCATAAAATATTAACCACGCATTGTGTTATATTCATTCTATAAATCTTTACAGTATAAAAAGCATTTTGAAGAGCGTTATCTAACTGTTTTTTCGTTATTTATGATTCGTAAACTAAGTATCTTGTGAGTCTGAATCATACAGATAAAAGTCTATAGGAGGGGAGAACGAAAAAAAAAACAAAATTATTGAAGAAAGTTTTAATTTTTTTATAATATTGTGGTCAATTTATTCCGAAAACTAGCATGCTATATAAAGATGAACCTGACCTATTATCCCAGGGTCGCCATACCCGTCTATTTACCTAAATACCGCAGATAAATGCGCTCAGTTAAATGGGCAGTAACTCTTTCACCACATCACAAATTAATATAATGTCACAGAGAACGTTAAGCGGCGAGCGGTTCCCGTATGATCTGGTTTACGACTGTAGTTTTAATAAAAATCTCTAATAACATTCCGACGTCATGTTCCACATTACCCGTGGCGTTTATCATAACACTACCTCCACGAACGTATCGTTAAACTTAAAATATATAACTATCCAATAACACGACAAACAGTTTTCATATTTTCTCTTTTTTTCTCTTCCTGTACCGAAGCGATTCAATCTTCTAAATTATTACAGATAATGCTAGGAATCGTCGCCTTTTTTCGTCTCCCAATGAGCATGTAACTAGAACCGTGGTGACTCCACTATAAACTTCATAACAAACTGCCACACGAGGCCATATCTTGTGTACATTATGAGCTTTTTCGTTTAAGTCAAAGCTCCAGTCTTTAACTTCAAAAAGGTCGTACGAAACATCAACGAACAATCAATTTGATACCTTCGCTGACCATTAATAAAGTTAACTAAGCAATAATTGATTGTTGTGTGTTTGTTTTCAAAATTATGGAGGAGGAACGCCCTTTAGATGTTTTACTTAACTGTTAATAACACGGAGGTGTAGATATAAAATGTGGACTTACTTGATTTTAAATGTATTATTTTAAGAAATTCACATTTTTATGTACTTTTTATGTCGCGATCTCAGAATGTATATACCAATATATGTATCTGAAAAGTAAGTAAGTGTTACATATTGAACACCATTTTTGGAAAGTCATGATTTCACATGACATCATTTCGGAACAGTCAAATACCTTTTCAGAACGTAAGTTTGTGTAAGTAGGTATTATATTTTGGGTTAAATATGAAAATTACAAAACTGCTATTATTGTGTTTATGCCCAGAAAATCCCAGTACTCAAACTGTATGAGCTATGCCTATCACATTAGTAGGTAGTTACTATGCTCCAAACAGTATTTAAGTATTATTGAACATTTTACAGATTCTGTCCTTGGGCTGTGAATGCTTTTAAAGCTTGAAATTAAATATATCAAGAAATTAGAGAAACACAACTTTAGAGAATAGCTTTGCTAAAAACTTTAGATATTTCTTTTAACTAATAGTATCTAGAAAACTCAACATAGGTATCTACTTACCACCAATTCTAGATCCTGTAGTCGCAAATGTGCTGGTTTTTTACAGTTGAAAGATCGAAAAACCTCATTTAGGTACACGTTACCAACCATCCAGATGCAGTGCATCACTCAACGCGCTAATAAACCCCACCACAGTTCCGTTCTCATTACGACAATGTTGCCAACATCTAAATTACCTATTGAACACAACCTGTCCGACTGAGTTATAGTAACATAAATTAACTCACAGATACGCCCTACGCAGTTATTGGCCTACGGAACCCTTGCCTGTTCCAGAACTTCAATTATCTCTTATAAAAGCCATTACCCTCGAAAATATTCGATTATGGTATCTCTTGGGTCGGTTCATTACCGGTTTGGGCGGCGATTGCGAGCCTGGCAGGTCATTCAGATGTACATTTTATTGAATCACTCGTAAGTTCCATGTTTTAAGTTTACGTGCATTACTGAGTAGGTTTTATTGAACGGTAATAACACCACCGCATATCGATGAAACTTGTATTAAATTTTAATGTATTCAAAACTTATTTAAAAAGGTTTTGCCCACGTTTTGCCAAAGTTCCAGTACATTATGGCTCCCTTTCTTTAATCATTAAAAGCTTGGTGTAGTTTTGTATACCCAAAACTATATTATCTACACTGGTTTGGGTATACTAATATAAACATACCTAAACAAAAAATAAAATACGGCAAATGTAAATAAGTCAGGATAGTAAAACTACAATACGTATGGCGCACGGTTCAGAGGACACATTTGGCTCCGGGTCCGCCCGGCTGCGTCACGTTCGCGTCAACGTTAGCATTTCTTTTGTGAACGCTCCAAATTGCTCACATAAAACTCCCAGACCTGTTTTGCTACGTGATGTCTTCAGTATTTTTACTGCCTGTAATACTCAATATATTCTTATCAGCTCTATGAGGAAACTAGGCCCTTTTCATTCTAGAAAAGGAAAATCGTAAAAATATATTGTAGCCGAATCCGTCAGAAAGTGCAAAAAGTAATATAAACGAGTGACGCTATTCCAAGACAGAGAACTTTCCGAGTTTGGTAATTAATGTTGCAAGAAGATATCGTCGGGAAAAGTTTTTTCATCACGTTCCGCGGAGGCAGTGTTGTAATGAGCGCCCCCGCGGCGTTACATCGTAAAAACACCATACAACTTAATAAATAAAACTGGAATTCGTGAAGATTTATCACGAGGGCCATATTGCGATTCGTGACTCGAACCCGAGGCGTGTTTTTGCCGCGTATCTACGAGGATAAGAGCCTCGGTTGTAAAAAAAATAGAGATATATATGTCATAGAGCGGTCCGCCTCTCATATTTACAAAAGTCTTTGTATGAAATATTTTGACATTTCTCGGTAGAGGCGCGCGGGAACGAACGTACGGGTGTTCCTTCGTGGAAGCAATCTTGTTATTTATCGCATGTAATCTACACATGCTAGGGGATATACATACACAATATAGTCGACGGGCACATGAACAATATTTTTGGGATTATAGTTACGAGCACGCAACACCAAGTCTTAAAGTATTTCGAATATCATTACTGAAGGCATGAATTTTTATGGGGAATTCTCATGAAGTAAATACGTTTCCTGTTGAATTACCTTGATAAATTGACCTAAATAACGCGATGCCTAAAGTGGATTAATATGCCCAATACGGATGCAAGGAATTTAACGTTGAAATAATGAAAGCTCTTTATAGGACGTTGACATGAAAACAATAATTTACTGCGAATTTATTTCCTACTGGGTTATTGAAATAATAATGGTAAACTCGTGGGTAAATAGTATTTGTTAGCATGACAAATTATACCCTGATTTTTTTTTAATCTAGCTAAAACATATCGGTACACTATATTATTTTTTAATTACCTACTGGATTTGAGGTTTGTGTTTGAAAAGTATATTTACCTGTTCCTAAGATAACAGTAACTCATTAGAAAAGTTTTAAAAGAAAAGTAAGTGGTTGTACGTTTAAATCGTAAAAGAGCCGCAAGGGAAGGGTTCCGTACCACCGTACAATATTATTTTAACATAAGGTATGGTAAAAGAAAACTCATTTCTTGTATGGGGATCCCTTTATTTTTTTTACTTTATTTTAGTTTTATTATAATGTGTTATAGCGGCAATAGAATTACACACTCTGTGAATATTTCAACGGTCTATCTATTTTAATTCTTGAAATACAACCAATGAAAAAAGCACGTTTCTTGTAAGGCAAATTTTTATATTTGGTTGTTATAGCAGCATTAAATACATACTGTGAAAATTTCAACTGTCTACAATTCATGAGATACAGCCCGCTAACTGACAGACGGACATGGACATTGCAGGTTCAGTATTAGGGTTCCGTTGGCACCCTGTAAAATATCAAAATTTTGCAAAACATTGTTAAGAACGAACAGAGCTTTTAGTCCTGATCTCATCTTGCAGCTGGTAGCGAGTCGTGAAACATGAATTTGTCTCACGAAAGTTATAACATTTTCTGTATAGCGGTATAAATATTCCAAGACACCTACATACATAGTAGATCGAGTTTAAAATTCGATCACAAAGCCTTGTATATTCAGTACACGTATTGGGGCGCAGGTGATGCTGTAGGTACACGGTCCAAGTTTTATTGTTATTCCCACTCTGCGAATTGAATTTGAAACAAGCGAGTGCGATCAATACTAGACTGTGGCGAGGAGTGCCCGTTTTACCTATCCCACTCGTGTATTATGGACAAACTTCTGGACTTAATGGGTTTATATTCCATTGGAAAATATGTCCATTAAAAAAATAGGTTCACATAGAAATATAGAATGACAACAATAACAGATTATATTTAACAAGCTTTTGTCAGCGGCTTCGCCCGCATGAAGTTCGGTGTTTTATACATACAAAACTTCCTCTTGAATCACTCTGTCTATTTAATTTATGAAAACCGCATTAAAATCCATTGTATAGTTTAAAAGATCTAAGCGTACAGACACGAAAAGCGAATTTGTTTTATATTTACACTATGTGAAGATTAGGGAATTAGCCCGCAAAATTCTTTTTTCTTACGCGTTTTGTAATATTCAGGTCAGTGTCAAACTGTATGCTGAACAAATTATGATTCGCGATCATAACACGTTTGTGTTTACAGAATTATAAGAATTTAAATCATTAATCCAAACCTCTAAGTTTAATTGTAAAAAACGTAAGAGAATTTTGCGAGCTACCCTGGCGATTCCCTCTGTACTCGTTACTCATAACTTTAAAAAAATCAATGGCTTCGCATTTAGAGAATTTCCTATTACCTGTTTATGCTATCATCATCATCATCATTTCAGCCGTAAGACGTCCACTGCTGGACATAGGCCTCCTTCAAAAGGGGGGTTTAGCAATAATCGCCACGCTTGGCAAGCAGGTTGGCGATCGCAGTATGGTGGTAAAACGCATAGAGAACGCTGCTGCCCATTCTCTAGTAAGTCCCTTAGTCGCCTTCTACGACACCCACGGGAAGAAATAGGATAGTGCTATTCTTTTACGTCCGGCACGACACGGAACTGTTTATACTATATACACATAAAATAATTATAAAAGCAATAGAAAGAAAGGTGTCGCCTTTAATTAATTAAAACTTCGTCTATTACGCTTTTAGTTTTACGCTACCTGATGATAAAAGCAAGAGATACTTACCTAATGTGGGAAATAATTTTATTATCTCAGGTCTTGAAATTAATTACATTCTTCATCTAAGTACAGCAATGCGGCGGCGACTTGAAATAAATTTTCATTAAATTGAATTAGAAGTAAAATGTTAAATTAACATTTTAATAAATGTATCTTTTTACCCAAGTTGGCTGCAAGCTCAGAACATTTAAGTAGGCATGTACGTACGCAGGTATATAGGTACCATATTAAAACGGAGTAGTAGGTATTTGAAAACTGAACAATTTTATTCTTGGCTACGATCTATGCGACTTCTTTTCTTATAAGAAAACTTATTACACACAAAAGGAACAAGGAATAAAGTAGGTTCCCTAATTTAAGAAAATTTGAACTTTTCGTCCAATTTTAATTTCGTTTTAGAGCCAGGCTTCGTTGCCAGCTTACGGGGGCGCTATTATCTCAGCCATTTTATCTCCAATGTAATCTTGTTAAGAGTCCCCTCACCCCCCACCCCCACACCTCGAAGGGAAGCAATAATGCTGAAATCCCCCGGTTTTCGGCGCTTAAACTAAGCCAAGCATTACGGTGGAATCCATAGCAAAATTAGTGTTTGTTTACACCTATTTGTTTTAGTTAGGCGTAAGTAACGTCAGTCAGCAATTACAGAGTTATTGCATATACCAGACATATACCTAAGTTTTTGAGTCTTAAATTACGTGATTTTAATAGTAGAAAATGTATTAGTAGTGGTAATAGTAGTTTTGTATTCTTTGTATGTATATTAATGTAATTGGTATTGTGCCATGTTAATTAACTATAAATAACTTTTTTTATTCTACATTTTTCAAGGAGGCTTTTATCCACAATGGCATGTCAGCCTCATCATAACTTAAACTTGCTTTAAGCTACACCTACCAATACTATATACATTATTAATTTCTAAACAAAGCAGTAAGCAGGTAGGTAGTATAAAACTATACAGTATCAGCCTCCTCGAAATCCGTGGTTTGCTATCAAGGAAATGAGTAGCATCCCGCAAGTTTGGTTATTTGATGAAGAAAGTGAATTTTTCCAATCGTGAAACGAGCGGAACGGTTGAAGATGTTCACCATCTACTTATTGAGTGTACTAAGACAAAAAAGGAAAGAGAGACACTGTTGAGCAGAAAAAAAGTGTACGAATATTATTGGTCCTTATATAAAATATTATTTATTTACTAAATTTCTTGCTCGACTCTTTACCATAGTCATAGCCCTTACGTTTCTTGATTTTAACGTCATCATCATTCTCTTGCATTTTATCCCAATTTATTTGTAGTTGGCGTAATATCTCTTTTCTTCCAGACGTCTCTAGACTTCGGTAGTCACCCTGTTCTAGCCATATCCACAGATCATCCATAGTTTCTTTGGCCCTTCCCCTACTCTAACAGCTATCCCCATTCATATTCAAAACTTTTCTCTCGACATAACGATACGAGAAAAGTTTTGAAAATCTTGGCGAAGTTCGTACTGTTTTATCAGAAAATTTTGCTAAGTATAGGGTTTTAAAGATTTATTAATGTGTTGTCATAGTCGTGCGCATTTATGCTACCCATCCCTGATCGGCAACCTTGCCTTCCATTTGTGTTGCGAGTGCGTCACGGATTTCAAAACGGCAGCCGCGATCATTGCAATCCTCCTTGTGAGTGTCTGGTTTTAAAAGTGCCTAATGTACGCTTTTATTGTCTGGTAGTTTGGGATATTTAAAAATCATTTTGTGTTTCTTTCATATTGCGTTCAGTAGGTATACCACGTCTGAATTTATCGATGTTTTATGTACCTTTAAAAAAATATCTATCTAAATAGAAAGCAGCTTCTGTGAAAACCCTGATAAGACTTCACCTGCAGGCTTTGTTCCAGAATATCCTGACAAAACACCCTAATAACACCTACTTAATTAATTCTGGACCAAAACTAACATAATTATGTCACTATGGGTATCGTCCCCAAACAGAGCTCATCATAATCATCCACCTGACCTTATCAAAATTGATTTGGAATAGACCGTATTTTTCTTCTTTATATCTCAGCCGCCATCTTAGCATTTACTTCTTAGGGCCGTCTTCTCAGATATCGTGAAATTAGCCGTATCAGGTTTCCGTCTCATGATAGTATATACTGTGGTACTTGTTGTGACTAAAAATTTAAAAGCGAATTATTTGGGGCTTACAAAATGAGGCTCCATGTATTAATATTCAAGAGTGGTCAAGAATATTTTTAGAAAATCAAAGTGTGATTTATTTGGGGCTCGATTAAACACATGCCAATTAATAAGACTTATTTGAGTATTTTATGTTCTAAATGTGCAGTACCTAAGTATATTACAATATATGTACAGTCGAGTTCATTAATATATTGGCACTGTCAAGGATTCGAAATATTGTGAGCGTTGGATAGCTCAATAAATTGTGTAGAACCTATAAATCAAAAATATTTCCTCATGTGAACGGTTCAATAATATATGCTGTGCATTAGGCAAGAATAAGAAAAATTATGAGAAAAAGCAGTCACATATTAATGAATCTAAATTTTGACCACAATTTAATGATGCATATACATAGTTGTCACAATAATATGAACTTTTTTGACGTTCATATATTTTTGAAGCCTGTAAGGGCCAATATATTAAAGAACTCGACTGTACACAATTGGCGTTCCTTCAATTAGTATCAAGTTACTTTTGGTTTTAATAAAAAATAAAACGCACCAAATAAATTATAAGTCTTAGTATATTTTACCATATTATTGCATATCTATTAACACCTCAAATACAATGTAAGCTAAGTCCTACATAAAGCACGTATCTGAAATAGACTACGTAGAGAAAGTAGCTATCTAACCTACCTAGTACCTAGGTACTTACTACTTCGTTCCTGGGGGACCTAAAAGCCATGTGTAGTAAAACAGGTCATAAAGTTGAAACTACTGGCATACCGCATGTAAGCTGCATTTTACATGCAATGCAACCTTTAGTAATGAAGCTTTCAGCTTTCAGGAGACCGACGTTTTGACAAGACTTAGGGCAATTTGGGCTTAGTGAATACATTTTAATGATTTCCATGGGAAAATTCGTACTACCATAACATTTTAGTTTAGCTGTTTAATAATTGTGGATTTTTAAGGAGGAGCAAATCTCGTAAGGATGAAATAAATAACACCAATAAATGAGTCAGGTATTTTTTTTTATTTAAATAATTAGTTTATTGTTTTGATTTTCAGCGTGGACCCACTTTGTATGAGAAGTTAATTCATAATGCCGGGCATTAGCTACTCGGGCATGATTTTAGGATGAGGATAATGCAAATGGTGATTGTGTATCGAAGAAAATGCAACGAAAGTGAGTGAAGTGTTAAATAATACTTTGGTTATGATAAGTCCGAAACAATTATTTAAAACAAAACAACACACTACAAGTACTTATGATTTGATATTATTGGTATATAGGGGATTTTAGTAAAGTGTCCATTAATTTTTAAAGAATTTGTAGAATGGGGTAGAAGAAGAATGGAAAAAGAAATGAGAGTGAGGAAATTTTATAGCTTTAGCACCTAAATATAAATTTAGCGGCAAGTGACAAGTGATTTCTATTGTTTTAGCTTGTAGGTAGGCCTATAGAGGTATGAGGAACAGGGTGTAAAGTTCACTCATACTCTATTGGTGAATGAAGGATCCTCCGACCATACGGGTGTTGTGTCTGGTGGGCAACTGCCCGACGATTGATGTCGGGATCTTGTATATATGTCTGACTGCGTGATGTAGGATTTATGTGACGTCCAGATTTGCGTAGTTCGCATGTGGCATTGTAGATGGCGCCACTTCACTTTTTGTATTTTCCATATTTGTGATTTTTGAAGTTTTTTCGTATGTGGGGTATTGTAGATGTCCGCCACAGGCCTATGGTACAGCTTGCAACAAGCTGTCTACACACCTATGTCGCCACCCCGCTGCGCCGGCGCGAACCCGGCGAGCAAGGCCCGGCGTGCCGCGACTGTCGTGCCGCCGGAAAAATTGTCCGGCTCGCAACTTCTAAAAGCCGCCGGCACTAACCCGCCGGGTTCGTGCCGGCGGGCTGGCGGCTTAGGTGTGTAGACAGCTGTAGGTACGTAGGTACTCATCAATCTTTATGATACCTCTTTCTAAAAGGATCAGTATTTAAAGTCACTAATTTAAAAAATATGATCTATTAAAATGACCGGTGTTGTCAATCTGATATCCAAATGACAAAGATTGTGGAGATTAATTTAAGCAAATACAAAATCATGTTTATACTTAGTTATAAATACAAATCTATGTGAATTCTTACAATGGGGGGTTTACCGTTACCGAAGCTCAAACGATGTTGTTTTTGTACGAGAAAGTTAAAGGTGGCGTGTATCTTCATCGCCTTTTGGAGTATGGTAAGAAAAAAACAGAATTAACCTGTAGGTACATCTGATTACCCGGTGGGGTCGCTAAGATTGGAATATGTTTGAGATATTGTCGTTTAAATTTAGACCAAAACCACAATGGTTTAGGGTTACCATTGATGTTTTTGCTTCCTTAGAAATAAGTACCTAACCTATGTTGCATTACTATTTTATCGAAAACATGCTTACTACTTTTTCCCGTTCACACCAAATAGGTATGTATGTAGTAGGTTGTGTCTGCAATAAAGTTTACTAGATTTTTTTAGGAAAGTCAATTGATAATCACGAGTAAGACCTAGTTGAGACTCGCATGAACGAGGGAAAGATGGCAGAAAAGGGAGGAGCCCTATAGCACAAGGGTGGCACAAGGATGCCAGTGATGATAGAAACTGAATAGATATAGAGGAAAGATATTGAACAGTGAACCTACTACAGGTGCGCTAACACGAGCAAGTAAAATTTGCTCCATCTTGTGCAATTCCCGTTAACTATGACGTCACAACTACATCCAGCAATTTAGGGCAATGGCAACATGTAGCTACCTGTTGCCAGAGATACGGCCACACAAAATGGAGCAATATGGAGCAACTTAAAAAACTAGGCAATGCGCCTGCCCCGCCGCTTCCACCGCCAGCCGGTTCCTCTCGCAAAAACGAGACGTAGTTATATACAAACGAGATACAAAGAAAATTTACTAAACGTTTCCAAACCGATTGGATATTCGGCAACTCATGAAATATGTGGAGCAATCAGAAGTAATATTGCCGAAACACAACGGCAATTCATTGTTCGGCAATCTGGAGCAACAGATTGCTCCACTTAATTGATCCAGATTGATCCATTAGTGTTGCCGAGCAATAATTGCTCAAAAAATTGCCCGTGTAAGAGCACCTTGTAGGTTCCAGACAGCCGCTTTACTTTGTGTACGTTAGTTCATCATCACTGCTCTCAAAACGATGAATGAAAACATCTTGAGAAAACCGGCATGTTCTAGAACCAAACATTCGAAGATATGTGACATCTACCAACCGCACTGGGCCCGCGACGTGGATTACGGCCCACTCCCTCTCACAGAGAGAAGGCCTGTATCCCAGCAGTGGGTACATTAAATGCTGATTATGCTATCTACTTTTGTTTAATATAATTATTTTATTTGTCTCTTGCAATGTTTCAGTTGGCAATCACCCACAGTATGCGTATTCTGTTTTGTCCAAGTTGCGCTGATTTGTATACAGAGGAAGGTGGCTTTCTTTATGAAGGTATAACTATTATGATGTGGATTCTGTTTGCTATCAACGTGGTAGCATTGTGGAGCAGTTTTTTCTATCTCTTGAGCCTTTTTTTGGTAAGTATTACTAAACACAAAACTATAGATACACAAAAATAGTTTTTTTTCTCTTTTTTCTAAATTTTTATGAACACACAAAGGTGTTCCACTGTTTTCAATCTCGCTTCTAAAATTGAAAAATGATAGGTACAATAAGTTTAAATATATCTATTATAAATAAATTATTTATGTCTTAATAATATGTGTTGATGGATTTCTATCGACAACACAAATATAGTCGTCAATAGTCTTATTAAAATATGTAAAATGAAACCTTATAATTCGTTATATAACATTCTTTTTTCAGCATGAATACACGTTCTCAGCTGATATTTTCATGGCATTCGGCACTTTATCGGCCCTCGGGATGCTCGTCCATGGAATATTGAATATATTACAAATGATTGATGGTGACTGCAACAACCCGAGTGATAGTTTCGCTCACTTTACGTACTTCTTACGTAAGTTCTGTATTTATTTTTTATCGGTACGAAACACCATGGGAATGAAGAATTTATTTGTCAGTTTAATTTTAATACACTCTTCACATAATCTTTTGGAATAAATTATCTAAGTAATGGTAAAAATCGCATCAAAATCCATTTCGAAGACACAGACGACACGAAAAGCGACTTTAGATCATTTATAATTTGGACAGATATAGATTTCTGATTATATTTTTGTTTGGCTTGGTGGTAAATCATCCTAAGCAAAACAGTCATACAATTGATTTTTAGAGAGAGAATTGAGAGATTTTGAGAATTGATATTTTAAGAAGAAAAAATCTTAAATCCATTACCTACTTACAAAAATAGGTAGCATTTTCCAACTTTCACAACAACTTATTTTTTTTTATTTTTTGTTTCAGTGTGGATCTACTTCATACTCATCGTTAACTCCTATAGGGATGATATGTAATGGTTTTATGTGTCATATAGTTGTATTAATTTAATTAGAATATAATATCAATGATTAAAAACGATTTCGGTATTTTATTCAAATGCAAATACCAAGTCCTCTTTAGTTCTTATTTGGTATTGAAAACTGAAAGTCAAAACATTTATTTCACTCAAACCATTTACATGCACTTTTAAATTGTCAAGGAGCTGGTCAGTCAGAAATATGAAGCTAAGGTAGCCCGTAATTTGGAGGGTATCGTCAAGCTAAAAACATTAAAAATATTGAATTTCGCAGACTACCCTGACTTGTTAGTATGTTTTTATGTACTAGTTACTTCTAAGTACATACAAATCCCATGCTTTGTTATCAGACTCATTATTATTGATCTGTGGTCTTTATGACATACGATACGACAAATCTGTTTTTATTTATTCTTGTCTTTGATTTTGAATAGATACAAATAAATACTCCGCTAGGAGTATGAAATAACTTATGTGTTTTCGTAAATAAACAGCAATGCAGCAAACACGCTTTGAGAAGATAATGACATAATGAACATTTTCTGTTGCTTGCCTAATGTGACGAAATTTTGTTTTTGTATCGGTCTAAGACTTGGCAGTATTATTATTGGTTTGATACATTTCGTTTTCGTGGTAGGTACCTAATAGTAAGTAGGTATTTACCAATAGTCTGCTTATCGGCAAGTGCAGTGTGGAACGCACCCCAGCTAGATGGATCGATGACCTTCAAAATGGGGCTAGGATACATTGGATGCGGAAAGTGGAGATAGGGTTGTGGCACAGCCTCGGATAGTTCTATGTCCAGCAATGGACTGGAATTGCTGAGCTGATTGATTTTTTTAAATAGTAGTCCCGCTCCCAAAGGAAAATGTCGTGCCGAAAGTTTTGAGTACGAGTCTCGATGGCTATAAGAGTAGGGAACACCAAAAAACGATGGATGGACTGTGTGAAAGATGATACGGCTAGAAAGGTGGTGACTATGGAGATGACAACTAATAGAGAAGAATGAAAGAAAAGGACAGGTTACGATGGCCCCAAATAAATTGGGATAGGAGAAGAGAAAGATGATGATGAGTCCCACTCCCACACTTGCCCTGAATTTGCCAATAAAATTTGTATCACATAGTCACCCATACTCGGACCAACCGCAGCAAGCGTAGAGTAACTTGATCGATCGACCCTTGTAGCTGTTCTTACTTAGCCGGATTTTATTATGTGCCTATTTAAAATAATTAAATGATTTGACTTTGACTTTAACTTTACAGGGCGAAGCTTTTTTTGGTGGTGGTGGTAATGACACATTCCGTACGTGCTACATTACAGGAAATTTGATATACATAGGTTATTTAGGAATTGCATTAGCCATATTATTATTAATTTCTATTATTTTCCTTCTATTTGGTGTAGTAACGGTAAGTCTGCGTGTATTTTTACTATGTAGGTACATATCTAAATATTTGTGTAATGTGTTTTGTACTAACTACCTGATACGTGAAAATTTTAGCAAAAGGACAAAAATAACTTTAGAGCTTGAATATCTGGATCCAGTCAAATACGTTTGGTTCTTTCCTCAAAATACTATTTCAGAAACACATGGTCCTCACATGATCTGACCAAGATTATGTCTGGACTTTAAAAGAGACTATGACCTCTGAGATTGTTTCAGTCTTCCTTCTCAGAGTCGTGATAGGAAACATCGAACTTATCTAGTTAAAAAAAAAAAATTTTGACGTGTATTTCAGTGATTGAACAAACCGTCTCACAGAAATATCATTATTTATGATTCAAAATTTGTATTCACAGGAGTATCCACTGGCAGTACTATGTTTCATGTACGTATCACTATTTTGGCTAATCTATAATATTGCCGTCAGTGTTATATTGTTCTCGGAGACGTCCGAAGGAAACTGTACGCCTCCGTACTTCTTAGCGAGTGCAACTGTGCTCAGTTCAATGGGTATGATATGAAAGTTTACTATGTTAACACAGTAGTTTCTTGCAACGTGCCTGCTCAAGCGTAGTGCAGCGTATTTTAGAAAGGGTGTAAGAGGAACGCTTCCGAAGCCAGAACGTAAAACCAACAACACAACAACAACCAACCTAAATGCAAATAGATACCAATAACCTTTCGCCTTAAATTGGTTATTTTGCATCAATTTAAAACGTTTGACGCTTCTTGAATGTTTCTACTTTTTTTTTTTGGCGGCGCTTTGCAAAGGACGCCTAAACCTAAAGTCGCTGCCTGGACTTGGGGTCGTTTTTAAATACGTTTAATCTCAAATAATGGTTAATTTATCTGTTTTCACAGCATAGTGTACAAATAATTCAAAAAAAAAATAGGTAGAAATTGTTAAAATAAAAACTAAATTTTTGATGGTACTGTGTCGAGAATCACTAGCCCAGCCCTATAACCTGTTTTCGGAAGCGTTTGCCTTACACCCTGTATACACCCTGCCAATTTTTGGGTATATTAAGGGAGGTACCAAAGAGGATCCGGACACGGTCGAAAGTCATATATAATATTTCTATGATCAAAATGATAATATTACATTTGGCTGTGATAACCGCACTGCTCATTTTGTCGGCCCTTAAGGATTCAAAGATTCAAAGTCGTGACACTAACCATGGGTTCAATCCCCAGGTAGCACAGAAGTACTCCAAATCGGGATGGTAGCTTGTCGATGGCATGGATTCGAAGTAGTGAATAATATGTAGGTAGGTATGCGTGTAACCATCGCACAGAGCAGAGTAGCATGGCACAAAAGAGAGGAAGCTTATACTCAGCAGTGTGTGGAACAAGGACTGCCAGTAATGATAATGATACTTGTTAGAACTAGGTACGTAGTAACACTAAAATTCTATGTTTACGTGAATCATATTTTTCTTTTCAGTGATTTTATATTTCTTGATAGTTCTATCTAGCTACTATAGAAGAATTGCCCGAAATGGGAACGACTAGGTATAAATATGATCTAATAGTGTTTTTCTTCTAATTTATGAAAAATAAAATAATAGAAGACCATACGAAATGGAAATCACGAAGCAAAGTTATAAGATCAATGCTTGCGCACACTTTTAGCACAGCACGGGATCTGTGTTGACTCAACTAGAGCACAGTTATAAGCATACTGGCTCCAGATCAGCTAGTGAACAGCAGTCAATGAGCTTACGTTGTGCCGACCACCCGCTTACGGTGAGCCGTCGCCTCGCTTACGTAGAGTTATCGCCTAGCTCCTTCACTCAGCCGTAAGGGGTTGGTCGGCCAGCCGCGTAAGCAAGGCAGTTACGTGCTTACGTTCTGTTGACGTCTGGTTGACGAGGAGTAGATCAGGTGCACTGATGCTGATCCCGTACAGTCCTTATAATTCTGCGTTGGCTTTTATTGTGTTGAAAAAAAGGTTTGTTTCAACTGTATTCTTTAAGCCTTAGTTTATGACACATTCTTCTTTCTCTTTCTGTCTTTGCTCATTTCCAACAGTACTTTGTAAAATATATGGAATTAGTATGTACTTGGTAAATTACTAACGCAATGTCTTCTATGCTCTTTTCTGTCACTGTCACTACGACCAATCTGTTGCAGACCGTATCTGTCTATCATATTCAAAAGTGGTGTCTAGGACACTAAAAACCTTCCACAAAAGCCATTATGATGAGTTGAAGTTGAAGATCACAGAATATTGTACTAATAAACAATTGCGTTTTCCAGCAACGCAACATGACATGAGTAGGAACCTACAACGCTAATCAGGAATATGGACATGAAAAGTCTATATTACTTCAACAAGTTGCCTCGAGTGAAGAAATTCTTTTTTTGTATCAGTCTATTCACGGGGTGTAAAATCATAGGAGGATTCTATATGCTCTTAATAGTAAGTTCCTACCTATTTTATTATGATACAATTTTACTTCTAGGAAAGAAGAGAGAAAGTGACCCCGCGGACGGTTACTTAGCTGTTCCGCAGGTGAAAGCTCTCAGTGAGCGGACGATAGCAACATCCGAGAACCAAGATGTGGTGAGGTGCATTATAACAGCATAAACTAAAAGCACGGAGATATCTATCTGAACAGACAATCAGTCTGACTAGATACGAGCATAAACGGGTGATAGCCTGTCTAGTTTCAACGAATTGCTTCTAATTATCACTCTGGCCGCCAGAGATGACTGATCTTGAGGCCCTAACAGCCACACACTCAGTAAAAATTATGTTAAAATCAGACGGATCTTAAGGAAAAACTGGTCACTTATTATTTGCCTTTAAGTTAATCAGACGGACTCTGTATTGTGTGACAAGCTTTATTTTCAATTTTATTTTCATTTTGCAAAGACCAATTAAAGGTCCAATATTCCCGAATAAATTGTAGTTTTTGGCACGCCTGATAATATCTGGGTCATCTGGTAGCACCTAGTGCCGGGTGTATAGGAAGCTGAATTTCAACTTCTTAAAAATCCATCAGAAGACACCTGCCACGCACCCACCACGATACTAATTTTCGAGGCTATACTTCGCTCGAAAAAGAAAACTTTAGGAACCATCGGTCCATCGGCGATACAGATTTGATTTTGCTGAAAAGAACTAAATGTCGTGGGCCCATTTCTTTTGTTACTGACTTGTATCCGGATGAGTCAGTTAATAACTAAAAATTGTAGTAAAATGTGGGGCAGCATTGGTAGCCCAATCGTGGCAGTACCGACTTACGAGTTGTAGGTTGAACTGTTGAACCCACGCAGGGGTTTTAATTTAATTTATTTCATCACCATTGCTCTCTTAACGGTGAAGAAAAATATCGTGAGGACACCGGCATGTCCTAGAACCAAGAATTCGAAGCCATGTGACAGCTACCAACCCGTACTGGGCCCTCGTGGTGGATTATAGCCCACTCCTAGAGAAGGCCTGTGTCCCAGCAATGTGAACATTATAGGCTGATCATTATAGTAAAATGTGGTCTATCTTTCAGCTTCAACCCTTGATGGGAGCTGCAGTAAGCAGGGACTACACTAAATGTTACTATAACGGAATTGTCTATCAAATTGTTTTGGTTACGGCTATCGTACTTTGGTGTATAACATCATTGGCAACGTGTCTTTTTCTTTACGGAGTTGTGATGGTTTGTAAATAACTGTATGGAGCTTAATGGCACTATCATGGACGTTTTTCGTATATTATTAGATGGTTTAATTATGTAAATAAATTTCACTTTACGTGATTTCATACCGGTATTAGTGTATTGAAGATGAAAGAAAATCATCGCTAGTCGCGCCATGAATATACCACACAAATAGTTAATTCCTACTGCATAGGCTTCTTTATATTCCTGCTATAATTACCTACTGTTTAGCTTGTCTGTATAGATCGTCGTTTCTGCCACGCATTATACAGGGTGTAACAGCAACCCTATTGATATCTTTAAGCACTAAAGATAACAGCTGGTATGGAATCGCTGTACATAGTTTCAGCTCAAAATAAAATATTCTAAAAGTTGATACCAAATTTTTGGTTTCATATGTTTCAATTCAAATCATTACAAACGTGTCACTGCACTACGTTTTTCAATAACTTTCCGCGCCACCTTTTCCGAGTGATGTTTTTATTTAAATTTGAAAAGTTCAGTTTCTGGTATCAATGTATTAAACATTCTCATAACTTCCGAACATGCAGAGAAAGGATTAAAAACTCTTCCAATACCGTTTGATATCATCCAAAGAAGCTGTGTCCTTGGTATGTATATAGACTTTCCGTTACACGTTGTATATTATAGTCTTTTTAAAGTTTCATTTAGGTTCATATTATATCATATTAACAACCTATGGTCCGTAATTGCCTTACCACCTTAACCTTAAGGTTAAATGTTGCTTACACATTCACAAGCCGACAAGGTCTACTTGCTTTAAGTGGCTGTTAAATAGTTCCAACCTTAGTGCAGTTCGAATTTACTAGGAATTAATATCAACAGGGGCAAAACAATTACGAGGTAGGTCGTCTAAACGTATTCATTATCGATATGCCTAAACATATTCATTTTAACAAGGTGTACTGTTCATGCATCCTCTGACTACTACCCGACAATTGATGTCGTGCTGTTGTATATTTGCTAATTGCTCGGTCCCCTTAGCCCCATCAGCAACCTTGGAACACCATACTGCACTTTCGGCTGATCTACTAAACAGGTTATTCAGCACTCGATTCCAACTCACTGGCATCTAAACCGGCTCTGGCAAGAATCGCCAGATAGTGAGAATATTGGGATAAAAAGTATCCTGATCCCGGTCATGGTCTATCCGTGTGCCAAATTTCATCCAAAGCCATTCAGTCGTTTTAACACACAAACGAACATAAAAACAACTCTAATCTTTTCTCTTTATGAAATACGTAAAGAATTTTTTTTTTTGACTTTTTGCATATTTGCAGGTGTATGCGACCCATTCAGCAGCTCATACAGAAATCATGTGTTATCTAAACCAAAAAGTAAGTTTAAGATAGCAAATAACATCTGTATAACTTACTTAAGGGGTCGCACACACCTTTTATGTTAGTTTGAAATGATAAGTCACGGATAGCCAAAGATGATGGTTTATTACCTACATAGTTTTATCTACAGCGTGACTAATACTACAATGCTAAATATTGTTTGACTTCAGCTAACTATGAACTCTGATTATGTACTGTCGCGTTACACTATAATTTGTGCAAGGCGACGGAAAAATGCTGTTAAACAATGCGCGCGTGCCATGTAGGATAGCTAACGCATACAATATCTAAACGAATAAAATGAATGTGGTTTGTGTTTACAGGATCTACCCATATACTTCATTATTTTTATGGACACGACAGTGTTACTGATTTCTTTTAACCTGCTCTTGAGCTTTATGATGTTCTTTTATTTCTTTCAAGAAGACAGCTGTACTTGGCCGTACCTTTTCGGAGGAGCGAACTTTTTTGGTGCCGTGTGTAAGTGGATTTCAAATATTATTTTATTTTTTCCTGGAAGCCTATTGTACGTGGCTTCACTCGCATTGTATAAAGTAAAGAAATGAGAAAGCACCCAAATTAAAAGTATTCTTCGTATGAATTCCAGCCATGCTTATGTATTCAGTTTGAGATTCAATTATTTCTTCAGATCATTTTTGCAGTCTTTTCCTCCTCATAATTTTGACGCTGACTGTACCATCAATGTTCGAACGGGGACGTACCCATTTATTGGATACTCTAATAATCAATTTAAAGATAATAATTTTATCTTTTCAGTGCTTATTTATTTCCTAGTGGTAGTGAACAGCCACTTCCAGGAAACTATTGAACTCCAGGGTTCTACCTGCGCCATCTTTGCGAGGCGTTTTCTCACGCCTGGAGCGTCTTCTAGAGCGCCGCCTGAATCATCTTCTAAAGCACCTTCTGGAACATCTTCTGAATCGGCATCTAGAGCGCTTTCTGCAGCGCCTTCAGTAGCGCCTACTGCAGCGCCTAGTACAGAACCTACTGCAACATTTTCAGAACCGCCACGTAAACGTTGTATCGTCATCTAGAGCGCCGTCTGTACCACCAGTCACTGCACATGATGCAGCACCTCCTACAGCGTCTTATGTTACGCTTTCTGCCGCACCATGTGCAGTGTTGCCCGCAGCACCTTCGGAACGCCTGCCCCCTTCTACCACAAAATAGTAAAAGTACTCCATTCTCATAATGACGTATCATCGTACAAAGGAAGTATCCTTTCCAACAAGAAATCTTTTGGCATCAGCAGTGAATTACAACTTGATCGAAGAGATTGAGTATTTACTTACTTTATTGTGTTATGACTTATGACGTACAGAGAAGACGACTTAAAGAGGGTATTGTCTAGTTTTCCATAAAATAATTTGTACTATTATTGTTTTCTACAATCGTCACCACTCATAATATTTACTTGCACTATTATCATTTATACTAATAACGCTTGTCATATAAACTTATTAGTCATAACTTGTATTTGCCATAAAATAAGTTTCCATAATAACATGTGTTATAATCATTAGGTTCTTTAAGTAATACATTACATAATCGATACTTGACATAAGCAACATTTAATATAATTTAGAAACGTTTTATTGTTAACATATGCCCCAAATATTGTATTATATAATGTGTATTATCCCGAATGTTCATTTATAATAAAATTGTTAGTCCTAAAACATTTGCAAAAAATTAGGATTTAGTGACAGAAACGAATCGCTGTTAATCCGACTCCACGCAGTCTTGTGTGCCATAACCCTGGAGTGTAAAATTAAATCACGTAGGCGCGGAGGGGCGAGGCGGCCCGTGAGTTGAGGAGCAGGTAGTTGTAACACTCGCCGCCGTGGCTGAGGCTGGCCGGCATGGCCGGCCAGCAAGACGAAGCTGCGTCTTTGTACGGAACTGTGGCCACACAACGCTAGATTTACTCTTTAGCAAAGCAAGCATGCATGGTAGATTAGGTTTATTTTTAGGTGGGCAAATGAATATTATGGTGAATAAATGTTATGGAAAACGACATTGTTGAAAATTAAAATTAATATGACACTTGATCGATTATTACCAATGAAATTAGTGAAAATGATTTTATGTAATTTCACGATTATGGCAAATGAAGCGCTATTTCTAATGAAATTATGGCAAATACAAGTATAGTGTATAAAATTATTGCATTTCGAATTATGGCAAACAATAGTAAAGACTTTTCCATCCTAACACACCGTTAGGATGGAAAAGTTGCTGCGCTGCCCTTATATAAATTGGAATAAGGGAGGGAGAGTGATGATTGTGTTTGACATACCTAAGTCAACTTACACAAGCTCAGTGAAGTCTTTTTTATTAATTATTTGAGACTTACTAGATATGTGTATTTTGTAATAAGTTTTAAATAAATTATGGATTTTTTAATTGTTTATATTATTCTCTTTTTTGTTTTTTGTTTAATTCCTTAAAATACTATCTGCTATCACTATCACATTGAAATACCGTCATAACCAGCTGTTTACTATTAAGCATGTATCAGAAAAGTTTGGTCATATTTTGATTTTGTGGTACAGACCATCAAACTGAAGAACTCTCTCCATGGGACGAACATTGTAATCGCGAAAAAAATATCAGCCGTCCCATATATTAGAATCGAATAAGTATGTTAAGTTTTGTATGGGAGAGTTGGTAATCTTTTTGCGATTTCGGTATTGGTCCCATGAAGAAAGATGGTCAGTTTGAAGGTCTGTAGGTACCACACGATCTGATACATGCTGTATAGACTGAAATAAGAAAAGTTCTTACGACAACAGCTAAATAAAATAATTAAAAAATCGTTCAAACATGTTTTATGGTAAATACGCAATTGTAGCTAATTAGACCAATAATCTAGGTATTGGTCGTGGATTCTGAGATATTATTGCTGTTTTAACAGCTAAGTATCCCACCAACCTCGAGACCCAGTTGCCGGATCCTATCGACGATTGTCGCAACCCCGTGTGTCGCTAAGTCGGCCGATTTCCAATCAGTAAATTTCCTAGCAATGCTTTTTACACAGGTTTTCCTTTAGTTCTATAGAAATCAGCTTAAATCTCAATTAAGTGGTAAATAAACACAGCTGAGCATGAAAGGTTCAAAGTGGAAAGGGCAAAATCACATAATTCCCCGATGGTTATTGCAATCACCCAAAATTAATAATAAGCTATCTAGGATGATTTATTTAGGTCTATGTTGATGACGATATTTCACTCCAGCTTTTTGTAAATGCAATGAGTGACAAGCTCATTGTGAGGGCAAACAAGCAGTGGGTAATTGCACTTAGCATAAAACTGGGATTAAAATTCAAATCAAATCAAATCATTAATTTTAGGCGTTCTGACCGTTATCCCTTAAAACTGAGATAGCTGACATGAGCTGGAAGATGCAACCACGCCAACCACCCATATTTTAGTTGGCTATTATTGTACAGTATCTTGGAAATGTTAATTAAAGGGGTCGGTGGGCCGGTAAAAGCGACCGCCTTGCTCATTAAGGAGGATACCTGGCATCAGCATAAATGTCACGCGATGCGGAAGATTTAATTATCGCAGCCGACCCACCGCAGTGATCCGGTAAAAGGGTTACGTCAGGTAAGTAAGTAAGTACCTACCTAATATAGGATATAATATATTCAGCGGATGAACTACAAAAGCTGTCAGAAGTTAAAACCCAAGTTGTATTAGTTTTAGAGTCAATTATAAAACTGAATTTTAACTTCAATTTTTTTAATATATCTATAGACTGGTATCATGATAATCAAAGCAATTTTTTCTTCGGAGAAATATCAGGTCTGAGAACTGTGTTAAACAAATACTTTACTTACTTCACATTCATGCTCGTTTTTCAGATAGGTACAGAACCTACATAACAACTTTTAACAGAAAAGAAAAACACGTCCAAAGAAAGAAACTTCAGCAACAATAAATTATATTTTACGTCCCGAAATATCTAACGAAAATTATAGTCTGTACCTACGCGTAACATTTGTATTTTCAAAGAAAAATATCTCCCTCACGTCCCGTCCCCGGGTGGTGGGGCGTAAAAGAAAAGTATATAAATGTTAAAAGAAAGTATAAAAGAAAGTCACTTCCCTGAGATAGCGTTCCTTCGGTGGCTCGACTGGCTTTTATTACGTCAAGCACGTGACGCGCACAGGGAAAACGTCTTTGAATTCTCTTAGGTATTAAGCTGGCTATGTGCTGAATTTCGTTCAGTAAGGTTTCTTTGTTTAGGTTATACTTTAGAGAATATAAGTATAGCGCCGTTATAGGCAGATTTTATATATCTGCAGGAATGTAGTAAAGTTGTTTAGAAACGGTTAAGAAAATAACTCCTTTTCATCTAAAATTGTAATGACCCGTTTACCTACCTGACATAATATTTTAAATTGTTTCTTTTTTTGTAATGTATTGGCATGCCACCTTCTAATTGTATGCTTGCTTGTGTTCATTTTGTACGCCATATATTGGCAAAACATAGTGCACATATTTTAGACAATATACTATCTATAACCATATCTATGTTTAACAAAATATTGATTGATTGATTTTCTGACATTCTGCTTCCTAGAACATATCATCAAGCAGTGGACGAATTTGGTTTTAAGTCAGAATATGCCTTTACCAGATTGAGGTAATTTAAGGCAGATTTTAACATTAAACCTAGGAAGAGCAGTAAAGAAAACTTTATGAAGAAAATACCATCATTGATTGCTTTGCTCATTTTTTTTCTAAGCTCCAAGAAAAAGCTAAATCTCTTCAGAAAAATGGTAGGCATTTGAGTCAGAACAACACTACAGGGATTTTGTAACAAAAATAGATATTGTTGGTTACGTCCACAGTATCTGAGGCGAGCATGCGTCTGCTCCGACCGGGGGATATTTTTACAACAGGGGCGACGAACTCCTACACATCATCTTATTTCCATTTTGTTTGTTGACGGCGCAAACAGCAATGTTACGACCCCTGGCTAACAAGGTTGGTACATTTTTTTTTTAATAGCTACCCGTCTCTTCTTCGCACGGTTATTACGACGACAAAACATCAAGATTCCTAAATTAAATGTAAGTTTAATATAACTGTTTTACACACATAACCCTTCCGGAATTAATTTTCTAAATGATAGTGAAAACCGCATCAAAATCCATTGCGCACTTTAGAACAGCACGGTCATACGACCAAAACGGAAAGCGACTTTATTAAACAATATGTATATTTTAGTAGATAGACGATAGGTAGGTAAATAGATAGATGCAGAAACACCAGTAGTACCTAAGTTAATATAGACTGGTGGATAAGATATTCGGGAAACGCTAGCAAAGGGGCTGTATGTCATGAATAGGATGATAGGCTTTGCGCTTAAACTAAAAAAATATATATTCAAACTAGGCTGATACACTTTTTGACAGCAAAATTACATAAGAGAGTCCCCCAAAACGCCAAAGCTGAAGCTGATGGTGCGATTTTAAATGAATGAAGAAACATTATGACGTAGCAAAAACTGTAATTTGAGAAAACGAAATTCAGTCATAGGTAATATCAAAAAAGGGGAGTGTGTTCCAAATGAAATACAAGATATTCAAAGTTTAAGATTTCGATGTAGTATTCTCTAGGTAAACTATTGGTTCCAATCATCATACCATAAAAATTAAAACCATAATACAACATTCAAAATGTTACTCCCTTACATTGTGTGTCGTTCGGTGTACGTAGAAGGTAATGGTATGCATAACATAACAAAGCGAAAGGTCGGAGGAGCCCTCTCGTTATTCATAACGGACATAAACCCGACCCTCATGATATAAGAACACATTTTACTTCAAGGACTGCGTAGGATCCTGAGAATAATAGGATGAATAGATGCTATACCTACCATGTATGGAGATTTTACAATATTTGACTTGCAGGGTGATCTACTGAATAGGTACCTACTCTATTCAGTTTTTGTTGGAAGTATGTATTCGTCAGTTTCATTAGCTTGCTTGGTTGAGACAGATAATATTATTGTAAGACAATTCTATGTTTTACTTTCTAGGAATAAAAGTACTAAGTACCAAAAAAGCACTTAATTCTTAGTACACGACTGGTTTTTTTTTAACAGACTACGAACATGGCTTAGAGGTTGTTAAAGACCGAGCAAACTGGAAGAGAATAAGCAGGAAGGCGAACCTTGGTTAATGGTTTGGTGGAATTTAATAACATGAGTTAAGGTACCTACTTTTTTACGAAAATAATAGAAGCCAAATTAAATTTTTGTGGGATATTTTCATGTAAATTATAGGCCCTTGTTTTTATTATCTGCCTATATCATTGAATATTGGGAATTTATTTATGTGGTATTTTTTTTTTCAATAGGTACTATGACAATTATTTTAAGTAGAAATAAAATTATTTTATCATCCAGGGATGATTAAACACAGGATAAAACAACATGAGTAAGTTAAAATATTACCTTGAATAAGTATATTGCAAAGTATTATTTTGCCCAGGCTATAAAGTTAGATTGTACCTTGGGTCTTGAGATACACCCCTTTATTTACAAACATTACTTAATGTTAAATAATGATTCGCGACTGATTAACCATACATTTTTGACGTTTAAACATATCTTAACTTAAATCAACGTTTGTGAATATACCCCAAATATTTCCAGAGTGGAAATTAGTAAGGTTTGTCAGATATAAGTGAGTTATAGAAGTTATTATTACTTATATTAAACTCGGAAAATAACCAACCGCATGGCATAAACGGAAAAATCAAAATCATTAGTTTTCAAAGAATGTTGTCAAACTAAGTACCTATATACAAAAAACTAAAGAATAATAAAAAACTAAAGAATATACTTAATAATAAGGGTTTGGTCAATTTACAACGAAATACATAGGATATTTTCGCGGCCACTGCGATGCCGACGGCACTGTTCCGACGGCGGGCGGTGCACCATAGGTAATACTTCTTCCTTACATTTCTGGTCATTGGAAAACCTATAAACTTTGATTAATGGAGTCTTTAATATGTATTTACCTTAGTCTAAGTACCTACTAGAGTCATTATTTCTTTACTTACTAGAAACAAAAATACTAGGCGCGCAGTAAACAAGCAAAGTAGGATTTTCCGAACAATTTTATTCGAAGTTTAAGTGGTAGGTAAAAGCACTTTTCGCCCTATCGAAATAAAAATTAGGAAACATACATTTTAGACCCATAGATACATAACCTACCCATACCAATTAAATGACCGAAAGGCCGACCGATGTTTTGGCCGAAAGGTGTGCTGTACGCGACACCTCGCAGCGTAACACGACGCCGTCACTTCGTGTGCAGTAGTTTTAAAATTTCTTTAAAAAATATGTATTAGTTTATAGTTACTGTTTTTATACTTATATTAAATGTATTGTGTTTTATGGGCCTTAGTTGCCTGAAATAAATAAATGAAATTAGCTAAATCTTGTGCTCAATCGTATTATGTGCTCCACTTTGGCTGGTAAATTGAGGTAGGTATATTCCGGACACATAATAATCCTACAATATCCTATCAATCAATCAATCAATCAATCAAAATCCTACTAATCCTACTAATATTAAAAATGTGAAAGTTTGTGAGGATGTATGGATGGATAGGTGTTTGTTACTCTTTCACGGATTTCGATGAAATTGGCACAAATGTATACTATTATTATAAAGAGGTAAAGTTTATAAGTTTGTGAGATTGTAGGGGGTAATCTCTGGATTTACTGAACCGATTTTGAAAATTCCTTTACCAATAGAAAGCCACGTTATTTGTGAGTGTTATAAACTTAATATACGCATTAGGTCTCTATAATTCTAAAGGTGCGATATATTAACCCGATAAATGAAAATACTTTTTCGTGGTAGTCGGATTTCAAATCGGAGAAAAAACGGTCGAACAAAAAAAATAGGTATCCCACCCGTGCGAAGCCGGGACGGGCAACTAGTAGTTTGTAACCTGTATAAAGGGTAGGTACTTTTATCCCGGTAGTAAGTTCCCATGGGCTAATTTCCAACCTGCACGCGGGCGAAGCCGCTGGCACAAGCTAGTAATGTGTAAATAAAATAAAAATCCTTTGATTCCTTGTAAGTAACTTACAATACAAAACTAAATCTAATTTAAATGGAAGAAATGATCATATTTAAGGTAAGTAAAGTAATTTTAAACACGAGGAATAATGTTTTATTCTGTCAAATAAAGTATTAACCAATTTATTTACTTTTATTTTTATTACAATTTTTTTTACAATAAAAAATAAAATTAAAATTTATTCAGGGGACCCTTGAGCCAATCCTTCAGTAGGTAGGTATGGAAGTATACCTACTACTTCTATGTATGGAACACAGCAGGTGCGAAAAATCCCAAGACAAGTCAAGTGATAGAGTTACTTACCTCAGCTTCAGAATTACATTTTAGACATATAACTTTAGTTTATTTTTGGTTTTTATTTGTATATACACCTAAGTTTAGCTTGTACTGTTTTTAATTTTATTTAGACTACAAATCTTCTATATTTTTTAATGAAATTAAGGTATTCAGTTTCTCGAATGGCCTGAACGTCGTATGTAAACTACAACCTATTATTAATTTAGTTAAGTTTCTCTTTAAGTGAACTGTAATTTGTTCTTTGAGAAATAAATGTCTTTAAACCGAGCTGAGAAAAACCCCAAAATAGTTCAGGAGACAGAAACTCGCAATCTGCTCTAACTTAAAGTTATACCTAAGTACTCATTAAAAATACCTACGAAATTAAGTAGCTAGATATGCATTATTTCAACAGCGCCATCTGTGTTCCCATCGCGATAAAGCGGAACTATGCAAAGCGCATGCGCGAACAAAAATGGCTGCCGATCAATATGGGGAAGCCACCCCAACCCACCCCATCAGCACACTCTGCAAAATGATCTGCAAGCGAAAATAACCCGTATTCCAAGGCAGCAAAGTCCTTGAATAATAATGACGAATTTTAGATGTATCTTTTGTTTGTTTTAGTAGATAGGTAGGAATTCAAATAGGTAGATATCTATTTGTTTTGTCCGCAAATATACCTTCATAGCTAGATGTTTGTAGGTCTGTATACCAATGTTTTGGTACGAACTACGACTAATTAAGTTTAATCTTTGGCATAGCAAGGAAGACCTAGGTAACATTAAGAAGGCATTGTTATTCTATTATGAAACCAAACGAAATCAGCACATCTAAATCGCTTTCAAAAGCATTCAGTGTCTATATTCCATAGTAAAGATGGTAATGGCTGCTTTAAAAAAGTTTAAGAAAATTTGTGTAGGTATCCGTCGCCGCGTCGATTCAGCAATGAACTACATGACAGCAAAAACTGTACATAGAAAGATCGAGTATTTCGAGCAGCACTAAGCCACAATTCCTTTACAACCACGATATTCTTCTCATGTGTCATCACGGGTAGAACAAAAACAACGGTACCGTTAGTAAAATACTTAGCAGGTAAGTAGGTACAGCATTCAGCAAGTTTGGTAGCATATTTAACTAATCATCCATCATTATCTTTAGGAATGGCTTTCATTTTGACAGTTCAACAATATTCATTGTGCGCGTGGTGGAATACGGCCCACTCCCTCTCAGAAAAGGCATGTGTCCCAGGACTGGGAACATTATAGGGTGATTATGCATTGCGTTATTTACGTTGCTGAGCAGCAAAATCATTCGACCATATGAAGCAATGGACATGCAAAATGATGCAGATTACCCATGATTGATAGTGTGTTATACAATTAGGGTCCAGGGTTTGCTGGACCCAATTCGGACGGGAGTCCGAATCCCGAGAGGGGGAAGAGGTCCAGCAAACCGAAGTGGCTATTTCGGTCCGAAGTGGGTATTTTAGGAACCTACTACGTTTTGGAATGGGCAAATAGCTTCATCTTTGTGACTGTCCGATTCCTTGAGAGTTCAAAAGTGCACGTAAAGAGGGTTCGGAACTTTTCCGACGTTTGGCTCCCAGACTGGAGCGGGCCGGGGCTGCCTTGAACCGGCTCCTGCCCAATCTAGGGGGGCCAAACGCCTCCTGCCGGAGGCTCTACGCGGGGGTCGTGCGGGCCATGGCCCTATACGGGGCGCCGGTGTGGGCGCCTACATTGAGGCGCCAACCAGCACGCCGGTTGAAGGCGGCCCATAGGGTCATGGCCATCCGGATGATCCGGGGATACCGCACGATCTCCGGTGAGGCGGCGGGCCTCCTTGCCGGATTGCCGCCATGGGATCTGGAGGCAAAGGTCCTCGCGCTCACTTGGGAGTGGCGCGAGGAGGCCAAACGGGCGTAACTCCGCTGCCGCGGGAAATCGCGGCACGGCGGACAGAACTCCGACAGGATCTCATGGCGACGTGGAAAGTGCGATTGTCGCAACCCAGTGCTTGGCACGCCACGATTGCGGCGGTAAGTCCTCTCTTTGAGTAGTGGCTTGAGAGGTGGCATGGCGTCCTCACCTTCCGCCTGACATAGGTCCTCACCGGACATGGCTGTTTTGAGGAGTTTCCTGTATCGGATAGGGCGGGAGGAAACGCCCGGGTGTTTCCATTGCAAAGATCGCCCAGAGGACACGGTGGAGCATACGGTGGAGGTCTGCCCGGCTTGGGCGGAGCACCGCCGTGTCCTCGTGGAGGTGATCGGCGGCGGCGATCTCTCGCGTCCGACCTTGGTCCAGGCCATGGTACGGAGCGAGAGTGCATGGCTAGCAGTCGCCTCCTTCAGCGAAGCAGTTATGCTCGCAAAGAGGGAGGTGGCGCACGTGAGGGAGATGCAGTACATGCGCCCTCACAGCCGTGGCCTTCGCAGGAGACGCCCTGGGCGTCGGGAATCCCAGGCTGATTCCCGGCCACCGTAGGCACGGGCTTGCGGACGGCGTGTAATGGGTAGCTCGCTGTCCGGTAAGGACCAAGCCCGGGTCGACGGCGCGTTGTGTTCCACGCGCGCCTCTAAGAGATGTCAGCAGCAACAGATGGGGCCCGCAAGGGCCGATGCCTGCCAGGGGTGCGGGTTGTTCGAAAGAGATACCGCGGCCCCTGGCACACAGGCAACTGAGGGAACACGGGTGGGTTTTAGTCAGTAAAAGTCTGACACGCCCTCCCGCTCCACCCAGAGCGGGAGAAGTTATTTGACGATTTCCCACACAAAAAAAAAAAAGAGGGTTTTCATGAATATTCAAGCAACTAGTTGGCGCCACTTTGACAAGAGGTCTTCCAGTTCGACAATGAACTTAACATATTTGATGTCATTCGTTTCATTCTTTCGTTCACCATTCAGTGCGTAGGCGCTTGACACTTTTGCCAGGTGCCCGGACCTGACGTATCAGTGCTGCCACCTAGTGAACGACATTTCAGAAAACCCTCATTGTTTATTTAAAATAAATGCATGTAGGTACCAATATTGTTTAATTCACCCTACAATATAAGTAGATACTCAATTGCAATTCTTATTAGTATACAGAAGCCATTCTTGTTTGAATACTCGTAACGTCACTAAAATATTTACTTAGATACTTATACAATTTAAAAAACATATACATGATAAGTTTTTATCCAGTGCGCAAACTGTAACCATGATTTCGGCATATCATTCTAAACCCCAGCGCAGAAATTTTCCGTCGATTTAACAAAAAATAATCAGCTGTTTCATTGAAAAGTGCAATATCTACGCGGTCAAAATGTATGGAATTGCTGATTATTTTTTTTTGTATAACCGACGAAAAATTTCTGCTCTGGGGGTCTAGACTGATATGCTGAATTCATGGTTACACTAGATAAAAACTTATCCTGTATAGGTAGTGTAAATTCTTTTATACCGACATAAGTTTCAGCTAGGCACTAGACCCCTTGCGGAAATAATGTACTTAGAAAATAAGAAAATCATGAGGGAAAGTTGTTCCTTCCAGTTTTACATGCGTTTCAGGTAAATTAACCTACTGACCAACTCATGCCTAGCCTACCTACCTAGCAACGCACCTTACAATTAAGGCTCAAGCTAATTTGCAATTAAAAACCAATTAATAGTTAAAGCAAGATGGCTATGTTGTAGGATTTACAAATTAATTTCGATTACAAGAAACGCCGCGTCATAGCTGCACCTAGTAGGTACTTATGTTTGTTGTAGATGGTTGATTGGGATGCTGACCTCTACCTACAATCCAATAACCAACTAGGTTTTACACTATTGTGTTACGAACGGTAAGAGATATCTCTCTTGGCCTCATTATCAAGGCTTTCTGGGGCATAAGACATATACATGACATCACGCCTTGTTTCCCCGAAGAGATGGGTAAAGGTGACCTACAGCATTTCGCCAATCATGTGCAAGTCCCATGAAATAGGGGGTGGGCCAACTGCCATCAACCAGGCAAAAGACTTCGGGCTGCTACTGAGAAACTTTCTGAGTCAGGTAAAAATGAGATTTATTATACACCGTGACATTTTAGTCGTCTTACAAAGGTGGTCCACTCGATGTATCTGACATTAAATACCTACAGGCTCGATTATTTTTTTTTACCATTAATGAAGGTTTTAGTACTTATAGTACTAAAAAAAATGCTTTAAAATTATGAAACAGCCTCCCTGTTAATAATGTTTACGTATCAAACGGTAGAATATTTCTACCTACCTATCATAATACAATTACTTACATTTCATCATTCATTTCATCTCCATACCAGGGTGTTCAAAACTACATCATGCGTCTTTGTGAATGAATTTTTTTTTTAATTATTATTCATATGTCCAAAAAAAAATCTTTTTAAATAAATGATTAGTAGTCATTGGATACATGAAGTAGGATGCCGTTGTAAGACGACTAAAATGTCACGGTGTATATTTGAAACCCCTGTCCTGAAGCAGCCGTTTGGAAAGCCATTATAGCGTCATCAACTCTAAAATTAATTAAGTAACCTTATTCGTAAGGACGCATTAAATGATAAACTTTGTGCTGTTTTTCGGTCCCAGATACAGGCTGTGTGTAGATGGGGACCCACTGTTAAATAAATCTGTCAAAATTGTGTATTGGCTAGAATTTCATGTTGTAGTAGGTATTTTTAATAAGAAGACTCAACACCTCATCATCTGCCTAGCTTTTTCCAAATATATTGGGGTCGTCTTCCAGTCTAACCATATGTAGCTGAATACCAGTATTTTACATGGAGTGACTGCCTATCTGACCTCCACAATCCCGTTATTGGGCCCCCTTGGTAAGTCACTGGTTGACTGGTTGTCACTTTCGGGTTTTTGACGATGGGCTATCGACTGTCAAAGATCTACAAATGATAGCCGGGACCAAATACCTTAACTAGCATTCCGAGGCACGGCGAGGTCTCAGCATGGACAGATGTTCACCCATCCATGGACACGTACGGATGTTATTACTAAGCCACGAACCCCTCTCCGTATAATAATAACTATGTTTGAGTAAAATAAATACATTTAAATTTATATGAAGAAAATAAAGTCAGCGTTTTAACTATAAGTAATCCAGATCAAAATCAGAACTCATCTATTTAAACCAGTACTTTCGAACGTCAAAAATAGGTGCATGAGATAGTCCTCAAAACGCCCACTCTTCACCACCTCCTAGGGCAGGTTTAAAACAAAAAATAAGCCCTCAGAGGAAGCGGCAGAACCATTTTGTAACTACTTACTTATTTCTAACAGACTACATTCCTACCTAGCTATAGGTACCTAATAGGGGTACCTACAATCCGTGTAATTTTGGTAGGTACCTACCTAACCAAAGTGCCCAATAGGTAATTATCCATTTTGGCCTAAGTATAAATAGCCACAGGTATTGTGAGCTCATAGACAACAAACAATCGTAACACAGATAAAAAATGCATAAAGGTGGCAATGACATGGTAATTAGTGATCAGGCCATAAGTAATATATAAATATATGTATATCCAGTTCTTATGAAAAGAGCATGTCTTTGGCATACCTACCTACTGACGTAAGAGTATGCAACCCTCGTTAAGTGTTTTTACTAAACCACGCTGTCGGATTTTCAACTCTAAGCGCTTAACCGACCTTTGTAAATCCAACAGTGCTTTTTTATTAGACTCAATAATTAGGTGTCCTTTTAGGTTAGTAAACACGGTTTTAGCCAAATAAGTGACTATTGGAAATACCTATGAAAGGCGGTGGTCAATTAAAGTGAACACAGCCTAAAAACTTGTCCTGTCTGGCAATTTTCTTATTGGAAGAAATTACCATAGTTACAGTAATAACCAACTACCTACGTACTTATTAAATTACCTATGAAACCAGGCAAAAAACTTTTTTTCTTGTACAGTCATCGCTCTACCTGCTCTATCGAAGTACGCGGAATGCGAAAAGCGCCATCTATTAGTCACAGCATGAGTTAAGTGCTCACTTAGTTTGGAGAATGTCCAGGGCGACATCTGTATTTGTCACGTTGAACTACGTAGCTTAGAGTGTACCTACGGCAAGGTTAGTAACAGGAGCTTTCTCTTGCGTCGTAAGCTACCAGTCTGTTATTGTCGAACGAAATAGTTATAGATGTCTCTTTTATTTATTTTGTAAACTTGTAAGTTTAAAAATTAAATAAATAAAATTCTATTCAACAACTTTCAGTTCAACCACCTCTGCCTATACCTAGGTACACCTTAGTTGTAATAAATGCTAGTGCGGTAATTATTTCAAGTTTCGGTAAATTTTTTCACTAATATTTCAGCTTCATCATTAAATTAACCTTTCAAGAAACATTAAATGGACACGAACATGGTTTTAAATGTTTTTTTTTAGATACTTTTAGATAAAGTGATATCGGCAGTCAAATAATCAAATGAGGTACAAATTATAATTTTTGATATCTTACAAAAAGAGCAGAAACGGCCCTCCCAGTTGCCAGGCAACAAGCAAAAATATTAAAATGGACGAGCCATTACCAAACGGTATTGGTTGAATTCGGCGCCATTTGCAAAGGGCCGGGCTATTGTATGCCCCGCCCACGAATACCGGCCGAAAACGAAACGCTCCCGCCTTTTGTGTCTCTGCCATCTTTGCTACTGTCACATTTCCATTCGGGGTGGAGCCTTAAAGATAACCCAGACAAATTAAGTATGTTCCAATTTTGAGATACTTTTGTAGAAAAAAGTTGACTATGTGGAATGGCCGGGTGATGTTCTTATTAAAATTCCCGCCATTTTTGCCGTCCACCATCTGGTGGAGGCGTCAATATGGTGGAGAAGTCGAGTTTGTGAACATTGATTAGTTATTCGTACCTACTATGTATCTTTCTGTGACAGGTAGGTTTGTAACATAATGTAACGGCATTAAATAAGTGGTCAAATATTGTACAGTGTTGCCAGTTGCCCAATAAAAAATTAGGTAGGTACGTATACCAATCTGAAGTAGGTACATAAGTACCTAGTTCTTACTTACTACAACTCAATTTAAGTATTCTCTTTCTTACTAGATATTTGTCTGTCACTGTCTGACCCACATTCACTTCCGTACCTACCTATTTATGGATACATAAGTAAGCTTAACTGGCAGTAGGTATTTATAGGTGAGTACCTACGTCAGTTTTGGAAGCCGTACCTCCTTTGAAATTTGGTACTTACCTGTGGCCATTAATTCATTTTATTTCACATACCTACCATACCCACAAGAAATTACCTAATGGGTACTAAGTGGGTAGGTAGGTTGTTGTTTCTTAGAAATAATTTTGACATAGGTACCTAACTATACACCCACGTGTTTACTTTTAAAGGTAGACCGGTATATCTAAGTTATAGCAAAATTTCATAAGTCTGAAACCATACTACGCAAAACTTCGTTGCACTGATTTTTGTTTAGGTAAAGTGCTTGAAGCGTTACGTTTCACGTTTTAATATTGAATTTTTCATGTTTTTTTTTCCATTTCACATAATTATAACCTATTTAAGAGCAGCCAGCAAAGTTATTTTAATTTATTACTACCTATGTACCTACCTAAGCAGGCAAACTATGTAGGAGTACAATGATCGCAGAAATAATACTACCTACCTACTGTTTTTTTTTTAAGTTTGTCTACACTGTCCCACTAATGCTGAGCAAAAGGCCTCCCCTAAATCCCATAGCCATATTTTTCCAGAACCACCACGAACCCTTGTGGTACGCGTTTAGGTCGTCTCGCCACCTCTTCCTGGGCCGGCCTCTACAACGCCGACCAACCTCAAGCACCCGTGTGGACGCTGTTGTCCAAAGGTCACTGTGCATGCGGCTGACGTGACGCGTCCAATCCCATTGTAACTTGGCAGCCTTTTTCCATACGTCTAGATCCCCGATTTGGAGCGCAGCGTGGTGTTTCGTATTCTGTCAGTTCTATAAGATTACTATACTCCATTATTCTTTGGCTAACCCCAAGACGGAACTTTTGCGACTCGGTGAGCTACCAGGTCTGAACGACGAAGGTTAGGACCTAACTACCTACCTACCTGAGCTATCGAAAAATCATCCAACTACAAACTTCAATCGACTTGGTTTGAAGAATACTCAACCTAACCCATAACATTAATGATACACAAACCATTAACCTATCCAGCCTATAATTTGTGTGTGCACGTTGCGACGTCACGAGCAACCGTCAACTACAATTTTATTATCCATTTGTAACCGTTTATGAGGAACAACAAACCTTTAGAGTCATTTGCTCGATTTATTGACTCGAAAGTTCATAATGTTTAGGATTATTGCTTCGGTTTCTAAGCTTTACTTTATCTTTGTTGCTACGATGCGAAGCTACGTTGTCCTACGGAACGCTACACAACGCTACGTTACGCTACGCACCGCTACGCAATGTTACGCTAGTCTATTCTACGCTGTAGACTGTGATTTTTTGTGAAAAGCCACCATTTCCACTCTGCCCATCGAAACTTATTGAAGATTTTCTTACTAGTAGGTCGGTAGGTAGGTTTGTAAAAGTTTGACCAGTTTCTATACAGGAGCCATTTATAACTGTTTATGTTTCTGTGCCTAAATACTTCTTTCTTATGGGAAACGAATCTTTTATTGTCTAAACTAAGATCTTTACCCGTATTTGGCTTTAAATAAATTACAATATAAAATATAGGTACTCATATAAGTATCTACATTAACGACGTTAAACACTGGTCTTCCATACAACGTAAAGTCAGTAAGTAGATACGTAAAGATTCGAAGAAGCAATGTGAAATGACTGGTTGGTTCACTACCATTTATCTAGGTATTTTTAGGTGGATTACATACCTAGATGATTCTAGGATGTCGTCAAGGCAATTTTATTTTGAAGAACCACGTTTTAAATTTTTTGAAATATTTAACTCAATTAAATAGAAAAAAAAACAACACAAAAGAAGCGATGACGAATATAACACTAAAATTAAAACATTCATTGAACCATTACATACCCTATCTTTGTTTGTAAGTAACGATGTATGACTAATCTAGGAAATCGTCACCAACATTAACCTGAGAAATGACCTTACAGAAAGATTAAACCGGAAATCAATTATTTTATTTATTACGAATTGTAGATTAATAACCATTATCTACTTTACTATGGCTAATGAAGTCCCATCCATCCTGCCATCCTTCCAACCTGACATCACACATTACATAACCTAAGCATGACGTAGGTACCTACACTGAGCTACATAAGTAGGCAGCACGGTATAGCTAGACAGTTCCCTTACAGACGCAGTTAATTTCTCGGTTGGTTAACTTTACTACTGAACACTGATTGGATATTGATTAGAGCCCACCGTCCCGCTAGTTTAAATGGCGATTCTTTTCTTCAAATAACATCGTGCCACCACAAATTTACACTCACTACTGAATTGTAATTACCTCAGTCAGGTTTATTACTTCTCTTGATAAAATAAAACATACCATAAAATCGTTTTAAACCTAACGGTATCGCGTTGGAACGATGTTTCGATATATTTTATTGTTCTTCTGTCGGATAGTACCAAATTAGGTTTAGAGTACCTACCTAAATGGTATCTACTTATCAAAATTGGTAGCTAATAAATTCACTTATGTTCAAATGAAAATTACTTGGTTAATTATGTAGGTATTAGAAACTACATAATGAAATAAGATTGAATTTTCCTTAGCATTAAATCCATTCTCCTGATAAATTTTGAAACTTAATAGGGTCTACGTTTGGGTTGCTTTACCTAAGTGTAATTTCAGTAAAGTAAAATACTAACTTACTAAAGGAATGTTACATTAGGTCTACCATACTAGGGACCTAGGTATTCAAAGGAATACCTCCCTACGTGTAGTTAAATGAGAAGATCCCATATATTTCCTACTGAATAAAACAAAAAAAATAGCCCTAAGAATTAAAATGATAACCCTTTAAAACCCCATTCAAATGTAAAACTGTAACAATAACAACAAATCATAAAAGCTACTCAAGTGGACGTTAAATATTGACCTCCGTCTTCTAAACTGCTTTACAACGTCAAAGTTGCGCAATGCCATGATTTCTTGTTCTCTAATCCACTACTTGGGTGTCTAGTTTTATGTCGAACGGCATAAAGTGTAATAAACTACACGCCTCTATCTACTAGACTAACATTTTTTCGTCTTTAAACATTATATTCAAGCGATTTTGAACCTTAACAGCATAGTTTTAAGGTTCGGTAAATGATTCGTGTTAGTTCCGTGTGTACAAAGCACGTGGGTGAATCGACATGATACTATTATGAGTTTACGGCTGGTGTCATTCATTTAGCGAAACGCGCGTGATGGATGGATAGAAATAATTTATATCACTACGTGTCTGATACTAACTTAAGAAGATGCTTAGTTATTCCACGTAAGTAAATTCAGGGTTAAGTAATTGGAAAACTTTATGAGAATTCGAAAAGGTCTTTTAATAGAAGGTTCTAGACAGCTATGTCCATTACAACCTTGTTAAAAACAACGGGAATTTACTGACTGAAAAATTTTCTTCACTGTATGAGCTACTTTCGTAGAAATTCTTGTTCAGCTCATGCCATTGCAAGAGAAAACAAATCAAAACACGCTTTAACTTATAGGCATAGAAAATATTTATCGCAGAAAATCTGTAAACGCATACCTAAGTGCTCATTTTAAGTCGGTTAAATAGTCAATAATTCAAACGTCATAAAATAATTGTAGTTTTGTATATGCAATGTAATATTATGCACATTCAAAACTTATTTGTAAATATTTAGGTACAGGCGTGCACAGAATACTGATGATGAAATAGTTTGAGGTGAAAATATTCCCACTGCCTGTGTCACAGCAGTGGGAACGTTACCTATAGGTTGATTTATGATGATAATGATGAAGAGTAAAGAGGTAGGAAGTAAAATATCAAAGCTATTCATATAAATTAGGAACCTTGCGATATAAAATCGTAATCCTATTCAAACTGTATAACATTCAACTTTTCTGTCTATCAAGATTTTTCCGTAAAATGTTTTGATTTGGGGGAATTCTTCAAATATCTAAGTTTTAGATCATTTCTGATTTCGAAATTACAAAAAAGCGTAAATTAACCAACAGATTTTCGAATCGTAGCCAAATAGCTGAATATATCTACCAAAACAGGCAAGTTTAATGACGAGCTTTCGTGAAGAAACAAACTAAACGTATTTAAAACCAAGTACGGATCACGATACACACACTAGGAACAAGCTCGGACAACCTCTTTATAAGGAAGTAAGATCTTAAAGAAAATACAGTTAATCGATAGTCTATCTTAAGTGTAGATTGTAATTGGTAGGTAGGTAGACATGTAGACTTTCTCTTTTACAATAGAGTGAAGTCTAACGTAAACAGCGTACGAACACGATAAATAAACCTAGTAAATAGTACCGTACGGTATATCATAGGTAGGTATCTATTATTTATGTAGGTATTGTTGTATGCACAATGCATCTGCACAAGGTGAATTTCTCGCGAACGCTAAAGATTAAGGTGTAAAATCTTTTGTGGTTCATTTTGTAACATTATTGACCTGTTATTTGTAGAAACAGCCAAACAAATTAAAATATAATTGAAACCTAAACCTTCTATTTGACCAAGATAGGAAATAATGGATGTAATGTGTACAAGATGCTATAATACAAGCAGAAAAAGAACACCTGTTACTACACTCCAACCAAATAAATGAAGATTTAGATTAGAAGAAACAGAATGATGATAGAGGTATACGCGTCAATGTCTAAACGTGTACATACGGTGAAACAAATACCAACATAGCGTGGAAATGCTGCTAGCTTTTTGGCCACGGTTGGATTCGGATGAATTTTTGATGCCCAAAATTTAAAAAAAGACGAGGAGCTCAATGCTCCTCGTCTTTTTTTTTTATTTATAATTTGAAGATATTTGTGTGAAAAAATATATCACACTTAAGAAAAACATTATCAAAATATTCCAATGTACACTACAATATGTCGGCATAAACACTTATTGAAATAGCTAGGTAAAAGTGAAAAGGACATAGGGTACTTAAGTACATAGAAACTTAGAACATAAAGCTACAAAGTTTATCTTTCTGCAAATGAATCCGTAGGTACTTAAATATAATTTGTAGTTTACAGGATAATAAGTGACAACATTTGTATCTACCTCATTTAAGAGTTTAATTACCAATTGCATTTATTACAGGACGTACTGTTGAAAAACCAAAATATTTGTCCATAGCCCTGAGGCAAATCAAGTGTTTATTATTATTAGATACAGCTTTTGCCAACAGCTTCGCCCGCGTGGACGTTAAAAATTATCCCACGGGAACGTACTATCAGGATAAAAGTATCATAAGTGTTGTTATTCCAAGTTACAAATTATCTGTGTGCCAAATTTCATCTAAATCCGTTCAGCTATTTTTGTGTGATTAAACAAACATCTAAATATCCAAAAATCTAAACATACAAACTTGTACATTTATAATATTAAGTAGGATTGTATTGGATTGAGTATGAAAGTAGCTAGGTATTTTGGTCGTACAGGTATGTTTGCGACGGAGCATTGATGCTTTAATGCCGTTGTATGTGACATTTTGTAAGTGTGAAATCATCATCTGGCTAACCTTTTCCCATGTTGGGGTCGGTTTCCAGCCGAACCGGATGCACCTGTATAGGTACCAGTATTTTACATGAAGCGATTACAGATACGCATCTGACAGCCACAATACAATTAATATGTGTTATACGATACTCCTTGATAAGACTGGTTGTCAGACTTTCGGGATTCTGACGACCCTTATCGGCTGTCAAAAATCCACGAATGACATTCGGGACCAACAGCTTAACGTGCTGTCCGAGGCACGGACGGGTCTGATATGTAAATATGGTCACCCACCCACTGACCAAGCGTATGTAGCTTAACTTGTTCGATCGACCCGTGGGGCTGTTTTTAGTTAGCCACAAGCCCCAGATTTACTAATAGAAACGTATCTACAGGGTGTAACAGAAACCCTATTGCTATCCTTAAGCACTAAAGATAACAGCTGGTATAGTAATCACTATACGTAGTTTCAGCTCAAAATAAAATACTCTAAGAATTGATACCAAATTTTCGGTTTCATATGTTTCTTAAATTCCAATCATAACGTGTCACCGCACTACGTAGGTCAATAACTTTGTACGTTATTTGCCAATATCACGATAAATCTCTTCCGAGTGATGTGTTTATTTCAATTTGAAAAGTTCGGTTTCTGGTATCAATGTATTAAAAATTTTCGTAAGTTCCGAACATGTAGAGATAGGATTAAAAACCCTTCCAATATCGTTTGATATCATCTAAAGAAACCGTGCCCTTGGTATGTAGGTATATACCCTTTCCGTTACACCTTGTATAAGTGTCCTTTCATAGCTTTGGTAACCTCTACAGCAAGTTGCTTTCCGGTTCACAGTGGGGTCTAAATATGTAAAGATGGACCCATCTACGGACAAACCGCAGCAAGTGTCGCTTAACTTGATCGATCGACTCGTGCAGCTGTTATTACGTAGCCACATGCCCCTCATTGTAGAGTGTTAATTGAATCAACAAAATACCTTGTGATATTTTACAATGAAATGAAAGAAAATTTGAACTCGTAACTTCTACACTTTGTAAACAATAATCTTGAAAAATTATATCCAAGATAAGAATGATTATAACATAGGTACTGGTCCTGCTCCATAAGACAACCTAGGGTATAGAATAAATCAAACTGATTGCATGGTCATTATAAAATTTATTATTTTTACGACATACTAGATACATTCTGTGATTACTATATGTCACACACTGGTTCATTTATTGTAAAAAAAAATAGTAGATTTGATCTATGGTTATGTTTGTAAATATTTAAGTACCATGTACCTACGTAAGTAACTGCTTATCTATCATATTTGATTTATCTGTCATTGCTCCATGTTTAATATTTTTCACCTATTGTAGTTAAGCTACCTACGTTCCATGTGGTGCCGGACGTAAAAGAATAGCACTATCCCATTTCTTCCCGTGGGTGTTGTAGAAGGCGACTAAGGGACTTACTAGAGAATGGGCAGCAGCATTCTGCTAGAACTAGAACGCTGCTGACCATTCTCTATGTATTTTACCACCATACTGCGATCGCCAACCCGCCTGCAAAACCCCCTTTTTGGGGGAGGCTTATGTCCAGCAGTGGACGTCTTTCGGCTGAAATGATGATGGTGATGATGTAGTTCAGTAATTTTATTCCTGGTAAATTATTTTCATAATTACTTATATTACTCGTGCATTCGAGTAACATAAGTATATAATTTTATAATTATAGAAGATAATTATATAATTTACAGAGATAATTATACAATTTATGTACCTAATTATTCAAATTATTGTAAAGGATTTAGAAGAGTAACGAAATTACCTTATGAAATGAGCAACTAAAACCAATTCTAGGTTCGTTTACATTTTGACGTTCGAAAGTGTCTTTTATGTATACCTTTATTTAATTAAAATAAATGATTTGTCTTTGACTTTGAGTGAATTATCATATTGCAGACCAAATAAACAGCAAAAGTAGACTGAACATTGTTTACTTAGTTAGCAAAAACCAAAACTAGGACCCGTATACTGTACCTAAAATATAGCTCAGCCACTGCAGCATTAGAACCGCCAAGAAACAAAGGTCAGCTATGTCAATAAGAAACAATACAATATATATTTAAACGAGGTCGACATATTCAATAAGAAAAAAGACTTAATAATAATTTACCTGTCTTGGTTTTCTAATTAGACAGCAAATTATCTTCCTCAGACATTTTATGATAACATCTACGAGAATTAACTTCACGGCATCGGCATGAGAATGATTTAATGTTCTCAAGGTCTTAGATCTTAGTAAATAAATATCTACTGGTAGGTACATTTTCTCTATCTCCTCTAAACTACAAGAAAAAATATAAATAGCGAAAGACACTTTAAACAATAGATGAGTAAGTACCTAGATTTGCGTTTTTCTTTCAAAGATTTTATTTTTGTTAGGGTTGAACATTTTAACAATAAAAAGGAAACTTTCCTCACAAGATATTTTTTCCGTCTGTCAGAGGTTTTATTTAAGACAAGGCCACAGAAGAGGGAAAGCTATGAATACAAGTACCTATATTTCCTAATTTTATAAATATGAAATTCCATGTGCCAAGTCGAACAAATGCGAACAATGGAAAACTTATTATTACTAGACATTTTCTTTATTCCTGAACCACAATCAATTCAAAATCAAAATCAAAAGTCATTTATTCAAACGAGGCTGAGAGTCAGCACTTTTTGAACGTCAAAATTACATAAAACAGTCCCCCAAAACGCCCGCCCTTCACCACTTCCTAGTGCTTTAGCTGGAAAGAAGAAGTGGCGCAACAAAATCCTTAGCAGGCAGTTACAAAACCCGTAGTTTTACTTAACTTAATTCATTTAAAATAGACACCGCTTTGAATAGGTAACTTGATTACGAATGTTTTGAATTTAAGTAGCCACATATTTCCAAGTATTTTATAAAAGCGACGGCAATGAAACTATTTACCTACCTATATACACTTGATAGGCTAAAGTATTAACTACAAATGGATTTATTTATGTAGTTTTGTCGTGACTTCAAAGTTAGTTAAAATAGTGTGTGATGATACCTATTAGAATTTAGATATACTGAGGTAGAGATGCGGTATTAAACTACGGTAACATTAACATAGAAATAAGTTAATTCTCGTTCTATTCGTAAGTGTAACTGGAAGAACAGTTTTTTCTCAAGAGAAAGAACAATTACTTTCATGTAGAAAGTAGATTTAAAGGTTATTTGTTAGGTAACTAAGCGTATTCAGTTCTTAATTAACTTTATAACTGTGTATTGTAAAATACAGAAGCTGTGTCGTTTATTAATCCATAAAATAAACTGGTAATCGACTTGAAATCATCCACATCACACGATAAAACTATTCACACGTCAATTGTAGTGTCATTAAACAAATTGCCCCATGAAGCTCATCTTAACTCCACTAAGAGTCAGTAGCAAATCCATAATGCTAATATACCATGACGACTTCATACGTCACGACTTAGAAAATAAAACATCAAACAAAACAGAGGTTTACTCATAACCAGAAATTTTTAACGGTCCTCCAGCATTCAACGAAAAGTGTCGAATTGTCACAGACTAACAACAACCCGACACCCAAAGGGTTCCCGACGGTTTGTTGTCCGACCGCGATTCACACGGGCGCGTGTTTGCCTCGCAAACAGTGCGGCAACGACTGAGCAATTATCACTTACCTGTGACACGCGATCACAGCACTGCACAGATTTATAGTCGATAAACTTGTATCATCACTTTTACTGTGTTGTAAATTAATGATGTGCACTATTTATGCGCGGGAAGGCCGTAGGTGCGGCCGGTCGCGGCGACGGCGTGCGACGTTGTGGCCTGTGGCGCGCTGGGCGGGCGGGGCCTGCTCGCTTCGGCCGCTCGCTCGCTCCGGCCGCTCGACGCGCGCCGATACATCCCTTGCCTTATCCTCTAATACATTAGGTAATCGGAACCCGGGAAAATTATCGACCCTTCAGTCCCCTTTCTTTTTAGTCTTAGGGAATTTTGGATTCGCTGACGAATGATTTTTAAGTTATGCTTTGTTTTATGTGTTGATATCTGTAGCTGATGAAATTACTTATTAAATAGGTATATTTTTTGTGCTGAACGTAAAATGAAAGCTTTTGTGTCTTATAAGCCAATTATAACTCTTGACTATAGGAATTTTTATTTTGTATTGAATTGATGTATTTCAGTTCCGTAAGTAATAAAAGTTGAACGTAATTGACATATCATCGTAAAGCCAGCATTTATCCTAGATAGATACAGCTAAGAACTTTGAAGTAGCTCATTCCTTTTATGACCAAAGCCACCATTAAGACGGGATTTTTCGAAATCCTTTCAGAGACATAAAAACAGGGAATGAACACCCTACGTCGTGGGTACCTATCATGTAGGACTCTAGTTATAATTAAAAGAAAAACAAGAACAGGTACAAAATAAAGCGAAAGGTAGGAATTCAGACGGATAAATAAGCTGTCTGTATAGGGCCAGCCTTAATGTAATTCAGTGAAATTCAAGCAATAAAATCAGTTCTGCTTCTCTTACTAAAATTAACAGTGCCGTTATTTAAATAAGTGCTTCACCATACACTTAGCGCTCTCGTAATTATTCAAATTAATTTTATATGTAATAAAATTTAAGGGAGCCATAGTTTACCTTTAGCGTACCGTAATAGCTCCGTGATTTTATCTCGGTTTTTATTTAAATAGTAAATATTTGGGTATGTTCATAAAACGGTTTTGGACTTTTGTCGGTTCTGTGGGTTTGTATACGGTTTCATTTAGCTTATCCTGTTTGTTGTTTTTGGTTTGGGTCAAATTTAGTACTTTAAATTTTACCCCTTCCTGTCGGCAGATTGATCTGATATTTGGTACACACCTTTAGTTTTGATAACAATACAATTTAATTTATTCAGTATCATTTTTAGTTCTATGCGTTTGCTTAGTGCAAAATAAGTTTTATTTTTGGTTTGTAATAATTTACGATTTAAGTTTCGCTTTCACTTTGATCTCAACTTTCATATTTAGTTTTATATAATCGTTTGCAAATACTTACCCATTGTCACCTTAAACTCCAGTGGTAAATAGCACTATGTCTCACAACTCTGGTCCCCAAGATACAGGCGCCGCCTAGTTTGGGGTCCGCCGTAAAGACCAAAACGAAAATCACTAACAGTTACAAATCAACATTAAGTTATGTAAATCATAAGGTACTAATTGTAACATTGGTTCAATAAATTTTATTATTATTATTATTTTAAATCCAAGATGGTCGCCGCTACAAATTGGCTGATTACATATTTTTTCACAACCCCCTCAATATGGGTATCAAATGAAAGGGCTTGACAATTATAAAACTGCACACTATGAAATAAATAAAAATAAAAAAAGAAATGAATGAGTATTAGAATATTTAAGTAACGAAATAAAGACTAAAAAAAAAACGATATAAGTAAAAAACATTTTTAAGTTACACGGTTTTCATGAAAATAATGATGTAGATAATGTACTAAAAGCTAAAAAATTATTCGGTAGTTCCTAGGTACCAGTCATCACACCACTTTCCTCATCAATGTAGGGCATTGGTCAGACAAAAAAATGAAATCGTAGGGCGTAGCGTAACCTGAGTAAATATGTAAATAGCATATGACCGGTTGACTGTTGAAATTTCCCGCGCTCCACGATTTTATATTTTTGTCTGATCAATGCCCTAGATTGATGAGAAAATTTATGTGATGACTGGTACATGAGACCTACTGAATAATGTTTTAGCTTTTAGTACATTTATCTACATCATTAGTTACTTTCATTAAAAACATTTAAGTACAGGATAAATTCAATTCGTTTTTTAATTCTCCTAGCGTTTTGTCTTGGCACTTAACACTTCCTGTTTAAACCTAGGCACTTAATTGATTCATTATACCTAGAAGATAAGAAAATTGGTAATTTGTAGAAGACTTGATAGGATTGAACATGAATTCGGTTTAAGCTATAAGCATAAGGTAGGTTTGCATATTTTAATTTGTGTTAATAACTGTAAAGAGGAGCAAAACATAAATCAACTGAGCTTATCGCAGTCCACTGCTGGACTTAGGCCTCTCCCATGCTGCGCACAACACCCTGTCCTCCACCTTCCACATCAGGGTCCATCTAGCCGGATGGTGCCCCACTCTACGCTTGCCGATACCCGGTGTCCACTCCAGGAAGCAATACACGCCATGCACAAATAGAGAACTCAAATATCAGACCTTCTACGTACACCTGTAAATAATCCATCAAACTTTATTACAGGTATAACTAATGCATAACATTGAGAGTCACACCATTCAAGTACCTACGTAAGTACTATGGTCTGTAGCGGCACCTAATGGAAATGGGTTACTGGGACTTTATTCATGCACTCAATCAAACTGGGTATTTATTCGTGTTGTTTATTTCCTTTTACCTACGTGATTTTAAAGGTCATTCGAATATGATAAACTCGGTTAGTGACGGTAGTAAAAATGCTTTTATCCTGTCATGTGAACCGTGCTCTATTATTATCCTTTACGTGAAGTTCTGCTGTAAACTGCGATGATGATGAGCGACAACTAAATATATCGCCAAGGTACCCACTTAATAATATCTTTATTTCGAATTCACATATCAAGCACAACTTAATAACCTAATAACATAAACATCTGTCCGTAACTATCTACAAGTGTTAAACACTAAGCTAGATACCAACCATTTCAAAACGTGCCTCTATATAAATAAGAACATTTTATAAGTTTTTGTGAAAATAACTTTTACACTATGCTGTATCATACCCTTTACATTTGAACGCTTATACAACAGTTACGCTGTTCTGTAAATGACTAGTTACCATAGTACCTAGTCACTTACAAAACAGAGCTGCAGCAACACCAGATTTCTAAATTAGAAATATACTTATGACCTAAATAAAACACACTCAAAAAGCCTAGCACTGCCAATCCTAAAAAAACCTGCACAACTAAAGTGGAGTCGCCCTTTACTGCGATACAACCATTGTTGGAACGTACCTAACTATATTAGAATAGGGACATAATATAATGTTAAATTATGCTCTGACATGTTCCTTCCTCACGGCCCTGATTGCGTCCTAGCTGTGCCGAAGTATTACCGACAAAGTCGGAATCAAACCGACGACATAGCGACGGCATTTATGAGCAAACACGCCGAAACTATGAGGAGATTTTCCTCTTGAAAACTTCATGTCACTTAAAGTGAAATCGCCCAAGAGGCTTGTAAATGTCATTCAAAACATAACGAAGTAGGCTTGTGCAAATTAATGACAGTTACATGACGTTGTGAAATAAATTCAATTGTTTCCACGATCAGCGAAAACGGAACCGAAAGATGAGACTTTTTTGTTTTGTTTTGGGCACATTATACATTATTTTATGATATGTAATTGAGGTTCAAATTAAAATTAGATGATTATCATAGTCGGCGAGCCTTCTGAGATGGTGTTTATTCGCTTTTAATTGTGAACTTTTGTTATAATGCTCTAATGATGGAGCCACCGTTCGCTTAATTATTTTATAGATGTGTTGCAAGGTAACAAAATTGCTTTAGTGGTCTATAATACAGTGCCACTACGGGCTTTGTAGTAAGCGGGCAATACTGTTTGTTTTATAAAGTGCCGCTAATAAACCCGAGACCACACGAACCCACATTTTTAACCTTTCATAAAACTGGCGTTGGTTTAACGATTTAAATTATATGATTATTATTGTAGTTGGTTGACTTTTGGGGGTTATTTGAGGCCCTTTCATTTCAGTGAAAGTAAGTACTGGAAACAAAATTCTCCCAGGCTGTTATTAAAATGCTTACCAAAAGAATATATTATATAAAAAATCATACGCAGGTGCAGTTGTTTAATATTGTGAAACTTAAGAAATCTACACTCTTTATCTTTAACTCCACCTTTTACCATTATATATATATAGCTTAATCAATTTATAAGTACTTCCTATACACATATATTTATATTTCGATATGGCGACCCTTTAAAATTATTATTTCCTCCGTGTGCCTAATATGACCCTAACCGGGTCTTTAATCTACCAAATAGTTAAGTATGTAAGTCACTGAGCAACAAAAACGCTAGAAACTAGTAACTAAGTATCTTAATTTACTATACGAAAACCCTTCGTTTCATACCCAAATTACTCGAACGGAACAAATTAATCCCGAGCAACGAGTTTAATTCCGTCAAAATACTTATCATTATTTATTCATAACTATACGCCTCCTGTATGATGCGAAAACTGTTTACGGTATGTACTTACATAATTAATCATTATTGTTCGAATAATGAATTCAAATAAAAAATGTGTTCTACGAGCTTGCAGCCAGTGTTACTTCGAGTTTGAAATTATGGACTAATGTTGTCTGAAATAAATAAATAAAAATGATATAATATTACCTTCTTGTTCTTATGACTGTCTGGTAATAATAATTGAGAGTAGAAGTAGGTACAGACTGACGACCTATGCTCGGTTCCTATACACAAAAACGGATTGTTGTGCTTACCAACACCGTAGCATTTTTTATTTCCAAACTGGGGAAATAAATAGTTTCGTAACCTAATTTTACCCGTGATAGCTTCTTCCAACTAGGGAGGGTCTACTATGCGAAGGTCTTTACTTCATTATTGCTATTATATTATTTATACAATTATTATTATATTATACAAGAGGCTTAATTGGTGCTTGTGGCTTAGTAATAACAGCTGCACGGTTTGATCGATCAGGTTAAACTACGTTTGTCGCGGTTGGTCTGTGGATGGGTCATCTTTACATATCAAGACCCCTCCGTGCCTCGGAAAGCACGTTAAGCTGTTGGTCGCGGCTGTCATTCGTGGATCTTTGAAAGTCGTTACGGGTAGTCAGAAGCCCGAAAATCTAACAACCAGTCTTACCATGGGGTATTGTATTGCCCAGTAACTGGGTTGTGGAGGTCAGATAGGCAGTCGCTCCATGTAAAATACAGGTACTAGCTGCATTTGGTTAGACTGGAAGCCGACCCCAACATAGCTGGGCAAAGGCTAGGCAGATGATACAAGAGTCTTAATTTTAATCTACAACATATCCGTAACTTATAGGAATCGGCCTTTAGCTGTTGTAATGACTTCATCTATACAGGTTAATCCATCAAATAAGTATTCATTAGTAGTCGACACAACTAACTTATATAATAATGATATTGACTAAGTACAAAAGAGAAAGGTTTATTGCCACTAATACCTAGTTTGAACTTACGTCAACTTAACTAAAGTCTCACTAATGATTTTTGAGGGCGGCTTCCCGTCTAACCGGATGCAGCTGAATGCAGAAGAAGCGACTGCCTATCTGACCTGCACAAATCAGTAAGGTACTAGGAATTACGATACCTTTTGGTCAGTCTATCGTCTAACTGATTGTTAGACTTTCTGGTTTCTGACGACCCGTATCGACTGTCAAAGACCGACGAATGACAGCCGGGATCAACGGCTTAGTGTGCTTTCCGAGGCACGGAAGGGTCTTGGTATGTAAAGATGGTCACCCATCCACGGACCAAGCGTAGCTTAACCTGATCAATTGACCCGTGCGGCTGTTATTACTTAGCCAAAAGCTCCAGATTTACTGCTTTTACTAGATACGTTCCTAAGTATCTAGAAGTACGAGTAAGTGTCCTAAATTTAACAGCCCTACTCTGGTTATTTACTTTAAATCAACTTCTTATTCAATTTCCCCATCTTTTCCACCATTAATAAACGTTTTTATGACAGAGGCGTTGTAACGAATCCTGCGAGGCAGCCTTGCAATATTTAAACAGAATGTATTTGTAGGCATGCGTGCCTCGGTGAGGCGAACGCGTGCCACATTCCTCGTCGTATTGACTCGGCCCGACACAAAGTAACTTAGCCCGCGGACATACAGACAGGCATACAAACTTTGTTTTGCGTTTTAGATTAAACAAAAGAAGTACTTATTAAAATGATTGCGAATTTCTTCATGGAAACAGTAACCAAAAATACATTTAGTTTTAGGTTAACAAAAATATGTACCTTCACAATAATTACTTCTTTAGTTTATTATGAATAAAGGACTAAACTATGTCAGATAGAAGCTCATAAGTTCATGTCACTTCGTAAATTGTAGATAAGTAACTACTTACTTACTGGTTTAATTTGTAGGTAGATTTATCCAAAAAATACACACCAATCAATCAAAATAATCGAGATCAGAAGGGACAGCTAAAATAATCACGTATGCGAAATTACTAATTGGTACGAGTCAAACCGGATAATGTTAATAATTCTTGACGTCATAAAAGGAGGTTGAACTCAAAAAGTAAACTGGACAGTCGTATCGAGGCATAAAAAACACAATGCGTTTTCTCCTGTTAGCCTTCTTTCAATCGGAGTACGCCGAAACTTAGTTTGTTGACAAGCCAATGTCCTGGCATGATCTTGTTGATGATCCTCAATAAGTTTGGCCCCATCTTCCTACGAACCAATTTTATGCATCGACCTTAACATTTTCAGATTCATTTTATGACAACCAAATGTTTTTACCAGGCATGTATTAAATCGAACCTCAAATAATTCCTATTTGATTAAGAACTCTAGTAAAATGATTGCGCCTCTCTTTGTGAACCTCAAAAATTCCTCTTTTGTGCTTCTAAAAATACAAAATAGCCAAGTAACCGAGACCAATTTGCTGCGGGAAATCGCGGCACGGCGGACAGAGCTCCGGCGGGATCTCAAGGCGACGTGGAGAGTGCGATTTTCGCAACCCAGTGCTAAGCACGCCACAATTGCAACAGTAAATCCCCTCTTTGAGAGCTTGAGAGGCGGCATGGCGTCCTCACCTACCGCCTGACACAGGTCCTCACCGGACACGGCTGTTTTGGGAGGTTCCTGTTTCGCATAAGGCGGGAGGAAACGCCCGGGTGTTTCCATTGCGAAGATCGCCCCGAGGACACGGTGAAGCATACGGTGGAGGTCTGCTCGGCTTGGGCGGAGCACCGCCGTGTCTTCATGAAGGTGATCGGCGGCGGCGATCTCTCGCGTCTGGCCCTGGTTCAGTCGCTTCCTTCTCTTTGAGCCGCGTTGTGTTCCACGCGTGCCTCAAAGAGATGTCAGCAGCAACTGATGGGACCCGCAAGGGCCGATGCCTGCCAGGTGCGGGTTGTTCGAAAGAGATACCGCGGCCCCTGGCACACAGGCAACTGAGGGAACACGGGTGGGTTTTAATCAGTAAAAGTCTGACACGCCCTCCCGCTCCACCCAGAGCGTGAGAAGTTATTTGATGATTTCCCACCCAAAAAAAAAAAAGTATAGTATCAGTAATAAACAGATACTCTAGCACACAGGCAACTGAGGGAATACGGATGTGTTTTAGTCAGTAAAAGTCTGACACGCCCTCCTACTCCACCCAGAGCGGGAGAAGTCATTTGATGATTTCCCACCCAGAAAAAAAAAACGCGACCAACTTCGATGCAGCGCTGTTAGTCACAGTTCTAACCTAACCTAACCCATTTGATCAGGTTGCCCTAGCTAGTTACTGCAACCAACTGTGATAAAAAGCCAGAAAGTTAAAAAGAGGCTCAATAATTTTTAAGTGTGCTAGATAAGAAGCGCACCAATTTTTAAGGGTTCATTTATTTTTTTAAATATGAATAATTAGAAAATCAATAAATTTGTACAGCATCAGTTAAATACTTCCCTTTTACCATAGGTACCTGATAATTTGGCTTTGCTACCAACAATTTCGCATACAAAACCACTTTTCTGCTAACTGTACATTAGGATCTAAGTAAGGTTTCTGCGGCTGTTTGCAAAGTGCGCCGCTAATTGCCGGTCAGACGTCGCACCTCAACCGTACAGATGATTTTATATTGTACCTATACGTAGGTAGTATGAGACGTGTACGAAGATACCCGAACCCGTATCGATGTCTTGTAGGAGCCTGCATGCTTTCAATCTTGTCGGAAAGATGCGGTTTGGCTACTTTTGCGTGTACTCAAATATATAGGCCTACCTATATATTTGAGTACACGCAAAAGTAGCCAAACCTCAAGCTCAAGCTTTCACTTCAAAAAGTCTTAAATACAATTCATGCCTATAAGTTGCAGCAGACAATGATGCCATGTTCAAAAAGATGATTATGCTATATTGCTCTGTTTTGAAGAAATATTATAAAAAATAAATAATAGATATAGAAAAAAAGAAAATAATTTCAAAAAAGCGTAGGGTGCTTGATATTAATTGATTATAAAAATACCTCAAAAAGCACCCCACGCTTTATTGAAATAATTTTCTGCTTTTTGTTTGGTTTTTGAAGCGAAGTGTTTTTTAGTTTTTATCTATTATTTATTTTCAATTTTTTAGTTCTTCTAACTACAAAAGCGTGATTTTTCAGTATTTTTTTTTAATTATTGAATTGTCACCAGTCCTCGATAAGTCTACAAAGTTTAAATGAAATCTGACCGCTGAAGTGGGTCAAAATCAAGTCCAAAAGAGTCGGTTACAAACAAACATACAGGTGAAGCTAATAAAAGCGTGTTAAAAAGCGGTTAGCGGAAGGACAAGTTAAAAAAACAATATGTATTTACCAAAACGAATTCTTCCAATGAAATTTTAGCGCTCATTGAGGAGCATGCATGCTAGGAAGACAAAACCACGGGTTTTTCTTCTTTAGGTCACTTCATCTAATGGCCGATTCCTATAATTTATTGACAGTTACTGGTTAAAATTAAGATTCTCGGAACTTTTCCAATAATAAAGCAAAGAATTAATAGCTTCGAATAGTAAACCCTCCCATGATGATGATGATGATGATGATGATGATGGGACTCCCTTTTCCGCACTTAGTAAACCCTCCCATATGGAAGTACTGCTACTTCTACTTCTGCTATCACAAGTTTATATAAAATACTACCATCGGTAAGCAAAACGATCCGTTTTTGTTTGTAGGAACCGAGCATATCTAAGCCATGAAGAATCAAAAACTACAATGGTTTCAAACGAACAAGACCAAAGGACTAGGTAGGTACCTCAGCAAAAAGAAGTAGGTAACGTCAAACTTTTTAATATTAACCGAAATGCAGAATCGCGAGGCGGTCCCTATCTGAAGTAATTTCGGAACGAAGTGGATTGTTTTTCTTGGGTCCCCGATTGGATTTATCTCGAGTTTTATGACGTCTCGCATCCCTGTCGTAAACTTTAATACCGGTTGGCTACCGCACTCTACAACAATACCTATATGTATAGGATATGATAATCTTGGTCTCACAACTTCTTGAGATTTTTAATTCAACGTCTAGGCGAGGCATTTTTGATAAAATATCAGATCAACCGTTGGTTACGTTGGCGTAGACTTTGCATTAGTCTGACTAGGTAAAAAAAAACTTGAAAACTAATTAAATCAAGAACAAGTTAATAGTATGAGATGTTTTTTAAGCCATGTGTAAGTTAAGTAACACCACTAACGGACAGATGGCGTTTTATAATACCTATATTTAATTAATTAAAGGATCACAATCCTGCAGTCTGTTGAAATCTTAAATAAGTTTTTATAATCGTCATTAATTTATTACAAAGGATTATGATAATAAGACACATATCAATTTTACAAACAAGGTTCATTATTATTCTAGCACCTTAAAACATTTTTATTTATTTATGCCACAAGCAATATTCTCATAATCTTGTTAGATCTAAAACTTTACGCCAACGGCAAATTCTTAATTAAGTTTGACCTACACGTTACTTTAAGTGCTTGTAATACATAATACTGGTAGTTAGACTCATAAATCATCTAAGGAGGTAGCAACTGGTTTATAAGTAATACCCTCAATTTATTTATTTATCACGTGTGTACAATAATCTGCGTCGTGGTCATTAAAATTCAAAAGCGAGTTTAAGAAAATCATCTTACAAAACCACATCTCAAAAGAAAGTAAAACCTACTAAACTATTTTAAAAACACACGGTTCCAAAGTCAAACACAGCTTATTATTTTGCGTTTAGCACCCGATACGGCAAAGGCAACAAATAGAACATCCTTGTCAATAGCGCTCAACAAACAAAGCTTGCCGAAAGCTGCCAAAAGGGTTGTTGTTTAAATAACAAAGACAATTCGGTAGCCGCGTCAGTAAAAACTTCTTTTGCATATCGTAACGTAAATATTTATGTGAACAATAGCGAGAAGGAAGCGTGACTACGTCCACAATATGCCAGTTGGCTTTCACTTTCAAGTTTTTAGGAAACCCTTTTATCATTTTGCTACTGTCGATGCCAATTTGCATAACACTGGGCAAAACAATAAAACACGCATTTATTTGTATGCGAAAAGTGAAAACAAGGTTCAAGGTGAATACGTCGGGTGGTGGCCAGTTGATGTTTCGGTTTCTTGTGCATTGCACGTCACATGTCGATATTATAACTGTGTCTATTTCAAGATGGTGTCTGTGATGAGAGAGAAAGAGCGAGTGAAACAGTGTTTTGAACAAAGTTGATTGGGACTGAACACATCCGGTTCAATTTTAAAAAAGGTTGGTAGTTCAGACTTCTCTTATCAGCTGTCTTATTACAGATATAATTTCGTACAGCTACCCTATACTTAAACTGTTTTATTGCAGGACTTTAGTCTAAAATGTAACAGTAGGTACATCATACATATATCATTATGATGCCTCTTTCTGTATACCAATTACATTCAATCACTTTCGAACATTTCTACTCAATCAAACTCTATTAACACGTCCATTCGGTAGCTTCTAATCAAACACTTTTAATTCCCTTTTGACGAGACTATCAGTAACACGTATTAACACCAATCAGCTGATAGTCCGTTATTCCTGTCACTCTCGTTTTATGATGCCTCTATAACTTCACAAATTAGTGAAACGTTAACTCGGGACGAATCGCCTTTGGGTGCAATAAACGCTCGCTGGCCGGATCATCTGAATGCAATTTAAAAAATACCTCAATCATAAAAAAAATACTTTATTTGTTTCAACATAAGGTCCAATACTAAACAAGTTTAAATTGAGTAGTTGTGTCTTTCTCGAACAGTGGTGGGATGCAGTGAAGATCTGTTAATAAGTCGGATACACACAGTATGTTTGCACGTTCTGTTACATCACTTTGAGCCGGCTTAACGCACCACATCCTAATGTTTAGTGTATATGAGACTTTAGGGTCGATATTTGATATTAAATATTAGTTGATTGTTCATATTTTTTGTGCGCCGGCGACGTTGTGAAGCTCACAAATACAATGACAAAGTGTGAAACGTGAATTGACGGTAATTGTTTGCGCTATGCGTCTAAAAGAGCCTCTTTCAATAAATACCTCCTACTCAAGATGTCATGGGTCCCATTACCCAGCGCTTAATGATTACGGGGGAAGTTTTTACGAAACAGCAAAAACGCGAGTTAATTAAGCCTAATTAAAAATTACCGTTTACAAAAGCAGTACGGAATTAGGTCAAGGGATAGGCACAACTTGGGCCATAAAGCTTGTTTGAAATTCCATGTCAGCTGTCGGTCTGGTCTCCGATACGAATAATAGATGCGGTTTGGTTTATTGGTGGCTCATATAACTCGGCCGGCGAGTCCGTAGCCGTCTGTTAGTCTAATTTGAAACACAACCGAGGCTAGACACTGTTATACGTTAAAATTAACAAAATATTTTAGTTGTGAGTGCGTTGAATCGTGTTAGTGATGTTTTATTGTGAGTTTTTCCGTGTTTCCTCATACTTTGTAGACTTTACCTACTTCGATTGTCTGGTATCAATGCTATTTCTAGTCTGTTTTTTCCTACATTCTTAGGCCAGCAATTACAAACATGTTATTTTTAATAGTAGGCATATACTAGTCTGACTTTATTTCATTGTCCTTATATTTACTTATGTTCAATTCCAGTGTCCTCAATCTTGAACGTATATCATCCCTAACTTGATATAACCATGTGTGAAATATTTGATAACATAATCTTTTGTATTATAAGTGAACTAAATTGTTGATTTCTTCTATTCCCGCTGTTCTTTTCATAAAGCTACTGTTTATTATCTTTTTCAGTTCATTATAAGATGTGTTTACTTCAAGAATTCCGTTCAAACAACTGCTGCGCAGCTGTGTTTGGCTTCCACGCTATATAACACAGAACAAAATGGAAAATGTTTGCAGCAAAATGGCGAGTTTGACCACAGTGAATGGTTTTAATTGTTTCATTAATTTGAACCGCTAAGGTAAGATTTTTAAATTGAATATTAAACTAAATAATTACTGAAGCTCTTAGAAATAAAATCCGACCAGACACTAATTAAGTTAGGCCAGCTGTTGGTGCAGGAAGCGTTACAAGCTTTTATTTTTCGAATATTTCTAAGTAAAGATTTTAGGTAAACCAAAAGTCTATGATTTTGTTTAAACACACCTTTTAAAAGAACTACATTTTGGTTAGACATACTCTGGTCGAATAAGTACAATCACATGGAAGATAAGTAGAAATCGGTATAAATTACTAGTCCGTTGGATAGGCGTGTCAATGAAGCCATCAATCAATTAGATTTTCATTTAAAAAATTAACCTTAGTGACAACAAAACGGATATAGGGATAAAGTTGTCACAAAAAGTCCTAAGAAAAATCTGCACTTTGTTCAAGGCTGAAAAAAAATCGTCGAGATACGTATGGTAACTAAATGCAGCTTTCTTATATTATTTCGGTTATAATATATTTATCTGTCACGTCCAATAGCAATCGAGGACACACTAAGTGCGTTGTCGTGTATCTGCGACGGAATACTGCGCGACCGTCCGACGGTATTAACCAATGCAGAGTTTACGATTATATAGAAATAAGTCACGAGGTACATAGGTAATATACCTACGTTTTAAAAAGGTGCAAAGGTACTTAGATACTCACCTATTATTGTGATAATTATCTGTTATATCCTTCTAATACAAAAGGGAAAATGTAAGGGAGTCGGCAAGATGATCGGAGAACGTTGCACACTGCTTAGTCTTACTTACCTTTTCAGCAATTTCAGAGACACAAAACACACACATACACAAAACACACACACACATAGGTAACACAAAATGATCCCATGTTCCTTGTAGTTTACTGTCAATATTTGTAAATATATATATATTTCAGACTATTTAAAATCCATAGTCGGTTAAACCCGGCTATCATTTGTGGATCTTTTACAATCGTTACGGGACGTCAGAAGCTCGGAAGTCTGACAACCAGTTTTACCAAGGGGTATCGTTTTATCCAGTAACTGATTCGTGGTGGTCAGATAGGTAGTCGCTTCCATCCGGTTTGACGGGAAGCCGACCTCAACATAGTTGGGAAATGGTAAAGTAAATGATGAGTTTGTTAGTACAATGAAACTTAAAATCTTAGTACCTATATACCATGTCCCACGTAACATTGTCACGGCAGAACGTCCTAATTCCCACAAGGCAGTTAACTGTCCAACTTGTGTCCAACTATGCTACAATGTAGGTATAATTTTCTTCAAGGAATGAAAAAGTACCTCTTTCTAACAAATACCTAGGTAATGGTAGCTACTATAATGCGGCTCATGGATCAGAACTAGGCTCAACTTTCCACCTAACTGACCGAGTTTTAGACAATTTAAAAGTGCCCCATCATCATCATCATTTAAGCCGAAAGACGTCCACTGCTGGACCACGTTTCGCCACGCTTGGCAGGCGGGTTGGCGATCGCAGTATGAAATGGTAATGGTAATGGTAAAAGGCATAGAGAACGCTGCTGTCCATTCTCTAGTAAGTCCCTTAGTCGCCTTCTACGACACCCACGGGAAGAGATGGGATGGTGCTATTCTTTTACGTCCGGCACCACACGGATAAAAGTGCCTATTAATGGTATAATTGAAACAAATAGTTTGAGTTTGAGAATTTCCCATCATCATCAGGTGTGACTGGTAGGTACTACGGGAATTTTGGTATTCGGAACAAAGACAGTAACTTCCAGACATGGGTAACTTCTAATGCTTATACATAATATACCTGGGTATGTGCGGATGCTCCCAAGATTAGACCCCACTTAAAGAGAAAAATATCATGGAATAGGTACCTAGGTACAAGTAAATAAGCAGTTAATATTCAGTACCAATAAAGTTAATCATTTTAATTACGATTAGGTATTATAATAAATACAGTCGTAGCAAAATCTGTCTGAATATTGTTTATTGCCGTCAGTTAATTAGCTTTAAAGGTTCAATAATAATTAAAGTCCATGAATGTTCAGTATAATATATTAAAACTGTTAGCACATATTACCTACGAGTTGCCCTGTAGTTTATAACGTTTCATACTTGATTATGGAGTTTGTGTATGCAACTAATACAAAGCGGCATACACAAATACCTTAATCCTATTAAAATTATAAATGTGAAAGTTTGCATGTATATTTGGATGCTTGTTACTCAATCACGCAAAAACGGCCGAACAGATTTGGATGAAATTTGGCGCACAGATATTTTATAGCCTGGATTACACATAGTATATTTTTTAATTCCGGTTGCACGTTTCTGTGTAATAGTTTCCGACCCCCGCGCGGGCGCAGCATCTGGCAGAAGATTGTCAAATACAAACCATGTAAGTTATACTTATTGTATACGTTATGGCTATATTACATCAAGTTGTATAAAGTATATAATTGTATCTATACAAAACTTGTCAAAAATGTCGAAAAGATGAACAAAATGGTTAACAAAACATGTCAGAAACAATATCACTACCTACACGAAATCATAAATACGCATGTTTTTGACAAGTCTTTGATTATGAGTGTACTATTATTTCACAATTTGTATATTTGTGTTAACAAGGGGCAATATTGACAGTGATAGACGCAATTCAAGTAGTCTTACCTAGTTATGGCTCGAAGATCTAAGGCCAGGGCCACCCTAAGTATTATAAGAGTGTCCGTGGAGTTTCTTGCCCGTTCTTCTCCATAGAGATCTACGTTTTGGAATGGGCAACTAGCTTCAACTTTCCAACTGATCGACTTTTTGACAATTCAAAAGTGCCTGTAAATGGTTTAATTGAAATAAATGCTTTGAGTTTGAGTTTGAGTTTGATAAATTTTAGGGAAAAAGATTCTAGCTCGATCAAGAAGAACCATACCTATACGAATAACGTAGGTGCTTATTACCCACTTAAAACCTTGTTCACACCTCGGCACTAGATCTAAAACCTTTCATGTAACTGGTAGGCACTAGAATTCAAAGAACAATAAAAAATATTGCCGTTTTATTTCGAAAATTCTGTATGATTTCTATAATGTAGACAGAATGTAGGTACAGGAAAATATTGTCACTAGAAATTTAAACAAACAACTTTTGGTTAAGTTTTTCTGTAAAAACGTTTCACCACTTAAAGAAAATAGATTTTCCTATTAATTTAATGAGAACGGCAAGTAGGTAAGTGTAAAAGGTATAGTAAACCGAGCTGCCATTTTTATGGATGTTAACTTCGTCTATAATTACTCTAGGGTGTTTCGACTCTCCTATAAAAATAAAACTTCAGCTATACTATTTAATAGATTTCAATTATAATTTTGCTGGGTGTTAGGTATCAAATCAAAATATTTTATTTCACATAAAACTGCATGGGCACTTATGAAACGTCAAAGCTAGGTGCTGGGTTCTAATTTGTCGCTTCCTATGGAGAAGAACCGACAAGAGACTCCACGGTTAGGTAGTTTGCTGCATCCTAGGATATTAAAGTATTACATAAACTGAGGCTCGATCGTTCAAACATGCAATCACGTTGATCGTTTTTCCTTGCTTCAATAGCATGCATACTACAAAACATTCGAATAGTATAGTTATAGTAAAGTTGAGTTGCATGATTATTGATAAATGCTTGCGCTGATTGGACAGGTCCACTCAATCTGTGTGGTTCTTTTCTCAAAAGACCATTTCAGACACCAATCCACATGGTCTTCATATGATCTGACCAAGATTATTTCTGGACTTTAAGAGACTGTGACCTCTGAGTTTGTTTCGGCCTTTCTTCTCAGAGTTGTCAGATAGGAAACGCCGACCTCATCTAGTTTTAAAAATATGATTGACGTGTAAAAGTGTTTGTACAAACCTACTTACAGAAATAAAATCGTTTATCATTTATCAATTCTAACTGCACTCAAACTTTACATGTCAACCATGAATCTCGATTTACATCGTCATCATCATCAACTGAACAATAGTATTAAGCGACTGCCCATCTGACCGCCACTATCCAATAACACGATGCTTCTTCGTAAGGCTGGTTTTCAAACTTTCAGATTATTTGATTTTTCTCACTTTTTGCTCGACTTTATGCTTCTTGCTTCGCCCTAGTCGTGTAAAAAGTGTGAACCTCGTACCTTCTAAACTACTTACCATAATTTGAGAAGTGAGGTATCGTTGCCTCTTGATCTTCTGCTGGTTTTAAGCTATTTGATGTCACATTAAATTAAATAGGTACGCCGAGAGCCTAGAGGCTATAAAGTGGAGAACTTAAAAAAAATCTCATCTGAAAGCCGATCGAATAGTCTGTTCTAAATCTGGTCGAATGCCCCCTAAATAATACAATTCTAACAATAGTCATTGATCATAAGCTTTACTGCAAAGTGGCATACGACCACGGCTTTCAGATGTGAATATTTTCATGTTTCATACATTTTAGACCATAATTTTTCAGTACCTACTTGGGTTTTAGTTTTTGAACTTACTTTTTCAGCTTATTATTTACTTGTTGAGTAACTATATCAGTTAATTGGGTAACACAAAGTCTTCAAAATTTTCTATAATTATTTTTATTAAAAAAATCAAAACAGTTTGTAACTATTTAGCAAAATAGAACTCACTGTAATTTTGAAAGCTTACATGAAAATCCGTCATATCAAGCTGCCTACATCCGCTTCACCGCACACCGCTAAACCTTGTGGAATTTACCTAACTGTATAATAACGTGTAGGTATTACATAATATTTAATTTACGTAGTGTTTCCAGTTTACCTGTGAATTCGTGGTTTGTAGCCGGTGTCAGTTTTCACACAAATTTTAGAGAAATAGAGACCTCTGTGTTAACTGTCGATGCGAAGTTTATACGGAAGGCGCTGATGGCGATAAATGTACTCGTATGACAAATGTAGCGTTATTTTAACCGTTTTACACATAAAAGTAGTTTAATAAAACACTTTTAAATAATCTAATTTTGGTGGCACATATTACTTATTGCTCTATCTTATGGGAAGCCTTCCAACGCTACGTCTTCTTACGCGCTCCCCACTTCAGAACCTTTCGGCCAAATCCGCCATCGGCGAAGGTCGCAGGAATCCGCTGGATGTGAGAAGCATAAAACCGGTCGAGGTGGCGGTGCTTGAGGCCTATGTCCAGCAGTTGATGTCTTTCGCCTGAGATGATGATGATGATACCTATGATTTATAGTAGGTACATTGACAATTCAAAAGTGACTGTAATTGGTTTATTAGAAATAAATGCTTTGAGTTGAGAGTTTGTACCAAATCCCCAAACTGATTTCTATTTTTCTACGGTGTTTACTTATTCCGGTATCATGAAGCATATATTTAGATGGTGGCGAAAGAACAGCTGATGATCCCAAAGTAGAACAGCAACGTTGTTTCTCATGAAAACTATCTGAACAGCCGTTGGTGTAGCAGGTGACTATAGCCCGTGGTATCATGCTCTCCATCAAGTGCAACATAGACCAATTTGCTAACAATTAACTTAGAAAAACATAGGTACATAATTTTCCATCTAGGTATGTGACTGTTTGTCATTCATAGACATAATTCTTCTCATGTGCCTCCGAATGTCTATCAATGTAAATGTAACTTATTTTCTATTCTATTTTACAAAACCTTGAGTATTCCAATAGCTATTAATGTCCCCCATAAAAAGTAAAGTAAAGGAAACCAAATGTCGCTCTCCGATGAAAATCTAATACACATAATTTACAAAAACTCCATAAATGGTAGTTTTTATACGAGACTGTATACTAAAAATAATATTTTATCAAATGGTGGTGGGTAGGGTCGGATTTTCGTCGACGTATCTCATTTTAATCTGGGTGGGTATTTTTAAGTCGATAAATTTGGCCTGTCATTCCACATGTGGAGGTTTGGTGTGAGATAAGACTCAGACCGCCTCTCGCTCCAATGCATAAGCCGTCGTAAAATATTATCCTGACTGAGACATTTATGGCCCAGCTTGAGATAGGTACCGTGGAATCATTTTTAAATGTACGTACGTATATTATGTAGAATGTCTACCTATTTTATTTTGGCTATATCTATGTACGTACATCTACATTAATATTATTTATTTATTTATTAACTATGTTAGCTAAAACAAATAGATAAAAAAATTGTATTTGAGACTGACAGCCAATTAAAAGTGTGAAGATTTTTAAATGGATTTCTAAAAACAGATTGGAAAAAATTAAGAGTGTGCACAGCACAACACAGCCACCGAAAAGGAACAGAAAAAAACAGTATAACATTCAAGCTTAAAATAAATTCACATTTCTTATTGACCTTATTGTATAGGTATAAGAATAAAAACCTGAACATAAAAAAATCTTAATTATAAAAACCAAGGCTCAGGCACTTTCTGGCCGAGGACACACTGTTGTGAAAGGACCAAAATCATGTTGTTTACACATGCTGATAGGTATAGTTGCTATTTGCACGCACTATAAATGAATTATAACGAGAAAAGATTTGATTGTTTGTAAAATTGTAATGGATAAACTCAAAAACTACTTAATCGATTTTAAAAAATCCTTCGCCTATGGAAAGCTAAATTATTCTGGAGGACATGATTTATTAACTCCACGCGGACAAAGTCGAGGGCTCGGTGCTAGTAAGTAAAATAAAACCACATTTCAAAGATTTTATTTTTACTGTCCTTGTACGAAGTACCTTCTAATCTATATACCCTAGGAACATACTAGGTAGTATAGCATAGCATATTAAAAGTTAATTAAGATTAGTAATTATTATTATTACAAACGCCGGTGTTATTTTATGATGATACTTATTGCCCGTAATATGAATTGGCTATAATTAATCGATTTATGGCACTGCAGTTTATATTACACATACTTAGCTGTGTATGACTTCACGTTGCTTGGTGCGATATCAATTGCTTGGTTTGGTAAATAATATCAGATTATTATTAATGTTAGCCAAACTCCGCTGCAAACATGATTTCAGTAATTCTAACGATCTACTTTTGAGTGCATCATATAAATTAATTTTCTGTCACTAAAGTAATTGATTTCTTAAATTATTGTTGTATAATTTATTGAGTTTCTTGCAGAAGTGAATTTCCGTAGGTATTATATTTATTTACCTTTTTAATTTTGGAAAATATAGGTTGGTATAATAAATATATCACAGAGTAATTGGGTTATTTAGGTCAGATGGGCAGTTGCCCCTTGTAAAATACTGGTAATCAGTTTTGCATTCGGTTAGACAGGAAGCCGAACATAGGTTGGAAATGGCTAGGCAGATAATGATGTTTTTTTGCAAAATACCGAACAAAAACATCAATAATAAACTGAAAATGATTAACACGTCATTTGTTAACAGTTTCGTCACACAATAGCTAGAAATGCCATTATTTTGATAAATTGCAACAAAATAACACGTCAGCGGAATCTCCGGGTGCATTCATCACATCGGCTATCATTCGGCTCGTAAAACTTCTCTAATGTCCCTAGTAATGTCCCTTAATACTTCGCTTGCTCTATATCTTTATTAACAATTCACTCGCGATAGATTCTTTCCATTCAAAAGCTTTATGTCCCAAGTTACGACGTCCTTACAACTTTCCTTTTATCCCCAACTATTTTCTGAAAACACTGTTTTCTTTATGCGATGTAATACGCCATATTTTTGTTAAGTGACTCCGAAGCTATGTAACAAAGTTGCACATAATAAAGGGGATAAAAAATATAAGTGCGAGCATAATTCTCGCTCAAAAGACGCTTCATATAAATCAAGTATGTTTCTGCCTTTTTGCTTCGCTTTAAAATGGTTTTTCTGTTCATATTTTATTATCACATTTTATTAATAAAGTGTGAGTTTAAGGGTATGTATTATGAGTAAGAAGTGTACTTTGTAGTCTTAATTATGTGTCCGTTGTAGGTAGCTGCATTTACGTGAGAAACAATAAAATAAAAATTCAATTGGTTTCTTTAACAATGCTTGTATCTATCGCATCAGTGCATTTAGGTATACTTATATAGACACAGTTTATTCTTTCAAAGAAATAATAATATAACTAAATAACAGCACTTTATTGCCTAATTATTTACATATGTAATTTTAAATGTGAGCTCATAAAAATATATATATTAAGCTATAGATTAAAAAGCCAAGTTAAGTTAGGTGTCTATACTTAATTCGCCAGCAAAAAAAGCAAAGTAGACCACATAGGATACAAAGGCGTCCATCTTAATGGAAAGGAGTCGAAGGCGGGTGAGGTGAAGATTTATCTTTTCCAATACGGTGTGGGAATGCAAGGGTCCGTTGCGAGGTTGCAAGCCCATTTAAGCTTGGGTCACACTAATACTAGCTATGAAAGCGAGCTCGCTATCGAACTCGTTTACATAGCTCGCTCGAGCATTCCAGAAAACTTGCTTGCGGAAAGCCGCTTGCCGCAAAAAAATCGACGAATATTACTGGGTATCTTCCGATTCAGAGTACGCGCGACTCTTGTGATAATACACTCACTACGAATAACTATTCGCAATGAGGTCTTATGGAGGATATTCATGTGCTTGTAACACCAACTAAGTAAGGAAAATTGCGTGAAACGCCCGAATCGAAAAGGAAAATTGCGTAAAACTAACCGGCCGTTTGGCCGTTTTCCGTGGAAGTGGCTCTAATTTTCCCATAACTAGTTCTTTACTGTCTTTGCATCATGAATGTTTACTGCAAAGAAATGTAATTGAAAGTGTAGGTATACGTATGTATATCTTTCTTTCCTCTCGCTACAGGCAGGCCTGTTTCCTGCTCGGAAGTGAGTTTAAGAATAATAAAATAATAATAAATTTATTTTGCTAAGTTTACATTCAAATGGATTTAATTCCTGGACCTCACACTAGGATTCCCTGTGTTGTGAGAGTTCATTCGCTTTCAAGCAAACTTGACTGTTGGTATACTCGCTTCGTGTGACCGTAGCTTTACCGGCACACCACTGTTCAAGTGGCTTTTATTTATGAAGACACGCTTAATCTAGTGAAGTACTGGCGGTGAAAAATTAATGAACTTAAACTTCAGCCAACCACCGACATGTGTTTAGCTTGGGATGTTTTATAAAAATGTAGACTGCATTTTAGATGAAGCTTTTTAACGGGTCAGTTGATAAGTAAGGTTGACTGTTCTCACAGAGCAAGGTCTAGAAGTAAATATAATAGGTAGGTAATGTAGAACTTGGAAATCTATTGGGTTGGCATACAACTTGTGGCTTACGTGGGTAAAAAACAACCTTAATACCTAATCCTACTGAAATATATAAGAACAATAACACTTCTGTGTTGCAGAATGCTGTAATAATTTTCCGTCATTCACCTTCTCCGGAGAAATATTTAGGTAGGTAGTACAGAGCATTACTTCAAACTAGTTTCAACCAATCAAATGGCTTTAAACTAGTTTTAAGTAATGCTTGAGTAAGGTCCTGTAATACGAACCTTAAACTACTATTCTAGGTATCCTATAAACCTGTAATAAAGCTCTCAATTCGTAGCTGTACCATGATTCTTCTTCTTCCGTCCCTGGTCCCGTTATTATATGTTTTATACGTGTAAACGTGAACATTATATCTACATGAAAACCGCACTAAAATCAATTGTATAATTTAAAATAAGTATGTAAGTGGTCACACAGACAGACACGAAAAGAGACTTTTTTTAAGCTATGTATTGATAGAAATAGACTACAAATTGACTATTGATAAATCGATTATTGGATAAGCAGGTTTTTTACAAAATTGTTTATACGCCACCATGTCGTGCATTATTTTATTTGGAACTATAATTTCACACAGAAATAAAATTAACTAATCCATAAATTCGATGTTTTTGCCCTTAGTAAACATATCTACATTTGCCTTGCTCAAAATTCTTAATTATTATGTATCATTTTTTTTTTGGGGGGGGGAAATCATCAAATAACTTCTCCCGCTCTGGGTGGAGCGGGATGGCGTGTCAGACTTTTACTGACTAAAACCCAACCGTGTTCCCTCAGTTGCCTGTATGCCAGGGGCCGCGGTATCTCTTTCGAACAACCCGCACCCCTGGCAGGCATCGGCCCTTGCGGGCCCCATCTGTTGCTGCTGACATCTCTTTGAGGCGCGCGTGGAACACAACGCGCCATCGACCCGGGCTTGGTCCTTACCGGACAGCGAGCTACCCATTACTCGCCGTCCGCAAGCCCGTGCCTACGGTGGCCGGGAATCAGCCTGGGATTCCCGACGCCCAGGGCGTCTCCTGCGAACGCCACGGCTGTGAGGGCGCATGTACTGCATCTCCCTCACGTGCGCCGCCTCCCTCTTTGCGAGCATAACTGCTTCGCTGAAGGAGGCGACTGCTAGCCATGCACTCTCGCTCCGTACCATGGCCTGGACCAGGGTCGGACGCGAGAGATCGCCGCCGCTGATCACCTCCACGAGGACACGGCGGTGCTCCACCCAAACCGGGCAGACCTCCACCGTATGCTCCACCGTGTCCTCAGGGCGATCTTCGCAATGGAAACACCTGGGCGTTTCCTCCCGCCCTATCCGAAACAGGAACCTCCCGAAACAGCCATGTCCGGTGAGGACCTGTGTCAGGCGGAAGGTGAGGACGCCATGCCGCCTCTCAAGCCACTCCTCAAAGAGGGGACTTACCGCCGCAATCGTGGCGTGCCCAATTATTATGTATCATTTAAGTATGTATCAACTACTTGGTTTTAAGATTACGAACTAATTGTAAGTATTGTTGTTATTTCTTGATTGTAATTACTTTTACCACAACTATATCTTATATAAGCTAGTAACACGTGGAAACGTAGTGGGTCGTACATTTACGTATAGCATACCTACTGTGTACTTATCTAGATATAATATACAATGTACGATTGTTTGTTGTCCCAAATAAAATTAAAATAAGTAGAATGTGTTGAAGAAGACATGCTGCATCGGTTACAAATACATAGGAACAACAGCAGAAGGACAATGATGGAACAGAAAAGCATAAGGTAGAATAACTAACTATTATGGTTAATTACATACAAAATAAAGTTAAATTATTTAGGGTCGGGTCTCCTCACTCTGTCTTGGGTTGTCGGTTCTGGCAAGTGGGTTTTTCTTGAGGTGTTTTTCTTTATATTTGACCACCTGGTCTAAAAGCTACCTCGTATGTTTTCATAAACTCGTAGCATATCATGCTGAACTTTGCTTAAAACAAGTAAACTTGTTATCCGCAAAGTTCTATAAAACCTACATCATACACATCAACAATCACGTGGCAAATGATGTGACGTAACATTCAACCCTAAACTTAGCCCACAACCACAATTACGAATGACCTTAAACCCGAAATCGTTCAATCCGTCGACCGTTATAGTCCACTCATTGCTGCCATAAACTCATTAAGCCACATAACCGACCAATCGAGCTTTCCAATCATGAAATTAAAATTACGTCCCCTTTATTGCCAGCCGTTACGAGCTGCGAAAAAAGGGGGCATAAATAAAAAAGGGGGGTATAAATAACACACCTTCGTAGCAGCACGCGAAGCGAACCCGAGAATGTTGTCGTAAATTATACGCTTATAGCCCCGAGCCCGATCAATACCATTCATTAACGAAAAATGTATCGTTCTGATGTTTCTCGTATCGGCCGTTTGCGGTTTTCAAAATGCTTTTTGGCATAATGTAAGAATACGCAGTCGTAAATAATGACTAAGCAGGTATTATCTTTACGACTTGCGTTTTTTCTTTGGTCTTCGTGAACTGTAAATCTTTTTCGGAAAAACAAGCAAACTGAAAACACGACGTAAGGGTAAATAAGAAGATACTTTCGTACAACAATATTTCAAATAACAAGAGTCCAAAATGATGAAATTTGCGTCTATCTAAATCGTCTAGGCTACGGTTAAATTTTCTTGTTTCAAAATTCATCGGAATAAATCCGTAGAACAAAACGTCATTTATCTTTTAGTATACAAGGCTGATAGCGGACGTCGGAACCCTTGAGGATAACCCGGGCCGATCGATGCAGCTCCTCTAGCGTACTCGACTGTCTGCAGTAGATCATTTATTCATAAAGTTCTAAGAAGGTTTTCCAGTGCAATATAAGTCAAATTAGGTTTGTAACGGTTTTTATAGGAAGCACCTGTCAGATACGGTATTTTACCTTAGATGGGTATCTGCCCGGTTTTCCTATCATACAGCTTGCGATAAATCAAAAGTTTACCTTCATAGGTGTTTTATATACTTACCAATAGTCATATTATTAGTCTGAAGTTATCTACCAAACAATTCCAGAAATACAACAGTTTATCAAGCCTCGTCGGGTTAGGTACAGTTAAGGTTCACAACGTCGTTTACACAAGCGCCTATTAACAGTAGGCACGTATGAGTAGGCAAGAAAATTTTATCTTTATTTTGATGTTAATGTCGCCTTTATGTGTCACTGAAGTATTAGCTAACGGCTTAGTTTCGAAAGGGGTGTTAGAGGAAATGCTGGGGGAGATAAACGGGGATTTTATCGCTAAGGCACAAGGTATGTAGGGCCACCATTGCGACTATGTGCAGCGAAGATATAAACAACAAACGACATGCAACAAAACCTTAATTTGCATTTCAGATGTCAGATTGTGGAGCAAATAAAAGACGATCAGTCATGACAAAGGTCGTTGGCATTCAAAACGTTGGAGCTTTTTCAATGCAATTGTACCAATTAACTTGAACGGACGAAAGTGAAACTCACAAAACCGGGCGGCATCGGCACTCGGCAGCGTTTTTTCTCGGTAGATTTACATATTTATTGGGGCACATTTTATGGAGGCAGCAGAAAAAAACCTTCGCTCGTTTAATGGACAAAAAGGGTGGCTTCGTGTATATTTATTTTGTCGCATCCTTTTTTACGTGCGAAAGGACGTGGCTGTGTATTTTTTCGGCACCGACGTGACACATTTGGCGACGCACTTTGCATAAAAATATTGGATCGTAAACTCTATGCCGTTCCACGGAACCGGGACGCATGTGTCGCAAGAAAAATATTGAAATCATGCTGAAATAAGGTTTTATGAAGACAGATACGACGCGAAGATTGAGATATGAATGCTTTATGGAAAGGTGTTCGCTATTAATATTATAATATTTGTGCACCTGCCTTATATGAGATCGATGAAACTAAGAAAATATATAGGTAACCAACCAACTGAATTTAACGAGATTGTGGTGCGTATAAAATGGGCAAACGTTACCTACTTATGCAAATCGCTTCTTTGTATGTATAGTTCGAGGTAATACGAAGCGAACTGGTTTGAAGGAAATGGAATACCCGTGGAGGCACCTAAGGCAGGTTGCTCACGTAGGAACCCCTGCGTAAATTAATGCGGCTGCTTCATAAATTACCCACTCACATTAAGATCACCGCCTTAATCTGTAGCATCGCATCATGAGACCAACTGTAGGCAGTCGTTAATGTATTTTGTTTTAGTCCTTGTTATTAAAATTACTCGTATTTTATGATAGCCCGGGGAACGTATCGTTTTCATCACTAATTTATGCCTTACACTCCACGTGATATGGCTCGCTTTTTATTATTTTCAAACATGGGTGGGCCAAAACTTTGCAGAACGTTATTGGAGCACTTTATGTTTAACTGTTTATAAATATTTGCTTGTGTTACATTACGAATTTAGAGATGAATCTTGCTTTTGTATTGTAGTAAAAAGTCATATCGTATCTTAGTGGACATTTGCCAGTTCGGTACAAGAATATATACCATTATTTTCGTTTTCTGTGAGAATCCTAGAAACTATACGTGCTTACTGTTTACGGATAAAAAGAAAAATACTTGTTTTTAAGTAAAAGAAAGATGATAAAAACAAACCTCAACAGAAATTAGAGGTCTGTTATCCAACATTGCCACAATATAGAGCGACTAAGTAGCAATAGTTGATGGCCGAGCGCTAATCTGGTACATTTACACCGGCCATATACCCGCGACTCACGACGGACGATGGCACTCCAGGAATGCACCCAGTAAATCATCAGGAGAACACTAAACCAGTTCTTTAGTGCCCCGTGAACTTAGGGTTGGCAAGGACAACAGTTTCCATAGGATTATTTGATTGAGGTGGGTTGAACACTGTTCCCCACTTTTTCTTTTCACCTTTCTGCTTTGTTTAACGAACATCTTAACAAACTTTAAGGGTAGTTGACAGCACGAAAATCTGCCTTTTTCTACTGTAGTCTTTTTTAGGTGGTCAAATAAATCGCTTCTGTAGAATTTAATTTGACTGCTACTGGCTATAGGTAGGTACCTACATAATTCAAGGGTATTGGGAAAACGTTGGGCAGAAAATATAAATATCATCCAACAAACTTCTTTTCTCAATGTGGAAGCAATTTCGGTTTCAAAAGTTCGATAACTTTTGTCCTAAAATAATGCCTACTTAAAATCAAATTTTCCATTTCACCAACCCTAAAGCGACATGAGTGGTGGTGTATACGACGATATTGTTAGTCGTAAACTTGTAATTTTGTTGTAACTAAATCCACAGGCCTATCCAACACGCCGTTTTATCTAAAATGCTTTTAAAGTGCTAAGATGTCTACTATCTATGACATTAGGGTACGTTGCGTGAGTGCTAGCGATAGGGTTGTCTAAATAAATATATTGTCGTGATTTGTACGCTGTATCTAGTGTCATAAAAGTGTCTAGTGATCGTCTGCTCGATTTATTGATGTTATGCTTTGTGACTGTCTACCGTTATAGTTTGTAGGTTAGATACCTACGTAACGTTGCACGTTGGTGTTATTTTTTTAATATGGCTGTTAGTCCCAAGTTACAGATTTTCGAAAACGTATATAAAATATGAAGAAATAGGTAATAACACCTACTTACTTACCAAAAGTTTATCTATACAGGGTTATTTGTAAAACACCGGTAACCTCTCAGGACTACGTTACTAACATCATAATCAACAACTTTTGTTTTATGACTTTTAAAAATTCATCATATTTTAATTCATCAGATTTACATACAAAAATAAAAATATTTAAATTCAACGCTCTAAATGTTACGAAGTCTATGCGAAGCAAAAGAAAGCGATAGGTAGTACCGACAATAGCGAGGGGAGCGGGGTAGGGGGCGGCGGGGGCGCTTGAACTTGACCTATTTACGGGCGGCCTTCAGTCATTCGTTTGCTTTGATGCGCTTGCGTCGCGTCATTACGGGTCCTTGTAGTGAAATTCGGCAGTGCAGACGTATACGTAATTATCTTTACATGATGCCGTATCAATATTCCAATGTCGAGTACACGGAAATGGTGCGAATGCTAGCTAGGTGTTATGACAATGTTTCGGAAGCGTGTCGCCAATACGCCATACGATTCCCAAACGTACGTATACAAAATACTTTTATCAAGTGCTAGGTATACTGTTGTAACTTTACAGAAAATGTGAGATGTCATTGTTAGTTTGTTTTCATTACGGTGTTTAGTGCATAGGTACCGTGAAATATCAAGGTTATTTCCATGTCAAATGTTCGATTGTAGGTATAATTTGGCTTTTGCGTAAAAAGGCGGGAACCATAGCGTAGCGAGTTACTAACCCAAAAGTATTACTACGAGGACAGTGCGCGGCAATGTATGTAGGTACAGCAAAATACAGAGTTGAAATGTGTTACATAGGACAACGAAATATTTAAGGTTTGTTTTTGGTAAATGTATTATGTTTTGTAAAAAGTCGTAGAACAAAAGTTGTTGTTTATGATGTTAGTAATATAGTCCTGAGAGGTTACCGGTGTTTTACAAATAACCCTGTATAATAAAACTCGGATTAGTCTTGAGCTTGAGCATTATGTTCCCCATATCGTTATACCCTACTACAGCTAATCAATTTAAAAGACTACTCGACAAGATTAAAAACTCCAAGAAAATTCCATGGTGTTCATTAATCAGTGGATTAGATACTCGGATTATTTACGAGCAAATCTAAAACGTACGGAATTTAATTTCATTAGGGGACTTTAGTGGCACCATGTTGTCACCCGCTGCGCCGGGGCAGGCATGCCGGCGTATTTCACCCAGCTGTCAAGAGCCAACCAATCGCGAGCGAGCATCGGCCGCACGTTCGAACTTTAAAAATGGTGGAGATAATTTCATTGTATATTATTCGTGACAGGTCGTTATTTTGAGTTTTTATCGGTTCGTGGGTTCAATATTTTTTGAAGATATCTTTGGTCGATACATACGTTTCAAGTTTTTGTTATTTTTTGTAGTTTTCTTTTTCCTACGTTCTTCGGATAGTGACAGCTAATAGATAGGTAAGGTAGCTGGAGTATTACAGAGCGGCAATTTTATTTCTTAGAAAAGGTAGTTCATCGTTTACTACTCAATCTGCTCTGAAAATTAAGAAACATTTTGAATTAATCAGCTCAGGGCTGAGTTTTCCACCGCCACATAACTTTATACGAAGAATCATTTTGAATTTTTAACAGTTCTACCTAGTTTTACCTAAAGAAAATCTGTCGAACGGTAGTTTTTTTAATGGACATAAGATATTTGATTTAGGAAACATCAGACCTTAATTAACTAGCCTTATTATTAAGGTACCTTTTTATTGCAGATTATGATAGTGTGAACCTACCAAGGTATTCATCAAAAACTCACCATATGTCAAGACGTAGCGCTATATACCTACGACCGCTAAGAACCATTTGAAAATTACATTAATAGACATTTTCATAGTAATTTTCAAAAACTAAATCTACCATAGTAGGTAGATCGATTTTTATTTATTTGGATAGTTAGTTAGTCGCTTAATTTAGTGCCTAGTGTAGCTAAATAGTTGTTTAACAATTGTGTAAAAGTATTTTAATGTTAATAACGAAAAATTTAATTGAGAGCCTTAGCCACCTAGCCGGTTTTTCGCTGACACGCCTTACCTACTTAGTTACCTATACTTGTATAGTCATAAATCTACAAGTAGGTATGCATAGCTAGACATAAAGATTGCCGTTCTATATATTTTCTCCCGGGCAAAGTCAACTACTAAAAACTTCCATAAAACAACAATTTCAAACGGGCCATTTCGCCCGGGAAAAACAGCATCCCGCTCGGGGGGATGGCGGAAAATGGGGGGAAGAAGAGGGAGGGTCCAAAGTGAAGCCTGGCTGGTTTATGTCCCGGAATTACGACTTAGACGTTTCAAACAATAACTTCCCCCTATAAATACGAGCCGATTCCTTCACGCGTCATAGCGCAGATTGTTTTTCTTTGTCCCGCCCCGAATTTTGGCATATAGAATAGGTGTTTAATTTTATTATGAAAATTACTTCTTAGTTTATTAAAACCACCCTACAGACCCAAAGCCTAACGTCGATCGAATATGCTAACGTTCGTAGCACTAAATATTCAATACCTACCCTGTACCTATAACGTTCGTGACGAAACTGGATCGCGTTCGCATTATTCCCGCATCGCCAATACCAGCACGCGCTGGGCGATCTCAGGAATTTCCTATTTCCATTCGAGTGACCTCCGCCCGAGCCGAGCCCGGCTCGCTCCTAATCTAGCAAACGTAATAAAACTCCCCGTAATAAAAGCGCGCGTTTTCACGTACCCCGTAAAAATATGATAACATTCACGTACGGTACGAGCCACCTACCTACCCAAGCACCTACTTGTACATAAAGCTGCGATTTTTAATAAAACTTTGTTCACACATTCCGACTTTTGAATAACGTTTTCGTTTGCACTAATTAGGCAATTTGAAACAAAGAATTTTGATTGTGTGGGTTAATAAAATTTCTTTTATTTTTGTGTGCCTACGGAATACTACGTGGCAGTTGCGTCGATGTAGCGGGTTTTGTTCCTACTTAAATGTAAAAAGTGAATTCGCATAATGAAGCTGGAAAAGACCACAAAATTACACGATCAATTATTGTTAGTAGGAAAAACATTTTGCAATTTTCATCCAGCCTATACAATTCTTTATAGAACATCCTATGCTCACCGTGAAATTCCAAAGCACTTTTACTACCAATAGGTTACAGTAGTTGTTCCGACCTCAAGCACAGTCCGTGTGTGGCTCAGGGCAAGCCATAAACACAAGTTGGCCTCTCCAGATACCTAACTAATGGAATTGCGGATTATATTACCGCAACCATGCTTACGATTAGACTTAGAATATGACCAGCAGGAGACATTTGACACCATCAAAACAGCACTTTTAGTGCGTCGTTAGTAGGTACCGGCTACCTACATCAACCAGAGTGCAGGCACCTGAACCGAACATAATTATAATTTACAGATCTTGCTGGGGAATTGTTTTATTATGCCGCCTATGCCACCTACAGAGCCGGCAGTTTAGTTATTTTTTACTTGGAGGAAAATTATAAAACTTCCTATTCTTGATTTTAACTTTTGAATCAATCGGTACTTATAGGCTACCAACACTTTCATGATCGATTTAAATAAAATTTGATGTTAATTTTGTATTATGAGAATGATAAACACCCACACCGATTGGACAAACGGTGTTGAAGTACTTACGTATTTTTTCCCAACCTCCACGCGGTCGAAGCCGCGGACAAAATAGCGGATTATAAAAAAAGTGTGACACATTTGCCTTTTGGCCTTAAGCAAAGATTTAAGTAAGGGTTGTGATTGTAACACCAGTAAGAGGCATAAATATCGCTATACGTATACACAGTCCTGCTTTCCATCGTCAGCAGGCGCCTAGACGCCCCTCCATAAAGGTGGATTAATACAGCCGAAAGCCCAACTTACTTAATAAATATAAAAGCCTTCTCCGCCCGCGATCGTAAACCGCCCATTGCGCTCCTCCAAGATTACTTATATCACGACCAGAGAAATAAGAACCCCCGTTTTCATTATCGTTCCAAATAATGTTAGCTTTTGAGGAAGGCTAAGGGGTCTTTGCTAAGTGGTCTTGCCATTATCAGCTCTATGTAGATTGCGCGTCGCTTGCCCGCCTTGCTTTCTCCGAGATAAGGTTTTATGGAGGAATGGAAGAAAGGATAATGTTCTTCTTTGATGTGGAATGGAATTGTAGGCCGCGTTCCGGTACCGCTCTAAAGATAGATAAAGTTTCAGTTTTATTTCTTGGCGACGTTTACGTTTTGGTGTTTTCTTTGTTCCGACTTAAACGTAATATTTTAGGAGGTGAATAGATATTTAATGACTTACTCCTTTCGTTCACAACTTCAATTCAATTATAAACCAAAACCCATTGCCTATACCTATTGATGTGAGATTATAGGGCTATGGAATGGAAATGTTATGTAGTTTAACTTTGCATTAGAAAAGAAGCTTCACCGACAATGTAAAAGGAAAAACAATACCTAAACTTGCACAAAATTTTACAAATTGTAACAAAGATAACAATAAAACAAACCTACGTTGATATACTGAATTCTCCTAACACCTTAGTAGACATCCACAGACGTGATATGAAACAACCCACGTGCCCACGCGCTTATGACAAGGCTCTAATATAAAGTCGTAAAATTAGTGGAATTAACGCAACAGTGCGACCGATTAGCAGCTATGCTTTAATTGATCGCCAGCCCGTTATATATCACGTACAAATTAACAATAAATCGTGTAGGCGTCTTCTATTGATGGGACATGTGTTTTTACACCTCTGTGTAGTTTTACTAATGAAGATTTGGATGGCTTGTAAAATGGAAGATTGGGTTTAGAGCAAAGATTTAAATCGTAGATTCGCCCTGCTGTAACAGAAGATGGTCACGTTTTGTTTCGTTTTGACAATGACACACACAGTGTCATAGTGACTTGACTTGGTTGTCTTGGAAAAGCCATTATTATTGTGCGGGATCACTTTTCCCAGTGTGGACACTTTTTTGCGCGACTGAGTATGGTGCCATATCTAACGATTTCAATCCTTGGTTTAGGAAAATTTAGAATGAAGATGTATACATGATGTGGAAGGGACGATAGATATTTTGATATATTTATTTTTTTTGAAAAAATCAACTGTTTAAATCTTTAATTATGTCCACCACAGTACAGTCCTGCGCGGTCGGACTAAACTTACCTTACCACGATTAAAGCTGTGGTATAGGTAACGTGGTAAACGTATAGGTAAAATCATGCCAACTCTAAGAAAAAACATCATCAACATTAAATGAAGAACTGAAAATTGCTGATGCCAGTGTACTTGATTGGCGTCGGCTCGGCAATTAAGAAACGACAGTTTATCAAAATAATTGACCACGAAAAAAATCGTATACTACTCAGCTTCGAATTAAAAGGGTTTCCATGTACAAAACGAGCCCAAATGAATATCTCCTCTTACAAATCTCGTGTATCTGAGCCAATAAAATTTATTTTTCAGTGCACTTATGTATGGGCGGTAAGGCCCGGCGCACACCGTACAAAGTTGCGAGTAATTTATTGCTGGCTGGTTTATGGGCCCTGGGCTAAGTTCGCACATGCACCGCGCCGACACAACTTGTATAGAAGTCATAAATATCCGCTAACCTCTTCCATGAGTTCAGGTACGTATCTACATGCGTAAAATACGAGCTGTTGTGCTTTTTGCCGACTAGTTCTATTTTTTTTTTTTGACATTATGTTCTCGGCTTTATAAATAAAGGAAATACGAAATCGCAAAGTACATTTGATACTAACAATATGTACTTATAACGAACAATAAAATTGGAATGGTTATACTTATAAGACAAAATAGTAAGAAAACCTTGTGTTACGAATGAAATCTTCTGTCCATTAACTCTTTCAGCGTAACTTTTCACTTCATTTGATCACCACAAACAGTAAATTATGAAACACTATCTATTTACAAACATCAAAATTTATTATGCAACGATTATTTCAATTAATAAATCGCTTTACGCCTACTTAAAGCAACTTAGTAGTAGTAGAGAAATCACCATAAAAATAACACTTAATTTCAGCTCGCAATTACGACGCCATTAAAGGGCGGCTGCCTGTGGCCCGACACAGCCATTACATTACCTCCACACTTACCATACTCACATACTAACTAGCCTATACGTTCTACACTTAGAAGCCGACGGGCTCGTAAAAATAAAGAATAGGCGCATTTACACGCGCAAAAGTGAAAAAATAAAACGTTTTCCTTGCGGCCTCTAAAGCGCCCAGTCATTTCTTAGTACGGCCGACACCAACTTATATTCTTGAAACACTTTTACTTAGAAAATTAGATCTGTGGTCGCTTTCACGTTAGAAGTTACCGTTTAATGTTAAAGACAGTTGTTAATTACGTTTTAAAAAACAAACTAATCATTCGCTTAGATTCTAAAACATTAAGTTGAAATGTACTTAGTTTACAACCGGTGTTTACTTTTACGATCATGTCATGTTAACGTATGTTTTATATAGATCTGAATGTAATTATACCTAAAGCTCGGTTATCTTCCGTGCTAACTATTGTCGTTAAAGTTAACTCATGATTAAATTTAGAGAGTGGCCGTCGGCATGATGTTTTCTTTATCCGTTTGATATGACTAATGTGTTTTAAAGTAAAGGAGTAGTATTTTTACAAGAATACACCTGAAAGGTAAAATCCATTTAAATCATTCAATCATTTTAATCATAATAATTTTTTTTGTTAGATTTTGGTACATTAAGTATATGGCCTTAAGATTCGTTAATGGTAACACCACATAATATTATTTTTTTTCTATCAGGAAAACACTGAAACATTCAGAATGTCGTTTCATTTCAATATATATTATGCAAATAAAACCAATTTCGTGAAATTGTTGGCCACGGGAAATGTTGGTACCGTCGAAGAGAAATAAATGACTTAGGTAGATATTGACCCCTCGCACATTATATAAATCTCACATGGCAAATACACTGATTAAACAAACCCGCATAAGTTTTATGAGCAAAGTTCATAGTTAAGATAATAGCCACATAGTTACCCGCCTTAATCTCCAGTAATTAAACGCACGTGTCACGTTATTAATGATTAATTAATGTAAACATTAATTAATTAAAGTTGAGGTACCTCTCTGAGACCCTACCCGACGTTAGGGCAGTTCCCCTTTGCATGCATAATAAATAAGGACCATGTGGTTATATGTACTAAATGTTAAGTTATATAGACAGAATTTGTAAGGCATTGACTTTAACCTAATACATTCTCTTTTTTTTTTTACAGATGCAGCTTCCGGTCATCACATGTAGCTTGCGTTTTTTCGTAAGGCATTCCAATGGGCTGGGTTCGATATTAATCAGACAATGCCATACCTACCGACTGTTAGTTTTCATTATTAGCTTTAAGGTGTCTCTCCTTTCATTGTTTTTTTTTTCATAAAATAACCTAATAATTGCCGAATTCGTATTTCTAGAGTTGTCAATTCGCCCACAAATATATTAACTTTGGGCGAGTTGCCTATGGAAAATAGTATATTATATAAGTGTCGATTCGCCCAATACAGGCGAGAATATTTGTGCGAATCGACTAGTCGAAGGGTTGGACGGAGATGTAGGTACCTACTCGTACCTACACCCACATTTCCCAGTTACTTTATTTTATTATAAACTAATATGTATTAGAACACTATTAATAACACTCCTAACGTATTATTATACCAATGACTACAAAGTCATAATGTAAATAGTCGTATTATACTTCTGTAAGAAGAATGTGTTTTTTTGTTTCTGTTTTAATAAGCGACCTCAAAGCATTTATATGATCGACTTATTACTTCCTTTATAAAAAAAAACTAAGAAATCGATTGAGTTGTAATTCGAATATCTATCATTAATTAAAATAATGTGTGTTGTATACTATAATTAGATATAATTACCGACATAACGGAAGCGTCATAAAATTGTCTGAAACTCAATTTAAATTATTCAAAGTTAATTATTTAACACTAAAATATACTATTTAAATTAGGTTGCTACACTACATTTTTTTTATTTAAATAAATAGTAACGTCTTTTGCACCCCCTACTAAATATTTATGAGTGGGAATGAATGTTACGTCTGCACTGCATGTCAAATAGAAGACTGCATCTGAGGAAATTGATTAAAAACGTGCCTAAGCATTTTAATACACGCAAATGCGTTGGGGACCACCCTCCTTATTTAGTGCCTTATTCCGGAAATAAATGGCTATCGCATGATTTCACCACATTGGTTTTGGGTACCTACATACAACTTTACTTTTACGTCTTAGACGAGGGTAGTGAAATATCTGTTTAATTTCAAGTTAAAATTGGCAAAGACTTTTACGGTTCGTTTTTATTACTCTGTTTTTATGCGAGCAGGTACCTAAGTAAATTAAAATCAGTTTTATTGAGCTCTACAAAATATTTAGAATGATGTCAGACAAGTGAATTTGAATGTTGTTATCTATCATTTCTTATTTGATTTTTAATTGTATTCTTAGGTAGTCTAGTCTATTTCCTTTTTATTATAAAACAAAAAAAACATTCAAATACCTACCCACTAGCTAGTTACTTACCTTCAGCGATGTTTTCAGGTTTCAACGTACTTTTTTTCAACAATTTCGTACCTCACAGCCGCTCTCGTTGCAACTGTTCTTGAAAATTGGCAGAATATTACTTACTTACAAGGAATTTATATATCTAAATGCTACCGGCTTTATTCACAAAAAGTTATCGAACATCTAAACAGTTGCTAAAGTCTGGCTTAAAAAAAGTGTTATTTATAAATGCATTTTAGCACTAAAGCGTTCTATAAACCTACCATAGAGTTATAAACGCCAGGACCCTACTTTAACAGTGTTTTTTTTTTTTTTTTTTTTTTTTCATTTTGGCTTCACACGGTTTGTGCATTTAGCCAGTGTCAAGTAATTTTTCTTTTAGATCAAGTAAATGGCCCGATATCGGGCACGAAGTTACAAAACAGTCATAGTCGTCTTTAGTCAGTCAAGTCAGAGTTATTGTAAAGCGGTAGTAACTTTACAACAACTTAATAGGAGTTTTTGGGGGGAACACGAAAAGTCCACGTTAGTCACTTATTTTCACCTTCACTACACTTGTGCACTCACACGTAACTAAATTCAATAATTCACTATCAAAATTATACAATTTAATTCGCTATTTCACTAAATTCCATGAAAATGAAAATTCGTGCGACATGTTCCTACGCGATCCCGCCAAAAAAACCTTTAACAGTGTTATAGGGAAAAAATGGCTGACTCTCTAATGCAGCTGATTTCAAAGAAACAGACGTTTGACCATTTGACGTACAAATATTGTGTGTCAACAAATGTCAATTTTGAAACAATCAATTGACAGTTAATTTTTTTTTTTTTTTTTTTGGTTTTGGCTTCGCACGGTTTGTGCATTTAGCCAGTGTCAAGTAATTTTTCTTTTTGATCAAGTAAATGGCCCGATATCGGGCACGAATTTACAAAGCAGTCATAGTCGTCTTTAGTCAGTCAAGTCAAAGTTATTGTAAAGCAGTAGTAACTTTACAACAACCTATTAGGAGTTTTTGGGGGGAACACGAAAAGTCCACGTTAGACACTTATTTTCACCTTCACTACACTTGTGCACTCACACGTAATTAAATTGCATAATTCACTACCAAAATTATACAATTTTATTCGTTACTTCACTAAATTTCATGAAAATAAAAAGTCGTGCGACATGTTCCAACGCGATCCCGCCAAAAACTCCGACAGTTAAATTTCAAATTATTTGTCAAATTCAAATAACAATGACGTCACCGCATCAGAACTGTCAAAACTGTGGAAATTATAGACAATTAAGTAGTTGCCAGTACGTAATACTGTCTATGGTCACAATTATTCGTTGTGTAGGCAGACATTCTCGTAAGACGATTCGATGACTTGGTTATTTTATTTGATGATTTCATTAAAATGGCAACATTTTGATTTTTAAACGAAATATTAGTAAAGAATGTTTATGAATACAAAATATCAAAAGTTTTATAGGCTTATCGAGCAGTTTAACTAATGAATGTCTTAAAACTTCGATAAGCTTTTTTTATGAATAAGACCGTAAAGATTTAGCTGTAATTTACAACCTTACCTACCTATATTTAACTACTATTATTTACAGGAGCCTTAGGGACTCCCTGTACTGCATCGAATTTAAGAACATAGTGACCTATTACTTTAAATTACGAACTGTATTCACTACCACTACCTATGTTACACAAATACAAAATGATTTGATTTGATTTGAGTAATAAAACACTTGTTGAGTAACTTTCATAATTATTTCCAAACCCGCCATGAACCTCCATCTTTTCGGAAGAAAAAATATATTATATATCATTTGAAAGCTTATTCAAAAAAATGCTGCAATGTTCGAATGTGATTAAAGTAATTTTATCGCCAGCCTGTAGGTACAACTTAGGGTCGTCTTTTGCATACAACCTTTACAATATCTCTGTCTACCCGTTAGATACAATGAGTCGATAGTTAACAGGTCTAAGTATAAATATCGTCATGGCTTTTGCATAATCAAATTCACCTCAAAAAAATTATCTGTCTAGCCTTTTCCCAACAAAGTTGGGGTCGTCTTCCAAACTAACTGGATGCAGCTGAATACCTGTTTTTTGCCTGGAGCGACTACCTACCTATCTGACCTCCACAGCCCAATTACTGGGCAAAACGATACCCCTTTGTATACAGCGTGAAATTTAAATGGTTGTTTTCCTGCGGCAGAACCACTTGCCATAAGGAGTACTTTCGAAGCATAGAATAAAAGTAAAAAAAATAAGAATTTTTGTTTTAAAATAATTTAAAAAATATTCATCAACTCGATAAAAACACTACTCCTTAGTAACACTAGAGGTAACTTGTAGGTACTACTCGAATCGCAAGCTAAACGCCTCCGACAAAGGGAACAGCGATGCATAAATGTTCAAAGCGAAATAAACTCTCGCACGTGGTGATTTTTCACAATGGTTAATCTGCCATTTTTTGTTTCTAATATTTTATTTGTTTATAAAACGATTGTATTACCAAGAAAAAAACCATTTCGCTGCGGGAAAACAACCATTAAAATTTCACGGTGTATAAGACAAGCCACGCTGCCTACTTAAATAGTTACTTACAAATTTCTTCTGTAAGTAACTATTTAAGTAGGCAGCTACTTAAATAGTTACTTACAGAAGAAATTTAATACTACTAATATTATAAATGTGAAAGTTTGTGAGGATAGATTGATGGATATTTGTTACTCTTTCACGAAAAAACTACTAAACGGTTTTGAATGAAATTTGGCACACAGAAAGTCTATAACCTGGATTGACGCATGAAATACTCTTTATCCCGGTAATACGTGCTCGCGGGATAACTTCCGCACTCCACGCGGGCGAAGCCGCTCGCAAAAGCTAGTTCATTTATATAGGTATGTATGTGCCTACCTCGCAAGTTTCCTCAAGCAGGGGGATGCATGCACCCTCTAATGCGATCAAATAACGAAAAGTAACGATCTCGATAACGAGGGCAATAAACTCTTGTGTCAAGTCGACTGCGTGGCTGTTTTCACTTGACTGAGCTCAGTGGGGACTGTGCTGACTCAAATCTCACGTCATTACTGGAAATTATGGATTATTTGAGACTTTATTGGACGGTGTAGTTTTATGGAGGAGGACTTGGATAGAATAAAAAGTCAGTTACCTACTTAAAATTTACAAAGTCAAGGCGCAATCTCATCTCAGCGACAATCAATGTCAAAAATGTGGTAAAATGTAGGTACTTCGATTAGAAGTTATTTTTACAAATTAATGTGGAAGCTCCAGGAGAGCCCGCGAAATTAAAATTTTCTTACGTATTTTGCAATTTTCAGGCCACGTTGTATTTTTATTAAAATATGAATCGCGAACTTTGAATTTCGCAAGCTAACGTAAAGCCCTTCGCTGAGTTTAGAATACGAACTTTCCTAACTATGCTGGAATGGCTCCTCAGATTTCTTTACTTTTATTGATTCTTTCAACGAGGCGAAAATTCGACACTCGTTAGGGCTGCTTAGCTGAGTCCCGTACGGTTTATCGAATCACCTTGAACGACACAATTGTCTACATAAAGCATGGTTCATCGTTGAACGGTAATACGAAAAAAACTTTTATTCGATACCATTATTTAGCGACAGCACATTTCGTCGAATAACGCTACAAAGAATGATTGATTGATTGAATGGTTAGCCGATACCAAGATTTGCCGATGTCATGGTTCGCCGGAACACGCTTGAACTAAACAATATTTTACCGATATCTAATTTCGCCGAAAGCACCTTTCTTTACGCCGATCCAAAACAATTGTCTTCTGTTTCTTGCTGATACAATTTTAAACAACTTCTATTTCCATGCTGAAAGTGCTGAAACACATGTAAACACTGAGAATGCCCTCAAACTTGTCATGGCATGGCTATATGATCATAAACTAAAACAAAATTTATCCAAAACGTTATTTTAACCATTTGCTCTAAAGGGTGGTAGTTTACCGAACCCCGACCTATACATTCTCACAGCTCATTATTGTTTTAAGTAAGTACAAAATTGTACTTGTACAACTTTAACCAGAAGTAACAGTGTCAAATATTTTGGGAGTTCTGATTGATAACGTCCTCAGCTGGAAAGAGCACGTCTCTTCTATGACTTGGGTAGTCATGGAAGAGACGTGCGCTTTTCATCAGAGGTTGGGTGTTAACCAAAAAATGTTAATCTTTAGGAAGTTAAGAAAGTGTGCTAGTGTGCTAACCCTCAAACTAGATAAGTGATCTTTGTGCCAGTCCCTAATACCGTACTGTGCTTGAGGTGGCTGTGCTAAAAATACTCCATTAATGAAGTTTGAAAGAGCACAGACGGAAGTATTAAAGGTCATGATATCAAAGTCGAAACTTTATCCTACGGATATACTCTACTCCGAATGTAAGCTCCTGACGGTTAGATAACTACTTATCTTACACATCATGCAACGTAAACACATAAATGAATACATATAATACATTCCATCAAAACGTAAACTTACAAACATCATCCGTTCCTAAAAGCATAACACCAAGCTGGCTGAAAGATCCTACGACGTTATAGGACAGAATTTGTACAATTTAAGAAAAAAAAATGTACACACTACAGTTTTTCTACAGTATTTCTATAGTTATACAAACCAGTTTTACACGTAAATTATTGTTTATGCATTACTATAAATCGGCTTTAAGAAAGGTGCTTTCGGCGAAATTAAATATCGGGAAAATATTGTTTAGTTTAAGCGTGTTCCAGCGAACCGTGAGATCGGCAAATCTTGGTATCGGCCAAACATTCATTCTTTGTAGCGTTATTCGGTGAAACGTGCTGTCGCTAAATAATGGTATCAACTAAAAGATTTTTCGTATTACCGTTCAACGATGAACCATGCTTTCTGTAGACAATTATATCCTTCAAGGGTAATTCGAGCTTCCGTGTTTGCTTAATTACTACAATTTCATACAATTTTCAATATAATTATACAATTTTCTATATATAATAATTCATATAATTTACAGGGCTTTACTATGCCGATTTATTGGGCCGATTCGACGCCGAATTAAAGAAAAAACGACCCCATCTGGCGAAGAAAAAAGTGCTGTTTCACCACGACAACGCACCGGTTCACACGTCTGCCGTTGCCATGGCCAAATTGGTCGAATTACGCTACGAATTGCTGCCCCATCCACCGTATTCTCCAGATTTGGCCCCTTGTGACTTCTTTCTGTTTCTTAATCTGAAAAAATCACTCGCCGGGAACAGATATGGATCGAATGAGGAGGTCATCGCCGCCACGGAGGCCTATTTTGCAGAGTTTGACAAAAACTATTTTTCGGACGGATTAAAAAAGTTGGAGCATCGCTGGGCTAAGTGTATCGAACTAAAAGGAGACTATGTTGAAAAATAAATTCCCACTTTTCCAAAATTTTCGTTTACTTTTTGTAGGCTAAGTATTTATTGAATGACCCTCGTAAATCATCAATAAAACCTTCTTAGTTTATTTGATTTCATTGAATGACCATTTCATGAAAAAAAATATTTAATTCAATATCCAAACTATACACAATCAATAAAGAAAAAAAAACAAACATTAAACTTAATGTCCTAACTAAAGTAAATCTAGCTACAGATAAAAAAATGGCTCCCCAAAATTCTTCCACATCGCTGTCGACTGGTTCCTAATGTGTTCAAAAGGCGGCATTGCCACGTTATAAGGCAGTGATTACCTATAGCCTCTGGCCAGGGTGAAAGCCAGCTCGTATAGGGTCACGGGAAATGTCAAGTTTGTTAGCTAATGAAGAATAATGACCATTAATAGGTACCTAGGTATTAAAAGATTTAAACTTGTAATTATCATTATTGCAATGAAATCTGTTAGTTGGCTGTTTTCACTGGGACTGTGCTGAATCAAATCTCACATTATTACTGGAAATGATAGATATGACATACTTACTTAGATATTTCCTTTTTTATTGAGCGGTTTTTTTAGAAGTGCTCAGAGAACTATAGAACAGATTTTTACGGTAGAAGGAATTTTCTTGATGAGACCACGGTTTAGTTTCCTCAAAAGTTAATAAGTTCCCAAATTAATAAATTGAGACTCCCGAAGACAGGCGCGACGCGACTTGAATAGAACAATTTCTGTGACATCTTCGTGGAAATTGATCTACTTACTAGATTCACGTCACGCTGTCGAGTCGCGTCGGTCTGCGAGAGCTTTTTTAGACTTAATTTATTTTGTATGTACTTACCAAGACTAAAAAGGGTAACCTTTTGAGTTAGTTAAGTGCAGTGTAACTGAACTTAAACTGAAGCGCAAGTGCTGACTTTAACAAAGAACACGTGAATCAACTGTCTTCCCCGTAACTTACAGTGAATAAGAAAGACGTTATTGAACGATTTCTTAGTTTTATAGTTACTTAGCAGTTTAAGTTATATATAAATTACTTATTAGCTAATAGGCTAGATTGTAATGTGAATAAAGTATCATCTATTGTGATATTTTCTAAGTAAAATAAAGTTCCGTTCCGTTTTGTCATTCCAAAGAGTAAATAAAATTTTTAAATTAATCAGACAAGCTCTATGTCACTGTTCAAACATTTTTGCTAAGTATTTTTAGAATATCATGTAGATACTGCTATACGTTATCTAGGTAAGAAGGCACCTAGGTTTGTCATAGGCATGCCCAATATCAAGTGAATTTAGTTACGATCTTTAGGTTCTAAAAACTCACTTAGTAGTAGATAAAGTGGAGGACTAGGTATTCCAAAAAGGAGATTTACCATTGACAATACCAACCTTAGCTCATCTTAAACCACATAAATTCCTTCACCTACTTATCTACCAGTAAAATAAAATAATTCAACACTTCATTATTTTTTCTCAAGTTTATTCAATTTAGGCAAACAAAGGAACGAATGTTTTTAAGATTTCACTGCGGAGATAAATCGCCCTTCGCTTTTGTCCTTGTTATACATTCAACCCAACTCATGTCTAATTCCTTTTGCACCCCAAATCTTTTGTCCTTTTCTCTCTTACGGGTACAAAATAGCTGCTCTCTTTCTAGTCGTAAAAATGGCGGATGCTGCGAGTGCGGGGACGCAAGGGTGGGGCATTGTTTCCGTAGGGTGAGTAGGGGTTGCAAAGTTCCTGTGAAATGAATCGGATTTTAGGGCAGGAGGGAAGCAATCAATATGAGAGTAAATACTGGAATGTTTGATGAAAATGCTTAGAAAAAATGCCTAGTCGCCTTTGAAAATCTCGTAGTGAAAGATGCTCAAAAAGCTATTCAATTTAAGTACTTAACTGTCTTTATGTCAGTAAGGAGATACCTACTACAGTCTACAAATATACCAATGTGGCAGCCTTTTCATTTTAGCTTCTAGCTTTCTATATTGTACTACTGCCTACCAACATAATAAAAACGTTTATAAAACAATTTAAACCTTGGATATCGTTTTCATTTGCACCCACCACTAAAATATACCTACCTTCATAATAACACCATACAAACCTACATAGATAGATCTACCTACCTATTGATATACCTTGGGTATTTCCACAGCATCACAACTCGGCTTCGCAGAGGACTGGCCCGCATTTCCTCGCCCATTAATCCGTTGATTAGCGTGCACTAGAGGGGATTTAACGATAGCTTTCAGCTATGTAATTATACCTCTCCACCGCTACCGAGTTATAGCCTCCTGGTAGTTAGCCCGTAATGGAAATGGAACTTGGTATCAAGGTTTGTTTTTCTTTTGGTTAAGACAAGAATTTATGCGCTATCTGTACCCTATCTATTGCTGTTTGTACCTACGTGTAGGGTAGAGTGAACTTAGCAGATAAAATTATTTTAAATTTTTCATAAAAATATGTACCTATGTAAATGTACAGCAGGGATGTCAAATTCATAAAATCATGACAGGAGGCCCTTAACTGAATATAGGGAGCACTCTCAGGCAGACACTATTTAGACCTTGTACTTAAAATAAATACGCTTTAGGTAGCCTAGGTAAGTGCGCACTTGATGGTTACCTATGTTCGTTCACCGCAATCTACGTATATCAGAAGAATTAAGAACCAAAACAAACCATTTTACGATCAGTAAGTATGAAGTTATGAACATAGGTTGGTAGGTGCCATCACGGACACTGGCAGTGGCTGTCGACCACTTTTCAACCTTATTCGCTTAAAGTTTAAGGGTGAAAAGTGATTCACCGCTAGTGTCCGCCGTTGAACACGTCCACCACAACTAGGTAAATAAGTAAACAGGAAACAATAATTCATGCCATCCAATTTCTTATTTAAATCAAATGGCCTGCTCTAATGGGGTCCCAGATCCCATAGCCTTCACCCTTATCTATAATTTCCATTCAACTGTGACCTCTGTCCCCTCCGAAGTGATTAAATTAGGGGAGGACAAATACTTTACTCGTCTAATGCTTGCTAAGGAACCAAAATCACGCACTGGCTGACCCTCCTGATTACATTTGAAAGTGTGGGTCTACAAACACCACTCCATTATCAAAAGAGGGACCAAAAAGGTCATTGACACCCAGTTTCATAACTAAATCATTGACACTGATTCTATATGAATGCAAGGCATGCAGGTAGCTTTGATTAGGTACATCATTCTTTTTTTGCTTCGGTAGGTACATAAACACTATAAACTGCTCATAAGATGATAAAAGAAAAAAAGGAGCTTTTTGAAACGCAAGCTATTAATAGTCCTAAATCAAAAACATGTGACGTCCAATAACCCTCATTGGACCTGCTTGGTGAATTAATACGACCCGCTCCCAGTCACAAAGAGGCCTGAGTCCCAGTATTTGCGAACCTGCTGATTATGTGAAAATAAGAGCAATACCCCAGAATAAAATCGTAAATTATAACTATGGGCAGACAGCAACCCGAGTTCCCGACTCTATAAACACCCGTTTACAACATTGCCATTCACGCCATCTTGCGGTAATAAAGCTTTCGAGATTTTGTAACGCCATCTGTGAGAAATAAGACGAACTTCCATCCTTTGCAATCATCACAGAAAGCTCTGTTGTAGCGACATCCAGTGATAAAGTACTGAACTTGTAACAACTCAACCGTCAACTTTGCAGCAGACAACAAATCCATGTGATTCTGAGATGTGGCGAAAATTGGAGCTAAAATTATTTATAAGTAAAATCTACTGTTCAATTGTGAAATCTGATCAAAGAAACATCTAAGTTGTATGAGAAAGTTCAAAAACTAAAAGCCAACTAACTACTGAAAAATCACTCTCAGAAAAGTACGAAACATGAAAATATTTCAGACAGAAATCAAGACAAGTGGTTAGGCTTTACTTTTTGGACTGACTTTTTTTAATTTCTTTGGGGTTAGCTACAATAGATTTATTGTATATTTATTAGAGTACACAACAAATCGTTTAAAAAAATTTAGTTCGTCACTTTTTGTCCTCTAGAGGGCGCCGTTTTCAATTTAATGTCACGTTACATCACAGAATATATATTTTTATATCGTCACACAAATTACCTTTAACCAGCGGACGATCAAGACGGTTCCGACGTTGTCTTATTCTGATAAGTAGTTAAGAAGTTATGAGGGAACAGATGAACATACAAACATACATAGGTAGTGGTCAAACTGATAACCCTCGTCGTAGTCGAGTAAAAATAAACTAACTGTAGGTACGTTTAACGACGGCTCGCCATCTCGCCTACACTCGTTTCTTTTTGTATCATTATAATTATTATAAGGAATATGGTGGCAAGATAAAAGCAAGCATATTTACATAGTTGCACAAACTCTATGTCGGTACCTAAGTCCTTACGCGTTTCTTTCAAAATTATGGAACCTACATACAATTATAAACACTAAAACTATGAAAATAAGATTGATTTTTCAGGCAACCCATAATCATTCTTAACTTACAAAGGTCCTACCAAACATTTTTGCTTTATTCATTCTTGTCCACCTTTCAGTTATTATTACCTACGTCTTACACCAGTCATACGATTTTGAACAAAGTTACATTTAGACTCAAAGGGTGAGTTGTAAACTTTATTTGGGTTATAATTTAAACGACAATGCTCGTGATTATGGTTCGCTTTGTAGTCACTAAACGCGGTCATAAATAGTCAATGGCAAGCTGCTAAAGGGGTAAACAAAAGTATAGTACAGGGCCGAACTTGAACTTTTTGTGTCTAAAAAACAATCATTTCAAATAAATGCACCGAGGTAGAAGAGTCACCAAGATAGTTCAAAATATTTTATACTTATTTAATTAAAATTATAATTTAGTTACCTACTTAGATATAGGTTATTAATGAAAACAGGTAGATAATTAATAACAAGTCTTTAAACTTAGGTAAGTACCTATTAAATTATTAGCAATAGATACTTAAGTATTGATTATTTATAATTATATTAACAATCTGTTTTAAAATAAAGTAGGTAAGTTGCTTGGTATGTGTAGGCAAGTAGTACCTGTGATCTTAATTTTACAAAAACTGTTTAGTAGGTTAGATCTAAATAAATGAAAGGAATATAAACCGAAGGTGTTGCGTACAAAGTTCATTTTATTTTACTACAAAATTTGCTTTAAAAAGTTTAAAACTTTTCTACAGCTTTGGCCTATCTTAAATAAATTATGGTTACTAATTAGCAAACCTTTGTGTATTTTAGGTAAGTAGAATGAAATATACTTTATTAAACTATTTATTATATCAATGTTATTTCATGCAAAAAGGTCAGATCCAAATTCGGCCCTGTAAGGCTTCTACATAGGTAACACGTTTCGACTTAAAATTAAATTCGAATAAAGTTGACATTTTATTACAACATAGATGCTTTATTTACTGATTCTCTATAGGTCCCTATAGTTTGCGAGTAATTTTAGCTAACCAGTCATTGGACAGACCGTGCCCTTGCTACGCACCTCTTTAATAGTGAGTCTTTCAAGTACTTAGTGCTACGATAAAGAGAGCCTCTTCGACCTTCTGATGCTGACACCAGCTGTAACTATAGTGTTGTGACAAAAATCTGGCAGTGAAAATACATTTACTTACCTACTAAAGTTAACTCAAGTTCAGACCTGTACCTAGCTCACCTAGCTGTCAAAAGTGAATAATAAGTAATGATTTTTATGAAAGAATTGCATAGATGCTGCTGGGTGGTGTGTTGCAGGTAAGTTTTTTTATCAACATTTAACGCATAGGTGTGCTACGTTCCATAGCCATTCATGACAACGTACCTTATTAATGTGTACCTGTGTACTTACTACCAAAAATACCTATATGGTCCTCCTTATCGATTTCGATAGCGGCAACTATTTCCTAATATGACTCGCCAGACCGAATTTTGTTTTAAACACCCGGTCACAACTAATGCAAAAGAGCTGGCCGGCAGAGTTAAAGCAATAGGTATAGGTGGGATTTGGTCTCTCTTTACGTATTTGACGTTTTTCGGTTAGTGTATCGCGGCGCTTTTTTTCGAAAATTTCTACATTTTTGTAGACAGTGGAGCGCCAAGACGACCTGTTTGAAGCAAGCCCCTCCCAACCTGCTGGGTGAATAGCGCAAGCACTTAGATGCTCCTTGTAGCGGAGATGTTGACCGCCATGCTTCCGTTTACCTTCCGCCATCTCAGATAGAAAACCATTTTTGGTACACGGTGGTCCTCCATGCGAAGGACGTGTCCACACCACCTGAGTTCACGCTGCATAAGTGAAGCCTCCATGCCATACATGTTAGAACGGCGCAGGACCTCCGTATTAGGAACGCGGTCCTGCCATTTAATTTTCAAAATGGATCTCAAACACCTTAGGTGAAATGTGTCTAGTTTTCTTATGTCTGATTTGTAGAGGTACCATGTTTCTGCACCATAAAGAAGGACACGTAAGATTAGTGTTTTGTACACACTTAGTTTTGTCTCTGGCTTCAGGTCGTGGGATTTCCTGACACGATCACTAAGCCGTCCAAAATTGGCAGATGCATTTGCTATGCGCGATGGTATCTCCGAAGCTATGGTATTACCATTTCTAATGTTGCTGCCAAGATATTTGAACTGCATTACTTTCTCTAATGGTTTTCCATCGAGATTCAATGTGACTTTTTCAGCTTCGGAGCCCCGTGGTGGTTGTCTGAGGACTTGCTTCTTGGAAGCACTGATAACTAAGCCCAACATAGCTTTGGAGATGCGCCATGCTGTCAGACATGAGGCACGCGTCGTTCGCGTATAATATATCCAGAATGGAGATATTTTGGATTTTGCTCTGAACCTCGATATATCGAACGCGCCTTTGTCAGTTCCGACTTGCAGTTGAGTGCGATCACTACAGTACATACCTACTGTAGGGCGTCCCGCAAAACAACAGCGAAGTAAATGGCAAAGAGTGTAGGTGCCATGACACAACCTTGCTTTACTCCACTTGTAATTTGGATCACCTGATGCAGTTAGTTTTCATGTTGAACCTGCGCTTTCATGCCGACATGATATTGGCGTATGAGGTTGACGAAGTTTTTTGGGTAACCATACTTAAGGAGAACATGTCCTCACGTGGAACTCGATCAAATCCTTTTTCTAGATCGACAAATCACATGTAGAGAGGTCATTGATGTTCTAAGCTCTTCTCTAGGAGTTGCCTAAAGTACTAGGACGAAAGCCACATCGACTCTCAGGCAGGTGTTTTTCAGCAAGTTTGCTGAGGCAGCTGTGCGCAAGAATTTTACCGGCACTAGAGAGAAGTGAAATGCCTCGGTAGGAGATACATTCGGATACACCTCCCTTCCCTTTGTACAGCTTGCAGATCACCGCATCTCTCCATTCTTGAGGAACTTCTTTTTTTTCCCACACCTTTTCGACAAGATGGTGAAGTCTATTTTCAACATTATTTCCAATGTATTTGATAATTTCCACTGGCGGTTGGTTCATACCAGGTGTTTGGGAATTTTTGAATCGCTTAATTGCTTCCACAAACTCTTCGAAACTAGGCGGGTCTTCTAAATTCTGACAAACTGGCAGTTAATCAAGTGTATTTATGTACGATAAATCAGCGCTGAGTGCATCGGGGTTCAAGACATTAACAATATGTTCTACCCAGCTCAAAAGTATAAATAGGATATCTACCCAAGTTTTTCCGGTGGTAGATAACTAGATACCTATAATTTTCAATGAGAAGAAAGACGATCAAGGTAATAAGTTTTTTTGTATGCAGCGTGCATACAATAAAAATTAAGAGGACAGCTAAATCAATTATGTGACAATTAAATCAATTTTTATTTCTTTTTTCTAAACTAAGCGAAAGTTTTATAATTCGGGGAGAGGCATGAATACCTACCTAACCGTATGAGTCCTTGTTGTAGTACCTATCTACCTACTCACTAGTACCTAAATAATTTTAAAACACTGGTCCAATTACGGTCCATGATTCATCATAAGTCATCGGTAGTACCTACTTCCCTACCAAAAACTTACTTAATCTACAGCAACTTTCAAAAAGCAACCAAAAAGTTGCTTCATATTTTTCGTTCAAACTATCTCCACAATATTCCAACCAATCACATAACAGCAAAGCTCAAAAATCTTACCAACTATCGTCGTCGTCCTGACAGCATCTTGGCTGCACTGTAATTTAGGTGACAAGAAATTCGTCGGCCATATTGGATCGTGCTTTAGAAAGCGCATGTGCGTAGAAAGCGCGGGGCGAGCAGCGAATCAGATGCGTGGATCGCAGCGGCCATCGCTGCAAAGGCGGGACACACGTCACGGAGCGCATTTCAAGAGAAATTAATGATCGAAATGTGCGAGGGTTTGCTCCAGATTACGAATATGGCTGCATTGCAAAAACAAATTCATTGAAGTTGGTGTTCAGTGAATAAGATCGATCTGTTGGTTATCTGGTCTTTTTTTTTTCAGAGGAGACATGTTGGTGCACGATTTTTTCTTTAAAAACTTCTTACTTAATTAAAGAGTCGTATATAGTAGTTATTTGAAATGTTGTTACATACCTTATCATAATCAGCTTCTCTGCTGGGACTCAGGCCTTCTGTCTGTGAGAGGGGGGCTCTACGTGACTTAAGTATCTACCAATGTACTTAAAAAGTTTTTATTTTTCACTTTTTAATTATAGTACCTACCCCACTAATTCGAAATTTCAGCATCCTTGGGGTCAAAACAATGCATATTTATGCGATAGCAGCAATCGCGGTTTATTTACTGTTCTTTTTTGAAGAGTTCCGTTGTCTGTCTTCCGAAACGCATCATCAGATCTATATGAAATTGAAATGGAACCACACGGAAAGCACGAGCTTTCAAATAAAAAAAGAATCATCAAAATCGGTTCACCCAGTCGAAAGTTATGAGGTAACAAACATTAAAAAAAAATACAGTCGAATTGAGAACCTCCTCCTTTTTTTGAAGTCGGTTAAAAATAAACAAATAAGTACCTTGGTTCCTATTATTTTCTTAGGTTTCATTATAATTATTTACCATCTGAAAATGATAAAGCTCTAATAAAATAGGTAGACAAAGCCATCGTTAAGCTTTCTGAAACCCCGTGCTTGTCCTAATTTAATTCTCATAGGAAGCAGACATAAAAAAATTGGCACACTTCACTAGAAGTTATTATACATGAAGTTATTAATACAAGAGATCTGACGTCTGACCGGATGAGTGATCATGTACCTACAGGAAACAATCGAACTACCTATTATTACTTATTTTATATCGTCTGCTTACTGGTAAAACAAGTTAAATACATTTTTTACTAAATCGAGTTAAAAATACAGTCACGTGTAATTTTTTACGGGCTATCTACTGGTAAAATAAAAAAATGCAATGTCCAATGGCTGTTGAGATAGTAAGTTTGTAAAAATGATATCTTCTCACATTTTGTAAATATTATATAGATAAGAGTATATCTTAAAAGAAGGGTAATTAGTTCAACAGTTTGCTTTAACAGTTTTTTAAATTAATGTGTTTAAAATAGATCAAATTAAAACATAAACTTTGAAATGTCATTTACTCGAAATGACACAGACCGCACTTATTACTTTTTACCCGTAAGCAGACGATATGTACTTAAGTAACTATACAAAGTTTCTTTGAAGGATAAAATCAGGAATGAAATTATCCGGAAAAGAACCGGAGTCACCGACATATCTTGCAGAGTAAGCAAGCTGAAGTGGCAGTGGGCTGCCCATGTTTGTCGAAGGACCGATGGACGGTGGAGCAGACGAGTCCTGGGGTGGAGAACGCGTATCGGCAAACGTAGTGTGGGACGCCCTCCAGCTAGATGAACCGACGACCTTAAAAAGGTGGCTGGGACAGACTGGATGCGGAAGGCGGAGGATAGTGTTGTGGCGCAGCCTGGGAGAGGTCTATGCCCAGCAGTGGACCGCGATAGGCTGAGTTGATTGTTTGAAAGATACGTATGTAACACTGTGCTACGACCCCAAATTCCTGCTACGAGGTATATTTAATAATTGGTACCTATTCGTAGCAGGAGGCTATGAGTACTTATAGAATCAGTTCGGCTCATTACCTTAAACCTACATAGCCCGACTTATCAATGTAAGTATAAGTTTCTTATTAAACAATAACTTCAAATCAAATCAAATAATTTCTTTTCACAATACAATATGATAAAAAGGTGTTACAGGTATAAAACGTACATTGTATTATAACCTAATGAGGTGTGCAAATTAATATATTAGGTACTAATAGCAACATCTAACTTTCATCATTTAATTTCCGAATTTTACCTACACCCTCTAATTCAACTTCTGTGATAGTTCCAAACGGTTACCCACTTCAGTGTTGTAACCGGCGCGTAGCCATTGTGCTACGAGACGCTACGAATATTTGAAATATTGCGTTACTTACAGCTTTCTTTTCTTGTTTCTTCATTATCAAACCTCTCGAGCACATTTGGGCGAGCCGCTCCGCAACGCAACGCAGATCACTTTCGTATATTTTGTATGAACCCTCGCATACTACAATTTAACGAGTTCAACAAACTGAAATCTTATGAAGTCGAAGAGACTTTTCTTATTCTTAAATAGGGAGGGTACTTAATTAGGTACCGAAATAGTAATAAAACGACTAAATTGTCAAGGGTATTTATTATAAATCTAGCATTTTAGAAGATTTCAGTTCGTGTGTAGATCGTTTTATATTAACTAGTGGTCGTTCAGTGGGCGAATGTCGACAATCATTCATTAAAATATAAATATATTATTATTTAAACATATTAGGTTTCTGCACTACTTCTCCATATAAACTTTATCTGTGCTAATAAGTTTCATACTCCTTCGTCCAAGAATTTTCCTAAAAAGGGGCAAGTACAAAATTTAATTTGGAAACAGAAAGCCTGATATGCCCAAAAATAATCAAAGTATATTCCTACTTGCTATCGTAAACATAGGCAGGTAATAATTATGACCCGAAACTGAACAGCATTCTAATCATAACGGATACAAAAATTGCTCACTTGAATTTAGTACCTATCTATCCTAACTTCTAATTTGTAGGAAATAATAATAAAAGCTACTGGTCAGGGACGGAAGAGTGATCTGCCGATCTCCTTGAAGCGCAAACTCATTCACATCGAAGTCTATTCTGCCCGTCCTAACCTACGGTACTCAGACCTGGTCGCTTGACCGCAGTGGAAGAGTTCCGCCTTGGGGTAAGCCAAAGACCGATGGATAATTTTGTGTGTAAATCACGCTGTTTTCCAAAGCGGGCATACAGGATACAAGAAAGAAAGTTGCCAGGCTCAAATGGGATTGAGCGGGTCACTTCAGCCACATGCACCATGACTGCTAGGCAATTCTGCACAGAATAGGTACCTGAACAGCCTGAAGTTGGTCGGCACCGCCGTGGATGGCCCAGAAAGAGATGGAGAGGTGACGCCTTGTTCGTCATCTCTGGCTTATCCATATTGCCCGGCTGAAGTAAACACTGACGGTGATCAGAGCTCCCACCTCTTTCTTGCCTTAATTTCTTGGCTTATGTGCAGATTCGCAAGAGCAATCGTGCTCGGAAGAAGGAAGTATTTCAGTAAGACACTGGTGGGGATCTTGCCCGTACTTCTGGAATTGTCTTGATAACCGTGGAATACCTCTCCACTCCACATGCACCTCAGGATATGTTGCCCCATTGTCGCTACGTCATCGTCACTATATGCCAGGGACAGTTTGCGCGGGCCCATTATAAAGTGTGCAAGTCACTACCTGTCATTTTATCCGTATTTAATCGTATATCAAAAAGGTACCAAAGTTGTAGGTACTTACCGGTTCACTTTAGCTACCTAAAACCATAATCCAATAAATTTGTTTCTATAGTAGGTATCCTGTAGTAGTCTACATCAACCGGGGGTTATCCCTGGGTGCACTTGCATAGTGCATAGCTACAGGAATAATCGTCGGTTGGTGCGTCTTTTCAATAAAAACGTCTATCGTACATTTGCAAGTTAGCTTTGGCCCTTCATGTGCCTTTCCAAGATTATATGTATGAATCATTCATACCTAACACTTGATAACACGTACAACATATTTCGTGACTGTACCTCGTTTAGTAATAACTAGTTTTATCCGAAGAAAAGGGTTCTGAAGTCGACGTGTATAAATATAAGTATAGCTAGGTATATATTTTTTATGTATGACTACGTTATGTGGTTCAGTTACACGGGTATTCAGGAGCCCGCAAGTTTGACAACCAGTCTTACCAAGGGGTACTGTGAAGGTCAGATAAATGGTCACTCCATGGAAAATAGTGTTATTAAGCTGCGTCTGGTTAGACTGGAAGCAAGCCCCATAACACTTACCAAATAGGCTCGACAGATGATAATGATGAGCGAAAAACGAATGTTACTCGTCTAGTACCTAAATGGAATATGGAAATGATACCTTACGTCGTTACGTGGGTGCAAAATTATGTTTTACGAAGCTCTAGTAGGTATAAGAAGAAAGCTTCCCCTATATAGAATTTAATGTGGACCCGCTTTTTATCGTGGCCGTTTCTATGGCCTTTTTATTTTTATAGCAGACGTGTCCCGTCCGCTACCGTCTACTTCAATTATTTATACGCACCGTAAAAAGTGCGCATCTAATATAAAACTTTAATAGCAGAATTTTTCTTGTCTACCTAAGTACCTACAAAGAATTATAAAATGTATAAGGCTTTTCCAACAGGAATTTCTTAGTGAGTAGTAGCCCGGAGTCTGGATTTCTGCCCGGTTGATGGCAATAGGGTCGCCCATTATTCCTACATAGGCCTTAAATATAGGTACTTAACTGACGGAATGTCAGTACCTACTGTAAGTATGGTTTTGAGCATTTTGTAAATGGCCTACGCAAATGTCCTGCAAATCTGTTAGCGTCTTGTGACGGGTCGTTGAGCTCCCTAAAATAGGGTTGAGCTACACGGTGACTGCTACAAACATGCCGTCTGTTGAGACAGGTCAGCTCAAAGCTGCAATGGCTCTTTCTTCAAAAGGCCTTTCCAGACATTACCCTGCATTGTTAGACTCACATAAAATTTAAATAATGTAATGTTTATAGAGACCATGACCTCTGAGTTTGTTTCGGCTTTTCTTCTCAGGGAACAGTCAGCTAGGAAATGCCGGCGCCATCTAGTTTTTAAAAATATTGACCAACAAAATATTGACGTGTAAAAGTGTCTTATAAGATCTACTTACATATATAAACATTTCATTTAATTTCATTTCATTTCAAGTAGGTACCTACACCTCTGCCTATCCCTTCAGGGATTACAAACTTGAAGGTATGCTATGCAATCTGTTTCTTGATTTAATAAATTCAGCCTGTCGTTGCCGACGATGCTCGCTTTCTCCGAGGTACATACGTAACTATGTAGGTTCCTATATGTAGCTGGTTATATACCTACCGAAGCTGTAGACACATAGGTAAAAGTTTAAACCTTGATGTTTTTAAATTCAGTATGTTCTTCTTCTTCTCTAGCATTGACTCGACCGCGCGAGCTACAAGCGCGGTAGGTAAAATGGTATTTTAGAATAGCTGAAAAAAAAACTTTTCACGAACTATTTGACATTTATTAAGTATCTACAACTACAAAGTGTATACAGACCAGTAGTGGAGAGCAGTGGTGGACCAAAACAGCGTGAGGAAACAGGCATTTCCTAGAATCAAATATTCGAAGATATGTGACATCTACCAACCCGCACTGCGCCCGCGCCCGCGTGGTAGATTAGGTAAGACCTGCTCCCTCTCACAGAGAGGAGGACATTGTCCCAACAGTAGGAATATTATAGGCTGATTAAGCATGTGTAAAGACCTCCCTGCATGTAGGTATAAAAGTCTACTGTCCTCCCATACCAATTATATCACTGTAATTTGAAGCCATTGTAAAAGCCAATTATTTTTAAAAGAGTAACCGTGGAGTTTCTCCATAAGAAAGGACAAATTGGAACCGTGCACCTAGCTTCTGACGTTTCATAAGTGTCCATGCAGGTTTAGGTGAAATAAAAAAATATTTTAATTTTGATTTTGAAAGGATAAATAACTTTACAATTAAAAATAGAGCACAGCTGTTAATTTGCCAGAACTAGGTTGAATTTTATAAATAAACATTGAGTAGATATAAAGTAAAAACGAAACTAAAACGAAGGTAAATAAAAGCAAAATAGCATGTTAGCGGTTTAATTTGCAGACAGCAAGTATTTATTTATTTATTTATATATACTTTATTATATACCACAAAAAATACACAACAAAAAACAAAGTACACTACAAAATATACAATGGGCGGCCTTATCGCTTTCCGCGATCTCTTCCAGGCAACCTTGGCATGGACAGTGATTGGTCTGGACATAAAATGGGGAGGTTGTTGGCGCAAATAATAAAAATACAATATGTTAAAATAGATACACAGATATATACATATCCTATATATTAGATACATAAATACATATGTACTAAATATAAAAGGAAAGAAAATAAATGATGACTTTACATAGAAAATTATAGCTAGGTATGAGAACCAGATAACAACGACAGGCAATGATCCTTTACGAGTCTTTTAGACACATATAACGACTGCGCACGTTTAATTACAACTGGCAATGCATTCCATAACCGAGCGGCCTGGACAGTGAAGGAATGGTCGAGGAAAGTTGTGGAATGCATAGGCATTTTAAGCTTCAAGTTATCTGATGACCTTAAGAATTTCGTGTGGGAGTCACAAAGAAACTGAAAACGATTTTTAAGATAGAGAGGGGTGGAAGGGGGGAGAAAAGCACATTATACAAAAGGGAAAGAATGTAAGCATTCCGGCGAAGGCGAATTGGTAACCACTTGAGCTTCACTCGAAATTCGGAAACAGTCATATTTGCGCAAGCCAAATATAAACCTTATGCAAAAATTCTGAAGGCGCTCAAGTTTGTCGAGTTGGTCTTGGGTAAGATCAAGATAGCTGGCATCAGCGTAGTCAAGGATGGGTAAAAGAAGCGATTGTACAAGCGCAATCTTGGTGGAAATTGGAAAAGAAAGTTACGCAATCTCTTTAATGACGCGGCGGATGCAAATAGCTTGCGGCTAACTTCCTGTAGCTGGGCAGTCCAAGAGAAGTTCTTATCAATAAATATCCCCAAGTTTTTAACTTTCTCACTGAAAGGAACAACTGGGTTGTCAAAATAAACTTGGGGAAGAGTCGTCCAGTCAATCCTTGAGACCGTCCTTGAACTGCCAACCACCACAACTTGCGTTTTATAGGGTTAACCATAAGTCCATATCTCTTGCTCCAGTCGCATATACGGGCCAGATCACGATTAATCGTTATAATAGCCTCGGACAGATTCCCAAGAGGAACTCGCGAGTAAATTTGTAAATCATCAGCATAAAGATGGTAGGAAGAAATTAGTTTGTCGGAGATGTACCTACTTAGATCTTCTGTCTATACATAAATCGATGGTTGGTTAATAGGTGTTTTCGTTTTTTTTTTACAGCTTTACTAATTAAATTAATAGATACTTAATTCTCGATTTAATCTATTGTACAGAAATTGTCCTAAGAATCTAAAAATCTTTCTACAGAGACACATTTGGAGGTTGCAATATATATGCATACTACCTATACCTATAAGTCCGTCTCTTGTTAGTATAGTCAGCATTGTAGGTAAGCAAAGTGTGCTGTTGTCATAATGAGTGTGGCAAACCGTCAGTACCTACTGGAACATGTTGGTTTTCTTTGTTTGTTCGGATCTGTATATAAATCCTGTAAAGTACCTACGTTGCAGGATTTTCATACATATATCCGTAAGAAAAAATAAGGGATGGAAATTTTCTACCTTTAAAATTACTCTCTGAGCTCTTTCAAGAGTAATCAACTTAGTTTTTTGTGCGCCACCCCGAGAATTGATACAGTATTGAATTATAAATTGATAGAGGGCCAAATAAACTTAAATTTTGAATTTGCTAATGTTTGCTAAAACATATACCTACCTACCTACTAGTTTGCGCACTCTTTTGAGTAGGCTTTCAAAATTTTTTCAAAGAGAGTGTGGCGTCCATTACCCTAGGAATTAGATGCTGGTCCTGGTCGTTTTTACGATAAAAGTATAAGTACACATGTTTACTGTACGGTTTCCACATTAATGGTATGTATGAAGGGTCGTTGCGCATGAAGAAGTGAATATAGTGCTATGCTAGTGAATATGGCTCTTTGACTTATTTAATGTAAGTAAATTGCAGTGAAGCCAAATAGTCACAGCATTAAAACCTAGTTGAGTGATATTGAACAGTTAGCTACTGGTTTTAGCGGTGAATATTAATGCCACGTCGTCGGCATAATTATCATTGTACTGTCTGTTAGATTACACAAGTCGTTAACAAAAATCAGAAATAGCGGGGGGAGCAGAATACTCACCTGAGGAACACCAAAACCAGAATTTTTCTGCGGCAAGTTTCAGCGGCATTCCGCTTATTTCTATGGTCCTTAATTTGTCCAGAAGAACAGAAACAGACACCAGTATAAAAGGCCCTGGCTGCATTAAGAAAAAACCCCAGGGACTGGTTTCCTTTGCCGAGTTCTTCTAAAATTAATAACATTTATTTCAACGTGTTTTGCATTGCATGAATTATTCGGACGACAACGTGTTCGTTTCAATGTAGATCAAAAAGCCTGCGGTGTTTACAGGCCTCAACTCTATGTCCAGGGCGGAGGTCTGCCAAACCGACAAGGCAAACAGGGCCTCTTTAGGATACTATGTTAAGCTACTTTAAGAAGAAAGTATAACGAGCTCAAAAATGTTCGAGCTCGTTTCGCTCACTCCAGCTGCCTAGGCTCTTCATTCCGATTTTTTTTGCATACATCGACATTGTAGCTACTATTTCTCTATGAATGGTGAAAAGAAATACTTAGGTAAGCTATCCGTGGCAGAGTTCTAAAAGTTTCAGACTCGCTTCGCTCACTCTTGCTGTATCTTGAAACGAATTGACTGTCAATCCTGTGCATGGCGACCACGCTATCGACCAAGAAGGGCCACAGACGGTAGCGATGGAATATTGCCAGTAAAACAACAATCCTATACTTAGATTCAGTAGATATTTAAAACAATTTGAAAAAAATCACGCCGGGAGATGGGTGATGTAGCCCAATTTTCTCTTTGCAATCTCTGGAGTGATCAGGATCTCTGAAGTTACGCCACTGGAACGCTGGTTACATTTGATGTTGCGTTTCACATAATTATTTTATGCGTAGAATCCTACCTACCTTTACCTATATTCCAAAAATGTCTACGCAAGGGTAAGGAGATTGCATTATGTTTAGTCACATCTGGCTTTATGTCTTACAAAATTTCCTTTGTCAGATAATGCATTTAGGTGCTCCAACTTTAACGATAAAAGCACCCTCATTTCACCCTGGAATTACATAAATTCTACATAGTACATAAAAGTTGCAAGAAGGGTCTCTGGCGTGATGGGAAAACATCGATCTAGTGAACTGATTAGTTTTGGTTTACGTCCAACGTCGTAAAAGACGCGTAAACCGCTAATTTAAGATTTACGACGGTGTAAATCATGTTTGTTTGGTACTGTTGTGACAATGGTGCATTGTGACATAGATATAGGTAGATATATAATATTATATTTTCTCAAGAATCTGCAATCGTGATATCAATTTATTGCGCTTTATCGAAAAATATCTGTTATTTAGGAATTTTAATTGTTAGGTCTAGCAATATTTGTTGCCGAAATTGAACATTGCTCTGTAGAAAAACCTACTGAATATAAGTACAAGCGCAACGAACGCTTAAATAGAAAAAGATGCAGCTGAAATTCGAAGCTGTGTACCTATTTATCCTTATATAGGTAGACAGGTACCCATCTACTTCCTGTGTTCGATAAGAAGAGTGTTTTTTGCTTCCGCATCCGATCATCCGATCTTAGAAAACATTGTTATGCATTTTCGCAACGACACCTGTTATAATGAGCAGTTAGTGACCAACTTTGTGTCCAGTAGGTAAGACTGATCAACTCCATACTAACAATCAAGTAGGGAATTAACAAAGAATTTAACAAACTGCTTTACCTGGACTTTGTGGATTACTTACGCCAAGGCATTCGACGTACATAAATACCATCGCTCAATTATTACATTAGTTTTACCACAAGGAACCTTTGGCATGTAGCCAAAATCGGAACGAATGCCACCATCTTATTTTTTAACCAACTTCAAAAAAACAAGAAGGAGGTTCTGAATTCGGTCAAATTTGGTTTTGGTTCTTTCCTCAGAGGGGCAATTCTCGTAATTTTAAGAACACTCACAGTCTGATCTCACAGTCAATCTAAGGGTATACTTACCGAGAGGTCCCATATTCGGTTAGGCCAAGTACAGATTAGTGTTTTTTTAATTAACAATTTCACAAACGTTAACCAACAGCCTTCGTGTCAATGTCATCCCACCAAAACACATTTTATGAAGTAGATTGCCAAGACCCACGTAACACTTTCACTGTTAAAAAGTTATAAGATCATTAGATCTGATAACTTTAAGGCCTTGTAGAGTTAGGGTTAGACGACGACACGGTTGGCGTAATGACTGAGCGATCGACTGCTGCGCAGCGTGTCGCGGGTTTGATCCCCGCACGGAACAAATATTTGTATCATCTGCAAGTAATTGTTCCGATTCTGGGTTTTTGTGTTTGTGAGTTTCTATGTTTGCAAACGCACCCACGATACAGGAAGAAAGTCCTAGTGTGGCGCAACGTTTAAAAAAAAATGGGGCTTACCTCTTCATTAGAGCCAAGCCCCGAACTTTACAAACCTTACACTTGGGTCTTTAATGTTGTGTCATGTAATAGTTAAATGGAACGGCAAAGGCATTTTGACTAAGATGAAAGTAAGGCCTTATAATTTTATTAAGTTAGGGGCTTGGCCCGGCTTTGCGACACATTCGATCTGAGAACATGTTAATAATGAATGCATTGTGACTTATGACTATAAGTCTTAGCAATCTACTTTACATGAAATATTTTTAGCCATATTTAATAAATTTTTGTAGGTAAGTACCTAATTATCAATTTCAGGGAGTTGCACGGTGAAAGTTAACCTTTCTTCAACGTATTTTAGGTACCTATTAAAACCCAAAAAATAAAACCATGACAAATGAAACTTAGACACTTACTAGTGTGTTTTATAAGTATGTTAACCATCATCATCTGCCTAGCCCTTTCCCAACTATGTTAGGGCTTACAGTCTAACCGGATGCAGCTGAATACCAGTATTTTACATGGAGCGACTGCCTATCTAACTTCCACAACCCAGTTACTGGGTAATACGATATCCCTTCTTAAGACTGGTTGTTGAACTTTCGGGCTTCTGACGACCCGTAATGACTGTCAAAGATCCACAAATGACAGCCAGGACCAACGGCTTAACGTGCTTGCCGAGGCACGGAGGGGTCTTGGTAGCTATGTAAAGTTGGTCACTCATCCACGGACCAATCGCGGCAAGCGTAGCTTAACCTTATCGATCGACCCTGTACAGCTATTGTTACTTAGCCACAAGCCTCCCCTATAAGTATGTTAATCATCTACATCTTATTCTGAAAATTAGACCTCTCTAGCCAAATTCAGGCCGAACCTATGAGGGTTTGAAATCCGACGAAACGCTTCCAGAAAAGGCCGGTAGTGCCCCCTGCTTTTGGGTTTTGGCACGTCTTGTCTCGGGTATACTGCCGTGCTCCTAGATTCAAGCACCAAAAGGTTCTTGTATAACGAATCATTCACGTCATTGGTATAGAAGTAGCTCTGCGAACAACCTGTTACATATTTCTGGTTCTTTCAACATAGAAAAACTTGTCAAACAAGGCGATCCACGCGCACCTCAGCTGCTCAGAAGCGTACCTACTGCCAGATGTTTTAAACAAATTGCCTGATTCGTTCCAGTTACGAGGCATAAATGTTAACGCCCACCAGCTAACAAACCTCCGCTTTGCAAATGATACTGTGTTAATTAATCCATGTCACCTTCAAAACTTGAAGAAATTCTCCAAGATCTGAGAATAGCATGTCTTTCAATAAACAGACCCAACACCCAGGTCATGACTGACAGCACTAAACGTTAGATGACGAATTAGAAACGGCATGAGTTACAATATTTCGATGAAGGTAAATGGTGGGATATGAAACAAAACTGTTCTTTAAAGGCTCGGATCCCTCTCTGATCGTTATTTTTAATTTTAATACACTTTTGGGGTTTTCCATAGGTAGGTAATAGTATAGGAAGAGCTATGTAGTAGGTAGACTTGTGTCTCCAGTTGTTTTTTTTTCTTTTTTTTTTTAAATGTATATTTTAACTTTTACACACTTGCTTTTCCAATCCACTTTAGACATTGGCAGAATAGTCGACATCGGCTTTAATTGCCATTAATTAAAAATAGAATAGAATATGTAGTAGGTACTTCAACATACTCGGAACTTCTGCAGCCAGGACGTTAATGTAAGCAAATAAATAGTGTCAGCGTCACGCTATTTCTCCAACGCACGCCTCGATCTGAAATCAAAGTAAGGGATTTTAATTATCTAGTAATCATACTTTTATTAGCTGTGAAACCCTTCCACGTTTATAAGATTATTTTCGATACAAGAAAAAACGTTATTAGGTACCTACTCTAATACTCTTCCTACCTATACACCTAATGTTATATAAGTGCTTATTTAGGTCTAATTCCGCAATAACTAGACCCACCCTTAGCTCTAGTTAAATGCAGAAATAAAAGTAAACATTTTTCAATACTATTATACTGCAACTTATCCTAAGTACCTACACCTACCTAAGTACAGAGGTTACTAATACATTAGCTGAAATAAAACTTTTAGAATCTCATAATAGGTATGAAATATGGATTTGTTTGTGTTAAAATTGTTAGTAAAAATATTAAATCCAATTAAATCGTTAACGGTCAGATCAGACCAGGAGTTACTTTCGACCTATTTAACAACATGATGTAGGTATGAAATATATTGGTCTACAGTCCCAGAGTGGTTCCCAGTTAAGATAGATAAATGAAAATTAAGTTTTCCCTAACGAAGTAACCAGGTATCTCTATTACCTAGGTAGGTATAGCAGTAATGTTTTTCCTTTATAAGCGATATAGCCTTCGATTTAAAACCCGATTCAAGATTATTTTATTTATTGTCGTTATTCACTATCTGGCTTAGGTTCGTACGTATGTTATTCTTTTTCCTCTTATTCTTTCTTTCCTACACAATCACAATATATCTACCTCGTGTTAGCTACAGATATTTAATAGCGGTACATTCAAATAGCCCCATTGTTATAGCCATAAATAATTCCGGACAAACAATCTTCAAATCTAATTTTGTTTGGTATAAAATTTACGATCTCAAGGCGCACCATAGGCATGAGGCATTATGCAAGCCATGCAATTTTCTTGCCAAACTTTATTCTCTTTTTTATAGGCGTCTACTTGAGTAATGAAAAACTATTAAAGTGGTCGTGTGGGGATAAAGCGAGGGTCGTTGGGACCTTCCAGTTTTATTGTGGCCCGACGAATAGCGTAGCGCTATTTTTACAACCCTGCCAATTTCATGAGCCGCGCTAAAAGATGGCAACCGACGTTTACGCGTTCGAATAAATATGTGTAGGTATGTGCCTACATAGATGAATTATAATATTATATATTTATTTTCTTAGATAGACATCGGATCATAGAGAAAATCATGCTAAATAGGTAGATAGAGATAATTTAATTGCAAATTGCACGCTTGGTGCATTTATTTATTTATTTATATATGAAAATTTTAATTTTAATTTAAATAAACCAATTACAGTTAAATTAAGTAATTAGACATTATGAACCAGTACATAAAGTAAAAAAGGGAAGAGCTCACTGGGCGTCAAAGAATTCGTCCGCATCGCTGTCAGTGGGAAAAGTGCCCAAAAGTCTGGCAGCGTTGCCACATTGGATGGCAATGCTGATTCTTTGACCTAAGAATAGGCCAGCCCTTTGGTCACGTGACGAGTCGACCAACCGCTTGGCGATGTCCCGAAATACTCGATGAGCACTCGAACTCGGCCCTAGTGTTTCAACCCCAAACGGTTCAAACATATAGCTCCCAATAAGGTTGCTATATTTGCGCCGTTTGAGGCTTTCTGCACCTGCAGCAGCCGCACCAGCACAGCTCGCCGTGCTCAGAAGATGGGATGGCGCGAGGGTGTCGACACAGGTAGCATCCCACACCAAAGGCCTACCCAACATCCAAGGCATTATAGTCATTCCGTCTGGCCTCTTCCCATCGTCGCGTGCCAAGCCATATATTCTTTATTGTACACCAAAAAATACATTACAAAAAAAAACAAATTTCACTATAAAACTTACAATGGGCGGCCTTATCGCTTTCCGCTATTTCTTCCAGGCAACCATGGAATGGACAGTGATTAGCCTGGACATAAAATGGGGATGTTGTTGGTGCAAATAATATGTATACAATATACTAAAATAGATACACAGATATATACATATCCTAAATAATAGATGTATAAATACATACATAAAAAATGTATAAGGAACGAAAATAAAAGACTATGCATAGATTGTTACAGTTTGGTACGAGAACAAGATCACAACGACAAGTAATGTTCCTTTACGAGTCTTTTAAACGATTAAAGACTGCGCGCGTAATTTCAACTGGCAATGCATTCCACGCGAATTGGTAACCACTTCAGCTTCACACGAAATTCGGAAACATGGTCATATTTGCGCCAACCAAATATGAACCTAATACAAAAAGTTTGAAGGCGCTCAAGTTTGTCGAGTTAGTCTTGGGTAAGGTCAAGATAGCCAGCATTAGCATAGTCAAGGATGGGTAGGAGAAGCGATTGCGCAAGCGCAATCTTGATGTTGCGCAATCTTTTCAGAGACGCAACGGATGCAAATAGATTGCGGCTAACTTCCTGTAGCTGAGCAGTCCAAAAGAAGTTCTTATCAATGAATATCCATACACATTTCTAACATTTGTATACTAACCTAGAAATTGTGTAGACAATTATATCTGGTTCCATGATGCCTCCCTTAAGATCTATCGTCAAGTTGACGGCAAGTATATGTGATCATTTGTGGAAGTCATAAATATGTGACATCGCAAGCACACCAAAACTATCTCACGAGACATGCGACGGCAAATTAATAAGGATTCCTGCATCGGCTTTAAAAAGGTGTATCATCTCATAGAATGCAAGAAAATCGGATATGTCTTGCGTTATAATATCTTCCTACTCAGTTAAATTCAAAAAAATGTGATACCTTGTTTTGATAAAAAATATCTGAAATCACTATAATCCTATTATCCTACTTCCTACTAGTATTATATTTAAATGTGAAAGTTTATATGTTTCGATATGTACTCAATCACGCAACAACGGCTGAACGGATTTGGATGAAATTTGACACACAGATAGTTTATAACGGATTAACATGCAGTATACTTTTTATTCCGGTAATACGTTCCCGTGAGATAATTTCCGACTTACACGCGGGCAAAGCCGCTGGCAATTTAGTCACGCAAAAAGACTCAACGGATTTGGATTTGGTTGTTCAAAAGTACCGAGTACAAAATGTATACATCATTCAATTTCAATTTATTTCATTCAGTTACATACATTTACACGTCATCTGTCAAGCTAGCTAATCGTTAAGTCCATGCAGACGACATCGCGGGCAAAACCTTGTTTTAAATTGCGGTATTAACTCTGTCTGTTACATTTTCACACGTCAACGGCTGAACGGATTTGGATGAAAGGATTAGAGTATGACTTGGGTTAGGATATATGATACTTTTTACTTTTAGTCCCCTTGAGAAAATATCCGCCATCCACGCGGGCGAAGCTGCAAAAGGCAAAAGCTAGTACACACCGCTACACATCAAGCTATACATTTCCAGTTTACGCTGATCTCACACTGTTCGTAAACCCTTTACAATGCGAGATCAGCTTATACTGGAAATGTATAGCTTCATGTGTAGCCGTGAGCCTTACTTTACCGACAGCTGCACATCTGTCTGTTAAGTTAGAAGAACCAGATTATATTCAATAGTATCCAAGGTACTTTAACATTACAAAACAAAGAAACACATTTTTATTTATTGCAATAGTTGCCTACAACTCAATAATAATAGAATATCGTAATTAATTTGATTTTTTATTATTGACACAATTAATCATTTAGATTGCCTTATATTTTAATTATCCCTTATCTCAAGGTTTAGTTGTAATTTGAGGTCGGCGCAACATGTCTTTTTCTTCCACACTTCTTTATTAGTCGTCATCTCCATAGTCACACCCTTTTTAACCATATCATCATTCACGCAGTCCATCCATCGTTTCTTTGGTCTCCCCCTACTCATAGAGCCATCGACATTCATACTCAAAAATTTCCTCACAACATTTTCCTTATTCCTCCGTATCGACCGTATCACATGCCCATACCATTTCCAAACAACTTTTCAGTTATCGGAGCCACTTCCACGCTTCCTCTTATGTAGGTGCCCATTTCTTATTCCATCCATTCGTGTAACATCACACATCCCTCTTAACATTCTCATCTCAGCTGCAGGCATTTGCCTTTCATTCAACCCTTTTGCGGCCCAACATTCTGACCCCTACAAGACCGAAAAGATAAAAAATCATACTCATACTTAAATAACCTTTTAGGAGGTAAGCTACTTAGGCAGGATTAAAAAAACAGCTGTTTCATAGAAAAATGCAATACCTACGCGGTCAAAATGTATGGAAAGGCTGATTTAGATTTTGTTTAAATGACGAAAAATTTCTGCGCTGGGGGGTCTAGAATGATATGCTGAACTCATGGTTACAGTTTGCGCACTGGTTAAAAACTTATCCTGTATAGAAAGAATAGCATCAAACGACATTACATAGGTAACTATAACTAGCTATCTGCTTTTTCTTTGCAAGGGTAGAATCTAATAATATGACGATACGAATATAACCATGAATTCAGCATATCATTCTAGACCCCCCAGGTCTAGAATGATATGCTGAATTCATGGTTACAGTTTGCGCACTGGTTAAAAACTTATCCTGTATAGAAAGAATAGCATCAAACGACATTACATAGGTAACTATAACTAGCTATCTGCTTTTTCTTTGCAAGGGTAGAATCTAATAATATGACGATACGAATATAACCATGAATTCAGCATATCATTCTAGACCCCCCAGGTCTAGAATGATATGCTGAATTCATGGTTACAGTTTGCGCACTGGTTAAAAACTTATCCTGTATAGAAAGAATAGCATCAAACGACATTACATAGGTAACTATAACTAGCTATCTGCTTTTTCTTTGCAAGGGTAGAAGACGTGGCAACATGACAAAAAAATCAAAATTTCTGTGCTGTAAGTATGCATATTTCACCGTATGATTGTTGATAAATCGTACAGTTGGTCAGTTGGTACAGTTGGTTGTACAAGTTGGTTGCAGTTACCTAGTTGGCTTTTTGATTTGCCATAATCGCCACGCTTGGCAGATGGGTTGGCGATCGCAGTATGGTGGTCAAATGCATAGATAACGCTACTGCCCATTCTCTAGTAAGTCCCTTAGTCGCCTTCTACGACACCCACGGGAAGAAATGGGATGGTGCTATTCTTTTACGTCCGCCCACCATACCGAAACATTACACGGAATGTTCATAATTATACGGTAACATATTTATGATCAGTTAAAATGTATATATATACTCATCATGCACATAACCCTTCCAGATTAAATTCTTTAAATGATGATGAGAACTGCATCACAATCCATAGTGTAGTTTAGAAGAACTAAGCGGTCATGCAGATAAACACAAAAAGCGACTTTGTTTTATCATGGCATAGGTATATTTATTCGAATCTCTAATAATTCCCATTTTGAGCTCCTAAAATATTATTGAACACTCTAAAATACTGATTACGCCTCTTTTCGTGAATTTCAAGTAATTCCGATTTTGAGGTCCTACAAATAACTGCGACCAACCTGGGACTTCGATGAAGTCCTCGCCGGCTGCTGTCGCATCACCGCTTACTTCGCTCGCTATATAGCCACGTCTTACCTAACCTATTACCCAACTAGCAAAAAATGTCGTACAAAAGTCAGCAGCACGTTTCTATTTCAGCTATTGGTGGTGAGACGGATCCTAAAATTGTCGAGTGAATGATCTGTGCACGTTCTCTCAACGCGATTTGGGCGCACTTTTCTCCGCTTTAAGTGATGTAAATATCCGAAAGAATATCAACGCAACTCGAATGTTACTAGTACTATAATAGACATCAGTATGCCATTATTCCATACACCAGCTTTTCCCAAGTCGGTAGACTCTCTTTCATTCGACTTACTTATAGTAATTTAGCAGTGTGGTTGCAATCACTCGACTCTTTGGTCGTATGAATGCGACCAGGCAGCATTCTAAGACCGTTTCATTTATCTTAAAATGATAGCGCGTTGCTGTTGTGTTTGTAACAATAAATTAAAATACTTTATAGTATTTTGCCATATTATGCCATACAATTTTACAGCTATAGTGACAATACGTGACCTATTAAAGTTAGCTTAGCAGCATAGGTCTTACTTTCATATGCGGCATTATTTTTTCGTCTATCATCATCTGCCTAGCCTTTTCCCAACCATGTTGGGGTCGGCTTCCAGTCTAACCGGATGCAGCTGAATTCCAGTATTTTTTTCGTCCTTACATTTTAGTTAATTTTTTCATGGGCCACTAGATTTCTTAGTAATTAAAGAATCACAAATAATATTAATTTAATAGTTAAAATCAACTCACTCGTAATCACAAGGCATTCACTCAGCTTTTAGCCGAGAAATAGAATGAGGTTTCCATTTTACGACTTCTAGGAGCGCCATTGCAGTTAGTTTAGGGTTCCTTAGCGCAAAATGTTAAATCATTATTCGCTTTATAATTATTATTAGAACAAATACTGTCATTAATACTCTAGAGGAATGTAAAGTGATTTCGTTACATAGCATTATTAACAAAATATAGATATTATATGAGTGACTTGTACAAAATATTTTAGTGACAAATGGCAAAGTAGTCAAACGCCTAGACACAACACCTAGTTGATGAAACAAGCAGAAAATCAATTGCAAAACTGCCTACCGTCCACTTAATTTGAACTTCGGATTCTGAACTATCATTGTCTTTACAGAACCCGCACGTATATTACTTGATCGTTCTTCATCCGTGGTTACAGTCAATGTAGATGTTGGTTGTTCCGCTGGTTTTTCTATCCACGTTGAGTAAAGGTGCCCGTAAAAATCCTCGACTTCCTCGAGTATCTTGGACTTTGAAGACACGATTCTACCATCCGCAGTTCTTAGTTTCGTCAGACGGGGCCTCGCTAATTGCTGAGCGAACACTTTCAAACCTCGGTTCTGGTCAATCGCAACCTCAATTTCGCAGGTGTTGGAGCACCGAAGGTCACGTCGCGTCAGCTTTCTTATTTTTAGGTTAAAGGGGAAGAAGATGGCTGCGTGGATGGCAATTCTCGATTTTCCCTAATAAGTCCGAGAATCTCCGAGGAAAGATTAGACACCTTACGTTTTCGCTGCGACGGGAAAAGGGGTTGCCCCCTATGATTGCTGGTCAACTTCCTTGAGTCACAGGGGCTCTTTTTGATGAATTCGTTCTTCGAAAAGAAGCCCCGACGAAGTGGACCTGGCAGAGCCCCGATAACGTGACAAGAAACGAGATCGACTTCATCATGACGGATAAGAAGCACATATTGAGAGATGTTTCCGTGATCAGCAGGTTCATTACCGGAAGCGATCACAGATTTGTCCGAAGCACTCTAAATATCAATTTTCCAGCTGAGAGAATCCGCATGATGAAGCCTACCCTCCGACCTAGGAACGCAGCTCCAAACTGCTCTAGGATCCAAAAAGTTCCAACTGAAACTTCAAAGTCGATTCGCCCTGCTGGAAACCACAGGCACTGTTGACGGGAAAGGCTACGAGGTGGTCAAACACTCAGTGACGTGTCCCGCAGACAACCCTATGGGTAAGTAATAGATGGTATAACAACAAAATCTCTAATATTAACAACATATAACAACGGAACCTATATTTTTATTTAATATAGCGATTAGTTAATATAATGAACGATTGACATAATTTTAAAATAAGTAATTTTTATAAGCATAACATACGTTAAATATAACATCGTTTGACATAACATACATTAAATATAAAATCGTTTGACATACCACTCAACAGATAAAAACCTTATTTGGTCTAATATGATGAAAATGCCTACTTAAAAACACAAAGCAAAATTGGTAGTTATAGGTAATAGTAACCTAAGTAGATATTAAACATAACTAGTAACTGGTTACCACCTGCGCTAAGATAGGTCGACGGTCGTACGATAGGTCCTATTACTGGGTGGTTTAAAAAAAAACCACGAAGGCTAAGGCTCCGCTTCGCTCCCGCCTTAGCCTTCTAACCTAACCTATCCGAGTCGAGTTAGTCTGAGTCGGGGTGTTAACCATAATGACGTTTTTTATATTTATTAGAAAGAAAGAAAGAAATGATGAAATGATTTTCGATTACATAAACGTTATATTAAACAACGTTATACTAATTAAGTTTTATAATAAATAAATGTTCTATGTAAAGAAATTATCTCACGTTGATTATATCTTAAGAATGATAATAAAATTAAATTAGACCAAATGAGTTTATACGTTATGAGACGCACCCAACCCCTATGATTCCTGCGCCCCAAACCGAACAGTTCGACTTTCGATTCACCGCGTTCTTGTACTCTCACTTTGGCATTGAAGTCCCCCATAATAACGTTGTGATGAGCTTTGGTCGTACTGTGCATTGCTTTGGCAATGTCTTCGTACAAGGCCTCGGCTGTTTCATCAGAGCATGTCGAAGTTGGCGCATATACCTGTATCACTTTCAGGTAGTACCTGTCAGTGGGCTTTAGTACAAGGTACGCTACCCGTGTCGACACAATACTGATTTCCACAACGCTGCTAGTGAATTCTTTGTAGACCAGGAAGCTGAAACCGCCTTGGGAGAGATGATCACCCTCGCGGAAGTAAAATAGGTCGCCTGACTCCAGGGTTATCGTATCCGCCCCCTGTCTTTGGACTTCAGATAACCCCAGTATATGCGTAGCTAGATGTAGTCGTCGTTGGTAGCCTGTCGTAACCCGGAGATTTTTCGCAACCCCCGTCCCGCCGTTACCGTGATCGCTAGCTTGGCTAGAAATAGTGGAACCACCGGGAACTGGGATCCGTAGTTTTGGCACTTTATCCATGGAAAGTTTGATGCCCATAGTCACCACGCTGGCCATGCGGATTGGTGACCGCAGAGCCAGTCCTTTCCCAGCGATGACGCTGCTGCGCGTCATCGCTCTGGAGAATTTAGATTGGCTTGTTGGATGGTTATACCGCCATCGGTCGTTCGCCAGCGCCACGTCTGTCAGTAGCAGGGTGTACCGCGCGCAAGCGAGGTTGACATGTGTTGAGTCTGGTTGTTGTGTGCTCCCCCTTACACCCTAGGCGCTTTACTTTGTGTAAATCACTGCATCACCACTGCTCTCAAACGGTGAAGGAAAATATCATGAGGAAACTGGCATGACCTTGAACCAAAAATTCGAAGATAAATCAAAAGTCATTTATTCAAACTAGGCTGAAAGTCAGCACTTGTTGAACGTCAAAGTTACTTAAGACAGTCCCCCAAAAACACCCGCCCTCCACCACTTCCTAGTACTTTAGCTGGGCAGAAGAAGGGGCGCAACAAACTCCTCAGCAGCACAGCTGTCTGTTAAGTTAGAAGAACTTGATTCACAGAACAAACGAAACACAAAAAGAAACATTAAATTTGCCATAATGTCAGCAAGCACACGCCCTGCCAGGGGTGCGGGTTGTTCGAAAGAGATACCGCCGCCCCTGGCACACAGGCAACTGAGGGAACACAGGTGGGTTTTAGTCAGTAAAAGTCTGACACGCCCTCCCGCTCCGCCCAGAGCGGGAGAAGTTATTTGATGATTTCCCACACAAAAAAAAAAAGCAAGCACACGCCAATATACCAACAAAACAAAACAAAACAGATATTGTGACATCTACCAACCCGCGCTGGACCCGCGTGGTGGATTACGGCACACTCCCTCTCGCTGAGAGGAGGCCTGTGTCCTAGCAGTGGGACATTACATTATAGGCTGATTATGAATGGGACAGTTTATATTTTTTGTCTGGAAGCATAAATACCTAGACTGCCAGCATCAATTACTCATCTTAAATTTTATTAGATGCAAGTAGGTATTCATTTCATAGACAATGTAAATAGATTTTTCATTTTTTGCCTACCTACTGCATTTACAATGAATTTAGATAGGCAGATATTTATGCCTCCAGTATCTCACTATGTCAGATTTTGTTACAAAATGCGCCGGTGCTGGTTGCAATGTAGAAGAAATCTTAAAAAATTTGACCATAGGGATTTTAAGCTGCCAGTGATGTAAAAAAAATCCTCACATTTTGATACCTACCTATTATATTCTTCTGAATTTAACTGTGAAGTCAAATATTTTAATGGCAACAGACAAGCAACGTCAAATTATAGGAAGCTGTATAGGTTTTAAAATATGTGTCATTTCTGAGCCCACATTCCCGCGAGCGTTAAAAAACATTTCGAATTCGGACCGATTGTTCGTGTAGTGAGGACATACCCACGATCCTACGATGGATTCCCCTTTTGCGGTTAATATTTGTAAGGCCAGAGACGACATAAGAAGCAAAGAAAATTTTGGGTGCATCCCTTAATTAATTAAGTTCGGTTAAAAATTTTGATACCGAAGGTACCTACAATTATTTAAGGAAATATCCTGCAAAATTTTAATAATACCTATCAATTAAATGTAACGTATAAATTGTTTTTTTTTCATATTATGAATGTTTAATATTTACTTATATTTAAAAACTTGACATTTTGCATGCTATGTTTATCCTAGCTAAATATGTTTGTGCCATATTACGATATTTTAACGTCATTGTATATGTATTATGTTTTATGCAAATGAAAAATTTATTATTATTATTATTTCGTTTTCCAATTTATTTATTCAAGTTCCTAGAACCTGATATTTTTTTCAAATCTCACGGTTGTAAACCTAAGTGAGGTTTTAAGCTTGAGTAGATTAAATGTTGTATACTCCATTAAAATTAATTATTATTACTCTGTCCACACATTTAATTAAAAACTAAGCACTATGCTGAGTGACACCACCTTCCGGCTCGCTCTTTGCCTGCATCTGGGTGCTCCTTGCGTGGCTCTGCATCGCTGCCAAAGCAGTGATGGTGTTTTTTTTTTTTTGGGTGGGAAATCATCAAATAACTTCTCGTGTCAGACTTTTACTGACTAAAACCCACCTGTGTTCCCTCAGTTGCCTGTGTGCCAGGGGCGGCGGTATCTCTTTCGAACAACCCGCACCCCTGGCAGGCATCGGCCCTTGCGGGCCCCATCAGTTGCTGCTGGTATCTCTTTGAGGCGCGCGTGGAACACAACGCGCCGTCGATCCGGGCTTGGTCCTTACCGGACAGAGAGCTACCCATTACTCGCCGTCCGCAAGCCCGTGCCTACGGTGGCCGGGAATCAGCCTGGGATCCCCGACGCCCAGGGCGTCTCCTGCGAAGGCCACGGCTGTGAGGGCGCATGTACTGCATCTCCCTCACGTGCGCCGCCTCCCTCTTTGCGAGCATAACTGCTTCGCTGAAGGAGACGACTGCCAGCAATGCCCTCTCGCTCCGTACCATGGCCTGGACCAGGGTCGGACGCGAGAGATCGCCGCCGCCGATCACCTCCACGAGGACATGGCGGTGCTCAGCCCAAGCCGGGCAGACTTCCACCGTATGCTCCACCGTGTCCTCAGGGCGATCTTCGCAATGGAAACACCCGGGCGTTTCCTCCCGCCCTATCCGAAACAGGAACCTCCCGAAACAGCCATGTCCGGTGAGGACCTGTGTCAGGCGGAAGGTGAGGACGCCATGCTGCCTCTCAAGCCACTCCTCAAAGAGGGGACTTACCGCCGCAATCGTGGCGTGCCCAGCACTGGGTTGCGACAATCGCACTTTCCACGTCGCCATGAGATCCTGCCGGAGCTCTGTCCGCCGTGCCGCGATTTCCCGCGGCAGCGGAGTTGCGCCCCGGCGTTTAGCCTCCTCGCGCCACTCCCAAGTGAGCGCGAGGACCTTTGCCTCCAGATCCCATGGCGGTAATCCGGCAAGGAGGCCCGCCGCCTCACCGGAGATCGTGCGGTATCCCCGGATCATCCGGATGACCATGACCCTATGGGCCGCCTTCAACCGGCGTGCTGGTTGGCGCCTCAATGTAGGCGCCCACACCGGCGCCCCGTATAGGGCCATGGCCCGCACGACCCCCGCGTAGAGCCTCTGGCAGGAGGCGTTTGGCACCCCTAAATTGGGCAGAACCCACTTCAAGGCAGCCCCGGCCCGCTCCAGTCTAAGAGCCAAACGTCGGGAGTGCTCCGCGAAATTCCACCGGCTGTCGAGGACGAGTCCTAGGTACTTCATCGTCGACTCGACGCCGATGTGAACCCCTCCCACCGTTATCTGGGAACCCGCCAGTGGCGCATTCCGAGGACCATGAAACCACATGGCCTCGGACTTGTGCAAGGCCACCTCGAGTCCCAGTTGCCGGATCCTTTCGACGATTGTCGCAACCCCGTGTGTCGCTAAGTCAGCCACCGCATGGTACGACCTCTCTTGCGCCAGGACCAGCGTGTCGTCAGCGTAGCAAACTACGCTGACGCCGCTAGGGAGGTCGGCGCGCAGCACCCAGTCGTATCCGATGTCCCGCAGATGCGGCCCCAGGACCGATCCCTGTGGGACACCGCACGACATCTCTCGCCGGTTCCATTCTCCTAGGTGACCGGGGTAGATGATGGCCCTGTCCGTCAAATAGGCCTCGAGCACACGACAGAGGTAGGTCGGCATCCGGTGATACCGGAGTGCCTCCCTTATGCAACTCCAGGGCAGGATTTTGAAGGCATTGGCGATGTCCAGAGACACTGCCAAGACGACCCCACCCCGGGCCACAGCATCCCCTGTCGTGAGGGCTCGCACGCGCATGATGGCGTCCACCGTGGAGCGCCCCCTGTGGAAACCGAACTGGCTCTCCACCAAATCCGGCCCCACCCGCACCAGCCGCCCGACGAGGCGGTCTGCATTGACTCTTTCGAAGAGCTTGCCCACCTCGTCGAGCAGCACGATGGGCCGGTAAGCGGACGGAGAGTCCGCGGGGCGCCCCGGCTTCTTGATGAGGACCAGTTTCCCGTCTTCCAGTGACGTGGGAACTGGCCCTCCTCCAAGCATGCGCTTAGGAGCCCTCTTAGTCGAGGCCCGAGAGCCTCCAAGGCCAGGACCCAGGCTTTTCCAGGCAAGCCGATGGGTCCTGGGGCGGTATTCTTGGCATTCAGCCTATGTACCGCCACTCTCAATTCTACCTCGGTCACCTCTGGAGCATCGTCGTCGTCGTCGGTGTGGTCCGCGTCGGGCACCGCAGGAGGCGGAGCCATGGGCGGGGAGCATGTTCCCCTCGCGAGGGAAACAGAGCGCTCACCACGTCCTGCACGAGCTGAGCCCGGAGACTCTGGGTCAGCGGGGGAGCCCACGGGCGGATCTTATCCCGCACCGTTTTGTATGGGCGTCCCCACGGGTCTCTGTTTAGAGTCTCCAGCGACTCCTCGCGGGCCAGTAACCTGGCCCGCAGGATCTCCGCTCGGAGGGCGGTCTTCGCCGCTCTGTACCCTCGTACAGCTCCGCCTGAATGGCTTCCGTATCCGGAGGGCGGATACGGAGCCTGCGGTGCCTGGTGTACCGGTGCCGCGCAGCAACGCACGCCTCGCGCAGAGCTTCGGCGACCACCAATACACCTGGCGTGAAGCACGTCCTGGCTGGACCCGGGGCATTGCCACGTCGCATACCTCGGACATGGCCTCCCGGAACCACTCCGCCTCGTCGTTGATGTCGGCAGGCCAGTCCGGTGGTGACACCCAGGCCTGCACGATCGAGGCTTCCAGGAGGAGCTCCCGGTCCAGCCGCTTCAGCGCCCACCGCGGACCACACGGGGCCTGTTGGACCGGTGCGCGCGAGGTCTGGGCGGAGACGTCAAACCGAATATACCGGTGGTAGGAATACGTCTCCACCCCCTCCATGACGCGCCAGTCGACGACACGCGGTGACAGAGTGGGGCTGGCGGACGAAATGTCCACCACCGACTCACCCCGCATCCGCACACACGTGGCGACAGAACCCCGGTTTAGGACGACCAGGCCCACCTCTAGAGCCCAATCCTCCACCATTCTACCCCGCACATCCGTCAACCGGGAACCCCAAGCCAAGTTCTTGGCATTGAGGTCCCCGAGGACGAGTACGGGGAGGGAACGAAACCCGACGACGACGTCTCTCAACTCCGCAAGGGAGTACTGGAACTCAGCGAGAGTTCGGCTCGGGGAGAAGTACACCCCTACCACTGCAATCTCCCCGAAACGTGCTGCTACGCAAACCCTTCCTCTCTGGATACCCTCGAGAGCCCGTGCCGGCGGCGGCCGACGAAATTAGGGTCACTGAGCCGCTCAGGTCCTCCACCCAGTAATCCCTGGGCGGGACAAAGTACGGCTCAGCGACCACGGCGATGTTAATCGACCACTGCGCCCATGCTCTGGAGCAACAGATCCTGAGCGGTGGTGCAGTGGTTGATGTTCGCCTGGAGGAGGCGAAATGGGGCCGTTATTGGCATTCCATTTCAGCCTCCTCCGGAGCCCCTTGAGAGGGCCCTGCCGCGGTGGTAACGGCGCGACTACGACGGTGGAGGCGGCAGCGGCGGTGGCAGTGGCGGCGGCTACGGCGGTGACGGAGGTGGCGGAGGGCTTACCCCTGCCTCGGCCCCCAGTTTTGGCGGGTGGGGCGCAGGCCTTGCTCCCAGCCCGGTGTTCGGCCGTCTTGCCAGCTGCCGCACATACATAGCAGTGCGGCGTGGCATTGCACGAGCCGGCCTTATGACCGGGCTGACCGCAGCGGAAGCAGTGTCCGCTACGGTCCACCTCCAAGGTTCATTGCACTCCCACGTGGTGACCCACCTGGCAGCGGAAGCACCTCAGAGGTCTGGGTTCCAGCAGCTTGACCTGCGCGGATACCCAGCCCACCAGGAGCCTTCGGCCTTCCCCTGTGATTTTTTGGGCCGCCGACACGGGGCAGCTCACCGTGACGGTTCGCATCCCCGTGTTATCAGGACGAATGGTGCCTGCCCTCACCTGCTCGGCAGAGCACCCCCCAGTCCTGACGACGGCGGCCACCACCTCGCTGACTGCCTCGGACACCGTGGCTTATCCTATATTAGGAGTGCAGGCCGGATAGCACGGTACGTCAGCATCAATGACAACATCCGTCGTGCTCTTTGCTTTAGCTTTTTTAGAACCCAATGATATAGCCAAGGATATGGGAAGTGGTCAGACGGAATTACCATAATACCTTGGAAGCTAGGTCGACCTTTGGTGTGGGATGCACCATATTGTGTCGCTGGTTGACCCTTGCGCCATCCCGGCGGAAAACCTCAAAAGGCGCAAATATTTCTATCGTATTGGAACCTACTTATATGTTCGACCCGTTTGGGGTTGAAACTATAGGGCCATAGGATCCGAGTGCCCACTTAGTTTTTCGAGACATTACCAATAGCGGTTGGTCAACTCTTATTTTGACCAAAGGGCTAGCCTATTTTTTGGCCAAATAATCATCATAGCCATAAAACGTGGCAATACACTGGCACTGTATACCCTTTCAGTATAGTCAACCCTTAGGCTGCACGTGTACAGGGAGGTGCAGTAGGCTTTATAAAACATGACCTTCACACCAGCAGAACAACGTGAAAAACTGCTGGCTATCATGTTGGCTGGCACCAACAGCACCCTCTGCTCTCGCTTCATATCAGCTGGGTCTTTAAGGTCCTCGGTGAGTACGTGCCCTAAATATTTAAATTGGTCCACTCGGTTTGTGGGAACAACATCAGATGAACAGTCGGTATATTCATAGTGCTCGACACACCGATGGATTGAAAAACGATATAGACTTATTCAGACAGGCGTGACGCGACACTTAGAACAATTTCTATTAAGTTTTCATAGAAATTGTTCTTCGAGAGTCACGCTGCTCTGTCGCGTCGCACTTGTTTGAAGAATATTGGCTTTTCTTCCCATTACATTTTAACCCATGCCCACGCGCGTATTCCGTACACGTACTGAGTAGTCTCCACAGCCCACATATCGACGCGCTCAGCAGCACCATGGTGGACGTATAACTCATATTGTTGACACAAACTCGTGCAATCGACGTGTTGACTGCTGAGCGAGACGATCAGTTCGTTCATACAGAGGTTGAAGAACGTACGCCACATTCGCTAATATAAGGGTCTGACATCAGCCCGCCCATCAGACACTATATTGACCTGATTGCCCGTACCAGTACCGGAGTACCTATGCTGATGAGTTCCCACGGTAGGTAAGTCCGTGGTCTACAGTTTCCCCCAGAGAACATCGTACGAGACGAGATCAAAGGCCTTAGATAAATCGAGGAAGCAAGCGTCTACCGGGGTCGGCATCTTTCTCTTCGTGTAATATTTAACGGTGTGGCTTAAACACATTAATGCGCGCTCTTTGCGGACTGTTTATGTCGAAAACGAAACTGGTTATCATGCAATGTTACATGTCTTTTTAGCACACTGTCAAATACCTTCGCGTTAGCGATATGTCGCTTGCAACTGTACAGGCCCATAGACCTGCAGTTGTCTTGATCCGCCATATTGTCAATTTTAATTTTATTATACCGAGTATCAATACCACCTGTGACAAACATGATTTGAACTTTTAGGTACCTATGTAGATAAAATAACAAGCAGAGATCTTTTACTCCAGAAATGCACGCCTCTCCAACGTCTGTACTCTCAATTTATGCAATCTGGTCAGTGTGTTTGATTGATATGATTGCCTTGTTTTGATGCAAACCATCCAATCTATAATACATATCAGAGTAAAGTCGTTGGGATCGACTTTTATGATTAGAGTAAAAGACCTCTCCCTACCTAGATAAACGTTTATAGCTTACCTTCACTCCCAAATATATCTCGTCAGGGGCTTCATTTAAAAATGTTTCCATTTCGTAAGAGGTGAAAACCTTCGATTTTTTGCTCTTGAACCCCTGAAACTGTCTTTTCAGAAACGATGTTAGATTATGGAATCTTTTCAAATCGATGTTGTGTTTTACTTTGTGTAGGTACTCTTGAGCATTGAATACCTGTTCCATAGCGTAGAAGGCTTTATTTTGGCAAACTCTGTAAGCTGTATCGAAGTGTATTTCTTACATACTTCAATGGACTATTCCATTGAAGTATGTAAGAAATACACTTTCGGAAAATGATTTTATTTTCTTATCTGTTCGCCACTTCTTATATTCATTGTATGTATTTAAGTATCTTTCCTTTGAAATTTCTGCCAAAAGATTTTCGATAACTGTATTTGCCTCGTCTTTAACATAATCTGGGGTCAACATTTCAGAATCACTGGAACTCAATTTTAATAAGATATTAGTCTAAATAAACCGAGATTTCGATGCAGAGCTTACAGAGTTAGTATCCCGCCAAATTAAAATCAAATCAATCATTTCAAATTTTAACTTTGGAACACACCCGCGTCACTGCTGCGGGCGGACATGCTTACTTTTTTTTCTATTCGCACTGGCTGTTTATACATTCACAAGACCGCAGCATTTTTTTCGCCGACTGCCTAACCAAATTTAGTTCTATTTATAAAATTTATTCCCACCCTAGAAAGGGAAGCAATTACTATGAGTCTTCCCCGCCCAAAGGAGGGAAGTAGCATCTTCCACCCGCTACTCGGATCAAACAAACACTACTTTCCGAGTATGAGAAATTAAAAAAAAATTGTCGTAAGGAAGTCTCCACTACGTACATTAGCTCTACCTGTTCCGATCACTGGTGATCGCTCATCCATTCACAAATAAATATACCTAAGCCTTTTTTTTTTGTTTACCGAGCCACGTGGAGTTGTAGTCAACAGCTGACTGTAGCTCGTAATTGGGTTGCATTACATTTGGACCACTAACATTTGTTTTTACAGGTAAATATTTTATTACTATTACACTGATCAATTTGTAGAAAATCTAATTAGGAAATCGAAATATGTAATCGAAGCTAGAACAGTTAAATTCCGATTTAGTGCGATTGGAAGGTCCCGACCGCAGTACTTCCTAAATTGTTGCAACCCAATTTAATTCTACTTCACGACTGAGAGTCGTCAGTCCGATTTAGAATTAAATTTAGTCAAGTGTGATCGATCACTAGCGTCCAACTTCCTAATTACTTATATAAAATAAATAAAAAAGCCTTTTATTCTACCATATTAATTTATGATTAAAATTATTGTTTAGAAATTATTATTTAAATGAAAATTTATATTCGTATTATTTTATAATATTTTTAAGTTCAATTATGATTCAAATATGGAAGGACTACGACATTAACTAGTTAAGCATGCACTTAAAATTATTTATTTATGGAATTCGTCTCTATGGCGTAGGCCCCTCCAAACTTTCTCTATTTTTCCCTATCTCTGGCTTCTCTCCTCCAGTCTGGTCCATATCTTTCCTTAAATATATGCCTATTTATAATATATATAAATGATATGCCGAATGTTACCAGTCGCCCTATGTCATTATTTGCTGATGACAGCACTGTAACCATTAAAAGCACGACTTAGCGACACACGGGGTTGCGACAATCGTCGATAGGATCCGGCAACTGGGACTCGAGGTGGCCTTGCACAAGTCCGAGACCATGTGGTTTCATGGTCCTCGCAATGCGCCACTGGCGGGTTCCCAGATAACGGTGGGAGGGGTTCACATCGGCGTCGAGTCGACGATGAAGTACCTAGGACTCGTCCTCGACAGCCGGTGGAATTTCGCGGAGCACTTCCGACGTTTGGCTCCTAGACTGGAGCGGGCTGGGGCTGCCTTGAAGCGGCTCCTGCCCAATCTAGGGGGGCCAAACGCCTCCTGCCGGAGGCTCTACGCGGGGGTCGTGCGGGCCATTGCCCTATACGGGGCGCCGGTATGGGCGCCTACATTGAGGCGCCAACCAGCACGCCGGTTGAAGGCGGCCCATAGGGTCATGGCCATCCGGATGATCCGGGGATATCGCACGATCTCCGGTGAGGCGGCGGGCCTCCTTGCCGGATTACCGCCATGGGATCTGGAGGCAAAGGTCCTCGCGCTCACTTGGGAGTGGCGCGAGGAGGCTAAACGCCGGGGCGCAACTCCGCTGCCGCGGGAAATCGCGGCACGGCGGACAGAGCTCCGGCAGGATCTCATGGCGACGTGGAAAGTGCGATTGTCGCAACCCAGTGCTGGGCACGCCACGATTGCGGCGGTAAGTCCCCTCTTTGAGGAGTGGCTTGAGAGGCAGCATGGCGTCCTCACCTTCCGCCTGACACAGGTCCTCACCGGACATGGCTGTTTCGGGAGGTTCCTGTTTCGGATAGGGCGGGAGGAAACGCCCGGGTGTTTCCATTGCGAAGATCGCCCTGAGGACACGGTGGAGCATACGGTGGAGGTCTACCCGGCTTGGGCGGAGCACCGCCGTGTCCTCGTGGAGGTGATCGGCGGCGGCGATCTCTCGCGTCCGACCCTGGTCCAGGCCATGGTACGGAGCGAGAGTGCATGGCTAGCAGTCGCCTCCTTCAGCGAAGCAGTTATGCTCGCAAAGAAGGAGGCGGCGCACGTGAGGGAGATGCAGTACATGCTGCGCCTTCGCAGGAGACGCCCTGGGCGTCGGGAATCCCAGGCTGATTCCCGGCCACCGTAGGCACGGGCTTGCGGACGGCGAGTAATGGGTAGCTCGCTGTCCGGTAAAGACCAAGGCCGGGTCGACGCACACTGGTCCCAAATAAAAAAAAAGTGGACATTGATAGTAGACCGCTGATATTTTTTTTTATTGTTGATATAATGATAACAGATAAGGCAAAAAAATATTATTGTCCTACTTCAAATACTTTTCTCTATAAAAAATATTTCTTTTTTTTTTGTATGGGAGTGATTACATTTTACTCAATTTCTCAAAAACCTTAAGCGATGTCGAAATGGCATTCACATATGTTAGAAAACTAATAATTCTGAGTATTTGGCTCGAAGAAACTTATTGCTTATCTCTGCGTACTTTCGAGATAATAGTGACAGAAAATAACAATTTTTTTTAATGTTAATTGTTCGCTTTTTTTTAATCATAGCCTTACTCATATCGCAATAGGTCCGCTGGCCAGCAAAATGGAGCTTCGACGCGAGTTTGCCGGGATAACAAGATGGCCGCCTCTCATGACGTAACGTAATACGGTCACGAATCGCGCGCGTACACCTCACTCAGTGTACAACTAAATGTGGTTGCGATAAGACGTGTCCTTATTTTTTCTGTGCGCTTGAAGAAATGCTTGTTGTTTGTTTGTTTTGTTATTGTTGTATTTTGAATCTTTGGATTTTAAAATCAAATAATTTTTGTTTGTCTTTCTTTCGTCGAATTTGTTTTCGTAATTTTTTTTGTTAAAATCAAAGTCACTTTGTCTTTGATATCTTTGATTCTAATTTGTTTTCAATTTTCCTTAAAATTATAATATGTCCGCATTTGTCACCAACTTAGACTTATACGTTGTTCTTAAATCAGGAGGTGGTTTTAAAAATGTCGAATTTTTATTTAATGCCCTTATTGAACGTATTGGTGTTGAACATATTGGTGTCTTCCGAAGATTTGAGTAATATTAAATTATTTTGTCGTAATTTTTCAAGTAATATCTCAAAAAGATGGTCTGCTTCCAGTAGAGCTCAAAAGACCTTTCTTAACAAAAATTCAGACTGGTTACAATCCCAAATAGTTTGGCCAAAATGTCAAAATATCGATTTAAGCAGCATTTTTAAAGTTGCCGAGGAAGTAATTCCAAATTTTGAAACGCAAGTGGATACTCATCAATTAAGTTATGGTACAAGTAAAAAACCATTTGTTGATATATCTGATAAACAGAAGAAAAGGCGTTCTCTAACACTTCTAGATCACACAGAGGAGGAATTAGTTTATGCTTTATGTGCCAAATTAAAAGAGTCTAAAAAAACAAAATTAGCAGCTATATTAAACGAACTCAGCCAAAACAAGGAAAAATGTGAGATGGTATATGATGTACTATTCGCTAAAAAAACTGACAAACCGTGTTTACCAGATGATAAAACGTTAGCGCTTTACACCTCAACAAATTTGTCAAAATGGCAATATCGAAATTTAAGAACTATTCTTGCTTCAGAGAAAATGTATGGTCTTCCATCCTATCAAAAGCTCCTGGAAGCTAAAAAAACTTGTTATCCTCCAGAGTCAGACATAACTGTAACTGAATCTGATGCTAAGATAAGACTTCAATCGCTTCTAGATTTGACAACTAATAGGATATTAAAAACAATTCAGCACAACTCTGCCGACAAAAAATCGCTAAAACTAATAAGCAAATGGGGTTTTGACGGGTCATCTTCTCAAAGTAATTATAAACAAAAGTCACACTCCGACACTAAAATTGACGATTCTTCAGTTTTCATGATTAGTTTGGTTCCGCTTCGTTTGGAAGAAGAGAGTGGTACTATCTTGTGGCAAAATCCTGCTCCCTCTTCAACAAACTATTGTCGTCCAATTGGCTTTATATTTGCAAAAGAAACAAATGAATTGATAAAGAAGGAAAGTGCATCCTTAGAGGAAGAAATTCGTAATCTTGTTCCCACAATTGTAGATAATTTTGATATTAAACATGATTTGTACATGACTATGATTGATGGGAAAATTTCTACTGTGATTTCCAATACTTCTTCTGCAGCTGTTTGTAATATTTGCAATACCCCACCTAGCAAAATGAATGACTTGGACTTTGTATCCAAAAGACTCATCAGAGAAGATATGTATAAATATGGTCTGTCTTCGCTTCATATGTGGATAAGATGTATGGAATGTATTTTACACATTTCGTACAACTTAGACTTCAAAAAGTGGGCTGCACGAAAAGAAGATAAATTGTTAAAAGAAATTAAAAAGAATTTGACACAAGAAGAATTCCGGGAAAGAACTGGTTTGTTAATTGACATAGTAAAACAGGGATTTGGTACAACCAATGACGGTAACACGGCAAGAAGGTTTTTTGAAAATTATGAAGTATCTGCTGAAATAACGGGTATCCACCCTGATTTAATCAAGAGATTTGCAGTCATTTTACAAACAATTTCATCTGGTCAACTTATTAATACCAACTTGTTTAGGGAATATTGTAAAGAAACAGCAATGCTATATGTAAACTTATATTCATGGTATTACATGCCTTCAAGTGTCCATAAATTGTTGATACACGGTGCTGATATTTGTGAAAATTTCTCCTTTATTCCGATAGGCATGCTTTCCGAAGAAGCTTCCGAAGCGAGGAATAAAGATTTCCGGAATGTTAGAATGGCACATACAAGAAAAATCGGTAGAGTTCAGACTAATTTAGACATTATCCACAGCTTTCTAATTAGCTCAGATCCTTACATCAGCCATATCAAACCAAAGTTTGCTCGTTTACATAAACAGTTGTTTCCAGAGGCTAGTGCTTTGATCTTGAACAATGAATTGCTTTCGTTGGAAAACGAGGAAATAGAGATTTCTCAAGAGAATATAGACCCAAATATTAATCTTTCACCATAATATTTTTTCAGAATCGTTTGTGAACATATTCAACTTTATGTTTGCTATCTCGAAAGTACGCAGAGATAAGCAATAAGTTTCTTCGAGCCAAATACTCAGAATTATTAGTTTTCTAACATATGTGATTGCCATCTCGACATCGCTTAAAGTTTTTGAGAAATTGAGTAAAATGTAATCGCTCCCATACAAAAAAAAAAGAAATATTTTTTTTACAGAAAAGTATTTGAAGTAGGACAATAATATTTTTTTGCCTTATCTGTTATCATTGTATCAACAATAAAAAAAAATATCAGCGGTCTACTATCAATGTCCACTTTTTTTTAATTTGGGACCAGTGTGCGCCCTCCCGCTCCACCCAGAGCGGGAGAAGTTATTTGATGATTTCCCACCCAGAAAGAGAAAAAAAACCATTAAAAGCACAACCGATCAAAACTAAAACAGCCGCGACGCGACACTTGTAGAACAATTTCCATTAAGTTTTCATTGAAATTGTTCTACGAGTGTCGCGACGCGACCGTCGCGTCGCGACACTCGTAGTCTGCACGAGCCTTAACGACGAAATTACGCAGACAATAACCTCCATAGTGCAATGGTTAGATAATAATAATCTAAAAATTAATATTGATAAGACGAAATTAACGATGTTTAGCAAACGTTTAAACACAAACATGAGTAAGTACCTACATACTATGACAGCCAACGCATAACACAAGTAAACACATCGAAATTCCTAGGATTAACAATTGACAATAAATTGGATTGGAAAACACACACGGAGGATCTAACCAAACGAATTAGCAGGTCTGCCTATGCTCTGTATAAACTTACCTCGGTGATGAGTGTGGACTCTTTAGTCACAGTCACAGCATATCATGGCTTGGTAGGCTCAATATTGAGATATGGTGTTATTTTTTGGGGGAATTCAACCAATAGGGAAATAATCTATAAAGCACAGAAAAAGTGTATCAGGACAATGTTTGGGTTACACGTCATAGAAACATGTAAACCATTATTTATCAAATTTAAAATATTGACTCTTCCTTCCATACATATTTTTGAGGTTGCTGACCAATCCAAAATTGTTTAAAAAAATGACAGACATTAATAACCGAAGTCGACGGGATAACAATCGTTTATGCGTAAGAAGGTCCCAAGCATTAATGCATAAAAGTGTTTTTTGCATGGCGCCACTCTTATTTAACCGCTTACCAAGGTCAATCAAAGAACTAAACGTTAGCTTATTTAAGAAACGGCTGGAATCCTTACTGGTGAACAAAGCATAATACAGTATTTCGGAATTCTTCACAGACAAAAATCTAGAATGTTGACATGCCAATAAAATACTTTTAATGTTGACATACGTTTTTGTATATTGACATTAGTATTTTATAACTTGACATCAGTATTAATTATTGACATTATTTTTGTATTTAATGTTATTCTTTGTTTTCAGTCTGTGTGTTGACATGCCAAATATTCATATAAAAAATAAACATTGACATTAATTTCTATTGCCATCTAACAATAATTATTTTGTATTATGAAATGTGTGAGTCTTTATAATCTTTATAATCCAGTCTTTATAATTCAGACTTATTGTATTTTATTTGGTCATTAAGACTTGGCTGGCATGGTACTTCTATATACATGTTTTTTTATTACTTACAAACATTTGTACGCCCTATGGTATAACATAGCACACCCTTTATTATCTTTATAAATCATCATTTTGTATGAAATACGAAGGAGCGTCAACCCTTTTTTTTACACGCTTTATATTAGCTTCACTTGTATGTCTGTTTGTTTGTTTTTTTGTATGTAACCGACTCCTTTGGACGCTATTTTGACCCACTTTAAACGGTCAGATTTCATTTAAACTTTGTAGACTTATCGAGGACCTATGACAATTCAATCATTAAAAAAAAGAAAACCCTACACACGACTGCCCGAAAATAATTTGTATCGTTTACACGTTGCCATTCGTCTTGTCTGTAGCAGACACGATAAATTTTCGTCCCTAGATCCGACAAAATTCTTGTCGTGTACAGACGCTAGCACATCAAGCTATCCCAAACTGTCAAATTTTCCCAATTGAACATGAATTTTATTATTAAGCAATAAAGTTGAAAGTTGAATACTTATGCAAAAATAAATTTGACAGATTGGGGTAGCTTGATGTGCTGGCGTATGTATATGATGAATTGGTTCTATCTGCAGCAGACACGGTGAGTTTTCTTAGCGTGTACAAGCGGCCTAACACACCCGGCCCGTGTGGCATCTCTCTAACTTGCTTTCGAATTTTCCCGCTCACGCCCTCGATAATGATTGCGCGGTTTACTTTTACTCTGTCTATGGTAAGACCGCCATAAATTGTTATATTCCAACAGTGTTTTTGTTTTAGTTAAAAAGTAGTAACAAAAATCAAGATTTATTTAGCTATTTCAAATACCAGCAATTTTTTTATTTGGTTATCTTTGAAAATATAAAATTAGACTGCAAACAAGCTCACCTCTGCTAATATTTTGATTCTTTTCAAAAACTCTATGGCACGCTCCCCGTTTTCCTGCGTTTCTATTGGTTGTTGAAATCACTTCTTGTGTTTAGCCAATATGGCGTCTTTTGTGTTATGAGATGACAACATCGCAGTTTGTGTCCTATTTGTCATTATCTCGAACTAAATCAACATTAAAGATCTACCTCAAACGTTCAAAGAGAATCAGATAATTATAATGGAAATAGTAAAAACGTGATAAACTATTATGTCGGCTGATTACGCATTTGAGTGCATCTGAGGGAAAAGTACTTGGGCTCCTGTAAAAATGGCGGGTGTGTTATCTTTATGGGTTGTGTTTTCATTTCATTTGGTGAAAGTCTAGTAGTGGGTCAAAAAGCAGTGATAACCGTAAATTTTGACTAGTAGAAAAGTGACTCAAAAAACAACTCCTATTTGGGAATACGGACGGCATGTGTTTCTCGTTTTGACATTTGCCTAGATTGATGAGTCGGTGCAGGTGTCAACGGTTTTGATGAAATTATCAGCATGTCGCGCTGGGGCAGAGGCCGAGGCGGTAGCGTGGCCGTGCCGCTGGATAGTGCTCTCTTTAGAGAAAACAGTAATTGCCCGACTGCCGCACGGTCGGCAGGCACCGTGGGCAAATGGGGTATCACTAGCTTCACGTCGATTAGAAGCGCACCTTACGGTAAGCACGTTCACATTTGTCATTTATAAACAACCTTGAAGTCATGTACCATAACTTACCTAATATTTTGTTTATACAAGATTCTCGTTAGATAGTTATTGGTACCAATACCCACTTCCAAAATAATATGGCAATATGGTGAAAGTGCATTCATTTTGAATGAATGTAACACCTACATCTACTATCTATGGTACCTCTGTCAATATTGGTTGCATTGAGTTGTTTATTTACAATTTTTGTCTTCATATTTCAGCATATCCAACCAATATTCTTAAAAAGCCTGTGCAAGATCAGAACAGTCCGCTGACAGTGCCAGCAGTTGAAACTGAGCAGCCACCACCAAAGCCTAAGAAATTCTTCAAATCTCGCAATGCAGAGGCTTACCCACCAGTTCCACAGATCACATATGCCCCACCAGTACCTGCTGCACCACTGTCACCTGAACATCCCTCACATAGTAAGGAAAAGAAGACAACCAAAAGAAGCAGGGCTTATACTAGAGATTCATCATCTCCTGAACTACCTCGCCGCAACTCTGAAAAATCGAAAGCTAAAAAGAACTCAGTGGCCACAAAAGCCTCCAAAAAAGAAGATGCTCCAGCTGAAAATAATCAAGCACCAAATAAGCGTTACCTTGTTCGCAATCGTGATAAAGTGATTAATTATGCTGAAGATGGTAGTAACAGCCCTATCCCTGAGTTCACTCGGTATGAGTCAGCACACCCAAGAGTAGTGTCTTCACCAAAAGTACCATCACCCAAAGCCAGTCCACTAGTTTCTAGTCCATTGGTTGTAAAAGCAGATGTTACAAGTCCTTCAACAAGTAAGGAAACAAATGAGGAACGCAAGCCACCACCTATAGTGCTGAGGATATCTAAAGGTACATCAAGAATTGTCAGTACAGATTCAAATGAAGGTTTCACATCACCCAGTTCTGACAGGCATTCATCTCTGGATGCTCATTCTGATGTAGGATCTGATCACAAGAAGAGCCCATCTATGGAAACAATATGTTCTCCAAAGCATGAAGGTCTCAAAATTACAATCAAGTGTGCTGGTCTCACTCAAGAAAGCAAAAAAGAAAAGAAGAAAGATAAAAAGGATCACAAGTCTCATAAACGTCATCACAAAAATTCTGATGATGAACCATTAATAAAGAAATTGAGTTCACCACAGCCTGGGACAGATGTGTATGATATTTATAAAACCCTTGCGTCACCATCACAAGAAAGTGAAAAGGAATCAAAGAACAAAGTTTTACCTGGAGATGACATTGAGTCACGGCTGTCTAAACTGGATTCAGGTTCAGTTATTAAGTCTCCAAGGCTGGAAGTTCAACCAAATGAGCTGCCACCAGAACCAAAGCCCCCAGAGAGTACCACTGGAAGAGCTCGAAGAAATAGACCCAATATAAATTATAGTGAAAATGATGATTATTTGGATGTTCTTACAGCTGGTTACCCAATTAAACATGGAACTAAAACTGTCAGTGACATTAAAAAGGAGGGGAGAAAGACTAGGAAAAAGCATGAAACGCTAGCTGATATTGCTGCTTCAATTACCACTCCAGAGCATGAACAAGTAATTGAGAAAAATGAAATTCCTATAGAGAAGAATGACTTAATTGACATATTATCTGGTGGGAGTGACAGTGGTAAAAGTGGTGATACCCCTAAGGTCAAGGTTCATAGAAAGCATAAACATAAGCATAATAAAACTTCAAGTCCTGATCATGATGTGGACATTTCTCAGGAAGAGAGCACAGCAGAACTGAGTGCAGCTAATGAAGAGGTTGATCAGGAGGAGGAGACTAATGAGGTAGTTGCTCAAGCATTTAATACAAATAAAACTCCAACTTACTCCCATGCCAATACTCAATCTTCGGATTCAGCTTACAATAGTTGTCCTAATGAGAATTTTGAAGAAGAGGTCCAGAAACATCATCAAGAAGATGTATTTAAATCACCCAGAGGTATACATGATATAGAAGATCACATACAGAATGATGATAAGCCTAGTGTTAAATTAGTTATTACTAAGAAGAAAGGATCAATATTTAAGAGTAAATCTCTTGTGAATGACAATCCATCACCGCTGCCAGCAAGGAAGAGACGTCATCTGTACAGACATGAATGGGCTAATGATGTATGTATCTATTATGTTTTTGTTTTTTTCTACATTTTCCTGTTATCCAAATACATTTCCAATTGAATTCAATCTATTGTTTTCTATGTGACTGTATAATTTGTTTTATTGTGTAATATCATGAAAATTTAAATGTAAAAATATTATGATACTGAAAAATTAACTTCAATTTAGAAAATCAATTTAATCTGTTTGCCATTATTTAATTCTATTACATTCTTTCAAGAAAATTCTAAACTACTATCATTATTATTGTATTGCACATCAAACCTTGAAGTTACTGCAAGTAGATAGTAAAAATATAATGGTTTGATTACATAATGAAACAATACTTAGCCTTCATGTTAAAGCCATGTTATTGTTGTACTTACAGAAAGGAAATGAGACGCCAAGGCCTGAGCCTGCTGAGAATACAGAAGTGAATAATCAAACGGGTCAAGTATCAGAGGAACTGACTAGAGTGACCCGATACAGGGCCCCAGATCCAATTGTGGACGATCCTGTTGAAACTGTGAAACCTTACACAAGTGTCAAGTGTAGTAAAGAAGCCAAAGAGGTATGTGTCATATTAGCCTATAGATTTTTGTTCTATCCTATTGAATCAATCAATCTGCATACCCTTGGGATTGGCTGCCAGTCTAATCGGATATCATACCAGTATCATATTCATTTTTGTTTTAATTTCAAGGAAACTAGGCTTAGCTTTGAAAAATATTGATGTAGTTGATTACGCCAGTTTGAGCAGTTAATTGTAAACCTTTTTTTCCTGTTATAGTTTTACACAGTTGTAAGAAATGTGAAGAAGGCACATCAAATACAGGAAATTGGAGAGTTCCAAGAATTCAATGATGATGTGGAGTACCTCTTAGATGCCTTACAGGTAATTTAAAAACTACTTTTTATTATTTTCGTAGTTTTTATGAACTTACCTACATCATAAACTATATTTACTTTTGTTGTAACTCGGTACTTACAGAATATGTTATAGCTGAAGTAAGTGGTGGTGAGCAATATTGCATAATATCTATAGTTATGCTTGTGATGTGAAAATATGAATGAACTAGCTTCCGCCAGTGGCTTCGCCCGCGTGGAGTTCGGAAATTATCCCACGGGAACGTAGCACCGAGATAAAAAGTATCCTATGTGTTGGTCCAGGTTATAAACTACCTGTGTACCAAATTTCATTCAAATCCGTTCAGCCGTTTTTGCGTGAAAAATTAACAAACATCCATCCATCCATCCATACTCACAAACTTTGACATTTATAATATTAGTAAGGATATTATCATATTTTCTGATGTCTAGATTTTCTGATGATGTAAGTCTTGAGATGTTTATTGAACAGTAACAACATTGTGCGCAATGAGGTTTTGCAAAACAGAGGTCTTCCCTGGAAATGAAAGAAGCTGCAGCAAAAATTATGTAAATAATTGTATAAATTGTTCCTGTTTTCCTTACAATTAATTGTTTCTTACAGGATAACAACCCAATTTCTACGCGCTGCCTGTCTGCGATTACACTGGCAAGCAAATGCACCGCGCCCGCGTTCCGCATGCACTTGCGGGCGCACGGTACCGTGCAGAAGTTCTTCAGTGCGCTACATGACGCTACCAATGATCAGGTCAGGGTTTTTGACTTGTTACAAAACTGTAGAAAATAAGTTTTATAAGATTATAAATTCAATTATTGCCAGCTTCATTTTATTTATAAATAAACAAATAAGTTTAGGTTATACAAAAAATCTTGCATTGCAGTTGTATATAATTATATAGTAAGTATAAAAACAAGTACAGACTTGTCCATTTTGTAAGGTTTAATTAATAAAACAATTCCGCATCAATAAATCACTGTTTACATTGAATTTATCTCAGGTGCTTGGTAAATAATTGATTACTAATTAAGTTTAAATTATAGGTCTACAATAACTTTTTTGTGTCTGCCTGATAAGTAATTCAAATTCTATCAAATACAAAATATTTTTAAGTAATACATATCACTTTTTTAATTAATACCAGTGACCCTAAGGTTAGACAACGTTTTAAGATGCCATTATCTAATACCTTTAAACAAGCAATTCTTGTATAAATGTATATATGTATACAAGGTGTAATTTTAATCACCGTTAACCTCATAAGGGGTCATTGTACTCATCATTATGAACAACTTTTACTATGGGCCCAATATGAAATCGCGAAAATATAATCAGCTGTTCCTTACATTTTACGTGTTATGCGAACATAAATGTAGGGAACAGCTGATTTTATTTTCGAGATTTCAGGTTTGGGTCATAGTAAAAGTTGTTCATAACGATGAGTACAATGACCCCTTGTGAGGCTAACGGTGATTAATTTTACACCTTGTATATAATCTGAATCTCGGAAACGGCTCCAACGATTTTCATGAAATTTAGTATGCAGGGGGTTTCGGGAGCGTTAAATCGATCTAGCTATAATTTTTTTAGAAAACGTCACCAAAGAAAAATCCGAGCAGGGCTCGGTCATCCAGATATTTTTATTATGCAAGAAGATGTAGTGACAAAACTGAATAATGCTTAGATGGTTTGGTCATATTGAGAGGATGAATGCATGGCAAAGAACAAAAGGTATTTACAAGGCAGATGTGCGTGGAACGCTGGGAAGGGATGCACTAGGAGGACATAAACATAGTGACTTTATTTGTGATGTTCTTCAGAGGCCCTAGTGTGAGTTTCATTTAACCATGTACACCAAACGCAGTGAGCGCGTTCGGCGTTCCGATTGGCCCTGGATTGGTGACGGACCAATCGGAGCGACAAACGCGCTCACTGCGTTTGGTGTACATGGTTAAATGAAACTCACACTAGGGCCTCTTAAAGGTCAGGTGCGTATTACTCGCAATCGGCGTGCGTGTGTGTCAGATGTGTGAAAGTAAAGCAAAATGAGTATGAAAGGATCATAGTAGGAGGAGGCATTCTGTAGTTTTTGCCTACCCCCATGGTAAGAAGGCGTGAATATGTATGTATGTTATTATAATAAAATAATGAGCATGATGATACTTCGCCTTATTATATGAAATGCGTTTGTAGCATGAATTGGCAAGTATGGCATTATAAAATCAAGTTGAAGGTCCTTGTAACATGTCGTTCACGAGTTACTTTGTTGAGGTACTATTGATTTATACAATACTAGCTATTGTCAGCGTCTTCGTTCGCGTGGAGGTCGAAAATTATCCCACGGGAACGTACTTCCGGGATAAAAAGTATCCTATATGTTAATCCAGGTTATAAACTATCTGTGTGCCACATTTCATCCAAATCCGTTCAGTCGTTTTTGCATGATTGACTAACAAACATCCTCACAAACTTTCACATTTAAAATATTAGTAGGGTAATTCATCGCCAAACATTTTTAAATTTGAAAAATATTTTAATATCAGAAATTATGCCAATGTAGACCAATATCAGTGCCAAAAAGCGCAAGTTATATGAAAAATCCGGAACTTTAATAACATGAGTTTTCTTTTCAGAGCTTGGGTCTGTGTACGGCGACGGTGATGTTCGTATTGTCTCAAGATCGTCTCAACATGGATCTGGATCGCGAATCGCTTGAACTTATGCTCAACTTACTTGAATCTGATGCATCACACAAGTAAGTTCCATTCATTCAACTTCGCAATTTTTTGAGATACATATTATGTATTTAATTTTTACTGAGGCGTTTTTTTTAAGGGTTCTAAAAGAAAAACATATACTGTCAAATACCCTATTATCAGCTCTCAATCCTTTTTACTTCGACACGATACGACGGCAGGCTAAAAAAAAAGTAGAGCATTTAACGTACTTACCTTTCGCTCTCGATATGTGTACGTTTCGTTTTAGACAAATGAAGTTGAAAAACGATTTGAAAAAAAAAAGAATACAGGAAAGTTCTCAACAATACTTTACGACTGCGTTTACTGTAGTGTTCTAATATTTAACGAAGCCATCTCGCCATTTAGCTTCGACCATGCATGTCGTTTACGCCACGGAGTAACTTCGTGGTTTATGCTCTATTGAACTTTATATCGTCCATTTAGTTCTAGTCACGAAAATCTTATATTAATCATATTATTTTTATTTTAGAAATGCTCTCGATGACTGTGGATTGACTTCGGCCCAATTAACTAAGACGCAAGAACGAGTTCGGGAGTTATGTGCCGAAATAAAGAGCCAAGGGAAAGCACAGCACTTGGATTTAGAAAATATTACTGTGAGTAGTTTTCTTTTCTTCAGTGTAGGCATCTGTTATAAACGGAATTACGGAATAATGTTAAAAAATGAGTGTTATCATCATCATAATCATCATCTGCCTAGCCTTTTCCCTATTACTTTGGGGTTGGCTTCCAGTCTAACCGGATGCAGCTGAATACCAGTATTTTACATGGAGAGACTGCCTATCTGACCTCCACAACCCAGTTACTGGGTAATACGATACCCCTTGGTAAGGCTGGTTGTAAGACTTCTGATGACCCATAACGACTGACAAAGATCCACGCATGACAGCCGGGACCCGCTATCATTCGTGGATCTTTTAAGCCGTTGCTTAACGTGCTTTCCGCGGCACAGAGGGGTCTTGGTATGTAAATATAGTCACCCATCCACGGACCAACCGCGGCAAGCTTAGCTTAACCTAATCGATCGACCCGTGCCACTGTTATTACTTAATTGTAAATTAAATTTGTAAGAGTCTTTTGTGGTCCTGTTGTTACTCAGTTAGTCAATTTATGGGCATTAATTGAGCAATAATGTAAAATTACTTGATAACTTGAACAGAATCAGGAAACAGATGACTTCCTTGAAATAATAATTTGTTAATTGAGGAAAATTTTTATTCATCTGATGAATGTAATACATATTACTAGACGATAAGTATTTTTTTCCTACCATGTTTCGAAGTAATGGGTTACAAAATTCTTTATAACATCAACTAAATTTCAGGTGGGTCATTTGGCCATGGAGACGTTACTGTCGCTGACATCAAAGCGCGCCGGCGAGTGGTTTAAAGAAGAGCTCCGTGTGTTGGGAGGTGTAGACCACATTGTGCGCACTATACAAGACTGTGCTGCCAAACTGGACACGCCCGTCGCTAATTGGACCAGCGCTGATGTTGAAGTGTTGAGGAAGGCGGATAGGTGCCTGCGGGTTTTGGAGAATGTGAGTGTTTTGCTGTTTTATGTTATTCCCGTATTTAAAAATCTAGTTTTAATTTTATCTCAGTGGCAATCAATGTCCAAAACTTGTCCAAAATGTGGGTAAATTGGAATGTGAGTATCTTTTAAGATACGGGAATTGCCCCTCTGATTGCTCCGTTTCGATAACAAGCTCGTAATACAAGACAATGGTGCCGATTCTGTTGTACACCGAACTAAACTAACTAAACTATCCTTACTTTTGGCTATGAGAATCTTAAAGCTATTCTGCAAAAAAAGATCTCTAAATTTAAAAATAATTTTGACACAACTAAAATCGAATTTGACAAACGCCACTCCACGTTTGCCCTACCACGTGATTTTTTTTAGAGCCGGAATCGCGCAGGGGGGCAGCCTCAACGTGTTTTAAATGGATTTTTTTACTTTTTGTATCGAAAACATGAAAAATTATTACCTACATGTTGAGTTTTAGAGGTGTATGGGGGTTTATAAAGGGGGTCGAAATTTTCATTATTTTTACGATAGGACACACCAATTTCGCAATTTTCGATATAAGCAAAAGAAAAGAAAAAAAAGATACAGTACTGTATTTGCGCCCGAAGTCGAGGTGTCAGTGTGAATTTTAGTTCTTGACAACTAATTTTATTCCACACCTTTTTAATCGCGATTAAAAATAGTCAGATTTAGTTAGACAGTCGAAATTTTATATTGAATAGAATAATGAATTTGACAACAACAGAATAGCAAAATTAACATTTTCACTAAATTAAAAACTCAGTACAATCTTAGTGCTGTCAAACTAAAATATAGATAAGTTGTGTCACTTTAGTCAATTTCAGAATGGGAAATCGTCGTTTGACAGGAATAAACTAAATTTTAGTGATTTTTAGTTTAGTTTAGAGAATTTTGTGACAAGAGAATCGGCACCAATATAGGGTTACACTGCTGAAATCGCTACATATATTATATATATATGTATATTTGTATATAATATTATAAATGCGAAAGTAACTTTGTCTGTCTGTATGTTACGCTTTCACGCCTAAACCGCTGAACCGATCGTCATGAAATTTGGCAGAGATATAGCCTGGGATATGGAGAAGGACATAGGCTACTATTTTTTACGCGATAACCGACATACACGCGGGCCGAGCTGCGGGCAAGAGCTAGTATTGAATAAATATTACAACAACATTTTTAAGAAGATATTATATTCAACCAGATGAAAAAATGAGTTAAGGTCAGAAGGACGATTGCAATTCGAAATATTAACTTTTTTATCGGGACTTAGAAAGCGAGTGTTATGTTTGAAAGAATTCTCTACTTTGGTGCTGTTATGTTTTTTATTTTTGCGGAAGTTTGTTGGTGTGTGATCCAGTCGTAGTATAGTAATGCGCGTGTGCGTGCAGGTGACGCAGGCCAACGAGGACAACCAGGTGTACCTGTGCGGCGGGCGCGGCGGCGCGGCGCGCAGCATCAGCGGCGTGCTGCGCGCCTGGTGCGGCGCCGCGCGCGCGCTGCCCGCGCTGCGCGCGCCGCTGCTGGACGCCGCGCTGCCGGCGCTCAAGGTGCTGCTCAACCTGTCGCACAACTTCGGCAGCTCGGGTCAGTGCTCGCTCATACTCTCCCCACCCTGCTACAAGGATCTTTTGGCTCGAATGTCGTTGACAGAGGGACGCTGTTGATAAACGTTTCTACATTTTCATTGTTCTGTGAAATGCCACTTAAGTGTATTCAAAAAACAAGATGGCGGCATTCGCGCAGATTTTGGCCACGCGCCAGATTAAACCACCGCGTTTAGAAACTTGAAATTTTGCACAAGAAATCCTTAAATAGCGGAGTGACGATTTTTCAAAATTCATTCACTAAGATGGCTAAATAGGAGGAGAAAATTTGTTTTGTAGTTCTCATTTTTACTCGTGGGATTTCTTTTAGGGCTACACGTCTAGTAGAGTTTCTCACAACAAAAACTAAATATTAATCTGCATGATAAGTAGCTGAAGTAAAAAACACTGGGTGCCTCGATTGCGGCGATAAATCCCCTCTTTGAGGAGTGGCTTGAGCGGCGGCAAGGCGTCCTCACCTTCCGCCTGACGCAAGTCCTCACCGAACACGGTTGTTTTGGGAGGTTCCTATTTTGGGTAAGGCGGGAGGCCTGCCAGGGGAGCGGGTTGTTCGAAAGAGATACCGCGGCTCCTGGCACACAGGCAACTGAGGGAACACGGGTGGGCTTTAGTCAGTAAAAGTCTGACACGCCCTCCTGCTCCACCCAGAGCGGGAGAAGTTATTTGATGATTTCCCACCCGCACAAAAAAAAAAGTAAAATACACACTTACACCATCCACTCCCATCCAGCAATATTCTTATTTTTTTTTTTTTCAATGTCTTCCTGTTTTGAATTCGGTTAATTTAGATCAGCTGCACAGTGTCAAACAATTTCGTCTTGGAATTTCGTCGTGATGACCACGAATTACATGGCGTGATAGATAGCGTGTATCGTGCATGACAAAAACTGTGCAATTGTATTACAGTCAACCATTCCACCAGTTTCAAGCTGTTTCAAGATATACTCTTAGCTTTTTGTACATTGAAACAAAATCACCTACATCCTTCATATTCCAATATTCTTTCCAGTGTCTCTTGGAGCGCAAGTGATCGGTGAGCAGCAATCAGTTATGGAGACTTGTCTCATCATACTGAACAACCAAGGAAACTTCATTCCTGACAACAGAAACTTCGAATTTAGTGTTTGTGTAAGTATTTGTTTTTCTTCATTACACAAATTTAAACTCTATTTACTTGACTGCACACTATAAAAACCGTTTTCATGATTTGACAAGATTTATATAATCGAATTTCATCGTAATCTACTTGGAGGTATACATGTGTCTATCAAAGCCATCTTGTATGTTAACGACCCTAATGACCCCAATGACTGAGGTCAATGACCCTAAGAACGCCTTCATTTAACTTTTTTGTGTTCTGATACGATCGCCATCTTACATGACACCACCCAGCTATCGTAGAACAACAATGCCTTACAATAATTGTTTCTGTCTTATCCAGGTGCTGTTGCTCTTAATAAACTTAGTCCAGAACAACGAACCAAATACGCAGAGGCTGTTGAGCGTCCGTATTCGTATTGACAACGAAGATGACATCATATCAAGGAGCGTCGGCGCACTAGACCTCATTGTAGATCTGTTCTATAAGAGAGAAGACCTCGCTAGGTAAGATTTTAAAATTAAGATTTCCCTATTGTATGGAATACCTGAATAAGAAAAAACGATACCACTCTGCTTACCTCTCTTTATGATCCGTCCGTCTGTCAAAACCATATTTCTCAGAATCGTGTGGAGTTATCAAGTTGAATTTGATATGAAATACTGAGATCTGAAATTGAGAAATACTGAGATGTAGGTCGCAGGTTCGAACCCAGACAGGAGCTTCTTTTTGTAAATTATTTCATCACCCCTGCTCTCAAAGGGTGAAAGAAATCATCTTGAGGAAACTGGCAAATGTTCTAGAACCAAAAATTCAAATACATGTGACATCTTCCAACCTGCACTGGGCCCGCGTGGGGTGTGAATGTGTGTGTGTGGGGTGTTATGGCCCACTCTTTCTCACGGAGAGGAGGCCTGTGTCCTAGCAGCGGGAACATTAGGCTGATAATGCTTATGCTTACTGAGATCAACCGTTCTTTGGAGCTGTGTGTTAAAAAAATATAGCCAAAACCTATGGGGTACTTCTCGTTGACTTATGTTCCAGTACAAGAAACATAAAAAACTGAATTGATTTTGTACTTACATCACAATAACGTAAAATTTGTTGCGATTATAAACATACATTTTGTGGCCTATAGCCGCATTTGTGTGCTGGGTTGGCGGGGAATGAAACCACTGGAGACTTCTTGCTTCTATATTTGGAGTACTTTGTTCTAGGTAGTTCGCCGCTGAATGTGTCGAATGACAAAAATGTTCCTATTTTTATACAATTTTGCAAGGATTTAAAATATCGATTTGACCAATCATAATTACAAAAAAGCGCGGGTAAAGGCGTCAGCTAATTAGGGATAGGCACAATATTATAAAAAAACGCGCGCAAAACATCAACCAATCAGAGCGAGGCACTATATTGAACATTTTTAACTTAAATACCTCGACCCTTTACCGTAACGAGGACCGCGCTACATTATTTGCGTTTTTTGCTAACTTTATTAATTTTACATAGGTAAAACTATATATAATCGGACTCTATGTAATAAGAACTATCTAAGAAAAATATAAATTCAACTAAGACAATATAAAATATAACATAAACACTTGAACTACTGCTTACCCCTAGTACTCAGTTACACAACTAATACGAATTATTAAATTATAGTAAACTTATTCACTTTGTACTGTCTTATGAGCGTCTATGTATCACTTTATATACACTATTCTATTATGTACACTGTTTTATCGCTTGTCCCGCACATCACTCCCGCCGTGCGACCGCGTCGTATCAACTTCCGGTGCGGGCTCGTTGCTTGTAGTCAGGGGCAGGATCACTAGCTTCCTTACTGGCCGGCGCAGAACACCTCCCTTGGTCTGCACGTCCACCGTCCGCACGACGTTGTCGGGGCCTGGGTACGTAGCGACGACTCTTCCACGGATCCACACGTTGCGGGGAAGGTTCGGGTCGACGATTTGCACGAGATCGTTGACCTGCACTGCTTGACCTCGTCCATGGGGCTCCCGCCGGTGTTGGAGCTCAGGTAGGTACTCCTTCACCCAGCGTAGCCAGAAGATGTCCGCTAGCCTCTGCGCGGCTCGCCAGCTGGATCGTGAAAGGGTGTCTTGTTCGTTGAAAGTGCCTGGTTGTGGTACGCGCCCTGGCCCTCCCAACAAGAAGTGATTGGGAGTTAGGGCTTCTGGATCTTCTGGGCTGACTGAGACATGAGTCAGCGGACGACTGTTAACTGTATTCTCTACTTCTGCTAGTAGAGTCGTGAGGACCTCTTCTGTCGGATGACGCTCATGTAACGTCGCGGTGAGAGCCGTTTTGACGGAGCGAACCATTCGCTCCCAGGCTCCGCCCATAAACGGAGCTCCAGGCGGTATGTAGCGCCAGGAGATGGTCCTCTTCGCTGCTTCTTCTGCAGTCGCCGCGTCGATCGCCTGTCGTAGTTCCTTGTCGGCGGCCTTCAGGTTGGTGCCGTTATCCGACCATATTTCAGTTGGGCAACCTCTTCGTGCGATCATTCTTCTAACTGCCATCACCGCGGAGTCGGCGCTAAGCGAGCCGGCGACTTCCAGATGTATGGCTCGCATCGTGAGACATGTGAAGATGGCCACATATCTTTTTTGTCGAGTTCGTCCGACGGTCACTGAGAGAGGTCCGAAGTAGTCGACCCCAGTGAAGGTGAAGGGTCGCTTGTGATGAGCTAAACGACACGCTGGTAGGTCCCCGGTTCTTGGATGCGGCGGTACTTGTGTCTTCATTCTACAGAATAGGCATGTTCGCAGTATTGTGCGTGTGATAGGGCGCAGTCGTAGTACCCAATACTGTTGCCTGCACTCGTTTACTGTGGCTTCTACACCAGCGTGATGGAGTTGTCGATGTACAGCCTGTACCCAGAGCTTGACCGTAGGATGATCACCGTCGATTACCAGCGGGTTCTTGGATTCTTCCTTCACGTCCTGGACCGCTCGAATACGGCTTCTGAGTCTCAGTGCGCCGTTTATGGACTCGACGCTGAGCTGGTGAAGGCGGCTTTCTTTGTTGATCGGTTTCCCGTTGTTCAGACTATCTATTTCTTCTGCGAAGGATTCTTCTTGAGAGGACCGCATCAGGAGTTCTTCGGCTGTCTTGAGCTGTTCGGCTGTGACTGGTAGCCGCTTCTTTCCTTCTTGTGATGACTTTGCCATCGTGGGCGCCTGTTGTTTAACTGTAGCCTTGTTCTTCTTCCAGGTGGGATCTGCTTCTTTGTTCTTCTTCGTTCTTCTGTAGTTGACTCTATGTTTGGTGGCTCTGCAGAGTTGAATAAACTGCAGAACACGTGCTGTTGAGTATCGAAGTCGATCCCAGTTGGAGAACGTAGTTGGATCCGGCAAACCCTCTGCGAGCTTCAGTCTTCCCTTGTCGCTCACGTAATGCGTCTTCTCTTCATCGGAAGGCTCTTCTGGTGTTGTCCTTGCGGTCTCTGTCGGCCAAGAATCTTCAGTTTGGTATAAGAAGTCCGGCCCTTTGAACCATCGATGATGTCTGTCGAATGTTGATGGTACGTCTCGAGTGGCGTCGTCCGCCACGTTCAGCTTTGTCGGAACCCAGCGCCAGTCGTTGACCTTGGAACTCTCTTCTATTGCTGCTAGACGATGAGCCACGTAGGGTTTGTATGAACGTGACCCTGTTCTTATCCAGGTTAGTACCGTCTTGCTGTCTGTCCAGAACACTTTGCGGTCAGGCTTCCTCTCGAGCTCTTCGACCACTGTCTCTGCGAGTCTAGTTCCCATGACGGCTGCCTGTAGCTCCAATCTTGGGATCGACGTCAACTTCAAAGGTGCCACCTTTGCTTTGGCTATGATGAGGGATAGGCCGACCTCACCGTCTGTCTTCACTGCTCTCCAGAAGAGGACTGCAGAGTAGGCTGACTCGCTGGCATCACTGAAGACGTGGAGTTCTAGGGAGGCGGCGTCGCTGTAGTGGAGATATTGCCGCGGGATTGCTACTTCTTGGAGGTTCTTCAGATGCCCCATCCACATTTCCCACTGCTCTGCCAGGTCGTCGTCGATCTTGTCATCCCAAGCTGTTCCTCTGCGCCAAACTTCCTGGAGGAGTTGTTTCGCCCTGATTGTGACAGGCGAAGCGAACCCGAGTGGGTCGAAGAGTGACATCACTATTCTTAGTGCTTCCCTTTTTGTCGGTTTTTTACCTTCTATGAGTGTGGAAGGTATTCTGGCTAAGTTGAGGTTGAAGGTGAGCTCGTCTGAGTTGATTTTCCAGATGACACCCAAGACTCGTTCAGTCTTTTCTTCTGTTCTGTAGAGTTCCATGTCTTCTGTCTGGTTGTCTTCTCCAAGTGATTCTAGGAGTGACGCTGAGTTCGATTTCCATTGTTTCAACTCGAAGCTGGCCTTCATGTGCACCTCTCGCACACTCTTCGTGATGCGTTTGGCTTCTTCGAGGTTTCTGAAGCTATCTAAGTAGTCGTCGACGTAATGCTTCTGTATGATAGCAGCTGCGGCTTCTGGGTGAGTTTTCTCGTGCTGTTTGGCGTTCATGTTCTTGACGTAGATTGCTGTCGAAGGGGAACTCGATGCTCCGAAGATTAACGACGTCATTCTGTACTCTTCTGGAGGTTGGTCGTCTCGTCGATCCCCGCGCCATAAGTACCGCAGTGTATCTCTATCTTCTGTTCGCAGCTTGACTTGCATGAACATCTCTTTGATGTCCGCTGTAACTGCGACAATGTGTTGTCGAAACCGCATGACGACGCCTGGTAATGACTGTAGTAGATCAGGGCCTTTGAGTAGCATGTCATTGAGTGCCACCCCTTTGGTCTTGGCCGCGGCATCGTGTACTACCCGGAGTTTCTCTGGTTTCATCGGGTTGACTACCGCAAAGTGAGGTAGGTACCAAGTCTTGTCAGCTGTCTTCTGTTTCGGGGCAGGTTCAGCGTACCCCTTTGCAATAAGAGCGTCCATCTGTTCGACGTACTTCTTCTTCAATGCGGGTTCACGATCAATCTTTTTCTCTATATTGAAGAGCCTCTTCAGTGAGTTTTCGTAGTTGTCTGGGAATTTGACATCTTCTTTACGCCAGAGAAGACCGGTCTGAAATCTTCTTTCTTCTATTTTCGTGGTGGTTTTCTCCAGAATACGAAGTGCTCGTTCTTCTGGGTCAGTCTTCGGTTTCTTGGGGTTTATGCAGAGCGCGTCCATCTCGAAATATTGCTTCACGAGGTTTTCTAAATTCTCTTCTGGATCTTCTGTGATGTGTGACACGAAATCGATCTGCTTCCCGAAGGTTCGTGTCTGGCTGCCGTGGAGTACCCAACCTAGCGGCGTGAGAGATGCCACTGGGTGGTTCTTGTCTCCTCTTCTTACTTCCGACGTCAGCAGAAGATGCCAGTTGTCTTGACCGATGAGAACTCGTGGCTTCGCATTAGCATATGTGAGATGTCCTCGGATGTCAGATAGGTGTTGACACCCTTCCACTAGTTCTTGTGGAACCCGTTGAGACGAGACTTGCAGGTTCTTCACTGTACGTGCTTGTATTTGCTCTTCGTGATCGTTGAGCCCCTTCAGCTTGATGGTGACTCTTCTGGATGCTGACTCTGATGCCTTCATGTCATTGATGGTTTCAATCTTCAGTGGATCTATGGGTCCTGTTGCTCCGACGCTCTTTACCACGCTGTCGTCGATGAGAGTGACTGTTGACCCGTCGTCCATCAATGCGAAGGTGTTGACATCTCCTTTCGGTCCCTTCACCTGGATTGGAAGGATCTTCAGGAACGATTGCTTCTTGACTGTCCAAGTTGAGTTGATGACTTCTGTGGGCTCTTCTTTTGCTTCTGCCTTCTCTGTCTTCTTTTCATAGTGCAGCATCTTGTTATGAGAGTACTTGCAGCCGTTGACACCACATGACTTGGGTTTGCAGTTGTGTGTCTTGTTTCTGTAGCGAAGACATCTGAAGCAGAGACGTTTGGATTTGGCCATGTCCCATCTTGCGTTTGCATCTAACTTCTTGAACTCTTCGCATTCTGTTGCATTGGTGTGCCCCTTATCTTCACATATGAAGCACTTCGTTGCTTGTGTCTTCTCAGTCACGTTGTTGACCCTTTGTGTCTTCTTTTGTGAAGCGGCCGTAGTAAGTGCTGCCATCTGTTCAGGCAGCGCGTAAGGTCCGCACAGCTCCGCTTCCCTTTTGAAGAACTTTTCTATCTTGATGAGGCAAGGATCTTCGCGTGGTTGCGTGGCTGAGAAATCGTAGTATCTGTATCGCAGAGTCGGCGTCAGTTTGTCCACTATTGTCTTCGCGAGTTCAGGGTTGTACATGTAGTTGAAACAACCCATAGTCTTCAATGTCGCCACTACGTTGGAGACCTTCGTGGCGAATATGCAGATGTCCCTTGGTGACTCAGTAAGGCGTGGCAGACCTCGAAGCGTCTCCATCTCCATCATAGCTATTGCTTCTGGTCTTCCGAATCTTGACTCCAAAGTCTTCATCACTTCAGCTGGATGCGCGTTGGTTATCAGAAGACCTTCAACCGCTTCTTTGGCCTTTCCTTTCAGGTTTCTTCTGAGTCGATTCGTATTTTCAACTGTGCTGAACATTGCTTCTGTCTCGTAGTAGGCGGCGCGGAATGGTAGCCACTCCTGATGGGACCCACTGAAGATCGGTAACTCGACGAACTTGGGTCGTTGAGCGGCGCTGACAGCCCGGGTGATGGCTTCAGCTAGGAGGGCTAAGTCGGTTTGACCTCCCGCCGGTGACTGACGTGTTTCTTCATGCTTCGCTGGCATTGGTTCTTCTGTGCGGACGACCGTTGGTTCTTCTGGGGGGCAGTGTGGTTCGTTGGTGATCGCTAACACCGGACGATTCACTTGATTCTCCAACCAGTTGTCCACTCTTGCGTTAACTTCTGACTTCGAGTAGAGGGAGACGTCATCTTCTTCCTCTTCTGAGTCTTCTTTCTCCAATGTAGCTAGGCGTGCTGCGGCTAGTTTCACTTGAAGGCGTAGTAAATCTTCTCTCGCCTTCGCAAGCTTGAGTTGCTTTGTTCTGCTGTAGATAGATCCTCCCTCTCCTCCCTTGTTGCTAGGAGGGCGGAGATCCTGTAGTCCAGTCGGCTTCGATGGACCGGCGGTGTTCTTCATAACTCGCTTCACTGTAGAGGTTTCTGTTTCTTGACGAGTTTCACTATTGATGACAGTAGCGGGCGGCTTCATCAGCTGTTTGTCCTTCGCACCCGTAGTTAGTGTCGTCGCGGTGGACGGGGTTACGGAGGGGGCAGCGGCGCTGGCGGCTGTGGCGGAGGCGGTGGCGGTCGAGGAGGTTCTGGCGGTCGCGGAAGTCACGGTGGTTGGCTCGGTTGCCGCGGAGTTGTCTGTCTGTTCCGAAGTTTCCGTGGCGGTCGTCCCTGTAACTGTCGATTCCGTGCTGGCTTCCGCGCTGGTACCGGTCGCCGAGGTAGTGGTCTCGGACGACGACGGCTTCTGTTCTCCCGACGGCTTGCGGCCCCTACCCACGGAGCGCGTAACTGGCATGCTGTCAGCTGATTTTCTTCGAATCTTGAAAGTACTCTTCTATTCTCTTGAGAAATCTTCTCTGTGATGCTGTAGTAATCTTCAGGTAATTCTTCCCCGCAGTATCCGTGTTCGAAGGACCATTAAATGTGGCCTATAGCCGCATTTGTGTGCTGGGTTGGCGGGGAATGAAACCACTGGAGACTTCTTGCTTCTATATTTGGAGTACTTTGTTCTAGGTAGTTCGCCGCTGAATGTGTCGAATGACAAAAATGTTCCTATTTTTATACAATTTTGCAAGGATTTAAAATATCGATTTGACCAATCATAATTACAAAAAAGCGCGGGTAAAGGCGTCAGCTAATTAGGGATAGGCACAATATTATAAAAAAACGCGCGCAAAACATCAACCAATCAGAGCGAGGCACTATATTGAACATTTTTAACTTAAATACCTCGACCCTTTACCGTAACGAGGACCGCGCTACATTATTTGCGTTTTTTGCTAACTTTATTAATTTTACATAGGTAAAACTATATATAATCGGACTCTATGTAATAAGAACTATCTAAGAAAAATATAAATTCAACTAAGACAATATAAAATATAACATAAACACTTGAACTACTGCTTACCCCTAGTACTCAGTTACACAACTAATACGAATTATTAAATTATAGTAAACTTATTCACTTTGTACTGTCTTATGAGCGTCTATGTATCACTTTATATACACTATTCTATTATGTACACTGTTTTATCGCTTGTCCCGCACACATTTTCAGTTAGAACATTCATTGTAATATATGGGAGACTAATTGAACGATGTATGGGAGAATATTTTTTTTAAACTGCAACAATAAGTTTGTTCTTCAATCTAACTTCGGAAATTCATAGGCCGTATGTTGAAGTAACATTTAGTCGGTTTTTTTTAAATTTAAATTGGCCATCTCGTGGAGAGAGTATCTATTAAAAATTCTTTGTCTACTGCAGAATTAAGTCCTTCAATCCAGAATTGGAAATTCAGACAGCCAAGCGTACTCGCCCTGACGGCTCCGTCTCAATCCTATAATAAGTCGGAACCCTCCGGGCGTGAGTCCTACTCGCACTTGTCCTGTTTTGGACGGTGCAAATAGATGACTAAAAATATTTATCTATTAAAAGTTATTTTTCTACTAGCAAAATTAAGTCCTTCAATCCAACGATTATAAGTCGGAACCCTCTGGGTGTGAGTCCTACTCGCACTTGTCCTGTTTTGGACAGTACAAATAGGCGACTATAAAATATTTAAGAGGCTGCTACAATAAAAGAAACAACGCCGGAGCTCTGACAAAATTATCCAAACCAATTATTATTTACGGTCCTGTTTTACAAATGTTTTGATACCAATTTCAAGTGCTATATTTTATGTTTATAGGCGGGCTGAAGAAAATACCGATGCTCTACTAGATGGTGAAAAGGAGCCCGACGATAATAATGACAAGAAGAAGCAATCTCAAGACGACATAGATGAGACGGTTGCGAAGTGTAAGTATTTTTCATTTTTAGTATTCCTGGAAATAAGAACTAATTGTAGCAAGTAGAACTAGTCCAGGAAAATAAATAAATCGTAGTGTAATTAGTAATTTTCACCGGAATTATTTTTATTTAATCATAATTTTAAAGATTCTTTACACGGTAAACACTGTGTGAAGAATCTATAAACATGTGCATAAAAAATTGAGCTGCAGATTGAGAAAACGACACTACATTTTGCACATAATATTATGTATACGTATGAAGAACATAGCCTCGCTTTACAACTTCGAAACAAAATTGCATCGGTTTATATCAGCTGTGAAACCACGAGCGGCCTCGATTCACCCCGAAGCTAGCCGAACGTCACCTGATAGTGTATGAAGTAGGCCGAATCACGCGATCGAATCAGAAATGAAGAGATCCGTGGGAGAACCAAGGTAACCAACATAGCCCGAAGAATTGCCAAACTTTAAGTGGCAGTGGGCACAGCACATTGCTCGCAGAACAGATGGCTGATGGGGCCGGAAGGTTCTGGAGTGGAAACCGCGTACTGGAAGACGTAGCATTGGAAGGCCTCTCACAAGATGGACCGATGACTTGCAGTCACCGTGAAAGCAGGTGAAGTGAGCTGTCATTGCACCAAATGCTTGGGATTGACACCAGCTCATTTCGAGTTCACTTGACCTAAGAATTCACGGTGAGATTTTGACAGAATACCTAGCAATGCGGGTGAAGGCCGCAGGAATCAGATAGATGCGAGAAGCACAGAACCGGTCGAAATGGCGGTGCTTGGGGGAGGACGATGTCCAGCAGTGGACGTGTTTCGGCTGAAATGATGATAATGATGAGGCCGAATCACGCGCGACAGTTCACGACCTTCTGATTTTTGGTTAGGCCGAAGCTTCAGCCGGTTTATGGCCGAAAATGAAAATATGTCTGAACCATGATTTTTTGGCCGAAAATGGCCGAATCATGATTTTTTTGGCTGAAAATGGCCGAAAACAAAGCTTTTAAATGCTTATACTTTTTATAATAAATTTACTCTTTTTTTAATTATGTAAACTTTATAAGTTGGTCAGCGGAAAATTCTGTGATCTATTAATACGCAGTATTATTAATGTATTAAATTTTTTTTTGTTCAATTGATATTCTAATAAGCTGTGTACCCTTGCTACGCCAAGGGCTCAAAATGAATAAGGACAAAGACCATCTCGGGATAGTCATCTCTTCAACGGACCCAACCAACAGGCTCACAGGCTCAAACAAACTCACGGATGTCATAGATTTTTCCATTGAAAAGGGGACTATCTAGGCTTTTTCACCATGTAGAGACACGCCTAAACGCCAACTATAATCATGTTCTAGTTTTACTCATGATTGGCACCACGGTCATAAACACTGAAAGAAAACCGAATTATATAACAAGCCCAAAGATTGGTATTCATTTCGTCAATTAGTCGAAGATGAATCAATAAAATACCATTGAAAACTGATTCGGATATCGATGGAGCTGCGAGAAATATGACCTCGGTAATCTAAGAAAATTTTGGGAAGTTAATACCAGAAGTCAAAGAACGTTCACATGAAAATAAAGTATACTCATACGGTCACAAATTAAGGGAAAAAGAAGAATGCGGCGTATACCTATGGCGCACAGGTATAAATCCAAGAACCAAAATGGAACTAAACAAAGCTATTATAGAGCTCTAGATACGTATTATTGCAAGGTCTCACATATATAAAAAGAAGCCTGACTATTCATTATGGAGAGCCTGTCAAAACCAGGATCGGCCCTTGCACCACAAATCACCGCTTCGGAACCTAAACGGAACCTGGATTAGAACTGAACAGGCCAAAGCTGATGCAACTATCTCAGCAATGTATTTAAGCCTAATAACCCGAGATCTAACGCGGATGAATCTGACATCGACCATAGTGTCAACCATGATCTTCAATTGGAAGCTAGTAACGTCTAAAGAGAAGTATAGGAATATTAACTGAATGGACAACAATATGGCCTCAGGCTATGATCTTATTGAGAACAACCACTCTGTGGTATAATTACTACTTGCATTATTCGTATAATTTTGGTGCCATTTAGTGCTGTAAAAGTCTCAAGGTGATTGCTTCATCAGAAAACAATGGGAAAAAATTAAAATTGTGATAAATCTACAAGGGAAGTAATAATCAAACTTCGCGAAAAAATTGATCGTATAAAAAGATAGCCGACCATCTGCAATGCTCAGAAACTATGGTTTTCCACGCTGTGAAGTATTTTGCCACGTCATCATTTCAGCCGATTGACGTCCACTGCTGGACTTAGGCCTCCCCCATAAAAATGGGGGTTTGCCATAATCCCCACGCTTGGCAGACGGGTTAGCGATCGCAGTATGGTGGTAAAATGCATTGAGAACGCTGCTGCCCATTCTCTAGTAAGTCCCTTAGTCGCCTTCTACGACACCCACGGGAAGAAATGGGATGGAGCTATTCTTTACGTCCGGCACCACACGGCACACGCCACACGCCACACGCCACGTGCCACGTATCAAACTTCAAATCTTCCGCATGTACCTAAACAGAGAAAGTCAAACCTAACTATTTTTCAGCCGAAGTAATTAAATATAAAATATATTTATAGCAGGCAATGTCTTTGAAAAATTATTGATTAGCAAATTGCGGCAAACTTATTTTGGTTGTATGTTTAAATGCATAATTCTATAATGCTTAAATATAACGACGGTATTTATGTTATGTCAAGTACTTAGCTCAGTGTTGAGGCAGCGGTGCAAATCGCCGTTGCAGGCCTGCGTGCTCATTCAGAGTACCCTGCTAATGACGGGTACATTTATGTACTGGGATGTGTAGTAAAGAGTGTATTGTATGTGCAGTGCTAGCGCGTGCCGGCGCACATATGGAGCACAGCATGGTGGGCGCCTACATGGCGCTCCTGCTGGGCCACGCGGCCGGCGCGGCGCCGCACCACGCCTGCGCCGTGCGCGCGCGCGTGCCGCTGTACGCGCCACTGCTGCCCACGCTCAACAAGTACTACGCCTTCCTGTCGCTCACCGCCAGCGTAAGTACACACCCTACGATACACACAATACCCCACACACACTAGATGCCAATTCTTACATCGATGAAGCCGACAATCCTGTACATTCTTTTGATCTTAACTTGGCCTTTTTTTACAAATGGTTTCTGTGGGATTTTTTCCTACTCGCACGTGCCACAGGAAACATTTTCATAACCACTACTTATACCAATATTATTTTTTACTTGGTTAATACTGCTGCTAATTTTCTTTGCAGATCCAGCAAAGCAAAATCCACGATATACCATTATATTTATTTTTTACTTGTTTAACACAGTTTTCCACGAAGACGTCGTGAGGTCCAACTTGTACAAGGTCCTAAATAAAATTTGGTAGTATTGGAATTTGAACTTAGTCATGGCAGAATTCAGTTTCTAGTTCCAAAACATGACTATGATTTTAGGATCGAAATTCAAGCTTAGCTTATAGTATAATTATACAAATTAGACAGATTTTACTTACTGAAGGATTTCATTGAAAATAAAATAAGCGGACGCGAACATATTTCGTTTAAATATTGTAATTAAAAAACCATTTCGAGAAACAGGATTACTGATCACTGAACTAGCGAAATGTGGGTGAACATGTCTGACCTTCGGGGAAATACAGGCATGATGTTATGTTAAATATATCCAGTTTCTTTTCAACAATCATCAAGCGTGTCGTTAAATGAAAAATATATGCTATTTCAGGCCGAAGCAGCGATCGTGGCTCACGTCAAAGCGACGCAGCGCATCATCGAGTTTATGGAGGCGAGCGACAAGGAGGTGGCGGAGGCGGAGTGCGCGCCGGCCGACGTGCCGCAGGACATGTCGCTCAGCAACCTCACGTACAGCCAGCACAGCTACGGCGCCGAGCGGCACTCCTCGTCGCTGGAGCTCGACAACTACCACTGAGGGGCAGCGCCGAGTGCTCCGCGGAGCCGAACCTCGCACGAGAGCCTTCGGTCGGTGTCGGCTAAATCGTCCAGGCTGGACCAACGATGACTACCGAACTGTTAACCCAGCCTGAACCCGGCTTAAACCGAAGAACTCATTGCATCGTTTTGCCCTCTGGTGTAATCATAAGTTTTGATCAATAAAGCAGATCGTTTAGGGGTAGCGGGAATGTTTTAAGATAAACGGAGATTTATTATTGTTCTGTTGGCTGATAGAGTTTATGTAGGGTATTGGATAGTGTTGAGAAGCGTTGATTGCGACCTGAACTTCCCATTTGACGAGAATGGGAGTAAAACGTGGTTCCGTTAGTGCATGCATATGTGTCTTAACATATATCTACTAAGCGTTAGTAATTCTGAATGAGTTCTTCCTTGTTCTAAGACTTGTAAATACGAACCAAAACAACAAAGTAACCCTTGTATATTGTGAACACCCTTAGCAATAGTATATAATATGCCATTTTGTAAAAGTGAAAACAATATTCTAGGTGGTGGACGTTTGTTTGCACGCGGCTATTATAAGTACTCTTCTCTTTGTATCGATACTTCTTCCTTCTCTTTAATATTGTAAATATAAATCACAGACTGTTAAGATGATAGTTATGTTGACGACATAGATATGGGTTATGAAGTCTTAATTAAATTGAGATATTCCGAGTTTAAGCCACTGAACTGGCAATATAAAAGTGCAAAAATAGTCGAATAAGTGTATAATAGATATATGTATTCTTTTATGTCAATAATGTGTGTGCACTTTTTGTATTATACCGCTCCGAGAGAGAGTTACAAATTATTAGAGTATTGTTCTTTTGAGGCACAATCGTTTATTGTAAATACATTTTAGCTAGTATCAACAGTTCGGTCTCTGTTGAACAGTTATTTAGCGTAGGAACAGTTCATGATGTCCGGATATGTTGAGATGTAATGCGTAGCAGCGACGGCATGGCGTCACGTGTCATGACGTCATCGCACGTGCATCGTACCGTGGAGGGACATTGTCTTACGAGATGGTGAAGAATGTACAAACACTCAAATTGACACTCGCAAATGAGAGAATGACCTATGCTTAGATATAAAAATATAGGACAATTTATGATGTTGGGTTTTTAACCAGTTGTTGGACTAGACAGCGTTTTGAATAATATTATTTCCTTATCAGAAACTTGTTTTCAAGACTCCATGTTCGCAACTCGACTGATGTCCATTAAGCAAAATTTTATTTTTATGATTGAAAAGTAGAACTAATAAGTAGGCATAAATTACTTAATTTTATGTAGAATCGCAAAGTAGGTGTTTTTCTAAATCAAGGATTCGAATAATGTCTATGAATTTTATATCGAGATTTTTTATATTCGTCAACAGATGCGGTACAATAGAGGGAGGAGCCGTAGTTCTGATTTACTTTGTGGAAAATTCTTGTCATTCTCATCCCATGTATTTTTAAGGATATGTTGATATTTGGCACAATTTGACTTTGGCTCTGTTGCACTAAACATACATGTTAGATTTTGCTGTGTCGGTAACAGAACTTCATTCCTATTAATAATTTATGTCAAGTTAGTTGTTAAATTCGGGTTTTGACGCATTTCGTTCTGACCTTAATGAAAATATCGTAAAATTGAGAGATTGTAAAAAGTTTGTTATACGGTCATTCACATACGGTTGCACGGTTCGCATTACTTCACAAAAGATGGTGATTTTATAACTGCTATGGAATGTACGGAGTCAATTCTGCTCTTCGGTACCGTGTGACATTTCTGACAGCTTTACTTTAACTATAAGACATTTTAAGTTGTCAACTCAATGGGGGGTCTATCATTATGTAACTGAAGTTGTTAACCCACTGAATTTTGTTACAACTGGGGGTTTAAAAATACCAGGGGTTTCCTTTTTATTTACTACTGTACAGCTATGATTCTTATTGCCTAAATTATATTTACGTAATTTATTGACCTATATGTATGTATCAACTAAGCGTAGCTCTAAAGTGCATTTCGTTATGAAATTTTCATCTTTTCATCACCTGTGTTTTGAATAATATGTTGTTTAAACCTCACGAGAGTTTGATATCTTGAGAAATTATTATTGTATATGTAATGTGTAATTATGTTATAAAGTATTACGTGTAATTATTAAAAGAAGACAATTTAAATAACTGCCTGGTTTTATTTAAGTCGTTTGATAAAATCTTTGCTTCATTTACAGAAGCGTTTGACAGCACTCAAAACGCCAATAAACAACACAGTTATATACTAACATACTTGGAAGAATAAAATAGATAAATTTACACAAAAGTAGCCTAAATAAATGTTGTATGATTATAAACTTGTCGCGTAAAACCGAACTATTTTTACTTTCTCCTTGTGACAACAATATGCGCGATCACAAGGAAAATACTACTATTTAAGCTCGTCAATTCAGTCATTATGCACATAAATTACAATAGACATAGATACACAATGCAAATAGAAAAACTACAATAAAGATAATAACCATTATAGAAATTAACCGTCCCTAAAATATTCTAAAAATATTAAATTCGTTCTACGGCGTCTACGCGGGCCACGGCGGGGGCTCGAACGCTCTGCCAGTCTCCTGTCTCTGTATATCGTTTGTTCACAGCCGTTAGCTGTTCGAAGTTGGCTCTGGCAAGTTTGTGTTTGCTCTTAACTTTCTGAACTAGCTCTTCATCGTATACTGTTTCAGGATCATCCAGTTTTAAATGAGCTTTCATTTCCTGCACAGTCACTAGGAAGCAGTTCCACGGTGACCAGTCCTCGTGCACGTGCCACCTACAAAGCCTCAGTTCAGTGATGTCATCGCATTCGCTGATGGCGGAATGCGAATGCCAAAGCTTCTCGACTATAAAGAAAACATCTTTCTCTTGAAGAACGAAAGCTAAAGAACCCCAACACTTACGGCGACGCTCGTCACGTTGTACAGCTCGTAATATAAATTTAAAAGGTGTCATATCGATCCAACTACGTTCATTGACGTCTTTCCACGAGCATGACTTACAGATCAAACAACCTGACATCCTCGTGTCCAAGGGGAAGTCCGAGTACGGTTTTACCTGATGACACAATTCGCAGAGGTGAAGGTTGCCGTCCTCCATTTTCTTGTAGTCTCTATGTTCCTTATACTTGGTTACACCAGAATTCAGTTCAGACGTTTGTATCAGCCGGAAGACTGCGCCAGCTGTTCGACATCTCAGGAATTCGAGTTGATGAGTGTTATACCTTCGTACAAGCAGATCACATTCTTGATCTAATAGAGTAATTACTTCTTCAGCTAGAGGATGGCGGAATTCCTGAAGTGCAAACTTCATGTCGACCAAGAGTTCAAGGCGCTCTTTAACATCTAGATCACTACGGATAAAAGAATTATAAAGTTCTTTTAGTTTCCTGGCTTTTTGGATTTCGACTGTCTCCATTGTGATTAGTTTTCCACTGCGACCGTACCAAGCGACAGGTTTCGAAATTTCTTCTAAGAATCGTTTTTGTTTGATCTTCTTGCTGTCTTCTTTCACCTTGCTTCTATAATCTTCGATACATCTCAGTAATTCCACTTCCTTATCAAGAAGTAATGTGAATTCAGCTATTTTTGGACCTTTTGCATGTAACTGTGATATTCTGGCTATTTCAGCATGCTTCCAACGATCAACCTAGAAAAGAGACCTAGTTTAATAACATTGGCAATTACTATTATGCAAGGTATAGCGGCACTTTTTAAACAATAATTATCTTATTATTTTTTTTTACCTACGTACTTATTTATGTAGGTAGAATGTTTTTTCCATTTTGGATCTACAAATCGTTTTGGTCTCGATTGTTTTACTTACCATTGCATATAGCTGATCAAAATCTTCACGCGATTTCGGAAATGTTTTAGTAATTAAATCCCGTCGTAAACGTCTCTCCATTGCTTCTCGCTCCAGTCTGTCTTCCTCTTTCATTCTTGCTATTCTTTCCCTGTAAACAAAAACTAAATTGGAGTACCCGCCTAGGAGTATAAAATAAAACTTATGTTTAGGTATATAGTGGAGAGAAAAGTGATATAAACTTATAATATTTGAAGTAGGTTTCTAGGTCGTAAAACTCATTGCAACGGGTTAGTCAGCAATATGAAGACATACCAAAAATAAGGTAGGTAGCTAATTCTACCAACAGATGTCGATGCAACTGCTATCTAACATCGGCACATTATAATTTACATTTTCATCTTATAATTACAGATGTTGCAGGCTTGTAGCTGTCTATAGCCGGCGGTATCCATCTTTAAATTGAATATAAGTTGGGTGGCTCAAATCAATCTGAATTATGAAGGTAACAAAACTATTTATTACATACATGCATTCCTTTAACCATTTGTGTATCATTTGCCGAAACTGATAATGTCTAAAGGCACGTTGTATAATGGACGCGTAATGGTCGTGGTTCAGTCGTTTGATCATCTCTTCGTATGTCTCATACGGTTTCGGCACTACTATCCTGTCAGTCACGTTCGGAATGTATGCGTGCACACTATTCATTTGCGTTGCACGACTATAGTTCGTCTCCTAAAATTGAAATTGATACATGCTAAAGTTAAATCGAAACATGGTAAAGTTTCACACAAAAATGTCATAATCAGTCATTTTAGGGTTCTGTACCCAAAGGATGTCAACGCGACCCTATTACTAAGACTCCGCTTTTCGTCCATCTGTCACAGGGTTGTGCACAAAATCGGGTACATTTCAAGCGTCATATAAAGAGTGTCCTGTGGTAAAAAAGGCAGGTAATGCACGTGTCGTGTCCATGGTTTTCGGGGGTGCTGAGGGTGCTGAAGCCAATAGTGAGGTCAAAATGAAAATCCAGGATGACGGCTGCGAAAACTTTCAATTTTTTTTTCATGGGTATCGTTTTCATCGGTTTTGAAGACGTGAATACGCCTTAAGACCATCTAGGAAAGCACTGTAAAACCGGTACTCTTAAACCTATAGTCTTTTATGACGACGGTTCCGTCTCAAAATTGTACTCGGTTGCCCAAATCTCCAATCACGGATTGAATGACAATCTTAACTTTACAGTTGAAAAACATATTCTCCCATACATTCCAACTGCAAATGTAAGTTTTTACGCATAATTGCAGACATTTACCGACCATAGACGACTTAGTAATCTATAAGGAAACAACTGCCTTCTGTATATCTTTTTAAATTTTACGCTCTGTAATTTCGGTGTTAAGGACCCATACCGAGCCTAAAATTTGAGCCAAAAACGGTCAATTGTGATCTGTCTATTGTCTTAAATTAACTTAACAAGTCCTTTCATTTGATATGCCCAACGGTTGCATTTTATTATTTTTCAAGTGCCCTCCAAAAGTGACCCGCTTTTTTTTTGTTTAGCCTATACTGTCCCACTGCTGGGCAGAGGCCTCCCCCAAGTCCTTAAAAAGTGACCTCTTATTCAAAATTATTTACGCGTTTGTTTTAGGGTCACAGAAATTCATATTAAGTATGTGTACCCTACCTTATCGGTCTAGTAGATTCGAAACAACAAACAAACACACGAGTGATCTTAAGATCACTCGTGAAAAAAAAAAACGAAAACTCGTGAAAAAACGGAACCCTTAAGGGTTCCGTTTTTTCATTCGAACATACGGAAAACGTGTTTATTTTTTTAGCGCGTAGTCGTGCCCATGACTGCGTTTGTTAAACCGCGCAGTAATAACGCCCAGCATTCCACCGCACCGCAGTGCGTGCTAGCCCTTATTAAATCAGACCGAGTAAAGGACGTAATACGTACGTATATTTTTTCTCTTTCTTCTGCCGTCTGTGTGTCTCTACAGTTCTTCGATTCTGGTGGTAGTTTCTCCGGTTTCTGTGGTGTTTGAGTGAAGGCATGGTGGTAAACGGTACCTAAGAAAAAAAATCCAGTCTAATGAAGAGTTAGTTTAGAACAGTCATACGAAAACCATTTTACTCTAGATACAGACCTGCGTGGACATTCCTGTACCCTCCTAAATACGGCTTTTTCATTGGCTTAGAGAATATTTCTACATTGATCTGTTTAAGTGTACTACCAAATGGTACCATCACACTTAAAACATCATTAAATGGCAATTCTTGGTATAATTTGTCTAAATCTAACGTAACTTTATTTTTCGTTACCAATTCGACCTCTGCTATTCCGTATTTGTCGTAATCAAGATCCATAAGCGCCATGCGATCCTTCAATGTGTATTCTCCTCTTAAAAACACCAGATTATCAGGGTCCGTTTGAAAAAGTTCACCCAAGTTTTTCTTTATCTCGTGAATTTTCATTATGCAGTGATAAGAGCGAGTAAATGTAGCATTCTGATTTAAGATCCTGAACTTGATTGCTATAAATGGCATGTCTTTCTTTTTTGGAAAAACAGCATGCAATAGTTCATGCATGTAGGATTCTTTTGGTATCGATGATAGAGAAAACTCCTCTGAATCCCTCGTGAAAACATCGATAGCGAGGGAGCCAAGTGGATCAGCCTTAAGCTCAGACAGCAGAGCTGCCTCTTTCAATACATTTCTATTTTTAGTCAGTAAAAGGTTACTGTTTGACACACCGAGTAATTTTGCTAATTTGCGTTTAATGAACTTAACGGGTGTTGACGCTGGGAAAACTTTCGTGAACACATCGTTGGCGTGGAGGGGCGACTTAAATGTGACTAATATGTGGCTGATGGGGCATATCAGCTGCTCGGCGTCTCTGGCGCATGGTGCTGTGGGGTACCGGGACTTGGTCTCGTCGGTAGACGGTGTGGTTTTGTAAGGTGGGGCAGTCAGCAGCTTCTCTCGACCTAGTTCACACTGGCACGCCACAACTCCAGTCGTCCAATTTTGAGGATTCCTCGAGATTCCAAATAATTTATGCACATCCACTTTCTTCATATTGAAATAATGACTTTTCTCGAGACACAAAATTAAAAAAATAAGGCTAAATAATACTACTCTTTTTAAAACCTTTGTACAAGACTTGACATAACAAACACTGATGATTGTCTTTGTTATTGTTGCCAAGCTACAAAGAGTAACTGTTGCGGTTGCCTAGTAACCGATTTATTTTTAAAGACCCACTATAGGACACTTTACAAAACCAGCATTTTGGGGCATCGAGAATCCAGGTTACGGTGTTTAAGGTTTAATAAAATTCAATGCAGCTTTGGCAACAACTTTTGGAGAAGTTTTTCTTGCGATTAAATACTCCCGAATCATGATACTCAGTAGGTACATACATAACCAAAAAAAAAATTCTAGCACTAAAACTTCCTTAGGTGGCTTAGGTTGGTAGATACTTCGGATATTTTGGACAAACTAGATTTTACAACTTGACTAAACTTGACGTCAATAATTGCATCGGTCGTATTTTTTCACTAGTGTTAAGTAACCGATAGGTTAAAAAGTAGCGCAGCGTGGTAAATGTAATTCTTTTCCAGTCTTTCTTGGTAGATACCTATTTAACAGTGTTTGTTCAACCTAGTCAATGGCCATTAATAACTCAATATATTGAACTGTTTGACGCTGACGCTTTTTAGAATGTGCTTTGATAACTCTAATACTTGTCTAGGTGGTGTCAGTCGGTATTAAAGATTACTCTTTTTTTAATGTTCGCCGCCTCACATCGTAAATTAATCATCGCCTCACTAACCATCATCATCATTTCAGCCGAAAGACGTCCACTGCTGGACACTTCGATCGGTTCTGTACTTCGATAATGAGTATAATTGAACATAATTTGACATGGAAATATGTTAAAAATTAATTAAATAATGAGAAGAGTTATGAAACTCTTACTTTGCAGTCAGGTAGTGAAGAAACAAGGCGTTGTTTGTTTCCATAAAGAGCGAATTAACCGCTAAGCTTTAAAAACTAACTCCTTTGAAGAATTTTATAAAAGATGCGAGTGTGCATTCAACGTTTATAAATAGGTAATTTTCTGGTTTGAAACAATTTTCTTTGTAAGTTTTTTAACTCTAACGCAATTAGTATTTTAGCTCTACTTTATAATAGCTAGGTATGAATCTATTGTAATAAAATGTTCATAGTGTTTTAATAACCATTCACGGAAGTAAAATATTATTGATCTCCTATAACAGAGACCTAAGTAGGTGGTTGATAGTTAATAAAAATTGAGAAAACAATAAAATTACAGCTCAATAAAAGAGCGAATGTGCCGAGCATAGCTGCCGTGATATTAAATTTCTCCAAAAACATAAAAATGATTTTCGATCGTAAAACTATAATTTACAGACGTAAAAATGCGCTGAGTTATATGTTACTCCGAGTCTGTGAACAGGAATATTGCGTCGTATGGTGGGTGACGCCGCGTCGTTCCTACTTATTTCTCCCAGATATTTATCGTCGATGTTTGGTTGCAAATCGGTAAAGCTTATTTAACTGAACTTGACTGTATATTTGTTTTTAATCAAGATGCTAAATACCTAAGTGTGGTATCTGGAGTGTACTTAGCCACTATTAGATACGTCTAACTGCAATCAAGAAATTGAATTAGGTAATTCCTGTTGATTAGTTCAAGTATGAGCCATATTAATCTTATCTAATTCTTAGCATAACTACTTACATTACTATCTAGTCACCTTGTTCACAGATCTTTAGTACTTTTATTGGGGACATTGTTCAGGCCAACCAGATTTCGTTGACCGAATTCAGTCACTCATCTCAACTCAACACTTTAATACTAAACGACCGCCCAGCTGCCCATAAGGTTGACTTACGACTACAGGCAACTTTTTCGTTTTTGATGTCTAAACAGAGGCCGTAAGTATACGAAATTTCGTCGATTTCGCTTTGTTACTTGATTTCAAGACGTACTGTTTCTGTTAAAATACTGCATTTCCAAAAGATTGAATGCACAACATTCAAATTCAAACTCAAACTCAAAACTCAAAGCATTTATTTCAAATAAACCAATTACAGGCACTTTTGAATAGTCAACGAGTCGGAAAGATGAAGCTAGTTGCCCTTAAAATTAATGGTGATTTCAAATATTATCTAATAAATGAGCTCTTTTTTATTATATTGAGTATTATAATGCGCGATTTAGGTTGTTTTGCATATCTACATTACCTCATAATTGAAATCATTCATGTGGTGCATTAAAACTTATAGAAATACAGTATTTTAACTATAAAATCACGTAAATTAGCGAAATGGGAAAACATCTTTTAATAAAATCTTCTAATCACAAAAGGTATCAGCATTGCTTCGATGTTCAATACTTGTCCAACAGTTTCCAACCAGTCTGTCAGATTCTTCCAGGTCTCAGTCAACTGGTATTAAAGACCACCAATCTTCAGCCATGGTGGCTTCGGCCAGTCAGTGCTTGATATTGTAGAATTTGGTAGACTGAAGAATAGAAACATTTCTTCTCTTCAGTTTTAACTTCGACATTCATAAGACGGTAGAAATCTTTATAAAATCTGTCAGTTTGTCTATTCTTCCGTCGACAAGACCCGTTTATATGATGGTCACGCTACGCGTGCTGGTATCCTAAGAGATCAGTGGGGCTGATACCATAGAAATTGAAAAGTCAAACTGAAACAGATCTTTAAAAATTTTGATTGGAAAAACTTTCACGCAATTTCCCTTCCCACCTGGAGGCATGAAGTGCCCAGTGCATACCAAATATCTAAACTAAACAGCCTACTGGCTAGCTAGGTAGATGCTAGATACGATGGACGGTAGCTCCCTCGTATTATTGCGTTTGTTCGGGCTCGTGTGCGTTCTGTAAACACGTGTTTTAATCAAGCCTGTTGCTTCGTTTCCGTTGGCTGCGGCTACTCGGCGCTGCGCAAAGAAAAACTTTGCATGTGTTTTATTACGACGGATGCGGAACGCCCTCAGGGCTTAATTTCGATGTCGACCTGCCTGGATTTAATTGTTTTATTGTATGACTCTGAATTTAAAATAAGATTTAGGTTTACCCTGAAATTAAATTTTCGCTAAAAAGCATTTCAACATTTTTATTGGATGCAGGCTATAAAAACTACTAATACTTATATCTATGTCAGAATTTCAGCTTGTCAAGTATCATGTCAATTGTATTTCAAGAAAGTATTGTGTTCAGTGAAGTTTTATTTTTTCTGTTTCAGACGACATTGCAAGAGAAGAATAGCAATGTATGGAATCGAACTGGCGAACTTGAACTCCATCAGCGCGACAGCGGTACGGTTGCCGTCCACTCATATTGCAAACACAGACGGCAATACTCAACAATATTAGGGTAAATATGCCAATAAAACTACAAGTCTTCCTATTGCGTTTAAGTTACACAGGACAAAATTTTAACCTGTGCGCAAACTGTAACCGGGATATCATTACCCCTAGCGTAGAAAATTTTCGTCGGCTAGCAAAAAATTCAGCTGTTCCATACATTTTGACAGCGTAGGTATTGCACTTTTCTATGAAACAGCTGATATTTTGAAGTAAAATCTTCTTTAGGTGCGTTGGGCATTTTTTGAGATGGGAAAAAACAGTTGAACTCGCGACACCGTTACCGACACCTCTGTATATAAGTTAGTTTTAGTTGAGTTTGATCAGTATAAGCTGACGATTAAAAAAAAAAAATTCCTGACGATTCAAAACATACACACGTAATTGTTCAAGTTTTCACTTCTGTCGGCACTCCTGGAGTGCCGCTGTTTTTTTTTTGTATAACCGACGAAAAATTTCTACACTAGGGGGTCTTTGTACCCCGTTTAGAAAAATTCGGCTGACGGAGGAGAATGTTCTTTGCCACAGTTGAAGTTTGTGAAGTTGAAGTGTTCCTGTCCCACTGCTGGGCAAAGGGGTAGGCCCCAAGAAACTCAGAAACTCTTTTTCCGCACCACCTCAAACCAGTCACAGAATTACATTATATTAATAAAAAAACATGGTCGAATTTCGCCCACTGGGCGACCACCATTTTAAAAGTGTCATTCACTATAGTAAAAGCTAGCTTCAAAGTCAAATTTTTTGCTCCCCGATCCACCCCGTCGCTCGCCTCGCCTGCCCGTGCGAGTACTTCGTATTCGTGACTTTTTTCTCTTTGCTCGGCTCCTAAGGGTCTTAGCGTGATGTTATATATCCTATAGCCTTCCTCGATAAATGGGCTATGCAACACTGAAACAATTTTCCAATTCGAACCGAAAAGTAGTTCCTGAGATTAGCGCGTTCAAGCAAACAAACAAACTCTTCAACTTTATAATATTACTAACTTTTGCCAGCGGCTTCGCCCACGTGGAGGTCGGTGTGTTATAGATATACACCTTCCTCTTGAATCACTCTATCTATTAAAAAAACTCGCATCAAAATCCGTTGCGTAGTTTTAAAGATTTAAGCATACATAGGGATATAGGGACAGAGAAAGCGACTTTGTTTTATACTATGTAGTGATTATTGTAATATATAGTATAGATAGTATCCATATGTACTGATGGAATGGTTTAAATATTTAATTAGTACAGTAGATAAACATCTGACATGTTGACCACAAACGTAAAAATGTATTTCCCTGTTTTGATTTGTTTACAGCTCCCCAATCGGGCAATCTTCCCGTTGGCCGCGATAATCGAGATGAACAATTTTATTGCGCTCGCGGGCAGGGGAGGGCTCGAGGGGGCGGCGGTACATTCGATTAAAGCTCGCTGTACACGGAAATTATCAAACGAAACGCACCGACAACTCAGCGGGCCGTGAGAGCCTCTACATTAATAGTTTTTGTTCCCAACTCGCTCGTTTCGTCGCAGAAACGTAAAGTTTGGACCAGTTTATTTTTTTCTTTTATAAACCGTTTGTTTTCAGGCACCTCTCATTTTGAAACACTGTTTCGGTTGTTTCGTAGTCAATATTGAGCTCGTCGCATCTACATAATGCGTCCCATCCGGACGTGTGTCTATTGTGATTTAAAATTTCGTACCTTCAAAGAATAAGTTTCCTTTCAAGCTCGCTCTAGTGTGCGTATAAATGTCATGTGGAGTTAAATACATTGCTCCTTATTACTGCTTGGTGTGTCTTTTAGATTCAAGTGAGGAAGTAATTGGATTTTTTTTCCGGCTTAAGTACAGCCAGCTACCAAAGTTACTTTTGCTTTTGCAAGAAAACACTTTTACATATCATATAACAAAATTATACATTACCTACTTTTCTATATTTATAAATGTTATGATGTAAAATGTAAAGTGGTAATCTATTTTTGATGCTTGCATTACTTACCAACATAGTCATTTATATTAGGGTCATATTTATAAATAGGTATAATTTGTAATGGGTATTATTAGCCTAGATGTTAGGATTCCTAAAACTTAGATCACCTCCAATTGCCAGAACCATTATGAGATTTAAAAAAGCGCTACTACTAAGAATACTTTGGCTGCTAATGTAACAATATTGCAAGACAATAAATATTGTATAAAAATTGGTATTTTATAAAGGTTAGTGCAACATTTTAGCAGTTGAGAGGACTAACAGTACATCCACATTCAAATGTACGTCAAAATTCAAATTCAGTTTGTATTGACTGTTTGTTCAGATTTTCCAATCGCACCTCGCGTTAATTTGTTTGTACAAATTTTACCGCACCCGCAAACGATTCGATTAAAATTTAGCTCTATATTCAATCTAACTAACGGACGTGTTGTTAACACGAGCATGTAAAGTTAACACGCAACACAAAGCCGCTACGATCACATATTTAAGCGAAGTTAATAGGCGAGCATTAGTCCATCGCACGCCGCTCAGCAGACCTGGGCCTCAAGTCTGCTATTACAATAGTGTCAGAATGGTCTATCATTGATTTCATAATTGTTGATTTTGACAAGTTTGGTAATCTACTAACATAATGGTGTCATTATGACTTTCCAATGATCAGCCACTGACACTCCATTGAAAAAAATGGCATTTATTGGTAATCTCGTACATAATGACAAATTAATGACTGACTTTGGCGGTAATCTGCTATAATTTGACACTAATAAACTATTATATAATAATAAGTAATATGTAAAAATATATATTTAAATGAAATGGGGCATGAATAAATGTTCAAATTTAGTAGTCGTTCTTGGAAAATCATTTCTACTAACGGGTTTTATAATAATGGCAATACGACAATGTCATTATGACACAATTCTATTACGACACTATTGACCGACCAATGATCGATCATTATGAATTTAGCAGATTACGAACTTTTAGCAAAATGACAATGGGATCGTGTTGGAATGACGAATTTATAAAAATAGCAGACTTGGGCCCCAGTCTCTTTGTTCGTAGACTGTACCGCCAAAATATGATTGCACGTCGCAAACACGAATAATTGTAACACTGAAACTGAAACATCAATATGCTTAATGAGAGTTGATTAGCTTCGACTACGTGCAAATTATGTAGTCTGACAACGCGCTGTTACAAATTATTGATGTAGGTACACCTACCTGCATTATATCCGGGTACACACCGACGCTAACTATCCAGCTGTTGGCCCAGACAGGCGCAGACAGTCACAGATATAATTAAACAGCGCTCAGCTCATTAATAACATATTGAAACGAGACAGTTTCCCAAATAGCGCTTGTATCCGAGTGATACTTAACTGACATTTGAAAATTCACGAGCTATTTTACTTTACCAGACAATAAAAAAGTCATGGCCTGTACATTTTTAAGTAATCATTACTGTCAACATTTCCTACTGAGTAGAATTGTGATTTCAATATTGGTAATTGCAATTTTTGCGCTCGTCCCAATACAAACCAGTTGAAAGCATCAATCGGACTATCATTAGCAGGTATTTAGCCTTTCCCCGACTGCGGTTATCAGTCAATTTGTCGAGTGCATTTCCATCTGTGTCCACTCACCGATCCAAATATGCCCTATTAATTATTTATGAAATTAATACGATCGGCAAAAACAACATGTGTATATTTGTGGGGAGCGCGGTGCGCGCACATGATGCGTCTTTTATTCGATTATTGGGGCAGTGATTAGCGCCGAGCCAGCGACGTAATAATTTATTCTAAACCGGTATAATGTTAGTTTGTGAGGGATGCACTATCTCCTACGTGGTATTATTAGAACAACTCCAGTTTTAATTGCGTAGCGGAAATACAATTTTTTGCGACATAGAATCACGAGTTTATACTACACCATATAAAATGGTGAGAATGTTCTTATAATAAACTAGTTAGATAAAATATAATGAGTATCTTAATGGTGTCAGACAAGAACCGGTCGTAATAATGAAGGACAAGTTTTAAATAGGTCTTAGGACTTCATCAACATTGGCGGATTTTCAAATATACTCGTTTCTATTCTTTAATCCATTTTAAAAGATCAGCTTTTTTATCAGTTGCTCTCCTCGTCATCACCATTATTTTATGCATATTTAAACACGTGTTGGCTGACAGCTATTATTAATCAATCTTCACCCAAATTGGGTGTAAGCTACGATATCTGAAAACTATCGAACTCGTGACCCCGAACACACATCACTCGCGATCGCCGCGTTATTGCGCCATTTGGATAATTAATCAATTTGCCAAGCAAGTGCTGCCTTACATTGCAAATGAAGACGTAGGTACAGTATTTGTAAACACAACACGAGACCTGTCTGTAAATCATGTTCAATCTAACACTATATTATACGGAAGAAGCATGAAAGTACTTCCATAGCTACTTATACGAGTATGTGCCAGACTCATTTCAAGTCTAGAGTCCAAGATGTTAATAAAAATACGTTAAATTCACATTTTACGTGTGTCGAGGTATTAAAATTATAGTTACGTTCCGTGCGACTGATTCACTGAGTTTAGTGTAGTCATATCTCAGGCGAGTTCATCACATATGCATATTATGACATAACTGAGGGGTTTTATTGCCAGCCGGACAGACGCGAGACGTGGCTAAGGATTCGGACGGCCGCATATCTCGCGTACTGCCATATTATACGCCTAAGCAAGGACTTTAATATAACCACCTTTATGACACTCCGTACAGGAAGGCGCCGTTAATTTCGCATTTAACTTGTGAACATGAAAATAGGATTTTTTTTTATTGTTGGCTTGTGTGATGGGAAAGTTTTATTTTGGAACGTCGATACAAGGGAAATGGGGATCTGATGATTTCAGTGTGCATGTGTGCAGTTTTAACTACTTTTACGAAGAAAACTGACAACAGTCTAGGTAACACGACTTAAACGATGATTGAGTCTAGCTAAGTAAGGTGAAGATGTTGGTAATAAAATAAAAATCAAAAGACTAGTATTTTCTGTAGGTTTAGAACTTAGGACTGCTAATAATATCTAGTCAAGTTCCAAAATGTATACAGCAAAAACACGTTAAAGGATGTCGTGGATTTAAATGTGCAGATACCAGATACTTACGCATGTGTTATAAATAATTCTGGTTACTTTAAAAGTTTGTGCCGTTTTTATTATACAGAATGGAGCTTCAAACCGGTATAAACGCGGTCCCCTCGCGTTCTGCTACAAAGTTGTTGTTCCGATTGCGTTACTTTTAATTTTTTGCGTTCACAAAAGAATTTTCCTGACAAAGAGAACCGATTAAAATTTTGACGCAATGAGCGTGTTGGTTGGTCGTGGAACAAGAAATTAGCTGCCAATTGCATCGAACACACTATTATAAGTTGGGCCATTGTTTTACTGTTTTTAGAACTCGTTTGAAGTTATATTAACTTGAATACATTTACGGTACCGTTAGCCCGTACAGTTGTCGGTGTGTTTGCGGTAGATTCTCATGTTTATGAGATATCATAATCGCCAGGTAGCTGATATCATCAGTGAATGCAGTTTGAACTAGAATTGATTAAGTTTTGATAACGGTTTTTGCATCGTTTTGAGGTAATCCATACGTTAGGTTTTTCAAAATATCGATTCTTGAATGCACTTAGATGAAACGAATATAAAAAGCGATTGATTTGTAAAATTAAAACGCTACCGGAGGCAGATCGTCCTTGCTCTTCTGTGTACAGAGGCGGACGGACTCACAAACATATTAGTATACGTGGGTAATGCCTAGTCAAACGGTCCCGGGGGCGTGCGTGATTGTGCGGGTGTTCTCGGGATCTCCAGTGTCCACTACGCAGCGTCATCGCCCCTCTGCATAACCATGGACACTATAAAAACTTCCATCATTTTGTATTTATTTGTATTTGCACAGCTGTTTTTAGATTTACAATATATTTTCACACCCATTTTTTTTGCATAAAGTTTTTTGTTCACGAGATGAATGCCATCATAAAGTGGGTCGATGACCTTTGGTTTTTGCATAGATGCTTAAAAACTGGTAGGTTTTGTGTGTAATAAAATATAACTATAATGGGAAAAGATATAAGAACCTACCTATTAGGATTAAATAGTTTATCTCTCTTTTGCACTCGTTTGGGAAACTGAAGAAACGCGATGATAGTCTTCCAATCGTTGATCAGTACAATTGGTCTTACAGTAAGCACATTTAAAATTGGGAACTTCACTGTAAAGATAAATAAAAAGTCTAAGCCCATCAAATAAAGTGTGTATTTAGAATAGGTATACTTATAGCTTAAATCATATTTTTGTCATGTAAGAGTCACACCCTAGAAAGTTACTTGGACATAAAGATATAAAAGAATTGAAAATGTGTCGCCTTAAAGAACATATACAAGTAGCCTAGTTACCCAGTTGACTCAGTCCTGTAAGAAGCTTAAAAATACCTTGTTTTTCTTCCATACTTGGGTCACTATGGAAAATATCAAAAAACCCGAGCTTAGCACTTCGAATAAACTTGTAAGTACCGACTGAGTGCCTAATGTGAAACTTTTAGTAATGCGGAAAACGCTTACATTTCACCGATCCTTAGGATGTGCCTCTAACGGCTGCTAGGAGATTCCAACTTGGACAAATTCTAGCTAAGTAGGTAATCGACAAAAGTGGTTCTAGTAGTGGTTCTATATGCGAATCTATGAATGGCGGTAACTGCGCACGGACATAAAAATGCACGTGTTTACCGACCCCGCAGGCCAATATCCAACAGACTGATTGCTTCTTTACTGTTACACGATAAAAATTTTATTAGATGCTCATAAAATGTACTCTGACGACTCGCGAGACCCAGTAGCCAATATATTTGAAACTACCCTGTAACCGACCTTTATAAAACTTAAGACTTTAAATACATGTGCTTCGAGCAACCGTAGCGTTTGCCAATTTCTATTATCGACGTGAATTTGAAAACATCCTACATAAAGAAACGATGCCCAAGAACCCCAATTTCAAAAATAGGAATCTTATGATAAATTTGACAGATTAAATATATTTTTAGGTACAATTCTTCTCTAATATAGTTTTATTTGAATTAGTTATACGAGTACAAGTTCCTAAAAAAATTGAAAAACATCACAGCTGGTTAGGCGGCCCGTCGAACCGTTCAAATCGTTTAGTAAACACCGAATAGGTAGTGTACAAGTGTGGTACAACGATTTTAATCGAATGGAAACGGAACAAAGTGAAAATGTACACCTCAATTATTCCAGCAGTCGCCAGTGGACAAATATTCATAGGACCACGTGGCCGCGGGTAACGTGCACAGTGTGAACAAGGTTTTGATACAATTGTTAATACCCCTGTAAAATTGTTTGCGTTTATACGTTACTAGATTTCTATTTTGTATGTTTATTTTAAAGATACTTTGTTTGCAATTATCATTTAAAAATCCTTAAAATTCAAAACACAGATTAGATTTTCAGGATTTCGCAAAATTGTGCTTTGGCTACAGGTAAGCTAATGAGTATCTTGTAGTTGCATTTGCAACACTGCCCTGCTAATTGTATCTGCAGTAATCGATACTTATGAGTTTTCACTTTTTTGCAGAAATGACATCCTTAGGGGCAAACTTATATGGGAAAAATAAAATTATATTTTGGTAATGGAAGTATGTTTTTTTGAAAACGAGATTCATAGTACCTACTTGCATGAAAGTTTTACTTATAGATTTCCGCGTTTTTCTCGAAACCGCTTTTTTGCAAGTACTGCATTTACAATTAGCAGGGCAAAACAGTCCACTGCAGCTGCACTGAAAAAATGGATTTGCAGTGTCCGGTAATCACTAACCCTGCAGTGTCCGGTAATCACTAACCCCCTTATTCATAAACGATGATTAAAGCTAAGTAATGAGTAGTGTCTGTTTAACCATACATTTTTGACGTTTAAACATCATTTAACTTTAATCATTGTTTATGAATACGGGGGTAAAAGTCTAGTCAATAGTATCACAAACCGTAAGTTGTCCATGTAGAACTATCACACATTCATTAACTTCACAGTCTTAAAAATTACAAATATTTTTGACCGATGATATACGCGTCAATTAAGCGTCTACTTCTTTGCTATTCCCAAACACGTTGCCAAATGTATTCTGTTAACTTACTATGAGTTGTGACTTATCATAACCAGACTAGTAATTTACCAACTCATCCAGTGATCTTCCAAATAGGTTGCATTCTTCAATTACAAAGTGCCATAACGCTGGTACTCTATTAAAGAATTCACTTACACGCGATCATTTCATTGCACAGTTGGTTGTATATAAGAATACATAGCCTTATTATGAGGGTATTGTAACTTTACAGCGAGAAACGTTCGCAATTAAATTAGACGGCTGTTGGAATTGAAAAAGTTAATGGATTTCTAATAGAATTTTTTATACCTCCGTCATCCCATGGAGCTAAGAATTTGCTGCTATTTCGTTTTATTAATACGCTTTTGTAAATATCTCGTTTTCGTATATAACGCCGGTAGGTAATATTGTACTTAATAACAATTTTATAATTTACTAAACTATATGTTGTGATTTTTCTTACCTACAAACTTACAGTTTATTCAAAAATTTTAATGTTTTCATGAACATTATTTATTGATCCTACCTATAAAAGCGAAATACAATTACTGTACTTAGCTATAAAAACCTAAGTTGAATTTAAATATCCTTTATGTACAGACGCCAGCACATCAAGCTACCCCAAACTGTCAAATTTTCCCAATTGAACATGAACCTTATGCTTGTGACATAAAGATGAAAATCTATCAAAGAAATTTGACAGATTGGGGTAGCTTGATGTGCTGGCGTCTGTACATAAATAAACATTTCATTTCATTATGCCCGCGTTGGACCTACGTGACCAACTATTCTCTTAATCCTTATACACAAACGAGTTACCTCTTACTGTGCTACACCGACATTTATTACTGCGTGGGACGTTTAGAACCGCGTATTTCTCGACCGTGTCCATTTCCAAATGTTTCTTGGGACCTATAATGCTAATTAAATATTAGTAGTCCGTTAATAAATCGTCTATTATTGCTTAAATCTCATAAAAGAACTCAATAAAACGTAAAGCTTTGGTCCGTGGCGTTTGGCCTCAGTTCGAGTCTCCTGCAATAAAATACAAATAGAGTCGATTGAAATGCAGGACGAACCGAGCTGTTTACCTACTTCATGCCGAAGCCGACTCACTGTCGTCCAAGGCAACGATAACTAAGATTGCTTTTTTCAGTTTCAATCGCTTGTAAATTGTTATAGTGCAAATTAAAAGTTCCATTAACTTGCCGGTTTCATGGAAATACCTCTCGATTGGTGTTTTTGTATGGAAATATTTATAACTAATTAACTTCTATTGTTTTCTGTTAGTTACAAAATCGTTGTGCCTTTTCTTCAGTGTCGTGTTTGGATCAGAATTTGACACGAATTCTTTGTTTTGCTAAACTATCAACACCTAATATATTTTTTTAAACAGCTGTCTCAGTTTTTTGGACAATGATACATAAAACTAGATTCGGTACCTACGCAAATTTCAACGTGATCGCACGCACGCTCTACCTGCTACAACATTTAATACCCAAATGCGAAGTAGATCGTGATTGAGTAATATTTAGATGAAAACCTTCACGCCTATCAATAACCCCTTAATTAAGTCCGAAGAGAGAGATTAATGCGATAACAGTTAATTAATAAGCGATCAAGCACAATTGAGCCAATAATAAGCCAGTATTCAATTCAGTGGTAATCTGGCAGAATGGCGATTAACATGGAGCTCACGCTGTGTAAGGTCACATTATTGTAATTTTCTATTAATTTGTCACACCACTACTCTCAGAAAATACTAACCGTCTCGAGTCGTATGGTCTTGGTTTGCACTTATTATCATTGTGGCTGTTTTTTACATAACGTTTTATTTGTGTATTGCCTTCATATCGTTTTTGTTTAAATTGGCATTTTCTTTCAGTTCTCCACGTGTATCTTCTAATGACCGTAAATTGTATAATATCTCAAGAACATATGAGCACAGAAAATATCAATGAAATTTTGGATAAACTGATACTTCAGACCAAACAAATAAACGAAACTGGCCCTATCGCTGACGTAGCCGATTTAACTCCTGTTGTTGAAACACAACCAGGCAATGATTCGAATATATATTACTTTAAGACGTACGTGGACCCACGTGTCAATTTTAAATCTAGCAGTGAAACTCTACATGCTAGTCGACCTTCCAATGAAACTGTTCAGAGTCATGAAGTTTCTAATCAAGATCAGGATCCGACTTCAGAAGACGAACCGTTTCCAGGCGCAAATATGAAAACTAGAAAATCTTTCATGGGACTTGAACATCATAAACATTTTATGCCTAGACTTCTACATGGTGGTCAAGAAAGTATATATTCGGAATACAAGGCACGGGCAGGGGACGTGAACGAGAAAGATTTATTTTTAGAAGATTTAATAAAAAATGAAATAATCTCCGAGTTAAGTACAACTAATGCTAATAAACAGATATCTTTTACACAAAGCGGCCACCAGAATCAACAGTTAAGCATATTGCATGAGTACCCTGAGATTATCATTGATCATATTACCTACGACAAAAATAAAATCGATGAAAATAAGATAGTCAAGATAAAATCTACTAATGACACTCATCACATGCAAAATGTAGTAAAAGGAGAACCAAGCAAAGTGCAAAATCTGCCTCCTCGAAAAATCCATTATAACATACCAGAAGAAGAAATTAAAATAGCAGATAATGAACCTCCAGAATACTTTGGGCCAAGAAATTACTTAACTCCCGAAATGAAAGGCTTAATCGATGCAATCATACAAAAGAAAGTGATGCATGATACTCTTTTGAAACAAACCACAGAAAGCGAATCTCGAAAACAAAGCATGCTACTAGAGAAGATTTTACAAAGACTACCTGAAAAACGGCAAATGTCTAATAATGTTAAATCTAGCTACTCGCTCCGTCATGAACGAATTGCACCGGCAGAAATTGAGACATTATCACGTTTACATAGTTCCCTGGAGACCTCTCATAGGAGTGGCGGCAATCATCTCAAGAAGTCATATATGAATGTGCCATTTGTGCCTAGTAAACGGGAGATCCAGAACCGTTTTTTGAGGACTTTGGTTAGAATGTGCAGACCCGAATTCCTCAAACGTACTCGCCTTCTAGCTGGTTTGATTGACAGAATTGTGCCCAACATCGATTATAGACCTGTATATTACGATGTGTATAAGAAATAAAAAGGATTTCGAAAGCATTTGTGTTTGTAATTATAATTTCGAAACCTAAATTTGAGTTGTTCATAATCAGTCACCGGCAGCTAGTTAGCGAAGTTGCGACTCGGGAACACAAAGAAGCTATCCGCAATTCGCAGTCTAACTAGTGAGCAGCGAGCAAACACGATCAAACCGAAGTCCAAACTGCGCTCAAAGATCTAGTTAGCTGCGGGGATGACTCCACTGTTCATTGCCATGTTTGTTATTTGCTGACGTGGTTAAGAACAGTATATCTGCCAATGAGCACTGCTGCTGACGGAGGTGTAAATCTATTTTATATTGTGCAGCTTTCTCTTGTTGCAAATTAATTAAAGGCAAATCTTTGAGGATTTCGCGGGTGTTCTAGTGAGGGGGGCCCATGTCTTATCGTCTAGCGTGGATACTTATGTAGTAGTGTTTGCGGCTGATGCAATAACACCACCAAGTATGACCAAATTCTTGCTTTGTCTAACTTTTCATAACGCAAAATCAATTGATTTCTATTTAGTTATTCATTTTGTAACTTTTACCGCTTGATGCTTTTTTAGGGAAAATATATCAGCATCTTCTTGCCCTCGTAGCTTTGATATTTTAGTTGAAATGTTTTTTTATTTATTGTTAAAAGAGATAGACATAAGTATCTTTTTTCTAAACAAAATTTTACTTGAGAAACTAAAATAACAAAGTTCAAGATTGATTTTGATCTTTATCTATTTATTTAGATTTGAGGATTTTTTTTAAATAAATTATGTTTAAGTATAAGTTACAGGTTCTTATATATTTTCTATAGGGCAGCATGGGACGAGGGCAGGAAGAGCCACCAAGCTGTGAAAGTATTCACCATGTGAATATCTATAGAAAACAATTAAAGTATCACAAATTTCAATTAACTAAAAATAAAACAAAACGTATTTATGAATTAAAACATGTACAAATATTTCGATATTTTTAAACACGTCAAAAATAATCAATCAAGCGTATCACGAAGGTAGTTTAATAGAAGAGCCGTTTTTTTTTGCTCGCACGTGTAGCGTTCCCGCGGGTAAAAGGGGAAGTGCATTAATTTTTCACTGTTGGCTGTTAGCGGCACATTATAACAAGACAACTTCACGTTCGGCGAGGAGGGTGGGGGTTGGCTAATCCTTGAACGCGTATTTTCACGGCACGTGTTAATCTCCGAGAGGAGCTTTCAATAGCGTTTCGCATATAGAAAAGTTTGTGCGAAAATGTTTCAAACTCCTCACCGGGGCGTCGGGTGAAGTTGTATGTTAATGTGTTTCCCCTTTGTATCAGAACTGTCTGCTTGTTAAACATTATCAACCTTTGTGTTTAATATTGTAGGTGTAGGAGAGTGATGCGATTTATTTGTGTTTATGGACAGCTTAGGTCAGAATTTTGGAACAAAAGCAGCTAAACGCGAGTACTTAAATTGTATGGCGTGGTCTTGTTTAGGGTTGCGTACCTCAGTTGGCAAAAACGGAATCCTTATAGGATCACTTTTTGATCCGTCTGTCCGTCTGTCAAGACCCTTTTTCTCAGGAACGCGTGGAGGTATCAAGCTGAAATTAATATCAAATACTCAGGTCTGTAGCAATGAAAAAATAGCATAGTCTGCTGTAGCATATCAAAGTTAAATTTCTAAGTCAATGCAATCTAAAGATAAGGCCATTTATGGCGCATATTTTGACGCTCACAAGGGAATCAAAACCTACAGCAGACTTCCCGTTGACCAAGAATCATGAGATTTGGCAAGAAGCAAGGTCTCACACGAAAAAGTCCGAAAACCTTTAATTTGTAGTTTTATCTTTAAAAAAAATATTTTTGCGATTACAAACTTACTGTATTTATAAAATTTACTGTGGCGTATATCGATGTATGGGATAACATATTTTTTCATCGATTTGATTCATCCCAATTACCCACCAGGAACCCTTCATTGTGCGTGGTCCGACACGCAATTGGCGGTTTTTAACCTAAGGTTCAATAATGTTCCAATGATTTAAATACACAGACATACTTTTAGTGTTTTTTTTTCAGCAAAAGTCACATGTTTTAAATGTTTCATTTAATATTATTTTAAGTCTACTCATTCCCTTTCTATAACTAAGTAGTCAGTTCACAAACGCAACGCTACTCCCAGTTCATAACGCGATACGTTCAACTTAGCTGTTTATGTTGTCTAAACTGTTTTCATTCAACATGAAAAATATAGCGTAGTCACCGTGGTTTTCCATTAGACCGCCGAGTTAGTCTTATAATGAACTGCAATAATCCCGGCTAGCCTAGAACAAAGTAAATGTTTCCCCGTGTGTGTAGCTTTTAAGAAACTTATACAAATCCAATTTATTTTCCATTTCCTCACTTCATGAAAACTTAAATATGCTCGCAAGGTAAACCACTTTGAAAGCAATCCTTTGATCGAGCTTATCTCTTTATGCAAAACTCTATCAAAATTCGATGCCTCAAATAATAAACTTTACTTTTATATGATACTTGGAAACTTGTTTATTATAACTTTCAAAACAACTTTTAATTTGGAATGTTAGACAACTTCGATGTACTTAGACCCTTAGCATTATCGAATTTTATGTTGACGTAATATAGGTATAGCCCTCGTGCCTGGACCCGCCTTAATAATTGAAAACACTCCATTAATTAAAAACCTAGTCCGTAACTTTTCTGAAAATAGACAAGTTTGAGATAACGCAGATTGTTCTGCTTATCTTTTCCATAAGAAATGCTAAAATATAGTCCGGTACAAGCGGGTTTAATAAGAATTCAAACGACAGAGCAGGTTACAGAGGCGCTCTGCTTAATCCGGATAAGCGAACTGAATCGGGAAGGCATCATTTCATTACCCACTATCGCATCCGTTCAAACAAAAAGCATATTCTGCATGCAGTAGGTACGTACCAGTACATGTTTTACGTACCTACCCTCTTCTATCCGATGCACTTTATTGGTATTCAACGAAATAAGGAAAGAAGGTAAATAATTAATTAAAGGAATCATCAAAATACATTTGCTAACTAAATAGTAGCTGGTAAAAAAAAAATCAAAAGCTCTACAGATTTTGTTTTTTTTTTTCGTTTTGATGATGATAGTCGCCATTTAATTTAGGTTGCTGTATCAGCGGTGCTTACGTAGGTACTTATTCTACCCTCATCATCATCATCATCATAATTTTAATCGAAAAACGTCCACTGCTGGACATAGGCCTCCCCCAAGCACCGCCACTTCGACCGATCCTGTGGTTCTCGCCTCCATCCATTCCACCCTATGAAGTTGTTAAAAAAAAAAATCTTGAATACCTCTGTAGGTACCAACTACTGCGGCACCCAAACCGCTGCCGTGTACCAGACAATTCTAAACGGAGCGGATTTATTGATTTAACCTAAAACTGAGATTGGTTGCCTTAATTAATGGGCCGATCAAGAATAGTTAATGAACCATCTACAAAGATTTGTGTAGGCTCACTATTTCAATCTTTTTGAAATGCGTGAACTTTTATGGATTGAATACCATACCGTTAAAAAAAAAACTTGTCATTTTTATTTCGGACTAGCTTTTGCCAGCGACTTCGCCGGTGTGATGGTCAAAATTATCCCACGGCAACGTACTACCGGGATAAAAAGTATCTTCTGTGTTATTGCAGGTTACAAACTATCTGTGTGCGAAATTTCATCCAAATCCGTTCAGCCGTTTTTGCGTGATTGAGTAACAAACATCAGGGGGTCTAAAAAGGCCACTTTGGCAGAATCATAATATGATCATATTAAGAATCATATTTAAAATCGTGAAATTGTCACAAACTGACAATTCATAATATTATCTGCGTTGACAGCACGCAATTCATCTATTTGACAGTTTTGTATGGAAATTCATAAAATGGTCACCAAATTATGAATTGCTTTATTAAAGTAAAATGTCAAATAGCAGAATCATAGGGGAACTCAGGAAATGAATCACTTTTAGAGGAATTGCATAATGTGGCCTTTTTAGACCCGCTGAACATGCAAACTATCCCATTTATAATATTAGTAGGATTAACATCCTACAGTGTTTCTTCCATATCTCTCTTTCTATTTGTATTCAACTTCTGCAAATAGCCCAAAAACTTATCTTAATCAGGCCACACTGTTTGAAATAAGTTCTTGAGCGTTTCAATAATTGGAACGGAAGGAAACAATGTAACCTCATCAGAACATAGTGCGATCTTCATAATATCCGTACTAAAAGTGTCTGTGGGTATATCTACCCACAGTACCTACCTCTGCCTCAGTGTTTGTATAAGAGACGATATTTTTACAAAAAGACTGCAGTACGTAGCATTATTCTTAGTACTTCAGTGGTTTCAATTTCAGAAAATGTTCCATGTGTAAGCAAAACTGGACTTTATAATAAATGGGCTTTACTGATTGGTACAAACCAGAAGACGAATTATGAAAATTAATGTTTTTATTTATACTTAGTGTCTTTTACATATCTCGGGGCCCTGGGGTATCAGACCTTTGGAAAGTGTACGAGGGGCCGAAGGCAAATCGCAGAGGCTCGTTAAACTCTTTGAATAAAATAATGTTAATTGTTTATTTCAGAGGATCACGTTGTAAGTTGCATTATTATAATACTTAACAAAAAAAAATACATATGAAAAGGTGAAATTCCTGGTATTTTGATAATTGCAAGTATTATGAACCTGTAATTTTCCAGCTATTTTCTACAAGGAATTAAACGTATGATTAAATTTACTACTTACATACCAAAACTTTTATTGAAACTAGTATTTTATTTTAAAATCGTAAGAATAGAACATGAACATAAGTTTTTAATTATGTAGGTGCCTTTATAACTCGCGACAATACTCATGCAAAATTTTTCATTCACAACAGACGTCGTTCACGAGGTAGCACTCGCAAGTTTATGGATTGCGCATGAGACACGAATTAACTCAGAAAAGTAGTTCGACATACCGTCACACACAGCCGCGTTGAGCGAAATCACAAAGAGCTAAACATTAACGCGAGCTAGTTACTTATCTGAAAAGCTATTGCGAAGTTTTCAACACTTTTGTACGTATTTTCAAACAAGTTTATAATTTCGCGCGACGCGGATGTTTCTTTTTTTTTTGTTTTGTTATGTTATTGCTCTTGGTAGTTGGAAGTATATTAGTTAATAAGTGCTTGCTGTTGACATTTTTTTTTGAATGGTTGAAGCAGAAGCAAAAAATGTTCAAGAAATTTTAGTTTGCAGATGAAAGGTAGACAAATAAAAGGTCAAATTAGCTGGCAATACTTTACCCACGCATTAGGCATTGATATCGAAATAGTCTTTTCCTTCACATTCGATGGCGAAGGTCAATGCCCGGATTCGATCAGCTGTTTTTGTCATTTTTCATGAAACCAAGATACTTTTTACGAATTTCCATACCCCAAAACATAACAAACGTTTGGTTACCTTAAGTGTCATTTAAAGTTTTGAACTAAGTTGGAAATATGAAAAAAAAAACATCGCTTTCTACATCAATACCCAATATCTATTCTTCAATAACATGTTAAATATATTTTTTTTAAACATCTATCTTGATAAATGTTTAAAAATGTGATTGTTTGGCTTGCCATGCACCCTAAAAAAAAAAATTAACTAGCTTGTTAATTCCATAAAAAATACTTATTGGAAATAGAAAGCGTTGAACTGTGAAGTGACATGTGACAACTAGGGTCGGTGGTTGACGACTAGCCAATTACGTCATATCCGCTATTTGCAGGGTGATACTTAGCGCGTCGTGGGGTGCCCTTTGCGGATCATTGCGGCTGGCGTGCGATTCTCCTGCGTGTTGCCTGCGACGACGCTTTGTCAACAATCAGTGACGGTTCCCGGTAAAGTGATTACGTTACCTACAAAACAGTTTACATTTTTTAGTATTATTTATCAATTTAAGATTCTTTTAACGACTTTCAAATAAATATAAAATAAGTTCAATTTTTCACTTATTAGCTGGAGTACGACTGCATACAAATTCGTATACCTTCACCAGCTAAGTACAACACAAGCGACGGGAAGTCATTATTATTGAACATCATCAATATACATTATACACTAAGTGGAAAAAATACGTATTATTGAAGCTAACTCAAAAATAGATTATCAGAACTTGATCAAATTATATCGGACTACTCGATAAACAAAATAAGATTTTTTCAAATCTGGTGTATATGACGGATTTCTGAGGTAACCAAAATTTATATATATTATATATTATTTATACATATATATTTGTGTATGTAGATTCGGATTGGGAACCTCCTTTTATTGAAATCGATAAAAATAGATATAAAAGTAGGTACCTATCTAATCTAATTAGTATTTTTTTTACTTTTTTGTCCCGTACTAACGCATCATGATCTACATTGTTCAACTGTATCAATCAAAGAATTTGTGTCTTCAGTTAGTGTTCTGTTTTTTTAATTTTTTGTTTTTACCATGCTTTTTATTTTCCAATTCATTTTAGACATTGGCAGCATAGTCAACATCGGCATTGCTTGCCATTTAATAAAAAAGAACAGAATTTATAAAAATTATAACGTTTTATCCTCATATGTAGCTGGATTTTCGCAAAACGAGACTTTATTTTTACGGTTGTATTACACTAGGTATTGAGGAGATTTAACTAGTTCTCCTCAGTACTTAGTGTAATTTTACCCTAAGTTTAATTTGATAAAATCGTAAAAACTTAAAAAGTCTCGATTTGCGAAAATCCAGCTACATATGAACATAAAACGTGAAAACCGTGTTCAGAGACTTTATTTTTTCAAGAGGGCACACACTTAGATACCGTAGGTGAACGCGGGTTACGCTTGTTTTACAACACTTTAAAACAAGGCACTAACGTCTTGTAGACGCTACGCGCAAACCGACGAAAGAAAAAGAATGCATACCATACCGGTTTATGTTTGCGGTCTCGCAGACTATTTTCAACCGAAATAATTAAAAGTTTTTACGATCGCCTCTCTACTATCGTGTAAAGGATACGACGACGCGCGTGGTAACTGTGTGAATACGAACTTAGCACTAAACTCAGGTTATTGAGGGCGTCTCAAAACTCAAACGATTGTGCTACAGCCGGCTGTAAACCGATACGTACACATTTTTATGTATCCGTGGTTCAGTACTCAAAACCATAGAGGTATTTAACACACGGAGAAATGTTATTGGAAAAACGTAATAGTGGATAATATAAAAGTAAAGTGATATCGATTCAATCCATCAAAGGCCACGAGCGAATCGTTATTTAAAAACACCATAAGTGTGGTCCCATGCAAATGCCAGTCGATCAATTTTTAATAGTTCGCGTAAATATGCATAGAGGGGCAATTTACGTTTGTGAGCATGAGTTGATATCAATTTCGGTGATGGTTTTTGCAAAAGAGCCGTTGCAACAAGGTTAATAGCGGGTTATTTCATCGACAGTACAGCCTGTGATGGCCCCGCTTAGTGAAAGGACTCTCGGATTCATAATACTGATATTAAAATGCGCTTTTCGTTCGTTTTTCTGGAAAAATAACTGCTTGTGGTGAAAAAGTTGTGTGCGCGGTCTGTGTTGAAGGTTTTAATCGTTTGCAGTTGTTTGTATATCTGCTGGCATAATGTCAGTTTTAGATAACGTGACCTTCTTTATTTATTGTTTTAATACCAAAATTATAAATAAATTATCATGATTTAGTACCCATAGGTATGGTTTTAATTAGCAGACAATTTGGTATAGGTACTTGCATGTTTTAAATATTTGGACTACTTAAGTAAGTTACCACATCTCACCTCAGAAGGCATAGAACATGCTTTTATTCACTCAAAAGTGAATACAATATAACTTATACTTACATTGATAATTTTCGAAGATAACTTTTCCAGCTTGTACATGGGGTATTGAGTTATTGTACTGATTTTTCCAAGGTTTACGCTAGGTGTGTCCTCACATACGTTGAACGTACTACCCTGGCATAAGCTAGTTAATCCAAAAACAGGTTTGACCGCTAACTGCATCACGGTAGAAAATCGTCTAACTTTCCTAGCCCGAAACTTTCCTGCATTATTCGGGTCACAATAAATACTCCTTCCAACTTGTGCACACGTGTAGTCTCATAAGACACTTCTCGGTGCGAGTGCACCTACTGATACGTCTCATATTTTACGACACTCAGTGACGTGCTCGGCTGCTGGCGCGCTTTCCATATAATTTTCCTTGCCGCTTTACAGCGTCGTTTTCGCCCATCGTAAAGACTTTTAATTATATCTGACGAGGCAAAATTTGACCCGCCGTTTAAACCTTATGCATTCTTTGCACTTGCCGTTTTAAGGGGACCATTTCAACTTAATGGTTTTCGTTTAAATAGGTTTACTTCACATTTCTTATGTCCTTTTCTCTATTTATATAAGATAATGTATCTATGTAAAATCCAAATGTGGCTCACAGCAATTAAACAACCAGTATTCTACACATTAATAAGTCCATACATCTAAAACTATTCCAACTTTAATGTCGGTGTTATACGAACGTCAGTAATCGACGTTGTTTCTAGTTCAAATAAGCTGATTAAAACTTGGATATGAAATCACAATGAACGCCCAAAAAGTTTATATCATCATGAAAATTTCGAGGTTTTGTATATGTTGAAGTTGGAGTTTAATGTTCAACTGTTATTTCTAAAAAAAATTAAAGGAACGTTTTGTTTACAAGCTGTCGTTGCTAATTAAAGAGGGGTCCAGATAAATTACATGTGTTTAATTAAAGAGTGCTCGAGCAGCTGGCGCTGGTAGCAATTTGTTGACTTTCCATGTTCCTCGTATAATGTACTTACTTGTATAAAAACGTGTTTGATCCAATTAGAAGCGTGTTTACATAAACGTGTCGTTTACAGCTCGCTCTGCCGATCGCTCCATCTGCTGTAAACTTTTAATTGCGCGTCTCACACGGCGGCGGCGACTACACGCTACGCGGACTACGCGCACGTAGACGCTCTACGAGCTACAACAGTTCGCCGTAGCTATTATTGTATTATCTGTGAGAACTGTCAAAACTCTTGATATGAGAAAAGTATTTTACGTAAAAGGTAACACAATAAAATTCTCTCGATAGAAATGTGTACGGAGGTAATTCCCCAATTCACCTTTTGTTTATCCTTGTACGTTGTTAATAAATTGTTGGAAAAGTTTGACTTGAAACGCGGATACGTATATTTGACATGTAAGTACCTCTAATCAAGTTTTAATTCGGAGTTGAACAGAGATTCCGTCGGGGAAGTCATTAGGAACACTTCACACTACTGGTAAATAATGCAATTTTCTCATCTAATTTGAACTAGCATTTTAAATTCTGCTAAAATCTAATAAAGTCAAATTAGAATCCAATGTAGTCACGAGTTAGGGTTTGGTCGAAGTTGCCGCTGGTGAGCTAACGAGATAGTCTTTAAAGCGTATTTTAATTATTCTTTTTGCATTGTAATCTATACTTCTATACTAATATTACAAAGAGGTAAAGTTTGTGAGTTTGTGATCATAAATGTTTGGGGTAATCTCTGGATCTACTGAACCGATGTACTTATCGATTTACCGATTTACGCACTACTTACCTTTTCGTGTTGTAAATAAGTTAGATATTCTGTTGATATCTTAAAAAGTGCGCGCAGCGTCGCGTCTCGTTGTGATCTGAACCTAAGGTGTAGAGTTTGTGAAGTTAGGCCTTGAAGAGTTGGGGCGTGTAGAGTTAGAAGCTTGGCTCTACATGAGTTCTGATAACTTTTTGACAGTGCGAGTCATATGGTCTCGTCTTGGCAACGTTTTATATGAAAATTTTTTTGGTAGATTTCACGTCTTTTTGTAAGTTGCTACCATTTTCTTTTATTTTTTTACAATTTTGTATTTTATTTATAATAACAAGTAGTCCCTATATACGTTTTCAGACCTGCATCGTCAGAATTGCGGAAGTCTCATACAAACTTCCATGCCCTAGTTTAAGGGGTTGGAGGATAAAATTCCAAGTTTTAGATTTGTTTTTTTGTTGTTTGTGTACGAATACTAGCTTACATACATTAGGAAGTACCCTAAGAATGTTGATCATCAGTGAGTCAGTGACGAAATCAGGGTTTTTTAGATATCAATAAAATCTAAAGTATAAAAGCTATGCAATTAAAACTCTATATTTTTAATAAGTCCGCTATTGACAACAGATCCCGAGAATTTTGTTTATCTGGTGTAATCCAAACCCAAGTTATAAGGGTTCAAAAAAACGACGAAGCGTTTCGAGAAAAGGTAGGTAGTGCCCTTGCGCTCCGCTTGGCTCGTCTTGGCAGATAGATATTTATACATCAGGGTATTAAGTTAAAATCTACATTCATTCAAACAATAATTAGGACAACAGCCTTTCCACCGACTTCTTTGTTCATGACAAACGGTCACTTATAACCAGACGTAAACGTACCGTACATTCGTTAGATTTATGAATAGAAATTACGACAAATATCTAAATTAGCATTTAGGTTGTTTTTTTCGAAAAACACAATTGTTATCGCCCATAGATATGAATAAAGTCTTAAGTAAATCGCAACGAGTATTTCAAATTATAAAATCGTTCGAATTTACGCAGTACGTTCATGCTAAACCCTCAGAACAACCATCCCTCGCCATCCGCGTCTACTGCGACCATCGCCCCTCCTTCCACCAGACACTCGGCTTCAGAATTAGACTGCCACGTGTATAATTCATCCAGATCGGACGAAACTTTTCAGCTAATTATTATATCCCGTATTCCGATTGACGGCTCCGTAGGAAAACCTTAATTGATTGATCATTTTATGAATATGGTTTCTGTGGTTTTTAATAGTTTTAATGTATAGAAGAGCGGGTGAATGTCTAGTCTAGACTATATTTTTTTTTGGAAAATAATAAGTAGGCAATTGATTTCGCAATTTGTATACTTATTATTTCTTTCTCTAGTTTTCTATACACGTATTTACATATCTTCATAGACCGAAAAACATCATAATCACTTATTTGTTTTGAAGTCCGGGGGGCATGGGGCGGTCGCTTGTTCAAGTGGTTTCGGATTTCGCGCGCTATTGGTACGCGCACAATGAATCATCTGTAACTACCCGTAAACATCTTTGAGAACATGTACCCGTTGGACTACTAGTGTTCGCGAAACAAGCGACGGCCTTTTCTCCATGGACACTATAGTGTCCAGAAATCAATCAAGCGGATAAGTAAAAGTAAAAAAAAAATATAAGTAGGTGCAAATTACGAGAACACTGTTTACCTCCTTATAATTGCCACTAACAAATAATTATTATGATCATCATTTAATTATTGAACAGTTTTCATTATGGAACATCATATAATTAGAGCAATCTATACAGGGAATCTATACACAATAATACCTAGGTAAGTTCTGAATAACGCGTTAAAAATATATCAGGAACAAGTAGCAGAATATGAGCCACAGGCTCCACTGGGACATTCAACTATATAATTAAGTACTGCCATTGGTTTTCCTAGATCCTGTTGACATTCTCTTAATAAAGTAACACTAGTATAAATACTTATTTTCTGTCATTACGTAAATATGTTTTAAAAGGAGAACCATACCTACATATTATCAGAATGTCATTTCCAATCATTCTCCCAATATGTAGGGTAAAACCCAGATAGTTGCCACACTTTTTAAAATCACTCTATATCTCTCCGTACAAAAAGCAAGATACTTTATTTGTAAAACTGGCCGATACTTTGCTTTTTTATCTTCAAATTAATGAAAAGTAAAAAACGTTATCTTTATTATTTCCATAGTATTAGCGATTTTTGCGGACCTCTGTATATTGGGACATCTATCTCACATAGGGGATAGTTGCCTAATCCATATAAATTACGTTTAGGATAGATGCCCCGCCGAGCAACAGGACAGCTATCCTGCAAAAACTCTGATCGCACTTTGCCTTCCCATGCAATCGCACAGAGACATACGACTCGGTCAACTTAGTAGTAATTGGAGAGTCTTTCAATAGATTATTAAAATAGCATGGGATTCTTTCGCGAAACTACAGTAATTACAATCTGAGCAACTATACCCCGTGGGCAACTATCCTGGTTTTACCCTAATTGGATGAGACTAAATTAGAAAATCGTCATTCATAACTGAACTCGTTTAAATAAGTAGCTGTGGCACGCGGTTTCACCGGATGTTTCGGACTTGTTGCTCGGCTCCTAAGGGTTGTAACGTGATGTGAAATAACTTATAACCTTTCTAAAAAATGGGCCATAAAATGCAATAAAGATTTTTCAAATCCGACTCGTAGTAGTAGAAGAACTCGTAGAAGTAGTTCCAGAGATTAGCCAGTTCTAACAAAAAAAAAACAAAACAAATATTTTATAGCTGAAGAGTTTGTCAGGTGAGCGTTCGAATCCCAGGAACTACTGGTTCGAATTGATTATTTTAGTGTTGGATAGCCCATTTATCGAGGAAGGCTATTTGACATCAAGCTACGTCCCTTACGAGCCGAGCAATATGAAAAAAAGTCGGTAAGAATGCTAAGTTTAAATGTAGTAATATTACGGGGCGGGCGATGGGATACGACGCGACGGGTCGAGGGCCAAAATTTCACGCAATCGAAGTAGCGGACAGAAGCTAGTTGTTATATAATTATAAAGTAGGTACCCATATATTGATTGCGGCACGGTTGACGCAGTGGTTAAGCGATTGACTGCTGCGCTGCGTGTCGTGGGTTCAATTCCCGCACGGAACAAATATTTGTATGGCCTACAAGTAGTTGTTCCGGGTCTGGCTGTTTGTGTATGTGAGTTTAAATGTTTGTAAACGCACCCACAATACAGGACAAATTCCTAGAGTGGGGAAGAGTTCAAAAAAAATGGCCCACTTTGACTCCATTGATCTTTAGTAAAGGAGTCCCGTTTTCATCCTTTAAAAAAATTGTCCACTTTGACTCCATTGATGACCTTTATATTTATTTCGTAATTACCTAACACGACAATCGCTATAAGCCATTAGTCACATAGGTACCCATAATTGTTAATAACGATTATTGTCTATCTAGACAATCCGATTACCGATTGATTCCTCAAATACTAATTTATGTGATAACGAGGTTTCATGTGTTAATTTTCCATTACGGGAAATCTAATCTGAGCCCATTTGGTATTGTCAAAGGGATATTGGAATAAGAATGTATTTAAAAACAAATAAACCACAAAACCACTACACACTCATTATACACCCACCAACAAATTCACAAACCTACCAAAACACCACTTACTATTATTGTTTTTCTTACTCTTATTTTTATATTGTTCTTTAGCTGTAAGCGCTCCTTGCTACTGATAGATTATGTCCTTAGCATAGCTCTTATAATGTATTTGAGGCAAGGAGACCAGGAGACCCGTCCCGTAGCACAGCTTTTACTTAGTATGCCCGCTCCTGTCTCCCATCTTAAAACTTTTTGAAATACGTATATACTGTGTACATTATTATTTGTGGGAGAAAATAAATAAATTTACGGTTAATGTTGTTTAATAATAATGCTGAGGAGTTTATTTGGTTGTCTGTTTGTTTTTTTGAACGTCCTAATTTTTTGGAAGTACCCGTTGGAATAATTATTATTGGTGTTAATAGTTCGATTCTCGATAGGGGCTATAGGTTATTTAACATCACGCTAGGACCCTTAGTAGCCGAGCAAAAAGAAAGAACGAACGCTTAGTGAAAACGCAGAAATATCGGGGGCAGGCGATGCAATACGACGGGGACCCACCCCGCGGTTGTCGCGTAACGGTAGCTAGCTTGCTGTCCGGTAAGGACCAGGCCCGGGTCGACGGCGCGTTGTGTCCCACGCGCGCCTCAAAGAGATGTCAGCACCAACTGATGGGGTCCGCAAGGGTCCATGCCTGCCAGGGGTGCGGGTTATTCAAAAGAGATACCGTGGCCCCTGGTACACAGGCAACTGAAGGAACACGGGTGGGTTTTAGTCAGTAAAAGTCTGACACGCCCTCCTACTCCACCCAGAGCGGGAAAAGTTATTTGATGATAGGGTTTTAGGTACCGTTTTTTTTTTTGCTCCAACCAAAAAAAAAACGGTACCTAAGAACTAAATGGGAATGGGGTAATGTTTCCGTAAACATACCTACAGGATAAAATTTTAATCAGTGCGCAAACTGTAACCATGAAGGTTACAGTTTGCGTACTGGTTAAAAATTTACTCCGTATAAGCCAATCAGCAAGATGATATTGAAATAAGTATATTACTGTATAACGCGAAAATTAGCAAACAAAAAAAAAATAGAAGTCTTAAATCGTCTCTCGTAACAATAAGAACCAAGAAATAAATGGGATTAGTTCATGTCTTGGTAAGAATATCAACCAGTCAGCAAGGTTATAGCGGTTTAGACTATGCAGCACCCAAATAAAGTCTAATAATTAACGTAATTGCTATACCAATCACAATCTGAATCATTTTGATGGATATTCCATTACTTCATATGTTCGAAAAAAAATCTGCTCAACAACATAAATAACGCAATGAATGTTGTTGAACTGTCAAAATAAAAGCGATTCCTACTTATAGTGTGTCATTACACCGCTGGGTACAATACAACTTGACATAGCTTTAAAAATTGTTGAACCTCTATATAAACTACCTAATCGTTGAGATCAGCAGCAAGAAAATTGGATGTCGCATTGATGACGTCAGTGTCAACAACATCAGCTATGCTGACGATATGGTGCTGCTGAGCCCTACGGTTAGGGCGCTTAGAGAACTGCTCACTTATTGTGAGGGTAATGCTCAAGAGCATGGCCTAGTTTATAATGTTAAAAAAGCGAATTCTTGGTCTTTAAGGCTGATGGTGGTAAATGTCCTGAGTATGTGCCCCCGATTAAACTAAATCGGAATGACATATGGCGCGTGTACCAGTTCAAGTACTTGGGGCATTATGTAGCGACTACCTTAATGACCAAGTGGATATTGAAAGGGAACGTAGGGCGCTGGCAGTCCGCTGTAACATGTTTGTTCGTAGGTTTGCACGCTGTAGCAGCGCAGTCAAAATTACGCTTTTTAAAGCTTATTGCCAAGTGTTTTACACGTGCAGTCTGTGGACCAACTATACTCAGCGGGCTGTCGGTGCCCTACGGGTCCAATATAATAACGGGTTCAGGATTTTGATGGGGCTGCCCCGTTTCTGCAGTGCATCAGGTATGTTTGCACAAGCAAACGTCGATGGCTATCACGCCATCGTCAGACAGAAATCTGCCTCTTTGCTATGCAGAATGCGGGGTAGCTCCAATTCCATCCTGAAAAACATAGAGAGGAGGTGCGAGTCTCCTTTATTAGGTGACGTTGTTCGAAGATGTATTTCGAACAACAGTCTTGTTTCCAAATAAGTTTACTAACATATGTATAAGTTATCTTTTTGTTTACTAACCCATATGGATGTTGCTTATCTGAATTAAAAAAATATTTTATTTCATTTTATTTTATTTATTTAAGAAGTACCTACACACATCAGTTTCTAGGGAACAAGCACGTTTATGCAAGTTACTTAAAAACAGGTTTTTTGGTAAGAGTGAGTGGGCCATAATCTACCGCGCGGGCCTAGTGCGGATTGGAGGATGTCACATGTCTTTGAGTTTTGGTTCTAGGACTTCCCGGTTTCCTTCACCGTTTGGAGAGCAGTGGTGATGAAATTTTACACTTTCGATGTGTGTATTTAAATCAAGGCTATATTATTTCGAGCCATGGTTTGAAGTAGATTGCCTTTTTGACTTTTTTAACAAAACATTTAAGATGTATTTATTTTATAACCAAAAATCCATAATTTAACCATTTACCAAAAGTTATTGAAAACATTTTTTGAAAATATCCTTTCATCTTTTGAGTAATGAGCGAATGAACAAACGAGAATGAATGACTTGCCAATGTTTTCCAAGAAACACTTTAAGTTTTTATTGAAGGTAACATTACATAAAGGTAATATTTTTACTAAATCAAACTAATAGGAAAATGTTCTTAAATAGAGTAGAGCAAGGTGGATCAATATTGTAGGTAACCTACCTACAATAGTAGTACATTTTAAGGTTAATAAGTCGAGTAGATATGTTTTATGTTTATTAATGGTTTTGATTGATTAGTCTCACAAGGCCCAGAAAATATTAAATGTTTATTCTACTGCAAGAGATACTACCTATTCGTAAAAGCATTCTTCAGTCGTCTTTTGCTGTGCCAAACATGTACTTAACAACAAAAATAAACAAATAAGTCGCATGCAATCAACTACAAAACATCGAAATCCATTACAATTGCGCAGTCCAGCAAATCAGCATATTAAAAGCTTTCTAACGCAAATCATGGACAGTGCCTGCCTAATGTAGTTTCTATTACAGCTCAATAATAATTTTCACACCACCAAAGCACACCACCTACCTGCTAATGTCAAATTATATGTCAATCAACTCACTAAAGTACTAGGCTCTAGGGGGGGATTAATATTGTTCTGGATTTCCGTATGACTCACTGGTGCAATAAGTGATTTGAATTTGGAAGCTAAATAGGATTTTTTTTACCACAGTAAAAAAACCAAACGTAAATTATTCGAACTTTTACAGATAAAACCAAATAAATAGATCAAATGCAAACCAAATAAAATAAAATAATGTCAAATTAAATAAAATTAAATTAAATTAAAACAAATCTTATCTATCTAGAGTATCTTAATAAGGCAACGGCAACTGGTATTCGACATTACAGTTTCAGAAAACCCTATAAAAGGATTGCCATCTTTGCTTGCGTTACGTGAGTATATCGCTATATTTTAACGAACTTTTCTTTTAAACGTTGCGTACAGACGCACAGTGGAACGAATGTATGGGAGCGGTTGGACGTAGACATGTCCGAAAAATAAGAGTAAAATTATGACAAACTAATGATGCCATCTTATTCGATTACTTAATGCCTTCATAAATTGTGGTGATGAATTTCTTCATAACTCCCATATTTCGGGAGTAATTTGAGAAAATGTGAAATTTTACTATGAAAATGAGTGTATCGAGCTCTCTCCCTCCTGATTCCGGGCTTGTTTCAAGTAGCGGTCTCTAATATCGTAATGCTATTACTAAGAGCTATATTTAATACTAAGACACATAGTGCGCCAAATGTGCACTTTCTGGGATAAAAGGAAATGAAAATTTAAAAAAAAAAAACGTTTTTTCCCCATTTGTATTTACTTTAAACCGCAGACAGACTTATTAAGAGGTCTATAAATATATTATATATATACAGAAATATATATTAACAAAAATATTCACAAGAACTGATGAGAGTATGACTTTTAAGTAAGTTGATAATAAATTACCTAGTTTCATTAAAAGTACAATAAATAATTAAGATGTAAGCTCTAATTTACTAAGTTACACATTTTAAAACAATAACATCATTTAATTATCTTCGTCATCATCATCATCATCAATTAATTCAAATTCAGAATCGATGTCCGCTAAATCATTTATGTTAACAAATTCGATATCACTTTTCTCAGAATCCGTAAGCTCATAAAATTCCTTAAAAGAAGATTTTTTTACAAACTTATTTCCTTTTGGACGGATACTTGTAACAAGTGGATCAGAAGACAGTAAAAGATTGTGCATAATATCTTCATTGCATGAGATACTGCTATGCTTTCGAGAATGCCCCTCTCTATATTTTCTAAAATCTTTATTTCTAGCCTCAGATGCCTCTTCGGATAGAAAACCAATGGGCACAATTGACATGTTCTGAACTATGTCTGGCCCATGCATTAAAATTTTATGAAGTGAAGAAGGCATATAATACCATGGGTATAACTCCACGTAAAGCTTAGCAGTATCAAAGCAGAACTCTCGGAATTTAGTTACGTTGATCTTCTCTCCTGATGAAATACACTGCAAGATCACACAGATTTTTCTTAAAAGCATAGCATCTATTCCGGTCAGTTCAGCAGATTTAGTGTAGTTTTCAAAAAATCTCCTTGCCGAGTTGCCATTGTTGGTGGATCCACTGCCTTGTTTCACAACATCGAGAAGTAAGCCCGTTTCTCTTCTTACAGCCTCTTGAACTCTTTTCTTCCTGTCATCAACTTGCCTTTTTGCTATATCACCCCTTACTTGCCATGATTTTATGTCTAATTTGTAGGAAATGTGTAATAAGCATTCCATTGAGCGAATCCAAGCGTGAAGGGTGCTTAAGCTATATTTATACATGTCCTCGTTTGCGTGTTTATCTTTGATTAACTCTAAATTATTCATTTCTTTAGGACAAGCCTTGCATATGTCACACACTGAAGCTGCTGTATTGGATATAATGGAATGAATTTTACCATCAATCATTGTCAACAGCAGTTGGTGTTTGACACTAATTCCATCAGTGATGGTGGATGGAGTTAAGGCTTCAATCTCTGCTTCGATTTCAGCCATCTCTCTCTGCACATTTTCTTTGGTTTCCTTTATAAACTTAAACAATATTGGCCGGCAAAATGAAGTGGAAGATGGTCGCTCGTTTTCCCAAATTGTTACACCTTTTGAGACGAGCCGCAGTGGTACAAGACTAATCATAAAATTACTAGCAAGATCGATTTGCTCATCTTCACTCGTCCTTTGATGATAAATGCTTTGGCTAGATGATCCGTCAAAACCCCATTTGCTGGTCAATACGAGCTGTTGATTGGGATCAACAGGGGTTTCTAACGACCTAATAAGTCTTCTTGAGGTTAAATCCATCAAGGCTTGTAATTTGATTTTTGCAGAGCTCTCTGTAACTGTGAGATCTTCTTTGGCCGGATAGCACTTAATTTTTTCTTTAACCAACATGTAGTAACTCGGGTATTGAAGAGCTCCTTCTTGAGTGTTGAAATCCCGAAGAGTGTTATAGCGCCATTTCGATAAGTTCATCGATACATAAAGAGCCAATGCCTTCAAAGGGGATATTTCCCGTACCTGAATTGATTTACCTTCAATGAAGGCTTTGATTTTTGAGGCCTCTTCTGGATTCTCCGTCAAGTATTTCATAAAATAAGCTGTATCGCTTTGTCCTGCCTTTTGAAGCGCCCTTTCGGCCGAAAACATAATTTCAGCGCTGCTACTGCTGCATGAAAGACTATCTTCAGTGCGTCTTCTTTTTTGCCGGTTACTAAGGTCCTCAAAAGATTTACGAGGACTAGGATGTGTACAAGTTGAAGCATCAGATTTAGCAGGAGAAATTATGGGCTCGATGACGTCACTTATATTTTCTGTAGAAGGTTCCATATTTTCATTCTGTAATTCCGGCCATTGAATTGCAGCCTGTAGCCAAATCTCATGTTTCTTCCGAAACTTATCTGTGCTTCTTCCAGACTGTGTCCATTTTGCATAAATGCGGTAGCAAAATCGACGACACCAGTCTTTTAAACTTGTTTCAGCACTTTCACATAACTGAACACAACTGTTATCTTTTAAAACACTGAACAAATAGTTAAAGTCGCGTAAATCTTTATGTGCGCGTGCGCATAAAGCAACGTGAATATCAAGATTTGTATTAAAATTTGGAAAATACATTGCGAGATTAGCTTGGATACAACGAGGTGTAAATCAACACTGATTTTAAAGTTACTAATAGTGACCTATTTATATAAAATCCAGGTATCCCAGGTATCCTTTGTTAAATATTGCAAGGTAATTAGTTATTGTGATAATTAGTAAATGATGCATGCTAAATTAGTGTATTAAGAGCCATTTAGTAATTAAATAATAGCAATGTTCTTATCAGTAATCATTAGTGCATCAGTTTTATATGTAAACCTTAAGTCCCTAATTATATATCCTAATTAGCTTATATCTTCTCTAATTGGCTGCTCAGAAATGTTATTGTAATAAGGTAAACCTTTAGAAAAACGGTTTTAATCAACAAAATAAACAAAAAATAAAAAAATTGTGTTATAAAATAAACATCACTCTTTATCCCAGAAAGTGCACATTTGGCGCACTATGTGTCTTAGTATTAAATATAGCTCTTAGTATTAGCATTATGATATTAGAGACCGCTACTTGAAACAAGCCCGGAATCAGGAGGGAGAGAGCTCGATACACTCATTTTCATAGTAAAATTTCACATTTTCTCAAATTACTCCCGAAATATGGGAGTTATGAAGAAATTCATCACCACAAGTTATGAAGGCATTAAGTAATCGAATAAGATGGCATCATTAGTTTGGCATAATTTTACTCTTTTTTTTCGGACATGTCTACGTCCAACCGCTCCCATACATTCGTTCCACTGTGAGACGTGGGAATACTATTCAAACCATAATAGTTTAAAGATTCGATCTGCACAAAAAGACAAAACAATCAGTAGTTGAAGCTTCTGAATTTTGGTAAATATGTACATATTTACGCTCGTGACTGTGCAGAAAAACAATAATATTGATCTCATGAAATCGCATTCATCCGAAATGCAAGTATTACACGAGTGTTGGAATGAGTAACGCTACACGTGAATCAGAGGCAAGTAATCATCGAAATAGGATTGTCGCTTTCCAATTAGCGCTGCGTCGCCCGTCCGCTTTGCTGACAGAGTCTTTCAAGTGACGCGCCGAAGGAAAAACTGGGTTTTTCAAGGGTATTATATTCCTTATATTACGGTGATAATCCTACTAAAATTATAATTGTGAAAGTTTGTATGTTTAGTTAGATGTTTGTTACTCAATCACGTAAAAACGTCTGAACGGATTTGGATGAAATTTTGTACACAGATAGTTTGTAACCTGGAATACCACATAGGATCCCGACAGTACGTCCGCGTGGTATAATTTTCGACGTCCACGCTTGTGATGCCGCTGGCAAAATCTAGTAAGTTAATTGAAATCAAATAGAGGTATGGCACTGCTAATGATAAAATTGAATTATATTCCATATAAATGATGAAACATAAAGATTTAAATTAAGCAAAGTTAGCAGATTGAGTTTAATCTTTATGTTTACATTTTAGTGGTTAAATTCCATGAATATGGTCTTATTGATATAATTTGCATGTTAATTACGTGGAAATTACATTTTCGATTCGATGTAATGTTTTGTGTGTTTATAATACGCTTCTGCCTATCTTCTCCGATATTTGATGGTAGTGTCAATGGTCGAAAGAAAACATAGCTAACGTTAGTTCCATCCTAGTTTACTAGGAACGTTTTGAATCAATGGTGAGATCAGTACAGATACTTACAACTTTTTGACAACTTTTTTGATATCTATAGCCTCGTTAGTCTAGTGGTCGCAAGCGCTACCGCAGAGCATGAGGTCTTTGGTTCGATTCCGGGGTCGGCAAAAGTGTTATACGTGTTTCTATCGAGAATTTCTCAGTAGGCCTGTGTTTGAGTTTGGTGTTGATGGCAGTAGTCTCACCTTATTACATGGGACTGACATGAACCGCCATAGCCTGAAGAATTGTCAAACTTAAGTGGCAGTGGGCAGGGCACATTGCTCGTAGAACAGATGGCCGATGGTGCTGAAAAGGTCTGGAGTGGCGACCGCGTACCGGAAGACTTCCTTAGAGTGGGAAGGCCTTCCACAAGGTGGACCGATGACCTTGTGAAGGCCCCGGGAATCTGCTGGATGTAGGAAGCACAAGACCGGTTGAAGTAGAGGAGCCTGCGGGAGGCCTTTGTCCAGCAGTGGACGTCTTTCGGCTGAAATGATTACATACGACTTAAACATAGTTCACGAAATGTGGATGTATCTACTATAGGTGCACCTCTGCCCATCCCTTCGGGGAAGCAAGGCGTGATGTTTTGTTATGATATGTACCTACCTCCCTAGAACATCTTACTAAAGTACAAAAGAATATAGGTAAAAAGCAAAACCAGGTTTTATAAACTTCGACATTTCTGTATTTCAGGAATACAATTACGTTTGCACTGCTTCTATCGATATTGAAACTGATCTCACAATACAAATGCAAATGAAATGATTTCGCTAATGCGCTGCGCAAAACTAGCATTTCACTAACGAGTTATCTTTAAGCTGCTTTGTCATAACCCTATAGAATAATGGAACTATGAGCGTACGATCACAATTCGCTCATAACACTGACCTGTCCGTTGTTAGGAACCGGCCACACTACTAGAAAAATTATTTTACCTACTCTTTCAATATTAGGTAGGCACGAAATACTTACAATAAGATAATGAATTATTTGTTCATTGTTGAAAAGATTGACAATCATTACATGATTATTTTTTCAGTATCTTGACAATCAGTTTGTATGGATGGTGGTCCCCAAACTCGGAATAAAAATGGTGCTACGGCTACTAGCGAAATTAAAATTTCTTACTTTTTTTTTTACTTTGCAGTTTCAGTATGTGTGAATGTATTTCATAATTATAACGATCAAAATCATTCTTCAATCCAATCCTTTTTAATGTTTATTTTTGATTATCATTTCAGCCCAGAATCACCCATTACTGGCCTCCCCTTTTTAATTAAAATAATTAGTATTATTTTATTCATTAGCACCTAGGTACTTATTATGTATTTTCAGTACCTAAGCTGATTAGGTGAGGTAAGGAGGTCTGTTTGTAGAGGTTGTTATGTGAACGGAAGTTATTAAAAATATTTCCTGGCATTCTGCACGGGATGCTCGTTTCAACTCATTAGAGATTGTTCTTTAGTAGTTATTTTATTTCATTATTTAAATGTGGGTTCTATTTCAAGGTATCGGTACCCTAGTGCCATGTGAATTGCCTGCAACAAATCTAAAACATACTAATCCACCGACACAATACAGAAAATGTCATATTTAACCAGCCAGGCCACAAAATAACTATTCTATTAAAAAAATTGCTGTTTGACAGCATAAACCTTGAAAGAACAGCTGCGAATTATGACGGTGAACCGTGGAATTAGTAAGTACTAATAGCGCTTAACATCGTTCGTCAAGAATTCTACGCTCAGTGAGTGTGAACGGGCCCTATGGCGGAGGCGCCGCGGGCGTCGGTCGGCGCCTAATTTCAGCCGGTAATAACCGGTCTCGGGACGGACATCACAACCAGAATCTTTGTGGGAACCGTGCGTTGCGTCACCCATCACGGCAACCAGGGATGCGACTTGTATCGATCACATTCTCAACTTGTTTTATTTTTGGCCGATATGAACGCAATTTACTTGTTTTTTTTTTTTCGAAAATATTTTGCCATAGAACAATAAAGACTTGGGGAGGGTGAATTTAAATGAGGTTTTTCCTGTATACATTTTCATTGACCGGTACGATATAAATATAAAGGTAGCATGTTCATGTTTACATTACTTTACACCTTTCTTTCGAAACTGCTACATAAATCAAAGCTTCTAGAATTATGTGGGCTTTTACTTGTGTATGTATGTATCCCTTCGGCACAACAATTATTTTAAATGTCCTGGTTTAATAAATGATAGTTCTTCTTGAATGTTCAGACACCCCTACGATTTTCAATAGAAGGATGTTTGTTATTGTAGTGTGAAACTGAAATCAATGACATCGCATCGACGTTGACGAGAAATTGCTATTTAGAGTTCAATTTGTAGTTTTAGAGGTCCCCACAGAACACAGGCATGCGTACAGAGATTTATGCCTATGCCTGTTTCCATCACTTTTGTGTCAATATTGTACACCATGGCTTCCATCAACTTCATTTAAAGTTGATGAAATATTTATTAGACTTTGCCGTTGTTAACCAGTTTTAGAACACTTGCAAAATGTTTTTTTTTTTCTTACAATGGACAAACATGGATAAACAAAACACTAAATACGTTCTCAGAATGTCACTAGGTAAGTAGAGCGGCAATTATCGTACCTAAGTAACAACAAATAAAACTCAAAAGTCATCAGCATACTCGGTAACTGTCTCATAATTTGAAGCAACAGTTTAATGTACACAATAATTACAAAGTTACGACATCACTGCGACAGACTGTAATACGACCACTCGCCCTCGAAGATTCACTTCGAACATATTATGGAGTATCTCCAAGTTGCTGTGTGTCACCCGTCACACGCTTGATATATCGTCAACAATACGGACGCATTGCAATATGATGGAAAATATGTATTACAGTTGAAATTGACATGGTAGTACTTTTATGAAATAATTTACAATAAGTTATATTTCACTTACTTATTTAAAAAAGTATAAGATGACAACGTCTACAAATACTTACAAAATCATAATTATTATTATGTCAGGAAGTATCAAAGCCTGCAAACTTTTATTGGAATCACTCAAGCTTGCGCGTAGCAGAAAAGTGTGGTGCTACGAAAGCTGCCTACGAGCGCTACGCAGAAAATATTCACGCGATTCATTTGTTGTTAGTGTTTTGTGCAGCTCCAATTTTGACTATTTATCAAAATACTTTGAGTTGATATTTCACTATTTTTTTAAGAAAGAAACTACCAATTGTGTGCATCGTTAAGTAGTAATAACAAAATATTACTGTTGCTACGACTGCTATGTGCGCTACGCAGCGTATAAAACTGCTACACAACGGTTACGAAAAGTGTTGATGAAAAACCCTTATTTTATTTAAAAAAACAATCCCAATTATTTCGAAAACAAATAGCCTATAATAATAGTCAGTTTCAATTAAATAACATAGCCAGTGATAGAGGTGAGCATAACTTAAGCATAATCAGTCTATAAAGTCCCACGGCTAGGATATGGGCCTCTTAACCATGAAAGGTCCATAACCCACGCGGGCACAGTTCGGGTTGATGGATTTCACGTGTTCGAATTTTTGGTTCTAGGACAAGTCGGTTTCTTCGGTAAATAAATTACACATAATAAAATGCTTGCTTAGGTTTATAGAGTTTTCTACACATCATTTATTAATGAACTTAATCAACAAGTTGTACAGCTGTGCGTAGACGTGGCGGTTTACAAGCCGTCAGTTTTATTTATGGTAATGACGTTTACGACGTAAGTGTTGCCAGCCTTTCATGTCAGGTAGGATGAATCCATTCGTTGCTGATGCCTCACGACGGGAGACCATCGGTGAATGCGTATTAATTTAGAGTTCAAAATACTTGAGATATTATTGAGATGAATATTATTGAGCTTTTGAAATAAATATTTAAATTGATGGTATCTTATGAATGATTTCATTTCATTATATTCATTCAATTTCTTTCATGGATGCCAACTAAAAATTAAATTTAAAAGTAATATGTTAATTCCAATGTTTACTTACTAATAACAGGTGAATGTAATTAATTAATAAAAAAATACCTACCAACTTTCACACAAAATAAATCTATAATAAACACAGGCAACAAAAAGTTTCAAGTTTATTTCAATAAAATAACACAATGTAGCCAGGTACACGTGCAAGAAGTATAGAAGTATTTTTTACTTATCAGCGACCTCAGTGAGAACTTTGCGAGTTAACTTACAAGTTATTGGTTTCTGCACTCACTTCCAAATAAGTTTCACAATACGACAATACACTACTTTTCTTACATTCGACTTTTAACTTTCTTGACAATTTGTAGACATTTATGATGTTTGTTATATTAAATGTTGGCAACTTATTTTCACTGAACACCTGATCAGAGAGAAAAGTATTTATATTATTTTAATACAATATTCTAAACCAGTGTGTGACCAGTAAAGCAATTAATGGGCCGTGTGACAGATGATATGGCATGAAAAGAAGTGACAATCAAGAACATGAGATGAGAAGTCAAAATCATCTTTGTGGCCTTTTTATGGGAAATTACTACGAGAGCGTGCGGGGGCGTGTCAGAATTTTCCTGACTAAAACCCACCCGTGTTCCCTCAATGGCCTGTTGCAGGGCCTAAGAATGAATGACTGGTGTCATTCATTCTTAGTTCGGACCCATTTGAAAGTTGTCCTAACTCCGAATGTTATATTCCTCGTCCGAAAAAGTTCATAAATTGCGAGTAAAGTTCATTTCATAGTTCGAACTTCTTTTTGACGGACCCGTATCGTCGTTGACGGACATAGAGAGTAGGCCCTCAGGTTTTTATCGGGCGGCGATCCATCGACGACTAAAACAGAAGTATGGAACAATAATACAGGTTGCGCCGACCCCGAATAAATTGTGATTGGGGCAAGAGAAAAATGATCATCTCCATCATCTTTTTCTTACCCTTATCCCTATTTACTTTTCTAGAATAGTGTGTAAATGTGGATGTACTACTTACTAAGATAGATACACCTCTGCCTTACCCTTCAGAGAGCACATGCGTGATATAACATCGCTTCGTTATCTTTTTCTTCTATAGACAAGGCCACTCTCTGATAACTGAGCGAAAATGTTACAGTAGGTATCGACTTCACTTGACGACACTCAATGCTATCAGTCAATAAGTGTAATAGTTACGAGCACTCTGAGAAAAGCTCGTGCTCTTCGTGGTCAATTGTATTTGAATAATAAAGAAATGAATAATTCGTGCCTATACTTTACTTACAAAAAAACTAACCAAAATAATGGCACTTATTAATTTAAAATGACAAAATTCTAGAAACTGTTTGTAAGTCCGTTTTGGAAGTAAATCTTAGGTTTAAAAAAAATGAGTCAAGATTTGCAGGATTTATAGGTAAGTAAATATGTATAAATCCAATCGGTAATCCAACAAACAAACAAAACACAAAGAACATCGATGGAATTAACCACAAGGTTACCTTCAAAGAGACAGACATCAATTACTTGATTAAAGGTTTGATATAATGATTTCACAGTGTGGGAAAAGTTGTGGCATAAGTGCATTACACAAGTGGATTACGACAGGACTAGACTGTAGGCCATAATCAGCTCTGTGTGTGATTGCCACATTAATGTGAGGGACTGGAACCTTCTTATCATTCTACTTAATTATGCGAATTAGCTGGTAAGAAGGGATTGATTAGTAAAGGTAAATTATTGATTTAACGCTGAAAGGCTCAGCTCATATTAAAGTTTCCTGAAACCGATTGAGAATACTTGCAAAAATGTGAACTGTGAAATTATGTGAACGAATTAATTTTTGACCAAGTAACTCACCGAAATTTTAAATATTTTCACCATAAGATCACAAAATACAACTTTTGTTAAATCCATATTTTTTTTTTTTTACGTTGTCTTGTCTACGTAATTTTTCATATGTTATTATAATTATCTGGTATTTTGAGCAAAATTACGGCAGCCTCGGCAGCGGGACACGTGGGGAGCGGCGGCGACGGGCGGTCACCATAGGCGACCGGCGCGTGGGCGGGCCCGCCCAGACCTCTTCACAGAACCTTCTGTAAATACGGCAACTCTGCAACATTTTACTTATAATAACGTCTTCGCTCATTACAAACTGTCTAGCGCTCTTTAATCCGTCGCCGTCATCTTAAACGAGATTTTCCCAAATTCAAAAGCTCGTAAAAGTTCTTTTCCACGCATTACAGCTTCCGTGATATATTTAGAAACTTGAATCAATTGAACAATTTAATCAGTTGTTTAATTAGAATTACACAGTCAAGTGTTGTAAGTTTTCCAAGTTAATAGGAACAGTAGGGCGGGAAAGTGAGGCACGAGGCAAATGGGCGGGCGCTGCAGTCTCGCTTGCACAGAATGCACCACCCCCGGCAGAATCCGTTGCGTTTGCAGTCCGCGTCGCCGAGCCGTCGCAACAGCTCGCCCTCTGCGCTCGGCCACGCTCGCCGCAACCACGTTACGCGACCTGTAACGAGCTACCAGGGTACCAGGACCACCAAGGAGGTAAGCCCTTACATTGATTTTACTTCCTGCTCGCACCCTCACTACTGCCTTATTCCTTTCCCGTTCCTGCTGAAAGTTGGAACGGTTTTCCCTTTTATCGTTGGAATGTGGGAAAGCGGGTTTCGGTGACCCAACTCTCTCTTTCAGTTTGTAAGCGCGTCGTTATTATCGTGGAGTGATAACAATATAAACAAGGACGCGCTGTAAACATGAAAGAAAAAACAGACATACCTTTTCGTTAAAATATGTTACACGAAATCGAAAAGTTCTTTCTATGATAAATTTACTTATTTATTTTGCCGTTTGCAAAGATTTCAGAAACTTTGTTGGAATTTTGAAGCATGTTTTCATGATAAAAATTGAGAGAGAAATCCCGGTTTTTAATACGTTTACTAAAGCCGTGTAATTCCCCGCACTTTTAGAGTTCAAATTATTGCGTAGCGGGAAAATCTCTTCATGAAAGGGATGGAAAAATATTTGTTAGCATCATTCTGCATTCCTTTAATAAACTTGCAGTTTTAATAACATTTTTTGTAGAACACGCGTATTTCCTGCTGATATTTTTTAGATCGAGAGACCTAAATAAAATATGAGCTTTGTATTAGTTAGTGGAATGGAGTTTTATAACGTGTACGATTTAGTTTTTTGCGTAACTTCTATAGAAAGTAAAATTCGAGGAGAAAACATTATATTTTGTACATTACCTTACGTTTAAAAATATCTGAACTAATGGAATTAATAAAAACCTAATCCGGTCCCTTTTAAAACGGCATATTTCAAGTTACGGAAAGTTAATGTCTTATACAATGACCTTTGATAATTTCTCCTCCTTTTATAAGCGTATACGCTTGTAAATATTATTACAATTAATGTGTTAGTAAAATACAAATCTCTTAGCGTACTCTTACAAAATGTGTTATAAACTAAATTAAAACTATCTTGAACTTTGAAAATATAATGATGAATAGTATGAAATATGAAAGCCAGAAGCATTTACAAACAATAGAAAGATAGTCCAATTAAATACGTACGGATTAAGCGAGGTAGTCACAAATTGGCAATATTAATAAGTTATGACCCCTAATACACTGTAAAGTACCTATTAGATCATTCGGCTCACTTGCACAAATCGGATAAAGAAACGAAAGGTGCTACTAGCCTGCGTGTAACATTTTATATAAGGTATTTTGTAGCGAATATCGATAAGGTCAATATAATAAGAACATCAATATATTAAATAGGAATATTATCCATATCGCGGAAAAATGCCTTTTATAGTCGAGGTATCTGATTTTCTAGCCACTCTATTCCATAGTAACGACTTCGATCGAAGAGTATCTCAGAAAGTTTAATCAAAGTTGAGTTCAACATTGAGCTTTTATGCCAAGTGATCTTACCTCAGCTACTTACGCATAAAACTCTCATACATATTCAAATAAAAAGTCTAATAATATTTTATTATCGATAATTCTTCTTTTCGAGAATATTATTATGAAGTGCTTGTAATAATATTATTGAGATTACATTATTTTAGGACGATCAAGCTACAAAACCAAAAATATTATGAATTTAGATTAGCTATACGTGTAAAAGTAAAATTCGTTTAAGTAAAGCGTGGCCAAGAACAACATACATTTTATTCAGTATCAGTCTCGAAAAATTGGGCAACAAATCGTCAGACGGCTCCCCTAAGTCAATGCCAAATAGTACCAGGCGGTCAGAAAAGTGTAGAAGGTTCCATTGAATTCCCGAGGAAGGACGGCGGGCGCGCGGCCCACGCACCGCGCACCCACACCCCTGACCGCGAAACTGGCCCAGCACAGTCCACAATTAAAATCAGTTTTTCTCGCACCCGTCGATAGTTTAAAATTAAACGTCATTCTGGCTGTGGTTAACACTTAATTTGTACAACGCATAATGTTATTACTTTGCAATTCAATTTATTATATCCCTGATGCGATTGTTGTGATAATGATCTTAGCTCTTAATGAAATTAATATCCGATGCCATTTGGAAAAATGAAAGGCAGTTTTGGTTTAATGGATTTAATTACGTGTAGTGATGTTTCAGCGCGTGTTATTTGAATTCAGATAAAATGGTGTGCGGTCAAGTTCTTTTTCAATTATTGTTGATTTAATTACAAGGGTAAAAGAATAACTTCCGTGGTTGATAGTTTTTGAGAAGCTACTTCAGAGTCCACTTATAAAAATAAACATTAAACTTGGGTCCGTTATCTCCGTGATGCGTCGGACAATTTGGCTCGAACTCAAACCAGTCTGAATTTTTACCATTATTGAAATTTAGGTTGAAGTCGCTCCATGTAAAATACTGGTATTCAGCTGCATCCGGTTAGACTGGAAGCCGACCCCAACATAGTTGGGAAAAGGCTAGGCAGATGATGATGATGATGATGATTGAAATTTAGGTTGAACAGCAGCACAAATGCATTTAGAACTTTTCGTGATAAGAACGAACAGATAAAGATTATTAAAACGCTTTAGGAATTATCGTGTAAAACTCAGACGAACTTAAAATCCTTTTCTAGTGTGAGGGCATAAAAGCACCTCTTGGCATTAGTATTTAATTAACTCTACCATCTCAATGATTTGTAACTTTTTACAAAACAAAATGTATGTCCCTGTCGCTGCTGGGAATAGTCACTGCGCATTACTAATGTTTTGACAGTAATTTAAAAGATTTACCTGCTTTTATTCAGTGATTTAATTTAATAATCATTGAGTAACTACCAATTTTTTACATGGTATGGTACAAAAATTCTATTGAATGTCACTCAAAGGCGCCGTGCGTCGGACTCCTCTCCAAGTCACAAACTTAGTTATTTTGATTATCTTTCAACGCTGGACACTGAATAGTCAAATGGTGATAAACGGGATTTTTTAACGTGTAATTAATTTACATAACACTTTCGTTTAGAAATAATTTCACGGATTTTTATTGACTGTTAAATTCACAGTTTTAGTAAAGGGAATGCTGTGTTCAGGTTCAAGTGACCCATAAAAATTATTACGTTGTTAACTCGGCTTACATTACTGAAAGAAAATGTTGTGTGTCGTATTACCGGCGGTTTGTCACCAACAACCACGTTTCAGATATTGAGATCACACCGCCGCGTTCTCAATTTAATATTGAACGTTTTGCACATTTCATATTCGGGCTGTTATTACAAGTTAGCCTTATAGTGACATTAAAGGGTAAAATTAACGGTGATAACCCACATAAATTAATCGTTTTAAATGGTTTTATTAGCAGAATCAAACACTTTAGATTGAAAATCCATCCATTCAGATTTTACCAAAAATATATAAAATGCTTATCATTCCCGTATGTCAGTGCCAGTGCCTACCTAATGCTTATAGTAACTGAATTTTGAGGGTCACAAAGAAGGCAATATCCCTGTCTCAAAGTAGTTGAAATGAAGCTAGTTAAGTGTAAATCAGTACTTCTTAGCATTAATGTAACTTTTCTTCTGAACTAACCTTATTATGTGTACTATTTTAAGTTCGCCAATTTATCGGGCTGGTCTATCAAGAAAGCCAAATTGCAAAACTTAGACATGATTACTTCAGCTACATGAAACGGCCGTAGGACGCTCTTGGTCAAGTATCGTATGGCAATAAGATGTAGTGACATTTTCCGTCGGGACGTTTCAGAAGTTTCTCTCCTTTTGCCATTTACAATCATTCTACTTCCAAAATTTAACAACCACTTAGTCCAGGCGACTGGTTATGTTCTCTGCTATTATTTTTAATTACCTTCTTATCGGAAATAGTTATTCAATCCAAATTGAGCCGCATCAGTACAGTTCGATATTAAATAGCAAGTTTCGGTTCGTTATTAAATAACAAGTTTCGATACAAATTACATCATTTCATCAGAATATTTAGTTCTGAACTGAACTTCAATTACATTTCAATTTAAGATCGAATCTATTGAAGATTTCGGTTCTCGAACTTATTCGAATTGTTTTTAAAGTTTCAAACTCAAACTCAAGGCATTTATTTCAACTAAACCATTTACAGGCACTTTTGAATTGTCAAAATGTCGATCAGTTGGAAAGTTGAAGCCAGTTGCCCATTCCAAAACGTACATCTCTATGGAGAAGAACGAGCAAGAAACTCCACGGACGCTCTTTTAAATCAAGTTGGATATATTACAAAATCTTGGGAACATTATTCTTGATGCTTCTGTATGTGAGAACAATGTAAAAAAAATAATAAAGAATTCTAAATATAAGATTAAAAATAAGCCTTGGAAGTTAGGAGATGATCAGTCTCAACCGACAGCGCCGGTTCACGAACTTGGCGCGTGGATCAGCACCATCCAGCTCACCCATTTTGTAGGGAACCGAATGGTTCAACACACGTGCCACCATCAGTAAGACATTTAAGTGAACATGACATACTCTCAACTGTCATGCTTTTTCAAGTTAACGTACATCAAAACAACACACTAACGGACGCATGGTAATCACATTTACAAAATTTAAATAAAATGCTTCTAAATTATACAAAAATATAATTTGCGATGTATTTGAGATATTAATAAAGTTTTTTTTTTTTTCTGGGTGGGAAATCATCAAATAACTTCTCCCGCTCTGGGTGGAGCGGGAGGGCGTGTCAGACTTTTACTGACTAAAACCCACCCGTGTTCCCTCAGTTGCTGTGTGCCAGGGGCGGCGATATCTCTTTCGACCAACCCGCACCCCCGGCAGGCATCGGCCCTTGCAGGCCCCTCTGTTGCTGCTGACATCTCTTTGAGGCGCGCGTGGAACACAACGCGCCGTCGACCCGGGCTTGGTCCTTACCGGACAGCGAGGTACCCATTACTCGCCGTCCGCAAGCCCGTGCCTACGGTGGCCGGGAATCAGCCTGGGATTCCCGACGCCCAGGGCGTCTCCTGCGAAGGCCACGGCTGTGAGGGCGCATGTACTGCATCTCCCTCACGTGCGCCGCCTCCCTCTTTGCGAGCATAACTGCTTCGCTGAAGGAGGCGACTGCCAGCCATGTAGATATTAATAAAGTTTGAGTTCCTCAAAGAAAGAAAAACATTTAATAAATATTGAAGTATTCAATAAATAACACTTAGCTCATTAATTGAATTAAGTATATTATTGTACCTGATTGTGGATATCTGATTGAAACTATTTTTGTTATAATTCTTAAATACAATATACCTATAACACAACTAACTATATCCACTAGGTACCAAATTAAAAGCCTAAGTTACCGTAGAAACAAAAACGAAAAGGTCACTTACGCGTCGAAGATTCTTGTTTTAAAAGAAATAATATCAAATTTCCATTAGGTACCTTCGTAAAATAAATCACTATAATACAGATTCTTTTTTGAATTTATCCTTATTTGGGGGTATCTGTCTGCAATTGAGTTTCAATAACAATTTGACGAATATATCACGATCTAGACAAAGCTCCTACCGACATCTACATGTATGTGTGGGTATTGTAATCAAGTTTGATACCTACTTACTCAGTGTTTGTTTAATTATTTATTAATAACTCACTACAGTAGCTCTTTTTTCTGTAACCTACCTTAGGAACATAGTTAACAATTGAGCAATTCAGACCAAAACTTTAATAAAAATGTTAACATTGACAGAAATATTTGGTCAGTTCTTTAAAAAAAGATATGTCGTACAATCCACACGCGCTTCTGTTACATGGCTTACCAGATCTGCATATTAGATTGTTTCGTGAATTTTGCTAACGGAATCGTTGTTGGCCGTCGGACAGTCGGCGCCCCGCCGGGCAGCCGGCGGGTGCAGGGTGGCGATGTGATCGCAAATCAACTTTTACAGGCACCGTCCACCGTCCCGATTATACTTTGCCTCATTTAAATCGATCGTCGCGGAACAAGCTAACAACTTCATTCTTAAGGCGAATGCTCGAGTGTAGTTAGATACACAACGAAATTTGGATTTTTTTAGGATTTTCGCGAATTGCTTCTCATGTTTTCATGTAATTGTCTTTTTTTTCCAAATAATACTACCCAACTATGAGAGCTATAAATATTAAGGATTTTAACAATCATTGATAAATGATTTTATTTCTGTAAGTAGGTTTGTACAAACCTTTTTACACGTCAATCATATTTTTAAAACTAGATGAGGTCGGCGTTTCTTATCTGCACTACTCTGAGAAGAAATGCCGAAACAAACTCAGAGGTCACCGTCTCTTTTGAAGTCCAGACTTAATCTTGATCAGATCATGTGAAGACCATGTGGATTGGTGTCTGAAATGGTCTTTTGAGGAAATAACTACACAGATTGAATGAACCTGTCCAATCAGTGCTCGCATTTATCAGTTATCAACTCAGAACTTGATGAGCTCAACGATTTGACGAACAATACCAAAAAGGACATTTGGGTAGGCCGCATAAATTACTCAAATTTCCAAACCAAGATTAAAACTAAATGATAAAAAAGAAGCAAAAGAAAAATAAAAAAAACACCCACGCAGTCATCACATTCACAATAATTAAAGCAATAGGTATATTACTTTACAACGTAAATATTCATGTCCTTGTTTAAATAAAATTCTTCAATGTCAATGTGTTTATAAAAATAAAAACCAGAAATAACCGTAGTCAGATTATTTGAGGAGCTAGTAGATTGGTGTCTAATATGGTCTTTTGAGGAAAGAACCACACAGATTGAGAAACTGCCAGACCAAGATTAAAACTAAATGATAAAAAAGAAGCCAAAGAAAAATAAAAAAAACACCCACGCAGTCATCACATTCACAATAATTAAAGCAATAGGTATATTACTTTACAAAGTAAATAGTCCTTGTTTAAATAAAATTCTTTAATGTCCATGTGTTCATAAAAATAAAAACCAGAAATAATCGTAGTCAGATCATTTGAGGACAACAAATTTGTTGTTCAGTACAGTTTGTTCCTAGTATTTATACTATGGATATCACTGTATTTAAATAAAAAATATTTTTATGGGCATATAAAAGATTTTCAAAAATATACTATGAAATCAAAATCAAAATCAAAAGTCATTTATTCAAACTAGACTGAGAGTCAGCTCTTTTTGAACGTCAAAATTACATAAGACAGGCCCCCCAAAACGCCCGCCCTTCACCACTTCCTAGTGCTTTAGTTGGGCAGAAGAAGTGGCGCAACAAACTCCCCAACAGCACAGCTGTCTGTTAAGTTAGAAGAACTTGATTATATACAGTAGTAGGTAATTAACATTACGAAACACAAAAAAACATTAAATTTGCCATATGTCAGCTAGCACAGGCCTATATACCAACAACACATTGAAAACATAGTACAGGCAAATAAAATAAACCAATATATTATCTAATATAATTATATAACCTGTCAGTAGTCAAGCTAATACTGGTGAAAGAACATGAACATTGTCTTGAGTTAATCACAGCAACCAACAATTATTATCGTTTAAGTAGTCGTTGACAGAATAGTAAGCCTTTGAACAGAGGGTGGATTTAACTTTAGCTTTAAACGCATTAAAATGCAAATCTAGCAAAGAAGAGGGAAGCTTGTTATAAAAAGTTATACCAAGACCAACGAAAGACTTATGAACCTTATGAAGCCGGTGAAAGGCGTAGTTTGTCCTTATTTCTAGTATTAATATTATGAATATCACTGTTTTTAGTATACAAGTGTATATTTTGCCTAATATATAAGATGTTGGCCAAGATGAATTGCGATGCGACCCTGAGAATCCCAATATTCTTAAAAAAATCTCTCAGAGAAACTCTAGCACCTAGTTGGTAAATTGCTCGAACAGCTCGTTTTTGAAGAACAAAAATATTTTGAATGTCAGCTGCTTTGCCCCACAGCAGAATGCCGTAGGACATAATGCTATGAAAATAACTAAAATAAACTAACGGAGCTGTATCAACGTCAGTGTATTGTCTTACTTTTCTGACGGCGTAGGCAGCCGAACTGAGCCTTCCTAGGCTCCTCCTTACTAGGCTTGATATATGTAATCCCCACTGAAGTTTGGCATCTACTGTTAAGCCCAGAAAAACTACCGAGTCTACAGTTTCAAGCACCTCATTATCTAAGACGATGTTAGGTCCTAGATTCGGTAAGGCGAACTTGATACATTTCGTTTTCTTGGCATTGAGAGTTCTCAATCAAACCTAGTTAGGTTATTTGTGGTAAACCAATCCGTAACCATTGAAAGTGCACGCTGTTTACGTCGTCAAAATCTTATCTGTTCCTGTCTACTTTAAAGATAACAGAGGTATAATCAGCAAACAGCACAACGTCACAGATACCCTTTAAATAGTATGGTAAGTCATTAATATACACTAAGAATAAGAATGGTCCTAGTATTGAGCTTTGAGGTATACCTAACTGAACTGGTAGCCCGGAAGATTTCACATTCACATCTACACATTGGTGCCTATTTTGCAAATAAGAACTTATTACATTGAGAGCTTCGTTTTGAACACCGTAATGACGTAGTTTACGCAACAGCGTGTCATGGTGCACGCAATAGAAGGCTTTGGAGAGATCACAGAAAACTCCAACAGTATTTTGCGAGTTTTCCCACGCGTTAAAAATGTGTTTCAGCAGAGCAACACCCGCATCTGTAGTCGAACGACCTTTTGTAAAGCCATATTGATCATCATGAAGGAGGCTATTTAAATTAAAATGTCTTAGCAATTGCTTGAGTATTAACTTTTCAAATATTTTACTATATGCAGGTAAAATAGAAATAGGCCTGAAATTGCCAACGTTATTTGTATTACCTGATTTAAATAATGGTATGACTTTACTTTTCTTCATAAGGTCAGGAAAAGATCCTAAATCAACACATTTATTAAAAATAACATCTAAATAGGGGGCTACGATGTCGATTATATTACTTAAAAGCTTAATGTAGATGCCCCAGTAATGTCCAGTGTTTTTAGACTTAAATGTATTAAATGTGTTAACTACATCCACAGGCGTTACATGTTCGAAACTAAATAAGCGACTACATTTGGGCACACTACTGTGCAAAAGGTTTTCAGCTTTAGACGGAGACAAATTTATGGAGCGAGTCGTAGTAATAGGTATGTTAGCAAAAATTCATTAAATGCCTCAGCTACGTCAGCAGCTTTATCAAGTAATTTGTTGTTGACCATAATCTCTAATTGTTTATCCTGTTTAACCGATTTACCCGTTTCATTGTGAATAATTTTCCATGTGGTTTTTACTTTACTAATAGATTTGCTTATAGTATCGCTTAAAAATTTATGAACGCACAGTCATCACATTAATTTCCTTATGTTTTTCTCTGAGAGAAAGTCTCGGACTTAATTTATAAATTGATTAAACAGCTCTTTTCTGCAAGACAAAGATAGTCTGAAAGTCGGCAGCATTTCCCCAAAACTGAATACGATACAACATTACAGTATAAAATAGCTGAAGTACACTAAAAGGGCTGTCTCTATATCAGTTAATTTCTAACAGCGTATACTGCAGAGCTTAGCTTTTTCGACAATTTATCTATATGTGGGCTCCACTGAAGCTTGGCATCCAAAGTTAAGCCCAAGAATACAGTACTATCTTCAGGATTCAATTCTTCGCCCTTTTTCAATCTATTAGTTTCACCTGCCTTTCGTGAGGTAGCGTAAAGTTAATGCATTTGGTTTGTTTTCATCAAGAAGGAAATTATTGACATTGAACCAGTGAAGTACTTTGAGATTGCGCTATTTACATCGTCATTAACTAGCTGCTGACGTTTAAGTTTAAACAAAAGTGAATTATCGTCCGCAAATAACACTATATCATGATTATCCTTTATGAGGTAAGGCAAGTCATTAATAGGAATAAGAAACAAGAAACGATCAAGAATTGAGCCTTGTGGGACTACCATTGATACTATGGATCTGAGAGATATTTTTCCATTTACGTCAACACACTGAATCCTATTACTATTATTAGTATGAAATAAGAAGATCCAGAGCGGTGTTCCAAGTTCCGCAGTGGCGGAGTTTTCTGATTAAAGTTTCATGAAGCACGCAATCGAATGCTTTAGATAAATCACAAAAGATTCCCAAGGTATCGTATTTATTTTCCCATGCATTGTAAATATGCCCTAAGAGTTTAACATCGGTAGTTGAACGACCCCTTGTAAAACCGAACTGTTTGCATATAATAAATTATGTTTATTAAAAAATCTTTGCAATTGGTCTAAAAAGACAATGACAGATCAATGCCTTTTATCAATTTACAGGAAATGTAGCTTAATCAAAATTCTCACATGAAATTATGACCCTTTGTTACTCAATTGTTATTCTGTTACACTTGCAGATAAAAAGTTAGTGATAAAAAGGAATTTTGAAACCCAAAGCATATTTCCTGTGTTTGTCGCGACCATCCGCGTTACTTAGTAACGAGCATACACGCGGAACAAAACGAGTTATTTAATTTAGAAATGACAGCTATTTATTTATTATGTACGGATTTTTATATGTACTTGGTTTAAATACACACAGTAAAAGAAAATAATGTTTGTTAATAACTATATAATATTATTAATGTTTATTCTAACAAAACTTTCGCATTTGAGCATTAGTAGGTAGGTCATTAGGTGTAACGAAACGTCATTGACGAGTTGATAGCAATGTCAAACAATCATTCATTGACATTCGCTCTATTCGTTTGCCTTTGCATTTCTGTTTGTATTTTACGCTCCCTAATCTCTTTGCGATCACAATTATTACAATTTTATTTTCACGACAATTTTGCTTTTTTACACTGACTCGAAGTCGCCTACTCGCCGACTTTTTGCTACTTGCCACAGATTCTGATCATTGCTTCCATTCTGAACATTCTTGACTTGGTTAACGATGTTGAAGTGCATAAATTGTGCGTGTGCGTCGACAGGATGCTACGACATGTTGGGTCTTCATTACAATCTGCACTGCAAACTCTTTTCGCAAAATGGATATCGTTGCTTAAGGTAGCCAACCTAAATGTAGTAATTGTTTAAAGATTTAAACGGAAACAGCAAGTTCTAAAGGCATATAAACATATTTCAGTTGACACTAGTAATGCAGCAATAGAATGTTACATTTGGCATGCTTGTAAACCAACTTTTATTTTATGGGTCAAAGCTCTATAGAGTTCCTGGCATTGTCCTTTATTTCTCAAAAAATTTACTAAAGGTAGGTAGTACTGAAATAGGTCTTTAATTAGAGGGGTCTGACGTACTACCATCACGTATTAGGATTAGGATTAAATCATTAAACAAAGGTATTACTTTACTATTCTTCATAAAGTCAGGAAACTCCCCACAGTCGATACAATTATTAAATATAAGAGCTAAAGTAGGTGCTACAATGTCAATGACTTAGTGACTTCTACAGAATTACCCCACAGATCTGCAGTCTTTTTTACATTCAAAGTGTGAACGGTTTTAATTATATCTCTACAGCTAATATGTTCAAAATGAAATTCCGAATCACAAACATTAACATTTTCCCTAAGCAAAGACTCGGCAACAGAAGGTGGTGAGTTTAGAAATTTTGTAGTTGAAACAGGAATATCTGTGAAAAAATTTCAAAAGCCGTGGTAACTTGCTAGTCTGATATTATTATGTTGTCATTGATAGACAGGCTGTAGTCAGTATTTCGGTTACTAGACCTTCCCGTTTCACTATTAATAATATTTCAAGTATTTCATTATCAGTGAACAATAAATAAGTTTATTAGTCTATTCATTTCTCGTACATATTATTAATATTTTCAAACATGTCAAAAACAGGGTCCAAGCTACCGGTAATATTATAATAATTACCGTCGCAAATCATATTTTGACAAATAAACAGTAAATAGTAAAGAATCATTTGTAAAAAAAACAACTTTCGAACATCCCCTACATTTGAACCATCGATTATTGTTTGCCCTTTGACTTTTACCTCCGCGCACAATTTGATATCGAGCTATAAATAACTGTCTGTATGTAAGTCTTAAACGTCTCTGCTATCTCCTTCACACGTGAGTAAAGTTGTAGTTATCTGAGTTAGTAATTATTATTCTGATAATATGGCGTTATTTGGTGTTTGGGAGTGAAATTTGGTTTGCTTTAGGTGATTATGTTACATTACTGACTTGCTTAATTCCAATAAATAAACAGCTTAATTATTTATTGTACTACGTTATTGTACACTGCCACTAAACAGTTAAACACCAATTGTCAGTAAACTGAGTACCTAGCGATGTAGCAAGAAAAGAATATTCTTCACCCAGTAGATTCCCGCAACAATAGAGAAAATGCTCTCAGGAAGGGGTATAGTATGTTTGTAATCGGCTTTATTTGCCCTCATACTTAACGGTCACCTTTAGACGCAACCTGCTTACGGTGTCAAAACATACTCACAAACAAATGTATATTCGACCTCTTTATCGTCCTTATCAGCTATAATGTTATATCTTAAACGTTTATTATATCAAAAGAAATATTGCTCAGCTTTTACTTGATTTACTTAAAGTTAATTAAATAGGTACTCAAAGTCAAAACTATCGTAAAATGTTTGTGATGATAAAATAAAAGAAGTACTTGTGGCATAATTCAGTTTTTGAGCTTTTAGGGTACATTACAATCTCTTTTTAATGGATCTTGAGATTGTAGACAGACGTGAGGGGTACTGTAAGATAAATACATTAAGTGGAAAACTGTATGAGATTTGTTTTGAAGTCGAGACTGGCTTACAACGTTTACAGTTTCTGTATCGGGTACCAGGCGACCATGGGCGGGCGGGAGCTGCGAGGGATGAGGTAGCCCTGTCGTACACGCGCCGCACAGTGGAACGAATGTATGGGAGCGGTTGGACGTAGACATGTCCGAAAAAAAAGAGTAAAATTATGCCAAACTAATGATGCCATCTTATTCGATTACTTAATGCCTTCATAACTTGTGGTGATGAATTTCTTCATAACTCCCATATTTCGGGAGTAATTTGAGAAAATGTGAAATTTTACTATGAAAATGAGTGTATCGAGCTCTCTCCCTCCTGATTCCGGGCTTGTTTCAAGTAGCGGTCTCTAATATCATAATGCTAATACTAAGAGCTATATTTAATACTAAGACACATAGTGCGCCAAATGTGCACTTTCTGGGATAAAGAGTGATGTTTATTTTATAACACAATTTTTTTATTTTTTGTTTATTTTGTTGATTAAAACCGTTTTTCTAAAGGTTTACCTTATTACAATAACATTTCTGAGCAGCCAATTAGAGAAGATATAAGCTAATTAGGATATATAATTAGGGACTTAAGGTTTACATATAAAACTGATGCACTAATGATTACTGATAAGAACATTGCTATTATTTAATTACTAAATGGCTCTTAATACACTAATTTAGCATGCATCATTTACTAATTATCACAATAACTAATTACCTTGCAATATTTAACAAAGGATACCTGGGATACCTGGATTTTATATAAATAGGTCACTATTAGTAACTTTAAAATCAGTGTTGATTTACACCTCGTTGTATCCAAGCTAATCTCGCAATGTATTTTCCAAATTTTAATACAAATCTTGATATTCACGTTGCTTTATGCGCACGCGCACATAAAGATTTACGCGACTTTAACTATTTGTTCAGTGTTTTAAAAGATAACAGTTGTGTTCAGTTATGTGAAAGTGCTGAAACAAGTTTAAAAGACTGGTGTCGTCGATTTTGCTACCGCATTTATGCAAAATGGACACAGTCTGGAAGAAGCACAGATAAGTTTCGGAAGAAACATGAGATTTGGCTACAGGCTGCAATTCAATGGCCGGAATTACAGAATGAAAATATGGAACCTTCTACAGAAAATATAAGTGACGTCATCGAGCCCATAATTTCTCCTGCTAAATCTGATGCTTCAACTTGTACACATCCTAGTCCTCGTAAATCTTTTGAGGACCTTAGTAACCGGCAAAAAAGAAGACGCACTGAAGATAGTCTTTCATGCAGCAGTAGCAGCGCTGAAATTATGTTTTCGGCCGAAAGGGCGCTTCAAAAGGCAGGACAAAGCGATACAGCTTATGTTATGAAATACTTGACGGAGAATCCAGAAGAGGCCTCAAAAATCAAAGCCTTCATTGAAGGTAAATCAATTCAGGTACGGGAAATATCCCCTTTGAAGGCATTGGCTCTTTATGTATCGATGAACTTATCGAAATGGCGCTATAACACTCTTCGGGATTTCAACACTCAAGAAGGAGCTCTTCAATACCCGAGTTACTACATGTTGGTTAAAGAAAAAATTAAGTGCTATCCGGCCAAAGAAGATCTCACAGTTACAGAGAGCTCTGCAAAAATCAAATTACAAGCCTTGATGGATTTAACCTCAAGAAGACTTATTAGGTCGTTAGAAACCCCTGTTGATCCCAATCAACAGCTCGTATTGACCAGCAAATGGGGTTTTGACGGATCATCTAGCCAAAGCATTTATCATCAAAGGACGAGTGAAGATGAGCAAATCGATCTTGCTAGTAATTTTATGATTAGTCTTGTACCACTGCGGCTCGTCTCAAAAGGTGTAACAATTTGGGAAAACGAGCGACCATCTTCCACTTCATTTTGCCGGCCAATATTGTTTAAGTTTATAAAGGAAACCAAAGAAAATGTGCAGAGAGAGATGGCTGAAATCGAAGCAGAGATTGAAGCCTTAACTCCATCCACCATCACTGATGGAATTAGTGTCAAACACCAACTGCTGTTGACAATGATTGATGGTAAAATTCATTCCATTATATCCAATACAGCAGCTTCAGTGTGTGACATATGCAAGGCTTGTCCTAAAGAAATGAATAATTTAGAGTTAATCAAAGATAAACACGCAAACGAGGACATGTATAAATATAGCTTAAGCACCCTTCACGCTTGGATTCGCTCAATGGAATGCTTATTACACATTTCCTACAAATTAGACATAAAATCATGGCAAGTAAGGGGTGATATAGCAAAAAGGCAAGTTGATGACAGGAAGAAAAGAGTTCAAGAGGCTGTAAGAAGAGAAACGGGCTTACTTCTCGATGTTGTGAAACAAGGCAGTGGATCCACCAACAATGGCAACTCGGCAAGGAGATTTTTTGAAAACTACACTAAATCTGCTGAACTGACCGGAATAGATGCTATGCTTTTAAGAAAAATCTGTGTGATCTTGCAGTGTATTTCATCAGGAGAGAAGATCAACGTAACTAAATTCCGAGAGTTCTGCTTTGATACTGCTAAGCTTTACGTGGAGTTATACCCATGGTATTATATGCCTTCTTCACTTCATAAAATTTTAATGCATGGGCCAGACATAGTTCAGAACATGTCAATTGTGCCCATTGGTTTTCTATCCGAAGAGGCATCTGAGGCTAGAAATAAAGATTTTAGAAAATATAGAGAGGGGCATTCTCGAAAGCATAGCAGTATCTCATGCAATGAAGATATTATGCACAATCTTTTACTGTCTTCTGATCCACTTGTTACAAGTATCCGTCCAAAAGGAAATAAGTTTGTAAAAAAATCTTCTTTTAAGGAATTTTATGAGCTTACGGATTCTGAGAAAAGTGATATCGAATTTGTTAACATAAATGATTTAGCGGACATCGATTCTGAATTTGAATTAATTGATGATGATGATGATGACGAAGATAATTAAATGATGTTATTGTTTTAAAATGTGTAACTTAGTAAATTAGAGCTTACATCTTAATTATTTATTGTACTTTTAATGAAACTAGGTAATTTATTATCAACTTACTTAAAAGTCATACTCTCATCAGTTCTTGTGAATATTTTTGTTAATATATATTTCTGTATATATATATAATATATTTATAGACCTCTTAATAAGTCTGTCTGCGGTTTAAAGTAAATACAAATGGGGAAAAAACGTTTTTTTTTTTAAATTTTCATTTCCTTTTATCCCAGAAAGTGCACATTTGGCGCACTATGTGTCTTAGTATTAAATATAGCTCTTAGTAATAGCATTACGATATTAGAGACCGCTACTTGAAACAAGCCCGGAATCAGGAGGGAGAGAGCTCGATACACTCATTTTCATAGTTAAATTTCACATTTTCTCAAATTACTCCCGAAATATGGGAGTTATGAAGAAATTCATCACCACAATTTATGAAGGCATTAAGTAATCGAATAAGATGGCATCATTAGTTTGTCATAATTTTACTCTTATTTTTCGGACATGTCTACGTCCAACCGCTCCCATACATTCGCTCCACTGTGCGCCGCCGGCATACATATCTACACGCAGTTGCATAGTTACACTGCACCGGTGAAGGTTGCGCTCGTTTACACCGCCGTGCGTCTGTGTATATCAGCCTACATGTAGCGGTTACGAGTCAAGCTTTTGAGGCTTTACGTAATTTGCGGGTGAATTGGATAGAGGCTTCGGTTTTCATTTTATGGGGTGAGATTTCAAAAACAACTTCATTATTGTTTGCGAGCTTTGTACATGTTTTTGTTTTGCGGTATCATTCAAATTATTTAAACCAAGATTTTTATGTGCATGATTTCAATGTCAGCGTTCTATTTTATTTCAGTGCCTCGTTGGCCTTGTAGTCGCAAACACTACTGCTGATCATGTGGTCCTAGGTTCGATTCCCAGGTTGGGTAAAATATTATTGAGTTTTTCTTTCTGGAATTACTCAATAGCAGACCGGACTCTGGATTTGTGTCCGGTTAATGGCAATAGACACGCCTTCTATTACACGGCACTTAAACATACTATGGCGAAATGAACTGCTTTAACAAGTGATTAAAGATTTACTCATTTACGAAAGTCCAACTTTTATTTATTTCCTCGCAAATATGTTATAAAAAAAAAAAAAAAAAAAAAAAAAAAAAAAAAAAAAAAAAAAAAACGTCGTATGACATACGTGCGCTTTGAAAATTACAGCCTCTGCTTTCTTGTAGCCCTCGCCTACCGATCGGGCTAGCAATATCACCTCGGCTGTAATTTTCAACTTACCGCACTTAAATCATAATGTTCTATTGCATACTCATTAATTTTTTACATTTACGTCAAGCATATTATTACAAGGTTGTTCGATTCAGTCTGTCAGTTTTAAATTCCTCAACGGTATAGTAGCCTTTCTTTATTAACAGAGATTTCAACTGTTTCGAGAAATTTGAGTCATTTGGTAGGGATTTTAAACTTTCCGGTAGCTTATTAAATATGTTAGCTAGTCTTGAGTATGGGCTTTTTCCGATAACTTTTAAGTTTGTGATGGGTAGTATTAATCTATTCTTGTTCCGTCGGTTATAGTTTTCATTTAGCTCGATATTAGATTTGAAGAGGTGCCTATTTTTTCGAACGAATATACAACTTTGCATTATATATATTGCTGGTAGTGTTAGAATTCGTTGTTTATTAAAGTGTGGCCTGCAACTCTCTCGTAGACCTATGTTCATTAGTATTCTGATACATTTCTTTTGCTGAATGAAGAGGTCCAAAAAGTCAGTACTTTCTCCCCACAGAATAATACCATAATTCAGCCAGGAGTAGGCATACGCATAATAGGCAGATAAGGCGGTTTTATAGTCCGTGTTCCATTTCAATATGGTTAGCGCATAAATAAATTGGGACAATTTTGCTCTTGTACTTTCTATATGTTTCTTCCAATTTAGGTTTGAGTCTAATGTTAGGCCTAAGAGTGTAAATTCTTTGACCTCTTCTAATTTAATTTTTTGCGTTAATATATTTAGGTTTATTGGGGTTCTTTGAGATTAGTTATAGATAAGTTTATTTCTAAGTTATGTTCGTTTAACCATTGCTCAGTTTCTGTGAAAGTTTTAAAAATAGCTAAATGATCAACATTTGCGGGCGTTTTAAATAATAAAGAACCATCATCAGCGAATAAAATACACGACGAACTTATTCTTTTTTGGCAAGTCATTTACGTATATTATAAACAAGGTACATATTAATACACTGCCTTGGGGTATTGAATGATTAATGGTAGCCATGTCTGATCCCATGCTGTACATTTCCTGGTCAACGTCATCGTAATACTCTACTTCAACGAATTGAACTCTGTCTTGTAAGTATGATTTGAACCAATTAAAAGCTTGCCCTTAGCAATCTTCTCGAGTAATGTGTTACTGTGACTTTATGTTCTATGTTATTGCTATTGGGTTTGGTTTCCACACTTAGTCGTTTAAGTGGACCATTGTGCGTGAGCCATGGCGGCCGTCGGTTGTTATTCCAGCCAACCCACCTCCCTCCAGAAGTTGGCTATAACTCCTGGTCTTTTGAGAATATCCGTGTAATATTTGGGTGCCCCGAGGGTCTCTGTTATAATCTGGGCTACGCCTGTGCAGTGGCGGACTAAGCCCGTCAGAGGCCCGGGGCGGTAAAGCTGAATGAGGCCCCCCAGCTTTAAAAAAAAATTCGTATTTCAAGCTTTTTATTCAGTTCACATTTGTGTGTATAAATATGTGTTTATGTTTATTTCGGTAAAATCTGGCAAGTGAAATTTAAATTCGACTTAAATTATTTAGTCTAAATAAACATCCATACCTACAATATGGAATGGATACGGCTAAGGCAAATAAAATACGAATCGATCGACAAAAAAAATGAGATAAAATAAATCAAAGATTTTTTTTTTTGTAGCGTGTTAATGTGTTTTCGTTCCTTCAATTTATTGAACTCCTCAATAACTTCTGTGAAATCGATTTCTTTTAAAATTTTTCTTTCTATTGAAAGCATGGCTAGATTAACCAGTCGCTCTTGACCCATTGTAGATCGAAGATAATTTTTAATTATTTTAAGTTTCGAAAAACCGAGATGCAAATGGTCAAGAAGTATTGAAGTATAAGCGATATACAGGGTAACGATTCACTGAAGTCTCATTTTATTATACCTAAATCGAAGGATTTCTTGAGCTCTCCATTTGGCAGCAACGTCCGTACTCGTATCGGTGGCTTTTACATGTCTGCGGTACCTTTTTATTTCTTGGGAAACTTGCTCCTTGTCAAATTCACTATCAATTTGTATCAGTTTGTCTTGTCATCTGAAGCTTCTAGCATAAACTTTGTTTCAATAATTTGGAAAATATTATTGAAGTTTCATGGCCCCGTATCGTGTCGACAATTCTTGTATAAATCGGTCTATGCATTCATACATTGACCGACGTATTTCTTCTTGAATTGATAATCCAGCATCATGAGCTGATTCACCCGGCATCGTTCTTTTTACCTTCCGTCTTCCTCGTTTCTCGATGTTGATGTCACGTCACTACATTTTTTATGCCAAAAGTAACAGCATTGTCTACAATCGTGGTTCGTTTGGTTCCTAAATACTTATTCAAGGCGTTTAGTTTGGTGATTCCTGTATCCAGAGTCATTTTTGGAGACTGCAAATATTGTTGAACTAAATTTACTTCCTCCAGTATAGAAAGCCAGAATTGTATAAAGGTTAGAAAGGTGCGGTGCGGGTTGGGCCGGATCTGGCGGAGAGCCAGTTTGGTTTCCGCAGGGGGCGCTCCACGGTGGACGCCATCATGCGCGTGGGAGCCCTCACGACGGGGGATGCTGTGGCCCGGGGTGGGGTCGTCTTGGCGGTGTCTCTAGACATCGCCAATGCCTTTAACACCCTGCCCTGGAGTTGCATCCGGTGATACCGGAGTGCCTCCCTTTTAATCAAAAAGGGACGCACTCCGGTATCACCGGATGCCGACCTACCTCTGTCATGTGGTCGAGGCCTACTTGACGGACAGGGCCGTCATCTACCCCGGTCACCAAGGAGAGTGGAACCGGTGAGAGATGTCGTTCGGTGTCCCACAGGGTTCAGTCCTGGGGCCACATCTGTGGGACATCGGGCACGACTGGGTGCTGCGCGCCGACCTCCCTAGCGGCGTCAGTGTAGTTTGCTACGCTGACAACACGCTGGTCCTGGCGCAAGGGAGGTCGTACCAGGCGGCGGCCGACTTAGCAACACACGGGGTTGCGACAATCGTGGATAGGATCCGGCAAGTGGCACTCGAAGTGGCCTTGCACAAGTCCGAGGCCATGTGGTTTCATGATCCTCGGAGTGCGCCACTGACGGGTCCCAGATATCGGTGGGAGGAGTTCACATCGGCGTCGAGTCGACGATAAAGTACCTAGGACTCGTCCTCGACAGCCGGTGGAACTTCGTGGAACATTTCCGACGTTTGGCTCCCAGACTGGAGCGGGCCGGGGCTGCCTTAAAGCGGCTCCTGCCCAGTCTAGGGGCACCAAACGCCTCCTGCCGGAGGCTCTACGCGGGGGTCGTGCGGGCCATGGCCCTATACGGGGCACCGGTGTGGGCCCCTACATTAAGGCGCCAACCAGCACGCTGGTTGAAGGCGGCTCATAGGGTCATGGCCATCCGGATGATCCGGGGATACCGCATGATCTCCGGTGAGGCAGCGGGCCTCCTTGCCGGATTGCCGCCATGGGATCTGGAGGCAAAGGTCCTCGCGCACACTTGGGAGTGGCGCGAGGAGGCCAAACGCCGGGGCGCAACTCCGCTGCCGCGGGAAATAGCGGGATGGCGGACAGAGCTCCGGCGGGATCTCATGGCGACGTGGAGAGTGCGCTTAGAAAATGAGGTGCTTGAAACTGTAGACTCGGTAGTTTTTCTGGGCTTAACAGTAGATGCCAAACTTCAGTGGGGATTACATATATCAAGCCTAGTAAGGAGGAGCCTAGGAAGGCTCAGTTCGGCTGCCTACGCCGTCAGAAAAGTAAGACAATACACTGACGTTGATACAGCTCGGTTAGTTTATTTTAGTTATTTTCATAGTGTTATGTCCTACGGCATTCTGCTGTGGGGCAAAGCAGCTGACATTCAAAATATTTTTGTTCTTCAAAAACGAGCTGTTCGAGCCATTTACCAACTAGGTGCTAGAGTTTCTCTGAGAGATTTTTTTAAGGATATTGGGATTCTCACGGTCGCATCGCAATTCATCTTGGCCAACATCTTATATATCAGGCAAAATATACACTTGTATACTAAAAACAGTGATATTCATAATATTAATACTAGAAATAAGGACAAACTACGTACTAGATTTGAATTTTAATGCGTTTAAAGTTAAAGTTAAATCCACCCTCTGTTCAAAGGCTTACTATTCTGTCAACGACTACTTAAACGATAATAATTGTTGGTCGCTGTGATTAACTCAAGACAATGTTCATGTTCTTTCACCAGTATTAGCTTGACTACTGACAGGTTATATAATTATATTAGTTCATGTATTGGTTTATTTTATTCGCCTGTACTATGTTTTCAATGTTTTGTTGGTATATAAGCCTGTGCTAGCTGAGATATGGCAAATTTAATGTTTTTGTGTTTCGTAATGTTAATTACCCACTATTGTATAGAATCAAGTTCTTCTAACTTAACAGACAGCTGTGCTGCTGGGGAGTTTGTTGCGCCACTTCTTCTTCCCAGCTAAAGCACTAGGAAGTGGTGAAGGGCGGGCGTTTTGGGGGGACTGTCTTATGTAATTTTGTCGTTCAAAAAGTGCTGACTCTCAGCCTAGTTTGAATAAATGACTTTTTGATTTTGATTTTGATTTTGATTTTGATTCTCGCAACCCAGTGCTGGGCACGCCACAATTGCGGCGGTAAGTCCCCTCTTTGAGGAGTGGCTTGAGAAGCGGCATGGCGTCCTCACCCTCCGCCTGACACAGGTCCTCACCGGACACGGCTGTTTCGGGAGGTTCCTGTTTCGGATAGGGCGGGAGGAAACGCCCGGGTGTTTCCATTGCGAAGATCGCCCTGAGGACACGGTGGAGCATACGGTGCAGGTCTGTCCAGCTTGGGCGGGGCACCGCCGTGTCCTCGTGGAGGTGATCGGCGGCGGCGATCTCTCGCGTCCGACCCTGGTGCAGGCCATGGTACGGAGCGAGAGTGCATGGCTAGCAGCCGCCTCCTTCAGCGAAGCAGTTATGCTCGCAAAGAGGGAGGCGGCGCACGTGAGGGAGATGCAGTACATGCGCCTTCACAGCCGTGGCCTTCGCAGGAGACGCCCTGGGCGTCCGGAATCCCAGGCTGATTCCCGGCCACCGTAGGCACGGGCTTGCGGACGGCGAGTAATGGGTAATATATTTTAAATGAGGCCAATGATTATTTTTCGACGTTGAATGTGGTGAATGTAAATGTAGGCGTACAAGAGTGAATTATTTGCACTTCATTCATTCAGGGATTCCTGGGGAAGTAAGTACCCACTACAAAGACGGGAATTCCCCCAGCGTATTGGACGCGTTCAGCAAAGTTAAAAGTAGTCCTGTTTAGGATTTGATCAGGGGAACGCGGAGGCATTTAGGGGCCCCCCAAGACCGGAGGCCCGGGGCGGGCCGACCCTTCCGCCCCCCTGTTAGTCCGCCACTGCGCCTGTGCATTCGAAAAGCACATGCGCAACGGTTTCCTCAGCCTCCATGCAAGCCCTGCACAGGGGGTGTCCGTTGTGCCTATTGTTTAGAAGTGTTTGTTTAGCGGACAGTGTCCCGTGATGGTCCCAGTCACTAGATGCAGATCCTTTCTGTCCAGGCGTAACAGACGTCTGGTCAGCCTGCCATCCAAAGATGGATTGCTTCCCTAGACTGCCTGCAGCCTGGTGTCATGGTCCACCAGCTCTCCGCTTGTGTGTGGGTGTATTCTTGGAGCCATCTGCGTAATTGTTTAAAGGGGATGGGCACGATGGGCTCGGGTCCACAGACTGAAGTGCTTGATGCCCTTCTGGCCAGTTCATCAGCAGCATCGTTGCCAAGTGATCCACTGTCTCCTATTATCCATTGCAGTGTCACAGTGTTGCGGTTGGGAACTGTTACTCGTTCTAGTGGATTGTGACATTCTAGTGTTAAACTCGTATTTTTTCCTCAGGAATTGGAGAACTAAAGGACTATCAGCAGAGTATACGTATGTGGGTGTCCGAGACTCTCCTGGCTTCTACAGTGTATGCCGCTATGTTACTGTGCCATATTTTTAACCGACTTCCAAAAGGAGGAGGTTCTCAATTCGTCGGAACCTTTTTTTTATGTATGTTCCCCGATTACTCGAAGATGGCTGGACCGATTTGGATTATTATTTTTTGTTTGAAAGGGTATACTTCCCAGGTGGTCCCATGATCATCAAGTCAAGATCTGATGATGGGCTCCTGGAGAAATAGAGAGAAGTCTTCAAATTTTATAGGCACACTTGAAGCGATTTGGATAGTTTTTGGAAGAGTACTTTCTAGGAGTGGTCCTATTTCAATTTGGTGTAGATCTGATCTGACCATAGTACAGCATTTGTAAACAACAAATCAATACATCTTAAATATTCTTGAAGGCCATTTCCCTGCACGTGTAAGGGTGACATAGAGGCCGCATACATAAACTATAGATACTTCCCTATGTTCAATTTATATCTGCTATAACTTTAAAGGAACATTTATCCAATATTTCTGAGGCAAATTGATATGAACGTTTTATGAAGCGAAGAGAGAGAACTTACTGGAAGTTTATAAAGTTACAGAGCAAACTTTGTTTCGTAGGCGCTAAGGGTGGATATTACCTATTGGTTCCAAAAACTGGTTGAAAGCAATTTGCTACTTTAACGTGAATTTTACTCTGACATTATTTTACTAATTTAATTTGTATTCCTCTTAACAATCGACAGAACAGCGTACTATTCACAACTATTTGACAGGCTGTCGAATCGAAAATGGCATGTTTCCAATTACTAATTTGCCTTGTCCTCGACAGCAAATAGTTGTCGGAAGAATGATAATGATGATGACAAAAATTTCGGGTTTTTTTATTTGGTTACTTACAGCCTTCAGAGGACTTTTTTGATAACTTTGATTGATGTTCGATTCGGTACAGAAGCGTATCGAACGATTGTGAATAGCTATGCTGGTCTCTTATAGACGAAACTTTAAAATCATAGTAATAATAACATAACAGGAATCTATGTCTATTTCAAAAATAACTCGATAAGCAGCTAGAGACTTTCAGGAATTGCCAGTAACAACCTCATTACATAAACGTCAGTTATTATCAATAATTCATAATCTAAGTAACGCGTTGCCACATTACTGGGCCAGTTGCCTTAAAAAGTGATCATAAACAATTCACTTATACGTCAAATTACCGTCGGCGTCGTAGTAGAAAAACACTAATCACTGTCACCTGTTAACTTCATACGACAATATAATAATATGGACATATTGATATTGGCATTATAATATTAATGGCTTAATACGTATATTAACAGAATATTGGTAGGTTAGGTATAGCATTGATAGTGGCATTGTTGTGGTAGTAACAAGTCGCATGGTCAATCTAAAACGGCTTTTATGCATAAGTACTTCTTTACTTTTTAATATTAAGTATAAAAGCGAAAGTAACTGTCTTTCTGTCTGTTACCTTTCGGAATTCGTTGGCACACATGTAGATCAATCATAGGTTAGGCATAGGATTATTTTAACTGACTTCAAAAAGGAGGATATCAATTCGATATGTTTATTTATATTTTTTTTAATGTATGTTCGGGCATAACTCGCGTCATATATAGACGGATTTGCAAAACTATTTTTTTGTTCGAAAGGGGTTTATTCCGAAATGGTCCCATTTAAATTTCATAACTATCTTATAATGCGTCTCGGAGACAGACAACGGAGCTCTTCAAAAAACTACAGCAAATCAAACGCGATTGCTGCTATCGCATAAATATGCATTGTTTTGACCCCAAGGATGATGAAATTTCGAATTGGTGTGGGGTAGGTACTATGAACATAAAGTGAAAAATGAAAACATTTACAAAAATTAAAAAAAACTACCGACTTCAGGAAAAACACTACAAAGTGAAAAAATTACTTAAATTTCGGAAGGCGGTGACAAAAAATTTAAATACATATCCAAAGTCACCGACTTCCGAAATTAAAGTTGTTTTTCACTTCGTACTGTTTTTCCGGAAGTCAGTTGTTTGTTTTTTAGAAAAAGTATTATTTTTATCTCGGTTGTAGTATTCCGTGAGAATGCTATGAGGGATGTGTTGTGTTATACGAATAGATATAATAAATGAGTACATAAAACGGAGTCTGAAAGTGGCACCAGTATAACTGTAAAGTTGTGCGGAAATCGATTGTCATGGTATGGGCATATGGAGGAATGAGGAAAATGGCATTAGGAGAACTTTGAGTATGTCTTTAGTTATAAGAGTAGGGGAAGACCAAAGCAACGATGGGTGGACTGTGTGAATAATGACATGGTTGGAAATGGTGTTACTACAAGATGAGGACTAGAAGAAGAAAAGGACTCGTAGCTGACCCCAAATAAATTGTGATTAGGTCAGCAGAATAAGTAGAGAGATGAGTAGTATTCCGCTGGATACTTTCCGATCTAAACGTGGGCGAAGCCGCGAGCAAAAGTTGGTTTAAAATAAATTAAGTGTAGATAGAAGTGTGTTTTGTGGTGATTTAATGACACTCATTCTTTTGCTTTATAATACAACATAATCGACGACCGTAGCTATCACAGCCCACTCCAGTGTCCAGCTCTGGTCATTGCTCTTCGTGACGAATTCCTAGATTCCCTCCAGCAAATATGAACGCATATGCGAAGGGGCTCTGCGATCTACAGTGGGCTTCCCTTCAATGCCACGCAGACAAAGTCATCGCGTGGGAAACAGTTAGTCCTTGTGTAACCCACAGGCTGTTATGCCAGCATAACTCTGACCTAACATAACGAGGAGCTTCCCAAACTGGTTATTTCTAAAATGATGTGGTGTCTGTGAGACCACAATTAGAGAATATTGGAGAAACATGATACAAAAGCGATGAGAAGCTCGATGACGTTAGCCCTAAAATCAATAACAAAGCTAAAAGCAATTTGACATGGGCTAGCTATCGATATTAGACTAAATATGTAAGTCTTATAAAATCTTTTTGTAGACAAACGAATGATGATTCGGATAAAATGCTACTGCTAACTGCTTAACTATTTATTGCTGAACGGATGTCAGACAGGTCAGCTTTTCTCATTAATTATCGTTTATTTACGGGCGCTGGCAGTATGGTGTTCGAGCTATTTTTAGGGTTCCGTAGTCAAACGAACCCCTTTCGTTTTGACATGACCGTCTGTGTGAAAGCCTTTTTACTCGCAAACAATATGGGCTATGAAGTTGAAATGAAGGAAGTAATTAAATGAAGCTATAATAGAAGCACTAGCACCTTTATAATTTTTTGCGTTACTCGAATATAAATTATTATTTCAAAAATGTTTATCGTACAGTAACTATAAACATATTTTCAATAAACTATTGATCTGTTTACAAAATATTCTTATTTTATTAGAGTAACTAACGAAAAGTCGTTAGTTACTCTTCTACTTTCTCTAACTTTCACCTTGAGTCTAAGACATTGAAAGTACGAAAAACTTAGCCGTAGTGACGACGGAACCCGACTCGACCTACGCGAAGTCTTACACTTTGTCCGGTTTTTTAAGTTGTCAATCGAGTTAACTTAATTAAGTGCCTGTGCATTGTACAGTAGATATTGATTAAGATTTTAACGGCTCTTTATGAATTGTAACCACGGATGGTAGTTAATTAGAGCACAGTGTTTGTCTTAACTGAACTGTTGAATTTTTTAAACTTTCTTTTTTTATTCGTTGGGAATATCCTTATCGCTTATGTGGACAATAAAACTGCTATACTGAAACGGGATTAGGCGAGTCATATAGGCATGCAGGATGCATTAAGAGACTTGAGCCAGAAAACGGGCGTCGTCGAGCGATGAAGACCTAGAAAATGCTGGACTGATGACTTACGGTCGTTTATTGGAGATGGCGACACAGTGAAGACTGGAAATCTATGGGGGACACATTTGCCCGATTTATTCCGTTCTAATACCAACAAACTAATACCACTGGTATTTTTTTTTTGTTTGAACTCGTATTTATTTTCTATTCCGAACGGATACCACTGTTTAAATAATTAAATTTAATGTGCGAACGAATACCAACAACTTGAATTTGGTACAGTCAGCTCAGTCAAACCTAATAAAATTAAATTTGTTTTATAATATTTTTATGTGATCGAATAATGCTAAAACTTTCCAAATTCATTTCATTCCAATATTTTTACAAAGGTAAACATATTAAATAAAAAGTAAAATAAAATAATAAGTAATTCTGAAACAAAATATTCCTGGGTGGGGACCCCGTTAAATTTTTAACAGATTTTGAACTAGCCGCAATGAACGCCATTTCAACTGTTTTTCCATCAGTTGTGGTTAAAACGTGCTATTTTCACTATTCCAAAAATTTATGGAAAAAAGCAAAACAGTTGAATCTGACAAAAGATACAATCACCCAAAGACATGTAAGACTTTCAGCTTTACTGAGTTTACTGCCTCGTAAATTCATATCAGAAGGCTGGTGCTACATAATGGAAGACTGTTCTGATACTGACGCCATTCAAACATTTAATGACTACATGGTGTCACAATGGCTAGAAAACCAGAGTTTTGTAGACATTTGGTGCGTTCATGGTGCACGTCATCGAACCACAAAAGCCGCAGAATCTTGGCATAAGAAATTAAAGTCGGCTGTGCCAAAGAATCCAAATTTATATCAGCTTCTGAACGTGCTGACACAGGACGCAGATTTACAAACAGTGGTTGTTACTCAATATGAGTCAAACGCGGGGTGCGTTTGACTCATATTGAGTAACAACACAACACCGCAAAACGATGTACAAAAACAACTAATAAGAAAAATTCGTGGATCACATACGTAACTGACCAACTCCTCAATGACAAAATCTCCGTTAGTCACTGATTAGAAAAATTAAGGGTTTAGCTACTAATTATTGAAACTTATGAAATTATTTACACACATTTAGCTGATATACAAAAAGATGATTTTCTGTGATATTTTATGGTTGTTAGATTATAAGTGAATTATTCATAGTTGATGTTGGTGAAAAAATATATATTTCCCTGTGTATTTCGGTGATGACTGATTATACAAAAAGTACATTGTCTATGACATTTTACAATTGTTAGATTATAATATTAGTGAATTATTCACATTTGGTGATTCATTGCTATGTGATGGTGATGAATGACTGATTTGATTATACAAAAAGTTGATTTTCTGTGATACTTTACAATTGTTAGATTAAAAGTGATTTGTTTTTGTGAAATAAAAATAGGTACCTGACTGTATCATTAGATAGGTAGACGTAAATAATTACGTACCTATCTATTAACTATGTCAGATAATTTTTTATATAAATATTAAGAGTTGATTTTCTGAGATATTTTGTAATTTTTGGATTGTCAGTAAATTGTTCTTGGTTTGATATTTTTGCAAAAAAAAACATTACACAGATACAAGGAGGAACTAAAATTATAATAAAGTTGATTATTGGTCACATTTTATTATTGAGCTAGACGTTTGCTAACTTTATTTTTTGGATTTAACACATTTTTTTATTTTTTATTAAAGGACTTACATTTACATTTACACACAAAGCATTTTTACTGACTGTACCTTATATCTTAGAACTTGTTTTGGTATTAGTTAATACAATGGTATCCGTTCGGAAAAGAAAATAAATATGAGTTCAAACAAATACCAGTGGTATTAGTTTATTGGTATTAGACCGGAATAAATCATTTGCCCAAAAGTGGGATAGTACAGGTTAAATAGAAAATCTTTTTTTTTTGTAGATACAACCCTCAGTAAGAATGCTAAGGGGTATGTCCGTTTCCAAAATAGTATATTTTCCTTTGTGGCCGTCCTAAACACACACAGAGGGGCTCCGAGACCTCCAGTGGTGGATCATATCGGTTTCAAGTCTGGACTTGGTCAAGAAGTATAAATAGTTCGGAGCAGAAGCGGGTCGCTAGTACATACTCGTACATATTACAACGTGTCTATTCATATGACCGTGTTGTTCTTCTAAGCTACGTGACAAATATTGTGCGATTTTTATCATCATTAAGAGAATTTATGCCGTAAGGTGTGGTGTATAAGTAGAGAACATATTATAAGAAATCTTGATGCTTTGTCAAGTCGTATAACCATGCAAAGTAGGGTCGAGTCGCTAGTATAGTTAGTTACATAAAACAGCATCACGCATACACTGCCTGAAGGATTAGGTTTGCATACTATTAGGTCTATTTTTTTTTATGTGTTTAATATTTGTATTGTGCTTAGTAAGTTTGTGATATTCCTGTGCGAGTCCAATAAATACTTTTTCTTTCTTTCTTTCTATTAACTTGTAAATAACTAGATCTCACGACACAGGGTATCCTAGTGTGGGATCTAGGGGTACTTTATTGCACTTTATCTTTATTTATTTTTTCATTTTATTTTGTTATCGTTTATTTGTTGTGCTAATATGTCAAAAAAAACGTATCTTAATAAATTTAATTAATACTTATTTAAATTTACTTAATAAAATATTTACCTCGAATTTCATCCTTGATTGTTCACTCCGATACAGCCCGTCGCTTGCTACCCTTTTTCAGCGACGCCCTAAGCTAAGGTTGGTACACCCTTAGCGTGTAGTCGCTTAGTTTTAAGTTTTTAAACCCTGGCTCCCTGGCTAGGGGCCTGAATTTATTGAGGCAGTCTCAGGCAAGTACGGTTAAACAACTGACAACCTCCTGGGTTGACCAGCGAAGTGTCTATCCCAAAAAAAACGTAGGTGTTGTGTTGTAACTCACAGCTAAGCGATAGCGTCTGAACGGTGAAAAGATCCTGTCCAAGAGTGGGCGTAGATACTCTCAGTAATCACCCAGTAACCCGTCCATTAATCGTGGTTGAAATAATAGCAGCCGATCAGTAATTAAAGAGCCTTATGTAGCGGTCAGATGGACAAATAGATAAGCCCTCGAGCCGCAAGTGTCCTCAAGAGTGGAAATCAATTATTAAGTTACGAGATTAAGACTTTAATATCCAAAGCCACGTACTCTGCAGCTGTAGGTATTACCTATCTAAGAAATTGCAAAAATATTATTAAAAGAAGATTTGAGATAGAAACAATATTTACATTCTGTTCTTCCTACACAGGACAACGCTACAAGGACAAATACGAATCATACTCTGAATAAAGATTAGCTTCGCGGTACTTTATGTATTTAAATGGACAGGGATACTTATGATGTCGGCTGCTTTGAATAGTTTCCGTATCCTAAGACTTGTAATAGTTAGGTACTTACTAGAATATTAAGTCAATAGAATAAAAATGTATTATTGTTAAATCCAGCAATAGAATGTTTTTCCTTTTTTAGGATAAAAATCTGCAATAAAAGTGTAAGCGAAGTGAAAGAAACTGCCACTCAACAATTCTATTGCAACGAATGCTTGATAATATTTCGTCTAAAAATATCGTCTATCGCTAGAGAAGTTATGGCTATAGGAACCTAAGTATTGTAAACGCCGTGAATGGCTTTACTTTAGTGAATGATTGATTATATGTGAATCACGGTCTGAACTTAAAATAGTTTACTTAGATTTCTGTTTCATTCTTGAGGATTAGTTCAAAACTATCTGTCTCAAGGTGTAAGACATTCCCAAATTCTATAGGTACTCAAGTTGAAAGCCAGAGTAGATACCGGCCAGTAAAGCTACGCGCGACCGTCGCAGCGTCGACCGTCGATTGTTTCAATTTTCCCGCCGCCGCATACTTCCCGCCAAGTAAGGAAACTTTCACGAACATCCCCTCGCTAAGGACCACGATATTAACCGCAAATTCTTGCTCGTAAACACGGATACTGTTTGGATAATAGAGCTAAACATCCTGCATAATTGTAAAGAGTGTCCATGCGGAGTTTCTTGTCCGTTCGTCTCCATAGGAATTGTTGGCAACTCAGTCCATCTTTCTGACTGACCGACTCTTTGACAATTCAAAAGTGCCTGTAATTGATTTAATTGAAATAAAAGTTTTGAGTTTGAGTTATTTGTAGGAAAATTAACTCTATTCCTTTCGGAATAAAGGCGACCGTCCTTGATGCACGGGTGTGCAACAAAAAAAAAACCAGTTTATGACACAGTGTGCCTACTGTGTCGAGCCATTGTCATTGAGAAATTATAATATTCAATGACGAAATTATATAGGCATTCATCTTTAACAAGACCCTAACATGTTCTGATAAACGTAAGTTAACCACATTTACCATTAGTAGTAGACAGCAATTATAAGTAAAATTTACCTACTTTGCACAGATGTTCGACATTTATGCACAATTAACCCGTGGCTTCGCCTGCTTGGTATGTCGATAAAAGCTCCAGCATTAAACGTATCCCCATACCAAATTTCATCAAATCCAGTCCAGCCGTTTCGGAGATTAGCCGGAACAAACAGACAACTAGTTTTTATAGGCAGGTATTTACTTATTGCATAAGTAGATAACTTTTATATTTTTATATGCATTTATTTAGAAGGTGATTTTGTCATCACAAATAAAATATCTGCATTTTTATTTTTATTTGTATGGATACCTAATACCTGGCAGTTATTTGATCACGTTAGACTTACCTCTAAATGTATTTATTATGCCTAAGTTATAAGGCCAACATATGTATAAATTCAGAAAAGTTATTATTTTTGCAGTAATTCACTTTGCAAAGCAATTGCAATGCAAAATGAAATTGCAATATGAAATGAATATCTTTATAACTTAATTATTGCAAATATTTTAGTGTAATTTGTAAATACCTAGAATCTCTGTAAGGTCAGAATGCTACGAAATAGCTGCAGCTAATTGTGTAAATAGAAATCTAGATGAGTTATTTCTGATTTATTCCTATAGTAACCGGAGAATGCGTTAACATAATCTTAATAGACTAATGCTTGGTTCCTATAAACAGAAACGAGTCGTTTTGCTTCCCAATGGTAGCATTTTTTATTGCCAAACTGGTCATATAAATAGATTCGTAAGCTTATTTTACCCGTGGTAGGTAGCTATGTACCAATAATGAAGCAAATACCTCATAGCTTTGCATAGTAGACCGTTCCATATGGAACGGTCTACTACTATTATTTCCTTACTCATTAGCAGCATAACTATGTGAGCGTCTATTAACTGCTTCCAAATTACAATGTTAATTTTATTAATTTTATTTTTTACACTTTCTAACATATTCTCGTCATTATTTGACATTATACAACACTTGTCTTGTAATATCGAGTATTTATTAGTGATTCTCATGGAAATCATATCACTTGGTTTAAATAGGTTGATTTTACTTATGTAGATTCTTTTACATATTGTGAATGAGAGAACTTTGTAGGCCTACAGTTTCTATTCTTTATTTTCATTCCTCTAAGTACCTGGTACTTATTGACAGGCCTGCACTGTCCTCCCATACCTAATATCACTGTAATTTGAAAACATTATAAAAGCCAATTATTTTTAAAAGGGTAACCGTGGAGTTTCTTGCCGGCTCTTCTCCATAGGAAGCGACAAATTGGAACCGTGCACCTAGCTTCTGACGTTTCATAAGTGCCCTTGCAGGTTTATGTGAAATAAAATATTTTGATTTTGATTATACAAAGTCTTCATTTTAACCAATAAAGGTCCGTAAATTATAGGAACCGGCCATTACCAAACAATTGCAGTACACGAAATGAAGTTTTTTACATTGTAAATAGGATACTGGAATCACTTTTACACGTGATATAAAAAAAAAAACTAGATGGAGTCGACATTTCCTAAACCCTTAAAATAAAATGGCAAAACCGCTTCAGGGATCAAATCAAGTCTCTTTTTAAGTACAGACATGATCTTGTTCAGATCATGTGACGACCACACAGATTTCAGTGGAACTATCCAGTCAAAGCAAGCATTTGGCAGTAGTCGTGTAGCTCAACTCAAAACTTAAGGAGCTCAATGAGTCGACGACCAATTCCAAAGAAAGACATTTGGGTTGCCCGCTTAAAGTACTCAAACTGCCAGAATTTCATTCAAACTAACTGAGAACGAACATAATAGAAAGATACAGAAAGAAAGAGGGAGAAAGTCGCATGGAGGGAGTATAACGCTTTTTCCTCACGTGACGATTTTTACTAAGCAACTCTTACCGCAAGCCGCGTTGTGGAAGTTTCCAAAAAGAAAATTATCCAATAGTCCTCACATTCACTAAATACACAAGCTCACCAAAACCTACCTAATAAATAATTATGATCATAACAGGGGCTGGCCATCCTAGTAGTGCATTTTTAACAGACTTCAAAAAAGGAGGAGGTTATATGTTCGACAGTATGTATTTTTTTATGTATGCTCACCGATTTCTCCCCCATTTGTGGACCGATTCTCAAAATTCTTTTCTTATTTGAAAGAGTATACTCCTGAGGTGGTTGGGACCACCAGTCATGATCAGATGATGGAATTCCAGAGAAATCGAGGGCAACCCTCAAATGTTATAGGTATTAACAATGTTTTTCATATATTTTCTAAAGCTATTGAGACGTTTGTATATGGTCATTATCACCTCATGACGCTGAGCTGATGAAGGAAGGTACAACCTTCTTTTTTATATATGTTCGGGCATAACTGCTTCATATATTGACGGATTTGCAAAATTCTTAATGGTCCCATTTAAATTTCATACAGATCTGATGATGCGTTTCGGAGACAGACCACGGAACTCTTAAAAAAATGACAGCAAATCAACCGCGATTGCTGCTATCGCATAAATATGCATTTTTTTGACCCCAAGGATGATGAAATTTCGAATTGATGTGTGGTAAGTCCTATAACTAAGTAAAAAATAAAAACTTAAAAAAAAAACAACTGACTTCCGGAAAAACACTACGAAGTGAAAAATAACTTTAATTTCGGAAGGCGGTGACAAAAAATTAAAATACATATCCAAAGTCCGAAATTAAAGTTATTTTTCACTTTGTACTGTTTTTCCGGAAGTCGGTTGTTTTTTTTAAATCCAGTTCACACAATTTCATGCATGGGTCTTAGCTATGTTATATTGATGAAGCTTTGTTCAGAACTAGAGCAATTCACACTTAGGTGTAAATTGTTTGAAAACGGTGTCACTGTGCGTTATTAAACATAACAAAATACTTTGTAACTAGTTTTGATTCCCAAGCACCTCGCAAACTGATAGGTTATGCTTATAAATATAAACGGAGGACATTCAAACAAATGTATAGTAATTTAGTCTCACAGACTTAAGGAAATACCTCGGTATGGCCTACTTTGGAATGCAGATCAATAATTAAAATAAATATTTATTTAATTAACAGTATTTCGACACAGTTTTGGCCTCTGTTAGTAAGTCATCTAGCGGTACTGGTTGCATAACGGCAGTATCGGCCTTTATCTCAAAAGTTTGAAGTATTTTACACGTTTATGTATCATAGAACGGTATCCTAGAAACAGGTGATGGCATTGCAGCGTTAAAGTATTTAAACGAAATTAGATTTGAATCACACTGCAGAAAAAATATGTAAAATTAATGTAAATTTCAATCATTTTTGTAATTGGTGATTAGGTAGATAAGTATAGTATAACGATGTGATACATGATTTTATTTCTGTAAGTAAGTTTATACAAACAAGTTTACATGTCAATCATATTTTAAAACTAGATGAGGTCGACGTTTCCTATATGACTACTCGGAGAAGAAAGGCAGAAACATACACAGAGGTCAGTAGTCTCTTTTAAAGTCCAGACATAATCTTGGTCAGTTCATGTGAAGACCATGTAGATTGGTGTGCGAAACGTTATTTTAAGGAAAGAACCACACAGATTTTACTAAACCTGTCCAATCAGTGCACGCATTTGTCAATTATCGACAACTTAGAAAATGTTTGTTGAACAATCTCGTCACTGACTGGGACATAGGACTATGCAATTCCTATGAAACATAGGCTTGGAAAACTATCTTTGTTAAAGAAAGAAAGAAGAAAGAAAGTAATGTTATAAAGGTTCCGTTTCAGTTTTTAAGGTACCGATCCCTAAAATGTGTGTAGATGTGACATGTTATAAATGATCAAATTAACGTCGGACTAATTTTAAATTCTTACATTAGATTATGCTTAGTGTGGTGTACAAAGCTAATGGGGAGGCTATTGCAGAGGGGTAATGATTGTGATATTTATGTGATAAATAGAGAACACTTCAAATTCAAATTCAAATTCAAAATGTTTATTTGCAAGCAAATACATGGTTTACAAGGGTAGATCTTACAGCCTTAATATCTTTGTATTCTGCCTGCAAGCAAGCGTGCAAATTATTTATTTAAATGTCATACCTAATTATTATGCAGACATTTATGCAGTGCATTTATATGCATTATTAGTACATTATTATTACACTATTTTGACATTATTATTACATTATTATCACACATTATCATTAAGTATATACAAATGTCACCAAAATAATTTACAATAAATTCATGAATTAAGACTCGAATCAAACAATTTTGTTTTAAAAACTTTATCTTGCAACGATTTAAATTCGTTTGGTATGGTATTATAAATTAATATACACATATTAAACACATTTTTCTTATAAATATCTTTATACCCAGCTGGATGATATAAGATGTTGCGAAACAGCCCTTTTCTGTCATGTTATAACCTCGGTATGTTGCTTAAAATAATGCATGTGTGTCTTTGCAAATACGCAGATATCTCTGACATATCTACATACAGAGCAGTGGAAGAATTTTCATTTTTTTAAAGAGCGTTTTTAGAGCTTGAAAACTCTATCGGTATCGGTCGAGTTACCCCACATGATTAGCCATAGCTTAGAACAGATGACACGTAACCATGGTAGCTGCAAGAGCAGCTTCTACAGACACATTTTGCCTCAGCTTTTTTAAAGCAAACACGAACATATCTAGTTTCTGACCGATATGCTCCACATGGCTTTTGTCTACAATTTTTCCTAAAACCTTGTCCTTATCGTGTTAGCAGTCCATGGTCAGTATGACAGGCTTAATAGTAGAGAGGTTACCCTGAAGCCCCATTCACACTGTGCTAACTTCTTACGTGTGCTATAGGTACAATAAGAAGCTACAAATTACATCATCATTTGCCTAGCCCTTTCCCAACTATGTTGGGGTCGGCTTCCAGTCTAACCGGATGCAGCTGAATACCAGTATTTTACATGGAGTGACTGTCTATCTGACCTCCACAATCCAATTACTGGGTAATACGATACCCCTTGGTAAGACTGATTGTCAGAGTTTCGGGCTTCTGACGACCCGTAACGACAGTAAAAAAAAAAATTACAACAAATGTTTTAAGTTTATAAGTCCATGGAATGTATAGCTCGAAGCTTTTATATTTTGTTTTCTCTGCTGTTTGTAGTTTCACATTTTGGTGATTTCATAAGCTTGAGGCAACCAGCTTGAAGCGGGTAAAATATTTCCTTCTGTGTAAAACAGAACATTGGTGCTTCGTGCCCACAGTATGCATACCGTGGGCACGAGGCACCAATTTACTGTCCATCCCTGCCAACTTTTAGTTTTGTTGGTACAGCATGACTAAAAATCATTTTTATTTTTATTTTTGGGATGGTAATTTAATTATGCAGCCGTAGACACAAGACTTCTTGAAATCGTTATATAATCCAGGCGGTATACTAATACTTAAAAAAAAAATGTATACAGGGGTCTAGAATCATGTGCTAAATTCATGATTTCAATTTCCGCGTTGATGTCCCCTGCCACCCTGTATTGTATGGTACCAATATCCAAAACGTCAATAATTTACTTATGGACTCTCTCAAAGCTTACAGATAAAAATAGTTTTTCGCCTGTCTTAATAAGTCTTATTGATAGGAGGTTTAACTAGTTCTTCAACCTAAACTTGTAAACTTTGGTAATGCTCGTTTAGTGGCAACCACTGATCTTTCAATATGTCTTCTCTGCGGATAATACAGTGGACTGCAACATTAAAGCTTAAGTTTTGTTAACCTTAATGTAGTACTTACATGTTGTAGCTGCTTATTCTTCCTTAATAAATAAAATAAATAAATTAAAAAAAACGAAGCAGGCTCTTATCAAATTACCTATAGACTGGTTATTCCACCAATGCTAGATTTGATACTTTCATGAAACTTTTTTTTGTAACCAGTACTAGATACATGTAGCCGACAATTTAACCGACAGTGACTCAGTAATTAGTTCTTATTACATCTATTAGGAAGTTAGATCGCATACAGTCCCAGTAGAGGTTCCACCGAGTTGCGATAGGTTACATTAAGTACCTACCTATTTAAGCAGAAAATGTCACAACAACTCTACATTAAAAGCCTCCAATTCATTTTCTGATTAACTGGAACTGTGATAATTACACAAGTTGATTGGAATATTAAAATGTTACTAAAGTAAATTATTTAATGAAATGCAACATTACTTAAATTTATTACCATAAAAACATTATTATTTGGTCGCATTTATGTTACTCAAAATAACAATTTGGACCCACTCTAAGTTCATTTAAAATTTTGTCTAAGACTAAAAAGAAGAGAATATAACAGAAATCTAAGAATAAATGACTAGCGAAGCATTTGTGAAGTAAAGCACTAAACTTTGTTCTTGACATGTTTTATCGGTCAATGTTTCGAGTGTCAATTTTAGAGTTAAATTCAAGTGGGTAGACAAAAAACTGCTTGCAAAAACATTTGTTGCACAAATTCTGTAACTTGTGTACATGCCTGGTTTTCGTCGTTATATGGACATGGAAACCGCACCAAGAGCTGTTGCTATGCATCAGGAGGGAGAGGCTCTCAGAGATCTGTAGCAAAACGTCTCGGTGGATCGCGACGAGGTTTCCAAAACGTGTGGGAATGCTTCCAGGAGACCGGGAGTGTAGCTAAGAAGCCCGTAGCAAGATGAATTAAGGCCACAACTTCCCAGGAAGACCGGTACATCAGGTTAACTGCACGACCAGAACGTACTGTAACCAGGCCTAACAAAAGGCCCCGTTACGGTACCGACTGGTACCACAACCAGCCATTTGTCTTTCGTCATCATCTCCACAAAAATAGTCAACGTTTCCGAGTGCATGCTATTCGACTCAAACTGACAAGGGCCCATCGAGGCGCGCTCGCGTGCATTTAAACTGGGCAATGGATAACTGGACGGCTGTACTCTTTGTAGACAAATAAAAGGTCAAGTTTTTCAGTGATTATAAACGAGTTCACATGTGGAGAAAACGAGGTAAACGTTTTACAGAACCATGCCATCTACGGAACAGACAGTTTTGGGAGTCCAAGTTTTACGATATGGGCAGGAATGAGCTTGGTAGGCAAAATAGGGCTGGATGAGGGAACTGTAACCGCCGCCAGTTACGTTGACCTGGTAATGCAACCTCATGTTATCCGATTTTCTTAAAGACTGGGTGCTGGCATTGTTTTATGCATGGCAACATATTCCCTCCTGGTCAGGTTAGTCGCAAATGTAGCAATGGGCCGACCATTTTAGCCGTAGAATGAGTGACCGTTTGGGTAGACATGTTCATGAGTGGCAGTTGTAAGCAAGTATATCCAGCAGCTGGCTGCTGCAGGCCAATGAGGATGATGACATAATAATATTCAGAAAGTTGGTAAAACTAAAAAATAACTTTAGATCTGACGTCACGAAGCTTATGCTTTGTCCCGTTCCCCCCTTGCCACAGGATGTCACACCGTGTGACATGATTTAATTTTATGACAGTCTGAAAGGCCTTCATCAACTGTAAAACGCTGATAGAGGTAGTGAGCGAGATACAACCATGTAAAAAGGCCCTATTAACAAAGTTGTGCGTCCGATACACTCCCGTAACCAAGAAATTCCGAGCTATGCGTATGGTCTGATCCTACGCATACAATTTTTCTTTTTGAAAAAGTAACAAAAAGCTGCTGGATGTCCTGTTGGATTTTCAGCTTTCGGTGATTAGCCGACTGTTGGAAGTCCATCAGTGCACTAATAATTAGGGATTTAATTACGTGTTGCCTAGTCTTGGTGAAACTAAGGCTTCTATCATACGTTAACGTTCACTAAACGTAGTGATGACGGTAAAAATAAAACATCGTGATTTACAGAACGTATGAACTTTTATGTAGGTACTTCCAGTCTTCTTTACTTCATTAATTACCACTACTTTCGCTCAGACTTACCTACCAACACTTTACATCATAAGCTTTTCTTTTTTTTGTTGGGTGGGAAATCCTCAAATAACTGGGGCGTGTCAGACTTTTACTGACTAAAACCCACCCGTGTTCCCTCAGTTGCCTGTGTGCCAGGGGCGGCGGTATTTCTTTCCAACAACCCGCACCCCTGGCAGGCATCGGCCCTTGCGGGCCCCATCAGTTGGTGCTGACATCTCTTTGAGGCGCGCGTGGAACACAACGCGCCGTCGACCCGGGCTTGGTCCTTACCGGACAGCGAGCTACCCATTACTCACCATCCGCAAGCCCGCACCTACGGTGGCCGGGAATCAACCTGGGATTCCCGACGCCCAGGCCGTCTCCTGCGAAGGCCACGGCCGTGAGGGCGCATGTACTGCCTCTCCCTCACGTGCGCCGCCTCTCGCCGCCGCTGATCTCCTCCACGAGGACACGGCGGTGCTCCGCCCAAGCCGGGCAGACCTCCACCGTTTGCTCCACCGTATCCTCAGGGGCAATTACCCCTTCGGTGCTGGAGTATGGCCATGTTTGAAAAACAAAGTTACATGCCTATTTACAAAGTAGCGTGCTCAGCTTATGATGTAACTGGGCAAGCCACGATTGCGGCGGTAAGTTCCCTCTTTGAGGGGTGGCTTGAGAGGCGGCATGGCGTCCTCACCTTCCGCCTGACACAGGTCCTCACCGGACACGGCTGTTTCGGGAGGTTCCTGTTTCGCATAAGGCGGGAGGAAACGCCCGGGAGTTTCCATTGCGAAGATCGCCCTGAGGACACGGTGGGGCATACGGTGGAGATCTGCCTGGCTTGGGCGGAGCACTGCCGTGTTCTCGTGGAGGCGATCGGCGGCGGCGATCTCTCGCGTCCGGCCCTGGTCCAGGCCATGGTACGGAGCGAGAGTGCATGGTTAGCCATCACCTCCTTCAGCGAAGCAGTGATGCTCGCAAAGAGGGAAGCGGCGCACATGAGGGAGAGGCAGTATATGCACCCTCACGGCCTCAGTCGCCGCAGGAGACTCCCTGGGCGTCGTGAATCCCAGGCGTATTCACGGCCACTGTAGGCGCGGGATTGCGGACGGCGAGTTATAGTAGCTCGCTGTCCGGACCAAGCCCGGGTCGACGGCGCGTTGTGTTCCACGCGCGCCTCAAAGAGATGTCAGCACCAGCTGGTGAGGTCTGCAAGGGCCGATGCCTGCCAGGGGTCCGAGTTGTTCGAAAGAGATACCGCGGCCCCTGGCACACAGGCAACTGAGGGAACACAGGTGGGTTTTAGTCAGTAAAAGCCTGACACGCCCTCCTGCTCCACCCAGAGCGGGAGAAGTTATTTGATGATTTCCCACCCACACACAAAAAAGGGATAATTGCATAACACACTTCCAGTAGGAATGGTTTTCATTTTGACAGTTCACCAACATTCATTGCGTTATTTACGTAGTTGAGCAGACATTTTTGAAATGAAAACTTCATTAGGCGATTTGGGCATTTTTTGATATGAGAAAAACAATTGAACTCGCGGCACAATTACCAACACCTCTGTATATAAGTTAGTTTTAGTTGAGCTTGATTAGTATACGCTGACGATTCAAACAATATTTCCAGACGATTCAAGAAGTACACACGTAATTGTTCAAGTTTTCACTTCTGTCGGCACTCCCGGAGTGCCACTGTTTTTTTTTCAATAGCAATGGATTAGCAATAACTTGATAGTTGTTACGCTTTTTTTTTATTTTGAAAAGGCAACTCGCAGATCAACCTTTGAGGTTGTCAGCTTCTTAACCGGACTTGCCTGTGATAACCATTATAAATTACGGCCACCACCCAGAGTTTAAAAACTTCAAACTTGAGCGACAGCTCGCTAAGGGCACCCCTGTGGGGTACGGAGCCCGGCTTAGGGCATCGCTGGTAGAGGGCAGCAAGGGACAGAATTTCATCTAAATCGGACTAAATTTCATTCGCTAACCAATTTACCATAGTTATTATTATCCTGATCTACCCCCACAATTAATATCTACCCTCCACATGTTGTATACATTGCTAATATTCTATTCAATACTCAATTATGTTCTACAGTCTAATTAGATACGTGTAACATGCAGTGAACCGACAATATCGTGATACATCGGTTACAGTAACGAGCTTTGATTGAACAGCTTCGTTCCGAGGTCCGAATCTATCCCGACTTAGTTTTATAACTTTACTTAAACCTTTCGACTCCCGACACTTAAGAGGAATCCCGTTTATTTCTGTTGGCTTCGTTTCCCGCCAAAGTGAATTTAGGAAAGTATCTCTAAACGTTAGGAGGTAAATAAACATTCAAGTCCATTTTGTCCGTGATGTAAATCCCGGCCGCTTGTGTTCCTATCGTTTGTTACAATGTTCAGATAAGGAGTATTATCTTCTCGGTTAAAGTACATTGCTTTGCATCTTTTACGACAATGTTATATCCAGGATATTTTATTTTTCTAGTTTAGTTTAAAGATTTACTTTCTAATGCTGTATTGAGCTTCTTTGTAACTTCCTTCAAGTAAACCTGAACGAAATTTCAAGAAGTATGTTTCTATGGAAACTTGTCAGTAATCAGTATTTATGTTTTATTCCATCAATAAAATAATAAGCCGCATGTTCCGGTATACTTGTGTAAAATGTCTTGAATAATGTAAGTACTCATTAGTTACCTGTGGATACGGTGAAGTCTATCTACGTAACATGAACGTGGCAGTTGATACAACTGTGAAATGGGATTGACTTATGAACGCGCCAAACACGAATACAAATAATGATAATAATTATGAATAGCTATGAAAATTGAGTTTGAGCTGGCGAGAACCGGATACATAATGCATGTAAAACAAATGAAATGATTTCAAATCAAATCGTAATAGTCTAATTTATTCAAACAAGGCTAAAATTAATTTATAGTTTATGAACGTCAACCAAAAAATGTTATTCCTCAAAAAAGGAAGCCCATTCATTAAGTAGAAGTGAATATTCCGTTTGTCTTATTAAAATAATCGGAGAAGTATCAAGACGAAAGCTTATATAAACCAAAAAGAGCACACATTAGTAATTAATCTCATATGATGCTAATGTAGGTCTCGGAAGTATTTTATTATTTTTCAATAATCCTTAGAATGCGGACAAACATTGAGCACACGTGAAAGGGATTAATAAAATCCTCTGCAACACCTGAAACACAAATAGTAAGAATAAGTTGATAATATGGTAAAGCACGATATATGTAAAGAAAATAAAAAAATGTTGGCTATAAGCTTAAAACTTGCAAAAGGTTCTTTGTTACAAAAGCTAGCTTTTAGGAAATTTTTAAATTGTAGAACAAATATATTGAGCTATTGGCTATCTTCTTGATGTCCCGTAAAGCCGTACAGTACTAAAATATTTGGATCTCTGGAACTGAAATAAAATTAGGATAATTTTTTGATTTTGTGTATTTTGTATTTGGAAACTTTATCTTTGTATTGGTTATTGTGTAGAATCTTACAAACTTAGCTGTTTTATTGTAGGTAACCGAATTGTTTGGGCGTGCAGGCGTCCAAACGCGCGGACGTGCTCGTTAGTCTGCGATCTAATTGTCGGAACGCCGGCGCACGCGCTCATATTAACACGTCCTCACAACTAGCTTACCGTGGTACCCCTACTGTTAACCTATCCAAGCATCTTTAACTCTCTTTGCCGCAGAGGATTTTCTATATTCCGCCAATAATGATTTTCAAAACATTTAAGAGGTATTTTTGCAAAACCCTGTAGCACACCAAAGCATAGAATAAAATAAATATTTTATAAACCCACTTCAGAACTCAGTGTAACCTTCAATATTTTGTGATTTCGAAGTATCCAAGACTTTACAACACTGTTTTCGCCGATAAAAGATTTCGAATGAAAGCTAAAGTCAAGAAATTGCCGGTAACTAGGTAAACAAAAGCTGGAGCCAAGTCAAACCTAGGCGACCTAGCTAATACTTTAAGGGAGCTATCGGCAAATAAACTTAAGCCTGTCCTTAATCGGGGATCGCGAAGACTGGGGCAGGTCCAATTAGATGTATGTGTGTGCAATCGTAGTAAACCCGCTAATGCTTACCTGGAGAACAAATATAAAAAGCTTTGTTGTTTTTTTTTTTTTTTGATCGAATCATCGGTAAAATACAAAATTTAGTTTACAATGCTGTCGTGGTGCTGGTTGTTCGTTGGTGCGGGTTGCTTTAAAGATATACCGTGGCCCCAGGAGCCACGGTATATCTTTACGACGGCACATAGCCAACTGAGGGAACACGGGTGGGTTTTAGTCAGTAAAAGTCTGACACTCCCCTCCTGCTCTACCCAGAGCGGGAGAAGTTATTTGATGATTTCCCACCCAAAACCTCCAAGACGGTCCACCCAGGACCGTCTTGGAGGAACTTTAGAGCTTACACAATTTGCACTAAGTTTTTAAGAACGAAGTCTTTTAACGCAGCTTGTGGTAAGAGTAAACTGGTCGTCATGGTTTTCGAGGGTGCTGAAGTCGATAGTGAGGACAAAATAAAAATCCAAGACAGCGACAACTTTATGGCAGCTTCTAAAAACAATGTATTAAATACACACTTTCTTTCGCTTTGTCTCTTTCTACTAAATATGAGTGTGTACTGTGTGCGTGCGTGATTCGCTTAAAGAACTTCGTTCCAAACGGGATAAAAATCTGCGGTCAGGGGGACCGCAGACTTTTTTTGCATAAGTATCCACATCGGGAAAAGCGGTTAGTTGCTAAGGTAACAAAACTCGTTAGGTACTCAATGCTTGAATAAAAATAACAACCCAGCATTTAACTGCAAATAAAATAAGTGAAAACTGTTATAACGTACTGTATAAACAGTTTTCTGTTTGATTCCAAAAAGTTCATCCGCGTACGGGAAACAAAAATGAAACAACTTTTGATCAAATTACGTGCGGCACGGTGTAAAAGGTGCGGCGTATGTCAAGCAGACGTAAAAACTAGCTAGTTAGTGCAGTTTACACAAACAGCGGGCTTGTTAACTGTAACTTAACTTGTTAATTTTGTTGCGGTACACTGTTAACGTTTGTCTGTCAACTTGATCAACAAATGACAACTGAGCGGGCAACCCCGATGCAAAGGATTCTACGAAACAACTAAATTGCTATCGGTACAACATACGAATAAAGCTTCGATAGTCAATTTATTATTTGAAATAAAGTCCTATGAACTAGGTATAGGAAACAATTTCAGCTTTTAGAAACAGTTAGTCACTTGTCACCTGCGAGAGAAGTGGAAGGAATTCGTTTGAATCAGGCGATAAACTCCGATAAACGAGAACTACTGAAATATGAACTGGTGAATATGATACCAGTAGCTTGTGATGAAATAGGAATTTTGCTATTTCTTTTTTGCATTATAATAACCATATAGTGGTGGCGTAGTGATGGCCCGGGAATAGGTCATGGCCGCGACTTAATCAATCAATCAGTTTATTTGTGAAACATAGGTGTTTACATAGGTATTTACATTAATAGTGGGTGCGCTATGTTTAGTCATAATTAAGACATACAAATTTTAAGTGACGAGTGAGTGAGTGTTTTTTGAGTGGTGAGTGAGTGTGTGTGTGTGAATTTTAGGTGTCATTGGATTATTTGACTTAGAAATTATAAGTTTTTTCAATAAATTATATACATGAAAAGAGAAAAAGAAACATCAAATACAATATAAAATAGGAAATAGGAATTGTAAGGTCGTGGGTTCGAACACACGGCGCTTTACTTTGTGTAAATTATTTCATAACCACTGCTCTCAAAACGGTAACGAAAAACATCGAGAGGAAACCGGCATGTCCTAGAACCATAAATTCGAAAACATCTGACATCTACCAACCCTCACTGGGCCCGCGTGGTCGATTACGGCCCACAGAGAGGAGGCCTGCGTCTCAGCAGTAGGTACATATAGTGTTCTGCTGGTTATGCTAACCAAGTAGAAATATAGTAATAAAAATAATACTTCGGTACATTATTAAAGCATATTTTATCAATTATATTATTATCCAAATGTAAAAATTACGCGAGCAATTGGACATTTACCAAAACAAAAATTATATTCTTTTTTTTAGCTCTCGGAAAAGCTACGTACAATGTTCTTGGCTGCTGCCCAGTTACAATGATTATAAATTATTTACGCATTGCGTGCCAGAGCGGTGACGTAGTGTTATTAGAAAAAAAACTTTGAATAAATTAGTGTGTCTTTTAAACGCCTACTGTACCTACACGTTATACATTTGGGAAGGCAGAACATTATTCTAACAAAAAGTGTTACCAACCTACTTAAAAACATCTCAATTTTCACTTTTCTTTAGTACATATACAGGGTGTAAGGGGAACGCTTCCGAAGCTGGAACGTAGGTTACAAACAACCTAAATGCAAACGGATACCAATAACCTTACGCCTTAAATTGGCTATTATGCATCAATTTAAAACCTTTGACACTTCTGTAACGTTTCTACTTATTTTATTTTGGCGGCGATTTACAAAGGATGCCTAAACCTAAAGTCGCCGCCTGGACTTGGGGTCGTTTTTAAATGTGTTTAATTTCAAATAATGGTTCATTGAACTGTTCTTGCAGCATAGTGTACAAAAAATGCTAAAAAAATTAGGTACAAATTCTTGGTATTGTATCGAGAATCACTAGCCCTATCGCCTGTCTATCGGTGTGGTGCCGGACGTAAAAGAATAGCACCATCCCATTTCTTCCCGTGAATGTCGTAGAAGGCGACTAACTTACTAGAGAATGGGCAGCAGCGTTTTCTATGCATTTTACCACCATACTGCGATCTCCAATTCCACCTGCCAAGCGTGGTGATTATGGCAAAAGCCCCCTTTTGGGGGAGGCCTATGTCTAGCAATGGACGTCTTTTGGCTGAAATGATGATGATGATCACCTGTCTTCGTTTTAGGAAGCGTTTCCCTTACACCCTGTATACATATATACATACATAAACTCACGCCTTTTTCCCATAGGAGTAGGCAGAAACTACGGAAAGCTGCCTGCTACGATCCTTACATACTTCTTTTGTCTCGTTTACGTACATACATCTGACACACACGCACGCCGGTTGCAAGTACTACGCACCTGATCTTTCTGAAGAACATCACCAATAAGGTCACTATTTAAGGTGTTAAAAAATTAATGTTTAGAAATTTAAGGAGTTGTTTAAAATATCATTCAAACCATAATCACGAAAAAATATTTACACACAACAATCCGTTTCAAAGATATGCTATATTTCCCCCACGCACTAATTGTTAAATATGCTCATGCGCAACGTACCTACACCGTGTAGGCACAGACAGCCGCGCGAGCGAGACGAGCGCGTTGTCCTACGGAAACAGCTGATTCTAATTTTCCCATCACATTTTCAGACTTTGGACTGTCAATTTATCGAACTTACCTAAAATTAAAATCGCTCAATTTTTTTTTTTTGCAAAATGTTAGTTTTTTATAGGTACCGAGCAAGTACACGAAATTCGGACCATTAATTTTTTAACACCTTATATATTTCCCTTAGTAGTATGATTGAAACGTGCCCCTACCAATTTTTTTATTGAATGCAACCATCCATGCTCTAAATAATAACGTCGCAAAGTAAAAATAATATTTTAAATCTTTATGAAAATCATTTTTCCTAACACTTTTCAACTTTTGAACTCTATTCTTAATAACAATAACAATAATCAATGTATTATGAGCAGAGGTCGGAGTAGGTAGATTGATTTTATATACTTGCGTCAAGATATTACAATATGGACATGCCATTTTATCCATAATGTGCGGGAAGTACTGGAAAAGTTCCGGAATTGGAATTATGGAATAAAATAAAATAAAAAACTTACAGTTAAGCTAACAAAGTCGTTTATTATATGAATGATTGATTGAATTCAATGAACAATTATTTTTAATTAAACAAAAACATAAATAAATTATTTTTAATCCTCATCGGATACAATTTCCATATTTTGGCTTTAAACGTTAATACAATTAAAATAAATAGTCATAATTTTTTCAATATTTTCTAATTTTAAAGTATTCCTTTTGACGTCTAATATCCATTTATATGTGGAAAATGATCGTTCAACATCTGTAGACGTCAATGGAGCAAATTTAAAATAAGTTATCAGATTATTTGCTACGTTTTTTTTCAATACTTTCGCTGTATTCTCTAATTGCGTCTAAATCCGGATTTCGTTCCATAACATATTCTAATTTATTTTTAATCTTGTCACTGTTACACTCGTTAATGGTAGCTCTCACTTGATCAAACATTAAAAGTGAATCAACTATGAATAATTTTTGATTTTGTAACTCTTTTAGAACTACTTGAATAATACGGTAATTTTCTTCGATATATTTTAAATCTTCCTGTAAATTTGGTTTTTCTAAAATATTTTTTGCATTGCGAATGGCTATTGAACCAGTACTGTTGAAGTTGTTTAGAACATCTTTTATTTTTTCGAAGTGTTGCGCGTAGTAAAATGCTGCTTCCAACCAAGTACCCCATCTTGTAATTACTGGTTGCGAAGGCAGTGGTAGGTCAGGATATTTTTCTTTTAAACTCTTTACTCTGTTCGGGGCTTTTAGAAATATTTTTTTAACATTTGCTACTAAAATATCGACATCGTCATATTCTGATCTTATCTTCTCTGATATACGATGAAGAGCATGCGTCAAACATGTTACATGTTTCATTTCAGGTAAATATACTTTTAAATTTCGCCATGCAGACAGCATGTACGCTACACTGTCAGTGCAGAGCAATAAGACATTGTAAACTTTTGATTCAAAAGAGTCTTGCCATATATTTTCTAAACATTGCAATACAAATTGCGCGATTGTTTGACCATTTACTACCGTTAACATTTTACAAGCAATCAAATAAGGCCGGCTTGAATTATTATTAAGAAATGGACTATATATCTACTTAAATAATCTCTGGTCTCATCCAACGATATCCATAGTTTCTCATTTTTATTATTTTCATAAATAGTATCAATTTTGTTCTTATAAAACTTATCTAAATAAACTTTACGTAACTGTGATTCATCGGGCACTTTTCTATCACTACAAACACAACAACAAGTACTGCACATATATTTTTGAAAAAACTCCTTGAACGCCGGGGTTTTGCATTTGCATCCAGGGAATGTTGCACAGGATCAGGAACTTAATAAGGTCGAAGTAAAACTCCTCATTCGGACGCTTATATTTTCCTTGATGTACTGCGCCTTCGATGTGTCTTGTGATATTGCCTTTATTTATAATTTTCAAGTGGCTCTCATACTTCGAGCAATATAGAGATCGGCTACCGTGATCGTAAATTAGCTCGGGATAACCGATTATCCACTTTTGTACTGTTTCAGCCTTGACGTTTGCGCCAGCCATATTTGAGTGAAAGATTCTCCTAAAACAATTAAAAAGTTGCTAAAGTGATATTTGTTGAAACTAGCAGTTAACTAACCTGAACAGTTTTCAGTTTATAATTTTATTTAGAAGAACAATTATGCGTATGCATAACCGGGGTTCCGAGAGAACGATACATAAACGTCTAGTAAATCAACTTTTACATATTACAATTAGCTACAATATGTATTAAAAACAAATTATGATTTATCGCGTGAATAGGAAGATTATCAATCGGATATAAGACTAAAAATCTTAACATTATTCTTTAAAAAAAGCCTAAAACATACTTATATAAGAAAATGATTAAAGCTTACCTGAAGCGAAATAACTTGAAGTAGAGATACAATTTAAAAACAAATCGATGTCCGTAAATACAAGCCAAATTCGTCGTTTTAAGAAGGTACCAGAAATCAGTAAACAAGCTAGGGTGAGATTATTATTTACACAACACAGGAATTTCACAAATTAGGACCACTCTACGAACCGAGGTAAGCGAGTGAGATACCTGGAACACAGCGCGCGTGCATTGTTCTAACAAACACCCAATGAGTCATACAGGATACTTGCTTCTGTTTGGTTGTTGCGAGCGGTCAATGCGTTGTGAACATAGATGAACATGAGATAAAGAAACAAAAGGCCCTGTCTAAGTTTTGTCTCATACTGTCAAGCGTCATTTCTAATTAAACACTAAGGGTCAAAATACGGTGTAACTATTCCAAGGTATTTTTTTATAAAATAAAATACTGATTTCTTTCACCATTAGCTAACACTGGTAGCGTTGATTGATATTATTAATACGTTTTTCACCTTAAACACAAATTCGTGCTAATTTCAAAATTCCGGAACAAATATCACAATAAATATGAAGTTCCGGTATTTTGGAGGCATATCCATATTATCCTCTACGTTTGACGTCAACGACCTTAAATCAATCTACCTACTCCGACTTCTGATTATGAGGCAACTAATGCCCATAGATAAAATACACAAAATAATCTTGAACAAAAATAACAAACTAATACATACTAAGAACCAGCTTAAAACTATAACTAAATACGTAAAGTTGTCGGCGTCGTGTTTCGTTGCGAGGTGTCGCGTAACCGTCCACGGAAACGTCGAAATACGACACCTTTCGGCCAAAAGTCCTCTTTGAAGTAGTGCTGTAGATGGTGGGTTGGAACTCGTATCACGAATGACTTAAAATTGATGTCGTGGTGCGATTCCAACTTTTCGACCTTCAGACTCCAGTTGGTCTTCACTTTCAAGTACTGCACGACTTTCTCAATCTTCGTGGAATGATGCAGTCGCGAAATGTACAGCTGCGTCGTAGGTACAAAAGGTCAAAAAGGTCTATAAAAAGTAGCCGTTCCTAAGGATTCCGAGGATTTAAAGCATCCTCACACTAAATTTCATCAAAATTGATCCAGCCGTATCGGAGATTAACCGATTAGACTGGAAAAAAATATGTTTTTTTGTTATAAGTACCGTTATACTCTCAACAAACAGTCACTTGAATTTTATTCATTTTTATGTAAGCTCAGACAAATTTTATGCAGATTTACACAGAGATTACTGGAAGAGCCGCCGACCTTGACACAGAGCCAGAACAGCAACAGGATTTGTAAATCAGGTCAACGTAAACTATTCCTGTTAGGCAGCAATTTTTCTTCATTCGCTCCGTTGTCCTAGTTACTAACCTATTTTAGTTTTCGCGGTCAAGGCTGGCGTATAGAGACCACATAGATACAGACCTAATAAATTATAACTATAATTAATTAGCTGCATCGTTATACTCATAAACTAAATTCGAACCGTGTCGATGTGTGATCACCGGGTGATGGGAGTTTTAAAGTAAACTTTTGAGAATAGCACCACTGATACCGTACCTTACTATACAAAAACATTAAGAAGAAATAACTAAGAAAGAAAAAGTTCCAAATCTTTATCACCGTTGTAACTGAATAAGCCAGTAAGATTTCACCCTCGGTAACTTAATCCATAACAGAACAAATTAACAACTATGTTTTGAAGTAAACCACGTTATCTGAGTTTGAAATCGATTATTCGAAACTTATCAAACGCTAGGGGAGCGCATTCCTTTAACAGGGGGTGCGAATCGCAGAGGGGTGGTATAAAATTGAAAGTTCTAGGGCAGGGGGCTAGGGCAATTACACAGATTGCGCTCTGAAGGCTTACGTCCTGTTGGAAACTAGCTAATAAACTGGTGCTGATGTAGATTTTACATCAACACCAAAGGTTTACTAACAGTAATGAAGATCTATAATTTCACTGAGTTCTTCACAACTACGTAAAAAACCTTATATTTCTTTTAAATGTATAATTTTTATCAATCGCTTTATTTAAGTTACTATTATTTTTATTTGAGAATCCTTCACGTGAGGCCTCCAGAGAATGCCAGCTTTCTCTGTCTTTCGCTACATCCAGCCAGTGTTCCAGATATACGCACAATCTCGTCCTCCCAGCGACTGTGTGGTCTTCCTCGCGTACGTTTTCCAACTGGTCCACCCAAGAAGTCATCTTTTTGGCCTATCTGTTGTCATGTAATCTTGCAAAATAGCCGGCCCAACTACATAGTTACTTCTAATTTATTTTAATAAATTATGATTTAGAATGAATTCCGTCAACTAAAATTTCTTGCAAAACCCACTCATTCCTTTAAGGTATTATAGATTCGCTATTTCTAGCCATTCTATTTCAGTAATGACAACCTATTCATGCTCTACGTCTCTCTTAAATGTTAGTTTGTGATACAAAAATGCTCGGTTAACTTCAGTTTCAAGTTGAAAACTTATGTGGAGAATTAGGTGAACCGGAGCGAATAGAAAACCTGTGGAGAAAACTTCAAATCAAATTATTAATTGAGTGTCACGGCTTCAGCTTACATTACTTAATAAATCCAGGAACGTAGCTAGAAAGTCGTTAACTGCGCTTTGCCTTTAGAAAGAAAGTCGAGACCTCCACTCACAGGTTCTCATTTCAGCTCAAGTCTGGGCTGCTTTTGTGACTGCGTTCACGTTCTCGTGTGTTGTAAAGACTCCTAAAAAGAAAAAAAATCTCTTTACCTCAATAATAAGCTTCTATTTCTTTGATGTTTTGATGTTGTTTATGATTTGGTCAAATATAATACCAAATTAGTTGAAAGTAGTCGATGTGTTGCATCTTTTCCGACTAAATGCGTTTTCCAGTCTACCACGTTTGTAAATTGTCTGCGCACATTGACGGAGCGTACTGTATACACGGGAGGAATGTGTGAGTGCGGCACGTGTAACGGAGGCTGCTTGCGATTCTGTGCCCCTGGTAGTTCGCTCCCTACGCTGTAAACGATCTAGTTTGCGAGAACTTTGAAGCGGAAAATTTATCTGACAGTTAAGCGAAGTGTGTACACATCACATACATTTTCCTGGAATTAAATTGAGGTGAGCATATAGGTGATCTACTCGGACGCCATCTCCAACAATTAAAATTAGAGTTCAATAATGTAGGTAGTAGCTAATTTATTGGACAGTTGACGGTCTCTAATTGTTTGGTTACTACGAAAGTGCATGCAAGTGGTAAGTTTGTAATACAGTTATGTTGCTTGATAAGTTACTACGGGTAGGTATATTGTTGCTTACTGTTTAAACTTCAAACTTGTCCTTAGACAAACAGTGTTTGTACCTACATAGTAAAGTGGTGGGTAATAAAACCAACCTTTCCTGTAACCAAGTTTTTGGAAAAACTTTTATGATAATTTTCACTCAGAGGATTAAATTGCAATAATGAATGCACGTTTTAAGCCATTTTGTAACCTATGCACATTAAACTTTTAACAAAAACAAATATGACTGAATACATCGACATCGAATAACCGTTGAGCGTTGAAATTGACGAATCATTTTCATTACTGCTAAACATGTATCTCGTAATTAACCAGGCTCGTTGATAAATAAACAAGGCTTGTTCACCGTAATCCGCATGTGTAAGTTAGCGAGAGCTGCAATCAAGCCTCTTCACTGATGACCGTGAATCGCGGTTACAGCGAGCTACGATAAAGCAAGCCAAATTAGCGACACTGCTACGCCGCGCTACGACTGGCGTAGCCACTTCGTAGAGCCTATATCTATGTAGCCTTCCATTGGATGGAAAACCCGCTCATATACTGTTGTAATAAGCTCTTAATTTCTTTAAGCTTCCCGTCGTAGCACCGCAAACAGTATTACAGGCATAATTGACAAGCTTGATTGGCATTTCGATTGAAGCTACGGAGTGGTGTTATGGGCATTTTCTTTCATTGCCGCAATATGTTAACTTCATAAAAGAATCATGACTCGGCCATTGGCTTAAATATGCAGGGAAATATAACCTATACTAAAAAAAAAATGATCTGCATTGTACCTATATTGAGAAGTTGTTACGTCAGAGGTATTTTCGTACGGTACGTCTAGGTTTAATTTAATTTGTTCTATCTTGGTTGACCAGTACAAAGAGTCTGAATATTTGAGTTCGGTTGTGGTGACTTTTAACTGACTTCAAAAGGAAGAGGTTCTCAATTCGACTATTTTTTTATAGATGTTACGCGATATCTCCGGCAATAATTGTAGATCGATTTCGAAAATACTTTTCTATGGATAGATTATGTTTCAGCGGTGGTCCCATATAAATTGTATTAAGTAGGTAGTATAGGTGTAAGCAGTTTTCGAGTTAGCTTCAATAATACGTATTTTTTCCACTTAGTGTAGTTATATGGGTGATGTTATAAACTTCTTGTCACTATTATTTTCATAGCAAGTAGAAATTCTATAGGATTTCCGTGCAGTGCGAGATCAGCGTAAACTGGAAATGTATAGCTTGATGTGTAGCCGTGTGTACAACAAATAAAAAGTGGAAAGTAAAAAACTTTTTACAAAAATAAATACCAAACCACATCAAAAAAAAAACATTACAAAGTGAAAAATAACTGTAATTTGGGAAACACAAATCCAAAGACTTTTGGTTGTCAGTTGTTTTTTATGTATTAGTTAAGGCCCATGCAGACTAGCGCGACGCGACGGTCGCGTCGCGACACACGTAGAACAATTGCTATGAAAACTTCATGGAAATTGTTCTACAAGTGTCGCGTCGCGCCTGTTTGAAGAAGCCTTTATGGTAGCTTTATCATTTATGCATTCCATATAAAGACATTAATGGTTTCACGTAACCGTCATAACTGAAGGTAGGCATAAAGTATAAAATACACGCAATTAGAAACTCAGTATTTGTCGAGTATCCTCAGTAGACATAACGATTGATCCATTATGGAATAATTGACCAATTGCCGTAGTTAACCTCCTTCACTTATAAATTAAAATAATTGCATTCTTATAAATGCGAGGGACTTGAGTTTCCGTATTACGAAGTCAGTTTTGTTTAAATTGAAAAGTTTAAGCCCTCTCACTGATTTCTTGAATCGACGCCAACGTGGCGAGTTATGTGACTTTACATTTACAATACGCGTGCTAAATAAAGAATAAGGCTTCCGCAATCTTACATCGTCTACTGCAACGGGAACTTAATATCAATATTTATACTTCAATTTTTTTACTTCACATGATCTGACCAAGATTATGTCTGGACTATAAAAGAGACTGTGACCTCTGAGTTTGTTTCGGCCTTTCTTCTCAGAGTAGTCAGATAGGAAACGCCGACCTCATCTAGTTTAAAAAATATGATTGACGTGTAAGTGTTTGAACAAACCTACTTACAGAAATAAAATCATTTATCATTTATCATTTATAAAAAGCAAAAAAGGCCAGTTAGGTCCTTATTTTATTTTCAAAAAGACTAAGAAGGTGGGTTTTAACCAACTTCAAAAAGGAGGAGGTTCTAAATTCGTCGGAACCTTTTTTTATGTATGTTTCCCGATTACTCGAAGATGGCTGGACCGTTTGCATTTTTATTTTATTGTTTGAAAGGGTATAGGTACTTCCCAAGTGGTCCCATGATCATCAAATCAGGATCTGATCATGGGATCCTGGAGAAATAGAGAGACCTCTTAAAATTTTATAGGCACACTTGAAGCGATTGGGGTAGTTTTTGGAAGAGTACTTTCTCGGAGTGGTCCTATTTCAATTTGATGAAGATCTGATGAAGAACTTCGGAGATAGGCAACGGAACTCCTTAATAAATGATAGCAAATGGACTGGAATATCTGAGATCTAATGTCTGTCTATTGTTTACACCAGTTCATAATATAACATCACGCCGGTACGCTGTGAAGGGGTAAGCACATGTGAACCACTAAAAAGTGAAAAATAAAAACGTTTTAAAAAAAACAACCGACTTCAAAAAACACTACAAAGTGAAAAATAACTTTAATTTCGGAAGGCGGTGACAAAAAAATTAAAATACATAAATATCCAATACCGACTTCCGAAATTAAAGTTATTTTTCACTTTGTAGTGTTTTTTTGAAGTCGGTTGTTTTTTTTTAAGTTTTCAACCTTATTATATCTGTGTGTATGTGAACTGATGCAATTGTTCACTCGACACCATGATTTTTTCATATGAAAAGCAAAAATGGGACGTCACTATATTTAAAATAAAAATAATAGAAGCAAACGGCTACACTGCTACAGTATAGAGTCTATAGAGTATCTGACATATAGTTTTGTTAGCTGTACCCAAGTTGGATTTAAGTTTCCTTGACATGAGACTACTGGAGAGAAAGTTAGTCGAACCAAGTGACTTTGTAACATCTATACATGTTATAGATTACAGTCGCTTTTTCTGTCTGTATCTGACCGCGATGTTCTTCTCAATTCCGTGACAGATTTTGATGCGGTTTTCACCATCATATCGAGAATTTATTCTGGAACTCTTATGTGTCTTCATACTTAGATATTATAAAAATCTCGATGTTTTATCAACGAAAAAGCCCTGTGAATCAGAAGCTTGTCAGTAGTTTAACTATAAATAAAGATATGAACTTTTTCCATTTTTGCATTGGATTCAGTTAAACCACATTTTTATTGTCAATTATCACAGACCGACTCCGTCAGTCAGAAAATCGAACCTAGTTGTCCATTCCAAGGCGTAGTGAGTTCCTATGGAGAATAATGGGCATGCAGGAACCCCACTTGCCTTGTAAATAAAAATATTGGCCGGTCATCAGCTGGGGTCTTAGGGTCGATCGATTTGGTATGGGTTTTTTTTTATTTCGAAATATTCCAGTTAACAGCTTGGAATTTGGAATTGTGGTCGGTATACGCCATCAGGCTCGACGCGTTTTAACATGCGACCTATAGTCACCACAATTAGCGACATAAGGGTGTGGGTATAGAACATGTACGTAAACCTATGCCTTAGATGTAAGTTGTTACCTACTACTATTGCTGTTTGGCACAGCCCCGGCTCATTTAAAAATTAGTAGGGACCTATTATGGAAATATATTTTCCAATAAGTAAATTGTACTAGAACAATTTTTCTAAACTTTCTTTGATTTCATTTAACATGGTTGTTAACGGTTTGTTGTGTAGTAAAACTAGTAAACAAACTGGGTTCATGATTGGTGTCCATTGTCTCTTCGGGCCGTGCGCCAGTCAATTTGTTCCATTGTTACAAATATACGCATTGTAAAGTGACATCGCGTGCAAAGTTGTTTTTATCTAACGTTACGGATACGGGATAACAAAACGAGACGTCAGTTATAAATAGATACGTGTCTGGAAGAAGTGAAACCCTTGTTACATAATGGTTTAATTAAAAGTTGACAGTAATAGTCTAGTATGATACATGTACATTAGTATGCCTTTGGTGTGGGATGCAACCTGTGTCGACACCCTCGCGCCATCCCGTCTGATGAGCACGGCGGGCTGTGCTGGTGCGGCTGCTGAGAATATAACAAACCTTATTGGGAGGTATATGTTTGAGCCGTTTGGGGTTGAAACACTAGGGCCTTGGGGTCCGAGTGCTCGAGTATTTCGGGACATCGCCAAGCGTTTGGCCGACTCTTCACGTGACCAAGGGCTGGCCTATTCTTAGGTCAAAGAATCAGCATTGCCATCCAACGTGGCAACGCTGCCAGTCTTTTGGGCACTTTTCCCACTGACAGCGATGCGGAAGAATTCTTTGATGCCCAGCAAGCTGTTCCCTTTTTTCTTTATGTATATACTTGTACATAATGTCTAATTATATTACTTATGTCAAGACCAGTAAAAGTCTGTACATTAGGTCAGTACATAATTACTGCCTACTTATACAAAAAAAAAATGTCATTGTCTTTCTATCACCCAAAGTCTGACGACCCTCAATCTTAGGCCAAAGTTACTTCGCGTAATTGATCTTCGAAAAAGACTTCGATTTGGGTCACCCAAGCGTTTTTAGCCAATTTCTTTCTTTCTCCTCGAAAAAGGAGGACGTTCTCAATTCGTCTGCTTATATACGTGGGACACTCAGAAAGTTTTACGAAAATAAAAATAAATGTTCTATGGATAATATGTTTTTATTAAATCTTTTCAAAGTATTCTCCACTAGCCTCTATACAAAGTTTCATGTGTCGGAACCAGTTTTCGAAAAACTTTTTCCAGTCCGCGGCAGACACCTCGTTTATAGCGTACTCGAACGCTGACAGCGCATCTTCCGGCGACGAAAATTGTATCCCTTTGAGCTGATTTTTTATTTTCGGGAATAAAAAGAAGTCACACGGTGCTAGGTCATGGCTGAAAAGACGGTGACCTAGGAGTTTGACCAGCGTGCTGTCCAGGAAGTCCCTCGTTTTGAGCGCGGTGTGCGAAGGCGCGTTGTCGTGGTGGAGCAGTAGCCCGCGGAGCCCTGTGTTTGGTCACTTGTTGCTCAAAACAGAGAAAACTTCTGCCAAGCATTTGATAGTATACCATTCAGCGTTGATGCTTCTTTGGTTCCGTAAAGGAATTGACACCAAGTAGCCAGTGAAATTGAAAAAGCTTGCGATCAAAATCTTCCCCCCGCTTCTAGATCGCTTCACTTTGGTAAGCGTTAATTCGTTTTGAAACACCCAAACCTTCGACTGGCACTTCGTTTCTGGATCGTATTGATAATTCCAAGACTCATCGCCTGTAATGATGTCGTAATCACGCCGAGACGAGCCTGCTTTAAATTTGTTTATCATATCACGACACCATTCCACCCAGGCCTGCTTCTTAGAATCGGTGAGGCTGTGCGGCACCCAGCGTGAAACTATCCTCCTCACGCGAAGATGCAAGTGTAGAATTTCGTGAAAGCTTCCCGATCCAACCTGCAGTATGTGCTGAATTTCTTGATACGTAACTCGCCTATTGTCATGGATTAAATTTTTCACTGCTAGCACGTTTTCTTCCGTAACAGCCGTCAAAGGGCCACCACTTCTTTCTTCATCCCCCAAAGTTAGTCGACCGCGCTTGAATTCGTTATCAGAACGAAACATGGTTGCCTTAGAAGGGCCTTCATCCATGAATGCCATTTGAAGTCTATAGGGAACGTGCACGATGAAGGGTCTGCCATCTAGTGGCGCAAATCCGAAGTCTTCTCGGAATTATTACTTGAAATTGACACCTCACGTAATAAAATAATCTCATATTAAGAAGTGAAAAAACATAATTATTAAGGAAAAATGTATTGTTGTGTTTCTGGATGCTCGAACACTTCAAAGAAAACTCAAAATAAATCAAATGGTGTGAAATTCTATTACTTTCCCACGGCTATTACTTACTTTCCTTGGTTACGTGTTATACGACAAAAGTCACTAAATACAGTAAAAAAAAATGTGAAAGTATGAGTTTCAAAACATTTAGAAACTACTCAATAATATATTTTTTTTTAATACCTGAGTTTTGTATGTAGTACTACTATTCAATACCAACAAATCTATGTAAACATAACCTCAAATAATTTTTGTTAGTTTTCTTTAGAGCACTATCTGTAGTTTTTTTTAAGTAAATTATAGCACAGATGTGCTTACATTTTTCAGATAGGCCTGCCTTACATTTGCAATTTGCTCCTCTAATATTTATATTGCAATCAAGCTGAAAAGAAACGACATTAACATAACTAATAATATAGACAAAATATTTACGTGAAAACTTAGTTGCTGCTGTTGTTGCATTATCAGGATTCATAACTGTTACTTCTACATCTAAGACATGCCCGGACTCTGAAGAGTTTTTGGCCTTCGGACATATTTTGACCACGCTGACGATCATTATTAATCGGCCGAAACCCACATTTTATAATTTTAATCATTAGAAACGATATAAATATAATGTAAATATTAACTACAATGGCGCCAACACGATGACAGGTCTAAACAGTTTTTTTTTTTACCACACCGTGGCTCTCGTGTCGATTTGTGCTGCCATCTAGGATAGTTCGTGCACGTTCCCTATCGTACGATTCGTCCGGTTTCAGGCGATACTTGAAATCGTAAAAAATCATAGCGCGAAAATGTTCCCGGTGCAGATCCATTTTTGTATGAGACACGATAATTTAAATTAGCTCGCAAACAATGTGGAGGGAAATTTTGAAATTGGAACGTAATGTTTGGGGTTCGGTCGGGATGGCTCGTAATTCAAAGAAACTGCGTTGGACTATATTATTTAATTTATTTTATAAGACTTCCAGATTACATGACACAGGTTGACAAGGGAGAGAGCGGATACCCTCGTCCCATAGATAATTAATATATTTTATTTAATCATAGACTACAACATGTACCTATTTTTACTTACAAATAATCATATTTTCAAAATAGATTATAACTGACCACTTAATTATATACAAAAATGTATACATTTTTGTATATAATTAAGCTCATCCATGACATGGTGAATTTTGAAAATTATTTTTACAAGATAGTGATAGAGGAAGATTGCGTGGTGGTCTAGCTAACTCAAAAAGTACCCAAGCAGAGTTATTACAATTTAGGTTTAATAACTCTGCTTGAGTAGTTTTTGAATTAACTTTAGTAATATAATACTTAGTTTTTCAACTTATGATGGTGTAATAACTTAATGTCACTGATATCAAAATAACAGTGGTACCACAATAAAAAGTGGAATAAAACTAACACTACATAGTGAATAATAACTTTAATTTCGAAATTCAAAATTAAACACAAAAACCAAAGACGAGTGCATTAAACAACATATCAGTGCAACAAATGAATATCATTCGAGTTCGTGTTTTGTTTTATTCGGAACTAGGTAGTTTCCATTTTTTCAGCCCTTGACTCACATACCTGCATCATGAAACCCACGCATTAAAAACTGCAGCATATTTTCTCATAAATATAAGGCAGGTAACATGGTGATGTAGCTCGTTACTTGTGTAGTGTGGACACAGCCTACATGCACACGTGATAAAAATAACAATTTTACATTACCGAGTCAGTCCGTGGTTTTAATTGACAATATAGCTACATCGTCGGCGTTCATCAGCGCAATTGCAAATAAAAGTGTTTTATTCAGTGTAATTAAACGGATTTGCCGCCAATTTTATATGTTCAATTGTGGAGTCGGTTTTTAATTATTCACTACATTGACGAGTATGTAACTTGGTGTATTTAGAGTTCGTATTTCGGTATTTATAGGTAATAGGCATATTTTAAACGTTATCGTTTTTTTCTAGGATGTTTTTCTTCTTGCTCGTATGTCTACAAATTGCATGCAAATATATTAGACATTTGCTGGCTGACAATTTTTCACCCTTATAATATAGGTAACCTTCCAGAATGAATGCTCCAAAAGATGTTGAATACCGCATTAAAATCCATGGTGTAGTTAGAAGCGGGAAGTCTTCAATTTTCAAGGCAAAATAAAATGGTATTTTATATGGACGCTGCAAGATTTAAGATGAAAAGAGGCGGTGCGTGAGCCAGATCCAATATACACAGCATTCCACAACGAGTATCTACAAAGTTTGGCACGATGTACGATGTAACGATTCACTGGTTTATTTGCACCAACATTACATATTTAATGTAAAAATACAACAACACACTTTACTGCACTCATAAATATGATATTAAAACGCTGGATGTGTTATTTCAGTGACTATGTTGTGACAGTGTTCATACTACATTTACTATACCATAAATCTCCCTTGTCAGTCTAGTAGTCGCAAGCGCTACTGCTGAGTGTAGGCTCTGGGTTTGATTACCAGCAGGCTTAGCACGAGCAAGAATTTGTTGACGGATGAATAGACATGACTATAATAACTAAATGATGTACAATAGGAGAAGATAGCTATTTTCTTCTATTCATTATCACAGTTATGCGTTCTAAACGAATCATGATTTTGTAGATAATCGTATATACTTTGTGGCTGTCGAGTAGAAAGTTTGTTTGAAGAGTGATTTTGACAGTTTGGGAAGAAATATTCTTCTGAAATAGTCTACATATAAAAGAATCTAGACAAAGATCGTCAGAATAGAAAGACAAAATAACAGATTGTAGAAGGATATCTACAGTGCGATGTCAAAAGTGGAGAAACGAAATGTGACTTTATATCGAAATAGCGCTGTCTAATCATCGTAATCATAGAAAGCGTCATGCTAGGCCTGCAGGTCGGGAAAAGTGTTAGGTATTGGGTTTTTGCAACAGGAACTTCTCAGTAGCAGCCCGGGGTCTGGATTTCTGCCCGGTAGATTGGAAAAGGCTTGCCCTAATTACTTGGGGCTTAAATACAAGGTGTAACAGAATTAACGCAAGACCTCATAAACCCAATTAGAGTACTGAGTTAAAAGCATAATACAATGACCAAAACTTTTTTAAGCTAACTTTTACGGATAAGAAATTATGGATTTAAAATTGAGTCTTAGGTCCTTGAAATAAGATTGAATTTTGTTTGGCTCAATAGGCAATAGGTATGGTAAAATATGTACATAATTTTCGAAAAAAATAACAATATAAATAGTTACTGAAATCGATTCACTAGTCAATTAGCAACAAACTACTTTCAGGTCTTGCGTTAATTCTGATACACCTTGTACAACTGGCGAAATGGGTACACCTCTGCCTAACCCTTTGGGGAAACAAGGCGCGATGTTTGGTTTTTCCAGAAAACACAATAAAAAAATGGAATACGCGAGAAGAGTTATAAACAATTTCACAACTTTACCCACGACCAAGAAATGGTCACGCGAAAAATGGGTGTCAATTAAATAGGAATTTTAATTATAATCTATGGACAACTACAACATTTCCTTTAATTTATTTTATACCTCCAAGCAATGGTTGCAGATATTCGAATGTCATCCGATGCTATCAAACTAACTCCTTGTATTCAGAACACAGGATTTGGTATTCCCGTTATTGTCTATGAAAACAAATCCGATGTTACACAAACGTTGCCTATGGTACAGACAGATGTTTCTTTGTTATGCAAATGCATGTATGTGTCCCCTCGGCTGATGGAGGCACGGTCCGTCGTACCGCTGAAGGCTATGGCTCCGATACCTGTAACCGGGTACAAGCTAAATGGACAATTATGTGACGAAACCGACCAGCCAGCCAAACACAAAGGCTTCTACGAATTCACTTCAAAGATCGATCCATTGTTTGACTTATGCAATCCAATATTGCTCATCTTAAGAAGTATGGTGTTAAGGACTTTATTTCCAAAAAAAATACAATTTAAGAAACCCTCAACACAAATTAAAATCTAAAACGTAAAAATAATATGTACTTGACCCTTTAAGTTTAATATAAGTTGTAGGTAATATTTTCAAGTCTCGTCGCGTCGGTGAACAGGGAAACGTAAAAGCTGCCATCATTTCTAAAATTTAGCAGACATTCATTATTGCGGGGCTTAGGACTCGTCAGTTCGGCGTAAAAATATGAAATTCTCTTTTGATCACCATCTGTCTATAACCTATTCATTGAGACCATTCTAATGATCCTAAACACTACACCTCTGGTGTAAGTTTAGGGAGTTGGATAATCTGCAAATTTCAGGTGATGCTGCAGCATCTGTTCACAGTAACTATGTTCTTCTAATACCATTGAAGTAACGAAAAACCAAATTTTGATTCGATCAGACCTGTGGAAGAAGGCACATACATCCATCAACTTGAAAAAAGCTGACAAACGTCTGAACAGATTTTCTTTAATCATATCTGAGAAAACTCACGATCACGATCAAGACACTTATCTAATAAAAGTTAATAAGTTTACAGAACTAACAATTGTTTTTGCACATTTCACTGAAAAGCTAGCCAAAAAGTCACTTCCAAAATTCTCTAACACCATCCTTAAAAATAAAGAACCAGGGCAAATCATTTATCATCTCTTAAAACAAAATTTTTCTGTAATTTTCTGACGTAACCTAAATTTTCCTTAATACTTAAACGAACTTAAGCTTGTATGTCACGAAGACATATTTCCATTTAATTAAAAGGATGAAAGAGAGACTTGCTAACTTAATGTCTTGTCATGTGTTAATCACTCGGTTGATGGTTATTATGAAGAACTACAATATTACATTGGTACACCTAAGTATCTATAACCATCTTTAAGTTGAATTTAATGTTATATAAGACGTTAACAAAATCAAAACGATCATCATTATAGGGATCAAAACTGATTGACCAAATAATCAATTAACCGGATTGAACATAGACAATCACAAGGGTATGTTAATGCCAGGAAAATTAATTTATCCAGGTATACTGGTGCACAATACAATCTATGTTCCGTAATACAACGGCATTTGCCCCGGGTAGCATGCGTCCTGTGACATGCAAATCTTGGTGATAGTATTAAATCGGATAGTCGGAAGTGTGCAGGCGACTCGATACTGTTAAATTGATGTAACAAGCTAGGGTACGTGGGGTGAATGGTGATACCATCCTACATACACAACTGGTCATCGCAGCTTTGTTAATTGTATTGCGAACTCCTTTGTAGCGCGCTGCGATTGCGACAAACGAACTTGCGTCGACACTTCGTTACACACATTATTTTATTAACTACACAGCTTTGTTAACGCGTGCTGACAGTGTATTTTTAACCGACTTCAAAAAGAAGGAGGTTATCAATTCGACATGTTTATATATTATTTTTGTATGTTCGGGCATAGCTCCGTCATATACAGGATAAATTTAAATCTAGTGCGCAAACTGTAACCATGAATTCAGCATATCATTCTAGATCCCCAGCGCAGAAATTTTTCGTTGGTAATACAAAAAACAATCAGCTGTTCCATACATTTTGACCGCGTAGGTATTGCATTTTTCTATGAAACAGATGATTTTTTTTTTTGTAAAAACCGACGTAAAAATTTATCCGCTGTGGGGTCTAGAATGATATGCTGAATTTATGGTTACAGTTATCTGTCTTAAATTTATAATTGATTTAGTAATTAACTATACTAGTGGTCGCCCAGTGGTCGAAATTCGACCATAATTCATTAAAATGTTAATCAACATTTTAAAATATATTAGCTTGCTGCACTCCATCTCCATATAAGCTTTAAATGTGCCAAATTTCATAGTCCTCCGAACAGTGATTTACCTAAAAAGGTGTACAATTTTTGCTTCACTTAATAATACAGGGTACATTTTTAACCACTGCGCAAACTGTATCCATGAATTCAGCACAACATTCTAGAGTGTAGAAATGTTTCGTCCGTTATACAAAAAAAAACACCACAACTTAAGTGGCAGTGGGTAGGGCACATTGCTCGCAGAACAGATGGCCGATGGGGCCGGAAGGTTCTGGAGTGGCGACCGCTTACCGGAAGACGTAAAGTTGGAAGGCTTCACGCAAGGTGGACCGATGACCTTGTGAGGGCCGCAGGAGTACGCTGGATGCGGGAAGCACAGAACTGGTTCAAGTGGCGCAGCTTGGAGGAGGCCTATGTCCAGCAGTGGACGCCTTTCGGCTGAAATGATGATACAAAAAAAATCAGCTGTTTCATGGTAAGGTGCCTGCCCTGCACCTACGCGGTCAAAATGTATGGAACAGCTGATTTTTTTTTTGTATAACCGACGAAAAATTTCTACGCTGGGGGTCTAGAATGATATGTTAAATTCATGGTTACAGTTTGCCCACTGGTTAAAATTTTATCCTATATATAGATAACCTATTGCTACTTAAACCAAACTTAATGTACGAATGATCAATTACATAATAAAATCATAAAAAATATGCTATTCAATTTAGTTTCTTCACTATATAAATACGTAATGGTTACGACGGTAGGTTGGTCCCGGCTGTCATTCGTGGATCATTGACAGTCGTAACGAATCGTCAGAAGCTCGAAAGTCTGACAACCACTAACCAAGGGGTATCGTGTTACGCAGTAACTGGGCTGTGGAAGTCAAATACCTAGAAGTAACATAACGTACGTTAACTTATAGTAAGAATTCTAATAAGAGGGGTATCGTGTTACCCAGTATCTGGTTGGCGAGGTCAGACAGGCAGTCGCTCCCTGTACAATACTGGTTTCAGTTGCATCCGGTTAGACTGGAAGCTTACCCCAACATATTTGGGAATAGGCTAGGCACTTGATAATGAAGTAGATAAATAGGTACCCTATGTGCCAATACAGTGCGAAGTTATTTTCATCTTCATCACTCATACAATCTGAGAAAAAGCTACATTCGAAATAATCATATTAAGTTTAAAATATACATATATTCACTAGCTTTCTGTAATAGGTACAAGGTGAATTGGCCGATGAATATATTGGGAAATCGAAATTGAAATTCGGATTTACACCAGTTTGTGCTAATCCGTTTATATTTTGCCATAACTACATTCCATTTATCGAAGTTAAAATATAGGAGGTAAATATACCTCTGAATAACTAGTTTTTTTTAATGAATTGATAGATTTTGTAAATTCGAGGTTAGGTACTTTACACTTTTCACATTTTGAAATCGCTTTTCTTTTGAGATCTCCAATGTTTAGGTACCCACTTATAGAATTCCTTCCCGTCCTTTTTATAAACATGTACATATTATTATTATTTCAAGACTGTTAGCTTACCTATATAAGTACCTACTATACTATATGTAAGGGCATGTTCTTTGGAGGTCAGATTTCAGCATACCAACCCCCAAGCTGTTATAAAAGCTTTTAAAGATCTTAAAATTAAATCAACAGAAGATCTTTGGGGAATGTCTGTAAAAGTCTGTAGTGCTATTATCAAAACCATTGCGCCCTATTTAGCTTTCATATTTAACACCAGTGTAGACCAAGGAGTCTTCCCGGATCTCATGAAACACAGTAAAGTAGTTCCTTTGTTCAAATCGGGTGATAGTAAAGAACCTAACAATTATAGGCCTGTGTCAATTCTGCCAGTTCTCAGTAAAGTGTTTGAAAAGTTGATTCTCAATCAAATGTTACGTCACTTTAATAAAAATGCCATCTTTCATGAACAACAGTACGGTTTCACCAAGGGGCGTTGTACCACTGACGCTGGTGTCACCCTAATAAAGAACATTTTTAACGCCTGGGAAGAAGCAAAAGATGCCATTGGAATCTTTTGCGACCTCTCCAAAGCGTTCGATTGCGTAAATCATGAGACACTTCTGCTGAAACTGGAGCACTATGGGATTAGAAATACAGCTCTTGATTTACTAAGATCATACCTGAAAGACAGAAAAGTTAAAGTTCAAGTAAACGGCATAAACTCATTAGGGTCTGAAATGGCAATGGGTGTTCCTCAAGGTTCAATATTGGGTTCATTCCTCTTTTTAGTTTACATTAATGATTTACCCTATTTACTTTTAAATCAACCGAAGATTGTGTTATTTGCAGATGACACATCATTGATATTTAAAATAGCCCGACGGTCACAAAATCTTGACGACGTGAATAACTGTATTCTTCAGGTCCAAGATTGGTTTACGGTAAATAATTTGGTACTAAATGGCACAAAAACCAAATGCATTAGATTTCAATTACCAAATGTTAGAAGTAGCAAATGTGACATCATATTGAATGGAGAAAAACTGGAATTTGTTAATCAAACGGTGTTCCTAGGAATCACGCTAGACGAGAAATTACAATGGGGACCTCATATAACATCTCTTGCGGGGCGGCTAAGCTCCGCCGCTTATGCTGTTAGGAAGATCAGACAGTTAACGGGTGTAGAAACCGCGCGTTTGGTCTATTTTAGCTACTTCCACAGCATTATGTCGTATGACATTTTACTGTGGGGTCGGGCTGCTGACATTGAATCCATCTTTATTTTTCAAAAGAGAGCTGTCAGAGCCATTTATAATCTACGTCGCCGCGAATCTCTCAGGGACCTATTTAAAAGGATTAATATTATGACGGTACCTTGCCAATTTATTTATGAAAATATCATGTATGTAAGAAAAAATCTACATCTTTTTAATAAAATAAGTGATAGACATAATTTTAATACTAGAAACAAAGACAAATTAGATCAACCATTTTCCAGATTAGCTAAAGTACATGCATCTTTTATGGGGTACTGTGTTAAATGTTATAACAAAATACCTTGTGATATATTGCAATTAAATGAAAGGAAATTTAAAACTCATATGAAAAGTACACTTTGTAAACAAGCATATTACAAAATAGAGGATTATATCCAAGATAAGAATGCTTGGAAACATGCTGGTCCTGCTCCATAGGACAATCTAGAGTCTAGACAAAATCAAACTGGTTGCTAATTGAATTATGTAATTAATTATATCTATGACATTGATTACACTCAGTGATTACTTTAACTCACACACTGACTGATTACATACTTGTTAATATTCTAGGAAAATTGTATATTTACTTTTACAATGTTTGTAAATGTGTGGGCACCATGTATCTATCATAAAGTTAATTTATCTGTAATTGCTTCAATTTCATTCTTTTTACCAATTTTGGTACAGTAATTTTGTTCTGGATGCATCGTTTTCACACATAATTATACAATGAATGTATGTTAAATATTGTAGTTAAATCATTTTTAAAAGAGTAACGGTGGAGTTTCTTGCCCATTCTTCTCCATACGAAACTACATTTTGGAAGGGGCGACTAGAATCAATTCTATTTTAATGTAAATGTTGACGTTCAAAAGTGCCTTTTAAGTGCCTATTTGAAATAAATGCTTTGACTTTGACTTTGACTATGTAAATATATTTTTTTTAAATAAAATTACATAAAAGAAGGCAATATGATAAAGTATAAATAAATCTACTATAATTTAATTTATAAGTTTAATCCAATACAATGTTATTCATTTCCATTTTTGTAAGGAAAATACAGACGGTATTTTTTCCTTTGTCTTCGATATGTCAAAGCCTAAAACTATTGGTACTTACGACGGCAGATACTCTTCCAGTTAGACATAGATAGGTAGGTAACTAGGTATCCCAGCTTAGGTGACTGAACACCACCTACGCACTACTTAGGTTCTTTTGTGTGACGTGTCAATGTTTCACTGCACTATATGGAACGTTGCGCGCTATCAATACTTTGAAAATCAGGACACAAACACAAGCTTTAGGTATTAAGTCTAAGTTGTTTACCTAGTCATATTTTCGTTTACCTTACTTATAAAACTGATGGGCACTTTTAAATTGCTGAAATTTTTTTAAGCGGAAAAATGCAAAATGACGATGTTTAAAAAGCTCTTGTTTATCGGAAACGATTAATTTAGGTAGAGAGTAGTTAGTTAATGATCGATACTCGTAAAATCAATGTAAATTTTTATGATTTTAATAAATAACCTACTAAGTACAAATGAATATGAATGTTTAGTAAAATGAAGTACCTAAGTACTTGTTAAGTTAGTAGGGACTTTAAAACACGCTATCCCTCAGCCCTCAGCGCTTTAAGCATTTTTAAGATGTTTATTTACCTAAGCAAGCCCAACAGGTGACCTTTTAAACATACCCCAAAACAGCACTATGTAAATATTAGGACGTAGCGGCTTTTCTAGCAAAACTGAAAGCGTCGAGTTTAATACAATGTAAAACAACATACCATTTTTTTTTCTTATTAAAATTACTACGGTATTTGGGATTTTTGTTTTTGTTAATTCAGGGAATCCTTTAAATTTTGCCATGATCAATGATATTTTCTATTTTTTATTTTACTTAGTTATAAAATGTAACCTTTAAAAAACTTTGTCTTTGTTACAGATAAACTACGTGGAAAACTTCACTGCAAACGTACGGAACGAATAATACCTACAGCTCAGATTCAAACACACTCGCGAAACAGTATCAACTAGATTTCGTTAGCTAAACAAAACCATACTGAAGCACACAAAACTACTTTTCATTCAAACTATGCGGAAACAGGCAAACAAACGCCGACTTCAACTTTAAGCACGGACGTTACGTCACAGGAGGGAAACTCCGACACGTAAGCCCACACATACAGCACAAGCCACACTGTCTTACATCAACACCACAAGCACACATACCCACACAGCTGACTGTAGGAAAACACTTATTCGCACACAGATTTCATATCGCTGTGTGAGTTAACATGGAGTTAACCGAGAGCTCTTTAGTTGGCATGCTCGCCTAGTACCCGATGTAACGAAGAGGTGGCACAATTGCGCCAAGTGCCATTCATAACGGTTACGGTGAACGCAACCCACACATACACACTGCTTAATTCATGCCACTTGATTGAGTACTTCGCATATTCACAGGGTAATTAGCCGGCATACCAAAATTAATAAGCCCGCAGCCAACGTAAATCGGTGCTGATTGGTTGCGAACGCTGAAGAGGGACGGATGAATCTAACTACCAAGGGTAAGTTAGGATACTGTTTACTATAATTTAGGAAACTTCGCGAATGTGTTTAGTCGTAGTCTAATTAGTAACGAGCTGTCTTTATTTCGTTGTTTTAATGAATAATGTTTTGACTAAAGTTCTTTATAATAAGTAACGAAAATACAGGAGTGATTTTTATTATCCCCTAAAGAGGTTGAATATTTGTATGAATGACCGTCATTTTTACCGATGGAAAATTATAAAAACGTTCTGATTTTTATTAAAATGCAAAAAAATATGTTTATTAAAATATCAAATTAAAGTTATCCTGAAAACTTAAAATCAGAGGCAGAACAGCGTAATACACTTTCAATCACAATCTGAATAATTTTGAAGGATGATATTGTTAATCCATTGCTTCACATGTTCGACAAATGTTGTCTGGTCAACAATATAAATAACGCAATGAATGTTGTTGAACTGTCAAAACGTATTTAGAATAATAGAATCACATGGCATCAAAAAATTCGTCCGTATCCGTCCGTCAATAGGAAAAGTGCCCAAAACTCTGGCAGCAGGGGTTGCGGTTGAAATACTAGGGCCATAGGGTCCGTGTGCCCACTTGGTTTTTCGAGACATCGCCACGCGGTTGGTCGAATCTTCACATGACCAGAGGGCTGGCTTATATTTTTCGGCCAAAGAATAAGCATCGCCATACAACGTGGCAATGCTGCCAGCCTTTTGGGAACTTTTCCTATTGACAGCGATGCGGACGAATTTTTTGATGCCATGTGATTCTTTTTGTTTTATTTACGTGTACATACTGATAACTTTTATGTAACACAAATATTTAAACCAATAAACTGTCAAAATGAATGACATTCCTTCTAATCGTGTGTTACGCTATCATCCTGCAGCTTTGCTCAGTAAGTTATGGTAATCATTTTGAGCGTAAGCTTAACGGCAATAAACGATTGATTCATAAGGGGGAGTTTTAACAGGGGTCTGTGATGCTTGTGACCATCCGGCTGTAAGATTACAAGATTTTCCACACTCCGACGAACAAGCTGTCACATAGTGAATCCCTGATTAACTTCAATATTTAAATACATAAGTATCTAGGTAATAATATTTTTTTAAAGAAAGTATGTAAACTTTATTTAATGGTAGATAGATACCTACCGTACATAAAAATCATCCACGTTCTAAGGTTAAGTTACAGTATGGGAATCTTCGAGAACTCTCCGTGAAGTTTCTAGGAAAAGCTAACTCAGACTTTCTATACGTGTGGATACTCGTAGCTAACATAACTTTTCAGTTTGATGACGTCACCTAGACTATTATGTTGGTCTTCGGAGCACGGATATTATTCCGTGTCCAATAGGCCTAAATTAAATTGAAAAAAGCTGCTATTTATTTTTGTAAAAATAAAATAAATGAATAAAGTTATGCAGTCTTAAACACCAGAAAAATCTATTTAATCTAAGTGGTTTATTTAGCGCCACTCGTTAATTTCGTTACCAGAGCTGCCAACCCTACTGTTTAAACAGTAGGGTTGGCAAAAACTGACACTACGTCAGTGGTGTCAGTTTTTAAATATAAAATGAACGATATGAGGAAAAAACTGACACTGTTATGTGTCAGTTTTTTCAATGGATTCCCTGTTTTCTGTTTTAGTCCATATTTCATAAATCCAAAATGCCTTTTTCTTGCTTTTTTGAGAGCTACAAACAAGATTAACCGTATACTTATTCTGGTGTTTAACCTTATCTACATCTTTAGGAATACTTAGTTACATTACTTAGGTACGTTATCCACACATTCCATAGTCGGCAATCATCGTTATTCCCGGTCCTTATCCCAATTTATTTGGGGTCGGCGCAACATTTATTTTTCTTCCATACTTCTCTATAAGTCGTCATGTCCGTAGTCATACCATTTCTAACCTTATCATCATTCACACAGTCCATCCATCGTTTCTTTGGTCTCCCCCCACTGTTAGAGCCCGATACATTCATACTCAAAACTTTCCTTACGACATTATTCTCAATCCTCCGTATCACATGCCCATACCGGTGACAACCGATTCGTAGTCGTTAATATACGGATAAAATAGATTTGAACACATTATTGGATAAACTATTTAACTCATTTAAGTTTTTATACAGATAAACGATTTTTTATATTTTATTGAAATGTGTTATTATGTATATTATTAAAATTATACAATAAAAGTAAAGATGGAAACAAGAAACTTGTTTTAAAAGGATGACTATTAATTAGACTGAATACAATAAGCAATCTCATGCAGTCGTCTTCTTAAATTTAACAATAAAGACCTTTATTGCCTCCTACGGCATGAGATTGCTTATAGTATTCAGTCTAATAGTCAACCATTTAAAACAAGTTTCTTGTTTCCATCTTTTTTAATTAAAGTTCACTTTTTAGGCAGTCGGGATTTTTGATTTTGAAAATTATTCTTTTATTTCAGTTTTTAGTTAATATTAGTAAGTTATGCACTAAGGGGATAGCGAGGGAGTTAAGACAAGAATCCTGAGTGCAGCGTGGGATTCAAAGTCGCCCAAGACGAAGGCATCTTTATCCTCGAGGAGAATACTCTACCTTTCACACCATCTACGAGACAATAAAAAGCAATAGTACTAGAATCAAAGTATTTATTAAAATTACAATTACAGTTAGTAGACCTATTTATAACAATTAAATGTTCAAGGTAATGTTTGATACATTAGACCAGTTGTGGAATAACAAATTTATGTTTTTATTCGGTACAATTATTGAAGTTGAGGTAGAGTTTTTTGAGTATTACTGTTAAGTAAAGTTTCAGAAACTTGGGTCTGCTGAGGACCATTATGGATCGTGAAAGTTGGTGAAGGTGGTGCTCGAGGCAGCGAGCTAGATGAATAGTGTTGTAATGTGGAAGGTTGTGGTGACAAAGGTGTCCAAGGATCAGTTATCAACGGTGTTTTTGGTTCGATGTTGTCACCAATGCAGCAGCTTCTTTTATCCTTATTTTATATTGAATTTTCAATGTAGCCCTCTGCTACTACATCATATTTCCAGCCACCGTGTCTTTTAATCTGGGTATGTCTGCTTCTGAATCCGACAATAGAGTAGCCGATGTTCTCCTGAAACAATGGCCCGTGTAGAACTTGGCATTTGTCAATTTCAGGTATTTCGCAATTTCTTTCGGTATGCTGCTGATCTTATTTTTTCCACTGACTTGCTTGGTGCACTTTGGGCGTAGAGCTTGGTACTTTTCGATAATTCTTACGTATTCTCCACGGATTACGAATGACCGTTCTTTCTTTGATTTTGTATCTGGCAAAACAGCAACAAATCTGAATATTTTTAATGTTTACGAGTTCATTTCCACGACAAGCGCCATTCATTCCAAAAATCAATACCATCTGTAACAAAAATAAGTAGGTAGGTTAATATTTAAGTATTAAGGTAACTTACGTAATTTATACATTTTTATGTATTACATGTTATAAACTTTCATAGATTTGACTGATACACTCATGTGTGTGTCAATCAAATCTAAGAGAGTTTATTTATTATTTTTAATAATAACACATAAACCTTACGAAGGTTTACAATAATTATTATATAACTTAGAGTCGAAACATCACATCAGTAAATCGCACACAAGCGATCGATTCATGAGCGGGTAGCTACTACTTACACTTACCTATATAGTAAGTATGTAGCTATTTTAGTTACTAAAAAATGAATCAATAGGTAGGTACTTACTTTTGTGGCAAGAAAGCTGTGGTCAGGGGCTTCATTTAGAAACGTTTCCACATTTTGAGCTGTGAAAACTTTTGATTTCTTGGGATGATGTCCTTCTGCTTTCCTTTTTAAAAATACCAGTAATTTGGTGTATGTATTAATTTTTATATTATTTTTGATACTTATTGTTGACCTGAGCATCGAATAGATGCACCATAGGCTACTTGGCTTCTTTGTACATGATAAAGAAAGAAGAAGACTAAAAGCACTGATTCAGATACAGACTTGACGCCTGTAACTTTCCATTTGTAAAAATCGTCGTAGGCTTTCATGTACGATTCCTTGGACTTTTCTGGGAGTAGATTGTTGGCAATGCCAATGGTTACGGATTTAATGTACTCCGGAGACAAATCACTATCATCACTCGACATTTTTGTGAGAATTTGTAGTTATTTCTTGTATTACAATGCAAAGCAATTTTCAGTATTTGTGTCTCTTTTTAATTTGTGTTCTATTTTTCAGTTAATTATATTCTAGGTACTCGTGGTGGCGGCCAGTTCGATTTTCGAACAATTTATTTTTTAGTGCAGATCCTAATGGTGAATACATGCCAATCAATTAGTATGTACCCTACTACCTATCGTAAATGTTCGTATGCGATTTCTACTTTATGTTCCAGATTCAAATCACATTAATGACCAGCAGGTCATAATAAAATTCAGTACAATATTAATGCCCTGCTAGACCTCAGGTCTTAAATGACTTACTTTAGGTTCGGTTTGCATAACATATAATCTATTTATTTATTTAAACTTTTCGCACACAAAAAAGGTACAAAGGCGGACTTAATGCCTTAGGCATTCTCTACCAGTCAACCAAGGGTGGTGAAGAGATTAGATGGTAGGCGCTTTGGATGATAGGAACAATGATTTAAAAAAAAAACTATAAAATATATCATAATGAATTATAAGTAAGATAGGTACATAAATAAGTTATAAACTTATAATTTGACATTGTCGAGCAGGTGGTGTGAAAAATTATTTTTGACGTTAATGAGACCTATTTATGAAACCCTTTACTTTGATACCCCACGAACCAAAAATTCGAAGACCAACCTGCACTGGGCTCGTGTGGTGGATTACGGCCCGCTCCCTCTTACAGAGAAGAGGCCTGTGTCTCAGCAGTGGGTACATTATGGGTGATTACGTAACGGCACCTCTCAAGCTGAAATCGATTAAGCAGTTTAGGCTACAGAGCGTGCCAAAGAAATATACATCATAACACTCCTTCTGGCGCAGTCGCGTAAAAACCCTATGAAACTACACCCGCAATGCTCCATGCAATCAGCATTATTCTTACTCATACATATTATAAATACGATATTTTACCTTTTCATTTGGCGCACGGGTTTTTAATGCACATACGTTTAATAATATCACGATATGTTTCGTCGACGGGTTAGGCAGCGCCAGTTATGTTTAAGCCCCGCTTATTAGTCTTATAGTTTAGATTGTAATCAATTATTAAGAACCGGGACTTTTTAATAAAGTATAATAAAATTTTAAAAAAACCATGTAATAGGGCGCGAGTTTGTTGCCAGCTTCATCATAATTTCAGCCGATAGACGTCCACCACTGGACATAGGCCTCTCCCAAAAAAATGGAGGGGGGGCTTGCCATAATCGCCACGCTTGGCAGGCGGGTTGGCGATCGCAGTATGATGGTAAAATGCAAAGAGAACGCTGCTGCCCATTCTCTAGTAAGACCCTTAGTCGCCTTCTACGACACCCACGGGAAGAAATGGGATGGTGCTATTCTTTAAGTCCGGCACCACACAGATCCATATTATTGCCATCAACCACGAACAAATCTAGACTCCGGGCTATTACTGAGAAATTCTTTACCCGAGCTGGAAATCAAACCTAGGACCTCACGCTCAGCAGTAGCATTTGCGATCAGAGGCAGTTCGAGGGGTATTCAATGACCCGGGATACCGTACGATCTCATGGACAAAACTCTGTCAAATCAAAAATCGAGAATCCTCAACTCCACTTATGTTTTGATCTCTCTTCACAACTATTGATACGACCAAGTTATCTGTTCCCTCTTCTGAGTGTTAAGAAACTCAACATGTCAAGATTTAAAGCTATCAAACTAAAAGCACTATCCTAAATATAAACTGTAGATATTCATCAGAAACTGAGCATAAAAGATGGATACCCGAGCAATCGGCACACATCGCTAATTCGTGTTACTGCATCTGTTTTGAATAATCGCACCAAAGCCACAGGATATTTGGACAATGTCCACTCAACTAAAAGTCCCACTCAGTTCCATTTATATAAGTTCTCCCAATAGAAATAAGTTCCAATACTATCATCTAATATAAGTGGAACGTTAAAGGAAGTTCTAAGTTTTTATGAAAATTAAATGTCTTGAGTTTAAGAATGGTAATTTGTAAAAAGCACTCACTTTCTGAATTTTTCGGGAAGAACAAGGTCACTGGTTGTAATGGTGGAAAATTATATGAAAGTGTCTACCACAGCTACTTCTTGTTAATTAGGTTCCCAGAAGGTTTGTAAATTATTGGTTCTGATAAATAGACAAAAAGTTGGCGGAATGCACATGCATATGTGCATTTTTTACTAAATTCTTATTAAGTACCTAAAGAACAAATTGGCACGTTCCACGGAAACTCTGTTTGTTTTCTTTTCTTCATATTAACGTCATTTTTGTTGCAATACAGTTTTATAGGAAGGAATGCTTTATTTACTTGGTTTCTTCAAGATATTGTGGTCACGTGCGCCTCCAGTAGATTTTTTTATTTTATTCAAGTAATTGTTTACCACATACTTTACAATACTATTATAAAGGAACTATAGTTAAAAATGTGCATCTCTGCCTAACCCTTCGGGGAATACTGGCGTGTTATAGTTTAAAATTGGTTATCTTAAACTAGTTAATCTTAGTTCCTATTATTAGTTAATTTTAACTGTCATCACAATTCCATGGACGTAGGTAGCTCTGCCAAAATGAGCCATCCCACAATCTCTCATACTTGACTTCAATTAATTGAGTCAAACTTATCCAATATTCCTATTTTGGTATATTACTATATCCATCAAAATCAGTATGATTTACATCCAAAACTTGTGGATAGAATAGATTAAAACATAATCAGCGTTAGCAATTCAAATCCACATGGTCTTCACATGCCCAAGATTCTGTCTGGACTTTAAAAGAGACTGTGACCTCTGAGATTGTTTCGGCCTTTCTTCTCAGAGTAGTCCGATAGAAAACGCCGACCTCATCTAGTTTTAAAATATGATTGACGTGTAAAAGTGTTCAAACCTACTTATAGAAACAAAATCATTTATCAAAATCATTACAAATGTTTCGGAAAAAAGGAATAGTTTTTATGAGAGTCGGTTTTTTTTTTGGCAGAACTAAGCTCAATTGCTAACTCCAAAATTGGTAATTTTCCGAGGCAACATGGATAGAAACACAAGACCTTATACGATACCCACAACTTACGTCCCGCAGCACATCCAGTGACGAGCTCATTGCACACTTTGTAGCCATGAAAAATTCATAAAAGATGAAATCCTCGTGATTCCACCAGTGAATATACTGTAATATACGCCTGCTGTACAAGAATGCTGCGGGATGAAACTGAGGAACGTAGTCATGTTGCTCTATAAATAATTTATTAAGAATATTGTTTGTATCATTTTAAAACCCTCTGATTAAAGTGTGAAAAGTTAGAAAATACGCACCCATTTGGATTATACTGGTATCATGGTCAAAAAAAGATCCTTGCAAATGTTGCAACTTTATTATAAAGGCCTAGTCTCATCATCTATTTTTATTTTTTATACTGCCTACATTTTATCCTTATTTTTTACTCTTACCTACAATAAACTTTCAGGCGTCTGTTATTGTCGATTTTAGGTGCAGTTTTTAAGAACATTTGCTCTTACAGTAGTCTCAGGTAAGAACAATATTACATTTTCTTGCAAGTGTGGAAAATTTGTCATTATACTCAAGGGGAGGAAGGCGGCTGAAGGCGGCCCGAGCAAAGGCGCGATGCGGCTGAGATTGCAATGACAAGTGTACACGAGTATTAAAACACGATTTTCAACTTACGAAAAAACATGAACTTTTTTTTTAAATAAAGTATCTACTTAATTAATGAAACAATTACTTTTAGAAACAAACACCATTTTTGGTTAACATTGAATATAGATACTCCACAGCGTGCCATAGGCGTGTACTCATTTGCCAGTTCAATACATTCTCAGAAAATGACTGGGCAGTTTCGCTGTTCTTCGATTGGATGAGTTGTTTTTTTTTTTGTTTTGATGGCAATAGGCTGTCGCATGCATTTTGAGCATCAATCGCTTCTTCCTTACTTGCAGTGGACATTTTTAGAAAGTTATGCAATTAGTCAAGAAACTGGTTGACAAAAAAAGTGTATGGTTTATTTTTCTAAAGTTGAAGGTGAGACAAAAGTTTGAAGCCACCGAATAGCCTACAAAAAAACAAAAACGATTTTCCTGTGTTTAAAACACAAAGTAATATTAATTTCATTACAAAAGTAAAAAAAAATTGTGAAATTAAATTCGAGCAAGTGTGTTTTATTATATTTTATTATATCTTGCAAGGGTTACACTGCCTAGCAGTTATTGTAAGAGTATTTATCACACCAAGAAGTACATTTCGTACGCAGGTGGAAAATAATTTAAAAACCTCAACGCAAAAGTATATTTTTGGATTTCATAACTCAAATGAAACAAACGGAATCCTTATGGGATCACTTCGTTGTCCGTCTGTCAGTCTAACCCTTATTCTCAGGAACGCGTGGCTTTTTATATCAAGTTAAAATTAATGTCAAATAGGTACTTAGGTTTACGGTCCCTTACAGATTATAGAGTACTTTCCCGTTTACCTACATTCATGAAATTGAGCAGAACAAGAAACGGAATAAGTCCGAAAATCATTCATTTGTAGTTTTAGCACAAAAAAAAACGCTCCGTGTGTTGCCGGAAGTAAAAGAATAGCACCATCCCATTTCTTCCCGTGGGTGTCGTGAAAGGTGACTAAAGGACTTATTAGAGAATGGGCAGCAGCGTTCTCTATGCATTTTACCACCATACTGCGATCGTCAACCCGTCTACCAAGCGTGGCGATTATGGCAAAACCTTTTGGGGGAGGCCTATGTCCAGCAGTGGACGTCTTTCGGCTGAAGTGATGATGAAAAAATATGCTATTACAAACTTACATTTACAGTTGGAGAATTGACCATGACGTATATCGATGTATGGGAGAACATATTTTACAACCACAATGTTAAGTTTGTTTTCGGAAAAAAATCATCAAAACTACGGAACCCTTCATTGTGCACCCGTGGTCTGACACGCACTTGGCCGGTTTTTAATTTACATATTACAGCACACTCAATATACATTATTAACCGGCGAAAAAAGAGGAGATTCTCAAGTCGGGCGCGTATATTTTTTTTTTAATAAGAAATATCTTGTTATGATTTAGGTACATATTATAGTAGTATTATCTTGTAGTAAATTGTATGCCTCTGCCTTTATTAGGCAATACAGAAGCTCATAATTTTTAGAGTTGGTTCTTTGATAAAATAAAAGTAAATTGAATCACGTTGTAGTAGTTTTATACTTAAACTATACAAATGGTTTTATAGCAACAATTTTCGGTGCTTTACAGGCAACCACTAGAACGAAAAATGTGAAAGCTCTGTCAGAACAAAATGTCTTTTAACATGCCTTTAAAATATTTAAAGTCGGATGGAAAAGGTTTTTCGTATTTTATATTAAAATTCAAGACATTTTTCTAAATAATTTAAATAAATGTGTTTATTATATGGACCTACTTACGCAAAACGGAAACAATCCACAAAATGACAGTTTTGAGATAAAGCCGTTTTTGTCAAAATTGTGCGTACAATGAAATTGGTTGTTATTTTGAATAAAGCATTTGTAGAATATTGTACAAAATAATTTGTTCTATGTATACAAATTTAATATTGATGAAAATCATTAACATTTTTAATAGTAATTAAAAAAAACTCATTGGTTCCTTTTAGAAAAACTATCTGTGCGTGGGTTGGTTCCTTGTTAACTTATTACCATGTCCAAATTTTACAGTTAAAATAAAATTCTCATATTTATCTTAAATATTTTACTGTCAAATAAAAATAAATCTTAAGTTCTTATAATATTATGTACGAAAAATTACGTGTCAAAATCAGGTTGTCCCAAAAAACCTTCAAGATTGTCTTCTAAGATTTCCGACAAGCTTTACATAGAAATTGTGCGAGTCTTGCGGAATTCGGTGCAGCATGCTTTTTAAATCCTGAAATTCAGCGTCAGGGCCAGGCTTCCCTGTTGGCCAAAGTGGCTCCATTATCTCTTTTGTTACAAAATATTGTATTCCACGATTTTTTTTTTTTAATATCCATTTCCTTAAAACTTTCATTCAAATTAGTTTTCATGTAAATTTTGCAAATTTCATCATATTTAACAATAATTTATTTAGTATTGAGCCATGAAACTTTCTGTCCATGTATCGTTTTCTTTCTATTAATTATATAATTTTCTAACTTCAACGATGACAAGAAATCTTTATTATTCATCCTGTGTACATGCATTGGTTTCGGTTTTTACAAGTTTTCATAAACTGAATGTAATCATCCGGTGTATAGAGCCTCTGTTGACGTTTCAAGGCACATTCTATCTTCCCAAAATCTGTATCATTTGGCAGGAATCTATGCCCCGATTTAAGTAATCTTATACTGATTTGGTCTAAAGTTGGACGTTCTTTCAACATGGCTTTAAGCATTAATGTTAATTTCATGCTGCGGTTCTGGCCACCACACGAATCGCTCCATAAAATTAGATTTTTCACGTTGCCTTTGTTAAGCCTTTCTGTGATATGTTTGATGACTTCATTAACACCTCTGCCAGCTTCTCCTTCTACCCACACATTGCAGTGAGTTTCATCTGTGCTCCCAGTATATATACCTAAATTGTATACCCTGAGTTGTCTTTTGTAAAATACGATAATTGTAGGTATACGCGGTAAAGGTACCGTTTTTTTGAGATCAAAAGTCAGAGTTTAAACAGAGGGATCGTATTAAAAAACCTTCATGTCAGTTCTAAATTGGTTTTGTAGAGATTTAGCGATTTCTTGATGTGCTACCCGCGGCAGAGGTGCTCAAGAAGTGGGGTCTTGTCTCATCAAACATGACTCGCACGATTTCTATGTAAAGCTTGTCGGAAACCCAGACCTAGAAGACAATCTTGAAGTTTTTTCGGGACAGCCTGATTTTGAAGTTGAAGATCAAGTAAAAAAGTCAAATAAATCAAGTGATTAATTTTATTTGGCAGTAAAATGTTTAAAATAAATATAAGGTTTTTATTTTAACTGTAAAATTTTGGTATGGTAATAAATTAACTAGGAACCACCCCAAACACAGATAGTTTTGCTAAAAGGAACCAATGATTTTTTTTATTACTATTAAAAATGTTAATGATTTTCATCAATATTATGTTTGTATACAAAGAACAATTTATTTTGTACAATATTCAAAATAAAAACCAATTTCATTGATCAGCCGATTTTGACAAAAAAGACTTTTGTAAAAACTGTCATTGTGTGGGTTTTTTTTTGGTTGGGAAATCATCAAATAACTTCTCCCGCTCTGGGTGGAGCGGGAGGGCGTGTCAGACTTTTACTGACTAAAACCCACCCGTGTTCTCTCAGTTGTTCACCTGTGTCAGGCGGAAGGTGAGGACGCCATGCCGCCTCTCAAGCCACTCCTCAAAGAGGGGACTTACCGCCGCAATCGTGGCGTGCCCAGCACTGGGTTGCGACAATCGCACTTTCCACGTCGCCATGAGATCCTGCCGGAGCTCTGTCCGCCGTGCCGCGATTTCCCGCGGCAGCGGAGTTACGCCCCGACGTTTGGCCTCCTCGCGCCACTCCCAAGTGTGCGCGAGGACCTTTGCCTCCAGATCCCATGGCGGCAATCTGGCAAGGAGGCCCGCCGCCTCACCGGAGATCGTGCGGTATCCCCGGATCATCCGGATGGCCATGACCCTATGGGCCGCCTTCAACTGGCGTGCTGGTTCGCGCCTCAATGTAGGTGCCCACACCGGCGCCCCATATAGGGCCATGGCCCGCACGACCCCCGCGTAGAGCTTCCGGCAGGAGGCGTTTGGCCCCCCTAGATTGGGCAGGAGTCGCTTCAAGGCAGCCCCGGCCCGCTCCAGTCTGGGAGCCAAACGTCGAAAGTGCTCCAGGAAGTTCCAGCGGCTGTCGAGGACGAGTCCTAGGTACTTCATCGTTGACTCGACGCCGATGTGAACCCCTCCCACCGTTATCTGGGAACCCGTCAGTGGCGCATTCCGAGGACCATGAAACCACATGGCCTCGGACTTGTGCAAGACCACCTCGAGTCCCAGTTGCCGGATCCTATCATAGTGTGGGTTGATTCCGTTTTGCGGAAGGAGGTCCAAATCCCACAACGACCCGAACGTTTCTGTTTTTTGCCACAGTGTTGCCATTGCCAATATTACTTACCTACTGTTCAGTTTAGAAAAAGTTGCCATAATCATAGCAAAACAAAATTACCACTCAAAATGAATCAATCTTAGGAAAAATTTAATTTAATTTAGAAAAACTAGTAATTAAAATAATTTATGTAGTTATCACCGACTTGAATAAATAATTTTATCAAAAAGTTTATTATACAACACCGATTCAAATGACATGACTTCTTAGATGTTGTAGATAGAGTTAGGAACCAAGTAATATGAGTCTTTGTAAAAACATAGTATTATGCAATTTTTATATTGCAAACAAGAACCAACCTGCATGGTTCTACATAATTGATTTTAAAAAAATATTTTACACGGGACCATGTGTCCAGTCTATTGAACAACTGTTGTTATGTGGGTTGAAAACCTTGTCATAGAAATGTTTTGTGCTGTCAGAATTGTCAGATCGTTTTGATCTTTACAGGGTCGATAGAAGGTGCATTTTAAAAGCTTTCTGTATACTTATCTCGATTTCGGCATGTGTGTGGATTGGCCATACAAATGTGCAATTTTTATCGACAACTTATTGCCATTTTGTAGAATGTGACATAATCCCATTACTTCAGAAATCTTGGGACTTCTGATCAAAATACTGCGACAAGTAGTTTTGTCAGTCCTGTCTTGATGGTAACCCAAACCTAATACTACCTAAAGAATTCTGAAGAGACCAAAACAGGTGGAATTTGAGGGTGCAAAGTCAGGGCTATAATTATGGTGGATGCATTAACACTTTCCAACGAAGCTCTCTTCATTTTTGCCGGGTGGCTAAAGATGTGTGTGGTCATAATGAAAGACCACACCGTTTCTGATGATCGATACCGGCTGTTTTTTCTTAATTTCTTACTTGAGTGTCATCAGCTGTTAGCAGTAGAGATCCGATGTTTTTGCCCAGCGGTAAAAGCTCATAAGAAACGATGCCCTTCTAATCCCATCATCCACACAGCATCGCCTAATTCGATTTACTCCGGGTTTCGCTATAGTGTGGAGATTGATTGTTTGAACTATGATCTTTTTCACACTTTGTTGTTGTCGTAGGTGATTTTTTTTTTTCAACTTTTCAACACCAATGATCAATCTTTTCAAAAATGGTTCGGTTTCATTACGTTTCAATGGAGAGTTGCAAATGAGTACCCACTTGGGTACTCATTTGCATACAAAAAAGCTCGATATTTGGGTGCCACACTTGTGGCACCCAAATATCGAGCTTTTTTGTATACCTAGATTTTTTAAATGGGTCAATACTGTTTTGTGGCCAACCCCTAACAACCCCCACTTTTTTTTTAAATGGCATCGACTTTATCCGTAATAGGGCGACCACACCGAGCTGCAATCGTGGACAACAAAATTCCCGGACTGAAAACGCTTTAACCAATACTACTCTTACTGAAACTGCGTTGAGTGCATTAACGTCACATATATTTTCGCAACTTGGGCCGCTTTTTTCGCGATTTTGTAATAAAGCTTCGAAATGTATCGAATTTCTTCTTGAGATTCACTCATTTTGGCGGATAGAACAACAATTGAAAAGCGGCGGGAAAGCGTTTTTACCTCATATTTTTCTTTTTTTTTATGTGATCTATAACACTGAGAAATTTTAATGGTTGTTTTCCCGCGGCAGAACAACTTGCCATAAGGAGTACTTTCGAAGCATAGAGTAAAAGAAAAAAAAGAAAGATTTTTTTGTTTTAAAATAATAATAAAAATATTCATCAACTCGATAAAACACTACTCAGTATTAACACTAGAGGTAACTAGTAGGTACTACTCGAATCACACGCGCCGCCGACAAAGGGAACAGCAATGCATAAATGTTCAAAGCAAAATAAACTCTCGCACGTGGTGATTTTTCACAATGATTAAATCTGCCATTTTTGGTTTCTAATATTTTATTTGTTTATAAAACGATTGTATTACCAAGACGAAACCATTTCGCTGCGGGAAAACAACCATTAAAATTTCACGATGTATAATGGTCTCAAAGCCAGCCAGAATTAAACAGTACAGTTAAAAAGATTTTACTACAGCTTAATACCTATAAAAAACTTTTTCTCCGACCTGTTATTATCGGAGGTTCCCGTAGTTACGACACTAAAGGCTAAGATAATGATTTAAATGCTAGACTCTACGACAATTTTGCTAGTTGGATGTTTCATCGACGTATGATAAATCATAAGTAGACTTAAATTTTCGCAATAACTAACAGTGTTTATTTTCTTTCAGGTTCCTGCTAGCGTGATGCATCAGCGCACTTGCGAACTGACATCTCATACATACTGACATCTCTAAGTCGACGATCACACGGACGTAATTTTCAACGCACTGCTTGGCGCCGATAATTAAAAATGTAACACTGTGTTTTTCGACGCTGTCGTGTTGAATTCACAATGCGCGCTTCAACACCGAGAGTTCAAAATCCAGTGCGCGATATATATACGTCCGTGTGGACTTCGCTAAAGCTTGGGTTTCCGTCGACAGTGCTGGCTTCAGTGACGATTGTCATGGTCATGGAAATGTTAGCACCAGGGTTGAACACTGCGGTGTCAAAAAACGCTTTCTAGGGAAACACACTAACTTAAGTGCGGTGCTTCTGATCAGACCATGACCCACTTGCTGGTGCCCTAAGTGCACGTTCACCTGCACCTCGGATGATGTAAATAATGCCACTGATGCTGCAATTAACGTGGCCATCTACTGGGCTCAAAGCTTCAAACTACATTAACAAAAAGTATTTGAGTACCTTCGACACGAAAAGAAAAAGACCTTCATAAATAATGTTTCAGTGACGTAATTCACTGTGACATCGCAGTCTTTGAAAACCGTTGCTATATTTCTTTTCTAACATGACTCAATCACCATTTTGGTTCTTGTATATAACCAAAATGTAATATCACAATTAATTTGGTGACTGTATTTCATAATTATCATCGATTCAATATTTTTTGTAGTTTTTCCGGAAACCTTTGTCAACACAAAATTCATAAAACAACATTAATCAACAAAAATTAAGAAGTTTACCACACTTTTAATTTGGGTACTAACTATAACTCTTAAAAAGTAAAGCCCCGAAAATTTACTCAAACACAGAGGCAGCGACTCTACCAAGATGGCAGCTTACGTATATTAGCTGAATAAGTTGGTTCAAAGAATGTTCACCAACCTGCTGGTTGTTGAACAAATCGTTCAACAACCAGCCATACCAAGGGGTAACTGGGCTGTGGAGGTCAGATAGGCAGTCGCTCCATTGCAAATACTGGTAGTCAGCTGCTTCTGGTTAGACTAGCCGACCCAAACGTAACTGGAAAAAGGCCAGGCAGATCCTAGCCTTTTTCCAGTTACGTTTGGGTGATGACAGAACACAAAAAATTCACATTCAATTAACATTTGAGATAAGTACCTATATGCTTACAAATGAATTTTAATATCTATACATACTTAAACATGACCACTTACAAATAATAAAAATTTAAGAGTGTGTTTGTAATGTGAAGAACTTTTTACTAAATCCATATAGCTAAAGACCTGAGGTATTGGAGGTGGGGGCTGACTCTAGGTACCTACATATTTAAAAAAAATGGTTTGTTCGTCTGTTTATTCCGGCTAATCTCCAAAACAGCCTAACTGATTTTGATGGAACTTTGACTTGCAGATAGCTGCATGATGTTAGTAACATAGGCTACTATTTGTACCAGTAACACGTTCCCGTGGGATAATTTCCGACTTACAAGCGAGGAAAGCCGCGGGCAAAGCCAGTATAAGATAATATAGTGACTCCGTGGGTCGATAAAAGGAAAGTAACCGTGGTACTCATCTGCCAGGGGTGCGGGTTGTTCGAAAGAGATACCGTGGCTCCTGGCACACAGGCAACTGAAGGAACACGGGTGGGTTTTAATCAGTAAAAGTCTGACACGCCCTCCTGCTCCACCCAGAGCGGGAGAAGTTATTTGATGTTTTCCTAACCTCAAAAAAAAACCGTGGTACTCATTCACTCAATTCTTTAAATTTATTTAGCTGCTTTCATTAATAATTTATTACGAGTGCGATTACTGAAATATTTATTAGTAGGGAACTTGGTGAGGCATAAAAATATATTTTAATTTCAGTGGTTCTGTTTCATGTATATAACTACTACGATTACTTAAGTTGGCAGGTACTGACTAAAAACAAAACATAATCTTACGTCACGCCAGTAATCCCTGGAGGATTATCCAGAGGTGTACCTACCTTTAGTACACCCACATCTCGGCCGTTATGTTTAAGGGTCCGTGAACGAGAAAACCCCTCTTTTTTCAATTTCAGTTTCAAATAATTGAAATATTAAGTCTGTTTGACTATAAAAGTACAGTTTTATTAAGAACATTCGTATCACTCACATCTTATCTATCTTTCATCACTATAGTTCCATTTATTCACATTCAAAATTATAATTTTATTTCGAGGATAGCTGAAGACTTATTGTGATTTGTAAAATTACTTGAAAGCTTTACGAAACAATGGGAAAAATACACGTTTAGAGTGAAAAAAATTGCATTTTCTAAAAAAAATCTGCCATATTTTGCATTGAAGTTGGAAAACAGTGGTCAGTGATGATGTTTTTCTTTGAGTCCAAAATCAAAAATTGTTTTAAAACGTTTGTAAAACGATGACCAAACGTAAGTCTCCCGTCAGTATTGGAAAACTTGTTGCGAATATTAGTGATTTCCCATCAATACTCAAATTATATGAAAGATCCCTTCAAGTCACCTGCAAAACTAAGAACTCGACTTTTCAAATCAAAACAATTCTTTACCTTTACTCATTAACAGTAAACAATTTTTTCAATAAAAATCAGTCGTATACGTGCACGGTCCCTTATGTCCCATGTAATAGCCGAGCGTAAATCTAAACTCTAGCACCCTAATTGCGTAACGCACGATCAATCATAATCTGACCCATTTTGAAACAGATTGCCAATTCATTGCTTCTTAAGTTCGAAAAATGTGTCTGCTCAACAACGTAAATAACGCAATGTAAATTGTTGAACTGTCAAAATGAAACAGATTATGATTGATCGTGTGTTACGCAATTAGGGTGCTGGCTGCCACTGAGAAATTCCTGATGGATTATAAATGGCTCTATGGATCTTGCGATACAGCAGGATCTCCTGGTACAAGAGCCAGGGCTACACAGACGTTTGTGACTTTGAAGTGTAAAGAAACAAATTATAAATTAAATTATAGCCGCTCGGGTCAATCGATGAATGAATTGAATGAAAAAAATATAAATCTTTCGGAGGGGCATCCTAGCTGTCATTCGCGGATCTTTGACAGTCAACACGGGACGTCATAACACAGAACAGATAAAATCTGTTCTGTCTGGTCAGAAGAACAAAAGTCTGAGTTTGAGTCCAGACAACCGGTCTTACCACGGGGTATCGTATAACCTAAGTAACTGGGTTGTGGAAGTCAGACAGGCAGTTGGCCCTAGTATTCAGCTGTATCCGGTTAGCCTGGAAACCGAACCCAACATACTTAGTTTGGAAAAGACTAGGCCGATGATTGTAAAATTAAATAAACTGGCTGCAAGAAATGTGCTGCGATAGACAATGTTTGGACTAGAGACAGACACTAGTTCTAAAATTGCTTTACAATGAAAGGCCGCTAATCGGTTGTCTAGTCAGTTCCTTAAGAAACCAATAGGCTATCATCGGCTTACAAATGTTGCAAGTTTGCAACTTTATTATACAAACCTTTATAAAATGTTAGTCATCAACGACGTATCAAAAATCATAACAAGCCTCTGATTTGTACATTAATTTTCTTTTTCTTTTTTTTTTCAGGGCGCTGCTTGAGCGATGCGTCAGCGCAAAGCGAATGCCATACTAAACGCTCTTACACACTGATAACATTTCTTATCGATTCACTCATATTTTGGTTCTTAAAGTATTGACATTGGGCATCACACGAAATAAAGTTCTACCTTAACTATTAGCTAGGAAACTATTTAGGTATTTAATCATTTTCGTAATTCTCATCAACCAATTGATGAGAATTACGAAAATTATTAAATACACACTACACTACTACTGTCTTAATTAAATTCTAAGATGCTAATAAACCATAAAAAAACACATATTTTTATTGAATCAATTAGTGCCATAAAAATGCATTTCCATTTAATCTTTCATATTTCGCGCGTAATTTGACGAAAACGCTGGACCCAGTGGACGCCATATTGCTCTGTGGGTATGACGTCAGTTTACTGTGTAAACAAATGCGCTGATATTTTATATGATAATTGTTTATAATTAAAAAAAAAAAAATAACTAATTCTACTTAAAGTTGGTTTGCTGTTCCTGAGTGTAAGATATTATTTCAATAAAAAATACTTTAATTACGAAAATAATAAATTACAAAGTTGTTCAGTTGATTAGTTTAAACAGCGGTATGACAAGCTATATGGCAGGTTATAGATAGACATCGGAACACAAAACCAAAACGTGATAGTAATAAGGACATACTTTTTAAAGTAAATAATAAAATCGTATCAAATCCCCAGGAGATAGTTGACATTTTCTCGAATATATTTGACAAAGACTAGACAGCTGGTGTAGAAAATACTTTTGAACAAGCCATACAAAGTTTGCAAGATAGCGTTAATAGAGTAGAGGCCGAAATGTCCTGCGAACAAGTAACTGATTATGAAATAAAAAAAATGGTCAATGCAATGGCTAACAAGAAATCTTCTGGTCATGATGAAATACCGATTCGGATAATTAAAGATCATATTGACATATTGGCAGAACCTCTTGCGCATCTCATAAATAAGTGCATAAACATGAATATGTTCCCCGAACAACTTATGATAGCAAGAGTCTTACAAATTTATAAAAAAGGGTGTAAATCTGATACCAATAACTATAGGCCGATTTCTCTTTTACCTATAATTTCGAAATTGTTTGAGAAAATACTTAAAACAAGGCTTCTAAGACATTTAAATCGCAATAACATTCTTAATTACAGACAATTCGGTTATCAGAAAAGTTTGGGAACAAATGACGCAATTAATACGTTAGTAGAGGAAGTAATTAGTAGAGTTAATAAAAAATTAAAAGTTGTAGGGTTATTTCTTGACCTAAGCTCTGCTTTTGACACAGTTAATCATAAGCTACTATTAGCGAAAATGGAACATTATGGAGTGAGGGGACCGGTTTTAAATCTAATTAAATCTTACTTAAAAAATCGAAAGCAGTGTGTAGAAATAAAAGTAGAAGAGGAAAATTCTGATTTTTTTACAAATCGGGACTAAAACTAATTAGACGAGGAGTTCCACAAAGTTCAATATTAGGGTCAATCTTCTTCATCTTGTTTATTAATGATCTATTTAACTATATGCCAAAACAAATTGATACAGAACTTGTTCTGTTTGCGGATGATACGAATGCTATTATAGCGGCAGAAAATATAGAAACTCTAAGAAGTAAGGTAAATAAGGCTCTGGCTCTCTTTCATTATTGGTTTACCATCAACAATCTCAATCTAAATACAAATAAAACGAATGCCATGTTATTTAGAACAACGTCGAGAAACAAGGATGTAATTGACATAAATTTGAATGATAATAAAATAATATTAGTAGACAGCGTGAAATTTTTAGGTATTTTATTGATGGAAGCCTAAACTGGAAAAAGGAACTGACAGCCATAGAAAGTTCAATTAGTTCAGCTTGCTATGCCCTTCGAAGCCTTCGAGATGAGATTTCCGTAAAACAGATAAAGATAGTATATTACTCGCTTGTGGAGTCAAAGCTTAGATACAGTATCGCTTTATGGGGAGGTAGTTATGCCTACAATGTGAATACTGCTTCTATCATACAAAAAAAGGCCATAAGAACCATGGTGCGAATTCCCCAATGGGTATCGTGTAGGGAGTACTTTAAAGAACTACAGATTTTAACAGTCCCTTGCTTATACATTTTAGTTCTACTTGCAGACCTCATTAAAAATCTACATAATTTCGAAACACTTGAGGAAAGAAAAAAGCGGGAAGCCACAAGACGGAAGGATTTACAAAATAAGACTCAACCACATTTGAAAGTAGTTAGTCAAGCTGCAAGCTATCAGTCAATTAAATTGTTTAATAAACTACCTTTAGAATTAAAGTCCATTTATAATTTAAATCAGTTCAAGAACCGGCTTAAGTCATTTCTGATAGAAAAATGCTACTATACGCTTGATGAGTTTCTAGGTGACGTACATAACTAGACATTGATAATTATTAACCCTTTGTTTATTTATATTTGACATGGAACTTATAATTGACATTTATTTTTATTGTTATTCTTTCTCTTGACATTTGTATCGGGATGTACCTTGGATTGAATTGTTTTTTTTTTCACTATACTTCAGTGGTCTTGCAAATTATTTAGAATATTGTTGAACTAGGAAGATTGTTTTAAAACCAGATACTTATATAAGTTCATTTGTTTTTCTTTTATCTTTAAGTTATATGTCTTCATGTAGTTTTAGTTTTTACTGTAAAATATTTCGACACAATGTAAAAATTGTTAATGAAATAAAATAATAATAATAATAATAAATAAAGACGTAATAATATGGCGGCTACTAATTCATAGTGTCCAAAAACAAACTAAAAAAACTAATTTCTTTGAATTGAATTTTAAAATTTATTTTGTTATTTCATAAACTAAAACTAACATTTTCCGAGTGCTTTTTGCCTAAGCTATCTCAATAATATACTTTCGATTTTTTAACCGACTTCAAAAAAGGAGGAGGTTCTCAATTCGACTGTATGTTTTTTTTTAATGTTTGTTACCTCATAACTTTCGACTGGGTAAACCGATTTTGATGATTCTTTTTTTATTTGAAAGCTCGTGCTTTCCGTGTGGTTCCATTTCACTTTCATATAGATCTGATGATGCGTTTCGGAGACAGACAACGGAACTCTTCAAAAAATAACAGTAAATAAACCGCGATTGCTGCTATCGCATAAATAGGCATTGTTTTGACCCCAAGGATGATGAAATTTCGAATTAGTGGGGTAGGTACTATAACTAAAAAGTGAAATATAAAAACTTTTTTCAAAAAAAAACAACCGACTTCTTAAAATAGAGTAAAATACCCTATTCAATATGTTTCGTAATTTTTCCGGAAATCTTTCTTAAACAATACAAAGTCAGAACTTTCCAGAACATAGAAAATGCATTAAGGTGGAAGCTCCAGGGTAGCCAGCGAAATTAAAATTTTCTTACGTTTCTAAACACAAACGTTTACGATAAACAAAATTCTCGGGATATGTTGTCAATAGTGGATTTATTAAACATATAAAGTTTTAATTGCATAGCTCTTACTACTTTAGAATTTATTGATATCTAAAAAACCCTGAGTTCGTTACTGACTCACTGATGATCATCAAAATTCTTAGGGTACTTGCTAATGTCCTAGAAAGCTGAAATTTGGTATGTAAGCTAGCATTAGTACACAAAACAAAAAAAATCGAAAACTTTTATCCCCCAACCCCTTAAACTAGGGGATGGAAGTTTGTATGAGACTTCCGCAATTTTGATGCTAGATGTCTGATAATTGATACGATGGTACTCCTTGTTAAAAATATTCAAAGTAAGGAAAATAGATTTAATTGTCACAGAAACACGTGCATATAAAAAGATGACATAACAAAAACAAAATATGATAACAACACAGACAATTATACATAGGCATAAAGAACATAAATAGTCGGCAGCTGCACGCCGTGACTGTGACAAGAAGGCTTCCACTCAGCATGATGCTGTGCTATGGGACCCACAGAATAGCGCCGATTTTCAGTGGTCACAAATACTTACTCAAACACAGAGGAAGCCACTCTACCAAGATGTCAGTTTCCGCATATTAGCCGATTTCATAATGATTCATCCATCGATTAATTTAATTACTAATGGTAATAATTTATTACGACTGCGATTACTAGAATGATAAATTAGTAGGTAACTTGGTTAGACCAGATTTTTTTGTGTTGTCCGCAGAAATATCACAAATTTTATTCAAGTCAACTGTTTCAAAATTGTAAAATCATGCTTGTTCCCGGCCACCGTAGTAGGTGCGGGCTTTCGGACGGCGAGTGGTAGCTCGCTGTCCGGTAAGGACCAAGTCCGGGTCGACGACGCGTAGTGTTCCACGCGCGCCTCAAAGAGATGTCAGCACCAACTGGTGGGGTCCGCAAGGGCCGATGCCTGCCAGGGGTGCGGGTTGTTCGAAAGAGATACCGCGGCCCCTGGCACACAGGCAACTGAGGGAACACGGGTGGGTCTTAGTCAGTAAAAGTCCGACACGCCCTCCTGCACTACCCAGAGCGGGAGAAGTCATTTGATAATTTCCCAACAAAAAAACAAAAAAAAAAAGGCGTAGGTAGCTAAGTACTGTAAAAAAATCGTCATCGTAATAATAATAAAAACGATTTATTGTTGCTTATGTATTGCAATGTTCATAGACAACGTTTGTACAGAAACAACCTCGTATAAAAAATCTTTAAGGTCGTTCTAGAATTGCTACACAAAAAAAGGCCGCCTAATCGGTTGTCTAGTCAGTTCCATATGAAACAATTAGTTGGTCAATCATCGGCTGCTTGCCTGTAACTAGGCAGTAGGTTAGGTACATCGCTAAATGATCTTGATTGTTTAAATCTTCTTAAGAAACATTAGAAATGAACGTGTACACAAGAAATATTTTTTTATTTTTTTCATCCGAATTCAATATGTGATGTTAATAATATCTAATGCTAGGGATATTTGGGGAAGAATTTCTTCAGTTTTTTTACCAAGCCCGAGGAAAAGTTTAAAATTACCTTCTTTAGATGTAAATCAACCAAATACAAATCTCAACAACTACACAGAAACACAACTACAAACATTACATTAACATCGCCTAGCGAATGTTTTATTGCCTTAGGTTCCCGGCCGATCCACAGCAATGAAGAAGAAGCTGAGAACAGATGACAAGCCCGCCTGGAAGAACAATTATTTCCCGCTTAGCGCTTCTAGCAGCTGCGAATTTGATTTATTCTCTCCAAACATGCACGGGTAAGTACCTCAATGTTATTGACAAATTATTACGGTTAAGTAAGTTAAAATTTAAAAACCTAGTTTGCATCCCTTAGTTTAAAATCTGAAGCCAATGCAACGGTACGAAATTAACAAACCAAAAGTTGAGTAACTAATTAGTAACGCAGTAACGCACTTTTGTCTAAACACCGGTTATAATCGAGCTAAAACTGGAATCCCTTTAAGCGACGTCCTCCAAACTAGGAAGTTTGATTGACTATGATAAAAAAATGTGTCGCGCCGAGTCGTCGCCTCGATGCCACGTGCGCGACCTGATGAACGCAAGGCGGTGTTATTTGCAGCATAATTTACATAGAGATAGATCACAGTCCCGCGGGTCGTGCACCCGTTGAATTTCTATTGTTTAGATTGGAAAACTAAGTGCGCCAATGGTCGACTTTCCTCTCACGTCATTATTAGATCGCAGGTGTCATGCCGTGTCAGACGTTGCTCGTTGGATACAAATAGGATTTCGAAAAGATAATTAGAAGGTCCTCTATTTTAAGTACGAAATTTTGGGAAACCTATGAATACTTCCAAGAAACTTATTTCTACAGACCGACTCATAATTAACAACAAAATTGTTTCCCGTAATAGTCATTAATTAAAAGCTTGCACCACTACCCAACCAGATAAAGATGTGGAAGCCTAGATGCCGATGGGGTTGACAACGAATCGATTACCTAATAGCACTGTGACCACCCGGCCCCGTGGAGATTGACTCATTTGCACTGCATTACATTACCGAGTGACACGGACAGCCACTCTCATCATCGCGGTAATGAATAGATTGTTGTTCACAACACTCGAGAAAAATTCCATTTCAATTGCTAGATACGTTTCTATTAGATCTTACAGCTTTGAACGCACGTCTCTATTAGATGGACACACAAATACACAATTGCTGCTAAGTACGTACCTACCTACCTTCGTGTTTTGGGGTTTTCAGGACAGTGGTCAATAGAACATCAATGATGATCAAGTGGACACGATGCAATTAATACAATTGTTCGCCTGTGTATGGACCAGGGTCTCTTTTATTTAGGTATACCTTCTACCTAAATCAGTAATGATCTTTGTGCTCAGTTCGTAGAATAATTCATGGAAGATAATAGATTCAACGCGGCCATGTGTGCTGTTGATTTCTTCTCAATTCGTCCTTCTTATAAACGTAAGATACAGCAGTAAGGAGGTAATTAGATGGCATTTTCACCAGAATCATTCATTACCATAGCACCTCAGCTGTGCTTTGATATTAATTACAGTAGTAGGTACCAACTTCTTTTTCTTTGCCGCGTCGATGGCGCGACAGTGTAAATACCTTTGGTTGTGAATTTATTGACCGAAAACTTCGTATTTACTGACAATCAGCTGTTTAACCAGCATCTCCTTTGTTACTTTATTTTGACAACTTCTTGGGATCGCGCCAATTGCAGTGATACCTATCCTACAGAGAATGCTCTGTAGCTTTGAATAAGTCGAGGCCGTTACAACAGACCCACGACTGCGAATGCGCAGTCGTGGGTCTGTTGTAACGGCCTCGACTTGGTTGTAGGTTCGAGCCAAAATAGGCGCTTTTACACTGTGTAAATTATTTCATTCCCACTGCTCTCAAAACTGTGAAGGAAAACATCCTTAGGAAACCGATATGTCCTAGAAAAAACACCTGCGATCTAATAATGACGTGAGAGGAAAGTCGACCATTGGCGCACTTAGTTTTCCAAAACTTGGAAGACATGAAACATATACCAACGCACACTAGGTCCGCGTGGTGGATTACGGCCTACTAACTGGCACCATGAGGAAGCTGTGTCACAGCAGTGCTAATATTCTAGGGTGATTATGCCTATTCTACACGTTTTACCGTGCTGAAAACTGCAGACTCCTGACTAAGCAGTATAGCAAAACATTTGAGATGGTTAATTATAGAAACATTCCCTTTCTCCATCTGCATCTACTAAGGTACTTTTAAGTTACAAAGCTACATACATAGGGACAGGGTGGATGGTACGTTCGTTTCTATTGTTCTCAATAGTGTAGGTCGAGTGTCAGACCAGATATCTCCTTCATCTCAATATTACGTCGTCCACTGCACAGGCTAGTGTAACGCTCCTTAGAGACAGACACGAATGACACACTTGAGCTGACTCGAATCACGTTGCAGAGACGACAAGTAGGGAACATTATAGAGTATTTACCTCAATGAGATGACGTTACCCACACAATACATTCTGACGATGAGATTCTGAGATGTTGGTCTGAGATGATTCTGTAGAACTTGTCGCCCGTGGTATTCAAATTTTCTTACATTTTTAGGGTTCCGTACCTCAAAAGGAAAAAACGGAACCCTTATAGGATCACTTTGTTGTCCGTCTGTCTGTCTATCAAGACCCTTTTTCTCAGGAACGCGTGGAGGTATCAAGCTGAAATTCATATCAAATACTCAAGTCTTCCCTTGAAGCTGTGAAAAAAACAAACTTCTAAGCCAACGCAATCAAAAGATACAGCCGTTTATGCCGCAAATTTTCGACACTCGCAAGGGAATCAAAACTTCCCGTGAACTCAGAATCTTGAAATTTGGTACGCAGCAACGTCTTATAGCACAGATAAAGGAAAATTGGGAAAAGCATAAATTTTTAGGTACATCATATAATAAAAATATTTTTAATAATTTTAACCTTACTAACCCTTTCCTCATGAACGCGTAGAGGTATTAAATTGAAATGCATAACTTTTACTTATATACCTACAGGTTTGTACGGAACCCTCGGTGCGCGAGTCCGACTTGCACTTGGCAAGTTTTTTTTTTCAATTTGGTCTGTGCAAGGTTGTTTGTTGATTAAAATATTATTCTGATAGACATGGTTAAACTTAATTATAATAATTTAATGCTCAGTTCCTATAAACTAAAACGAGTCGTTTTGCTTACCAATAGTAGCATTGTTTATTGCTAAACTAGGCACATTAATAGATTCGTAACTTAATTCTACCTGTGATAGCTACTTCCGGGGAAAGGGTACCTAAACAGGTCTACTATACAAAGCTATGAGGTCTTTGCTTCATTATTGGTAAAGATAAGAGCCTTAATTTTAACCTATAGCGGTCAGTAAATTATAGGATTCGGCCATTAGTCTTCAATACAACCCTCTTACTGCATTTAATTCGATTGAATGACTTTTTTTATGAAATAGTCATACAACGAAACTCAAATTCAAAGAACGAAATTCAAATTTTCTTCCGCTTCTTTTTTGTAATTTTCAAGTCAGTGCAAGTGACTTGAAAATTACAAAAAAGAAGCGGAAGAAAATTTGAATTTCGGGGTCTACCTTGGAGGTTCCCCCTTAATCTAAGATGTTGGTATATTTATGTTTGAGATTATCAGACTTCGACGCTGTTTGACCGATAACGTACTTACTGTTTTTTTTTTCCGTATATACCTCGCATTTCAACTCAAGAGACGATCGGCTATCATGTGGATGTCGTAATAAATGAAGGCCTCTAGCTTGGGCACGCAAACTAAAAACTAACCACACTCTAAGGGCAACCCCTGTGGTATACATACCTCGGCTTAGGGCGTCGCTGATGGAGGACAGCAAGGGACAGGTTGGATCGGATCATGTATTTTGTTCATGAGGAAGGTTCTCTATAAGAAGAAGTAGAAGTTTTGCTTTCCACACTTAGTCCTTCATATGGACCATTATGCGTGGGCCAAAGCGGTCATCGGTGGTTATTCCAGCCAGCCTACCTCCCGCCAGAAGTTGATTATGTCTGTTAAGAACATCAGAATCTATGTAAGATCTTGGTGTCCTGAAGGTTTCCTCATTCAACGAGCTCATGCGCAACAGTTTCCTCAGCCCCCATGCAAGCCCTGCATAGAGGACTGTCCGTTATGCCTATTGTGTGGACATAAGGAAGGTTTTATTGCGTCTTTAAAATCGATCATTAGTGATTATCGATGGTATTTAATGCAAATGGTGCCTCTAGCAAAACCTATAGCGGACATAATAAAACAAATCAAAAGAGCAAAATACATAGGTATGCTGATTTAGATAGGTAGTATAGGTACCTGCAATTAATAACCACTTTAGCGTGAAGTTTTGAGCTACAACGTTATTTAGGAACAGTTATCCTAAATATGGTTTTATTGAACTTGCCTGTCTAATCCATCTCGCAATTTTATGACTTAACTTGGTTTTTTGTAAGTAGATACCATCCACTTCCAAGAATTAACTGTAGATTATGAATTTCATAAAGATACTTTGCTATGATGCTAACTATTTTGTATTCAAACTGGAACGAAACCTGCTTTATGACGATTATACACCTAACTATGGTTCTCGTAATAATTATAAATTAGTATATGAACCTAATTACTTTTAACGGAGATTTGGGTTAAAACCTTTTAGGACACAAATACCCGGTGTGCTATGTACAGAGGCCAGCACATCAAGCTACCCCAATCTGTGAAATTTCTTTGATAGGTAGTTTTTAACTTTATCACAAAAGAATAAGGTTCATGTTCAGTTGGGAAAATTTCACAGTTTAGGATAGCTTGATGTGCTGGCGTCTGTACTTGTTCTTTACGAGATTAAAGCCTTGATTTATTTTACATTTTGTTTAATTTTCTCTTAATAAACCTCCATCTGACCTCAGGAATTCTTATAGTTTTTAAGAAGATAAATCCGTATGTACCTACAAAACATAGACAACAGCATGACCAGAGAAAAAACCTTTTAGGTTTCCAACAACACCGATTTGTCGAGTAGACTAGTACCTACGCTAAATTCACTGAGCTATTGTCAAGTTCAATGACCCGTACCCATGATTAGAACGCAATGGGTGTTTCTGCGTAGAAAATTGTAACACGAACCTAAATTTTCTGTACCTACCTACTTAGGTATGTACAAAACTTCATCATCATCATAAATTTAATTTTCAGATCACTAAATCCAATTTGTTAGTAATTATATACACAACTAAAACAACTGTTAGCTACAATGCTCATAAAACTATGTTAGTATTTCAGTATAGACATAAATTAACAAAACAATGAAATCAATTACCACCTATAATAGCTAAAACTTTTATTAAAATATAAGACGAACCATTAGAATATCTACACAATCTTAATCCACATAATGTGGCTACAGTGGCTAGTTAGTACCTATACCTAGGCATGTGTGATCTTTGTTAACAATTCTGGACGTAGGTGAAAACATCCCATCCCATATCTTTCGGTACCTACCTAATAATTTATTAATTCATTCTAATCCACGTACTAAACTTCCAAAAAATAGGAAGGCCTTTTGCTTTAGCTAGATATTCAAGCAAAATATAAATTATTATTTAAAATAACATAATTAATACTTGCAAAGCTTTTTCTTAATGCTCATCTATTAAAAACAACTTATTTATGGCACTGACTGTACATGTATTGTGGGATCATTGAACTATTGATAGGTAGGTAACTAGTTATAAAAACCTATTTGTAATGGTAGAGTAGCGCCATCTTTCGTATAAATGGCACAACACACAAATTCCAAATAGTTCCTCTATCCGTGGAAGCGGCTAGTGTAGAGGGCGCTAGATAGTCGGATGTGCATGTGCAAAAATTGTGATAATAATGTCAAGGCCAATGCTAAAATTAATAAATTTGATTATTACATCCATTTAATTAAGAAATATCAATGCAATGCTATACATTGGTAATATAATAAATGAAATAAGATAAAGTAATTGAAGAATTTGCCCTATATTTTCAAATACTAGTGTTGCTTTCGCGTCATAACCTCTTTGCCAAATAATATCTATGGATCCGGAATTTGTGATAAATATAGTGCTAATTCACTAGTATTTATCAATTTTACTTAATTAATTGGTTATTGTATGTATGGTCAAGCATTTAAACATCTTTTAAGCTATTTAATGCTTGTAATATTCGTTATTCGGCGTGATAATTCAGAATACAATTTGAATTTGGCGCCATGAAGTGAGAAACGCATGAAGTTCGCGTTGCGAATCTGGCCGATTGATGTGAAAGATATTCCGAAGGCCGTGAGTGAACACGGAAATCGAGATGTGTGTGTGGTCAAAAAGACAGTGCAAGGTAGGGGTCGGGTGGCGTTTGTGATGGCAAAATTTTTGCAAATGGTGAGTTAGGAATTATTGACTTGTCGCGTCTGGGATTTCGTTTTGTTATGTGATAGTGAATAATTTGTGTGATTAGCGAAATATTTGGTGTTTATTGATATTAAAATTCTTAGATTCTGTGATACGGGATCGGCAAATGGCGCTACGAATAGCCAAAGTTGACACAACTACGCGTTTAGAAATCCCATACATCTTCGTTTGCCAATTTTTAGGCACGCGGCATGACCTGTGATAAACAACAAGTAGTGGTGCATCCTAAAATTCGTCAAATCACTCGTATGGACCCAGCAACTGGGACATCCAGCTTGGCGATTATAACGGTGTCAGCATGTTGCGATTTTTTTGGCGAGCGGTACTACTTTTTTAAACTCGTTTATAGAGGCGGCTAGAGGTTTCCGCGTCCCGTAGGGTCGGTGGCCCCGCGATCTGGCTCCTGGAGCTAAATTACATAATGTATAGGTGTTGTTTGGAGCATGCAACAAGTAGATATGTGTCGGCGGGCTAACTGTCAATGTGGAGTACAGTAAGCTCGCTGCCCGCGGCCCCCATTAATTCGAGCCGCTGATGTCACTTATCTCTCCGCTCTCCTATCTAGGCCCTATGGCCGCCAATTTTTTGCACATAGTATCTTAATGTAAATTTGATAACCGGCGCACGTCTCTAATTACCACTTGTTTAAATACTAAGTGATGCAAATCTAGGTTCGTTTACAGCAACTGTTCACGAATTTAAATTTTAGTCCTTCCATTGATATAACCTTGTAAATTTTATGTTTGTGAATTGTTCACAGTTATATTCAAGTAACAATAATGTTATTCAACAATGGTACAGTGATGATAATTATTTGCAGCACGGTCACTGACATTAGCACCAACGATGGACCAGCAATTCTGTTTGCGCTGGAACAACCACCCAACAAACCTGACTGATGTGCTAGCGAGCCTGCTACAAAGAGAGGCTTTATGCGATGTCACCCTTGCATGCGATGGGGAACAAGTCAAGGTAATATTACTTCATTTTTCTCATCTGTTCTTACAGTAACTTATAATTTCTAGGATAATTTTTTAAACATTATTCTCGATCTAAAGAAAAATGGCTGTAAAACTACTGTGGTAGTTTTACCACCATTTCTAGTCATTCAGGCAGCGTCAGGGCTGCGGTCCTTGACTACTATTTTTCAGAAGCATTTACATTGAAATATTGAGTGACTAGTTAGAAGATCTAGTCACATGATTCAGTTGTTTGAAAAAGTTAACTTATTACAATCTCCTTAGTAATGTTATGTCACAGTAGGAAGTGTATGTAAATATTGATATTCTGTTTGTTGCACTCACATGCAACAGTTTATTATTATGCCACAACAAAATGCATTAAATAGTAAACAAACATGAGTAATACACTTGTGTTGTTACCAATTGTTGACAATGCTTTTTGTATGATTTGGTATTGCATTTAATTTTTTCTTTCATAGTTATAATAAATATCAGTTTCTTTTACATATTTAAGTAAGGTTAACCTTTTAATTCTACTTTTTAGGGATGTTCTGTTAATAGTGCTTTCTTTTGTTTCTGTTTATGTCTTTTTTGATAAAGCCTCTGAATGTTTCAGGGCTTTAATTAAACTTAGTGTAGTGATCTAAATGCTTAATTTACATTGTAAGATTTAGACTAGTATTAACAAATACTAGTCTAATAGTCACTTTAATGTATATTATTCACAATTATTGCAAATGATTAATTAATTCCAAGGACAGTAATAAAAGTGTCTAATGATATGTGCCTACACAGCTAGATAGAGGAAGATAAGACACAAAATCTTGATTGTCATTACAGTCAAATTGCTACCTTAGGCCATCCAGTCAAGGTAGTCTTCATTGTAGATATTTAAATATTTGCTAATTTTGCAAGGTTATTCTTTCCTAAATTGGTTTTTTAAAGCAGAATACCTATATTTTAAAATATAAATGAGGCATGTGTCTGACTAAATAGTATATTATGAAGCATGTAAAATCACATATACATTTGACTTACTAAATTATTTTGTATGTTGTATTACTATGTTAATGTATTAATGTTGACCCTACTTTGATACAACCAATTATTTACATGGCACCAAAGTACTTCCTGTATTTTGGGTGGCAGTAGTTCAATGTGAAAATGGCCCTTAGATTTAGTAGGCAGGAATAGTAATAAGAATTTATTATGATAGATCTAAAGGTCAATAACACATGTAGACGAGCAACTTCCTTTATATGCCATTTAAATTTAAATTCAACAATTAACTATGAAAGCTAAAGTTTTATGCTAATAAAATGCAATTTGTTTGTTAGGTTGAAAGGAGTCTGCAGAAGATCTGCATGTTTTTTAACTTTCTAATTTTTCAATTTAGTTGTTAAGCAGGTTTTAGGGTCTCAACATTCTAGACATTCTAGACACTAGCATTAACTGTAAATATGTGGTAGCTTACTAATTTCTGATTTTTTTTAAGGAATGTTTCAACAAACAAACCTTGGCACTGTTTTAGATTAAAAATATATTCTGAATCAAAACTCAAGTGTTAAAATATTGTTGTTCTTAAAAAGAAATTTAAACAAGAGACCTAGATGTTAGTACAGATGGTACAGATTTCGCGTTCTCAAAGATTGAGGGTACAGTCAGCAACAGAAGTGGCTAAAACTTCAGTTTTTTTAATAACCAATCAAAATAATAATTATAAAATATCTGATCAAATTTTACTATCAAAAGCAATCTTCTTCTTTCTCCTCGCCTTGTCCCGTTACTCGGGGTCGGCTTTCCTGATCATTCGGCGCCATCTATCTCTCTGATAGGCATCTTGGTCTGTTAGGCCTAACCCCTTCATATCCTTATGGACATTCGTCAGCCATGTGGTTTGGTGCCTCTGTTTCTTTCAGCCATGGACGGCATTTTCGCACGACGTGGTCCTCTGGTCTTCGCATTACATGACCGTACCATCTGAGCCTGGCTTCTGATATTTATTTACAACTGGGACCACTCTTAAGCTACTGTCAAAAGCAATGCCGTAAAATAATTTTAGTTCCGGCATTTGCCGGAAACTATATATACCAACAACTAACAATTTTTATCCCGTGAAATCTAGTTATTTGCGGGATCCCGCACGATGAAAGAAAAGACGTCGGGAATTAACCATCTTTGTATTACAAGTTTACAAAGGGTTTAAACTAATAAAAAACAATAATTATTTTATAAAGTTTTTCAATTAATACAGCAAGGAAATCATATTAAAATATTACAAGCTTTTATTTAACTTGCAATGTATGTAACGAGCCCAAACTCGATGGGGTTGTGTCGTTTTATTGCGGAGTTTCTATAACCACCTTCCAGCTCCAGCATCAGATCAGCTCCATGTCATCATAATATTGCATTGTCACGCGATATACATATGCATGCAAAATTTCAGCTCAATCGGTTAAAGATACCTGCTTCAAAATTGAATTGCAAGATTCTACCCGAACAATTTACTACTTATTATTTATATTTTTTAAATGTGCAAACAAGTTTGGTTTTCACGAAGCGAGTCCTGATAAGAAGGCCCACTTTGTTTTTTCGAGTAATAGGTGAATATTAGGGATTACTAATACGAGTGGCCTTACATTCCACTCGACTCCAAATAATCATCTCTTCGTTGACCAAACTTCAGGAGTAGCTACCTATTAGTTCTAAAAGCTCAAGATTGAGGATGTGAGCAGTTTCAGTGCTGAACATTATTAGCCTATAACGTTCCCATTGCTGGGACACAGGCCTCCTCTCTATGAGAAGAAGTGGGTCATAATCCACCACGCGAGCCCAGTGCCGGTTCGTTATCAATGCTGTATCTGATTCCAAATAAGCAAGATTATAATCCCGCTGGATCTCGCTTCATTTATATGCGGCATTTGTTTCGCAAAAATGATGTCCTGTCCCATGCGTCGGGTTTGTATTTGTTTTTATAAAATAATATGCCACAATAGCCCTGTGGGTAACAAAATAAAGGAGGTTGAGTGGGCGATTCTAAAAATATAAAATATGTACTAAAAGGGTGAACAATGAAAAACCTCTCTGCAACTAAATAGTTGAAATCAAGATCACTTTTCAAGCAGTTATCTGAACTTGAACTAAATTAACTGTCGGGTTTTTATTTTTATTTTTGCAATATATTTGTTGATCTTCCTGTTAAAGAACGCCTTTCATGGCTGTAGCTTTTTTTTATCTTGAATAAAAACCTTTTTAGAGAATTAATGTCTAAAAGTTTCAGTATCAGTCAAGTCTACTCGGTGACTGCACCAATTACCATCCTACCCTTATCCCAATTTATTTTGGGTCAGAGAGATACGTTATTTCTCCACCATCCATCTTTATCAGCGGCGACAACTCAGCGTTTACTTCCTTCTCAACTGTGTCATCTTTCACATAAATTGCCCTCGCCAATGATGATGACTGACGAATATACTATATCTATTTGTTTTATTCGAAATCGCCTTATGAAATAAATAGTAACTTGGCATTTACGTGCTACTAACAATTGAGGAGTTTTCTGCAAGTTACTTTTGCCATCGCAAAACAAATTGTTCTGTGTACCGAATTACCGACAGTATCCGCTATCCTATTTCTTTTCGGGTTAAAGGCCTAGTTTTGTAACATTAAATTGAAATACGAAACGTAAAAATGCGATTGGTCTTAAATTTTACAACTAAAATTTTGTAAATCGTAGTTTTAATTCTTATGGCAATATTTAAAAGCCGTTTCCTTGAATAAGGAAAAAAAATAAATATCACCACTCTGGGATTTTAGTTTTCGCTGGACAAACACGTTCTAACTGCATTATTATTTAAAGCCGATAAGTTTAAATATATCGCCTAAATTATCGGCCGTGACATAATACAGACATAAATGTAGATGGACGAACATACAGCAAAGTCTCACCACTGGGTTCCTTTAAACCTTTTTGGTACGGCCACAACAGTAAATTTTACCGTTCCTCGCTGGAAACAAAGTAGAATATACGTATAAATCTTCTGAAATCCAGCACGATTTCTGTTAAATGAATAAACATTTGTGATTATGTATATCATTACGTTATTTACATAGCAATTATTATATAAAATATATATTAGTGACTAATTGTAGACTGATATACTTTTCCCGTCTATAAGGCATCGAAAAATCAGCGCTGCCAACGACGAAATATTTTAACTGATACATTCAAACGAGCTGTTTTTATTGGAGGCTTAAAAATAATTTGACTTTCGTGCTGTATAGCGGATTAAAATAAATTAAATGTGGCGTTAGTCCATAGAAGACAGGACTAGTAAACCTGCTGCCTGTACAGTTTCGCCTGATACCGCTATCGGCTTCACCACTATCTGAGAGTTAATGTGCTACGAATTCACGATGTTCGATAGAACATTCCTTTTGCAAATACTAATGAAATACCTATGCATGAATAAATCAGTCTTGAAGATCACGTGCATGATAATAGGTCATACGCAAGATGTTCACCGATCGGTTCATCTAGGACGATCTTAGTAAGTCACAAACATAAAATAAATCTTAGAGTGAAAGTTAGTTTTTTATGTCAAGTAGTACCTGCATCAAAAGGAAAGTTCGATATCATTCAATTTTATTCGACCAGCCGCCCCTGAGTTAGAACTTTTCGATTATGAAACAAATCGATAACAAATCATTCGCATAATAAATACTTTATATTTTACCATGACAATGACTTCTCATACGTCGTTGTGACTACGACTTTCTTATACGTAACCTACCTATAAGACGCAACGTCTCTCGGTCTGTCTGTCCGTTACTGCGCTTACAACTCAACTCAGTAACCACGTACGGTATTCGATTTACGCGATTTTTGTTCTAGTTTACAAATATTTTCTCTGGCTAGGTTTAAGTGCAAATTAGTCCACGCCGCGTGGAGCCGTGGGCATAGGCACAGCTAGTTTATGATGACGTGAGAAATGTGTTATTGACAATATGCTACCAATTTCTAACACGTACATTATATCAAATAATTGACCTAATAATAAGTTATTTGGGTTCCGAATACATTGACAAGTGGCTAATCGCTTGACGTCCTACCAGACGGCCGTTGAGTAGGTCCTCCTAGAACGGTCAAAAATGTTGTTTGGTGTTACAAATATTTATGAGATTCAGAATTCAATAAAAACCATGATAATGTATTCTTATGGTAACTCCTGTAAACTTAATGAAAAGAAACCTCATAATCTCTTGTTATTTTATTTAATTTTACTTTTGACTTACCGAAATTAGTCAAAAAGAACTAAGCCTGATTGTATCAGTTGATACCAGTTTTATAACCTACTTTTTTTTAGGAAACACGCTTTTGTACCTTCGTTCGAGCTTAGGCTACGTCTGCAACGATTATATTTTGGATCCGTTTGTTTATTCCTAATTAGATACCTATAAAGGCACGACCCGCCGTCGGTTTCCGGGTTTTCAGGCAAACTCGTTACAGCCAGCCAAAATCAATGAAAAAGGCTTTGCTAGCTTCATAATGAGTAGATATGAACATACAACATTTCAAAATAACCTTACAAAAGGCCCCAGGCAAATATTAACGACTTGTGTCTGAAAACCTAGTCCATGAACAACATTTACCACCTAATTGTAATAACAATAGATCTGCCAAAATGGTAGTTATGCACTGTTTCTATATAATGCTAACAGAATCGTAAAGACCTTCACATAGCTCTGCATCATTTCTTTTGTTTAAATTACACATGCTATTTTTAAAGCAAACTTGTGAAAATGTGTTTTTTTTTTGTATTGTTTCAGGCACACCAGACGATACTCTCCGCATGTTCCCCATATTTTGAAAGTATATTCCTACAGAACCACCATCCACATCCGATAATATTCCTCAAAGATGTACGATTCTCAGAAATGAAATCACTTTTGGATTTCATGTACAAGGTATTAACCTAGACTAAAATAAAATTTATTATGAGTCAAGTGCCAGAAAAAAGTATATTGTTAATTATTTTCGTTATTTCAGGGAGAAGTGAATGTTGGCCAAAATATGCTACCGATGTTCCTAAAAACTGCTGAAAGTTTACAAGTTAGAGGTTTGACAGAAAATAATACATTGAATCCTAAGGTGAGCATTGGATATTTACTGTTCATCTTGCATTCAATCACTCTTTCGTACAAGAAAGGGTTTGTATAGAAAAGGTATTTCCAGTAGCTGGTTGAGATATATATATGCCTGTGGATGGTAGATCAGTCCATAGATATTTAACTTATTTAGGTAGAATCGATTGGACCTAAATATAATGTTCTACCACTCCGCCTAGATGTAGTTATCTGCGGTCGGCATCCTCAAATAAGATATCGAATCAATAATCACTAACGAATTCATAAACTCGACTTTAAAACCTCAGCAACCGGGCTTAAATCATTCTTGTATTAAGTTAGGCATCACTTAATAAGAGCTTGATTTCTAGATCTTTCAAGTTTTAACTTTGTTTAACCAGGACCCTCTGAATGATTCCGACTCCGATGTAAGTCCTTTATCTAATGCTAGTACGACACGAATAAATTGATAGTCCCATTAGATTTCTATTCCATGTTGCCTTTCAGTACATGCTGCCTACAAACGATAGAGTACTTGATACCGTAACTGTCGCTTCTATATAATAATTTTGGTAATTTCTTATCATTAAAGTATTTGGTACCTGTAGACGTTTAACTAAAACTTCTCAACGATTTCTTTTAGGCATAAAAGTAGCACACGTTGATTATACAGTTTATTAGTTATCGTATCGCTCGTTAGCCTTGGAAGTTTTTGATAGAGCAGTAGTTTTACTTAAAGCATATAGACCTCTGAATTAATCATTTTAATTTAGCACTAAAGGACCAATGTAGAGATAAGTAACATTAGTTTTTAGGTGGTCTAGAAATTCAGTAGGTATTAACAGTGTTTGATACGTTCATAAGATTCCTAATTCAAAATTAAAGCGATGACGTCACAAAACCGTTACTCTACACAAGGAAATAAAAAGATATGCATCCATAAACGCATCAACACGATAAAAACCGTTGGAATATGGACGCTGTTGTGAGATTTAGTGTTGTAGGATTCAATTTGTAAAGACAATCAAAACTTATACAGACCTATGTATTATGTTGGAAATAAGCCCTGGGTTTCATTTTTCTTCATTTTTTCCGTCGGGATTAAAATATACATTATTAATAATTGCGATTTGAGTTGATAACTTGGTTCTCAATCTCGCAAAACTGTTAATTATCTTTCAAACGGTAACGATCACTTATAATCGATGTTTAACCCAACTTCCTAACTTTTACGTCATAATTATATGTAGGAGTATTCTTATACATTCTCAGTCGGAAGATCGGTCAACTCCGTCAGTGAGTGCGGAGAACCTTTCTCGTTCGGAGTCGTTCGCCACGCCTCCGGCCGCACACTGCGCACCGCCCACGCCGCTGACGGCCGCTCCGCCCGCGCACCCCTCACACCCCTCGCATGCAATCCCGCCAGAGAAGAGACGCAGAAAGAACTCCACAGTACCCCGAGACGATGTCGACCTTTCGTACAGACACTATGAGGTAAGCTGAACCAACGTCGGATTGACTTGATTGCTAGAAAAGCGAACATAAACGGTTATACGCGCGATAATAAAAATAAAGGTATTATGCTTCTTCCATTCTTCTCGTGGGTGAACTTTCATGAACGAAATCTTGTACGTGTAAGTGACGACGAACCGGTAGTAATGTGTGTAATTGTGCAGGGTCACGTGAAGTCTGCAAAGTGCGGCTCGACGGGGTCGGGCTCGGAGCCGTCCACGCCGCCGCCGGCGCACACGCCGCACCGCGCGGTGGCGCGCTCGCCCGCGCACACGCCGCACGTGAAGCAGGAGCCCGACGCGGCCTACCCGCACGCGCCGCACGTGCAGCACGCGCCGCACGCGCAACACGTACCCAACCTGCACCCGCCGCCGCCCTTCGACCAGACGCACCTCCAGGTAAACACTAACATCTTTCTCATTAAAACCGTTGATAGAGGCTTTCCGTTTACATTTACTTTCTGTCCGAAGCTGATAATATAATTTATTTTCCTTATCTTAATGAGGATGATCTTTTTCTTCTGTTATTTTGATTTTTTTTCCGAATGCTACGCGGATCTGTCAACAGGAAGGAAGGGATCTGCCTGAATAAAGGATAACATCACAAATTTTAAAGCAGAGCCTTTCCTTCTTTGTTGGCAGAATTCTGGCTGGGTTCGCGCGGCTGACCCGGAGGAATCTAACCGCCAGTATTTGGATCTAAGCTTTAAACGGCCCGATGGCAACATTCTCGCGTCCATCCTCGCTCTACCACCCCAACAGATAACCGTGCCTCCGAAAACTACTCGACGGGCTCCTTTAAATTCTAAAAAGAGCGGGAAATTTCGCATTAGTTGGTTAATGCTGTACCCGTGGTTGCAATATGACAAAACCCACAACATTATGTACTGTACTTACTGTAGAAGATGGTCACACGAGCTGACAGTCAACAGGACATCTTTCGTAGAAGGCAACTCCAACTTTAGGCTAGAAATAGTGAATCATCACGATAAATGCAAAGCTCATAAATTCTGTCGAGATCGTGAACACTCCAATATAAATGTACTATCAAGTAGTGAGACGCCTGACGACGAAATAGTAAATTAAAAGCTAGTAAATCTTCTCTGAAGGTGCATACTAAATAAGCATGTCATACTGGTAAAATAACTGAAATAGAAAACATAATAATGCAACAGTTTTTTTTTTATATTTATCAAATCTATTCTCTTCATCATTTTGTTGAACGAGCAACATATTCAGCACTCTTTTACGCTGATGCAAAACATTAAACAATGCAATACTTTTCGAAATATTTATCAAATCTATTCTCTTTAGCATTTTGTTGAACGAGCAACATATTCCAACACTCTTTGACGCTGATGCAAAAAGTTAAACAATGCTATAGTTTTCGAAATATTTATCAAATCTATTCCCTTCAGCATTTTGTTGAATGAGCATCGTATTCCAGCGCTCTTTGACACTGGTGCAAAACCTTTAAATTGATAGTCTCTAGATTTATTGGAACATTGTTCACAGTAATGTAAGACTGATGCAGAAAATGTATTCTCCCTCGCGCCAGTTTAGTAATAAGTGTATTAGTAAAATACAACCATTGTGATATGATTTGTATGCATTTCCATAGTTGTAAAGTAGATATAATTATTAGTAGAAAACCACCTAAAAGGGGTGTTACCATAACAAATTCATTGAGATGCACGTAAAAATTATTCCATGTTACCTAAATAGATTGATACTTCTTAGGGTAGAATTCTTTCTGTTCTATTCGATTTCGATGATGTAAATATTTTGAAATTAAAATTATGTGCATAAAACACCAACCATACTTTTAATGATAAATTATGTGTTTCTGTTATTTTAATCTGGTATTACGAATAAAGAACAAAATTTAAAAACCTGTTTCATCATTTTAGCAGTTAAATTAATTATAATTTACGCAAAGATCATTCTAAATGAAATATTTGGCAACACTGTTTAGTAATAATGTTAATAAAATAGTTATATAAAATAATTGCTGATTTTCCAGGGTATGGGAGTAACGGAAATGGCATCAATACTGACACAGCAAAGCCTTAGCAACGAGTGCAACGACAACGAACCAATGTTGCAACCACACCCAGACCAGACAGACACCATAGATGGTGAGTTTTTTTTTTTCTTTTACACCACAACCATCGACAAACCTATGAATACCTAAGCATTTCTGATATTGTACAGTAAATTGACGTAATGAAGCTGACAAAATTCTTAGTTTTGTTGGTGGCCATAATATACTGTGTGCTGTACATAATATAATCAGTGTCGAATGTTAACATTTTAACAATAACAAGTTACCAAATATATAATAAAACACCAACCAATAATTTTCATAAACCTATATTTTAATATTTCTATTAAAACTGTTTCATATGCTAACAGTTGACAACAGATTAATATTGCCTGTGTTTATGTCGTTTGAAGCTTTTACTTTTTTTTTATCCATTTGCTGCTTTATGTAACCTAACTACAAGTCCAGAGATTTCAATCCATTCCATAAATTGTTATGGATTTGAAGCCTCTAGAAGATGCATGTGATAATAACACCCTCAGCATGTCACTCATTGTTGCTTACCATTCCATTTTTAATTTGCACTAACCATAGACGCTTTTTTTAAATTTCTTTCTACTTAGTATGGTATGCTTTTAAATATTTTTTTATTTTTTTTAAGAAGAAAACGGTGTCATAAGATTTCTTTTCGAAAAAGATTTGGCGCCCCCGAGGGTCATAGGTCGTGCAATATTTACACTATTAAACAATTAGTTAAGTCTCAAATTAAGATTATTACCGTAGCTAATATAATGTAATGTAGTTTTTAAGCAAATTAAAACTGATGTTTACCCCAGTAGGTAATATAACCATAGACTAAATTAGCGGTAGGGTTGCATGTAAGAAAAGGGACGTGGAATGATATAGGGAAGGTAATGGAAGAGTGTTTGATGCTTTGAGTTAAACTTGTGCCAGTGAAAGAATAAGCATGCCATTTAATTATACCAACAATGAAGATATTACGTATCTTACAGGTGAAAATAATGGCGTTGATGAAAATAAAAAACCATGGGAACCGTTTACAAATAAACTAACGAGTGTTGAAAACATTGTAAAGTCATTTGGTTTGGCATTAAGCAACAAACCGTTCAGTGCCCCCGAGTCTTGTAACATTTGTGGAAAACTAGTTAATAATTTAAAAAAGCATATGAAGTCGCACAATCCCGAGCAGCACAAGTGCCCCATGTGCCCTATCACGCTCACTCGAGCCGATAACCTAAAGAGACACCTTCGCATGAAGCATTGTTCTGTTTTAAGTTCTGATAACTTGTCTAATATACAGAAGAAATGCCAACTAAGTTGAAGTTCATAAGTTTAGCAAGCCAACTAAGTATCAATGAATATCATTGCTTACTAATTTCACAGATTGTTAGTACGTATATTGCGATCTAACGAGTGAGTGAGCAGCATACATTTTGTGATCATAGTTTTATTCTGCAATGTTCATTCGGGGATTAACTTTTATTTGTTAACATAACCTATCTTGCCTATAAACTTTCTAACTAATCAACTACAGTAACACAATGCGCTTATTTGACATTTTGTAACTAGAATTAAGGTGTGGTGTGATTTCTTTTTAAGTTCATCATTTTCATTATTATTGTTCGGTCAAAATTCCCATTTCATTTCTAATTAGCATTACTACTACATATATAAAATTCCATGAAGTTGTGTTGCTTAACAAAAATATAATTTTGAAATATGAAAAAAAAAAAACGCTTTTCCTGGATGTGAAATGTTCAAACAGTTCTAGAGGAAAAAAGAAAAAGAATCATCATAAAAGTTCATAAAAGTTTCTCAACAATTCACTGTGAAAATTTTGATTAAAGTTTCATGCATTCCTCATAAAATACGTGTTGAACGTAATGCCAGGAAATCGCAAAATATAAAGGGCGCAGTATCTCTCAAATTAATACCTTTTTTCGTTGTTCATTAAATACTTAATATCATTTTATGTATTGTGATAAAGTTCCATTGTGTTTAAACAACCTCATGTGTTAACAATGTATGTCACTATTTATTTCAGTATTAGAATTAAAGTTAGAACCAAAAGATTGGTTTGCTGTCAACGAGGATAAGGTTTTGTGTAATTGATAGTTTCAACTCAACTGATCGGCCTCTTAGGAAAACTATGTTTATTTTTCTGATAATTTAATCTGGAAGGATAATATTTTATATATATTGCAATTTCATAAGTTAGAAAATAATAATAAGAAAGATTGGAGATCTTTTCTTAACTGGACGCACAAATCGCGTGCTATTGATGACTAACATTTTGTGGTCTCGCTCGTCTTAATAATATATAAAAGATTGCAGATCAATTGAGGTGCCTTATAAATCAATTCCGAACCAAAAGCTTGTACGAACTAATATGATCTCTTGTTGTTCCTTGTAGTATTACGATATGATATCAGTTCTAATTGCTGATGTCCAAGACTGACTTTTATGTGATTTAGGAACATATCTCTTAATTTTAATTTATTTCCCATTTACTTCGATTAAATTCGTATGTAAGTCTATCGTTATTGTGTGTTTGTTGCAAATATATTCCTTTATTTATACCACTTTTCTTTTCATTTCATCCTCTATCCATGCTTACTTTATATATAGCAGACCTATTTCTCTCTATAAATCGCCTTCTGCATTACAGGCTTGGTGACAGTAATTAACAAATTTTCATGCAAACTTAACACTGACAATAACAAACACCATTTCTTCAGTATCATTGATTCATTTATGCATGGATCTCCATTGAATAATAATTCTTATTTGACTATTTTGTTACAAATAAATAATTTCAGAAGTTTTGTTTTCAATTTTATTAAATAATATTAACGCTTTTATATTATAATAGTTCTAGGAAAAGCATAGTACAGCGTTAACAGTTACTATTAAGGCTTAAATAGTGCTAAAATACTGTAAAAATGGTTTGGATCAATTCTTGGTTTTGCAAAATGTTTTAAACTCGTTTATTGTTATGAAAACTTTATTGTGAACCTCGGAATAACCCGCATCACGTAGCTAATGCCTCAGTTCCATCGGTCACTCAAACAGTGCACGATTCCCTACATAGTAGTCCTCGTGCGTGGTGACAGAGGGGCACGCGTGGCAGCTGGCACTGCGGCATTGGGCCGCGTGACGTGACAGTGTAGAGCCGAGGTGTAGAGTGTGGGAGTGACGGATCGCTGGTTGCAGGCTCGAAGGGCTGGCACATGCGGCTGACGTTCGAGCGCGTGGCGGGCGCGCTGAACCTGCACCGGTGCAAGCTGTGCGGCAAGGTGGTGACGCACATCCGCAACCACTATCACGTGCACTTCCCGGGCCGGTTCGAGTGCCCGCTGTGCCGCGCCACGTACACGCGCTCCGACAACCTGCGCACGCACTGCAAGTTCAAGCACCCCGCGTACAACCCCGACACGCGCAAGTTCGAGCCGCCCGCGCCGCCCGCGCCGCCGCATGCGCCGCTGTACGCCAACCCGCTGGACGCGGGCTTCGACTGATCGTCCGCGTACTGGCTCGGCCTCGACGCTCTGTGAGCGCCCTCGCCCGACCCAGCTCAGACTCTGTCGTTGTTGATGTGTCAAAAGTTAAACGGACCGTCTCGCGTCGAAACCGCTTCCTATTAAAATTTAGGATTAAGCTGAAGTGCTATTACTTAAACGGGCCTTTCTTAATGTAGCCCGCACACGGCGGGTGACTCGTTTTAGTACGTCTCGGTTGTGCGTTTGACTTGCCCCAGTGTGATCTTGTATAAGATTCCTCGTCTGGAATGTACCTATGTCGATGTTACTGAAATAATGACTCGAAGCGTATGTAGTAGGTAAGCAAATTTTTTTCTATACCAATCGCTATACGGGAACGGGCAAAAGCAATAATATGATGTTAATTTTACTATTACCATATTATTTTTTATATTGTATCGATAGGAACCTTAAGATATTAAGAATATACATTATATCGAGTAGCGGTGCGACCGCGAAGTGATGCTGGCTATTAGCGGTGGCCCAGGTACGGGCCCACACTTTCTTGTTATATTTATTCATTAGATAGGAAATTATGAGTTTCCTGTAGCTAATTGTATTTATGTTATTGAATCCTGTGGGTGGTATGGAACGACATCAGAAGGATATTTGGGGACTGGCAAGAGATTGTGATTAGTCGTTGGTCAACGACGTATAAATATTGACTGAATCTCAGTGTAGATGCATTTGTAACTCTATGAGGCCTTTGCAAGATGGATAATTATTAAGGATTTGTGATGTATTAAAGGATAGCGCCTAAGGAAACATACGAAAAGATTTTTATACTAGACTAGTTGATCTATTTACGGAGATTGTTTTTTTATACTTAGATATATTCTATTGTCTGATTTAATATACTTTTATATTTATATAACTGCATATATAATATGATTTATTAGTGTTGTTTGTTTTTAATCGATTCATCATGTAGTAACATTGATTTTGTTTATATTGAGTTGACGGTTAAAAGTAATCGAGTTGAGATGTTAACATGTTTTATTATTTTATCGTTGGTAGGTGTTTAGTTGTGGTACCGGCGACGCGCCCAGCCGGCCGCCCGGCCGTCGCCCACTCGATCGGTGCTTGGGGTCAAAGACCTCTTTCAATCAATTAATATAAGTTAGGACGGAACGTTTGGAGGTTGCGCATTTAGTAACTAATATTGGCATTCTACGATTGGGACTAACCTAGCGTTTATGTATGTATTTTTCAATTAAGATTTAAGATTGTTACATTTTTAGCTAAACACTTTAGAGTGGTACGGTAACTGAAATGTGATAAAAAGGAATGGTGCTAGAACCAAGAGTGTTAACACGCTACGATTCGACTCCTATTATAATATTATTAATGTTTTAACGATTAGTTACTTTGCATTAAATGTAAGGCATCTAGCATCCAGCTGAGGTCGCATCTGTCTGGTCAACGGGTAAATAATGCATGGATCGTACACGCCTAGAGATTACAGTATCACTCGAGATTTTACCTTAATTTTTTCAGAGATCTTCAAGTTTACTAGTACATAAATTTATAATGATAAGACACCATTTACATAATATATGAATCTGATCCTTGCCTACCAAATATAAAACGTTCATTGATGGAGTTAGGAATTTATATCACATCCAAATAGTGAATTCATGATCGTTTCCATAACTTAAGTTGTGGCGTTAGTGCTGTTTAGTAGCTGTAAACATGCAATTCCACTTGTGCAATTTTTTGAAAATAGTCATAACTTATAGCTAGATTATACAATTGACTATTGAATATAGGGGCCCACTCGATATATAAGCACGAAGCTCATGCGTCCCTGTATATAATTATGAAGTCACCAAACATTTCTTCCATAAAGATTTTATATTTACTTTAAGGATATCAAAGATTTTTATACCTACTGTTCATAGTATTGTGGGCGCTTATTATTTGATAGCATTTCATACTCAGTGCAATATTACTAGTTATTTAATTACGTAACCAAACTAAATGATATTTTAAAACTATATAATAAATATCATTGAAGAGAGTAACTACCTATTTGTATTTACATAAGTGACTACTCCTAATTTCTATTTCTACTTAGTGAGCCGCAGTTTGGGTTACGGTGATGTACAGGTTTTATAGCTGGTAATATTAATAATTAGCTTGTTTACCTCTGCCAATCGTAATAGTTGTGTACTGTTTAATAATTTATTGTCGCGCAAGTTGTCGTCTATTGTTGAGATAGATCATAGCTATCCGTCACGGGTCCCATTGCCAGCGAGTCGAGGATGTGCTGATCTCCCAATCTGCCCACGCGTTAAACGCTTCATCTAATCATGAATGCATTTTTATATTACTATCACTCGAGACCAATTTTTAATATTGAATTTGCTATAGCAAATTGATTGATTAGTAACATAGAATATTATTTTAGATATTTTAGGTTAGGATACTATGATAGTGTCTGGCCAGAATATTTTGGAGAATCACACCGTTTGGCTCAGAAAATATCTACCTTTGATCTCTTTTCAGCTTTCAAAAAGTATGCAACTTAATAATTGTAATGGTGACCACATTCGGACTTAATGAAAGCTAACTTTATGCCATATGGAATTTTATACATAAGGTTAACGAATTACTAAATTTAGTCTTATGAAATTGAGGTCTTGTAGACCTAGTCACTTATTTGGCCAATCTATTGAATATTCCAATTTATTGTATATTAAAATTTACATTTGTATCACAAGGATGTGATCTTATCATTTGAATCAATGGAGTGCAGGACGAGCTCTAAGGTTATTTTCAGGATAGCAATGGTCTAGTTATGTTTATTTTGTTTCTTCTTTATAACATTAGCAAATTTGTTATAGTGTCGTATATCACAATAGTGTAATACTAATAGGGAGGGGGTGTCAAATCGTGTACCTCACAGCTGACGAGTCTTGTTATATTATTACATGAAATTTTATGAACGATTTGTTGTTTATGAATATTTTGTTTTGATGTCTTGGTTTGATGCCTCCGTTAAAAGTTTAATTTAAATAATTTTGTTTTATGCAAGCAGTTAATGCAATTTTTTTTCACATTGTTTGATGTTATGTAATGCAATTTTAACATGTTGCAAACTCCTGCATTTATCTGTTGTATTTATTACTAATTTTTACATTAAATTGTGGTATGTTACAAATCCGTGTAGTTTCAGTTGTGCGTTTCACATGCTCCACACCCACCCGCAAAGTATAGCGTTAATACTGTACAAATCCTAATGCAAAGCCAGTTTTACATTCTGTAATTACAATGGCCCATCGTCGAAAGACGGCGACACTCTTACCGAGTCTCACCGAACTCGTGCTGTGTTGTGTGAGAGCGGAGACAGTGCAGTTCGGCCAGGCGTGACGCGCGTTCGCGGGTTGTTGTTCGCAGAGCGCGCGCACGTGCCGGCCGCGCCGCCCTACTCGTACCACAGCATGTTCGTGGCCGTGGCCGAGAGCGCGGCGCTGTGGCGCTGCAAGTCGTGCGGCAAGGAGGTGTCCAACCGCTGGCACCACTTCCACTCGCACACGGCGCAGCGCTCGCCCTGCCCGTACTGCCCGGCCACGTACAGCCGCATCGACACGCTGCGCTCGCACCTGCGGCTCAAGCACGCCGCGCTGCTGCTCAAACACTAAGTATCGACATGCACCCAAACGCCCCCGACCCCTGCTCGCACACCTGAGCGGGGCCTTCTTTATTTCTTGTTAAATGTGAGTAGTCTTTAGTTACACTGACGTGCTTCACGCATTATTTAGTAAATAATAATATTTATTGTGTTTTAACGCACGTTTTCGTGCGTTATATTTATATTGTTCTCTATGAGTAAGATATTGAATTTTGTTACAACTAATTTTAACTAACAGGGTAAATTAAACAGTAAGATACTGGAAAGCTCTTATCTAATGATTTTAAGCTCAGTTTAGTCAACGGATATTTAATTTCTAAACCTTGAGCTAAAATAGATGGATAATTTTCATTATTGTATACCATGGAGAAGCAAGTTGAAAACACATGTTTAATTTTTTTTACAATTTGTAGTTACTAGCTAAATTCCACACACGTTCAATGTTAACTTCGTATTTATAGTGTGTAGGTAAGTGTACAAAGTGGAACATATTTATTTGCAAGTAATTTTACCAAATTATACATAATGGAATGAAGACTGAAAAGGAAACAACTTGTGATTGATTTTAAGATGGAGACGGCATGGTCTGAATGTAAATAATTTGTAAATTAATAAATAATAATCATCAAAATTTTAGGTAGAGAAATATCTTGGAACTTAATGCGTGTTCAAAATTCAATTTTACATAAAAACACGATCTTACAGTAGTCCTATGTATTATAAATGATATTTTTGTATAAATATTGTCTGCGGTTATCGCAAAACTTAAGGGTATTAGGTGTCTACTCTTAACTTGTTAACATTGCAAGTATATCATCATTCCAGAATATAAAGGTAACATGTAAAATGTTTAATCAATACGCATTTGCTATTTTCAATCAGATTTTCTGACTTTTGGAATCTACTGATGATAATATAATTCGGTACTGCTTAGACCCCTTTTTTTAAATAATGTAAATATTACCCATGCTGAATGTTGTGCCTGTTGGCTCATTAACGAAAACTTGTTTGATTGTTTCGTGAATCGAAAAGCGATTGTAAATTATTTCTCTTTAAATTAAGTGTCGTACCTTGAGACAGAATTGTGAATTTAGCACATCGTTTAATTGTCTAAGTAAATATCTAGCTTTTAATGGCGCAAAATATATTAGCATTCATAATAATACAATTGTATGTCATATTGATGTAGACAAATAATGATATTTCGTGGAATCTCATATAATTTCAGTAATTAATTGATCAGTATTATATCTATAAATCAATATTCATAGGTAGTCATTAATTGATGTCATTAAAGTCCCAATCTAAGAATGTAGGTTAGTTAACGTAGCATTGTGAAGTCATTTGTTATGAAGTGCTTGGCTAGTCACACCCACTTTTCTAGTTAATATTTTTATTGTTGAAATGTGTTATTCCTTTTTGTTATTGTTTTATTATCGTAGTTTTAAATATATCTCGTTCTAATTGTGCAATATTTTGCAGCTGCCGTAATCATAATGTTTAGGGTTCTACAAGTAAAGTGTTTACTAAACTTTACTTGTATGATTATAAAAATTATTCACATAATTAATGCTCTAAATAAATACATCACTTCAATCTGGTGTTTCTTTTGACTTATAAATCTTATAATAATAAAAATAAAACCAACTTGATTGAGAGATTACAAATTAATTTTATTGCACAGTTCAATAATTATCATGTTGATGGCATAACATACAAAAAGTGTGATTTATTTACACATTGCACAAATATCACTATGAGTATTCATCTATAAATACTTGCATTACCTACAATTAAATTACTACTCAAAGTAAATCCTAACATACATACATTCAAACTGAATTAAACATGGCAACATATGGCAAGTTTAATTCTCTAATACTAATTATAATTTATGACAGAAGTATACAGTGATAATGGCAAAACATTACATACAAATTAATCTGCATTCACATAATATCTGGCAACACAGTCGGTCACAACTTAACCTTGCTATTCGCACTAAAGCAACTACTCTAAGTATGAAGTTCCATCCACTTATCACAGTTTATTATTTAACTTTACTCCTACTTTTGCATTACTTTTGTCTTTACACAAGTTGGCTCACATTTAGCAAGAGAGAGACAGAAATGACTACGTCCGCTGCCCTTTATAGGAAAAAGAGCTCCAGATATAAAGTACATTACCTACATATGAACATACCTAGTTTGATGATGTTTAAAATCCCACTCAGATATTGCAAAATATAAAACAAGGTGAACAAAAATAAGACTTATTTGCTGCAAAGGGTGTGTCATAATCATCCGAACAAATTCAAGGCAGTTTAATGGTTCATGCTGTTCGTACTTTAAATTAAATTAAATTTAAATACCGCAGTTTCACTAAAACGGACAATCCCGTTATATCTCATTGACACATTTCTTGATATTTTGAATAATGCCACAGACAGGCCTATCTTAGAAAATGTGGAATGTCGCAACTGTTCTGTGTAGTAAATAGAACTGCGAGCAGTATCATTATGATGGAAAATACGTTAAAAGAACGTTTATAAAACATTTTTTTGCTTTATAATGGTGTAGGTAGATATGTTCTAGTCATCATGTAGCCTTTCCACCTTGCCGCTCTCGCCGGGTGAGCCCACTACGACGCTAGCCTCGCTGATTGCGCTCTCTTCTTCCTTTTCCTTGCTAGTGTCCTCTTGTTCTCTAGAATCTTCCTTTTCAGAGGAACCTTCATTGGAATCGTCCGATTCCTCTTCATCAGAGTCCATCTTTTCAGCAGCGCTCTGCTTGCTTTTGTTCTTTTTAAATTCTTCCTCCATTTCTTTGAATTTTAGTGTAAGGTATCTGGAATAAAATGATAAAGCTACAGTACTATAATTAGGTAACCTAAGAAATGCAAAGTCTGTCTTCATTAGGAAGGTGCTTAATTGGCCTCATACTATTTAAATATACCTATACCTACACACAATTTTATCTGACACATAGGCAGGAATATGCGGCGATAAAGGAAAATGGAATAAGTAGGTATGAGTATTGGGTAAGCTCTTACAGTGATAATTATTATAAGCCAAGACAGATATCTACACTATAGGTAGGTACCTACATGGTAAAACTAACTACTCGTATGGACGTACCTAACTGATAACAAAACTCACAATTTACAAATAGTATGGAACGAATAAATCCTTCACACATAATGATTCAATACTTAAAAAGTTTAGGTAGGGCTACAGGGGTACTTTCGGCGCGTGGCCAAAATGGAAACTAACGCCGCCATCTTATTTTTCGAACGGGGTGAATTGGGACAAAACTAAAAGTGATATTAAAATTGAAATAATATAGTCTGTTGCGAAAAAGGAATGTCCAATGTGTTTATTGTATTAACAATTTAGTGCCCTTCTTTACAACAAACGTATTTTGACCCGTTTCACCCCTATTGTAGGTAATGTTTACCAACAGCGCCCCCTATCAACGATAGAGCGCCTAAAATCCATTTAGCAGTGAACTTCGATCGACCACACCAGCTACCACACTGGTGCAAAAACACTGGCACTTACTTATCAACTAGTGGCCCGCTGTAGTCCTCGGGGAACTTTGGTGAATGCGGCAGAATATACTTGTAGAGGCTCTCGTTGAGCACGTAGAGTTGGGTTGTCGACGCGCATTTCACGTTGAACCACCAGTCGCAGGTCAGACCCGCCTGGGAAAATATCGTCCCGTTCGGGCATAGGAAGGAAGCTTGACCGCCGTTGAGGTCACAGTAGTGCCATACCTATAAAATAATTGCCATCTTTAATTATTAAAACACTTCCCAACACGAAGATAACCTGATTTCATATCATAGAACATATTTGACACGTTTACCAGACGGTAAAGCTCTAAAACAACGCTGTGCAGTGAAAACCTCGTGATTGTATCGAATAAACCTTATTTTTCAGGGGAAGATAAAAAATGGCCGTCAACGTTCTCCGAGGTTTATTAACAACATAGCTATTTACTATAAGCATCTTGGATCTGTGCGCGTTTGTTTTAAATAATTCATTTTGAGAAATTCTACGCAAGTAATGAAAAACAATTGATTTTTCTTTACGAGTTTTTCACTGCACGGCGGCGAAAAGAGAAATAGCTTACATTTTTGGAAGGTCGTAGTTATAATGCACTTTGCGTGTAAAGCCAAGATTCATTAGAAATTAAATTGAGGTAGGCAATTGTTATAACATTTTATCTCTTGAATTAAATAATTTAATCTCGGTCAGGGCCAATTAGACATTAATAGGTATCTACCGAAATATGGCTACACATCAGCATTGGTAGGTACCTTGATACCTGCAGGCAGGTCTAGAGTCGTTTTCTATTAGATAATAAGAAAGGTATCCACATACAGTGTGAGAAAGAGATGAAACAAAACATAATGAAATGAGGGTAGGTAAGTACGTAGGTACAGTCAGCAGCACATTAGTAGAAAAAAAGCCCTTACTACTACGAAATAAAGGCGGTGTTACGTGCGATTGACTATGCACTACCTCCGAAGGCGTAAGTCATAGCACAGGTTCGGGGCATAGGTGCAAACTTAATGTTTTGTGAAAATATGTATCTAACGGAAATGGCTTCTATTTACTATTATACAAGCCTGTTCCTATGTGATATGTTAGTTAAGACATTTCCTAAGGGGGTAAGCAGGCGTTGCAGGTACACCCACATTTCGCCATGTTACGTTATGAGAGCCATGTAGGTAAAAGATAGGAGCTAAGGCAGGAGCCAATCGGGGTTGACATCCCGTAAGGACATTTACTTTATGTCAACTGCCCATTTTGGGAGACATCCTCTAGCTGAGCAATTACCACAAATGCAATATGCATAGACAGACACCGACAGCTGGCCGACCTACTTTCCCTTTGTAACATCGATTTTTTGTACTTAAACATTCTTGTGTTGCAAATTACCTGACAGCGGGTATCTGGATCTGCGAAGAAGCCTTTATACCGCTGAGTCTTGCAGTCGAAGCTAGTTGCTGGGATTGTGGTTAGGATGGGGTAGTCAAAGCCCGGCCGTCCTGGAGTACCACCTTCATCGTCTGATGCCTGCACCAAGGGGAAGTGTTGGCTGGTTCCACCTCCAGGTCTTATTTCTGTAAGTTACATGCAATTATTTCCTTATAAGGACAGCGTGTTACGTTAACACGAAATATGGTCTCACTGCGATTTTTTCTCAGTGGGTCAGTTGTGTCCAATGTCACCAACCTTAAGAGTGATGTGTAGGTAGATATAATATGTTTAACCTTTAGATAATAATATGCATTATGTTAAGAAGTCGATAAAATTGTGAGTTTTTTCTTCCATGTTCAGATAAGCACCTAAGTACCATACAATGGCATGCATTCCATAAAGACAGAAAGACACTGCCTACCCTAGCCCTACCTAAATCAAGTAAATATTTCAAATTAATATCTATTATTTTAACAATAAACCAAAAATGTTTATTTATAAATCAGCTCTACCTGTCGAGCGGCTCGACTCATTAGTATCATCGATACAATACCCTTTCGTTGGTACAATTTGACGCAACTTCGCATTGCGATTCACTAGCGCCGCTGAGTGCCTCGGGAGTGACACGAACTATTCGCGGCTTAATCTATATAAAATGCTCTCGTGGTCATGCAGATTTATTGTGTGTGCGTTCCTATACTTACGTGACACACAATGTAACAATTTACGCACACAATCGTACAGCGTAGTCACTGGCTTATGACACGACGAATACGAAACTTACCGAAGTTTTCCGAACAAAGTTGGTAATGCGACAATTTTTTAAAGTAGTATTGTTTCATCGAATTGTTGCTACATAAACTACTATTACTTTTTTGTCGTATTATTTTTGTGTTCCGATTTCCGACGCCATTGTTTGTTTTGATTTATTTGTTTTGGTTATAAGCTATGATAGCATGTATTTGAGGTTTTCACGTTGATAATAGAGTGTAAAAATGTAGATAATATTCACTGTGCAAGTTGTTCAGGTGGTGTGTGTATAGAGAAAATAAAAACTGATGCACTTTCAAAACTATCTTTCGGAAAAGTCATCATCGTGAAAAGTAGTTGTACACCGGATTTGCAATTAAAACAAACTAAAGGTAAAGTCAATCGTAAATTCAATACAACAATATGATTCATTTAATTGCCTCACAGGTTGCATTCTGTGTAGGTACAGCAATTGGTTATTCTGGTTTTTTTTATTTCTCTCTAAAACTCTGTGCACGCCACTGGTTCTATATTTCACTTTTTCCTGCGTTTCTATGGACTAGGCAACTCGACTTTACAAGAAAATTTCAGGAAAAAATCAAGATCTTTATTGCAGTCTCTACATAAACCGCTGCTATTTATATAGTACAAGCCCGGACTAGTGTGTAGTAAAATCGGTAAAAAATACGAACTTCCATTTAACTTTCATCCCCTATGTAAACAACCCATCTAGGGGCTGGATTTTCAAAAATCCTTCCTTAGTACTCACCCTTGTCATATATAGAAATCTTGAGCAAATTTCCATACTCTAAACACAGCGATTGAGGCTGTGCGTTGTCAGCTATAGTTGTGAAGTGTAATCGAAAACCGGATTTAATTTTGGAAAGCCATTCTTTTTTTAAAGACTGGGCGCATTTGTGTATCGACTAGTATCGAGATACTCATGTCTCTAAGATTCAAATAAATCTGCCCCCTGTGATACCTACAGCACTGTGACCTCGATTGTTGACCTGTGCATTTAATTAACAACTTACCATCAAGATGTTGGGAAGGAGGATTCACGGGCGCTAGATACGGTTCTGCTGCCAACTCTTCGTGTGGCACATGTTCCTCAAGCTCAGGATCCAGTTGACCGTCTGTTGCTGGTTTTGCTATTACTTTTACTGATACAAATGGTTTTGGAGTACTTAAGATTGGGGTTACTACGTTGTTGTTTTGCTGCGGTACAGCTTTCAACACATTTAGCACTTGTAGTAAAGTTCTTATTGACGAACCCACATTTTCCTTCGTGATGGGCTTAGGAATAGACTTGTTCAGTTGAAGCGAATTCAGTAATGTCGCCAGCGGTACAGTGTTTGATGTTTCTTGTGGTACTTTGAATGAGGTCTGATCCACTACATGATGATAATATTGGGGCTTGAATTCCTCATAGTTCATTGGTGCAGACTGGACATGGGCTTCCTGTTGTCTTTGCTGTTCAAAATTGGAATCAGCTTCTGGTAGACTTGTTGAATAAATCGTAGCATCGTTAGAATATTGAGGTGTATTGAATATTGGTCTAAACCCACTTTGAATTACCGGTTGAGCCAACGAGTGTAGAGGACGTTGCTTCTCGTAGTAACTTTCAGAAACGATCACAGGCTGCTTCCTGATATTGGCTTGTTGAATGTCAGCATTGTCATAAACGTAATGAGGTCGAGCCGGTCGTGGCTTTAGATTATAAACTTGCTCTTTTGGAATTAACACAGATACTGGTACTGGTATTGGTTTCTTCGTTATGTCATACACGTTTTCGTTTTCTGACACTTTCACGGGAGGTGTTTGCTCATAAGGAACCAATTTATATTTCGGTTTTTCCGACAAATAATATCGAATGCTAGGCGGGTCCTCGTTATATAAATTTAAGTAAGGCTTCCGGGTCGAAGCGACAAATGCTACACCCGGAGTTTTTGGTACTTGCTTATGGACCAGTCTGCCAGTGTCGTAATCATTGTGTACCAGAACGTTATATTCCGATAGCAAAGGATTATAATTTTGAGACACTTTACCTTGGGTTTGATATATAGGCACACCACCTTTATAGTATATCTTTGTGGGATTTGCGGATGCAATATTATGCTGCGTCAATCTGTTTCCTTGATATCTAGGTATGTTTCTGTTTGAGTAGATAATTTTCTTTGGCTCTCGGTGATAGGCGTGATTTCCTCCGCCAGTCTCAACTATTTCTGCTTTTTCTACTTCGACTTCCCTTATATTGTGCGTTGTTGGTGTTGCTAAGTCATTGGCATAGTAAAATGTCATATATGGTATCAGTCTTCTGTACCTTTCGTTGATAGATAGCTTTGTTGAATTATTATTATTACTTTTTCGTTTCTTCCCACGACTCGCTCTTACAGTCGTCTCTTCGACTTGAGATTCCATTGGTACGAAACCATCCTGCATATCCACCGTCATTCCTCCCAACATTTTAATTTCAGGACTATTTCCATTTGGTGTGATTGTAATTGATGTGACAAAGGCAGGTAAAACTGAAACAATGAAAAGATCTTTATTATTCACACTGCCACACGCTCATTAAAATACCTTAATACATGTTACGTTAGTCGGCTCGGTTGTATGACTGTTAGAACAATTTCCCAAGCACAGAAAGACAATGCCAACTTCGAGGTCAACATGGGCTTTTCAACTTGACATTGTACCGAATATTGTGATTCTGTAAGCATTTACAAAACTAACTAAGACATTATGGTCACAGATCTATAAGTCAGTTACATAATCAGCCTATACTTAATGTTCCCACTGCTGGGACTCAGACCTTCTGTCGGTGAGAGGGAGTGGGCCGTAATACACCAAGCAAACTCAATTTGGGTTATTATATGTCCAATGTGGGTTAGTAGATGTCCAATGTGGGTTAGTAGATGTCCAATGTGGGTTAGTAGATGCCCATGTCTTCGAATTATTGGTTCTAAAACATGCCGGTTTCTCACGATATTTTCCTTCACCGTTTTGGGAGCAGAGGTGATGAAATAATTTACACATAAGTTTATCAGTAAATCATTAGATATTTTTAATGCATTCATTATTTATGAGATTATAATCATCACGTGTTATGGCCTGGTGAACGTCGTAAGTCAATGCTAAAAAATAAATCATTTATCAAATGAATTAATAGACCAGTACCTATTGTAACTAAGTTGCAGATATTTCAGACTGAGGCGCGTTAGTTCATCTTTATTAGGTTTGGTGAATTAATTAGGCATACTGCTCTTCATGTCGAGTTACACTACGCTATCCATTCAACGATAGATCATATATGCATGTTATGAAGTTACATAAGAAGCCCAGTTTGTAACCAATTACCTATTTGTTTTATGTTTATTTGAATGTCATGTAATATGTAACACGAAATACTTGGCGCACCCACCTGCTCATCAATTGCACAAACGAAATCGTAGCGAGTCTCAGCATTGCTTACAATAATTGTGAAACAATTGTCTAATTGAGTCTGACCATCATATTAATCATTATCAAATTGACCTATTTAACCAATGAGGTATTTATTAAGTAACTTAACCGAACCGAATCAACTTATTATAATATCGATTCACATTTTACTTTCACTAGCTGGTGTTCAATAAATATCGCTAGGGCTCTCGTACCTTCGGTCGGACTCGCGAATACCTGGTGCGTGTTATGAAATTCGCTCTAGTTTTACCGATGGTATTTTAGGAGATACCTAGATATTTACATATATTGTAGACAATGCATTAAACATGCAGCGGCATAAGTATTTAGTGCCTTGCAACATAGGTAGAGATCACTACAATTTCTATAAAAGCATTTAAAATGTAGCAGCATGCCTGAAGCAGCATAAATTAGTTGATCTAGTTCTACCTACTTATCTATTTTTGTCTATACAAGGTGTAATTGAAATAACTGAAAACCTGAAAAGAGTTCATTACGTTCATCATTTTGAAAAAAAAATTCTATGAGATCAACTCTGAAATCGTGAAAAAATCTGCTATTACAGAACGAATTGTTTCAAGTAAACCTTTTATAGAAATAAAATTGGGGTAAAAAGAGATTTTTAAAACAACTTTTCTGATAACTATTTGAGTGCTAGGTACCTACTTTAATATTCTTTCTAAGAATAAGATTTAAGCAGCTATCTTCAAAAAACACACTTCCGGATACCGTGCTTGGAAAATTTCTTTCTTATAAATAGGTGCAGTTGGTTGCATTTAGTAGATAATTACATCAATTTTGTGCCTAAATTGCCCTTGGTTTTTGCATTGCTATTCATAATTGGGTAATTCTCTACGGTTGTTAGGTATCATGCTTGTTTTTATAGCACCGACAATATTTTTTACTATCACATAGGTATCAATCACAGTAATTACGAGGCTCGTCATCCGTTACAAGCCATCACAGAATTTAAATGTCTAAATAAATAGTGACTAGGTCTAAAGGTCTCAGAATACCAAGCTGTTGAAAAATGTAGGAAGGTATCTATTGATAAGTATAATCAACTCATCGCTAAGTATTCTATCAAATATTTCTAATTGCGCAATGCATGTTGGTCTCCATGATAAATGTTCGCTTTCACACGCACTGACCCTTTCATAATTTAAATCCAAAACATAATAGTTGATGATACAATCTCTCTTTAATTACAAGCAACGATTACGCTACACGTACGTAATCAATACCAATATTTATGGGCTATTAAATCACAGTCGAGCTTGTTATTCCATCATTTGGGAGTCCAATGCAAGATGAATCGTTTTGATGGATAGGCGAAGCAGTATGCGACGGTAATCGAGAAACGTGACCAAAGAGATCATTCTCAGTCGCCTGCACAACTGAAGGCAATTAATATAATATCGTCACGCTCAATATTTCTATGTAAAATATATGGACATAGATATTATATATACATAAAGGCATATTTAGGCAGTGGTTATGGGTATCGGGGTAAATGACCCAAACGATAAAGAGTGGTAATTAGATATGAGAAAGAACATTGGCTTTTGAAGAACTTGTGATGAGCATGAAATAAGATGTTCTGAAAATATTAGATGACCAGGATCGTGTTGATTTTGACTAAGTGGGGTGCAGGTTCAATCCATGCTCAATACTAATTGCATTGCCACAATTTTATGCTCTGAATTTGTGTTTTGTATTACAGATTTGCACCCTACCCGTCGTAGGCTTGATTTTGAAAGAGCTTTCAGACGTTTCTTCAGACATAATTTGTTTGCACAACTAAATAATGCTTTGAAATAAGTACATATTAAAATAACATAACTGCACTAGAAAATCAAGCCAAGGAACACGTGCGAGAATTTAATAACCTGATCATATTAATGTCAATCTAAGAACTTGAAAATTCCATTATTATAGATTTCTAAATTCACAAGCATATACTACTTGCCTCACAGGTATATTTTATTAATCCTAGTCCTACAACAGATTGTGTGCAAAGCTACAACGAAATAAATGGTAGATAAGCATTTTAGAAAGGCAGGATCGTTCGTGTGTCGAATACGGGTAGAGCCTTGGAGAAGTGACTGGCTCTGCACACGGAGATCCGTATCCTTACTGCGTCTCACTCACACCACACTGATCTATAGATACCGTTCATTGAACTAATATATTCAACAAATTATTTTAATTAGAACTAGTCCATACCAGTTTCGGTTTTTGTTATCTTCATAGGTACCAGCGTTTAGCAGCAGGTTGGTACTAATGAGCAAGGAAAGAAGATTAACCTGTCTAGATAATACATGGTAGGTTCCTACGGAACGGTATGCCTATAAGTACCTAGGTTGTACTCACACTGACGGCTAATTGTGACATTTTCCCCACCGCTCCAATTAGTTAGCCTAAGTATTATTTTATGTATTAATTAAACGGCGAATTTTCCAGTTCCATTACCACAATTACGTGTTAATACCTTGACCTGCAGATAATGACGGCGTCCTGCTGACTTTTAGACCATAGAATATAATAGAACTGTTGAACTGCCAATTCACGTTTCAAACATTCTGCTGCACGAAAACGCCCTTTACCTGTGTGCAGTCTGAAATATCAAAAAGTTGCCTAAGTACTTACTTTGTGTGCAATTAACAAATGTCGAGCTAAATAATAACTATGAAAAAGTATGAGGGTACATAATAAAATAGTTAATATATGCAAATCTAAAATTCATTTTTTTTTAATTTTAGTAATATTATTGAGGTTAAATTGTTTGTTTGTATGAGGTAATCTCTAGAAGAACCATTGAGCAGTGGTGGACCAGTGCCCCGACTTACCGAGTTGGAAATCGTGAGTCCGAACCCAGGCAGGCACTGTACTTTGTGTATTATTTCATCCGTTACCGACTCATAGTCACACCAGATTATCACACCAGTGCAGTGTGAGAAACAGTATTTTTAATATCGTTTGTAACACCACTGATTTTTTCACACCATGTATGCGATAATTACTAGTGCAGTACCTACAAATTCTAATAAAGTCGATCTGCTGATCGGCGTTTGCCAACTATTTTGATTTTTTACTTTCAGTAATATTTCTGCCGATTTCTTCATAATAAGGTGTTTTCATGTCTCAGTAAAAACAAAATAAAACGAATAAAAATGGAATAATATGTTATATTTTGTGGTAAGTAGTGCAAGCTATAGCCTATGTTCAGCTGTGGATGGCCAGCGGTTCTTACGATAATACAACCTTATCTAGTACTGACCGGTTGGAAACGCAATGCTTCAGATAATGATAAATAAGGCAATTGACAGACCAACTACAATACAACTAATTTGCACATTTCAACATCAACGATTGTTTTCACATTCGCTTACCATGGATTTTTGTATGCTTAATACTTAGAAAACGTGGACGAGTATTGTTATTAAAGCAACACCAACACAACAAACAGAAAGTTTACAATTTTTTTTCGCAAATCTGGTTTTTTCGTACCCTTCGTGACAGTGTAAAGCGCAAACAGGTTCGCTCACAATAAACGTAAGTACCATATACCCTCAGATTAACTACAATACAAGTAATTTGTACATTTCAGCATCAACGATTTTACAAATTGTGCATTGGTTCCACATTCGCTTACCATGGATTTTTGTATAATTAATAGAAAACGTGGACAAATGTTGATAATTAAGCAACACCAGTAATATAAACAGAAAGTTTACAAAAATTTATCGCAAATATGGTTTTGTCATAATCGTCGTAACAGTATCAAGTGCTCAAGCTCGATCACAATAAACGTAAGTACCAAATATATACCCTCAAATTATAAAACACAAGTACTTATATTTTTATGTCATTTCTTTTTTACCCGACTACGGCGAAGCAAAAATCAGGATTATGATTTTGACCGATATGTATGTATGTTTGTATGTTCATCTGTTCTCTCATAACTTCTAAACTAGTTGTCATAATTTAACAAATAAGGTATCGTTGGAAGCGTCTTAACCGTTAAACCGCTGGTTATAGGCAATGTGGCGTCCCAATAAATGTAGTATGGCACCACATCTAGCGGACAAAGTCATGACCTAAAATATATTTTTTTAATCTTGCCATGTTGTGTATTAAGTGAAAGGGCTTAATGAGGACATTTCAAAAATAGAAATATTACTGAAATAAGCCCCAAAATAATTAATTAAAATATACGTACCTACGTTTAAAAACGAAAACCAGACTACTGAAAAGGACGAAACAAGACAGTACTTTCGCGGTTTTCGTTTTTATACTTAGGTACCTATATTTTATTTTATTTTTTTGGGGCTTATTTCAGTAATAGGTATTTACCTATACTTTGCCGCTCTAATAACATACAAAGCAATGGACGGTAGCATGCGACCACGGGAAAGTACTTTCTTTCTTTCTTTCATCCTTTTCAGTAGTCGGGTTTTAGTTTTTAAACTTTTTTTTTCTTATACCCAACGTATTCTAGTCGTCACCTTTCGGACTCGCATCAATATCCGTCTAGAGACATAATATTATATTTATTTATTTAGTTTGTTAGTTAGTTGTATGATGTTGTTGTTGTATGTTGTTGTTGTTGTTAGTTAGTCGTTATTTAACTTCACAGGGTGAAAATGTTGTAAAAACAGTCGAGCACAAAAATACATGTCAACCAGATTAAGAGACCAGAGAGAGAGATAAGAACCAAAATGAAATAGCTATTTCGATACACAAAATATGTGAAATAGCTAGTACTTCTGCGGGGCCAATGACAAAAATCTACAAGGAAAATATAAAACCTCTACAAGAAATAGGGTTGAAAGTACCACAATTCGGTAGCGTGAAGTGCAGCCTTTATAATGCACGAAAACGGAAACAAAAAGTCAGCAAGATCATTTTCAAATGTATTGAAGAAGCACAAGTACCCGCTACATTTGAGGAGTTCCTCATTGCCGACTATCAATATGAGCATACCAGACTATTAATATTTTGTTCTGAAGAAGCAAAGCAATTATTAAAAAGTGTGAAAGAATTTTTTTATAGATGTGACTTTTAGGAGTTCTCCACGACCTTTTCCACAATTACTTTCTATCCTCGGCGACTTGGGGAGCACGTCCCAAACAACTTCAGTGATACCGCTAATACACGTGCTTTATGAGCGACAAAACAGAGTCGACATATGCTGCATTGTTTGACATACTGAAAACTAAATTTCCCGAGTGGTGTCCCACTGTATTCCACGCAGATTTCGAGATTCCCGTAGCAAATGCCTTAAGATGTTTTTTTCCACATATATCGGTAAAAAAGTGTTAGATACTATCATTATTGTCAGACCTTATCGCGAAAAGCGAAATCAATTGGTTTGAAAAGTAAACTACATAAAAGAATTGTGGGACTATGTACGGCATTGCCGCTAATTCGATTAGAACTTGTTAAAACTTTTTTCAAAAAAATAAACAACCGACTTCCAAAAAACACTACAAAGTGAAAAATAACTTTAATTTCGGAAGTCGGTGACTTTGGATATGTATTTTAATTTTTTGTCACCGCCTTCCGAAATTAAAGTTATTTTTCACTTTGTAGTGTTTTTTGGAAGGCGGTTGTTTATTTTTTTGAAAAAAGTTTTTTATTTTTCACTTTTTAGTGGTTCACATGTGCTTACCCCTTCACAGTGTACTGGCGTGATGTTATGTTATTAACTGGTGTAAACAATAGACAGACATGAGATTTCAGAAATCCCAGTCCATTTGCTATCATTTATTGAGGAGTTCCGTTGCCTATCTCCGAAGTTCTTCATCAGATCTTCACCAAATTGAAATGGAACCACTCCGAGAAAGTACTCTTCCAAAAACTACACAAATTGCTTCAAGTGTGCTATAAAATTTGAAGAGTTCTCTCTATTTCTCCCATCATCAGATCCTGACTTGATGATCATGGGACCACCTGGGAAGTATACCCTTTCAAAAAAAAAAAAAATCCAAATCGGTCCAGCCATCTTCGAGTAATCTGGGAACATACATAAAAAAAATAAAAAAAGGTTCCGACGAATTGAGAACCTCCTCCTTTTGGAAGTCGGTTAAAAAACGGATGGGACATAAAAACAGAATCGAATGAATTTAGTGGGGAAAAGATGAAACATTTCATAGCATACGTGGCTCGACGATGGCTAAATGATGAACAATATATCGCCGACTGGAATATAGTTGGTCAAAGGCACAGAACCAACATTGTTTGTGAAAGTTGGCATAAAAATATAAATAAAAACTACATAACCATACTAAAATTATTTTAACATTTTTTCAATCAAAAGGAAAATGTCGAAAAAAAAACGGGTCGACCAAACTGATAAAGATAGTTTTACTTTTTTTTAATGGATACCTACATATTGTGGTGCCAAAAATCGGCACCACAATGTACGTGGGTGCGTGTGTCGTATGTACGTATGTACGTATGTGTGTATGTGCGTATGTACCTATGAGCGTATGTGCGTATGTACCTATGTACGTATGTACCTGTGTACGAATGTGCGTTTGTACGTATGTGCGTATGTACGTATGTACGTATTTGCGTATGTACGTATGTACGTATGTGCGTATGTACGTATGTACCTATGTACGTATGTACCTATGTACGAATGTGCGTATGTACGTACGTACGTATGTACGTATGTGTGTATGTACGTGCGTTTGTACGTACGTGCGTATGTACGTATGCACGTATGTACGTATGTACGTATGTGCGTATGTACTTATGTACGTATGTACGTATGTACCTATGTACGTATGTGCGTATGTACGTATGTGCGTATGTACGTATGTGAGTATGTACGTATTTGTGTATGTACGTATGTGCGTATACACGTATGTATGTGTATGTTCGTATGTAGGTATGTAGGTATGTACGTATGTACGTATGTAGGTTTGTAGGTATGTACGTTTGTACGTATGTACGTATGTACGTATGTGCGTATGTACGTATGTAGGTATGTACGTATGTAGGTATGCACGTATGTACGTATGTACGTATGTACGTATGTGCGTATTTACGTATGTACGTATATGCGTATGTACGTATGTCCGTATGTGCGTATGTACGTATGTTCGTATGTTCGTATTCGCGTATGTACGTATGTGTGTTGGTATGTACGTGCGTATGTACGTATGTGCGTATGTACGTTTGTACGTATGTGTGTATGTACGTATGTGCGTATACTCGTATGTATGTGTAAGTACGTATGTAGGTATGTACGTATGTACGTATGCACGTATGTACGTTTGTACGTATCTACGTATGTACGCATGTGGTATGTGCATATGTGCGTATGTACGTATGCACGTATGTACGTATGTAGGTATGTACGTATTTGTGTATGTTCGTATGTGCGTATGTACGTATGTACGTATTTGCGTATGTACCTATGTACGTATGTACGTACGCGTGGAATATAACGCGCCGTCGACCCGGGCTTGCTCCTTACCGGACAGCCAGCTACCCATTACTCGCCGTCCGCAAGCCCGTGCCTACGGTGGCCGGGAATCAGCCTGGGATTCCCGGCGCCCAGGGCGTCTCCTCCGAAGGCCACGGCTGTGAGGGCGCATGTACTGCATCTCCCTCACGTGCGCCGCCTCCGTCTTTGCGAGCATAAATGCTTCGCTGAAGGAGGCGACTGCTAGCCATGCACTCTCGCTCCGTACCATGGCCTGGACCAGGGTCGGACGCGAGAGATCGCCACCGCTGATCACCTCCACGAGGACACGGCGGTGCTCCGCCCAAGCCGGGCAGACCTCCACCGTATGCCCCACCGTGTCCTCAGGGCGATCTTCGCAATGGAAACACCCGGGCGTTTCCTCCCGCCCTATCCGAAACAGGAACCTCCCGAAACAGCCATGTCAGGTGAGAACCTGTGTCGGGCGGAAGGTGAGGACGCCATGCTGCCTCTCAAGCCACTCCTCAAAGAGGGGACTTACCGCCGCAATCGTGGCGTGACCAATGTTGGATTATGTTCACATAGCTGTTACGACCCCAGTTACAACTCGAGGCCACAAAGGACCATGGACGTAAAATAAATAAACAGGTAAGTAAGTAATTATTAGCAACAATAACTAAATCATGGTCAGCAACACGACGAGTTACCACATGCAGCACCCGTTCACGAGTATAACGCAAAGATCAGCCATTACCTCCCTCGTCATATTTGAGGGAAGAAGGTAACCCGATCCCCAACGCTACCGCAAGCAGTGACATCTACGCGAGCATGACGAACTTGCTGCCGGTTGCTCAGGCAAGAACAGAATGATCAACTGTCGAGATCCCTAGCTAACCATAATGCAATACAATTCATCGTAAAAAATATTGTCATGAGTAGATCATGTCAATAACTAATGAAATAATAGATCACAATAAAAAAAACGTATACAGTCAGTAAATATACATATATTAATAACTATATGAACCCGTATAACCGGTACAATACATCGTTAGGAAGCCGACATGTCCTAGAACCAAAAATCCGAAGAAATGTGACAACCACCAACACGCACTGGGCCCGTGTAGTGGATTATGGCCCACTCCCTATTTCCCAGCGGTGGAAACATATAATATGTTGATTATGATAGAATTTGCGGTATAGTTGACTTAGATACACGCGAAATCGCGAGCAGAAACTAGTTTATCATAAGAAGGCTATAGCAGCAACGTATAGGTTGAAAAATATTAAGTTCACCATTTGATGTGTTTAATTGTGGTTTAATTTGACCGTTGTTAATTTAACACCTGAACAGGATATTAATTTACATATCTATATGACAGATACAGGACAATCAATCTCCTGCAGCATGTCAATATTGCCATTTGAGTTTATGAACGTGAGATTAAATTACCAGATCTATTAAAATAAACACGACAATATCAAATTTGCTTAGTCATATACTTCATTTAGCACGACGCTAATGCACAAAAGTGAGTGTAATTTTTGTGTCGTGAATGGCGGCATTAAGGGCATTCGGGCTAGTTACTGGTGTTAGCGAAGGTCGTTTTTATTATTCTATAGATAATCAAAATAATTTACACTACCCGGATTATACTTTTACTTCTTATGTTTACTGAAGCAAATCAGCAAAGTTTTCTTGTGGACTACCTCGCATTGATTTAACCTTGATGAAGACGTGGTGCCTGCATTTGAAAGGGCTGTGGCAGAACGCCAGGTTGCGCTTCCCACCAGGCAAGATCGGAAGATTTATCCTTTTCAATAGAGGAGGGGTAACTTCACCTTTTTTATACTACACTTGATTGTTTTCCGACATCCACATGAACGAAGTAGCGGGCACAGCTAGTTGTAAATAAAAGTATAGAATTATAGATCAGCGAAGCCAAAAGAAGATCCTTCAGCTCAGTAACAATACCGAGGCTGTCGGGTATCACTAAGATAAATCGTGATCTTTGATTCATTTGTCAAATAATGCACTATGTAATGTTCAGTCATTGTTTCAATTAGTCACGATTCTATGCGCCGGCGCAGATAATCTTTTTGCATCTTTATACTTAGGTACACCGGTACTAAATGCGTGAGCCGTTGCTTTGTTTTGTTCTAATTTTGTTAGACAACTTTGTACCATACCAGCCATGTATTACGGTTGCTCTGGTATTTTTATTATATCTCTTTAATCATTTAGTGTAATGAGCTGAAATTTTACATATGGATAGTTTCATTACTACACTAAATATTGGAATATATTTTGGATGTCATACAATATAGTGGTCCAGTCGTAGTAAATTGTGCCATTGCTCATTAATTACAAAGAGCACATAAATGAAACTTGGCATGACATTGTAGACCCTTACTAGAAACAAACGTAATAACGGCTTTACACTTCCTTTTTAAGTACTTGGACCTAATAACCTTATTTTACTTTTACGTGTATATCTTCTGAAAGGTACCTATATTTCTTCCAAATTCTGTTTTCACACACTTTATACACAAATTCAAAGCAACGTGCGTAGAAAATTACAACTCTGCACTGAACTGTTTTATATGATTTTCATCAAATAGCCAAACGTCAGCGCAGCCGAAACTTGATTATCTCCGCAGTTTAATGACACACAAATTTCATTTCAACATACACATTTACCTCTCGTTACACACTAATTATTGAATGCAATTTTTTTCTTGTACGTCCTTAAGAAAAAAAAGTGCTTCTAGGATGATGTAGTCCCAACGGAAACAGTTTTTATTGAATAGCTCTCCAATGGTTGGATGCACAAATTTGTATTTACCATACACAATCACAAGACGTCATACACTAAATATCTGCGAAAAGTGCTGATTCTCAGCCTAATTTGAATAAATGACTTTTGCTAAACTGAAAATAAGAAATTCGACACTTTTCCGCTGCGACTACGCACACCTTTGTAGGGCCTTAGATAGCATTATAAGTACCTATAAGTATAGGTACCTATTCTTTGTCATCACCATGCATCTACAATGAACGACATGCAACGCCGTGCTTAGTAGTAAATTAGTAAAGTTAATCATTAGCTTGTTTACAAAGCCTTTATATCTACTTACTGACAAATATGGTACGGTGTCAGTTCTACCATAAAACCTTGTAGGAAGGAAACCCAAGGTTTCTGTGCATTAAAACCAATATCACGGCAACGTGGCTGTGTCTTATTATTGTGTAAAAAATAAAGTTGTTGCAGATAGCCGGGCCCTCGGTCACGCTGCGCAAACGCACGCACGACAGACCGTGCACAATGCGCACGCCGCTCAAATTAGAAGTTAAACTCTTTGGTGACATCAAGATAATACCATGAGTAGGTGCATATGTCCTATACCGACACAGTTTTTTATTACGTACCTACTTACTTCCCAGCGGAAAAAGAGAAGTTTCAGATGCCTACTTAAGTACTTACTGCGTGCACTATGGACTACTAGACCGCATTATTGCTCAGGAGAGTGAGATCGAGCTGAATGTCAGTTTAGCTATGCCAATTTAAAAAATGCCAGTTAAAATATTCATATCAAACACATGCACTTATAAAGTGGATACGTTTTTGAATGGCTATTTGGCTCTAATGAAAGTTAAATTGCCGACAGAATGATGCTGCAGAAAACGAATCTATATAAGATACAGACGCAGTTAGCAGCCACTCAGAATATATTGATTGCCAAGGTAGATCATGCTATGGCCGGTTTTAAGAAGCCATTAGGTAGCGGTGTAGACAGTATTGACGTCATTGTTGAAATTGGTTTGTCATTCAAAAGCTTTGTCTCATCCAAAAGTAAGTATCCGACGAAATTATAAAAAAAAACCTTGTCAAGTTCCCGGGTCGACGGCGCGTTGTGTTCCACGTGCGCTTCAAAGAGATGTCAGCACCAACTAGTGGGGTCCGCAAGGGCCAATGCCTGCCAGGGGTGCGGGTTGTTCGAAAGAGATACCGTGGCCCCTGGCACACAGGCAACTGAAGGAACACGGGTGGGTTTTAGTCAATAAAAGTCTGACACCCAGAGCGGGCGAAGTTATTTGATGATTTCCCACCAAAACAACAAAAACCCTTTTCAAGTTAAGTTCTACTGCAATTACTAAACGGATTCAGTAACACATTCATCTGAAGGTTTCAAGTTTATTTTTCACCAAGTTTTTCTAACAATTGTTGTTTGAATTACACCTAATTAAATTATAATTTAAAAGACATCGACGACAGTTGAAGTTATAAAAAAGTATCAATAGTCAGATGAAAAACATTTAAAAAAATGCTATGAATACTTAATATTCAAATAGGAGGTCAGATAGGCAGTCGCTCCATGTAAAATACAGATATTTCAGCTGCATCCGGTTAGATTGAAAGCCGACCCCAATATGGTTGGGAAAGGTCTAGGCAGATCGCAGACGATGATTTAAATATTCAAATAATCCAATCAAAGCACTCATTTGCAAATCGCAATACAAATTGGCATCCACAGGTCCACATAAATACGTTTTATGATGAATTTGTTCACATTTTAACAGACAGACAGAGGTTATAGGAAGTAGGTAAGTAAGTATACCTATAACCTACTTAACACGGAAATGCCACATCCGATAAAACGAAACTTTTTATTATTCTGATCCGTAACATAACTTTCGCTGGAGCGAGTTTTGACAACATATTGTATCGATTTCCATCCGTTTGTCATTTCATCATGGCATAGGTAATGTATGAGTATGACGCGACCATTCACGGCCCGAGATGTTGAATGCGTGATCAGGCGCAACTTTCACTTAATTTTATTTAAAAAAACACGACGACTAGGTAGGTCTTGTCTGAACAAGTGCACTGTGGGTTCCGTTGTCAGAGAACGATAATTTGCGTACCGGCCGGGCCAGCAAAACTGCCTATGGAACCCTAAAAAGAAAACTATCGAGTTATTCTGATTCTTGTAAAAGAGTTCCCCTAAATAGGATGTGCCTATATTATTTATTGTAATCGGTAAAAGCTCGACTGTCTGCTTCCGTTATTTTCTATTGTTATTTATAAGATAGAGTAGATGCAGGTAGGCATAAGTATAATACTTATATCCCCTACTCAACATTGTCTTTGGTAGCGTTTTCATTATTTTACCAGAACAGTGAACATGTACGCATAGTCTGTCAAGCCTACTACACAATGCAGATTCGGTCGTTAGAGGCAAATTATTATAGTTATACAAGCTCTCTTTACACTCAAAATTGGCGTGATTCAAAGTCATCCTCGTGTCGCGTTATTTACCATAAACATAAACCCAAAGTTCGAGAAAGTACGTTATTAAGGTGAAAGCGAAACTCGACCACAGAACACGGGACAGACGCCAAAAGTTATTACATAAAACGCGTCTTGTTTACCGATTAGGTGAGATTGTGTGGTGGACACAACGACCCGCTAGCCGTAACTGCCGTGTCACACGCACCATGACGGTAATAATAGTATAGGATGGCCTTAGATCACAGGGCTCAGGTACGTACTGTACGACGACAATAAAGATTTCTCGCGGTACGGCTTCACTATCAAGAATTTTTATTCCGAAGTTCAAAATCGTATTAATAGAGTAACTGACCGACTCCACTCTATCACAATTGTAACCAACCACAAGGCTGTTGCCACTTTATTTTAAGAACTTCCGCATTTATTGTTTTCCCCACATTTCAATGAAATCACGAATCTATGTTTATAACTCAGTCAGTCAGCTGGAGGTTGGTAAGTATTTAGTTTTTCTTTGAGATAAGTATAGCATAATCAAACGCATAGATATTGTTCCCACTGCTGGGACAATGTAGGTAATAAATAATTTTATTTGACTCAGGACTCCTTTCGGTGAGATTGAGTGAGATAAGTATACAATGAAAAGTTCAAAACACAGTACCTAATCCACACAAAAAAAGTATAAAATTTCACCAATAAACATTTATTGTAACTGCTAACAGTATACTCTGTAACAACTCTTTTTCCAGTTTTAACGCTCATTATATTGCATACTAAATAGAATGCCTATCTCCAGCCAAGCAACAGAATACAAGATTAGGTACTAACAATGCATCTTATAGATATTTTACCAACCGCACTGTGGAAGAGACTACGGCTAGAACTACCCACTGCAAGTGACAAACAATCGTTTCTCTTCCACACTCATTCTGAACTTTCTGAACTTATGTGAGAAGTAATCATTACTATTTACCTACAAATTTAAATCTTGATACAACCTTCCGTTCAAAATAACCCTACCGTGCGGTATTGTCTAAGTACAATAGGCATGCTGTCATCTTAACCATATCCAGTGACAAGCTAGACTACTTTTCCTAAGATATAATTTTTGTGAGCTCTACCGTATTAAATTGTGTAGGTATGGTAACTAACTAGGTCAAGATCTCAAACCGTTTTTACGCATCCGATGACGTTCGTCTGCAAATTCATATCATGGCCAAACTTACACTAGTAATTAATTGATCCCAATAAATATTCGGTCTCACGCTGTTCGGATCTTCATTGTTAGCTCCGTGAGATCGTTCGTTGCACTTTTTATAGCGAAATGACCCCTGCGTATACTTTTAATAATAGTTAATTGATAGGTGCAAGTAGTCCGCAATATGTGGTCGACTGTTTCTTCATCGCTCCCCTATCCATACCATTGTTTGTTATTCGCATGGTGAAACAGTGCTATTCTTTTTATGAACGCCTGCGAGATAGGGTAATAGATAGATAGCCCTACTAGGCTATCTTACCGATAGCTTTCTTAACAAAATTATAGTGAACACTTATTTGCATAACTTGGTAAAGTAGGGTCTTTGATAATAGTGGAAAAAGACGTATTTATTTAAACAACGTTGGATTTAATTTGTCAATTAGTCTAATAGGACTATCGATCACGATAATTATAATTACCGTGATCGATAGTCCATGACAATTAGACAACTAAGTACTGGATAATACTGTAAAAATAACAATTGACCTAAAATCATTGTCTCACAAGAATTTTGAAGTGACCCTCTGAAGGTGGCGTCGCTATACCTATCTAAGCAATTTTTCAGGACTAATTGGTGAGCATTCAAATCGGATCCATATACTTACGTTATATAACATAGGTCTATTACACTGTCATTCAAACCATTCAAATGTCAGCAGAGGTAATTCCTGCAGTACGCGTAATATTTATGAAGCTACAGAACCACATGCTCAATTCTAACGTCAACTTAATTAATCAAGTTTTAAATAAGGACCGGCATGAAATGTCGTTCATTACGTCCTTACGTCCTTATACAGCTTTTTGTAACATTCATGTCATTACGAAATTTTAACAGACCATGATTTGTAGAAGTATTTCCTGTGTATTCGATGACAAACTATACAGGTATCTAACATAGTATATCACAATAATGTCTTGATTGGACTCCAACAACATGTTGTACTAAAACTCGCATCACCGAATGAATCAATAGGATTCAATCAGTCCTCGTTAAATTTAAATCATAGAGATGCTTATACATAGCTATACAAACCACATGAGCGTCATGGTCAAGCGATTAAAATGCCCTAAATTTTCAGAGAATCTCGATTCTAGATCATATAGTACCAACCACATGCGTACATCGCCGTATATAGTGTCCATCTTAAATAACAGGTCATTAGACTTCCAACAACACTCGCACAGCCTACAATTCACCCAACAGCGCGGTTTGGAATTTGCAGCTTTGAAATTTGACCCTCATCTGTGGCGGCTGCTTTGGGATGTCTCAATCACAACATTCACAATGGTTCTTAATGTGAACACTACGCACGCTACACTTACCAACTCATGAAGCTAATTATCGAGTTAATTACGATGCAACAAATAGACGCGTGTCGCGTGCCACACTTCACAGTTCAAGGCAATGTTTGTTTACGTAAACCCGCGAGATATCACAACGTTAAAGTTCCAAATTGGCAACGTTTTGGTGGTTTTTCTAATCTCCATTTACCTTAACATTTGACGTAATCAAGTTCTTCGCACATCTTAGGTTGTTCCATTTTTGTATGTGGCGTCTTCGCAGTTGTGTGAAAGATTATCTAATACTTATTGACATAAAATAGCTATGGTAAACACTTCGCTATACCAATTTTTAAGTAGGTAGGTAAGTAAGATACCTTCTCATAAATGACCAACAAATTACTTAATCATGATGACCATGTTACAAAGAAGAGCATAACAAAGCAGTAGAAGGTTTTGTTATGCTCGCAAAATATCACCATCTATGCAAAATATGCTCCAACAATAGTCCTAGGAAAGTATTCAGTAGCCGCATTTATGTACTAGGGGATTCCATGAAATATGACCGGTAAACGTCATTACAAGAAAACCGTTCCAACTATGAGGAGGTAGGTAAGTATATGTAGGTTACCTACGATCGATACGTGTGAAGGACTTATTGATTACCGTGGGAACTATGGGATTGCAGACTGCGATGTATTGTTCCTAATTATCTATGCATGAATCTGGCAGAAATACGAAGCTTAATTATTAGTAACTAGCTTACCCGGGCCCACTTCGTTGGGCGTAAACAATTTTATATCACTCAATAGATTACGACACGTAACATATATCTCTCATCGTTAAGGCAGCGTTCGTAAGAAACGTTTTCTTTTGATCGTCTTTTCTCCGACTTACTTTGCAAATCCGACTACCACGAAAAAGTCTTTTCATTTTTCGGGTTAATATATAGCCTATGACACTCACAAATAGCGTGGCTTTCTATTGGTAAAAGAATTTACAAAATCGGTTCAGTAGATCCAGAGATTACTCCTTACAACCTCACACCTCACAAACCCACAAACGTTACCTCTTTATAATATTATTATTATAGATTAGGTGCGCGCAGTAAGAAACCTATAAACTAACTTACTTAATAACCCCAGTCCTTACAGGTTAGATAGGTACATATTAAATAATAGCTACTAGTTGTTAGTTATTACATAAATCTAAGCTATGATTTACAGTGATGTTGAACATCCGTATCGCAACGGTCTATTGCATTCAGATTATGCGATTGTTTTCAACGCTAAATCCTATTTTGCAAAAATCCTGGTAAAAGCTGCTTGCTTGACTGTATGTTTCAAAGACAAGTACGGTGGTAAGCTGCCAGTACCGTATCTTTATTTGCTATAACTTTTATGCCCGAACCAGATGTAGGTAAACTTAAAAGTATTTAAAACTAGCTTTTGCCAGAGGCTTCGCCCGCGTGGAGGTCGAAAACTCTCCCATGGGAACGTAGTACCAGGATAAAAAGTATCATATGTGTTAATCCAGGTTACATACTACCTGTGTCCCAAATTTCATTAAAATCCGTTCAGCCGTTATTGCGTGAAAGAGTAACAAACGTCCATACATCCATACTCACAAACTGTCACATTTATAATATTATTAGGATTAATTTATTTCAATGTTTTGTTAGTATTGAAGTAGCGGCTAAGTAATAAAAGCCGCACAGGTCTATCGAAGGTTAAGCTACGCTGGCTGAGGTCAGTCCGTGGATGGGTGACCATCCATTACATACCGAGACTCCGCCGTGCCTCGGAAAGCACTTTAAGCTATTGGTCCCGGCTGTAATTCATCTCAGATCTTTGACAGCCGTGACGTTTAGAAGCCCGAAAGTCTGACAACCAGTTACCCATGGGTAAGTATCGTATTACCTAGTAACTGGGTTGTGGAGGTCAGATCAGGCAGTCGTTCCATGTCAAAAACTCGGTCTAGTTGTCATAATTGCCTTCCTAAGAAATAAATATCTTGTCACTAAAATTATTTGAACTGAACGCAAATCCATAGAAGCATATCTTAGCAGATTACCTATGTACTTAGCTGTGAAGATTCGATTCGAAACGGTTGACATGATTTCTCTAAAGAGGAAACCTGTACCTAACGACTTGAGAGCGTCATTTTGTTTCACTTTAACTAATTTCTTAGAACACATTAAACTGGTTTATTACTTGGGTTTCAATAGAAAGAAAATATGAAATACTCATAAGTCATCATAATATATATCCAGTGCACAACTAAGAATTTAATAAAATGATTATTAATTTTGTAAGCCAATTGAAATTGTATCTTGCCCGTATAAAATGTCAACATCGAGTGTTGTATAGTCTCAGACCTCTTATTTGAAAGTTGGTTCGACTGGACATTTACCTATGCATAATTGACCGGAGGAACCAACTCCGAAGGGTGTCGTAAGTGGTGTGCAATGTTCGTTTGTAATGTTCTTAAGTCCTTATAACTAGTCTTTTTGATTGATTTCGTAACTCAAAAGTGATTTTTCTTTTCGTAAGTTTGGGTAGATGGGTCCTGAAGCTCTAAACTAAAACCTAATAATGAAGGTCCCGTAAAGAAGACTTTATATTATTGTTAGAATCGTATAACCAAAACGAATATGGATTTATGCGGTATTAGCCTCGATAATGATATTGATGACAATTTTTCTGCCACTCACTTTGTGGCGAGTAAACAAACAAAGCATGCTGCATAAAATATCAATTTGTTCTTTCGACAGCGAAATGGTATTTAGACAGAAACAGAGTTCTGTATTTTACAGGCCCAACCAAGACACGGAAGTAACAACCAGCATTCCTATAAAATCGTAACCGATTGTGAGTTTCGATTTGTGAGTCATTCGAAAATAATTGTACATATGTATTTCGAAACGTGAGATTTGTAAGATAACTTCTTAATTTAGACTGATAGACACCATGGGATATTTTTTATGTAATAAGTTAAGAATTTATTGTATATGAATATGATATGCTTCGCACGTGACAGGCACTATAGTCAGTGGTCACAGTTGAGGTCGCGAGGGTCGTCCGACCGCGGAAGGTGAAAGCGTTCCATCCGTATCTAACACTACACTCGCACACTATAATCTAGCTCCCCTATTACGACCACATGGAAGGTTTCCAATCGATAGTAAAAATTTACGCGGAAGTGACTCAATCATGAATCCAGTTATTTATACCAACTGACGGAGGCTGAGTTAATGACGTCTGGCTGTCTTTAAAACAAGGCCAACAATTTGTTCAGAAATTGGTCTCGTGCAAAACTTTGGTCAAACATTTAGCCATCTATGTATCGGATGATGGACTTCATAGGACGGAAGAAAACAGTATGTTGTTATCATATATCCCTATGCGTAAGAAGACCCTTGCGTGTCGTGCCGGACGTAAAAGAATAGCACCATCCGTTTCTTCCCGTGGGTGTCGTAGTAGGCGACTAAGGAACTTACAAGAGAATGGGCAGCAGCGTTCTCTATGCATTTTACCACCATACTGCGATCGCCAACACGCCTGCCAAGCGTGGCTATTATGGCAAAACCCCCCAGCCTACCCTATGTCCAGCAGTCTGAGGACGGCTTTCGGCTGAAATTATGTTGTAGATGATAAGAAGATTTAACAGAAGGTACTGCACCGGTTTGCATGTGGTGAGTGGTGAGATCTTTTGTGCAGTATTACGTCGGACGTAAACCGGTACGCCCTATGCATAAAGTCAGGAGTTCTCCTGCTTTATTCACAACTACTTCAAAAGGCTGTCGTGTCGAAAATGTCACATTTTCAATTACTGATTTGACTTGACCCCGATAGCAAATGATTGTCGGAAGAAACGATGTCGTCTTTTTGATTTAAACTAATAACATTTCCGGGTTTTGGATTTGTGAACAGCTTTTAGAGTCCTTCGATAACATTGATCGATGCTAGAATCGGCACGAAAGCGTATCGAATGGTTGTGAATAGGTATCCCATACCTTGGATCCCAGATGCACCGTTATTTTATACAATTATCCACACAACAGGTACCAGAAAGGTGGTGACTACCGTGATAACGACTAATAGAGAAGTATGGCAGAAAAAGGCAGGTTGCGCCGACCACAAATAAATTGGGACAAGGGCAGGAAAATAAGGATGATGAATTGATGATATTGATGATCCACAGAACAGAGGGATAATTACGTAATACACTACCAGTAGGAACCGCTTTTATTTTGACAGTTTACAACATTAATTGTGGCGTTCTTTACGTTGTTAAGCAGAATTTTTTTTTCTAACATATGAAAGAATGGATTTTTGGCTAAGTAATATTAATCGCACGGGTTGATCGATCAGGTTAAGCTACGCTTGCCGCGGTTGTGCCGTGGATGGGTGACCATCTTTAACATATCAAAACCCTCACAGGAAAGCACATTAAGCCGTTGGTCCTGGCTGTCATTTGTAGATCTTTGGCCGTCCTTACGGGTCGTCAGAAGTCCGAAAGTCTGACAATCAGTCTTACCAAGGGGTATCGTATTACCCAGTAACTGGGGTATGGAAGTCAGATGCATACCTGACCTCCACAACCCAGTTACTGAGTATAGTCGCTCCATGTAAAATACTGGTATTCAGCTGCATCCGGTTAGACTGGAAGCCGACCCCAACATAGTTGGAAAAAGGCTAGGCAGATGCAATGAAAGAATAGACTTGCAAAATAAGCTTAAAAATTATTCAGATTCTTATTAATAGTTCAGCACGGTTATAACCAGAGGTCGGAGTAGGTAGATTGATTTAAGGTCGTTGACGCCAAACGTAGAGGATAATATGGATATGCCTCCAAAATACCGGAACTTCATATTTATTGTGATATTTGTTCCAGAATTTTGAAATTAGCACGAATTTGTGTTTAAGGTGAAAAATGTATTAATAATATCAATCTACGCTACCAGTGTTAGCTAATGGTGAAAGAAATCAGTATTTTATTTTATACAAAAATACCTTGGAATAGTTAGTTTTTGTTTAATTAAAAATAATTGTTCATTGAATTCAATCAATCATTCATATAATAAACGATTTTGTTAGCCTATCTGTATGTTTTTTATTTTATTTTATTCCATAATTCCAATTCCGGAACTTTTTCCGGTACTTCCCGCACATTATGGATAAAATGGCATGTCCATATTATAATATCTTGACGCAAGTATATAAAATCAATCTACCTACTCCGACCTCTGGTTATAACAAGAACGTTGGAGGAAACTTCCTATATTATTCACCTATATCAAGCACTCAATGCATTACTTGTAAGTAGGTAGTTTTTTTTTTGGCGCAGAAACCACGGAAGTAATTTTTAGCTGAACATTAAAACAAATAATAACTGTAGTGAACTGCATAAGTAAAACCTGTTTTAATGCGTTGCTCAAACTGGGTTACCTACATTGTGATAAAGAACAAAAATATATTTTAAAATAACCTTGATTACGTACAGGCAAGTTCCGAAAGCCTTCGTCAGTTTAATTCTATCCTTTATCATCAAGTCAGGAAACACGAATGAACGACTACCTACTGCATAAAACACTATCATGTAATAACTATAAAACAACGATCAAAATAGCATGGATCAATGTCTAGTTGGCATTAACTTATAACCTTTTTGATGATCTAGCCCTTTTTTGAAATACTATATTCTGCAGGCTAGCACAGAAGCGTTTTGTCGACGGAAGCGTAGACAAAAATGACGTTTCCATGTAGACAGTTGACAGTTTTTCACCGAGAAATGTAGACAAGCCATTTCTATTCTACGATAGAGTAGAAATAGAAAGTGTTATGCTAAGCCTGCTGCCCGTGACTTTGTCTGCATGTAATTTCTCGTTCCCCGACCCCGCATCGCCTACCCGCGCTTTTACCTACTTCGTTTTCGCTCAACGTTTTTTCTGACTATTTTATTTTTGCTCTGTTTGTGGTAGCGTGATGTTTAATAACTTATATATAGCCTTCCTCGAGCATTGGGATATCAAATGCAAAAAGATTTTTTTCAAATTTGACAAGTAGGTACTTCTAAAAATTAGCGCGTTTAAACAAACAAACAAACTCTTCGGTTTATTATTAGTAAAGATATGTAGATGAATTTGGTCAGAGTTATCTCAGAATCTGTCAATGACTCATTCTTAATTTCAAATCTAAATTTTTCTGCCATTTACAGAAGATTGCTGAGTGTCATCTGAACAGTCATCTGTCATATCCTACTTCCTACTTATCCTACTATCCTACTAATATTATAAATGTGAAAGTTATGTTTGGATGTTTGTTACTCAATCACGCATATATGCAAGAACGGATTTGGATAAAATTTGGCACAGAGATAGATTATAGCCTGGATTAATACATAGAATACTTTTATCCCGATAGTACGTTCCCGTGGGATAATTTTCGACTACCACGCAGGCGAAGCCGCTGACAAAAGCTAGTTAACATTATAAAATTCCATAGTGAGTCGGTAAAGCAGATTGTATCGTGCACTGAGCAAACTAAAACAGACTAAAGATTTTTTTTTTGGGGTGGGAAATCATCAAATAACTTCTCCCGCTCTGGGTTAAGCAGCGGTGTCAGACTTTTACTGACTAAAACCCACCCGTGTTCCCTCAGTTGCCTGTGTACCAGGGGCCGCGGTATCTCTTTCGAACAACCCGCACCCCTGGCGACAGACTAAGGTGACGAATATTTTTTTAATGCGACCGTACCTAGAGTTCTGCAGAGCGACTAGTGGCTGTAGTCAAACTTCCCAGATCCGTTTCGTTGTTGTACATAGGTATATACAAACCGCGTGTTATACGTATGGGTACATATTTCCTTACGGCTTTACTACTCGCACCTATGTCAACTGTTAGAACTATGTTGATATTTCCCGTATACAACGTAATAACATCCATTTATTATCCAGTTGCTAATTAAGTAGTATGAAATCAAGCTAAACGTCCAACATATAACATTAGAGCCACTTGTATCTACGTTCTCGGTCATTACTTATAATTATTCTGAAGACGCGTTGCGTGACCGTTGCATCAAGATTGCATCACAACTAGCTTGTGCATCGCTGCATCCAAATAAAAGAATTTATTTAAGCAACTCGTAAGGAATACAGCTAAACGCATGAAATTATTTTGATTTATTTATTGGTTAAACAAAAAATACTTTCCTGCTCATGTTATAAGTAAGTATGTATAACCACGAGCAGAAATAAAATTATAAATGCCAATTGGCACTTCTTTTAAAAACTCGTCTGTGATCAGATCACTGATCATATAAAGAAAGTAAAGATTGAAAAAGCCTGCCGGATGGAAGGTAGGTACTAATTATATTATCATGCAATTAACATTTTTATTTTAAAATTGTTTTATATTTACTGGACATTAACTTGTACTTGTACTCGTACATACAATTTACAATTGACAAGCAATTACGATAACACAGTATCTATTAAACATGTGTTAGTAGTCTCGTATACATAGTGTAAAATAAAGTCGGTTATTGTGTCTGTTTGTGTGACTGCTCATATCCTCTTACACAATCGATTTTGATGTGACATTCACCATCATTTGGAGCATTTATTCCGAAAGGTTTACGTGTAACGTGTAACTTAAAAAACTACACTGCGTGCAAAAAAGTTGGCCCATCCCATGCTCTCCATTTGAGAGACGATATCTCAAAAATAAATTATCCTCATCGTGTCAACATCCAGTTTTGCTCGCAAAACGTGCGTGAGTTTTTTTTTGGCAGAGAATTGAAAATGGAAAAAATGCAGGTAGGTAGTCGATTTTCTCAAATACTAATGAATCAGTTTTAATCATTTTTTCACTAACGTAATCTTCATAGCCACTTTCAGGAAGGCTTTAGTATTATGGTTACCTAGTGTTAGTAAAACTTGTTGAATTATATTGTTTCAAATCGAAGAGCACGCAAGTGTATAATAAAGAAATCTCGATGTTTTGTAAAGCCGTAAAAACTGTGCGAAGCAGGTGCTGGACGTTAGTACAATATAAATTGCAATAGGTACCTGTAGTTTGTTTGTCCGGTAACAGAAGGTAAGCAATTATGATCACTTAACGTTACCTATATGTACCTATGATATAAAAAGAAACAGCGAAGAGCGTAACGATGACATAATTAAATGAACCTGCGTAAGGCGCGGATGGGCAGGCCAGTTATAATCTGTATCTTGTTATTAAACTAGCGATCGGCCCCTTCTTCGAATGAATTTTACGACTTGATATAACATCAAGATTTCTTATTATAATATGTAAGTTTATTATTAATACATTATAGATATATATACACCGTGACTTTTTAGTCGTCTTACAACGGCAGCCCACTGCATGTATCCAATGACTACTAATCATTTATTTAAAAAAAAAAATGATATTTTTGAACATTTGCGTAATGAAAAAAATTAAAAAATCATTCACTAAGACGCATGACGCAGCTTGAAACATCATGTTATGGAGATGGAATTAATGATGGAATGTAATGGTAGGTAGGTAGATTTCTTCTACCGTTTGATACGTAAACATTATTAACAGGAAGGGTGTTTCATAAAGGCTCGTGCAGACTAGCGCGACGCGACGGTCGCGTCGCGACACTCGTAGAACAATTTATATGAAAACTTCATGGAAATTGTTCTACAAGTGTCGCGTCGCGCCTGTTTGAAAAAGCCTTAATTCTAAAGCATTATTTATTTTTCTTTGTACCTATTATCTTAATTAATGGTAACAATGTTTTAATCGCACCTAGAGGTATCTTATGACGGATACATTGAGTGGACCACCTTTGTAAGACGACGTAAATGTCACGGTGTATAATATGGGTTATATTTGCGTTGTTGTTGTTGCGTACGTTGCGGTGTTAAGAAGAACAACGCGATCACATAGACAAACACGCAAAGAAACGTTTATTTATATTAGTTTAGTAGGTAGTAGTAGTAATCTGATTATTATGAATTCGTCTACATCTAACTCTAAATTTCTACATCAACCGTTAGATTATACCTAAGCCGCTTGCTTCCGAGACAACATTACAAATAACAAACCAGCATCGCTAAATTACTGAAATCTCAAGAATGCACTTTTATAAATCTTTGTTCTGTAATAAAATTAATAAAATAAAACAAAACTGGTGAAATGTGAGTGTACCATTACACTGCCTAACCTTTTGGGGATCACAGGATGTTTATGTGAAATATAGGTATTTTAAGATGTGAGATTTTAATAACAGTGCTTTCACAATATTCTTTTTAGGTACCTATCTACCTAATAAAGACGAACCAACGACTTGAAGTCGTTGGTTCGTCTTTATTACAAAATACTTATAACCTTACCATGCCAAGGCTTTTGATAAAATATATGCATTCATAATAGCAATGTAAAGGAGATGCACCGGAAGTATATTTTAATAAATTATTTTAAAGACGTCAAAGGAGGTAGGTGAATGAATTAATTATGAAAAGATTATCAAAAGTAGGTAACATAATATGTTATGAAACATTTAAATTGATAAACTCTAAACGCAAATAAAAATACCTTCACATTTTCTTAAAAGTATCATGATGTAAGTTATGTAACGGTCGATGAAAGTAGAATAGAAACAGCGGAACAAATAAAACTTTAGGTATACCCAACATCTATAGGTATTTCGACATCAGCCAACCATAATATTAAATTATTTAAATACTGCACTGCGACAAGGATAAATAGGAAAATCACGAATAGTTACAATGAAAAAAGCGACAAAATTTTGCATTTACCTAGGGGGTAGATAATTTGAAAAAAAAAAATCTACTATTACAAATAGTAGGTGGATATGACATAGAATTTTATTTTTTTCAAATTCAGGTTGATCTGTTGGGTCAGTATATGGGAAAGTCTGATAATATTAAAGATATATAGTTTGTTTAAAATCTTGAAATACAACTCTCAAATCGACAAAGTGTGTAGTTAATTTTCCAGATTTCCTCACACCACCCTAACCCGGTAATACTATTACCATAGTGTTTAAAAAAAAGATAATTCAAATGAAGGCTCCCACAAGTCCTGACCATAAAACCAATCCCCGTATTTAAAAACGTTTAATATCTAGCCGCCACCACATCTTAGCTACAATCAATGTCAAAATATTGACACAAAAATGCTACATAAACCTAATGAAAAAATTAAATGAAAACCTAATAAAAGTTGCATTTGGCAAGCTGGAAGGTAATGGACGTGTAATTCATGAGTGAACCGCTTGAGTGATGATAAATGTGTCCACCCATGCCATGTTACAGCATACCCACTGTTAAAATTCTGCCACCATCTTTAAAAACATCATCGCCTAATGTGTCTTTCTTCGTCAGATATTTAATTGCGGAAATGAGGATAAGCTCTTTGCGTTTAGCTTAAAGGAGAAATCTATAAAGTTGCGGACAAAAAGAAAAAGAGGCATTTCCTTGTTTTAGAAATGTCCAACAGACGAATAGTGTACCTACCGTCGATTAGCGTATTTAATGTCACTACGGGTAGACGAACAATTTATTACATCCGAGCACCTACATCCGTTTCCTGATTGAGCACCTTCACGATAGTATTGGAACAATTTACCTAGTCTGATGGGATTCGATCTTTATTTTGGTAGATTTCTGAATCTTATTTGTTTTTGTAATCAGCTATTCTGTGAATCTCTAGTAGTTTATAATTAAAATTATACCTCTTTAGTATTTTAATCGGCGGAGGACCCTTGTGTGACCTTGGTTTGTTTTACTACTTACCTGGATTAAAAATAGCTTCCAGGACTCCTTAGGTTCAACAAAGTTTCTGCTAGAGTCTGCAACTCATTTTTTTTACACCTATTAAATGTTTTCAGAACACCAAAAGTAAACCATTCAAAAACCACACGTTTGGCAATTAACTACCAGAAAATCGTAATAATACGCTTAAAAATAAAATCGTCCATGCTGCTCTATAATTATTTACCAATCGTTTCTCACAGCCAAATACCAAGTCCTAAATACAACTTTGGCCACGGCAATATAAAGTCATTTAAGTTCATGATTTTGTGCAATTTTGTTGTAATGACGACACAATTTAATTCACAACGTATTGTTTTACATTTTTAAAGTTATATGAAACCATATATCGTGAGGTGTCGACAGTCCGGTAAAAAAAGACGTTGACGTTGAAATTGCGATATACTTATCTACTCACTATAACTACTTATACTTTATCTTCACATAACACTTGCGACAGTTCAGGCAAGTGTTATGTAAATCTGGTGTGCCCTAATATATCCCACTGACTCACTTATCCAATTAAGGCTGGTTAAATCGCTCTCGATTCTTCTGAACCCATAAGTGACAACTTCTGCACTCATATGGTCGTATCTGCTAAATCTTCAGCTTAATTGGGGTTAATATTACTAAAGTTGCTCAAAACCTTGATAAATGACGTTTGGTCAGGGAAGGCCTGGTCAGGTTTTAACACCATGACCTAGTTTTTAATAAGATGTGATGAATAGGTATCAAGTTTTTAACTGTTGTAATTTCTCTCATGTAAGTCTAACTTAATGGTGTCAAAAACTTACAACTGATGCAGCCTCGAACGAGAGGTTTTTTCAGGCTTCTCTACCGACATTGTGTCATGCATAATATTATAATTATACATTTTGAAGTTTTTATAAGTAGCTTATATCCAGTATTACAGTTACTTACAGTTTTTTTTTCTTTCTAACCGTCTTTGTTTTGTAAATTTAAATTTTAAACTAAGCTTCATTAACATTTTTTTTAAATGTATATCTACAAGGTTACCTGTCTAACAAAGAATTTACTTCGCTATATACAAACATACGTTACAAGGAAAAAATAAATGGGAGCGATTTTATAATAGTGAGCGTTGAGATAAATGTACAAGGTAGTAATGCAGCATTGAGTTTAAGTAGTGAGTTTGAGTCGCCACAACAACTGTAATTACGTTCGCGACACAACCGCAATGAACGTCATTCACTCGACTCGTATTAATAAACGGTAAGTTTTTCAGAAGACATTGACAATGAGAACAGACTCGGCACCTCGACAGCCTGTTCCAGCGTTTTCGTGAGGTCATTGTGCAACAGCCGAGCTTAAAAAAGGAGCCATAGTACGGTAATTAACATAATTAAATGCAATTAGGGTGCATAACTGAAGTATTTTTCAGCATGATTCCAGTGTTTTTAGGTAAATTGTGTCATAGGATTATTATTGAAAAAATATTGTCCTTAGGTATTCTTCTTGTCTATGCGGAGTAATTTCTTACATTTCTAGAACCATGTAAAATACGTGAGTGATACTGAAATTCCAACATATCCTTAAATAAAATGGCACCGACATCTAATAAAATATGCCTTGCACAATAAATGTGCAGCGTACATAAGTTGTGCATTATGTGTACAAAAATAACAATATTATTCTGACAAGTTTTCCCGTCGCACCTTGGTTTTTTTTAAAGATTGCACTGGGTAGGTACTTACCGCATAAAAGTAGCACAAACCACTCCATTTTGTAATCCATTGTGATTTTTATTGATGTTTATTGGCATTCATTCATGCAGTCTTATTCAAAGTTCACGTAAACAATGACGTAAAAATATTTCCCGCGTAAAAACGCAACGGTCGAACTCGCGCGTGCGTCTGGCGCGCTTCGCGATACGAATGTCGAATGACCGCATGAGTCGAGAAACGCGCCACACGGCCAATTTTTCGTCGGCATAAAGCCTTCTTCCTATATTATGTATATCCAAATTACTATAAAGTGTGATTTCTATGATCAAGCGCATTGTGTTCAATAAACGAGGTAAAGCGGCTAATTTTAGAGTCAATACTATTACATATTTAGCTTATAAGATATCAAAAACGCTGTTTGCGCTTAAAACAAACTACTATGTAATGTATTTCTTAAGTAATGAGTATGTATGAAATCTTAAAAGAAAACTTAGCCCAGTTTAAAATCCGTATGCTTAAAAGTTCACTTAATTTTTCCAAGTGACGTCCTTTGCCTTGTGACATTTAATTAAGAATATTTTTTTATGGATAGAAAGGGGGTGACTACCGAGATAACGACTAATAGAGAAGTATGGAAGAAAAAGACCTGTTGGGACGATCCCAAATAAATTGGGATAAGTGCAGGAGAATGATGATGATTTACATGGAAAAATATGAATGCAAGCGGGACGTCGGTAATCCCAGGCCGATTCCCGGCCACCGTACCGGCTGGCGGATAATGGGTAGCTCGCTGTCCGGTAAGGACCAAGCCCGTGTCTCACGGCGCGTTGTGTTCCACGCGCGCCTCAAAGAGATGTCAGCATCAACTGATGGGGTCCGCAAGGGCCGATGCCTGCCAGGGGTGCGGGTTGTTCGAAAGGGATACCGTGGCCTCTGACACATAGGCAACTGAAGGAACACGGGTGGGTTTTAGTCAGTAAAAGTCTGACACCCAGAAAAAAGGAATGCGACAATCTTAGCATGGCACTGGAAGCAGCAGGATGAGAGTAGCCGACTAAAGACACAGAAATGCCGTGCGATTGAAGAGGCCAATGTCTAACGGTGGCCTAAAGTGTAACTGGGGCACAGGATAATGATGAAGATGATAAAAAAATTGAAGAAATTTGAGACAGCAATGAGTAATTTACAGGTTTTAATATTCAAAACATTATGTCAGTTCTCTTTACGACTTCTTACGGAGGAAAAATGCATCGTGGCCAAGAAAGATTTCCCACGGCTGGTACATTTAACGTTGGCAATTCATATCGACGACCCTTGGCTATGAATCGACATTGTATGAAACTATGGAACAATGCTAGTTATTAATTGTGTTCTTATGAGAATGGACAGCTGTAGCCTACAGCTATGCATTCATAGCATATGTGATAGTAACTCCCCGCTCTAACAGTGTGGCCAAGGACTTCGTACATGAACAAAGGTGTTAACGAATCTGAGTTGACTAAAATTTATTTTCGTCTCGAACGAAATGAAAGTAACTAAATAAGTTCACATGACAACCAATTCTACAACTCGGATTTCAATGCAATCTAAGCCCTCTATATACATCTGAACATTAAAAATGACCACTATAAACTAATAAATGTCGTGTAACTTTCAAGGATGTGGAAATGCCGGATCGAATACGCCCATGCAGGGTATGGGATGCTCTCGTGGTCGCTAAAACTAACTGTGATGTGTTTGCTGAGAAAACTTTGAAAAGTCATTGTCCCAATCCCAATCCCAATTTATTTAGGGTCGTAGTGAGGTTGACGCACCACTTTATTTTATTCATCTCTACCAACCATTTTATAATTTTCTTCATCTAGTTAACCAGGAACAATTTCAGGAACTCTATCCTGTATTGTTGTATAGTTCATATGTTACAGGATATACAGGATGACTTGTAATTTGGCGTCTTTCTTTTCAGGACCTGATAGTGTGACCGATTTGCGACAGTTCAGGACCCCATAAAGTTCACACGAAAATTCATTTTTCCACCCATCCAATTTTTATGGAATCCATCATTTCTTAAACATCAACATTAATATAACATAATAAATAATAATCATCATAATCATAATCAGTCTTTAATGTACCCACTGCTGGGACACAGGCCCTGTCTGTGAGAGGGAGTGGGCTGTATAATCCACCACGCGGCCACATGTCTTCGAATTTTTGGTTCTAGGACACGCCGGTTTGATCACGATGTTTTCCTTCACCGTTTTGAGAACAGTGGTGATGAAATAATTTACACAAAGTAAAGCGCCGGTCTGGGTTCGAACCTACGACCTACAGCTCGTAAGCCGCAGCCGTTACCACTGGGCCACCACTGCTCTTATAATAAATAATAATACCAGCCTATTACTGTCCCACTGCAAGACAAAGGCCTCTTCTCATACAGAGAAGGCACGAGCTTTGATCACATACATTGTGCATGCATTGTATCAGCTCATTGTGCTTTTTCGACGCGCTGGGATGCACTCTGTTGGATTTTTAATACTCGGTTCAACACCGAGAGTCGAAAATCCAGTGCGCGATAAAATCCATCCGCGCTAACGTAGTCCCTATAGGTAGGGATACCCATATTAACTGTAAAGTCCAGCATGTTTTCCTCCGCTAGTTATGTCCCCAGTAGAATCAGTAGAATCCGCTGGCCGACACATGTTCTTTCCGACCCTGACAACCCCATTACCCTCCTTCATGAAAGCAGTAGGGCCACCAGCACAGCACACAAACACAGACCGTCCTTCCGACCTCGCCGCCGAGGTCCTCGCGCCCCGGGAAGACCCCGAGTTAACGAAATGCCCCCCGACCGTTCCTTGCCCGTAGAAGTGTCAGTCCGCGCCGAAGCTGAGCAAGTAGAGTTAAAATTCCCTATTGATAATAATAAAGAAACTGTTTTGATCCAGCCTGTCCCCACTTGCTGCCCTCCCCCCAACAGTGACGCCCTGAGCCGAGGCCCCTACCCCGCAGGGGGTGCCCTCAGCGTGCAGTTGCTATAGTTTATAAGTAGGTTTTGTAAGCCCTGGCTGGAGGCTCTTAGTCTAAAAACTAAAAGTTTCCACAGGAAAGCCCGGTTGAGCAGTTACGGCCTCTCAAGGTCAACTGCGAGATGTCATTTCCAAAAAAAAAAGATGTTTTCCTTCACCAATGTCAGTAAAACGATGATCGATGATGAACAATGTGTTAATTAAGTCATACTTACGCTTTTCGTTTCATGCTCCTAATTCTTTCGGATTTAAACTCCATTTGAACACTATAGCCGGCTACACCTCAGTTCTTCATTTGTACTTTATCTTACTTACCAATTTTAGGCAGGTAATGAAGAAGACTGAAACAGCTACAGCGGTGTGAAGGCATAGTCTGACGGGATATAGGATATGGGAATGCCACAGGGTTACATCCTAGGCCAAAAGTCACGCTTTTTCTTTAATTATTGGTTTTGGATTTTTTCTGAAGGTAGTGTTAATAGGTATGGGAGGACAGTGTAGTCCTGTCAACCAGTACCAGGTACTTGGTGATCTAATAATGGGCGAGCCCAAATTCAATGTCCGGGCTGCCAGTGACTACTTCCTATTGGAAAAACTGAATAACACTTTTGAAATCCTGTCGGTAATATATATGTACAGTCAAGTTCATTTAATATATTGGCACTGTCAATGATTCAAAATATTGTGATCGTTGGATAGCTCAATAAATTCTATAGAACATATAGATCAAAAATATGTCCCCATGTGAACGGTTCAATATTATACTTTTACATTAATAATGCACAGCCATTAGGCAATAATGTGAAAAATTATGAGAAATAGCAGTCACATATCAATTAATCTAAATGTTGACCTCAATTTAATTATGCGTATAGTTCTCACAATATTATGAACTTTTTTGACGTTCATATATTTTTGAAACCTGAAAGGGCCAATATATTAATTAACTCGACTGTACGTTCACGGAATTCTCATTTGTGACATATAGGGTAGGTACTAGGTAGGTAATAAGATAACGCCACTATAAAGGAATACGTCGAAATACATGTCACCCTGTAAATATGCTTAAATGCACACATGAAATTTAGAACTAGTGTATTAAAGCAATCATTTACACAATTGTTAGAGTTATTTCTTTTGACCTTCAGGCTGATGAAAGTAAAAAGGAACAAAAACTGCGTGTTCACACTCATCGCAATGTAGTAACAAGTAATTATGTGTATTCATGCAAAACGTCGATCTGATACGTGTACAACTTGATTAACTAACTGAATAACATAACAAACTTATAGAGTAGGCAGAGGCACCATGTACCGTGAACTTAAAGTTATAATCTATCCGATTATAACTTTATTTATAAGTATACTACTGTTTATAAGTATACTATGGATAAGTATAACTATGTTTTTAAATCTCGAAAAGGCTGGTTGACACTTCCCGTGACTCAAAGGCTGGTTTCTACTTGGCCAACGGCTAAGCATTGCCATACAACGTGGTGATGCTGCCAGTCTCTTGGGAACATTACCACTCGACAGCGATGCGGATGATTTTTTCGACGCCATTTTCTAATTTGTGAATAGGTTTGGTTAAGATAGTATTATATTTGTTTTTATTTACTGAAATAATCGTTTTATGGATATATGCAAATGGTACACCAGGAACTATAGGGAGAGTAACCGTCCCTTAACCCATCCAAAGGTTGTTTTAGTGATAAGACTGCCCATTGTGCCACGCCTTACAAAATGTCTTCATTTCTCTCTGTAATTTGTGTGGAGTACCTACATAATAAAGAGTATTCTTTCGATTTTTATACTTACCTACCTACATTTAATTTTGTAAAAGGCAGTTTTCGATTAACATAAAAAATACACTGAGCTTACAACATCTATTTATTGAAATCCATTTGGAAGGAAGTTCTGTATCTACAAATTGACTTAAACAAGTTAGGAAACATTTATTACAATAGTTTAGGCTGACACAAGCACTGTATATATACCTTCTAGGTAGGTATTAAAAATCTTAAAGGTAATAGAGACTTTAAAGCTGGCCTCATTATCTTTAAAACACTTTCACAAATAGGCTCATGTGCTTAATCTCTTTTTTTAGTACAATCGAGTTCATCAATATATTGACCCTTTCAGGGTTCAAAAATATATGAACCTCAAAAAAATCCTAATATTGTGACAACTATAAGCATAATTAAATGATGGTCAAGATTTAGATTCATTAATATGCGACTGCTTTTTCTCATAATTTTTCATATTATTGCATAATGCACAGCATATATTATTGAACCGTTCACATGAGGATTTTTTTTGATCTATAGGTTCTATGGAATTTATTGAGCTATCCAATGCTCACAATATTTTGAATCCTTGACAGTGCCAATATAATAATGAACTCGACTGTACGTCAATGTTGTGCGTCTCTCTTTCTATTGCTGTTATCTTTACCTATTCATGGCAGTAGTTACCTACTATTATATGATTTAATGTACTCTACTTCTCATCATATTATCTCACTACAACACATTGTGAAATTCGTACATCAGGGAATTATGTGATCAGGGTGAAAAGTTTCAACGGGCTCCTGAAGGGAAACTTCTTTAAATATTGGATTGGTTCTTAATGATTATGGAGTTTTTTTGTTTCCATTTGTGTCAGGTCGATTACGGTCAGTGCCAGAACGCCGAGTCGTAAGCAAAGCGAACGTCGCACGAATACACGACCGTCACATAAATTTTGTTCGGTGAATAAGTGGTTGTACTGTTCGGGAAGCTGCAAGGCACCCCGCCTTTCAGCTTCCCGAACAAATAAAATTAACGCGACGATCGCTATCGGAAGTAGATGCGATACATGTCTCCAAGTGCGCATAAACCCTTAGAGTAAAACTTGCTACAGCAATCACCAACTTTAATATTTATGGTTCTTCACCAAGATCACCAAGGGGTACACTCGAACTTTCCACCCTGTATAATTCAATTGGTTCTTGTGATCCAAGACCCACTCGAACTTTCTACCCCGTATAATTCAGTAATACACAAGTTTCAGTATGGAATCTTGTGCATAATTAATCTAACGATTATTGGGAGAGTACAATGTGAACAGTATGAGGATACTCTTTACAAATCACAATTAAGTATTACGTTGCACAAGTTATTACGAATTTGATGCATTTTATCGACCACGCGGACCAGTCAGCCTCACTAGCCTCGCCTTGTATTCTATGATCTGAACTGCGGCATGAGCATGAGGCATTTATATGCCATGCCGATACTATGGATTGCTCTTTAGCAAGGCAATAGCGATCATCGGCCATCATTGGCTCACCTGCATTTAATAAAGATTCTAGTAAGTAAGTAGAAAAAAAAACAAAGTCCGTTCTTCATCACATCCTTAATCGATATACCTATAGCGTTGTCGTCAACTTTTTTTTCATGAATGAAAATCGATGCATAGTTTATTGCTTGTATGCTCACATAACAGTGTGTGCCATGTTTAAAACGCACTAACTAGTAGGTATAGAGAAGAAGAACGGTTCATATCTTACAAATTCCTTAAAATTCTTATGGACAATAACAATCATAATATTTATTAACATAAAAGTACGATATTTTTTAATTCATTATCACAGTGAGATAAGTAGGTATTATGATTTATGTATGATCTTTCTTCTGTATATACGTAAAGTAAAGCACTAAATCATTTAGGTCCAGAAACTCCACTTAAAAGTTTAAGGTGGAACCTCAGACTATGAAAACCTATTAAAAGTAAGGCACATCTTACAATACAAGTCCTATTTACAAGATATTCATAATGGAATGAAAATGTAAGTACCTACAGTCTGTATACTTTTTAGGTTGAAGCCATAATTATTCATAGCTTTAAGGACTTTAAGATTTTAGAATATCGACATACTGCAATAAGAAAATATGCTTAGCATACTCAGTAATTGTACTAAGTCGATTTTATTCCACTATTTACTTTTATTTACAGATTTCTATTACCTACAACATTACTATTTAATATAAACTACTCCAGAAATTTAGAACTACTGAAATAGTGTAATTCCTTACAACCTACTATACTTGCAGTCATTATCGTATTCAATAAATTGACAGTTTGAAGAAAAATAATGTTACCTTATTAAAACGAATAGTGTTGGGGTAGTGATCGATTTTGCGTAAAGAACGAATGATAAAAATGGTTTAGTTTTAAAATCGTTATAAAACTTTAAAAATTTGTTTGTAACATGTGGAATATAAGAATATCCATACAAATAAAATCTACAATTTTAACCGACTTCAAAAAGGAGGCCGTTCTCAATTAGTCGGAACCTTTTTTTTCTCTTTTTTATGTATGTTCCCCGATTACTCGAAGATGGCTGGACCGATTTGGATTTTTTTTTTGTTTGAAAGGGATACTTCTCAAGTGGTCCCATGATCATCAAGTCAGGATCTGATGACGGGATCTTGGAGAAATAGACAGAATTCTTCAAATATAATTTATAGGCACACTTGAAGCGATTTGGGTAGTTTTGGAAGAGTACTTGCTCGGAGTGGTCCCATTTTAATTTGGTGAAGATCTGATGAAGAACTTCGGAGATAGGCAACGGAACTCCTCAATAAGTAATAGCAAATGGACTGGAATTGCTGAAATCTCTTGTCTATCTATTGTTTACACCAGCTCATAACATAACATCACGCCGGGATGCTGTGAAGGGGTAAGCACATGTGAACCACTAAAAAGTGAAAAATTAAAACTTTTTTTTGTTTTTGGAAAAAAAAAACACAAAAAAGTGAAAAATAACTTTAATTTCGGAAGGCGGTGACAAAATATTAAAATACATATCCAAAGTCACCGACTTCCGAAATTAAAGTTATTTTTCACTTTTTAGTGTTTTTTTGTTAATAACTATCATGTTTTTAAGACAAGTTATTAAATTAAAATTTATTTTTTTGCATGTAAGTACATTATTTTAAGTTCATTCAATTTCATTCATTCTTACACCACCTCACTATGTTTTTTTGCCATAATCTGGTAACCCTTCAGTTACTGAATACGTTACTGAATACGATTATGAGTCCAAGAATATAGTTGTCCCAAGTTGCCAGATAGGTACTACATATACCTACTTAGTCGTTTTTTTTTTGCTACTGTACTGTTGAGAAGCACCAGCTTGTGCTTCTGCTATCCTGAGGGGTATACTACCTTATAACTGTACTACAGGGTCGACAGGTACTTTTATATCAGCTTTTCACTAAATCAAAATAATGTTCTGGCTACTTTCTGAACAAATAAAGGTGCATCAAAAAATAAAATTATTTTTCGTCAACAGCCCGTTACTGCTTGGCCTGGGTTAGAGGAACAACATATGCTAAGTTAGAGTTGGTTGTTACTTTTTCACACCCTCAGAAATGAAAGTAGTGGTTATTCCAATCACATTAAATAGTTACGTGAGTTCATAACAAAAAACTTAATCGTTTTAAAAGCAAACCTCTGAAAACGATCAAGTTCGTCGATGAACCACGTCAATGGCAATTTATATTTTTTATCTGGCAGCTCCTGACTTACTTATAATATAATATTTACAAAAAGATTTCAGAAACGAGTTTCTTGTCTATGAGCCGGTGTGGCTTCGGTCGCGTCGGCTTCCTCCGGCGGTAGAGGCGCGCGTTCAGCCGGTACAAAGCCGGGGACAGCGCGCACCGCACGTTGAACCACCAGTCGCACGACGCCACTCCTTGCGAGAACACCGTGCCGTTGGGGCACAGGAACGACGCCTGGCGGCCGTCGATGTCACAGTAGTGCCACGCTGAAAAAAGAAACGTATCATATTCATCATCATCATCATCATTGCAGCTGAAAGACGTCCACTGCGGGACATAGGCCTCCTCCAATTGTCATTTCTGGGGGGGTTTAGCCATAATCGCCACGCTTGGCAGACGAGTTGGCGATCGCAGTATGGTGGTAAAATACATAGAGAACGTTGCTGCCCATTCTCTAGTAAGTCACTTAGTCGCCGTCTACGACATCCACGAGAAGAAATGGGACGGTGCTATTCTTTTTACGTCCGGCCACACGGTACCATATTCAATTTGCATGAATTGTATCAACACTGAAGCGTATCGTATGTCATCGTAATCGAAGAAGCTTCTTTTTCACGTTTTATTTGAGGCTTGTTTTAATTTCAAATTGTTTATGGAGTGGGGTAAATCAGGTCATCCATCCACGCCAAGAGTAATATTATGAATTGTCTTCATCCGTGGCACCACCAAGGAAGCTCACCTTCCGGACGAAATATCTGAAAATCTTGATTGATAGCCAGACCAACACGAAATCTTAAACATTCATATTCATTTATTCATCAAATATAAGCTAACAGTTTACACCAAATCGCTTATATCTATGCTAATTCTACAAAATTACATTTAAAAAAAACGTGAGCAAATGTTTTCAAAGAAAAGGTTAAACAATCTAAGTACTTGCCCTACAAACAGCACACTACCTGATTGATACAACAGTTAACATTGAGAAATGTCACATTATAGCATTGCAGAATGTCCTACAAACTAAACAAGCATGATCTTGATTAGTGTGGTGTTTTATTTATTTTTTAAGTTCCAGGTAGGCGAGCAACATTATTTCATGAGGGTTTAAATTGAAACACATCACAATGATGTTATTTTTAAATGGAACAAAACAGCTTCACAGTCAAGCGTGGTCTCAATGAGACATCGGAAAGCCCTTGACTCTTCATTTGTAGGTATGCGTTTTGGTAAAATATATAGGTTTGACCAATTTCAATAATCACTAATTTATACCATGAGGTTACTTATTCGGTAAATAATTAAAGTGCTATGGGGCCATCGCACCTCTTTTTTAAAGCAACGTTAAGTAGTGATTCCTCAACTGTAATTATGCGGAAGTCATAAGTCTAAATTATGTTCTATTTTAATAAAGCCATTTATCAAAGCAATTAATCGAGTTAATAGTTTAATAAATTATCAAGACCTGTCTTCAATAAATTAGAAGCTAAGTGCGTATCTTTAATGGCAGAGCTCACGTTTTTGACCCATCATTTCATGTCGAGATCATGTTCCGGGTTTCTTTACGTTATAATTATCTGACCTCAAAGTATAGTAAGGTCAGTAGTTATTCATGACAGCACGGCCAAGGTCAAGAAGCCACAGAATCTCAAAAGCTTTGTTCTGACAATAGAACCAAAAAGTTGAACACCCACCATCTAATAATATATTTTCTTTGTCTGTTTTTTATTTATTATATTCAGATACTAAGAATGATTTAAACTCCTCCTACTTTTATGGCAGCTATAATTTATTACATGATTAACATCTTGTATTTCAAAAAATAATGGCGTAAATCAATATACAATAGAATGCCATCATGCTAATCACGCGTTATGAAAACTTTTATGACAAATTATAATCGAAAACGCTGTAGGCATGATTATGTTAGAAAAAAAAATATAAATCATAGAGAATGACAGCTAGTGGGAAAATTATTTAGGATCGCAACAATTGCCATTTTGTAGCATTGTTTTTATCAATCATATGTTTTTCGACAGTTACCTTGACAGCGAGTCTCCATATCGGCGAAGAAGCCCGGATAAGGCTGATCATCGCAGTAAAAGTTAGTATATGGCACTGCACCAAGCACCGGATAGTCTGTACCTGGCTTTCCTGAAATTAACCAAATAATAATGTTAAAATACACTTTAAAATGGAAATAGAGTATAAGTTTAGTAACGGACTTTTGTTACCAAACGCGTTGATGTCTTTTGTATGGGAATACATTTTTAAACAATAAAATACGATGTTTTAATAACATAAATTGTGTTTCAATTTAAATAATTCAATGTCAAATATAAGGAACTGTTGTTTACAAAATAAACAAAGTTGTTTTTTTTACTAAAACAAGTAATTATTTTTAATATTTAACATTGAAAAGTATAAAGAGTCATTTAAATTGTTACAGTGTGGTTTAACTTGGGTAAAACTCGTTTAATATGGAACTGTACTACGCTATATTAAGCTACATTTAATGAACATGTTTTTAGAGGTTAAAGGTGCCTAGTTCCCACATAGATCGATCGACACGCCCCTTGAACAACGGCTACTTAACATCACATAAATTATATCCAACCAAATTAAACTTATAACTTTCAACACCAGATTTAATCTATCTATTAATTCCCTCTTTACTTAAATTAATTACACAATCGCAATCAAACTGATAAAATTACTACCTCTTTGTCAATAAAACAAGTTGCTTTTTCAGTACTGTAATAATAACCTTTAACTCTAACTACTGAATAATGATACTCCGAGCAACAATAGGAAGCAATTTCATCCTCAGAATTAACTGACTACAATCAACTATTAATAATTGCATAAAATAATTTTACAATCGGTCTAGACACTCAAATTCGTGAGAAAATGATCGTCCCGTTCGATCACGAGCGACTCTTGCGCATATTAGGCCGCTCCCGGTAGTTATACAGATAACGAAAGTTCGCTTGCAGTGACGACTTTCACTCCAAGACACCACTACTAACAATTCTCGATTGTGTGACAAAATAGCATCCTAGACCATTATTTAGTATTAGTTTTCGCTTATTGGGAATCGAGAAGTGATAGTACAAGTTTATTCGAACATGGTACATTCACCTTTGACCACTATTAATTTATAGTAGGTACTGTGACTGCAATTACTGTGCTCGTCGTATATAATAGAACACAAGCCTACGTTCGAACCGCAGAACTTACGCAATGGTAGAAATAGATTTCCTTTCGAAAGATTATCCGTATTAATTCGTAAAATTAAATCTATGTTGCATTGAAAAGAGGCCTTCATTGCAAAGTGACCTGCAATTCTGAATGCGTAGTTAAATGCTAAGAACGCGCTTACGTCTTTAAAGGAAACCCTTCTGAATGCGTACGTAACATTTCACCAGGATATGTAACATTTAATTCATGTTTCAGTCGGTATACGTTGTTGTACACTGTAACATATCAATGTTACAATTTAATGGCATGTGACATACAGACATTCTAAATAGAATAGTATCTAAAGATATAGAAATCAATCAAGTACTTTATCACTCATACAGAGATTATGCAAAGGATATATATTACACGTTCATTGATAGTTTTATAAGTAAAATTAGAACAATGGTATTAAAGTAAAACGGGACTTGTATATTTTTGTATAAACTTTTCAACAGTATTCTACGCTATAATAAGATGATGTACATTTCTATCCCATTCAAATAAAATACTTTTACATTGTAGTTTGAACTAAAATATTTCTGGTTAATTTAACTTTATAAGAACTTTAAAGGGAAATATGGATGGATAAAAGTAGTTTTTCTTTTACAGTGTCGATGTAGAAGTAGATCCCTATCTTGGACGATTGAAGGCGGAAAGGCGCCATTAGAGCAGAGCCACAAAATGTGGTTTCAAATCCAGTACGTGTACTGCTATGTTATTATATAGGATTAACTAGCCACTTTAAATATGAAATAAATGTGGTCCTTATAGTGTTTACATTGACATTTTAATTATAATATTTACAAAACGTAATAGTTTATTGGCTAACGTAGGGTACAACGCCCTCAGGCTATGTGGAGCAACAGTTTTGGCAGGCTGGGTTGATGGAAGTAGACTAGTAGATTGTAATGATTTACTTAACAACAAAACTTGCTAATAATTAAATAATAAATAAGTAAACTCGCTACGAATTGATCAACTTTACGATTCTGTTAAAGGTTGACGCAACTCCTGCACTGTTATGTAAGTCGTAGGAACTGTAAGTATTGTGTATACATTGTACATAAATACAAATGTAGCAAGCAAGTCATCTTAAAGGTCGAAGTGCGAGGTGGATTCTCGTTTTAGCTAGTATAACGAATTTAAGACTATTGTACCGCATGTATATCATTGACATTTGAATCAGAAATGTAGATTACTGATACTTCCATTTTTTGTTTAAAAAAAATTATAGTCTTTTCTATATTATTTTTAAATAGGTAAGCCTTGTTGGAGCTGACATTATTCATTATTGTTACCAACCGAAAATTATATTAATTTAACCAATATTTATTTGACTTAGCGACACACGGGGTTTTTTTTTGGGTGGGAAATCATCAAATAACTTCTCCCGCTCTGGATGGAGCGGGAGGGCGTGTCAGACTTTTACTGACTAAAACCCACCCGTGTTCCCTCAGTTGCGTGTATGCCAGGGGCCGCGGTATCTCTTTCGAACAACCCGCACCCCTGGCAGGCATCGGCCCTTGCGGGCCCCATCAGTTGCTGCTGACATCTCTTTGAGGCGCGCGTGGAACACAACGCGCCGTCGACCTGGGCTTGGTCCTTACCGGATAACGAGCTACCCATTACTCGCCGTCCGCAAGCTCGTGCCTACTGTGGCCGGGAATCAGCCTGGGATTCCCGACGCCCAGGGCGTCTCCTGCGAAGGCCACGGCTGTGAGGGCGCATATACTGCATCTCCCTCACGTGCGCCGCCTCCCTCTTTGCGAGCATAACTGCTTCGCTGAAGGAGGCGACTGCTAGCCATGAGAGCCAGAGATTGGCGCCGCCGATCACCTCCACGAGGACACGGCGGTGCTCCGCCCAAGCCGGGCAGACCTCCACCGTATGCTCCACCGTGTCCTCAGGGTAGCGACACACGGGGTTGCGACAGTCGTAGAAAGGATCCGGCAGCTGGAACTTGACGTGGCCTTGCACATGTCCGAAGCCATGTGGTTTCATGGTCCTCGGAATGCACCACCGACGGGTTCCCAAATAACGGCGGGAGGGGTTTCGATCGGCGTCGGGTCGACGATGAAGTACCTAAGACTCGTCCTCGACAGCCGGTGGAACTTCGCGGAGCACTTCCGACGTTTGGCTCCCAGACTGGAGCGGGCCGGGGCTGCCTTAAAGCGGCTCTTGACCAATCTAGGGGGGCCAAACGCCTCCTGCTGGAGGCTCTACGCGGGGACGTGCGGGCCATGGCCCTATACGAGGCACCGGTGTGGGCGCCTACATTGAGGCGCCAATCAGCACGCCGGTTGAAGGCGGCCCATAGGGTCATGGCCATCCGGATGGTACGGGGATACCGCACGATGTCCGGTGAGGCGGCGGGCCTCCTTGCCGGATTGCCGCCATGGGATCTGGAGGCAAAGGTCCTCGCGCACACTTGGGAGTGGCGCGAGGAGGCCAAACGCCAGCGCGTAACTCCGCTGCCGCGGAAAATTGCGGCACAGCGGACAGAGCTCCGGCGGGACCTCATGGCGTGGAGAGTACAATTGTCGCATTCCAGTACTGGGCACGCCACGATTGCGGCGGTAAGTCCCCTCTTTGGGGAGTGGCTTGAGAGGTGGCATGGCGTCCTCACCTTCCGCCTGACACAGGTCCTCACCGGACACGGTTGTTTCGGGAGGTTCCTGTTTCGTATAAGGCGGGAGGAACCGCCCGGGTGTTTCTATTGCAAAGATCGCCCTGAGGACACGGTGGAGCATACGGTGGAGGCCTGCCCGTCTTAGGCGCAGCACCGCCGTGTCCTCATCGAGGCGATCGGCTGATCTCTCGCGTCCGACCCTGGTCCAGCCCATGGTACGGAGTGAGAGTGCATGGCTAGCAGTCGCTTCCTTCAGCGAAGCAATGATGCTCGCAAAGAGAGAGGCGGCGCACGTGAGGGAGAGGCAGTACATGCGCCCTCACGGCTGTAGCCTTCGCAGGAGACGCTCTGGGTGTCGCTTCATCCCAGGCTGACTCCCGGCCACCGTAGGCGCGGGCTTGCGGATGGCGAGTAATGGGTAGCTCGCTGTCCGGTAATCACCAAGCCCGAGTCGACGGCGCGTTGTGTTCCACACGCGCCTCAGAGAGAGAGAGATGTCAGCAACAACTGATGCCGCAAGGGCCGATGCCTGCCAGGGGTGCGGGTTGTTCGAAAGAGATACCGCGGCCCCTGGCACAAAGGCAACTGAGGAAACACGGGTGGGTTTTAGTCAGTAAAAGTCTGACACGCCCTCCTGCTCCACCCAGAGCGAGAGAACTCATTTGATGATTTCTCAGCCCAAAAAAAATACAATATTTATTAAATTGGTACCAAGAAAGAACCAGCAATATACCACTTCAACAGCAACCCTCTAAAAGGATGTAATATTACGTTGGTAATAATTGTCTAACCAACATGCCCACACGCATAACTTCACGTTCAATATTCAGTCCTTTTAATGAAACCATTAAGTCAATGATTAGATCAGACAATTAATATTCTGATAGCAAACATGAAACTCAGCACGCAGAAGCGGACACATATATAGTGATAATTTCGTATGAAATGCGTAACTACTTTGATGATGACGAAACTACTGACACTGACTACTTTGATGTAGTCTCAACCAGTGTCCTGTATTCTTAGGTCAGCGCACAATGCATCTCCTTTCTCAGATGTGTGAGATCCTGTCTCAGAAGATCACCCGGTTAGCCTTCAATATCATATAAAATAAAAGATGTTCTAATATTACGTGACCAACCAAGAATTTACGGACCATCGCAAACATCGTCCAACATAAAAGGTATGATACAAACGGATGACTCTTAAATATGATCTAACGTTCTTTAAATGTTTAAAATCTGCGGCAATATCTGCCTCTAACAACATGGTTACATTATGTTTTGTGATCGCAATGATAAATTACTGACATCTGACGTAACGGACCAGTAAACGGTTACCTACTGTTACCGGCCTATGTATGGACTGCAGAGTAATGCTTCAGAAGATGTAATTAACAAAAAAGTAAAGTCACTGTTTTCGTCTATCTGTTTCTCCGCTTACTGCTTCTAAACCGCGCAACCGATGTTGATATGGTTTTCACTATCATTGAGACAATTTCTTCCGGAAGGTTTATATTTATAGCATATGTGTATATATGTGTGTATCTACAGAAAAGCCGAGAATTATAAGATTTCTAATGATGTTGTAAAAACATATTTTTGGGAGCTTACATTGTTAAATGTAAGCTCCCAAAAATATGTTTTCGCTAGCTAAACTTTACGAGATAAAGTACTACGGAATTGTATATTTTAAAAACTTTTAAAGAAAAGTTCGCGATGGTATATGTTTCTCACTTAAGGATAACCCACAGTAACAATTTTTTATTTACATATAACAAAAAAAGAGGGTTAATTTACGAGGCGGTCAGCCGGCATGCCCCGTTGCCGTCCATGCCACTGGGAGACATTCTATAGTTATACGACCTCCGTCACAAACACTGTACAGTCACCCTTGCGAAGCTGGGGCGAGTCACTAGTGACTGTATAATATGTTTCGATTCTTTATACTATAAGGAAATATTTAATTGATCCTCTAAGAACCCTTTGAACTTCTAATGAAATATGCTTTTTTTAAATGAAAGGATCTCAAAAAAAATGTTGAACCTCTAATGCAATTTTTTTTTAATAAGCCGTTTTTAAAATTTTCTGCTTGATTAATAATTTTTGTAACGCAAAATGGAAATTAGTTGAGTTACGATTAATACATGTCGATTTTTTATACCTGTTAAAAATAGTACATAGGTACTATTTGTTAACAATAAACAAATCCTAGATCGAATGACCTATCCTAGCACAAGGCTGCATTACCAAAACAAACGTTATTCTTACATAACTTCCTTTTATCAATTATTATGTAAATGCTATGTTAAACAAGTCATTCATGGATATTATTTAGGAAACAATATTTACGTGCTAAGGCCCCAGAAGTCACGTAATCGAAGTGCGAAATGGAGTGACCCTACCGAACTTACGATACGCGAGGACAAGTTGGAACAAGGTCAGTAGCGTTTACATAATAATTTAACTTGACACGACGACGACGTGGCGGCAATCTTTTGGTTTTGTTTGACATTGACAATGAAAAAGAATCCACAGGACTTTTCTCGAAGCCTCTTTTTCGTATTGTCCGTCCGATTCAATAGCAGAAGGAACAAAGAATGCAGATTTTGTTAATAGCTTTACATTTTAAAATAAATTTCATTTAATTAGTACATGTCTTTAAACTGTGATGGATATAGACTACGAATACTTATGGAGGATGCGCTAAGGTAGCCCATAAAATATTTTATGAATTTGTAATTCAGTAGGATTATATGAAGTTAGAGGGTTATATTGATGATTTTAATGATTATAATTCTGTAAATTAATAGTTGTTACGGTCCCGAATTATATTTTGTCGATCATACAATCTGACACTGAACTGCAAATTACAAAAACCGTAAGATTTTTTTTATTTTATTTCTCATGCTACCTTAGCGCTTCCCCCTTAATATGTACAGGGATGAGAAATAACATGAAGGTTATTTGAAAATAACCTATAACATTTTTAAATGATACAAACCTTACTACCATAGATATATAAAATGCGCGGACGCAACAAAACACAAGTAACCCAACACATAAAGTAGTATAAAGGAGTGAGTGTTTGTGCTTGTTAAATATTGCTCATTCGATTACATTGGCATTTAAATTATCGAGTCAAATCTTCTTCACACTGGTGGGTTTGAGACTGTGAGACAAATGTTTATTGTACATCTATAAAGCCGAAACCGGCTCAACAGGATGAGTCTAGTGGAATCATTATTAAAAGTATTTTTAGAAATGACTTGATTACAAAAAGGTGAATAAGAATAAAAATACGTATGATTATGTTATAAATCTACTAGGTCTATATGTAGAATTAGTAAAATAGAGTCCGAATGCCAAGTCCGAATTAACAGCCTTTAAATACAGAAACCACATGTTCCTAAATCACCCGAGGCTGATAAAATGTTAGTTTTTTCCTAATTATGTTAATATTAGTGTTTGGATCGGTTCCCCGTAAGGGGAAGGGTTGCACTCCTCCCCGTACGGTCCTGTAGAGTATTAACAAATATCATGTAGGTAACCGTATATACCACACAGTTTAATGAGTGCTGTCAGACATACAGCTGCTGGACAACAATGCGTTAGTGGTATAAGCGTTATCATTATCATTAATAATGGCTACGTATGAGCCACGCGTGGCGCAACGCAGTTATAACGCTGTGGCGCAAGCGCAGCCGAGGCGATGACGGCGATGTTAAGTAGACAATCCAAGTTATTACAAACAGTATTGCATTTTGTATTCTATTCACCTACAAAAAAGCCTTATTTTGAAGGCCACTGGCAAGAAAAGTTAGTTGCGTTTAAGTTACATCGATTAAATGCCATAGAAGTTTATTAATGAATACGTTATTAATTCTGATAGCTTTTTAACTCGGCTTAGCCTTCAAAACATTGAATTTAATACAAAGGCTATAATACAATTTTGGTATGTCTAATTAAATAATAATATATCAGAAGAATTAACCCATTTCAATAATACATACATACATACTCAGCCTATAACGTTCCCACTGTTGGGACACAGGCCTCCTCTCCGTGAGAGGGAGCCGGGCGTAATCCACCACGCGGGCCCAGTGTGTTTGCTGATAGATGTCACATGTCTTCGAATTTTTTGGTTCTAGAACATGCTGGTTTCCTCAAGATTTCCTTCGCCGTTTTGAGAGCAGTAGTGATGAAATGATTTTGATTTTTTTAAATATTGATTGACACAAAGTATTGCTCCCGGCTGGGTTCGAAGGCACGACCTACAACTCGTAGTCGCGGCCGGTACCACTGGGCCACTACTGGGCCTGAATTCACTATGACCGCTTAACGATTCCTTACTCGTAACCACGTCAATCACACACGAATTCTGCTAATATCGTATTAATAATATCGACAAATTCTCTTGGAACATAGAGAATATGACATTTCGATTCCTTGGTTTCTAACAAGAACGATATTGACGTAATTTGAACGTAGTAAGATTCCGCGAGGAAACATTATAACGATACAGTATTGGGGCCCATCTCTCACGTATACGATAATCGCATGCGCAAATTGTTAGTCGACGTAAAAATATCGTGGTGGGATTTTTTCGCGTACTGGATCTTCAACGTCGTGCGCTGAAGAGTAAGCGCCGAGAGTTGAATATAGAACCGTCTATTTTTTCGACGTGCTGGGATGCACTCTTTTGGATTCTAAATGCTCGACGGTGGAGAATCCAGTGCACGATAAAATCTCGCCGCGATATTTTTACGTCCTTGGACTTCAAGTCAAACACGTCTTGTGTTGTATGTAAATATTTCATGAGTTTTCGTCGTGTGATCTTACGCCTGCTATTGTTCGCCCACATGCGCATACGCCCCGCCAATTATACATCAATCCTTCGAACCATTGTTTCGGTGACTGTCGAAAATACGTGATCGTAGGAAATAATTACTACATACCTAAAATATGGTTATGTCAGTAAATGTCAACAATGTTAGACTGTTAGTTCTACCAACCTTGGATAAAACGAGTCTAAAATGTTTTGAAATCATAACACTTAAATATGACTTTAATGTTCATACGAATATTACTATATACAGATTGATTAAGGGATTACTCACAAAGTACTATATCTACTAAAATATTGTTTGATGATCTATACATTTTTAACTAGGTAACCGCTTTATGTGACAAAGTTTTTCCATTTAAATTATTGCCTAAATAAAGTAAAAGATTTTCTCTAACAAAAACGACTACTTTAAATAAAGATTATTATTTCGTAATCGGATCCCTGAATACAGACAATTATATTTTTGAAATACTTATCCAAAAACAACCCACACAATGCAATAGACTAGTAAAATAAAACATTCCTACTTTTCGTGCACGCGAGATACCCAAAAAACATTTGCTCTTTTCAAAATGTTTATTTCTAAACTGTGTAGGCGTGATTTATAAGATATGCCATGAGCTTTTAGTCCCAAGAGTCTCTGAGTGAAACTGTGGACAGACCGACAGACGGACCCGGACTTGGCGAAACAATAAGGCTTTCTTGTTTCACTATTGAACCCTAAAAAAGACTATGTTATTATCTTTTATGGATGTATACAGAATAATTTAAACATTTTTATAAAATTGCGAGCGTGGTGGATCCAAACAAAAACAAGATGACTTTAATTTACGACCCACTGGTCCGTGGGAGTCTGGAATATTCGTCGCTTAGCGTAGAGGTTGAATGCATTTAATTTTAACGGTAAAGAGTTCTTAGTTGCTGTGATAAAGAGGATTATTTCAAGCGGTTAAGTTGAATGGACGTGTTGATGGATGTATACAACCACAGATAATATAATACTGTGTAGTACCTATAACAGATTAGTGTTGTGCACACACATGACTACCTTCGTGTCGACCTCAGACCACGTACAGAATGTCAGGGCGATTTGGTCAAACGGCTACAATCTAAGTAATCGGAGCTCTCTTCATGGCAATTAGCGAATTCAAATCAATTACACACATCTTATTATCATTTAGCGTGTTTCTTTATTCAGTACTAACAAAGTCTATTACTGTCAATAAGTAAATGGACCCTGTTTTCTGAAACTAGATGAATTACTATTATTATGTCTTTGACATTTCTCGGAACAATGAGGTCCCGTCCTGGACCTTTGGGAGGTGTACGAGGGGCCGAAGCCCACTCACTGAGGCCCTTTAGATACTGCTAATGGAATGAGGCACCAACCGACGCTTGTCCCGCGTGTACTATGCAAGTACACCCAAGGACAACACCCGGTAGGTTCAGAACTATTGTAAAATATGGAAACAAAATACATTGGGCTGTGGATGAGGATGGCAATAGTGGACTGTTTACCAAGAACTATATCCCCCTGCCAGACCAAAATGGTTTTATAATACACGTATAAAATGGCAGAAAATGACTTACGTTGAATGGCAATGCTAATTTTTTGGCTAAAGAATGACCCAGCCCTCTGGTCGAGTGAAGTGCCGACCAGCTGGCGAGAAATTTCCTTAAAGCGGAGACTTGCACTCGGGCCCCGTCCATGACTCGAGGGTTTCGACCCGAAGCGGCTCAAAACTGTAGTTACCCAAGGTTACAGTATTTACGCCGCTTGAGTGTCTCAGCAGCCGCAGCAGCGCCGCCAAGAGAGCCCGCCGTGCTAGGAACATGAGATGGTGCAAGGGTGTCGACACAGGTTGCGTCCCACACCAGAGGTCTACCCACCTTCCAGTGCAATAACGTCATGCCGGCTGGTCTCTTCCCATCGTCACGTACCAAGCCGTTTGGTTCTATTACCACTGGTACGCTGGCAGTGACAAGGGAATGAAAAACTATATTGCTTGCATGTAAAGTTTTTAGATCTTGTCTGTAAGAGAAGTTTGCGTAATGTTTAAAAATATGTGTTTAACATGGACATTCATGAAAAATTTTGAAGATCTTAACAATTTATTTATGAGACTAACCAAGCAATCATAAGTAGGGCAAACAAGTTGTAGTGTTGTTGCGGGGAGAAAAAAACAAACGAATGGCAAATTTATTATTGCATTCATGTCAATGATATCGAAACTAATGAAGCTTAACCACTCAATTAAAACCGCTGAAACAGTTCAGGCGTGAAAATTAAAACATAGACAATTGGGAACTTGATTAACACTAAATATTAATTTACACATTACAAAGGCATATATCTAAGTAGGTATATATGCACGGATGGATGGATGGATGCATGAAACTCGGTTGCGATAGCTGCGAGACTTGCACACACTGACATACCACAAGACGGGGAAAAAAACTATTTCAAAACGTGCTCAATAAGTTAATCTCTCATCTCTAGACAGACCACTTGGGTGTCTCCCTATATAAAATGTACTCTGTGGCGTCACCTTGTTGTATTGGTAACGAGTATTAAATTAATGTCAATAAACAATATTTCTTGAAAATTTTAATTACATTCTCAAAATCTCTATGGTTCTAGCAGTACACGGTCACGAACAGGTAGAAAAATAAAGTTAGGTGCTCTCATTCTTTTACAACTAAGCAAAACAACTTTCTGTTACAACTATCCCTTCAAACTATACCTTATCAGCCGTTTTTGAACGTCAAAAGACAGCCCAAAACGCGCGCCTTTCACCACTTCCTAGTGTTACATCTGGGAAGAAGAACTTGCGTAAGAAATTCCCCAGCAAGTAGATGAGTACCACGTAGTAGTATAGTAGTAATGTGTATACAGGGTAGCAAAGATAACTGATTCATAAATTTTGACTTTTCTGTGAAAAAGCAGTACACTGTCCCACTACTGAGAAAAGGCCTCCTCCAAATCCTTCCAGGCATACTTTTCCAGGGCTACTTCGATCCAACTCTTGCAATACGCGTCTAGGTCGTCTCGCCACTTCTGCTTGGGCTGGTTATTTTTGAACTAAACATTAAAACTGATCCTTTAAAAACTTACTGATCGTCTAATGATGCGCACTTTTTTAAATAACTGACTGTTGGTTTATTTTTCTGGACTTTTCTCACAGTTGGCCGCAGTAACTAAGCCCTAGCTTAGGTTGGACCCGATTGGTCAGGGTACCCCAGTATCCTGACCACACGGGGTTTTTGTTTGCTTGTTTTTTGTTTCACTTTTTGGGTTTTGTTTTGTTTTAGATTAAGTACCTATATGTTTGTGTTTTAATTTTAAACAGTATCTGCGATTGGATACGGGACCAAACGGGTTACGTTTGGTTGAAACTTTGACCAACCTCGCGCGGGCCGAGTTGGTCTCAGTAACAAAGCTAGGGCACCCCGACCAAATGGGTTAGAACTGTGACCCTGTGACCGACCGACCTAGGCCGAGCGAGCGCAGCGAGCGATGCCGCGGCAGCGACCGGCGAGCGCTACATCCAAGTTAGTCGCAGTTACTTGGCTATTTGGTATTTTTAGGACACCAAAATTGGAATTGTTTAAGGTAATTAAAGAGGTGCAATCTGAAATTAATCCGAAAAATAATTAGAGTATTCATTAATATTTTTAAGAACGCGAAATGAGAATGATTACAGGTTCCATTAATAAATGATTGTGTGTACAGAAAATTCGTGTATGCTATCAATATGAAGAGTGACTGCCTAGTATTACGATGCACACAAATGCGCAGGGCAATAAATTTTCAATGTAATACTTAGGCATGTTTAGTAAGAAGAACATTCGCAATTTAGTTCGTTTTTCTTTTATTGCTTTCTTCGGCTTCCTTGAACGGTCCGAATTACTTAGTCTAAATACTACAAATTGTTTTAATTTTAATAGTAACTGTATCCCCATTTTTTTGGTCATTAATGGTCGTATCTTGTGGCTTAGGCATGAAAACTTTTTTTGTTGCAATTGTAACAGTATTTTTTTCCGGGTAAATCGTATCATCTGATAAATGTGTAATTCAAAACAAAAAGTACCCTACATTACTAGGGTATCATTTCGACCTAGTAGGTACTCAAATCCATAGTGTCCATGAAAACGTTCGCACCAAACTATCAATTCTGATATCATGATCAAACAAAAAGTCAGTTCCTTACTATGTTATGGTATCTGGGTTATGTATTTCCTACAATTTAAAGACAGAGATGAGTACCTTTAACTTTATAATTACTGTTATTGAAATGCGAACTTTCATCGTTCCTCCGCGGCAAGCGCATGCTAATGAATTACGCAACTGCCCGATTTACACCGGGTGCGTTGCCCACAGACGTGCGCTATGGCTACGACCTCGTTCGTATAGTAGGTGTTCCACTGTGACTGCATATGTTTGTGAGTGAACTAAGGCACAGCGTAAGAGTAAGACAATATTGTTGAGAGAACAAGGCTGCTCGAAGCACGTTGTTAGTCAAGACGCAAGACCTTCATTTAAGTGCCTACCTATCACACAACTCTAATTCAGTTAATTTAAGTTCTTCTCTTAAGGGGGAAGCACTAGGCTACACCCCGGAATTCAAATTTTCGTTGTTTTTTTTGCAATTTTCAAGTTAATGTCGAGTTGTTTGTTGAACAATATGAATTTATTAATATTTCAATGATTTGAATTCTATAAATACGTACTTGTTACGGTTGTGAATCATATTTTCGTTCCACACCTAACCTGCAAGTTGTAAAAAAAACGTACGAAAATTTCAATTTCGCAGGCTAGGCTGGGAGAAGCACCAGCGTACCTTAAGCTAGAGCCTTCCTATTGATATAAAATACGTCAAAGTTTGACTGTGGGTTTATTTTTTTCTCTAAACAAGCTTATCGGATTGGAATGAAAGCAGGTAGACTGTGACCTGGATTATCATATAGGTTACTTTTATCCTAAAACATGAAACATGTAGCAGTTTTCAAAGGATGTAAGTTAAACCACGGGCAACAGCTTGTAAAATAAGAAGTTAAGAAATTAACGTCTTCTGTTACCAATGAAGAATTAAAAATAATAGCGTTATGCAGTGAATTTCGGAATGTGCCTAATTGTAATTATCAATAAATCATGTAAACGTCCATCGATTAGAGAGCAGACAATTGTTATGAAGTAACAATTAATATTTCATAGCAGCTGCATAGTGCACGAGCACCTAATTACGTTTTGAGTTAAGCTGAGTTAGCAAACGTTTGGCACGACCTACGGTGCTGCAATGCGAGGACTTGGTAGAATAACTATACAGGATAAAATTTTAAACAGTGCGCAAACTATAACCATGAATTCAGCATATCATTGTTGACACCCAAGCGTAGAAAATTTACGTCATTTATACAAAACCGCGTAGGTATTGCACTTTTCTTTGACACAGCTGATTTTTTTGTATAACCGTTGAAAAATTTCTACGCTATGGAATCTAGAATGATATGCCGAATTCATGGTTACAGTATGCGCAATGGTTAAAATTTTACTCTTTATGCCAATTTGACATTAGTACCCATAACTCACTTTCAGCATTCTCAGCAGATTTATGAAGTGACGAAGACAAAAATTAAGAACCGAAATTGATTTTATTAATTAATTAGAACAGCAGTGCTATTCTTTAAAAATCTCATCGTGATAACTCGGTTGAAGTGAGCTTAAAGTGAGCTGTCATTAGTATCAATTCTTAGTGCCAGATGGATTGACAGCTCACTTCACCTAAGTTCTCACGGTGAGATTTTAACAGATTAGATCGGCAGGTACCTAATTTGCTGTCGTTCAGGTTGTGCGTACCCCAATGGGAAGAAGGTGTGAGTTTATGTATGTATGTGAGTTGTTTATTATGTACATTTAATTTTAATCCTACTATATCCTAGGTACTAATATTACAAATGTGAAAGTTTGTGAGAATGGATGGATGGATGTTTGTTACTCTTTCACGCAAAAACTACTGAATGGATTTGGATGAATTTATTTATAACCTGGATTAACACATGGGATACTTTATATGCCGGTAGTACGTTCCCGTGGGATAAACGACCACCACGCGGGCGAAGCCGCTGGCACAAGCTAGTTATGAATAAACCTACAGAACCGAGAATAAGAAATTCGAAATCAATCGATAAAGGACTTATTAAACCATAGGAACCTACGTAAATAGTTGTTAGGTACTTGTACTTTCAGTAGGTACCTATCTGTTGCGCTACGCCTATGGCTTACAGCTTACTTTTAGAAAGACTATTTGAGGGTCATAATTGTAAATACCCCGTGAATAATACCTGTACTTAATTAATTGATTTGAGATTATTTATCCAATGGTTAACAATTACGATAATAGCTGAAAATTTATAAATGAATTTGTATGAAAACAATCTTCATTTGCAAACTTCCATTGTAAAACGGTATGTCGGTAGGTCAAAGTGGTATGACCTCAACGCAAATAAAGAAAAATAGTATATTTTACTAAATGATTATGAAAGTATATACGGTACCTACATAAAACAAAAAAACAAAAAATTTTTAGATATTTGATTTTTTTTTCGTCTAATACCCGGAACTTCTGGACCAATTTTGATGAAATTTGGTACGGGGATACTCTAACCTCTGGGGAAGGACTACTTTTTAAATACCTTTACATAGGCTACATAACACGCGGGCGAAGCCGCGGGCTGAAACCAGTCTTACTTGGTTAACTGTGCCAAATTTCATACTCCTGCGTCCGCGTAATTTTCGCAAAAAAGGGTATAAAATTTTATATGTAGATACTTAGTTATATATCGTGACAGCTTAATACTTGAACTTTTAAAAATTAGATAAAATAATAACATTATCTTTTATCTTCCAACAATTAAGTGATTCCAAGATCCGCGAACATGTCAATAAACTTTACAAATGTCGAGGCCGAAAATTCGTCTAACCTATTTAGTTATTTAAATAACTTTTGCCTTTCATTAAACACTTCTAGAACATGCTATTATTATCCTTAAGTCATAGTTGCTACAATCTTGATTAGCACAGAAAAGTAAAATCTTCTTATACTATAATATCTTATTTTAGGTACTAATTCAGTAACTTATTCACTAAACGACATGACGTCAAAAAAGACGTACATATATATATACATATATACTTAGAGTGTCCTACCCACTTTCCAGGGACGCTTATCGATCGAACATAATTTCAATTTGTCACAAATAATTGGCTAATTTTCAAGTTAATTAAACGTCCTGTCTATAAGTAGAAGTAGGAACTATAATCAAAAACTAAGTACGTAATAGTTTCCAGAATAGACTCGAAATATTTGCGTTGGACATCACTAATCTGTAAGAAAGTTGATGATTAGTGGTAATTTAGGGTTTAATAATGAGATTCCAACCGCAAAAACGTTGATGACGCTTCATAAATAATTTATGAATAAACCCGTAATTTTGTTAGTACCTGTTAACTTATCTTGATCGCCGCAATGATCTTTGGTATGTATCGTACTTATATGAAAATAAGAGTGGGTACCTAACGATGAATCATGTGGGATAAGTAATCATAATATAATCTATAAGATAGGTGATCTAGTCCAGTAGGTGGGTCCTAGAAATTTCGTATATTTTGTTTAATGTTATTGTCATCTAGGCACAAAGACCTTGACTCAATCCTAATCCTATCTGTACTTAAAAACGATTGGTCAAACATTCGCATCATCAGCTGTTAGTCCTGTTACACACAGTTAACTAGTATTGAGCTTTATAAGTCATCAATAATGGCTACCATAGCTACATGGAGATCCATCTGAAAAGACAAATCTGCGGCAATAGGGTATTTTCTAATTTATTAAAAACTATTTTAATTTGAAGATTGAGACGAAATATGTAACAGAAAAATAAAACTAAATTGATTTATAACCATTTTCTCAATTAAAAACGATTTAAATCAATTATATTTTTGGTTGTTTTAAATTTACCGCCAAAACACTCCTTACGATTACTTTTATCACGTGGCCACACGTGACGTCAACTTTTTGTAAACTAAAGTAGTTAGTATGTAAACAAGTGAATGTCGAGTTTATAATCAACAAGATTTTTAATGGCTAGAAAGTGTTATTACTGGTGTGCGGTGCCTCTGTACACAAATACTTCTAAAACTGCGCCAAACTAAGTATTGAACCGGTGCGGTGGTGCCGTTTACACAAAGCTGACGTCACGACGTCACGTGATAAAAAAGTCATCGTAAGGACCGTTTTGACGGTAAATTCAAAACAACGAAAAATATATTTGTTTTTAATTGAGAAAATGGATATAAATAAATTATTTGATATTTTTCTATTAAATAAATCGTCCCAATCTTCAAATTAAAATAGGTTTTATGAAATTGGAAAATAACCTATTCGATCGACCATCGCAATCGTTCTGGCCGTAAGTAGTAGGTGATCGAGTAATTTTGAGGCCCTTACAGCCATACGGCAGGGATTCAGATTGATCAGTGTAGATGGATTAGAAGGTAGAACTAAACATGTATAGATAGTAGCCTTAACTCAAGCACAGGAAAATATTAATAAAAAAAACGTCACATTTACCAGGTATAGCCATTCCCAGCTCAAGGTATTCCTTCACGGAGGGGCTGAGGAATGCTGGAGGAACAGGAACGGTGCCGGGCTCAGGGTCCGGTGCGTCCAGAGCCTGCGCAGGTTCACGCGAGACCGCACCCCCGCCGTCAGCACGAACTCGCTTCACTCGACCACCGTTTTCGGACCCACCTGGAAAAAAAATTAGGGCCCGAGAACAATGTGTCAATTGAAAGTTCATGAAACTATAACACACACACACACACCTATAGGGCAATTCGTTGATTGATTAATGATTCACCTATACTGGATTCAGTGAGTCAGCCATTGAGCATTAAGGTGCTATGGTGTATATGTCATACATGCAGTGAGGTCTATCTGTTTTATCTGCTACTTAGGATTCAACATTAGCGAGGTCTAAACTAGGCCCATGCCATGTTTAGACTATGAGTCTCCTTCTCGAACAATTAAACTTGCAAGAATAAAAAAATGGCCACAGTGGGTTCCAGACAGCAGCAAACGACAACGCGGCAGATCCAGGATGAGATGGCGGGACGAACTATCTACTACAGATTGGTGAATACAAATATACTTTCTTTGATCGTCGATCAGCTCCTCACGTCAGAACTTACTACCTGACCTAGTCTATGTTGGACTGAGTGGAATGGTCTACTCAAATCTGTATGGTTCCTTCCTCAAAAAACTATTTCCAGCGCTAATCTTGATCAGACCATGTGAAGACAATGTAGTGTCTTCACATGGTCTGATCAAGATTAAGTCTGAACTTTAGAGACTTTGACCTTTCTTGCCTTTCTAGCTTATTTTTTTGTAATATGGCGAGTAAAAGTGATTCCAATATCCTTTTTAATTAACAATTTCAATTCACCTGTTGCCCTGCATTGGGACACACCCGGCTACTAATTGAATAAAAAAGTCTGGAAGAAGGTGAAGAAAAGGGTTTTTAAAGTAAGTTTTTACGCTGCTTCGATCCATTATTAAACTGAATTGCATGCAAGACACATGTTTAAAGTTTGTTTAAAGACACAGAGACCTTCTTCGAGAAGCTTTTAATTACCTTTTAAAAGATACCCTAAAAATATTAAAGGCTGTGCAGCCTGTGCCTAGTACCTACACGTATGAATACGATAGATAGTTATAACGTGACGAGACTTCGAAATCGTTCTGCAGTGTATCTACATATAAAATTTTATAGTTGCTCAAAGTTAAACTGCAATTTATAGAGACGATAAAGTAAAACGTTGGATTTGCTTACCGGTTATCACAAGTAACGACAGCAGCACTGAAGAAAATAAACCGAAAACCTTCTTTCCACACATCTTGAATATTCTTAAGACAATCGTAATACCTATACAAATTCAATCACCAAAACATGTAAACGCATGTTTAACTCAACCGTGTCACAATCGAAAAGGCTTCAGTCGTCATTGAAGTAGATTGAAAGTCTCAGAAAAGGATTGACGAATTTCGTAATCAGTCTTATGGCTTTAGATGATTAATAACCGCGCCGGACGCGAGTTTTATATACGGGTTTACTTTTCTTGAATAGCAGTACAATTCGACGGGCGCTTTCGAAGGCAGCCGAGCGCGCAATGCTCATGCAACGCGCATAACATGAAGATTCTTTTCTAAGAGCCATGTTGACCTCTAAACTTCCTCGACGGGTGTATCACGACACCATGGGAATATTGTGCGAAAGAGCTGTCCTTGCGAACATTACCTACATATATATTTCAAAAATACGTATGGACATTCTATAAAGCAAAATTTTACTCACCTTCATCATTTAATAAAGCTCTCTATGACATGTAGGTAGCCCCTTAATTAGAGCTAAGATTCTCAAAATGTTGAGGATTTGGTCTTTTGCATATATGAACCTACAGAACAGGACCCATATTTTGCGTACCAAAGAGATGTAACTCTTTGCCTACCTTAGCATTGTCGATGACGATCTAAATTGAGTCGACCCAGAATTCGTCTAACTACAAACTCCTTAGGTACAGGCAGTGGCAGTCAGGCCACACGTCAGTGGTATGGTAACACTTTGACCTTCAGTTGGACTAGTACGGAGTTCGGAGTTTTAATATAATAAAAGGCCAGCATATTCTGGTAAAGCAGTAGTAGCCCAGTGGTAACGGCCGCCACTAACAAGTTGTTTATCGTGGGTTCGAACCCAAGCAGGCACTGTTCTTTGTGTAAATTATTACATCACCACTGCTCTCAAAACAATGAAGGAAAACATCGTGACGAAACCAGCATGTCCTAGAATCCGCACTGGGCCTGCCTGCCAGATCCCACTCTCTCTAACCGAGATTAGGCCTGTGTCCCAGCACTGGGAACATTATAGGCTGATTATACTATCCTGTGCTATTTACTGGTTTTGTTATTACCACTGACGTGTGGCCTACCGTGCCTTCAGTCTAGGCTTTCCACGATAAAAAATTTAGTATTCTCTTTAGAATTGGAAACAAATGGTCGGTATCAACCCCCAAAAAAAACTGTTACGGAGACCCTTTAGGATTAGCTAAGTACGCCACTGCTCAGTCCACACTCTAGCCTGCACAAATTCGAGACAGCATCCGCTCATCTGACTTGATTGGTTTGATTGCTATACCAGCACCCTAATTGCGTAACCACTATTAATCACAATCTGAATCATTTCGAAGGATATTGCTAATCCATTGCTTCAAATGTTCGAAACATTTGGCTGCTCAACAACTAAATAACGCAATTAATGTTGTTGAACTGTTTAACTGAAAGCCATTCCTACTGTTAGTGTGTTACACAATCCCGCCTTAGAACACAACAATTAAAGCACTTGGGATCCCAGTTTCATATTGGGCATAATTACACCACACATAGAGAACCACAAGGGCCTTAAACTGTTGAAATGTGGGTGTATCTGTTATAGGTTAAAGGCTTTTGCAAACAGGCTCAATTTCTATGAAAACTTAATGGAAATTGTTCTACAACAAATGTCGCGTCGCACCTGTCTGAAGAAGCCTATGTACCCTACACCTCTGCCTAACCCTTCGGGGAATACAAGCATGATGTTATGTTAAGTTATATCATATTAAACTAGGTCAAAGTCCATAGAGAGGTCAAGGAAGGCAGCCTAAACAGGCGTATCTCTGTCGATATAGTACCTTATGGCTGCCAGTATACTTGAGCGAAAGGATGGCACTCTCCGTCGACAGCCGACACAAGAAATTAAACTGGAGTCATTAAATTTTAGGGGTTTCAATGATGTGTCTTTCAAGGGCATTAATATCAATTGCTGTTGTTTTGGCTTAGGAGATGAGTCTATGCGTGTTTTGTCGAGTTATTTCTATCAGAACTATCACGTTCTACTTATAAGTACAAAAAAAATTAAAATTTTGTCCAAAAACAATGTTTTACAATTATAAGTATAATAGAAAAAGATTAGTTATTTAACATAACTATTTACACTAGGTACTAAATTAAATAACTAATTAATTAACTATACCTACAAATAAATACGAAATAACAGGACACATAAGCATCGAAGACTCGTCCGCATCGCTGTCATCCGGAAACGTGCCCAAAAGACTAACAGTATGCCACGTTGAAGGGCAATCCTAATTCTTTGGCCAAAGAACGACCCAGCCCTCTAGAACGGTCACGTGAAGTGTCGACCAGTCGGCGAAAAATTTCATTAAAAAGGAGCAGTCGAGCCCCATGAAAGCTTTTTATTTAACTTATTTTTTTATTTAAGGTTGACAAATCATCAATAACTTCTCCCACTCTGGGTGGAGCAGGAGGGCGTATCAGACTTTTACTGACTAAAACCCACCCGTGTTCCTTCAGTTGCCTGTGTGCCAGGGGCTACTATGGTTACAGTATTTGCGCCGCTTGAGGGTGCCGCAGCAGCGGCGCCAGCACAGCCCGCTGTGGTAGAAACATGAGATGGTGCAAGGGTGCCGACACAGGTTGCATCCCACACCCGAGGCCTACCCACCTTCTAAGACCACAATGTCATGCCATCTGGTCTCTACCCATCGTCACGTACCAAGCCGTTTGGCTCTAATACCGCTGGTACACCGGAGGTGATAAAATATTGTTGATGCTGGCGCGGGCGTGGCCTACTATGCAACTCGGCTCCTGCAGCAGGACAGGCCATGGTGCCAAAGACTGTCGACAGCTTCACCGCAGTGACACCGATGAGACACGTAGCGAGCCGAAACGATTAGTCATCCATAATTATAGTGCATATATGGTGGATGACGGTAGCCCCGGAAGCCACAAGCCTGACTCCCATACCCACGCTTAACAGTGTTAGGTGACATATTTACCAGGGTATTCGATATAATACTGCAGAGCGGCACGTTCCACCGTCTCTGGGAGCACGGGTTGTCAGGCAAAACCGTATTGGGTCAAGCCATTTCCCAAGCGTTCAACGCATCCGTCAAACACGGTACTTCAAAATCCACCAGTGAGGAAAATAAAAATGTTGCTGGTTATTTTATCCATAATGACCGAGGAGAGGAAGGCCGGTAAATACGTTGACAACCAAAAGCGCAAAAAAATTAAGGCGGTTCCCCGAGCAAAATAACCTTGAGCATTCGCTCCCTCTTTCGCTCACTTGGGAGTGGCGCGAGGAGGCCAAACGCCGCCGGGGCGCAACTCCGCTGCCGCGGGAAATCGCGGCACGGCGGACAGAGCTCCGGCAGGATCTCATGGCGACGTGGAAAGTTCGATTGTCGCAACCCAGTGCTGGGCACGCCACAATTGCGGCGGTAAGTCCCCTCTTTGAGGGGTGGCTTGAGAGGCGGCATGGCGTCCTCACCTTCCGCCTGACACAGGTCCTCACCGGACATGGCTGTTTCGGGAGGTTCCTGTTTCGGATAGGGCTTTTATAAGAAAGAAACGTTTGTTAATGCGGATAAAACATTTTGGTCTTGAATTCAGTGAATCTTTATTATTATTAAATAATTATGATTAAATTATTATAATTATCTAATTATTGAATTATTAATTGGCCCAACTTTTCGCCATTTCGAAATCGCCACGAAACGGCTAAAACAAACGGACTTTAAATTGTGTCCGTTTCAATGGCACGGCCACGGCGTAATTTCAAAAAAAATAATTTTACCAAGATTTTGTAAAAATTTGTAAAGGTTGATTCCCAAAACCATAAATTTTTCAAAGTTATGGTTTAAAAGTTATAAGGGTTTGAACGTGGCCGCGCCATTGAAACGCGGAGAACCGCGCGGCCACGGAGATCTTTAAAATTAAGCGTTGCAGAGACGTGAAATTTAGGTAAATGATAGATTGAATTTGTAGAAAAAAAATAAAAATATAGAAAAAAATCCTAGGTCTATATTTTAGGCCTAGGTATAAATATATAACGTGGCCGCGCCATTGAAACGGAAACCTTTAAATTATGTATACTAATAGACAGACACAAAGAGAGACAGCCAATAATGAGAACACAATGAAAATCCAAGCTGGCGGCTGCAAAAGAAACCCAAATTTTCGTCATGGGTGTCGATTTTGTGGTTTTCAAGGGTGCTTAAGCTGATAATGAGGTCAAAATTAAAATCCTTGACGAGTATCTAAAAATATCAGGGTCGATTGCCAGGTTTTGAAATACTTGAAACTACACTTTTTCATAGATAAAGTCTCGTAGAAATATTTATTATCCGCTGGGGGGTTCAGAATCATGTACTGAGTCTGGTATCAAGTTTTCCGTCGATGTCCCTGCCACTCTAACTATTACTAAATAGGTAAAAATAAAATACGCTGTAATGGTGCAGATTCTCTTGTGTAAACCGAACTAAACTCATATGAGTAACCAAACGGAATGGTTACTCATGTGCTAAACTATCACTAAAATTCCTCACTTTTGGCTATGACAATCTTAAAGCTATTCTACAAAAAATCTCTTAATTTAAAAATGATTTCGACACATTTCGTCAATCGAATTTGACAATCGCGACTCCACGTGGTATTTTTTGGCTTCGCAACGTGGTACTTGTTTGCCCTACCTCATGATTATTTTAGAGCCGAAGGCGCGCAGCCTCGACGTGTTTTAGATGGAATTTTTCACTTTTTGTATGAAAAATATAAAAATGATTACCTAAATTGATATAGAGGTTTATGAGAGCATTAAAGGGGGGTCGAAATTGTCATAGTTTTTGCAATAGGACACACCATTTTCGAGATATAAGCAAAAAAGATACAATACTGTTTTTGGACCTAAAGGTGTGGTGTGATTTTTTTAGTTCTTGACAACTAATTTTATTCTACACCTTTTTAATGGCGATTAAAAATAGTCAGATTTACCGCAGTAAATAAACACAAAAATGTAATTCCACAAAAAACAGTAACCATAACAAATGTCAATAACAACCTAATAGACTTATATTATTTTCTACTGATAATGTGACGTGGGCGAGCAAGGGCGCTTGCGGCCAGCCAACGTGGTGACAAACGACACGGGTCCACCCTCGAGGCCTTGGGCACGCCGCGATTGCGGCGGTAAGTCCCCTCTTTGAGGAGTGGCTTGAGAGGCGGCATGGCGTCCTCACCTTCCGCCTGACACAGGTCCTCACCGGACATGGCTGTTTCGGGAGGTTCCTGTTTCGGATAGGGCGGGAGGAAACGCCCGGGTGTTTCCATTGCGAAGATCGCCCAGAGGACACGGTGGAGCATACGGTGGAGGTCTGCCCAGCTTGGGCGGAGCAACGCCGTGTCCTCGTGCAGGTGATCGGCGGCGGCGATCTCTCGCGTCCGACCCTGGTCCAGGCCATGGTACGGAGCGAGAGGGCATGGCTGGCAGTCGCCTCCTTCAGCGAAGCAGTTATGCTCGCAAAGAGGGAGGCGGCGCACGTGAGGGAGATGCAGTACATGCGCCCTCACAGCCGTGGCCTTCGCAGGAGACGCCCTGGGCGTCGGGAATCCCAGGCTGATTCCCGGCCACCGTAGGCACGGGCTTGCGGACGGCGAGTAATGGGTACCTCGCTGTCCGGTAAGGACCAAGCCCGGGTCGACGGCGCGTTGTGTTCCACGCGCGCCTCAAAGAGATGTCAGCAGCAACAGAGGGGCCCGCAAGGGCCGATGCCTGCCGGGGGTGCGGGTTGTTCGAAAGAGATACCGCCGCCCCTGGCACACAGGCAACTGAGGGAACACGGGTGGGTTTTAGTCAGTAAAAGTCTGACACGCCCTCCCGCTCCACCCAGAGCGGGAGAAGTTATTTGATGATTTCCCACCCAGAAAAAAAAAAAAAAAAAAAAAAACCCTCGAGGCCTTATGGCAGACTGAATCTCGATATCGCGCATGAATACAGTAGTAAATACACCCAGATGTTAGAATAAAATCGTTTTAAAACGAAAATTTGCTTTTTGAAAAAAATCCACATGCATATTGTTCATTATTAAATTGTCTGTGTATTAGTGTCAGTAATATAACTAAAATCATGCTTACTTCACGAGGAGATGCATGTTATCATTGTTACTCATTTCTGTGGTATCGTTGTAAGGGGATTTTTAAACAAATACTAGATGTAAAAAAAACGAAAACAACCATTGCGGAATCAAGATTGTCTAAGATTTTAGTGTATTTTTTTATAAATTGATGTTTCATTTAAATAACGAGTTTAAAATTTAAATTTAAATAGCGTTTAAACATTTAAATAGCGAGGCGCGAAGTTTTGGTAGAGCAAGCGCCTTAAGTAGTCTTGCCGAAGAAAAAAGCAACATTTAACTTTAAAAAGAAACCACGTGATGTAAAATGGTTCCGATGTATCCCGTGATACTATGAGATGTCGGTTGATTGACCATGAATAAATGATAGCACTATTAAGAAAAATGTTTTTCGCTCAAAATTCAGCTGCGTAAACTCCGCTCACTGACACAGACATAAGATGATAAAATTCACAGGTACAGCCGATCTATTCTGCTAAAATCTCACCGTGAGAACTGTGTCCGTTTCGATTGCTCGGCCACAAAGTCGTAGAAGAAAAACGACTACGTCAACATTACGAAGGAATTTGTAAAACACTAAAAGTGAAAGTCGCAAATTCGTAGATCCAATATTCAGAAAGTTGTAAAGGTTTAACCATGGCCGCGCGGTCGAAACATGGAGAACCGCGCGGCCACGCAGTTCTCTATAACGGAGCTTAGTAGAGGTCCCATTCTTTTTGCTAACCACTGATACGATTTCGAAGAAAATGTAGATAATATGAATAAAGTCCTCATATTTAGACTTCACGACCTACAAAACTTAAATGTTATGGCCGCGCGGTCGAAACACGGAGAACCGCGCGGCCACGTAGTTCTCTAAAACGGAGCTTAGTAGAGGTCCCATTCTTTTTGCTAACGACTGATACGATTTCGAAGAAAATGTAGACAGTATGGATATAGTCCTCATGTTAAGACTTCACGACCTACAGAACTTAAAACCTGTAATGCATGTTAGAAGAAGGGTGACCAAGATTTATGGTGCGTCAAGAGACATTTCCAAAAGCGTCGTTTTTATATCACGTAATTACCTATTATTAAAATGAGGGAATAGGTGTGGTTGATTGGGTGAAGTGCTTATACGAAATAATTAACATCGTATTCGTAAATACGAATTTTAAAATTTTGAAAATACACTCTTTTATATTAATTTGAATTAAGTACCTACATATGCAGGGACATAAGATTTGTATACAATTATTTTGTTATATGTATATATATTATTAAGTACATATAGTGTAGGTATCAGAGTTGAAGTGAAAGTTGAATTTTAATAGAATATTTTTTCTGATTTCAGAATGCTTTCGCATTGCGATACTGTATGCGATATCTTTATCACTGATCTCAACTCTGGCACCGAAACGTACTTAAAACTAACAAAAGGTGATAGGGAAAATATAAATAAGCCAAATAAATGTAGCTTCTTTCAAAGCTAAAACCTAAAATTAAACAATAACAACAAAACACATCATTTAAAACTAAACAACGACAACAACACCAACATTTTTAAACATAAAATTACGTATTAATAGACAGAGAGTTTTATTAAAATATTTATTTTTATCACTTAACAATCACAGTTCGTTTTCATATTTGTAACTACAATTATACATTAACAAGCATAAGGTACCTACCTACGTTGTATTGATTGAAATCATAATGCAAGCATAAGAATATCTATATTCTTTCACAGACATCTAAAATCACGAGTTTCGTCGGTTATACAAAACATATCAGCTGTTCCTTACATTTTAACCGCGTAAGTATTGATTTTTTTTATGAAACAGCTGATTTTTTTTGTATAACCGTCGAAAAATTTCTGCGCTGGGGGGTTATATTATAGAATGAGATGCTGAGTTCATGGTTACAGTTTGCGCACTGGATAAAAACTTATCCTGTATATGTAAGTAAATGAATACTAAAAAGATAATGCAATATTTATTCTAAATGAGTAACAAATCCTTATATAATAAATAAATAAACATGATACGTACATGCAAAAAAACATACACAACCCTTCCTTGGCAGTTGGGTAAAAATAAATTAATTATCGAAAAAGCATTAATTAATAAAACACAAATAACAATAAATAAATAATTTTATGGACTAACGTATTAACAACATGTTGAATCGCATTCAAATACTTAGCGCACTTCGTCCTCTCTCCTACTAAACTGTGTTTTGCCCGACAGGGTACCTACATAATCAACGCCATCTTAAGACCACCAATTTGCAACACATTATGGAATGCAATAAAGAATTGAGAATTGGTTGCACATTACTTTTTCATGAGGTCGCTCGGTCGGTCGCGAAAAATTGACAGGAAAAATATTGTTTTTTCTTAATTGGAATAAAAAAGAGATTCTCAAGAGGATCGAATACTATTTAGGCAGCATAGAAAAATAAATCAACGAATTAATGTCACAATCTAATGAAAATAAAAACTTTTTGAGAAAAAAAATACATTTATTAAAGGAGTTAAAAACACCAAAAAGTGGTAAATAGCCTTTTTGCTATAATTGACGCTTTACAATTTTAAAGAGTTTGTATTGATATGACATCTTAAACCTTAGTGTGCATAGTGTGAGAAGGAACCAAAATTGATCTTTGATAAACATTTTGAGACATTTTAAAAACTTACAGTTTGGTATGTTTCCTTCTTTGATAATGACCAGCAGCACAGATAATATGTGTTCAAATGACGCAACCCCCGCCCCACTCGTCTTTTGTTTTGTTTTGGGTGTCGATACGTCTGACTCAGAGTGCAAGAATGGAGACAAACAAACGCACGCGCACAATGACATTTTTGGGAGGTTATTTAAAACGGCTTACCCCACGGATATCGATCGGATATCTATGGCTTACCCGCAAAGCAAGCACACTGACATACAAATGCGTATTGCATTTGCAAAAACGTGTGTAATTTTTTTTAATACTGAAAGTGCCTGCTCTTGACCTCGATCATGCCTAATGAAAAACGATTGATGAGATCCATTGCACTACTGCAATATTGCAGTAGGTAATTTAAGTGTAATCATTAAAAATCATAGGTGGGTAAATCAGTTTTTTAAACGAGCGCTTAATTTATTAAAATAGCAGTGTCTACGTTGAAAGGAGGTATAGTTTTTTGTATAGGTACTAATCAAATAGACAATCATTAATCCTTTTTACAATAAAAAGTGCTTACCTATCTATCTTAATAAAATTGAAAATTCCTGATTGACGCACCATAAATCTTGGTCACCCTTCTTCTAACATGCATTACAGGTTTTAAGTTCTGTAGGTCGTGAAGTCCTAACTTGAAGACTATATCCATACTGTCTACATTTTCTTCGAAATCGTATCAGTGGTTAGCAAAAAGAATGGGACCTGTAATAAGCTCCGTTTTAGAGAACTGCGTGGCCGCGCGGTTCTCCGTGTTTCGACCGCGCGGCCATAGCATTTAAGTTCTGTAGGTCGTGAAGTCTAAATATGAGGACTTTATTCATATTATCTACATTTTCTTCGAAATCGTATCAGTGGTTAGCAAAAAGAATGGGACCTCTACTAAGCTCCGTTATAGAGAACTGCGTGGCCGCGCGGTTCTCCATGTTTCGACCGCGCGGCCATGGTTAAACCTTTACAACTTTCTGAATATTGGATCTACGAATTTGCGACTTTCACTTTTAGTGTTTTACAAATTCCTTCGTAATGTTGATGTAGTCGTTTATCTTCTACGACTTTGTGGCCGAGCAATCGAAACGGACACTGAGAACTTTCTCACGCTCACTTCACATACGTAGGTAAAGTGAGCTGTCATTCCAACTGGGGCCCAAGTCTGCTATTTTTATAAATTCGTCATTCCAACACGATCCCATTGTCATTTTGCTAAAAGTTCGTAATCTGCTAAATTCATAATGATCGATCATTGGTCGGTCAATGGTGTCATAATAGAATTGTGTCATAATGACATTGTCGTATTGCCATTATTATAAAACCCGTTAGTAGAATTGATTTTCCAAAAACGACTACTAAATTTGAACATTTATTCATACCCCATTTAATTTAAATATATATTTTTACATATTACTTATTATTATATCATAGTTTATTAGTGTTAAATTATAGCAGATTACCGCCAAAGTCAGTCATTAATTTGTCATTATGTACGAGATTACCAATAAATGCCATTTCTTTCAATGGAGTGTCAGTGGCTGATCATTGGAAAGTCATAATGACGCCATTATGTTAGTAGATTACCAAACTTGTCAAAATCAACAATTATGAAATCAATGATAGACCATTCTGACACTATTGTAATAGCAGACTTGAGGCCCTGGCACTAGAGATTGATACTAATGACAGCTCACTTTAAGCTCACTTCAACCGAGTTATTACGGTGATATTTTTACAGAATAGCACCGCAGGGCATGTGGCTTAAGATTGAAGGTGGGTGGTTGTCTGTGGGGAGGTGCCGTACCTATACGCATTTGCGATCTGAACCACGATCATGGCAAATATAGGTAGGTAAGTCCTACTAAGACTAAGCTAGGTACTAGGTAACTGTCTCCTGCTCGGTCATCAACTAACTAGTACTAACTGCCAAGGACCCCGAAACTGACTCCAAATATGCACCTTAGTGCATATTTAGAGATTTTTCTCGAAAATAGATTAGCAACTCAACTTTCACTATCCACCGCGTACGTATCCCATTTACAATCACAATCCGAGAGTTTTGAAGGATATTTCTAATCTATAGGTTTATTCCTGTAGTCTGCTCGACAGCGTAAATAACGCAATGAACGTGGCTGAACTGTAAAAATGAAAGAAAATGCAAACAATTGTCATTTTACATGCGTTACGCAAACCTCGCGGGACCCCGCAGGCTTGGGCACGCCACGATTGCGGCGGCAAGTCCCCTCTTTGAGGAGTGGCTTGAGAGACGGCGCAGCGTCCTTACCTTCCGCCTAACGCAGGTCCTCACCGGACACGGTTGTTTCGGGAGGTTCCTGTTTCGGCAAAGGCGGGAGGAAACGGATGTTTCCACTGCGAAGATCGCCCTGAGGACACGGTGGAGCATACGGTGGAGGACTGCCCGGCTTGGGCGGAGCACCACCGTGTCCTCGTGGAGGCGATCGGCGACGGCGATCTCTCGCATCCGGCCTTGGGAGCCTACTCCCTAAGCAAAATCCATAGTATCGGCCGTCGCTACGAGCGCTTCGCTCTCTGTCTAACTTACGGTATGTCCGTAAGTGAGACGGAGAACAAAGCGCCCGTAACGATGGCCGATACCATGGATTTCGCTTAGGGAGTAGGCCCCCTGGTCCAGGCCATGGTACGGAGCGAGAGTGCATAGGTAGCCGTCACCACCTTCTGCGAAGCAGTAATGCTCGCGAAGAGGGAGGCGGCGCGGGGGAGGCAGTATATGCGCTAGCCTCCGCAGGAGACGCCCTGGGCGTCGGGAATCCCAGACTGATTCCCGGCCGCCGTAGGCGCGGGCTTGCGGACGGCGAGTAATGGGTAGCTCGCTGTCCGGTAAGGACCAAACCCGGGTTGACGGCGGGTTGTGTTCCACGCGCGCCTCTAAGAGATGTCAACAACAACTGATAGGACCCGCAAGAGGGCCGATGCCTGCCAGGGGTGCTCCTGCTCCACCCAGAGCGGGAGAAGTCATTTGATGATGTCCCACCCCGAAAAAAAAACAGTGTTACCAGCGGTATAACAGAAAATTGGACATACGATAAAAGTAATTTACTTATTTGAAATTAATTACTTTATTTTTTTAAATCGCCATCTCAAAAGTCCAAAAGTCGCTAAATAATTATTTCTCGCTAAAACGATTTTTTTATCCGCTAAACATTGTTAAAATCCGCTAGATCTAGCGAGTAAGTCGCTAAACCGGCGACCCTGATAACAATGTTGCCACTCCAAAATGTATCGAATTTCTTCGGCAAAATGATTCCTTCTACAAAATATTACAACAATCAGGAATTTAAAAAAAACCTGCAATTCATTTTTTATTTAGTCGGATTAGGGTAACAGACCCACTTGTCAGTATTTTAAGTCAGCTACCCCAGGTTTATAGTCCTAGCTTTGCGTTTTCTTTACGCAGAAAGGCAAGCCGATTGTATAAGTCTGGCATTAGAGCAAAATAAATAAATATTATTGTTGCCTGCTGCAATGATTTTCAGATCACTATATTAGTAGTAGCAAGCAAATTAGAATGGGTAACATTGAGGCGTTTTGAATTTTATTCGAGATTTGACTTTTGACCGAAGCCACTTACTGAATAGGGATGCACGAAACTTGCATTTGTATTGATTCAAAGACAAAAAGATTTTTATTCGTAGATTGTGGTACGCACAGCTACACATCAAGCATTTCCAGTTTACGCTGATCTCGCACTGTATGGAAAGTAAAAGCAGTAAAAGTACAGAATGCTAAAGGCAAATACCTAAATATTTCAAATCAACATAACTGTAGTCTTAATTAAATTTTAGGGGATTTTAAAAATAAATGTGGCAATAGGGGGTTTTTGACATCAGGGGGAAATATTTTTGAGAGTTGGTAGCACTGAAACCTCCCAATATTATTATTATACTCTTTGGCGGTTTTGCGAAAGCGGCGTAGTGTCGGTGGTGTCTTGTTCTCTGTTCTTCATCATTCTTAAAAAATCTTTGTAAAACGGCTTTTGATGTAAACACGGAATTTTGGAACTAACCACTAGCTCAATAGCTGTATCGTTTTTGACTTTTTGTTAAAAATGATACGTGAACGTTTCTAGTAGAGGTAAAATAAATACGAAGAAACGTCTCCAAGCAAACACAATGGACGACGATTTGAAAAAAAGCTGTCCATGTTGCAGTCAACTGTATTTTATACAACGTAAGTATCTTTTCCTTCATACTGAAAAGATCACCACGAAACACCAACTCCCAGTAGGTGATTTTAAGTGATACTTCCCGGACTCGAATCCGCCGATTTGTTATTGCTTGCTTACCCACGCGACATTTTTCGACAGCTTATTTACGCATTCACATTGTTTCTAATTATGTGACCTACCTACCTTGATAAAAATATTACAACAATCATCAGAAATATCAATTTCCAAGTAGGTATATCATGTTTACTATGCATACTTTACATTCTAATATAAAATGTTAGAGGGACTTTACGTGACCCTTATCACGAAATTGTCTAAATAGTAATCTAGTCCAGTTGACAGTTGTAACATACCACCCCTTAGATAATATATAGAGAATATAGAATATATAATAGATATAAAGATTAAAAATACAACCAACCAAAGTCCTACAACTTATCTAAACTACAAAATAGTTAAATTGTTGAAAAATAAAATATGTAACACAGAAATTACAAATAATTGTATAGAATGCAAATAACAATCTACAAATAAATTGATCTCCAAAGTACACAAAGCTTTCACAACACCCTTCATACTAATTGAATGCTTTGTAAACTTACAAGTTTGTTTATGTGCATACTTGTGTTGGAATGCGAGTGTGACTTCTCCTTTTAGCATACTAGAAATTATCACCAATTGTTTATAGCAGGTATCTCAAATTAGCCTCATTGACAAAAAGAAACCTAAAACCATTACTCAATAATATCTGGGTCATGATGACCCATTATCATCTCACATCATTTGCCCTGGGTTAAATAAATGAAAGTTATTCTTAATATTCATACCCGACTGCGCCAGAAGGAGGGTTATGTTTTTCGAGCATATGTATGTATGTGGATTTCTATGGCAGACTCTGTAGCATAAACGGCTTGATGGATTTTAGTTGAGAGGCGTTGTTACATTTGTCTCAATTGTGAGAGTGACACTGGGTGTACTAAAATCATGTAAATGAAAAAGGGCTATTTTTGGCACCATATTATTTATCTCAAAACCTTGGGAGTGGAGTATCAAAATAAAGGGTTTAATAAATAGGTCTTATTGATGTCAAAAATAAATATATTTACTAAAAAGTATAAAATAAAAAATATTTAAGAAATCAAAAACCTGACTGCGTAAAATTTGAACTTAATTTTAAAAAGATGAAAACAAGAAACTTGTTTTAAGAAGTTGACTATTAAACTGAATACTCTAAGCAATCTCATGCAGTCAAAGGCATGTTCTTAAATTTATCAATAAAGACCTTTATTGCCACCCATTTCATTCAGGGTACTAGTATGGTATAACCGTGTATGATAGGTTTAGTATTTAGTTCTGTTCTAATACAAACTCTTGTCCTATAGTAAAGAATTGACTCTGGTAAATGAATAATCAACTTTAATTTTATTTTCTACTGATCTAGCTATGAATTGTTTTTTTTTTTTTTTTTCAGTAACATCATCCAAGGTGACGGGAAACTTGCCATTATTTCTACCATGTGGCCATACAATGTGCGAAAATTGCATTGTCAATATTACGAAATGTATGGAGCCAATAGAATGCAGAGTTTGTCTCCATGATGCAGATGTCAAAACCACTGATCCAAAAGAATTTGTTCAAAATAAATTAAAGCTATATCAAAAGTTTCCTGTGAACGTTCAGATGGTTGGCGAACTAACTATGAATCTGATAAAGGTAAAATACATACTTAACCAATTCATTAATTACAACTAACATTGAGTTAAACAAAATATTGATCAATTTTATTAAAACAGGCTACTGTTTTTTTACGTATTCAAAATCAACTAAGCATTTGTAACATTTTCCAGACTCCAAAAACAACACAAAAGAAAACTGATGGAGATCATTTCATTGATCTTAAAGCTTTGATAAAAAACGATGCTGCTCAAGGTAATTAAATAGAAAATCCATACATATTTAGACAACCTACACACTCATCAACTCATTAAAATCCACAAAAAAAGAAAAACAGTACAACAAATCTTCATTAATTTGTATATTATTTTTACTTTTTGATGTTGTTTTAACTGAGAACATTTGGATTTGATTAACTAAGATAATTAAAAAAAAACTCAAGATACACAATTCTTTCTAATGATTAAATTCAACAGCCACTTTAATTTACAAAGTGAAACATCAACTTAAACTTTAAACCAAGATACAAAGCTGCTTTTTCAACAGGGTAACATCAGTCTTCTATTTTGATAATCAAAAATTTCAATTTTAAGGCAAAAGAGTCATCTTTTGCCTTAAAATTGAAATTTTTGTATAATGACTTGGAAATGAATATACCTACGATATTCATTTCCAAGTCAGTATCAGTGGGGTAATTGCGTAACCCACTAACAGTAGCAATGGGTTTCATTTTGACAGTTCAACAACATTCATTGCGTTATTTGCGTTGTTGAGCAGAAATTATTCGAACATATTGAGCAATGGATTAGCAATACCCTAAAAAAAGGATTCAGATTATCATTGATAGTGTGTTGCCCAATTGGGTGCAGCTGGTAGTTGATAGCAAAATATGATTGGCGACCTTAACAAATAAGTATTTATAGAATTAAAATTATCAACACAACTTTATGCACTCTTTGCACTCAGCTGAATTTTACTAACGGCTGCAGTTTGTTACAATGTTTGTAAATGTTAATATATGACAGTAAGCACAAAGATTTCAAGTCGCTCAAGCTGTGTATCTTCCGAATCAAGGACGAACGCAGCGACAAATCACTGCAACTTTAAATGTACCGCGTACAACTCTTAGATTCGTTTTAACCAGGTACGATCAGACTGGTATGTAAATGAGGTGACTGCGAAGGTGTAACGCAATATAAAAAAATCGTTTCCTGACTGCAGTCAAAATATGGCAGCGCCTACAAGCGGCCAGAGGGCGTCAACGTAAAGTGACCGGATAATTAGAAGAAGTACAGAGGAACGGGACCTGCATACTCAAAGACTAGCTCGAGGCCCAGACCTCCTCCAGCACCGCCGTTTAGTTCGATTTCGATTTGATCGCTAACACGTAAGTTGGACTCACACAGTCTGGAATATATTTATATGACCAGATGAATGCAGAGTGGCCTTATGAGCTCCAGACGGCCGCGCACGGTGTGGAGAAGGCGCGGAGAGCGATTTCTGCCGATCACCACCAAGAAAACGATCACCTTTCATGGAGGGTCTGTTATGATTTGGGGAGGAATAAGTCCCGACGCTCGCACAGTGTTGCCTGTATTTGAAGGTCGTCTTACAGCAGTGCAGTATGTTGAAGAGATCATCCAAGAACGGCTAGCAAGAAGCGCAGTCTTGCATTCCATAAAACATGTATAGGACATGCTTTAACAGCACTACCGGTCAGGTCTGGAGGCTGCTTCTGACGAAATTCTCCAAGAAAACATTAAGAACATCATCCAGAGCATGCCAGATCGCATTCAGATGGTGATTTTTTTGAGCAAAATGTCTTTACTTGTATTTTTATAACAAAAATTTGTTTTTAATGTTTATGTTGATTGCCATTTTTGTAATTTAATTAAGTTTTACTAAAGTTTTTTTTTTTGTATTTGTTGGAATTACTGATTTAAATTTAGATATGAAACCGTCCTCTGAGTTTTATAAAACAAAAAACATATCCTTTGTGTTTCATTTTGACAATAACCTACATAATATGCTTGGGCCATTTTCATGCCGCTGAGTTGAACTTAAAATTACCATATTGAATGATGACTATTTCAAGAAATCATATTTGAGGCCAATTCTAATTTAGAGTGATTGATGATTCTAATTATTTCAATTCTGTTAATACATACATATTTGTTACTTTCGCGAATCATATTTTGATCAACATACAACCTGACTCAACGACGAATTCCAAAAAACACTTCCCCCTAAAAACCTTGTATTTTTTACAGGCAATTGTTTGGAATGTAATGCAACTACATCCAAAATGTGTAAAGAGTGTGCCACCATTTTGTGCGATGCCTGCTTCAACAAAACTCATAAGAATTTTGTTATTTTTAAGAACCATGTGCTACAAAATATAGGTTTGTTTATGGTACCAAATTACTAAGAAAAAGTCGGTAAGGATAGTCGCCCTTGCTTGCAAATAGGTTTGGTACGTCGCACGTCGTAAAGAGCTGTCAATAGTGTGAGCACTTCTGTCCATAGTAGCTACTGTATTGCATGTAATCATTAAACCTCTGCTTGCTTCTACAGTATTATACTTTTACGTCACAGTATCGTAACATCACGCTTGTATTCTCTGAAGGGTTAGGCAGAAGTGGACTTGTACAGTACTCACATTTCGCAAGTTATGTTTAAGTCCCATATAATAGGAAGCAAACCTATTGACCTATTACCATAAATGACATAGTGTTTATGACAAATTAAATCTTCACAATCACCATTTTTTTTGCATCCATTAAACTGTCATTAACACCTATAATTTTCCCGCTAACTCATAATACTTATCTACCTTACCCTGTTAAAATCAAAATGTTAGCTTTAATTATGTTAGCTAGAGAATGAATACATAGTTTTTGAATCCTATAAGAATGCTTTTTGCAAGTCATCAAAACATTAACACAGTATTTGAGAAAAACCATGACAGAACAACAAAAAGTGATCCTAGTCTATAAGATACAAAAAATCTCCCTTAAATATGACCATGCATTTCTTATACACACTGTATAGGTTCTGTTCAAACTTTCAAGGAACTACTGTTTCTGTCATGGTTATCTTGTATCATCCTACTGTAGAGCAAAGGCCTCACAACTTCCAGTGCTAATGTGGACCACTGGTTATTTGTTTATTCCGGCTCGTCCCGCCATCTTCTTCTGTCAAGAAACGAAACCTGAATAATAATATGGTCTTTTTTGTCAGAATCTAAAACGCCCAGCACTTGTAAATTGCATATTGGAAAACCACTTGAGTACTATTGCAGTACTTGTAAAAAACCTGTATGTACAGACTGCTTGATGCTTGGTGGTGAGAAATCCTGCAAGAACCATGATGTTGTATCTTTACAGTCAGTTGTAAGTATTTCGAACACCCTTCAATACATTTTAAACTGGTACTTATATAGTGTAGTAATTTTGCTTTAGGTTTTTCGCCTCCGACTTCCGAAATTGAAAGTTATTTTTCACATGGTAGTTTTTTTTTTTAAGTTTGTTGTTTTTTACTCATATAAGCATTATACTTGTCTCTTTTTAGTAGTGTCAACTACACAAATTCACCTTCACTTGCAAAATTTTTGAATAATAAAAACAACCTAAAGTTGGTAAAAATATGTAAAACTCTCGTTTCTCTATTTTATCTGAAACTTGATTTAGTCTTAATACAAGCTACCTGACACAAATTTCGAATACTTATTCATTAACCCTCTTATTTATAAACGTAGCTTAAAGTTAAGAGATTTAAACGTCAAAAATGAATGGTTAACCAGTCGCTAATCATTACTTAATTTTAAGCAACGTTTATGAATAAGGGGGTAAATGTGCTTTAAAATTTGAATAGAGCATTTGTTAAGATTGTGGACTAAATAAAAGTCAATCAATAAAGAAGTTGACTTGAATGTTTAACTTCTTAAACTATATCAACACATATTTTTTATGGAATTGAAAAAGTAACAAAATATTATTTCTTGCAGAATGACACCTTTTTGGAGGATTTGACAGATATTTCTCCACAAGTAGATGAAACCTTCAGAAGACTCACAAAAACAGCTGTTGTATGTTTCCTCCTTACATTTATAAATAATACTGGTTTTATTTATTATTTGCTCATAAGTATGTTGACGTGTTTTTCTAGGATATTGGTTATTTGCTCTATAACTACGAAAGTGACACAGGATCCGTCAAGGAGCTATCTAAAATAATGGACAATGTTGAACAGCACTTCTCAAAGCTTTTTTCTATAATACAGAAGCATAAGGACGAAATCATAAACATAATTTTGTATTTAAAGTTCTCTGAAAAGAATTCTCTGCAGAAAGCTAAATCTGAAGTCTCAAATTCTATCAAAAAAGCTAAAGATGTCTTGGAAATGATAACAGTTGCTACAAGTACCAAAAATATTAAACAGGTTGGTTACTCTTTATTTTACTGTTGCAATTGCCAACTATGCCCTTATCTGTATTTATTAACCGACTTCAAAAAAAGGAGGAGGTTCTCAATTCAACTGTTTTTTTTTAAATGTTTGTTTCCTCATAACTTTCGACTGGGTGCACCGATTTTGATGATTCTTGTTTTTATTTGAAAGCTGGTGCTTCCCGTCTGGTCCCATTTCAATTTCATATAGGTCTGATGATGCGTTTCGGAGACAGACAACGGAACTCTTTAAAAAATAACAGTAAAGAAACCGCGATTGCTGCTATCGCATAAATATGCATTGTTTTGACCCCAAGGACGATGAAATTTCGAATTAGTGGGGTAGGTACTATAACTAAAAGTGAAAAATAAAAAAAAATAAAAACAACCGACTTCCGAAAAAACACTACAAAGTGAAAAATTACTTTAATTTCGGAAGGCGGTGATAAAAAATTTAAATACATATTCAAAGTCACCGACTTCCGAAATTAAAGTTCTTTTTCACTTTGTAGTGTTTTTTATGCGCCCGAATACATAATAGGGTATTTTCCATTTGAATATAAACTGTTTTCATTTGAATGTTGGGATGATATATTTAACAGAAAAATAAAAAATAAAATAATTTATATGCATTTGCTCAATTAAAAACGATTTAAATCAAATTTATTTTTCGTTGTTTTGAATTTACCACCAAAACGCTCCTTACTATGACTTTTTACCAAGTGACATCGTGACGTCAGCTGTCTGTAAACGGCACAGGTACAAATACTTAGTTTGGCGCAGCTTTAGACGTATTTGTGAACAGAGACAGTAATTTCACTTTCTATCCATTAAAATTCTTGTTAATTATATATAAACTCGACATTCACTTGTTTACTTACTAATTACTTTAGTTTACACAAAGTGGCGGTGGGTGGTGGTTTTTATCGCGTGTCGTCACGCGATAAAAAGTCATCGTAAGGAGCGTTTTGGCGATAAATTGAAAACAACAAAAAATACTAATTGATTGAAGTCGTTTTAAATCAGAAAATGGATATAAATCAATTTACTTTTATTTTTATGTTACATAATTCGTCCCAATCTTCAAATTATAATAGTTTTTAATAAGTTGGAAAATACCCTATTGCTGAGTAAGTAATAAAATATTTTTCAATAATGTTGCATTTCTTGTATTTTAGATTAATTTGCCAGCCCTTTTGGAGGAAGCTAAACTAATTACAAATACTGCCTGGTATCTAAATAAGACTGAAACAAACAAGGAATCTCTTAAGTAAGTCTTTGTACTGAAATACAATCCATGCTGCAAGTTAGCAATAATAAAACAAACAAGATTACGCAGTACATTCTATTTCTTCACTCTGTGGTGCAATTCTATCTTTGTTCTTAATTTCCAGGAATAACAGACACAACTTCTTATCATAAAACTGCTTTATTATCAACAGGGTGACCGTAAATGAGGATCTGTGTTCATTGATCAGTGACTATGTGCACTTGGAAGGGAATGTCAAGTCTGTATACAAGCTGCACTCTACGTCAGAACTAGGTGATGATGTAGAAGTGCCACCAGCGCCCACCTCTCCCGTCTATCCACCGGAATTACCTAAAGGTAAGATACCATCGGTTTTTGCAGAGGCCTCTTGGTTTTTATTAAATCTCAGCAATATATGTGTTTACATACAATGACTATATTAGTAAAAGCTCTTTTAACGGGATGAGGCTATTGCCATTTACCAGGGACAATTACAAATTCCGGAGTGATATTGGGTAATTCATAATGGAAAAACCAAGCAATGTCCAGATTAAACACTGAATAGGTGTACTGTAGCGGCAGTTATGCAATTTCTATAAAACGCAATAAATCCATGGTAATATTGGTTATATTGCACTAAACAAAAGTAACTTCGTCATTCAGATGTCAATGTATACGTTTTTATAATAAACTTCAAGACATGTTCAAGATCTAAGTCTCACAAAATTTAAATCATACATTAAGCGTCAGTTGTGCCTGAAAGCCTTTTATACCGTTAAAGACTATATTGAGGACAAAAAAGCTTGGGATTGACCTTTGCACACTAAATGTTGTTTTTTGTTTTTGCAAACTTATACTCTTTGACATTTGATAATTATTATATACACTTTGACATGAATATTTATTTTGAGAAGTATAATATTATTATTGTTTTAATTATTGTGATTTTTTTTGTTTTGTGTTTCATCTGTTTCTCAGTTAGTTTTAATGTTAATCTGGCAGTTTGAGTACTTTATGTGGCCCACCCAAATGTCCTTTCTTTGGTATTGTTAGTCAAATCGTTGAGCTCCTCAAGTTCTGAGTTGAGCTGCATGATTACTGATAAATGCGTGCTCTGAATGGACAGGTCAACTCAATCTGTGTGGTTCTTTCCTCAAAAGACCATTTCAGACACAAGTCCACATGATCTGACCAAGATTATGTCTGGACTTCTGTGACTTCTGAGTTTGTTTCTGCCTTTCTTCTCAGAGCAGTCAGATAAAAAACGCCGACCTCATCTAGTTTAAAATATATGATTGACGTGTAAAAGTGTTTGTACAAACCTACTTACAGAAATAAAATCATTTATCATTTAACGAATTTCAAAGATATTGTCGAATTATTTTTGTAAACTTATTTATTTATTTTATTAAACATAGGTATGGTTACAGTTAGAATTGTCTTAAATATGTGCACTATGTTTTGCCAATATATAGCATACAAAATTAACACAACAAGCAATTATAATTACAAAGTGGCATGCCAAAACATTACAAAAAAAAAAACAGTTTAAAATATGTTAAGTAGGTAAACAGATCATTACAATTTCAGAAAAATAAACACATTCACACTTAGCAATTAAATAAAAATCAAATGAGTTTAATTAACAAGTCGGAATCGTCATACCTCTGTTTATTAGTAGTAAACTCAATGATGGAGTAGTAACATCTATCTAGAAGGAATCTATACAAGGACCTTTTAAAGGATCCCAGACACTCTTTATTTCTAATTACTGCTGGTATACTATTATATATTTTTGGGGCCGTACCTAGGACACTTGCCGAAAAATGCGGTTTTATGAGAGGGTACACTAATTGTATTCTGATAACGGCGAGAGCGCAGTTGTCCAAATAAATGCAGGTTACAGCGAACAAACACTCCCATTTCATAAATGTACATGACGGTAGAGTGAGTAAACTAAGTCCCTTTAATAATGGTTTACAACTATCAATCGATTGTAATTTGGTAAACGATCGCAAACATTTCTTCTGAGCTTTAAAGGCAATGTCGCTGTCAGTGGAGTTGCCCCAGAAAATGATTCCGTACCTAATGCTAGAAGCCACATAAGCATTATAAGCTATTTGTACTGTAATGTGGTTAACCGTTTTTGATAGTTTGTACAGAGCATATGCAAATTGACTAAGCTTCTTTGACAAAGCATCTATATGATTTTTCTAAGTCAGATGACTATAGATAGTAAAGGCCCAGAAATTTTGTGATGTCACTTTCAGCTATTGCTACATTACCATATCTTATATTTAGTTTTGGTTTATTTGTTCTTTGATTAAATGTCATTATTTTAGTTTTGTTAAGATTTATGTTTAGATTGTTATTAACTAACCAATTTATTATATTTTTAAGATCGTCATTTATGTCATTTTCAAGAATATTAATGTAATTACTAGAGAATAAAATAGTTCTGTCATCAGCAAATAAGACCATCTGATGCTTACTGGCCTTAGGCATGTCATTTATGTAAATATTAAATAATGGAGGGCCAAGAATGCTACCTTGCGGAACACCAAAAGTGGTTTTCCTAGGACGTGACATGTATGTCTTTCAACTTTCGAGTTCGCACATAGCCTATCAAGCGATGTGATTTGAGTGCGATTAGAGAGATAAGATTTTAATAGATTTCATGCAGTTCCTCTAATCCCATAACGCTCTAATTTGTTTAGCAGTATACCATGATCTACATTGTCGAATGCTTTAGACATATCCATAAACAAAGCCGCCACTAAAATTAAACTGTTATTAATTTTATTATAGATGCAAGACAATCAAAACCTAAAATGGAAAAAGAACATTACAAGGCTCCAGCTCTATACAAGAATGCTCCTAAATATCGTAGCAAGAGTGGATCTGTATCATCTCTAAATTCGAATGGCAGTGAAAAGTCTAGTAAGAGTTACATTACACAGAGTAAGTTATTATTTTTAAGTACAATGTTAGTAGATTCAAAGCACTTTTGGAATCCTAATACTCTGAACTCATTTTATAATATGTATATGTATGTACGGCAACGAACGAGTACTGCCGGTAAAAAGTATTGTTTGCCCTAACTCATTATGGTTTACCTGTGTGCCCTATTACATCCAAATCCATCCAGCCGTTAAGGTATGAAAAGGTAATTGACGGACTGAGTTACTTCTTTGTATTGTTAGTATGATGGAGGGATGGGTTATTAGTATAAAACCGAAAAATATATTAAATGAAAGCAATGTGAAGGTATTTTTACGCCCAGTAAAAATATGTGATTTGAACTTGCTTTCTGTTATTATACGAAAAGTAAATTTGGAGCAAACAAAAAATGGTCTGATAGTTTTGGGGTGTCAGTAAACCCTTCAAAGTGTCAGGCCATTGTAATTGGAAGCTTACTTACTTAGCTTACGCATGATGGGTAGGGTGACGCTTAGCTCTCTTCCTCCTCTTATTTTCAGTGGTACCGTCATACCCACTACTCCTACTGTGAAAGATCTCGGTTTGCATCTTGACTCGACACTGAGCTGGCAACGCCAGGTCTCTAGTGTTAGTCAGAGTCAACGGTACTCTGTGATCCCTGTATCGCCTGAGGAACTTTTTGCCCGCTAAGACGAAGACCATGCTGGTGCAGACTTTGATTTTCCCTATCATCGACTATGGTGACGTGTGCTACTTCGATTTGAATGCGGTTTTGCTTGATAAGCTCGACAGACTGCTCAATAATTGTATCCGTTTCATTTTCAACCTCAGGAAATATGAACATGTGTCGAGCTATAGGTCTGAGCTCAAATGGATGCCCATTCGCCAAAGAAGAGTTTTGCGCGCTTTTCTCCCTTCTCGACTCTCCTACTCCTCCTTCTTATCTTGTGTCTCATTTCCAATATCTATGTTCTTCTCATACTAAGAATCTGCGTTCTTCTAACAATCTTCTTCTTCTCAACTCTCCTACTCCTCCTTATCTTGTGTCTCATTTCCAATATCTATGTTCTTCTCACACTAAGAATCTGCGTTCTTCTAACAATCTTCTTCTACTATGTCCTTCTCACGCTTCTGACTTTGTTCATTCTTCCTTTCATATTCAGTCCATTCTTTTTTGGAATGCGCTTCCTCTCGAAATCAGGACGGCCACCAGTCGGTGTATTTTCGGCCACCAGTATTTTCTTAACAAGTAGTGTAGAGTCATCTCCACACCTCTCTCCCTTGAATTTGTATATATATTTATATATTATAAGTAAATATTATAGTAGATATGTATGCATGTATGTGTATTATAAGTTTATAACTTATTTATGTACCCTATCTTATTTATAATTCATTATGATATATTTTATAGTTTTTTTAAAATCATTGTTCTTATCATCCAAAACGCCTGCCATGAAGAGAGAATGAGAATGAGAATGCCTAAGGCATTAAGTTCGCCTTTGTACCTTTTTTGTGTGCGAGAAGTTTAAATAAATAAATAAATGATGCACCCCAGGTTCCAGCAATCCAGCTTTTGTTTACTATAATTCATAAAGTGTATTTATGTTCAAAAATACATGTCGGTCATAAAATTTTCAATATATTAGCTAATTTACATGCAGGCCATTTTATGTAAATGGCCTACAATAATAAACAATGGCCTATAAATTCTAAGGACTGTTTGAACTGACCAACTGGTCCAAAAGTTGCAAGCTAGTTGCCCATTCCAAAATGTAGCTTTCTATGGAGAAGAATGAGCAAGAAACTCCAAGGCCAAAGTATTTATTTCATTTTCTATGGTTAACTGTTATGGATTTTTTATAGATTACTATCAGCAACAGCCTGTGGTCCAACCAGTGGCACCATTTGTTGAAAACAAACATCCACAGCTACTACCTGAAGGTATTAAAATGCTTATTATAAAATCATTTAGCAAGTTCAATTGGACTTATAATAACAACATCCGTCATTTAAATTCTAGGTTCCCAAGAGTTGATTTACATTTCACATATTGTGGATCCTAACAACTTCTTTGTACAAAGAGCGTGCTTCCAAGGGCATGTCAAAGAAATGTTACGGGAATTCCGAAATGCTGTATCGTTCGCCAAACCGTCTCTGAATCATATTATGCCAGGTAAGCATTTTCCAAAATTTGTATTATAGATTAGTATTTGTAGTCAGCTCAGTTCACATGTAAACTGCTGGCTACTATGTATCGATAAACAAGTTCTGTTGGTTGACCTACAAAGGTTTTCACAAATTTGCAATATGCAAATATTGCTAGCTGACTAGCTGTGCCCCGCGGTTTCGCCCGCATGATCCTATGTCCTAATCCAGGTCACAGGAACATTTAATTGTCTATCAAACACAGTTTATTTCAAAGCTAGCTTTCTTAGTTTCCGAGATTTTAAGGTATCTTTATATGACCCAAAGAATTCGTTGCTCTCGAGTGTTTTTTATTAGTTTAGATGACCGGCTTTGCAATAATGTTGTTCTGTGTGCAGGTAAAACATACTTGGCTTTTAACAAGGTTGATAATATGTGGCAAAGATGCCGCGTTCTTAGCGTGGACACGAAAAATAATAATCCGAAAATTCAAGTTTTCTGTTTTGATTTCGGAAGCATTGAGTTTGTTTCTGTCGATAGGTAAGCGTGCTCATGTATTTGACAGCTTTGTATTTTATTATTCTTGTATTTAACAAATATTTTTATTTCTGTTACATTAAATAGTGTGGTCAATTGCTTGATGTAACAAACGTATTATTTTCTCTATTTTAGGTTACGTCTTTTGCCTCCATCGAAAATACAGTGTCCATATCCGCTCGCTACAAATTGTTCTTTGTTTAATTGTGAGCCAGTATCGGGCAACTGGACCAGTGAAGACTCTTTCCTCATTCAAAATATTGTAGACAAGTAAGTTTAATATACAAGTACCTTTTAATATCGCGTCACGCCCAACAAGTAGCTCCTGCTACGTGATGTGATTCTTCCGGTTTGTTTAGCTAGGAAGACTTCCACTTTTTAGGAAATACTACTTAGTAACTCCATGCCATCCTCTTTTATAAATAGATATTAATACATTTTTGACGTTTAAACGTCTCTTAACTTTTATAAATAACCCCCTGAATGTTGTATTATTGCAAACTTAAAAAACACAACCCAACCTGGAAATCGAACCCAGGACCTCATGCTCGGCAGTAGCGCTTGCTACTACTAGACCAATGAGGAAGTCCGAGTCAGTGTACAGGATGACATGAATATTTACTTTGAGAAGTAAATATTATTTTGACTATTGCGCATGTGAGGACTATGTAGGTCATTTAAAGAAAGAAAAAGAAAGAAAGAAAAAACGTTCATTTCTTTTTTCACTTTCTCAGTTAGTTTTAATGATAGATAATCTAGCAGTTTGATGAGTACTTTGTGTGCAACCTACCCAAAATATATTTTCTTTGGTATTGTTAGCTGAATCGTTGAGGTCCTTAATTTGAACTGCATGATTACTGATTATGCTATGCTTACGCTATGTGTGCACTAACTGGACAAGTCCATTCAATCTGTGTGGTTGTTTCCACTTAAGATCATTTCAGACACCAATCTACATGGTCTTCTTCACATGATCTGGCCCAAGATCATGTCTGGAACTCTGGACTTAAAAGTCTATGTGTAAAAGTGTGTTTACAAACCTACTTACAGATATAAAATCATTTAACCCGTTTCTCTCGAGAAAAATAAAAACAAATATTTCCGTAAGAACAGCCAAATCGGTCCAGTGGTTCTAAAATGATGCGCGCTCACCAACAATCATTTTTTTTTTTTGTTTAAAGATATTAATACATTGTAGGGTAGGGTGTACAGAACAGGTTAGACATACAACATCTCATGTTAAACATCTGACAATAATTCGCGCCGGAAAGTATATTGAACATTAAACTTGTTATTAAATTATATTATCTTCCTGCATAATAATAGAGTGAGTTTTATTTTAGCAAACAAGCCGTGCTCCATATCCGCCGTGTTATTCCTTTATCTGACCTGGAAGTTAAATTAGAGTGTGACGTCACCACATTTGAAAACGGGATCAGTCTTGTTCACGCTTTGGTGTTCCATGATCGTGCCAAAATGCTTAACCCAAGACTACCGGTAATGCTCTTTCCGATATTAACAAAGACAAAAGATTATATCAATAATGTTCCAACCTTGTTTATTTTTATTTATTTTTTCAGTATCCAGCAATCAAGGGTGTGAAGGAGAAACCCATGCTGTACACAAGAAACAATGAATTGAATCGTGAAAATCCGGAGTTAGTATACATTACACACGTTGTAAGCCCTGACAAATTTTTCGTGAGAAAAGTAAGTAATATTTCTATAATTTATAGCAGTAACTCGTTTGAAAACAGCTTAGTGATATTTCTATAAATTATAGTAACTAATTTGAAAACAGCTTAGTGATATTTATTACCCTTACAGCAACATCTCCAAAACGTTTACGAGAAACTCTCTGAAGATTTGGAACAAGAGTATAGTCTCGCATCCACCGTAGGAACTGTTTATTTACCAGAAATAGGTAAGTAAAAACAAAAATGACTTTAGAGTTATTGTGTGCTTGATTGCTATTTATCGCCATTGTTCGGACCCAATATCCAATGATATAACAGCCGATCTATGTTGTCATACCGATTTTTTTTTTAACCCCCGACGCAAAAAGTGGGCTGTTATAAGTTTGACTGCTATATGTGTCTGTCGGTGGCACCGTAGCTCTTAAGCGGGTGAACGGATTTGGGTGGGGTTCTTAGACATTTCAAGGAGATCAAGGTTCAGCCGCAGGCCATGGATAGCCAGTAAGTTTAGGTAAGAATGTTTAGCGGAATCTTTGCAGTGTTTGTGTATGTTTATATTTATGTCTCCCGCAATAATTATGGCCATCCAAATACAGTACCATAATTATGGCGGGAGACATCAAATATAAACATACATGAACACTGCAAAGATCCTGCCAGGGGTGCGGGTTGTCCGAAAGAGATGCCGTGGCCCCTGGCACACAGGCAACTGAGAGAACATGGGTGGGTTTTAGTCAGTAAAAGTCTGACACGCCCTTCTGCTCCATCCAGAGAGGGAGAAGTTATTTGATGATTTCCCAGCCTCAAAAAAAAACTGCAAAGATTCCGCTAAACATTCCTACCTAAACTTACTGGCTACCCATGGCTTTTTGCCTGCTCATACTTTACCTACGCGACAACAAGCTTGTCGTGACCACGTGGTACTGAAAACTCGACTACCACCTTCTACTTCAATCACACATTCTGCTCTAACAGATCATGAGACAGTAATGTTATTCTTGTCAAAACGAATGCCTAAAATAATTACAAAAAATTGTATTCGTTATAATTATGTTAAGATAGAGAAGACACATACCTAAAACAGCTAGACTTTAGTGACGTATACAATACCGAAGATCCTCATGTGGCAGGGGAATCAATAACTTAATTTTTTTTTTAGTTAAATTAAGGTAAAGTTTACCTTAATTTAACTTTTTTAATTTAAGATTAATAACTAATAATGATATTTTAAAAATTACTTTTACTAGGTACAGAAACTATTGTAACAAACTATTAAGGTAATTTGAAAAAAATGAGATCAAAAAAGCTCCAAAAAACACTAAACAGTTCTAGTCTGCTATAAATAATATCTCACACAGGTCGACAAGGAAAGCCAACACATCATCACAATTATTAGCCTCATCAAGTACACCACAAAATTCTGTAAACCATCATGTCTATGACTTTTCTGCCAAAATAAGTGAAAACTTAGCTAAAACATAAAGAGTATACAAACAAGAGTTACAAAGGGACACCTAAATAACGGAACGCAATCCCTGGTAATGTCCCCAACAGATGAGGGAGAGGTAGCCGGAATATTAATGTCGCTCCGCAATAACTGTGCCGCGGGATGGAATGGGATATCCGGTGACCTCTTGAAAAAACATGCAGCCGTGATTGTGCCTCCGTTAACGTACATATGTAACTTAATTTCCTAACATGTTCAAAAAAGCTTTAATTCATCCGATCTACAAGAGTGGGGACAGGAGCCGTGTCGATAACTACAGACCTATATCTGTGCTAACTGCTTTTTCCAAAATACTGGAACGGGTAATGAACAGCAGACTTCTGAGCTACTTGTAAAACAATAATCTTATCGCACCAGCTCAAATTGGGTTTCGCTCAGGCAAACCCACCTCTGACGCGGTCCATGAGTTAATAGACTATTTGGTCACAAACTCGGATAGTGGGGATAAATTTATTCCTAGTTCTTGCTGAGGCTTTCGACACAGTTTCTGTCCCAATTCTTGTACGTAAGATGGAAAGCTTGGGAATCAGAGGACTTCCACTGGACCTCTTTAAAGACTACCTGAGTTAGCGTACCCAGAGAGTAAAGATATAGATGAATTCATCAGTAAGGAACAAATAATTAACTACGGCACGCCTCAAGGTAGTGTGCTCGGACCTTCACTATCCTTCATCAACGAGCCCGCAGCATACCCGCAAAAACCCGCCGGCATGTGTGTAGGAGCTTTTATTGTATAAGTGGCCATCTAGATAGCAAAAGAAACGCCTTGCAAAAATAGTTTTGTGACGTAGATGATGGCGCTCTACTGGGTCATATCGTCTTTTCCCCCTGGACAGCATTGAATTATAAACCAAGAGTGTGCCTTTTAGTGTCAGGGCGTTACTTTCTATGTTTAACTGTTCAGTGGGGTACCGATAGGTATAGTCGAAAAGACGACACTTTCAGAATAGCTCTTTGGGTTCTTTCAACTTCTATTAGGGTAGTTTTAGGAGCACCACCCCAGGAGGTGATGCAGTAGCACATTAGGCGGTTTTTTTTTGCTATCTAGGTGGCCACTTATACAATAAAGGCTCCTACACACATGCCGGCGGGTTTTTGCCTTGCGGGTATGCTGCAGGTGATATTAGGCCGCCGGCACTTGCCTCAGAAACCGACTATGCCGCCGGCTTTATTGGCGGCATGGCCGCCGGCCTAGTGTAGGAGCCTCAAAACGCATAAGGTGCTACATATCTTTAGTCTCACAAAGAATAAATGCAAAAAGAGGCTGACTGACTGGCTACTAAAACTAAACTATAATGATACTGAAAACATCGTTAGCATGACCTAAAGACACAATCACACACTATCACACCCTCACACTCAGTCTCCCACACAATCACCCATACTACACATCTACTAACATTCGTCTCGCATAGTTAATCTAGATTTTTATCATAATACAAAAACTATAAAATGTCGTATGACTCCTTACTATATTCTGTCAGCGCGCTTAGTACATAATTTATAAAATGAAAATGTAAAGTGTTGGCATCCTGGTGTCCTGAAACACAGGCCATGAGCCTAGCTTAGGCACCAGTCTGCCACAATATATACTTACCTGTATCTTTGTCGAATCTGAGCAATGTAAAATAATTTGTATATTGTGGTGAGAAATAAAGTGATTAATTGATTGATTGATCAAGGTCATCAAGTATTTTGTTTGCTGCGGTAGGGTTATTAGGCGCGTGATTTGTATTTACTTTACTTTCAAACATACGTGTGATTTAAAATTTGAAACACCCACAGGCTATATAACTAAGCATGTTAATGGGATTCTTGGTCTGATACTGCAGCCAGTATAATCCAGCACACTAGTACACACTTAAAAAAATAATAGCAGAAATATCGTGTTTTTTTTTTGGGGTGGGAAATCATCAAATAACTTGGGCGTGTCAGACTTTTACTGACTAAAACCCACCCGTGTTCCCTCAGTTGCCTGTGTGCCAGGGGCGGCGATATCTCTTTCGAACAACCCGCACCCCTCGCAGGCATCGGCCCTTGCGGGCCCCATCTGTTGCTGCTGACATCTCTTTGAGGCGCGCGTGGAACACAACGCGCCGTCGACTCGGGCTTGGTCCTTACCGGACAGCGAGCTACCCATTACTCGCCGTCCGCAAGCCCGTGCCTACGGTGGCCGGGAATCAGCCTGGGATTCCCGACGCCCAGGGCGTCTCCTGCGAAGGCCACGGGCTGTGAGGGCGCATGTACTGCATCTCCCTCACGTGCGCCGCCTCCCTCTTTGCGAGCATAACTGCTTCGCTGAAGGAGGCGACTGCTAGCCATGCCCTCTTGCTCCGTACCATGGCCTGGACCAGGGTCGGACGCGAGAAGAAATATCGTGTTTGGATACGTTTTAATCAATATTTGATTCCACACACAATGCAATGGTGGCAACACTATGAGCTGATGCTGCAGCCAGGATATTCAGCACACTAGTAAACTCTTGAAATAATAATAGCAGATATGTCGTTTTGATTCGTTTAGATCAGTTTTTGTTTTGTCTGAAAGGTGGCTAAATCGAGAGTGTTCTTAGCTTTATAGCTCAATGCCAAATAGACGTGGTCCAGCAATAACGAATATAACTATGCTATTGTAGAAACGATAACATTTTCACTAGCCGTCCCCCGACGTGACAATGCTTTTATCTAAATATATAACCTTTTATAAAAATTGTAGGTGACAATTTCTTATTAAACTTAAAAGGTTAAAAATAGTTTTTATTTACCTTTTAAAGTTTCATTTGGGTCTGGGGGTTTTTAATTTGTAATTTAACTTTTATTTATTTTTGTTAACACCTGTTCTCAAATGTCAGCTGACCTATTCTATAAAAATCTTACTGTGATAACTTAAACTCGCACAGACCAAGGATATTGATAACTTGCTTTTGCCCGAGTGGTGTGTCGATTAAAAGTAGCCTATGCCCTTCCCACAGAGTACAAAGTAAGTATCCCCATACCAAATTTAATCAAAATCGGTCCAGCCGTCTCGGAGATGAACCAGAACAAACAGACAGAAATTTAAAAAATGTGTTTTTGTTATAAGTTCCGTTCTAATGCATTTAGTAAAATTGACACAAACAGACACTTCCAATTATATTTACTTGTATAGATCACTCAGTTTGATAATTATTGAACGTTGATGTTGTGGTGGTGATAAAGGCATGGTGTGCGCGGTCAACCTGGAAAACTCCCGCTCCTCTGCGCCTGAGAGCACGTGGGCGCGCGGCGTGGTGCAGGAGCTGCCGGGGCGCGGCCGCGTGCGCGTGGCGCTGCCCGACTGCGGCCGCGTCGTGCTGCTCCACTGGGCCGCACTGCGCTACTTGCACCCCAAGTTCACGACGCTCAGTGCACTTGTGAGTCTACCATTAAAAGCGCACCGAGGAATTTGCGAAATAATTGCGTTCGTTTGATCCCTTGCTGCATCGTTATTACTTAACCTTTAATTATGTAAGATATTTAATCATTTACTCTATAAATTGTACCCTTTGGAAACAAGTTTACTTGTAGTTTCCTAGATATAAAAAAATCTACTGAACGAAAAATTTGTAGTGCATGTACAGTTTACTTGTAGTTTCCTAGATATAAAAAAATGTACTGAATGAAAAATGTATAGTGCATACAGAATGCACTATCTATTTACGTATTTGTATCAGTTGTATCAAGCTAATTTATTTAATTATGGTTTTCATGAACAGTCGACAGAGTGTCACCTGGCAGGCATAACACCATTCAATAACAAATGGAGCACTGCATCCGTGGCCCTCCTTCAAATACACAAGGGCAATTTACTGGAACTTCATGTAGAGAACGACGGCAACAGACCTAACTGCAGTCGAGGATCAAGATCCATTGGCGTTACTCTTTATGACAAAGCAAACGATGACAACATTGTTTGCATTAACAATGAGATGATCAAGCATAAATTTGCTATTTCGATTGGGTAAGGCTTTTTTCTCATTTTTATACCACATGTCTCTATAAATGCTCACAATTTAATAATATCTAATGACACAATCTATTCATAGATAAGTTTCCAAGAGACGCTAGTCGCTACCTTTTGGCATAGAGAGCATATATGTGGGCAATCATAACTTGGTCGGGGTTTGGTTTAGCTAAGCTCTGATGGATGACAATTAATTTAAAGAAAAAGACATTTACGATTAGAAAAAATATACCGATGAATAATTGTCGTCACATCTCGTCCCATCCAAGATTTGCGTTTATATCAAACTGTGTCTACAACCTATGAAAAATTATCTTTCTTTACAGAGTTTATACGTTTAACAAAACTCCTGTAGAAGAACAGGTTTTAACAAATAGGTCGCCACTGCATACACCAAAACCTTGTGCTCCGTCGAAACCTAAAGTACAAATTTTGAAGAGAGATACAGAGATGCCTGAACAGACAGACGTAGATGAGTTACAGGCGAAAGATAAGGGTCCTCTGAAGCTGGAAGTTAAAATTCTGAATTGTCAGTCCCCTTCCCTGATTTATGTTTCGTTAGTTCATCAACAAAAATCTTTTAATGAATTGTTCGAAAAAATGCAAAAATATTACTCAAAGAATAATAAAAACAAAACTAAAGAAGACTGGAAGGTTGGCGACAGATGTAGCACGCTATGTATTCAATCACAGACTTGGCGTCGTGCTGTTATAATGGAACTGGAAAATGATAACGCCAAGGTGTTCTACAGTGATTTCGCCTGTATTGAAACTGTTCCAAAGTCCGGTTTGATAGAACTGGCTTCAGAGTTTTCTAAGTTCGGCGACGCAGCTATAAAATGTCATTTATGTGGTATTTTGCCGGCTGTGGGTGAAGAGTGGCCTTTAATTACAAAGGAATTTTTAAAAGAGATGATTGATGTATACAAAAGAATTTTTATTACTAAATTAGGCAACTTCAAAGATAAAAGTATGCCTATCCAACTGTGGGTGTATCATACTGAACAGGGAGGTGCTCTGGAACCTAATAAGTCGACCTGGCGCTGTTTGAACGACAGAATAATTGAACAAGGCCTTTGTGTGCCTGATAAAACTACGCAAGTGGTAAGTTCAATTTGTATTAACACTGAGGTGAGTACCAGTCGCACGTCGTGGATACCGTCCGCCGATTGGTACCTCCATAAACCTGGATGTTTTATTTGATGTTATACGTTTATCTTCCGTTGTCTGCAGGTTACAACTGAAGACAATGCTGAGGATACTGGGGACACATTATCTTTCCTTAACATCACAGGATCTGTCAATGAATGGTTACAATTGGAACCAATCCCTATGGTACCCCTCAAAACAATCAATGCTGATGAGGATATCAAAGTAAATTCGCCTTCATCGTTCCTGGAGGGTGAAGATGGCAATCCTTTGCCTAGCGAGGGCACAGAATCTTTAAATGTAATGTACATAACTGACTGGTTACCACCTGAGCCCTTGTCTTGCAAGGAGTTTACTGCACTGCCAACGTAAGCAATTTTTAAATTAATATGAGGCTCTATCACAATTTAAATAAATAAACAAATCTTCATAAAGTATGGGAGGCAGGCTTTTAATATTATAGTGAGCTCATACCAAAGCTCATACCAACCAGTTCTTTATTGATATCTCCAAACCAATTAATAAGTATACATTATTCAATATTTTATGCATGGCTTGATGAAGTAAATGCTATCTTTTTTATTTTGTAGGTACATAGACAACGACGGTGTAATCTACTTACATGACGTATGCCAACAAGGTACGTTAGACCTCATTCGTAAGGCACTCGATGTTCGCTTTAAGTTTCCGGATCCAAAAGCTAAATTCACTAAGTGGAGCGTGGGAGAGCCATGTGTGGCATTATACTATTTAGACAGCCGCTATTATAGAGGCAGAGTATTAGAAGTAAACAAGGAAAGTTCTCATTGTGTCATTCATTATATTGATTATGGTAATGAAGAAATTTGTACCTTCGAAAATATGAGAAAAAGTGTTCCACTCCACCAGATACCAACACAAGCACACAAATGTATTTTGAATCGAATACGTCCCCTTGGCAAACAGTGGGATAGACAGACATTGGACTACATACATAAATCTGTTGTTGAAAAACAATGTTACGTAAAAGTAACTGATGAACCAGTAAACGGAGTTACACCTATAATCTTAAAATACGATAAGCTATGCATAAATGATCATTTAGTAGACTTTGAAATGGCAGAGTACACAGATGGCAGCAAAGCCCTTGTCAGGAAATATGCTCCAATTGAAAAAACAGAGAAAATAGAAGAGGACGTTATCGAATCAGATTGTAGTCCAGATTACATAGTGGTTGAAAATGCAGACACTACAACTGAGCAGTTGTCTACATCTCAAGAATCATCGGACATTATCTCTTTAAAGGGAGCAGACTGGAGTAAAATAGTAGAAGAAGAACAACCATTGCTTGGTGGAAATTATATCACATACCCAAAAAATTCAGAAGACGAATTCTCGTGTAATATCACATTAATTGTTGATATCAAAACATTAGAACTTAGTTTAATTTTTGATGAGGACACCACTAGAGCTTATGAACAAATGTTTGAAGAACTGCAGACTGAAAGTATAAACATGTCGCCTCTGAACGGTATATTCGAGAATAAAGCGTGCGTGGCAGTCTTCCCTGAAGACAATCGATGGTACCGTGCGTCTATTTTGCAGTTTAGCGAAAAGAAAAACCGAGTAAAAGTAAGGTATGTTGATTATGGCAACATTGAAGTCATTTCTTTAGCTGACACAAGGGAAATTTATGAGGAATGGGCAAAACTTCCACCTGCTACTATAACAGCCAAATTATTTGGACTGCAAGTAAATCCAGAAATAGATGTTGGAGAGGTCACAAACAAATACACTCAAGTATTCTTGGATCAAGGACCATTCCATGTGAAGGTAATCGGTTATGACGAAACGGTGCCATTAGTAGAAATGAGAAATGAAAAGAATGAGTTGGCATACAAGAAACTCATAGAAAATAATATATTGATCAAATATGACGACTAAGTCAGAGTTCATCGTCGCAATTTTTTGTTTATTTCCGTTGTTTTAAGATATCTTAGAAACGTTTTCTTTTTTCTTAGTCGTAAGTACCCTATTAAAATGTATCAAAAGCAAAATTTACTAAATGAGTGTGGGAGAGCCATGTGTTGCATTATACTATTTAGACGCCCGCTGTTATAAGCAGAGTACTAGAAGTCAACAACGAAAGTTTCCAGTGTTTCATTCATTATATTGAATATGGTAATTAAAAAATTTGTACCTTTGCAAATATGGGAAAAAGTTTTCCACTCCACCAAATCCCAACACAAGCTCACAAATGTATTTTTAATCGTATACCTACGTCCCCTTGGCAAACGGAGGAATAGGCAGACATTGTACTAGGTATATACATAAATCTGTTGTTGGAAAAACAATGTTACGTAAAACTAACTGATGAACCAGTAAAGGTGTTACACCTACAATCTTAAAATACGATAAGCTATGCATAAATGATCATTTGAAGTCCGGTCGCGGAGCAGGAAGAATTTCGTAGAATCCTCTTTGCCTACTGACAGTGGTCACAAACATTTTTGTATTAAGTGCGGTCTATACGAAATATTTGAAGGAGAAAAAAAAATATATTTATTATCTTATTAAATACGTTATTTATTTTGATTGTGTATGAAAACAGAAATTCAAAGATCTGAATCCGATTCCTCTGTATCGCAGTTACTGCTTTCCGACTACGTCTAGCCTGTCACATTTATCACAAAAGAATCAACAGTTTTGTCTACATTATCATCTAGTCTATCTAATGTCAATTCCTCTTTTTTTACGTGACTGATACAATTTTGCCATTTTTCTGCTGAAATGTTGCCTAAAGCCTCCTGGAGCAGCTTTTTAACGTCTACCATCTTAAATGTAAGAGTTTTCCTGGCCACATACCCCTTGAGATCTGCCCACTAGTTCGATGGGATTCAGTTCGCAGTGATTCAAGATTCTTTATTTGTGGAAACATGAGTACACATACAGAGCATGCAAGTTATTAAATTACATTATAGTTTAGATCAGTCATGTTTGGCCCTAGTGGCGTACAAATATTTAAATTTCGTCACCATAATTACGTAACAATTAGTCAAGTAGGTAGATAGTGGATAGGGTGGGTAGGTGGTGGTAGTGGATATGGAGGTAATCTCAATACCTCCATACCAACTGCTTTTGCCATCTCATCGACCACGTACGAATGGTACTGGGTTTTAACATCTTTCACCTTATCCAAAAGCTGCACTTTTGTTTCCTTTGTGTTAAAAGAAATTTGCTTTGATGAAAGCCATTCTTGGATGTCTTGTTTTTTCCAACTAGGAACTGGGATTTTCTACTGGCGTTTTGATTGGTAGCTGGCATTATCCATGACAACCACTGCGTTTGGCTCAAGTCTCGGTAGCATTGCTTGAAAGCAATTTTCGAACTTTACTGCATTCATCGATTCGTGATAACCGCCTGTACCTTTGCATTCAAAAACCAATTCTGATTCTGGCACGAATCCTTTTTCGGCTCCTATATCTAAAACAATAAGCCGGTTACCTTTGGAAGTAGGATTCTTGACACCCGTCGACAAACCCTACAAAAATGCTTGTTTTCGTGACTGCACTGTGATGTCTTCCCACACTTTGCCTAGGTATAGTGCGCCTTGAAAAGTAAATTAATAAATTTATCATAAGTTTACACATTTAACTACTTGATATTGCGAACATATTAGGGGATCACAATCGCGTCTGTCGATCCTATGGCCTTCCTCTTGTTGCAAAGTTTATATACATCGTGAAATTATAATGGTTGTTTTCCCGCGGCAGAACAACTTGCCATTAGGAGTACTTTCGAAGCATATAGTAAAAGTAAAAAAATAAAGATTTTTTTGTTTTAAAATAATTAAAAAAAATATTCATCAATTCGATAAAACACTACTAGATAGTAACATTAGAGGTAACTTGTAGGTACTAGTCGAATCGCACGCTCCGCCGACAAAGGGAACAGCAATGCATAAATGTTCAAAGCAAAATAAACTCTCGCACGTGGTGATTTTTCACAATGTTTAAATCTGCCATTTTTGGTTTCTAATATTTTATTTGTTAATAAAATGATTGTATTACCAAGACAAAACCATTTCGCTGCGGGAAAACAAGTATTTCAATTTCACGGTGTACATAGAATTTTATCAAGGCGTCAGAAAGGTAACAGACAGACAGACACTTTCACATTTATAATAATACTATGGAGTTAAGTCGGTCAGTAAATAATAAAAGTATAGTTCGTTCGCGTTAAGAATGCAGTGACTCATCAGTGCAACTGCAAGATAAAGGTGTATTCACAGTGGCGTTAAATTCACACAAATTATATTATAAAAGATTAAGTTTAATGAATAGATTTGATTGTAATTTGAAAAGATTTGATTGGTTAGGGGGCGGGGCTAGGCTGACGGATAATGATGACTCACTGCATTCTTAACGCGAATATACTTTAGGTCTTACCCGCATTCACCTAAGTTTCATCCAAGTAATGTATTGGTCGTTGTTGCTGTCGGTAAGTTTCATACTTCTCAAATATTTGAGACGCCACAATGCTGTCATCTCTGTCGATTAACCCGTTATTTCTCCTTCGTTTGACATACTTAAACTTCAAATGTATCAGTAATTTTTTCAACGATGTCAAGCCCATGTTTGGTAAGGATTCGTCAGCATTTATGACATGTAGCACCTTTTATGCTGTAGGTAACTCTCCTTTTAAATAAAAGCTGTGCACTATTCGTCTAATGCACGATTTATCTAAGTCATCAATCATTTCAATTAATGAGACATTTTCCGGTGATGCAGCTGGCTTAACGGTGTCTGTTTCGGAATATTCTTTTAAAATACGATTTATGGCCGATTTCGAAATGCCCAAGATATCGGCTGTTTTGTCCTTCATTTCTTTTTTTGAAGAATATACATCAGCAGGCCAGGATTCTTTAACGTATTAAACACGTTAAAAATCATTACCTTCTCAGATTCACTAAAGTGTGACATTTTCCTTTTCTTCCGCGGATAAACAAACTCCTTGAATGGACGTGAAGTAAACGGCGCTGGTTCCATTTTAAAACATTGAAGAAAAATTAACAAAACCACTAAACAATGAAAACAAGGTAACAAAAACTAACAAACTATGGTAAGATAACTGAGATAATTACTGTGTCCGAAAACTGAGCGATCAGTTACGCATCCCAAGATGAAATGTCGTTCGTTCGTTATTTAAAAATTATTAATTATGTCAGGCAAGCCGTGAGTTTTTTGTCGTGATTCAAGGCCAACCAAAATCCACATGCAAACAAGAATAAACCTTACGGTCGCAGGTAAAAGGTTTAAAATACCTGGGGACGGCAGTCATTGCACCTGTGCGAGCGTGACGCATTATATTTACGCGGGAGTGATAGCGACAGGTAATAACAGGATAATGCACGAAATTCTTCCTGCGCCGCGACCGGGCTTTAGTCGACTTTGAAATGGCAGGGTACACAGATGGCAGCAAAGCCGTCGTCAAGAAATATGGTCCAATCGAATCAGATTGTAGTCCAGGTTACATAGTTTTTGAAAATGCACAGACACTAAAACAGCAGTTTTCTACTTCTCAAGATTCATCAGCCATTATCTCTTAAGAAGAACAATCATTCCTTGATATAAATTATATCACATACCCAAGAAATACAGAGGACGAATTCCCGTGTACTAGTATTCTTGGGTCATGGAACATTCTATGTGAAGGTAACCGGTCATGACGAATCAATGCCACTAGTAGAGTTAAGAATTGAAAGGATGGTTAGTACCTTTAAAGGAAACACGTACAAATTGTTTATTCGATGTGATGACTTAAGTCAGAGTCAATTTCTATATTTTTTGTTTATTTTGGTTGTTTTATGATATCATAAAAACATTATTTACTTTTTTCTTAGTTGTAAGTACCCAGCTGTGAGATGTCAAATAGTTTTGTTTACTATGGCAATATGATTACCCAAATAAAACCATAGTGTGTAACCGATGTTTCATTTAGAACTTTCTCCACTCCACCTCTAAGGCGGATCACACTGCTACGCAACACGCTCCGGGGTGCGCGAAACGAGCCAAATTCTCAGTGCTTTTCCAGCGTTTTTATTAGACTTAGTGCAAATAAGTGATACTAACATAGTTTTAAGTTTAATTTACTAACACAATTTGTTATTACAATAATCTATCTTTGTAACCTGAAAATAAACGGTTTATTATTATTAAATTTGTATGAAAATAACGCGCTCGGAGCGCGTTATCTGCGCCCCGTCGCGTGGTGCGACTTGTGTGAACCGCATAATAGTAAAATTAGTCAGTTTCAGTAACTTGACTAATCTTTTTTATGAAGAATTTATCTGCAAAACATTGCATTTTTGCATGGACCAAATCGTCTCACAGTGGATCGAAACTGAACTGTGACCGAAAAATATACGTACGATTTTTTTTAGAAATTCCATTTAAAAAAAGTATATATCGAAAGATCTCGTCATTACGATGAATAGTTGTCATTATACGTTTTTATCTAAAACTGATAGTCTGCCCGGAAAACAATATTTTCTATTTTTGTTGTATGGAATGAAACAAAAACTGCTAAAATATAACCAAGTTTTGACAGATCTTGCTTTAAAACTACTCTAGTCTTCTAGTTCTTTGGCGTGTTGGTTATAATTCTATAATATCAGGTGTGCGTAGTCCCAGCGGAAATGTGTCGAATTTCTTAATTTCAGTTTAGTAGATATTTAGTTTATGACGTCGTGTAATCGTGTAAGTATGATAATTACAAATTTGTGCATCCAACCATTGCGGAACCATTCAACAAAAACTGTTTCCGTTCACTATGTCATCCTAGCGGCACTTTTTTTTTTCCTATGGACGTACAAGAAAAAAATTGCATTCAATAATTAGTGTATAACGAGAGCTATTTATCTCTGAATAATGAAATTTGTGTGTCATGAAACTTCGGAGATAATCAAGTTTCCGCTGTGCTGACGTTTGGCTATTTGATGAAATGAAAATCATATAAAACAGTTTAGTGCAGTGTTGTAATTTTTTACGCATGTTGCTTTGAATTTTTGTATAAGTAGTGTGTGAAAACAGAATTTGGAAAAAATGTACCCTTCAGAAGATATTCACGTAAAAGTAAAATAAGGTTATTAGGTCCAAGTACTTAAAATAGGAAGTCTAGAGCCTAACTTATAACGTTTATTTGTTTCTAGTAAGGGTCTACAATGTCTTGCCAAGTTTCATTTATGGTGTGCGTTACCCAGGCCAGATGTTGTCGAAAATGGTCATTTGAATCTTATAGATAATTAGTTTTGCGGCTTCTGTAATTGTTGCGCACATTTTTAAATTTGTTGCGCTTATAGTTTTTTAATTATTTCACAAAAACATTTCCTGCTGGCGTAACGTTACCCCAGCCAGACCTTTTTCTTTCTAATGGGAATATTTAAATAATTACTAGCTATAAAATTAGTTGTCTAGATGAAGTAAATGTTGTGCCTTATTTTGTATTTGTTCTTTCATCGGTTGCGAAGTTATTCGAGATTTTGCTGGGGTAACGTTTTTGGTTTTGCTAGATCTTTGAAACGGTTAAGCGGATTCTTATCATATTTTGTACATGGCTTCTTGGGAATTAGTTTAAATTTGTTCTGCAATAAAAAAACCAAAATAATACATAGCTTAAAGGTTATTTCATTAAATAGAAAAACACTTCAATTGGTCCCAGCACTCTCAATAAGAGCTCTAAAGACTTACTTTAAACGTTATTTTAAAGCTTGTAACTGCCTTCAAATGTACGTGAAGTTTCATTAGTATCCTGTAAGTATTTAACAAGTTATGATGATATTGAGTTCTTCACGAGCACGGTCTTGATGCGCGCGGTGTTATTTGGCCACTGGATTGGATATATGAACTGAATGTTATGTCAATTATTAGTTTTTTAGTTCAGTTGTATATCAGTAAAATTTCAGCTCAGTACATTGGATAATTAATGAGATAATACGATTAAAGTCATCAGGAAGTGAATGACCGTGGTAACCCGACCAAGTTTAGGTGGTTACGAAAAAGCGAAAACGCAGAACATTATACTATCTCTTGAAATGTTTAGTATAATACACCTTACAATTTCGGTACAGACGCGTACACTGTTAAATACATTAATAATATAATAATATCTGTACTATGAAAACATTATTATTATCTTCCAGTTGCACAAACTTATCAAAAATCACTGGTATAACATGTCGTTCGGTGGGACGCGGAAGGGGTGGGGTGAAGGGGCGCATTGTTTGCATATCGCACTAAACATGCTCCGTAATCACATAATTCATCTTGTAGAGTGCGCATGCGTTTCGGCAGTTCCGTTTCCTGTTTTTGCAAATATTTATAGAGTGCGTGAGAGCTAATATAAAATAATAAGTGTGGCGAATTACTGCTAATGTGGAGTGCTTCTATTGATGATCATAGTTATGGTGCAGGCTGCTTGATGAATTCACGAACAAGATAAGCTTGTATAATGTAACTACAGAAATAGTAGCAAAATTATTGTTAATATGTACCTACATGTTGTTAGGTACTTATCTAAAACTATATTTTTTTAAGGCTTAAATATTTAAATTTAGGAACTTATTATTTTCTTTTCTTTCGTACTTAATTATTACCTAGACTGGAATTCTCAACAATGATAACGACATATTTATCCTTCGCTACATAGTACCTATAAAACAAAGTCGCTTCCCGTTTGTCTGTCCCTGTTTGCTTAGATCTCTAAAACTACGCAACGGATTCTGAAGCAGTTTTTTTAAATAGATAGATTGATTCAAGTGGAAGGTTTTTTTGTGTATAGGTATATTGTCAAAATATGACTTGAAACTTGATTAATGAAATTCATGACTTAGCGACCGATTTTTATCGTTATCAATGTCGGGAGTCGGGACTACCGCAACAGGTAGGTATTTATTTATTTCCACAAACTCCTTGGACACGTAGACTTTAAGAAATCCATAATTACCTTGTTGCGACACTCGCGTTGATATAAACTCGCAAATAGATGACGATTCGAGTTTCAAATATGTAGGTAGCAAAACTACAATTGAAACCCCATTAAGGATTTAGACAAAAAAAATGTACTCTTTGTTTTTATTGTAGGCATAAACAGAATGGCAACATAGCAATAGCCGTGGGCCGCGATGATGGACGCGGTGATGGCGACATAATACCTACGTATGAGTGTGGTGGCGACTATGGCTGCGTGGTGAAGTTATAAAAAATATCGTTTGACGTTCTCCTCTACGTCTGTATATCTATACAAGTTTAATAATACTTTAAAAGTTCAATTGAAATGATTATATTACCTGTCAATAAAAATTATTTAATAATCACGTAGTTTTTTTTAAACTTGTGTACATGTCTGTACTAAATTTGTAACACTATCCTACATATTTTAGAAGGTACCATAATGTTTTGCGTTTTCGCTTTTTCGTAACCACCTAAACTTGGTCGGGTTACCACGGTCATTCACTTCCTAATGACTTTAATCGTATTATCTCATTAATTATCCAATGTACTGAGCTGAAATTTTACTGATATACAACTGAACTAAAAAACTAATAATTGACATAACATTCAGTTCATATATCCAATCCAGTGGCCAAATAACACCGCGCGCATCAAGACCAGGGACTGAAAGCGGTTACGGTAAGAGGTTAAGATACCTCAAAAATATATCAGTACCGATTTGAAATAAAGGTTGAGCTATACCGAAACCTTTATAAATAAAGGTTGGGCCAAATAACGGTTTTAACCTTTATACGATTTCGGTACTGAAAAACATGCGAGACGGCGGTCGAACACGTTAGAACTTGTATTTTGTGCATTGTGCTGTAGGTACTCTTTTACTTATTTCTTTGTATCTTGCCGACTGTGCGCCGAGTAGTACCTATGTTTTTATTTTGTCGACCGCTGATCGTTCATCAACGTAATAAATGAACGAGAACCAATGACAATAATGCTACCTACTTTAATTTAGTGATTTATGGTTTTTTTTTTTTTTTTTTCTGGGTGGGAAATCATCAAATAACTTCTCCCGCTCTGGGTGGAGCGGGAGGGCGTGTCAGACTTTTACTGACTAAAACCCACCCGTGTTCCCTCAGTTGCCTGTGTGCCAGGGGCGGCGGTATCTCTTTCGAACAACCCGCACCCCCGGCAGGCATCGGCCCTTGCGGGCCCCTCTGTTGCTGCTGACATCTCTTTGAGGCGCGCGTGGAACACAACGCGCCGTCGACCCGGGCTTGGTCCTTACCGGACAGCGAGCTACCCATTACTCGCCGTCCGCAAGCCCGTGCCTACGGTGGCCGGGAATCAGCCTGGGATTCCCGACGCCCAGGGCGTCTCCTGCGAAGGCCACGGCTGTGAGGGCGCATGTACTGCATCTCCCTCACGTGCGCCGCCTCCCTCTTTGCGAGCATAACTGCTTCGCTGAAGGAGGCGACTGCCAGCCATGCCCTCTCGCTCCGTACCATGGCCTGGACCAGGGTCGGACGCGAGAGATCGCCGCCGCTGATCACCTCCACGAGGACACGGCGTTGCTCCGCCCAAGCTGGGCAGACCTCCACCGTATGCTTCACCGTGTCCTCTGGGCGATCTTCGCAATGGAAACACCCGGGCGTTTCCTCCCGCCCTATCCGAAACAGGAACCTCCCGAAACATCCATGTCCGGTGAGGACCTGTGTCAGGCGGAAGGTGAGGACGCCATGCCGCCTCTCAAGCCACTCCTCAAAGAGGGGACTTACCGCCGCAATCGCGGCGTGCCCAGCACTGGGTTGCGACAATCGTACTTTCCACGTCGCCATGAGATCCTGCCGGAGCTCTGTCCGCCGTGCCGCGATTTCCCGCGGCAGCGGAGTTACGCCCCGGCGTTTGGCCTCCTCGCGCCACTCCCAAGTGAGCGCGAGGACGTTTGCCTCCAGATCCCATGGCGGTAATCCGGCAAGGAGGCCCGCCGCCTCACCGGAGATCGTGCGGTATCCCCGGATCATCCGGATGGCCATGACCCTATGGGCCGCCTTCAACCGGCGTGCTGGTTGGCGCCTCAATGTAGGCGCCCACACCGGCGCCCCGTATAGGGCCATGGCCCGCACGACCCCCGCGTAGAGCCTCCGGCAGGAGGCGATTGGCCCCCCTAGATTGGGCAGGAGCCGCTTCAAGGCAGCCCTGGCCCGCTCCAGTCTGGGAGCCAAACGTCGGAAGTGTTCCGCGAAGTTCCACCGGCTGTCGAGGACGAGTCCTAGGTACTTCATCGTCGACTCGACGCCGATGTGAACCCCTCCCACCGTTATCTGGGAACCCGTCAGTGGCGCATTCCGAAGACCATGAAACCACATGGCCTCGGACTTGTGCAAGGCCACCTCGAGTCCCAGTTGCCGGATCCTATCGACGATTGTCGCAACCCCATGTGTCGCTAAGTCGGCCGCCGCCTGGTACGACCTCCCTTGCGCCAGGACCAGCGTGTCGTCAGCGTAGCAAACTACGCTGACGCCGCTAGGGAGGTCGGCGCGCAGCACCCAGTCGTATCCGATGTCCCACAGATGCGGCCCCAGGACCGATCCCTGTGGGACACCGCACGACATCTCTCGCCGGTTCCACTCTCCTAGGTGACCGGGGTAGATGACGGCCCTGTCCGTCAAATAGGCCTCGACCACACGACAGAGGTAGGTCGGCATCCGGTGGTACCGGAGTGCCTCCCTTATGCAACTCCAGGGCAGGGTGTTGAAGGCATTGGCGATGTCCAGAGACACCGCCAAGACGACCCCACCCCGGGCCACAGCATCCCCCGTCGTGAGGGCTCGCACGCGCATGATGGCGTCCACCGAAGAGCGCCCCCTGCGGAAACCGAACTGGCTCTCCGCCAAATCCGGCCCCACCCGCACCAGCCGCCCGACGAGGCGGTCTGCAATGACTCTTTCAAAGAGCTTGCCCACCTCGTCAGTGATTTATGGTAATCTTAAGAATCGTGAACTTATCTCTGTAATGTCTGTAAGTTATGTTTGAGGGCAAATGTCATGTTTTTATGCAATCGTCATATTTTACGGAAAAATATTACTATCCATATATAGTATTTTAACCAATATTAAATTCAATTTAGTTTATTTCAGATATAAACCATTCAAATTTTATACACATTATTATTTCATTAATTGTTTTCCTTACATATTAAATATATTTTGAAATATTTTAACAAAACTTTTTTTTTAATTAAAAAATTGGCTACAATAGTCCTGTCAGTGTTATATCGATCCCAGTACATTGTGGCATGACCATTCTCGAGAACAGGCGCGGTCGCAGCCAGACTTGGGGGGGGGGGGTCACAGACAAAGACTACCTACATATTAGTAAGAAAATTTATTATATTTTCGAAAAATTACTATTTTAGGCTTTACATTTACGGCTTTGGCGGGGTCATGACCCCTAGGAACCCCGCCCTCAGACCGCGCCTATTCGAGAACTGGGTCGGGCACATACTTGTATTACCACAGGCATGTGCCTGAAAGTCTGAAGTACCATACGGTACTTCAGACTCCAAAAGATTGTACTGCAAAGCAAGTTGCTGGTGGATAATCCTAGCTACTAGATTGTGTCTGTGCAAGTACTTGCCGTTAGCAAGACGAGAACAACCGGAAACAATATGTCGGATTGATCCACCGGGACAGTGGCATGCCCAGCAGATGTCGGTTGACAGTCAAGGACGATACGGTTGTATCGTCCTTGACATTGACAATGTATTTCCGATAATTATTCGTCATGATAAATTCATCCATAATCACACAGACAAAACTTTCGGTATCTCTAAGAGGTCGACCAAAACGCAGCCAGGATACCGCCGCTAAAAATCTACATCAGGCTCATGGAGAGCCAGGAAAAAGCGTCCGTGAAGCTCTTTGCCTTGCCATACTTCCTTATGATCATTAGTATCTAGTACTGCAGGTTTGTGTCAGTTCTCTTTCACCAAAGAGAAAGGTTCAGGGTGAGCCCCTTGTCCACTACGACTACATCTCATCGCATCCCCACCCCACGTTAGTTTGATAGAAATATTCCCTGTGACTGCAAATCTTGTGATTGTGGAGGGTTCTAGCATTTAAAAAGCCTCCAAACTTCCGCGGGATGTACAGTCTCATCACTGATGACCGTGGGTGATGCATCCGATATGTCGTCAGCAATGTACGGACCTTCCTATCCAGAGCGTCAATTTCCTTCTGAGTCCATTTGAGTATGCCGAAAGAATACATCAAACCGGCATGACCCAACCGTTAAAGGCACGCACCTTGTTTCCGCCTAATAAAAGACTATTTGACACTTTATTTAGGCGGCCAAAAAAGCGCTCCTTCAACGATTGTTTCATGTCGGCAGCATTGATGCCTAATTATGCTTCCGACATACCCAAATACTTGTAGGTTTCGGTTGAGGAGAGTACTCAAAGGTATTTAGAATCCGTAAGTTGGGTTCCCATGGATTCTATAAAACGGGAGGGCGTGTCAGACTTTTACTGACTAAAATCACCTGTGTTCCTTCATTGGCTATTGCGGACCCCACTGGTTATTCCCCCTCGCTTTCCATGCATGACTACACCTTTGTCCACAAAAAAATGATCCTGATAACTGAGCTACTGAACGTTTCTGTTACCTTCAGTAGCTCCATCAGTCGCAAATTGAGGGGGCAAAGAGTTTCAAATCCATGTAAAGGAGGTGTGATATCACCTGACCACCTCTTATCAACCGATAGCCTAGAGCTGAATTCTCCCGAAGTGTGCTTAGAGGATTCAACGCTAAGCAACACCAAAGGGGACTCAAACTGTCGCCCTGAAATATTCCGCGTTCAATGCTGATCGGTTCATCAATCATCTGGATCTGTGGACATTCTGGATAGAGAAGGACCATCCTCCACTGCCTCATACACCATTTCATGAAGTTGCGTAGAGTTGCGTCTATTTTTTACTCCAGTACCCTCATGAGCCATGTATGTGGTACTGAGTCATAGGCCTTCTTATAATCTATCCAACATGTCGAAAAATCCTTCCGAGATCTACGAACCTGTTGGACTATGGCCATGTTTATAAGGAGCAGCTCCTTAGTACTGCGGGACGCATTCTTATATCCATTCAGAGATTCAGACATAAGTGGCATCAGTATTCGGTGGATGTCAGTCACACCTTGAGTAGATATGGGCTGCTCCCAAGCTCTGTATACCCACCCATGTGCCCATGTACAAACTTTATGCTTCAGGAAGTCGATGCGCTCTGTAACGCGGGATGCATATTCTTGAAAACTAATAGTAGTTCCCGCTTCACAAAACGCATCACCCTTGTGCGTGTATTGCCCTTTCCGAAGCAGATTAGCTTCCCGATGAGTACCCTGGCCTCATTAATACGACGGTCAATCTTGCATTGCCAGGCTCGTGCGGCGGGTTTCGGTCGTGCAGCTCGGTCAGAGTTTGGAAATTTAACACGAACTATGCGAGATGCCGCAACAGCTATGCAATACACGAGTGTGTATCACAAAAGTCTGCGCTGCTTTCAATAATATTTGGTAACAACGCATCCAGGGCGTGTGCCCTGAAAAACAGAGCACTGGTGTGTGCTCTGTAAACAGTAGATTATACCATAGAAAAATATATAATACATTGCATAGAAACGAAACTCCCGCTCTAGACGCATTAAAAATCGCATTAATAGTCTACAGTTTTGGGGCGATTCAATCGAACGTCCAGCCACGCACTTGCCGTCGCTGGAGCTGGATGTTTCGTTCCGCGTTGAGAATTTTCGCTGCTTACTTATTGCGGAATTGTATGGTGAAATGATAAATGATAAATGATTTTATTTCTGTAAGTAGGTTTGTATAAACACTTTTACACGTCAATCATATTAATATCATATTTTTTTAAACTTGATGAGGTCGGCGTTTCCTATCTGACTACTCTGAGAAGAAAAATACCATTTCCTTCATCGTCATCAGCCTATTACTGTCTCACTGTTGGGCTTGGGCATATGAAACAAATATTACACGTAATAATCAATTATAAAAAAAATAATAGATAAGTATCGAAGGCATTTTAATATTTTTTCCATCAACCCAGCGGCGGCGTTAGGGACGAGATGACATAGTACCTAATAACAACGTGCAATTTAATATGCCTATGTCATGTTAGATATTTCATGAAATATTCCGCATGAAATATTACAAAAATTGACTTCGTCGGTCTCAAATACATCCGGTGAACTTGGGGAATCCAGTTCTGGAGTTGCGCCATCGGGGTCTACTTCATAATTATAACATTTATCTCTTATGAGACTGAGAGACTAGGTCTAATTTTTTGTCATCTATATAGATAGAGTCATCTGAATCTGAGCTTTCAGATGACTCATCTATGATATATATCATCATAGATGAGTCATCTTATGCACTTGTAATTTTAGTTATATTGAATGTAAATAATGTAACTGTATCTACCTAATAAAACTTCACAGACTTCTAGGTACTTACGTTTACGTATCTGCTCTATACGTTTACGAGAAAACATTTTTCCACAACATCATCATCAGATAAAAAGATCGAAAAAAAAACCTTAAAGAAGAAAGATAAGAAAACCTTAGGTGGGCACTAGGCTTAGTCCGGTTTACACTTCCAGCCGTGTCTTTCCGATCGGAAATAAAAACCACAACTGAGTCATAATAAAATGCAAGTGCAATTAGCCAATCAGGGCTTCTCAAGTAAGCGTCAAAGAAAACCCCTATTTATTAAGGTTTAGGTACTGCTACCGACACGTTTATTATAGGTTAAGGTACTGCTAACGAAATATACCGGTATGCATTTCCAACCTCAAAATTCCGCTACTGCAATTAAAAACGGTATCGAAATATTTCGGTAACTCTTATTTAACGGTATGACGTCATACCGAAATTTAAAGGTACCATAATTTTTGGGTAATTCAGTCCCTGATCAAGACCGTGCTCGTAAAGAACTCAATATCATCATAACTTGTTAAATACTTACAGGATACTAATGAAACTTCACGTACATTTGAAGGCAGTTACAAGCTTTAAAATAACTTTTAAAGTAAGTCTTTAGAGCTCTTATTGAGAGTGCTGGGACCAATTGAAGTGTTTTTCTATTTAATGAAATAACCTTTAAGCTATGTATTATTTTGGTTTTTTTATTGCAGAACAAATTTAAACTAATTCCCAAGAAGCCATGTACAAAATATGATAAGTATCCTCTTAACCGTTTCAAAGATCTAGCAAAACCAAAAACGTTACCCCAGCAAAATCTCGAATAACTTCGCAACCGATGAAAGAACAAATACAAAATAAGGCATAACATTTACTTCATCTAGACAACTAATTTTATAGCTAGTAATTATTTAAATATTCCCATTAGAAAGAAAAAGGTCTGGCTGGGGTAACGTTACGCCAGCAGGAAATGTTTTTGTGAAATAATTAAAAAACTATAAGCGCAACAAATTTAAAAATGTGCGCAACAATTACAGAAGCCGCAAAACTAATTATCTATAAGATTCAAATGACCATTTTCGACAACATCTGGCCTGGGTAACGCACACTCATTTATGTGCTCTTTGTAATTAATGAACAATGGCATAATTTACTACGACTGGACCACTATATTATATGACATCCGATTGTAGGATTTTTTAAAGGAAAAGGAGGATAAAATATATTCCAATATTTAGTGAATTCATGCAACTATTCACATGTAAAATTTCAGCTCATTACACTAAATAATTAAAGATATATAATAAAAATATCAGAACAACCGTAATACATGTATAAACCGTGTCCGTTTCAATGGCGCGGCCACGGCGTAATTTCAAAAAATAATTTTACCAAGATTTTGTAAAAAATTGTAAAAGTTGATTCCCAAAACCATAAATTTGTCAAAGTTATGGTTAAAAAAAAAACGTTATAAGGGTTTGAATGTGACCGCGCCATTGAAACGCGGAGAACCGCGCGGCCGCGGAGATCTTTAAAACTAAGCGTTGCAGAGACCTGAAATTTATGTAAATGATAGATTGAATTTGTAAAAAAAAAATGAAAAAAATCCTAGGTCCATAGGAGCTGCAAGACTATCACCCCATGGCCGCGCCATTGAAACGGTGAAAAACACGATATCGTCGATATCTCGCTGAAAAAACATCGTAGACGTCTGAAGTTTTTTGTGAACCCTAGATTTGAATTTGTCGAAATTAGTAAAAATACAACAAAAAATCCTAGGTTTATATTTCAGGAGCTGTAAGGTTAAAACCACATAGCCGCGCCATCGAAACCGTAAAAATCACGTTATCGCCGATATCTCGCTGAAAAAGCATCGCAGAGGTCTGAAGTTTTTTGTAAAACCTAGATTTGAATTTGTCGAAATTAGTGAAAATACAACAAAAAATCCTAGGTTTATATTTCAAGAGCTGTAGTAGGTATTGCGTTGAAATAAGTCGAGATTTTTTTTGTAAACAACAACTTAATATGTAGAACTACCGATAATAGGCAAAAAAAACTTTTTTTTATAAACCCTTAAAATACGTTTTGAATTTTTCGTTAGGGTGACCATGGTTTATTGTTTACAGAAAACTTTCCATTTATTGTGTAAGAAATTGTGTCTCAAAGATTCTAAATGAAACCATGAATTCAGCATTTCATTCTAGACGCCCAGTCCGTTATACAATAAAAAGATCAGCTGTTTCATTGAAAGTGCAATACCGAGGCGGTCAAAATGTATGGAACAGCTGATTTTTTTGTATAACCGACGAAAAATTTCTTCTCTGGGGGGTCTAGAATGATATGCTGAATAAAATTCATGATTTCATTTAGAATCCTTGAGATATAATTTCTTACACAATAGGTGGAAAGTTTTCTGTAAACAATAAACCATGGTCACCCTAACGCAAAATTCAAAACGTATTTTAGGTGTGCGTTACCCAGGCCAGATGTTGTCGAAAATGGTCATTTGAATCTTATAGATAATTAGTTTTGCGGCTTCTGTAATTGTTGCGCACATTTTTAAATTTGTTGCGCTTATAGTTTTTTAATTATTTCACAAAAACATTTCCTGCTGGCGTAACGTTACCCCAGCCAGACCTTTTTCTTTCTAATGGGAATATTTAAATAATTACTAGCTATAAAATTAGTTGTCTAGATGAAGTAAATGTTGTGCCTTATTTTGTATTTGTTCTTTCATCGGTTGCGAAGTTATTCGAGATTTTGCTGGGGTAACGTTTTTGGTTTTGCTAGATCTTTGAAATGGTTAAGCGGATTCTTATCATATTTTGTACATGGCTTCTTGGGAATTAGTTTAAATTTGTTCTGCAATAAAAAAACCAAAATAATACATAGCTTAAAGGTTATTTCATTAAATAGAAAAACACTTCAATTGGTCCCAGCACTCTCAATAAGAGCTCTAAAGACTTACTTTAAACGTTATTTTAAAGCTTGTAACTGCCTTCAAATGTACGTGAAGTTTCATTAGTATCCTGTAAGTATTTAACAAGTTATGATGATATTGAGTTCTTCACGAGTACGGTCTTGATGCGCGCGGTGTTATTTGGCCACTGGATTGGATATATGAACTGAATGTTATGTCAATTATTAGTTTTTTAGTTCAGTTGTATATCAGTAAAATTTCAGCTCAGTACATTGGATAATTAATGAGATAATACGATTAAAGTCATTAGGAAGTGAATGACCGTGGTAACCCGACCAAGTTTAGGTGGTTACGAAAAAGCGAAAACGCAGAACATTATACTATCTCTTGAAATGTTTAGTATAATACACCTTACAATTTCGGTACAGACGCGTACACTGTTAAATACATTAATAATATAATAATATCTGTACTATGAAAACATTATTATTATCTTCCAGTTGCACAAACTTATCAAAAATCACTGGTATAACATGTCGTTCGGTGGGACGCGGAAGGGGTGGGGTGAAGGGGCGCATTGTTTGCATATCGCACTAAACATGCTCCGTAATCACATAATTCATCTTGTAGAGTGCGCATGCGTTTCGGCAGTTCCGTTTCCTGTTTTTGCAAATATTTATAGAGTGCGTGAGAGCTAATATAAAATAATAAGTGTGGCGAATTACTGCTAATGTGGAGTGCTTCTATTGATGATCATAGTTATGGTGCAGGCTGCTTGATGAATTCACGAACAAGATAAGCTTGTATAATGTAACTACAGAAATAGTAGCAAACTCTCAATAAGAGCTCTAAAGACTTACTTTAAACGTTATTTTAAAGCTTGTAACTGCCTTCAAATGTACGTGAAGTTTCATTAGTATCCTGTAAGTATTTAACAAGTTATGATGATATTGAGTTCTTCACGAGCACGGTCTTGATGCGCGCGGTGTTATTTGGCCACTGGATTGGATATATGAACTGAATGTTATGTCAATTATTAGTTTTTTAGTTCAGTTGTATATCAGTAAAATTTCAGCTCAGTACATTGGATAATTAATGAGATAATACGATTAAAGTCATTAGGAAGTGAATGATCGTGGTAACCCGACCAAGTTTAGGTGGTTACGAAAAAGCGAAAACGCAAAACATTATGGTACCTTCTAAAATATGTAGGATATTGTTACAAATTTAGTACAGACATGTACACAAGTTTAAAAAAAACTACGTGATTAAATAATTTTTATTGACAGGTAATATAATCATTTCAGTTGAACTTTTAAAGTATTATTAAACTTATACTTAAAAACAATCACAGATTAAAATTACAGATAGTAATTTTGCTTTTTTTAAATTTTCTATTATTTTTAATTAAATTATAGATTTCAGTATACACAGTACACAGTTACAGTTTTTATTTAAATATACACATATTGGACTGTGTAATGATCACAGACAATAAATAATATACAATGGTTTTTTTCAGTTAACACTAAACTTACGGTGCGTACAAACTATAAAACATAACATGTTATAAAACATTTTTCATAGTGTGGTCATGTTATTTAACATTGTTGTATAACATTTTACATAGAGTTGTAGTGTTATATAACATGTTACATGGTCTGTACGCACCTTTACGTATGTCTACTAATACCTACTTATATCAATTAAAATCACAGATCAATGGTCAGAATGGAAGATAATAATAATGTTTTCATAGTACAGATATTATTATATTATTAATGTATTTAACAGTGTACGCGTCTGTACCGAAATTGTAAGGTGTCTTATACTAAATATTTCAAAAGATAGTATAATGTTCTGCGTTTTCGCTTTTTCGTAACCACCTAAACTTGGTCGGGTTACCACGGTCATTCACTTCCTGATGACTTTAATCGTATTATCTCATTAATTATCCAATGTACTTAGCTGAAATTTTACTGATATACAACTGAACTAAAAAACTAATAATTGACATAACATTCAGTTCATATATCCAATCCAGTGGCCAAATAACACCGCGCGCATCAAGACCGTGCTCGTGAAGAACTCAATATCATCATAACTTGTTAAATACTTACAGGATACTAATGAAACTTCACGTACATTTGAAGGCAGTTACAAGCTTTAAAATAACGTTTAAAGTAAGTCTTTAGAGCTCTTATTGAGAGTGCTGGGACCAATTGAAGTGTTTTTCTATTTAATGAAATAACCTTTAAGCTATGTATTATTTTGGTTTTTTTATTGCAGAACAAATTTAAACTAATTCCCAAGAAGCCATGTACAAAATATGATAAGAATCCGCTTAACCATTTCAAAGATCTAGCAAAACCAAAAACGTTACCCCAGCAAAATCTCGAATAACTTCGCAACCGATGAAAGAACAAATACAAAATAAGGCACAACATTTACTTCATCTAGACAACTAATTTTATAGCTAGTAATTATTTAAATATTCCCATTAGAAAGAAAAAGGTCTGGCTGGGGTAACGTTACGCCAGCAGGAAATGTTTTTGTGAAATAATTAAAAAACTATAAGCGCAACAAATTTAAAAATGTGCGCAACAATTACAGAAGCCGCAAAACTAATTATCTATAAGATTAACATGACCATTTTCGACAACATCTGGCCTGGGTAACGGACACGTATTTTAGGGGTTTATAAAAAAAAATGTTTTTACAAAAAAAAACTCGCTACTACTTACTTTCTTCGACAGATAATCACGACTTATTTCAACGCAATAGCGTACAACAGCTCCTGAAATATAAACCTAGGACTTTTTGTTGTATTTTTACTAATTTCGACCAATTCAAATCTAGGTTTTCCAAAAAAATTCAGACGTCTACGATGTTTTTTCAGCGAGATATCGGCGATATCGTGTTTTTCATCGTTTCGATGGCGCGCCCATGGGGTGATAGTCTTGCAGCTCCTAAAATATAGTCCTAGGATTTGTTTCTATATTTTTTGTGTTTATTTATAAACAACTGACTTTAAACTGACTAACTAAACAAATAAATACAAAAACACAAGGACACTTAGGCGTCGAAATATTCGTCCGCATCGCTGTCATCAGGAAACGTGCCCAGAAGACTGGCAGCATTGCAACAGCGTTGAATGGCAATGCTAATTCTTTGGCCAAAGAATGACCCAGCCATCTGGTCACGTGAAGAGTCGACCAACCGGCGAGAAATTTCCTTAAAAAGGAGACGTGCACTCGGGCCCCATGACCGTTTCGACCCCAAACGATTGTCATTAATGTGAATGGAGGGACACATCGAGAATTTTAAAATTTCGTGTTTTTGTTGTGATTGTTGTTGTGCGTGTATTTCAAAACCTTACCATAAAAGCCGCTGGAGGTGATCGGCGGCGGCGATCTCTCGCGTCCGACCCTGGTTCAGGCCATGTTACGGAGCGAGAGTGCATGGCTAGCAGTCGCCTCCTTCAGCGAAGCAGTTATGCTCGCAAAGAGGGAGGCGGCGCACGTGAGCGAAATGCAGTACATGCGCCCTCACAGCCGTGACCTTCGCAGGAGACGCCCTAGGCGTCGGGAATCCCAGGCTGATTCCCGGCCACCGTAGGCACGGGCTTACGGACGGCGAGTAATGGGTAGCTGGCTGTCCGGTAAGGACCAAGCCCGGGTCGACGGCGCGTTGTGTTCCACGCGCGCCTCAAAGAGATGTCAGCAGCAACTGATGGAGCCCGCAAGGGCCGATGCCTGCCAGGGGTGCGGAAAGAGATACCGCGGCTCCTGGCACACAGGCAACTGAGGGAACACGGGTGGGTTTTAGTCAGTAAAAGTCTGACACGCCCTCCCGCTCCGCCCTGAGCGGGAGAAGTTATTTGATGATTTCCCACCCATAAAAAAAAATATATATAAAAGCCGCCGCCCGCGTCACCGCCGGCCGCCCGCTTTGACCTAAGAGAACACACGCGCTGCGCTCCGGCGCGCGTGTGACGTTGCCGCTTTGTTACCTAGGTATCTAAGGTCAGTTAAATTTATTTACAAAGGGTGGTTGCGTTTTACTCTGATTTGTAAGCTATTTAGTTTGTTTGAAAAAAAAAATTCATTTCTGGTGCTTTTTATTTTTATACCGTATCGAATTATTACTAAACACGTATAGTATACGTACTTAGTGTAATTTAATGCACCTCTGTCATATCAACTCTTTATACTTATGTACTCTGTGGTCATGAAATAGAAATACATTTTAACCCAAAAAAAAAAAAAAAAAAAAAAAAATGCTCTAAGGTTGCAGCAATTTGAGAAGTAGTGCGGATCTCACTAAATCGAATCCAACTATTTTAACATCGATAACATCTTTCGATTTCCTAATTAGATTTCATACAAATTGGATAGTGTAATAACCACTTAAAGCTTCGGACTTCCGACACACACTTGTTCAATTTTTAGTCTACGCGGCTAAGGTACAGATGCCAGCACATCAAGCTACCCAAGCTGTCAAATTTCTTTGATAGATTTTCAACTATATCACAAGAGTATAGTTCATGTTCACTTGGGAAAATTTGAAAGTTTGTACATAGTAGTGTTTAATAGTTTGTACACATGGCTACACATCAAGCTATACATTTCCAGTTTAAGCTGATCTCGCACTACGGAAATCCCATACAATACAAGATCAGCTTATAGTGGAAATGTGTAGCCGTGTGTACATACTATAACTCCGCTGAGAACAATACTGCTCTGTACACACGCCTATACATCAAGCTATACATTTCCAGTTTACACTGATCTCGTAGTGTAAAGGTCTCGTAGTGTGTGTGACTGTGTGTGGGAATTCTATACAATGCGAGATCAGCTTATACTGGAAATGTGTAGCCGTGCGTACATACTATACCCATACTTATAATAATAAAAGTCCATTTTATATACCTTTAAAATTAAGTTGTTAACGCTAGCCATACATTCCAGGTCAACGTTATACTTACTAAATCCATAGGTTGTGGGAGCACGAGCTTGCTACATATTTAATAATCTGTGGTAGCACTGTTTGGTGGTTTGAAGTGCGTTTCATCAAATAAAACTTATGCCGATATGTTAGCTCCCCCGTCTCTCACTCAGCTCAGGATAGTTGATGTTTTTTTTTTTTTTTTTTCTGGGTGGGTAATCATCAAATAACTTCTCCCGCTCTGGGCGGAGCGGGAGGGCGTGTCAGACTTTTACTGACTAAAACCCACCCGTGTTCCCTCAGTTGCCTGTGTGCCAGGGGCGGCGGTATCTCTTTCGAACAATCCGCACCCCCGGCAGGCATCGGCCCTTGCGGGCCCCTCTGTTGCTGCTGACATCTCTTTGAGGCGCGCGTGGAACACAACGCGCCGTCGACCCGGGCTTGGTCCTTACCGGACAGCGAGCTACCCATTACTCGCCGTCCGCAAGCCCGTGCCTACGGTGGCCGGGAATCAGCCTGGGATTCCCGATGCCCAGGGCGTCTCCTGCGAAGGCCACGGCTGTGAGGGTGCATGTACTGCATCTCCCTCACGTGCGCCGCCTCCCTCTTTGCGAGCATAACTGCTTCGCTGAAGGAGGCGACTGCCAGCCATGCCCTCTCGCTCCGTACCATGGCCTGGACCAGGGTCGGACGCGAGAGATCGTCGCCGCCGATCACCTCCACGAGGACACGGCGTTGCTCCGCCCAAGCTGGGCAGACCTCCACCGTATGCTCCACCGTGTCCTCTGGGCGATCTTCGCAATGGAAACACCCGGGCGTTTCCTCCCGCCCTATCCGAAACAGGAACCTCCCGAAACAGCCATGTCCGGTGAGGACCTGTGTCAGGCGGAAGGTGAGGATGCCATGCCGCCTCTCAAGCCACTCCTCAAAGAGGGGACTTACCGCCGCAATCGCGGCGTGCCCAAGGATAGTTGATGTGAGAAGACGTTTCTGCAGATTTATAAGAGCATTCTCCCCCGCGGGCTGGCAACGGCGCATTTATGTCGGTTTATCGTGATTATTACAGTTAAATACAAACAAAAGTCAACATTTTTTTCAGCCATGCACTAAATCGTTGGTATTTTCAAGTTTGTATACTATTTTTTTACAGTTATTTTGGCATTTACTTATAAAAATCGACATACCGTCGATTATTTTCTATTTGCATTACTTAATACAATTAAATGTTTTTATTAAAGAGTAAATGCTAAATCACAATTATAGTAAAAATTAATTTTACTAATTTTTGTTTTTATTTCCATCCTAAAGTCACAAAATGAGGGTCAAGGAAAATGTCTGTAAAACATCCTACTATCACCATAACACAAAATTAATTCTACATACACTTATGGAAACCTAATCTCATTTTAAAATTTCCCTAGTTACAAGGAAATACATTTGTGTAATGGTGTAACACTGATATACACTGCTGCCAATGTAACGGCATAAGTTTTATTTGATGAAACCTGATGAAACGCACTCTAATTATTTGACTTTGACAGTTTGACTTGTTTGATTCGATCGTGAATGTCAACAAAATTAAGAAATACTGTGTTGTTTTGGTTATTTTTATTATAATTATTAATTTAAAAACTGATGTCTTTAATGAAAAAGACTAGAAATGATGCAATTAAAGCTGCGGTCACTTCCTACTTAGAACGGCGGAATTATCCTGTGAGTGTTACATTTACTGAATGAAAATAAGCGGAAGTGGTTACTGGAACAGTAGTTATAGCTGTATTTCTTACATTTCAGGACATAGACGTGTTTAGCAATAATAATAATCTAAGCAGAAGTGCTGAACAAATGGCTGTAGCAACGATAGTTCAATGTGAAGCAAGTCGAGCTAATTCAATCTTATTTTCTTGCATCAACAATGACTCCGGTCAATACGACTTACAGTACACAAGGTAATACGGTCAGTGGGCCGTCTTATACCGTTGCAGTTGTTTTAAACATTGCTATGCTATTTTAAGTAAGATGTCCGAGAAGAGCAATTCCGAAGAGAATCTTTAATGTTTGCATAGTTAACCTAAGATGACCAACATTAGACAAATGCAAAAATCGCTTGAATACTTTGACGACTTTGACTTTGAATAGACCAAATTGATAAATTGAGTGTTAATTTTCAGGTTGGTTAATTTCATCAAAGAGATCAAGCAAGAGAAAGTGAAAAATGAACTTCTTGGTTTGCTATGCCCACTACTCTGTCATTTATATTTAGAAATGTTACGCGGTGGTCATGGAGGCCCTGCGCAAATGTTCCTAAAGAGACATTCAGCTACATTACCACAAAAGGATTTATCATATCATCAACCCATTGATGGTAATCTACCGTCAGCATTGTATAGACCAAATAGCTTAGAGCAGCTATTCAATTCCTTACAAAATGGAACAATTGACAATGAAACACCTGAAAAAGATTACATGAATCAGATACTGGACGACATTGGCTCCATTTATACTTTACAGGAGGTTGAAACAAGACCATCTATTGCTGCATTCAGGTACCTAGGTATACTTAGTTTTGTTACACTTTTCTACTTGGTGTATTCATCAGGGTGATGTGTAATTTGACATATTCCTTCCAGGACATTTGAAGTGTGACACATTTGCTAATGTTAAGCACCCCATAACGTCTAGTCATGGGATTCGAAAAAACCCAATTTTATAAAATCCCAAAATATCACTGACAGCCTCACAAGCCGTCAGTGATATTATACAAATTCGAAGTGTCTATAATAATAAAGCCATTTATTCAACAGTACATAATACATTTTCCTTAATATCTAAGTTATATAAAATCTAGGTTGTCTTCTGCTGATTGCCAATCGGCAAAGGCCTCCTCCAACCTTTTCCACTCAGTTCTGTCCTTGGCAGCCCGGCTCCAGGTCACACAAATTCGAAGTATCTAAACACTATAAAACATTGAACAGTTAACATTTACAGAAAGAAGATTTTAATCATTATCACTCCTACATGAACTTTGATACAAGTTATTTGAAAATTTTACTATGGCATTAAATGTGCAAACTACGGGGAAGACATCTTCATTTAATAAGCTATCTTACGAGGTACAAACGTTAAAAATTATCCAGAAGTATATAACAATTGGGTTTGCTGGAATCCCATGTCAATAAGATTTAAAATTAGAATTTGGGATCTTAAGTATTCAATATTCAAACAAAAGCACTGAATTTGTAAGTGCCACTAGAAATTGGCATCATCATTGGCGCATGTTTTCTGATCCATTCATTTACATTTTCATCAGACAGGTTTGGAACAGACTACACCCCGCCAACCTGCCGTATGCCAAGCATGCACCATGCTTGGCATAATGGCCTAAGGCCTGAATCCTTCTCATTCAGAGAAGGGGCATGTTATGATTAGAAATACATCTTGTTTATCTACATCTTTCAGTCTTTTTATTTGCTACTTAATCTTGTTATCAAATATCACTTAAACCCTACATTGAGCTTTTGTTTGTATTTTAGGTCGTGCAAATATGACTTATCTCTGTCTCAAGATGCCCTGAATATGTTAAAAGCATATTTAGCCAAAAATGGCCATGTTCTTCTAATGCAAGTTCTTCAAACATGGTTCCACATTGATATTAATAATGACCCTAATAAGAAGAATGCTGTGAGTATAAAACATTCAGAAACTAAGAAATTATAGGAAAAAGATCAATGCCTAAGTAAATAATTACTAAATAGTACTTCGCCGGCGACTTCGTCCGCGCGAATTTTTTACTTTCCGCTATTGATTTCAGCCCCATCACCCCCTCGACCCTTAAAAGGGTAGGAAATTAATCATAACAATCTTTATTATTTACCTAATCATATTTTTGTTCCAAGTTTCCTGTTTCTTAAACGAAGGGATAAAAACTGTTTACAGGGAGAAACCAGTTTCTCCCCAACAGGGGTTGATTTTCAAAAAATCGTATAGTGCGTTTCCATTGATTGATTTTAAGATGAGTAATAAGTACCTACCAATTTTTGAAGTAATTGAAGCAATCAGTAAAATCCTTTCCTTAAAACTTGATAAGTTATAGGTGGGTTTACTGCTTGATTTCGAATGTCATATGCCCGATGGCAAATTCCCCGAAGTCATCAGATCGAACGTCCTACTTGCCGAAATTCCATTTCATAAAGTCATAAACGTTTTATGTAGAATAGCTTTCGGCTTACTAGCACGTCGAGCCAGTAATCCAGTATACATTCGATGGATAGGACTATCGTTGCAATGGCTTTTCCGCGAAACGGACGCTCGATCTAATAGCTACTCGAAATTGTGGTACATCGATGCTATCGTTAATTCGGACGTTCGATCTGTTGACTTCGGGGAATTAGCCATCGGGCATATGACATTCGAAATCAAACAGTAAACCCCATAAAGGGTTTTTTTTTCTTGGTGGGAAATCATCAAATTACTTCTCCCGCTCTGGATGGAGCAGGAGGGCGTGTCAGACTTTTACTGACTAAAACCCACCCGTGTTCCCTCAGTTGCCTGTGTGCCAGGGGCCGCGGTATCTCTTTCGAACAACCCGCACCCCTGGCAGGCATCGGCCCTTGCGGACCCCACCAGTTGTTGCAGACATCTCTGACTGCGCGCGTGGAACACAACGCGCCGTCGACCCAGGCATTTTCTTTTTTTAACGTGGAGAAATGCCTACTCCCCTACCACGGGGAGATAGCGCAGTTATGTGGGACTGTAACCCCTAGAACTCCACGGAGTCCTCTAGTGCCGCTTGAGGCGGGAACACGGAAAAGCGCAAGCCATCCGCGAACCCGCCGCGGCTTTCCGTCACCGGACCCTCCTCAGAGGGGAATAACCCCTATCACCGGCGCACCAGGACACATGGCACGCCGTAACCACCCCAGGAACCAAATAGCATAAGGGCCCCAGACGACCCCGTGTCTGGCACCCTTGGTCCCCCTGCGACGGGTTAGCACAGTGGCCCCGCCGCCTACCACTTTTCGGCCGCAGGGGATAGGGAGCGCGGCCAACGCTATACCAACATTCCTCCCCTGCGGCCCCATCGCGTCCGCCATCAAAAGGTGGCGGCCCCGTCCAGGCCACGGAACGGAAGACGGAAGGGAAGAGCGCTACTCAGAAGTACCAGCCGCGATGCCTCCCATTCGACATCGCGGCCCGCCTCAGCTGCGATGCACCTCACCGCAAACTACTTTTTGGCCGCTACGTCGTCGGCTTGGAGGCAAAAGCCCTGACAAGCGGCCCCACCTTGGGGTTCCTCTTCGCTTCACCGTGGGGATGACCACGGCTACTGAGCCCCCCGCAACGACAAAGCGGGAACCCACAGGGGGAACCCCATATAGGGTCTACCCCCTTATCAAGCACCTACCTTTGCACCCACTTAAACTGTCAAGCGACAAGTAATTAACACAATTGCTTTTCTATTGATAACAGGCTCATTGATGTTATTATGTTTTATTTACATATTCGTGCAAAGTTTCAAGTTTTATAAACACAAGGAATATTTTTTTCATGTATACGAATTCTCCCCCTATGGATCGTTTTAGTCATAATCTTTTCTAAATCAAACCAAATCAAATGTCATTTATTCAAACTAGGCTGGTGTCAGCAGTTTTTGAACATCAAAATTACATAAGACAGTCCCCCAAAACGCCCGCCCTTCACCACTTCCTAGTGCTTTAGCTGGGAAGAAGAAGTGGCGCAACAAACTCCCCAGCAGCACGGCTGTCTGTTATGTTAGAAGAACTTGATTCTATACAATAGTTACGTAATTAACGTCACGAAACATAAAATTAAAATATTTGCCATATGTCAGAAAGCACACGCCAATATACCAAAAAAAACAATCATTAAAAAAATTTACTCAAGCAGAAATAAATAATAAAAACAAAAACAACAGAATTCAAAACCGAAATTAAAGCCTCTAGGCATAAAGGGCGTGCCCGCTTACGTATGCAATGCGGCATTATGTTCATATAATTGAAGCTAGAAGTAACAAATGTTAAACTAGGACCTTTGGAGTAAAATAAACAGTTAAAACTATTAACAATAACAAAACCATGGTCAGCAAGACGACCAGTCAGCACAAGCAGCACCCGTTCACGAGCATAAAGCAAAGATCAGAAAAAACCCCCTTGCCATATTTGAGGAAACATGGAAGTAGCTCAAGAATTTGTAAACTTCTTTACTGATATACCATTTAAAACGACAGAAGCTTTAAATTCGTCCCCCGATGTCTCAATTGATTTATTAAGAGCGAACGTTCCAGGCTGCCCTGTTGAATTTCAATTTAAGCACATAAACCCTATGATAGTTTTAAAAAAAATTCGGCAAATCAAAATCAAACTGACCGAAGATCTATGGGGAATGTGTATAAAAGTTTGTACATCTATAATCGAGACCATAGCAACATACTTAGCTTTGATATTTAATTTGTGTGTAGATCAAGGAGTCTTCCCGGATTTAATGAAATATAGTAAGGTTATACCTCTATTCAAATCTGGGGACAGCAATGAAGCAGAATTATAGACCAGTATCCGTGCTGCCGGTATTCAGCAAGGTGTTCGAAAAGATAATGCTCAATCAAATGCTTAATCATTTTAACACCAACAAAATCTTACACGATCAGCAATGTGGTTTCACCAAACCACGTTGTACGACTGACGCCGGTGTTACCTTATTAAAACACATATTTACTGCTTGGGAAGAGGCCCAGGATGCCATTGGAATCTTTTGTGACCTCTCCGAGGCATTTGATTGCGTTAATCACGAAACCTTGCTCTTAAAACTTGAGCATTACGGACTAGGTAAACTTGCGCTCAGTCTAGTAAAATTTTATTTAAATGATAGACAGCAAAAAGTTCATATAAATGGAGTCAATTCACTTGGTTTCAAAATAAAAATGGGTGTTCTACAAGGCTCAATATTAGGTCCTTTCCTCTTTTTAGTATATATTATTGATCTACCCCATTTATTAAAAAAAACAACCACAAATGGTGTTATTTGCTGACGATACATCCTTAATTTTTAAAATAAATAGACATGCATCAAATCTTGACGTAAATAACGCCCTACTGCTGGTGCAAAATTGGTTCACTGCTAATAATTTAGTATTAAACGGGAAAAAAACTAAATGCATAAGATTTGCTTTACCAAATGTTAAAAGTACTGATTGTAACATAGTATTGAATAAAGAGAAACTAGAATTCGTCGATAAAACTGTTTTCCTAGGGATCACGCTCGACTCAAGGCTACAGTGAAGTCCTCATTTAACAGCTCTTGCAGGACGGCTAAGTTCAGCGGCATATGCTGTAAGAAAAATCCGCCAATTCACTAATGTAGAAACCGCGAGGTTAGACTATTTCAGTTACTTTCATATTATCATGTCTTACGGTATTTTACTATGGGGATGGGCTGCAGATATCGAGTCTATTTTTATTCTGCAGAAAAGAGCCATCAGAGCAATATATGGCCTCCGTAGGCGAGATTCTATAAGGGAACTTATCAAAAATATTAATATCATGATGGTACCTTGTCAATATATCTATGAGAACATCATGTACGTCAGGAAAAATTTAAATCTTTTCAGTAAAAGAGGTGAAAGACACACCGTTGGGACTAGAAATAGGGACCAATTAGTTTAACCAGGCTTCAGACTGGCTAAAGTAGACTCATCCTTCATGGGGTACTTAAAATTTTAAACTGTTTAAAATGTTACAATAAAATACACCTCCCCACATACTACAACTGAATGAAATGAAATTTAAATCTTGTATAAAACGCACACTATGCAGCCATGCTTATTATAAGTTGGGAGATTACATCGCTGACAAAAATGCTTGGCTAAACGCTGCTTGTCCTGCTCCACAAGGTAGCTTAAACCAAATTGATTAGCATTTGAAAACGTTGTTGGAGCTGCTGAAGACTGTAAAACACTAGATATCTTTGCATTGTATAAATTCAAACTTCTAGTATTGTATAATTGCATAGCATATGTGTGAGCACTATGTTCCTACTATAAAGCTACCATTTACAGGGTACGTCTTTCATTGACTTGAATGCGCCCTGGCACCTGAGAGTATGTCATGCTCACTCAAATGTCTCGCTGGTGGTGGCGTGTGTGTTGGATCATTAAGTTCCCTTCATAACGGTTGAGCTAAATGGTGCTGATCCACACGTCATGTTCGTGAACGGGCGCCGCCAGTAGGGACTGGTCATCCCCTAGCTCCCACGGCTTATTTTAATTTCTGAATTGTTATTTTATTTTTGTTTTGTTTACGGACGCTTTAATGCATCTTTTTACATCGTTCTCGCATTGATAATTTCAACATAATGATGTAACCAAATTTTTGTAACAATACCATGATTTTAAAAGAGTGTCCATGGAGTTTCTTGCCCGTTCTTCTCCATAGGTACCTACGCTTTGGAATGGGCAACTAGCTTCGTATTTCTAACTCACCGACCTTGACAATTCAAAAGTGCCTGTAATTGGTTTATTTGAAATAAATGCTTTGAGTTTAATCCGCAGTGGTCAGATGTTAAGTCACTTAAAATCAATTTATTATTAGCATCACAATCACAAAATATATTATCAAGACAAGTCGACGATGATGCCGTGATCCTAGTAGGTTCGAAAAAAAAAGATCTAAACAGATTGAGAAGTCTAATACATGATGGAGTATCTTCTAAAATATTAATATTAAAATCTCCACATAAAATTATACATTTATTACTTGATTTTAATTTATTGAGTGAATGCTTCATTACCGATTCGAAACGAACGAAATCCCCAGAGGGGGTCGATAGACGCAAATTATAATGTGACGCTCGAGTTCAACACAAGACAACTCAATAGTGAGCTCGATGGAAAGATTAACTAGATCTAAAACTTGTTTACATTTCAACTTGTTCGAAACAAGAACTAAAGAACCACCGCGAATAGCATTTTTCCTTACAAAAGCACTTTGCACGGTAAAAAAATCATCATTAATCAACACTACTTCATGTTCTTTCAACCAGTTTTCAGTCAAACATAACACCTGAACATCATAGTTTTCTATAAATAAACTTAACTCTAGCTCTTTGCCGGACAGACCCTGCAGGGTAGCAGTATTTTGATGTACAACATTCAAAACATGCCGCTTCTTAACACACCTGCATTTTTCTACAAGTACTGTGCACTGTCCATAATTCAAGTTTCTACTTAAGCGGTTTGTGCTGTTCGAAAGTCTTACGAACTTACCCTGTTCTTTTATTTAAATAGAAAACTCCATTTATGGAATATAATTATTGTGTGCCCAATTTTTTTTTGGATTTGCCTAAAATCTTGCCAGTTCAAACATTATTAATCTCATATTTACAGGAAGACGATGAAGAAGAAATGGATGAAGAAATAAGTGTCAGTAGAACAATGTCAGAGGAGAAAATAACGGGCACAAATGGTAAAGTCTAAAATTAATATTATGCTAAGTAGGTAACTAAAGTTAATAAACATAGGTAATTGATGCATTTCAGGACACAATATTTTTTCAGATATTTTTGCTGAATGTAATGGTCATACTGAATATATAAGTATTGATAAGGAACTAATGGAACTTCAAGACGCAATAAAAGGGGTCAGAGAATCCACAGCACCTCTAAAATTATACAAAATAGCTGCACCAGATACTCAGTAAGTTTAACGCAGAGTTGTACTGCAAAATCAAGTTCTTAACTAACAGACGGCTGTGCTGCTGGGGAGTTTGTTGCGCCACTTCGTCTTCCCAGCTAAAGCACCAGGAAGTGGTGAAGAGCGGGCGTTTTTGGGGGCTTGTCTTATGTAATTTTGACGTTCAAAAAGAGCTGACTCTGAGCCTTGTTTGAATAAACGAACTTTGATTTTGATTTTGAAACAAAATTAAAAGTTATATTCATTGCAAATCACGAGCGCGGGTTGTGTGATTTTTTCTGTCATAGGCATGGTTTACATTGACGACGCGCTCTCGATTCCATATCGGAGACCTCAAATCACTTTTTGTTTACAGTTTAATATGTGCAAAAACGGATCAGTACTGTAACATATTATGTGGAGGGTTCAGCAATTCAGAAATCCGGTTGTGGGACCTGGGACAAAACAATGTCAACAGACGAGTCAATCGAAATATTTCAGAAGTAGAATTAGCATGTTATGTGCCACATGAACTGGTGCCTGATGACAATACTTTGTAAGTATTTTTGTAAATGGCCCATCGTTATTATTGTATGGTCCTCAATGTTACTGATACTATTTAACTTTATCTATAAATTATATAATCTTCATCATTTGTTTCAATTTTGCTTCCAGACAAATAGGTGCTGGAGTGCCATTGAGAGGGCATTCTGGGCCCGTACAAGCTGTAAGTGTACTCCCACAAGAAGAGTTAGTTGTGTCAGCTTCACATGACAACACCATACGAGCTTGGCGCCTGTCTGATTATTCTTGTGCTGCAATTTACAGGTTTAATTTATTGAATATTACGGTCAAACCTTTGGGGCTTAGGTAACTGGGGAAACTATCAAGTGGGAACTTTGTATGGGTCCTTTTTATCTAGCTAGAGCTTCGTTCTTTAAGCTAAATTACAAACAATTATCCTGTAATAGATGTCGTGCCCACCAAGATTTGACGTCATTAAATACATACCATTCTTTCTATCTTTCTATTATCTACAGGGTGTAAGGGAAACGCTTCCGAAAACGAAGACAGGTGATAGAGCTAGTGATTCTCGATACAGTACCATCAAAAAATCTTTTTTTTTTACTATTGTTTTTGCATTTTTGTACACTATACTGTGAGAACAGTTAAATGGGCCATTATTTGAGATTAAACATATTTAAAAACGATCCCAAGTCCAGGCGGCGACTTTAGGTTTAGGCATCCTTTGTAAAGCGCTGCCAAAATAAAATAAATAGAAACATTACAGAAGCGGCAAACGTTTTAAATTGATGCAAAATAACCAATTTAAGGCGAAAGGTTATTGGTATCCGTTTGCATTTAGGCTGTATACATCGTGTAACGGAAAGGGTACATACACAACAATGGCACGGCTCATTTGGATGATATCAAACGATATTGGAAGGGTTTTTTAATCCTATCTCTACATGTTCGGAAGTTATGAGAATTTTTAATACATTGATACCAGAAACAGAACTTTTCAAATTGAAATAAAAACATCACCCGGAAGAGATTTATCGTGATATTGGCAAGTAACGTGGAAAGTTATTGACCTACGTAGTGCGGTGACACGTTTGTTATGATTTGAATTTAAGAAACATATGAAACCAAAAAAGTATCAATTCAAAAAGAATATTTAATTTTGAGTTGAAACTGTATAGATATTCTATACCAGCTGTTATCTTTAGTGCTTAAAGATAGCAATAGGGTTTCTATTACAACCTGTATAACCTACGTTCTGGCTTCGGAAGCGTTCCCCTTGCACCCTGTATATCTTGAGAACTTTATCAGTAACTCGGTAAGTGGAATAAGTCGGCGATCTCTTGCCATCATAATTATCATAGTAATTCAGCTGAGCTTAGGTAGGTATAGACTATTACTCGTTATTTTAGCTCTTCATCTTTTTAACACGCTTTTATTAGGTCGACCTGTATGTAACTAACTATGTAATGGAATCTAAGGTAACTAATTTAACCATCTTCCAAGGGTCGTAGCGTAATGAAAATTTGCAGCTGTATGTAGTTCTGATGACAATACAATAATATGGTACCGTCGAACTGATGTGATGATGGAGCTGGAAGATATGAACTGGAACTTCATGATGGAAAATCGTATCATAGCTGTTTTGGATTTCTTAGAAAAGTCTTGTAATGAACTTTGACCACGATTAGGTTTCAAGGTCTGATGATGAAGCCGGAAAATAGGCACTGGCATTCCATGATGGAATATCGTATCATAGTCGTGTTCGCACTTGTGAGAAAGGCCACGTAATGATCTTTGAACACGATCAGGTTTCAAGGTTATAACAAACCTATTATATATTGAATAGTGTAAATATTGACCCTACTTTTGCGGCTGGACAGGCGTATGTGGCCTTAGGGCCACAAAAAAGGTAGAATAAATCACTTAGTGGTCTCCAGATTGAAGAGCTAGATTGTTCTAAGCTGACAGATAAAACACCATGCAATACAGACGCACTGGCGGAGATGGAGAGGATGCGGGCTCATTCGCCTACTTAAAATAAATGTATAAATGTTAAAAATATTTCGTTATCAAAGACCAAAAAGTATAAAATAAATTAATAGTTTAAAAAACACTAGAAAAACACGCTTATATAAATGCACGTAAAAACAAAAAATAAATAATGGATCGTTCAAGTTGTCTCTATTTCTAGGCTGAAGTGTAAACTATGTGCTTTTAATTATAATATTTGATAGTAAAAGCGTGAGGTGCTGGAACAGGAAAGACTTTCTTGTTAACAAATACTAATACTAACTTCCTGGCGGAAGCTGCATGAGGTCGCACAAGAGCATAACGTTTATGCCGCCAAAGGGTTACCAAAGGGAACCAAAGATATCTCGTCCACGAACAAGAACTCTACATGTTTTTCTAGTGTTTTTTAATCTATTAATTTATTAGCCTGTCGATGCCAAAAATTACAAGTATTTAAAAAAAAAAAAAAAAAAATCCGTTCGTCCGTTCACTGATGCAGCCGTTAGGTCTCACGTGGGCAGGTGTTAGGGCATACGATGCAAGATGGGAGGTGAGCCATTGTCTGTGGAAAGAAGCCGCATACACACCGGAGGTCTGAGCCGTCCATGAACCCCCACTTTGAGCTCAGGATCTTTCCTTTATTAACCGACTTCAATGAGGAGGAGGTTCTCAATTCGTCGGAACCTTATTTTTTATTATTTATGTTCCCCGATTACTCGAAGATGGCTGGACCGATTTGTATTTTTTTTTAAATTTGAAAGCTGGTGCTTCTCGTATGGTCCTATTAAAATTTCATAAAGATCTGATGATGCGTTTCGGAGACAGGCAACGGAACTCCTCAAAAAATTACAGCAAATAAACCGCGATTGCTGCTGTCGCATAAATATGCATACCCAAAGGATGATGAAATTTCCAATTGTGTGGGGTAGGGACTATGCTTAACTAAAAGGTGAAAAATAAAAAAACTTAAAAAATACAACCATTATTTTTCACTTTTTTTATTTATAGTCCGCGCGGAACTAGTTGGTCGCGCCTTAGGTATGCGAGCGGTGGGACGGAGGGGCGGCGGCGCTTGCTCTCTTTCATTACTCAGTACGGCGCCGCCACCGTTCTTCGCGACGGCAACACGCGTCAAAAGTTCCGGCTAGTTTAGATAAAACGCACATGAGATAAACAGACAGGTTAAAAAAAAAAAAGTGCATACGTTTTTTTTCAAAAGCGGAAGGCCGATGTTGATAGTTTGTAATATAAAACTGATGCGAATATACATAAATTGGTAGCAGAAACAACAGGGATATCAGAACGTAGTGTAAGGAGAGTGATTGCTGAAAGTAAAACTTCCTTGCAAAATACGGGGGGAAGCAAAATTTAGATCTTCGCGCAGACCAAAAGAAATAAAAACAAAATACAAGTTGATGATTTCGATTTGGGAGTGAGTGATAAGGAGAAAATAAACCAGTTTTATACGGTTGAGAAGAAAATTCCAAGTCTTCGAAAACTAAATTCTGTATTAAAAGAAGATAACATTTTACATTACGGACTAACTTTTTAAGAGTACTTTTGCACAAACTGGGATATTCATTTTAAAAATGGTACCGGTAAAAATACTTTGTGTGGCGCAGTTTTAGAAGTATTCGTGCACAGAGGCACCGCACACTAGTAATACTTGTTAATTAATAAACTCGATATTCACCTACTTACAACTACTTTAGTTTACAAAAAGTTGACGTCACATGTGGTCACGTGATAAAAGTCACCGTAAAGAGACTAAAGTCTACCTCCATACCACCCAGACCTCAACCCGATCGAGCTTTGTGTGGGCAATTATTAAAAATTGCTTGGCCAGAGATCACAATTAATGCAACATTGGACGAAAAAATACACACTAATAAGGTTATTTTCCGAATTCTCTGCCGAAAAATGGCAGAATTGTGATGACCATGTACAACAAAAAATGAACAAGAATACTGGAATCATATTATTAGATTTGATGCTGTGATGGACGAAATCATTATAAACTTATAAGATGATTCAGACTCAAATTCAGAAAGTCCAGAATCAAGTGATTTAGATGATATGTCAGCATAATTTCATATCATTTGTTTTTGGTTTATTTTAAATTACTAAACATTTACAATAAAAACTTCTAATAGTGTAAGTGTTTTTTTTAATTATTCACTTGCTAGGCACTTACTTACTAGGCATGGTACATCTGTTTTCTATTTTATTAAGTGCAATAACTCGAGATTAGTCATCACTGTCTATAATCTCATGTGCGTTGCGAACACTAGGCAAGCCGCCGCCTCACCCCTGTCCCCTAAGGCGTAGCCAACTACACTTCTCACAAAAATTAAGGGAGCGAAAAATATCCAAAATTTTTGGTCGTTTTTCAACGGGTTGTATCTTGAAAAAAAATGGTCTTACAGCTAATTTAAAATTTTAGCTCCAAGTGTCTATTTTCTGGATCAGAACTTAAATTTATTTTTTCGAGGAGTCGTTCGAACACTACTGAGAAAAATAAACGAAATATTTTTGGGTTTTTTTAGTCTACGGACCAAACTTAACTTAACTTACTTTTACTTAACCTCCATATGGACCGGATGACACACCGGAAACACAGGAACACACGTGTGTGTTGCGAAAATTGAAGAAAAAAAATGATAAAAACATTTGTTATTTTTTTTCGTTTTGATAAGAATTGTGAGCTTTTCAGAGCAAAGATCTTGCTCCTTTAAAAAAAAAAAAGAAATTGGAGCTGAATAAACAAGGCATCCGGTCCATATGGAGGTAAAGTCAAAAAAATAATTCCAAGTCAGTGGACCAAAAAAAAACCAAAAAGTTTCGATTTTTTTTGGCAGTCGTTTTTGAACGATTACTCGAAAAAAAAAATTGAAAACAAGTTTTGAAGTTTAGATCGAAAAACTAGACACATTAGAGCTATAATTTGCTATTTTTAGTTTTGATGTACGACCATTTTTCTTCAAGATAGGTACAGCCCGTTGAAAATCGACCAAAACATTTGTTTTTTTTTTGCTCCCTTAATTTTTGTGAGAAGTGTAGTTCTGCGCGGACTATAGTATCTTATATCCTTCTTGAAGATTATGTCTGGGCTTTAAAAGAGACTGTGACCTCGTTGAGTTTATTCCAGCCGGAGGAGAAGAATTCTCAGAGCAGTCAGATAGGAAACGCCGACCTCATCTAGTTTTAAAAATATGATTGTCGTGTAAAAGTGTTTGTACAAACCTACTTACAGAAATAAAATAATTTATCATTTAAGATTTCTGCGGTATGCTCATGCTTTCAATGCCCATAACATCACTATTATGAACTGCTATTCAATGTTGGCGGCGGCGGTAGCCGGTGACCACTTTTTATTAGGTGGGCCGCCAGCATGTTTGCTACACCATGGCATAAAACAATGTTATCTTGTTTCAGAGGTCATAATTACCCGATATGGTGCATGGATGTGTCTAAGAGCGGACTCTTCGTAACCGGCTCTCACGATAAGACCGCAAAACTGTGGTCGCTAAGTAGAACTTTTCCAATCAGAATATTTGTTGGCCACATGGCCGATGTTACAGTAAGTTTGAAATACAGTACCTCACCAGCAGGCGCGGTCCGAGGGGGGGTCCTAGTCCTAGTCCTTTGTCTGTGACCCCCCAAAGTCTGGCTGCGACCGCGCCTGCCCATCAGGCGTCAATTTGATATATCTAGGTTTTTAAAAAACTGATTAATATTATTTTTCGAAAATGTAGAACAATTTGTGAAATTATCTTTAATATTTTATTGATTCGGCTCGTTATGCATGAGTTAGCCGGTTCTTTTTGTTTTAAAATATTTTGCATCCTTTTAGAGCATAATATTTTTGAAATCGTTGCGTGAAGCCCTTTCTGATGTACCACACGATGGTATTTTTTTTAGTTGGATAGAATCTTCGTTAAATTATTTTTACGAAATATCAATCATTTATTTCTGCCTTTAATATTCCTACTAATAACAATAAGTTAATATGCTTAGGACCAGAAGATTAAGGTGAACATAAATAACGAAATGTGGGTACTATACACCTCTGCCTACTACTTAGGGGTAAACAGGCGCGATGTTATGTTATGTAGGTAAAATAATCAGCTATGTTTTTGTTTCAGTGTGTAAAATTCCACCCGAATGAAGCATACATAGCGACCGGCGGGGCAGACCGCACTGTACGTTTATGGATGGTATCTGATGCGCGATTGGTGCGCATCTTGTGCGGTCACCGCGGCATTGTGAGGACACTCGCCTTCTCTCCCTCCGGGGCTCATTTAGCCAGTGCTGGTAATAATTTGTTTCTCTTTTTTGTTATTTGATGTTATTTATTAAAATTTTACCCTTCTAAACTTTTTTTTTTCTCAGGAGATGACAAGAAAATCAAAGTTTGGGATTTAGCAGCATGCAACTGTATTCATGAGTATAGAGGCCACTATGGGAAGGTTACTGCACTGGATTGGTCATCTGTAGGCAAGCCCAGTTTGACTAACCGAGTTCTGCCGGATCCCAGTGACCCATTGGTTGACAATTCTCTGCTATGTTCTGCTGGCATGGATGGCATTGTCAAAATGATGTCGGATTGTAACTCTAAGAATAAGTATGTTTTGTCTTTATGTGATGAATACTCTACTTGATAAGAGGCATCTTTTAAAATTGAGAGCCAATACATGTGTTTGGTAATGTAGCACATACAGTTGTGGTCATATAATTAAGAACGATTTGAAATTCCATTTTTTTTTATCTAAATCATGTTATGTGTAGTTATGTGTTCCTTCTTAGAAGTAACTAGTTATGTTATGAAATAGCCACATGAATAGAGCAAACGGGATTAGGAATATAGAATGTAATCGCCATTTTTTTTATAATTTTTATATATTCTTTAGAGTATCAAATTGAAATAGTAATGACACTGGACAAATAATTAACAACGATTTATTAAACTGCTCGAGAGTTGTTTTTTATACGCAAATTAGATTCAATAAAACACATTTATGTGAAGTGCGAGAAAAAGCAATTTAACACATGTTAAACTAAAATTAATAGTTAGTAGCTTATCCACGGCTTTTAATTACTGCTTTACACCAGCGAAGCATTGACTCTATAAATTTTTGACATTTCGCAAGAGAGATAGAGATCCATTCTTCTAAGAAAACTTCGTACAGCTCTCTTAAATTGCCACACTGTCGATTTGAAACCTTTTACTTGATTTCGCACCAAAGATGCTCTATTGGGTTTGGATCTGGGCCAATTTAAGACAGAAACTGATTGCGATGTGAGAAATTCCTTATCGGTGCATGCAGTATGCTTTGGATCATTGTCGTACTGGAATGTCCAAATATCCGGAAGCCCGTCTTCAGCATAAGGTAACATTGTTTTTGCCAGTATGTTCTTGTATTGGAATTGATCCATGTTTCCTTCTATCAGCTTAACAGGTCCAAAACCATGTCCAAAAAAGCACCCTCAAATTTCCACATTACTCCACCATGCTTTAATGTCTATTTTGTGTACTTAGGGTCGAAAACTTTATTCGGAGGGTGTCGTACATATCGTTTTCCATCATAACATACCGTTTATTTTTATCTCATCAGAAAAAATAACATTTTTCCACTGACTAACAGTCCAGTTATTATACCTTCTTGCGAATGCAAGCCGGGCTTGCCTATGGCTCCTTTTCAACATGGTCACCTTCCTTTCTATCCTTGCCGTGCAACTTTTCTTCAATCAAACGCCTTCGAATAGTGCGTACCGAGGTTGCTGAAGAGTTGTTTTCACCGAAATGTTATTTTGTCAGCTCGTTAGACCCTTGAAAAGGATTTTCTTTTGCCAAATGAAAGGTAATTCCGATCATCTCAACGAGATGACTTTCGCTGTTTAGGTACACGCGGAAAATGTGAAGTAGTTTGATACGTGGCAAAATGCTTCACTGTGTGGAAAACCATCGTTTTTGAGCATTGCAGATGGCCGGCATCTTGTTATACGACCAATTCTTCTCGCGAAGTTGGATTATTACCTCCCTTGTAGATTTATCACAACTATAATTTTTCCCCATTGTTTTCATATGAAGCAATCACCTTTATGACTTTTACAGCACTAAATAGCGCCAAAATTATCCGAGTAGTGACCAAAAACCACAGAGCCACAGAGTGTGCTCTGTTTAAATTTGAATAAAAAGAAAACTATTCAGAGTTCATAAAGACCAGCCAGTAAGTAGTAATGCTAGGTTCAGATCTAATGTTTATCTATTTATTTTTTAGCCAATCATGTGTATCAACGTATGTATCGCTAGTATGGAAAAGTTTTGAGATACCGAGAGAAATACAAAAAAATACATGCAATTAGTTATAATTGTTAGTTTGAAAAAATCTTCCCTATGTATATAACCGTTTTTAATTATATGACCATCACTGTATGCTAGCATACACCACAGGGCACTAATTGGCTACACAGGATATATTTTTTAGGTATTGAGTTTCGAACAAACAAGTTACTCACTCTTTATATATTGATTTACGATTCTAAGCAAACGAGTTAAGGTCCAAGTTGAATTGCCTTCTTTTGCTTTTGTTTGACGACGCGCGGTGTCAAATAACCATTCTCATTTCTCTTCCCGCATAATATCACAAGTTATGTGACATGTGACGCTCTTATCTTAGATTAGTCACCGCGCGTGCTTGTTGTGCCGTGTCGCGTTCTCGACACTACCCACAACTTAACCACAACAGCTCGGTTAGTCTACTTTAGTTATTTTCACAGCGTTTTGTCCTACGGTATTCTGCTGTGGGGCAAAGCTGCTGATATTCAAAATATTTTTGTACTTCAAAAACGAGCTGTTCGTGCAATTTACCAGCTAGGTGCCAGAGTTTCCTTGAGGGACTTTTTTAAAGATGTTGGTATTCTCACGGTGGCATCACAATTCATATTCGCTAACATCTTATATATTAGGCAAAATATACACTTGTACACTAAAAACAGTGATATTCACACCGTTAACACAAGAAATAAGGACAAACTACGTGCTCCCTTTCACCGGCTTCATAAGGTTCATAACTCATTTGTTGGGCTTGGTATAACTTTTTATAACAAGCTTCCCTCTTCTTTGCTAGATTTGCCTTTTAATGCGTTTAAAGCTCAAGTAAAATCCGTCCTTTGTTTAAAGGCTTACTATTCCATCAACGACTATTTACATGACAAGAATAGTTGGTCGCTGTGATTAACTCAAGACAATGTTTGTGTTCTTTCTCCAGAATCGGCGTATCTAGTGACAGGTTATATGCGTTCATATAATTATTATTTTATTTTATTTTTTATTGCCTGTCTAACAATTTTTTTTTATAACTATCTATTAAGTCATTAGTTATTGACATGATCTACTCATAACAATATTTTCTATGATGAGTTCTTTTAGGCTTTATTTGGCCTCGACAGTTTTCATTTTATTTGTCGGTATATTGGTATGGCTAGCTGACATTTTGACTAATTATTTAATTAATATTTTGTGTCTCGTAATGTTTATTACTTTGCCTAAGTATGTATAGGATCAAGTCTATCCGACTAAACAGACAGCTGTGCTGCTGGGGAGTTTGTTCCACTACTTCTTCTTCCCAGCTAAAGCACTAGGAAGTGGTGAAGGGTGGGCGTTTCGGGGGACTGTCGCATGTACTTTGACGTTCGAAAAGTGCTGATTCTCAGCCTAATTTGAATAAATGACTTTTGATTTTGATTTTGATTTTGAACACGCGCGGCGAGTCAGGCGACTCACTGACACACAGGTGTTGTTAACACCTTATTGCTCATAGGCCACCTCACCCTAGCCTTATTTTTGGTAGCACAGTGTGCTAGCACATTTTGTAATCAGAGTGACTTGCACTACCAAATAGGTCACTTTCCACCAATATTCTCTTTTATTTACAGGCAAATATCAAACCAAGATGTTGTTTCATCAACTTACAACACAAAATGTTCATATCTGGTAGATGTGCAAGTTCATCCAGACTGGGTTGTAGCCATTGGAACGAAGAGATAGACAAATACATTGAAATGTTTTATTTAATGAACTTATGTTCTAACAATAAAATTGACAAATAAATGTTTCTTGTTTTACTATACAAACATAATCAAACGAAATCCCGAATACATTGAAATAAAATAATAGCAAACTCAGTATTAAAAGAATAACATGATTGTTTATACTTGGATTAAAACTCAAGCCTTCTTAAAAAAATTATTTATTGTGGGCTGTTTCCCTTTTTTTGGTGGTGATATCTTCTTACTCTTAGTTTTCTTTGGGGATGGCTCATTTTTAACCAGTTTAGCTTGGTCAGTATTTGCCTTTGTATGTATATCATGATCTTTTTCTTGTTTCCCATTTTCTTTAATTTCTTTGTTATTCTCTTTTGCTTCGTCCTCATTTTCTGAGAAACTCTCATACACTTCTTCTTTCTTAGTTAGAATATAACCATCTTCATCAGTATATGTTTTATCTACAATCTTTCTCCTTTTCTTAGGATTCACAATACCCGATGTTATTTTAACTGTATTTATAGTTGGTGTAGGAGGTATTTCATCTTCAGACTCATGATCAACATCCATTTCATTGGGTTGGAAACAATCAATTTCCTCTGTATCACTCTCACTATCTGACACATGTAAAACTCTCTTGCGTTTTTTATCGACTTTAGCATTCTTCTTTAGCTGTGTGAGAGCTTTATTATTATTTGCTTTAGTTTTCAGAGAGTTTGATGAAGCATTTGTTACGGTGGGTGATGTGTTAGTATCAGTAACTGTTGGCTCAACTTTAATATCTTTTTCAAGTTTTATCTCAGGTTCATGAACTTTAGCTTTTTTGGCTTTTGTGAAATCACTGTTAACTTTGCTGAAAAATCCTGCAATACTTTTTCCAGCAGTTTTATTGTTATTTGCTTTAGTAGGTGATTTGTGATTGTTAGATTTATCTTTCTTAGGAGAAGGGATTTCAGATTTTACCTTTGGTGCTAATTTACTTTCACTCACTGATTTAACTTTTATGTCATCCTTAGGTTTCTGCGTGATAGTTAATGATTTAGGTGCATTTAAAACAGCATGATTTTTCAATATCAAGTTTCCTATTTCATTGTCAGTCCTCTTTGTGCAAGAGGATGCTTTTATTAACCCGGTACATAATGGGAGATCTTCGAATTTGTTTATTACAGTCAAAGCAACGTTATCCACAGACTTTGGTCCTCGACTGATGCAGTAAACATGCTCATAAAATATGATTTTCAAAGTTTTCTTCAAAGTGTCTAGATCTGTTTCGGAACATACAGTAACACATCCATTGTTGTTGTCTAGTAAACCAGAAATCACATAAGAAATATGAAGGTTAGTTTCTGGCTTACCATTCCTTATGTCTTGTATAAATTCACACAGTAAAGATTTTGCTTCGTTCACATGAATACACAGATCCCTGCTAAGTGAAATATAGGTAACTAACTTATGTTCATCTAATACTAGTTCCTTTACAGCTTTTAAATTAGCTCTATTGGTTTCCATTTTTGTAAAATAATCTCCTATTTCCTCAAGAAACGATGATCAAATTCTTTGACACTCTTTTGCCGCAATTTCTGGTTCATTCTCATTAACAATATTGACAATTTGACATTGACATTTACCACAGAGCATAATAATATTTATGTACTGGTCATGACTGTTCCATGAAATGTGTGTATTCGCCACAATAATATTTATTTCTGCAAAACTGGTTAAAAAAGAAGCTAATAAAAATGGCGAGACTTTGGTGATGGATGGTAAAGTGGTATTGTTTTAGTTTCGTTTCGAAAAAGGTATCTTCGATAAAATACTAATACGTGGACGTGGAGTCGTTCACAACGACATTGTCGAAATGAGTACTACACGAGAGTTTTTTACTCTGTGCGTGACTACTGACCATAGACGTATAAACTGACTCATGAAACTCTGTAGACAGAGAATATCCTCTAGGTATAGGTACTCCAATGATCCGAAACTCGATCACTGAAATGATCTGAAACACAGATATGTTTAATTTGGATCATCAGCTCAAAGAATATAATTTAACATGCAAAAAACGACCGTATAGTATTTGATACGTAAGCACCTTAGTGGTCATTTTTACGTGCATGTATAACGACAGCGAAAATCTATGAGAGTTGAGTGATACACATCTCATTTGGTATCTCTTTCTGACTTGTATAGATTGTGATTCGCCCGCTCACTTGCGACTCGCGAGTCAATATTTAAGTAACTCAGTCAGTCTCCCTCTCTCGCTCGCTCACTGCTCCGTCGCCTCAATCGTCGTCGAATGAGCACAGAGCAAAGTAATGTTTCAGATCCAAATGATGAGTTTGAAACGTTTTTACTGAACCAATCTTTTGTATCACTTCAATGATCCGGATCAGTGAGTCGTTTCCGTAAAGAGTTGCACACCTCTACTCCAATCGTCAATTCAAGGGTATTTATATTCTGTGCAATTCACCGAAATGGGGAATCTAAAAACTCGTGATAGTTGGCAGCACAGAGTACATTATTATAAACGTTGGCAGCAATGTTGTTAGTCCAGAAACCGCTATTGTTATCGATGTGTTTACTATTGTGTCGCTCACAGATTGAACGAAAACGAGATAATTAACACAAACTATCAAAAATATTTAAAAAAAACATACAAACGTAGTCAAAACAATTACAAAACTGTCAGTTATATAGGTATAATTCCACCGCATGCAGAAGACAGTCAGCTGCAGCAAACGCTGACGCCATACATGGCCTCAGAGTCCGAACGTTTGAAAATTGCTGGAAACAATAAACCATTTTGAGAATTCGGTAACTTTATAACTACTTCTGGTTTAACGTCGACATATGTCGACACATCTAGTAACTTTGGGCACGCCACGATTGCGGCGGTAAGTCCCCTCTTTGCGGACTGGCTTGAGAGGTGGCATGACGTCCTCACCTTCAGCCTGACACAGGTCCTCACCAGACACGACTGTTTCGGGAGGTTCCTGTTTTGCATTGCGAAGATCACCCTGAGGACACAGTGGAGCATACGGTGGAGGCCCGGCTTGGGCGGAGCACCGCCATGTCCTCGTGGAGGTGACCTCTCTCGTCCAGCCCTGGTCCAGGCCATGGTACGGAGCGAGAGTGCATGCAGCCGTCACCTCCTTCTGCGAAGCAGTAATGCTCGCGAAGAGGGAGGAGAAATTAAGTCGACTCACCGACCAAAAAAATGTACTATAATAAATCATTGTCGACACGAGAGTCGATTTGTTTCGTAACGGCTACCAAAAAGTGCTAAATGGGTACCACACAAGCACACATGAGTAACCAAGTCGGGGGCCGAGGGTGACGCCCGACAAGAACCGAGCATTACTGAAATAAGCCGAACATCATCATCATTTCAGCCGGAAGACGTCCACGACTGGACATAGGCTTCCCCCAAGCTTCTCCACTTCGACCGGTCATGTGCTTCCCACATCCAGCGGATTCCCACGGCCTTTACAAGGTCATCGGTCCACCTTGTGGGAGGCCTTCCCACTCTATGTCTTCCGGTATGCGGTCGCCACTTCAGAACCTTTCGGCCCCATCGGCCATCTGTTCTGCGAGCAATGTACCCTGCCCACTGCCACTTAAGTTTGGCAAGTCTTCGGGCTATGTCGGTTACCTTGGTTCTCCTGCGGATCTCTTCATTCCTGATTCGATCACGTACGGAAACTCCGAGCATAGCCCTCTCTATTGCCCTTTGGGTGACTTTAAGCCTTCTGACAAGGCCCATTGTGAGCGACCACGTTTCTTTGCTTTAAGTCATCACTGGCAATACACTGGTCAAAGACTTTCGTCTTGAGACACTATGGTACTTTGGACGAGAAGATATTGCGAAGCCTCCCGAACGCTGCCCAGCCAAGTCGGATTCGACGATTGACCTCTTTCTCGAAGATTGGACCTACCTAACTGGGCAGTAGTAGTATTATATTAATATAGATATATTATTGTGGTGTCTTGCGACTTCCACACAAACCAAGTTGCGGGCAGTAGTTATAAATGATAACATTCGTATTCTATTTACCTTTCTACTAAAGCTACTAGAACTACACTACACTAGTATATGCTTCCCTTTCCCTTATCTCGTCTTTTAATATTGCTGAATCGCATACATTATTATATATTATTATTACATTAGGTCCATACACACGAAATTGATGTTTTATATGGAAAAAGCAAAACATTTTTTTTTACCTACATTTTTATTGAATTAATCAATCAAAGTAGGTACCGTTGTTTCCATTGATTCCTTTGCTGAAAAAATTGTGGGAGCGAGAATCAACGAAATCTTTGAAGGTGTTTTAGACTGCCTCATCTGAATTGATTTTTTTTCCAATTAAGAAATTATCCAAATTCCGAAAAAAGTGGTAATCGGTTGGAGCAACACCCAGGCCACTTTCCGAATTAGAAAGATAGCGCTGTGAGCGCTCACATCAATAATTTGCGTTCCGAGTTAGATATCGCGATTATGACAGCTAAGAACTGTCATTTTTGTCATCAATACGGAACGCTCTAACAGTGCTCACTCAATGTTAAAACCTATTTACACCATATAAAAGTTGTATAGACCACAAATTTCATCTTCTTATTTGATTATGTGACGATTCTAGCCAGAATCACTATTTATAAGTTAGCTAAAACTATGATACGAATCAGAACATAACAGCACAAGGGTCATTTTTGACAGCGCTCACGAGATGGCGCATGTCATGACGTCATCTATGACGATTCACGGGACATCGTTATCGCGCTCACGCCAATTCGGAACGGGTGTGAGCACGCTCAAATCGATATTATCGTATCTCGGAACGTAGCCCCAGTTGGCAACATTGGTAACGCTGTTTGTCGGTTTTTTTTGGCGGGATCGCGTTGGAACATGTCGCACGAATTTTCATTTTCATGGAATTTAGTGAAATAGCGAATTAAATTGTATAATTTTGATAGTGAATTATTCAATTTAGTTACGTGTGAGTGCACAAGTGTAGTGAAGGTGAAAATAAGTGACTAACGTGGACTTTTCGTGTTCCCCCCAAAAACTCCTATTAGGTTGTTGTAAAGTTACTACCGCTTTACAATAACTTTGATTTGACTTGACTGACTAACGACGACTGTGACTCTTTTGTAACTTCGTGCCCGATATCGGGCCATTTACTTGATCTGAAAGAAAAATTACTTGACACTGGCTAAATGCACAAACCGTGTGAAGCCAAAATGAAAAAAAAAAACGCTGTTTGTCATATTGTCAGTCAGTTGCACAGAACATTTTGATTTATACCTACCTAAAGGGTCAGTTGCCCTCTCCCGTTAGGAGTATATGTGTTCTGTGCCCTCTTCGTTAGGAGTATATGTGTTCTGTGGTTGCCCTGTTCTAAAGCGTAAAGCTAGAGATTTAATTAATATAAATTTCTACATTTTCTACACTCTGTGGCACAGAGTACATTTTATTTTACATAACTCTGTGGGTGTGGCTGTGGAGTTCTCGTGTGGTGTTTGGTGTGTGATTAAAAAGGTTTTGAATCAATTAATATTTCCATCAAACTATTGTAATGTATACCCGTCTAATTTCATAACTTTATCGAAACCTTAAATAAATGTAAGTAAATCATATGTAGGTTATTGTGTATGTTATTACTATTTTTGACACCGTTGCATCATTTCTATTTGTATCGACACAGTTACCTCTAAATTCCTGGTTTAGTAGAAGTTATGCTTTATTTATCCAAAATATTCTTCTTTTTGACAGACATACGTTGAAGAACACGTAATAGTTTTGGTATAGTAAACAATTGCAGGGGAAAATGCCAGGGTAAGCTACATCTGCAATCGTGGGAGGGAGTGGTTAACATACTTATAATACCTACCTTGATTGCTCATAACTGGCACCACACCTCCATATGCATAGTTATTAATATTCCTTTAGAATAATTATCACAATTCATTACTTTCAATTCAAATTTTCTTGGCCTAGACCTCATAGAAATGCTTAATTTGCAAATTAATACAAGGTTTGTAACATTAATTAAACCGAAATGTAAGTTTTTTAAAATTTTCCAACTTACATTGGAAACCAATCATTTCATACCACCAAATTAATTGTCTCTGATATTATAAATACTTACCAACAAGCTTCTTTCAACTGGCAAAACTAATAAACCTAAACAACTCATTTAATATGAATTTGTCTGATACAACATCAGGAAAATGTCTCTAATATAATTAACAATACTCAAAATATTTACCCTATTTGTACCTGTTTCACAGCAAACTAGAACACCGTACAATGTTATTGTTTTAATTAAAAAAATAACTACCTTCTTGAGAATTTGCAACTGATGGGGTAAATAAAAACATTTTTGTTCTTTGATAGTCACAGTAAAACAATAACAACTACTAATACTGGAACATTATTGCTCACATTATGACTCATTTATTTTATGAATTGGTTCTTGTTCAGTGAGATGTGTTTAGTTTCAGTAAATTTAACCAGATTTTAAACTGGTTTACTTGTTCATGACACCCACACCTCTCTTCCATGTCCTTAACATAGAATCTAAGAAAATTTGCTATTTATATGTTTGACGGGTCTTGAAGGTGTTAGACCCGACCTTATGGACAGTTTTCATGAACCCATCCCATCCTAATAATTGACTGTGGACCTGTCTGAGCATGAAACGATTCTCAAGTTCCAGCTGAAAGCTCTTGGGATTATAACTCAAGAACCTTTCAACCCCATTGGCCATCCATTCTTACCAGCAATAGTTTAATTACTAACTGAAATAAAGTGCAGCAAGAGCAGGTCTGATAATTTCCCAATACAACTATTTTGGTGACATGTTTTTTTTATAGATTAGCGACAATGTCTCTGGACAATATGTTCTGCACCCGCTGCGGTGATGGCTTTGAGCCAAATGAAAAGATTGTCAACTCTAATGGGGAACTCTGGCATACCAACTGCTTTGTGTAAGTTTTTCTGCTGTTTTCAAATCTGTCAATAACTGAACTGAGGTGAATCATGCGTGGGAAATGAGAAACCACTGCAAGCGTATATGTAGATAGATGCATGCAGTGCAGTGCTATTATTTAATGATTAGGAAATCATTAAAGCATTTGACGGAGTTCACACCAGTTTGATCACCTCCATACAAGTTAGTTGACAAAACCAGCGCGGAAGAATTCCGTCCCACTTCACATGCGGGATTTGCCTCTGTTTGACCAACTTAATTGCGCAACACACTTTCAATCCAAAGGTTTGAAGGAAATTCCTAATCCATTACTATATAGGTGTGAAAAATTCGCCTGCTCAGCAACGTAAATAACGTAATGAACGAACCTGTCATTATGTAAGACAGTGCGATCAATTATCATTCTATGACGCAAATATCCCACAGATTTTATACTATGTTTTTTTTATATTGACATCAAATAGTAAATAAAATGTATCAATGCCTACATTTTATTTACTTTTTTTTACCAATTGGATATTATTATGTGCACTACTGCTGTTAAGGATGTTAGTAAATTTATTTGATATTGATATATTTCAGATGTGCACAATGTTTCCGTGTGTTTCCTGAAGGTGTATTCTACGAGTTTGAAGGTCGTAAATACTGTGAACGTGACTTTCAAGTGCTGTTTGCGCCGTGTTGCGGAAAATGCGGTACTTATTTTATTACTAATATTTATTTTTAGGTTTAGTTTAGTTTGTACTTTTTCCGTGTAGGTAAATATTTTAACTTTAATTGTAGCAAAGAAAAATTCAGACCAATATGTCTTCAAAAATGTCCCCTATCAGCTATAGCTGACAGAAATAGACTGTTTTATCATCTTTGTATAAGTGGCAGTGAACTTACCTGGCAGAAAATACGAAAATACGTTATTGTTGATATATTGATCTGATAAATAGTGGCAAAACGAACGTAAAAAACAGACACTTTCTTTCTGATATTTGATCCTTGTCAGCAACATTGTAGCTCTGAATGAAAATACAGGATTAAAAAAAAGGGATCGGTTTCAATAAGGTATTTTACTCATGAGAAACATCTAAAACTATATTATTGAGATAGATTAGGCAAAAAGCAGTCGGAAAATGTTGGTTTTAGTTCATGAAATAATAAAATCAATTTTAAAATTCAATTCAACTATTTCATTTTTTTAATCTGCCCCGGGTTTAAATACAGGGTGATTTATGCGATGGCACTTTAGGGCTAAATTCGAAACTCTGGGTAGTAGAGCAAAGTAGTCATTACGACCTGGATTTTAGAGGAAAATCAATATTGCTCTTTTCGTACTTACCTCTATCTATAAAGCTTCTGCCTGAGCCAGCACCCTAATTACTAACACACGATCAATCATAATCGGTTTCATTTTGATAGTTCAACAATATTCATTGCGTTATGTACGTTGTTGGACAGATTTTCGAATAGGTATATGAAGCACTGGATTAGCAATCTGTTTCAAAATGACTCAGATTATGATTGATCGTGCGTTACGCAATTAGGGTACAGGAATAGGATATTACACCCATTTTTCGGTCGGACGGTCCCCCGGTCCCTAACCTAACCTTTTTTTTTTTTTTTTTTGATTACGGGGGGAAATCCTCATGGATGTCCTCCGCCCCGGGGAGGGCGGAGCGGTCTGTCAGACTCTTACTGACTAAAACCACCCCGGTGTTCCGTCTCTCACTTGCACCGGGGATCACGGGAACTAGTGTGACTTCCGCGATCCCCGGCTAGTGCCGGCCCGCCTCTGCGGGCCACCTCGCGATAGGGGGGAGTGAGGTGTTAAACTCCCCCCTTACGTCATAGAGAGGCGCGCGTGGAACACTACGCGCCGCCATCTCGGGTCCTAACAAGTAGAGGGCGACAGATTTCCCCGGATCTGTCGCCCCTGGACCCATTTAGGGGGGCTGGAAGAGGGCGTTGTCCGCCCTCCGCCGACGCCCGGTGCGTCTGCTGCGGATGGGGTTAGCGGAAGCAATCTCCCGCTCCCTTTCCGCAGCCTCCTTCTGCGACATGACTGTTTCGCAGAAGGATACCACCGCGTCCCAGGACTCCTCGCTGCCGACCATCGAGTCGACAACGGCCGGCAGCGACAGGTCACTGCCGACTCCTGAGATGAGGGCACGGCGCGGCTCCTCCCAAGCGGCACACTCTGCCAGCGTGTGCCACGCCGTGTCCTCCCGACAGTCGACGCAGTGGTGACACCGAGCGTCCGGCTCCCTGTTTATGCGACACAGGTACTTCCCGAAGCAACCATCCCCCCAGAGCACCTGTGTCACCCGAAACGACAGGGAGCCGTGCCTCCTCCCGAGCCAGCGCTCGAGTACTAGCCGGACCGCCCCGATGGTAGCGGGGCCGGCGGTAGGGCGTGAAAGCCTGTCCCGCCATTCCACCACCAGGGCTGCGCGAAGCTGTGACCGACGCAACTCCAAATGTCGCTGCGTCAGCCACTCGCCCCGCGCCCTCGAGTCCTCGCGCCACCGGTACAGTGACGCGAGTACCTTCGCCTCGAGGTCCCAGGGCGGGTATCCGGCCAGTACACAAGCCGCCTCGTAGGAGATCGTGCGATACCCCCTAATGACTCTGACGGCCATCGCTCGCTGTGGCCTTCGCAGGACAGCGATGCTGCCGGCCGTCAGGTCAGCCGCCCAGATCGGGGCCCCATACAGGGCCATCGATCGCACGATCCCCACGTAGAGCCGCCTACAGGCGGCGCTCGGGCCCCCCAGATTGGGAAGCAGCGTTGACAGCGCCCCAGCCGCGCCCAACAACTTGGGCGCCAGCCGCTGGAAGTGGGGGCCAAAATCCCACCGGCTGTCGAGCACCAATCCTAGATATTTCATGCCCTAACCTAACCTTTTTTTTTTTTTTTTTGATCACGGGGGGAAATCCTCATGGATGTCCTCCGCCCCGGGGAGGGCGGAGGGGTCTGTCAGACTCTTACTGACTAAAACCACCCCGGTGTTCCGTCTCTCACTTGCACCGGGGATCACGGGAATTGATGTGACTTCCGCGATCCCCAGCTAGTGCCGGCCCGCCTCTGCGGGCCACCTCGCGATAGGGGGGGAGTGAGGTGTTAAACTCCCCCCTTACGTCATAGAGAGGCGCGCGTGGAACACTACGCGCCGCCATCTCGGGTCCTAAGAAGTAGGGGGCAACGAATTTCCCCAGATCCGTTGCCCCTGGACCCATTTAGGGGGGCTGGAAGAGGGCGTTGTCCGCCCTCCGCCGACGCCCGGTGCGTCTGCTGCGGATCGGGTTAGCGGAAGCAATCTCCCGCTCCCTCTCCGCAGCCTCCTTCTGCGACATGACTGTTTCGCAGAAGGATACCACCGCGTCCCAGGACTCCTCGCTGCCGACCATCGAGTCGACAACGGCCGGCAGCGACAGGTCACTGCCGACTCCTGAGATGAGGGCACGGCGCGGCTCCTCCCAAGCGGCACACTCTGCCAGCGTGTGCCACGCCGTGTCCTCCCGACAGTTGACGCAGTGGTGACACCGAGCGTCCGGCTCCCTGTTTATGCGACACAGGTACTTCCCGAAGCAACCATGCCCCGAGAGCACCTGTGTCACCCGAAACGACAGGGAGCCGTGCCTCCTCCCGAGCCAGCGCTCGAGTACCGGCCGGACCGCCCCGATGGTAGCGGGGCCGGCGGTAGGGCGTGAAAGCCTGTCCCGCCATTCCGCCACCAGGGCTGCGCGAAGCTGTGACCGACGCAACTCCAAATGTCGCTGCGTCAGCCACTCGCCCCGCGCCCTCGAGTCCTCGCGCCACCGATACAGTGACGCGAGTACCTTCGCCTCGAGGTCCCAGGGCGGGGATCCAGCCAGTACACAAGCCGCCTCGTAGGAGATCGTGCGATACCCCCTAATGACTCTGACGGCCATCGCTCGCTGTGGCCTTCGCAGGACAGCGATGCTGCCGGCCGTCAGGTCAGCCGCCCAGATCGGGGCCCCATACAGGGCCATCGATCGCACGATCCCCACGTAGAGCCGCCTACAGGCGGCGCTCGGGCCCCCCAGATTGGGAAGTAGCGTTGACAGCGCCCCAACCGCGCCCATCAACTTGGGCACCAGCCGCTGGAAGTGGGGGCCGAAATCCCACCGGCTGTCGAGCACCAATCCAAGATACTTCATGGTTGACTCGACAGCAATTCGGGACCCCCCGACCACGATGTGTGATCCCAGCGGTGGCGCCCGCCGGGGGCCATGAAAGACCATGGCCTCCGACTTGTTGAGGGCCACCTCCAGGCCTAGGCGCCGTATGCGGGTCACGACCTGTGACACCGCAGCCGTCGCCAGCAACGCTGCCTCCCTGTACGAGCTCCCCCGGGCCGTGACCAGCGTGTCATCCGCATAACACGTCAAGTCCACGCCCGGCTGGAGCTCGCCCCTCAGCACCCAGTCGTACCCGATGTTCCACAGGAGCGGTCCCACAACCGAACCCTGTGGAACACCGCACGACATGCGGCGCTGGTTTCCGCCATCACGTCCCGTGTAGGTGACACACCTTTCCGCCAAATAAGCCCCAACGATGCGGCGGAGGTAGGAAGGCACCCGATGATACTGCAGTGCCTCCCGAATGCAGCTCCAGGGCAGGGTGTTGAAGGCGTTGGAGATGTCCAAGGACACCGCCAACATCACCCCGCCCCGGGACACTGCTTCCTCCGCCAGGACTCTCACCCGCGATATCGCGTGGATGATGGAGCGCCCGTGCCGAAAGCCAAACTGGCTCTCGGCTAGGTCAGGCCCCTCCCTGCTTAAGTGGCCGACGAGGCGGGCAGCGATTATCCGCTCAAACATCTTGCCCACCTCGTCGAGCAGCACTATGGGCCTGTATGCGGACGGCGAGTCCGCCGGGCGCCCCACCTTCTTGAGCAGGACCAGACGACCAGATTTCCACAAAGTGGGAAACTGGCCCTGCTCAAGGCACGCGGTGTAGAGTCCTCTCAGTTGGGGCTCTAGCTCCTTCAGAGCGAGGGCTAGCACTATGCCGTGAATACCATCGGGCCCCGGAGCCACGTTCTTGGCCCGGAGCCGCATCACGGCCGCCCTCATCTCTGCCTGTGTCACCTCCGGGACGCTGATGGCGCTCTCTTCGGCAGGCTCTGCGGCTGTGGGCAATGTCATCGGCGGCGGAGTGTGCTCCGCTCTTGCCGGGAAGCCCTAACCTAACCCCGCGCAGAAATTTTTCGTCGGTAATACAGAAAAAAAATCAGCTGTTCCATACATTGACCGCGTAGGTATTGCACTTTTCAATGAAACGGCTGTTTTTTTTTTTTTGTAAAACCGACGTAAATTTCTGTGCTAGGGGGATGATCTGTCTAGAATGACATGCTAAATTGATGGTTACAGTTTGCGCACTGGATAAAAGCTTATCCTGTATATGATGATAGATAATTTTTGAAGATTCGTTAACCTATTGACCGCCCTAGTCGGATTAATACAACAAAATAATGTTTTCGTGCCCAAAGGAAACAAATAGGTGATTGTATTTTGTTTTATACAAGGTGGCAGGGACATCGACGCGCAATCTGATAGATTCAGTAGGGACATGATTATGGACCTGCTTTGACAATTTATCGTCATTTATTTAAAAAAAATGCTGTTCCATAAATTTTGACAACGTAGGTATTGTACTTCTAAGAAACAGCTGATATTTTTTTGGCCTACGGGAAAAAAAAAGATTTAAACAATTTAAACCAACTTAACAAAAAAAAAAACATGTGCTTCATTTATTAGTTACAGTGTAAATGTTATGGCACGAATAATCGTCGTACCTATTTATTTGTCGATTTATCGCTGAGAGCACGTTAATTGATATAAAACCAAGCAGTCAATACGTTAATGAACAAAACAAAGCACCACTGCGTTATACATTTGAACATTGGCTTTTTGGCTTGTTTCAGGAGAATTTGTGATTGGTCGTGTCATAAAAGCAATGAATGCCAACTGGCATCCTGCATGCTTTCGTTGTGAGGACTGTAATGTCGAGCTTGCTGATGCAGGCTTCATTAAAAATGGCGGGCGTGCTTTGTGCCACACCTGCAATGCGCGTATTAAGGCCGACGGACTGCTTAATTACATGTGCCATAAATGCCAGTAAGTAAATGTATTTTCCCCTCGTGTTAAATCGAAATGAATGAATCTATAAATGATGTGTATCATCCAGGCATGGAGTATGCACTAAGATAGCCCGCGAAAATCAAGTTCATTTAATCTCATTTAATTACTCTTCATGAAATAGTAATTCTATGGGATTAAATGAACTTGAGCGTTTTATTGATTATTTTAATTCTGTAAATAAGTACATCGTGTTACAATCGCGAGTCATATTTTGTTCAACATACAACCTGATCTGCAAATTGCAAGAAAAGTAAGAAAAATTGAATTTAGCGAGCTACCCTGGCACCCCCTTAAAGCAGCTATAAAATTTTTTCATTACCTGTTAACTTGCTTCCCAAAATTTGAAGTTAAGTATGTTACACCAATTTAAACTTTGATGTCAAAGAATATAATAAGCTCCTAGGTTAGGTACAACCCTTAACTTACCTAGCTAAGTACTTACCTGTCAATCAACTTCCATTTTTTTTTTTACAGTGGTGTTATTGACGGTGAGCCATTACGTTACCGTGGCGAGGTTTATCACGGCTACCATTTCACATGTGCCACGTGTGGCGTGGAGCTTGATCATACCGCTAGGGAGGTCAAGAATCGCCCTGGATACGCTGCCAATGATGTGGTAAATATATTTTTATTGGTAGATTACTGAAAATATTACAATACTCGAGGGTCAAGAACTACAGAGTCTTTCACACATTAACGTGATTTATTTATGCATTTTATTTGCAGAACAATCTCTTCTGCTTACGTTGCCACGATAAAATGGGTATTCCCATTTGTGGAGCTTGTCGACGTCCAATCGAGGAGAGGATTGTCACTGCCCTTGGGAAACATTGGCATGTTGAGGTATGTAACATTATTACTACAGATCTTACTCTTCTACTATTCATTATTTTACCTAAATCAACGACTGCTCTTTTTTCAGCACTTTGTGTGTGCCAAATGTGAGAAGCCGTTCCATGGTCATCGCCATTACGAGAAGAAGGGTCTAGCCTACTGCGAACAGCATTACCATCAGTTGTTCGGAAACTTGTGCTATGTGTGCAACCAAGTGATTGCCGGCGATGGTAAGTATTTTACAATTACCAAGTCGGCAATATAATTAAATTTTTTTCGTGGAACATATCTTTCAAATAAGTATTATTTTTTCGTTTAGTTTTCACGGCCCTGAACAAAGCTTGGTGTGTCCACCACTTCGCTTGCTCCGTGTGCGATACCGCCCTTAGTACGAGAAGCAAGTTCTACGAATACGACGAGCGCCCCGCTTGCCGACGTTGTTACGAGAAGTTCCCGGCTGAGTTGCGCCGGCGTCTGCGTCGGGCGCATCACTATACTATCCGCCGTTAGAATCCCCGGCTTTAAAGGATGATGGCCAAATTCATATACAGGCTGTAAGGATAAACACCGTTTTCCTTGAAACCAGTGGTTTAGTTTCGCTTATTGAACGTAAAGTCAATGAAAAAAAAACACCTTTTTTAAGAAAATCTGCTTTTTTCCACAAGAACATTTCACCCTACGCGTGAGGGCAACAAACTTGCGTCGCAATACGGGAGGGGGCGCGGGGATCACGCCGCATGGCCCGACTCCGACGCACGGGTAGGGATGATCGATATTAGAAAAACATCGATGTTGACATCGAATCAAAAGTATCGATGTACGATAAATATCGGTTGAAAAACATCGATGTCTAGAAACATCGATGGTTTCGGTAACAAATAAAACGTGTCTATTAGATTTATGAATTGTTTATTGTTATTAAAAGTACAGTTGTGATTCAACACCTCACTCTCACCTCAAGAATGACGCGAAGCGAACTTTGAATTGAAGTTGACAGTATTTTTTTAACCCTTGAGAAATGCAAAGAAATAACTATTTCGTACGGTTTCCTCCGGTTTCGTTGATTAGTGTCAGCTAGTGGAAAATAGTTGAACGTGATAGTCATAGCTAACGACTATATAACGTGATAGTTGAACCTAGTACATCCAATGCACACTAGATGGTGCCCTGAAGAATAATTGACGTTTGGATATTTTATTCTTTTAACATCGATGTGTCGGTGTTATCCAAGTCAAAACATCGATGTTCTCCAGCTAAACATCGATGTTTATTTACCATCGATGAATATCGATCATCCCTACGCACGGGTCGCGACCCCGGTCAGTCAGGTGTCAGTCTCGCTAGCGAGCGCATTTCTCGCGCGTAATTTTTTTTAACCCGCTTATTTATTTTATATTTAAGTCAACTTCCGATGGTTTAAGTGACAACGGTGTTTACCCTTACATCCTGTAGAAGCTGTACCTGACTTTTATTTACCATGTAGTAAACACCTGCCCGTTTTAAAATAATATCTAAATAGCCAAGATATTATTATCATATTCCAAGAGATACTTTTAAGGTTAGAATCAACGCGTAAGTCGATATGCTAGGCAGTTGACTGTATTCACCAGACAGCGGCGAAGCCCGAAAAGAGGGTAATTAGCGATCTCATTTCTATTTACCAGAGTACATATTTTACATTGTAAGTGTTCAATATTGGTCAAATGGTCTGGTAATATCATAAATTGACGTTAAACCAATATTTTACTAAATATAAACTTCGTCAGGTACGATTTGGTCGTTGGTCTTTACCAATCTTAACTTTAATTGACGAGTAAATTAGGATGAAAATTTTTCTTTATTTATAGAAAATATTTTGAGATATAAGGGTATTGTTTGCATTAATTAAGGGCGTAAAAGAAAAAAGTACAATTTGCATTCCCATTTTATTCTGAGTTATTGTTTTTTTGTTAACAATAACTTTGTTATTAATTTTGGATCTTGATGGACATTTTTAGCGTGCCTTTAGCAGTGTTGCGATTGAATGAAATTCTGTGACTTTGACACAATTAAAAAGTTTCGTATTAATATTGTGCCTTAAAATATAACGTGCCTACTAAGTTTAAACTAAGTACATAATTAGGTAGTTGGGGCGAAAGTGCCAGGTAAAACCCGCAAAATGCTAATTTTCTTAAATAAGTCATATATTTTATAAACTTTCTGAAACTAACTGTAAATTTCAGAAAACGTGTGAAAATTTGAATTTATCGGACTACCTTAGCACATCCCCCTTAATATTTATAGTAATAATTTTATTACTTGATGCAGATTTCATTATTAAATTACTTACTTACAAATGTAAAAGATAAAAAGTTAGGTGCCATTTTAACTGGTACCGATTAATTACTAAAAGATAAAATAAACAGGTATAAATAATTATAAATACCTATAAATAATAATAATTAATCATGTAATTATTATATTTTTGTAATGCTAATAGTTGTTCAAATATAACAATTTCTAATACCATTTTTAGTTTTCTTTCCGTTCGTCTACAACTCTACACCATCTACAAAGGATTACATTTACCTTGTAAGTGTACGTTACTCCAGAAGGAAAGTGACTCCTAGAGCGATATGAGTGGAACGTATAATTAGTGCGTAATCTACTGTAAATGTGCGCCACATCAAAAAACCTGTGCGCTTTGTCGTTTTGGAAAAAACGGAAAAACGGTTCTTGCTGGAGTAACGTTGTTCCAGCAGGAAAATTCTAAACGAATGATCGGAGAAATAATGTGCATGGGCACAGGGGCGTTCCTTTTACTAAAGCCAAAAAGCCTGGCTTTCAATTCAAAATTAAAAGTAAATTTATCATTTATCAATCATGTCATTCATGTCACATGAATTGATAAGAATAATAACATTCAAACTCCGCGCGTCGCACCGCGTATAGCCGGCCGCGCGCTAAACGTAGGTACGATGCGACGTTGCGAGATTTACCTTTACGCGAGATATTCATAGAATAATATTTTGATTTTGCGCTGTTCTCATCATTACACAACGCTGCCAGACCACCAGGCCGCAGTTGCGATCTCGCTCTAATGCTGTACAGCTGTAGCGTAAAACAGGATGCGAGATCGTATCGGTGTATGTGTGAAACAAGTGACAAAAATATATCGGTCTCGCTCGCACCTTAGGGTTTGCAATCTAGCTTCTGGATTTCTTATATTTGGGAAGAAACTACTAACGTTTTTCATAACTTTAGTATGTACTCATATTGCAAATTGTTCTGATTTTTAAGCTTGGCTTTTGACTTTTTATGAATGGAAGAAACGCGTGTAAGTAATGCGCAACGCGTGGTTTTCGATTAAATGAATGATGCTATTTCAAATTAGTTACGATTACGTTTTGAGTGGCTTCGCGCCTTTTTTTGTTTTGTAATTCGTTTCTTTTTATTTTCTGTGGAATTAAGTGTTGTGATTAGTTTTTCTGTGATTACCTTTCAGTTGAAGTGATTAAAGTTTTCTTAGCATCCAAATGAATACGGAAACGCAATGCAATTGTTTCTTGTGAAGGATTAAAGTGTGTGCAATCGTTACTCGGAAAAGTTACATACCTACGTTGAGTTTTACAGACAAATATGATCTCGTTACTTCTTCCAAACCTAAATCAGGGGATTTGAGTATTTCTCAGAAATATAAATCGCATAGTAGGCATTTTAGTTGACCAGTATACATGACTCATTGGATTGTAGGCTGCTATCAATTCCACAAATTACTTTTGCTTTACTGCCTAGACTGTTTCTGTAGATCTAACTAGTAAAGCCTTCCGAGTGCGAAGAATGAAGAGTTATAATTATGCCTGTTCACATTGTGAGTAATTCTATTATTAACATTATCGTAAACAATGTGTAGTTAGAAATTAATCAATTTATTTATCCGCCATCTAGTGGCCGGATTGTACTATTTTGACTTTAGCGACTTGCGAGCGAGTGAAATATGACATAACTCGAATAGCTCTGTTGTGCCAATCATGACAATGATACATAGATGGCTCTTATACGTCGTATCATATTTTACACGAAACTATTAAAATGAAAGAGTCGCGATTTTGTTGAGGATTACCGGTAACTCTTGGTACTTAATTTATTAATATCACGCCACGCGCCTGTATTCACCGCAGGTTTAGGCAGAGGCATTCCTATTTAGCCTAGGTAACAGTACACCAACATTTTTACAGATATTGTGTTTCTTGTTGTTGACAATACTTGAAATATTGATTTATACATAATAAAAAAACGGTGGTATCAAAAAAACATTTTTACAGGCAATAGCAATATTACTTACTATTATGAAATACGAATCTTTTTAAGTACTGCGATACGGCAGATAGGTAGTGTTTTTTTTTGTTATAAGTATGTCGGCTTGCCCTATGTTTGACCCCTAGGCACGCCACTGCATGGGCAGAGATATTATATTTGTGCAAAAATGTGCGCCGAAAATATAATTTGTGCGTCTTCAGGTTTTCGAGATATTGCATTTCCTGCTGGAGTAACGTTTTTCAGAATCGTGTGTGTGACGTACACAGCTTGGAAAGCCATAGGTAAGTATTAAAACTAAAGACACAGTCGATAGTTAGACCACGTTCGTACGGCGTAAAAATATCGCGACGGGATTATATCGCGCAAAATGCGAACTGACTTTAGTTCTACCCCAAAGCTTTGAGCCAGTTTGCGCAATTCCAACTTCACTTCGATTTGGAAAAAGCTTGTTTCGTAATAAAGCCGATAGTGTTGAGAATCCAACGGACGGTATCTCAGAGCGTCGAAAAAATACACTGTTCGACTTGCAACTCTCGGTGCTAAGCAGCGCGTCGAAGATCCAGTGCGCGAAAAAATCTCGCCGCGATATTTTTACGTCCATGCAAACGTAGACCGTACAAGCCGGCGCGTGTAGGTAGCTATCGAAAATGCGCCATTCGTGTCACTCGACCTTACAAGTTTACCCGCTCCAGTTCATAATGAGTTACCATTGTCTTGTGGTATCTGTCCACAGGTCGTACTTCCGGGTAACAAAAATTTATGTCTGCGCTTTTACTATGAGTGTCACAAAGAATTAATAATAGGCAGGAGGCAGAAATTGTACCTAGAGACAGACGTGGCGATAGACGCACGGGGAAGTAAACTACTGCCCTATATATCCCTAGCAACTGCGATTGCTAAAGTACTGGGGCCCAAGTCTGCTATTTTTATAAATTCGTCATTTCAACACGATCCCATTGTCATTTTGCTAAAAGTTCGTAATCTGCTAAATTCATAATGGTCGATCATTGGTCGGTCAATGGTATCGTAATAGAAATGATTTTTCAAAAACGACTAATAAATTTGAACATTTATTAATGCCCGATTTCATTTATATATATTTTTACATATTATTTAATAGTTTTTTAGTGTTAAATTTTAGCAGATTTAAGTACCGCCTAAGTCAGTCATTCATTTGTCATTATGTACAAGATTACCAATAAATGCCATTTCTTTCAATGGAGTGTCAGTGGCTGACCATTGGAAAGTCATAATGACGCCATTAAATTAGTAGATTACCAAACTTGTCAAAATCAACAATTTTGAAATCAATGATCGACCGTTCTGGACCTGGACGGTTTGATTGATCCCAGCTTGGATAAATATATGTAACTACATGACGCTCAATTCGGTTATCGGCCTGTGCTATCCAGAGCAAGATAAATAAATAATGTAAGGACTATACTGATCGTAGGAGGGTATATGCTTACTAATATCGGTTTCAAATTCGACATCATTATTATGACATTGGTTGTTGGTTGAATAAAAATGTTCTACCACCGCCCCTGCGTGACTACATTAGCTATCAAGCGCAGTCCACAGTTGTGGGCACGACGGGCATGCCCACAACCCTAATAAACTTGTGACGTCACACTTTCACGGTCTCTTTTGAGATCGATAGGCTGATGATATTACATTTTAAGAAAAACAATGAATCGTTCGTGATTCCGATCGCAGCAAAGTACTTAGTCATAGACGATTAGATAAGGGACTACCCACATTTATTCAACTCTGTTCGGTTTTTGTCCATAGAAAACAACGATTTTGTATAGGCTCCATAGAGTCCGTTCCAGCTTTCCGCGGCTGAACGGATGCGTACGCATCTCTTAAGTGGAAATCGGTTGTCATGTTATGGGCATGTGACACGGAGGAATGAGGAAAATGTCGTGACGAAAGTTTTGAGTATTGTTAATTACAGCGTGAGTCAGGTGTTGTAGGCGGGGGTGACGGTGTTCCCGTGACGAAGGAGTGAAAATAAACCAGTCAGATGTTACGAATAATGAGTTATATTAAACACGAATCACACAAAACAACAAATAGAAATCAGTCAATAGTTGCACCTGCATAGGTGTAAACACGGCACATAAATGTTACATTACAATAGAATCCTATGCTAAAATACTGGAAGACTGGCTAGCTAGGTATAGGGTACATCGCGACTAGTAGTGAACAGCGGAGCCACTACTTCACAAACAATACTTATAACATGTTGATAATTGGAAAACTGTAGAACTCTGAACATAATTCCGAATCTTCGGTCCTAATATCACCTTTTCTCCATAGTACAAGTAGCATGTGTAACTACCCGTTCCCGGCTAATCTACCAACCCGAACCGAGAAACCATGGCCTCCTCGGGGAGCAGGTTTCGACTTGTCGATCTGGGGTCGACACGTGTAAGGAATATCCAAGGTTGAATTATTGTTACTGGATTAGTGATATCGTTAGCCGGGCGCAATGTATGCTACTTGTACCATGGAGTTTGAACTACATAACATTTTTTATGTTGATTTAGGACCTACTTGTATCATATTATCGTAATTGGGTACAACAAATAGGTAAGGTATTACAGGTAATGTACATCGATAATTACTACACTAAATAAATGATTACAACCATAAAAAATAGCTCTTTTTATTGTGCTTCGCCTACATTCCACCCCCTGTAAAAGGGTTCAACCGTCTTACATTTCTTGGTCTGTGGGAAGCACGATAATTTTTGCTACAGGTCGACGTAGAACTCCGTTGACGGTTCTAACGTCCACCACACGGATAATACCATCATGTCCGTAATACACGGTTTTAATCACACCTTTTGTCCACGCACTTCGCGGTCTATTATTGTCCACAATTATCACTACGTCACTGACACGCACGTTTGGCACATTGTTTGCCCACTTTTCACGACGTTGAAGCGTAGGTAGGTATTCCCGCAGCCAACGCCGCCAGAACATGTCAGCGAGCGCGTTCACGCGCCGCCACTGCCTGCGGGAGTCGACGTCTTCGGTGTCGCTCGGTGCAAACGGTGTGCTCCCGGACGCAGTGCCCAGGAGCAGATGGTTCGGCGTCAGGACCACGGGCTGGTTGTGGTCGTCGTACACGTAGCTTAGTGGCCGGCTGTTTACGATTAGCTCGGCTTCCGTGAGGAGGGTGTAGAGGACCTCCTCGCGGGGGGCACGTTCTTTGAGCGTGCTACGGAGTGCATTCTTCACTGATCTCACCAGGCGCTCCCAGCAGCCGCCCATGTGTGGGGCCGCTGGGGGGTTGAAGTGCCACTCGATGCCACGGTTAACCGCATCGTCCCTTATCTGACTTTGGTTAAGGTCTTTCAGGGCGGCTCGAAGCTCGGTATTAGCTCCGATGAAGTTGGTACCCTGATCAGAGTACAGATGCGCTGGTTGCCCGCGGCGCGCTATGAGGCGCCGCAAGGCTAGTATGGCGGAGTCGGCGCTTAGGGAAGCGGCCAATTCTAGGTGGACGGCGCGTGTGGTGAGGCAGGTAAATAGGGCACCCCACCTCTTCTCGCGTCGTCGCCCGATTGCTACTTCCATCGGGCCGAAGTAGTCCACCCCCACTCGTATAAAGGCTCTTCGTGATGGTTCTACTCTAGCCAGTGGTAGATCGCCCATCTTCGGTGGGGCGGGTTGAGCTCTGCAAATTCGACAGAGTTGGCAATTTGCGACTACTGTTTTTACTGAAGTTCTAACTTTGGTAATCCAATACTTTTCACGCAGATTGTTGACGACGGTCTCGTGGTTTGCATGCAAAGCCATCGCGTGGTAGTGTGCGATTAGCTTTTTTGTTAAAGGGTGACGACCTTCCAAAATTATAGGGCGCCTCTCACTGAATGTGAGTACCTCACAGGCACTTAGGCGTCCTCTTACTCGTAGCAATCCGTCGTCGGCTATCATGGGGTCGAGAGCCTTAATGTTGCTGCTGTTTGGTACGGGCAAGCCTTTTAGCATAGCGGCCCGCTCGTCCTTAAAGCTGTCTTCTTGACACAACTTTATGAGGCAGTTGTGAGCCTCCTCCAGGTCTCGCAGACTTATTACGGTGTTCGACCGACGTTTGCGACATCGGCCGATGAAGATTAGTACGTGCGTCATCACGCGTTGTAGGCGCGTCCATGAAGAGTAGCGCTTGTAGTCAAGGAGAGGCGCCACATGCGCCGTTGTGACGTGGACCCGCTGAATGCGCTCAAGGTCCGCTTCCAACGCCTCTGCCTCAGGACACGCCGGCCACTGCTCCTGTGGGTCACATAAAAACAAGGGGCCCGAGAGCCACTCTGCGTGGTTATCGGGCCAGCACAACCTGGTAGCTTTATCAGCTGGGTTATCCTGTGAGGGCACCCAGCGCCAGTTGCCTCTGTCTGACAGCCTATCTATTTCGGCTAATCTGTGCGAGACGAACCTTTGAAATTCCTGGGCGTCAGAGTTTATCCACTTTAGAACTGTCTTACTGTCGGTCCAAAAGAATTTCTGGTTAATTTGTAAACCCAGTTCTTTGTGGGCAGTGTCCGCTAATCGGCACGCTAATACTGCTGCTTGTAACTCTAGTCTAGGAATAGAGATTACTTTTTGCGGAGCTACTCGCGCTTTACCTAACAGCATAACGGTTTCCCTTTTACCGTCAGTGTTATAACCTACTAGGTACGCGACCGCGGCGTAAGCCAGCTCGCTGGCGTCCCCGAAAACATGTAGTTCTAATTTCTCGAGGTTTAAACCGTACCACCGCGGTATTTTTAAATCGTTTAATTGATGTAAATTGTGGAGCCAATTAAACCATGTTTTGGCGTCTTTTTCCTGTAATGGCTCGTCCCACTGTATTCCTGATTTCCATATTCGTTGCATCAAAATGCGTGACTGAATAACACAGGGATAAAGGAAACCAAGTGGGTCATAAATAGACATTATCATGCTCAGAAACTGTCTCTTAGTGGGCACTAGACTACCATTTATTATTTCAGGGGGAAGTCTTTTAAATGATAGATCGAAACCTAACTCGTCGTCTTTAGGTGACCATATTAAACCTAGGGTCCTTTCAACTGAGCCTGCTCCCTTTTCAAGGGCTACTTTGTTAGGCATGTCTATTTTTAACTTTTCCCTTAGTTCTGATGAGTTAGTAACCCACCCCCGGATTATGAACCCGCCGGAAGCGTGTATTCTGGTTACTTCCTCTATCAGGCTGTTGGCCTTCTCATCGGTCCAAGCACTATCTAGATAATCATCCATATAATGCCTGGATTTTATTGCTTCAACAGCCTCAGGGTAAACATCGACAAACTCATCGGCATTTTTATTAAGTATATATATTGCCGTGGTAGGTGATGAGGCTGCACCGAATATCATGGAATTCATCGCGTATGTATCTGGTTCCTTGTTGTGATCCGCGCCTCTCCATAAAAATAATTGCGCGCCTTGATCTTGTGACCTTATTCTTATTCTTAGGAACATGTCCGCGATATCCCCTGAAAACGCTATGGGGCCTATCCTGAATTTTATTAATATGCCGAGCAATGAATTCAGTAGGTCAGGTCCGGTTAGTAGATTATCATTTAGACACGTCCCATGAGACGTGGCGGCCGCGTCAAACACTAAGCGCAGCTTGCCCGGTTTGTTCGGGTTAACGACCCCGAAGTGCGGTAAGTACCAAACCGGCAAACCGTCTATGTTGCCTGTTACTTTACGGGCGTAACCTTCGTCTACTAACCTACCTATTTGGGCAGAATATGCCTCGGCAAAACTAGCGTCCTTGCGCATACGCTTCTCTATGCCGTATAGCCTTTGCCGGGCCTGATGATAATTATCAGGCAACTGAATATTGTCATGTTTCCATAACAAACCCACCTCCCACTGTGATCGGTCGGGGGTACGATGGCTGGTGCTGTCTAACACAGCTACAGCCCTTTCGACATCTTTATGTTTACGAAAGTTCTCTGAAATGCCTATTGATTCTAACTCAAATTGTGACTTTACTAGGTCATGCAAATCAGGAAGAGAAACAGTTATGCAACTAACACTGTCTTTACTTTTATTATTATTGAATGGTCCATGGATGACCCAACCTAGCTTGGTAAGTGAGGCAACTGGCTTACCGGATCTTCCTTGGCGGATGTCCTGACTGACCAGCAGCTCCCAGTTGTCCTGTCCCAGTAACAGCATCGGCTTGGCTCCCCTCATTTCCACGCAACCCAAGTCGCTTAGGTGCGCGTTGTCATGTATTATTGAGGCGGACACTGATTGCGTTGGTAGGTTTACGTCTACCATTGTACGGCATTTAATGTTATGGCACTGTCCATTAGGACCTTTCACGCGCACTTGCACTACTCGTGAGGTTAAGTCTGTTACTCCGTGGCCACCCGCGGTTTTTAATGAAAGAGGAACACACGGACCCATTAGTTTGGTGGCGAGCGAACTATCAATGAGTGACACGGTCGCACCATCGTCCAATAACGCATAGCACTGTTTGTCGTCACCTATTTCGTCACTGATTGTTACTGGCATGATTTTTAGCAGCGCAGTAGCCCGCCATTCGCCTATGTTCGTAACACTTTCCGTTTTGTTATTTTGAGGTTTATCCTCTTTCTCTCTTTGTTGTTTATCCGCGTGTAATAGTAGATGGTGCCCGTAACCGCATTTCTTGCATCTGTTGGCACGACAGAACCTCTTGGGGTGCTTCCTTACGAGACACTTGAAGCACGTATTCTTTTCTTTGATTGTTTCCCACCGTTGTTGGATGGTAAGTTTCTTAAATTGCTCGCATTCTTCAATGTCGTGCTTCTGTTGACATATCACGTACGGTACCGACATTCTTCAGGTACGGTAGACTCATCGCTTTGCGTGTTTACTCGTTGTGTCAACGGAGGCCTGCTGCCGGCTGAGCGCGCGGTGTTCATTGGTCGGGACTGACTGGCGCCGCCATACTTCTGTTGCGACTTGGCAGGGGATTTTAATGGACCTGACTCGAACATGTTCGCTTGAACGTAGTATGATGTTGAGCGTGTCAAGTGTATCAGGAAATGCGATAATATTTCTAGGTTTGGAGACACTCTTAAGTCCACCCCCTGTGTGTTATCTAGTCCCATCGCGAAGTCACCGTATTGCGCACGTTGTACTGGTGTCAGCTTACTCAGCAGGTCGCTTACCAGCTGTGGGTTATTTATATAGCCCTCTGCATGGATGTTTTTAAGTAATGATACACAGTTTCGAACCGTTGATGAGAATTTCCTCAGCTCCCGGCAACTCTCCGTCACTCTGGGTAAATCTCTCACCTTCTGTATGGCGTATTGTAGCACTAGGGTCGGGTGACCGAACTCTTCCTCGAGCGCACGCATTATTTCTGCTGGGTCCGTTGATGTTCGCAGCAGATCCTCTACTGATCTTTTTGCGTCGCCCTGTAGTGAGGTTTTTAATCGTGCTAGGTTTTCATGTGTCTTGAAACTGTATAACTGCGATGTTTCCCAGTACATATTCCGATAGGATATCCAGTCGGCTGGGTCACCATTAAAATATGGCAATTCATATGCCTGTCTTGGTACCGGTCGTGGTCGTGCCAGGCTTGTGATTGCATCTGCCAGCTGGTCAATTTTCCGGTCTCTGTCCCCCGAGAATTCTCGCCGTCTTTCTCTTTCATCCGCTCCGTACTGCATCTGCCGCCGTGTATCCGACTCGAGTGGTACTACTCGAGGTACACTTGCGGCCGGAGTGGTAAAGACGGGATAATAATTGGGCAGACGGAATTTTACTCCTTCTGACGACACTGGCAGGTACCTTGGCGTATTTGGCACCGATATGTTAGGTAACGGTACAGACGCAGATGCCCTAGGTACTTGCAACACATTTTCATGCGGCACTGACGACACACGGTTGTTATCACAGTCACGATTCACTGTACTTACATGGATCTCAGATGTTTCACGGGGCGCAGCCACTTCAACAGGTGCGCCTGACACAGCCGGTGTACCCAATACGGCATTCATTTGGGACACTTGGGGCGTTTTCTTGACCCATTCTTCGACGCGCTGTGTCGTACTCACATCTGAGTGAGAGTCATCGCTTTCAGCAGCCGCCTCTATCTCGGCTATTTCTGCTTCCATCCGTTTCTTAACAAGGTTTTCCTTGTCTCTCACGAGGTTCTCTTTAAGCTGCACCAACTCGCGCTCGGCTTCGTACTCGATTCTTTTTCTTAAGTAATCGACGCTCCTGCGGCTATTTCTTGATGAAACTTTGCTTCGCGGCGATATATGACGACCCTTAGCGGCTGTCTGCCCTTCTTGCGGCCCTTCTGACTGGTCTTTACTGTGGTCGATTAATCGACCGCCTGTCAGAGGGATATTACGAGCAGATGTCGACGCCATTGTCGGTGCTATGGACGGAGAACCTGGTGCCCTCTCGGATGGTAAGCCCGAGTCAGAGACGATGTCCTCTGTTCGTCGCGTACTCATTTCTTCTGCCAGTCTTCTTTGCTTACTACGTGTGGTGATTTCACTTCTGAGACTCATGTTCTGACTGGTTTATTCCTTCTAGTTGAACCTGATCCGGCTCGATAGGACCAAAATGTTAATTACAGCGTGAGTCAGGTGTTGTAGGCGGGGGTGACGGTGTTCCCGTGACGAAGGAGTGAAAATAAACCAGTCAGATGTTACGAATAATGAGTTATATTAAACACGAATCACACAAAACAACAAATAGAAATCAGTCAATAGTTGCACCTGCATAGGTGTAAACACGGCACATAAATGTTACATTACAATAGAATCCTATGCTAAAATACTGGAAGACTGGCTAGCTAGGTACCGGTGAAACACGCCAACATTGCCCACATTTATCAAACAAAACCAGATATTTCAAGATTTTTGTATGCAACCCGGGACGTATTTTTTATCTGTGGCAATACTAAGATCAAATGCATGCATTGGTTTACTAAAATTTAACATTTGTCATCGCTTTCTTGATTATACAAACAATTTTCAAGGCGGTCAAAGTTATGTGGACTTTTAGCCAACATTACCCACCATGATTTTAAGCGGAATTATAACCCTTATTTGAAAGCCATACAAATCATTAAAAGGTTTTTGGTAATACTACCCATAGCCTGAGAAATTTATTCTAAATCGTAAATATTTTCTTATTAAAATGAATGGGCAATCTTACCTTATCTTTACAGTAATTGGCCCGCAAAAAATACACTTCGTCTTCGACAAGTGTCGACAGCAAAGTACTCTGTGGTCGACAGGTAACTGAGTGAAGCAAGGAGCGGACGTGCCATTCTGTGTTGCCACACGTATATTTAATTTTCTAACAATATTATTAGTGTTGTCGTAAGTTTGGTATTTTTTGTGAAATTAGTAAATTTCCTTAGAAACTTTGTTTTGGGCAAAGATTTCCCTGGTAGCAAAGTTGGAGTATTTCACGGTATAGGGTACATCGCGACTAGTAGTGAACAGCGGAGCCACTACTTCACAAACAATACTTATAACATGTTGATAATTGGAAAACTGTAGAACTCTGAACATAATTCCGAATCTTCGGTCCTAATATCACCTTTTCTCCATAGTACAAGTAGCATGTGTAACTACCCGTTCCCGGCTAATCTACCAACCCGAACCGAGAAACCATGGCCTCCTCGGGGAGCAGGTTTCGACTTGTCGATCTGGGGTCGACACGTGTAAGGAATATCCAAGGTTGAATTATTGTTACTGGATTAGTGATATCGTTAGCCGGGCGCAATGTATGCTACTTGTACCATGGAGTTTGAACTACATAACATTTTTTATGTTGATTTAGGACCTACTTGTATCATATTATCGTAATTGGGTACAACAAATAGGTAAGGTATTACAGGTAATGTACATCGATAATTACTACACTAAATAAATGATTACAACCATAAAAAATAGCTCTTTTTATTGTGCTTCGCCTACAAGTATGAATGTCGATGGCTATGACTAGGGGAGAACAAAGAAACGATGGATGGACTGTGTGAATGATGATAAAGTTATAAAGAGTAATTATTAGTCGGAATGTACTCTATTCTTATACTTCTCTATTAGTAGTCATCTTTGTAGTCAATTACTGAAGTCATAGAAGAAAAAGCCCTGTTGCGCCGACTCCAAAAACATTGGGATGAGGGCAGGAGAGTGATGAGTTGTGTTGGACAAAAGTGATAAGTATTTGCTGGGTGGGCAGACATTTACTAATTATTTAAATACAAGCATCTGTTGTTGTATGCATGCACATGCACATTCCGCCAAAACTTCCGACCCGCCTTCCTTTTTTATGGCTGGCGACGTTGGTGTGGCGCTGATGTTAATAATTTGTACTGTCATTAAACATAGCGTAATAGAAAAAAGTCAGTCAGGGAAAATTGCTCTGATTGTTTATTCGATAATAATTTGTAAAATGGTTAGTTATTTTAATGAAATTATTTCTATTTTCCCGCTCTAATGCAAAGCCCTAAGCTATGTTTCAATCAATCATCTATCAACTCAGCCTATCGCAGTCCATGGCTGGACATAGACCTCTCCCAGGCTGCGCCACAACACTATCCTCCGCCTTCCGCATCCAGTCTGTCCCAGCCACCTTTTTAAGGTCGTCGGTTCATCTAGCTGGAGGGCGTCCGACACTACGTTTGCCGATACGCGTTCTCCACCCCAGGACTCGTCTGCTCCACCGTCCATCGGTCCTTCGAAAAACATGGCCAGCCCACTGCCACTTCAGCTTGCTTACTCTGCAAGCTATGTCGGTGACTTAGGTTCTTTTCCGGATAATTTCATTCCTGATTTCATCCTTCAAAGAAACTCCGAGCATAACCCGCTCCATAGTGCGCTGAGCGCCCTCAAGTTTGTGGACCAGCCCAACTGTCAGTGTCCACGTTTCGGCATCGTATGTCATCACGGGCAGGACGCATTGGTTGAAGACCTTAGTCTTCAAACATTGTGGAATAGGCGACGAAAACACTTGCCGTAGTTTCCTAAACGCTGACCAACCCAACGACCGGATCCTCCTGTCGGCTCCTTTCTCAAAGTTGTGTCTACCGAGCTGGATGACTTGCCCTAGGTAGACTTCACAACTTGGACTCGGCGAGACGTGAGAATTGTACATGACTTTCGTCTTGTCCAAATTCCTGCCCAGGCCAACCCACCGTTTAGGCTGTGCAGCAACTGGTGTAACTGTTCCAGTGTCTCTGCCATTATATCGATGTCATTGGCAAAGCGCCTTCGCTTTGTGACATGTATTCGCCGTTATTACTGCTAAGCTATGTATCATCAATTCATCACTTGTAACTTTGTTTTATTACATTGTTTGTGTGGTGTGGGTCTTTGGTTTGTTTTCTTGGGGAGGTTTTTATGGCATCTAGTAATAGGTAATTAAGTACTTACCTATCTATTAAATCCTACAGCTACTGTCGGAGTTACTTAGGATTTGTACCCCAACATAAAAAATTTCTTTAAAATACTGGCAACTCTCCCGGTCAGCGAAACTACCGCAGAGAGATCGTATTCTACCGTTCGCAGAGTAAAATCTTGGTTGTGTGCCTCAATGGCATTGGAAAGACCATTCGGGCTAGCTCTCCTAAATATACACAAAGATGTGAACCTGGATACCAATGAAATTATCAACGTTTTCGCGAAAAAGAAACGTAAGCTTGAAATTGTAATTTAAGTAGGCGTCTAACTAAAATTATTCACTGTAAAATGTATACCAGCGTTTAATTTAAATGAATATATTATGAATGATTGATGAATATAGAATTGATGAATATATGAATGATGAATAAAGAATGGATTTTCGATAGTGAAAATTGACATCTAAAATTTATATATTTATTTTGTTCTGTAAACTTTTTGTTTAGTAATACTATTGTTTATTGTTTTGTTTTAATATTGTAGAATAAGTTTTTTGCTATGCGGGCTATAGGTACTGCGGGATTGAAGTAATCTCATTCTCAACAATAAATCGAACACCTAGATACGAGTGCCACTACCTACCACGATAGTTTTTTTTGTACATAAGCCAAAGTTGACAACCCTAGCGCGACCGCAGAGCGTAGGTATGAAAAGTGAGGTACATACATGTGATTGACTTCTGTACTCTCTGTATTTTGTGTTTCGGGGGCTAAGGTAAGCGTTAAATGCCTACCGCGCTCGGCTCACCTCGCCTTAATTCGTCAAAAGAACCTTAAAGAAAAAGTACTAGGCGTCATCACGGTCAATCTGTTTCATGGGATTTCTTTTTAGGATCCAAATATCCTAATATATTTGGATCCTAAAAATAAATTATTCTGTTAGAGTTAAATGAAACACGTTGGTTTAGTTCCGATCCATGATCACATTTTAAGTAATAGTATAAATACGCTACACATTAGACGCCACGAACTCTGAAAATTGCAAAACGTCCGTTAACTTCGGAATCTTCTGCACAACTGGTCGCACTTATGTCTGGAAACGCGAATGTTCGAGGTTCGTGAACTTTGATGTGCGTCAAAAAGCCGACACAGCTTGGAAAACCACGAATGCAGCGAAAACTTAGCAAAATCATTTTTAAATGTCGTCCTACAATTTGATTTTTAAAATAAGATTTAAATTAATGACACCTGCTCATTTTAATTTCATGGGGTTTCACGGCCAAGGGTCTGTACCCTTGACCTTGGTTAAAGTTGATCTTCCACTGTACACACGGCTACACATCAAACCATACATTTCCAGTATAAGCTGATCTCGCATTGTATAGGATTTCCGTGAAATGTATAGCTTGTTGTGTAGCCGTGCGTACCATTAAGGGAACAGCCAAAACTATAAGACTTCCTTGTTGAATATGGCACCCTAAAACTGAATATTTTTGCATGTAGGTATTCCAAATACCTTGTTTGTTGTAGGACTAGTTAATAAGTGGAATCTAATTGATAGGGAATGTATTTTTATTTTCACTAAATCGTAACACTACGTCACTACAATGTACACTACTCACACAGATCAACGCTAAACTTGTAAACTTGACTAATTTTAGCAGAAGCCTATTCGCAAAGGTGTATTTACAGAATTGGTTACCTAAACAGAACACAATAATAATTTGCATTATATTTATTTTCTGAACAATGATTTAATAACAGCAATTTTTTACAAACTTTTATTGGATAAACTGTGCACCTTTGGTATTGCAGATCATAACTATTAGAACTCTGTAGTGAAGCAAAAACATTATTTAATAACTTGATTTTTCTTTAGCTTATACTTAATATGTTTAATCTAAATATTTAATTTGTAAATAAATAACAATGGTTTTGGATCTAACAAATTATTTACTTTACAACTAAAATAACACTATTTTACACATGACTCATCAAGGTTGAAATAATTACAGAATGATACAACAAAATTCTGCACATCATGGAGTTTGTATTTGTTGAACAATAATGTGTTTTTTCTAGTTCCATGATAGAGATAAACAGGACTTAACTAAAACATACAATACTGCAGTTGGAACTTCTTTGAAATTGATAGTTCTAAACAGACTTCAGGATTTAATTCTCCTTCTTCATCCTTGTGCTAGTCATCCTGTAAATGATGGAGTCTCTGCCTGGGTCCATATCCATAAGGGCGTAGACAATTGCAATGAGACTGAATGCCATCACCACAACAAACCATAGAATAATGTTGAAGATTGCAGGGTATTCAGCATTGTAGGTATCATCGGTGTCATTATCCTGCAATTATAAATATTCATTACCATCAGATAAAGTTTTCAGAGCAAAATTACTATCTACTAATCTTCAATTTTTTTTTAACATAATTTCGAAACAACCGGTATGGATAAACAGTTTTAAAACTGATAAAAGAGCAAAGCAGTTATAATTCTTTGAAGGGTTCATTTATTTAGAGTGTGATGATTAATAGTTAACCTTACCGCTTTATATTCCTTGACTTGCCATTGATAATCGACTCCTTGGCTGATTGTTTTTCCATCTGGCCCAACAGATCGGACGGGACGACGCGTATGAGCGACATCTGTGGTGACAACGGTGACTAATACGGAGCCATCGTAAGCTTTTACAAATGCTTTGTTGAGTTCTTGGAGAGCATCACCTTTACAACAAAAAAAAGTTTGTTTAAACGAAATCTCACATCTGTTACTTACATGAGTATGAATTATGCTAATATACCACGCAATGAAAATATGACAAAAAGTGGGTACAGTTACACTTGAATATGTCACAACTATCGTTATAAAACAAACGGAATTAAAAATGAAATCTAGTGTAGATTATTCTTATTTATGACTTCCCAATGTACAGGGTTAGGGTCGGCGCTAGCTAGTTAGTCAATTATAATAACAACATTTAAATAAGGTATATTCTTACCTAACAGCTTCTTAGCTTCTTTGGTTTGGAGGGAGTTAGGTCCATGGTAGTCTGATAAGGCATGAAGAGTGCGGAAACGGAAATTATAGAAATCAATTACGTTGTCTGGAATGATAGCTCCACTTTGGACCTGCAAATTAATAATTAATTCAGTTCATCTTTTCTTTTTATGATGATTACAATTCAGCTTTAACCAAAATCTCAGTAATGTAACAGCTAGCACATTATAGGTTAATTATAAATTCTTAGAATAATAAACCTTGTAAGTAGATTATGAAATTGCATTTCTTTTACTATCACATAAGCTAATAGTAATAGAAATGCAGTGTCAATCTTTTAATCATTATATTTAACCCTCTGAATGATAAATTACTTAATTTCTGTAAGTAGGTTTGTACAAACACTTTTACACGACAATCATAATTTAAAAACTAGATGAGGTGAGGCTGATGTGGTAAAGTTAAATTACAAGAAACATTGTACTTAAATAAAGACATACGGCGAACTTATTTTTATTCGGTCACGGCTAAATCTTTGGCCTAAAACGAAAGTTGTCGAAAATGGGTATTTCAGCCAAAAACATAATTCGGACGGACTCTAGTTGAGTACCTAAAAGTAAAAAAACTATCCACTATAAAAACAAAACTAAAATTACCCTTTTAGTAACAGCTAGCAAAGTCTCAAGCTCATCTAAGAAATTGTTGTCTTCATCCACCGAGGGCTTCAAGTGGCTAAGACTTTGTTTAATAGATTTGGGATATGTGACTTCACCAAAAACATGTGATTCGAGCTGAAAAAAAAGAAAACGCATTATCAAACTAGCTTTAGCCCGCGGCTTTGCCTCCGTGGAGGTCGGAAATTACCCCATAGGAACGAAGTATCCTGTGTCCTAACTTAAACCACAGACAGATGCAAATACTTTGCATTTTATATGTCTAGCTGAAAGCTGAATACCAGTATTTTACATGAAGTGACAGTCTATCTGACCTTCACACACAACCCAGTTACTGGGTAATATGATACCCCTTGATGAGAACTCAATTACCTCCTATATGATTAATTAATTCAATTATTATGTTATTTGTAATTAATCTGTAATATACAAAGACTACTTACTGATCAGAAATACCTACTTATTAAATCAAACGTAAGATAATAAAGAACGAAATTGGAACGTCGTAAAAATAGGGTAGTTCAGATGCGTTCAAAACATGGTAATACGTTTACCCTTGACGTAGAATTCTGCGTTTCTTTTAACATTATGATAAGCGTAATTAATATACAATTCAATTGGCTGAATTTTAATATTTATTTCATTTCTATACATAGTCAGGTGAAAAATGGGCATTCTTCTTTCACATATTACAATTTTTAACAATACTTTAAGCACTTCCGATATTTTCAAAAAAAAAAAAATATTTCAACATTCCCCTGAACTCTAAGCCATACGATTCACCTTTGCGCGTTCCATTTGCCCACCATTAATAGGTAGAATTCGTAGATTGTGCGTGCAAGCAGAAATTTAAACCAGCTTTGTAAACAGTACATTATAGATCTGTTACTAACTAGGTAGTGTGTCGTCAGTCAGGAATTGCATAAGCCGCAACTTTTTCATGTAACTTATTTTGTTATTATGCAGTAACATAGTAATAATGCTGTACTACATAGTAACACATAGTTAGTGTGAACATCCTTAGAATTTTCCTTTTTCTTAATCTGTATTTTATAAGTGGAGGCCTGTAATTGGCTTTCTGACTAATGTACTGTCCTTGATCTGTTTCCTTTAGCTGCAAGTCTCCCATGTTATTTAAATAAATAGTTAATTAATTATATTAATGTATATTTCCTTTCAATTCTGAATAAATTTATGTTGTTTATTCATTTCTCATGATAATTACATGGTTAAAATAATTGTTATTTTGACTAACTATTAAACTATTATGTCCGAAACCTTTAGACAGAAACAATTTTATCTTGACGAAGAGCAATGGCATGGCGCTCGCAGATTTTGATGTTACTGACAGTTTAGGGTTGAATTTAACCAATTTGTTAATTAAAAACATGATTTTATTTTTTTAAACCGGCACTGATGTAAATAGATCCTCCTATTTTTTACAAACTGTACGTAAACAAAAGATTGGCTTTTTTATTTTGGAACTCAGATGTTGCCTGTGTTCTGTGGGATTGGTCTTAAGTTATTTCACTCTTTATTATTGTGTTTATCTATACTCTACATATAAAGTGAAAAAACATCTTAATTTAAAATGCCACAGATTTCAAATATAACCCTAAAAAACATTTCACATAATTATTTTACTCTCCATGCTTAAAAAAAATATTGAATGTTAAGTAAGTATTATAGGCAAATGGAACGACACATTATGTATCATCAAGTTACTTTTCATAACATTTTTCTGGTCTAAACATGTTAGGAGATTGACCATTGTTCTTTAATGTTTGTCTGCCTCATCACAAGGCTTAGGCAAAACATCTACATACTTAATAATATATTTTTTACGTCCTGCAGACTTTTTTTATGTAAAAGCATGTTATGACAAAATCTTTCAACTAATTTTTGCTAAAGGTACCTACATCAAAAATTGGTTTGCCCTAACATCCTAAAATCTTACCTCATAGCGATTGGATAGTTTGATGTTCACAAGTTTGTTGCCTCCGTTAGTGAAGCGCTGTTTAATTCTGTGGTTTACAGATTCGTAGGTATCTGGCTCATACTCATCTACAACCAGTGGGAAGGTTTTGGACTTCAATCCAGACTGCAAATGATAAGTTAACAAAGTAAAGTATCTCCACCCACCTTTTCATTGTTTTATGATGGTATGATAAAGCCTGATTGAAGAAATTATTAATTTTCTATCTTATAAATTCATTATGTCAGTATTTTTAAATTGTGCATATTTAATTTGAAGTAGAATAAGCGACACTCACAGTTTCACCAAGGCTGGAAACACCATCAATGTACACTTCCACAACAGCTTCAGGAGTGTTGAAAGGGTCCATGACATACATGCCTTTCCATTCTGAATTCTATAAACAAAATGATGAGGTTGTTTAAATAATAGCTAAGACAATTTTTGGTACCATGACAAAATAGTGATGAAACATATAGTACTCTAATCTAAAAATAAACTAAATGTAAAGTTGTTGGATTTTAAAAGCATTTTAGCCCAGTTAAATGCAGAATGATAAAAACCATCACAAACCAGCAACTGGAAGACAATAAGCTGAATTTTTCTTTCTACTGTATAGGTGATATCTATGGTATAGGGGTATCTCAGCATAACCCCTCATTAAATACACCTTTGTAATTGGTATATGTACAGATATTAGGAGCCTCAGAGATAATTTAAGACAAAACTACGTTCTCTGCATCATGTTAGAAAAGTAAATTTTATAATTTTTTGAACGGTTCAATAAATATTCTACTAAATGTTGGCTATTTCATGTGTCATATTTTCTATTAATTTCAACAGAGATTCCAATTTGATATCAAGCACAGGTGGTGCTTGAATGCTTGCTCCTAAGGATCAAAGAAAATGATGATTCAGGCACCTTGAACCATTTGTGTGCAGGCATGTAGATCTACATGAGAGCATATACATTCTAATGAATACAACTGCAGCATCTAAGTGGTTTAAAGCACTTATGTTGGCCTTTGTCAGATTGTCTTTCACAATTTTAGACTTTTCCCCTTCTTCTGCCCCTAAACTTCGGTTATTCGACAAGATTCGTATCATGCAACATGGACTCTAGATGGATGGACGATTTTCGTAGGATAGGCCTTCAGTCTATCAAATGGATATTGGATACTCTTTGCTCTTCTACTAAAATTATTGACTATCAAGCACAGCAAGAGCAAGGTCAAATCAAGCAACATTTCCATGTATACATACCTCTTCAACCGAGAGTCCGAGAGCAGCACAAAATATCTCTTTCAGAAGGCTCTCCGACGTTTGTGCTGATCCCGAAAATTTGAGGGAGTCTGGACTATGAAGGATACTGAACTCTCCGGCGGCATTAGAGCCTATAATTAATAAAAGAACGATATAGTTAGGGTAGGCCACTTATGCATAAAATACTAAAATAAAATGTACTTACCTATTACTGATATTACAAGAGAAATCCAAAACAGAGCCATGGCTACAGCCATTTTGTTGGGACTTTTAGGAGTGACTGCTGTGGGATTGTCATATGATTTCAGTATTGCCCTACGTAATATTATTTTTTAATACCAACCACACGACAATAAATATTTATTTTGTCGTCTGGACTTCCTTATAAATAGAGTCATCATATTTAAAAATGGAGCATTAATTAGTACATTTTAGGCTATGGACAAGTCTTGTATTATTGTATGTTTCTGTCAAGGTTTGACAAACTAAAACATTATGTTAAAAAGTTTTTTTTTTGCTTCTGATCCTTAGAATAACTAAGTCTGGTCAAGATACTAGAACACCTATTTTTGAAGTGTCTCAATGGGGTTAAAAACTGAAAGCTCAACATAGCTGGCAGCACTGTTGTCTGTTAACAAACCGCCATTGTTGTGCTTGTGTTTACTGTAGTGTCGATCATAAATAAAACGAAAACTGGACAAAAATGTATACGACTTAGAGTATAGTTCATATAAAAGCGAAGCGTAGATCACTGATAAAAAAGCAGCTTTAGTGGAAAAGACATTGGTGCCGATTCTCTTGTACACCGAACTAAACTAACTAAACTATCACTAAAATTCCTTACTTTTGGCTATGAGAATCTTAAAGCTATTCTGCAAAAAAAGATCTCTAAATTTAAAAATAATTTTGACACAACTAAAATCGAATTTGACAAACGCGACTCCACGTTTGCCCTACCACGTGATTTTTTTTATAGCCGGAATCGCGCAGGGGGGCAGCCTCAACGTGTTTTAAATGAATTTTTTACTTTTTGTATCGAAAATATGAAAAATTATTACCTACATGTTGAGTTTTAGAGGTGTATGGGGTCTTATAAAGGGGGTCGAAATTTTCATTATTTTTACGATAGGACACACCAATTTCGAGATATAAGCAAAAGAAAAGAAAAAAAAGATACAGTACTGTATTTGCGCCCGAAGTCGAGGTGTCAGTGTGAATTTTAGTTCTTGACAACTAATTTTATTCCACACCTTTATAATCGCGATTAAAAATAGTCAGATTTAGTTAGACAATCATAATTTTATATCGAATAGAATAATGAATTTGACAACAACAGAATAGCAAAATTACCATTTTCACTAAATTAAAAACTCAGTACAATTTTAGTGCTGTCAAACTAAAATATAGATAAGTTGTGTCACTTTAGTCAATTTCAGAATGGGAAACCGTCGTTTGACAGGAATAAACTAAATTTTAGTGATTTTTAGTTTAGTTTAGAGAATTTGGTGACAAGAGAATCGGCACCAGTATATTGTAAACGTTCTATTATTTTTAAATTGGAGTTCCTCGACTTATTATGGGATTTCCAATTTTTTCTTCGGAGAGCTCTCTCCCGCCGTTTTCTTCTTTTAACATCATTAGGGAATAAGTATATTGGTCCTCGGATTTTTACAGTCAACAGTTGCGCAAGTGGGCATATAGTGGCCACGGCCTTAAATATAATGTGACCAAAAGCCAGTGCATGGACTTTGAGACGAGTAGTGCTAAATGCCCGCAAAGTATACCACCAGTTTTTCTCAATGGTGTTCCTCTAGACTGGGTGAACCAATTTAAATACTTAGGGCATTTGGTCACGGCCGACCTCAGGAATCATGCTGACATTGAACGGAAGCGGTCTTGTCAAAAAGAGCGAATATTTTGGCACGCAGGTTTGCACGCTGTTCTGATCAAATTAACATCACACTTTTTAAAGCATACTGCACTTCTTTGTACACGTGTAGCCTGTGGGCTAGCTATACACGGGCCAGTTACAGTGCCCTCCGCGTTCAGTACAACAAGGCTTTCAGGGCGGTATTGGGGTTTTCCCGCTTCTGCAGTGCCTCCCTCGGGCATGTTTGCGGAAGCGCGCACCGACTGTTTTCAGACCACAATGCGCAAGCGGTGTGCGTCCTTGGTGCGCAGGGTGCGGGTCAGCTCCAATGCTGGCCTTTACTCCATAGGTTTAGGTAGTTAAAAAAGGTAAACAAAATAAACCACGTGACTCGTAGATGCGAAACCTTTTATTTCAAATGTTATGATATTATTATTTATAGTCATATAATCATAGGCTCTTTTCGGAATCTGAATAAGCATCTGATGAACTATCTATCACATTAATAATAAATCGTTCCGTTGTAGCATCAATTATTTTCCTATCTATAATAACTCAAAATCGAAACGCACTCGCAAAATCGTAAATGTCGATTGTTGAGAGTACCGTCAAAGTTTGGGTAACCGACTAAACATAGTATTACCTGCCACTTCAGTTGCCATACTACATCAAAATCATCACATATTTCAATTTAACAAATTCGTAGTACTTTATAAAAGGTTTAGGGAACCTGTCATTTTGGGCTCTTTACAATAGACAGATTACAAAATATTATATTATTGTAATAATCTAACAAAAAAATTGTGCTCAAGTAGTTACATCTAGGAAAAGTAGTTCACGAATAAATGATAAAGTTTAATATTTATTCAAAAAAGAGGAAACTATCGTATATATCGAAAATAAATATGATTTTGTTACACCGTATTTTTAAACAAGAAAGTGTCAACTTTAAAGAACCCGTTTTACGATTTGCTTAACTCTAACTATAGCTACTTAAACGGAGTTTTTGGCGGGATCGCGTTGGAACATGTCGCACGAATTTTCATTTTCATGGAATTTAGTGAAATAGCGAATTAAATTGTATAATTTTGATAGTGAATTATTCAATTTAGTTACGTGTGAGTGCACAAGTGTAGTGAAGGTGAAAATAAGTGACTTACGTGGACTTTTCGTGTTCCCCCCAAAAACTCCTATTAGGTTGTTGTAAAGTTACTACCGCTTTACAATAACTCTGACTTGACTGACTAAAGACGACTATGACTGTTTTGTAACTTCGTGCCCGATATCGGGCCATTTACTTGATCTAAAAGAAAAACTACTTGACACTAGCTAAATGCACAAACCGTGTGAAGCCAAAATCAAAAAAAAATAAAAAAAACTACCTAAACCCACAGACTACATAGAGTATAGTGATGATTGCTGAACGATTGGACTAACTTTTTAATAGGAAGTGTTGCAGTAGGCCTAAAGACAGAGCATGTTAACGAGCGACGTGATATTGGCTGTGTTTTATTAATTTATGTTATTATTTTTAACCAACATTTGCTTTAAACTTTTATTTTAATTTGTATTTTTTATTATTAATTTCCAATTAGAGTTTTTGGCGGGATCGCGTTGGGACATGTCGCACGAATTTTCATTTTCATGGAATTTAGTGAAATAGCGAATTAAATTGTATAATTTTGATAGTGAATTATTCAATTTAGTTACGTGTGAGTGCACAAGTGTAGTGAAGGTGAAAATAAGTGACTAACGTGGACTTTTCGTGTTCCCCCCAAAAACTCCTATTAGGTTGTTGTAAAGTTACTACCGCTTTACAATAACTCTGACTTGACTGACTAAAGACGACTATGACTGTTTTGTAACTTCGTGCCCGATATCGGGCCATTTACTTGATCTAAAAGAAAAATTACTTGACACTGGCTAAATGCACAAACCGTGTGAAGCCAAAATCAAAAAAAAAAAAAAAAAAATCCAATTAATTTGAAATTTTTATTTGACATTGAGTTGCTTATTCTTATTTGACATTGTATTTATGATTTGATGACATTGTATTTATTTTCTATTGTGATTTATCTTTTGTTTCGTAACTTGTGATTGTATTATGGGCGAATCTGAACTATATGGATTTTTTTTATATTAAATAATTAAGTGTAAAAGAAGTGGCTTGTTTACAAAAAATGTATGGACAGTGACAGCTTGCTGTCAAATTCTTGGTACAGACGCCAGCACATCAACCTACCCCAAACTGTCAAATTTCTCCAATTGAACATGAACCTTATGCGTATGTGATAAAGTTGAAAATCTATCAACGAAATTTGACAGATGGGGTAGCTTGAGTGCTGGCGTCTGTACAATAGCAGCAGTGGCATCTGAAGTGAGCAAGTGGCACTTTTTATCCTCATTAGATTCTATGGTGCTAATAAACCACAAAAAACACAAACTTTTTATTGAATCGTTAGGTGCCATAAAATTCACTTAAATTTTACATACGGGCCGAGCAACAGACGACACTGTGGCCCAATTGTAAACAAATTTATGAATTGGGGACCGATGAGCGTAGGATACAGTTAGAACTTCTTCAAAATGAATAGACATGAATGAGACTACTTTTTATTTTTTATAAATCTTTCTTTGTCCTCATTGTAGTCATTCTGTAAATAATTGTGTCCCTGCCGGGATCCATATCCATGCAGGCATATATAATTGCTGCCATACTGAACGATATCACCACACCAAACCATAGAAGGATGTTGAAAATAGCAGCGTTGTCTGCTGATTGTAATGGTGACACGAACTGAAATTAAAAATACTCTCTAGATACATAGCTTATGAATGTAAGACAAAAATAAAAACAAATCCTATTACCTACAACAAACATAGCTCTTTTCTTGAAATCGAATGACGTTAGGTCGTGTCACACTTCTAATCAAAGTCAAAACGTATTACATTGCGAACTAAGTGTACAATGTTGGTGTTATCCTACAAGTCTAAAACAACAAGTCAATACTTAATACTTGAAATAGATCAAATGTGAACACGACAGTTCTGTGTCTAGATGCATCCAAATCTCAAGTACAACCATTTTATGATCATCTGCTTATCCTTTTCTCAACTATGTTGGGGTCGATTTCCAGTCTAACAGGATGCAGCTGACTACTAGTATTTTACATGGAGCGACTGCCAATGTGACTTCCACAACCCAGTTCCCTGGTAATACGATACCCCTTGGTAAAACTGGTTGTCACCCTTTCGGGCTTCTGATGACCCGTAACAACTGTCAAAGATCCAGGAATGACAGCCGGCCCCAACGGCGTGCTATCCGAGGTACGGAGGGGTTTTGATATGTAAAGATGGGCACCCATCCGCGGATCAACTGCGGCGTGCGTAGCTTAACCTGATCTATCGACCTGTGCGGCTCTTATTACTTAGCAAGAATTCCCTCTATGAAATTATCGGAATCAAGTATCAAAATAGTAATGAAACAAACTAACTTCCACGTCTTCAATTACTTCACCACCTCCGTCTGTATCGGAAGGCCCAGAAGGTGTGTTTTCATTATTTTCATCAGGCTCAGTCGCAGCCGTCGTTGTTTCTTCACCTTCACCGTCGCCAGTTCTGGCACCCACTGGTTTAAAAGATAATTTTTGCCTACTGAGAGGCGGTTCTAGCCACTCATATGGCCATTTTTTCGAGTGACCGGGAGGGTTCGTCAGTGATCGAGCAGAACGACGTGTATGAGCGACATCTGTGGTGACAACGGTGACTAAAACGGAACCATCGTATGCTTTAACAAATGCTTTGCAGAGTTCTTGGAGAACTTCACCTTAAAAAAAGTAAGTCTTATAACTTTTTTGAGTTATTTTTACTTTGCGTAATACAGAGTATAGGTAGAGCATAGGTATTTGTAAGGACACCCGAAATCTCTTACTTTGCTTTATGAGACTCTGAAGAACAACGTTTGTTCATCGACTTTTCGTAATTTGCTAAGGTAGCCCGCAAAATTCAAACTTTTTTTTTTTGGGTGGGAAATCATCAAATAACTTCACTTCTCCCGCTCTGGGTGGAGCCAGATCAGTGGTGTCAGATTTTTACTGACTAAAACCCACCCGTGTTCCCTCAGTTGCCTGTGTGCCAGGGGCCGCGGTATCTCTTTCGAATAACCCGCACCCCTGCCAAGCATCGGCCCTTGCGGGCCCCATCAGTTGCTGCTGACATCTCTTTGAGGCGCGCGTGGAACACAACGCGCCGTCGACCCGGGCTTGGTCCTTATCGGACAGCGAGCTACCCGTTACTCGCTGTCCGCAAGCCCAACTTTCTTACGTTTTTGCAATTTGCAGGTCAGTGTCAGTAGTATGTACAGACGCCAGCACATCAAGCTACCCCAATCTGTCAAATTTATTTGATAGACTTTTCATCTTTATAACGTAGGCTTAAAGTTCATGTTCAATTGGGAAAATTTACGTACGTTAATTTTAATTAATATGATTCTCGAAAATAACAGGTAGGAATCTATTCATACATTTAATTATTTTAAGTCTGTAATCATATTATTTTAATGAATAGAACACTGTTCGTGGCGGAAACATAAATAAGATTGTTTGGTGAAAGAAGATGGCCAAAAATTGTATGGGCTTGTACCCCAGAATGTACAGATATCAAATCTATATCATCGATTACTACCGATCTTCTATAAACAAAATTATAAAGGCACATGTTGCCCAACAGCAGTGGACAATAAATAGGAAGGTTTAAAAAAGTTGAACTTTTCTTTACGGTTAAGGTATTTTATATAGATTATTGTGCATATATCTGTGCCAGGCGTTTAACATTAATAGTATTTTAGTTTTGAAAAGAAAAATTGGAGGGCACTTTTTTATAATCTGAGAAAATCTATAGTTTGCAATTTTTTTATGTAGCATAAAAGTAGCGCATGGGGCTACTATGAAATATAAACGTATAATGAGCGATTTCATATTACACATTTATGTGGAGCACTCGCATAATAATAATATATAATCAATTAATATCAAGCACCCCACGCTTTTTAATAGAATTAAATTATTTTCTACTTTTTAGTTTGGTTTTCAAAGCGTGTTTTTTTAGTTTTTTTAAACTATTATTTATTTTCTATTTTTTAGTTTTGCTAACTACAAAAGCGTGTTTTATTCTATTTTTTAATTTTTTATTATTAGTGCAAGCATGGCAACTGTAAATTCCTTTTTAATTTTATATGGGTAAAGGCCTGAAATAAATGAATTTTATTTTGTTTAAATGATTTTATTGAATTGTCATAGGTCCTCGATAAGTCTACAATGTTTAAATGAAATCTGTGGATCAAAATAGCGTCCAAAGGAGTCGGTTACATACAAACAAACATACAAACATACAAGTGAAGCTAATATAAAGCGTGTAAAAATGGCGTCTAATGATAGAATTATTGCGTGCTGTTTGGTGGTATACCCAGCCGATGAAGAGGACCTACCAAATAGAGACTTTAGTGGTGTGGAGGTTGATATAGGAGATGCTTTTTTTGTGTTGGAGAAAGTTCGAGGATTGGATTCTGAAATTGATGGCGAAGAAGAGTCGGTTTTAGTGCAAGACAATTTGCCACAAATTACGCCTCCGGTTTCGTCATCGTAAGACGGAGAAGCTCCATTATACCAATTGCTAACTAACAGGTCCAGGAAAAAGAGTGTTACTTTCTAGAGTGTTGTGGCGCAACCTGAGAGAGGCCTAAGTATGTCCAGCAGTGAACTGCGATAAGCTGAGTTGATTGATTGAGGTCCAGGAAGATAAACTATTGCGTTAAAAATCGCTTTCGCTGGGCATCATTACCACCGTCTTATCGTACAAGAACATAGCAACATAACATACTGCAAAAAAGAGAGAGGCACCTTATAGAGACGTACTCAATACCTCGTCTTCTCCGCTTTACATCTGGAGCCAGTATTTCACAGATAAAATGCTAGATAAAATATTACTGTCGGCTATTGCAACTCGACGAGGAACAGCTTCTTGCAACCGCAGGAAGTAGAACTAATGGACCAGATAGGCTAGAGAGCTGCAAGACATGCTCTGTGTGTGATCACAAAAAGAAACGCAAAACCCAATACTAGTATTTTCGTTGCAAAAAAATCTGTTTGCCTAGTTTGCTCAAACTTGATGTGCCTTCAAAAAGGGGTAGGTAACAATAAATTGTCGTAATGTTGACAATTGACATTTGTCGGCGGTGCTGCCACTAGTAACGTGAAATTATCCTATCCTTATCTGCACCAACATAAATAAATTAAATCACAGATGGTACGATTTATTTAATTATATTAGAAACATACAAAAATTATGTTTTATGCATTTAGGTTATAAATAATTTACGAGTATGTTTTAGGCCTGCTATGCGTGTTGTTTTGTTTTTCTTAAGCGTTCAATTATTATTTTTCCCCTGTTCTTATCTTTGTTAATATACTATGGCAACATGAAAAGGTTATTTAGAGCAAAATCATTCAAAATATTTTTAATTATGATTATTTGTCCACTTCTGTTAAAGGCATAAAAAGTTATTCAAAATTCTTTATTTTTTTATTAAATTAACTGCAATAAATTTATGTTTGTACTCGGTGGGGTACGTTTTGTCCATCTCCTATAAAGAAATTCACTTTATTTGTTATGATCAACTCAATTTAGTACACTTTTTGATGGTCAAGTCAACGCCATTACTGAAAAGATAAGAAACTTAAAAACTTTATAATGTTGCCGGAACAAAAAAACAAGTATAATTATAGCCAAATTGTAGCCGGCATAATAAAATAATATAAACTTAAATCTATGTTCGGATACAAACAAGCACAAAGTACTATTTTAATTTTTACCACTCCGAATTTAGGGTTGGAAATCGGCCGCGACGCAAATTTCCATCATTAGGTCCAATCTTTACATTTTTTGAAGTGCTTTGTGAATATGGTGGAAATGTAGTAGCAGGGGGTCCACACCCCATACCAGCATAATTTTGAAAGTAGTCTACAAGAAAAAATGTTTGGAAACCTCTGATGTAGATGATTGATTTGTGAACTCCAAACGTACGGGTAGAGTCGGCTCTTAAGTCTGCTTTAAAAACAACATTAAATGAAGGTATATTCTTACCTAACAGTTTCTTAGCTTCTTTGGTTTGGTGGGAGTTGGGGCCATAAAAGTCAGACAAAGCGTGAAGAGTCCGAAAACGGAAATTGTAGAAATCAATTAAGTTGTCAGGAATCAAAGCTCCAGTCTGGACCTGTAAATAACCAGTAAGTAACAAGGAGCCAGTAAGTAAGGTACACAGGTATGGTCTGTTTCCAAAAGTATTTGATGTTAATGTTGTACGGTGCAACCGCACATTCTGCAATTCAGCAGTTTACGCCACACATTCATTCCAATTCATAATAATTACTTTAGTTCGCGTTGGGCTATCAAGTCAGCCAGGCGTTCTCGTTACAGCCAACAAGGGCCGCGTCACTCACTTCATTGCCACTTCATTAAGCTCATTTTACTTTAAGTAGGTACCTTTGAGACAATACGGTAGTGTTTCAGTACTTTACCTTCTTTCATTCCATTCATCCCGCATCTAAAAGTAATGTATGGTCTACCAAGGGATCATACAAATGTAAACAGATACCCAGATCGGAAATTGTAACTAAGGATGGGAATTTGTAGTGCCACTTTCAAAAGAAAATGGGAACTCCTGTTAATCTCGCACATCATAACGAGCCTGCGGCCTGAGAAAATTGGTTGCTCAATGTGAGGCGTAACATTAAGAAGACGGAGGTCATGGTCTTTGAGGCTGGGGGTAAAAGTCCTGATGCAGTACCGCCTGTATTTCTTTATGGTACACCTTTGTAGAGAGTCTACAGGTTTAAGTATCTTGGTCATATATTGACTCCCGACCTCAAAGACAAATATGATATTGAACGGGAGCGGAGGGCGTTGTCGGTTAGAGCGAACATGCTGGCTCGCACGTTTGCACGTTGCTAACTTCCTGTTAAAATCACGCTCTTTCGAGCCTACTGTACTTCTTTTTACACGTGCACGCATTTATCAGTAATCATGCAGCTCAACTCAGAACTTGAAGAGCTCAACGATTTGACGAACAATACCAAAGAAAGGACATTTGGGTAGGCCGCATAAATTACTCAAACTGCCAGATTATCACTAAAAACTAACTGAGAGAGAAAGTGTGAGAGAGAGAGAGTAAAAACAAAAAAAAACCACATGACCCACATCGTTCTCCCAGTCACAATATTTAAAACAATGATTATGTTATACTTCTCAAAGTAAATATTCATGTCAAAGTGTTTAGATTAACCATCAAATGTCAAAGAGCAAAAGTTTGCAAAAAAAAAAACAACATTCAGCATGTAAAAAATTGGAGCAGGTCAATCCCAAGCTTTTTTGTCCTCAAGATAATCTTTAACGGTATAAAAAGCTTTCAGCTGGTTTCACGTCACGTCATTTTAATGAGGGCTGGAATTATCTGAGAATGAATTAGTGAAATTATCATTAGATAATTACTTAGTAGGCATCACTAAGTTACACCAAAATTCACGTTAATTGAAGTAATGATTCTGGCATTGATGATTTTGTCGCTATCATTGCATGATGAAATGATTTTAAAATATTGTTGATTTTTACATGTGATATGAGATCGGACTCATCTCTACCTGCCAGCCAGTTGGCGCTCAACCACCTCCATCGATAGAGCGCGTCTCTTCACCGAACGTATAGATTTATTTATGTATGAAATGAAATGAAATGTTTATTTATGTAAGTAGATCTTAAAAGACACTTTTACACGTCAATATTTTTAAAAACTAGATGGCGCCGGCATTTCCTAGCTGACTGTTCCCTGAGAAGAAAAGCCGAAACAAACTCAGAGGTCATAGTCTCTTTTAAAGTCCAAACATTATATTAAGTATTTAAATTTTATGTGAGTCTAACAATGCGGGTAATGTCTGGAAAGGTCTTTTTAAGAAAGAGCCATTGCAGCTTTGAGCTGACCTGTCTCAACAGACGGCATGTATGTAGCAGTCACCGTGTTGCTCGACCCTATTTTAGGGAGCTCAACGACCCGTCACAAGACGCTACCAGATTTGCAGGACATTTGCGTAGGCCATTTATAAAATGCTCAAAACCATTAGACGAGTTATAAAGCCATGTGTTCAATCTATGTACGCTACGCTGACCACATGATGCTGAGATTGGAGTCTTCCTGCCAGCTGGTGAACAGAAGTTGATATACTTGGTAGGCCTGTTCCCTAGACTTTGTTGAGTGGTGTCGAATTTGTAGCATTTCGCCGACAGATTTTTTTTATCCGACTATGGCAAATCGAACAGGCGGGTTATGATTTTGACCGCTATGTATGTACTTATGTAAAACAATCCATATCCGAGTGAGAATCATAAGCTTTAGGGCAAAGTGGCATAAGACCAGCACCCTAATTGCGTAACTCACGATTAATTATAATTTGTTTCGTTTTGAAACAGATGGCTAAACCATTGCTTCGTATTTTCGAAAAATGTGTTTGCTCAACAACGTAAAAAACGCAATGAATATTTTTGAACTGTCAGAATGAAACCGATTATGATTAATCGTGAGTTACCTAATTAAGGTGCTGGGCATTCACATGAATGAGAATAATTTTTTGTTTCATACTTTTTAGTGCGTGGTTTTTCTATAGTCGGAGTTTAGTTTAAGAACTTACTTCTTTTATGTAAATTTAGGTATTCTTGATTTAATAGAATACTAGCTTTGGCCCGCGGCTTCGTCTGCGTGGAGTTCTAAAATTATCCAACGTACGTATATGTGCCTTCGGTATTAAGGACATGGTCAATCCGTGTGCTAGACCATGCCGTTTAGGCGTGGTAGGGTCACAGACAGAGAGAATTATTTCGCATTTAAACTAGTTACCGAGCCAATTTTTTTTATTAAGAACCCATTATAGTATGTATAGAAATGCAGGGCTTTTTACAAAACTGACAACTTAGTCCGATGCTAAGTTGTAATTTTTGTATAAAGAACTTTACCCTATTACATACCGAAATCGAAAAAGAGTTGGAAATGCAAAAAGGGACCTTTTGGCTAGAACTAAAGTTAGATCACTTGTTGTAATGAGACGGATAAAGTTACCTTTCCAATAATAACTCGCAAAGTGCCAAGCTCACGTAAGAACTGGCGGTCTTCCTCAACTGATTGCTTCAAATGAATAAGCTTGAGTGCAGGATTAACTTTGTAGGACGAGACGTTCGCATTACCAAACACAGTTTTAATTGTATTCTGCTGGAAATTTACATTACCTATTTATATAAAGGTATCAGTACGCATTACCTAATCTGAATACATACAGGTTGGTTGTCCACCAATGATAATTATATTACCTTTAGATGCGTTACCGGCGCTCAATATTGGCAAGATAAATGCAAGGTAATTGCCTGTCGTGTTATTAGTCACGTACCATCCAATGGCGCGGCGACACACACTACTAACGTAGGCAACTAAATATATATGTTTATCTCTTTCTATTATCAGGAATCGGTATGGGTTCTTCCTGTTTTTTGTATGTACTAGTAGCTCTAATGTTCGTGTATGTCGCGTCTATCTGTAATACCTAAGTCATTGTTGTCCACTAAATAGTGCGACATACTGCGAGAGGTGATAGCTTGGGTAATAGTAAGTACAGTCAGCGTCAATAATATCGGGACGAACAGACTGTTCAAAATTATCTTAGCAACTATGAAAATTTAATATTAACTCAATGACACAAGAAATGTTTCAGAATGAAGACAGTACACGACAACTGTAATTCTGACAAGAACTTTATCCAATTGAGATAAAGTTTTATAATCTTAGTAGCTGTGATCATTTTGAACAGTCTGTTCGTCCCGATATTTTTGATGCTGACTATACCTTATATCCACGGGCACATTAAGTATTTATTAAAACTGAGGGAAGGTCGATGTTAGACCAAATCGCGCAATATTATTTGTTAAGTTTATATGAATAATTATGACTGTAATTTTATGTAGATATGTATTCGTTAGTACCATTCTGGCCCAATAGATGTCGTTGCATGTATCTAAATTCTTCTATACAAATTTTCACACCCCCTCAACCCCTCTCAGGAGGTAATTTGGAAAAACAAAAAATGCCAAACTTCATAATTTACTTAGATAGATGTTCGTGCCAAGTTTCATGTTTATTAACACAAGTAATAAGATTTTCCATACAAACAAAATTCCCCCTTTTCACCCCCTTAAAGGTTAAATTTCCAAAAACCCCTTCTTAGTGCTCCCCTACATTATAATAGGAAGCCGTGTGCAAAATTTCACATTCCTAGCCCCAGTAGTTTCGGCTGTACGTTGATATGTCAGTCAGTCAGTTCTCCTTTTATATAAACAGATTTCAAATTAGGTTGGTTTCAAAATTGATTTGTGTCTTTACTTTTAGTTTAATATTTAATAGTGGTCGCCAAGTGGTCGAAATTCGACCAACACTTAATTCATTTAAATTTTAAGTTTGAATAAAAATATTGGCTTTCTGCACACATGCTCCTCCGTCCTCGTAATTTTCGTAAAAAGGGGTACAAAGTTTTTACTTCACGTAATAATATAGATAAGTTTTAGGTGTAATTTTCACCCACAGAAATAAAAAAAACCAGTAGAAGTAGTATAACGCTTCATTAGTATCGGAACCAGCGTACCCAAACACACATTGAGTTTAAAAGAAAGTAGACTTTAAATTAGATACCATAAAGACAACTTTTAATTCTCTTATTTAATAAAATATTGTTTTTCACATTTTTATCCAAATAAAATCAATTACTGACTTACCGATGGTATGATATACCTCCATTTGATACATTTTTACTTCTGCTATAATGTTTACATTGTAAAACAGCACAATAAGGCATGTTTGTATTTTTTTGCCAAGTCCTTTTCTCCGTGGCGGTTGTAACAAGATTGATGTGCGTGGTGTTTGCGCGGAAGCAGACCTTTGCAAAACTCCGCAAAGCTCGGGGTACGCGGGCCCCGCCTACTTGCGACTTCTACTGGTTTTTTCATTTCTGTGTTTTCACCGGAGCATGCTCTTCCCCGCTGAATGTGTTCAAGCTCGTAGGTACTTACCTTATTCTCATCAGATAGTTTGATATTTACGATTTTGTTGTCTCCGATATCTAAGCGCTGGTTAATTCTGAGATTTACACCTTTGAAGGTATCTGGCTCATATTCATCTACGATCAGCGGAAAGATTTTGGATTTCAACCCTGCCTGAAAATCAGATTTACATATTAAGTAGTTTGTAATAGTAGTGGTAGTAGTAGTAGTTGTAAGGCAATTCTATTGACCAACTAACATAGTGGCCTAGCCATGCCAGTTTGTAAAAGTATGTAAACTACCTTGTGTATAGCCTAGAAGTGGGCGCCGACCAAAAATTTGACGGCGGCGGCGCGGGTGTTTAAAAAAAATGGTTTAAGTGTTATATTTTAAAGCTATCAAAGGCAGAAGTTAGGAAAATGCATAATTAAATGTTTTTTACAATATTTATAATTGTCATGGATCTAAATTATTTTGTTGACGCGTGGGCTCAACTGCGATCTTTTAGCGTTGAAAACCAATCCTGCTCCTGCTATTGAAAAAACACGTTCACTCGGCGTACTTGTAGCAGGGATTGCAAGAATAGTCCTGGCAAGCACAGCAAGTCCTGGGAAGACATTTTTCTTCTCTCGGCAATAGGCAAGCACATCCCCGTTCAAAATCTCCACTTCTTTGGGATGACCTAAGCTAGGTATCTCCAGCATTGTTGAAAAAACCTGTTCCCGATGCCTCGTCAATGTCGCTGAAACTACTGTGCTTCTTAGATAATTTGGTCAGCAAAGATCGAGTCGAAGAGGACCTTGGTGGAGGCTCTGATAGATTAGATCACGGGAAGTTTCACCGCAATCGGAACATGGAAAATCAGAAGCATTTACATGTTTATTGATGCAATCTGCCATAAAAGCCGCACGATTTGTATTTCTTTCCTATAAATAAGAATCGATTCCTTTCAATCTTGAAAATCTGGGATCTAAAAGAGATGCCGCCACTAATACGTTTTTAGTCAAAGGAAATCAGTCACAATTTTTTCCACTGAGTAATATTTTTGACGGAATTAGTCAGTGGAATGTAACGAAAGTCCGAAAAAAAAATATGTTAGCATTATTATTTCCATGATTTGCATTTATATCCACGAAATAATGCAACAATTTATGAAACTAAGAACTGACTGTTCGTAAATTAAGTACGAAACATGTAAAAGATTCTTCAATTATCTTAAAAAGTGCTGCTAGTCACTGGATATATTTTGTGCATAGCTGTAAGCGTCTGCACTTTATCGGTTGTGCACGATGCTGGTAAATTTGCTGTCAATATGGCGGTAGCGAATCAGACGGCTTTGTAATGTTACTAACGAAAGAAAATATTTCTGATTTAGTAATATTTTCTTAACGCCACTAAAACTCGCGTAGGTAAGTCAGGGGAAAATTCCACCCGGTCAAATTCTCAGACATTGATTTAAAAATAATTTGAAATCAAATTGTTATTTTAATGCATTGTTGTATAGGTTTTTCCGTAATACGTTATTAAAGCCGTCTAAAACTGTTATTACATCGATCTACATACTGATAACTAAACTGTTATTCGTTTTTAAGTTACTACGTGACGGTGGGACACGGCAAAAACCTGCTTCTTGGTAATTTTATTACACTGAAAAACGATGAATAAACCAAAACACAATGAAAAAAGAAATACAGAAATGCTACCTACCAAACATTTGCTCAATCAAGTGACGTTAAAAATATTAGTGTATCGTAATGGCGTGAATAAAAAAAAAATCTGAAGTTACGGGACATCGTGAAAACTTAATGTACCTACACTTTAAAAAAAATCCGCCCAGATGTTAAATGAAAAATTGGTAGATCTACTACCTAATTTTAGTACATTTTCAGAATTAATAATTCGAATAAATAAAAAGGTTTTCTGTTCGAAAGAGGTTTTATTCTCTTATTGGTGATGTTTGTACATATTTTTATTAAATAACATTAAGTGTTTTGAACTTGGGTCTTAATTTTTTCCAATACACCTAGTATGCAGCAAACCCTCTAGTGTTTCAGTACACTGTCGGTTTCTCTGCCATATCTTCGTGTTATTAACAGTCTCTCAACATTAGCACTGCTATGTGGAAGTGCAAGTAAATGTCTCACAAATCCACAAAGGGAACATCCAATGTTCCTAGTTGACTGGTCTCCTTTTTTTGCGCTCGTTCAGACACGGCGGGAACCGCGCGATTATAGAATCGCATGGAAATCGCGCGGGTCTTATTTATATGAGTTAGTTAGTAATCGTTCAGACATAACCGCGCGGTTAATCAAGCCGCGCGGTTACCGCAACCCAACCGCCAGAAAATAGAATCGCGCTGCTCCCGCGCGTTTCTATTACTATGGAGTCTTTACTTCGCGTTCAGTTGCGTTGCGGATACCGCGCGGTGAGCACGTCACTGTTCGTGAGTTCGCCATGGATCGTTTCGACACTGAACTATTTATTGATGAGGTGGAGAAGAGACCTGCAATATGGGACATTCAGTGTGATGATTACTCAAATAAAATTATCAAGAACCGAGCTTGGCAAGAGTTGGTGGAGATATTTGGAAATTGCGAAGACACGGTGGAAAAAAAGAATATTTTAAGTAAGTAGGTTTATTCACCAAAAAATAATTGACAGAATTATGTTATAATTATTGTTATGAAGCGTATATTATACTCTCCGTATACTTTAGGTACTTAAATAAATATAAACAAACTTCGGCTGCTTTATGCAGACATTTCGAGCATTTTTCAAATGAAGGTCACAACGGTATTACCATATTTCGTTTGTTTACATTTAGTTATGTACCTAAACATTACAAGTACGGTATGTTAGTTGCAGCTATATCTTTGTGTCTTGCCATGGAACACGCCCATCATTCACAAAGTAATGAGCGAATTTATCTCTGATATTCAAAGATGACGGTGTCCCTCTTCCCGCATGCAAGGTATTGAGATTAGTCATGGGTGCATTATATAAAGTATCTTTAAATTTTAGACCATCTCTAGTCCGCACATAGTTATGTAGAACACAAGAAGCTTTTATTATATCTTCGGCAAAATCTATGTTTACATTTATAGGCCTATGAAAGATGCGCCATTTGTTCGCCAAAATACCAAAAGTGCACTCAATATTACGTCGGGCTCTCGATAACCTATAGTTAAAAATCCTTTTTTCATATGGTAAACATTTGCCTGAATATGGGCGCATTAAATTTTCTGCTAAGCCGAAGGCTTCATCTCCAACTATAACATAAGGCATTGGTGTTAGGTCTACATTAGATATTGGTTTAGGTGTTGGTATGTTTAATGATTTTTCTGTCAGGCGTTTATAAAAAACCGAATTTTTAAATATAGCAGAATCACTGCTTTTGCCATAAGCCCCAATATCAACATAAGTAAAGCAATAGTTGGCGTCGCAAAGTGCTAAGAGCACTATGGAAAAGTAATGTTTATAGTTATGATACAAAGAACCCGAATCAACAGGCTTTATAACTCGGATATGCTTGCCGTCTATAGCACCAATGCAATTTGGAAAATTTGCATATCTCTCAAAGTCTCGTGCTATTGTCTTCCAGATATCTTCAGTCGCTTCGGGCATGACTATGTTTACCAACTTATTCCACAATGATTTAGATACTTCGCGGACAATTCCAGTAATCGTCGATTTTCCTAGGCGGTAATTGTAGCTTAGTTCTCCAAATGAACAACCCGTACCAAGATATCTGAAACAAGAATATTATTAATAATGTTATTATTTTTAGGTACACAACTCCAAAAAAAATGGAAAAACATACGAGATTGCTACAATAAAGAATACAAAAAAGAAAAAACAACTCCTTCTGGTTCAGGTGCTCGTAAAGGAGCCCGATATATGTATTTTTCAAGATTATCTTTCCTGCAGAATAGTGTAAGTAATAAAGACACTACAACTAATATTGAAGAACAGAATGAAAGGCAAAGTGAGGAGACAAGTGAACTAAACGCCAATGCAACCGAAGCCACTGAAATACGTCCCCCTAAACGTAAGAAAACACAAGTGCCAGAAGAAAAAATAGCGGTTTTAATAGAAAAAAGTATCGAGTCACGAAAACATTTTCAGAATGAACTTCAAGAAAATAGTATTACCAAGCAAGATGACGACAAACTCTTTTGTTTGTCGTTATATAAAGAACTCAGAAAAGTACCAGAAAATAGGCGTTTAGCAACCAAAATTGAATTACTTCAAGTGATACAAAAAGGACAAAGCTTACCACCCCCTCTTCGCTACAATACTCAGCAGATCACACCTACGTATTGGCAAGGACAACAGTATACAAGCCCGCAAGGATATTTTACTACATCTGGATCATCTCCTCCTGTTCCGGCACCGTCACCGTCACCATCGCAATTTAGTTCTGGCTCTCAGTCCTCTACAGTTATAGAAAATATTTATGCTGATTTTGAAGAACAATAAATAAATCTTACCTTAAAGTTATTACGAGTTTCTCTTCCGGTGACACGCTTGGCCTCAAATGCGTTTCAGAGCATGAAATATCTTGCCTGATCAGTTCAATTAGTTCATCAAAAGATTTTATTGACATTCTCAAATAGTCAAAAAATTTGTTATCATACATTCTTAATTTGGGATATAATGTTACGAACTGACCATGTACTAGTCGGTCACGTAATATTGGATGCACCCAATACCGCCTTTTTCTTTTCTTTTTGTCTGATGTCTGAACGCACGCTTAAGCGTGCGTTCAGACATGCGGGAATCGTGCGTTTACGAATCGCGCGGTTTCAAACCGCAAAATTGTGATGCTATTCAGACACGCGCGGTTAGTATGCGATTTCGTGCGGGTTAGCGTCAGTTTCAAAATGGAGGTCGACGAAGAAGTGTGTTTACTGTGGTTGCTCCTTAAAAAAAAGAAAAGAAAAAGGCGGTATTGGGTGCATCCAATATTACGTGACCGACTAGTACATGGTCAGTTCGTAACATTATATCCCAAATTAAGAATGTATGATAACAAATTTTTTGACTATTTGAGAATGTCAATAAAATCTTTTGATGAACTAATTGAACTGATCAGGCAAGATATTTCATGCTCTGAAACGCATTTGAGGCCAAGCGTGTCACCGGAAGAGAAACTCGTAATAACTTTAAGGTAAGATTTATTTATTGTTCTTCAAAATCAGCATAAATATTTTCTATAACTGTAGAGGACTGAGAGCCAGAACTAAATTGCGATGGTGACGGTGACGGTGCCGGAACAGGAGGAGATGATCCAGATGTAGTAAAATATCCTTGCGGGCTTGTATACTGTTGTCCTTGCCAATACGTAGGTGTGATCTGCTGAGTATTGTAGCGAAGAGGGGGTGGTAAGCTTTGTCCTTTTTGTATCACTTGAAGTAATTCAATTTTGGTTGCTAAACGCCTATTTTCTGGTACTTTTCTGAGTTCTTTATATAACGACAAACAAAAGAGTTTGTCGTCATCTTGCTTGGTAATACTATTTTCTTGAAGTTCATTCTGAAAATGTTTTCGTGACTCGATACTTTTTTCTATTAAAACCGCTATTTTTTCTTCTGGCACTTGTGTTTTCTTACGTTTAGGGGGACGTATTTCAGTGGCTTCGGTTGCATTGGCGTTTAGTTCACTTGTCTCCTCACTTTGCCTTTCATTCTGTTCTTCAATATTAGTTGTAGTGTCTTTATTACTTACACTATTCTGCAGGAAAGATAATCTTGAAAAATACATATATCGGGCTCCTTTACGAGCACCTGAACCAGAAGGAGTTGTTTTTTCTTTTTTGTATTCTTTATTGTAGCAATCTCGTATGTTTTTCCATTTTTTTTGGAGTTGTGTACCTAAAAATAATAACATTATTAATAATATTCTTGTTTCAGATATCTTGGTACGGGTTGTTCATTTGGAGAACTAAGCTACAATTACCGCCTAGGAAAATCGACGATTACTGGAATTGTCCGCGAAGTATCTAAATCATTGTGGAATAAGTTGGTAAACATAGTCATGCCCGAAGCGACTGAAGATATCTGGAAGACAATAGCACGAGACTTTGAGAGATATGCAAATTTTCCAAATTGCATTGGTGCTATAGACGGCAAGCATATCCGAGTTATAAAGCCTGTTGATTCGGGTTCTTTGTATCATAACTATAAACATTACTTTTCCATAGTGCTCTTAGCACTTTGCGACGCCAACTATTGCTTTACTTATGTTGATATTGGGGCTTATGGCAAAAGCAGTGATTCTGCTATATTTAAAAATTCGGTTTTTTATAAACGCCTGACAGAAAAATCATTAAACATACCAACACCTAAACCAATATCTAATGTAGACCTAACACCAATGCCTTATGTTATAGTTGGAGATGAAGCCTTCGGCTTAGCAGAAAATTTAATGCGCCCATATTCAGGCAAATGTTTACCATATGAAAAAAGGATTTTTAACTATAGGTTATCGAGAGCCCGACGTAATATTGAGTGCACTTTTGGTATTTAGGCGAACAAATGGCGCATCTTTCATAGGCCTATAAATGTAAACATAGATTTTGCCGAAGATATAATAAAAGCTTCTTGTGTTCTACATAACTATGTGCGGACTAGAGATGGTCTAAAATTTAAAGATACTTTATATAATGCACCCATGACTAATCTCAATACCTTGCATGCGGGAAGAGGGACACCGTCATCTTTGAATATCAGAGATAAATTCGCTCATTACTTTGTGAATGATGGGCGTGTTCCATGGCAAGACACAAAGATATAGCTGCAACTAACATACCGTACTTGTAATGTTTAGGTACATAACTAAATGTAAACAAACGAAATATGGTAATACCGTTGTGACCTTCATTTGAAAAATGCTCGAAATGTCTGCATAAAGCAGCCGAAGTTTGTTTATATTTATTTAAGTACCTAAAGTATACGGAGAGTATAATATACGCTTCATAACAATAATTATAACATAATTCTGTCAATTATTTTTTGGTGAATAAACCTACTTACTTAAAATATTCTTTTTTTCCACCGTGTCTTCGCAATTTCCAAATATCTCCACCAACTCTTGCCAAGCTCGGTTCTTGATAATTTTATTTGAGTAATCATCACACTGAATGTCCCATATTGCAGGTCTCTTCTCCACCTCATCAATAAATAGTTCAGTGTCGAAACGATCCATGGCGAACTCACGAACAGTGACGTGCTCACCGCGCGGTATCCGCAACGCAACTGAACGCGAAGTAAAGACTCCATAGTAATAGAAATGCGCGGGAGCAGCGCGATTCTATTTTCTGGCGGTTGGGTTGCGGTAACCGCGCGGCTTGATTAACCGCGCGGTTATGTCTGAACGATTACTAACTAACTCATATAAATAAGACCCGCGCGATTTCCATGCGATTCTATAATCGCGCGGTTCCCGCCGTGTCTGAACGAGCGCTAATAGAAGCGACCTGCTTCCAGAAGATTTTTGGCGCGGGGTCCGCCTCTTCTGAGAATGGTAGTGTCGCGTTTTTTCTCGGTCCAATTCCGTTAGGTTTTCTGGGCATAGTCACAGATGTTTTGGAACGCTGCTAACTGTCAGTGTCAGTGTCGTCCATCCGTCACAATCGACCTTACAATCGACTATATTTCCGTTTCAAGTGCCGAAATTTATTTGTTACTATCGCGATCCGACGAGACGGTAACGTTCCATTACAAGTATAAGACGCATACATGGCTCAAATTCTGTGTTCCTAAAACATGTTTTCAATCGTAATATTTTGAAAAATAGGTAGATTTGAGGCCGAAATTGGTAGATAGGTAGATGGGAGGTGAAATAGGTAGATCTACCACAAAGTTGGTAGATGTGACAACGCTGTTCACAGCGACCCACGACCCCACCCCTGCCCGCCTCGATCGGCGCCAAATTTCAAATGCTCGGCGGCGGCGGCGGCGCGCGACACTCGACGCGGCGCGGCTCCGCCGCCGCGAACCGCATTGGCCGTACCGAACGGCTCAAATCAAGTCTACTATATTTGGTAGACTCGCTTCTCACCTACGCCAGTGTCATTTGAGTCACTTAGGGATAACGTGCTCACGAAAAATTATTAATTAAGCCAATGTGTGCTGTCAAACTGTGTCGCAATTATGTGGGAAAGTCATTTAAGAGATGGGTTTGATCTATAAATTACTGTTTTATTTTTTCGTTATATTTTTCATTATTACTGAATTAAATAAAACACTAATCTAAAAAAATATTTTATTTCCTACCGGGCGATTCTGTAAAAATCTCACCGTGAAAACTGAGGTGAAGTGAGCTGTCAAATCACCTGATGCTAGGGATTGCCACCATTGATAGCTCACTTCACCCAAGTTATCACGGTGAGTCACTTACTGAATAGCCAGGCTTATTATACAATGGAAGAAAGATAAGATTGGGCACGCCGCGATTGCGGCGGTAAGTCCCCTCTTTGAGGAGTGGCTTGAGAGGCGGCATGGCGTCCTCACCTTCCGCCTGACACAGGTCCTCACCGGACATGGCTGTTTCGGGAGGTTCCTGTTTCGGATAGGGCGGGAGGAAACGCCCGGGTGTTTCCATTGCGAAGATCGCCCAGAGGACACGGTGGAGCATACGGTGCAGGTCTGCCCAGCTTGGGTGGAGCAACGCCGTGTCCTCGTGGAGGTGATCGGCGGCGGCGATCTCTCGCGTCCGACCCTGGTCCAGGCCATGGTACGGAGCGAGAGGGCATGGCTGGCAGTCGCCTCCTTCAGCGAAGCAGTTATGCTCGCAAAGAGGGAGGCGGCGCACGTGAGGGAGATGCAGTACATGCGCCCTCACAGCCGTGGCCTTCGCAGGAGACGCCCTGGGCGTCGGGAATCCCAGGCTGATTCCCGGCCACCGTAGGCACGGGCTTGCGGACGGCGAGTAATGGGTAGCTCGCTGTCCGGTAAGGACCAAGCCCGGGTCGACGGCGCGTTGTGTTCCACGCGCGCCTCAAAGAGATGTCAGCAGCAACAGAGGGGCCCGCAAGGGCCGATGCCTGCCGGGGGTGCGGGTTGTTCGAAAGAGATACCGCCGCCCCTGGCACACAGGCAACTGAGGGAACACGGGTGGGTTTTAGTCAGTAAAAGTCTGACACGGCCTCCCGCTCCACCCAGAGCGGGAGAAGTTATTTGATGATTTTCCACCCAGAAAAAAAAAAAAAAAAAAAAAAGAAAGGTAAGATAATAATTTGGAGCTGGCATCTCTAAACTCGCACACTTTGACAGTTTAAGGGGCTTAGAGGAGCTAAACGCAAGTTTTATAATGCCTAAAAGTTTAAGATCTACTGCAGTAAACAAAATAAGAAAAATATATGATAATCTTCAGGATATATGCTAGTTAGATAGTGTGTTGAAAACATAGTACAACAAGTTTGATACGATAGAAAAAAATCACGAAGTTACGTCTAAAAAAATCTTTTAACGATTAAAAACCATACTAATATACATGCAATCATTCTGATTTTTTGTCAGATTATTCTAGAAGCAAAATACTAGCATAATAGTGTTTTAATTTTTTAGTCCAATCAATAGATTTTTCATAAATCGTATATTCTTATTTCCAAACATAATACGTATGCATGTGTGCGTAAACGCCCGTGTACCGACAGTGCCGGCCGACGCCTGATGCTAGTAGGACGTGTCGCTTTTTCGCCGCATTATTTCCGCTAAGATTGTTTACTGTTTTCGTACTTCATTTTGTAAATTGTTTATTTCATATATTCTTTCCGTAAAAAATCTTCTTTCTTGTAAACATAAAATACCTTTAATACAAATAGCGTAATAAATAAGGTACTTAGTTTTTAATAATTACCATTTGTAAATATGGGAAATAAATTTAAATCAGTTACGAGGAGTAAAAAACGTTCATAAATCAAATCATATGAACAATATTAAAAGATGAGAGCATTTTATGATCACTAAATATTTATTTTTATATCAATAAAACTATGAATTTGGAAATGTCTAGTAACCGTGAACGAACTGACTGCACAGCCAGTCCGCATACTTTCCGTTTTTTCAGTAAGGTATCCGACTGTTACAGTAGCGTAATAGGTATTGGTGTCGCCTTGCATTAGAAAGTGCTCGGGTTCAAATCTCGGGATATTCTCATCATGTTTCATTTTTCTTTTATTTAAAGTAGCACTACTATATTTAGATATATTTATTAAATACTTTTATAAATAGCTAGAAAAAACGTTAAAAATGTAATTATTTTTTATGGGAGCAAAAATTTGAAAATACCAACACGGAAGTTATTTTAATCATGTATGACGAGTACGATGTAAAAATGTGTGTAAATGTACGATGAGTTAGGTATCTAATCTTTTAGAAACTTTTAGTTTAACAATTTTTTAGAATGTGTAAGTAACCGTGTACAAACTGATTGCACAGCCAGTTCGCATACTTTCCGTTTTTTCAAGGAAGTACTTGACTGTTACAATAGCGTAATAGGTGAAGGTGTCGCCTTGCATTAGAAAGTGCTCGGGTTCAAATCTCGGGATATCGGGTTTTCATTTTTCTTTTATTTAAAGTAGGCAAGAAAGTCCTGAAACGGAACTAAAATATTTAACTATTGGCAACACTCGCTCTGCCTCGTCGAGTAAGGTACATAATCTGTCATTTCTTGTAATCGGTGTCTGTTTCTCGTGTTTATTTTTATTTATTTGCGTTATTGTGGTGATACTGGTGACCCATTGTGTTCATAATGAACAGATCTGTTATTCGCAGCTCCGCAAGAGCGATAATTTAAAAGTGTACGTGAGATGTTTGGTGAAACTCGAGACCGGACAAATTTTATCCGATCTCAACGATTTGTATAAAAGAACCGCTGAAATGACAGGTAAAATTATATTTTTTACATGTAACCGCATGTAAAGTGTGTATTTCAAGGTGTAATATCTAGTATAAACCTTTAAAACAATTATTGAAATGTGCATTCACGAATTTGAGGTTATGTTTACGAAACACATTCGGAATGCAGCGTGTTCATATAACATTGATACTTTTTGTTAATATTGCATAAATCACTGAACAAAAATAAAATAACTGTGGTATTTTTTAGGTAAATCCATCAGAACTATATGGCGAATTGCAATAGAAGGACAAAGAAACAAAGGTGTTTTCTCCACGCCAGGGAAACATAGACTGACTGGAAAAATTCTTGTCAACATGTCATGAAAATAGAAAAAGGTTATTTTCGAAGGGGGCAAACTCCGTATAGTGACATTGAAAGAAATATCATAAACCTACAAGATGAAAGCAGCAGTAGTGACACATCTGAAGACAGCCAGCAGAGTTTTGGTGAAAGCTCACAACAAGACGTGGATGAAGACTTTTCGGGCGTGGAATACTTAGAGAAAAACATAAATACCTAATAATTTTATTTTTAATTCATTAAAATAAATAACTGCAAATGTTATCGTTCTAGGCAGTGGCTGAACAAGCGTTTCAGAGTTTTTCTTTTTTTCATATAACCCGCCAATATTCACATTAATTGTCAAAAAAACTAAGTATCAAAACCGTTTTCGTTGTACTGTATAGGGTTACAACATGCACGATAGTGGCGCCACCATTATTTTCACGACTTTTTGGCCAAGCTGTTCTATAATTAGATATATTTATTAAATACTTTTATAAATAACTAGGAAAAACGTTAAAACTGTAATTATTTTTTATAGGAGCAAGAAAGTTGAAAATACCAACACGGAAGTTAATTCCAATGCGTAAGACTTTAATTTTATTGATTTTCTTTATAATATATAGAAATTATAATCAAATACAAATACAAATACAAAATAGTTTATTTCTTTAACAAAATGTACTACATAGCTAGTGATAGAAGTATCCTTTTAAGCAAATAAATGCCTGTATTAGGACACTCCACTCTTCCGCAACTTAGATTAGCGTAATGTACATACATTCAAAAACAAAAGTTATGCCAGTATTAACTATTCACAATTATATAATTTTAAAGAAGCAAATTAAAAAAAAAAGCAAAGAATTACAGAAGACTGATATTGTACATAAGATTATTTAAATGAGTGTGTGTATTTTGTGTAAGTTGTATGTGAGTTGGGTGGGTATGCGCGATATGTGTGTGTGGGGTGTATGTGTGGTGTGTAAGTGTACATGTTGTATGTATATGTGAGTAAGTGTACGCGTGACTGAGTGACTTATGATGTGGTCTGCAGGAGGGCCTCTGTGTCCTCATATGCGAGTGGTATTATCCATTTAATTATAAGTTTTTTGCATTCATAATGTTGTTTGGTGTATACCTACATATATCTCTTTGTTTATTTTATTATAAAGTTGACACGACCGTTTCTCGTATTGCCTACTACAGAACTTGGTTTTTGTTCGTGGAATCGGTGCTATAATATCTTTTCTTCTTTTTGATGAGATAGTGGTATCATAAGGAAGCCATTTGTGTTTTTTCAAAACAGTATAAACTATGTAGGTATAGTTTTCTTACCGAAAGTAAATCACTTATCTGGTAAAGTCTTTCGGTGGGATATCTAATCCTTTTGAAAAACATTATTTTTATTAGAGCTCGTTGCACTCGTTCTACCTCAATAAACTTGGATTTAGCTGCCCCTCCCCAAATAGGGATGCAGTACACCAAGACAGATTGCACCAAAGCGATATATATATCCTTTAATAGGTTTTTAGATGGGTTTCCGGTATTGGTAGCATTTTTTGGAACAATATGTCTCAATGTTTTGAAAATCCAGCTTAATTTCCGGATCCTACTTGTTACCTGCTCAAGGTGAGGGTACCACGATAATCTCTGATCAAGCATGACACCCAAGTACTTAGTTTGTGTGACTTTATGGTGGACCTAATGGTAGGGCACATACAGTTTTTGTTGTTTATGTCACCACATTCGTGAACTTTGATTATAAGGTCCTTATTTGGTTGAGTGCGATTACATATACTAAAGCACATGTAATTTGTTTTTGAGGTGTTCAATGTCAGCAGATTATTATTTAGCCATTGAGCAATTTGGGCCATGCCCTGTGAAGCACTTTGCTCTACTTCATCCCAAGTATTTCCAGAGAAAACAACAGCCATAATCATGTATGAAAGTTAGGTATCTAATCATATAGAAACTTTTAGCTTAACAATTTTTTAGAATGTCTAAGTACAAATTGACTGCATATCCAGTTCGCATATTTTCCGTTTTTTCAAGTCTATTCGACTGTTATAGTAGTGTATTAGGTAGAGGTGTAAACTTGCATTGAAGAGTGCTCGGGTTCAAATCCCAGGACTTAGAAATATAAACGTATAAACGTAAACCTGGAAATGCTTAAACTTAATGTCACATAATCGTAACCCGAAAAGATCTTAATTAAAACAAATAAAAATAATTTACTGTGTTATCTATTTTTTTATTTAGGTCTATTATCTTACTTGAGCGCCGTTACCGCGCCATCTATTAGAATACTAGAGCGTAATCTCGCTAAACCGTTAGTGTTCAACTTCGTATTTGTTTTGTATGCTATTTGCTACGGCCGTCGTCGTAAAATGGCGTTCACGTCGATTGTGTAAATGTGTGCGTGCGTTTTTCAAGGCCACACGGACAGTTTTGTGCATAGTTTTGTTACGCGACAACATTAGTTACCACTAGCGCCATCTAGTATCGAGTAGCAGAATTAATAGAATTAAGATCTTTCTAGAAATCTCGATGCTAGAACTTTCGACATCTGTTCAGTCGAGGCCGGTATGAACTCGACCATTCCAGATGTCTCTTTACTAGAATGTTCTATTGGCCCTATAAAAGGCCGGAACAGATCGCGACCCGAGCAGTATTGTTGAGCGATAGAAGCGAAACACATCTAAAGCGATCTTCAAGTGCGACTTAGAGTGATCAGTTGTGCAATTGTGTTTTCTAATTAGTGTGTTAAATTAAAGTGTTAATTTTGGTAATTATATCGGCTGTTTTTAATTGTCACGAACCCCAAGCTCGTAACAATTGGTGTCAGAAGTGGGATTAAAATCATGCCGATTTTACCTAAAGACGACACGGAGGGTATCCGTACCCGGAGTCAACGCCAGCAGGAGACGGACCAGAGGCGATTCGGTGTAACGCCACAGACGTCGGAGGGCCAGCTACTAACCACGGAGGCCGGCCCGTCCACAGCTGCTCCAGCATCATCAGTAACAGATTTTGCTGCTCTGATGATGATGCTGCAGGAACAGGCTTGCCGACAGGAGGAACAGGCTCGCCGACAGGAGGAACAGGCTCGTCGGCTGGAGGAACAGCTTCAGCGCGATAAGGAGGAGCAGGTGCGCCGCCAGGAAGAGCAGATGCTCCTCATGAAGGACCTGCACGCAACCTTCGGGAAAGACATGAAGGAGGTGAAGGTGAAGGTTGCCCAGCATGACCACCGCCTATTAGAAGCTGAAACTCAGATCAGCAAGTTTAATGACGTAATTGCTGATGTGAAGCAGGAATTAGGTAACCTTAAACTTGGGGATGGAATCGCAGCTCCCGTAGCTACAACACCTTCGCTGCGTGGATTCAAAGTGCCGCCGTACGATGGGACTTCTTCCTGGTCGGCCTACAAAATTCAGTTCGCGGCTGTCATGAAGGCGAATGGATGGAATAGAAGTCAGGCCATGACTGCCCTCACCCTAGGTCTGCGCGACCAGGCTTTAACTGTTCTGGAAGCTCTCGGTACGGAAGTGACTTACGAGCAGCTCCTTGAAGCATTGGAGGCTAGATATGGCGACGCTCACCTGGAACACGTGTTTCGTGCGCAGCTCAAGGATCGTGTGCAACGAAGTAATGAAAACCTGCAGCAGTGGGCCCTTGAAGTGGAGAAGCTGGTTCGTAAAGCGTACCAGTCCGTACCTGCGCTTATTGATGGGAACCTGGTGCAGGCATTTATCAATGGCATCCGCGACCTTGAAGTTAGAGCTACTGTGAGGCTCGGTCACCACGGAACGCTTAAGGACGCCTTGGCCCATGCACTGGAGGTGGAAGCTGTGCGGCAGGATCATCGTTCCCATCGCGTCAGGGAGGTTGTAGCTTCAGTTCGCGATCGGAATAAAGGATACAGCCCTAGGTGCTTCGGCTGTGGGGAAAGGGGCCACCTTCGATCCAGTTGCCCTAAGCGAACTGCAGAAAGGGAAGATGGTCGGTCTCCAGAGGGTAGTGCGACTAACAGCACCGCCCAGCAGCAGCAGGGAAACGAGTAATAGCCAGGACTGCGGGGCGGGTGCTGGCTGATGTTCAAAGAGCCCCAAGGGTTTCGATCACACAAACCCATGACGGGAACAGCTTAATCATCAAGGGCGAGGTCAACGGAACGCCTTGTAAACTGACCATAGATACTGGAGCCTCTCGTACGGTTGTCAGTTCCCAAGTTATAAGTCGGTTCCTTGGGGACTCCGCATATAGCCGAGAACGCATTAATTTGGTGACAGCCACCGGTCAGCGCATACCCGTCCGTGGAGAGAAGGAGATGGAGCTGAAGCTAGGCAACAGGATCTACCCGCATAATGTCATCGTGGCTGATATAATGGACGATTGCATCCTGGGCCTTGACTTTATGAGGAAGAATTGTTGTGAGATTGACGTCAAGCAAGGAGTTATGAAATGTGGACGAGAGGAACTTTTTATGGAAGGGGCGTTACCAGGGAATGTGTACAGCCTTAAGAAGATTGTTCTCCCTCCGAGATCAGAAACGATTGTGCCGGTTAGTCTTCCTCGGAATCCTGGGCAAACTCATCGTTGTGTACTCGTGGAAAGGGTAGATAATAACCTTCCATGGAAAGTGGCACGAACTTTGGTCAGAGCCACCGACATCTCAGGGGTACGTGTGCTGAACCTTTGTGATCAGGAACAGATTATTGAAAAAGGCGCACTGATTGGTACTTGCGAGCAAGTGGATTGGTTGCGTCGATGCCAATATCTATCGACTGGGACCCCCAGCAAGGATGCAGCGCTCTATCTCAAAATGAAATGGCCAAGGCGAAGAAGATGTTAATCAAGTACGCCGAAGTTTTCTCTTTAAACGATGCTGACATTGGGAAAACTGGCTTAGTTCAACACAAAATAAATACAGGAGAAGAGTTGCCTATCCGTCAGCGGCCAAGGAGATTGCCGGTAGCGCGTGAAAAGGAAGTGGAAACCATGATTGAGGGAATGGTGAAGGATGGTGTTATTGAACCTTCATCTAGTCCATGGTGTTCACCTGTAGTGCTGGTAAGGAAGAAGGACGGCAGCATGCGGTTTTGTGTTGACTATCGTCGTTTGAATGACGTTACGAAGAAGGACAGCTACCCTTTGCCAAGAATAGATGACACGCTGGACATGCTTACTGGAGTAAAGTGGTTCAGCACGCTGGACCTGAAAAGTGGTTACTGGCAAGTTGAAATTGACCCTAAGGACAAGGAGAAAACGGCATTCTCGACAGGAAAGGGTCTGTGGCAATTTAAAGTTATGCCGTTTGGATTGTGCAACGCTCCAGCAACGTTTGAAAGGCTGATGGAACTTGTACTAACCAAGTTAATTGGCGATGCCTGTCTGGTCTACCTGGATGACATCATCATCGTAGGTCGTACGTTTGAAGAACATCTTCAAAACTTGGAACGCGTGCTCATGAAGATCCAGAGTGCCAACCTCAAGTTGAGTCCGAAGAAATGTTCACTATTCAAACGGCAAGTTAGCTTTTTGGGGTATGTAGTGTCGGAAGAAGGTATCGGCACGGATCCAGAGAAAATCACCACTGTCAAGGATTGGCCAGTTCCAAAAGACAAGACGCAGGTCAGAGCATTTTTGGGGTTGTGCTCTTATTATCGGCGATTTGTTAAGAACTTTGCGGATATAGCCAAACCCCTGCATAAGCTAACTGAGGAAAAGCGACATTTCTGCTGGGATGAAAGTTGCGACATCGCATTCCAGGAGTTAAAAGACCGACTGTGCAAAACACCTATTTTGGGGTACCCTGATGCAGGCAAAGAATTTATAGTTTTTTTTTTTTTTTTTTTATACTTTATTAAAAAGAACTCAGTTCTTAGTAATTCATTACAATCTAGTCTATAAGACTAATAAGCAATTTTAATCTAACTTAATTTTATACATGATGATTATTTTAAAACATAGAATAGTGTCCTTTGTACTTTACACAAGTCCGTTCCACTTTCTTAGAGTCTGATATGATGAAATTATAAACACTTTGTTCATGTGTTATTATGTGTGTCATTGTCACTATTATTTCTACACTTTTTACACTACACTAACTCAAAAGGTTTTGTTCGTTTTAGTCTGCGCACTATATTTGTTTGGTCTAATAGCTGAATCGCCTCGATGTTCACATGTTGATGGAGTCGTTGTTCATGGGCCTCAGCAAATTTTTGGATTATGTTGGTGACTGGTTCCATTTTTAGGTCACGATGGAGGTCGTCATTTCTTATGTACCAGGGAGCATTAACAATACTCCTGAGTACCTTATTCTGGAATGTTTGTATAATTTTGATGTTGGTCGGTTTAGTACAGCCCCACAGTTGGATGCCATATGTCCATATTGGCATAAGGCTATGCTTATATAATAAAATTTTGTTGTGTATCGATAGACAGGAATCCCGTCCAATCAACCAATACATGTTTTTAAAACGCATGTCTAGTTCCTGTCTTTTCTTTTTGACGTGCGCTTTCCAGCGCAGTTTCGCGTCAAGCGTTATGCCAAGGTATTTGGCTGTATTTGCGTATGGTACTTGTTGGCCATTTATGAAGACTGGATGGTATTCAAAATTCCTGTTGGTGAAATCAATGTGAAACGACTTTGATTCATTCAATTTGATTCTCCATTTTTGTGCCCAGTCATGAACTTTATTTAAAGCAATTTGTACCTTTTCGATTGCTTCCATATGGCATGACCCAGTAGCCATAATGGCAGTGTCGTCCGCAAAGGTTGCAATAGTATTATTTTCTAGCTCTGGTATATCATACGTGTACAACAAATAGAGCACTGGACCCAGCACACTACCTTGAGGCACGCCAGCTTTAATAATTTTTAGCTCAGAAAAAGCATCCTCGTGCCTTACTCTAAACATTCTATTTGTAATGTATGATTGCAAGATATCGGCAAAATCATTAGGCAGCATTAGTCTTAGTTTGTATATCAAACCCTCATGCCAAACTCTATCAAAAGCTTGTGCCACATCTAAAAATACGGTGGAGCAGACTTTTTTATCTTCAAGCGTTCTCTCAATGATGTTGGTAATTCTATGTACTTGGTCTATTGTTGAATGTTTCTCTCTGAAACCAAACTGGTGGTCAGGGATCAGGTTACTCTCGTTTATAATCGGTTTTAGGCGTTTTAAAAATAATTTTTCAAATAGCTTTGATAGTATTGGCAACAGGGAAATGGGCCTGTATGATGATGCTTCGTGAGGTGGTTTACCAGGTTTTGCAATCATAATCACTTCGGCAACTTTCCATGGCTCAGGAACATGCTTTAGCACGAATGCAGCATTGATAAGCCTGGTAAGCTTAACGATGGCTTTACGTGGCATATGTTTTAGGATTTCACCCGTAATAAGGTCATACCCTGGGGATTTCTTTTTTAAGCTTATGATTTGAATTTCCTTTGCAACTTCATTCGGGGTCACAAGCTTAATTCTCTTATCTTGCAGAATATTGTCAAACTGCAGGTTGTCTACATACCCGTCATTTGGCTGAAAGGTTTCTTCTAAATGATGTGCAAATCTAAGGGCTTTTTGCTCGTTGCTTATGGCCCACTTTCCATTATCATCTCTGATAGGGGGAATTGATGTGATTGGCCTTTTCAGTGACTTTGTTGCTTTCCAAAGAGAGTATTGCGTTGTATGATCGCTGCTTAACTGCCGTAGGTTAGTATTTAGAGCCTCATCTTGAAATGTTTGTATTGTTCTTTGTAGTCTTTTCGATAGGTTATTCAAAAGTGTTTTATCTTTCGGAAATCTAGTTTGCTGCCATATTTTTCTTTGATTCCTTTTTTCATGTAATAGGTCTATTATTTCCTTTGGGTAGGTATTTCCTTTACATTTTTTAATAAACTGTGGTGTGTTGTTCCATGCACATTGTTGGATATTGTTGCTAAACTTGTTTACTTCAGAATCGAGCTGATCTTTGCTTTTTAATGCAGTTTTTAGGTCAATAATATTTTGTAAGTCTATGCTAAAACTTTCCCAATCTGTAAACTTATTTCCCAATGTCAGGTGGTTTTTTCTCAGTAATATTTTGTGACTTAGTTGTAATAATATTGGAGAGTGATCGGAGTTCATGTGATACCCCTCTTCCACACTCAGATAATTGCTGGATATATTTTTGACAATGAAAAAGTCGATAAGGTCTGGAAGTTTCTGGGGGTCAGTCGGCCAGTATGTGGGTTTTCCAGTACTTATGACCTCACAGCTCATATCATTCACTGCACTAAAAAGCTGTCTTCCCTTAGTTGAAGTTAGTCTCGATCCCCAATGAGTGTTCTTAGCGTTAAAATCACCGCCCAATATAAATCTCGGTCCAAGGAGTCTGAAGAAGTGTACATAATTGTTCTTTGTTTATCATATGTCTTGGGGGACAGTATATGGCCGCTACTGTCACATTAAATTTCTTTGTTTTAATTGATACCGCCACAGCTTGCGTGTCTGGCTCCTCGTATTTACACTGTTCGTAATGACAGATATTTTCTCTAATAATAACTGCGCTACCTCCTCGGGCCGTGTTGTTTGGGTGTAGCGAGTGATAAACCTTATAACCTTTAAACTTTACAAAAGACTGTTTGGTGAAGTGCGTTTCAGAGATCAAACACACATCAATGTTTTCTGTGTCTAGGACTACTAGCAACTCATGTTGGTGTTGCAGCAATCCGTTGGAATTCCACGCCATTATTTTGAGTGTGTTATTCATTAGTGATTTTGTAGAGTGCTTGATTCTAATTTCTCTAGTCTCTTGTCAAATGAGGATATGCACTTCAAGATCTGGTTGAGCTTGTCGTCTAGACTGGATGGTATGCTTGGTTTTACTGCTTGTGCATATGAGGCACTTTTGGATGTATGTGCAGTTATTGCGGTTATCTGTGCAAACTGCGCATTTTGTTTTGTTGTCTGTTTGTCGGTGTTTCTAACAATTTGCTTAACGGCAGGGTTGTTAGTTGGATTATTTTTTGCGTGTTTGTTCTTCATCATTTGCATCTCCTTGGCAACTAAACACCCTCTGTAGTTGGCTGGGTGAGGTAAGCCACAGTGGACACACTTTGGTTTTTCTTGTGCAGGTTTCTTACAATCAGCTGTGAGGTGTTTACCTGTACATTTAACACACCTTGGCTCTTTTGAGCAATACTTTTGGGTATGACCATAGGATTGGCATCTCTTACACTGCGGTATTATTTTTGACGTTTTAAGGGGGTGTATCTCTACTTTACACCCTAGGATATGTTTAATTCCGTATATTTTATTGACTTCTTCGTCATTCTTGAACGATAAGATAAACATGTTCAGCGGTTCTTTTGTTCTCCAGCCAAGCTTGTTAATTGCATTTTCTATTTGGAATCCTTGCGACGTTAAGTCATCTTTAATCCGATCCGGTAAGCAGGAAGAATGCAATTTTTTCGCCACAACTCTTATTGGCCTACTCTGCTTATCCTCGTATGAGTGCCATAAGCAGTTATTTTCTGTTAAGCGTCGAGAAATCACTCTGTAGGACTCTTCAGTTTTGGCATTTACTTTCACACTATTACCGCTTAACATTTTGGCGGTAAATGTTTCTACTGGCTGAGATTCAGTTAAAAAGTCGTAGAATGTTTGGTAATTCTTAACACCGTCCACCACAATCGGAGGCGGCGGTAGAATCTTTTTAGTGGGTGCCTTCTCTTTGCTGCTGGGTTGCTGCTGCTGAGCGCTAGTTTTAGCTTGTTGTAGTGATGGTGGAGTAAGGGTGGTGTTCAACTTCCTTTTCTTCCTGTTTTTAGCCCTAATCCACCCAGTCTCTTTGGCAAGTTCATCCTCATCCGTGCAGTACTCAACTTCACTTTTAGTAGGATGATCAGGTGTTATGGCCTCACTGACCTGTTTATCTGAGGGTTCTCCTTTTTCCTGTGCTTTTAAGCATTTTAATTGACCTTGAAGGTCTTGTACCTGTTCCTGCAAGCTTTGTATGTGGCCGTTCAGTTGACATACCATTTGTTGCAGGTTTTCTCTGTCCGTTTTCTCCTGGATGTAACAGTCATACAACTGCCTTTCCAGATCGGTTTTTATTTTAATAGACTGTTTTGCAGCCATATTTACTTTTAAGGTGAGCGTGACACCTAAACAATTATAAAAAAACACTTCATGTCGTTTTCCGCACTTGTAACTGGGTCATCGCGGTGGCCCCGATAGATCGACGTACACCGCGACGACGGTGTTGTGATGCGTCTGCAAAATACTCTTAACTAGAGCACGCGCGCGCGATCGGTACGTCCGTTCACAATAGTAGTTGAACACGTATATGAATTTATAGTTGACACGGACGCAAGTGACATAGGACTTGGCGGTGTGTTGTCTCAACGGAATGGTGATCAAGAGGTTGTGATAGCGTACTTCAGCAAGTCTTTGTCAAAGCCGGAAAGGAACTATTGTGTCACGAGACGCGAATTGCTTGCTGTAGTAAAGTCATTGCAGCATTTTAGCAAATATCTTCTGGGGCGGAAATTCCACCTACGAACCGACCATGCTGCATTGAAATGGCTATTACAGTTTAAAAATCCAGAAGGACAAGTTGCGAGATGGATTGAGCTACTGCAGGAGTACGACTTTGTGGTCGAACATCGCAGCGGTAAATCTCATGACAACGCAGATGCACTGTCAAGAAGACCTTGTCCTGAAGACTGCAAGCATTGTACTAGGCAAGAGGGTAAGGAAGTGGTACCTGTGAGGATGCTCAGGACAGACCTCAGCAACGAGTGGAAGGAAAGCCTACAACGTGCACAGCAGGAAGATTCGGACATCAAGCCGATTCTGGAATGGATGAAAGCCGGAGCTCCTAAGCCTAGGTGGAGTGACGTCTCAGCAATGAGTTCGATCACAAAGAGCTATTGGGCCCAATGGGACAGCTTGGTGATTCAGGATGGAGTCCTGTGCCGTAAATGGGAAAATGCTCGGGGAAATAGCTGTCATTTGCAAATGGTTGTCCCTAAAGCTCAAGTACCGGATGTTCTACAGCTGTACCATAATGGTTGCTCAGGAGGTCATCTGGGAGTAAAACGGACTCTACTAAAGATACGAGAACGGTTTTACTGGATCCACTGTCGGGACGATGTCGAGGACTGGTGTCGCAAATGTACAAGTTGTGCAGCTGTAAAGGGACCTCAGACTCGTAGTAGAGGTGCATTGAAATTGTACAATGTTGGTGCACCATGGGAGAGGATAGCCCTTGACGTTGCGGGGCCGTTTCCGGAAAGTGAAAGTGGTAACAAGTATTTCATGGTTGTGATGGATTACTTCACTAAGTGGCCGGAAGTCTTCGCCATTCCAAATCAAGAAGCTTCGACGGTTGCGGATAAATTAGTTCATGAAGTCTTCTGTCGTTTTGGAGTACCTTTAGAAGTTCACAGTGATCAAGGAAGGAATTTTGAGTCCCAAATATTCCAGGAAACTTGTCGAGTTATGGGTACTCATAAAACAAGAACAACTTCTTACCACCCACAATCGGATGGAATGGTGGAACGATTTAATCAGACATTAGAGAGGTACCTAGCAAAAGTTGTGGAAAATCGGCAACGGGATTGGGACAAGCACATACAACCATTTTTGTTGTCATATCGAAGCGCTGTTCACGAAAGCACATCGGTGACACCAGCTTTCGCAAACTTTGGCAGAGAATTACGGCTGCCTGTAGACCTGATCACCGGAATACCACCTGATGCCCCACGCAGTATAACCGATTATGCGAATGACTTGCGGAACAAAATGAATGACATTTATGAGCACGTCAGACAATCCGGCCAGCAAATGTCTGAAAAGATGAAAACCCGGTATGACCGCAAAATAAACAATAAAGGGTTTGACGAAGGTTCACTTGTGTGGTTGCACAATCCAGTCCGCAGCAAAGGGAAATCTCCCAAGCTTCAAGCTAAATGGGACGGACCGTACCGGATTGTGACAAAGATCAATGACGTAACCTATCGGATACAGAAAGGCGCAAGAGGTACTCCTAAGATCGTCCATGTGGATCGACTGGCGCGTTATTATGGGGCCGACAATGCTCGGGGCGAGCATGTCTTAGGAGGGGGCAGTGTTACGCGACAACATTAGTTACCACTAGCGCCATCTAGTATCGAGTAGCAGAATTAATAGAATTAAGATCTTTCTAGAAATCTCGATGCTAGAACTTTCGACATCTGTTCAGTCGAGGCCGGTATGAACTCGACCATTCCAGATGTCTCTTTACTAGAATGTTCTATTGGCCCTATAAAAGGCCGGAACAGATCGCGACCCGGGCAGTATTGTTGAGCGATAGAAGCGAAACACATCTAAAGCGATCTTCAAGTGCGACTTAGAGTGATCAGTTGTGCAATTGTGTTTTCTAATTAGTGTGTTAAATTAAAGTGTTAATTTTGGTAATTATATCGGCTGTTTTTAATTGTCACGAACCCCAAGCTCGTAACAGTTTGTTTGCATTACTTAATCTAGACATGTATATGCATATATATATACCGGTGAAACACGCCAACATTGCCCACATTTATCAAACAAAACCAGATATTTCAAGATTTTTGTATGCAACCCGGGACGTATTTTTTATCTGTGGCAATACTAAGATCAAATGCATGCATTGCATTGGTTTACCAAAATTTAACAGTTGTCATCGCTTTCTTGATTATACAAACAAAAAGTTCTGAATAGCCCCTGAGTCTCAAAAAGCCCCACTTTACGGTATTAATAAAGTCTAAATTAAGGTAATATTTTGCGTTTTTGAGGCTATTTGGAACAGGATTCCAAATAACCCCTGTTTTGTTGTGTTTTAGTTTTACTAAGTTTAAGATCGCTGTCTCAAATAGCCCCAAATGTCCATTATGTATAAATCAAGTATAAATTTAAGGGGAAGTTTTAATTTCTTTTTTTTATTTTATGTTACAGTTCCGGAAATATGGTGCGTACGTACCAAAGAAAATACACTTATTCCAGAAATGGTTAATCTTTTGCACCGTATATATATATATAGTTATTCGTAAGAAAATTTGGAAAAAGGGATAGAGGCTGTACAGTCTGGAAAACGATGCTGCCGATTTTTATGATATACCAAAAAGCACGCTATGTAGAAAATTAATGAAAATAATGGATTTGCCTTGTTCAATGATGCAGATTTATTATATTTTTGATTGAGTTTTAATAATGTCGTAAGTAAAACCTAAATATTTGTCAAAGCAGTACTTTTCATAAGTATAAGTGACGTTACCTAGATTTGTATTGTGGTTTATTCCTTGCCAAATATTTAATTTTCAATGTTTGTTGATTCATAATCGTTAAAAAATGCCCGGGTCGACGGCGCGTTGTGTCCCACGCGCGCCGTCAGAGATGTCAGCAACAACTGGTGGGGCCCGCAAGGGCCGATGCCTGCCAGGGGTGCGGGTTGTTCGAAAGAGATACCGTGGACCCTGGCACACGGGCAGCTGAGGGAACATGGGTGGGTTTTTGTCAGTAAAAGTCTGACACGCCCTCCTGCTCCACCCAGAGCGGGAGAAGTCATTTGATGATTTCCCACCGTCAAAAAAAAAAAAAAAAAAAAGCGTCTACATTAACGCTGTGTAGCTACTGTCTACGCTAACGATGTGTAGCCGTGCGTACCAAAATCCCATACAATGCGAGATCAGCTTATACTGTAAATGTATAGCTTGATGTGTAGCTGTGTGTACAACTAATTGGCCATCTCCGGTGGCTTTACGTCCCAAACAACCGAAAGTGAAAGCTTTGATTAAGTACTTGTTAATAAAACGAACAAAAAAGTTAAAAATAAAGGCGTGTTATATTTTGATGGCAGGAGAATAAAGAACATTTATTAGCATATTACACCTATTTCTAACCGTCATTATGTAACACACTTTTATTTAAATAATTGTGATTTAATTATTTGTAACGTTTTTGTTCGTTTCATTAAAATGTATTTATAAAAGCTTGTTCTTCTTGTTGTGAATTTTACTGCTAGTGGCAGCCTAGGAGAGTAGCGCGTAACCTAGGAGAAAGGTACTGGGGCCAGTTGTAAAGTGTAGGTACAATTGAAATATTTGAAACTAGAAATTTTAATCACAGTGGAACAATAGCCAAGCATACACGCACGGACTTAACCGGCGGGCACTATTCGGATCCGATCCGTTACTTCACCACACACGTACACGGGCATCAGATATAATCGTGACTTTGTTATGAACAGTCGCTATGTCTGATCAGCTGAATATTGCTGTAATTTGTGGTGGTTAAATTTTTTTTGAAGAACGGAAGCGTAGAAGAGTATGGGTGAAGCAATGGCTAAATAAACGACAGCGATACAGTCACATGAATCTACTGAGGGATTTGTCAGTTCATGAACCTGTCGATTTGTTCAACTTTCTGAGGATGAACAAATGTGCTTTTGAATATCTACTTAAAACAGTAAAACCTTTAGTCCGGAAAGAAAACACAGTTATGAGATATGCTTTTAGTCCACGAGAACGCCTTACAATAACTTTACGTTACCTGGCAACTGGAAATACGGTGCTGTTTTTTATCAACGTAATGTTTAATAATATGATTTAATAACTAACTGCAAACACAATAAAACTATTTGTTAAACACTTACATCTTCTGTATATTCTTCATCTTGTCCTTGACTAATATTCGAAGTTCCAGGCCGAATCTCTTCTTGATCTAATGTGAATAACATAAGATCATAGTACCAGAACGTGGGCTCATATAAGTTCTCGGTTCCAGAATCAGTTCGTCTAGACTTTCGAACCAAACGAAGGTCTCGACGAAATCCTTTTTTTAGTGAGTCAATTTTCATTTTAACGTATTTCACATTAGCGTCAGGATTTATCTCCTTACATTTTTCCACCAAAAGATCGTACGCATCTTGCTTCAAATTTTTGTCTTTTACTTTCCACAGCCATGGTAAAGTTTTGTACATGTCTATGAAAGCAGTCCAAAACACTTTATTGTCACTAAACGACATTTAGCCATCGATCGAATGTTTTTCTTTAACAAAATTTCAATAAGTCCGCATAGATCGAACGCCAGCGCGCGTCTGCCCAACCATCCGACGGGCACATCCTGAACTAGCGCACACACGTACAGGCAGAGCTCGGATTGTACCCGATCCGTTCGTTTTGAGCACGGGCGACGGGTAGGCAACAAGCAGACATATCCGTGACTTTTATCGCCACACACATACAGATATGCCCGTCGGGTACCCGTACGGGCAGATCCGCCGGGTAAATCCGTGCGTGTATGCTAGCCTATTAGGTAGGTACAGAAAAACTTCAACTGTTGGAGGGCACTGTAGGTAGGTGGTACATATAAAATTAATCTGTATCTAAACGTGGCGTTTCTGTAAATAGAAAATACAGGGTGGCATCGACGAACAGCCTGCTAGCCAGCTGCTACCACCCCTATGTTAAAATCTTATGCGGGTTATTATTTAAAAAATCTGTTCAATACATTTTCACCGCGCAGGTATTGCACTTTTGTTGGAAATGGTCGTTTTTTTTAACCGACTTCCAAAAGGAGGAGGTTCTCAATTCGTCGGAACCTTTTTTTTTTTTTTTTTTTTTTTATGTATGTTCCCCGATTACTCGAAGATGGCTGGACCGATTTGGTTGAATGTTTTTTGTTCGAAAGGGTATACTTCCCAGGTGGTCCCATGATCATCAAGTCAGGATCTGATGATGGGATCCTGGAGATATTTCTCCAGTCGGAGAGAACTCTTCAAATTTTATAGGCACACTTGAAGCAATTTGTGTAGTTTTTGGAAGAGTACTTTCTCGGAGTGGTTCCATTTCAATTTGGTGAAGATCTGATGAAGAACTTCGGAGATAGGCAACGGAACTCCTCAATAAATGATAGCAAATGGACAGGGATTGCTGAAATCTCATGTCTGTCAATTGTTTACACCAGTTAATAACATAACATCACGCCGGTACGCTGTGAAGGGGTAAGCACATGTGAACCACTAAAAAGTGAAAAATAAAAAACTTTTTTCAAAAAAATAAACAACCGACTTCCAAAAAAACACTAAAAAGTGAAAAATAACTTTAATTTCGGAAGGCAGTGACAAAAAATTAAAATACATATCCAAAGTCACCGACTTCCGAAATTAAAGTTATTTTTCACTTTTTAGTGTTTTTTAATAAAAAAAATGCTGTTCAATACATTTAACCGCGTTAGGTATTGCACTTTTGCAGGAAAATGCTGTTTTTTTAAAATAACCTACGAAAAATTACAATGCTGAGTTTCAGAATCATGTAGGTACTGAATCCATGGTAACAGGTTGCGCGTCGATGTCTCAAGAAGCCACCCTGTATTTAAAAATGCATGTCGGGCGAAAAATTCCAAAAATACTATTTGTACCATTTTGGAATTCTTGTTTGTACCTATATTCTATGGATCTTAGTGTGAGTCGATTTGGTTTCATCATGGGGGTTCAGGAGGTTTGAGGAGAGGATTCCAAAAACATTTTTTTCGAAAATGATGAAAATAAAAAGTGTTGTGTTACGCAAGTAACACCAGAGAGGAGGTCAGATAGGCAGTCTCTCCATATAAAATACTGGTATTCAGCTGCATCCGGTTGGCCTGGGAGCCGACCCCAACATAGTTGGGAAAAGGCTAGGCAGATGATGATAAAAATAAAAAGTAATGAAAGATCTAAAAACTCCACTCCAACAAAGAGTTGTAAACAAGAACACTTTTCAACCAGTCTCGATGCAGTTGATGGCATAAAATCTGGGATTGAACTATAATAACTGCCACCAACTGCTTGAAACGTGTTCTTGTTTCGTACTTTTGGTTGCAGTCGGGGATTTTTTTCTCTAGATAGATACAATCTTCTTGCTTAAGTGGTCCGTACCGTATGGTCTTTTTTTTCGCCTACGGACAATGTTAGTTAACAGTCAATCAATATGCCAAGTGCAAGGGCAGTGGTGGCCCAGTGGTAAAGGCCGGGACTTACCAGATGTAGGTCGTAGGTTCGAACCTTTGAACCTAGACAGGCGCTTTTCTTTGTGTAAATTATTTCATCACCACTGCTCTCAAAACGGTGAAGGAAAATAACGTGAGGAAAACGGCATGTCCTAGAACCAAAAAAATCTAAGACATGCGACATCCACCAACCCGCACTGGGCCTGCGTATTGGATTACGGCCCGCTCTCTCTCACAGAGAGGAGGGCTGTGTCCCAGCAGTGGGAATATGATATAGGTTGATTATCTTGTGCTTAATCAATATGCCAAACAATACATTTCCGCGAAGTAGCATTTGGGCACTCACATTTTCGCCGAGGCTGGAGACACCATCAATGTACACCTCCACAGCTGCTTCAGGGGTGTTGAAAGGGTCCATGACATACATGCCTTTCCATTCTGCATTCTGTGAATAAAGTGTACCTAATTTATTCTCAAACTTTTTCTGTGTTTTACCTACCTTACTTAATCTCGAAATAGTGTAGGTAGGTATATAGTCAGACAGAAAATTTTTTATTTTTATTTTCGCAGACTACCGAACCACATTCGCCAAAAACTGCACGTTGTAATCGTCACATTCGTGCCCCAGGCGCCCAAGCCTTAACTTATGTAGGTAGGTTACAATTACAAATAGCCACACGACGACCGTGCGCTTCAAGAGAGCAGCCTGCTCCTCATCATCATCATAATTTCAGCCGAAATACATCCACTGTTGGACATAGGCCTCACTTCGACTGGTTTTGTGCTTCCCGCATCCAGACAATTCCTGCGGCCTTAACAAGGTCATTGGTCCACCTTGTGGGAGGCCATTCAACTCTACGTCTTCGCCGCGGTCACCACTCCAGAACCTTTCGAGCCCATCGGCCATCTGGTCTGCGAGCAATATGCCCTGCCTACTGCCACTTAAGTTTGGCAATTCTTTGGGCTATGTCGGTCACCTTGGATCTGCTGTGGATTTCTTCATTCCTGATTCGATCACGTAGCCTTCTAATAGGGCCCATTTTAAGCTATGACGTTCCCGTACCATAGGTCATCACAGGCAACACCACTTGGTCAGAGACTTTCGTCTTGAGACTCTGCGGTATGTGGGACGAGATGTTGCGTAGCTTCCCGAATGCTGCCAAATAACTTTTGGTGTCTAGCCGTCAGCAAATTATCTTCTTTGTTGAGTGCAATAGCAATCATTGCCAATTCGCGTAATGTAAATTGAGACATAACGTAGAAACACGTGTTTCACAAGCGAGATCACTCACTGATGTTAGCAAACCGTTCTGTAAGCTGAAAACCAACCGTTGGCGAGTGGATGGTGACTGGTGAGCTACCGACTAGTAAGCGGCCCGTGAACAACAAGCTGTCACCGCCGGTGGCGTGCTAGCCGCGAGCGATCGTCATGCTGACGGCGCGGCGTGTTGGCGACAAGTGGGTGGATTTTTTCTGAGGCGGTGCCAGGCAGTTGCTGTGCTTGCTGCGCTTACACGCGCAAGTTTGCGGTTGCATACAGTCAACCGCTTCTCAGTGGTTAACACTTGTACTACGTAAACCTTTATGTCGTAGCAGTAAACTTCGTAGTTTACTGTTACGACATAAGGTAAGGACATAAAGGTAATTGTGCGGTTGCACAATGAAATCAGCAGTCGAGTCGCCTGGCTGCGCGGACAAATGTAGGTTCATACTTAGGTACGTTATTGACGGGGTTGGTAGATATATTTATAGCTAAATTGAAATGATCATATTAAGTCACTGTTGTAGGTATCATAGACGATATACCTACTCTGGTTTAGATTAAATAATTATGACATACTTGTTCAACAGAAAGTCCAAGTGCAGCACAAAATATCTCTTTCAGAAGGCTTTCGAACGTTTCACTTGTCCGAATAAAGGTTAAAGAGTTTGGACTATGAAGAACACAGAACTCGCCGTCGGCATTGGTGCCTAAAATTAATAATAATCTTTAGACTGGGACTACAGTGCGTGCCTAGCGTAGTTGCGACTTGCGACGACAGATGCGAAGTATCAAGCCTATCAGTTAACATACATTTCAACATTGATGTACCTTTTTTTTATGTCGTGTGAAAATCCTCTTAGAAGTCCTCTGCCCTGGGTGGCCTGGGTGGGCAGAGTGGTCTGTCAGACTTTTACTGACTAAAACCACCCCGGTGTTCCGTTCTCACTCTTGCACCTTGTATCACAGGACCTACTGCGACTTCCGCGATCCCCGGCTGGTGCCGGCCTCCGCGGGCCACCTCAAGTCAGGGGGGAAGGTGAGGTGTCGAACTACCCCCCCCACTTACATCTTAGAGAGGCGTGCGTGGAACACTACGCGCCACCATCTCGGGTCCTAAGGAATAGGGGGGTGACGGATGTCCCCAAATCCGTGACCCTTGGACCCATTTAGAGGAGCTGGAAGAGGGCGTTGATCGACATTCGCCGACGCCCAGTGCACCTGCTGCGGGCCGGGTGAGCGGAAGAGATCTCCCGCTGCCTTTCCGCAGCCTCCTTCTGCAACATGGCTGTTTCGCGAAAGGATACCAATGCGTCCCAAGACTCCTAGCTGCCGACTATCGAGTCGACAACGGCCAGCACCGAGAAGTCACTGTGTACTCATGAGATGAAGGCACTCCCCTCCTCCCCTCTGCTCCCAAGCGGCACACTCTGCCAGCGTGTGCCGCGCCGTGTCCACCCAGCAGTCGACGCAGTGGTGACACCGGGCGTCCGGTTCCCTGTTTATGCGACACAGATAGGTACTTCCTGACGCAACCATGCCCCGAGAGCACCTGTGTCACCCGAAACGACAGAGAGCCGTGCCTCCTTCAGAGCCAGAAATCGAGTACCGGTCGGACCGCACCGATGGTGACGGGGCCGGTGGTAGAGCGTGAAAGTCTGTGCCGCCATTGCCCCACCAGTGCTGCGCGACGCTGCGACTGACGCAGCTCCGTATGTCGCTGCACGAGCCACTCGTCCCGCGCTCTCGTCTCCTTGCGTCAATGATACAGTGACGCAACTCCTTTCGCTTCGAGGTCCCAGGGCGGGGATACAGCCAGTACACAAGCTGCCTCGTAGGATATCGTGCGATATTCCCTGATGACTCTGACGGCCATGCTCGCTGAGTGTTCCGCAGGACAGCGATGCTACCTGCCGTCAAGCCAGCCGCCCAGATCGGGGCCCCATAAAGTCCCATCGATCGCACGATCCCCACGTAGAGCCGCCGACAGGCGGCGTCCGGACCCCCAGATTAGGAAGCAGCGTTGATAGCGCCCTAGCCGCGTCCACAACATGGGGACATCTGCCGGAAGTGGGGGCTGAAGTCTCATGGTGGACTCGACAGCGATTCGATACCCCCGGATAACGATGTGTGATCCGGGCAGCGGCGCCCATGGGAGGCCATGAAATACCATGGCCTCCGACTTGATGAGGGCCACCTCCAGGCCTAGGCGCCGTATGCGGCTAACCCTGCGAGACCTCAGCCGTAGCCAGCAACGCTGCCTCCCTGTACGAGCTCCACCGATCAACATTGATGTAGGTATCTACCATACGATGTAGGTAAGGTACCTATACCATGCCATAGCCAAAGAACCGCCCCTAAGACGACCCACTGACCGAAATTTTAATATACTTTAATACACATAATATACGTAAAATCACGCTTCTCATGAGGATAGGCAGAAACTACAGAACCCCAACTGCAGGCTACGATCTATATTAGGTAAACACCTTCACATTTTGCTTCGATTACGTGTATCTCTTTAGCCTAATCTCTAAATAGTACAAAAATACGCTTTTCGTGTGTACAGTTACACTTTTTAAACTACGCAACGGATTTTAATGCGAAAGCTAAAGCTAGTTTAACATAATATTTCGAACCGTTAGCGTTGTTTGCGTCCGTACGTAAAAGAAAAACACTGCGGCAACAAACGACGATAGCTCGCACTGTTGACCCAGTCTTATTTATGTTAATTCAAAGGAAATACTTGCCAATTAGTGCTAGAACAAGAGTAATCCAAAATAGAACCATTTTGTTCGCAAGATATTTTAAGCTATTGGTACTGTCAGTACTCTGTGGTATTGTCAAAGATTTGTTGAAGTTCGATGTTTAAACTTCAGAAGGCTTCTCGTTTACAATTCGAGTTCCGTTCTTTGTCATGGAATTAGTATATATTATAGGGACGGAAACACAGAGTACATTATTATATACTGGACGGAAATGGCCTAGACTGGTGACTAGTAGACTTAGAATAAGATTTTATACTAAACTAGCTGACCCGGCGAACTTCGTACCGCCTCAGAATCATTAATTAATATTATGTTAACCTATCAGCAAAACCTCTTGAGTCATTGCGCATGATCTCCTACCAAGTTATGACAACCTGGTACTTCGAAGGCATAGCGTTATCTAGCTAACACGAAAAATGTATGAGAAAATAAATTGTCCTAATTTTTTTTCGTGTATTTTTCCCATGTTAAATGTTTTAATATTTTTACTGCTATTCGGAGCGGAGACTAGCGTTGCCGGCGCGGCGCGGCGTTCCGAATTATTCTCGTCGTATTATTCGCGAATTATTCGGAAGGTTTGAGTAAAATTCGAAATTATTCCCCGAGAAGAATTAGCGTTAATTCAAGTGCCGTTACTTGAATAAACGCCATCTAGCAGGCAATGGAGAACCGAGAGGGTTCAACTACGTACGCAAAAGCAGGCGCGGTCGTAACCAGACTTTGGGAAGGTCACAGACAAAGACTACCTGCATATTAATAAGAAAATTTATTATATTTTCGAAAAATTACTATTTTAAGCTTTACGTTTACGGCTTTGGGGGTCATGACCCCTAGGACCCCCTTCGGACCGCGCCTGCGCAAAAGTCGCAATAAATTGATTATAGTAACATCTAGCGGCGGGTAGCGTAACTAGCTTATTAAACTATTCCTTGTGCGCTTTAACTCATGTCTGATTCCAATGCGTATAGTATGAGTTTTGACAGATTCTCTTTAAGGCGAGGTGAGCCCAGCGCAGTAAGCATTTAACGCTTACCTCAGCCCCCGAAACGAGTAGCGAGACGTAATTGGTTACGAAGCGCGAGCGACGCGCGCGCCGGCAGCAGTATTAACTATGTCACCGAATAGAGCAATACAGTAGATCAACTTGTACTGATTACGATTAGTAAAAGTTTCTTTTGTTTTACTATTCTAGTAAGTATTTTTTAGATATAATAAGTTACGGAAATGAGATTTCTTCATAACATAACTCCTGTATTCTTTCTTTCAGAGGAGTTGGGCAGTGGTTTATTAGTACACCCACAATTCGCCAGTTATGTTCAAGTTACATAAAGACTGGAAGTAATAATCCAATTGGGTGATCGTCGTAGTTTTTTGGTTGCACTTTTTTATTTATTTTCTTATTTATGTGGTTCAAAATCACCAAGGTGGAAAATTCTGAATTCTGTTGTATGATGCTATAGAGTAGAAGCTAAATATATTGATAATTACTCTAAATCATAACTAAACGTGTGTCTAACCCTTAATTTGATTATGTTCATTGTGATAAACATTCATAAAAAATAAATATTGAGCGACTTTTCTATGCTACTTAGTCGGTTTTTATTTTAGGTATAGTAAGTTTAAAGTATATTTATCGGTATAAAAAATAATTCTACTAGTGGCAGCATCGTTTATCTGTCATTATCGACACAAGATGTCAGTGAAGTGCGGGTTCTCAATTCTTCGCAGGGTAAATGTTTTTGTTGTAAATGTTTTACATAGCTAATCTAACATTTTTGTGGTTTTTATTTGCTAAACAAAGTTTATGCTTTGGCTTGGAATCGGTTTTACGTAATGTTTTGTGTTTTTGGTAACTCTTTTTGGAGACAAACTTGTTTGTTCATCACAGTGAACACTGCCAAATACTCGAACAAGTATTGTCAATTTGATATGTTCATTGTGATGAACATTGCCAATAGTGCTACCAATAGACAGGAAAGTTGAGTGTCTGATAAGCCTAGAACACTATTTTAGTGATGTGTATAAAGTACCTGTTCAAAATAAATATAATACAAGAAGTGTAAGAGAAAAAAGACTAGTTGCACCGAAAATAACAAATTATTATGGGGAAAGAACTTCCAGATATTTAGTACCAAAAGTATTTAATGAAATAAATATGTTAAGACAAACCCCTAAACTCAGTAAAGGTATTCTAAAATCGAAACTAACGAGTTTATTTCTCGATAACGAGGATTCAGCCACTATCGAGAAATGAACTCACTTCGTACGTTACAACTGGTTATTTGTTTGGTATTTAGTTAGTAGTTTTATTTAAGGTTAGCTTCGTAAAAGTTTAAATTACATTGAAAATGGAGTAAACAACAAGCGCTTCTCGCCATCAAACTGCAAAGTTTGGCGAGCTACATTGTAAAAGCCAAAAAATTGTATTGTTTTGTAAAAAAAAAAAAAAAAAAAATAGGTACTTATAACATTTATTTACAAATAATATGCTTTTATGAGGTGGGCTTCTGCTGGGCTTCTTTTTTTCTGCTTGCTAATAGAATAAAATACAAGACTGCACGCATAGAATACTAGCACTTGTTCATGTCGAGCATAAATCTATTTTTCTTTTAGCATGCACCATCCGACAATAGTGACAAATCTGAAATTTTTTTAATTCATTCCATCCATCCATCCATCCATCCATCCATCCATCCATCCATCCGTCCGTCCGTCCGTCCGTCCGTCCGTCCGTCCGTCCGTCCGTCCGTCCGTCCGTCCGTCCGTCCGTCCGTCCGTCCGTCCGTCCGTCCGTCCGTCCGTCCGTCCGTCCGTCCGTCCGTCCGTCCGTCCGTCCGTCCGTCCGTCCGTCCGTCCGTCCGTCCGTCCGTCCGTCCGTGCGTCCGTCCGTGCGTCCGTCCGTGCGTCCGTCCTCCATCCATCCATCCATCCATCCATCCATCCATCCATCCATCCATCCATCCATCCATCCATCCATCCATCCATCCATCCATCCATCCATCCATCCATCCATCCATCCATCCATCCATCCATCCATCCATCCATCCATCCATCCATCCATCCATCCATCCATCCATCCATCCATCCATCCATCCATCCATCCATCCATCCATCCATCCATCCATCCATCCATCCATCCATCCATCCATCCATCCATCCATCCATCCATCCATCCATCCATCCATCCATCCATCCATCCATCCATCCATCCATCCATCCATCCATCCATCCATCCATCCATCCATCCATCCATCCATCCATCCATCCATCCATCCATCCATCCATCCATCCATCCATCCATCCATCCATCCATCCATCCATCCATCCATCCATCCATCCATCCATCCATCCATCCATCCATCCATCCATCCATCCATCCATCCATCCATCCATCCATCCATCCATCCATCCATCCATCCATCCATCCATCCATCCATCCATCCATCCATCCATCCATCCATCCATCCATCCATCCATCCATCCATCCATCCATCCATCCATCCATCCATCCATCCATCCATCCATCCATCCATCCATCCATCCATCCATCCATCCATCCATCCATCCATCCATCCATCCATCCATCCATCCATCCATCCATCCATCCATCCATCCATCCATCCATCCATCCATCCATCCATCCATCCATCCATCCATCCATCCATCCATCCATCCATCCATCCATCCATCCATCCATCCATCCATCCATCCATCCATCCATCCATCCATCCATCCATCCATCCATCCATCCATCCATCCATCCATCCATCCATCCATCCATCCATCCATCCATCCATCCATCCATCCATCCATCCATCCATCCATCCATCCATCCATCCATCCATCCATCCATCCATCCATCCATCCATCCATCCATCCATCCATCCATCCATCCATCCATCCATCCATCCATCCATCCATCCATCCATCCATCCATCCATCCATCCATCCATCCATCCATCCATCCATCCATCCATCCATCCATCCATCCATCCATCCATCCATCCATCCATCCATCCATCCATCCATCCATCCATCCATCCATCCATCCATCCATCCATCCATCCATCCATCCATCCATCCATCCATCCATCCATCCATCCATCCATCCATCCATCCATCCATCCATCCATCCATCCATCCATCCATCCATCCATCCATCCATCCATCCATCCATCCATCCATCCATCCATCCATCCATCCATCCATCCATCCATCCATCCATCCATCCATCCATCCATCCATCCATCCATCCATCCATCCATCCATCCATCCATCCATCCATCCATCCATCCATCCATCCATCCATCCATCCATCCATCCATCCATCCATCCATCCATCCATCCATCCATCCATCCATCCATCCATCCATCCATCCATCCATCCATCCATCCATCCATCCATCCATCCATCCATCCATCCATCCATCCATCCATCCATCCATCCATCCATCCATCCATCCATCCATCCATCCATCCATCCATCCATCCATCCATCCATCCATCCATCCATCCATCCATCCATCCATCCATCCATCCATCCATCCATCCATCCATCCATCCATCCATCCATCCATCCATCCATCCATCCATCCATCCATCCATCCATCCATCCATCCATCCATCCATCCATCCATCCATCCATCCATCCATCCATCCATCCATCCATCCATCCATCCATCCATCCATCCATCCATCCATCCATCCATCCATCCATCCATCCATCCATCCATCCATCCATCCATCCATCCATCCATCCATCCATCCATCCATCCATCCATCCATCCATCCATCCATCCATCCATCCATCCATCCATCCATCCATCCATCCATCCATCCATCCATCCATCCATCCATCCATCCATCCATCCATCCATCCATCCATCCATCCATCCATCCATCCATCCATCCATCCATCCATCCATCCATCCATCCATCCATCCATCCATCCATCCATCCATCCATCCATCCATCCATCCATCCATCCATCCATCCATCCATCCATCCATCCATCCATCCATCCATCCATCCATCCATCCATCCATCCATCCATCCATCCATCCATCCATCCATCCATCCATCCATCCATCCATCCATCCATCCATCCATCCATCCATCCATCCATCCATCCATCCATCCATCCATCCATCCATCCATCCATCCATCCATCCATCCATCCATCCATCCATCCATCCATCCATCCATCCATCCATCCATCCATCCATCCATCCATCCATCCATCCATCCATCCATCCATCCATCCATCCATCCATCCATCCATCCATCCATCCATCCATCCATCCATCCATCCATCCATCCATCCATCCATCCATCCATCCATCCATCCATCCATCCATCCATCCATCCATCCATCCATCCATCCATCCATCCATCCATCCATCCATCCATCCATCCATCCATCCATCCATCCATCCATCCATCCATCCATCCATCCATCCATCCATCCATCCATCCATCCATCCATCCATCCATCCATCCATCCATCCATCCATCCATCCATCCATCCATCCATCCATCCATCCATCCATCCATCCATCCATCCATCCATCCATCCATCCATCCATCCATCCATCCATCCATCCATCCATCCATCCATCCATCCATCCATCCATCCATCCATCCATCCATCCATCCATCCATCCATCCATCCATCCATCCATCCATCCATCCATCCATCCATCCATCCATCCATCCATCCATCCATCCATCCATCCATCCATCCATCCATCCATCCATCCATCCATCCATCCATCCATCCATCCATCCATCCATCCATCCATCCATCCATCCATCCATCCATCCATCCATCCATCCATCCATCCATCCATCCATCCATCCATCCATCCATCCATCCATCCATCCATCCATCCATCCATCCATCCATCCATCCATCCATCCATCCATCCATCCATCCATCCATCCATCCATCCATCCATCCATCCATCCATCCATCCATCCATCCATCCATCCATCCATCCATCCATCCATCCATCCATCCATCCATCCATCCATCCATCCATCCATCCATCCATCCATCCATCCATCCATCCATCCATCCATCCATCCATCCATCCATCCATCCATCCATCCATCCATCCATCCATCCATCCATCCATCCATCCATCCATCCATCCATCCATCCATCCATCCATCCATCCATCCATCCATCCATCCATCCATCCATCCATCCATCCATCCATCCATCCATCCATCCATCCATCCATCCATCCATCCATCCATCCATCCATCCATCCATCCATCCATCCATCCATCCATCCATCCATCCATCCATCCATCCATCCATCCATCCATCCATCCATCCATCCATCCATCCATCCATCCATCCATCCATCCATCCATCCATCCATCCATCCATCCATCCATCCATCCATCCATCCATCCATCCATCCATCCATCCATCCATCCATCCATCCATCCATCCATCCATCCATCCATCCATCCATCCATCCATCCATCCATCCATCCATCCATCCATCCATCCATCCATCCATCCATCCATCCATCCATCCATCCATCCATCCATCCATCCATCCATCCATCCATCCATCCATCCATCCATCCATCCATCCATCCATCCATCCATCCATCCATCCATCCATCCATCCATCCATCCATCCATCCATCCATCCATCCATCCATCCATCCATCCATCCATCCATCCATCCATCCATCCATCCATCCATCCATCCATCCATCCATCCATCCATCCATCCATCCATCCATCCATCCATCCATCCATCCATCCATCCATCCATCCATCCATCCATCCATCCATCCATCCATCCATCCATCCATCCATCCATCCATCCATCCATCCATCCATCCATCCATCCATCCATCCATCCATCCATCCATCCATCCATCCATCCATCCATCCATCCATCCATCCATCCATCCATCCATCCATCCATCCATCCATCCATCCATCCATCCATCCATCCATCCATCCATCCATCCATCCATCCATCCATCCATCCATCCATCCATCCATCCATCCATCCATCCATCCATCCATCCATCCATCCACATCCATCCATCCATCCATCCATCCATCCATCCATCCATCCATCCATCCATCCATCCATCCATCCATCCATCCATCCATCCATCCATCCATCCATCCATCCATCCATCCATCCATCCATCCATCCATCCATCCATCCATCCATCCATCCATCCATCCATCCATCCATCCATCCATCCATCCATCCATCCATCCATCCATCCATCCATCCATCCATCCATCCATCCATCCATCCATCCATCCATCCATCCATCCATCCATCCATCCATCCATCCATCCATCCATCCATCCATCCATCCATCCATCCATCCATCCATCCATCCATCCATCCATCCATCCATCCATCCATCCATCCATCCATCCATCCATCCATCCATCCATCCATCCATCCATCCATCCATCCATCCATCCATCCATCCATCCATCCATCCATCCATCCATCCATCCATCCATCCATCCATCCATCCATCCATCCATCCATCCATCCATCCATCCATCCATCCATCCATCCATCCATCCATCCATCCATCCATCCATCCATCCATCCATCCATCCATCCATCCATCCATCCATCCATCCATCCATCCATCCATCCATCCATCCATCCATCCATCCATCCATCCATCCATCCATCCATCCATCCATCCATCCATCCATCCATCCATCCATCCATCCATCCATCCATCCATCCATCCATCCATCCATCCGATCGGTCGGATCGGTCGGATCGGTCGGATCGGTCGGATCGGTCGGATCGGTCGGATCGGTCGGATCGGTCGGATCGGTCGGATCGGTCGGATCGGTCGGATCGGTCGGATCGGTCGGATCGGTCGGATCGGTCGGATCGGTCGGATCGGTCGGATCGGTCGGATCGGTCGGATCGGTCGGATCGGTCGGATCGGTCGGATCGGTCGGATCGGTCGGATCGGTCGGATCGGTCGGATCGGTCGGATCGGTCGGATCGGTCGGATCGGTCGGATCGGTCGGATCGGTCGGATCGGTCGGATCGGTCGGATCGGTCGGATCGGTCGGATCGGTCGGATCGGTCGGATCGGTCGGATCGGTCGGATCGGTCGGATCGGTCGGATCGGTCGGATCGGTCGGATCGGTCGGATCGGTCGGATCGGTCGGATCGGTCGGATCGGTCGGATCGGTCGGATCGGTCGGATCGGTCGGATCGGTCGGATCGGTCGGATCGGTCGGATCGGTCGGATCGGTCGGATCGGTCGGATCGGTCGGATCGGTCGGATCGGTCGGATCGGTCGGATCGGTCGGATCGGTCGGATCGGTCGGATCGGTCGGATCGGTCGGATCGGTCGGATCGGTCGGATCGGTCGGATCGGTCGGATCGGTCGGATCGGTCGGATCGGTCGGATCGGTCGGATCGGTCGGATCGGTCGGATCGGTCGGATCGGTCGGATCGGTCGGATCGGTCGGATCGGTCGGATCGGTCGGATCGGTCGGATCGGTCGGATCGGTCGGATCGGTCGGATCGGTCGGATCGGTCGGATCGGTCGGATCGGTCGGATCGGTCGGATCGGTCGGATCGGTCGGATCGGTCGGATCGGTCGGATCGGTCGGATCGGTCGGATCGGTCGGATCGGTCGGATCGGTCGGATCGGTCGGATCGGTCGGATCGGTCGGATCGGTCGGATCGGTCGGATCGGTCGGATCGGTCGGATCGGTCGGATCGGTCGGATCGGTCGGATCGGTCGGATCGGTCGGATCGGTCGGATCGGTCGGATCGGTCGGATCGGTCGGATCGGTCGGATCGGTCGGATCGGTCGGATCGGTCGGATCGGTCGGATCGGTCGGATCGGTCGGATCGGTCGGATCGGTCGGATCGGTCGGATCGGTCGGATCGGTCGGATCGGTCGGATCGGTCGGATCGGTCGGATCGGTCGGATCGGTCGGATCGGTCGGATCGGTCGGATCGGTCGGATCGGTCGGATCGGTCGGATCGGTCGGATCGGTCGGATCGGTCGGATCGGTCGGATCGGTCGGATCGGTCGGATGCAGGAGACGCCCTGGGCGTCGGGAATCCCAGGCTGATTCCCGGCCACCGTAGGCACGGGCTTGTGGACGGCGAGTAATTGGTAGCTCGCTGTCCGGTAAGGACCATGCCCGGGTCGACGGCGCGTTATGTTCCACGTGCGCCTCAAAGCGATGTCAGCAGCAACTGATGGGGCCCGCAAGGGCCGATGCCTGCCAGGGGTGCGGGTTGTTCGAAAGAGATACCGCGACCCCTGGCACACAGGCAACTGAGGGAACACGGGTGGGTTTTAGTCAGTAAAAGTCTGAGAAGTTAAGGTCGAGGTGGCGAAGTCTTTAGTAAGAATAGTTTTCAGCAAGCTTGATTTGAAAAACACCTTATGGCTGATTTTTTAACTTAAATGTATGTTTTGAATATTATTGATGACTAATGATTCCTTATTTATCAGTTACTTTTACAAACGTTTTTTTTAACTGTTGTCAATATGAAAATAAGGGTGTATTTTTAAAACGTGGTAAGTAGACGGACTTTCCCAAGTACTTGGGGCAACTCCGTCATAAGCATTTAATAAATTGTTTGTATTTGCAGCAACGATATTCAGTAAATATTCGAAAATAAAAGTTTATCAAATACATGCTTTAAGTGCCAAGATATAAGGGTAGCAATCTCAATTTATGGCAGTAAAATCATGAAGTGGCTTAAGTCCGGTATATTTGCAAGGGCAGGGATAGTCAACATCTAGATCAGTAAAATTATATTTTAATATTCTGACTGTAGGGTATAAAGTAGGTAAGTATGTTTATTGGTTGCATCTAAAATTCAATATGAAAATTGATATGTTTTGGTATTAAGGCGATACAAACTAGATCGAGGTGGTCTTTTTTAAATCATAGAAAAACGAAATGGTAACAAATAAACACACTTGGTTATATTTGTACTTTTTGAACAGATAGCATATTATCGAAATGAAAGGTATTAATAAAACTCTTTTTAATTCAAATTTATATTGAAGTTTTTATATTGTTGATACAATGAAAAAAAAATACAACGTACATACGAAACGAACTAAGTTACCTACAACATGTAAAAACTTGTAGTCTATTATAAAAAAGTAATTAAATCATGTAAATGCTTACAAAGTTACGACCTCTCTACATTATGGCTTAAAATTCGTTTGATTTTGACGGTGCGTGTCCTATTTCTTTTTTTTTAACGATCAAGGCCTCCCGACAGTAGTTGATTTCCACCTTTTATTATTCAAATGCTCCATGATCGTCATTCTTGGTATGTTGTTAATACGAGCAGCCATATATCCACTTAATTCTCCATTCCGGATAGCTCTTTTGTATTTTCGAGTCATTTTATGACAATTTACCTGAAGAGTAAAATAAATAATGGATTATTTTAGAAATGATATGAATGAAGACTCCTATCACATTATCATGATATGTCTCTAATAAAGGAACCATAATAATAGAATCACAGTATGCTCGATTCACGAAAAAAAAACCTGCAAATAAGGAGATTTGACAGTATTACTAAAAAAAAGGTTAACAGCATCTGGCTTGGGGCAAGATCGGCACATAACGGCCTTTCCCTAAAATATTGGACAGTCTTACCCCAATAATGAATTTATAGATTAGGTTTTTATCACAGCAAATATTTCTGTAAATATGTATTTAAATTCGATTTAAACAGAATAAAACAATAAAATGTAATACAAGCTAGACACTTACCGCTACAATACGTAAAAATCTGTTGAAATTCACATTCCACGTTAACTACAATGTCGACACAACTCACTCGTGTTTCAAATTTTCAACTACAAAAAAACTTAAAACCGTTTTTTTGCTATTTAACGTAATACAACGTCATCTATAATTTAAAGGTAGGTCAAAATAGTGACTCTGTTTTACCGACCGAGCTGGCAACGTCGTAACTATTCAGAAACAGCTTATAGAGACGGTGCACATGGTGTTGCCCCGTAGACGGACTTCGCTATCTTGACCTTATTTGATGATTTCCCACCCAAAAAAAAACCAAAATGGCACGTGTTAGCCTAACTCACGCCGAGTGGCGGTGGCGGCGGCGCACACTGGTCCCAAATTAAAAAAAAGTGGACATTGATAGTAGACCGCTGATATTTTTTTTTATTGTTGATATAATGATAACAGATAAGGCAAAGAAATATTATTGTCCTACTTCAAATACTTTTCTCTATAAAAAATATTTCTTTTTTTTTTGTATGGGAGTGATTACATTTTACTCAATTTCTCAAAAACCTTAAGCGATGTCGAGATGGCATTCACATATGTTAGAAAACTAATAATTCTGAGTATTTGGCTCGAAGAAACTTATTGCTTATCTCTGCGTACTTTCGAGATAATAGTGACAGAAAATAACAATTTTTTTTAATGTTAATTGTTCGCTTTTTTTTAATCATAGCCTTACTCATATCGCAATAGGTCCGCTGGCCAGCAAAATGGAGCTTCGACGCGAGTTTGCCGGGATAACAAGATGGCCGCCTCTCATGACGTAACGTAATACGGTCACGAATCGCGCGCGTACACCTCACTCAGTGTACAACTAAATGTGGTTGCGATAAGACGTGTCCTTATTTTTTCTGTGCGCTTGAAGAAATGCTTGTTGTTTGTTTGTCTTGTTATTGTTGTATTTTGAATCTTTGGATTTTAAAATCAAATAATTTTTGTTTGTCTTTCTTTCGTCGAATTTGTTTTCGTAATTTTTTTTGTTAAAATCAAAGTCACTTTGTCTTTGATATCTTTGATTCTAATTTGTTTTCAATTTTCCTTAAAATTATAATATGTCCGCATTTGTCACCAACTTAGACTTATACGTTGTTCTTAAATCAGGAGGTGGTTTTAAAAATGTCGAATTTTTATTTAATGCCCTTATTGAACGTATTGGTGTTGAATTGTCTTCCGAAGATTTGAGTAATATTAAATTATTTTGTCGTAATTTTTCAAGTAATATCTCAAAAAGATGGTCTGCTTCCAGTAGAGCTCAAAAGACCTTTCTTAACAAAAATTCAGACTGGTTACAATCCCAAATAGTTTGGCCAAAATGTCAAAATATCGATTTAAGCAGCATTTTTAAAGTTGCCGAGGAAGTAATTCCAAATTTCGAAACGCAAGTGGATACTCATCAATTAAGTTATGGTACAAGTAAAAAACCATTTGTTGATATATCTGATAAACAGAAGAAAAGGCGTTCTCTAACACTTCTAGATCACACAGAGGAGGAATTAGTTTATGCTTTATGTGCCAAATTAAAAGAGTCTAAAAAACAAAATTAGCAGCTATATTAAACGAACTCAGCCAAAACAAGGAAAAATGTGAGATGGTATATGATGTACTATTCGCTAAAAAGACTGACAAACCGTGTTTACCAGATGATAAAACGTTAGCGCTTTACACCTCAACAAATTTGTCAAAATGGCAATATCGAAATTTAAGAACTATTCTTGCTTCAGAGAAAATGTATGGTCTTCCATCCTATCAAAAGCTCCTGGAAGCTAAAAAAACTTGTTATCCTCCAGAGTCAGACATAACTGTAACTGAATCTGATGCTAAGATAAGACTTCAATCGCTTCTAGATTTGACAACTAATAGGATATTAAAAACAATTCAGCACAACTCTGCCGACAAAAAATCGCTAAAACTAATAAGCAAATGGGGTTTTGACGGGTCATCTTCTCAAAGTAATTATAAACAAAAGTCACACTCCGACACTAAAATTGACGATTCTTCAGTTTTCATGATTAGTTTGGTTCCGCTTCGTTTGGAAGAAGAGAGTGGTACTATCTTGTGGCAAAATCCTGCTCCCTCTTCAACAAACTATTGTCGTCCAATTGGCTTTATATTTGCAAAAGAAACAAATGAATTGATAAAGAAGGAAAGTGCATCCTTAGAGGAAGAAATTCGTAATCTTGTTCCCACAATTGTAGATAATTTTGATATTAAACATGATTTGTACATGACTATGATTGATGGGAAAATTTCTACTGTGATTTCCAATACTTCTTCTGCAGCTGTTTGTAATATTTGCAATACCCCACCTAGCAAAATGAATGACTTGGACTTTGTATCCAAAAGACTCATCAGAGAAGATATGTATAAATATGGTCTGTCTTCGCTTCATATGTGGATAAGATGTATGGAATGTATTTTACACATTTCGTACAACTTAGACTTCAAAAAGTGGGCTGCACGAAAAGAAGATAAATTGTTAAAAGAAATTAAAAAGAATTTGACACAAGAAGAATTCCGGGAAAGAACTGGTTTGTTAATTGACATAGTAAAACAGGGATTTGGTACAACCAATGACGGTAACACGGCAAGAAGGTTTTTTGAAAATTATGAAGTATCTGCTGAAATAACGGGTATCCACCCTGATTTAATCAAGAGATTTGCAGTCATTTTACAAACAATTTCATCTGGTCAACTTATTAATACCAACTTGTTTAGGGAATATTGTAAAGAAACAGCAATGCTATATGTAAACTTATATCCATGGTATTACATGCCTTCAAGTGTCCATAAATTGTTGATACACGGTGCTGATATTTGTGAAAATTTCTCCTTTATTCCGATAGGCATGCTTTCCGAAGAAGCTTCCGAAGCGAGGAATAAAGATTTCCGGAATGTTAGAATGGCACATACAAGAAAAATCGGTAGAGTTCAGACTAATTTAGACATTATCCACAGCTTTCTAATTAGCTCAGATCCTTACATCAGCCATATCAAACCAAAGTTTGCTCGTTTACATAAACAGTTGTTTCCAGAGGCTAGTGCTTTGATCTTGAACAATGAATTGCTTTCGTTGGAAAACGAGGAAATAGAGATTTCTCAAGAGAATATAGACCCAAATATTAATCTTTCACCATAATATTTTTTCAGAATCGTTTGTGAACATATTCAACTTTATGTTTGCAGCTTAATATGTCTTCATTTTGATTGTTTTTAGAACTGATGAAAGTACTCCTTCAGAAAGGTCATAGCTTTTCAGTCATTAGTGAGCCCCCATAACCTCTTTTACAGAGAAGTCTCTTTTTACTTATTTGACATTACGCATACATTATAATTATGTGCTAAAGTAAGGCTATGATTAAAAAAAAGCAAAAAATTAACATTAAAAAAAAATGTTATTTTCTGTCACTATTATCTCGAAAGTACGCAGAGATAAGCAATAAGTTTCTTCGAGCCAAATACTCAGAATTATTAGTTTTCTAACATATGTGATTGCCATCTCGACATCGCTTAAAGTTTTTGAGAAATTGAGTAAAATGTAATCGCTCCCATACAAAAAAAAAAGAAATATTTTTTTTACAGAAAAGTATTTGAAGTAGGACAATAATATTTTTTTGCCTTATCTGTTATCATTGTATCAACAATAAAAAAAAATATCAGCGGTCTACTATCAATGTCCACTTTTTTTTAATTTGGGACCAGTGTGCGGCGGCGCGCGGGTGTGACGCGGCGTGGCGGCGCCGGCGGCGGCGCGGCGCCCATGTCTAGTTGGGAGATTACATCGCTGACAAAAATGCTTGGCTAAACGCTGCTTGTCCTGCTCCACAAGGTAGATTAGCATTGGAAAACGTTGTCGGAGCTGCTGAAGACTGTAAAAGACTTGTATAATTGCATAGCATATGTGTGAGCACTATGTTCCTACTATAAAGCTACCATTTACAGGGTACGTCTTTAATTGACTTGAATGTGCCCTGGCAGCTGAGAGTATGTCATGCTCACTCAAATGTCTCGCTGGTGGTGGCGTGTGTTGGATCATTAAGTTCCCTTCAAAATGGTTGAGCTGAATGGTGCTGATCCACACGTGTTCACACGTTACCTAGATTTGTATTGTGGTTTATTCCTTGCCAAATATTAAATTTTCAGTGTTTGTTGATTTCATGTTTTTACCTAGGTATTTAATATTTTTATAATTATACCTCATTGTTTAAGTTTATTGTACCCTTAATTGTTCCAAATATTGCCTTTTATTCATTTAGGTATAATTGTTTGAAAACAATTATTTTAGATTCCAAATAGCCCCCCCTAAGTGGCGCTCCGTTTTTTTCAAAATAAATTTTACGATAAGTACCAAATATTTGGCTTTTTACCTATTTAAATTAAACTAAAAAAAATGTTTGTGCTTTACGATGTACCTACCTAATGGTAAAAAGTGTATTTCCTTTGTAAAATAGGTAGTGTTCAACCGAAATCAATAGTTCAAATAAGAACTAATAAAAACAATTGAAATAATATAATAGTTACCGTTTTACTATGTACCTCGGTACATAATAATAAATAAGTATCTAATTTAAACCCATCTTAGTACCTACCAACGTATTTACCTCTCTATGTACAGACGCCAGCATATCAAGCTATCCCAAACTGTCAAAATTTCCCAACTGAACATGAACCCTAAGGTTTAGTAAATAGTTAAATTTGACAGTGTGGGGTAGCTTGATGTGCTGGCGTCTGTACATATTATTCTCGCAAAATAACATTTGTACAGCTAAACCGCATACAAAAACTTATTACGTAAGTACATATCTAAGTAGATGCAAGAAATATTCGGAAGTTTGCAAATCGTATTGTACTCATAATGAATGAACGCGTACACAGAACATAAAAAAACAGAAGTCGCATATCGCTTCATTATTAACGGAACCAGCGCCAGTGTACCCAAACTCACACGAGCACTAGTTAATTATATAGGCTAGCCGCACACACACAATAATATTGTCATTGCAAGATTGTCAAAAATCTTCATCAATTATTTAGGGTTCAATTCAAAATATTTGTTCTGATTATTGAATGAGAGTAGGAAATATGTCAGTCGTCGCTAATTGAAAATAAACTACGGTTGAATGACTATAGAGTTGTTTATTGTGTACTCTGTTTACGTATTTATTATTTTTCCGTTTAAAAGTTATGTTAATAAAAACGGCGAAATGCCACGTTGCCATACTGCGCTCGGAAAATTGTAGTAGGGATACGTTGCGTTTGCGTCGCCGGCTCACCGCACCGCACGCAGCCTAAGGTCTTGAAGAAGCTGGCAACGTCGCGTATCGAAATGAATAACGTTATTATATCGTTATACTAATAACGATATATTGATAGTATTGTTATTGAACAGTATAAGATTTCGTTCCGTTTGTCAGTATCGTTATATCCAAGGAATTAATTTTGTTACGATCCTGGTGGAACGGTACAAATGATCGGTACTGGAACTACGCGTAACGTTATTTTGAGTAACGTTTCAAGTCCCTGCTTTTATCTCTATGCTTCTTGGTGGTGTAGTGGTGGACATTGAAAACAAGCATTGACGTTTTATTTCGATGTAATGCATCGCTGTAATCTCGAATTATCCAAAAAATACATCGATGTTTACCATACATCGATTGTTATTTTTAACATACACTAGATATGAATGGTGTGTATATACTAAAAAAGACTTTACAACTATTTGGTATTTTTTAAGTTTTTTGGGTTTCGGTTTGACGTCTTGGCTGGCATGAAAGATGGTAGCATCAACCACAATTTATTAAAACATTGTACGGTTTTTAATTTAGATTAAAACTTGTTATATTGTATTCAAAGCAGGTTAGCCTCTTCGATGTATCGAATAAAAATATCGATATTTACTCGATGTTGACAAATAAAAAAACATCGAGTTGGTTCGATGCATCGAATCTTTCCATCGATTATTTTATAAACATCGAAGTATATCGTCCACCCCTAGTGCGGTGACATTTTGTATGAATTTTTTATGATAGCGTGGACTTGTTTTACCCGGAACGGTTAAAATAAAAAAAAAAATTCACTGTGTCGTTGAGAAATGTGCTGTGCTGATAATTAAAAGATAATTAAAATCAAACTTTGAAAATAATATAGAGGTATTCTCTAATATTATGAGTGAAGATATCAGGCGCAAAGTTATTTCTGTCGGTAACTCTTGGGTAGTATGTAAATCTAAATCGCATCCAGGACATGTATTCTATTTTAACAGTTTTACTGGGGAAACTGCGTGGAATTTAAGTGATGCAGAGGTAATATAATTTAATTAGCTACATGGTTTTCGTTTTTATTTCGAGTCCGATAGTGTATCCATTTCATTTTAAGTTGCGTTGTATTTGAAGAATTAAAACAAATGTTGGTAAACAATAGATACATTATATTATTTTTGGGAACAGAATAGAAGCACTAACGTTTTTCTATAAAGAAACTTCATATTATCTACATCACCATATAGTCATTCCATCATAAATTTGTGTATCTGATCATTAAAATTAGATAGGTACCAATTGGGACATCTCACTTCTGATCAGTAATATAAATTAAACACTTTCACACACACCACACTCCATACTACATCTTATATCCCTTAAGATGACCCTCTGACCTGAAACACATCACACTCACTTAAGCCACATTGAATTACCACTCTCACAAATTTAAGTATTATTCAGATCAGACAAGGTCATTTAAAAAACTCAAAAGCACATAACATGTAACATGTACTCACGAAAGTGTTAGTCAGAGAAGGACTATATTATATTTTAGACCAAACACTTAATAAATAATAAAAGTAAATACTTGCATAGTGCATACAGGGATAAACATCAATTGGTACACCCTCATCCACACTTGCATAGTGGGTACAGGGACAATCGCCAGTTGGTGCCTCCTCATCATTTAAAATTGTCTGAGGGGCCTCTATGAGTATCAACCAACTCAATTGTGTGACAGTTTGTCGAAGGGATTAGGACTTGTTTTCATACATTTGATACATTTTATCTTAGTAGGTACAGGCAGTAGTTGACTGTCTTGTTGGTCGAGTGGTCGCAGGCCTACTGCTGAGCATGGGCATTGGCCAAAGTTTTTTCATATGGACATTCTCAGTTGCAGTTTGGAGTTTGGATTTGTGCCTGCTTGATAGCAGTAGCATAATCAGCCAATAATGTTCTTGTTTGTTACTCTACGGGTCACAGCAATGAGGAATAATAACCCACTGTAATACAGTATCAACTAGTACGGGGGTATTGTGACTGTTGCTGGCGGCTTTTAGTATATATTGTAATGTCAGCAGTATCTTTATGTAACAAATTGTGCAAAAACCGATAAATAAATAAATAATGTTCCCACTGCTCGGATGTAGGCCTCTTCTCTGTGAGGGAGAGGGGGGGGGAGGGGGCAATAGGCTTCTCTCCTATTATACTATACTTATTATATTATACTTAAACATAATTATAATTGCGTTAAATATGTGCCTATGCCTAATAGTATTTTTTTTATCTCATGACTTTACTACCATTGTTCATTATTGCATATTATTTTAGTAATCAATATGAAATCAATTCCTTAGCCATAATGGTAAAAGTTTAAATATTTAAAAGGTGTTTTTTTACAGATTGAAAAGGCAAAAAGTAGAACAAAACATCTTGAATGCCTGCCAGGCGCTAAACCTGTGAAAGGACCAGAACCAAAAGAAAAACCTCCATTCAAAAAAGATTCAGAACCACTTCAGTCACCCTCTAAAGAAAAACCACCTAGTACTCCATCAAAAAAATATTCAGAACCAGTTTGGTCACTCTCTAGTGAACTATTAGAAAATAATAAGAATTCAGAACAACAATCGTCAGATATAACTAACTCAAATATTGCAAGTAGTAATTCACCTTCTTGTACCCCTTCAATGCAGAGCAGCCAGGTTTATAATCCTGCTCCAATAGAACCTGGATTTAATTTTAATCCATATGATAATCGTTTAAATACATATCATTTAAACAATACTTCAATGGTCTATAATCCCAAGATATGGGCTGTTCCTCAAACACAGCAACTTTTTATTTCATCCGGGTTAGCTACCGGGTTAGCTACTGTACAAAACCACAGTCCAGGCCCCCTGAATGTTGCCTACAACCAAACTGTGCCACAACCATTCAATAGATTTAATAATCCAACTCTGCCTGTTACACAGTCATTTTATCCAAGATACTTTAAACATGACAAAGGTGCTAATAGTCCCACAAAAAACAAATTTAGATTTACTAAACAAAATGATTTAAGGCAAAAGTTGTCATTTAAGAAAAGGAATTTTCATAAGAAATCCAGTATTTCAGGAGGTATCAATTTTCTTTTTTTTATGGTATTAATAACATAATGCTGATAAATGAACATAATTTTGATATTACTATTTATTTTCAGGATCTGATTTTTTTAATACTAATCCAAGAAATGCAGATATTGCTGCTAACATTGCTAAAAACATTGAAGGAATTAATTCAAATGATTTGAATGCTGGAATGGTATGTAAGAGCATTTCACTGTTTTTTGATTGGATTACCTACTCATTTTTGACGTAACTATTTATTTTTCAGGAGAGGTGTGTAGAGACACAATTGCATGTAACACCCTCTAGGATTGATATGGGGCCTTTAAAAAGTCTGGCACCCTCAAATTCCAATTCAGATGCTTGGTTTATTGTTGTTGATCTGGAAGTACTGCTCAATGATTTTAAATTTCTGACTACGTTAACAGATGCAGGTACTTAATTAAATATATGCTCAACTCAAAAAAAAAAACAGGTCCATACATCAGAAAGTTTTTCTTAACTCCACGTATCTCTTTTGGGTTTGTATCTGTACTACAGTACAGGGAAACTGTCTTAGGAAACGCTAGCACTTTTTTCATGATAGAAATTTCTATTAGAGCACAGAACTGGTGGCCCAGTGGTAACGGCCGCGACTTACGAGTTGTATAATATGTACATTTACATATTTTGTCCCAGTTAAATAAAACACTCAGTATAATTATGAGAGGAGTAGTAGCCCATGGGCCCAAATTTATGTTTGTAGGTCGTGGGTTCGAACCTAGACAGGCACTTGAGTTTGAGCAATTTATCTGGGTCCATGTGGTGGGCTACGGTCCAATCCCACGTACAGAAAGGTCTGTGACCCTTTTGTAGGCTGTTAATGGGTAATATATATTTATATTAACACTAGCTCTTCGTCCGCGTGAAATTCGTACTGTACCTTTTCACCCCTTTTTTTTCCAAAAATCCCTTAGCGAAATAGGAAAATTTCTGATAAGCATTCAAATTAAATTGTTTAAAATTCTATATTTTGTAAATAAATTGTTACAGATGAAAAATGTTACCTTATGGTTCCAAAGCGGGTCATGGAGGAACTTAAGAGTTATGTTATTTGCATAAAGAATATTCAAGCGAAACGTATTCTACGATTTTTGTCCCAACAGATTGAGATTGGTTATGCATATATGGGTAAGATATTAAATTGTAACCGTGGAGTTTCTTGCCGGCTCTTCTCCATAGGAAGCGACAAATTGGAACCGTGCACCTAGCTTCTGACGTTTCATATGTGCCCTTGCATGTTTATGTGAAATAAAATATTTTGATTTGATTTGAAAGCATTATGACAGATTTAAGGCAGCAGTATGTGTGTTACATGTATGTTTGTATTTACGTTATTACGTATGTTCCAACGTAGCGCGTAAATTTCTCGTAGGATTTTGATGAATTAGGTGGCAATCGATTCGATAATATGGTGCGGTTGAAATTGGCTACATTTTACGAACAAAATCAAATTGACGAATGTTACCTGCATCAAAAAGTGGGTTGTCTCTTATTTCTTTTTCTTTCGTATTGAGTGGGATATCAAATGAAAGATCTTGAGGAGTACTTATTAAAATTATATTGGTTACCTATAATTATGCGTAGGTACCTACATTAACCCCAAAATATTAAAAAAGAAAGTTAAAAACTTGAACCCGACTACGACAAAACCAGCTACTTAGAAGAGGCATTGATATTCTATACGTTATTGTATTCCGCATTTTAGCGATAACATCATATTACATATAAAGTATTATGAACTTAACCCTTTCAGCGGACGAGCCATCAAAATTGGAAGATGACAGTATGGCAGAGGCGATACTTACAACTTGCAAAGATCTATTGGCTATCAACTATCATTTGGTGAGTTCGAATATTATCGGGTTTAGTTAAAACTATAGCTAGCCATAGGTGGGGCACGCACGAGCCAAGGGTACAAGATTGATGCAAGATGCAAAGATGCAATCATATGCAGGGCGACACGTTCCGAATAACTTTTATTCGCCCTGAATATTATTTAAAAAATTGTCCAAATCTGAATTTTCAGAGTTCAAGTCAGATATGTAGGCATATAAGTCTCTATAGGTTTGGCCGCTCACAATCATACCAAAATCAACGGTTCTGAAGATATCTTTATTTTTCGTCCATTTTCAAAATCTGAAAGGGGAAGTCCTATTTGAAAGTTGTCAAATGTTTTTTCGGTGTTCTCTCATCATGCCCGCAAAAGCACAGCTATCAACTTTTCGCTGTCCATGTGCTTGCTCAAAAACCTTCTGGGCTCCCCTAGCAATATTTAAGATGCCTTTGACGTTTCACGGGTGGAGACAAGAGAGAAAAAGCTAAATAAAAATATTATTTGTTTTAGATTCTTCTTACTAACGATAATGAGTTATTGACTAAAAGTTCCACAAATATAAAAATGTTTAGTGTACATGAAATTAATAAGTTATTAAAGGTAATCCCAAATAAACAACTGGTAACGTCTGGTCCTAAAAAGCCATATATGTCAAATGATCTCATTAATAAAATCAAAATTACTGTGCCAAATGATGCGCCAAAAATTATTGACATAATTCCTGTAAGGGATAATCATAGTGATGACCACATTGACAATATTCCTTTTATAACACCTAAACAAGAGACTACTCAAGATAAAACAGAACACTTGACAATACTGAAAAAAACAGTAGACACTGGTATTCAGACTGATTTAGAAGACATCAATGTAAGTATCAGTATAACGAATATGATAGAAAAACAACACCTAAATGCAGACTCTAACCATCCTCCTCTAAATAGAAAAGAAGCTATTACAGGGCCTCCTGTATCTGTAGTATGGAATATTCCCGAAAAGAAAAGAGGAATTAAGCTTAAGCGCAGTGTATCGCATCAGCCACCTGTAAATTCAGCTGAAAGTGAAAAGAAGCAATTTAAATGGCGTCGAAAAACAAATACATCTCTTCAAGTCAATCAAGAAGTCCCATCCCATAGTGAGCAAAAAAGGAAAAAGAAAAACGTAGAATCTGTACAAACCAATACATTAAATAATGAGATATTCAACATTTCAGACAAAACATTGTATAACGTTACATTAGATTGTCCTGAAAATAAAATTTTAGATGATAGTAGGGAAAGTAGGGATTCTAGTATTTACGCTGAACCTAGGAATTCTACTACCAAAGAAAACGTTACCATTGAGGAAACTTCCACATCCAGCATAATATCGAATACTGAAAGTAATGTTGATGCTGATAGCAATGCCAGCAACACAACTAACTCGATTAATCAACAGTCAATTTGCAATGAACAATCCAATAAAGCCATGTATGAAGTTGACAGTATTACAATGGAACAGTATTTGAAAACAAAATGCGACGAATGGATTTCAAGATTTATCCAGATAATGGAAGAGGTTTTGACTCAGGTGCTTCTACAAGACCCACCATTTACAAATAATACTATGCCGCCCCCTTGGACATTACACGAGGCAGCGCAATGCATTGTTATTAAATTCTGTGGTCATCAGAATATTATTTCAGCAGCTAATAATTTATCGAACATACTCTGGCAAGTTAGTGACGCTAAAGGTAAGGAGTTTTTCTTCTTCATGAGTTCAATCTAATTACCAATATCTTTTTAGACTTGCAATTTAATTTACAGGTCACATAACTATGAACATGACACCATGTCAATATATGAAAATGTATAGTTACGGCGTACATTTGCTTGTTGCAATAACGGTAAGTTTGCTAATGTAATGGTAGTTTTTGGTTTTACTATATTTTATTAAAGTTGAAAATAAAAGTAATATTTAAATGTAGGCAGGGAAATTAATTGTTAAGTAAATTGACTACCAACTAAAATCGTCCGTATATTCAAATCACAACTGGCATACCTTATTTATATTTCTTTATTTATAATTTACTAGCTTTTGCCAGCGGCTTCGCCCGCGTGAAGGTCGGTGTATTATACATATAAACCTTCCTCTTGAATCACTCTATCTATAAAAACCCGCATCAAAATCCGTTGCGAAGTTTTAAAGATTTAAGCATACATAGGGATATAGGGACAGAGAAAGCGACTTTGTTTTATATACACTGAAACTTAAAAACCATGTTAGGTAGATTTTTTTTCCGTAGACTATAAGTATGACAGATTTTGTGTGGAAAAACTCGAAAATCTAACATCAATCTTCTGTATTCCTAGGTGGTGATAAACAGATGTGAAGATATACAAATCGCAGTGGGTTTATTAAATAAACTTTTATATGATATACAAAATCCGAATATAGATAGCAACGATGATTTTAACGAGAATAAACTCAATAATGTGTCAGCTGATTCAGGTAATGCTTCTAATTCTAATATTTGGATATGCTAGCTACTTTGTATCTATAAGCAAGTCAATCTCGATAAGTCTCACCCTCACTCAAAATAATTTTAAATCAATCTTCGATAGAAATCAATGTTAATTTAAAAGTTACACGAACAACTGAGTATTCATATTTTCTTATGGTTAGTAAATCTGGCGGAAAGCCAGTTTGGTTGGTTTCTGTGTTTGGTTTGTTGGTTTGGGTGCTAGAGAAAAACGCTAAAAAGATCCATGGGCTAATAAATGTTATTCAAGAAAATTAAAATTACATCAAAAACTGAAACCTTATAAATTAAAAAAAAATTAAAGTGACACACCATTTTCTTTTTCTGAATTTGACACGTACATTTAAAAAAAAGTATATCTGTGCTCAAATAAACACAGAAATAAATAATATTTTTTTAAACTTTGAACAGCGATATACATCGTACAACCATGGTTATTTGGTCAGTGTAAATGTAAATTAATATTATAGATAACTTATAGCAACTTAGCTTACCTTTACTCAACTGAGCAACTTAGCTTAGCTTGGCTTTGGCTCCGTATTTGATTATTCTGTAATGGTAGATGTCAGTAGATAAATAAATACAATTTTACTATTCAAGGAGAACGAAGAAATCTGCTACCGAAGAAGAAAGCAGTTTTTCTCATTCTCATACGTATATAAAATCACTACGCACCTGACCTTTCTGAAGAACATCACCAACAAGGTTACTAATATGTCCTACTAGGGCGTCCCCTCCCGGCGTTTCCACTCACATCTGCCTTGTAAATAGCTTTTTTTAGTCGCCCTTCATTCATCTTCTCATCATGACCAAAACATCCAAGCATACTTTTTTCGATTTTTGTCACTACATCTTTTAACCCGCACCATTGTTATCTTCACTCACCTTGAATTGTAAAATTATAATAGCAGTAAGATCTCTTTCTCTCTATGTATTTCTCATAATTTTACATTTACGTGAGCCATCACATGAGCCATCACATGAGCCGCAACCAATCGCGCAACAGCTGCACTGCTGTCGCTTCATTCGATTGGATGATAGTGTTTTTTATTCAGACTCACGATGTACTCTGAATAATAAACCCTGATGTAGGTTCTGCTATTCATGTAACCTGAACAAAAAGAACGCACCGTCACTACAGTGCTGTTCGTCTATCGACTAACGCGCCTTTCTAATTCGTATGAGCAGCGCAGCCACAGCGCTGCTGTCGCGCAATTGATTGCAGCCCATGAACCTATAAAACTTTGCAGATACGCCGAATGTCAGTGATGAAGGTTCATTGCAAGAAATAGTAAAAAAAATATCGGACTGCAGTCCCGTGAAAGAATTACCTAAAGATAAAAAAAGTATATCTCCCGAAGTAAGTACCTACTATAAATGAGTAATCTTAAACAAATAAACAAAACAATAACAACATGACGGCTGTAATCCCCGTAGGGTAAGGCGGAGGTGTACCGACTAGATTGAGACGTAGGCCAACTTGATTGTCGATGACAACCCCATGGACTAGCAGGTGGGTGGAGGAAAACGCGTGTAAAGACAACTGACGACCAAAGTCCTATCGACGCCATCGTTTCCATAGATTCGAAAGTCATGTCGCTCTTTAAATTTTTTTTCAATTCATGATCGAATTAACTTTTCATTATAAATGTTAAATTTTATTTTAGGAGGAGTTACAGAAACCCGTTAAATTTATTCGGACTTTTGAGTTACCAATTTCATCCATTGAAAATTTGGGCCGTCAAAGAATCTCGCCAGGAAAATCTCGTGAAGAACAACATTTAACTCATTCACAAATAAGAAAAGGAAATACCCCTCAAAATACCAATGAGACTACTGAAAAAGGAACTGACAGCGATGTACCAACTCATGAACCAACTGTTATAAGAAAATTCACAAAATTTCCAAGGTCAGTAGAAAAACTATCTCGAGAAGAACAACATTTAACTCATTCACAAATAAGAGAAGGAAATAACGCAGAAAATGCCAATGAGACTACTGAAAAAGGAACTGACTATGATGTACCAACTTATGAACCGAATTTTATGAGAAAATCCACAAAATTTCCAAGGCTAGTAGAAAAACTATCTCAAGAAGAACAACATTTAACTCATTCACAAATAAGCGAAGGAAACAACGCACAAAATGCCAATGAGACGACTGAAAAAGGAACTGACAGTGATGTACCAACTTATAAAACAAATATTATAAGAAAATTCACAACATTTCCAATGTTCGAAGATAAACTGTCTCTAGAAGAAAAACTATCTCGAAAAGACAAATTATCTCTAGAAGAAAGACTATCTCGAAAAGACAAATTATCTCTAGAAGAAAGACTATCTCGAAAAGACAAATTATCTCTAGAAGAAAAACTATCTCGAAAAGACAAATTGTTACTAGAAGAAGAACTATCTCGAAAAGACAAATTATCACTAGAAGAAAAACTATCTGCAGAAGAAAACCTATCTCGTGAAAACAAACTATCTCGAAAAGAAAACCTATCTCAAGAAGAAAAACAATCTCCTAAAGAACAAAATTTAACTTATTCACAAATAAGAGAAGGAAACAACCCACAAAATGCCAATGAGACTGCTGAAAAAGGAATTGACAGTGTTGCACCAACTATTATAAGAAAATTCACAAAATTTCCGGAGTTTGAAGATAAACTAAAATCCAATTACAACTTAAGAGTTTATGAAGATCACGATTTCGAGTTAGATTACAATGAAAGCTATGATGAATATATAACAGATGATTACTGTTTAGACGATGAGAACTACGACGAGCAACGTCTTGATGTGATTGAAAACCAAACTGAGGTGAGAGCAATCACAAATGATGCCTACGAACCTGAGGAAGGAGAAACAAATGAAGTCTATGAAACTATAAATCTAGAAGATGATTCACCTTTAAGTGACGAAAATACTAAAAAGTTTAAATACATGATGTGTATGCTTTTACGAGAAATAAAAAACGCTCTAAACCAAGTTAGAGTTTTATGGTAAGTAAAGGGGATCGAACTTTTTTGTATGGAAGTTGGCCTCGTCCCGTTTCGCCATTTTGTTTTCTTTTTTTTTTTTCAAAATGGCGTCTCACGTTACACCTATAAATATGGATAAGGGGCATAATAGACAAACAAAAAATGTCATAACATGTAATGTCCTAAATTGTCATATTACCTAGCATGTGACCGGGACAAAATCCGCCCGTGGGCTCCCGCTGACGCAGAGTCTCCGACCCCAGCCCGTGCAGGACGTGGTGAGCACTCTGTTCCCCTCGCGAGGGGAGTATGCTTCCCCGCCCGTGGCTCCACCTGCTGCGGTGTCGGATGTGGATGTCGGATGCGGACTACACCGACGACGACGACGGTGCTCCAGAAGTGTCCGATTAGTAGAGTTGAGAGTGCGGTACGTAGGCAGAATGCCAAGAATACCGCCCCAGGACTCCACGGCTTGCCTGGAAAAGCCTAGGTCCTGGCCTTGGAGGCTCTCGGGCCTCGACTAAGAGGGCTCCTAAGCGCATGCTTGGAGGAGGGCCGGTTCCCACTTCACTGGAAGACGGGGAAACTGGTCCTCATCAAGAAGCCGGGGCGCCCTGCGGACTCTCCGTCCGCTTACTGGCCCATCGTGCTGCTCAACGAGGTGGGCAAGCTCTTTGAAAGAGTAATGGTAGACCGCCTCGTCAGGCGGCTGGTGCGGGTGGGGCCGGATTTGGCGGAGAGCCAGTTTGGTTTACGCAGGGGGCGCTCCACGATGGACGCCATTATGCGCGTGCGAGCCCTCACGATGGTATGCTGTGGCCCGAGGTGGGGTCGTCTTGGCGGTGTCTCTAGACATCGCCAATGCCTTCCACATCCTGCCCTGGAGTTGCACCAGGGAGGCACACCGGTATCACCGGATGCTGACCTACCTTTGTCGTGTGGTCGAGGCCTATTTGACGGACAGGGCCGTCATCTACCCTGGTGACCAAGGAGAGTGGAACTTGCGAGAGATGTCGTGAAGTGTCCCACAGGGATCGGTACTGGGGCCGCATCTGTGGGACATCGGGTACGACTGGGTGCTGCACGCCGACCTCCCTAGTGACGTCAGTGTAGTTTGCTACGCTGACGACACGCTGGTTCTGGCGCTAGGGAGGTCGTACCCTCAGTTGCCTGTGTGCTAAGGGCCGCGGTATCTCTTTCGAATGACCCGCACCCCTGGCAGGCGTCGGCCCTTGCGGGCCCCATCAGTTGGTGCTGACTCTTTGAGGCGCGCGTGCAACACAACGCGCCGTTGACCTGGGCTTGGTCCTTACCGGACAGCGAGCTACCCATTACTCGGCGTCCGCAAACCCGTGCCTACGGTGGCCGGGAATCAGCCTGGGATTCCCGACGCCCAGGGCGTCACCTGCGGCGACTAAGGCATGGTGTTTTCGCCGGAAAGTATATTACGCAGCGCAACCACTTCAAATAAAGTTAATGTCGAAACTAGAGATATAGACATTTTTATAGGACTAGAATTTTATAGACATTTCATAGAATTTTGTATGTAACTTGCACTTGTAAAATCAAAGGTGGTTCCGCCATGGAGCATGACTGATATCAAAAGAGGCAGCAGCAGGTGGATGTAATGCACTCTCTTGATGCCGGGGCTCGCTTTTTGTGTTACAATAGCAAACTCAAAATGTTTTTATTCCATAGATTCGCCCTTCCTAAGTTCTACCGCCTTAAATACTTAATAATAATATTTCAACGTGATTAAATAACTGAAATAGGTACCTAATAATCAAAATAATAACATATCATTCATCCAGATGATGACGCAGTGTTCAGCGTTAATATGTTTTCAATATATTGAGATAAAAATGTTTGGACTCATTAAAGCTATCTTAACTCTATTTATCTTGATAATTATAACTTCAAGGTATCATGTTACTGACATTTTTTTTGTTCCTCAATATGTCCTCTATCTATATTCATATGTTAAGTGCGGCGCAATTTTGAAAAAAAAAAAAAAAAAAATGGCGGACCAAGGCGAGGCCAATAGGTTTAAAGGCCTTTGGCATGATTTCATATAATTTCACATTTTACAAAGAATTTAGAAATTGATTTGGTATATTTATTTTAACAGTGACCAGTGTTACAAAGAATTGGAGAATCCAGAGGTGTCCACCGAGCTGAAATATCAACTACGAAAAAAGGCTGAAAGAGCTCATTTGGATACCCTCCGATTATGTAGATCCTTAGAAAGGTAAATTTAACAACATTCACTTACTTATATGTATAAGGTGGCAGAGGCATCGAAACATGATTCTAAACTCAGCGTCGGTAAAAACAAAAAATTGTTTGAAAAAACTAAAAAACACGCTTTAAAAACCAAGCTATAAAAGTAGAAAATAATTAAAAAACTGTGGGGTGCTTTTTAAGGTATTTTTATAATATATTAGTATCATGCACCCCACGCTTTTTAACAGAATTAAATGATTTTCTACTTTTTAGTTTGGTTTTTAAAGCGTGTTTTTTAGTTTTTTTTAACTATTATTTATTTTCTATCTTTTAGTTCTGCTAACTACAAAAGAGTGATTTTAAGTTTTTTTTTCTATTTTTTTTTTTAATTTTGAAATCAAAGTTTAAATAAAATCTGACCGTTTGAAGTGGGTCAAAATCAAGTCCAAAGGAGTCGATTACAAAAAAACAAACATACAGATGAAGCTAATATAGAAGCGTGTTAAAAACAGTTGTATCATAGAAAAGTGCAATACCTACGCGGTCAAAATGTATGGAACAGCAAAAACCGACGGAAAAATGCAGGGTGTTCAGAATCAGGTACTGAATGCATGGTAACAGGTTCCGCGTCGATGTCTCTGCGACCCTGTGGTATTTCAGCACACTATTGAATTTGTGTCTGAGAATATTATTACTCTTTCACCGATTAGCTGCCATATTTTCTCACTGCTAGGGATATACTCTCCTAAGCTCCCCTTCAACGTCTCTCGATCTAGAGCTACTAATAACCAGTTTATTAAATAGTAAAGGATTAGAAGTAAAATCGTCCATCACCCATCTGTTCACTGAATGTTTTTTTATAAATACTATTATTACAAAGAAAATTTTTTGGTAAGCATATTTGTTTACCAAAAAATTTTCTTTGTGATATCTTCTTTAACATTACATTATTATTATTTTATATCCAAAAAATATTAATTTATGTTTAGTATGCTGGATAATGAGACGAACAACCCTACTCAAAGTATGTCCGATTACTTGGTGGAGGCTGATATTAACATTCGTCATGTGGACGCTAATCTGCTCTTAAAATACAGGTAAGCATTTCAACTATATACAAGGTGTAACAGAATAAACTACAGAATCGAACTCAGTAACTTTTATTAAGGTTTTTTTAATCAAAAATTTGCCATAATATCTACTGCTGGTTGAGCCAAAGAAAATTCAATCTTAATTTAAGGTAATAAGGCTCAATTTTAAATGCATAAAGTAATGCTAATGATGACAACACGATGTTCATAATAATAGTTTTAAACAAAACAAAGTAATGGTCATTGCATTATGCTATTACCTAAATACTCTATAATTGGGGTGCAGCGGCGCGGTGTCAATTTTTCTAAGACAGAAGCCGAAGCGAAGTCGGCTTTAACTTACTGACTGATCAATAAAGAATACTGACTATAAATAAATAAAATATTTTTTTGACAATAGTGGCTACTATCACTATTGCCGTGCAATTTTTTAATAGCGATAGAGTTGCCGAATCGAATCCCCAAAGGGAAGCCGGTAGGAATCGTGTTATATGGTGCTTTCGCCACTGTTGGGGTGTATGTGGTCTTGCTTTAATTATGTTACACCCTGCACAAAACGCAAAATTCACGAAACGAATATTCATTCAAACGATAGCGCTGTAGTAAGAGTAAAAAATCTATGAAATCCATTTATAGAATTCTGTACTAAATTGGTAAACTTTTCCTATAAAGGTGCGGGAATCCTTTTGTGGGGGAGTTGGACTCGCTTGCCGGTTTTAAGTTGCTCATTGACAGTAATTCTCGTTTTTAATCTCCAAAGTAAGTAAACATTTTCATACTTGTTCCAGAACTACTGTCGCTACGTGCAAGGAACACGCTAACGAATTTCTAAGCTCGATACGAAATATAATTTCTGATATTAATAGGTAAGTTACAAAGGAAAGAGCAAGCTTTTATGCATTATTATCTTATAACTTTTATTGGTCAAGTGAAGTGATGTGACACTAGATAATAAGTTCTTATTCTTATTGATAACTACAGGCAAAAGTGCTTTTTCATGTTAGGCATTGCACTGCAAGTGTATAAATTAAAGTAATTTTGTTATTATGTCATTTTATACAAACATTTGATAACACTACATTCTTAAAATAACAGATATTTCACCCAGATATTGCATGCACCACACGAAGCAAATGTTTCATTATTTTTGTATGATTTCAACAATTTTTTTTGGTTGTAATGTTATTTTACTTAATAACTATTTTAAAATTGTATTCTGTGCTCAACTTCGAATGGACGATGTTGAATGGAAAATGTAACTAAGTAGGTCTGGTTTACAATAAAACTATTTTAAAAGATAAATTGTTATTATTTTTACATTACATCAAAAAACATTAAGTACAGTCGTACTCGAATTGCTATCACGCAATGGACCGTGTAGACGGGGTCAATCCCCGAGACAATCCACTTAAAGTGTGTAAAATTCGTGTCAGTTCAGTTAAACCAGCCGAGTATGCCAGTTCAGATAGATTCGGACGCTTTAGGGCTGATTTTTCAATAGACAAATAACTTTTATCTGAGGAATAAATATGTCGGTTTGACAGATTTTGTATGGAAAATATGCTAACTGTCAGATTTATTCTTCAGATAAAAGTTAACTGACTATTGAAAAATAAGAGCACTTCATTTATAGTAAACATACATAAAATTGCTTTTTGTCATAATATCAGAAGTCCATTTTGTTAAAACCATGGTTATCGCCAGAACAAGCAGTGGAATGGCTAACTGGCTTGGAGGCTCCGACGGGAACGTTCACACGAAGCCAATCCGCAGCGAGAGTGGTGGGGAAAGCTATTGTCGCCAGCAAATTTTAAATCGATCAATTAAATGGACTGGCTTCATCTATGGCCAATCCAATGCAGTGGACTGTCTCTATTTACACAATGCTACTATTGGATTGTCTTGAGGATTGGTCCCGTCTAAATGGTCCATAAGGTTGAATGTCACTTGCACGTCTGTTACGGCCCCGCCGCCGCACGGTGGTCTGGAATCGTCAAGTGTGGACTTAAGGATTCAAATGAGTATTTTTGAATTTTATGTACTAATACAAATATTTTTTGTTATTTGTAATTTTTTTATTCCCAGTATTTTTCGAGTTATAAACCCCTAAACTTTGTATGAAATATTAATCGGTTTTGGTTTATTCTGACATGTTTTAATATTGTATTACAGAAATATAGCAAAAAACAAATTATTGGTAAACATTCTACACCACCCTTATGACGTCATTTATTTTTCACGATACTCACACCACCCTTATGACGTCATTTGTTTTTAACAATACTCATTAGCGCAGCAAAATGATGACGTGTCATTATGTGATTGGATGATGAATAGCAGGTAAAAAAATGACACGGTTACATTTGAAAAACAACCATCCTCAGTACGTTGTTACACATCGTAATAACGCAATATCCTATCTCACATTTTCGGAATACTAATACTATTTATTACGTAAAAATGTTCGATTTGGTGTCAAATATTGATATTGTTGTGCTATTAAAGTTTTAAAAATAATAGTGTTTTATACACGTTTATTTTTACATCGTTCTGGAGCCGAAACACAGTAACTCCAGACGAGTAACAGTCACTATTGGCATTGTTATTTTTGTTTTAAGACATTTAATAAAGAAGTTAGAAATTTATCACTTTTTTTCTGTCATTCGAGTTAAATTTTAGTAGCGCTTCCACTATTTCATTCATAAACGCAAGATCGTACGCGATCTGCTCGGTGATGACGTAGCGCGGCACAGCTGTGCGTGTGCGTCAGTTCAGCGCGCCCGCGGTGGGTCAACGGACGTCGGACGAATAATCCGGCTGCAACTAAGTACGCACAGCTACACATCAAGCTATACAGTTCCAGTTTACGCTGATCTTGCACTGTACGGAAATCCTATTCAATGTGAGAACAGCTTATACTGGAAATTTATAACTTGAGGTGTAGCCATGTGTACCTACAAGTAGGTATTTCATTTCAGGTACGATTTAGGTTGGTGTAAGTTCATTTACCTCCATCATCTCGTATCGAAAGCACGGCACGGTGTTTACCACTATCACATCTCGTAAACGTGAGAAATTAATTGACATTTAATTCACCACTCTCGCATCACCTAGTAGGTACTCGTACCTATTCAACTAGACACGACGAGTAGGCTTGGGAGTTGTATTTTACCGCTATCGTCCGGCTGCTACGATATCGTAACAGTAAGTCGAGCACCCTTCAAGCCCGGCTGGTACGATATCGTACCACCCAGAAGCAAGCGGTTTTTATCTTAATACCTCATATAAATAAGGTTTAATCTCGTCTGCGATGATTTAACTCTATGAGCCGATAGCCACTCTTTCGTGAACTACATCATTCAAACGCGTAAAAGTTCTGTGGCATTTATAAAAATAGTTGACAGTGACGCTTCGAACGCGCGCGTCGACAGAGCGTTATCTTGTTAGGCTCTCTAGTTATTTAGTGTTTTTTCTTATTTTTTGTGCATATTCGACGTGAAGTGGATAAATATTCATTTATAAGTAGTTATTACATTGTTTTAGATAATATTTGCATCAAATAGCATCATAAAAACTGTTTTATCGATAAAAAGTGCTACGTAAACAAACCGTTGCTCAGTGACGTCATTGTTATGTGAAGTTTGATTGTGTTGAGTGTTTCACAGTGATTTAAGTGTATCCTGGTGTATTTAATGGTATGTACAGAAATCGTACTCATAATTAAAGAAAATTCTAGGTATATTTCACAACAAAACTATTTTTAAAAGATCTTTGAATGTTCGAGTGCACAAAACGGCCTTTGACCTCCGCGCGATATGAAGTTTGAGTTTAAATATTATGCAAATGTTCAGTAGGATTCCCAAAAAAATACTGCTGTTAGATTAGGTAAGTACTTGTCTATTCAACAAGAAACGAGCAAAACATCGTGCAAATTAACATCGTAATTTTATCAGAAATCATCATAACACGGGAACCTTCCGCCTGACACAGGTCCTCACCGGACACGGCTGTTTCGGGAGGTTCCTGTTTCGCATAAGGCGGGAGGAAACGCTCGGGTGTTTCCATTGCGAAGATGGCCCTGAGGACACGGTGGAGCATACGATCGAGGTCTGCCCGGCTTGGGCGGACCACCGCCTTGTCCTCGTGGAGGTGATCGGCGGCGGCGATCTCTCGCGTCCGGCCCTGGTCCAGGCCATGGTACGGAGCGAGAGTACATGGTTAGCCGTCACCTCCTTCAGCGAAGCAGTGATGCTCGCAAAGAGGGAGGCGGCGCACGTGAGGGAGAGGCAGTACATGTGCCCTCGTGGCTGCAGCCTTCGCTGGAGGCGCCCTGGGTGTTGGGAATCCCAGGCTGATTCCCGGCCACCGTAGGCGCGGGCTTGCGGACGGCGAGTAATGGGTAGCTCGCTGTCCGGTAAGGACTAAGCCCGGGTCGACGGCGCGTTGTGTTCCACGCGCACCTCAAAGAGATGACAGCAGCACCAGATGGGGCCCGCAAGTGCCGATGCCTGCCAGGGGTGCGGGTTGTTCGAAAGAGATGCCGCGGCCCCTGGCACACAGACAACTGAGGGAACACGGGTGGGTTTTAGTCAGTAAAAGTCTGACATACCTACCTATGACAGCCCTACCGCTCCACCCAGAGCGGGAGAAGTCATTTGATGATTTCCCAACCCGAAAAAAAAACAACCATAATGATAAATACTAAATAAGCCTAAAATATTTTTTATGCGACAATGCTTGCGGCGGCTCACAAAGGCAGGCAATTCAAACAGAAAAATGAATCGTTAAGTCTGTTACATAGAGTTCATTATTAGTTGGAGGTGCCCTTTTCTATGAAAATATTGAACCGAATTAAGATCTTATTGTAATAATTTTAACCGCGAAATTCGGTTGTGCATTCTTGTAAAGGCCGGTCGAACACGAGACAATAGGTTTCTAAGAATAATTTTAGTAAACTGCGGACCTACTTACCTAGATTGCTGTAATTTATATTTTTACCCTTTACTGTTAAGAAATAAAGTCTAAATTTGCTTTTCATATTTTTACACACATTACACACGCACAAATTCATTGATGGCAAGGAAGCGTTACTTCGAGTTCTCATTATTTCACAAAAAAATCAATAAATTTAAGTTTTCGTGATTTTTTTTATTGTTATTTATTGAAAAAAATAGTCCCAATCGATTCGAGTTCGATGATTGAGTTCATGGCTTTCGGTTCCAGAACGACCTAAAATTAACCGTGTATAGTGCTATTAAATCTAGATTAGTCCCCACTGTGTTAAGCGATGAAAACGATAAAGCGCTAAAAGCGTTTTGTGCAAAATATTGCTATAATCTGCAAAGGAGATGGCAAAATGCTCATAGCAAAGAGGAATTGTTTAGCAACAATAATTGCGAATAGTTATCATCGGAAATAAAGTGGCCTGATTTCATTGTAAGTGCATTTGAAAGAAACCAAGACTCTGTTCCTAGTACATCAAGTGAACATGAATCTCCAGCAAAAGTGTCTACTGCCACGTCAACGAATGTAAGTCCAAGAAAACCATTTTGTGAATTAGGACCTAAGCAAAAAAAGAGACGTACAGAACATATTCATACAATTATGACTACAGAGGAAATATCTCATGCATATATTATGAAATTACGAGAGGATGGTAATCAAGGAATAGCTGAAATTCTCGAACACCTACTTAAAAATCCACAGGATGTGCAAAAAGCCAAAGATAGTCTTTTACGTAAAAATGAAAAACCTAAATTTACTCCAGATGAAACTTTGGGACTTGTTTTGTCCCTTAAATTAACAAAGTGGCAATACAATACTTTAAGAAAAAGTATCAAAGAGAAAAATGTCGACATGTTCCCTTCCTACTACAAGGTGCAAAATGCAAAACAAGAATGCTACCCGCCAAAGGATGATATCACCTTAACAGATACAACTGCTAGAATAAAATTGCATTCTCTATTAGATATAACCGCCAAAAGGATATTCAAAGCAATCAATATTGATAGCACAGACTGTAAGGAGTTGACAATGATAAGCAAATGGGGAATGGGATGGTGCCTCGAATCAAGCAAATTATAAGCAAAAAATGACAACGGATGACAAAGAGGACAGTGCTTCGACAGATGGATGATTCAAGTATTTTTATGGGTAGTTTAGTACCAATAAAAATTGTTTCCGAGGAACAAATTATCTTGGAAAACGACTCACCAAATTCAGCATATTGGTGTCGTCCTACTGTTTATATGTCTGTGGTGTCGTCCAATATTTTTCAAATTTGAAAAAGGGAATAAATCAACGATTTTAAGAGAGAAAACCGAAATTGAAACGGAGATAAATGAATTGAAGGAAACAGAAATTGGAGAAATAAAAGTCTTACATTCATTATTGCTTACCATGATAGATGGCAAAGCAACATCAATCCTCTGTGAAACTTCAGCTCAACGATGTGACATAGGTATGTAAAGCTGTTCCTACAGAAATGAATAACTTGTCTTTGTTATTGACTAAAAACATTGATACCGACTTGTACAAATATGGTTTATCATCGCTACATATATGGATACGTTTTATGGAATGCATTCTTCACATAGCCTATAGACTGGATTTCAAAACATGGGTTGCAAAAGGTGAAAACAAAGTTTTGATGGAAAATAAAAAATAAAGCATTCAGGAAGCTTTTAAAAATCAAACAGGCATTTTAATAGATGTTGTAAAGCAAGGACATAGAACTACTAATGACGGGAATACCGCTCGAATATTTTTCTCAAATACAGAGATTGCTGCTGCAATTACTGGTGTCGATGAAAACTTAATAAAACGGTTTTCAATCATTTTAGAAACAATATCTTCAGGTCATAAAATTGAGACAGTGAAGTTTAAAGAATATACGGAAGCCACCATAAAATTATACGTAGATTTATATGAGTGGTATCCCATGCCCTCCAGTGTGCATAAAGTTCTTGTTCATGGAGCAGCTATCATTGAAAACTTGGGATTAATTCCGATTGGAAAGTTATCGGAAGAAGCGGCTGAATCGAGAAATAAAGACTTTAGGCGATATCGCCAACACCATTCAAGAAAATTCTGCAGAAGAGCTAATAATGAGGATATTTTGAATAATTTAATAATTAGTTCAGATCCTTATATATCATCAAAACGTCATAAAATGATACGGAAACACAAACCATTTTCAGAAGAAGCGAAAGCCATGCTTCTGTTATCTCCAACATTTGAAGATGATGAGCGCGAAAATATAGAATTTGTAAATTTGGAGAATTTAGAGAACGAATCTGAATCAGAATCTGATGAAATTGTATAAGTGATCATTTTGAGAGTGCGTGTGTGAGTAAGAGTGTGCGTATGAGTGGATTAGGCCTCCTGGGGACACCACTGATAAAAAAACGCGCTTAGTTCTCTACCTCAAGGGTGGTGTGGAAAAGGGAATGAAAATCAATTTTCTCCAAAATTGAAGAAAATCGAAGCAAGTGATATATCGGATAATTTGCCTAAAAAATAGCATAATCGAATACCGAAAGCCGTTTTTTGAGAACTCTTGAGAATTAAAAGTTATTCATATAAAATCAAATTTCTCCATACAAAAAAAAAATCAAATCGTTATAACTTTAAAAATATTAGGTATATACAAAAATCGTAGAAGAAAAGTGTCTTGTATTTAGTGGTAGATCGCAAAGCCGTTATTATTATTTTTTAAATTGCACATCAATTTTCGTGAATCCCTAAGTCTATGAAAGCTTGATTTCGGCCCACCGTGCGCCGCCAGGTGGCGCACGGCAGGACTTACCATCGCCATGCCGCAGCGCTGGCGTTTTCGCTTCGCACCGCCCGGGGCGCCAGGAGTCGTTGACACAGGTCGTTGAACACTAGACGAGACTAAGGGCGGACGTACGAAGCAGAACAACAGAATCTTTATTATTTTACATTATAATACACACTTAAAGCTAGCGTTACAGTCCATTTCATTTGAAAAACCTTTTAACAACAGCGGCAACAGCCGGAACAGTGCACTGTTCCGGCTGTTGCCGCTCGATTAAACGTCGAGGCCTATTTTGGGTTTTAGACCAAAGCTCTAGGCAGCCAACCATATTCTCCATATTGCGGCTGCTGCTGCTTGGCTGTCTAGTGCGGGAGCACGTACAAGTAAAGTTATCTTAGAACATGTCGTCGTTCATGACCGCATCGATAATTATGCTCTTATTTCGAAAATATTTAACTGGAATAGTGATTATATCTATGGAAGAAATTTTCTCTCCACCATCGCTAAATTCCACAGTATCTTAAGAATTCAAAAAATCTGTGAGACCCTGCATTCAAAAATAATGTAATTTGTCTATCCATACCTACTAATACTATAAATGCGAAAGTAACTGTATGTCTGTTAGCATTACACGCCTTAAAATAGTCCCACGTTCCCACGGTCGAAATAAAATCGGAGCGGGATTCGGGATCGCGCACTGTATTTTCAAAGCTCTGGTAGGCTCCGAGAGTTGAAAATCCAACAGTGTGTTCTTTCGACGTGCTGGGAGGCACTCTGTTAGATTCTCAACGCTCGGCTAAAACATAGTGTTGAAAATCCAGTGGGCGATAAAATCCCGCCGTGATGCGAACGTGGGCTAACGCCATGTCCGTCCGTCCGTATAATAATAATAATATTCAGCATATATCTAATGTTCCCACTGCTGGAACACAGGCCTCTCTGTGAGAGGGAATGGCCCGTAATCCACCACGCGGGCCCGGTGCCGAGTGCGGTTGGTACATGCTAGATGATAAAACGATGTCATTTACAGAATTATCATCATTAATACAAACCTCCAAGTCCACATAATCCCATTAATTGAATATTTCATGAAATAGTTATTCGCAGGGTTCAATCATCACATTCATCACCTGTAAATTGCAAAATAACTACCCTAGCGCATCCCCCTTAGCGAGAGTCATGAGATGAACCATGATGTAAATGTACCTACTTATGTGACGTGAAGGTAGGTACTTCAGTGTACCTATGAATGTTCGTAAGTTTATAGGTGTGTGTTTTAAGCTGTTCATACACAGGTTTAATCTTTTATGTTAAGCTGAGGCCCATTTATAAATTACGTCACACGTTAAGGGGGAAGGAGGGGTCAACAACAGCACGTGACATCACATGTACTTATAAATCTTAAGTATTCAAAGTCTAAACTCTGACGAAAAACTGTAAATACTATAATGCATTACCAACGGCATCTGCTTCTGTAAGGTTTCATTTAAAATGAAAACATAGATATCTATGACCACCTGTGAGTTGTGGCAAGGACCAGACTGGCTCTCCAAAATCATTAAATTGGGTAATTTAGGTATGGGTGGCCCGGTGGCCCCTAGGCCATCCATGCCTAAATTAATTAACACGAATTTAAATTGATAGGATGTAGGTACCTACCTACAATAAAACAATTTTCTAAGAAACAATAATTGTGTAGACACATATTTATTTAACAAAATACAATGTGTGACAGATATTGATTTACAATTTTAATATTTTACTTGATTAAATTACTTCCAAATTTCTTCCCGTGGGTGTAGAAGTCGACTAAGGGATTTACTAGAGAATGGGTAGCAGCGTTCTCTATGAATTTTACCAGCACACTGCGATCGCCAACCCGCCTGCCAAGCGTGGCGATTATGGCAAAGCCACCCATTATTTTTTTTGGGGGTAGGCCTGTGTCCAGCAGTGGACGTCTAACGGCTGAAATGATGATGATGACTTACAAAATAAAACAACATTATATACTTAGGTAATATTTTGTAATCTCGAGTTATGTAGGTACCTAATTGTGAGACTCCGACGGTTGTTATGCATAGGTAGGTGGTTGTAGATTGAAGCATCCGTTCAGCATTCATTCTTTAACACTTAACACCTATCAGCAATTTCATTCATAATAGGGTAAATCGTTAAATGGACACATAAAAAAATGATGGCACTTAATTTCTTAATATAAACGAGAAACGAACGCAAGTGGAAGAAGATCGTAGGTACTTTTAGGCCACGAAGGCCTTTCAGGGATACGACCTTCAGTAACGAAGTATACGACCAAGAAGACAGAATTAATATAAAAGAAAGTGGCGCTGATTCTGTTGTGTTCACAAACCAACTTCAGTTATTTAGGGCTAATTTCACCAATGAAACCAAACGTGAGCATCTTAACCGCGTTCAAGGGTTCGCGGTCATCGCTGTTGTGTAATATTCACAGTGACACAAATTGCCATTGAACGCAGTTGTGAGCTGATCGTGTTCAGTTTCACTGGTGAAACTTTCACCCTTAGAATACCTACATATTGCTGTCATAAAAGTAGGATAGAGCTAGGAATAGACTGAAGTACCTTAGTAAGTTTAGACGAACATTTCGCTCACGAGATAATCATCACCAATATTAGTTAAACTGTTGACTAGAATATTGCTTAAATAATAATTTAATTAAGTCCTCTTCCCTCCACCATCCCTTGAGCGCAGTATCTCGGGAATTGCACTACTGACAGCAGGAAATCCGTGAGACCCTGCAATAAAAAACAACGATCGTAAATGGAAACCAAATTTGGATACTTATCTATTAATTAAAGTTCGTCTTTTAAACCCAGATACTAATTTGACAAGTGTAATGTCTATCTCTTTGAATCAGTATGTGGGATTAAAAAACGGATTTTTATAACTATTTTCTAACATAATAGGTACAGAGCCCAACATTTTTCTAATTGTAATATCTTGTCAATGATGGGGAGATTCATGACTGACAGTTATATGCGGTGGTGACATACCAGCTACCAATAAAATTTGGTGTGACAGAACCTAACTCAAGCCTAAACTTGTTTCAACCAAGGAAATGGCTTTAAACTAATTTATATAAGTAATGCTAATAATAATGACCAGACGGATTATTCTGTAAGAATCCCATCGTGAAAGCTTAATGGAAGTGAACTGTCATTCCACCTGATACTAGGGATTTACAGCTTTAAGTTCAGTTCACATAGGTTTTCACGGTGAGATTTTTACAGAATAGACTGACTGACACTTGACAGCTCACGTTACTCAAGTTTACAGTGCTTTCTCTATAAAGAATAGATCGGCTGTCGTCTTGATTGTCTGACCGAAACGGAATCATGTCTTTGTCACAACTCCGCGAGGGGATAGGTTACTCCGGGACCCTATTTTCGTAACACACTATCAGTCATAATCTGAATCATTTTGAAGGATATTGATAATCTGTGGCTTCCAATGTTTGAAAAAGTTGTCTGCTGAACAACGTAAGTAACGCTGTGAATATTGTTGAAAAAAATTAAAATCAAAATGAAAGCAGTTCCTACAGTACCGACTGTTAGTGTCCTGCGCAATTACCCCTCGTGGCGTTGGAGTCGCCCCGGCCAAAGAAAGTTGAAGAATATCCTGTGGTTTTCGTCAGCCAAATCCACTTTGTCCGCGACACTCCTCAAAAGTAACTACCTAGTTAACAGCGCGACGCGACTCTTGTAGAACAATTTCTATGAAGTTCTCATAGAAATTGTTCTACTAGAGTCGCCTCGCGCCTGTTTGTGGGACCCTTAGGTACTCATAACTTGCGACCCAATGTGGCAAGTTGCGCGCTACTGATTTCGATTAAATCTTGGACACCGTGCTCGTGCTACAATAGGTAAAACGATGACATACAATTTGTTTGAATTTCCGTTTGACTAACCCGTTGAGAAGCGTCGTGGACGACGGTCCTAAGCGTCTGACCCCTCAACGCGACCCAGGGCGTAGGGCATCCATGAGGATTTGCACAATAAACAGGGTATTATGAATAGGTAAAGTGCTGTCTTCATTTTGATATTTATACAGGTTGGCAGGCGGAGACATCCACGCGCAACCACCACGGATTCAGTGCCTTCATGATTCTGATTTCTGAACGTTTTTTTTTAAATAGTCAACAACTGATTCTTTTTTATAGTCAATAAAAAAAATTAATAATAATATGCCGGTATAGTTTACTTTATCGAGACCGATCTAGAGCGAGGAGCCAGACCAAAAGAGATACAATCCAAGCCAAGGTCGCACATGCCGAGGGCTGCATGGCTAGGGGAAAGTATTAGTCATTAGTGTGCCAACTCTGGATAATAGGGGACCTCCAGTTTTATTCACCCTTGCCACAGTGAATGCAGGGCTCTGCTGTGGTCGACTTTTAAGTCCCTAGCTACTCGTGGGAACAACATGAATACTAGATCTAAAACAAAAAAACAATTTCAGGCAAATTTGCCTCAGATAGATGACGAAAGTTCACAAATCTCTTCGTCATCTCCCTCGTCTCTTTTTCCATCTATCCCATCAACATCACAATCTTTTCGCGTTACACCGACGCCATCAACATCATCAATAAGTATTCATTCAGCAGATGTTGTACAGGAGACAAATTTTGTCGACGATACTGTACCCACTGCTAGAACTGCAACAACTCGTAGGAAATGGAGTATTGAAATGAATAAATTTATCCTACGTACTTACCTTCATCTTACTAATATGGACACAGACAAAAACGCGTACCTTCCATCGCTTCACACTAAGTTTCTAGAAAAATACCCGGCTATGCAAGTAAGTCGACAAAGAATAGGTGACCAGCGTAGAGCTATAGTGCAAAAGAAATTATTACCACAGGACACAATAGATCAAATTCATGAGGAAGTCAGAGCCGAACTAGAATTAGTTCATACACAAATACAGCAACACTCTACACAATCTAAGATACCAATTAACAATCATTGCGGCCAGCGCATTAGATGGACGAACGAATATAATGAAACAATCATGAGAATATATTATACTGTCACACAACTAGAAACAAATAAAACAGCCTATAGGAAACAATTACATGAGAAATTCATTAATACATACCCAGAAATAGCAAATATAACAGAGCAAAGATTATCTGATCAAGTGAGAGCCATTATTAACAATCAATATATACACACTAACAGATTAGAAGACATTAAAAACCAGGTAGCTTCTGATTTGATCAACACACATAATATTGATAACGATAATTTGAACACACAACTGCAAAAAGAATTAGAACAACCTGATGAATACAGTCATACAATAAATACTCAACATACTAATATGGTAATTTCTGACACACCTGCGAGCACCGTCACAACAAATATATTTCAAAATGATAGCATAGATACCGACATCATATCTCACACACGTATTAATGCAGGCGAAGACTGCAATCTCTTTAACAATATAGATATTGGTCAATATGGACCTACACAAACTAACTCTAATGCTGCCCCGGAAACCAACCCAGAAATAGAAGCTATGTTTCAACAAGCTCAACAATGGTTTTCTGATACAAACCCCACTAATAGGCCATACATCCCCAAGCAGAAGACATCTAGAAAGTTTTCTGCAATAGTAACTTATATTAATAATGTTATTCTCCCTAAGGCCATAAGTAAGGAAACTGAATTTAAAGAATTACAGACAATCATTTACTGTGCAGCATGGGCGGCAGCTAGATGCAACGGAGCAAAAATATTAGACGCTACACAAAACGAACGCCGCACATATAAACAGAGGAAACCAAAATGGGAAATTAGATTAACAGCAAAAATCAAAAATCTAAGAGCAAGCATAGGTCGGCTGACACATTTCATTAATGGTAGTAGAAGTCAAAAATTAATAGCTGCAATTGAAGAAATAAAAATAAAATACCAAATACACGCGCAACACGAAGATTCAAACACACAGTTAGTACACTTTTTGGACACCTTAAAACAAAATTAAACGCAGCATCGAGTAGACTTAAAAGATATCTCACATGCACGAACCGCAAAATGCAAAATACAAAATTTATCAACAACGAAAAAATATTTTATAGGAACCTTGCATCAAATAACAGAGACACCGCGAACCAAACCCTTGACTCACCTCCTCCCGAAGTATTACGAGAATTTTGGGCAAACATTTGGGAAAACGCAGTATTCCATAATAATCACGCAGATTGGATTAATGATGCAACGCCAGAAATCCCCGAAATGGAGTTTGAATTTATTCCAATAAACACATTTATAGATGTCGTCAAACGCACACACAACTGGAAAGCTCCAGGCTCAGACAATATTCACAACTACTGGTATAAGAAGTTCACAAGCATCCACCCATTCATATACAGGGTGTCCAAGAACCTGGCGTCCAACTGGATTCCCACGATGCCCCAAGTTCTAACAGTACTCAGAAAAATATTTTAAAAAATCCACCCCATGTACTTACAGAATTATACTGATTTAAAAAAAAAAGGGGAAATGAGCACCCTGTGACATACTTTTGAATGCTGTGACTGCTAATGCTGATAATTTCGATATTTCTTGGAGGTTTTGTAATCTAGGGTATTGCTGTGTCTAAATAGAATGTAAAAATAAAGTACTTATTGTACCATTTTAAAATAAAATATTATTTTAACTAAAGGTGATATGGAAAACTATTGAATTTCGCAACTTTGACCGACTGTAGTGTAAAAAAAATGTACCAAAATAGTATGGCAAGTGACGTCAAATTTTGACGCGTTTATTCCTCTTTTTAAAAAGGTATAATACTTACACATTAATTTGAAAAAAAAAATTTTGATAATATTTTTACTCAACAACCCAATTTTTACGAAGTGCCTACCTAGTAACGGTAACTGTCGGACCCTTTCTTATCTTAGAAACTGTTATGTTACTACTATTATTTACTTCGGTTCCAAGAGTGAGCAAGAAGGAAATACACACAGGTAGATGGGTTCCCAGTAGAATAAAAGCAAAGAATGTTAGTTTAAAGATATTTTATTACAATAAATGTTCAAAATGTTGACCACCCGCGGCAATACAAGCTCTCACTCTCCTTAAAAAGGACCGCTTTATGTTTCGCGAGTAACTTTTTTGACGTATCACCTGCACTGCTTGTGTTATCTTCTCACGAAGGTCAGCGATGTCATTAATGGGCTTCGCATAAACGAGCTCCTTCATAGTTCCCCAGAAAAAAAAATCCAGCGGATTTAAGTCAGGTGAGCGGGCTGGCCACGGGATTGTTCCTGATCGCCCAATCCACCTGTTCGGGTATTGCTCGTCCAAAAACTCTCTAACGGATACGCGAAAATGTGCTGGACAGCCGTCGTGTTGGAACCACATATCTGGTGGGGTCTCTTCTAGTAAGTTTGGCAAATCATTTTGAAGAAAATTTAAATATGATTCGCCAGTCAAATTCTCGGGCATCTCAAATGGACCAATAATATTCCCACAGAGAATACCGGTCCACATGTTCACTTTGAACCGGTACTGGGATCTATCTTCTCGCATCAAGTGCGGATTTTCCACATGCCACTCGTGCAAGTTGTGTAGGTTCATGTAGCCATCCTTCTTAAATGTTGATTCATCTGACCACAAAATTTTGTCGATAAAGTTTTCGTCTTCTCGATGTTTTTGCAGGATTGTTTCACAAAACGCGACTCGGCTCGGATAGTCTCGAGGTAAAAGACTTTGCACTCGCTGTACGTGGTACGGATGATATTCTTCTTTTTGGAGAATACTGTGTGCTGTGCTCTTCGGTATCCCCGTATCAGCTTCTATTCCTCGCACAGAGATGCTTGGATTTGCCGACACCGCCTCTAAAACTTCATCGCGTATGAAGTCATTTACGGGTCGTCCTTCACCAGCTACTTGATTGGGGAACCGCCCGTCACATAGTGATCTGTGCACATTAATGAAAACTCGATGGTCGGGATATCGCGTAGCCCTCGGATACCTTTCTCTGTAAAGTCTCGCTGCAGCTCGTCCATTACCTCTACATTCTCCATAAATGTAGTGCATATTTGCGTATTCTTGCGGAGTGTAGGTCGCCATGGTAGCACACACAAAACACAAACTGTCCAAACACAGGCAAAGGTCGTCGTAAAGAGTTCGTTTCAAAGTCCAGAGCACAAAGAGTAATCGAGTCCAATAAACAAAGCTTTAAATCGTAGTACGTGATCAATGGTAACAATAAGAGAGAGGTGCGTAGTAACGGCAGGAGGCAGTGACGCGTACTGACCGTACTGTTATCCTAAATAGCACGATCCCAGATAGCGTCACTATCTATCTCACTCGCACCTCTAACCTTTTTCTCCCTCACTCTTACCTGAATAATGGGGTACCATAAAGAAGAACCAGCAAATCGCAAAGATAGTTTCTGTCTTGCTCCCTCATGTTGTAATAACGAATCACTATGGTGAGATGCATGCACATACCGTCCCTTACGGTCTAACCTGTTTTTTGAGAGGCCTGTTGTTATTTTTATGAGCATACAATAGTAATTCTTTAGAGGTTAGATTCAATTCGTCGTAAATTTTTCTTTCTAAGAATTCTGTAAGACATCGTAAAAATTGGGTTGTTGAGTAAAAATATTATCAAAATTTTTTTTTTCAAATTAATGTGTAAGTATTATACCTTTTTAAAAAGAGGAATAAACGCGTCAAAATTTGACGTCACTTGCCATACTATTTTGGTACATTTTTTTTACACTACAGTCGGTCAAAGTTGCGAAATTCAATAGTTTTCCATATCACCTTTAGTTAAAATAATATTTTATTTTAAAATGGTACAATAAGTACTTTATTTTTACATTCTATTTAGACACAGCAATACCCTAGATTACAAAACCTCCAAGAAATATCGAAATTATCAGCATTAGCAGTCACAGCATTCAAAAGTATGTCACAGGGTGCTCATTTCCCCTTTTTTTTTTAAATCAGTATAATTCTGTAAGTACATGGGGTGGATTTTTTAAAATATTTTTCTGAGTACTGTTAGAACTTGGGGCATCGTGGGAATCCAGTTGGACGCCAGGTTCTTGGACACCCTGTATAATTACCTAAACACATTCATCCAATCACCTCATTTGCTTCCAACATACATAACACATGGAGTAACATACATGATACCTAAGGACATGAATAACACCACAGATCCAGCCAAATATCGACCAATCACTTGCTTACAAACTCTTTATAAAATTTTGACAGCCTGTGTAAGTGAAGTGGTATACGGACACTTAACCAAACATAACATCCTCGCAGAACAACAAAAAGGTTGTCGGAAGAATAGCCAGGGATGTAAGGAACAACTCACTATTGACGCGATTGCTATGAACAGCGCAGTAAAACGCAAAAAAGATATTCATACCATGTTCATCGATTACCAAAAGGCCTATGATTCAGTCCCGCACAGCTGGTTGTTACGCGTCCTAGATATCTATAACATCCACCCCACACTCAGATTTTTCTTAGAAACTACCATGAAAAATTGGCAAACTGTACTTAAAATTAATCAAGCCTCCTCTACTCTGGCCACTGAACCAATCCACATAAAACGTGGCATTTTTCAAGGCGACTCTCTAAGCCCTTTATGGTTTTGCATGGCACTCAATCCACTCTCACACCTACTAGATAAAACTAACACAGGATTCACATTGACAAACGATAACACACAATTCACATTGACACACCTAATGTATATGGATGATATAAAGTTGTACGCAGCAGATAAGAAATCACTTTTTCATTTAGCAGACACCACACAAGAATTTTCTAACGATATTGGTATGCAATTCGGAGTAGATAAATGCAAAATTTTGTCAATTGTCAAAGGAAAAATACAAAACAACAGTTACACACTTCGATCAGGTAAATCTATTGAGCCAATGGATGAACACAGTACTTACAAATACCTAGGTTTCAAACAATCGAGACAGATAGAACAAAAGATGACAAAACAAGAACTGCTCAAAAAATTTACACACCGCCTTAACCTAGTCTTTAAAACCAACCTTAACTCCAGAAACACAATAAAAGCTATCAACACATTCGCAATACCCATTCTTACATACTCTTTCGGAATTATAAGGTGGTCAAAAACCGATATCAGAAAACTACAGCGCACTATCAATACTCTCCTTACCAAACACAGGAACATCACCCTAAATCATGCATACAGCGACTCACACTACCACGCCAAGAAGGAGGAAGAGGATTAGTAGACATACACAACTTGCACAACAAACAGATACTTTCACTCCGATCCTACTTTCATAACAAATCAGAACATTCGTCGTTACACAAACATGTAACGGAAACAGATAAAAAACTTACACCACTAAACTTACAAAATAGAAACACTCAAATTAGTGAAAATCTCATAACCACACAACAAAAAATTGCAGCATGGTCTGGAAAAGCGCTACATGGAAGACACCGAGCCTACTTGTGCCAACCACACGTCGATAGAATTAAGTCGAACGAATGGCTCAAACGAGGTGAATTGTTTCCTGAAACTGAAGGTTTCATGCTTGCGATCCAAGATCAAATAATAGTAACTCGCAACTACAGAAAGTACATTATAAAAGACTCCAATCAGCCGTCTGACACATGCCGACATTGCAACAGTGCCTCTGAGACCATTCAACACATAACAGGGGCCTGTAAATCACTCGCCCAGACAGATTATAAGCACCGACATGACCAGGTTGCCGCAATTGTACACCAACACTTAGCGCACAAATACAAACTTATAGGTGAGATGATTCCCTATTATAAATACAAACCTGAAACCATATTAGAAAACAGGGATCAAAAAATCTATTGGGACCGAACAATAATTACAGACAAAACTATACACTACAATAGACCTGATATCACCGTTCACGACAAAATAAATAAAACAGTTTACTTGATAGATATAGCTATACCTAACTCACACAACATTCAAACTACAATATCCGAAAAACTTAGTAAGTACCAAGACCTCGCCATAGAAATAAAAACCCAATGGAAAGCACGAACCGTCCATATCGTCCCTATAGTACTCTCATCTACCGGTGTAGTACCGAAAGCTCTCACACAAAGTCTTGAGACTCTACACATGCCATCTCACACACTTTACATGCTCCAAAAAGCCACCATTCTCAACACCTGCCGCATCACACGAAAGTTCCTGACTTCTTCTACATTATCATCCACCTTTTCAATTTAATTTCCCCTTACACACTTGGTTCCGGCCCGTGTGTAAGGTCATAAACTCTCTTAAAAGAGAAGAAAAATAAAGAACTCAATATAATAATAATAATAATAATCGTTTATTTATAAAAGGGGACACATTTACAGAGTAACAATTTAAAATAGGGCACAGATGCTTATTGCCTGAACTAGGTTGAACCTGTGCTTCAGGCTAGGAAGTGCTTAAATACTTAATGTAATAAATTAACAGAGTGTATAATGTAATAACTAAATTAAAATTAGGAAAAAAAGTAAAATAAAAATAGAATGTTAGTCGTTCTATTTGCAGACAACAAGTAGATCTTCTGTCTGTGCATAAGCGATGGTTAGTAAATATGTAATAATAATTTTCTTACAACTGAAGTAATTCAATTTATAGATACTTAGTTTTCTATTCAGCCTATTGTACAGAAATGGGCCTAAGAATGTAAAAAATCTTTCTACAAAGACATGTTTCGAGGTTGCATTAGATGTGCATACTATATCATTCCGTCTTTTGTTAGTATTGTCAGCAGTGTAGGTAAGCATTGTGTGCTGTTTTAATACTAAGTGCAAAATGAAAATTTGGCGAACAGTCATCACGTTGCAGGATTTATATAGCAGATCTGTGGGAAAGAAAAAGGGATGGAAGTTTGCTACCTTTAAAATTGCTCTCTCAAGCTCTTTCAAGAGGAAGCAGATTAGTTTTTGGTGCGCCACCCCATGATGTGATGCAGTATTGAATTATTGATTGACATAGGGCTAAATAAACTTGTTTCATTAATTTTGAGTCTGCAAATGATCGCAATTTTTTAAAAACAAATATTAATTTGCGCACTCTTTTAACGAGACTTTCAATGTGATTTCTGAAAGACAGAGTGTCGTCCATTATTACACCGAGGTATTTTATGTTGCTCGTTTTGAGGATAAAAGGACAATTACACATGATGACTGAACGGTTTCCACATTGATGGGCATATAGTTGAGGGTTAGTAACGTTAACTTGAGGCTTGCGCATGGAGAAGCGAATGTATTTTGTCTTGTCCGCATTTAATGTTAGTAAATTTGTTTGAAGCCAATTAGTCACAGTATCAAAACCTAGTTGTGCGATTTCGAACAGTTCAGTACTGGTTTTAGCGGTAAAAATTAGCGCCGTGTCGTCGGCATATGATATAATTTTCCCGTCTTTAATATTAAGGTTGCACATGTCGTTAATATAAATCAGGAATAGCGTAGGGCCCAGAATACTTCCCTGAGGAACACCAAAACCCGTAGTTTTCTGCTCATCACTGGTGGTTTTATCAATTCTAACGCATTGGTATCGGTCATGTAAGTAGTCAGCAAATAGTTTCAGCGGCGTTCCCCTTATTCCAATAGTCTCTAATTTATTCAGAAGGACAGAAACGGACACCGTGTCGAAGGCCTTGGCTAAATCAAGGAAGACTCCCAGGGTCTGGTTCCCTTTGCCGAGTTCTTCTGAGATGTAGTTGGTCAGGTTATGTACCGCATCGGCTGTGGATAATTTGGCTCTAAAACCAAACTGCGCAGGGGATAAGAAGTTATTGTTTTCCAGATAGTTAACTAGCCTACTGTTTATAATTCTCTCTAATATTTTTGATATTGAGGGGAGTAACGATATTGGCCTATAATTACTAACTAGGTCTTTACTTCCACATTTAAATACTGGTATTACAATTGACTTTTTTAGACATCTAGGGAAAATTCCATTGGAAAGACAGATTCGAAAGATATGCGTTAAGGGAGGTACCAGAATATGTTTATAGAGTTTAAGGATCTTATTACTTATGTTATCCCATCCAACTGCACAGTCATCTTTTAGCCCAGAAATAATTCGGGTTATTTCGTCTTCGTCAGTGTCGAGCATAGCAAAAGATTTCAGGTTACTGCTATTTGCTGGTTTTTGGTAAGATTGGTCACAATAATGTGTCGGAATCTGTTCTGCAAGAGTTTTCCCAACATTGACAAAAAAGTTATTAACGTTGTTAGCTGAAAGGAGTGGCGAGGCATTAGTAAGCAGTAATAATTCAACACAGCGGGAGTTTAATATTTTTTGTTGATTATAAAAAATATCCTGTTCCATATATTTTGACCCTAAGCTGCCAGCCTGTATGGGTACATAACTTATAACTTGGTATAAACGGTAAGAAGTTGAAAACATGAAATACTCACCGATAACGCTTCTATACAGACTGTGAAGGGAAGGACAATTATGTAGATACCAGCAGCAATACCAGCTAACCACAATGATATAAATACCAGGATTAAAAGCCAAATTATCGAAAGGATGATGTTGCCCATTTTCTGAAAAAAGAAAACAAAAAAAAACATTGAACATAACGTTACGTTAAACTACAAACCGGCCAAGTTCGAGTCAGACTCGCACACGGAGGGGTGTCCGTATGAATTGAGGAGCCATGTCTCAGATTTAAACGAGGGTATTACCAATATTTAGTAGTAAATTTGCCAAATTTGTAGCCCCGATCCTGGAATTTGTAGTAAAACCCTTCAAAAGTTACAGAACGTTGAAGGTGGCCCCTCAATTCAGACGTCTGGATTGAGGAGCCACCTCAGAACTCGAAAACTAGCCAATGGATATTGCTAAAACTTTGGTAGGAATTAGTAGTGTTTATGCTTAATTTGTACAAAAAAAATGGGGTTTGTACGGCTGAATTTGAGGTAGCTACAATGCTTTGATTTGTCTGAAAAATCCATAAATTTCCCCGCGCTGTTTCTCGGAAACTGATGAAGCAATTAAAATAGATTTTTGGTATTATTTAGTAGTAAATTAGCCAAATTTGTAGCCGCGATCCTGGAATTTGTAGTAAAACCCTTCAAAAGTTACAGAACGTTGAAGGTGGCTCCTCAATCCTGACGGTCTATAAAAAACAAATGTACGTAGCTACTAAAGTAATTGATCAAATCGAAGTTTGATTATGCCAATATTTAGTAGAAATTTCTACTAAAAATTGGCGTAATCAAAATTCCTCTACATTCAGTATTTCAAAAGATATTAATAATTTTAAAATTCCTAAAGAATTTTCTGTGTAGGGTGACCATAAATAATTCAAACTGCGTTCATAAACAGAACTTTATTTACACATGATTCATTCTTCACCAAATCAGTACATAAATAAAGAAACACAATATATTAAACACAAAGAATAAAAAAGACAAATAAACTAAAAGCGGATTATCCCAAATTAGCTTTTACAAAATCTCTAAGCATTATCTCTACCGAGATTTTTTAGCTAAATCTTAGTTAAATATTAATGTATTAAACGCACAATTATGTTTTATTTTGTTAGTAGTTCTAGTTAAGTTAGCATGTGATTTCTATTTGCATTGTTTAAATCGCTTAAGTTGATATTTATGTACATTTCGATTCTGATTAAAATTAAAACAAACAATAAATCAATAAATTTGCTCTAAATAATGGTGGAAACCACATGAAACTCCATCTGTCGTTTAGAAGATCTAAGCGGTCACACAGACAGACACAAAAACAATTTTGTTTTAAAACATGTAGGTATAGATAATAGAGATTTAAAATTAGTACATTGAGTGTCTTTGCCTACTTTCAAATTTTAATGATCTCACGTTTTGTGGATTTCTGCCCGGTATCAATTTTTATAGTAGGTAATAAAAGAGTAAGACTCATTACAATAATTCATTACGACACAACTAAAAACCGTATTTTTTATGACATAAGAAAACGGCAAGATTTCTGATACGTTTACGTAAATGTGTAGTAAATGTATTACATACAAAAAACTTCCAAAACAAATTCTATAAATGATGGTGAAAACCGCATCAAAATCTGTTACGTATTTTAGGAGAACAGCGCGGTCGCTCAGACAGGCAAAATAAGCGACTTTGTTTAGTAAATATATTTTAAAATAAAGATTAGAGAAGGCTAGTAATTAATGATAGAATAAGGGAATATAGAGATGATGTTTAGAGATTAGAGATTTTATAAAAGCTAATTTGGGATAATCCGCTTTTAGTTTATTTGTCTTTTTTGTTCTTTGTGTTTAATATATTTTGTTTCTTTTTTGAAGTAGGTACTGATTTGGTGAAGAATGAATCATGAGTAAATAAAGTTCTGTTTATGAACACAGTTTGAATTATTTATGGTCACCCTACACAGAAAATTCTTAAGGAATGTTAAAATTATTAACATCTTTTGAAATATTGAACGTAGAGGAATTTTGATTACGCCAATTTTTAGTAGAAATTTCTACTAAATATTGGCGTAATCAAACTTCGATTTGATCAACTGCTTTAGGAGCTACGTACATTTGTTTTTTTATAGACCGTCAGGATTGAGGAGCCACCTTCAACGTCCTGTAACTTTTGAAGGGTTTTACTACAAATTCCAGGATCGCGGCTACAAATTTGGCTAATTTTCTACTAAATAATACCAAAAATCTATTTTAATTGCTTCATCAGTTTCCGAGAAACAGCGCGGGGAAATTTATGGATTTTTCAGATAAATCAAAGCATTGTAGCTACCTCAAATTCAGCCGTACAAACCCCATTTTTTTTGTACAAATTAAGCATAAACACTACTAATTCCTACCAAAGTTTTAGCAATATCCATTGGCTAGTTTTCGAGTTCTGAGGTGGCTCCTCAATCCAGACGTCTGAATTGAGGGGCCACCTTCAACGTTCTGTAACTTTTGAAGGGTTTTACTACAAATTCCAGGATCGGGGCTACAAATTTGGCAAATTTACTACTAAATATTGGTAGTACCCTCGTTTAAATCTGAGACATGGCTCCTCAATCCATACGGACACCACGGAGGGAGGCAAAAAACGGCGAAAAAACCACGTTTCTTGCATGGAGACCCCTTTAATTTTTAACTTTGATTTTATTTTTATTGTTTGTTGTTATAGCGGCAACAGAAATACACTGGGGTGTATTCATAAACGATGATTAAAGTTAAGAGATGTTTAAACGTCGAAAATGTATGGTTAATCTGTCGCTAATAATTATATAACTTCAAGCAGCGTTTATAAATAAGAGGGATTATGTGTAAATTGTGGGTACCTAATAGGTAAATCTACATAGCTGCCATTGGCTGCCATCATAGCATAATGACATAGGCTCTCTCTCTCTGTGAGAGGGAGTGGGCTATAATCCACCACGCGTGCCAGTGCGGGTTGGGAGATGTCACATGTCTTCTAACTTTTCGTTCTAGAACATACCGATTTCCTCACGAGATTTTCCTTCACTGTTTAGGGAGCAGTGGTGTTGAAATAATTTACACTAAGTAAAGCGCCTATCACGGTTCGAGCAGTTGTAGAGGGTCGGTGTTGTTGTTGTAGATAACCTACAATTCGTAAGTCGCGGCCGTTTCCATTGCGCGTCCACGCTCTCGTTGCCATCAACAACTAGGCATTATGTGGAGCCTCCACGCAATATACCTAGTTGTTGAAGGAAAGATTTTTGCCTGCCAGGTAAACTTACGCGACGCTACATATTTTTAACCGACTTCTTGTCATTATTGTTGTATCCCGTTTCAGCACGATGGGTACGCCCGTACTACCTACTGACAAACTTTTCCAACATCGATCGTTCTGCTAATCTGTATGGCCTGATTAGGGTGGATTATAGGATCAAGTGGTAATTTAATTTGTATACAATGTGGTTGGTACATACCTATGGAAAATACCTTGAAATCAGGTTTTAAATTAATATCACTGGTAGTATGACTAATGAGTTTTTAATTTACATTTAATTACCGGTTAATCTAAAATCAATAAGAATAACGACAAAATTAGGTGAAATTGTGTCATGCCAAGACACTTAAACGGACATGTTAGGTACTATAGCTAAATAGCACAATGCGTTATATCTTACAATGCAACATGATTGGACAGAAATTATATCGTTGTCACATTTTGACGAAAGGTGCAGCACGAATGTTAAATAGTACCTAATTAGCAGAATACTAAGTCAGTAAAATGTCAGATTGTTGGTTGCCTGCAATCTGTCTGTCGTCTGTCGGTTTAATTGTCATGTGTTGATGACAGAAACAAAGTAAGACAATTGGTTTGTGTACCTATCTAGGCTGGTTTATAATAGAAAAAGGATACCTACATTTAAACTTTATAGATGTTTTTCATAATATCATTCCCAGGTTGGGCAGTGTTATTCGATCTTCCTATCTGGAGTTTCTCAGTGGCAGCCCGGAGTCTGGACTTCAGCCTACTTACAGCCGATTGAGCCAAAGAAAATTCAATCTTATTTCAAGGCAATAAAGCAATAACAAAGTAATGTTAGACTCAACCTTTCTAGATACGAATGTGTTAATAATTCCCATTAAGAAGTGAGTGATTGCGTAAGAATTTTACCCTGAACAACGTTTGTTCACACTTTAATTAGATACTTTTTTAGAACAGACCATATTTTATGCTTCATCAGACAGGCGCGACGCGACACTGTAGAACAATTTGTATGAAAACTTCGTGGATTTATGTGTTCTACGGGTTCTATCCGAATCGCGTCGTACCGTCGCGTCGCGCCTGTCTAGGAGCCTTATTTGTCGGTGGGTACTGAGTATCAATTCTCACTTACAATAGATATGGAAACAGCGACCTGTGGACACGAACCTTTACTTTAATTCTTAAATTTGGAGCAGTTCTTAGACACTTACATCGACAAACAGTCAAACACGCACAGTAATCAGCTCCGCAGTGTTTGCCATTAAAACGTTATGATCGTTCTGACAATCTACATGATGTCACGAAAAATTATGTCAAGGTAGGTACCAAGCTGAGAAACAATAAAGCCAACTAGATAGGTACCTACTAAGGTTTATTTTAAGCCTACTTATAATAGTTACGTAATACTTACGTCAGTTATGATCTAGCTTGATACGAGCAGCTAAACAATAACACACCTTCATTAATTGGTAAAGTGGTAACCCCACGTCCTAAGCCCAATTATTATGTAGAGCGAGTGGCGCGGCAGCTGTAGTGGCACGTGAGTAGTGCGGCTTGAGGTTTTGAAGGATATTGCTAACCCATTGCTGCATCGGTTCAATAAAATTGTCTGTTCAGCAACGTAAATATCACAATGAACGCTGTCGATCGAACTGTCAAAATGGAAGCTATTCTTACTGTGTAACACAATTACCCCGCCGTTCATTGCATCGTTTTGAACGTGCAGTTGGTACCTCGCTACTGTAGTCCAGTACCAGCAGTCAGAAACAGTACCTACCCAGTTAGAACCTCAACATACAGCATAAATACAACGTGCAGTGCGTAACTTAGTACACACTAAGCCTACTTATTACGCACGCTGTGTTAAATAAGTACTAAGCTACTTTTCAAGCAAGTGTGCTGACCACAATATTAATTTTCTTTTCTTTCTATTCTTCAAATGCCTATCAGTAAAAATAGTAAATTGCATAGAAACAATCAAATCTAACCAGTTAATATGCATAGGTACTAGAGTATCTAACTCGACAGAAAACAGGGGTCTTGTAGGTACCTTCTATAAATCTAACAAGAGACCAAATAAACAAACAAAGTACTGTAACATACCTAACTGATAATTCAGTCAACCAATCTGGTTGAAATACGTTTGACGTTTGTTTTCTAATTTTTAGTTATTGTTATCCACTGACCATGGCTGCTCCAGTCGTGGCAACAATTTTGAAAGTGCTACAAAGATCTTTTGATGCCTGAATGACTTTGGCGGCTGGGAGTTGTTGGTACAAAACATTTAATTTGACTAAGAAATTGTATTGACAAAACAAAATAGCAGCTTTAGTTCCGATTTCAGCCACGCGCGCTCCAGCGTTGCAATCGTCCAATGATAATAAAATGTCGTGAGAATATCCCAGTGTGATTGGAACCTAATAATAATCATCATCATTTCAGCCGAAGACGTCCATTACTGGACATATGCCTCCTCCAAACGAAGAGGGATTGCTATAACCGCCACGCTTGGCAGGTGGATTGGTGATCGCAGTATGGTGGTAAAATGCATAAAGAACGCTGCTGCCCATTCTCTAGTAAGCCCCTAAGTCGCCCCTAAGTTTACTTTAAGTATATGAGAATAAATCTAAAATATATTATTGAGATAGCTTAGGCAAAAACCAGTAGGAAAATATTGGTTAATTAAATAACAGAATAAATTTTAAAATTCAATTGAAAAAATCCGTTTTTTTAATCTGTTTTTGAACACACTGAAATAATAGCCGCCATGTTATAACGTCATACAGCTGTTCTAACTAATCAACTGAACAACTTTGTACTTTTATTATTTTCGTAACCAAAGTAACTTTTATTGAAATAATATCTTACATTCAGGAACAGCAAACCAACGATAAGAAGAATAATAACAATTTTTAAAATTATAAATTATCATACAAAATATCAACGCCTTTGTTTACACAGAAAACTGACGTCATACCCACAGAGCAATAGGGCGTCCACAGCGTCCCGCGTTTTCGTCAAATTACGCGCGAAATATGAAAATGACTACTGAACACTAATCGATTCAATAAAAATATATTTTTAGTGGTTTATTAGCATTTTAGAATTTAATTAAGACACTTTTCAAAAATGGGTGTAATACCCTATTTATGGTCATTTTGATGTAGCACCTATGTACACAGCTACACATCAACCTGTACGGAAATCCTATACAATGCGAGATCGCTTATACTGGAAATGTATAGCTTGATGCGTAGCCTTGTGCACATCCGACAGAAAATTCGAGAAATCAAGCTTCATAATATCATCCAAATAAACCGTGGCGTAATGTCTGAAGTGAATTCCTCATACAAACAAACTTTCCTCTCATTATCTGTCTAATCTGCGCGCAGTGTACCTATCTAAAAACTAAACGAAAACCCTCTGTAACAGCGTCAAGGTCCTCCTACTGTAAGTACTAAGTACTCACAATGCCATACATTTTAACAGGTTCAACAATATAAATTGCGTTAATTACGTTTGTTGAGCTAAAGAATTTTACAACCATACCTTCAAAATCATTCGGATTGTGATTGAAATGAAACTATACATATGTATATTAAGTAGGTACATAGGTTTGGAGAAAGTTGTTTATCAACGTATGAACACGTCACCCACGTAACACGAGACAGGGTCAACGAAACCATAAAACGGCCGAAGTTTGTTTCGAGTTTCCAAAACCAAGACAGCTATGCCATAGACTTCATTTGTACGTATTCGTTATCTTGCATCCAATGTCCGTGCGTCTGTCATAGCTCATAGGGCTGTATTTTTTGAACCGTTATAGAGCACTTGAATATTGAAATTTCCAGTGTGTACTACTATGGCCGCTATAACACCATATAATAAAAATAAAAAAAGTTTAAAAATTATAGGTGGTCCATACAAGAAACATGTTTTTCGGGGTTTTTTGCTCGATAGTATTAAATATTGTACGGTGATGCAGACCCCTTCGTGTGCGAGTCCGATTCGCACTTGGCCGCTTTTTTCTTATCTGTTATCAGCAGTTTGATAACAGAAATAAATAATATTCCTGCTATAGCGGTCCTAAACTGTACCTACCTATTTTTACATTTCTGTGAATAGTGATTCTTTAGCGTTATTTAATTACTTATTGATATGTAAAAGGTGTATTAAATTGTTGTTTTTTTAAACCTAAAAAGAGTTCGCTGAAGGAGATTGTGAACAAGTTGTGCTGTGGGATTAGTAGTACATTTTCATAGGTTTAAATTTGGAATACCTAACTTTATTCTGTGTTTATTAATTAGTAAGAGGGTTCTAAGTTGTAACGCTTGGTTCCTATCTCCTATAAACAAAAACGGATCCTTTTGCTTACCAATGGTAGTATTTTTCATTTCCAAATTGGGAAAATAAATTGTTTCGTAAGCTGTTACTATGCCAAGGTATTAAGGTCTTTGCTTAATTATTGGTAAATATACAATAGTCTTAATTATAACCTATAACTGTCCGTAAATTAAAGGAATCGGCCATAAATAAACAATCGGAATTGACATAGGTACCTATCGACGTATATGGCGAAAGTTGTAGGTAGGAAGGAAGGTACGTTGTTCAAGTAAATCACCTTGTAACTGAGTTGTCGTAGGTGTGTAAACTGATAAAACCAACTATCAATTCAAAACCAAGAATAGGTAGGTAGATGCTACATGCCTATCAACAAATATTTTTTGTATGATATCATCAAAATAACGAGTAAAACTGTATGTAGGTGCCTACTATTATTGTAATATTATTCATTTGGTGTAACAACCTTGCTCGATCACTTTACCTACTCTTTACGTAAATAGTCTCTAACGACTCGAGGAATCTGATGCGATATTTTTAAATAGAACATGTACACAAACATCTTACCGGTTATTGTAGCGTAGCACACAACACGAATAATTACAGAAGCACGACTTCAGCGACCAGCCTCGTCACTTTCCACTTGAGAACTGACGATGCGATGTGAGTAAAACTAGTTGTGCCTACCTACTTTGAGTCATTGAGTAATACTTGGCGCGTACGGCGTACCTTATCTGAATGTTGGTTTACGATGTGCCTTGCTTCGCGATGGCCTGTTGTTTACGTTACTTGTTGTACCGATGTAGGTACCTATACCCTAGGAATGCTACGGGTACCTACATTGTTTCGATAACTACACCTCGCACGCCATCGCGATGGCGACACTGTCACTGTACCCGTAGCATTCGAGACAAAGAGCGCGCGAAATATTAAACTATTCAATGTAGCGAACACGGCACAACTCAATAGCAGCGCCCAGATTATGGTCTATCTATTTAAGTGGTGTGATAATCTGGTGTGACTATGAGTCGGTAACGGCGCCTCAAGAGAATCCCGAATCCGAGAATCCCCTGTGGCGACTATAGATGTGCCATATGAGTTGATATGAGTTGTTGGGTACTTACTGAATAATTCGGTGTTTACTCCAAGCCCATAGCACTGTATACCTATATATTGTGTGCCCCTAACTAATGACTCTTGTGAACATCAAATGCCGCAATGTAGCCGTTGCATTAATGATATTACGACTGAAAAATCCTACTCTTAGGTACTTATACATATTATGTTCTTTTCCAATAAAACTAAAAGATTTAACTACCATACGAATCGTTTTCCAGTTAGTTCGTACTTGTTACGCTTTTGGTACCTTCCTCAATATTACTTGTGAAGTGCTCGTGTGAAAAGTAGGAAAGGAAAGTAAGACGAAGACGGACCCTGCAGGTACGAAGGTCTTTAGGTCCTCCTTTAAAATAACGCCAATTTTAAAGTAATAACGCCATCTGATCTCTGAATGCGTGTGTGATGAGGAAGCTCTTCACGCTCCTTATGCTATGCTATTCTCTAAGAATAAAATAAAGAGAAAGTGTTGGCTGTACTCTACTACGAGCTCGTCGTCGAGAACTTTGAGTACCCATGTGTTCTGTGGTCGAGTTTCATACTTCAAAAAAATAATTTAGCCTGGAATAAATTAAAAAAAGTACCAGGAGCAGGCTGACAAAGAAGTAAAAAGGCCAATTCAAGATGTCGCTACAAGGTGGAACTCCACATTTTACATAAACATCGACAAACCTCTCTAAGGTTTGTCGAATTAAAAGACGAAATTAAATGTGCACTGAGTAATTTAGACACAGGCAATTTAATTAATCTAACTACATATGAATGGGACATTTGCCAGTCGTTGATCGTACTATTACAAGCGGGACTGCCTTGACTGGACTTGAGATCGACCGAGAGCGTGCTGTGCTGCGCTGGTGCAAACAGTATTGACTGACGCAGTTTGGTCGTCGAAGAACCTGTAGGCTTAAAAACCTCTCGTCGCTGTTTCGTAGACGAATTACACCTTGCTACAAATTTCTTTAAATCGTAATCGATCAATCTCGACTGAGAGTTTTATACGAGTTTAAAATATTTGAGTTGAGTAGAGTAGTTCTAACTCACAACGGCCGTCACAGCCTTGAGAGCTAATGTAGCTACTCGCCGCTCAAGTACCAGCGCTGCGCGCAAGGTTGTCTGCTCCCAATCTAGATGAGGCTGTATCCTTAGAGAATTGCACGATCCATGCATGATGTTCGTGGACGGGCACCGCCCGCCGCTTAGGTCATCTCTTCAATGCTATGGGTTATTTTAATTTAATCTTTTTAAAATTATTTTTGAATAAATGCTTTGACTTTTGAGTTGAGTTTGACAAAATAATTGAACATTAAAAGTGGGTTGTCTGTGAGTGATTATTAACAATTTCCTTTGTGCTTTTAAAACCCAGAAATCTCCAATATGTCAAAAACATCTGAAACTAATCCATTGTATATTGTTGAACTGTCAAAATGAAAGCCATTCCTACTATTCTAGGGCAATTACCTCGCTGATTAAGCTTTTATCAGATTTTTCCTATCAATCCTTTATCATGAGTACTTCGAATAAAGGATATACCTACATATAATAATAATTCTCGTAGCGGATCAAGATTATTCAAGACGAGATTTGTAGGATTTCCTCAGTGCTTCTCATAGAAGAATTAAATTAATGTGAAGTAATAATTTCATTCCTCTACGTGGTCCCTGAAATCCCGAAGAATATTATAGAGATTAGCAACAAAATTAATAAACTCGATGCACACAAAAATCCTATATTCTATAGGTACAGTCAATCAGCTGATTCAAATAAAATCCGCTATTTTGCATCTTAGCATAGTTTACAGCGCTGCCGCCGCCGCGCCGCCGCGCCGCACATTGGGGACAGAATGTTCAAAACCACCTAGAGACCTCAAATATTAACCAAACTAAACCATTTTTGCACAGAAACGTTTGAAATCAAATTCCAAAGACACTCACGAAACCCGATTTGCGAAATTAGGTTGTAATTTTTTTTTCATAAAAAATGCATATGAATTGAATAAAAATAAAAAATAAATTATGTTATGAACTTATGACTGATTTTATATTATACTCTAGTGATCATGAGATTTTTTCCTGATACGAAATAAACAATGAATATATTAGAGAAATAAATATTTTTTATGAAAAAAAAATGGTTGTTTCCACCCTACGATAGGGGATGTTTTTCGGTTTATTGCATTTTTGACATCAGATTCGTTTTCAGCGACGAAAAATACATCGAAAGCGTATATTTGCACTTCCATACAAGTGCTAGTTGAAATGCGTGACTGAAAGGGTTAAAGAACAGGGTAACACTCGCTTTACCTAGGTTTTAGTGGGTTATGAAGTTTTTAGATTTAAGGAATATTAGAAATCCGGCTTCGTCAGTCTCTTTAGAATTTAATTACAAACATTTCTGTCCAAAAATTTTGTCATTTGGTTTATTTTTGCGATCTCTAGGTGGTTTTGAACAAAAAATTCGCTCTATCCCCAATGTGCGCCGGCCGGTGGTAAAAAAAACCTCTTACTGCTAAATAGCGTTTATAAATAAGAGCCGTTTATCTATTTATTAAAATTTAAGCGACGCGGCGACGCTAATAAATAAAACGGATAATATTTTTAATCTCTTGTTAGTCCGGTTGATGAAAATGCTGCACGATTGTCAAAATGCTTCACGCATTTTGGCATTCGTGCAGCATTTTATAATATGAAGGATTCTTTAGTAACACATTTTCATTCTTAAAGGTAGGTAGGAAACTACCTATTTATCTAAGTACCTACTTAGATATATCGTTTAGTCGATAAATAAGACGCGTTTAAAAACGTTACTATCAGTTAAGGATTTGCCAACGTTCGGTTTGTCAAATAATGATATACGCACTGAATTAATCAACCAAACTTTATTTAGAATATTATTACTTACTATCTTTTGCTATCAGACGACGCAAGAAAGATATTGAAGTACTTATTTACAAAGATAGGTACTTAAAAGTTTAGACATCATCCCCGTTATTTATAAACGTTCATTACAGTTAAGTAATGATTAGCGTCTGTTTAACCATACATTTTTGACGTTTAAACATCTCTTAACTTTAAGCAACGTTTATAATAATGGAGGTATAATGTTAGTTTTCAACTCAGAGAATTAACACCATTATTAATGACTAGAATAGCGCTTATAGGTATATCAATAATCACAAAGTCCTCTGCTGTCCACTACCCCTTCAGCACAGAATCTTGGGAATTGTATTGCAGACAGCAAACAATTTGTGCAACCCTGCAATGGAAGAAGTTGTTCAATAAAGAAAGTTACAACAAACAAAAATCAACTATAGAAATATAAGTGGAAACCGTTTGGCTTTTATAACTGGTACAATTAGCTCCAAAAAGATATACAGGATAAAATTTAAACCAGTGCGCAAACTGTAACCATGAATTCAGCATATCATTCTAGAACATTTTACCGCGTAGGTATTGCACTTTTCTATGAAACAGCAGATTTTGTTTTGTATAACCGGTGAAAAATTTCTAAGCTAGGGGTCTAGAATGATATGCCGAATTCATGGTTACAGTTTGCGCACTGGTAAAAAATTTACCTTTACCAAGGACAAGGAACCATTTTTTTCGTACATATTAAGTATATTTTAAAATATTTTTACAAAAATCATACAAAAACATTTAAAAATAAAAAAAATAGTGGCCCATCGGCATCAGGAGCAGGATCCAAGATGTAGAGAAAGGAACCTCCTGACTATGCGTGCCGTGTCTAGGAGTACTGGTTTCTGAATCAAGCCCTTGATCCAGCCGCGCAATGAGAGCCTCCTGAGGTGTTGGTCGAGGCTCTACGCTATTAGGCTATTTACTGTAACTATTATCGGTACAATGATTGCTGAGTCTTTGTCCCACATATCGACAACCTCGCAAGCTAAGTCAAGATATTTGATTTTCTTATCTTGCTCAGCTTTCACGAGGTTCTCGCAAGGACAAGGAACCATTTTATTGTTAACTATTTTATTTTTGGGGCTGGCTGTACCTACCTAAAATCATCAACAAATGTCGAAAGTTGACTCGCATTAGAACAAAAACGTTATTATTTTAAAAGAAAACCGTTGGTTAAAGAAGTGTCTTTAGATTTTGCCATCAATGTTGCCCGAAAAATTTACTTCGTTTTTTGCAAATTGCGGCGCTGCCGTTGCTTCAAATAATGGTTTCAAAAATATGTATATACATACATGGATACCCATAGTGATTGACAGAGCCAATTCTTCCATAGGCCGAACGGAGCTGCCGCTCCAGGCGCCAAACCAGAGAGGGCGCCGAACCCAAGGCGGATGAGCGCATCTGTGGTCAAAAATTCAGGAAAACAGCTTTATTTTTTAATTTACTTCGCGTAACGAATTGTGCTTATTGGTACATTGTAAAAACAGCAACAGCTCGTCTAGCACTGCACTATTCTGTCAGCAAAGCAGTCCCAGACAATTATTTAACTGTGTCCCAAAGGCGACCCACAAAACACGATTTCTCACGACAAGAGAAGCGCCTTCTTCCGCCTCTGGTTTGGCGCCCCCATTTGATTGACGTACGGATCGATCGACAAAATATGACCGCGCGCCGCGCTAACGATGCACGCGCAGATGTAAATAAGGCGATTCACACAGTAAGACGCACCACGCGTCGGGGCGCAGATAACGCGCTACCGCGCGTGTTTATTTTCATACAAATTAATAAAAACGCTGGAAAAGCACTAAGATTTTGGCTCGTTTCGCGCACCCCGTAGCGTGGTGCGTAGCAGTGTGTGATCCGCCTAAAACACTCACAAAACCGCTAAACAGCCTTTATAAAAACAATCTACAGAAATTTAAAAAAAATGTAAGGTAAAAAACACGACTGTAGTAATGTTAAGTACAGACGACTCTTGCCTGAAATAATTTTGATATTATACGGTAAGAGGTTAACTTATAATTAGGTATGTAAAAGAGCATTAATTACTCACCTTTAAGCTTGAGCAACAGACTGTGCAGGGTAGGAGAAAAACGTAGATCAAAGCAGAAATGTAAGCCACAATAAGTGATACAAAAATTAACATTAAAAACCAACATATTGATAAACACAGCTTGGACATTTTCTGAAAATACCAAAAATCGAGTTAGAAGCTTGTGCTGCCTATTGCATTGGTGTATATTTTTCAATTAATAGCCTTTACCCTGGTCACACCTGGCATGGTCCATGTCAGTAAAAGTGCATTTTCCGGGTGAAAACGCTAACTACAAAAGGTAGAGGAGCCCAAACGGTTTTTGAGCCAGCGCATGCAGAACTAAAAGTTGCGATACTTACCTGAGTAGATGCGGCATGATGAGAGAATACCGAAAATATATTCGAAAAGTTTCAGATAGAAGCAGCCGTGTGTCATTGCTTCCCAGATTTTTGTCCATAATAACTACACCATCGGACGGTGTGAAAAGAAAGGCTCCTGATGGAACCCCTCGGAGGAATTGATATCCGATAGATATTTATGTATTCACTATCAGGGCATGTAACACTATTGCACTCTTATGCGCCCTGACTTTTCTTTTAATTTGTTTAGGAAAACCTCACAATTTCTTCATCAGATTTGCTTGAGTCATTATGGGTTAGAACGCACAAGCTCAAAATCAACGGCTCTGAAGATAACTTTACTTTTGATCCGTTTTTGTAATCTGAAAGCGGAATTCTGGCCACGGGGCTTCTACTTATTTGAAACTTTACAGATGTATTCTCGGTGTTCTTTCATCATGCCGCACCTACTTAGCTATAAACCACCTTGCTATGCTTGCTTAAAACTCTGGGCTCCCCTACTAAAATAATATTTAATGGCGAATTCTGGGAAATTTTCTTAAAACCCATGTATTTTCACCAAGGCTGTATGCCGTGTGCTTAATTGTTGCAAATAGCTGACGTCTTGCTGGGAATACACCGTGCTTAATTGTTGCAAATAGCTTATGTCTTACTGAGTTGCCGGGAATAGGTACGCCTAGTTACCACTAATTCTGTTTATGTACGTACGTACGTACTAACATAAAACACGCCTTTGAAACTATTTTATAAATTAACTAGTACTATCCATTGAGGTAATATGTACTAACGTAGTTAGTAGGTACATATTACCTCAATGGTCCTGTCAGACCCTTTGCAACTGTGCGGGATGAGTGAGCTTAGTAGAGATGGTTCGTCATTCGTGGACACTTCGCACGACCTGTGGGCAAATCTAAAATAATTAATTGACGAAACTACGACGTCCTCGTTCCTTTTCGCTTGAGAACTGACGAGATGAAACTATTGTTGTAATATTGACTACCACAACACTTCACGCATTCGGCCTACCTTGAATGTTCGTTTTAAATGTGCCTTGTTTCACGATGACCTGTAGTTTTACGTTAGGTTTCTGTTGGGTTCACCCTTGTAGCGCTATCGCTATAAAATATATTAGGTAAACTGACAAACTGGCAAATCCTACCATTCATTTTCCAGTAAAGCCAAAGATTTATGGATACCTAAATACAACTATTGCCAGCCAGGAAGCTACATTTATGGTTCCTTCTTGGGAGGCAACCTTCACAGTACCAAATTTCGCAGAGTAAATTTCCTGTGGACGTCGATTGACGTCGACGTGCGTTGAAGATCTAGTGCGCGAAAAAATCCCGGCGTGATATTATTACGTCCGTGGGAACGGGAGCTTTCTCCCAACAAAAGCAAAACTTCTAAGCTTAAACCACGTTCTCAGTCCCACGGACGTAATGAAATAGCGGCAGGATTTTTTGCTCCCAGGATTTTCAACACACTTCAGGTTTAAATAGTATAGCACATAGTCTCGACGAAATATCGGGTTCCCAATTTTTTTTCGGAGAGCTTTGTCCCTTAGTTTTCGTCTTTTAACATATTTGCCAAATACATGGATCCCTGCTTAAACTTAAAGCGGCGTGGGTCCCCGTATTTTTGCAGACAAGTTACTTGTCTACACAAACTGTATGGATAGTGACAGCTAGTTGTCCAATTCTTAGACGCTGGATAGTAACGACATCTGAAGTGAGCAAGTGGCAGTTTTTATCCCCATTGAAACAAAATAGGTAAACTAGCATAGTTGTAGCATTTTACGGTTTACCATACTAATTGTAAGAAACGTAAGAATATTTGAATATAATCCCGTATACATTACAGCGTATGCATTACATCGCTAGCGACCAATTGGCTGTCAAAATCTGTATATGGTGTGGACGTGATAATTTGAAATCGCCGGCGACTAAAGTTGCTTCGTGTCTAGCCTAAATATGAGCATCAAATTTACTAGAATGCTTCTGAAATCTGAAAAAGTACAGACGCCAGAACATCAAGCTACCCCAATCTGTCAAATTTCTGTATTAGATTTTCATCTTTAGGACTTATGCTTATGGTTCATGTGAAAATTGACAGTTTAAGGTTGCTTGATGTGCTGGCGTCTGTACCTAAGTACTACTTTGTCATGCATGCCATAGACTGAAAGGCCTCAACCCAAGTCATTAAATATTGTTACGAGCTTGGGGTTCGTGACAATTAAAAACTGCCAATATAAATTACAATATAAAACATTGTATATACACCGCGACATTTTAGTCGTCTTACAACGGCAGCCCACTTCATGTATCCAATGACTAATAATCATTTCTTTTAAAAAAATATATATTTTTGAACATTTGCATAATTAAAAAAATTAAAATATCATTCACTAAGACGCATGACGTAGCTTGAAACACCCTGTTATGGAGACAGAATTAATGATGGAATGTAATGGTAGGTGGGTATGATATCTTCTACCGTTTGATACGTAAACGTTATTAACAGGGAGGGTGTTTCATAATTCTAAAACATTATTTATTTTTCTTTGTACAGACGCCAGCACATCAAGCTACCCCAATCTGTCAAATTTTTTTGATAGATTTTCAACTTTACATAGGTATGCTTAGTAAGATTCATGTTCAATTGGGACAATTTGACAGTTTGGGGTAGCTTGATGTGCTGGCGTCTGTACCTATTACCTTAATTAATGGTAACAATGTTGTAATCACGCCTAGAGATATTTTATGACGGATACATTGAGTGGACCACCTTTGTAAGACGACTAAAATGTCACGGTGTATATACAATCTGTGTACATTTACAGTAGGTAGGCTGTGACATTTTATTTGTTCATCGTTGTAGGTATGACATCAAACGAACCATCTCACCATCTCGCTCGTTATACTATTGCTAGCTCTATAGAATATTTTTAGTAGTAGTTTAGTTCGTTAACAATTATATTACAAACTAGCAGCATTCCGCGGTTTCACCCGCGTAGGTCCCGTTTCCGTAGGAATACGGGGATAAAATATAGCCTATGTTACTCGGTAAAGACGTAGCTTTCTAACGGTGAAAGAATTTTTAAAATCGGTCCAGTAGTTTTTAAGTTTATTCGTTACATACAAAAATACAAATCTTTCCTCTTTATAATATTATTATATAATATTATTATTATCTCCTTTATTTCAATAAATACATATAAATGACATTTTTAAATATTAGAATATAAAATATATAAAAACATTTAAAAATATAAAAAATAATAGCCCACCGGTATCGGGAACAGGGTCCAAGCTACCGGCGGTCAGGGCTCCAGAGAGAGAAACCTCCTAACAATTCGAGCCGTGTCCAGGAGTACCGCTTTCTGGATCAAGCCCTTGATCCAGCTGCCCAACGCGAGCCTCCTTAGGTGTTGGTCGAGGCTCTTTGCTATCAAACCATTGGCTGATATGACTATCGGTACAATGATCGGTGAGTCCACATCCCACATGTCGACAACCTCGCGAGCCAAGTCAAGATACTTGATTTGTTTATCTTTCTCGGCTTTCACGAGGTTCTCGTCATGCGGGACCGTAATATCAACGATCATTGTACGCCGCTCTAGTCGATCCACCACCACTATATCAGGCTTATTGGCCACAATAGTCCTGTCAGTGATGATGGATCGATCCCAGTACAGTGTGACATGTCCATTTTCGAGAACTGGGTCGGGCACATACCTGTAGTACGGCACTTCTGATTCCACAAGGCTGTATTTCAGAGCAAGTTGCTGGTGGATAATCCTGGCTACAAGACACAAGTCTATGCAAGTACTCCTCGTTAGCTAGACGAGAACACCCGGAGATAATATGTCCGATTGATTCACCCGGACGGTGGCATGCCCGACAGATGTCAACCGTGCCGTCTTTCACAATAAATCTCCGGTAGTTGTTCGTCATCATAACTTCGTCCATAATTGCACAGACAAAACCTTCGGTTTCGCCAAAGAGGTCACCGAAACGCAGCCAGGCTACGGACGCTAGAAGGTCTACATCGGGTCCATGTAGGGCCCGGAAATAGCGTCCGTGAAGCTCCTTACTCTGCCATACTTCCATGCGATCTTTAGTGTCAAGCACTACAGGCTTGCGCCAGTTCTCTTTAGCCAAGGAGAGCGGGGTGAGGCCCTTGTCAACCACGACCACATCTCGATGCATCCTCACGTCGGCTCCCAGAAAATATTCCCTGAGACTGCATATCTCGCGATTGTGCAGGGTCTTAGCGTTTAAGAACCCTCGACCTCCACACTTTCGCGGGATATACAGTCTCATTACCGATGAGCGTGGGTGATGCATTCGATATGCAGTCAGTAGCGTACGGACCCTCCTGTCCAGGGCGTCGAGTTCGGTCTGAGTCCATTTGAGTATGCCGAAAGAGTACATCAAAACCGGCATGACCCAACCGTTGAAGGCGCGCACCTTGTTCCCGCCTGATAAAAGACTATTAAGTACTTTCTTCAGACGGCCAAAGAAGCGCTCCTTCAACGATTGCTTCATGTCAGTATCGTTGATGCCCAACGCTTCCGACATACCCAAATACTTATAGGTTTCGGCTGTGGAGAGGGCTCGAAGGTTTATGGAATCCGAGAGTTGGGTTCCCACGGATTCCGCAATCTCCCCTCGCTTTACATGCATGACCGCACATTTGTCCACACCAAAATCCATCCTGATGGCGCTACTGAAAGTTTCAGTTACTTTCAGTAGCTCCATCAGTTGCGAATTGTTGGGGGCAAAGAGTTTTAGGTCATCCATGTAAAGGAGGTGAGAGATAACCTGACCACCTCTCCTCAGCAGATAGCCTATACCTGAATCCTCCAGCAGTGTGCTTAGAGGATTCAGGGCTAAGCAGAACCAAAGCGGACTCAAACTGTCGCCCTGAAATATGCCTCGCTCGATCCTTATCGGCTCGCTATTCCTTTGGATGTTTCGACATCCTGGATATCGAAGGAGCGTACTCCATTGCCTCATACATGACATCAGGAAGGTGCGTAGAGTTGTATCTACTTTATACAACTCCAGCACCCTCATGAGCCATGTATGTGGCACCGAGTCATAGGCCTTCTTGTAATCTATCCAACATGTCGAAAGATCCTTTCGGGAACGACGAACCTGTTGGCTAATGGCCATATCAATGAGGAATAGCTCCTTAGTACCACGGGACCCGTTCCGACATCCATTTTGAGAGACAGACATGATGGAGTTACTGTCTATATGATTGTAAATTTTAGCTCTCAAAATGGATGTAAGAACTTTATAGACCGTCGGTAAACACGTGATCGGTCTATAATTTTTGGGCTCCGCAGTACTACCTGATTTATGGAGCAGGTGGGTAACTCCTGTCGTTAGGAACTGGGGTAGCGAACCAGACTCTAAAGCAGTATGGTACTGAGCTGCCAAGCGAGCGTGCGATCCAATGAACCATTTAATCCAGAAGTTGTGCAGCCCGTCCGGCCCCGGAGATTTCCAGTTCGGCAACGGACGGACTGCACGAGCTACATCTTGGGGGCAGATGGTAATAGCCCCCATTTCTGGTATTGGATCGCAGGCTCGCTCGACTTCCCGAGTCCAATCATCTTCGGTGTGACTGACAGGCACCGACCAGATACTACGCCAAAAAGAACACATGGCATCATCATCTGGTAGGCGCGTGCCAGCCACACCTTGGTTCGGTCGCTCCCAAGCCCTGTATACCCACCTTTCATCACTCTGGAAAGTGCGGTTCTGGGTGTATCGATCCACTCGCCGCTTATACATACGAATACGGTTTGCCCATGCATACACTTTCTGCTTCAGGAAGTCGATGCGCTCTGTGACACAGGACATATAGTCTTGAGGACTGATATCAGTCCCCGAGAACGCTCGTCTCACAAAGCGCATCACTCTAGGGCGAGTATTGCCTTCCCTGAAGCAGATTAGTTTGCCGATGAGTGCTCTGGCCCCACCAATACGGCGTTCAATCCTGCACTGCCAAGCTGGTACGGCTGGTTTTGGTCGTGTAGCTCTTGAGTCATTAACGAATTTGACGTGAGCTACACGACATGCCGCTACAGCTCCGCAGTACAGAATCGAATGAGTATCGGTGAGGTCTTCGCAGTCATCAAAATAGTTTGACAACTGCGAATCCAGAGCCGCCACCAGCGCCCTATTTTTTTTATGCATGGGCAAACGAGGTAAGCGTGGCCTAAGTTCGGGCGACATGAACCGATATTCCCGAATCGCACCCTCCAAAGCACTCCTCAATTCCTCACTGCACTGGGTACTTACGTTTGTAGCCCTGTCAACATTCCCCTCGTCAGCTTGAGGCGTGTGACTTGTGGTTAGCCGTGGTGGTACCACAACTGTCTGCGACGGGGGGACGATGACATGGCTACTCTGCATTTCACTTCGCAAGCGATCAAGTACAGTGTCATCCAACATATGATTACGCTGGATGACCCGCACCTGATCCGATAGCCGTTGTGCTGAAACGTTGACAGCTGGTTCAAGCACCTGAAAAAGAGAGAGCATCCGAACACGGTACGCGGTCAGATTGTTTCCTCCTTCTGTAGCCCCATAGTATGAGCGCATGACGTTCTCATTAATGGATCTCGTCCATCTCATGCGCTGCACACTTCCGCCGGGAGCTGGGACCCTATCAGAGGCCGGTGGGCCTCGAGATCCTAAACTATCCGGCGGCCGGCGTCCTCCCCGTCGACGAGCAGGTGGTGGCGTCGTGGGCGGGGAGAAATACTCGTCGCTCGAGCTCGACGCAACTACCGCGGCCGGTGTCGTCACAGCGCCCGCAGTGGGGCTGGGTACCGGCGGCGGCGAGGCGGAGCTGAGCGAGGAGTCCGGAGGTGGTGGGCGTGCTCGACGTGTCGCTGATCTTGTCAACATCTATCTTCGTTTCATAATTTCCTTTTCTTCCAGTATTATATTTGAGTGTTCCGTAATTTTCTTAGTGTTTTATCGGAGGTGACATCTGTCATGTCACCTCCGATTCGGCAGTTTTAGAATAAAGTTTCTTACATGTTAGAATAGTTTGGTTTATTGTTAGAAAAAATTGATGGATTACTGGTTTTTTCTTCGGTTTATTAAAACAAGAACTTTTAAAATTGGTCAAAATTATAAATATCGATGGAAATAGAAAATTTGAGAAACAAGACGTTTTGTTGACACGGTGTTGCCAGTTATTATTTATTATTATTATTTCCTTTATTTCACTAAATAGACATATAAATTACATTTTTAAATATTAGTATAAAAATATAGAAACATTTAAAAATATAAAAAATAGTAGCCCACCGGTATCGGGAACAGGGTCCAAGCTACCGGCGGTCAGGGCTCCAGAGAGAGGAACCTCCTAACAATGCGAGCCGTGTCAAGAAGTACCGCTTTCTGAATCAGGCCCTTGACCCAGCTGCCCAACGAGAGCCTCCTTAGGTGTTGGTCGAGGCTCTTGGCTATCAAGCCATTGGCTGTAACGACTATCGGTACAATGATCGCTGAGTCCACATCCCACATGTCGACAACCTCGCGAGCCAAGTCAAGATACTTGATTTGTTTATCTTTCTCGGCTTTCACGAGGTTCTCGTCATGCGGGACCGTAATATCAACGATCATTGTACGCCGCTCTAGTCGATCCACCACCACTATATCAGGCTTATTGGTCACAATAGTCCTGTCAGTGATGATGGATCGATCCCAGTACAGTGTGACATGTCCATTTTCGAGAACTGGGTCGGGCACATACCTGTAGTACGGCACTTCTGATTCCACAAGGCTGTATTTCAGAGCAAGTTGCTGGTGGATAATCCTGGCTACAAGGTTGTGTCTATGCAAGTACTCCTCGTTAGCTAGACGAGAACACCCGGAGATAATATGTCTGATTGATTCACCCGGACGGTGGCATGCCCGACAGATGTCAACCGTGCCGTCTTTCACAATAAATCTCCGGTAGTTGTTCGTCATCATAACTTCGTCCATAATTGCACAGACAAAACCTTCGGTTTCTCCAAAGAGGTCACCGAAACGCAGCCAGGCTACGGACGCTAGAAGGTCTACATCGGGTCCATGTAGGGCCCGGAAATAGCGTCCGTGAAGCTCCTTACTCTGCCATACTTCCATGCGATCTTTAGTGTCAAGCACTACAGGCTTGCGCCAGTTCTCTTTAGCCAAGGAGAGCGGGGTGAGGCCCTTGTCAACCACGACCACATCTCGATGCATCCTCACGTCGGCTCCCAGAAAATATTCCCTGAGACTGCATATCTCGCGATTGTGCAGGGTCTTAGCGTTTAAGAACCCTCGACCTCCACACTTTCGCGGGATATACAGTCTCATTACCGATGAGCGTGGGTGATGCATTCGATATGCAGTCAGTAGCGTACGGACCCTCCTGTCCAGGGCGTCGAGTTCGGTCTGAGTCCATTTGAGTCCATTTGAGTATGCCGAAAGAGTACATCAAAACCGGCATGACCCAACCGTTGAAGGCGCGCACCTTGTTCCCGCCTGATAAAAGACTATTAAGTACTTTCTTTATTATTATTATTATTATATTACTAGCAGCGCTCCGCAGTTTCACCCGCGCAGTTCCCGTTCCCGTAGAAATACGGGGATAAAATATAGCCTATGTTACTCAGTGATAATGTAGCTTTCTAACGGTTAATGAATTTTTGAAATCGGGTCAGTAGTTTTTAAGTTTATTCGTTACATACAAAAATACAAATCTTTCCTGTTTATAATATTAGTGTAGATTATAATTCTATTATAATATTATTATTATTATATTATTAGTGTAGATGTAGATGAAAGTAAGTCAACTCGATCTCGGACTGCTTAGTGTGTCGTATAATTTTCGCAACTTCAACAACAACCTATACGTAACTTTGCCGAAACCACAATAAACACAAAAATTTTGGGATTTTTGGCTTCAATACCCACATTTTAAAGATTGGCTTCAAGATCTTGAAATTACTACTTACTGGTCAAGTAGCTAAATACAAATTGTATGGTAGACATTGCCTAGTTTAAAACTGCACGCCCCTCCACTGCTGGTTGCAGAAATATTTCAAATGTTTGTATTTTTTTTAATGGAGGGGCGTGCAGTTTTAAATTCGACGATCTCTACAAGAGTCACTATGGAGGTACTAGTTTTTTTTTTGTTTTCTTTTTTGGCTATTGAGCCGATGTCGACTATTCTGCCAGCGTCTTGTATAAGTTTAGGGGAAAAATTAGTCAAGAGGGAATGGAAGTTAGTAGGAAGCGTTATTTTAATTTTGGTAAGCTTATGGTACAAATCAAAAGATTGGGAGTTGGATGGACTTGAAAAAAATATATGGTCCAGAGTATTGGTCATCAAGACCGCATTCGCACAAGGAACTGTCACGAACATGGATCTTGTTCAAGAATACTGGACTGCAGCAGTGACCGAGTCTCAGTCTACACAAGGATGAAACAGTTCTTTTTGATAATTTAAAACCAAGGTTTCTGTTGGATGTCGGGTTGGATACTGGCGTAGCCCACCCCTTTGAGCTTTGAGCTTACTGCCACACTGTGGACCACGAGTTATAGTTTTATCTTGTATTTAGAATTGTTTATAATTATTTTTTTTACATTGTTCTCACTTAAAGAAGCAACAAGTTTAATGTTCCTAAGATTTTGTAATATTCAACTTGATTTTAAAAGAGTGTCCGTGGAGTTTCTTGCCCGTTCTTCTCCATAGAGATCTACGTTTTGGAATGGGCAACTAGCTTCAACTTTCCAACTGATCGACTTGTTGACAATTCAAAAGTGCCTGTAAATGGTTTAATTGAAATAAATGCTTTGACTTTTTGAAACATTTTCAATTTAGTATCAGCCGGTAAGTCGTAGCTATGGACGACATAATGTTTGTGGTCAACAAGGTTGGATGTAGCAAGTTTAGCCAAGCGGTCGGCACATTAGTTTCTACTTATATCCGAATGACTGGGAAACAAAGCTATTTAAATGTTTAAATCGTTGTTAAAGTAAGTGAAGAGTAAATTTAGTATGTCTAAAATGATTTTACTACCAAAAAATTAAGGAATTTTAGTGATAGTTTAGTTAGTATAGTTCGGTGTACTAGATAATCGGTACCAATAGCAAACTAACTCCCTAAATCGGACGCAAATATGTAAGATATGAAAAAAATCCCAATTGAAGAAAGCTCGCATCAAAATGAATGAATGCAATGAGCCTTAAAAATGTAGTACCAAGCAAATACCATTTCTGTGGCAGTGCCTGAAACCTTAGGACAATAGCAAAATAGTTTAAGATGTCGTTTAATATTGGCTGTGTATCTGCTTAAAACTGAAAAAAATATGCATATAACCGGTGAAAGCTTACTTCATAATAAGGCATGCAATGAGCCCACTGAATCTATAAAAATAAATAAAAATTGTTTATTGACACAAAATACAGGTGTAACATACTATATTGAAGCCTTGGCTCCTGAGCTAGGTAGCAACCTGTTTTACAGGAGCCAGTGCCATCTGTGTACCTAGTATCGGGCTACAGCTGTATCGGGAACCATAGTGTTGTAGTCTATGATTAATAAAATATATTAATTATCTATGGGACGTAGGAGTGGGTCGTTCACGTATTTACCGTCGACGAAACGAAACTGGTTTACCGCATACAATAAACTAGTTGATAAAACAGTTTAATTTTCGACTAGTTTACATAATAGACTGAACAGCATGTAAACGAATTTATGTTCACGGAGTTTATCCACCGTTTATTGCACGATCAGATTAGGTCGTTTAGTTGAAACTAGTTTACTAATCGACGGATAGATGAACTGTACTTGGGAATCGAAATGAACTTCTCTTCATAGTTTTTCCAGGGTTAGGACTGGCAGGCTGACTAATAAACTTGTATGTATGATAAACTAATTCAACGAAATAAATAGAGATCGGTATCTATCGTTTTGTTATAGAGTCTATTTTCATTTAACAGCGTTCGCTCAGTGAGATGAACGTTCGTTTCTGCATGAGAGAGAGAGAATCAATAACAAACGGCCTTCGGCAGTGTTCGTGTTCACTCGTTCCGTTCCGTCGAGCGTCGACTACGTGTACGGCGAAATCAAGTTGTCGCCGCCGCCGGTCGCATGCGTAAAATGTCGTTCACGAATAAACTGGTTTATCTGTGGACAGTAAACTAGTCGAACAGTTCAGGTCGGATAAACAGTCTAAAAAACCAGTTCGTTCATTCAACGCTCACCACTAATGGGACGAGGGTATCCGGTCTCTCCCTTGTCAACCTGTGTCATGTAGTCTGGAAGTCTTATAAAATAAATTAAATAATATAGTCCAACGCAGTTTCTTTGAATTACGAGCCATCCCGACCGAACCCCAAACATGGTGTCAGAAGTTGTGTCTAAAGAAAATTAAAAGGAAAAGGTAAAAGTCAAGCAAATCGTAAGTAAAAATTTTTACTACAAGTCACCCAAGTCATCAACATGGCGGACAAAGCGTTCCTTGTACAATTGAAACCGCTTCTCATACAAAATGGCGACAATGCGGCAGAAAAATGGAAAAAATGGAGACTTAGATTTGAAATTTTCAGTGAAGCGAATGATTTAATTAAAGTAACGGATTCGAAAAAGACAGCAATTTTCCTAAATGCAATTGGTGATGACGGAATAGAAATTTTTAATAGTTTTAATATAGATAGAAATACAACAAAGTTAGACGACATCCTAAAGAAATTTGACGAGAAATTCAGTCCTCACATAAATGTAACGGTAGAACGGTATAATTTTTTCACAAGAAACCAAAAAACTGATGAATCGTTGGATGAATACTTGACCACATTGAATAACCTAGCTACCACATGTGAATTTGGTAATCTAAAAGAAGAATTGATCAAGGATATGCTCGTAATAGGCATGATTAGCACACACATAAAAGAAAGACTCTTACAGGAAGAAAATCTTACAGTTGTAAAGGTGATGAAAATAGCAAAAAGTTTAGAATTGTCTCAAGAGAGATCAAATAAACTAAACAACCAAGAAATTAAAAAGGAAGTTGTTCAAGGGATCAAAGAGCAAAAACAAAACTATAAAAATAGAAGTCGATCAACCCATCGAAGTAATATGGTACATAGAAACAATAGTCATGGAAGAAAAAATAGTCATGGAAGAAACAATAGTCAGAGAAGAAATCAATCAATCAACAGAAATAAATCATCAGACAGGAACTGTACTAGATGTGGACAAATTCACAAATATAAATGCCCAGCACAGGACATAATTTGCAATAATTGTAAAAAACAAGGTCACTTTGCCAAATTTTGCTTTTTCAGGAAATCAGACCATAAGGTTGGTAATATTTCTTATGAACAGTCAATGTCAAAAGATTTTTCTAATAAAATTCAAAATTCTGAATCCACAAAAAATTGGCAAATAAATGTTTATTGTAATGATTTCAAACTTACATGTCAAATTGATACAGGTGCAGATACAAATGTCATTAGTAAGAAAATGTTAGATAAAATTATGTCCAGTTCCCACTCAAAAATCAATATTTCAAGAACAAATGATAAAATCTTTTCTTTTTCAGGACAATTAGTGCCAAATTTAGGTACATGTATTCTTAATTGTAAATTTGAAAATGAAATAACCGCAAAACTTTATTTTGTTGTTGTTGAGTGTGAATGTAAAACAATATTAGGATGGAATTCATGTGAAAAATTGGGTATTGTGAAAAGAATATATGGAATTCAACAAAGGTCAGTACAAGAAATTGTTTCTAAATATGCTAAAACATTTGAGGGTCTAGGTTGTCTACCATACAAAGCTCATCTAGATATTGATAGTAATGTTACACCTAAAGTCTGTCCAGTCAGGAGAATACCTTATTCATTAGAAAAACGTCTTAAAGAGGAATTAGAATATATGGAAAAATTACAGGTCATAGAAAAAGTTGATAAGCCAACTAAATGGGTAAACTCAATTGTCTTAGTTGAAAAACCTAATGGTAAATTGAGAATATGTCTTGATCCTAGAAACTTAAACGCAGCTATAAAACGTCCTCATTACCCGTACCCAACATTCGATGATCTTAGGTCTAAAGTTGCAGGTGCATCAATTTTTTCAAAATTGGATGCAAGCTCTGGTTATTGGACTATATGTTTGGACGAGGAAAGTAGTGACCTCTGTACATTCAACAGTCCATACGGTCAATACAAATTTCTAAGACTGCCATATGGAATTAACTCTAGTGGTGAAATTTTCCATAGGACTATGCAACAATTATTTGGAGATTTACCAGGTATAATTATATTTGTAGATGATATACTTGTTTATGGTTCTACTATTGAAGAGCATAATGAAAGACTAGAATCGTTATTCAGGCGAGCGTCTGAAGTCAATTTGAAGTTCAATAAATCCAAATGTCAATTTGGTATGTCTGAAATTGGCTATGTAGGTCATATTTTCAACAATGAAGGTGTATCACCTGATCAGTCAAAGGTAAAAGCAATTTTAAAAATGCCAAGTCCAAATAATGTCAAAGAACTTCAAAGATTTTTAGGAATGGTCAATTATTTAGGTTCATATATACCAAATCTCGCAGAAAAAACTTCTTTGCTAAGAGAATTGCTCAAAAAACATAATCAGTGGCAATGGTTAGAGCAACATGAAACACAATTTAAAAAATTAAAGTCAATGTTATGTCAATCTCCAGTCTTAGTCCATTACGACATGAAAAAACCGATTAGATTGTCAGTCGATGCATCACAACACGCTGTAGGTGCAGTCATTCTACACGACAAAAATCCGATAGCTTATGCTTCGAAGTCATTAAACAAAAGTCAAATTAATTATGCACAGATTGAAAAAGAACTTTATGCAATAGTATTTGGCTGTAAAAAATTCCACCAATATTTATATGGAAAACCTATTCAAGTTGAAACAGATCACCAACCTCTAGTCACATTATTCAAAAAACCTTTGTCAGAAGTACCAACAAGATTACAACGTATGATGATCACATTACAAGCTTATGATCTTAGTGTGTATTATACAAAAGGTTCAGAGATGTATGTTTCTGATACATTATCTCGTGCTCCAGTCAAAGATGATAATATTAACCAAGAATTAGTCAGTTTAGAAGACTTAGACGCAAATATTAATATTCACATAAACTTGTTAACCTCTAATTTAGCCATTTCTCCAGAAAAACTTGAAAAAATTACAAATCAAACTAAACAAGATTTAGTTTCTCAAAAATTAATAGAATATTATAAAAATGGATGGCCTAAATGTAAAGAACATTGTCATAATTTAACATTACCTTACTGGAACATAAAAGAGGAAATTCATGTAATTAATGATATAATTTTCAAAAACAATTCTGTTATCATACCTAAGTCAATGCGTACAGAAATATTAAATATATTTCATGAAGGTCACCAAGGAATTGAAAAAACGAAAAACTTAGCAGGAGGCGTAGTCTATTGGCCAAATATTAAACAGGATATTGAAAATAAAGTTAGACAGTGCGAAACATGTTCAATTTATTCTGCAAATAAATCAAAACAACCAATGTTAACACACGAACAACCTTTGTTTCCTTGGCAGAAATTAGCTACAGACTTATTTGAGTATAAAGATAAAAAATATTTATTGGTAGTAGATTACTATTCTAATTATATTGAAATTGCAAATTTAAATAAAGACAGTCGAACATCTAATGTCGTTGCACACCTAAAATCTATATTTGCACGTCATGGCATTCCAATGCAACTAGTTTCAGACGGAGGCCCGCCATACAACTCCAATGAGTTTAGGAAATTTTTACAAGAATGGGACATTGAACACATTGTCTCAAGTCCATACTTACCAAGATCCAATGGCTTAGCAGAAGTCTCAGTAAAAATAATAAAAAATATACTAAGGAAAAGTGATGAGTCCAGATCAGATCCTTATTTAGGTCTTTTGCAATATAGAAATACACCAAGAGGAAATTTTAGCTCTCCAGCACAGCTTTTAATGTCTAGAACATTAAGATCTCAACTACCTAACAAAATTAGTCACTTACGACCCAAGATTGTAAAGCATACAGAACATAACAAAAAGAAACAAGAAAAAATTCAAAAAACGAAGTCTTATTATGATAAAAACAGTAAAAAATATCCAGAGTTTCACATAAATGACCAAATATACTTTAAGAAAAATCCTAAAGATATTATATGGACAGAAGGTACTATTGTGTCAAAAACCAAATATCCAAGATCATTTATTGTCAAAGATTGTAATAATACTACTTACCGTAGGAATAGTCAACATATTCGTTTTAATTACAAGTCAAAAAGTCAAATGTCAAGTCAGAAAAATATTTCTCAAAATAATAACAAAAAAGTCAATTTTAAGGTCAGTCCTAAGACTAGTCAACTAAATAATAAACTAAATAAGTCAAAAGTTTTAGAAGAGGAGGATGATAGTTATATATTCATCTCCACTTATCATGAACCAAGTCCAGAGTCAAGTCAAAGTCATGAACTGAGCTATGATTCAGATTCATTTTTATCAATAGAGTCAAATCACTCTGGTCAGTCTGAAAAACAATCTCAAAATATAATAAAGTCACCTAGTCAGTCAGAAAACATAATAAAGTCACCTATATTTGTTAATGTCGATGAAACAATAGTTTCACCTGAAAGTCTACATGATTATAACGAATTTGATATCGAAAGTCCAATGTCTTCTCAATATAGAAACTTTGAGAACTTACTTCAAAGTCCAAGTGAATTAAGTATACCAAGTAGTGGAGAACAGTCCCCTTTACCATGTAATGATGAAACTGTAAATGCTGAAAGACAATATAGTTCTAGGGGAAGATTGTTAAAGAAAACACAAAGACTTAATTTATAATGTTTAATGTTTAGAACATAAGATAATTTCACAAGAATATTGACATACTGTAATTCAATTGTAAATTGTAACTTTTATTGTAATGTTGACATGCACTCACTAATTCATAATAAGATATTATTGTATAACTATATTTAAAATGATTTTAATACGATTGACTATAATTTGTCAATGTAAATTGTTATTGTTTGTGTAACGTAACTTTGTTTAGCAAAGTAGGGTTAAGTTTATATTATGTCACTTGTCAAATAGTTGTCAATGTCCAAGTCAATGTCAGTCTGACAGCCTTCTTTTAAAAAGGGGCATGTTGTAGTCTATGATTAATAAAATATATTAATTATCTATGGGACGAGGGTATCCGGTCTCTCCCTTGTCAACCTGTGTCATGTAGTCTGGAAGTCTTATAAAATAAATTAAATAATATAGTCCAACGCAGTTTCTTTGAATTACGAGCCATCCCGACCGAACCCCAAACACATAGGAACTTTTTATATAACGTTTTCACGAAATCAAACAGTGCGTAACGGCCCACACCTAAACAGAACAATTAAGTTTTAAAAGAAATTTAAATTTATTACTGTGCTAATAAGGGAAACTTTGCTTTCCCAAAAAGTACTAAAATCTAAACATTTGTTTAGAGGAATTTTAAGTGTTTATAATAGTTGGGCCGATTTTTGTTAGTGCTTTTCTGGTTGTTGTCGAAATGGAATCTGGTGGAGAGCTACAAAGACTAAAGGAGGGCTTTGCCAGTATACTATTGCAGTCTTTGGGAGAGCTAGTTCAACTCTTGGCAACACTGGTCAATTTGTCATAATTTAATTATTTATGTTCTGTGGTCATAGAGTACATTATTATATACTCTGTGGTTGTCATTCGCCTGTCATAGTGTCATAAGGTCGATCGATAATACTTCATCATCGTCCATCATTCTTTGGATAATAATATTTTGAAATTATTGCAATTTTCAATAACAAGATTTCATTCATTTCAAAAGTTTGTAATTATTGGGTCAGTGGATCATCTTAAGTTGTAGTCAATTTTAAAACGTACCTTACCTAGTTTGTTTTTGGTATTTGCTGAACTGGTAAGTTTCTTTTTCTACATTAATGTAGTTGTTTAATCAGAAATAAATTGGTTTAATAAATTTATTAAAACAACATAACATCGTGCCTAGACAGGCGCGATGTTATGTTGTAATTTTTATAAAGTAAACATCACAAAAAACGTTACTGTTCTATTGTACCTATCTACAGATAAAATGGCTGGATATTTCGAAGAAATGGGTTGGGCAGAATTGCAAGAGGGACAACAAGCAAACCACCTAATGGACATGGCTAGATTCCTCATAGATTATGGGTTTTATAATGAAGATAGAATTGGACAGTGGCCTAGGTATGTTAATCATTCAGGTGCAAACTTCCATTGCACCGTTCAGAACAGATAGAGACAATACTGCAAGTGCTGATAGAATTTTTGCAAATAATGCAAATGTCTATGAATGCTTGGTCCGACAGAGGGTCATTGTTACAATGAACCTGTGTATGTCGAATAAATTTATTAGAACCGGACATAATGTACACCATTTAAGCCAATCATCATAATTATGAGATTGTTACTTGACATTTATTTTACCTTTCAATTTTATACTGAAAAGTAGTTATTTCATATATGTATGTGTGAATAACAGTAGAAAAACAAATATTTACATTACAGACATTTATTTAAACTATTTTACATTTAAGTTTAAAGTTTCATTAGAAACAGACATATTTACAATAAGTAATAGTAATAATACACAAAATTAACTAACAGAACAAGTGAACTGTGAAACTAACAATCAATTAAATAATATTTTTGTTTCTTGTTTTTCTAGCCTACCCCCAGCTGCATCAAAAGAAGCAGTTTTAAAGTTGCCAGAAATTACTATAGAAAGCGATGATAAAAGCTGCCCAATTTGTTTGAAAGCCTTTAGCATTGGAGAAAAGATTAAGGAAATGCCATGCCAGCATCAGTTTCATGCAAAGTGCATCTTAACATGGCTTGAAAAGGTAATCTTGACATAGTATAAAACAAAGTTGCTTTTCGTTGACACTTAGATCTTTTAAACTATGCAACAGATTTTAATGCGGTTTTCATCAATAGACAGACTGATTCAAGAAGAAGGTTTAAATGTAAAATAGACCGACCTCCACAGGGCTGAAGCCGCTGGCAAAAGCTAGTTATATATAACCAAATATACCATACATATGGTATGTATGTAGGTATGTATACTGGTTAAAATATTAACCCTCCTTTTTGCTTCAACGTAGTTGGGTAAAAATGAAGTCATTCATACAAGTGTTTATTAATTGTGCTTTTTCTTTATAGACAAATTCATGTCCATTCTGTAGACATGAACTACCCACGGACAATGAAGCATATGAAGCGTACAAAAAGGATAAGATACGACAGGAACATAGAAAAGAAGAGATAGATGCACTTCATAATTCCATGTTCAGTTAATTTAATCATCCATTTGTGACATATTTTTACAAAATTGCATATTTTGTGGCGGTTAATTAATTTTTTCTTTCTAAATGACCAAGTAGCCTTTTCATAGTGCACTCTGTTTATTATAACCAACTTCAAATGAGGAGGGTATAGGTTCGGCTTTATGTAGTTTTTAAAATGTTTGTTTATTGATATTTTTGTCAATTGTGAGCACCGATTTTGAAAATTCTTTTTACTTTTAGTAGTGAATACTTGAGCGGTGTTCCCAATATAAATTTCATTTACTTTACTAGCTTCGATAATATGTATTTAATCCACTTTGTCTATCCTGATGAAACTATACTTCCTGTCACTGTTGTTTATCAAGTGATAGACGAATTGGAGTGGGGTAGGTACCAAAACTAAAAACTGAAAAATAGAAAACTGTTTTACAAAAAACCGGCCAAGTGCGAGTCGGACTCGCGCACCGAGGGTTCCGTACAAACCTGTAGGTATGTAAGTAAAAGTTATGGTATTTTTATTGCTGAATGAAATCCATAACATTACAATGTGGAAAGCTGGAGGAGCATAAATTTAAGACAAAGGTCTCTTTATCGTTTCAGCAATCCTTTATTTTATATTGACATAACATTTTGCGTTTTTGCGTTGACTTAGAATTTTTTTTTTTTCATAAGTATTTTATATGAAATTCAACTTGATACCTCTACGCGTTCATGAGGAAAAGGTTAATAAGTTTATAATGATTTAAAAAATAAATATGTGATGTAACTAAAAAGTTAGGTTATCGGAATTTTTCCTTTTAGTGTGCTATAAAACGTTGCTTCATACCGAATTTCAAGATTCTAGGTCGGTTTTGATTCCCTTGCGAGTAGTTACAAGGTTCAAAAATTGCTGTTTCTTTTGATTGCGTTGACATAAAAGTTTGATTTTGTTACAGCTCAAAGGTGTTATAGACCTGAGTTATTTGATATGAATTTCAATTTAATACCTCTACGCGTTCACGAGGAAAGGGGTAGTAAGTTTAAAATTATTAAAAATATTTTTATTATATCGAGGGGTGAAAGGCTACTTGTTTGAAGCGACATTTTGGACGATATTGAGTTATATACCCAATAACTAACTCAATACTGTATATAACTCAATGTCGTTCAAAATGTCGCTTCAACCAAATAGCCTTTCACCCCGCGAATTATGATGTAACTAAAAATGTATGCTTTTCGTAATTTTTCCTTTATCTGTGCTATAAGACGTTCCTTCTTACCAACTTTCAATATTCTGAGTTCACGGGAAGTACCCTGTAGGTTTTGATTCCCTTGCGAGTGTCGAAAATTTGCGGCATAAACGTCTGTATCTTTTGATTGCGTTGTCTTAGAAGTTTGATTTTTCCACAGCTCCAAGGTACAGTAGACCTGAGTATTAGATATTTCAGCTTGTTACCTCCACGCGTTCTTGAGAAAAAGGGTCTTGATAGACAGACATACGGACAACAAAGTGATCCTTAAGGGTTCCGTTTTTCCTTTTTGAGATACGGAACCCTAAAAAAAAGTGTATATTGTAAAATAACTTGCATTGCGGAAGTCGGTCTGTGGATCTTTGCCAGTGATTGTGATTTTAGATTTTTGCCTATGTCTTCCGAAGTTTTTTTTAGAAGTCTGTGGTTTTTTATAGATATACTTACAGTGGCTTTATGGCAGTAATTAAGGCAAGGTAGAGGGTATCTTCTGGCACTCATACCTTTGTGACAATCTTTTCTCCTTTGGGACTGTAGCCAATGTGTGGTCATATATTTGCCTACTATCGCTTCATGCTTGAGTAGCTAGGTATCTAATCGGAAACGTGACACGCGATAGTAGCCAATGTGCGGTCAGCGGTAACCCTAATATCACTTGAGTAGCTAAGTAATGGTAAATGTGACATGCGATGGTACCCAATGTGTTGTAGGCCTAAACCTAAGTATCATATCAACGTCCGGAAACAAAATTGAGTGTGGATTAAGTTAGGTAGAGATCAACTAATTTAAAACTGCACACTCTACCACTAAAATTTCTGTACAAGCATTTGAAATTTGTATTGCAACAATTATTTGTACTCTACATTTATGGAGGTAATAAAAAACATACGTTTCATACATTGATAGAAAAAATGTTATAATGAATTTTATATATATTTTTTTAAGTTTTAGCTTCTATTAATTACATTTTGACAAGGAACTGGGTATTTTTTATTATACAACAAACAATAACGACTATGTAGGTGTTTTCTTTGTTTTGATCTACCTATTTCATTATTTAGGTATACGTATCGTTTTGATACCTTCTCTACTAAGATAGTTGTAAGAAACAGAAACGGTCACCGTATAGCCGAAATCGGCACGGGATGTATTATTATTATTTAACCTTTTGAGCGCCAGGGTCACAAATACGTGACAAGCGAAAACTGTCCCTGAGCGCCAACGACACAAATATGTGACAAAAACAGCGGTACATTAAAACACGAAATAAACTATTTAAACATTACTTTAATGCCTATTTATTTATATACCTGTAAAATAGAAGGTCCAAAATTTATTTATTTCCATAAAACTAATTAAATTGCATTATAAATATTGAGAAATTTTACGTTAAAAAGAAAGAAATAAACTCTGAAAAAAGAATGTCCTCACACGCCAGAGTCATAACTGCGTGACCGCTAGTGATGTAGCGCATGTTGGATAATATCATTATTTCAAATCAAAGATCGATTCGAAACTTTCCTCTGGAATATATTATTTTAGGTATAATTTGGTACTAGGATAAAGCAGCATTAATTTTATAAAACCAGTCTTAAAAATCATTCAATAAGCTACATAGTCAAAAATAAAATTTGGTTGGGTCGAATTTCGATATTCACTAATCCCAACTCAAGCGCATCCCTAACGCAACCCGAATTATCAGTACCCTGTACGCCATGGTCACGACTAGACGACAATATCGTGACGTCACAAGCGCGGCGACCAGAAATTAGTGAAGTGAATGAATAATATTTATGATTAATTTACTTGTGATATCGAGTTCAAGATTTATATTAAGTGACTATTATAATGAGTGGGAATTTAATGACTACGGAAGAACTTCTTCGCATATTAGAAGGAGTCTCAGATGACGAAGAATTTTCGGAAACAGAATCTTTGGACGAATTTGATTTAGAGGTAAGTTATTTTTATCTGCTTTTATTTTAAAAATTTTGAGCAAATATTATTAGTATAAGACTGATTGGTAACTGTGATAATTATATATAATGGTTAATTGTTTTAATTTGTTACTTTTTTATGCCTGATAACACATGGCTTACTATTCGCTGGGTGCGCGATGACAGCGCCAACTAGCGGTCGGCGGACTCGGCGGACCTTGGTACGTCAAATAGTTGACTGTCATTGTCTTTACGAGGAGTAAGCAGTGAATAAAGCATGAAGGTGTAGGTAAAGATGGAGTACACAGTACACACTTGAAATACCTACTTGAATTTTTATTTCTCTTCTACTGTCTGAGGTCAGTTTGTTTCAATTTCTGTAGTACACTAGAAAAAGAGATCAGACCTCAGTTTGCCTCAGAGAATAGGAGCGAGAGTATTTGACTCGAAACTTTTATTCTAAGTGTGGGCTCCATATTTACCTATAACTTCGTGGAATAAAGTCTGCCAAAAGTTCCTTTTTTAGCCACGGTGCGCGCTGAGATCGATTTCACTGTCCCCACCACCCACTTTGCACCCAGCGAATTAGATGATCAGAATGCAGGTTGCATTGTAGATTTTGTATAATTTTGTTCTATTATTCAAAAGATTTATTAGTATAAGACTGATTGGTAATTGTGATAATTATATATAATCGTTAATTGTTTTAATTTGTTACTTTTTATGCCAGGTTTATAGAACTTAATATTTAAAAACATGTATACATAGTACATACTGTATAACATTTTATTAAAATTTTCTATTTTTTCATAGTTTTTATTTACCTTCTTAACCTATTTCAATCATATATTTTTAAGTACCTGTTACATTCGGAATTATAAATCTGATTTAAAAAACGTGTTTCATTTATTATAAAATAATATTGTACTAGAACATCGATAAACGAGATATTACGTTGCCACATCCTTATTTCGGAAGCGAAGTAGTTATTAAAATGGCGGGCCGTCCACGCCATGGTCACAATATGAAGACAGCAGATCAAGAATAGTGTTGTACCTACAGTTATTATATTTAAATATATTGTAGTCTCATATCTGTTATTACGGTATTATACAAGTCTGTAAATAGTGTATAACTATTACTTTAATAGGAAGAAATGTAATGTTGAATTAAATTTCAATGTTATAAGGACATTATATTTCGAAATTAAAGACGAAAATGAAAATAAAATTGATTATCGATGAAGTTTTGGAATCCCTATTTTTTTCGTAGGTATTTGCGGTGAATTTGTGGCCTGGCGTTGAGGGCAAGTTCATGCGTTTTTGCTCTGGCGTTCAAAAGGTTAATGCAAGGGTACATCTGCTGAAGGTCTTGACCGGGTTAGACATGGCTAGTTTTTCAAGCTAGGATAAAAAGCAATATCCTGGCTTGGCACATGCTAGAGCCGTTTACACGATGCTAAGAAATTTCAAGTGACAAGCTTTGCAGTGACTTACAATAGGGTATTACACTCATTTTTGAAAAGTGTGTTTGTTAATTAGATTCTAGATTGCTAATAAACCACTAAATAAACACAACATTTTTATTTAATCGATTAGTGCCATAAAAATGCATTTAAATTTTACATTTTCAAATTTCGCGCGTAATTTGACGAAAACGCTGGACGCAGTGGACGCCATATAGCTCTGTGGGTATGACGTCAGTTTGCTATTATAAACAAATGCGCATACATTTTATAAGACAATTGTTTATAATCTAAAAAATGAGTTATTTTTCTACTTATCGTTAGTTTGCTGTTCCTGAATGCAAAATATGATTTCAATAAAAATTACTTTGATTACGAAAATAATAAAATTACAAAGTTGCTCAGTTCACATATGACGTAATAACATGGCGGCTATTATTTCATGTTGTTAAAAAACAGATAAAAAATACTGAAATCTTTGAAATTTATTTTGTTATTTCATGAACTAAACTAACTAATATTATGTTACTAACTAATATTTTCCGACTGCACTTTGACTAAGCTATCTCAATAATAGGAATATTTTTAGATTTTTTCTCATATGGAGTAAAATACCCTATTGGCCGTGGAGTAAAAATTATCTGAAAGGACACTAACTTAGGACACGCGCGGCGACTACACCAGTCAGGATAATAAAATCAGTGGTGGAGGGGCTTAACTTAAAACCCCATTCTATCAAACGAGGCCTGCGTCAAGTGACTATTCTGCTAGTTTACTAGCAATATCTGAGTTCGTTTCAACGGCGCGGCCAGGGCGATATATAAAATAAAACTTACCAAGACTTTCTAAAACTTATGAAAGTTGATTCCCAAAACCATAATTTTTTTCAAAATGATGGTTAAAAAGTTATAAGGGTTTGAACATGGCCGCGCCATTGAAACGCGAAGAACCGCGTGGCTACGGAGATCTTTAAAACTAAGCGTTGCAAAGATCTAAAATTTAGGTAAAAATAGATTGAATTTGTAAAAAAGTTTTAAAAATATAGAAAAAATCCTAGGTTTAGATTTTAGGAGTTGTAACTCTATAACCACATGGCCGCGCCATTGAAACGGTGAAAAACACGTGATCGCCGATATCTCGCTGAGAGCATCGCAAACGTCTGAAGTTTTTTGTAAAACCCAGATTTGAATTTGTCAAAATTAGTAAAATACTTACAACAAAATCCTAGGTTTATATTTTGGGCGCTGTAAGACCAAAACCACATGGCCGTGACATTGAAACGGTGACAAACACATTATCGCCGATATCTCGCCGAAAAAACATCGCAGAGATCTGAAGTTTTTTGAGAAACCTAGATTTGAATTTGTCAAAACTTTTAAAAATACACAACAAAATCCTACTTTTATATTTCAGGAACTGTAAGTACGGTATTGCAATACGTTTTAAATGTTTCGATAGGGTGACCATGGCTTATTGTTTACAGAAAACTTTCCACCTATTAGTATTAGAAATTCTTGTCTAATTCTTTAAAATCACATAAATCTGTGATTTATGTAATTTTAAAGAAAATGACATAAACTTAGTATGTTTTTATATCTTATCGTTTAATTTTAATTTAATTTAGAGTCATTAAGATATGATTTCTAACTAAAATAGGTGGAAAGTATTCTGTAAACAATAAGCCATGGTCACCCTATCGAAAAATTCAAAGCGTATTTGAAGGCTTTATAATAGCGATTTTTTTTAACTTACTATCGGTAGTTCTACATATCAATAGTTGTTGTTTACAAAAAAAAACTTGCGAATACTTACTTTCTTCGATAGATAATCACGACTTATTTCAACGCAATACCGTGCTACAGCTTCTGAAATATAAAGCTATGTTCTGCGTCTGCGATGCTTTTTCAGCGACATCGGCGATATCGTATTTTTCACCGTTTCAATGGCGCGGTCATGGGGTTATAGTCTTACAGCTCCTAAAATATAAACCTAGGATTTTTTTCTATATTTTTAATTTTTTTTTACAAATTCAATCTATCATTTACCTAAATTTCAGGTCTCTGCAACGCTTAGTTTCAAAGTTCTCCGCGTTTCCAGTGTACAGACGCCAGCACACCAAGCTACTCCAATCTGTCAAATTTCTTTCATAGATTTCAAACTTTATCACAAATGATTAAGGTTCATGTTCGATTGGGAAAATTTGACAGTTGGGGGTAGCTTGATGTGCTGGCCTCTGTACGACTAAACGCCGACAGACACTACGCCGACCGACTGAACACCAACAAGATTTCACTGCGACGGGACTCTTCGCCGACAGGACACTTCGCTGACTACTAAACTATAACTATCTAAAAAGTGAAAAAAAAAAACTTTCCAAAAAAAAAAACAATTGAATTCCGGATTGACACTACAAAGTGAAAAATAACTATAATTTCGGAAGGCGGTGACAAAAAATTTAAATACACATCCAAAGTCACCGACTGCCGAAATTAAAGTTATTTTTCACTTTGTAGTGTTTTTCCGTAAGTTGGTTATATTTTTTTGGAAAAAGCTTTTTTCATTTCTCCGTGTACTATGGGAACGGTGCGAGTAAGTGAGAGATAGAGAAAGAGTGAGAAGGGCAGAGTGGGCGAAGTGGGAAATAGGTACCTACATAGTTCTCAGCGACTGCATGCACCACACTTTATTAATGATTTTAGCTACTTCGGCTTGTGCAAATCGGCAGATTATGTTATTTCCGTGGTGCATGACTAATTTCCTTCAAAATAAAATAAAATAAAACCGCGCTCGAGAATGTCCAGGTGACGTTTTTTTTTATAACTTTGTGACTCTCCCATTTCCTTATGTCACCCTCAAATTGTCAGATTATTGAAATGCACACTTTTCTACATGTAATTAACTTACGTTTCCTTAATCTGAAGCGCTCGAGTTTTTCTAATGATCGATTTATTTTTATTAATCTGATTGGCTGCCCTAGACTTTTGACCCTATATAAAGGGCTCAGGTATGGTGGGAGTACTTCACAAGGTGCAAGGTTGCCCCCCTTATGTTATTCTGCCGCGCTTGAGTAAATTCCAAATCCCCACTTGGCCTCCCCTACTATAAGTTTGGAGCCCGAAATGTACTCTGTGGTCCGAACTAAGAATGAATGTAATTCACAACTCAGCATTAAAATCTGTGAGTGAGCAACAAATCACCCCTATTTTCCCACCCTTAGGGTAGGATTTTTTTTTTCAAATTTATATGGGATCAACTTCGGGGTATATTCTTTCCAATAAAATAGAATTATCATAATCGGACTACTCTGTAAAAGTTATGCGTGGTCTTACATAAAAAAAAATACGCATCGACTTGGTCGTCAAGTCGATGCGTATTTTTTCCTCCGTCTTTTCGTCGGTTAATTACTTAGTTGTCAACAACTAAAGTTCACACCAACACCTCGACTTCAGCTGCAAAAACAGTACTGTATCTTTTTTTCTTTTCTTTTGCTTATATGATTATATCTCGAAAATTACGTGTCTTATCGTAAAAATAAAGAAAATGACCCCCTTGTAAAACTCATAGGTAAACCTCTAAAACTCAACATGTAGGTAATAATTTTTCATAATTTCCATACAAAAAGTGAAACATTCCATAAAAAACACGTCGAGGCTGCCCCCCCTGCGCGCTTCCGGCTCTTAAAAAAATCACGGGGTAGGGCAATTAAGTACCACGTTGCGAAACCAAAGAAAGAAAAACATAAATACCACGTGGAGTCAAACTCGATTTTAGTGGTGTCAAAATTATTTTTAAACGTAGAGATTTTTTTGCAGAATGGCTTAAGATTCTCATAGCTAAAACAACATCATCAGCTTTGCAAGATTCTCATAGCTAAAAGTAAGGAATTTTAGTGATCGTTTAGTTAGTTTAGTTCGGTGTACTGACGCCAGCACATCAAGCTACCCCAAAGGGCCAGGCCACAACAGTGCGTTGCGGCGTCGCATCGCAAAAATCAACGACGCCGCACAACGCATCGTGGAAATTTCCGATGCGCTGCCGCAGCGTACAAATCTGCGATGCGACAACGCTTTGCCGTTTAGTCGGTGTCCATACTTTGAACGACCTGCACGTGTTTTTTAAGCGATATGGCGCAGTACGATGTCGACCACCTGATATCTTTAATTTACGAACGTCCCGTCCTTTGGGACAAAACTATATCACAATTCAAAGACAAATTTTTAAAAACAGAAGCATGGAGGGAAGTGTGTACAAGTTTATATTCAAATTTTGAGGAGTTAAATAGTGTTGAAAAAACAAAACTCGGTAAGTACTTATAAACATTTATATTTTTGTTAACTGCCAACTAAGACCTCCAATGTTACTATTAAAATAATTACAAAATTCGTTTCTGATTATGTTAGCTCCTGTTCTACTTTCATGTGTTGTTTCGTGTAAAATTTGCAAAGAATCGTCAATAATCATTTCTTCAAACGTTTGTGCGCCATCTCGATTCAATACAAAGTTGTGTAATACACAGCATGCTTTTATAATGTCTATTGTGAAATCGTAAGAAACATTAATGGGTCGATGAAATATGCGCCATTTATTTGCGAGTATGCCAAAAGCGCTCTCAACATATCGTCTGGCTCGGCTCAAACGATAATTAAAAACTCGTTTTTCTATCGATAAAAACTTCCCAGAATATGGGCGCATTATATTATTTGTCAGTGGTAATCCTTCATCCGCCACGAAGACAAAAGGAATTTCTTTTTGAAAGCCAGGTAACGGTTTTGGCGGAGGTATAGATAATTGACCTTTTTTTAATAAGTCGTATAGATTTGAGTTCTGAAAAACAGTGGAGTCACATTCCTTACCATATGCACCTATATCGACATATATAAATTTGTAATTCGTATCAACAAGTGCTAATAGAACAATGGAATTATAATTTTTATAATTGAAAAATAGGGATCCACTGTGATCCGGGCTCAATATACGAATGTGTTTTCCATCTAGCGCTCCTATACAATTAGGAAAGTTGGTCTTTTTTTCATACTCTTGAGCAATTTGTTCCATCAGCTCTGTTGTAATTTTTGGTAATTCCAACCTTTTAAGAATGTTCCATACAATATGACAAACAAATTTTATTATTCCTGTTATTGTAGATTTTCCACGATAATATGTGAAATGCATATCTTTAAAAGTATTTCCCGTCGCCAGGTACCTGAAAGAAAACAAAATAAATCATTATTCGTCATATTTTTTTAGGTAACGATGTCATAAAGAAATGGAGAGGAATCAAGGATAATTTTACAAAATACGAAAAAAAATTAAACGAGCAATGTAAATCCGGAGCTGGGGCCAAAAAAATTAAACAATATCATCTATACGACCAGCTCCTATTTCTGAAAAAGAATTCTCAAAATAAAACAACATCAAGTCTTGACGATGAAGAAATAAGACCAAGCACCTCAACCCAACAAAGCCAGCAACCTGTCATGCCACGTTACCAGCCTGCATCGCGTAAAAGAAAAATTGACGAAGACGAATTTGAGAAGAATATTATAGCTGCTTTAAAAACACCTGAAAGTAGACATTTATCTTTTTTTAAAGGAATTTTGCCATCATTGGAAAAATTGAATGATAATCAAACAATAATTTTCCAAAGTCGTGTCCTACAGATATTAAGTGATTTACACCAACCATCATACTATCCCAGCCACTATCAAACTTCACAAACATCCGTCCAAGCAAACTATCAAACATCTCAAACAACTGTTCAGACTGGCTATCAAACAGCTCAAATGCCTATGCAGAGTGGCTATCAAACATCCATTCAACGCAGTGCCTTCCAAAGCGGATGCGAAACATCACCGGCACCTATGCAATCGTCTCCACAAACGCCAAGGAATGATGATGTAAATGAGCCAGAACAAATTGATTTCGATGAGGAACTAACAAATTTGACGAATGACACACAATCGGAATACGAGTTTTGAATAACACTAAATTATGAAAATGATTAAACAGTATGATTATAGTAAAAATAGTTTATTTTTTTCTTACCTTACAGTTAATCCCAGCATCTCCAGAGGTTCGATGGGTTTTCTAAATATGTATTTCTTTTGTAAATGAGGCTTTATCAAACTAAGAAGTTCTTCAAAACTTACTACACTCATCCTAAAGTAATCGAAAAATTTAACCTCGTCCACTTTTAGCGCCTCATATTTCCTTTTGAAGTGGTTTCCATCTTTATTCATAATTGTCAGTAATGGGTGCACCCAGTACTTTCTTTTCTGTTTCTTTTTCTTAATACGCCTTAACGCAAGCAGAAGTAGAACACGCGTAGTGCGGTCCATGTCTCACTAGAAACTGAACTGACGGTTAGCGTCTTGTCGTACGATGTCGTATCCGATGAAATTTTTGCGTTGCGACATCGCATCGCATAGCTGTGCAATGTTGTTTTTGCGATGCGACGCCGCAACGCACTGTTGTGGCCTGGCCCAAACTGTAAAATTTTCCCAATTCAACATGAACCTTAAACTTATGTCATAAGAGTTGAAAATCCATCAAACAAATTTGATAGATTGGGGTAGCTTGATGTGCTGGCGTCTGTACAAGAGAATTGGCACCATTGTTAGTTTTTACGGATTAGTTTATTTAGTCCTATGACTGTCGCCGCCGGGTGTACCTGAAAGAAACAGTCGCTCTAGCAGCGATCATTTTCAGAATCCTGTTGTCACTCACTGCCATGCAAGTGCTGTACCTACTATGGAGTTATGGAGGCCGCTTTCTTTTTGGCATGATGGCATGAAAAGCCACCTGAGCGATCCTCCGCGACCATTCCCGAAGCGCTACAACAGGGATTCTTAGGGGGCTGTTAGAAGGTGGTTTCTTTCTAATTCGTGAACAGTAAGGGGTCAGGTCCACTAAATTTAGGCGGTCGAAATGTGGGCCCATTAAGTGGTACATATAATGTAAGTGATCTCTCAAGCAACGAAAATAGATACTTAGCGGTTTATACAGGGTGGTAGGGACAGTGACGCGCAAACTGTAACCACGAATGGAACAACTGATAGAAAAGTTCCACGCAGGGAGGGCCAGAATCATGTAAGGAGTCTATGGTAACAGGATGCGCGTCGATGTCTCTGCCACCCTGTATTAATTCGTTGAAATTGCTATAATGACAGCTGCGATTGTCATTTTTTAGTCATGGCGACAGCTGTCATTTTGGTCTTATTAAAAATCTGAGTACCAAAACAAGTCTTGTATACCCCGGACTTTTACTCCTTTATTTATAAACGTTGCATAAAGTTAAGTAAGTAATGATTAGCGACTGTTTAACCATACATTTTTGACGTCATCACATCCCTTAACGTTAATCAACGTTTATAAATTAACCCAAATAAATGTGCATGTTGTAGGGAATAAGTAGAGAAACCTCTTGATGTAAGTGTAGGTATGTGTGGAAAGTACGGTAGCTTAGGGTTAAGAAAAATCAAATAAGTTTCGAGGATTTCACTTGAGAATTTTTAGTTAAAAACTTAGTACATACCTACCTACTTACTTTTTGTATTGTAATGTGTATTGTATGTGTAATGTACCTATTCAATGTAATGAATAAGTAAACGAATCTTTATTAAATAAATAAACGAATGAAATGAATTGATACTTGCCCGAATTTGAACCCACAACCTCGTGCATGAGTGGCGAGGCATTAGGTCCATCACGATACCTTTCTATGAGGATGACCGAAGAGATTCAATCAACTATGATTTCCAAAACACGGTGATAAGTATAATTATCTTTAACGATGCCCCCTTCCATGTGTAGATGATGACCACCGGGTGGTTTTAGTGACGTAAAAATCACACACTCCCCGGTCTTATCCCCAAAGACCGGGCGCCTTTTGAAGGTTCTCCCCCAAAACAAAAATAAAGGTATTATTATCATTAGCCCACAATGCCACCTGTCATGCGGGAGGGACGTGTGACATTCCTGTGATGTCTCGTGCTAAAGAACTACAGCACATTCATAGTTATTTTACCTCTGACAGCAGCAACCCAAAAGCAACCTCATTCTAATAAGAGGATTACTGTGTTATTGACAGACTTGTTAGCGACAGCAATTAATAGGCAACCTTTTTGTAACGTTAGCAAAGATCACTTTGATTTCGACAGTGACGCAAGATCAGAGGTAAAATAGTGAACGCACTGTAGACTGAACCACAGAACTTTATATATAGAACTGACTGACTGTAGAACCGAGGGTCGATCGATGGGGTTGAATAATTAATTGCAAGTAGATTTGGATGTTGTTCGCTTTCTCCAGTATATCGTAAGTACCTAATATTTAAAGTTCTTTGTTATTATGTACGGTAGGTACATAATAACGAAGAACTTTTACTATTGCATTCATTAAAGGCATAGTACAAAAATAGAGACTTGTGAACTTCTGCTCCATAAACGCATATTGAGGACTATCAGCGACATCTTGAGGCAGGAAACAATACGACATGCTACGTCATACCTATCTTTCTTTATTTTGGTTCTCATTCAAAATATTGTTCCCACACCCATCTCCTCGAATGTAGTAAACAAAATGGCCAATACATATTTTACTCGTTAAACCTAACGCATCGTTTTTCATTATAAAAATCCTCAACACAATCTACCATACATACACCTTGGTTTTCACCAAACCTCACCGCTGCTGCTGCAGAGACCTACTTGATTATGATTTATATTTCTTAAAATTTGAATGTCATGAAGTTGTCATCAAGACACCTACCAAAATGATATACATTTTCTTAAAAAAAAAACATAAATTTACAAAAAATTGATAAAATTTAATAAAATGGCCAAAAAAAAACGGTAGGTAATTGGAATAGCATCCAATCCATGTGTTGTTTGTGATTTTTAATCAAATTATAATATTGATAATTGTCTTTCAGACTTTGCAAATGTCCAATAGAATTGAAACGAATTTGCAGACATTCAAAAGGGAAAAGAACAGATCCTAAAGATGTGGCTGAAATTGTTCAGGCTCTTACGTTTCAGGACTATGTTGCCAGTGAGTAATCAGTACCTGACTATACAGCTACATATCGACTTATTTCGTTTGGAGTGTAATACGCAATACTTTGAAATTCGCACAGGCAAAGGAAAAAGGAAGGCTATACGGCACACCGTATAGACTTATTCTGATTTGCCCTCGACTACTCTCGAGGTTCGATTGTACAGTATGGGAAGAATGTTATTTTTGGTTTTTTGTAGTAAAACAAGGAACCCCTTAAATTTCACCAAGTCTGTCTTTATGTCCGCGGTTTAAATCTGAGACTTAGGTATCTCGCCTTCAAGTTAGTTTTTAAATAGGTACCACCGTGTGGAGTGTCGTTTTATAGATCTTCCTCTTGTGTGTGCTCTTTTCTTACCAGGTAAACTGTTGTTTTTGGATGTGCGCGATAAGTTGGTAATGATGATTGAAGTTTTGCAGGGGACAACTGATAATTTTAGCGATTGCGATGCTAGTCCCATGGAGAAATTTGTTCAGTTTGACGGTCAGCACCACACCCTTAAATATGAAACGCTGTATGACAAAGCTTAAAGGAAAACTACAAGTAGTTATACGAGTACCTTATAGTCAAACAACTTACAAAAAGTTGACCTGGAAAAAATAAAAGCGTGTTATTTTTTTAAATTAGGTGATGATAAGAATGTCATAGTCCGAAATTCTGCTGGACCTAAAAACCTTTTGAAAACTGAATCAACTCAGCGCTGCGCCGACCGCTTGGCGTCGTCATCTCCTCAAGACTGGTTCAGATATCTTGCTAGAATAGGTAGCAGAATGCGCCCTCTAGGACTTAAATGTGGCAAACAACAGCTGCTCACCCTGGCAGCTGTTATTTGGTCCGTGCCCGACTCTCGGTAAAATCTACGGGAGGCTTATTTATAAGCGTCTTAGAGATTTTGCCGAGACGAAAGGCCTCATACCCAACGAGCAGTTCGGGTTCAGAACCCAACATTCTTGTGTGCAACGGGTCCACCGCATCGTAGAACATATAAACGTTGGTTTCCAACGTGTCACGATGACCGGTGCAGTATTCTTTGATACAGCGAAAGTCTTCGACAAAGTTTGGCATAACGGCTTAATATACAAGCTGTACAAACTCTGTGCCCGATCGTTTCGTGCTCATCTTACGAGATTTTCTGTCAAACCGCAACTTGCGCTATCGCATCGAAGCCGATGAGACGAGAGCGCCCCGCTCTCATCTCCCCATCCCATTCGTGCCGGCCCCGAAACCCCGATTCATCCATAGGATGCAGACCCTCCAAAACCGATTCCTCCGCCAGGCCACCGATTCCCCCTGGTTCGTTCGGAACGTGATCCACCATCTCGATCTGAGAATCCCCACTATCACTCAGTTCTTGAAACGCAACTCGAAGTGTTTCTTCGATAAAGCCGCGAAACATCGCAATCCTCTGACTGTGAAGGCCGTTATTTATGTCCCCAGTAGGATTATTAGAGTTCGCCGGCCGAGACATGTTCTTTCCGACCCAGGTGACCCCATTACTCTCCTCCAAGAAAGTAGTAGGGCCACCAGTACAGCATACAAATACAAAAAAAGTCATTCCGACCTCGCCGCCGAGGTCCTCGCGCCCCGCGAAGACCCAGAGTTAACGATGAGACCTCCGACCGTCCCTTGCTCGTTGAAGTGCCAGACCGCGCCGCAGCCGAGCCTGTAGAGTTAAATTCCCCGATTGATAATAATATGAAAATGTTTTGATCCAGCCTGTCCCCACGTGCTGTCCCCCCTACCAGTGACGCCCTGAGCCGAGGCTTGTACCCCACAGGGGGTGCCCTCTGCGTGCAGTCGCTTAGTATCAGTAGTAGTTTTACGCCCCTAACTGGAGGCTTTAAGTTTTCTTAAGGCAACCGCAGAAAAGTCCGTTTAAGCAGTGATAGCCTCTCAAGGTCAACTGCGAGATGCCATTAAAAAAAAAACAGTCAAGTGGCAGTGCCCTTGCGATTCTTCTTAGCCGGTTTAGCTACAACAACTATGGTAGATCTTGTCGACATTTTTTCCATACAAACTTCGGGAGTGTATTACTCCACTGTTCGACAATGTATATCAAAAATTAAACATGGTATAGTTTTGTCTTATTATTAATTCTTATTGTCTGCACGGAAACAATACTAAAATAAAAAGCCATTAAAAAGTTAGGAGCCAACAAAGATTAGTTTTTCTTGCTAATTTAACCTTTCTTTGGGCTTGTTTAAGTAATAAAAGAAGTGTAAAATCTGCAAAACCAAGTCGGTACCGACACAGCTCAAATATCGAAAAGTTCAATAAACTTTATTGTCATTGATTTATGCAGTGGTTTTTTCATAAAACCCGATCTTCCGAAGGACTTTTCTTAATTTTTTACGCGCCTGTTTTACTAGAACTGATCCAGCATCTCACTCAATAATGTTGTGCGTGTAGACTAGCGTCTAACTGCTCATCACGGGTACTACCTCTGTCGGACACGAAGCCTGGTGACACAGCGTGCATTTAGCCAGGCCCACCAGTGAGTTCGAGCCCGCGACTAGATTCCCCTTTATTTCAAAAATCCATCCTGTTCCGACCTGTCGGTATTGCTGGTAAGAATCGATCCCTGCAAGTTTGTCATGCATGTTATGTGTAATTGATAACAAAGGAATATTATTGCTTGCGACTTGTTATTCATTTTCCTTCATTAATAAAACAGAATCGGATTTCGGGCTGAAATCTCAAAAAACAGGAATAAATGAGGAAATTAAAAAAAAAAATCTGTTAATGAGTATTCTCTGTTTCAGGTTGTAGGAAAAATAGAAATGCAAAGCCACCTAAATTCAAAACCAAGCAGTTTAAACCACCGCATTTTAAGGATACATGCGTGCCAATGAAGCCTTCCATGCATACAAGGTTAATTTTTTACCTATAGGTACATACAGGGTGGTAGGGGGCCGTCGACGCGCAACTGTACCTAATCATGAATTCAATAGGTACATGATTTTGGACAACTAGCTTAAAAAAAAATGAAATATGATACTTAATGAAGGTGTAAAGTAAGGTCCTCCATTGAAAAGGCAGAATCTTCCGAGCAAGCCGAGTGATTTTGCCATGTCAATGCGATGAAGTGTCACTTTGATTATTGAGAACAAAAGTCGAGGTTCATTTAATAGGCAATAATGCCTATTATATGAACCTGCCGTACTTAATAATATTAATGTTTCAGGTTACGATACATCGGTCATTGTCCTTTGGAACCAGCAAGTTTTGAAAGACAAACTGCACGGTAGTTATGCTTGATATCTTTTAGTAGGTATACTTATATGTGGTGGTGTGTGGTATTGTTTCGAATGAATTAATTAAATAGCCAATACCTAGCTATGTTTATAGCCACAAGCCCGCCCAGCATGTTTTCCATCCAACAGTTTTTGGTGATGCGGAAGAGATTTGATTCTCATTTTCTATGCCCTGTATTTATTCTGTATAATGAGTTTGACAGTTTCTCTATTATTTCATATGGTCATTGATCCTATCTTCAACTCATCCAGTTTTCGTCGGTTTAATTTATTGCAACTTTCTGCACATAACATGTCTCCTACCTACATTGAATCCATAATATTTTATATTTCTATCAGATAGGTTTACTATTGGATGGAAAACATGCTGCATGCACAACTGAACAGCCTTACGCAAGGTTCAATCGATCAGGTTAATTAATTAAGCTAAGCGTAGCTATGCTTGCCGCGTTGGTCCGTGGATGAGTCACCATCTTTACACAGCAAGACCCCTCCGTGCCTCGGAAAGCACGTTAAGCCGTTGGACTCGGCTATCATTCATGGATCTTTGATAGTCGTTACGAGTCGACTGACGCCCGAAAGTCTGACAACCAGTCTTACCAAGGAGTATCGTTTTACCCAATAACTGGGTTGTGAAGATCAGATCATCAGATCGGCAATCGCCCCATAGCTGGTATGTAGCCGCATCCGGTTAGACTCAATGTAGTTGGAAACAAGCTCAGGAGATGATGGAGGCCGAAACTAGAAGAGGAGCGAAATATTAGTTTTTGGCTAATAATCGTGTTTCAGTAAGACACTCTAAGATTAAAGAAAATGCTTATGTATCATTAAAAGTTTTATTTTCTGAGCTAAGTAATGTGGTAGTAAGAAGTAAGTACCTATTGTGTCATTCCAGACGAACATTTTCGAGATATTCCTTTGGTTCATCATCGCAAGAATCCTTAGTGGATACGGGTGATGGAGTTTTAGGAAAAAAGTCTGGAACGAAAAAGCGAGTCCGGTATTACGACCTGCTGCCTGGCGATATATTGTTACCTACTCCCTCTGCTGTTGTCAGGCATTCAACATCGAGCAAATCTATATTGAATGTAAGTTTATTTTGTCAGTCTATAATCTCATTAAAGCTTACCATAGAGCAGTGGGCCACCACTGCAGTGTTTTCGAACCCGACTTACGAGTTGTAGATGGTAGGTTCAAAGCCAGGGTTTAATTTTCACAAAGTAAAGCAGATGCTTTACTTTGTGAAAATAATTTAATCGCCAGAACTCTCAAAACGGTGAAGGAAAACATCGTGAGGAAACCGGCATGTTTTAGAACCAAAAATTCGAAGACGTGACATCTAAGTACCAACCCGCACTGTGCCCGCGTGGTAGACTACAGCCCACTGCCTCGAATAGGCGAGGCCTGTGTTCCAGCAGTGAGAACGTTATAGGTTGATTATGCTATGCTATGCTCCTACCGTACATTGCGAGATCTAAGTCAGCAATGCCTGATCGGATGCGTATTATATTTAACCTAATAACAATAACAACAAAAAGCATGAGCGGTGTTAGCCGTCGTCTGCGTGTGTGCCCGCGGCGGCCCGCACTGTAAGCATAGTATTCTTACCGCGCGTCCTTTTAAATTAGCTGTAAGACTGTATCGACCTACTTAGATGTGTAAATAAATTGTTGATACCAAATTTTTAAAACGAGCGCTAATCCTGCCGACAAACTGTCACGCAGTTTGGCAGGTTTATAAATTTTGTACACGTTTTGGTCCAAATAAATGTTTTTTTTTTTTTTTTTTTTTTTTTAATCATCTATACAACGTGTAACGGAAAGGGTATATACATACCAAGGGCACGGCTTCTTTGGATGATATAAAACGATAATGGAAGGGTTTTTTAATTCTATCTCTACATTTTCGGAAGTTATGAGAATTTTGAATACATTGATACCAGAAACAGAATTTTACAAACTGAAATAAACACATCACTAGGAAGAGATTTATCGTGATATTGGCAAGTAACGCGGAAAGTTATTGACCTACGTGGTGCGGTGACACGTTTGTTATGATTTCAATTTAAGAAACAAATGAAACCGAAAATTTGGTATCAATTCTTAAACTATTTTATTTTGAGCTGAAACCAAATGAGTAACCAAATGGAACAGAGGCTAAGCTTCATACAACCGCGCGAATCGGTTGGACTACTACAAGCACGCGGGGCATGTGTGAATGACCACTGGCCGCTTGTCGCGTACTCGGCGAGACTGGAAAAAACCGGTTTACGTTGGCACCGCCAGTTGACAATCTCAGGGTTAGTGCGACGCACGTTGTTTGTTTTATTAGTTGCAAGTTTGAATATTATAAAATTTGAGTGGACCTTTTTTTGCGAGCAAGGCATTTTTAGTTGTCAGATATCGGCGCGGGACTTGACGGCTAGGTACTTAACTTCAAAAGTCATCGTCCGGCTTACACCGGATAATGTAAAAACGTGGTATTTTATTATTAATAATGGTTGTATATTGTAGTGTGTATATGAATAATACTAGAAAAAATAACAAAAATATATCATACTTTTAACTATCCCAAGGAGTACAATATGTAAGTAAATATTTGATTATTACTTTTTCAAGTAAGTACCTTTATTTTATTGTATGATCCTTTTTTTAATAAAAAGAGTGTACTACACGGTGTGTTTTTACCTTTTTATTGTTTTACAAGCTTTTACTAAACATTTGTAGGAATGTGGGTGGGTTGGTTTTTATGTAGTAGGTATATGTGTGTTAAGTTCAAATATTGCAAGTACGATTTGAACCACTGCCCGATGACGGATTGAGCTAAAATTTTGTATACCGTAACATCAGTGACAATGCAATAAAATGATAGATATAACCTGATGCTGCAGCCAGGATTGTCTCGTCACTATGGAACTCTTCAACGGGTAGTAGCACGGTCACGTTTAGTATGTTAGTTTAATTTTGATAGTTTAACACGATTTTTATCATGGTCTGCTGCTGCAGCTAGCATTGCCTCCTTACGAGGGAACTCTTTAACGGTTAGTACTTCAGTAGCATGGACTCTAAACTTTGTATTTAAATTTAATTTTGTTTGGTAAACATGATCTTCACCATAAACTGCTGCTGCAGACAGGATAGTCTCCTCACGAGGGAACTCCTCAACAGCTATTATAGCATTATCATGAAACTTTGAATACGCGTTTAAAAAGCATTTTTAATGAAAATTTATCCTTAATACATCGTTCTTATTTCTCGCTACAAGACAGACCGACTAGGTCTGTCTTTAATTAAATAAATATTTAAAAAATAGGTATCATCATCTGCTTAACCTTTTCCCAACTAGCTTGGGGTCGGCTTCCAGTCTAACCGGATGCGGCTGAATACCCGTGTTTTACATGGAGCTACTGCCTTTCAGACCTCCACAACCCAGTTATTGGGCAACACGATACTCTTGGATAGACTGATGGTCAGACTTTCTGGCGTCCTGTAACGACTGTCAAAGATCTACGAATGACAACCAGGACCGGGGACAAAAACTTTGTTAGATTCAGAATTTACCACATCATTATGAGAAACAATAAATGAGTAAAAAAATAATAATCATAGTAATTAATTTGTAAAGTATTCTATCATACTGAACAATAAAACTAATTAACAAATGTTTTGTTTAATTTGTCTTCACCTATTGTGACAACCCTACCAAAATGGGTAAAAAATTTGCACGTTCTTATGAAGCTTTGTCTCTGTTCCGTTTGGTTACTCATGTGCTGAAACTATGTATAGTGATTCTATACCAGCTGTTATCTAAAGATAACAGCTGGTATAGATTAGGTGGCTGGTATAGATAGGGTTTCTGTTACACCCTGTATACAATTATTTCTAGGTACCTAGCCCAACTACAAGTGGCGAAGTCATTCAAGCTCAAAGGGCTGCCGTCAAACCTGCGCTAATGAGACCACCTCTTCCCGCTAAATCTGGACACGAGTAAGGAACCCTAATATACAAATTAAATGATATATAATTTTATTTCTGTTAGTAAGTTTGTACAAACACTTTGCCACGTCAATGATCTTAAAAACGAAATGAGGTCAGTTTATTCCAACTGACTACTCTGAGAAGAAAGGCCGAAACAAACTCAGACGTCACAGTCTCTTTTTAACCGACTTCAAAAAAAGGAGGAGGTTCTCAATTCGTCTGTTTTTTTATGTTTGTTACCTCAGAACTTTCGACTGGGTGAACCGATTTTGATGATTCTTTTTTTATTTGAAAGCTAGTGCTTTACGTGTGGTCCCATTTTAATCATCTAGATCTGTTGATGCGTTTCGGAGACAGACAATGGAACTCTTCAAAATATAACAGTAAATCAACCGCGATTGCTGCTATCGCGTAAATATACATTGTTTTGACCCCAAGGATAAAGAAATTTCGAATTAAAGGGGTAGGTACTATAACTAAATAGTGAAAAATAAAAACTTTTACCAAAAAAAAAAACAACCGACTTCCGAAAAAACACTACAAAGTGAAAAATAACTTTAATTTCGGAAGGCGGTGACAAAAACTTAAATAGATATCCAAAGTCACCGTGACTATAAAATGTCACTTCAGTGTCTCGGTGCCTAAACTGTCGAAATCCATTTCGTACATCAATACACGAATCATTTAAATTTCAGATTATTTAAGCCGCACAGTGGGATTGTCCTCAATAGGGATCAAGACTTCGTTCCTGAGGTCGTACATATACCTGGTTCTAAGAGAGTATTGAAAAAGTATGTTTTTTTTCGTGTCTTATTTATTTTATTCGTTTTTGTTTTATTTCGCATCCATCTCGTATCGTAAGTACTATAATATGTATCTGCCCAGTATACCCGGTTAAAAAGTAACATGTTTTAATCCAGGTCATAGTCTACCTGTGTGCTTTTCATCTAAAAACCTTCACATTTATTAGGATTTAGGTTCATAATTCATTTGTAGGTTCATAATTCATTTGTTGGGCTTGGTATAACCTTTTATAACAAGCTTCCCTCTGCTTTGCTAGATTTGCCTTTTGATGCGTTAAAGCTCAAATAAAATCCAACCTGTGTTTAATAAAGGCTTACTATTCCATCAACGACTATTTCAATGACAAGAATAGTTGGTCAAGACAATGTTTATGTTCTTTCTCCAGAATTAGCGTACCTAGAGACAGGTTATATGGGTTCATATAATGATTTAAATTATAATCTATTTTTTCACTACTTATTGACATGATCTATTCATAACAATATTTTTTATGATGAGTTGTATGGCATTATGGTTAGCTAGCGACCTCGACAATTGATCATTCTATTCTTGCAAGTTCGTCATGCTCCCGTAGATGTCACTGCTTGCGTTAGCGTTGGGATCGGGTTACCTCTTTCCCTCAAATATGGCGAGGGGGGTAAGGGCTAAAGGGCTGATCTTTGCGTTATGCTCGTGAACGGGTGCTGCTTGTGGTGACTGGTCGTCTTGCTGACCATGATTTTCTTATTGTTTGCTAATAATTACCTACCTGTTTATTTATTTTACGTCGATGGTCCTTGGTTATCATTTGTAAACATAATCCAGCATTGCATATGTAAGCTGTCACGTCATTTATACCAGGAGTCTTTTATTTTGGTAGTATGCTTTGTTTACTTTTTTTTTGTGCTTAAGTTAATTTTTCATTTTATTTGTTGGTATATTGGCATGGCTAGCTGACATAAGACAAATTTTTAAGTTATGTGTCTCGTAATGTTGATTACTTTGCCTACCTATGTATAGAATCAAGTCTATCTAACTAAACAGACAGCTGTGCTGCTGGGGAGTTTGTTGCGCCACTTCTTCTTCCCAGCTAAAGCACTAGGAAGTGGCGAAGGGCGGGCGTTTTGGGGGACTGTCATATGTAATTTTGACATTCGAAAAGTGCTGATTCTCAGCCTAATTTGAATAAATGACTTTTGATTTTGATTCAAAACTCTTGTTTGATTGATTGCAGACCAAAAAAAGGGAAACCGTGCTACAAGGGAGGGTAAGTGTTTTGATAAAGGGGAAGCGCCAGGGTAACCCACGAAGTTATTGTTCTTACGTTTTTAGCCTTTTTAACGACTTTTTCATGAAATAGTCATTCATTGGGACCAGTGGGGTAACTAGGGTGGGGCAGGTAGGGTAAGAGCCCTGGGCGTCATCGAAAGGGAGCGCAAAAAGTCACCATTTATTAAATATAAAAAAAACATCAATAAACCATTTGATACCGTTACATACATATATCTAAGAAATCTGAAGAGCTACTTGAATATATTGTGCAGTACGGGGATGAAAGCGTATTTCCAAATCTGCCTATTTCTACTCAAATTTTCTTAAAATTGCAGCATTGCATGCGATTTTTTAGCGAGTTGAAATTAATACTTTCGTTAATGAAGGCTGTAATTGGCCGTGAAATATTATGCGACGTAGCTTTGCTCAGTGTAGACCGAGAAGATAATTTACGAAGGGGCGCAAATGTGATGTGTGCCACAGGCCCCATTTTCTATCGGTACGCCCCTGGGGACCTACTTACTCCCTTAGCACGAAGTCCGTCGTTTCGGTCGAAGTAACGGGCGTTTCCAACTCCGTATCACTTACGGACAGAAGATTAGTTTGGAGCCCGAACTAAGAATGAATGACAAGACAATTTGACAGCTGTCCCTACTCCCGATATGTTTTTGCCCGTCCAAAAGAGTTAGTTAATGAGGGTTTTCTGAAATGACGTTCACTAGGTGGCAGCACCGCGACGTCAGGTCCAGGGACATGTCAAAAGTGTCAAATTGACTACGGACTGAATGGTGAACGAAAGAATGAAACGAATGACATCAAATATTTTAAGTTCATAGTCGAATTGGAAGACCTCTTGTGAAAGTGGCGCCAACTGGTGGCTCCCAAACTCTCATTGGCTGTAGGATTCACTAAGAAGTTTCGAACTACTTTCGGACGGGCCTGTATCGTCGTTGACGGAGTTAGAGAGTAGGCACCCAGATTAAGACTATATGAACTTAGAGGATGGTATTGATGATTTTAATGGCTATAATTCTGTATAGCCACATTTGATACCTACATATTTTAATCAGCATACAACCTGAAGTAGTAACTATTTAGTAATCTGTGCCTGAAGCTGATCTCTAAATTGGGCGGGTTACCTTAGCGCATCGTCCTTAATATTTTGAAGTATTAAATAAAAACAAACGCTTCATTGACAATTTTTCCAATTCAATATTTTCAGTGTCTGCAAACAAAGAACGTGCCCTAAAAAGAAATGTCGGTATGTATATTTTGCAGTAGGTACAGACGCCAGCATATCAAGCTACCCCAATCTGTCAAATTGCTTTGATAGATTTTCAACTTTATTACAAAATGTTAAGGTTCATGTTCAATTGACAAAATTTTACAATTTGGGATAGCTTGATGTGCTGGCGTCTGTACTATTATTATTTGTTCTTTGATAACGTGAAAATTAAAACGACTACTAAATCTGTTTCAGAGGATTTGCTGCCAAAATTAGGAAGAAAAGGCTAGCCAAGAGAGTGAAAGGGTAATTTACTTTTTTTTTTAGTAGATCTACCTATTTTATTTTGAATTGGCTTATTCCCAAAGTACTCCAAAAAGAGTTCCCAAAGTACTCCATGAAAAATATGATATTTCTGCTCCATGATAACATTAAAAAGTTCTCAAAGTACTCCACTGCATTTTAATCAAAAACCTCATTTAAATAAGTACCGGATTACTATAAAAGGGTAGCTGACGTACAGTTAGGCTCAAAAGCTTTGCAAATATATTTTTAAGCATAAAGAAATTTTTAAATAAAAACTTTTTATTATAATTCAACAATCATTTTGAGTCTTCTTTTTTTAATTCAACTATTATAAATATTCAAAAATCAACGGACAAAATTAACAAAGTCGAGTAGATTCAGGAGTCTAAAATACATGAAAAACAAATAATATTTTTTTAAAAATGATATCTGGTAATTAAGCCTACTTAACATAAAATATTTAAAAATATTCGACCAATAAACATTTGAAATTTTACATAACATGCTAAAAAATACTTATAAATCTAAAAGTATTTTTTTTTCATAAACACAAATTTCGAATCCCAATAAAAGTTATTAAATTAAGTTATTATTATTACTTAAGATAAACCTAAGGTAATGTAGTATTATTACAAATATGTGGAATCAGACTTAAAACTATTTGAGACATGTCAATCAAATTTCAAATAATTTGCCAATTTGTTGTAATGATGGTTTGAGTATAACTAACGTCGCCACTATCGCACTATCGCGCTCATACACAATAGGGTATTTTACTCTATATAAGGAAAAATCTAAAAGTAGGTATATTATTGAGATAGCTTAGGCAAAAAGCAGTCGGAAAATGTTAGTTTTAGTTTATGAAATAGCAAAATAAATGTTAAAATTCAATGAAATTAACAATGAAAAAATTTAAGTTTTTTTATCTGTTTATGATCACTATGAAATGGTAGCCGCCATGTCATTACATCATACCGCTGTATAAACTAACACTAACTGTCCCCTGTAAAATAAGAGAATGATAAAACTAAAAAAAAAATATGATGTACATTACCATGTAAACTTCCACTGAAAATTGGTTTGAACGAGATCTATTAAGTAGTTTTTTTTTATACATCATAAATCGTAAACCGCAATTTACCTTTCATTCAATCAACTCAAATATAAAAATTAAAAAAATAAATAATAATTTCATAAACCTAAACGTTATGCATAAACCGTGAACCATTATTTTCTAATAATAAATCTGTAATAGGAGCCTAAGTAAATAATAATTATAATTCGCGCGTTACTTGCTGCTACGGAACCTTTCATGGGCGAGTCCGACTCGCACTTGGCCGCTTTTTTTAAATTATAATCAATTACCATACAAAATATTAGCGCATTTGTTTACACAGCAAACTGACGTCGCACCCATAGACCAATATGGCGTCCACTGCGTCCAGCGTTTTCGTCAAATTACGCGCGAAATGTGAAAATTTAAAATTTAAATGCATTTATATGGCAGTAATCGATTAAATAAAAATGTTGTGTTCTTTTTGTGGTTTATTAGCATTTTAGAATCGAATTAAGACACTTCAAAAATGGGTGTAATACCCTATTGTTAGCTCTAGGCGTGCAAACGAAGTTGAATGTTAAAAGTGTCGAGTTTATCCCATAAATGACGCACAAAAACAATTATGATTAAAAATAGACTTTAATCTCACTATGCTATGATTACAAATTGTTTTGCGAACTAGGGATTATCGTAAAAAGCCTACAATTTTAAATATTGCATTGACTTCATTCTTTCTATCAGATATGACTGACTGTAATGAAATATGTAGGTATATAGATTTTATAGGTAATTAAATAGATGGAGCAGTTTGAGAACTGATAACGAATAATCGGAGTACTTTGAGAGTGATTCTAGATACCTATGGAACAGAATGGGAACAAAATAATAAGTATTTTAAATAATAATAATTCCTGGGAGTACCTTGGGAATGAATGTATGAGATTCTTATCTTTTTAGAACAAAAGAATGGAGTACTTTGGGAATAAGCCTTTGAATTACCCGTAGCCCACATTCATAGTAAAAAGTTTACTTTGTGTATACAGTAATAACCCTAAAACATCCACCGTACGTTGCGCGTGCCTAAGGTACTGTACAACGGGTATTCCGTTTAAATGCACCCCAAAATATCTGCCCTAATGTGGATACGAAGAAATACATGTCCAAGAATCTACCCTAAGCCCATGAATTACGATTATCCAAGTAGGCCTAAGATGGATTCTCAGACAAACGTTTCCGCGTATCCACCTGGATTTTCTGGGGTAGATTTAAACGGAATAACCCTTTTACAGCGCCTTTTTTTCGTAGAAAAAGGGGTTCGTTCCTAATAAAAGTCCTACTACTGGCGTGCAGTAGGCCGTACTTCTTAAAAGCTCTGCACAAACTGAAGAGAAACCCGCGCGGGATGCGGGAAGAAATTCGCGCGAGCTGATTATGTCAACTAACTTGTACGCAGGTGTTCAAGCTGCCGCGAGTAGTAACGGGGCTCCCTAAGAATAATAAAGTCTTTTATTACGAACTTGCACACCTTTTGACTCAAATACTTGGATATACTCATTTCATAATATATTTCTTTGCTCGGTGTGCCATACGGCATATGCCTCTCCTAACGCCTTCCACTGTTTTCTATCTGCCACTCTTAGCCAAAGGGGACCTAAGGTCACATTTTCAGTTCGTCCCATCTTCTCACTTTGCAATCTCGGCTCCTAAACCCATCTCGTGCATACCAGTCCGTCACCTGTATAGTCTCCTGAGTAAGCGCGATGTAACATGGCTTACTAGTAATTTAACCACTGGACGTGCGCAGTCGTGTCTTGTTGGCCTCGCGGCATTCGCCTCATTGCTGCCAAAGCATGCAATTTCGTTTTTATGAGGAAAAATAGTTGTGCAAAATGTTTTGTGTTGCTGGCAAGTGGCAACATGGAATGCTGCAGTTTTGTTGCTCACATGCTATGCTAATGATCCGTAATCATGATGATAAACAAAAGAAGCACAGCATTGTTGTTTCTCGTTGAAACAAAGTTCAACAAGTTCACACGTTTTTATTAGACGCTCCGGAGCTGCTAGCTACAAATCTGTTTGCCCTTCTCGTGGAAAGTCAAGAGAGAAAGGTGGACGGAAATATCCAAAAGGCGATGAAGAAGTTTGCGGCCTAGATGATATACCTAGACAGGAACACGTAAGTTAAGCTCCGTTTTTATGGGATAAAAAAGTTGTGCTACATTATTTCAGAAACATGTCAATATGTTGTGGCAACCATGGTGCTGGCAACATGACAAGTCAGGTGAAACAAAAAATAAGAAAAAGTTACCCGTGCAACATCATGTTGCTTTATTGGTTTTGATTAAGAAGATGTACTGAGTATGGCTACATGGTTGGCATAGCTACCCTCCTCCAAAAGCCATATCTGTCTTCCTTATCCAGCCGTGTTCAACTCTTCTTGTATACAGGGTGGCAAAGACATCGACGCACAACCTGCTACCATGGGTTCAGTTTCTACCATGAGTCTGAAACCCCTTAGTTAACATTTTTCGTCGGTAGGTGGTAATCAATTAGCTGTTTCATAGAAAAGTGCAATACCTACGTGTTCGAAATGTATGGGCTGAAAAAGAAAATACCAACGATAAAGAAAAATTTCAACGCAGGGGTTTCAGAATGATGTACTGAATCAATGGTAACCCTCGATGTTCCAGCCACCCTGTATTATCGTCTATAATAGGTACAGTACAACTATTTTCTTGTCCTCGGCAAACGTTCGTGTTTTGTCAGTGGTCGGAGATCTACCAGTTGCCCTTTGCACTTGGGGCAGACCGGACGCTCTCAATCGACTTGGAAGTATATTATTATAAGTTGTTAATACTCTTTTAACTTACCTAATGTAATTTATTTTAAAAATGGGAGAAAACATGCTTTGTAATGCGATCATTCTCGACATTAAGAAAATGGTTGTACCTACTATACCTATATCTCACAGTAAGTCGAAAACTTTTTTGTGGGAAATAGTGTTTTAGATAAGTCGCCATTATCATGCAGTCTTGCAGCATATAGGTACTTACATATGTAGTTTATTTTCCAAGACCTCTTTAAAACTTTTTCATTGCTTTATTTTCTAGATACATATACCACTGAATTTAAGAAGAGGAACCATACAAACGCATTCTCTAACTGTCGTCCGCTGTACCAAAGACAGGAGACCGGATATACACTATGGTATTTTGACGGGGACGTTCAATATGTATAATGAAAAGTTTGGTGAGTTTATTTATATTTTAAGCTAGTGATTGGCCCGGGTGAATTTCAGATTTTCTCATACTAACTACAACACCCCATTTCACGTCTCTTTATTTATTTAAACTTCTCGCACACAAAAAGGTACAAAGGCGGGCTTACCAGGATTCCCAGGTTTCCCAGGGTTGTTACTGAGAAATTACGTAATTAAAATCTAATAACTGGCGTACAGTTATTAGGTTTTTCAATTAGGAATTTCTCAGTAGCAACCCGGAGTCTGTGTCCGTTTGATGGCAATAGGCTCGGCTATTGCATGTAACTTAAAGATATCTCGCTAAATGTGGGTGTAGGTACTACTACTATTGGTAGACCTCTATCTTTCTTCTCGTGATTATATGTTATGTTCATTTAAATGCTCAAATGCAGTAGCAATCAAGAAAAGGATTTAATTTACTTTAAACATTTTCTTTAAGTTCTAGTCGAACCTCTTGGCTCCTCAACCAAGGTCGGCTTGCAGTTATGGCTAGACCAAGCACGAGAATTATTTCGGTGCATATTGCCTGAAGTAAAGTGTCTGAACATATTCTTTATTTTATTAAAGGTAGTAGATCGAGAGGTCGTCAAGCTCTGCCAATGAGTGTTATGGCTTTTTGTTTAGCATTTCATTACCACCCTAAACAATGGACGATGAAGTTAATCGACAACTTGGTAGACGCCGGTGACGCATGGTAAGATTTCTTAAATACTTTCATTTGTCTTAGCTCATTCATTCGCCTGCCCTTATAACAGTGGCGTGCAGTCCATAAAGACAGAAAGACACTGCCTACCCTACCTTAAATCAAGTAAATATTTAAAACTAATATTATAAATAATCTTAATTTATAAAGCAGCTCCACCTGTCGAGCGTCGGTCGTATCATTAGTATCATCGATTCAATACCCGTTCGTTCGTACAATTTGACACAACTTCACATTGCGATGCACAGTTAGCGTCGCTGAGTGCCTCGGGAGAGACACGAACTATTCGCGGCCTAATGTTTATATGAGTGCTTTCGTGGTCATGCAAATTTGGTGTGTGTGCGTTCCTATACATACGTGGCACACAAAGTAATAATTTACGCACACAACCGTATAGGGTACTACTGGCTTTTGACACGACGAATTACAAAACTTACCTAAGTTTTCGAATAAAGTAGCATTGTTTCATTGAATTGTCGCTACATAAACTACCATTACTTTTTGTCGTATTATTTTTATATTTCGATTTCCGACGCCTTTCTTTGTTTTGATTTATTTATTTTGGTTGTGAGCTATGATAGCATGTATTTAAGGTTTTAACGTTGATAATAGTGTGAAAAACAGATAATATTCACTGTGAAAGTTGTTTAGGTGGTTGTATAAAGAAAACAAAAAATGATGCATTTTCAAAATATCTTTTGGTGAACATAAAAAAAAAACCTGTGATCGAGAAAAGTATTTGTACACCGGATTTGCAATTAATACAAACTAAAGGTAAAATCAATCGTAAATTCAATACAACAATATGATTCATTTAAATTTCTGCCTACCCTGTCTAAAAACTCTGTACACGGTACTGCCTAATACCAATTTATTTCTTTCTAGTCTTTTTTAGTCTTTTTCTTCCCCACTTCTCTACTATAGTATATTCACGGAGACGAGTTAGTAGAGCGCTATCTCACTCACACAATTTTTTTACTGCGATTGGTCAGTGATAAACGCTAAGGCGGTGTACACAGTACGAGTACTTTTTAGTCTACTCATACTTCCCGTACTGTGCAGACGTGCTCTTACTTGTGACTTACTTACTTTTACTTACTTTTTTTATAGTCGTCATAACCGTAGTCACCCCTTTCTAACCATATCATCATTCACACAGTCCATCCATCGTTTCTTTGGTCTCCCCTGCTCTTATAGTCATCGACATTCATTTGTCTTAGTTAGTTTTGGTGATCATGATAAGGATTCTATTTTATTCTATTCTAAGGCCCCAATATACAAAATAATGAATTATACCAATTTTATGTCTGTCTATAATCACAAACTAAAAATTCATTCTCTCTCTCTCTCTCTGTGTGATACTCGTGCTACTCGTGGTCGTGTAGCCTACCTAACCTACTTAACACCTATTTCAAATTGCATTTTTCTTTCAGGTATATCCAATGTTTAGACAAAGTCCATGATCATTCATCAGTTCAGGGTATATGTGAAGTATTGCAGTTTGGGAAAAAACAAATATTGATATTAAATGGGAAAAGAATGCAAGTTTTGCTTTGTGAACCAGACATCGTGGGATACACGATGTCGTTAGATCCCACGATATACAACTTGTGTAGAGGACTGAAAGCTTTCTTCAAAGAAAATAGAGCAGGAATATTGTTATCAAGGTAAGAAAGCTGCAACCGTTTCTTATTATAATTTACATAACACATTACACACACAACATGGAACACACACATGGAACATTATCGGCTGATAATGTATGTAATGTTGCGGTATAGCAGTGGGAACTGCCGGGACACAGGCCTTTGAGAGGGAGTGGGCTACAATCTACCAGGCGGGCCAAGGGCGGGTTGGTAGATGCCACTTATCGTCGATTTACTAGGTTCTAGGGCATGCCGGTTTTCGCACGAAGTTTTCCTTCACCGTTTGAGAAATTATTTACACAAAGTAAAACGCCTGCCTCGAACCTAAGATCTACAACTCGAATGAATAATTTCAGATTTTCTTTAAAACAGGGTCCTCAAATTGGTTATTTGGAAAGATAGAGTATGCTATTACATTTTCGACCCAGCGGGAAGAGACTCAAGAGCTTACTCAAACTTCGCTAACGGTCAAGCTGCTCTCATGAACGTAAAAGATGTTGATTCAGTTGCTGACGTTCTTTTAGCACGCAGCATTCTACAAGATCAAAAATTCCTTTTGGCTTCTGTTAAAGTTTTGAAAATGGCAGATGAGAAATGCGACGAGGATTTCGAATCAGATAGAGAACTCACTCAAGCAGAGAAAGCAATGATGGGGTACAGAATTTTGAACTCTAACTGTGCTATTGTCAATGCTAATATGCATTTAGGTGATCGATGCTTCGAGGAGGCTAAATTTAGACAAGCTTTACCCATTGCTGTTGTCGCTATGACCTACGCGAAAATATCGCCACCTAATACCTGGTTTTCAAAGACTTTGGATAAAATTTTGCGACTGGGCAATAAGCTGTATCTCGATTGCACGTACCCGAAAGTATTGATTGATATGACCATTGATAATATACCAAATGAAATAATGATAGGTCCATTTGCTTGTGAGATAATAATATACAGAGAAAGAGTGAAAGGACAACTTTTCACAACAAAGGAATGTTTATTCAATATTAGAACTGGTCTTGAAGATTTCTTCAATCACGAGTATAACAGTGGGATATTGGAGTTTAATAATTACATGCTTGGGATTTGGAGGCAGAAAGATATGTTCTATTTGTTTGATCCTTACCCGCGTACTAATGATGGCTTGAGATCGATGCAGCCCGGAAAAGCTTGCTGCTTGATGCTTTTAAATCCTCAAACAATGGCAGAAGCATTTACAAAGAATTGGAGTTATTTACCAGCTACAACACAATTCTACGTGCATGCTTTTAAAGTGTTAAAGTTGAAGAAGAAACAGCCAAAGGTAAAATTATGATGACTTTGTTTTATTTTTATTAGTAGCTACGACTTAGTGTGTCAATCCTTAAAGCGTCAATTGTCACTGACTAATTATCATAATTTCAGCCGAAAGACCTTCTCTGCTAGATATAGGCATCCCCCAAGGTACGCCACTTCGACCGGTTCTGTGCTTTCCGCATCCAGCGGACTCCTGCGGGTTTCACAAGTTCATCGGTCCACCTTGTTGGAGACCTTCCAAATCTAAGTCTTCCAGTACGCCGCCGCCACTCCAGAACCATTCGGCCTCATCAGCCATCTGCAAGCCATGTGCCCTGCCCATGTCACTTAACTTTGGCAATTCTTTGGACTATGTCGGTTACCTTGGTTCTCTTGTGCATCTCTTCATGTCTGATTCAAACGCGTAGGGAAACTCCAAGCATAGCCCTTCATTGCCCTCTGGGTGACTTTTAGCCTTATAATAAGGCCCATTATGAGCGACCACGTTTTATCGCATAGGTGTCATCACTGGCAACACACACTGGTTAAAGAGTATCGTCTTGAGACACTGTGGAATTTGGGACGAGAAGGTATTGCGTAGCTTTCCGAATAATTTGATTATATCAATTATCTTGAATGATGTTAATCGTGGGTACTTTTAAGACAATTCAATAGCGATCTGAGATGCTTTTAACTTACAGCCGTGCGTGCAGCCGTGGGGCTCGGCCTAGTTTAGACGTTAGAATTCATTTAGAAATGTAAATACACAGTTCACTGATAAGTATTGTAATACTGATTAATTTAAAGAAGATTTGTTTAGTTTAATATATTTGTAAAGTGTGTTTTTCTGTGTCAATGAAGTTTTTATTAATTATTATTAATGAGCTCATTGAGTTTAGTTAAGAAGTGGCTTAATTTTAGATCGAATTGTACTGTAAGTTGAGCGACCATGACCTACCAAAAAAGAAGCGAAAAATTCTGCACACGTGTAAGGCACAAGGCGACGGAAAAGATATCTGTGGAGACGTTATGCCGATTCCGGTAGAAACTTTAGACCCAAAGACACCTGGAGTAAGTTCCAATATCAGTATCAGCTCTTATCAACTAGGTACAAACCGTACAACTTAATAACTTAAGTGTAAAGTTTTTACCTGCCTTATACCGTACTTATTTAGTTACAGAATGAAGTGGATGAGGAACAAATGGGTGATATAATATCGTTAGTAGAGAGTGTAAATGAGGATTACATTCCAATAGTACCAATGAGATATAAGAAACATATAGACGAACCGATGGAACCGAAAGTGGGTAAGTGTCTTGACGAGAGTCTATTACGATAAGCAAAAGTTTATACGATATGCTATGCTATTTTCTAAAAGATAATGTCTTGGCTGTACTCTACGACGAGCTCGTCGTCGGGCAGCTTTGAGATCAACTTGCAGCGCTGAATATCTATACATCTATACATACATATAAATAAAATTGGAGTGTCCGTTTGATTACAAACATTATTAAAATTATTATATTAATATTAATACAAAAAAATACTTAATTGAGTTATTTTAATATTAATTAAAATAACCGATTTTTGGTACTTACAAGCATATGAATATATATACGGTACCTAAACCAAAATATTTTTTTTACAAATTTTATTTTAGAAAAATTCTTCTGATATATTATCTTTCCTAATATTATAAAGAGGAAACCTGCGTATTTTTGTGTTTTTGTATGTTTGTTACGAATAATAAAATGAAAAACTACTGGGCCGATTTCAAAAATTCTTTCTTCATTAGAAAGCTACATCTTTACTGAGTGACATAGGCTATATAATATCACGCTGCACCTAATCAATGAAAAAAAAATCTACGCGGACGAAGTCGCGGGCACAGCTAGTTAAAAATAAATATTTATAGTGCTAGCAGGGTCTCCTCACTCGCTAATGTGTAATACTCGAATCTGAACTGTTACATTAGACACAGGTAAATGCTCTCGGTGAGGAGAAGCGCCTTTAAGATAGACTTACCGGGAGCATTCGCGTGTAATGTAACAGTTCAGTGCATAACATCAACGAATGCATCCACGCGAGCATTAGGTACAGTACCTAAAAATACAATACATCTTAGTTATTTTGAAAGTATTGAGTGATTGAGTGGACGATAATGGAACATTTTACTTTGGTAAACTGGGACATATAATTGCCTGAAAATCGACGTAATTCATCCCAATCGATTAAAACAATATCTCTCATTTAGTTAAGTTGTGGCGAATTGAATGGATTTTAACGTAGCGAAATGTGGGTGTGAAAACGTGTTGCAGTGAACTTAGACTCGCCCACGGTGTCGGTGACGCAGGTGGTCCCTCCGTGGCCAAAGCCCCGCGACAAAACCAACGAGCCCATCGAGCCCGACCCCGACCCTGAACCGACCCCGCCGCCTACGCCGCCGCCCCCTATGGTGAACCACTTATTTATTATATTTTCCATGGAGTGATGGCACTTATTGCACTGCTTTAAGTTGTGCAACAAAGTGTATTTAACACCCGCTTTTTACTTTGTGTTTCTGCAGTAGTGCAGCAAAGTGCGCCACAGACTTCAATACACTACATTCAGTATAATATAGTATCTGTTTATTAAGTACTGTTACTGTACTTACGCTTCTTATTCATTCATCCACATCATCATTGTTTTATTGTCCTTTATGACTTTCTTACATTATTATATTTCTCTCTTTGTTCTCTGTGCTAACACTGTGCGAATCGGTCTTAAACGATTCGTCTTTATAGAATTACTTGACTTTACATTAGAATTTTCCATATTTTTTCATAATAATATTCTTGTTATGACATTTAAGTCAAACTGATGTCTACTTATTCTTTTAATTATCTATGCAGTCTATTCAAGGAAGGTTGCATTAAGATTGTACTTACTAAAAATAATTTTATATCGTTTTGGATAGCCTAAATTTGGTTTTTCTATGTAACTACGTTGTCTACTAAATAAGGAAATTCTAAATTATTATTATAAGATTCTTAAACGCACTCTCGGTTTATATGAAGGAGGTTTTATACGTCTTGGCCGACTAGACTGGCAGATGAGAGTACATATGGCAAAAAAAAGAAAAAAAAGGGAAGGAATTTGGAATGGAGAAAAAAAAAAGGAGGAGAGCCGTGACAGAGCTGAAAAGCCATCAAATTAAGAAAAGGGGCAGACAGAGCTGAAGGGTGATGAAAGCAACTGAGGGACCTCGCAAGCGAACTGACTGACGGTCCCAACATCACTGGAAATCTATTCGTCACCGCATCCCTGAACACTAAACGCCTACATATCGCCACATCCCTAGACGCCTATACGACGCCGCGTCCCAGGACATTATACCTTGAAATCTACATTGACCACCTTATCATTAAATAGAGTGCACAGGTACCTTTTCTATAATTTATCTTTTGTAAACCTTTTATTAAACTCAATTGTCTAGTCTATTTATTACCCTTTTATTTGTTAGGGATAGGTAGACACGACAATTAGCACCTCAAAAACGACGCAATAATAAGACAGCGTGGCCTTAAAATGTTGTGCGATCAAAAATAGAACAAGCACAATTACCTACATATTTTTTCAACCCCATTTCCTAAGTCGTTTTTTTATTAAGTGTCACACAAAATGATGGATTTTTAAAACTGATATTTTAAGTAGGTAACTAATTTATTATTGCGACCATTTATATACAAAACCCAAGACACACAATCAGCGTCTCTTTTTAGACATTGTTTTGTAAAATCCACTTTAAGTCATGCGTGTAAGATTTAATTTGCAAAAAAATGTGTTTTTATCATAACAATGACCACTGACGTCAGTTTTGAGTGTTACTTTTGGTCGAGATTGTGCATCTTGGGTTTTTTTGTCTATCAATGATTGCGACCCATTGCGTCCGTGGAATTTCGCTTACTTATTTAATTTGATCCAGTTAATTATATCCTTTAACTAATTTGGAAATTCCTTTTGCAGCCGCCGGAAGGTGGAGTAGAGGTGAGCATTAATTAAAACCGATTCGATTTTATTGTTTCTTAAAAAAACTCCTCTTTGTAATAAGACCTATTAAGTTATAAGACGTCGGTTAAACATGTACGAGATGGACGAGAAGAATGAACAGTCGAAGAGCTTTTGAGTCGAGTAGTTTTGAAACACATTTTTTAAGCCGAGTGTACCGCTCAGTACAATAACACTGAGTGGAACCCGTGGAACTTTAAAGATCGGTTTCGATTCCGACTAACGGCAACGAACGGCATTTTCAAAAAACGAAAAATTATGAGTTTTCTGTAAAATAGAGCTCATGTAGGCCACTTGAATCGGCATTTCAGATTTCACTCCGAAATCCATAATCCATACCAAATTATAATAGCCTTTATAGAGCCTTTTTAGCCTCATAGAATCGTTATTCGTATTTTTCATATTTTAGGAAGAAGAAGCGGCAGAAGAGGAAGAAGACGAGGACAGAAAAGAAGAGAAGGCTCGGAAGAAGGCGGAGGAAGAAGAGGCGCGACGCAAGGCGGAGGAGCTGCCACCGCCGCTGCCGCCACCGCCGCCCTCGCCGCAGGCCGAGCCTGAAGCGCCCGTACGTCTATCACTACGTCTACTATTATTAGAGTATATGGCGAAAGCTTAGCCCGTGAAATTCTAATTTTCTTAAGGTTTTTGCAATTTGCATGTCAGCATATACGAACTTCCATTAGTTCAACAGAGGTGCGTCTCATGTTTGAGTCAGGTTACTCTGTCATCTGTAATCACTCGATAGGGTGGGTTGACTAAAAGGACACGTGAAACCATTAGTATCTTTACATAGTTTACTAGCTGCCCGTCCCGGCTTCGCACGGATGAGATCCCTATTTTTTTTCGTTCGACCGTTTTTAGGTTAATATATAGCCTATGATACTCACAAATAAAGTGGCTTTCTATTGGTAAAAAAAATTTCAAAATCGGTTCAGTAAATTCAGAGATTACCCCCTACAACCTCACGAACTTTACCTTTTTATAATAAGTATTAGCGATTTAGATGATAACAAAGTCGCTTTTCGTGACTGTATATACTTACGCTTAGATCTGTACGAATTTTAATGCGGTTTTCATCAATAGACAGAGTGATTCAGAAGGTTTATATGCATATGTTTATATGCAACGACCTCCACAGAATGATTCCAGAAATTGTATACAACTATAGGCAATCTTTCAAATTTATACTTTACTAGCAGCTACCCGCAGCTCCGCCCGCGTCATTTTTCATACAAAATTTCCACCTCCTATTTCACCCCTTTACGAGAGTGTTTCCTAAAATCCTTTGTTAGCTCACGTCTCCTACTCATAATCAACCTGTGCCAAATTTAATTTTCGTAGGTCCAGTCGTCTTTGAGAGTGTTTAATAAGTGAGTTAATGAATGAGTGACCTTTTGCTTTTAAATATACTTATCGATTGTGATAATGGAACAAAAGTTATATTGCAGACTTACTAATGGTTTTACGAAATATATATATTTTTTTTTTATCCTGGAACACAGACACAATAAAAATAAAAATTGTGAAACTTATTTGGGTGCAGTAAATATCTGTACTTATCTATACTTACTGCCGTTGTAGCTGATGCCGCCAATGCGTGAAATGCCAGTAAAAGAAGAAATTCAAACCGTACCGGCGATCGACGTAGATCGACGCGTTCTTCTCACAGAGGATGCCCAGAGACGCTTCAAACTGCGAAAGATTCGAAAGAAAATGACACCTCCGCTTACAGAGGATCAGCTTACGGTTACTCCCGAACAAGAGCTCGAAAAACCGACTAACTTCAAGAATTTACCAGATACTTCACAAATTATTCGAGGAACAACTACTGTTTCGGATGCAGCCGCACCCGACATCAATGATAAACTGCCGTTTGTTGCAATCATGGCGATAGTGACATCTTACAAATACGCGATCCATTCTTGGACCCCTGCTATCGTGGATTTTGTAGTAGCCACCGCATCAAAGCTTTATGATAACAAACAGCAGAAATTTCAACTTGCCCCTGTACATGTTATACCTAAGATTGCGCTAGGACATCAGGTTAGTTTGTATATTTAAATTAATGAGACGATTGTTACTAAATTAATGTTATGAAGACCGCTTATTTTGATTATATTTACTTACAGGCATATCATGCTTATGTTGATGTGGTTGGAGAAGGTGCTAGTTGGCAAATGGAAGATGTATTGGCTCAAAAATTCTTCAACAAATATGATAGAGGCATGATTACAACTTCCTCGTACAGTTGTGCGTTTTTCAAGAAAAATGGGTTATATTACTTGTTCGACGGCAGTCCTTGTAATGCCATGGGCTTGAGAGATGACCGCCAGACTAAGGGGCCGACAGGAAAGGCTTGCTTTCTACGATTTCGTAATCTGCGTGACCTCGTGAGCAGGTAATTTTTAATATTTTTAGTTTATTTATAGTCACATGTTTGATTCCTATCTTACCTGATGGTAAGGGATACTAAGGTCGACGACGGAGCACGAGTACCTAACTTATTCACTATCGACTTAGACTCTCGGGCTAGTTAAAAGCACAGACTCCGGCAGAGAATTCCTCTCCTTAGCAACTAGTCTCCCGATGCTTCAGGACCAGCACGAGCCAAGGGTTTTGGCCCAACTCATCCGGTGGCTACATCGAGTATTGTACCGGGAGACGGCAAGGTCCTTAGACGGTACGTCTTTGTCAGTGGAAGGGAGATCACAAGCGTTCGGTCAAAACCTAACAACAGTTAGTGCCACGTGATTAGCAATGCCCGACGACCCCGTGTAGTTTCTCTATGGGGCTCTTTCTTACGCACGCAGGTGACTCAGCTCCCATACCGTATTTTATGTGGTATAATTAATGACAAACCAGTTTATCTTGACTCCATGAACTTAATCATTTACTGAAGTCGTATTTCTGTTTATAATACCTTTCTATATTATTTTTTTTACAGAATCAATCACAATAAGGATGGAAAAACAGATGATCAACAATTTATCCTTAGCAGGATATTAGTCAGGAGACTTCTAAAGGAGACTCGAACTATATTACCTGAAGATCATGACTATTCAACTGGCCAACCCAAGTCACAAAAATCTAAACAGACTATTATAGAATCCGAAAAGTCCGCAGCTGGACGACGGTTGGATGTGAGAGAAAAGAAGAGCCAAACTGGGGTCGGCTATCAACTTGTTGATGGCGTTTACGCAATAGATGGAACTACTGCTCTGAGTAATACCAGCCCGAGCGCAAATGTTAAGTCTTGTCACTTCGTTAGTCTAATAGCAATGTTAATGGCAACGATGCATCCTATTAGAACGTGGGACCACGTCATGGTTGACGTATGCATCGAAAAAGGTCTAGAAATACAAGAAAAAGCTACAAATTTGAGCGTTTGCGAGAAGAGGGTAATCAAAAACGTTATTCTGGACGGGAAATTCATAAATATCAACATTAAAAAGATTTTAGTTGTTAATGAAAACCCAGAAAAAAGGTTGGAGCAATACTTGAAAGCTGTATTGAAAAGACTGCGTTACGTCATGATAAGATATCCTCAATGCAGCTTAGTTATATGTCAGGCAGATGGATATTACCATATTTTTGACCCTTACCCGTCACCACGTGATCCTGTAGTATTTGAAAAGGGTAAAAAGGGCTCCACCCAGGCCTCCTCTTCCAAAAAAGGAGGTGCAGTGGCGAGTTGGACGTTATATCGCTCTATAGATGCGATAATTCGGCGAATAAGGAAACTGATACCAGGAGCGGCAGCAGATGACCCGGAATTTTACACTTTCGAACTGACTTCCGTAAAGACTGCACCGCGGCATTCTGCTCTAAACTATAGATTAAGTCCGCTCTTCAAACCTGACATTAACCCGAACTTACCATATTTGAAGCGTAGAAAACTACGCCCTATCGTAGACGAGAAGATGTACTGGTTGAACATCCGCCAAATACCGTGGTCGCGAATGAGTGCCGTTAATGACTTAGGTCTGCCTCGGAAAACACCTCAAACTATGTGGAAAGATTGGGACATTGAATTTCCAGGAGATTTGTTTTCTTTATGGGGAAATATACATCCATTGGATCAGTCGTTTGATGAAAACGTTCGCGGTAAACAATACCTTGCAATAAGCGCGGTTGCCCTTGGAATGACCGAAGCATGTAAAATTAGCGCTTGGACAAGTGGGTTCCTGGATGGAATAGTTCTAGGCGGCAATGAATATCACAAAAAGTGTATGGAAAAAATAGGAACTACACCTAATTTCGAAATTGCGCTTTCCGATTTAGATGCCCAGTTTGATGATATGTATCCATTCACATTTTCGTTTAAATTCGATAAAATTATATTTGGATTTGTGTACAACATTTATCCTGATCGATTCAACTTGAGTAAAGCATTGACTTATTTCTTTGAAAATGAAAATAATTTGATTGGAATACTCACAAGTCCCACAAAAAACTTGGCGTTTGGAAAGACTGGAGCTTCATACTTTATGTTCGATTGTCAAAGCTATGGCGCACCGATATTCAGCCCTGGGCAAGGAGCCGCATACATATTGAAATGTGAGAGCCTAAATAGACTTATTTACTGTATGACTTTAACTTTGAATATTCGAAGACATGGACAACAATTCCATTTATACAATGCAACGGTAACGGTCACTGAAAAAACAAAATAAAGTTATGTACATTCTTTGGTAATAATTATTTCTCTCTCAATTCATTATTGAAGTAGTGTGGCGGACATCTACAATGCTCCACATACGAAACTTCAAAATCAACAAATGCGGAAAAACACAAAAAGTGAAGTGGCGCCATCTACAACGCCATATGCAAACTACTCAAGACTTGACGTCACACCACAACGACATCACACAAGCAGAGTTTACCACACAATCTACATATATACAAACATCCCGACATCAATCGTCGGGGCCAAAGCCCGGTTAAGCCGGTAAACCCAAAAAAAAAACAATCGTCGGGCAGTTGCCCACCAGTCAACACCCGTCTGGTCGGAGGATCCTCCTTTACCAACAGAGTATGAGTGAACTTTACACCCTGTTCCTCATACCTCTATGGTAGTTTAAAAACTTATTAAACGAACTATAAAACGTTATGAAATAGCCAAGTATACATATATCGCTGCCAATAAAAATAGTGCATATACTTTATGTCGTCACAGGACATCGGGGAGGGTCATGCTTTGACATTTTTGCGTGCTGTTAGTTAATCAGCCTGTAGGTACTGTATCACTGCAGATCATTTCCACTCAACTCGATCCTGATCCAACAAGGACCAATCGCTCAAATACGCATCGAGTTCGTCCCGCCATCTATGCATTGGACCTCAGGCAATTAAAACATGACATCGGCTGCTTACATTTATGTACCTACACCTATTGTCCTAATTAATCTTGTCCAATAATTATAATAATAGAACTTTGAATCTAAGATAGATTACCTACTCTCTTGTCATTCTTTTTTTTTTGTAGGAGGCTTTTATCCACAATAGCATGTGCCTCATCATAACTTAAACTGTTCTAAGCTACACCTACCAATACAATATAAATTATTCATTTTTAAACAAATCAGTAAGTAAGTTTGCTATCTCAGGTGAAGGTTGCGCTAAAACTTTTACATATGGGCCAAAATCATATTCCTTTACTTTTATTCTGCTCAACAGTGTTTCTCTTCTTCTTTGTCTTAGTACACTCCATAAGTAGATGGTGAACATCTTCAACCGTTCCGCATGTTTCAAATTTGGGAGAATTCACTTTCTTCACCAAATAACCAAACTTGTGGGATGAGTAGTGACCTCCTTGATAGAAAACCACGGTATTCGAGGAGGCTGATATTGTATAGTTTTATACACTCTATGGTTTTATACCTGCAGGTTTAGCACGAGCACTGATTTGTTGACGGAAGAATAGACATGACCACAGAGTACATTCATGACAATTTAATTAAATGATGTACAATAGCAGAAGATAGCTATGTTCTTCTATTAATTATTACAGTTATGCGTTCTAGACTGCTTCTGTTAATGTGTTGCTCGGTGATTGTTTTAATAGTATTCCATAATCCTTTAGTATTTGATTTATTTTCTTCTAACTTTTTACTTTCATGTTCATGTCTTAACTTGTGCACCAGATTGGTAAAAAAGTTTCTGTAGCGGGTATAAACGAGATTTTTGTTTCGTCTTGTGGGTGTTTATTTCACTCTCTATGTAGTTTATCCTGTGATTCATACATTTTATAAGGCCAGGTGTTATCCAGGGCTTCCATATGATTTTAGAACGGCTAATTGTCTTTTCAGTCGTGTTTCTTTATTGCAACTGCTAAAAGTTCGTTAAATTTATTGGTTGCTGTATTAACGTCTAAATCAGTTACTACTTCATTCCAGTCAAACTTACGGACCTCTTCTGTTAGCGCAAGAGAGTTAATTTTATTAATGGTTCGTTGTTGAAATTTAGTGGCAGTTGCAGAGGCCGTGTTGTATCCCATCATTACCAATTTGTGATCAGTTATATCAGCTTCACAGATGATAGCTAAAGCACTCTGGTGTCTTGATTTAAAAAATTTGTGGTCAAGGCACGCATCCAATCTAGTTGGTTTATGTATTACTTGCTTCAAACCATGTTCAGACATAAGGCAAGCAAACTCTGATGAAGATTTGTCAGAAATAGACATGAGATTTATGTTGAAATCACCGGTCACTATAATTGTTTGGAAATTTTAAATTGAATTGAGGACTTTGTCAAGAGAGGAAATAAAATTGTCAACCTGTCGGTGTGAAGGAGATCGGTATATCACAATCAAACAAATATCCATAATCTTCTCGTCACGTATTCCGCAGAGCCTAAAGACTAAAGTCTTCAATCAGTGCGTCTTGCCTGTTATGACTTACGGAGCCGAAACGTAGGCACTCACGGTACGGCTGGTCCATAAATTCAAGGTCGCTCAGCGAGCTATGGAACGAGCTATGCTCAGAGTATCTCTGAGGGATAGAATCCGGAATGAGGTGATCCGGCAGAGAACCAAAATTGTCGACATAGCTCACAGAATTAGCAAGTTGAAGTGGGAATGGGCCGGTCACATTAGCCGTAGAACCGATGACCGTTGGGGTAGACGTATTCCTGAGTGGAGACCGCGAATCGGCAAACGTAAGGTAGGACGCCCTCAGGCTAGGTGGAGCGACAATCTTCGCCGGGTGACCGGTAGCAGCTGGATGAGAGTTGCCGAGAATCGTCCAATCATTTTATCACGCCTGAAATGCACCGTGAAAACGGGCAGGTCGAGCGTTATTGCTGGACGGTCCTCAACATGTTGCGGATAGAGGTGAACAACAAGGGTGCGCAGTGGTCGAATGCGTTGTGGAAGGTGCAGCTCACCTTGAAGCAAGCCACGACCCGCATCTCACCTCTACAGCTGTTGACTGGCGTTGAACCAGGGCGCCTAGGGACTTCTCCAGTGCTGAGGTCTCTTGTGCGAGACGTTGCGCTGAACGACTCGCATCCTAACCGAGAAGCTCTTCTGACGCTGAGAAGACAGAGGGTGTCCGAGTTGCTTGCCGAAAATCAGCAGTGGCAGAATGCGTATGTTAACGAGCGTCGCCGTCAGCCGCGTACATTTGTTGTCGGCAGCTTCGTGTTCGTGAGCAAGGGCTCGCAGAGCACGGGGAAGCTGGACTCTGGGCTGCGTGGTCCGTACAAGGTTGTACGAGCACTCCCACATCACCGGTACGAGCTCGAGCTGCTTGCTGGCTCATACGGCAAGAAAATCCAGACAGCCGCAGAACACATGGTTCAGTGGCGTAGTGAGTGGACCCCGGATGCTTGCGAAGTATTCTTCGATCATCTCGGTGGTGGTGAGTAAAAGCAGCATTGTGGTAGTTTTTTACTTATGGCCTAGTTCTAGAATCCCGATTAGTGGTTGCCAGGTGATAATGGTTACTGGAACTCCGATTGTGGTTGCCAGGTGATATTGGTCACTGGAACCCCGATAGTGGTTGCCAGGTGATTCTGATTACTGGAACTCCGATAGTGGTTGCCAGGTGATTTTGTTATTGTTTCAGTAATGATTGAGGACCGAACTCTTTCATTGGTGTCACGATAACCTATCTGCTATCCATTTTGATGTTATTGCTTGAAGTTGTGGTAAAACGCTTGTAGTTTCATTACAATGGGTAGCTCCAAGTTAAACTTTCAGAATGCTGTGTTGATTTTTCTATGTTGGTACCTATGTTTTAGGTGACAAGTCAAATGATGATGACCAGGCGCAAGGAAGCCTACCATTGGAGAACCCATCCAGTTGTGGCCAGACGGATATGGAGCTGAGGCCAGGAAGTCAAGCTGACGAGGCCGTTCAGCTGTCAGGAGAGGCCATCTTAGAGGATTTGACAGCTGACAGGGCGGGGACATCACGTCGCTGCGATGACGCTGTCAGTGGAGGGGGTGACACACCATGAGCCCTGTACTCACTCACCTCGACCACTTTTACGGCGGAGCTCGGATGGGACGGACGCGTACTAGTGATCATATTGAACTATTTTCCTGTAACGGTTTTCATAATTTAAATAAATAGTTGTAGGTCGTTTCGTGTTTTCTTTTTAAAAAAATAATTAGGCTTCTGATTCCTAAGAGTAGGTTACCTACTTCATCGTTACAATATTTATTCCTTCCAATCGAAATATACTTTGGATTTTTTTCGAATTATTCCGAAGTTTTGCAACGCTAGCTCGACGAAGTGTCAAGTTTTATATATTTTTTCGGAGAGCTTTCTCCTACAATTTTCGTCTTGTACCTACCATCTTTGACAAATACCCGGGTCCCCGTAGTTTTGCAGTCAACAGTTACGCAACGGGGATAATTAATACACTATGCGCAAAAGAGGTCGCCCGTTTACAAAAAAAAAATGGACAAACATCTAGGTCTCAAATTCTCGGACGTTGAATAGCAGCAACATCTGAATTGAGCAAGTCGCAGTTTTTATCCCCATGCGAGACCTTGTTTTTTCAATACATCTCTTAGAACAATTTCACAGATGTGTACAGACGCCAGCACATTCAGCCACTCCAAACTGTCAAATTTTCCCAATTGAACATGAACTTATCAAAGAAATTTGACAGATTGGGGTAGTTTGATGTGCTGGCGACTGTACCATCAGCGCACTCCAGTCGACATTATTCAATCGCCAAAAGATCCCTGTCGCTCTGTACCAAAAACGTCCCCTGTGAGCGTTGCTTCGGAATAATTCGCAATAATTCGGAAACATTCCAAAGCATATTTCGATTAGAAGGAATAAATATTGTAACGATGAAGTAGGTAACCTACATTTTATTACATACTAAGAATTAAATTATTCCAAGTAATTACGAATATATCGTGCCGTTATTTGAATTAATATATATAAGGTGTATCTATTCATACACGAAATATCTGAAAGGGTCATTGTACTCATCATTATGAACAACTTTTACTATGGGCCCAAACCTGAAATCGCGAAAAAAATATCAGCTGTTCCCTACATTTATGTTCGCATATCTCGTCAAAATGTAGGGAACAGCCACGGGAACAGCTGATATTTTTTCGCAATTTCAGGTTTGGTCCGGTAGTAAAAGTTGTTCATAATGACGAGTACAATGACCCCTTCAGATATTTCGTGTATGAATAGATACACCTTATATAGTTTTAAAATTATAACATTGATTTACTTGTTCACGTGAAAATTAACAATATAATTTTTATACCGAGAATAGTAAGTAATAGTAGTACTATGTGCGTGTGTGTGTGTATGTGTGTATGTTTCTATGAAATAAAACTATAAGGACTAAACAAACAATAAAATATAACTTTTGTCATAATAGGAACAGCATTTTGAAAATTGTAATAATCAACATCATCATAATTTGAATTATAATTACACTAGAGAACCATTGATTTTTTTGTTTTTTTTTGGGTGGGAAATCATCAAATAACTTCAGACTACGGGACGGGACTTCGGTGTGTCAGACTTTTACTGACTAAAACCCACCTATGTTCCCTCAGTTGCCTGTGTGCCAAGGGTCTAATAACCAAACTAATATATTTTTTTTGTATTGTAGGGCCAATTACACTATCGGTATCGTATAACTGTTCGCTTATATTTATGAATTGAATATCGTTTGTCGGAGGCGCGGTCGCAGCCAAAGACTTTAGGGGGTCACAGACAAAGACTACCTACATTTTAGTAAGAAAATTTATTATATTTTCGAAAAATTACTATTTTAAGCTTTACGTTTACGGCTTTGGGGGGGTTATGACCCCTCGGACCGCGCCTGGTTTGTCGTGAAGTGGAACCTACTGATTCCATATCTTCCCATCTATCCTCGAGTGAAGATTGCATATCCTCCCGTATGTGACCTTCCGTGGCAGCATCATTGCATATAATATCGTCATATTTGTCTTCCATGTCAGAACTTTCCGGAACAGTATCTTCGACGAAAGACGATGTACGTTTTCACCTTTATTTAATAAATTCCAATTATCTGATAAAAATGTTATTTTTGCCGCTCTTTTTGATCTGAGACGGTTTCTTTTTGCATTGTGTATAAATCCCTGTGTGCTAAAATATCGTTTGGTGGCTGCAGATGTGTAGGGTGATGTCCAAATGTTTAGTCCAACTTTACTTTACTGATTTGAGCCACAAATCCCCTTTCACCACAAAATAGGACTTACTTTCTCAGCGGCCTTCCAAGTGAATAGTTTACTCCAAAATCCTTCTTTAGCTTTATACTGGGCCAGATTTGCAAGATAGTCAATGTGACAGTGCTCTGCGAGATTACAGATGAATTCCAATGCACTTGGTTCAAGTGTTTTTTACCCGGCGCTGCGTAATTTGTAACATTTATACCATTAATATAATTCTTTGAGTAAAATTTTAAATAAAATGCAATTTAATCCACAAAATCATAAATATATGTACGGTTAACTGTGGTATCTTTACTTTCCATAGAATCTTTACCCATGCGTACAGTATTCTCTCGATAACTAAAAATCTATTTTCGCCATGGAAGTAGAATAATCTACAATTTGTAACAATTTTTTAGTAATCAAGAGATATTGTGATGCAGTTCTTATTGGTAAAGTTGCTAATGCAAAGTAATGATGCCACAGTTGACGGTACTTAAAACAACTAACCATTACAGTGCACGCATCCCTTACCTTATCCTTCTCACGATACAAGTATTTTTACGACACCGCCGCCGGTAACTCGTAACATTTATGTTCGTAAACATGGATTTGTATAACATAAATTTAAATAGAATGGGAAAATTCATAAAAATACAGCTTTAAAGAATTAACCATAACTAAACTCAACAAATTAAGCCAGCTTCCAAAGCTAAAATCAGTTTCGTAAGCTAATTTTGAAACAAAAAATATATGCCCAGATAAATGCCCAAAGACAGAAATTTATGGGTAGTTTCGTGCGTCATTTATGAGCAGTATTGGGAATTTTCCCAGTTTGCCAAAAATGACCATCTCTAGTTGCGGTACAGATTGAAGTAAAAGGCCGTGACTGCGTGAGTGGTGATTAGTAAAGGTACACTAATACACTGATACATTCGGATGTGAATGGATATAAAGAGTGATTTATGGAAACGGATCAGCGTTGCCAGACGTACGAGAAATCTCGTACCATTACGAGATTTACAGTCTCTGTACGAGATACGAGAATAAAAACAATCTCGTACGCTATTGTACGAGATTTTATCAATCTTCACTGGTTGTGCCATGTATCCTAACCAAAAATAAATCAAAAAAGAAAATTATGTCCAGCGATCGACTCAGCAAATCACTAGATTCATTACCACATCACTAAATGAACTTAAAACTTAGTCCTGTGAGTCTAGCGTTGCAAAACTTCGGAATAATTCGCAATAATTCGGAAACATTCCAAAGTAAATTTCGATTGGAAGGAATACTACCGCAGCAAGAATACAGAGTAAAATAAATATTGTATGGATGAAGTACCCTACATTTTATTACGAAATAAGAATTAAATGATTCCCAGTAATTAACGAATATATTTATGCGTAGGTAGCTTGAGGAGCACGCCACAATATCTGATAAATGGGGAGTCCCATATATCAGATATTGTGGCGTGCCGTTTTTGAATTAACGCCATCTAGCAGACAACTTCGTGAACCGCCGAGCCCCACGGCCGTTCATTCATAAAATCAACGAAGTATTTTTCGTCCTACTATGCGGGAATATTTCCCTATAAGTAGATAACTACTTGTGAATACTTATTATTATTGTATGGTTTAATTTCGAATGGGCCCGGTTTCGGGCTGATGTTATATATGTGTCATGTACAAGTTTAGTTAATAACTTCGTAAAAGTGTTTTTGCTTTACAATGTAGGTACGCAACTAATGTATTTTTTTTTAAATAAATAAGTAGGTAGGGTTACTTGCGTAATTTTTTACGACGTTTTTTTAGCAAAAAGTTTATTTCCTTTATAGAATAGGCAGTATGCAACTAGAACAAAAAATTAGAACCTATAGAACCAATTGAAATAACATAATAGTTACCGTTTTACTATGTACCTCGATACATAATATTAAACATGTATCTAATAAAAACTCATCTTAGTACCTACCAATGTATTTATCTTTATAAGTACATATTATTCTCGCAAAATAACATTTGTACAACTAAACCGCATACAAAAACTTATTATGTAAGTACACTAAGTAGATGCAAGAAACATTCGGAGGTTTACTAATCGTATTTTACTCATAAACAATGAATGAACGCGTCAGAACATCAGTGTGACCATCTTATAAATGGCGAATCTGCCACAGACTGGACAAAAAATCTGCCAAAATCTGCCACACTAGGCGCCCAGAATGCCAAAAATTCATGGAAACGGAAAAAAATACACAAAGAATTCAATGAAATTTCTTAAATCAAAAAAATATTTAACAATTTTCTTATGCATTATTATACCTAAACACTACTCACTCTGCGTATCCGCATTTGCCTCCAAATTTTCGTTACTTTCGGTGTACAGACGCCAGCACATCAAACTATCCCACACTGTCAAATTTTCCTAATTGAACATCAACCTCATTCTTTTGTGACAAAGTTGAAAAACTATCAAAGAAATACAGATTAGGGTAGCTTGATGTGCTGGCCTCTGTAAAACATAGATTTTAACGACATCTTTTTGATCATGTTTTTAGTTGATTTAAAGGAGACACTCTCCGTGTTCCTTAATTCCCTCTTTTGTTGTAATTAATTAAAGTTGACACAATATGTTGAACCTATTTCTTATTTTTGTTTTGTTTAAATTCAACTGAGAGAAGATTCTTTCACACGAAGCGTTGGACATCGGCAAACATAATAACCCTCTCGCGAAATTTGTAATGTTTAGATATCTTGTAGCCCCATTCGAGTCCAGGATGTTTCCAATCGCTCCCCAAAATTTGTCTACACTCAAAATTCTCTCTCTTCATTAATGATTCGTTACACAGAATCGCTCACGATACACAAAAGAGAATGAGGTAAAATCAAAAGTTGATTGGAAACCAAATCAATAAAAAAGATAAGAATATGAAAACTGTTCCAGTTTGATTACAGTTCATAATCATATGACGCACTTGTTTAAAAACAGACTAAGCGGGAAATCTCCGCATAAGGCTATGAAACAGAAGTTGCCAGTTTATTTATTTATTTAAACTTCTCGCACACAAAAAAAGGTACAAAGGCGGACTTAATGCATTAGGCATTCTCTACCAGTCAACCAAGTGTGGTGAAGAGATTAGATGGCAGGCGCTTTGGATGATAGGAACAATGATTTAAAAAAAAAAACTATAAAATATATCATAATGAAACATAAATAAGTTATAAACTTATAATACACATACATGCATACATATCTACTATAATATATAAATATATATATATACAAATTCAAGGGAGAGAGGAGTTGAGATGACTCTACACTACTTGTTAAGAAAATACCTCTTGTAGCAAACCAATCACAATCGCGTCCGATGCGAGCGACCCGCGGTCGCATGCCGCCACGGTACAGGGACTAAATGTTGTCTCTTTCCCTCGCTGGACCGTTGCGTCAAACGCGCATGTCACTGCGCACCAGTCCGCCGCCCGCACGCTTACTGCGTAGACGCGTGTGTTATTATCCCGCGCAAGTCGCCACGTGCCTACGCCGTGCCGCCATTATTGTTACGCGAAAGATAATGATATTTAGGGTTTTCGTTCCCAATGTTTATATACCAAATATACTTTTAAACTAGAAAGGTGGTTTCCGTTCGTCAGATAACCTCCCTCATATGTGGCGCTCCAACGTTAGTTTTTCGTGTGACAATAGTGCAAAGTTGTGACAGTTGTGCAGTGACGAATTAAAATGCCAGTGACCAGGAGTAGAGCGGCTAGTTTGTCTCGGAGGGAAGATGCTAACGACGCATTCCCCGTCCTCTCGCGGCCAAACACGCCGACCGCAGAGCCCGCCAACCAAGATGGCGACGACGCGTTTTCTTCCTCGCCGCGCATCGATGCTAACGCTACGTTCTCCAACGAAAACGTGGCGACTATTATCGCCTCTCTCCAACGCTCTCAAACAGAAGCATTTAGGGAGTTGCTCAACTCGATGTCGCGGGCGAGTGCATCGACCCCGGAATCACTCGCACTGCTAGGCCAAAACACCCTAGCCCGCTGCAAAGCCACGTTCTCCGGCCGACCGAAGGAGTCGATTGAAGCATTTATCGACGCTATCGAGGCGTATGCTGATTGTGCGCAGGTGACGGATTCAAACATTCTGCGCGGCTTAGCCTACCTATTCAAGGATGAAGCAGCCACGTGGTGGCAAGGAATAAAATACTCTGTGTCGTCATGGCGCGAAGCCAAAGAAAACCTGATAAGTGCCTATGGTGATCGCCGGCCGCCTCATCGGATCTACTTAGAAATGTTTGCGACGCCGCAGGGCAATGAAAACACAGATATTTTCGTAGCGCGCATCCGCGCCCTGTTGGCACGATTACCTCAAGGCGATATAAAGGAGTCGGCTCAAATAGACATGACCTACGGCCTTCTCCACAGCAGAATAAGAAAGAGGCTACGAAGAGAGGATTGCCGCAGTTTCCACGAATTACTCCGTCTCGCACGTAATATCGAGGATTCATTCGACGAGAAAAACAATATAACGCCAACTGCGAGTGAGCGTCGAACACAAACGCCGGCAACATTACCGACGTCCACGCAACCTGCCGCTCGCGATAGCGCCCGCGCCCCCGCGCGCGATCTCGCTCCCGTCCGGGCGCCGGCGCATGTCGCGCCCGCCGCCGTGTCGCAGCATGCGCCCGCTCCGCCCGCGCCTCTTCCATCGAAGCACGACAAGGCAAAGAGGCCACGGCCGTCCTGCACATACTGCAGACGGTTTGGCCACACCAAAGAACATTGTCGTAAGTTGCAGAATCAAGGTGAGAGTGAACAAAGTAAAAGTAGTGATCAAAGTTTTTATTCCGTAAAATCTCATTTAGTTGCTAAAAATTTCGCGTCAGACTATATTTGTGACAAAAACGATTTTATTCCACATGAAAATGTGCGTAACAATTTTAGTAAACAACAGAGTGATGCTATCCCACAATGTGTAACTAATATTATGTGTAAGTCTGATAATGTTAATAATTCGCAAATTCCGAAAAATGTGTGTAGTAATTTTGATATAAAAAAGGGTAAAAGCCATGCACATCAAAACGAATTTCTGTATACCGATTTTAAAAATCAAAAGGAGAATGTGCATTTTCATAATAATTATGTTTTGTGTAAGAATTTTAAAAATCAAAAGGAGAATGTCCATTTTTGTGATAATGATGTTTTGTATAGTGATGTAAAAATTCAAAAGGATAATGCCCATATATGTTTAAACGAGATATGTTTGTGTAACGACCGTACGGGACCCTCCATTGGTCGCGAGTTGCGACCCATTTTTAATATAAAAATTTTGGGTTTCTCGGGCACCGCGTTGATTGATACGGCCGCCAAACATTGCATTGCGGGTCATACGCTATATACTCTCCTTCTACGTCAAGGTCATCCCCTCAGCTCTTCGACACGCGAAGTTAAGCTTGCCGACGGTGTAATCCGTACGATGGATGTACTTACCACCACCTTAGAGGTGTGCTTAGAAACGGCAGTTATTATGATTCCATTCTTAATTTTTCCCGACTCGACTAATAACGAGACGTTATTAGGGATCGATTTTATAACCGCTGCGGGAGTAGTTATTGATTTTTGTAAAGCAGCTTGGTATTTTAGTAAATGTGAAAATGTAAAATATAACTTATGCTTCGAACCTACCTCGCGTGACGTGTCCTGCGCCGCTACAGATATACTTAGGGATGATGAAGGTACTCACCTTAAACCAGCTGAGCGTCAAGCGCTCGCTGGCGTCCTCACCAGGCACGCACGCGTCTTTAAAGCAGGGGGAGGTCCAACACCGTATGCGGAACACCGCATTGATACAGGTGAGCATCCTCCAATTGCTGTTCCTCCTTACCGCCTAAACCCTTCGAAGAAAGAGCTGATGAAGGCTGAAATAGGTAAGATGTTACAGGATGACATAATAGAAGAGTGTGAATCGGCTTGGTGTTCACCGGCACTGATGGTGCCGAAGTCCAACGGTGGTATCCGCTTCTGCGTTGACTACAGGCGTTTGAATGCAGTCACCAAAGCTGACACATATCCGATGCCACGCATCGACGAGCTACTTCAGAGCACAAAACGGGACTGCTACATGAGTACGCTAGACCTTCGATCTTCATATTGGCAGGTTAGTGTAAGGGAAGCTGATAGAGACAAAACAGCTTTTGTCTGTCCTCTAGGTACTTATCGTTTTAAAAGAATGCCGTTTGGTCTCCGCAACGCGCCCGCTACCTTTCAGCGTCTCATCGATCATCTCCGATCCTGCTCTGTGTTACAAGATGTAACTGTATTAGCTTATTTAGACGATCTGTTGGTTATATCTCAGGGATACCAACAACATCTGCAAGACCTCGAGGCAGTTTTTAAACGTTTGGCCGAGTTTAACCTCCATGTGAATAGGGAGAAGTGCGCTTTTGCTCGCGAAAGTGTTAAATATCTCGGTCACGTTATTACACAAAACGGTGTTTCCACCGACCCAGGGAAGGTGAGTGCTGTTCTCGAGATGAAGGTACCAGGAAACCTAAAGCACCTGAGAACCTTTTTACAAACATGTTCTTGGTTCAGAAAATTCATACCCAACTTCTCAAAAGTTGCTGAACCATTGACACGCTTGACAAAGAAAAGTCAAGTATGGTCTTGGGGCTCAGAACAGACCCAAGCATTTAATGAGCTGAAAAGTCTACTGACCACAGCTCCAATACTGGTGCAAGCCGATTTCAGTCGTCCCTTCATTCTGCGTACTGACGCAAGTAACTACGCCTTGGGCGCAGTTTTATTGCAGGGCGATGGCAATCAGGAAAGGCCAATTGAATATGCCAGCCGACTCCTCAACGCAGCGGAACGCAACTACTCCACCACGGAGCGTGAAGCACTCGCTGTAGTGTGGGCGGTGGAGCGTTTTCGGCCTTACCTAGACGGTCAACCAGTCGTGATTGGAAGTGATCATCAGCCTCTGCGCTGGTTGTTATCACTTAAATCACCAGCAGGCAGATTAGTCCGTTGGGCTCTGAAGCTACAATCATTTGATATTCTATTCGAATATACTCCAGGGAAGGCGAATGTCGTAGCAGACACGCTGAGTAGACCGATATGTTCCAGTGATACAAGCGACTGTTGCGGTATTTGCACAGTCATCTGTGATCTTCCCACGAAGACACCTAGTCAGCTTCGCCTGGAACAGACTTCGGACCCTGAAGTGAACAAGATCATTAAGGAACTAGAAGAACCTGGTGATGTTGCATCTCAAAGATGGTTAGAAAGAGGTTACCTCATGGATCAAGGAGTCCTGTACCGATTCAATCCGGATTCCGAGAGTGAATCCCCTCAGTTAGTCGTGCCTGCTGATCAAGTTGCCGCTATTTTGAAGGAGTTACATGACTCTCAAACAGCTGGCCACCCAGGTATCGATAGAACCTACCAGAAGGTAGCACAGCTGTATTATTTCACAGGGATGCGGAGAATAATCACTGATTATGTCTTAGCCTGCATCCACTGCCAGCGATATAAGGCCAACAACGCCAAACCCCCAGGCCTACTCCAGACACCTGTAATGAGCCAGCGAAACGAGGTGTTGGCCATGGACCTGTTCGGCCCACTTCCGGAAGGAGACCAGGGGGAGCGGTGGGTCTTTCTCATTGAAGACACTGCTACCCGATGGACAGAGCTGTTTGCTCTAAAAGAAGCGACAGCAGAAGCCTGCGCTCATGTCCTCATCGAGGAATATTTCATGCGGTTCGGTCTACCTCGCAGGATTATTTCGGACAACGGTGTTCAGTTCGTTTCCGCAGTAATGCAACAATGTATGTCAGTCCAGATATCAAACAAAATTTTGTACCGTTGTATCATCCACAAGCTAATCCTGCAGAGCGAAAAAACCGCGACCTTAAAGTTATGCTGGCCCACCTCGTGGCTGATGACCACACCTCATGGCCCAAGAAGTTACCAGTGATCCGTTTTGCCCTCAATAGCGCGAAATGTCGCACAACAGGTAAGTCACCGGCTTATTTGACTTTTGGCAGAGAGATGCGGTCACCCACAGAGGTCGTTCACGACCTTCGTGCCATCAAGTTCAAAGAAAACTTTGTTCCACAAGTGACTCCCTACCTTGAAAACTTCCTGCATTCACTGTTAGCTGTTCGAGAACGCGTCGAGATCCAGCAGGACAAGACAAAGCAGTACGCAGACGCTTCACGCCGACCATCTGACGCCTTCGAGGTAGGTGATTTAGTGATGCTTAAATCTCATTTATTGAGCAAAGGGTCAAAAGACCTCACTTCTAAATTCTACCCTCGCCGAGATGGCCCTTACCAAATCACTAAAAAGGTAAGTCCAACAACGTACACCATCGCGAGCACTGAACAACTAAATGTAGATATAGGGAAATATCATTCCGAAGACCTTACACGTTACCGAGGTAGCTACGACTCCTTACCAAAACCCGTTATTCCTAAACGAAATCGCGGACGTCCAGCTAATGCTGCTGTAAATGTACCAGTCCAGGACCGAGGGCGTTCTCCAGGACTGGAGGGGGAGTATGTAGCAAACCAATCACAATCGCGTCCGATGCGAGCGACCCGCGGTCGCATGCCGCCACGGTACAGGGACTAAATGTTGTCTCTTTCCCTCGCTGGACCGTTGCGTCAAACGCGCATGTCACTGCGCACCAGTCCGCCGCCCGCACGCTTACTGCGTAGACGCGTGTGTTATTATCCCGCGCAAGTCGCCACGTGCCTACGCCGTGCCGCCATTATTGTTACGCGAAAGATAATGATATTTAGGGTTTTCGTTCCCAATGTTTATATACCAAATATACTTTTAAACTAGAAAGGTGGTTTCCGTTCGTCAGATAACCTTCCTCATACTCTGCAATTTCCGCTTAAATGCATACCGACTGGTGGCCGTCCTGATTTCGAGAGGAAGCGCATTCCAAAGAAGAATGGACTGAATATGAAAGGAAGAACGAACAAAGTCAGAAGTGTGAGAAGGACAGATTAGAAGAAGATTGTTAGAAGAACGCAGATTCTTAGTGTGAGAAGAACATAGAAATCCAGTTCGATTAAATCATTTGTAATCTAATTATATATAAAACCCAATGTAATTACTCAGATGTAATTCATTGAAAATTCAAATTAGGTAGTGTGAATTTTCTTGAGATCTTTTAAATCTGCCAAAATCTGCCACTTTCGTAAATCGTGAGCATGATCTGCCATCTGAAAAAAATTTGGAGTGAAATCTGCCAAAATGGCAGAAATCTGCCACAAATGGTCACACTGCAGAACATAAAAACAAGAAATATATCAATCGTCGCATAATTGAAAATAAACCACAGATTATTGACTATAGAGTTGTTTATTGTGTACTCTTTTTACGTATTTATTACTTTTTCATTTTAAAGTGCACACGGAATAGTTTAATGAGCAAGTTACGCTACCCGCCGCTAGATGTCACTATTACTATTTTCCCTCCTATAGGGATTTACCACTATCGTTTACTTATTTATCGACATTCCGTTTTGTTTTTAAGCAAAATAGAGCAACAGCTAGTCAATAAATATTACTATGTTTGAAATCAAGTGTTCATATAAATACATTCTAATACATACTTACGATTTATAGAAAGTATAATTAAGAATTGTTATGTTAAACTAATGATCCGATTTTGAAAACTATTCTATTCATAAAAAGATCCAGTTGTGGAGTTTCTTTCTATCTTATGCGATAGATATTAAACTACGGAATTAATTACTACGGGTAAACTAAAACCGCATACAGGGTTAAAATTTTCCCGATATAGCATAGAACAAAGAGAACATTGTAAGTTTAAAAATATCGATAACTCATTATCGATAACGGTAATCTCTGATTGACTAGCTGACTGTAACATGTGCATTGTTGGAATCTTCGAGAACAATGTGTTTGAGTTTAAAAGAAAGTAGACTTTAAAATGAATAGTATAAAGTCAACTTTTACTTGTCTTGTTTAATAACGCGTTAATGCGTCGCCAACTAGCGGTCAATAGTCGAACTCTAGCTATATTTTCCTTGTAATAATAATTATTCTCGGAGAATATTACGAAATTGTACTCAAACATCCCGAATGATTCGCGAATATTACGACGGGACTATTTCGAAATATTTCCCTCCAGCAACTCTAGTCGTGTCTTGATGTTTTTGTCTTTGAGCGGGAAATCCCCGCTGTGTTGTTGTTGTCCTTATTACACTAATGTTTACATCGATAAGTGAGGTGGGGAATGTATTTTTACTCATTACTAATTTAAAATATGGCTTTTATGTGTTTTTTTTTTTCAAATCTTTACTTGTACGCGATTTTGTACTGAAAGTACGAGATATTTGGCATCCCTGCTGGCTTAGCACGAGAACCTTACACAAGTGTTTTGTCGTCGGAAGAGTAGACAAAAATGACGTTTCCATAAAGACAGTTGACAGTTTTTCACCGAGAAATGTAGACAAGCGATTTCTATTCTACAGTAGAGTAGAAATAAAAAGCATCATGCTAAGTCTGCTGGTACGAGAAAAAAAGTCTGGCATCTGGCAACCCTGAAACGGAAAGATTCATATCTTTTTTATCTATCTCTCCTGAGTTACCCACCTTTAACTAAGTCTTTAGGTGACTGCATTTAATAGGCATCATTATATAACCCAGGGGTCTCGAGAATGCTATGGGATATCGATCTATCAGCAATTGCAGTACTACTGCTGCTATTGTACTTTTGTAGCCGGCGTGGTGTGAAGCCTGCCTGACATGACATGTGGGACGTGGAGTCTACAATCATTATGAGGCGGTTATCACTCTGTACCGGATACCACTCCGGACGATTCGGTGTGGTGTGCGGTGCTGCGGTTTTAACTTTGATTGTATAAACTTTATTTGTACATTAATAAAAAAAACCGGAGGGAAACAATTTTCACAAAGACACCCCATCTCCGTTCAAAGTTAAAAACCGCAGCACCACACACCACAGAGTACTTTTACCATATCACACACCAGAGCGATGTCCAGTACAGCGTGATAACCGCCCCTAACGATAGTCGTTAAGGTTAATGGCCTAATAGCAGAGAAGATCATTCAGTAGGCACGACAGCACGCATAGTAAGGTTTCTTCCTTTAGAACGTTGGCCACTGGTAGCTTGGACCCTGTTCCTGAAGCCTACTTTTTTAGTAAATTATATTGGTTATATGGATTAAGACAGTCCAAATAACCAACAGCAATATTAGGTACTATATTGTTAGCTCTTATTTATATTCGTTCTTAAAAGGCTTCTCAGTACCTCATTTTATGTTAAGAAAGTTTTAGGTACATTTGTATCCCAGTCACAAAACAAATAAGGCATGAGCCTAAATAATGTTATAATGAGAAGAATAATGGTAGGTATGAACACAGTACATTTTGTGCCTTCTAATGGCCTACTACATATAGGTAAGGCTATTGGGCAAACACCTGATCTGAAATACTGGGAAATCTTAAACAATTTTCCCTATTTTGTTATGGTTGTGTTACACAAATTTTATAGGAATAATAAAATTGTAAGATTGGCTGTGAACAGAAATTATGTAGATATGATATTCACCTTAGAAGAGTGGTTCATCTGATTGATTTTAATGTATTTTCCTTTTCCAATGTGTCTCAATGGGAATTCAGAGAATGTTTACTTTAAGATTGTTTGATGAAAACTTACTGCTTAGACACTCACTGACTTCTCAACTTTCTTTTCGAGCTGATGTATGTAACTTATGTACCTATTTGCATTAAATGAGTTAAGCAGCCCAGCCCAGCAGGTGGCCATGTTAATCAGTAGTACTCATTAATTTCGGATGGGAGAAGCACAGTACCGGTTGAAGTGGTGGTGCTTGAGTGAAGACTATGTATAGCAGTTTGCAACGTCTTTCAGTTGAAATTATGATTATTTGTTAGGTCCTCATAAGTGCTGGTGTATGACTTGAAAGAGCCAGAAGAAATTTATTCATCGGATGTACAAAGTACATGAATGACCATCCGCCCAGGGTGGGAAGAGAGTTATGGGAAAAGCAGCACCCACTACCACCCAACTTGTAAATTAATTTGAGTACCTACTTGAAGGTTGAAAATGTTTTTTTAATAGATGAGCCAATTGTTAGTATCTAAGGGTTAGTATTGGTAAGTATCATTGAAAGACATTGTTCTACTTAACTGTTCTTGAATATATTTAAATTAAATATTTCCTAGCTACAGATTAAAACTTGCTAATTTGCTTCAAAGTAAAAAAAAGTGGAGTGTTACAGAGGCACAGATCAATGTTAAAATGAATGTAACATGTTCATTTTATCAGTGATTTTATTATAACTGTAAAAACCTTATACATAATGTACTTTTCATGCGTTAAAATATAAGTTTTATCACTCTGTTCTGGGGGTGTTATTCAAGATCAGGTAAATTTTCATCATCCGAGTCTGTTTCTAAGTCATCGAACGAGGGTTTGTCAGCCTTGTCACCGCCGCCGCCGCCCATCGACCGGAGCATCTCTTCGATGTCATATGAGTTGCCTCCACCATTCTCATCTTCATCATCTTCGTCTTTCCACTTATTGAAATCCACCTTGAGGTAATGAGGTTTTTTCTTATCCTTTGTTAATGATGGCCAGTAGGACGAATCTTTCTTTTCTTTGCGAAGAATCATTTCTATGCATCTGCCTTTATTTACGAATGCGCTTGTTTCAGGGAGCACCGCATCGTATAATGGTATAGTTACCTCGTGTACTTTATTGTCGGAGGCATTGATGCCTTTAAAGTAAACTGAGTCCTTTTCTATTTTAATAGTCGGGTTTTTAGATTCGATGCTAAACGTGAGAAAAATGTCTTCTTTGCGCTGGGCCCACAATACGGGAGGAGGCACAGATGCTTCGCTAGACATGTTTTTGTGTGGCACAGTAAGCGTGTCGTGCGAAGAAATGTTAAAAACTTTAACTTCCAGACTAGATTCACTATTCGACTCACGAAAATTGATAATCTTTCTATGCCGCCGCCTCGCCGCACCGATTCATTTATGGAAGACGGATGCACAGATAAAAAATGTGGCTTCCGTTCTTTCGTCGATGAAAAAATCTATGCTCACAGTACGTTATTGAGTAAACTACAGTAACATTTTAGTCGATTTATGAAAATTATTTAAATATGACGTCTTATTTTTAACCAGCTCGGAGAGTGGAGACGCGTAGGCGACCGTTGCCCGTTAGAGCCGGCATTGGTCGCTGAACTGAATTTGGACTGGCTGAAGTGTAGAGTACGGAGATGCCTGTGTGCCCGCTGGTAAAGGCGGTATTGTCAGCATTTTCATACAAACCAACCGTGTCACATATTACATCGTATTTCAATAGTCAGATAGCATATTTATCTGAGGAATAAATATGTCGGTTTGACAGCTTTTGTGTAGTAAATATGCCAACTGGGCAACTGTCAGATTTAACTATTTAAAAACCAGCCCTTAAATTATTACACACATAAATAGATGGGGAAACAGGAGTGAGTATGTGTAACTCACGCCTGTTTCCTATGGGGGTAGGCAGAAACTACATAACTATTTGAATTTGGTTGCTGCCGTAAACGAAAACATGGTGAAAACGAATCAAAATGTTTGAAAAACTACCACATTTTGCGGTAGCAGCGTTAAGCGTCAGTGTGTAAACAGTTGTATCAAAATCGATATAAAAAAAAAATCAAAAGTCATTTATTCAAATTAGGCTGAGAATCAGCACTTTTCGAATGCCAAAATTACATAAGACAGTCCCCCAAAAACCCGTCCTTTACCACTTCCTGGTGCTTTAGCTGGGGAGAAGAAGTGGCGCAACAAACTTCCCAGCAGCACAGCTGTCTGTTTAGTTAGATAGACTTGATTATACATAGGTAGGCAAAGTAATCATAATCAACATTACGAGACACAGAAATTAAATAATTTGTCATATATTATGTCAGCTAGCCATGCCAATATACCCAAAAATAAAATGAAAACTACAAAAAATAAAAGTAAACAAAGCATACTACCAAAATAAAAGCCTCCTGGTATAAATGGCGTGATAGCTTATTTAAGCAATGCTGGATTATGTTTACAAATGATAACCTAGGACCATATAATAACAAGACCTATAATTTCTAGCAAAAACTATCTTTTACGTTCCATAGACATACGGTGTAGGTCTGCCCTTGGGCGGAGCACAACCGTGTCCTCGTGGAGGCGATGGCTGTCTGTCTGATCTCTCGCGTCCGGTCCTGGTCCAAGCCATGGTACGGAATGAGAGTGCATGCGAAGCCGTCACCTCCTTCTGCGAGGCAGTAATGCTCGCGAAGAGGGACACATGGGTACGGCCGTCAGGGCGCATGTACGAGGGGTACATGCGCCCTGACGGCCTTAGTCGTCGCAGGAGACGCCCTGGGCGTCGGGAATCCCAGCCTGATTCCCGACCACGCACCGTAGGCGCGGGCTTGCGGACGGCGAGTAATAGGTAGCTCGTTGTCCGGTAGGAACCAAGCCCCGACGGCACGTTGTGTTCCACGCGCGCCTCAAAGAGATGTCAGCATCAACTGATGGGGCCCGGAAGGGCTGACGCCTGCCAGGGGTGCGGGTTGTTCGAAAGAGATACCGCGGGCCCTGGCACACAGGCAACTGAGGGAACACGGGTGGGTTTTTGTCAGTAAAAGTCTGACACGCCGAGTCCACCTAGAGCGGGAGAAGTTATTTCATGATTGCCCACCCAAAAAAAATAAGTTCCATAGACAATAACTTTATTTGAGTGTAATCAATACTGCTAATAGGGCTAGGGATTTTAGCTGCCAGCTGGCGATTGAATAGTCGATTGCTACATAGTCACTTCGTCTTCATTCACACAGATGTAAATTAGAGATATTGAACATAACCATCAACCATTAAAATTAACTAATATTTAAAATTAACTATGATATTCGATAAACAAAATTAACATTATCGAATAAAAATATCATTACAACTTCATGTTCATTCCGTTACGTACATTCAATTGTATGCTCTATCTCTCTTACGATAAAACACATTTACTGTTGGGGATATTTTATTCTAAACAAACGCTAGTGATATTTTTAACAAATATTTCGGTCGGTTAATGGTTGATTGATTGAATAGGTTAGTTATGTTTTGTTATTCAAATAACAAAGCCGCGTTGTCGCGTTGTATTGTTTTCGATTAATGTGAAGATTGTGCAGAAAGCTTCATATTCTTCACATTAATCGAAAACACACACAAGACTTCACATTAACAAATGCCGCGACGAAATAATGATACTTGAAATAATGATATACTCACGTGTTAAAAATATTCGAATATCTAACCAAAATAACTGCTAGTCAGTCCTAAGCCTGTTCAAATATGAAGGAAAGTTTAACTTAACAATTTCAACATGCATTAGTAGAATATTCATCCAATAACCATGTTGCAGTTAACTACTTGAATAAAAATATTAACTAATATTTTCAACCAATAAATTTATCGATATATTTTTTAAACTTTTAACCAAATAAACAATTTCAAATCAATATTCTCAACTCTAACGTAATTATGGACGTAATAAAGATGCGGCGGTGTTTTTGCGGGGACTGTTAAATTATTCAACGCACCGCCTTCCACTGATAATTGCGAATCGAACGGTAAAATAAAATGAACTGTTCGATTTTCGACGCACTGAATGCTCTCTGTTGAATTCTCAACGCTCGGCTGTTTTATCTATGATGCTCGGTTTAACGCTGCGATTTTTTAAATCAACTTCCTTGTGCTCGGTGGGACAGGTGTCTAAGGTACCTAGCCCGCGAAATTCAAATTTGTTTTCTTAAATTTTTTGCAATTTGTAGGCTGCCAGCTAGTGCCAGCTAGCGTCAGGTTGATTGATGATCGAATTATGATTCGCGAGTCGCGATCGACAGAATTATAATAATTACAATCATCAATACAACAACTGTATATGTACTGGCCTCAAATGCCATAGATAAGTAGGTAATTTTGATAAGGTCTGAAGCTCAGATTATAAAACTATTGGCAGATAGACCGCACGGAACACCAAGAGTGAAGCCAAAAAACCAAATAGCGTCGGATTGTCTGTAACATACAATGCTACGCTTTAGTATTTGTTTTTTTTTTTCACAATTTCGTGCGTGGATTCGAACTCCATAACAACAGATGGTCACGGGCAACAGACTGTAGACAGTCAAAATTGGCTTTACCAATTGTACACCCGCGACTAACCAAAAAACTTCTCAGCCTGAGTAGAAATAACCTTAGAATAATAATAGGAATAATTACGGGCCATAACCCCCTTAACAAACATCTTTTTAACATAGGCGCCACAGACAGCCCGATTTGCAGGGGCTGTCTTGACGCGGAGGAATCAGCCGCCCACGTCATCCTGGAATGCGAGGCCGTGGCTTCTCAACATGAAGAAATCCTCAGAACAGTGAGGTCGGTCCGCGAAGCTCCCAGGAAGCTTCTGTGCTTCTGGCCGGAGCTAGACTGGCTTTGTTAGCCAGAATCCCTACGCACAACGGACCGAATGGGAGTCTAAAGTGCGGAAAAGGGAGTCCCATCATCATCATCATCGTTACGGCTAATCTCCGAAACGGCTGGACCGATTTTGACGGGACTTCACTGGCAGATAGCTGATGTTATAAGGAGTTTAATAGACTCCGATATCCACGTGGAACCCTGAAAAGAACTTTAATGGAAGTCTTTGGTAGACTTGCTAGATAATTTAATCGAAGTTGCTAGAATCAACAAATTCGTGTCTTCTTATCAGATGCACATAATCAGAGGAAATAAATAAACATGATAAGTGTTCTAATACTTTTATTAATTGGGTTCATTTAAATACTTTCAGTACATATGTACTTAACAAATAATAATCCAGAAACGTTTCAATATTACTTACATCGTTACATCTAACATATTTTTATTAAGTTTCCTTAACTACAGCGATTGACAATTTGTTAGGTGGTAATAAATATGATTTAATGGATCGGAAAACAGATTTCATGACACCTAATTAATCAGTAAGTCCCTAAGAGTAAAATCACAGCTTTACTAATTATTTAGATCCGTTAGGTAATGCAAACACATACCTCATTCGTATTTTCATTGAGCATTTACAGCATACCTAATGTTTGTTTTTTTTTTAAATGTAAGTATACCTGGGTAGCAAATGAGTGTCGACATTACAGATTTAAAAAAAATAGGTGTAGAAATCTCAAGGAGCACTTGTTAGAATATTTTAAACCCATGTCACATTCTCCAAAGACTTTTCTAAATACGTAGTAAAGTGTTGATTACAATTTTAAACAATCATCAAAACTCAGTTTATATGAAATGTTAAGAATCTTAAGCAGCTATCGTAAATATTATAGTCAAGGCGCATACTTTGTTATCTTATTATACAATCTTTTAAATAACTTATTCCTACCTGGCAGTTGTTTAAGGACATTTAAGGATAATTAATAGCTTATCTATACACCTTACTTCCATTTCTACTCAATTTTAAGAAAGCCCTAAATTCGCAACGTATTTAAGGTGCCAAGCTTTTAAGATCCTACCTCTAGTAACTCTATAGATAATTCATTCACGTGAAATGTTGAAGTGAGGAGTGTGATAAAAGGATATTTACACTAAAAGTAATTTTTATAATCTGGTGTAATATTTTTTTTTCTCTCTTTATAAGCTATCTTTTAGACAGAAATACACTACCCAATATAAGAAATAAGAATTATTGACTTTTATAAATATCTATAAACGTTGGAATTAGGTATTCACATTACAACCTAATGGAAAATTCACGATCACAGTACAGTAATAATATAAGTTGAACTTACAATTAAATGTGATCTTGAAATTCAAAATCATTTCGTATCATCTTTGGCCAGCCTTTTCTCCACCATGTTAAAATTCTTTTTCTTACAACAATCTCATAATATTAAAAAGCGAATATGTAACTACTATTGCAGAAGTACGAAATATAACAAGAACAATTTGTACCAAATTATTAGACAACTTCAGGTTGAAAGACGACGAATTCTTTTACGAACGTATCAGAAGATTGCCAGCAGCTCTGTGAACAGGTGAATATCAGGACAGACAGGAAGTGTAGATGTGCAAGGGATGCGTTGGTGGGTAATAAGCGAAGAGTTTCTGCAAATTCTGGGACTAGTTGTAATTCGCAGGACAGTCTGGCGCCGCAGCGCGTGCAGATGGTTGGCACACTTGGTGACTCCGGGGTACTTGCAGTACTCGGCAGTGGTGCTCCGAGCACAGGAGGCTCGTCCCTCGAATACCTGCAAGTTATACCTACAGTTTACCTAATTAACTTAAATAGTTAACTTTAATTAAATATTTAATTAGATTAAGCACAGATTTAACACAGGATGGATGAAATGGCGAAACAATCTGCGACTTCCACGTTCTCATGCAGCTGAGATGAGAATAAAAAGAGGGAAGTGTGGTGTTACGCGGATGGATAGCATTAGAAGTGAGTATATAAGAGGATGTCTAAAAGTGGCATCGTGTGGCACCGTACGCAAAATACGCGCTTTGACGTGGAGTTGCGGACAACAACCCGTTTGACCTAAGTGGCATCGAAGACTGAGAAGTTGTGTGGAAATCGGTTGTAAAGGTATGGGCATGTGATAAGTTTCGAGTGTGAATGTCGACGGCTTTTAGAGTAGTAGTAAGGGGAAGACCAAATAAACGATGGATGGACTGTGTGAAAGATGATATGGCTAGAAAAGGGGGGGAGGGGGGTGACCGAGGTGACGACTAATAGATCAGTATGGAAGAAAAACACATGTTGCCTGCACCAAATAGGGAATGATGATGAATTTTATAGTGAGATTTTATATTGCTGTATTAAATTTGATGTACTTAAGTTATTTTCTTGTTTCATACCTGAGTATTTGTCCCGGATGATTGCGCAGTCGCGTGAGGAACGCGTGGAACAATCGGTCGCCATGTAACGGTGCCGCTTCCTCGTAAGGTTCGTCATCAGATCCGCCTCCACCTCCAGCTCGGTCACCTACACATACTTCTATTTCTGAAATAATAAAAATCGTTAACGTTTAATGAGCATTATTTTAGCATTTCAAGAATGGGTGTCGAGGTAATAATATTATCAACCTTAAAAACTTGTGGATGGACATGTCTGAATGCCGAAAATTCGTTTATCAAAATAAAACCACCGTTCAAAACATCGAAACTCAAAATACCGAACGGAAACTATATGGCTCATTTCAAAATGTCGCAGGTCTATACTGCCAAAGGGTCATATCATACATTCAAAATTCAAAAAGTAGGAAGACTAGTACTTACCATTCTCAATCTTATACTTATTGAGCAATTCATTAGCTCTATCATCGTTGCCCAGTGATTTCTTCCATTCTGCTTCAACATATATAAATTTCGGCACAAATTGTAATGGTCCACACATCAGTCGACTTCTTAAGTCAGGTGGCAGTTCTGCAGTCTGAAATTAAAAAGTATGGTCAGCTATTATCACAACCGTTCAGTCTACATGGCGAGGTCTAGCTGAATAGGCGAACCAGTGTCTCTATGGCCTGATCAAACCCATATAAAAAAATTTATATATATATCATGGGGAAACTGAAGGTCAAACTGGTCTTTTTGGGTTGGTTATATAGCTATTATCACTACATAGTATAAAACAAAGTCGCTTTCTCTGTCCCTATATCCCTATGTATGCTTAAATCTTTAAAACTACGCAACGGATTTTGATGCGGGTTTTTTAATAAGTAGATAGAGTGATTCAAGAGGAAGGTTTATATGTATAATACACTGACCTCCACGCGGGCGAAGCCGCTGGCAAAAGCTAGTAAAATAAGTAGCATAATAAAACATGACTGAGGAATGGCCGCAAGTTGTTAGCGCCATAATAATAAAAATGGATTATCAATCTGTTTGCCTAGTGTATGGTGGCAACATGTTTCTGATCAACCAATTTTTGTAAAGGCACCCAAACAACACCGGATATCTATTGTTTGTTGTGAGAATAACAATAGCGACATAGTTTTGTTCTGCTAATGGTTGTCTGCCCTCAAAATGGTGATAGAAAACATTGCGAGGAAACCGGCATATCCTAGAACCCAAAATTCGAGGACATGTGACATCTCCAATTCGCACAGGCTGACGTGATGGATTATAGCCCACTCATAGAGAGAACGCCTGTGGCCCAGCAGTGGGAACGTTATAGGCTGATAATGCTAATGGTTGTCCATAATTTTACACAAATAAAGGTACTTACTTGGTGCAGCAATGCTTCAACATCGTTGGTGGGTGCTGTGGGCGTGTCCACGGTGACCATGCCTGGTTCATCTCCCCCTTCTAGTTCTGCTGCTGCTACAGGCGCTCCAATTGCACCCATTGCACCTGGAAAATGTACTAAATTGTCAATTTTTGCTAGCTTGACAAAGATATTCTGAAATTACTAAATGGGCCTGCTGTTGACCTCTATCATGCCTGATAGAAAGCAAATGATGAAGTCTATGATGGATCGAGAGTGCCCAGAAGATGCCTATTTACTCTTGTTTTGAAGGTAGACGGGTTAAATGTGGAAGGGAACAGACACAGGCAGAGAATTCCACACTTTGGCTGTGCGTATAATAAATTTGGAGAAGCACTGAGTACGACTGGTCAGGAACATAAACATGTACATTTGGAACATAATATAAAAAAACCAATACCTTGTATGGGTGACATATTTGCATTATGCGCATCAAACACTTGGAGATTTCCAAAAGCTTGTTCAACATGTTCCAATTCAATTGAGTTGCTCTCTTCATCTTCATCAGAGTTTCTGTATAAAATTATTTTCATCACCAGTGATCGGATAATCGGGCGCTATTATACCTAAACATCACTTTTATTCCCATGAAAGAATAATACGGATACGCCTTTTAGAATCCCAGAATTGTTCATATAAAATACAATAAATTAGTCGATTCAATCACTAATCTGTTAAAGATAGTAGATAAATCAATTTCCACTACTTGACCACATTGTGCACATTATCATTTTTTATTGATATTCCATTTGTTTTGAATGAAATAAAGATACTAAATTAAAATAACCACTGCTATCATTTCATTAAGTTTGATATAGTTGTTTTAACAAAACTGTTCAATCCCAGGAACCCGGGATTACTTATTTATTCAGAAAGGAATGTCCATATTATTCTTTCGAGGGAAGACGTTTAGGTATATAAGTGCCCGATTATCTGATCACTGTTCATCACTCAAAAATTTTGTTTATGTTTTAGTTTAGCACTTTTGTGATCATAAAAAAGAAAGTGATGGTAAAACTTCTATTTGTGTGTGCAATAGTTCAACAATTAGCATGAATCATATTTATGTGATCTCTGGACAGGGAAAGGGTATTTAGTATCAGAAAAATTGTATGCCTGATAAATTTGGTTTTCCAAGTTCTGCAACTAATTTTATGAATCTGTGAAGTTCAAGTTTCAAGTCCAACAACAATACAATTAAAATAGACCTACCACCTACCTTTGCACAGCATTGTTCGGGCTTGGAGCATTATCAATATTCATAAAATTCCCATTGGCAGTATCATTATCATTCTCATCCCACTCATCAGCTCCCTGGCACCACGATAGTGTAGTGTCAGCACTAGGTATAGCAACAATTGCCCTTGATTCTTTTGAGGAGTTCTCTTGGCACTGACTTCGAACACATAACCAACTAAAAATGTTTTTAAATTTAGAATACAAAGAGATTCTACAGGTTTTTAGCGCAGTTTTAATGTTGATCTTTATTTATATATTTACCTTTCAGACTGAATCCAACAATTGGGATTTATACAAGCGAAAACGTATAAAGTACGATGATAAATGGAATTCTCGAGTGGCGCATAGCATTGCACAATAAGTAGCCTGTGTAATCCACAGAGAGGACATTTTGTAGAAATCTGTAGATTTTCTAGTGGAGGCCAGTCCTGTTAAAAAAATACTTTTAATTTTATTAGTCCTAAAATTCCTAGACAAAGCATGTGGTCGATAATACGTGCAATTTGAAGGATACGATAATTATCGAATAAGCTTACCGGTAGTCCTCCGATTTTGTTTACAGTATAGTTAACTAGGGTTTGATTTTTGTCAATAATTGCTTCATCTTCGTAGCCTAAATATATTTTTCCCGGTTGTTTTGCCATTATTTCTAGTCAGATTCAGATCAATGAATTTATCGCTCTATGAGCGAAATGTCAAAAATGACTTTTTCATTGAAGAATTGTGGATTCTGTGACATGCAATGGCAACTCGTTATACAGCCACGTAAGATTTTTCTAAAGTAATATTTTTCTTAATTAAAATATCTTTATTCCGTTCAGATAGGTGCACAGAAAAATATTTTACCGTTTATGATATTCTCTATATGATAAAACTGGCGCGTATTTTTGTAGGGTACCGTAGTAAACCAGGAACCTTTATAGTTTCATCAAGTCTAGAACTCAGAGACTAAAATGTTGTAATTTGGCATGGCATCACGCCCACAAAGTTGTTAAATAGAATCTTAAGGGGAAGCGCAAAGGTAACCCGCGAAATTTAAATTATCTTAGGTATGTTTTTACAATCTGAATCATTTTGAAAGATATTACCAATCCATTACTTTCTAAATTCGAAAAACTGTCTGCTCAACCAATTTAATAGCGCAATGAATATTGTTGAACTGTCAAAATTAGAGCCATTCCTGCAGTGTGTTACGCACTCACACGCACACACACTCTTAAAGAATAGAGAGAGATAGAAAGAAACTGTAAATTTAACGTTACGCTTGAACCGTGTAAGTATCGTTGGATTCCATAGGTATAAAAAAAAATATCAATAGTTTTTTAAATACTTTTGGTTACAACCGCAGAAATATCTTTGTTTTTCATAGGTTATTCGAAAAATACTGTAAAATATAAATTTATTTTGCGCTTGATAAAATCAATACTGTCATTGCGTACTCGAATATTCATGTCATAACTATGGAATCTTTAGGGGGCGTCCATTAATTACGTGACGCGTTCAAGGGAATCGAGGCGGGGGGCGGGGTGTCGAGGCGAATCTCACCCAATCTCACATGAAGAAGAGTGGGGTCTCGACAAATATCACGAATTTATATTTTTTCCGCAAATAGACAATGTAAAATTGTGAGAAAACTGGATTAAATTAAGTAAAACATGTTTTTTCGCCAATATGGCTAAATACTAAAAAAACATATTTATCGCGGTTATGCGAACGCCACAAAGTAGCACAGTAGCTCCTCGATTGTTAACACCGGCCAGCCAAGGCAGCCAAACGCAATGCATAAATCCACAGGAAAAAAAAACACGTAGAAGTCGCAAGTAGGTGGGGCCCGCGTACCCCGACTTTGCGGAGTTTTGCATAGGTCTGCTTCCGCGCACACACCACGCACATCAGTTTTGTTACAACCGCCACGGAGAAAAGAACTTGACAAAAAATACAAACATGCCTTTATTGTGCTGTTTTACAATGTAAACATGATAGCAGAACTAAAAATGTATCAAATGGAGGTATATCATACCATCGGTAAGTCTTAATTGATTTTATTTCGATAAAAATTTGAAAAACAATATTTTATTAAATAAGACAAGTAAAAGTTGTCTTTATGGTATCTAATTTAAAGTCTACTTTCTTTTAAACTCAAACATATTGTTTGCGAAGATTCCAACTATGTACACGTCACAGTCAGCTACTCAATTACGAGATTACCGTTATCGATATTTTAAACTTACAATGTTCTCTGAGTCCTATGATATATAGGGAAAAAATTGACCTTGCGTGCGGTTTGTTTCTGCAGTATTAGTAATGTAACACATTTCCATTAATTGCTCATACCTTTTGCTTTCTAATTCTACTTAAGTTTCGACCATGCAAAAATAATTACAAATGAACATAAAAACTCCTTCTTTTTTAAGTATAAAGTGGCGCATGTGTTAGTCTGACATCTAAGATCTATCTAATATACCAAATTTAATCAAAGTCCGTTACGGAGTTAGTCAAGCTAAAAATAATACGAGTGTACCCGCAGGCGAAAGCGTAGGCTTCCAATGTCAGTAGGAAGTAGTGTACCCGTATTATCTAATCGCATGGTATAATATGTATCGCATAAAATAGAAAGAAACACCACAGGACGTATCTTTCTATCAATAAAATAATTTTCAAAATCGGATTAGTGGTATAACATAACAATTGTTAATTATACTTTCTGTAAATCGTAAGTATGTATTAGAATAAATATATATAAACACTTGATTTCAAACATAATAATATTTATCGACTCTAGCTGTTCATATTTTGTTTGAAAAAAAAAAAAACGGAATCTCGATAAATAAGTCAACGACAGTAGTACATCTCTAGAGGAGTACGAATAGCGCAATATACGCAAAAATAAATCTTATCTGTAGCGAAATACAACTTTAAATTGAATGCGTTATTATAGTGACATCTAGCGGCGAGTAGCGTAACTTGCTCATTAAACTATTCCGTGTGCGCTTTAAACGGAAAAAGTAATAAATATGTAAAAAGAGTAAACAAAAAACAACTCTATAGTCATTTTTTTTTGTGGTTTATTATCAATTATGCGACGAATGACATATTTTCTACTTTCATTCAATATTAAACTACCAATCGGACCAAAGTTTTCTCAGTGTTACGAAATACAATTAACTTGTATTCGTGTGAGTTTGGGTACGCTGGTTCCGATACGAATGAAGCGTTATACGACTTCTGCGTGTTTTTTTCTGTGCATAAATTCATCGCAAATAAGCACAGATTAACGTTTTTACACAAAAGTACACATTTTGAAATATCTCACGTGAGTTTATGGGTGGGGGGGCTGAGCCAAATCTTACGACATCTCACCAGAGCGGGCGTGGGGGTCGAAAAATCGCAAAAATTGCCTCACGTAATTAATGGCCGCAACTTTACCTGTACATGGTCCGGCCAGCACTTGCAATTTACGGTAAATAAATCTTATCAGCGGTTGATCAATAAGTACTGAATAATAGTAATGTAGGTCTCCATGTGATTGCTTACGACACCCAGGGACGGTTACCGTTACCAATAAAATACCGGTAAAAATAACAAAACATTTCGTTCCGTTCCGTTAACTATTTAACGTCAAAATTACTGTTAAATCATAGGATTTACCGGTATTTAAATAGCGTTACCAGTATCGTTACTTCACTCAACTCTAACAAGAAGCAACATTTTGTGCGACGTTGCCAAACCGAACCAAGCACCTCGCGGCCTTGCGTTTGACTCTTCTAAGCGGAGCGGCAACAACGCATGTTACGGATGTTACGACGATCAGAAAGATACAAATAAAATAAGACTCGCGCTCGTGCGAGTTTTATTTCGTAATCATACGGCACATAAACATCGTGTCGCATACGCCAAACGTACCTACGTCTACTGCCTTTGATTTATCAACTAGTTGTTTGTGTAAAAAATATTATTATGGGCCGAAAGCAGTTTCAACCTTTCAACTTAAACCGTATTAATATAACTATATTGTTACTTTTAATTAGTCTTAGGTCCGTGTATAGGTACAGTCGACCGCACATTTCTGGATACAATTTTAAAACATTTCTCATGTCTTACGTGCCTCATAAAGGCGTTGTTAAGGTCAATTTTATTGTATCCAGAAACGTGTGGGCGACTATACCTACCTTTTTGAGGACAGGAATATCTCGTTATATAGAAAAAATCGGTCGCAGCAAATTTGAGTACTTTTTTTCAATTTGAGCCACCTTTTATTACAATTTTCTGCAGCACAGAAACAATGATTCGGCACCATTGTTTCTTGTCACAAATGCCATTAAACTAGACTAAAAAATCACCAAAATTTTGTTAATTGCTGTCAAACGACGATTTCCCATTCTGAAATAGACTAAAGTGACACAACTTAACTATATTTTAGTTTGATAGCACTAAGATGGCTCTGAGTTATTAATTTAGTGAAAATGGCAATTTTGCTATTCTTCGTTTTTCAGCTAAAATTGTAATTGTCTAACTAAATTTGACTAGTTTTAATCGCGATTAAAAAGGTGTGGAATAAAATTAGCTGTCGTGAACTAAAATTCACACCAACATCTCGACTTCAGGTGTAAAAACAGTACCGTATCTTTTTTTTCTTTTCTCGAAAATGGTGTGTCCTATAGCAAAAATAATGAAAATTTCGACCTATGGACCATAAACCTCTAAAACTCAATATGTAGGTAATAGTTTTTCATATTTTCCACGCAAAAAGTGAAAAATTCCATATAAAACACACCAAGGTTGGCGACCCTTCGCGCCTCCGGCTCTGTATAAATTTCACGGGGTAGGGCAAACATGTATCACGTTACGAAGCAAAAAAAAGAAATACCACGTGGAGTCGCGATTGTCAAATGCGATTTTAGTTGAGTAAAAAATTATTTTGAAATGTAGAGTTTTTTTTTGCAGAATCGCTTTAAGATTCTCATAGCCCACACTAAACAAACTAACTAAACTATCACTTAGTTAGTTTAGTTCGGTGTACAAGAGAATCGGCACCAATGTTGTATACATGCCGAAGATTTATTCATGGTTTCAGTTTTCGCTTTGATGTCCTTGCTACCCTGTTTATTATAATTTTCCGCAGCACAGGAGCGATATTGTACACACGCCGAAGGTAGTCGCACGTTCGGCGTGCATGTAATATTGTTTCTGTGCACACACCGAAAGATGCTAGTCTCCCGACCGTCATAGTTGGAAAGAGATACTTATAAATCACCGGTTTATAAATTGTTACTTTTACCGATACGAATACTGCTAATTAGATAACGTTAACTGACTTTGGGTATCGGTATTATTAACGTTATTTTTTTATCGTTAACAGAACGGTAATAGCTAATGTTATATAAAAAATACCGGTAATTCGGTCCCTGACCACACCCCTGAAGTACTGACGGAGTTCCCTGCTCAATAACTGTGTGAATCATGTTTTGTACAGACGCTAGCACATCAAGCTACCCCAAACTGTAAAATTTTCCCAATTGAACATGAACCCTATTCATAATGGCAAAATGTTGAAAATCTATCAAATAAATTTGACAGTTTGCGGTAGCTTGATGTGCTGGCGTCTGTACATAACACACGCGCATTACACGGTTCGGCACTTTTTGTCACCTAGCACAAATTTTAGTGGCGCGACAGTATACAATCAGCATTGATTTCATAGTCAGCTGTAGGTACTCAATCACACAACACTCCTATATCATTAGTCACGTGGTAGTTAAAAATATGCAAGGTGTGCGACTAGGGTTGCCAGGTCTTAAAACCGAAAACCCGGAGATACTAGTCTGTTTAGCCGGACATATGGGTAAAAAGGCCGTACACCCTTACTTTTTTTAGTCTTAGTTTAACACTACAATGAAAAAAAAGTAAAACAAGGCTTTTTATCATTTACCATAAAACCTTCATAAATTCTAATGAAACAACAACAAAAATCTTGTTTATTATGGACATTGCTACTCCGATCGCTTGCGCTAGCGATACAAGGTGAGGCGGGCGGAGCGGAAAACAACACATGACAAATCTAAAATGGTCAAGTATAAAAAGCCTAACAAAAGCCGGACAGGGCGGACACCATATAATTTGGCCGTACAGGCAACCAAAAAGCCTTACTGTGTCCGTCTTTATCCGGACGCCTGGCAACGATATGTGCGACCCATGCTGTAGCGCAACCAATAACCAACCATAGTGAATAATTATGTCTATAATTCATAACCATAGCATTTATATGCGAAAATACCTAACCACGGACCTACAAAAAAGCCTAACCTAATAATTGTAGCATGTATGCCCGTTATCTTTTTACGCCTCAACACGGGTTTTGTCCCGCTCTAGTAGGTACGGTTACCGACGATATCTTTTGGGAATCGAACCCAACACACGACCTTGCGCGCGTTCTGCACGCGGAGGCGTCGTGATCAACGCGTCATCTTCGGCACGCCGAGGCGCGGCGCGGTGGCAACATGGCTCGGCCCATCGGGCACTCGCTTGACGCTTCCACGGACTCCACCGCGACGGACGAATCTCCTCTATAACCTCTTTTTATTATTTGTTTGTCCGGCAAAGTTTCCTATTGTAATAAGCACGGCAGTAAACCATTGCCTAAAATACAGTCCACTCTTTTATTGCTCCCCGCGCTAACAATATCTATGATTTGATAATGCCATGGTCATTGATTTATTTAGTACCTACCTAATTAGGTACCTTTTGTTTAGGGTCAACTTAAATTAGCTAGCTAAACTCTCCGGACGTGATGTATGAGTATCGATGTCTAAACATGACAAAACAAAACCCTTCACAGACCTGAGTATATTGATATCAATATCTCTACTTGCACGACAAAAGAAAACAGATTCTCTTAACAATAGGTCGGTCGCTGACCCTCAAAAAATAACAACAAATATTTTTATACCCTTCACAGTTAGTTTCGCTAGCCAACTTAATTTAAATCCTTTTAGCACAATTAATTTCCATTAATTATTAACCAAGGTCAGAAAAGTAAGTATTTCATATCAAAATTGTCCTTAAAAATCTTATAGACTTATATGTATTATGAAGAAATTAAGCAAAGCATAACAACCTACGTGTTTACGAAATAGGTGCGATGTGGGTCTTGGGAATCACGTCTTGCATAATTGATGACTACTGCACTGGAAAAGGATTTACTATTACGAAAAAGAGCATTTAAGTTCAACGGTGCGTGTCAGCGTGTTGTTATGAAAATGTATGCCTTTTTCGCGCCGTGTGCAATGTTCTTTTTTTACACTTGGTAGTAGGATCTCCCAATCGTTAACTTTCCTTGAAGGACTGATTGCTATGAGGGTCAGCTGAAGGTACCTTGCCTACTTAGGTATCCTATTGATGTTTACCAATATATCGTATGCTGTTCTCGGTAGGTACACTTACCTAAGTATCTACCTAGTTCTTATTATGCTACTGCTCGTGATGATGATTTATTTAGTCTTTAGCAGGAGCTAGCCACTGCTAGACATAAGCCTATGTACCTAATCACACGGCATTTTATTCGACCACGTTAAGTACCACAGCCAAAGCCATCCTGCAAATACCGTTAGCTACTTCACCTCCTAACTCAGGACTTCCAAAACTTTTACGATATCTACCCACCTTTCCAAATTTGCAGTCACCAACTGCAAATTTGGCTTTCCCGACTAGTCGGTAGGTAAAGACCTCTATTTTTGTTTTACATAATCTAACAAAACATAGGTACTTACATGATCCTTGGTACCTATTGAGATCGATGAAGCAGTTTCGGTCTACAAAATTATATTACCTTAGTAGGTACTTGAATTTTGTTCGTACCTACAAATATATTCGATTTGTAAGTCGATACTATTAGGATTCATTGGTGCTTGACAAACGAGCCAAGGCAAGCTAGAAAGGACAACGATACGACCTAGGGTTATAGTAGGTAGTTACCTATGTGTCTCTGGTCTTTCAATCCTTATATATTAAATACAAGGAATTTATCGCGTCTCATTAGATAAACATCAAATTCATCATCGTCAAAATGCCCCAAATTCTTCAATTTATTTGAGTTCGGCGCAGTGCGAAATCATCAAATAACTTCTCCCGCTCTGGTTGGAGCAGGAGGGCGTGTCAAGCTTTTACTGACTAAAACCCACCCGTGTTCCCTCAGTTGACTGTGTGCCAGGGGCGACGGTATCTCTTTCGAACAATTCGCACCCCTGGCAGGTACCTTATACCTACATCTAATCGTCCAGCTATTAGAGAAATAAAAATCTCTTCAGAAGATTATCTTCTGCACTTTGTGAACCTAATAAGTATATTTGGATTTTCCTATAAAGCCGCGGTCATTGCCTAAGCAATATAGAAGTCATTTCACTTTTGCCTGTGGCGTGGGAGCTCCCAAGTTGTAGTAAAACACGGTCAGTGTTATATTCAGATACGACTCAGACACAAAAGCGAGAAGTATTGGATTTGAACAAATTATTTATTGGGTTGTAAAAAAGATATGGACGCAATGGGAAAATATTTCTTTATATTTATATCGGTATGTTCTAATTTTAAAGCTAGTGTAATTAAAATGTGAAGTAGGTCTCTAATAGCCTTTCGTCCTTTACCTTAATAGGTTTACTCAATCGTGGTTGAGTTGAATGCAGTGACAGTGAATCCAGCGTTGTGCCCCACGAACAAGATTGCCCCACATCGACGTCAAGCCAGTTGGGAGCCGAGCAGACCGCGGACTCTGGGGCTGATACACGATATACTTGGACCCGGTAGACCACAAAGACCACAGTTTGATCCACTCAATGATTTGGAAGAACAGCCCCAAGAAGATGACCAAGACGACTGCGGTGAAATAGATGATTACGACGAAACGGATCTAAGCTCCGGTTAGTGCCTACCTTCTTACATAATTCTTTTTGGTGATGTTCAAATGTTTTCTTACTTACGTACTACATACACGTAAGCCATTTTCCCAAACGTTGTTGTTGTTGTTGTGCATGTGTGAACTAACCAACATCATAGAAGCTACGACTGCGGCATTGCCCACCTTCTCAAAGTAATCGTTCAGTCGGTTTAAAAAAAAAATAGAACCTACCGTTATTAGGAATTTTATGTCTACTGTTTGCATTTTCAGTTACATCAAATGGTCCAAGGAGAAAAATAGATAGGAATGATCCATATTTTTCCGGTAATAATTACTATCCACCATATTACCCTGGGCACAATAGACCACCATCCACGCCGCATCGACCTCAGAGGCCCACACCACCTCCATATAATTTTGAGGGTAACTATGGCCCTAATGGTTATAGGCCACCATCGCATCAATATTCAACAGGTAAGATTCAAGGCCGCATCTGTAAAACGAATGGAATAAAAACCAAAAAAAATATTTATTAAAAAAAATCATTCGGATGGCCAAAGGTCAATGCTCGTACTCGATCAGCTGGTTTAGTAATTTTTCGTGGAACATAAATATTTTTTACGAATTTTCAAAAACGTTATGGTTTAATAACAGTCGTTTGGTTGCCTTGGAATTACAACAAAATATAATTTTTAGTCGTTAGAGTCAAGGTATCGAAACACGTGAGCAAAGCCAGCTAATTTAATTTGACCCTGTATAGGTACCTCTCTAAAGGAGAGTTCAAAACTTTCCCTTAGAGAGTTACCTACATACATGCTTTCCTAATGGAAATGACAAAAATTGTGATCAATATTAGTCGGTTCTAATTTACAATACTTATTTAATAATTTTTTGCAGGTCACATTAAACCTGTGAAGGAGGATATTTTAGACCGTCCCCAAGCAGCGTATCGGCCTGGCCTCATCGGTGGACTTCTTGGACACGTCGTGGGTTTCCCTTCTGTAAGGCCTCCTCCAGAAGACCCGCCACTGAGAGGACCGAACTCCCCATTTCGTTTCCCCGAAAATTATTCAAATACCAACAGACGTCAAAAGAAATCTCAACAATCAAATAAGTCAACTAGTATTATTGGATCATTTGTCGATTTACTATTTAATTAAATAATTTATTACAGCTATATTGGTTGTTTAATTTTTTACCTAACTTACATATTCTCACATGTTGAACTTGTTTCAATGAAAACAGATATACACTCAGACACCAGTCTGTTTTTTGCTTGGCGTTTCTAAGTTATTTGTTGCTAGGTCAAATTTTAGGTCGTCTATTAATTAATTTAAATATTGTGTACCTACTAAATGTATGTGGTCCGAATAATATCACTCCAAAATTATTGCAGCTTTCGTCAACTTGAAAAACCTTTAGCTTGAGGCAGTTGATCATTCTGGTCAACAGGAAATCTAGCCTATCCGAAGCTAGCTAACTTCACTTGCTTTTGCAGCCTAGGTTAACTTCGCCTATCACATGGCTCAACTCGGATCATTTCACTCTGCGCCACCATTGGACACCTCGATCATTTTCTTCTATAACCCTCTAGCTACGATGCTGGTAGAAATTAGAGGGCCCCATGGATCGCCGGGCCTTGGTTGTACTACTTGGTGAGCTACCCTACGGTGGAATAATCCATAAACTCATAACTAAGTTCTGAGATGACAAAATTAAGATTGCCGTCGTCACTCCATGAATTTGAAGAAGGCGAAATGATGGTACTTAGCTGGCGGCTCAACTTCACGACCTCTCATTATTCAGAGACGTTTTAGCCTTCGGGTCACTGCTGCTACTACTTACCAATAGATACGTGTGATAAATGAGTAGGTATGTCAAAAGAACCTATGTAATTTCAACATATCAAAAGTTTAATATTGCTCACTTAATAAGCCGACACTCCACTTACGAGCTCTTTATTACGTGGTTTCTTTTGTGAGCGCACTAGTCTGACAGTCTAACCTTGCATAACGCGAAATTCCTTATGGAAGATAGACGTCAATGAAACAACTAGACAGCAACCTTTACCTATATAAATATTTACCCATGGTCTCCTCGCGTACCGAGTAGTTTGTAGAGTTGTGGCTGCCTACATTCGCTGTTCACCTACGTAATTCTCTAATGAGAAGCGCGTGACATACTCTAAAACTGCGGATATAGTCCAACTCCTGTATATATATATCTAGCTATTTTTTTTGTTGATTTGTCTCATTAATTCATTAGAGGAATATAGGTACCTATTATGATATCACCACATGGCGTGCGTTTAAAACGATGTTAATCGTTAACAAGTGACACTAAAGCGTACATGTGAATGATAAAAGTGGGTGTAGTTTAAAAAAAATAAGTTCAAAATGAATTTATTTACAATATGGATGACAACAACGCTTTGTGTTATGGCAGAAATGGTGTACGAAGGTATGCAATTTAACCTAATAGTGCTTACCTACACTTGAATAATTTTAGAATGTGTTCTGAAGACTAGGTATCGCAAACTCGTGTTAAAAATTTCAGGGAACTGGGAAAATTGTTACTACACGTTTTGGGGTTTAAGTAATTTACGATGTGTATATATGTTATTCAAATATTAACCTAAAGATAGTTAACATTGCCCCGAAGAGATAAATAGAGGACCGTGTAGGTTTAGCCTGTAGATAAATACACCCAAGTGGCGAGCTAATCAACCTGAAAATTGAATTGATCGATGAAAAATGTTAAGCAGAGTTAATCCAAAACCAACATTCTTTTAGGTGGGTTACCTACACCAATTTTATCGGCAATTAATGTCGAAAAACATGCATGAACTACTTGGAACTGTCTGTGTGTTACAGAAAACCCTTATACGAAAGCTGTAAAGAATAATAAGCAGTGGTACAGTGTACATGGTTACGTACAAGTACGTCCAGGAGCACATATGTTTTACTGGTTTTACTTTGCAAATGGAACACAAATTAACGCAAGTCGTAAACCTCTCATAATATGGATACAAGGTGGACCAGGGTTTGCCGCAAGTGGTATAGGAAACTTCGCTGAAATGGGGCCTTTGAACATGGATATGCAGCCTCGAAATCATACTTGGGTAAGATGTTTTCATCTAGGTACACTTAATACATAGTTCTTCAATTCGATCAGTCTAGTATTATAACTATTCCCAATAATTTCTGAGCGCCAAGTTTCCATACAATATTATTTAAGCATTGACATCGGTGAGGGATCGTCATTCTTTGTGCGAGGAGGGACAAGATTCAGCTTCTTTACATACACAAAGTCGCTTTTCGTGTCTGTACGCTTAGATCTTTTAAACTACGCGAAGTCGCTGGCAAAAGCTAGTTCACAATAAAACTGAAGAGAAAATGATGCAAGAACCAGCACTCTAAAATTGTGTAAAACACTCATCATTTCAGCCGAAAGACGTCCACTGCTGGACATAGGCCTCCCCCAAAACGGGGGTTTTGCCATAATCGCCATGCTTGGCAGGTGTGTTGGCGATCGCAGTATGGTGGTAAAATGCATAGAGAACGCTGCTGCCCATTCTCTAGTAAGTCCCTTAGTCGCCTTCTACGACACCCACGGGAAGAAATAGGATGGTGCTATTCTTTTACGTCCGGCACCACACGGAAAACACTATCAATCACAGTCTGAAACATTTTGAAGGATATTGGTAAAACATTGCTTGATATGTTCGAAAAATTTGTCTGGTCAGCAACGTAAATAACGCAATGAATGTTGTTGAACTCTGAAAATGAAAGCCATTGTTACTGTTAGTATTTTACTCAATTATCCCGCTGATTACAATTAACTTAGGTAGCCAGAAGCAAGGATTAATAAACTTAGAGAGATTGCTGGACAGAGTCAGAAAAATGTCGAGTAGATCAATTATACAGGGTAAATTTTGGTAAACATATATCATTCCAGACCCCTAGCGTAGAAATTTTTCGTCGGAAATACAAAAAAAAATCAGCTGTGTCATAGAAAAGTGCAATACCTACGCGGTCAAAATGTATGAAACAGCTGATTCTTTTTTGAGTAACCGACGAAAAATTTCTATGCTAGGGGTCTAGAATGATATGCTGAATTCATGGTTACAGTTTGCGCACTGGTTAAAATTTTATCCTGTATAACTTGGGACTGATAAAATTATTAACGTACAGAGGCCAGCATATCAAGCTACCCCAATCTGTCAAATTCCTTTGTTGGATTTTCAACTTTAATGCAAACCTTTAAGGCTCATGTTTAATTGGGAAAATTTGACAGTTTAGGATAGGTTGATGTGCTGGCGTCTGTACCTACGGCTACATATCTAAAATCCGCCCTTTCCGCTTGACCACTTCCGCTTACCATATTATAATAGAGTAATTTAAACTAAGAGAGTTGTATTGATGATTTTAAATAATTGTAATTTTGTAAATGTGTATTTTCAACGTGTAAATAATACTGGCCTGCAAATTGCAAAAAAAGTAAGAAAATTTGAATTTCGCGGGCTATCCTGCTGGTTCCCCATAAATATAATATCATCTTTACGGAAGCCATTCCACATCATCATCTGCCTAGCCTTTACCCCAACTATTTTGGGGTCGGCTTCCAGTCTAACCGGATGCAGCTGAATACCAGTATTTTACGTGGAGCGACTGCCTATCTGATCTCCACAACCCAATTACTGGGTAACACGATACCCCTTGGTAAGACTGGTTGTCAGACTTTCAGGCTTCTGGCGACCCGTAACGACTGTCAAAGCTCCACAAATGACAGCCGGGACCAACGGCTTAACACGTTAAGCCGTTGGTCTGGTCTTCCCAAGCCACGGAGAGGTCTTGGTATGTCAGTATGTATGTATATGTGTAAGTGGAAGCCATTCCACATGTGTAACATGATTCGCGAAGTAATTGATTAAGTAGATGTCTCTTGGATTATTAATTTGTATGTGTTTACATCTAGATCAAGTTCCAGAAAATTATATGCTGACCTAAATTGCGCGGTCATTAGTTTGAATGAAATACCCCTTGTTTATATATTGTGAGAAATGGCTTGACTTCAGATCTCGTTACAGGAAGACTAATAAGTAAATTAAATTTAAAAAAAGTAAAATATTGGAAGTTTACCATCAACACTCATTCAGTGCAATAAAAAGGATGATGATTTTTTCAATAATGACCGCCACCCTAATTGCGTAACACACTATCAATCACAATAATTTCCAAGGATATTGCCAATCCATTGCTTCGTATGTTCGAAAAATTGTCTGCTCAACAGCTTAAATAACGCAATGAATGTTGATCAACTGTCAAAATGACAGGCGTTCCTAGTATAACTGTGTTAGACAATTAATCTGCATACCCATGTTCTATTTCAGAATTTGATAACAAAGTAGGTACCTACCTATTTCACGGACTTCTTTTTCGTTGACTGCGGTTTCGTGGGGGTGGGATTAAAAAGTCTCATCCCAACCTGCATTAGAAAACTGGAGTCCAGTTTGTGTCATACTTAAGTACTTTTTTTTTGAGGGTGGGAAATCATCAAATAACTACTCCCGCTCTGGGTGGAGCAGGAGGGCGTGTCAGACTTTTACTGACGAAAACCCACCCGTGTTCCTTCACTTGCCTGTGTGCCAGGGACCACGGTATCTCTTTCGAACAACCCGCACCCCTGGCAGGCATGGGTCCTTGTGGACCCCACCAGGTGGTGCTGACGTATCTTTGAGGCGCGTGTGGAATACAACGCGCCGTCGTCGACCCGGGCTTGGTCCTTACTGGACAGCGAGCTACCCATTACTCGCCGTCCGCAGGCCCGCGCCTACGGTGGCCGGGAATCAGCCTGGATACTTAAGTACTTTAGACACAAACTTATCTTCTTGACTCACGCCTTCTTCCTATGCAGACATAAAATATATAACGATTCCAGTTTCTTTAAATTTCCAGGTAAAAGAAAGAAACGTGTTGTACATAGACCATCCTGTTGGTACTGGATTTAGTTATGTCACAAACAGTTCACTATTGGTGAAAACGGATCGAGAAATGGGTATGTTCTTGAGAAGAAACTACTAATGAACTAGAACCAAAAATGGAACCATAATTAAATAGAACACAAAATATCTATATTCTTCGTAATATGTCCTAAAACCTTTTTAATGTTGATTGTTTACAGCTATGGATCTAGCAAGGACAATAAAAGTGTTTTTCAGGAGACACAAAACATTCCGTAAGACACCAACATATTTGTTCAGCCAAAGTTACGGCGGCAAAGTGTGTCCAAGACTGGCATTTTATTTACACACGGTATGTATCGTGCCTATAACCTAGTTATTAATATTACTACCTTTAACTAAAAAAAATGAAACTAGCAAAAAATGTACCTACTGTCAAGAGGTAGGCGTATACGCTGCGCAAGCGTGGCTTTGCCGCGGCTTTCGCGTAGACTCTACGCAGTGCATTAACTATACTGCGTATTCGGTGAACATCTACGCTAGACCAGCGCTAGATGTGATTTGCAAGTACCCTTAGGTCCTGAAAGATTCACCAACATGAAGTGTCTGACGATTGACGATCTGACGCTACTGAATGCTAATCATATAAGAAACCTCCGCTGCTGCATTACGTTACACTGTCGAGTGTCGCCATTGTTTGTCTCAAAATCAAAATCAAAATATTTTATTTCACATAAACCTGCATGGGCACTTATGAAACGTCAGAAGCTAGGTGCACGGTTCCAATTTGTCGAAGTGTGTGTCTTCCTATGGAGAAGAGCCGGCAAGAAACCCCACGGTCACTCTTTTAAAAATAATTGGCTTTTACAATGTTTTCAAATTACAGTGATAATAGGTATGGGAGGACAGTGCAGGCCTGTCAATAGTCAATAGGTACTTAGAGGAATGAAAATAAAGAATATAAAATCGTCTATAAATCTACAGTCTGTAAGGCTAGGTACAATGTTCTCTCATTTACAATATGTAAAAGAATCTACATAAATAAAATGAACCTATTTAAACCAAGTGACATGATAATCACTAATAAATAGTCGATATTCCAATAATTGATGTATAATGTCAAATAATGATGAGAATATATCAGAAATTGTAAAAAATCAAAAGAATAAAAATTAACATTGTAATTTGGGAGCAGTTAATAGACTCTCACATAGTTATGCTGTTAATGAGGTACCAGAGAAGCCACATAAAAACGGGCCAAGAATTGAACCTTGAGGGACGCCCATCTTAACTAGAGACCCCGAGGACGTTGCCCCGTTAATATTTACTTTTGCTGCCTGTTTGATAAATAGGAAAGTACAAGATCAGCAGCTCGTCTACGAATTCCGTAATGGTGTAATTTACAGATGAATGTATTGTGGTCGCAGTCAAAAGCTTTTGTGAGGTCACAGAAAATCCCAATTGCATCCTGGGACTTCTCCCAGGATTCCAAAATGTGACTGATGAGTTTTACTCCCGCGTCAGTCGTCGACCTACCTTTCGTGAAACCAAACTGTCGACTATGTAAAATCCCACTTGACCTAAAATGTGACAACATCTGGTCTAGCATGATTTTTTCATAAATTTTGCTCAATGCTGAAAGCACAGTTATTGGTCTATAATTAGAGGGATCACTCTTACTACCTGGTAAAATTGGTACTACTTTATTATGTTTCATTATGTGAGGAAACGTACCGGTGTCTAAACATTGATTAGATATGCCTGTTAGGACAGGGGCAATTGTGTCAATGATATCTTCAAGAACCTTAACGGAAATCTCCCATAAGTCTTCAGTGTTTTTATGTTAAGACTTAAATGCTGTTTTAATTGTGGCAATATAAATGGGTTTGAATTCAAAACTTGGAATGTCCTTACTGAAGTTTTCTTCAAGAAATTCAGCTAATACAGATGATGAGGGTAGAGATTTCGTAATCTCTATTGGGATGTTGGTAAAGAAATTTTCTAGTCTCAGCAACTTTTAACTTTTCTGAAATAGTTTCATTATAATTTTTAGAGCTAACTCATTCTTATCTCGCTGTTGTGTGTTTCCAGTTTCTTTGTTAATTACCTGCCATACAGCTTTTATTTTATTTTTAGAAATACTAATTTTGTTACCTATTAATTTAGATTTAGCTTGAGCGCAGACTCTTTTGAATATCTTAGAATAGTTTCTTACGTCATTATGAAGGGCCTGATCAAAACTCAATGATTTTTCGTGATACAAATTATATAAGATATCTCTGCTTTTTCTAATGCCAACTGTGGCCCATTCGCTAAATTTTGGTTTAGTAGTGATTGTAACTTTTTTTACAGGACATGCTTTATTGAATTCTTGGCATACTGTAGAAAAAAATATGCCATAGTTTATATCGGAGTCTTGTGAATCAAAACTTGCTGTTGAGAGATTGCCAAGAACATTATTTTTAAACGTTTTCAATTAATTTTTATTCAGAGGTCTAAGTACTTATTTAAATATTGATGCTGTTTTCAGGCAATTGAAAAGAAGAGTTTGAAAATAAATTTTAAAGGAATCGGTATTGGTAGTGGTTGGGTGGATCCGAAAGAAAGCGTTTTGGTTCAACCGGAATTTTTATATCTCACGGTATGAGTATATTTTGATTTGTGCAACTATGCATAAGTATTTAGGTAATAGAAGTAAGAATGTTATATAACCAACGTGTTTTATTTCAGGGGGCGATAGATCGGAATTTATATATGTCCTCATCGAAGGTAGCGAAGAAGCTTGCTCGGTCAATAGAAACACAAGCATTTTTACAAGCTGATATTTTAGACGACATTTTGTTTAGGACTCTTAACGGTCAGGGAGAGGTTAATTTTAACAATGTGTATGCTGCTAGTCCTTATCCCGCACTTGAAGAATTAGATACTAAAATGAATCGATATGTAAAGCCTACTTTGGCCGGAGTGAATACAACGATAAAATGGACTTATTTATCAGCAAGTGCTTACCAAAACTTAAAACAAAGCTTTCTAGTACCTTCTGTTTCATTTTGTAAGTACCATACAATTTTTAGAAACGTGTAAACATGCTGCTTAGTGCCGAGAGCTGTAAATCGCACAGTAAAGGAGCTCTTACAAGGGCAACTCTTTGAGCAATTATTGCTCGGCAACACTAATGGATTAATCTGGATCAATTAAGTGGAGCAATCTGGAGCAACAACAATACATTGCGGATATGTTTCGGGAATATTGCTTCTCATTGCTCCATATATTTCATGAGTTGCCGAATATCCAATCTTCCTATGTCGTTTGTACGTATAAATACGTCTTGTTTATGCGAGAATTGGCCGGCGGCGGAGGCGGCGGGGGGTTGGGTTGTGCGTATTGCCTAGTTTTTAAGTTGCTCCATATTGCACGATCTTCTCTGGCCGTATCTCTGGGAACAGATTGCTACAAGTTGCCATTGCCCTAAATTGTTAGATGTAGTCGTGACGTCATAGTTGACGAGAATTAACCAGAGGGCAATTCTCGTAATTTTAACAACGGTCACAGTCTGATCTCAGTCTCAATCTGTCAAAAATACTTCGACTTTCCATAAATTTTTGACAAGTTTTTAATATTTGATTGTCGCCGAGATGAGACTGCGACTAGATTTTGAACATTTTTAATTACGAGAATTGGCCTTCTGGATGGAGCAATTTTAGTTGCTCGTGTAACCTTTACACACTGATCGATTATCGACGCGCTGAGATGCACTCTGTCGGATTCTCAATGCTAGGTTCAACATCGAGAGTCGAAAATTCAGTAACCGAAAAAATCCCGCTTCCCGATTTTACTACGCCCGCGTGAACGTCGAGTAAGCGTTTTAATGTGTTTAATTTTTTTTAACAGTAGAAGCCCTCTTGGATAAGACGAAACTGAAGATAGCAATTTACAATGGGAACTTGGACGTAGTGACTCCATTAGGCGGTAAGGTTATATACTTTTGGTACTTACCTACCTACTCTCATCTTACTTCCTACAATATTGTTTTAATTGTGAAAGTTTGGATGTTTAAATGTTTGGATCTTTATTACTCAATTACGCAAAACCGGTTAAACAGATTTAGATTACATAGAAACTTGGGACACATACAGTTTTTAACCTGCATTAATATATATGATAATTTTTATCCCGGTAGTACCTACGTTCCCGTGGGATAATTTCCGACCTCCGTGCAGGCAAAGCCGCCGGGCAAAAGCTAGTAATATAATATTTTCTAAAATAAAGTTGCGTAACGCATTCTACTTTTATGTTTTTTGGAGTAGACATTAACATCAAGAAATGGAAATCTTTAATTTAGTCTCAGACACCTTTATGTCAAGGTTATACACATAAACGGGGTCAAATTAAATAAGCTGGCGATCATCCACAGATGGGTACCTATAGATATCTAATGTCGATTTTTTTGAACTTATTATTCTAAACAAAAATATACGACCAGGTTCGCGATTCTGTATGGTAAGTAATATTCTTCGCCGAATCTTACCACGTTAAAACCTCGTCAATATCCTGCCTTGTACAAACCACTGTAACGACAAGGAATCGAAATGTCATATTCTGTATGCTCCAAGACAAATTGTCTATAGCACATTATGAAATCACGGGTGAGTTTTGAAGTTTTATTCGACAGTATTTGATCCTTTATCTAGTCTTGCAAAATACTCTATTTTGAACATCAATAATTCTCAAAGTATCGTTTTTTTATTTTATTTAACACTATCTTTGATTTTAAAACATAATGGCTTATTTTTAATCAACAAAAAATAAATTGAGCATAATTATTTTGACAGCAGTGTTAAAATTTATTGAGATTATTGCTTTTGAACTTACTTACGTATAGCTGTACGAGTGTGTTTACATGTTCATATTTTACGGTATTTTTTTTGAGGGTTCCTGCTTAGTTTGTAATAATATTATTTTACCATAGCGTGACTGAACGGATACATCAACTATTTTTGTACAAATTTTAATTAGTTGGAGTTTTTTTTCAAAATTGTTTACCGTCGTAATATCAAAATTGTTTACTGTAACGTCCGATCTTGGGCTGTCAGGCGTAGTAGGCTGTAGGTTGAAGTAGATTTCGCTCTTTGTTGCTCCATAATTTTTGAGCTTATGGAAAATGGTTGGCAAAGTGAATAACACCATTAGATAGTACCTACTAATAGGTCACATATACCATGCATTTATGACAACAGCGTAGGTATGCGTTAATAAAGCTACAATGTCCCTTGTATATGTATTTACGAAAAACAATAGCTCATTACAATTTTCAATTTAAGATTTGCTGAATTTTACACGAACTACAACGATTCCGTAAGGTTCTCAAGTGTGGAATTTTGACAGTTCAAACCACGCTAGCTTTGCGTTCATTTCGCGCGGTTCATTGTGTCATAGAGAATACGATTTATCAGATAGTGTGTATGATATGATCTATGGAATTGACGTGGTTTCGAAGTAAGGAATCGTTAAGTGGTCATAGTGAATTAGGGCCCAGCTGTCGTTGACCCCATCATCAACTTGATATTTATAAGTTTAGAAAATACTTTTTTTTCTTATTTTTCATCACATATATGCAGTTTCGCCAGCTAATCTATTTCGACCATGGCTCCTTAATTTAGCGTTATTGAAGTTGTTCACACCAGCCTGTCATATTTAATGTAGTATTCAAAATACTTTTTCAGTAGGTAACTGAGCGGTCTATCTATATTGTCGTTTAATATTGAGCTGATAAAAAATTGTCGGTTCAAAACTGATTGAAATATTGTCTAAAAATGTACCTAACTACACTAACACGCTATTAATCAGAATCTGAATCATTTTGAGGGATATTGCTATTCCATTGCTTCATATGTTCTAAAATTTGGATGCTCGTGAACGTTAATAATGCAATGAATGTTGTAAAACCGTCAAAATGCCACTGCTACTGTTAGTGTGTGACACAAATAGGTGCTCCTCTCGATTAAATACTGATAATAAATAAATATCTTATGCTCATAGGTGCTTCCAACTGGGTCCACAAGTTGAAATGGCACGGTGCAGCTGACTTTGCCAGTGCCAAAAGACATCTGATACGTGGAAGCAAAAACGGATATTATAAAGAAATGAAAAGATTAAGCTTTTGGTCGGTGTTTGGAGCTGGTCACTGGGTAATTAAAATATATTCCTGCTGGTAAATACTATAAACATATGGCTTTGATATTTTTCCAAGAAATCGTAGTGATACAATATCACTATCTCTGTTTACATAAATGAAGGAAATTATGGCACATAATTTCCTTCCGTAACATAAGGTAATAAAAGCCCATTTAAATTAACTGTAAAAATACCTATTCAAACAACGCACGATCAATATAGAATAAGTTTTTATCCAATGCGCAAACTGTAACCGTGAATTCAGCATATCATTCTAGAACCCCTAGCGAAGAAATTTTTCGTCGGTTATACAAAAAAAAAATCAGCTGTTGCATTTTGACCGCGTAGGAATTGCACTTTTCTATGAAACAGCTGATTTTTTTTGGGCATTGGATAAAAATTTATCCTGTATAATGAAGACACGAAGGTCGGAATACAATTAAGTTTCAAAGAATATGATTGATTAGAACCTACATCACTGTACTATATTTTCAATAAATCTACAATTTCCACTATACTTTACAGGTGCCAGAAGAAAACCCTGAGGCTATGGCTCACATCATGGATTACGTCATGGCAGAAGACGTAGGGGAGTCTTCAGATTAGAAGTTTTTGAAAAACCTCTTTTTACCCATCAATTAAATAGTCATCTTGTTTTGTATTTCATTGTAGCATCATGGCTGGCATGGCATTTGAGTTAAATAACTGGAGTTAGTATGTACCTAATACAAGGTCAGTCGGTAACGAAGCCGAAACCCAAAAGGGACGAAACTGAGCTGGCATAGGCTAGAAAAATAAAACGAACAAGTGCGACTACCCTCCCACTCTGAGAGTTCCGCGTTAAAGCTGTGCCCGGCTCTGCCTGCGGCTTCACTCAAGTAGGTAACGCGGCTTATGAATTTCAGGATTGGAAGACAAACTAAAATTTTCGGTAAAAACAAAATTGATAGATTGGAGAGTGGACCGACCTGAATTAAATAAAAACTAAATGTTAGTTCAAGCCTATATCAATTTTCGCTTTTTCCCTAACTTGTACTGCTAAACTCAATGCTTTGGCAACTCAATGGTTTGGTCTGGTCAAGAAGCAATCTTCTTGCCGAATTTTATGCCTTTACGTCAATTAAAATATGTGACATAATTGACCGTAAACAAAGAAAAAGAGGTACTGTCAAACGGGGTGAATAGGTGGATATTGGGGTTAATCGGGACAAAACCTGAAAAGCGATTTTTACATTGAAATAATATAGTTTGTTTCCAAAAAGGACCATAATGGGTTTACTAACGATTAAGTGATCTTGTTGGCAACAAACTAGATTATTTCAACGTTAGAATCCATTTTAAAGTTTCGTCCCGATTCACCCCTGCATCACTATTTACCCCGTTTGTAGGTATGTTAGGATCGTAAGAGGTGGCGTTCTGTAGTTTCTGCCTACACCCATTAGAAAAAGGCGTGAATTTATGTATGTATGATTTACAGTATGTTTTGACTGCGTTGACTTAAAATTTTCACCCTTTAAGGGACCGCAGATTTTAGTAATTTATATTAACTTCAACTTATACAGACCTCTACCCGTTCCTGGGAAAAGTGGTATCTACAGACGGACCATAAAGTCATCCCTTTATTGTTCATCTGTAGATACCGCAATATACCAATGGGCATTTTGAGGAACGGTCCCTAATGTCTATTGCTGCGCTTTGCCAGTTATACTTTGAGAAAATAAATTGTATGGATGAATTATTAAGAGTAATTGTATTTTTTAATCAGTTTTTGTTTAAGTAGTATTGTTGTCAGAAAAGTTTAAACATGTTTTACAATATTTATAAAGGAATCCAGACTTATTATTTGTACGAAATAAAAATCAAAATGCATTTTTAATTCGGTTATTTTTATGTCCAGATTACGTATTCATAATTATTATACAAACAGTTTTATATAATATGTACAATATTCAATTATTAATATTTATATTAACAACATTAATATAATAATATACACACTCATAATAACTTAAGCACCACACTAACAATAGTTATCTATGAATAACATTTAATTTTGGCAAATGATCTTTAAACTTATTTTTGAAAATAATTTATTAAGCTGCAAAGGACACGCCCACTCTGTATAGCGATTAGGGAGAGATATTATATTTTTGGACGATGGTGTGTGAATAAAAGCATTATTTTGTATGACAACAACACTGTAAGATATTTTGGTTTGCAAATATTAACATACGCTTTCCAAGTGTTCAGTAAAAAACACTTCAGCCCAAAAAGGGTAATGTCCTCATAATAACATAATAATTTTATTATTCAAGCAGCTTAACAGCTAACGACCAGATGGAGTAATTAAATAAAAGGATGAACAAAATGCTTTTCACATTACATTTTAATTAAAATATAAAACCTATTTTTGTCAACAGTTCATTCCTACATAGGTCAGTTTTATTGTACTTGTATATTAAACATAATTTTAATCATGTAGTTTGGTTTTAAACCAAACTACATGATTAAAATTATGTTTAATTCGATCAAACTCGTTTTGAATTAGGCATTACAAAACTCGAATTGCATTGTTTATCAAAACTACAAATAATAATTGTTAAAATGTAAAAAGTAAAAGAATTAATTTTGGTAATTGTACATACACATTGTATTTTGATTATTTAATAGATTTAATATCACAAAATAAGAAAATTGTGTACTAGAAATAAAACATGGTCATGAGATAAGGCCAAACAATCAATTTTTATAAGCTATATACTTAACAGATAAATATAATATCATCATTTATAGCTAAATAACATAACAATATAATTTGTTCTCTTTGTTCTAGTATTCATAGATCATGGTCTTTTTAATTATTTAACCTTTGAGGAGGAACTAGAAGTCACATAGATACAACAATAAAATAATATCATTATATTTACCCTTGCTTAAACAATTGTTTACTAATATTTGAGATGCAAAATATATTAATTATTAGTAGGCCTATACATATGCAAAAATCCGAATAGCAGAATAGGATTTTATGAAAAAAAAAGTACATAGTTTAATAATATATTTCATATTATGTGTTTTAACCCCTAACAGTTACTTATTTGTAAAAGTTAATTGTTTGAGCTAGCAGGTTATACCACTATAATTTGACCTCACGCATTTTTATTGGCCTGCATTTTGTACGTAATTTAGCATTATGTACCTCAGTATATTATTTTTCTACATGATTGAATAGATGCAAACAACATTTGTAAAATTTTAAATAGCCATTTGATTTAACGATAACAATTAATGTACTGAAGTTTTGTGTCAGCCTTAAAAACCTGTTCGCGTAACGAACAACGAACAATCGTTAAAAATAATAATGATCGACTAACATTTTCGTTGGTAGGTAAATTGTATCAAACACGGAATTGAAAAAACAGGTGGAAATGCAAAGTAGGAGTGGCATGCGTGCCACAAATAAGCGTTGTTACGCTTAATTGGTCCCAGTTGTGTTCTAACATCGCGTCGAATTGCTAGTCTCACGAAAATTTATTTTTCCGTAGCTATACCGCCGTATTGTTCCATTTTGGAGTGCAAAAATGATAGTAGGAGAATAAATCTAAAAAATGAGGTGGTTCGTACCATCGATAAGTACGGCTTTGTTTGTTTTCTAATAAAATCTTAGTTAATTTCAATTTACTAAAAAAATAATATAAGGTCTAGTTAAAATCAACATTATACAATTAAAATAAAGTTTATTTTGGATTGATTGTATTCACTATTTCCATCTAGAAAGTACTTCGCTACTCAATTAGTGATGTAGTCGGGTCGGATGTTGGTTTTTTCGATGGATCGATAAAAGAAAATTAGTAATTTACTATTTATTACAATACAAATATAGCTTACTTAATATTCATACACGAAATTGCATAGATGCTTTGTAGAAAAAATGTGGCCAAACTTTTACATAATAACGTAAGTTATTATTGTAATTATTTAATTTTCAGATAATAACTACTACGTCATTCTACCTACAGTTTTATTACTAAACTCCCAACAAGACTTACCCGATTTTTTGTTTAATTCGATAAATTATCTATCGATATCGATAATGTAATTCAAAATTCAATGTATGCTGCACTGGTGCGACCTTGGTCGAATAGCACCAGATATCGACCTATGAAGCGAATGTCAACCTTATGGTTAACACGATTAAATTTAAAATTGCGACCACTGACAATACTGCCATCTATGGTCGAGTAGTGGAATTTACTCGGCAATCGAATCTAATTTGACTATACATTACAAAACGTTGTAAATACTTTCTAAAGCAAAATAAATCCTATCATTAGAGCATGGAGGTTTATTTCCAGACATAGGATCTGTGGCTTATGCTAGTTTTGACTAAAAGTAAAACGACAAATCAAACGATTTGTTTATTTGTAGTGCATTATATGATTATCGGTTTATTTGTGTGAGTTTGGCCACAACGGTTCTTATAGTAATTTTGTTGTATTGCACTTCCACTGGTTTTTTCACTTCCGTGGTATCAAACGTGTTATAAACTACGAGCACTTTTAAGAATACTTTTAAATTGACCAATTTTATTATATGACTTAAAGTGTCGTACGTAAAAATCATAATTATATGAAATTGCTCTTGCGTCGGAATGCTCAACTTACAATCACTTCTAGAGGGCACCGACAAAACTTGAGCATTGTAGAGCTCTTAATTCCAACAATATCATATCAAACATTGCCTTGTTGCCAGGTCTAAATAGTCGGTAAGAAATGTAGCATCTTGAATGTGACACCTTTTTGTTTTCGGTGCTTTATTTTGGTCAATTTCAATAATACAAAGCTATGCTATAATTGTATACTAGCTACGTTAGTCTTACTTCAGCGTAGCAGGCGTCGCAAACTCGCACAGGCTTGGTATTGCCAGCTAATGCAACTGCCTTGTCGCTGCAGGCTGCGCAGAATATATGGCCACACCGACGGCAGTGGTGCTGTAAAAGATAACAAAAACAGTTCGTAATCTTACAAACAACAAAGCAGTATAACATTTTTAATTTTACTTCATTTTCATTCGATAAAGCTGGCAAACTTAGTTAATCATTGACAGTTTTACGTGTAAAAAATTATCTATTTAGAAGTGAAACTATCATTTAAAAGAAATGTAGTTTCGTAATTTAATGAGTCGCCTGCATATAAAACGATAAAGATATCTATAATTTTTAGACAAATTTACTTTTTTAATATTTTTTTAAGGTTCAGTCGTTAACAAAAAAAACATTAAGCAAACTTTTGTTTTTATAAGTTATTAACTTTATACTATTATAGTACGATTTTGTATTATTTCCTCATTCCTTTTCTTATATTCACAGTGTACACCACACATGCAAATTATCGGTATTTATCTGTTTGTTTTTATTCTATTATTTATGTACACACATTAAAACACATACATAGAGACCGATATAAAACTTTTAAGTAAAAAGGTATTAAGTTTTAAGAATTTTATCAACTTACTTTCCTCCTAGCTATTGAGAATTCTTTAGCACACGCCGTACAGGCCGTGGCGTCTTTATCATGCGTCCACGTGGCCGTCTCCTCAACCGTCTGCGCTTGCGCCGCCTCCCTCTCCAAAAGTTCTGCTAGGTGAAGTTTGTTCTCGCTCAGTGTGGCACCAACTTCTTCTAAAGTTTTCTGTGCTTCAACATACTGTGTTTTTAAGACGTGCTGCTCTTCTTGTAGTGAGAGGTATTTCTGTAATGTGGTATTTTAAAGTTTTAAATAATTTATTTTAATTTATTAAACGTGATTGCCTCAATAGTTCTAATGAAAGATATCTTTGAAAATTATTTTTCGGCAAGTAAGGTAATATTCTCGCCTCTCGAGGTTTGAGAAAGTGTCGTCGTAATCGAAGCTTTATGCATTTCACAATATGAGCACATATGAAACAATACATTGCACATTTAACATCACGCTAATGCCCGCTTTCTAGGGATTTAAATTAAAACTGTTCACATCATATCAGATAAAACTATCGGTATGAGTCAATATTTTAATAGAAAATACTTTTTATTTTTTGTTTACCTGGCCTATTGATTTCAAAGATTCCACTTCTTGTGTCAACATTGATATCTTATCGCGGTCCCGCATCATGGATTCCTATAATACAGTGATTATTAATAAACTAAAACTACAAGGAAAACTTATTAAGTAGGTATTGATTAGTAAAGTCGTAGCAAATAACGAGCGCACGTCATGTGAATTTTATATCATTGAGATAAAGTTTAAATTGCAATGAATGACGCGCGCTAGCGAAATGTAACAACTTTATTGTCTTGGGTAATACCTACGCAATTCGGAAGAGGTATTACTATAGGATTTGTGGTTTTAAATATGAATCATAGATTTTGTATGTAGACACTTGGTTAGTTAGTCATCTCGTAATAATTATTATGTCACATCTTGTTACAGGCGTATATATAGTACCTCCCTACTAATTTAAGTAGCAACGATGAGCAAAATAATTTACATTATTGAACAGTGCAACTGATTTATTATTTGCAGTACCTGCTTATGTATCCAAGAGTTTTTTTTTTACTTTAGGTACTTTAACAAAACCTATAAAATATGTAGTTTTGCAAATCCAATTGATTTCTTATTCAACAATTATTATCGAATTTCCGAAAGGTGTCCTTTAGTAATTCAGGAGTTGTTCCATCAGAAACTGACAGGTACTTAAGTACTTACTTGTAAAGACACCCTCCATTCCCGTTCTATTCTTAGGTCACCCTCTGTAGCCACGGCCCTCGTCTCTGCTGCGGCCGCCTTCTGTCCCAGCGAACGGGCACTATCTTCTAAACTCTTCCTAGCTAACTTATCTTCCTGCAACCTATTCAGTGTGCAAATATCTTTAACACGAGTTCATTTGTTCGTACAATCACCAACAAAAGTAACAGTAGGCAAAGCTTCAGAGGGGATTTATGAATGAATACTTTCTAATAGACTCTCTTTGGTAACTAATTTATTGATGATTATTTATCTTGATATATTTGACCTATTGACCGCTTGGTTTTATATTAACAGGACGTATACGATTTTTTTGCCGATTTAGTTGATTTGACAGACGTACCTAAGTAATTTTACAGTTAAAATACTGAGTAGGTACTATTTCCATAAGTTTTGATGCAGAAAATGAAAGATCTTTTCAATTATTATCTAATGAATTAGCAATTTTTTTTTACATTATATTATTTTGATTAATCGACCGCAAACCGGCGACTGTTTTGTGAATTTTGCTGTAAGAGTTTTAGAATATCACATATTTATAAGAAAACAACCGCCTTCTTAAAACACACTACAAAGTGTAAAATAACTATTTCGGAAGTCGGTGCCTTTGGACATGTATTTTAGTTTTTGTCAAAATAAAAGTTATTTTTCTCATTCTTTTTCACAAATCGTTTTTTTCAACTTTTTAGTTATGGTGCCTATCTCACACCAATTCGTTTACCATTTGCTGTGTAAACAACAGTGATAGGAAGCAGCAGAATGTCATCGAGGTACCTACATAAAATGGATAAAAACGTATTAACGAGGCTAACGCAAAAACTACCGAAGCAAAGTTAATAAAATTTATATGTGACCCTGAAGCATACCCTATCCATTAAGAAGGAGAATTATAGAAATCCGCCCACAATTGACGGAGAAATCGAAACAAACATGCAAAAAAAAAGATACTAATTTAAAAGTCGTTTAAAAATTTAGAGAAATACAGTATATTAACGGTAAAATTACGCAAATCAGCGAAATCGGACAAATTTCGTATGAAGCCTCATAAATCTACAAATAAATAAATACCTACGTTTATTTATTGCATGACCCTATTGGTTTTGGTTTTTTTTTTGGGTGGGAAATCATCAAATAACTTCTCCTGCTTTGGGTGGAGCAGGAGGGCGTGTCAGACTTTTACTGACTAAAATCCACCCGTGTTTCCCTCAGTTGCCTGTGTGCCAGGGGCCGCGGTATCTCTTTCGAAGAACCCGCACCCCTGGCAGGCATCGGCCCTTGCGGGCCCCATCAGTTGGTGCTGACATCTCTTTGAGGCGCGCGTGGAGTACATCGCGCCGTCGATTCGGGTTTGGCCCTTACCGGACAGCGAGCTACCCATTACTCGGCGTCCGTAAGCCCGCGCCTACGGTGGCCGGGAATCAGCTTGGCATTCCCGACGCCCAGGGCGTCTCCTCACGTGCGCCGCCTCCTTCTTCGCGAGCATTACTGCTTCGCAGGAGGTGACCTGCTACCCATGAACTCTCGCTCCGTACCATGGCCTTGACCAGGGCCGGACGCGAGAGATCGCCGCCGCCGATCGCCTCCACGAGGACACGGCGGTGCTCTGCCCAAGCCGGGCAGACCTCAATCGTATGCTCCACCGTGTCTTCAGGGCGATCTTCGCAGTGTAAACGGGTGTTTCCTCCCGCCTTATCCGAAATAGGAACCCTCACGAAAAAACCGTGTCCGGTGAGGACCTGCGTCAGGCGGAAGAAGAGGACGCCTTGCCGCCTCTCGAGCCACTTCTCAAAGAGGGGACTTACCGCCACTATCGTGGCATGCGCAATGACCCTATTGGTCGTGTAATGAATTATGAAACAAAAACGATCCAGCAGACGGCACAGGCATGAAAATATTTGTCCTATTCATTCGAACGGGCGGCCAATAGGTTAAATGAATTCATAGGTTCCAGTACTATGGATTGAATAATTGAAATTAGACAATAATCAGCTACTTTTTGACGTTGACTGTACAGTACTTTCTGTGGGAACTTCACAGTGCAGGTGAGGCTACGTCTAAAGCTTCTGTGATAGTGTGAATTAGATTTACTTTAGCTGTACTAGTCATACTTGGCATTTCAAACGCTCTAATTGTTTTTCAAGTCATTACTCATCAGTACCTACACTAGTTCTAATAGGATTAGAAATCTGAGCTCACTGCTTGACTAACGTATTTGACTTTTTAATCATCATAAATTCTAGTCTGTAGTTATCTTTTCGCCGAAATTCTGAATAACTGTTGGCTCTAAATTAGAGGTCCCAAAACTTCTTTTCACGTAGACTACTTACAAAATGAAGATTAGATCTAACGATGGCAACCCCATTTTATTTTCAGCCAACATGGATCCCTTTCGAGTTACCCGTGGCCCCCTGGGGCTCCACCTGGACCACTTTGGAAATCACTGCTCTAAATAAAGTTTCAATCATAACTCAACTCATGTGCTATGCAAAGAAAAAATAACTTGTGATTAGATTCCATCGAAGGTAAAGAATAATTACTCGAACAATTGTCATAACTTGTGTATATTGTTGTTGAGGAACAGACGAACGCTTAGTATGTTAGTTTCTAACACAATCAAGGTATTGTTTAGTCACACAAAGCATGCAAACATAGGACTGAGATTGATAATGGCAAACCTACACAATAAACATAAAATGAAAACAAGCAAGTCCATTGGATTTAGAGTTCAATAAAATACAGAATGCGACTGAATATGCTTTATTATAAATAAGGCTTTTACACAACTACCGCCTCGTAATTACAAAATTATTAAAAAGAAAATATCTAAAATGGTTTTCATTACATTTGCTGCTAGATATTAACGAGCACAATATTTGTATACAATCATATAATTCAAGTTTCAAAAGTAGCTGCCCAAATGAAATGAGATCAAATACCCTTTTAAAGTAATAATCAAAAATCTCTATACAATGTAACTTTGACAATCACTGGAAACGTATACAAAATACCAATCTCTTCATTAGCGCTACCAAATCCTCACGCTCTCTATACTACTAATACAGGTACTTTTAATTAGTTACGTTATATAATTATCAAAAGGTAACATGAAATTGTTTTAATCAAAGTAAATAACAAATATATAACACAGTGAAATATTCTTAACATTACCTAATAAATAAAATTTTATTTTGTGGGAAATAACTTAATAACGCCTTAAATTAACTTTAATCGAAACAAAAAAGAACCTAACATAAAGTTACAGTGAATTAACAAAATGGTACAATTGGATACTTAATTGAATCACAGCAAGTAAGCAAAAGCAACAGTAGCATTACGTTTAACAATATGATCATTATCATTAGATCACTTAAATAATTTATCAAAATACTGATTTTTGCATTCACTAAGTTCATTGTGAAGGTTTGCCAATATCGAGCGAATAGAAAGAGTTGCCGCTAGTTGACACACGCAAGCTGTGCATTGCTCACACCTAAGTGCGTTCAGTACTGATATGTCAAGCGCTTAGTTTACATTCAACAGCGTAATATATTATCCAGGCACTCTTTCGATCCTGACGGGTGAACGCAGGCTGTAACCCGCCTGATGCGATGTCATAGTAAAAATTAGTAAAACCTACTTCTCATCGAGTTGATGTATGGTGCTGCCCATTGATTCAGTCTTTGCTTCCAATTTGGCTATTAGCTCTGTTTTATGTTTCAAGGAACTTTCACATTCCTAAAACAAGGCCAATACAGTTTAGCTGAATAAAATGACAACTCATTTGAGCGGAAGTAAGATTATTTCTGTTAGTTTAAAGCGGATAAGTACAGGACAGATGTTATTGTTAAAAGTTTCATACCAATACATATAATTTATTCTGAGTTTAATATAGTGGTTTTATGAATACATGTATTAAAGCTATGTAAATGCATATTATAACTTGTAACCATTATATTATCCTCATCATCATCAATATCACCATAATATTAGAATGTGTTAGTAGGTAATACATTAATAATTTTCTAGGAAACAGGAAACACCACCTGATTATGTTAAAATGGAACAATCCTATTCACAGTATTGAGTTAATATCGAAAACTACTCCGGGATTTGACTGACTGTTTTGTCTCTTATATTGTTCTTTCGGAACGGTGGTATTTCCTGGAGATTCAGTTTTTTATGAGGCGGGCCTTCATCCTTAGACTTTGTACCCTTTTGTGCTTTCAATTTTTCTAACTTTTCTCCTAGATTATTTTCATTAGTTGTAGGAGACCTGAGAGCTTTGACTAAGTCATTATCAGTTCCTAAGAAGTGGTTATATTTCTCAAGGTTGTGAAGTATTTTGCCAATTTGTTCGGCTTTCCCCTGGAGCCTCGACACCATTTCGCCCTTCTGCGTCAGTTCCATCTCGCATTCCTTCCGTACGACAACCGCGGCATTGTGAATACAGCATGGTATTAGTATGGGTTATATATATATTATATTAGCAGGTCAGTGAGTAATAAAAATAATGAAACGAGACAAAGAAACAACTAAAGAAAAACAATATACGAATACATACGTTTTTAATAAGTTATAAGCGAAACAATTTACGATACAAAAAATAAGATACAAAGGTTAAAGACAAAGAGGCATTTATCCGTTAATCAAGTTGGTGGGATAATGAGAATGCATGGGCGGGAATCAAGCAGTGTTAGATGGCACCCACGCGACGAGCGATCTTCGTGGGCATCGTCTGAGGTACACGACTGTACCGTACACAAAGATAATGCTAAAATGGTATGAAACTCAGAACACGATGTGCTAAAACCGGAGTAATTTAGATACATTTGCAAGTTGGAAGTAAGAGTTAGTGTCACAGTTAACTACTTGTTAATCATCAACAGACCATGAAGTACAAATGAAGAAACTTTAGCAACGATTGACGCAAGCACGTGATTGGTCAACCACTAGTAATGGAAGGGTACAAAATCTTAAAAGATTATAAACAACATGCTTAATGAACTACGAGTAAATAACTCACCTGTAATTTTTTGTACATCTCTAGGTTAATTAGTTTTATATCGTCGAGTTGCCTTCTCAGCGATATAATTGTGTCTTGTTTATCGTGTATATCTTTCTCTAGCAATTTCATAGCCACCTCCATTTCTGCTTTGAGTGAAATCTGAAGCATACGTTTTAAAGAGCATTATTAGAAATTTGCTATTATTATTAGATTTTGCGTCCATTGTACGGATGAAATATTTCTGTAAGCTATGAGTTATGGATTTCGCTGGCCATTAGATAGACAGGCATTACCTGATCGAATAAAAGTTATTGTGACCCGACTGCGGCCACAAACCATTATGTATCGACCTTGGTTTCGGTTCCGAGCATACGATAAAATAACATTGTTAACGAAGTATTACGACCAGTAATATACCTGTAAATCTAACTCTCTCTGCAGTTCCAAATACTTCTTCCGTTCTTCCTCCAAATTCTTGCTGGCCTCGCTATCATTTTTGGATTTATCAGAGGCGATGCTTTTGACGCTACGTTTCTCCTGAAAATTAAAGTGACACATTTGTTCAGATGCTGCGCTGGAGTGTTGATTTATTGGGGCTATTTTAAAATAGCGCGCGTTGTTGAATCTATTTCTATTGGGTTAAACCGCGAAGACGTAATATGTCTTACTTGTTTTGGCATCGAAAGAAAGACAGTGTTTTAGTATCGAGCCTTTTTTATGAAGATACGACATACCGCGTACGTATCATGTTTGTATTCGAACAATAAAACAACATTGTAGTATTTTTCGCAATATATGAAGTCATACACCTAATATTATACCGTCTTATCTTTGGTCATTTAATCGCTGATATCGTGAAAACAAGGGTACGAGAATATTTTTTATCAGTATAAAGATATACCTATTCCAAGACTAGGTTTAAAAAAAACGAAAGAAATTTAAGAAAACAAGGATAGGTATTAATTAATGTACGGTAGGTAGACCTTATGAAACACATAAAACGTTGCTAAGTGGGTAATTATCAATCATATCGTACAAATACTGCATTTCCAACAAGGAAAACGTCAAAGAAATTTCAATGAAGGAGGAAAACCTGTTTTAGTTAATGGCACTGAATTTAATTATTTATTTTTAATATCGACGTAAACTAGAATTTAAGCAACAGTACACCGATAATTTGTGCAAAGAAAAAAGTAAATAAATAGTTGATCTTACCTCTTCATCGGACTGCAACTCCGTCACTTTCATCCTTGTATCTTTGGTTATATCTTGCCCTGCACAAAAAATGCACACGTGCTTAAACAATACAAATAAACACAGACTGCTGCGTGATATATTTACACTGGTACATAAATAACTCACAGGATTTGCTCCAAAAAGTTTGTTTAGTTTGACTTTTTGCTGTAGAATTGCCCATTAATGCTGAATTATAGCGCATAACGGTTGAAAACCGTGGTTAAATATTAAATGGCGGTAAAATAATGACGCGGGCGTCAGGTCCGGCCAAGGTACTAATGCTTACTAAGCTATACAATACAATAGAGACTGACTCATCACTGCAAGCAAGGTGTCTTATCTGCTGGATTTTCTATTATTGTTATTCGCGCGTTGTTTCGATAGTAAATACCGATGACCGTGAGTGGTTTCCGGTTCCGGCGACTACTGTTATGTGATAGAAGTGAATGGGAACTAATATTTGAGACATTTTGACTTAAAAAAAACCTAATTTATGCATTTTTAGAGATGGGACTGGCCATACTTCCTATTTCAGTTTAGTTTCTTATTTATGTAACAAAACCCAAGTTTGACATACATACAGTTTAATGTAAATGTTATGGTACGTGTCAAGTACCTACTGTACTTACCAAGTGCATGTTTCAACTGATTGTTTTCCTCAACTAACTGAATCATCGTGTTTTTGGAGATCGCTAAGTCCTCCTTCATGAGGGCATTGGTCGTTGTCAAGCTTTCGACCTTGGCTTGGAGGTTCGCAACTGTTGCACTAAAACAAAAGGAATTTGCATTTGTACACACCTTTTTATTAAAACTTCTTTGCACAATGATTTTGTAGAAGGATAACTGTTCTTGAGGATTAGGCACTATCAATTATCCTGGGAGATTTAAAAAAATGCTAAATGCTCTTGACCTCGATCTCGCCTAGTGGAAGACGATGGATGAAGTCTACGAAGGAAAGAGCAAGCCCAGATGCCTGTTCACTCTTGCTTTGAAGGCTGACGGGGTATACGTGGAAGGGAACATATACACTGGCAGAGAGTTCCTACCTGATTTCGATTTCTGAAGCACTAATCACAAAAAATAGCTAACTGACTATTATACAGGTTATTTTGTATAACCGACTAAAAATTTCTACGCTGGGGGTCTAATGATATGTTGAATTCATGGGTAAAGTTTGCGCACTGGATAAAAACTTATCCTGTATAACTCAGGTCAAATGATTGACTGTCGATATTTGAGTCAGCCTATCACAATAGTTAACATGAGATTGACTGCCTGGTTCAGCGATGTTTGTGTTGATTAGCCTTGCAGAGATTGAGTGTAAGTGCTGTCGTAGTAGGCACACTAACAAATGCAGCCCACAACGAATTATTGTTACATCAGACTATGGTAGTTTAGCTACCGAATGATGTCCTCGTTGTAGCTATTGCGACTCAAATCGTCATGGGTCTACGAACTGGGTTAAATATAATGTTCGCTCATGACCTTATTTTTTGTGAGTTAACCTTCAATAATACTATTTGTTTAAAGGTATAGGTAAGAAGTAGGAACTTGAATGGAATGATTAATTCCTAGAGGCGTCACACTCGAAAAGTTGGCTTTCATAAAATTACACGAACATGCCAAGAAAGAAAGTAAACATGCAAGTGGTACTTCAAAAGAGGCTTTAAGATGTAAAAGTCCATAAAACACCCATTAACATTGCATATCATTCGCATTGTCTGCATACGAACAGTGAAGTAAAAATCATAGTCTTCCGAAGCGCAAGTCAGTTTATTAATGATCTAATTTACTAATGAGGCACTCTTACGGGAAAAATACTGAATGGACAATTATTCGTTATAAGAAGAAATTAACTGCCTAGATTAACGTGAGAACTTGAGAACAATAAGTACTTAGATAATAGATTCGAAACTCACTTAAGATGTCTGTTCAGCTCCTCGATGTAGTTCTTCTGGTCTAGCATTGTGTTGATATGGCGTTGTTTCGGCTCTGATTCACCGTTACCATTACCGGCTAGGTCATTGGACGAGTTACTGCCGCGTAAGTAAAGCGAGAAATCTATTACGCCTTGTTGACTGTCCAAATCTTCTTCCTGTGTGCATCACAATGAATTTCAAAATTCGATGAATATGCGCATTGTGAAAGAACTTAAAGTGTCACTTAATATTTCTCTAGTATCAATATCCCAGCCTCGATTTTACGTCAAGGTAGAAAAATACTGGTGTCAAAAAGTTACATGTGGGTTCATTGACAAATAATTACCTTCACACACAAATTACAATCCACAACATTCAAGCCGACCAGAAGACCAGTTATAATGACGGCTTCTTCATTCAGCATCAGAGCATGAGGTTCGAAATATTCCTCCAACGTATCTTCACGGCGTTCTAAGAGAATACGAAGATAGTCAGCAAGTCTTTTCTGCATCAAAGCCAGCCTTAACCAGGCTCGAGCACGACCCATAGCTGTCCTGTAAAAATTATAAAAAATTAAAACCGATGGCGATTGTTATTTTTGTTGAAAGTGTAATTTTTATCGGCGAGGAAATAGTTTTTACTCTTCTTTGGCTAGTTATTTTTATTTTTAACTCAAATGTGGATTGTGTTTATGTCAGTAAATAATATCTAAACTTGTTTTAAATGAGTTAGTCTATACTTGAGGAACGAAATTAACACTTTAATACTAATGTGCGAAATTATAATATAGAAACATGACTTTGGTTCTTGAAGTGTTGCTATTAGGGCACGGTGATAGTGGTGCATGTCGAAGAGCTAGGTAGCCATTAAATATCCGGGTACTGGATCGAATGTTAGGTGTATACCTACTAGTATTTGTAACTTACTTGACAGTGGGAAGATCCCTGACGCTAGCCGTGATGTCAGCGGCTTCGGGAGAATATTTCTCCACCATTTGCAAGATGTCCCATAGCTCCTTTTTAGGGCCAAGTAATCCCTGAAAATGCTTATCATAATGAATGATGGGTTTGCCCAATGTATCTTTATTTGATGTTGTTTTTAATTACTTCTAAAGAAATATTTAACAGTTATAATGGTGACGTCTTTAAGTGACCCATTTAACAATAATTATTAAATACCATTCAATATTCGTTCATTAAAGTTACAAATAATCAGTTCAAGTAATTACCTTCTTCGGCTTGAGTCCATGACGCATAACATGCTCGAGAACAATGAAGAAGTGATGCAATGGCAAGTGATCACTGTCAAGCATTCTACCATACCGGAGCGATTGTTCGATCAGCTCCTTCACAATCAGTTTCGAGATGTTCACAAGATTGCTGCGTTCGATCACAACAGGATCCCGTGCTACAACAGATGACAATAAATTGATTTTATTGTCATTAGGTACTATTTACACTTACTGCATTTGTTCGGCGCATTAATTTACCCATCAAAGTATTCATTGGATCGTCAGGCGAAGTGATGGCACCTTGAGCAGGTGGACGATGGAACGAATCCTGCATTTCCATATCGTGCAGTTCTTTTAGGCAGAGCCACTCGCCATCGACGGAGACGCGAAAATTGCACAGGTAGATAGTATCCTGCGCGCCGGCCATATCACCGTCCGGGTTGCCGTCACCCTGATGTTGAATGGCCGATGGAATGCCTAATTCGGGCAAGGGATCCACCCCATGAACGGCAGCAAGCGAACGCATAATAAAGCAGCAAATAAACTATCAAGCGAAACAATCAACAGCGTCGCGTAAATTTTGATCACCCCTTTATAATCATTTCACCCGATGCGCCACTTTCGAGGTCAAGTTAGTATGTATTTGTCAAATCACTTGTTTTAATCGCGATACCGAGTAGTTTACTTCCGTATTCAAAGGTAAATTGGTAACTTTCTTTATAATAATAACTTAGCACGAGTAATTTTCACGAACTACGCTGTGAGCGGAATGGTTTCTCCAGTACCTACGTCCAAAATATTGATTTCCCGGCAAGCGCTACGTTCTACCTACAACAGCGGGAAAATCAATACCCACCCGGCACTTGGCGCGCATACTGCCATCTGTTTGAAAATTGTGGAAACTTGTAGGATACAGAACTCACAGCCGCCAGCAAAGTCTGCTGTGTTTGTAAGAAAACAATGGAAAAATGTAACTTAAGTAATAGGGCAGATAATCGTATGTAGCGAAATTAACAGTTAAGTAATTTAAGAAGGACCAGGGCCCTGAGACAAAACATATTTCTGTTAGCGTTCACGCCAAACGCTACGCCAAAATGTAGGTATGGGAATTACATCATGTGACACGACGTAATCTTTCCGCAGGTAATGTCATTCCCGTACATTTTGGCGTGAACGCTAACAGAAATGTGTTTTGTCTAGGCCTGCTGGGCGTCTAAAAAGGCCGCTTTGGCAGAATCATAATAGGAATATATTAGAAGAGAAGAAGAAGAGAAGAGCCGGCAAGAAACTCCACCGTTACTCTTTTAAAAATAATTGGCTTTTACAATGTTTTAAAATTACAGTGATAATAGGTATGGGAGGACAGTGTGGGCCTGTCAATAAGTACCAGATACTTAGAGGAATGAAAATAAAGAATAGAAAATCGTCTATAAATCTACAGTCTGTAAGGCCTACAACATTCTCTCCTCATTCACAATATGTAGAAGAATCTACATAAGTAAAATCAAGCTTTTTAAACCAAGTGACATGATTTCCATGAGAATCACTAATAAATAGTCTTAATAGAAGTGATGTATAATGTCAAATAATGACGAAAATAGAGAATGTCAGAAAGTGTAAAAAATATGACTAACTAGTTTTAGTTAATCTAAATTTTGGAGTCACATCTTTTTAGTAAAGACCTAAGTTTTTGTGAACATACAAGATATTTTCTAGGATATAAAGAGAAGGCAGAGTTAGTATATCAATTTCGTTGAATTTGTTTCCAAGACACTCGAGAGGTCCCATTTTATAGATTGCGCGGATTGCCCTCTTTTGTAAAATGAAAACTGTATCTACGTCAGCTGCCGATCCCCACAGCAGAACGCCATAAGACATAATACTGTGAAAATAAGCAAAGTAAACTAACCTAGTTGTGGCTACATCAGTCAACTGCCTTATTTTTCTTTCTGCGTAAGCAGCTGAGCTTAATCTACTCGAGAGAGCTCTAATGTGGGCACCCCATTTCAATTTTGAATCTAAAGTAATTCCTAGAAATACAGTTTTGGAAATAGCATCTAGTTACTTGCCATCAAGTTTAAAATTTCGACCTACTTGGGGTACATTTGGTTACGAGAACTTAAGACATTTAGTTTTGTTCGCATTGAGTAAAAGATTATTAGCCGCAAACCATTTCGAGAGAACAGCTAGACTATTGTTTACATGTAAAACATCCATATCTTTTCTAATGCAATAATGAGTATTTTATTATAGTATTACACATCAATTAAATTTCTTTACCTCTCAAGGCTTTTTTTGATAAAATCATGCTTAAAATATCATGTCTACTTGCCACGTACTTATTTATACACAACTTGAGATGCAGACCGTACAAAAATGCCTATTATCCTTTATCAGATGTTAATTTTCATTTTTTTAAATAACTATGTAATGTGTCCATATTTAATAAAATAAATGCAAAAGTAGCTCTGTGTCACCTTTTGCTGCCTTAATCATAAAACATATTTTTATGTAATTTTACAGATTATTTATTTATTTATTTATTTCAGACACAATATTCGTCCATAGCTACAAAACTCATATAAATAAATTCTCTAATACTCATACTTAAAATATTCAACAACTCGGAAAACTATAAAAATAATTGTCAAAAAACTTATAAAAATCCGGAATCGTGTTAAAAAAAAAATTAAAATAAAATGTAAAATATAAAATTGTCAAATTGTAAAGTGATATAAAAATGTCAAAATATTTAAAAACCAAATAAAGATTATACGTATAAAATTACAAACAAAAGAAATTGATGATTATTTTAATTTTTTTTTTTTTTTTTTTGTAAGATTAAGTAGGCACTGCGAGGTTGCTTAAAAAAAAGGTTTTTTTTTTCAGACCCCAAACTCTAGCTAGTGCGTTATTTGATTGGAACATTATATCTTCTTATATGTTTAGTTCGCCACTTGAATACCCTTTTTTTAGAAATCATATTTTCTTTTTGTTCTCTTTTTTGGGCTTTTTTACAATGAATACTTGCCCCTAATATTGAAATAACCCTTTACATTATTTTCAGAGATTTTTTTGATAGGTCTTTTTATTTTAACCAAATGAGTTTCATTGGAACAAAAGTATCACTAATGAACCTAAGGTTTGCATACTTAACACTCCTAAGTAATAATTTATTTTTAAATATTGAAATGAAATGAATATTGAAATGTGGCAGAACTCTGGTTTGTGATACCTATTTTTACTTTTGTATTACCCATATTTGCAAATAAATTCTATTCTATTCTAACAGGTTGTACACAGTATACATCTTTTTAAATAAAACGATTGTTCATGCAGTTTAATATCTAAAGATCATTTCATTACCTGAAATTATAGAGGTCAGCATAATTTCAATAGGTAATCTTAATTAAACCCTGAACTGTACTGGCAACAAATTGAAGATTTTTTCTTAATCTATTTATGATATAATTTTCTCCATATACAATTTGTTCACAGAATCAAGATACTATGCAACAAAGAAAGTTGCCACAAGCTTTTAAACAGTCTACAACTGTTTAGTGTAAAAATACCGTTTGTCTGTATGTAGAAACAAAGTGCCAGTAACGTTATCACTGTAGCGGTCACGCGATAGGATGATCCACAACAACATACTGACATGCCAGATGCCAAAGAATTTATATTGTTTCGTAAGTATTTGTTAGCTTAAAATTAGTTTGCCATGAAGTATGGTGATTAGGTTTAAATAAATAATTATGCTAAGTACTTACATTTCGAACTGTAGAAGTAGGAGTTGTATGGCCTGGATAACAGAAGTTCCGGCCATTTATCCTCTCTTGATGACGAAACGGACGGAGATCTTTCAAAAAACGTAGACTTCACTGAAGACGTTGAAGTTGCTGGTGAAACCTCAACATCTCGGTCTTTAGAGGAAGCCATAATTTAGATTTTAGACACAATATATCACTTCCCACATTTCGGGCAAAATACAACAAAAAGTAAACGCGTCAGTGTTATGTCACCTGTGATGTCATTGTCAATTATCAATACATTGTCGAAATTGACAATTTGTCAATGTCACCAAAATCTAGAATCGCCAGCGAGTTGCCACCGGCGATTAAAGTCGCTACGCGTGTGTTAGTCACTACTAGCCATGGAATTAGTATTTACGCTCATTTAGTTATGATGAAACTCCTTGTTACTAGCCTTTAGGAACGTGCACGACGAAGGATCTGCCATCTAGTGGCGCAAATCCGAAGTTTTCTCGGAGTCATTACTTGAAATTGACACTTCACGTAATAAAATAATCTCATAAAAGAAGTGAAAAAAAAAAACATAATTACTAAGTAAAAATGTATTGTTGTGTTTCTGGATGCTCGAAAACTCAAAATAAATCAAATCGTGTGAAATTCTATTACTTTCCCACGGACATTACTTACTTTCCTTCGTTACGTGTTAAACGACGTAAGTCGATAAATGCAGTAAAAAACAATGTGAAAGAATGACTTTCAAAACGTTTAGAAATTACTCAATAACGTTATTTGTAAAAATACCTGAGTTTTAAATGTAGTACTACTATTCAATACAAACAAATCTAACTAAACATAACCTCAAATAATTTTTGTTAGTTTTCGTTATAGCACTAACTGGATTTTTTTTAAAGTAAGTTAAAGCACAGATGTGCTTACATTTTCAGATAGACCTGCCTTACATTTGCAATATTTATATTGCAATCAAACTGAAAAGAAGGCGACATGAACATAAATAATAATATAGACAAAATATTTACGTTAAAAATGAGTTCAGAATTTTTTTTACAGTTATTTTGTCATCATAAACGTTACAAATCGTCGTTTGAGCTACAATTTTGCCACTTATTACTGCATTTTTAGGATTCATAACTGTTACTTCTACATCTAAGACATGTCCGGACTCGGAAAACTTTTTGGCCTTTGAACATATTTTGACCATACTGACGATCTTTATTAATCGGCCGGAACCCATATTTTATAATTTTAATCATTGTAAACGATATAAATTTAATGTAAACATTAACATACTGACGGCAACACGATTACAGGTCTAAACAGTTTCTTTTTTTGACCACACCGTGGCTCTCGTGTCGATTTGTGTTGCCATCTATAGTTCGTGCACATTCTCTATAGAAAAAAAGTTGGGTAGCCCGTGAATTTCTATTCTCATTGATTAACTCTTACGGTTTTTGCTATTTGCGAGTCAGTATCATTTTATTGTAAACCCAGTTACATGTTTACATTACACTGAATATAAAATATTGTACAAATTCCGAAACAGTTACAGTTTCTTAAAAGTTTCATAGTAAAATAGCGAGAAATCGTGGTTTAAACGCAAGGGGACCCAAAAGGGGCGTGACCTAATCTAGGCCATTTGAAATTATCTAGACTGTTTATTTGACAGCTGTCAAACACACTTGAAGGGATATCTATTCACAGAATTATAATCGTTAAAGTGGCTCAGTGGTCCAACTATAACAATAAATAGTTGTTAGGTTATGCATTTGTGTTACAAGCCTTTAATCTTTAATTTTTAATGATATTTGGCTAATTTCTTGTAGATTTTGCTTTCACTATGCCTATGTGAGTTTAGAGCCCTTCTCACGAAAGAAGTCCCGTGGCAATTAGTGGAACGAATCATTATTAAAGGTAGGTATAAAGTTCGATATGAGTTTGAGTTGCTGAGCTTGACGTCTGTCAAATTGGGTTTAAAAACGAACTAGAGAAAGGTAATGACTTTGACAACATTCATATCAACCCTCCTACCTCAGACACATAATAAGATGTTGAGATAATAAATATGTACAGATTTATGATTCCGTGGCGTGCCTGCAGCGCCGCGTTCGCGAAACTTCTTTCGTAAGACGGACTTTAGTCTTTGTGCCGCCATACACAACAGATTAAATATCATTTTGTTCTAGCTGTCTGGCTTCGTGATGCCATTGTCGTCTGATAGGTGTCGCTGTATGACTTGTCGTGTGGACTGTCTGTATTTTTATCATATTTTCATCAGAAGCGACGCGCGCTTAGTTGTGGTTACTAAGTGTACAAATACGATGTGAATGTGCGTTAGCACAGGAGCTCTCGATAGGTATGGCCCGACGCGACACACTGGCGAGGTCGTAAGTATGTGTATTTGTAAAGATTATATGGTTATGCAAACTTCTTGTGTTGACTGTACTTTACGTCTAAGGACATAAGTAACCATAATCTATTATGAAAATAAGATTGTATCCCATTGAATCTTTATTTAAAACAAATATTCATTGTAATTTTAACAGTGTTACTTGCTGACGCTACTTGTCTTCACGCACACATTAACAGCATGTTTGTACACTTGGTTACCGCAAGTAAAGCGCACGTCGTTTCGTGAGATGAAAACACTGTAATAATTCATTTATTTTTTCCGATTCGCCTGATAGTTTATTCAGTTCAATAGGAACTTTGGCCCAGCTAACATCGAACCGATCGAGGGCCCATGCTCGGCAGTTGCGGTTATCGCCACTTAGGTACCTACCTATACCATACAGGGGTTGAGTTACCATGGGGGGTTTTATAACTTGAAGTAGTACCTTAAGTATGGCCCGGCCAGTTAAAATGTTTTTTTTGTTATTTTTAGTCTATTTGCGAACCTGGACAGTGGGTCGTCAGTGGCAGCCTCTTTGAGTTTTCCTCATTTTTATTAACTATTCTTTTTTTTCCGTCCAATGTCATAAATGTCTTGTCATGTCATACGAAATAAGTTGCAAACTTGCGAAAAATAAATTTATTCAAACTGGAAAAAACGTGCATGAAAAATGAATTTTCAAACTACTCAATTTATGCCTCCTCTAAGGGTAATGATGATAAATCCGCTCATACCAGCATCACAGCTAACCATCACTAAAATATTAAATGGAGGAGTTTTTGGACAAACGCAATTTATTGACTTGATATTATTAGTTTATGCGAATGAGTGGAATCAAGCGCAAGAGTTAGCACAAGAGTACACTGCCTGTGCTTTCCCATGTCTTAACACAATTAGAATAACGTCGGATATACCATGGTTGGTATTGGGCATGCTTTTTTAGGTTCTAAAAACAAAATTTGCAATTCAAATTTCTCCCGTCCTTTCTTCTTTCATCCTCCCCTGTCAGTCGTCACGCTATCATTCACTCCCTTCTCTTTCATTTAATTCTTCACACAATCTTTAAAAAGAAATTTGCTACAGCATAATAGCATAATCAGCTTATAGCGTTCCCACTGCTGCGACTCAGACCTCCTATCGGGGAGAGGCATGCTTACAGGCATGGAGTAGGCCGTAATTCACCACGCGAGCTCAGTGTGGGTTCGCAGATGTCACGTCTTAGAACTTTTGGTTCTAGGACACGCCGGATTCCTCACGTTTTCCTTCGCCGTTTTTGAGAGCAGTGGTAATTAAATAATACACAAAGTAAAGCACCTGTCGGGCTTCGAACCAACGACCCACAACTCGTAAGCCGCGACTTAACACTCTGGTTCACCACTGTTCTGCAATTAGAAGCTCTCTGCAATGTTCTAAATTTAATTATTTTTTCAGTTTATCAGACGCTGACGTATTTTGCTTCATGACAAATTTTGCAAATCCTAATTGTTTTGATTTCGAAAACATGGATTCTACTGAACAGTTCGATAATTTATACTTAATTATAAAAATTGCTACCAGTTTTGCCAAAACTTTGCCAGATACCAAGGAATCAAAAACTAGTCCTAAGAAAAAATCGAAAGAACCAGCGAAGAAACCTCGGAAACCTATAATTGTTGGTGATGGTTTGCTGGTCATTGATATTCTGATGATAATAGCAAAAAAAATACCACCTGAAATAATGTTTTTCGCGACACCTCTGAGGACTATTGCAAAAATCACATTGAGTGACTTCCTCAAGGTTGTTATTTTCTTTTTACTTTAACTCTCAATGTTTAGGTCCCTATCTTCAATTTTTATTCTATGTACCTCATATTATCTACTTTATAATTATCAAAAAGGGTTATATATTTAACTCATCCTATAAAACATATTGAGCTTCTAATTATGAACATTTTAACATCCAAGTTGGTTGCAGTAACTTGGCTAATTACATTAGAGTGTTCATAATTATTTTAAGGTGCGCAAAATGTGGCGTATTGGAGGTTCGATTAAATACATGTTTATTACTTATACCAAAATAAACTCTCAAAACTTTTACCTACCTATTTAGCATCTGTTTTGCTATACCTACCTAACTAATGTTCCTGCTTTAAACTAATTTTGTTATTAAGTTCGTTATTCTTGTGATATAAATACATATTTAATTTCACCGTCAACCCTTATCAGGGTTGACGGTGAAATTAAATATGTATTTAAGGTGAAAAGTTCCGAGCTCAATATGGCTTATGTTTGGGCGGCAAACGATATCGTGTTTCATACGGAAATCGGAGTGCCCTATTTGAAGGACGATATTATAGTAAACACCAACAAAAGGTGTGATTGGGATGCAATGTCCCAAAATATGTTGGAAAAGCTTAACATGGAGCATTTTCAGTTCAATGCGTCTTGGATGAAGAAGGAATTCATTGAAAAGGTATCATTAGGTCCGATTGTTAAGTCACCTATTTATGTTGTCTATAGTTTTTTCATATAACTACCGCCGGCGTCGGTCCGTGGGTGTATGACCACCTTGACATACCAAGACCCCGTGCCTCGGAAAGTTTGTTAAGCCGCCGGCGTGAAAAATGTTTTTTTTAAATTTGGTCTACGGGCTTGAAAAAAATTTTTTGACGACTTTTGGGAATATTGTTGAAATAATTAATAATTCAGTAATATTGTTAAAGTGGTCTAAGAGAAAACTAAGTTTGGAAACCTCTGGCCTAGAGTCTGAAGATCTACCTCATGAAAAAACTCAAATTACATAACTACTTTTTTTTTCTTAGTTTCACTTAGTACACCTTTGTTATAAGCGGTGCACAAAATACATGTTTCTACGGAACCCTAAAAATGGGCTCCAGACACGAGGGCAGTTTGCGAGTCAGTTCAGACATTGTGCCTTCCACTGACCTCGTGTTCAGACTAGTCGGGAGCTTTCATGGTCTACGAACGGTCACGTACTTTGGGACTCTTTCTGGCTTGTAGTATTGAAACAAAACCTAAGCATTTATTTTTCCTCATTATGAAGATGGGTCAAGCTTCATCGACCAACCCTTACGGCTGCATGTTCAAGTCGGCGGAAATGGCTAAAACTTTGTATGGCATTTGGAAGCCACGAAGTATTGACCATGCAACAGATTCGAAAATTAGTTTGGGTGTGATAAGCGATGGTTCCTTAGAAACTATTAAAGGTAATATAAAATGTTATTAGATTACTTACTTATCTACAGTTAAACCAAAAAAGGTGTGCGCTTCGGTAATCTTCGTGTTTCCGAAATAGCAAGAAAGTTGCGCCTCAAGGTAACCCTCCACAGGCAAAGCTTCAAAATTTTGTACTGCCGAGCTTTGTAGAGTGAGTGTACCTATCATTGCGAGTTTGGAGGAAGTTTTATTTTTGTCAGGCTATGCAATTTCAAACAACTTTTTTGGAATTGCATATAGTTGCTAATCTATAGTTTTGTAATCATGGTAATAACAAATGGCCAAGTACTTCTATGGTTGTAACAGTGATATTCCTGTTACATCGCGTCATAGCGCGTATTTCCGAAAAGTACAATAATTCCCGAAGCGCGTAGTTTTCTTGGGATAAGTAGGTATCTGTAGTTTATCAGTGTAGAGAAAAGACGCGGTGGAGAACATAGACCATCCATCGGAAGCCCTTTCCGATGGATGGTCTATGTTCTCCACCGCGTGGATCCCACCAAGCGGATGATCTTTGCACAGAAATTTCATGTTTAGAAAAACAACTAACAATAAGAAAGTAATAATAAAACACCATACGGGCTATGGACAATAGCAGTAGCATGACAAATGACAGATTTTTCAACAGTCAAATACTTATAGCTGAGGAATAAATATTGCGGTTTGACAAATTTTCTTTAAGCTAGAAAATATTTCTAACTTATTCTACAGATAAGAATTAACTGCCTATTGAATAAGCAGCCCTAAATGGAGTAGCTTCTACTTTTAAGCGTGTCAATAGCAATTTAAATACAGTCCGCCCAGAGTTTAGCTACGATTTTAGCACATAAAAATAAATAAATAAAATAATCATTTATTTCAGGAAATTATTCCCATATTAAGCACTACACTATACATAGAAATAAACTGGATTCAATATAAGTAAATTAAAACATTATACATTAAAATCATTCCATTAAAAATCAATTATAAAATTAAGTTACAAAAATAAAATAAAAATAATAAATTAAAGTTACAGCACAATTATAATCATTAGGTTAAAATTCATTCGATTACAATTAATGATATACATGTGGATTCATTAAAGTACATTAAAACATTACACATTAATCGAGAAGCTAAATCACATTATCATTAGTGTAGGATCATTCGTAGGTATCTTTTACATACTTTTACCAATTTGAGAATGCTCCGTTGATCTCGTGGTCGCAAGCGCGACAGCTGAGCTTGGGGTCCTGGGTTAGATTCCCGGGTCCGGGCATTGTTATTGGGTTTTTTCTTTTGGAATTTCTTAGTAACAGCCCAGAGTTTGGAAGTTGGTGGTGTGATACCCCCGCGCCTCGGAAACCACGTTAAGCCGTTGGTCCTGCGCCTGATCTCTCTCCTGTTGTGTCGGATTGCGGTCTCATCGGACTATAGGAGCGAAGGAGGAGAGAGTGCACCTGTGTGTATGCACAAACTTTTGTTCACCATAATATCTCCCGCGCCGAATGCTGGCGTCTGCTGCCAACGCCATGGCCGAAATTCGGTCTGGAGGTCTATTATATTAATATTAAACAAAAACGAGTTACAGAAGGTTACCTATTTTTTTTAAATTGCCGATTGGGCCAGCTCTTGACTTCGATCACGCCTGATAGAAAGCCATTGATGAGGTCTTCGATGGAACTAGCGTGCCCAGAAGGTGCCTGTTCCCTCTTGCTTTGAAGGCAGTTGGGTTAAATGTGGAAGGGAACACAGACGCTGGCAGAGAGTTCCACACTTTAGCCCTATTATCTACCTATTACATATTACAGTTAGATTTTGATTCAATCGTTTTTGATGTTACAGGATTACCATATGTTTTACCTTTGATCATAACTGAAAATTCGTGGAGTGTTAGCCAAATGTATGAAGAAACTAGTCATTTGAGACACGAAATCAAGAGAATTAACGCTGTTGTACGTGGGCACCATCAAAAGGTGGGACTTTCTTAATACTTTAAACGATAAATGATTTTATTTCTGCAAGTATGTTTACACAAACGTACAAACATTTAAACACGTCAATCATACGTAAAAAAATAACCTATAGATCGGTCCATGTTGGTGCAGGATTGAGCTGAGTGGAAAAAAAGAAGGGAGGTAAATGCATTGCAATGGGACCACACAGGATTTTGTTTTGATATGTGCGTTTTTATAATGGACTGTCTACCTTCTCTTTGGGACTGAAAGGGCGGACATTGCCTGCGGGTCTTATCTGTTTACCTGCAACGCAAAACCGCCAACTGCAGGTTTTAGCATCAAAGTAGTATCGTTCCTTGTATGATCAAATGTACGGAAATTTATCTTTCATCTGCTGCGATAAAAAGCAGAAGTATTTAACATAATTATATTACCATGCTTGCGAACCTAGGTGAATTATGCAAAGCTGTAACAAATTAATTTCGTAATTTCAATTGTTTCAGCTGGTTCCATATTGCAAAAAGTTTCTGCAGGACAACGTTATTGAAAAGGCCTTTATGCCGATTTCCCAAGACAGTGAGAGTGAGAGCTCATATTCTTCTTTGGATGATACTCAAAGCTCGGCTCGTAGCGCAGATGACTAAAGGACAATTTTGGTACCTATGGCTTATCTCTGAATTATCTGATATATTTATAAAAAAAAAAAAAAAAATATTAAATGTAAACAAATGGATCGGAAAACGCAAGTACCTATGGATGCCAATTTGTAGTGCCACTTACAAATTGAGTGCTTCGATTTGAGTATTTGAAGACCCGAAATTCCTATTTTAAATCACTGTAAAGAGGATTTTCATTTGACAATTGTGGTTAATTTTAGGACTTAAGCATTTCCGACGTTTGGTTCTCAGACTGGACCGGGCCGGGGCTACTTAAAAGCGGCTCTTGCCCAATCTAGGCGGTCCCAACGCCTCCTGCCGGAGGCTCTACACGGGGTTCGTGCGGTCCATGGCCCTTTATAAGGCACCAGTGTGGGCGCCTTCTTTGAGACGCCGACAAGCTCGCCGGCTGAACGCGTCCCATAGGTCATGGCCATCGGGATGGTCTGGGGATACTGCACAATCTCCGGTGAGGCAGCGGGCCTCCTTTCCGGATTGCCGCTATGGGATCTGGAGGCAAAGGTCCTTGCGCACACTTGGGAGTGGCGCGAGGAGGCCAAACGCCGGGGCGTAACTCTGCTGCCGCAAGAAATCGCGGCACAGCGGACAGAGCTCCGGCGGAATCTCATGGCGACATGGAGAGTGCGATTGTCGCAACCCAGTGCTGGTCACGCCACGATTGCGGCGGTAAGTCCCCTCTTTGAGGAGTGGCTTGAGTGGTGCCATGGCGTCCTCACCTTCCGCCTGACACAGCGTAAGTTAGACAGAGAGCCAAAGCGCTCGTAACGACGGCCGAAACTATGGATTTTGCTGAGGGAGTAGGCCCCCTGGTTCAAGCCATGGTTCCGCCTGCGTCAGGCGGAAGGTGAGGACGCCATGCTGCCTCTCAAGCCACTCCTCAAAGAGGGTACTTACCGACGCAATCGTGGCGTGCCCAGCACTGGGTTGCGACAATCGCACTTTCCACGTCGCCATGAGATCCTGCCGGAGCTCTGTCCACCGTGCCGCGATTTCCTGCGGCAGCAGAGTTACGCCACGGCGTTTGGCCTCCTCGCGCCACTCCCAAGTGTGCGCAAGGACCTTTGCCTCCAGATCCCATGGCGGCAATCCGGCAAGGAGGCCCGCCGCCTCACCGGAGATCGTGCGGTATCCCCGGATCATCCGGATGGCCATGACCCTATGGGGCGTCTTCAACCGGCGTGCTGGTTGGTGCCTCAATGTAGGTGCCCACACCGGTGCCCCGTATAGGGCCCCATGGCCCTATACGGGGCACCGGTGTGCACCCGCACGACCCCCGCGTAGAGCCTCCGGCAGGAGGCGTTTGGCCCCCCTAGATTGGCCAGGAGCCGTTTCAAGGCAGCCCCGGCCCGCTCCAGTCTGGGAGCCAAACGTCGGAAGTGCTCCACGAAGTTCCACCGGCTGTCGAGGACGAGTCCTAGGTACTTCCTCGTCAACTCGACGCCGATGTGAACCCCTCCCACCGTTATCCGGGAACCCGTCGGTGATTGGTCACAAGGTGGACCGATGGTTTTGTGAAGGCCGCAGGAATCCGCTAAATGCAAGAGACACACAACCGGTCGAAGTCCAGTAGAGGACGTCTTTCAGCTGAATTGATGATAACTTGTCGAACTCGTCTTGGGACAGTTGTTTTTGCTTCTATCATAGTACCTATTATTAATATTAGTGTTCGCCCAGTGGTCGAAACTCAATCATAATTAAGTAATTTGAAACTTAATGTCTTTGTAATGCATTTTTAAATAAAAATATTAGCTTTTTGCACTCCTTTTCTGTACTTAGATAAACTTTAACTGTGCCAAATTTCATACAAATTACACTATAATTTACAATTTGTAATTTAGGTAAAAAGGTACAAAGTTTTTGTTTCACGTATTAATATATAGATTTAAGTAGGTACTTCATAAAAAGGATTCGTAAACAAATCGAGAAAGTGCTCGTAATTAAGTCGTTCACGGTTCAATTGAGATTGTCACTTATTCACACTGCCTTCACAAAGCAGCTAAGGGAAAAACAAATAAAAGCGCATTTACTAAGCGATTAATATTCGACGGACTACGGTCTCGGCTCCTGACCGCATCGTTTGTTTAACCTCTTCTGTCAATTTGATTTCCGACCTCGAGGGTATGTAATTTCCATTATGGAGGCCAGACGCTTTGTTTATCTACGAGCAGTCCAATAAGCCTGGCGAGAATCTCTGTTTCACCTAAGTAAATCCTTATGTATTTTTATTTAGTTCTGCTTTAAGTGAAGATGAAGATGTTTTTGTTGTTTGAGTAGTGGTGGTTCTCAGTTATTACAATTGTGTATTATTTTTGAAAAGACTTTATTTTTGTTACATCTTGGTAGTTAGTGAGCAGGTTGTACCAATCACTTAAAAAAAAAAAAACTCTAAAAAGTAAAAAAAAAAAATATGTATTGGCCGTTTAAGTTGTAGGTAATATTTTCATCAAGGCATTGTCAAGTCAGGGGACGGCTAATGAAAATGCTAGGCCTCCTCTGTCTGGCGTTTTCATTGACCGTCCCTCGCCTTGACAATGCCTTGATCAAAATATTACCTACAACGTAAACGGCCAATAAATATTATTTTTTTACTTTTTAGAGTTTTTGTTTGGGTCGGTGGTTTTTAAAATTTTAAATTTACCTTATCCCCTACTTTTTAAACTTAATGTCTTGCTTAAATCTGTGTAGCGTTGCGTATGTTTTCCACAGTTAAGTTTGCTAATTTATCCTTATTCCTCGTCCTGATCACCATTTATCCACAACCTATTCATTGAGACCTTTTCAATGATCCCAAACACGATACTTCTGCTGTTTGTTGGTGAGTAACTTGGGTATCCTGGAAATTGCAGGTGTTGCTCCAGCATCAGTTCAAGGTTACTTTGTTCGTCTAATATCATTGAAGTAATAGAATACCAAATTTCGACTTGATCAGACCCGTGGAAGATGCTCAAATCCCTTCATCAACCAGAAAAGAGCTGATAATCTTTAAACGGCTGAATCGTTTTTCATGAAACATGTCCAAGAACACTCTCGACTAATTCACTTATGAAACAAAAAAAATAATCAAAATCGGTACATCCGTTCGGGAGCTACGATGTCACAGACAGACACACACACACACAGACCCGTCAATCGTATAATACCCCATCGTTTTTGCGACAGGGGTTAAAAAGTACCTTAAGCATGAAAGAAGAACCTTCACCATCATCATTCGTCTTCATCTTCTTCATCTTTGTAATTTTTTTACATGCACGTGTTTCTGTGACAAATAAATCCATTTTTCTTTCTTTCTTCTTTCTTTCATATTTCGAAACCACAAAATAATCTGTAAACAATTTGTGTTGAACGTCACGGTTAACAAAACATGTAGGTACTAAATCTAGTCTACCTAAAGACCTAGGTCATGTTGATAATTCAGAAGAATCCAGTAGTAATAAGACAAACATAACATCGCTCGTATTTCTTATTACAAAAATCTTGATTCTTATTTGCTTCTAAAGTAGTAGTCCCGAGCTAGGAGCTATTCAAAGAGGGTGGCTATTCCCAGCGCGGCGGGAATTCGAATCAAACTCGTCTCATTAGCCAGTAAAGGAAAACTTGGATTAGTTGACCAACTTCCAGAAGTAGATTGCGCGGTGCGTTCGGCATGCGGACAGACTGTATGCTGCAACTTTCCCCCTTAAAATTATAATTAAAGAACCTACTCAAGATTAAGATTAGGCTTAGAACTACCACTAATATAAATGAGATGTTATTGGGTTCCATTTTTCTTGATAAAACAAAGGAAACTTCGCAGTTTTAGACATATTATCGCACGAACACGCACTTGGCAGGTTTTATTATTATGGTAAGTCTAATATGTTACAAATAGTGGCCAAAGTGGTAGAAATAACTTCAGTTAAAACCATGAAAAGGATATTTACTGCAGCATTTATCCAGCTAGGGCGGCCACCACCTCCAAGGGATATACGATTTCCGCAGGCAATGATTCGAAAACAGCAATTTAGATCATATATATATTTTTGCTCATGTGTATCGATTGTTGTACTAATTTTAAACGTTTCAGCGACAACAATGTGAATGATCTTAACAAGAACTTACCTGTTATTAAACTGCAATTCTCCTTTGAAGTAACGTAATGTTAACGATATATTGGTGTATTAAATATTCAGTTATCTAAGTATTTTTTTTTGTAACAAAATGAAAAGTCACCACAGGAATCCAATAAAAACTTTGTGGCGGACTGCCTCCCTACTTAGGTAAATAAGTAAGTCAAGTTATCTTTAAAATCAAAAGTAAACAAAATAAATATCAAAAAGTTTGTTGGTTGTTTCGATCCGAACCCTTTCGAGTCGTAAAAAGACTTAGTGTCACATTAGCATGGAGAGGCCAGGCCGCGTGATTTTTCTGCCGCGGCAGCGGTGTCGCGTCTATTTCGGAGACATTCGTTATCTGTTCCAGCTTGCTTCTAGGATTTATTGACTTTTTCCCCTGCCTTAATTTCTAGAGATTCGGTCGAATGGCCCACGCTGGCACCGGAACATTAACGTCACCCTTGGGAAATATCTTTTGTTGTGTACTATTTTTTAAACGTCTTTAATGCTTTTAAGTTTTGTCTCTGCGGTTCTTTTTAATCCAATTAACCTAGAAGTTAATTCGTTTTTTTGAGAGAGACTAAAGAGAGACAGAGTAATGACACGGTCTAATTAGAACTGTTTTCATCATTATCAACATCATCATTTCAGCCGATAGACGTCCACTGCTGGACATAGGCCTCCCTCAAAAAAAAAAATGGGGGGTTTGCCATAATCGCCACGCTTGGCAGTCGGGTTGGCGATCGTGGTAAAATGCGTAGAGAACGCTGCTGCCCATTGTCTAGTAAGCCCCTTAGTCGCCTTCTACGACACCCACGGGAAGAAATGGGATGGTGCTATTCTTTACGTCCGGCACCACACGGCATGAACTGTTTTACTATATACTGACATAAAATAGCTGCAGTGTAGTGCTACTGTGCTACTAATGTTGCTATGCTAACTTTAGCTTTTAATAGCAATAGCGATAAGAATATGCTCCAGCACGACCACAATAATTATTACAAGCCGGACACATTACTCGTGCTATTTGTTTGGTTTGTTAACTTGGAATTATTTTTTTGTACTTCATCTCTACTAATATTATAACTGCTAAAGTAACTCTGTCAGTCTGTCTGTTACGCTTGCACGTCTAAACCGCTGAATCGATCGTCATGAAATTTGGCAGAAATATAGCCTGGGATATGGAGAAGGACATAGGCTACTAGTTTATGTGATAACCGACATCCACGCGGGCGGAGCCGCGGCAAAAAGCTAGTTTATAATAAATTGATGGAATATTATGCGTCAGTATAGGTATCTAGATCCTTTTTTCCCAATTGATTACATTTTCTTAATTTTGAATTAAGAAAATGTAATCAAGTGTAAAACTATGTAACTAAAGAGAATTATTCATGAAGGTTTAATGGTGTAATAACGTTCTAATCCTATAACATAAAGTGGGTTCCTGGGCCTGGGCGGCGGCGGCGGGTCGAAAAATTTGTTTAAAAATTCAATACCGTCTATAAGAAACTCTGTTCTGAGAACGCAACGGCCTGCGAACATTCCCATTTTCCTTTAATAACATGGGAGAAATTGCTCGATTAGTGCGGAAGGGACTACCTCTACCGGTGCTTTCGATTGCGATACGTCGACCGAGACGAAAGCTTCCGATAAATCGATAGGGGCGCAGAAATAATCATCATATTTAATCATGTTGAAACTTAGGGAACTTGTTCTTTTTTAAAATCCATTTAAGTTACGGTTTCTTAAAAGGCCGTCACTCAAAGGCAGCAGTGACAAGTGACATAAATAATAATAATAATAAATAAAAATCATTGCAGCAGTTTGACTTTATGGTGCCAAAAATGCTGTATTAGAAAACACACCAACTTACTTGCGTGTTAATAACGTTTCAGTGATGTCATTCGCCGGTAAATTGCGGACACTATGTAGCGGCCGCCGTTCTTCTAGGAAGCCTTGAAAAATATGTTTTACTAGCTTTACCTAGTAAAACATATTTTCGTTGATTTAAAATCGACGGCGCAGAATAAAAGTAAATTATAAACCGAGTAACAAACGAGAAATCAGTGCGAGACTGACCGCTGCCGCGCTGTGCGATTCGGGGTTCTTGTTAATAAATTGAAGTCCATCTATGTGATACAGCCTTTTCATTTGTCGAAATACATAAAATGAAGGTAAAACATTCGTTCTTTTCCTCAGTTCATTTTGTATTCTTAATTTATTGCTTTATTTTTTAAGGTTTGATTTTCACTAAAAATAAATACATAGGTAATCAGGACAATTAAAAGAATGATGGCTTTGTCTTCCTGTCACCACCGCTGGTGCGACAGGAGTAACTAGAGGATTAGAGGATGACCCACCGACTTAACAGGTAATAAGGACTTCATCTTTAAGAATTTCCTGTTACTCTGGAAAGTTTGTAGAATGTGTAACGGTGATGGTGACGTGAACTTTTACATGTTCATACCTACATACTGATTGATATAGTGTGATGCTGAAACCATAGCACTGAAAGGCTGAAACGATGTGCTTGGAATTAAACACATTCATCGTTATTTTTTGTTAGCAAACAAAAAAAACTATGAATGTGTTTTATTCCAATTTGGAAATTTTGATCACGGCATATTTGTTACTCATGAATATCTTTTAAAAACTGTGGTTATGAGTGGCGAAATAGAGTTGAGAAGCGTAAATAACGCCACAGACTACTATTTTGTCGAAGAAAAGAATATTGATTTGAAAAAAATCTTAGAGTTCGAATACGCCGCGTACTAAAGCAAAATCCTATCTTAAGAAAAAGTGGGGGAGTTGGCCGGATTAAAAGCATTCAATTTAAATATCCCAGACCTTTGTCCAGTGAGTTTCCGTAGGCAACCGGCCGTGAAATTTCATTTAATCGCCGGAGAGAAGTGCGTCTCGGCTAATGCAGATTGCGAGCCTCGCCCTCGGGGCCCGGTTAATTTATAGCCCAACAAATTTTTATTCTTTCTTGAACTGCTCAATCGTCCATTTTTTCTTAAGTTAATAAACCGGACTCCTTAGATTAGTCGTTTTTATCAAAGCTGTTAAAGGGTAAAGTGGATTTACTTTATTTTAACCGTTAAGTATCGCAATTATCTATATTATTATTATCACCATCTAAGTGGGTGTAGCGATGATTACGTTTATTATTGGAGTTTAAAGTTTGGAATCACCGACTTGTTAGTTGTTCCAAGCGATTTTAAAAACGAAATAACTGATGAAAATTAATGAAAATTCAACCATTTTAAAGGCTATACTGTAAACTTGAAATAATGCCACTTGCATTTAAATATTTCAAGAGCTTTCTCACTTTGAATAAAGGAGTAAGAAAAAAAGCACGTTTCAATTTCTCGATACCTACGTCGCGAGTTTCGCCATAAAAGCACGTGGTATCGGAATTTTTTGTCAGTCGGCCGTCACACGTTGATCGGTACACATACATACACTACAACTTCGCAACTTTCCTTATTCCGTCAATTTTTCCTTACTCCTTCATTTAATCCAGGATAGCTCTTGAAACATGGGTTTAATTTAAATGCATGTGGCACGAATTTTAAGTTTACAGTATAGCCTTTAAAATGGTAGCATTTTCATTAATTTTCATCAGTTATTTCGTTTTCAAAATCGCTTGGAACATGTAACAAGTAGGTTTTTTTCTTGGGTGGGAAATCATCAAATAACTTCTCCCGCTCTGATTGGAGCAGGAGGTCGTGTCAGACATTAATTGACTGAAACCCACCCGTGTTCCCTCAGTTGCCTGTGTGCCAGGGGCCACGGTATCTCTTTCAAACAACCCGCACCCCAGGCAGGCATCGGCCCTTGCGGTCGCCACCAGTTGGTGCTGACATTTCATTGAGGCGGGCGTGGTCCTTACCGGATGGCGAGCTACCCATTGCTCACCGTCCACAAGCCCGCACCTACGGTGGCCGGGAGTCCGCTATGGACTCCCGACGCCCAGGGCGATATGCAAAGGGCCTTAACAAGTAGGTGATTCCATACTTTTGCTCGCGAGTGTATAACATCACACGTTTCAGTTCCTCTCCAGCCTTTGTGAGTTGCCTTTGTAAGTCGGCAAAAAGTATGGCAATAAGGCAATACACGATTAACTACGTAATGTGTACTACGGCAGGGACATCGACGCGCAATCTGTTATGATGTTATCATGGATTCAGTACATGATTCTGAATCCCCGTGCGCAGAAAATTTTCGTCGGTTATAAAAAAAAATTGTTCAGTTAATTGTGACCGCGTAGTTATTGCAGTTTTCTATGAAAGAGCAAATTTTTTTTTAACCGACCAAAAAAAATTACGCAAGGGGGTCTAAAATCATGTGCTGAATTCATGGTCTCAGTTTGCGCGTCGTCGTTCTTACCACCCTGTAAATGTGTGTGATAACAATGTGGTTGAACAATATACGGCTCTGTATTGATCGATCTTTCAGCTATGATGTCGATTTGCGCGTGTTGTGAATTTAACATAATCCGATTGTAGCGTAAGCCGCGACTGGAGCAGGTTCTAGCCGGCTTTGTCGAATGGATGCGCTAAGAATTACTTAAATGTCATTAACCCAACTTAAGAGGTTGCGTTCGTGATTAAGTCACTGGTACAATGAAAACCATTTTTAGAGAAAAATACCTAAAATACGCACGTTATAGCTATTATTGACATAGGACCCAAAAACCTAAAAAAAGTCAGTATTGAATGTTCAAAAGTTCAGAAGTGCTGCCTTTTATTGGTTATATGTATTAATATTAACGCATTTTCTCGTTTCGTTTAAATTATAGGATAAAAAACGTTGCCTTCAATCCTTATTTTATAATACATTCATGGATATTAACGGTCTTATTCATGAAAAAAAGTATATCGAAGGTTTAAGACATTCATTAGTTAAACTGCTCGACAATCCCAAAGGTTTTATAAGCTTTGATAAAATGTTGTATTCATAAACGTTCTATAACTAATATGTCGTTTATAAATCGAAAATGTTGTCATTTTAATGAAGTCATACAACAATTTGACCAACACATCGAATCGTCAAACCAGAATGTCTGCGTTGGTCTGCCTACACACAGAATAATTGTGACCATAGACGTTATTACGCACTGGCAACTATTTAATTGTGTAAAGTTTCGACACTTCTGATGCAGTGACGTCATTGTTATTTAAATTTGACAATTTTCTTGAAATTGTTTCAACTAATTGCTTGAAAATTTACATTTGGTGACAGACAATATTTGTACGTCAAATGGTCAAATGTCTTTTCTTTATAATCAATCAGCTGCATTATAGAGTCGGCCATTTTTTTCCCTAAAACACTGTTAAAGTAGGGGTTCTGGCTTCGATAACTTTATAGTAGGGTTTTATAACGTTTTTGTGCTTTTAGCATTTATGAATTGCTGGTTAACCTGTAATTGGCGACTGTGTAAGTCCGAAGCTATTAACCGCAATACATATAATATATTATACACAGAAGCTGTTGGTGTACCTTAAATACATAAATAAATAAATAAATAAATAAATGAATAACACTTTTTGACAACCAGACTTTAGCAAGGTTTTAGATGTTCGATAACATTTTATGAATAAGACCGTAATTGTTCAGAAAATTGACACCCTACGTCACATATTATAGCCATATTTAGCTAAAGAATTGTTATTCTTTAGCACATGGTGATTAGGCACATGGTTAATTTAAGTTAGCAATTAATTTGTTAATTTCTCTGATGTTAGGTTCGTCGTAACCTTTGCGTTTTAGATCGTCAAGGATCGGTCAATTACAACGGCGTTGTATCTACTGGCCCTTATCAAGTCTTAGCATTGCTACCATTCAATATCTCCTTACCTACTCAGCGAGCGCTTCTTAAAGTCAGACATAATTATAAAATACATGAACATAAATCTATATCCTCAGTTAACAAAGAGCGTGACAATAAAAAACACGAGTTTGCGGAGTGTCTCCGCGGACTTGGTGACCTTTTCTTGTTGACATCTTTATCGAACGATTTTCAAGATGTGAAGGCGTGGAAAAGTTAAATAAATCCAAAGCGAACATTAGATAAGGGAATGGCTTTTGTAATGTCTTCGGGACGCCGTAAATGCAACCGATGTGCCATAGATATCTGTCGGGGACATATGCTCTAAATTCAAACATTGTTTCGGTTTATTTTAGAGTCTTGAGTGTAATAATCGCTAACAGTGTGTTGTGTTTATGTAGAGCCTCTACGATTATAACTACTTCCTTTAAGTGAAGTGGATATTTGTGCCATATTGAAATTAAGTTACTTTCTTAGTTTCCGGTTTGGTAACGTCATTGTTATATTTGCATCAAGTTTATATTGAATCCGTAAAGGTATAAATATGTGTTGATCGTTCATGTATGGTTATGTATGTGGTAAATAAAAAAAATATACCTATTAAAATCCCTCAAGAGAAAAATCGTATCGTAATCTTTCCATCTTCACATTTGTTTCTTAAACATGGTTTTTTACAATTCAGCATAGGTTAGGTTCACGCTCAAGGTTTTCCAGAGAGCTATGGATCGGAGTATTCTGGGTATTAACCTGATCAACTCCGACTTAAGATGATCAATGGGCCAAGCTTATGGCCTACTGGGTACCGCTTAAGGGGAACCCAGTCGCGGGCTCGAACTCACTGATGGGCCTGGCTAAAAAGCACGCTGTCTCACCAGGCATTGTCTCTGACAGAGGTAGTAACAGTGATGAGCAGTTAGACGCTAGTCTACACGCACAAAATTATTGAGTAAGATGCAGGACCATTTATAGTACAACAGGCGCGTAAAAAAATAAGAAAAGTCCTTCGGAAGATCGTGTTTTATGAAGAAACCACTGCATAAATTAATGACCAATGAAGTTTATTGAACTTTACGATATTTGAGCTTTGTCGGTACCGACTTTACACTCCTTTTATTACTTAAACACACCCAAAGTTAGGTTAAATAAGCAACAAAAACGAATCTTTGTCGGCTCCTGCCTTTTTACTGGCTTTTTATTTTAGTATTCTGTTTCCGTACAGACAATGTTAATAATGAGACAAAACCATACCATGTTGAATTTTTGATTTACATTGTCGAATAGTGGAGTAATACACTCCCGAATTTTGTATGGCAAAATGTCGACAAGATTCACCTTAAGGCGAAAGACATCGCAACAGGCCCAGACGGAGGTGAGGGAAGAGCTGGACTCTTTTCATTAAGATTGGTTCTTGGCTGCTCTGGACAGAGAGTAGGGGGGATTTTGCCCAGCAGTGAAAGATTAATGGCTAATAATATTTATTTTCCTTTATTAATGAGAACTAATTTTCTTAGTAATTTATTACAATCTAGCCTAATAGACTAATAAGCAATGTAACTCTAAGTGGTACGTGTAATAGTGTCATTTTGCATTTTTACGCAATTCCATAGCACTTTCTTAGAGTCTGATAATCAATAAAACACTTTGTTCATGTGTTACATGTAAAGCACATCACTGTTAATATTATTCCCTATTAATACACTACACTAACTCAAATGGTTTTTATTTGAGGGTGGGAAATCATCAAATAACTTCTCCCGTTCTGGATGGAGCAGGAGGGTGTGTCAGACTTTTACTGACTAAAACCCACCCGTGTTCCCTCAGTTGCCTGTGTGCCAGGGGCGACGGTATCGGGCGACTAAGGCCGTGAAGGCGCAGATACTGCCTCTCCCTCACGTTCTCCACTTCCTTCCCCGCGAGCATTATTGCTTCGCAGAAGGAGGTGACGGCTATCCATGCACTCTTGCTCCGTGCCATGGCCTGGACCAGGGCCGGACGCGAGAGATCGCCGCCGTCGATCTCCTCCACGAGGACACGGCGGTGCTCTGCCCAAGCCGGGCAGACCTCCACCGTATGCTCCACCGTGTCCTCAGGGCAATCTTCGCAGTGGAAACACTCGGGCGTTTCCTCCCGCCTTATCCGAAACAGGTGAGGACGCCGTGCCGTCTCTCAAGCTACTCCTCAAAGAGGGGACTTACCGCCGCAATCGTGGCGTGCCGAAACTCAAATGGTTTAGTTCTGGCCTACGCACAATGTCCGTGTTCTCAAGCAGCTGAATTGCCTCGATGTTCACACGTTGGTGAAGTCTGTGTTCGTGGGCTTCAGAAGTTTTGGGATGATAGTGGTGACGAGTTCTATTTTAAGGCTAATAATAAAATAAAAAAAATATTTTGAAATTCTTGAAACAAAATAACTGCAAAATATCAAACCACATCATGTCACTGAAGTCATAAAAAAAGATATTTCATTCTCATAAACTGACCTGCCTGCGTCATTTTTGAACAATTTCCCTTCGGATGTTATTATTTGCAAATATTTTAACGGGTTATGTTCAACGCGCGTGTCGTCATCGGATGACTGCAGTGGACTCTGGAGTACAATGATGGAGCTATAAAACAACAGAGCCGGACATGCATCGCAGATAAATCAGACCATTTGTATCTACACGCGTGACAAGAGGCGAGCCTCGGCGATTCGATGTTTTCATTGTGTCCATGCGAGCTAGTATTTTATTGTGAACACGTAGTTTTGTTTGTATGTAATATATGTGTATCGAACTAGGCGAGGATTGTGATTTGATTGTACCGGTTTTATAGATTAAACAGTTTAGTTAGCGCTATGTAAACCCAAACGAGCGAGCCGTTAATCCTTTTATTCTTTTTCTATTTCAATGTTATCTATTTTACAGATTACAAAAAGAGCTGTTCTTACTTTTATTTTGAATACGGATACCTGTGAAGTTGTTTCTGTTGATTGCTGTAAGTGTAAGGCCTAAACACCTGCTTCATCGTCGGTCAGAACTTTCGAAGAGAGTGCAGGGCCTTTTAAACGTGAAATAAACAAAAGAAGACCCAAGTTTATTAGATTTTACTTGTTGAAGTTTTCAATATCTATGAAAGAACTAACTTAATACAATAGATATTTCGACATTGTAAATAATTATAATAAACAATGAAGACATAAGATAAGACCAAGAGAAATGAATTACGGAGATTAAAAAATATATTGTCTTGAATATCTTTAGAATTATATATGATTCATATGATTTCAGTACCTGGACATAATTTTCTTTGATTTAGGAATTCCCCTTATAAATTCAGTGAGTTAACTTCATTTACTTTACACACAACTGCACAAACTTTTCGCAATCAAAACGCATCCAATCACGCCTCACGTACGAAATAGCCATAGGTATTTATGAATAGCCTTGTGAAAATTCAGTGAAAATAGCCGGGCAATAGTTACAGTACTGACTGATTGATGAACGAGTAGATAATGACTTTTATAGTCAGAAGCATTTTTCCAATAAAAAATCTCTGGTCCGAATAAAACGACCCAGTTTAAATAGGTATGGGCTATAGCAATAGATAGTTACATTACTAAGTTGTTCCATAGATAACCGTAGGCCGAATTATGGGCCACTATTATTTAGCTTAGCCTACGTTAGCTAATGTCTTACATACTAGGGGCCTACTTACTTTTAGCAGATCTAAAAAACTCGTTTATGTTTTTAAGAAAGTAGTGGAACTCCCCTTTATGTAAAGGTGCCACTCGCTTCATCTTCATCTGCGTTTTTTTTTAAATGTCATCGCTAAGATATATCATGTCGAGGTCGTATTTTTATCATGTCGTATACGTAATTAGGGTCAATCTAAGACTTACCTAAAATAATCTGAATAATATGTAAATGTTAATAAAAAAAGAGGGCAACATTGTTGTGTTGCCCAAGTTCGTTTCTAGTGATAACTTTTATAGGGATAATTAATGTTAGAAAACGGAATTAAAGTCTATATCTGTGTTATATGCGATTGTCCGTAATATAAACTATGATTGTCACTGAAACTGGCGAGTATAAGTAGTTAGTGAAGCCAGCGATTATTTATGTGTAATGTTCGTCAACGTCAGCTAGTGACGCGCGCAGCCGAAGCGACCGATGGTACGATACAATACTACGACAGGGTTGCTGTCCCAACACTATGTCATGTTGAAATCGGTGTTTACGATTTGTTGGTTGCAACTATTTGGGGAGAAAATGGAATGAGAAGTGATGTTTTGAGGGAAAGAAATACGGCGCGATCTCTAGATGTATGTAATTGCTCGATGAACAGCGGGGGAATTACCCCGACTGTTAAGTAAGGATGGCTTTCATTTTGACAGTTCAACAATGTTAATTGCGTTATTCTTTTCGAACATATGAAGCAATGGATTAGGAATATGCTTCAAAATACAGGTGTGTAGGTTGTTTTTTTATCAAAATAGTACCTACATTTTGATACAACGATGCTCCCGTGTATCAAACGACGTTTTACAAAACACTTGGGCAGATCTCTGTCTAGTATATAGTTATCTGTGGCGCACTTTCCCGCACTAGTGCAATAATGCAAAAAAAAAACACGTGTGTTAAATACGCTGTTAATCTAAAAGCGGTGCAAAAAGAGAGCTTTACGAGCAAGTCAGTTGAGTTGCCTTTTGCGAACACCGTATTTATTACATTTTGTAAATAAATACTAGCGACTCGCCCCTACCTCGCACGATTTTTACGCCTTAAACGTGATTTCTTTACTATAAATAATTCTAAAACATAAAAATTCATTTGCATCCGGTTGAAAGCCGATCCCAACATAGTTAGGTAAAGGCTAGGCAGATGCAGATGATGTTATAAAACAAACATTACATAAATACGTACGTAGTTTTTTTACTGCCTCGTTGGTCTAGTGGTCGCAGGCACTTGTGCTGAGCCGACAGCTACAGTTGAGGGCCTAGGTTCGATTCCCAAGACGGGCAAAGTGTTGTTAGGTTTTTACATTAGGGATTTATCGGTAACAGCCCGGAGTCTGGATTTGTGCCTGGTTGATGGGTATTGGCTCGCCCCCAATTACATTGGACTTAACCATAACAGGCAAAATGGGGGTGTATTGGCGTGACGTTATGTCTATGTATAAAATTAATAATAATTTATTATTAAACTTTTGTGAAAACCACATCAAAATCCGTTGCGCAGTTTCGAAGAACAACGCGGTAGCACAGACCACAGAATAGATAAAAGAGGTTAGAAGGGCCTTGTGGGCGGGGCAGGCGCGCCGCACTAATGAGCACAAGCTCATAAGTCAACCGAAATTTGTTTCACCGGCCAACAGTCGCGCTCACATTGTAACAACGAGCGAAACTCCGCGACAAAAATGCGGCGCGTGCGCCGAGCCAAATCGTACGTGCGTGAGTGTACGTCAAGCGCAGAGTTTGCGCTAGTGTGACAACCAATAGCAAACTCGCGATCTAAGTGCGTGTTGTTAGTTATTTGTTTGCGTAATGCGCGTATGTATTGGTCTCTTGCTTGTAGAGTTCAAGAGTGAGAAATAAGCGGCCACACTCGTTCTAATACAAATTAGGAACTATTTCCTTTCTAACCTCTTTTATCAATTCTGTGGCACAAACAGAAGTGACATCAATTAATCATATGCATCGATACATAGGTACCTAGATAATGCGAAAATTTGTTTTGTAAATACGCCAATTCTCACAGAAACAGGTACCAGCAGATACTCGTAGAAATTTTGCGTAGTCAAAAAAACCACACAAATAAAGAAGAACCAGCTTTTTTTCCTAAAATGAAGCTCGACTTTGTAGAAAGTTGTGTAAAGCATTTTTTTTAAAGTAAGTAAAAACTTGTGGTTGAAAGATGTCACGCGAACACCGGCGGCAGATTTCCACATCAGATACGCGCTGCAGTCGTAGATATCTCGTATGCATTTCATTCGCCGCTAGTGCGAGATTATGTTTCTGGCTTCGCACTAACAACGTGTTTCAGAATATTTCGTGTCGAGTTCAGAACAAGCTTCATAAAAAGTTTTTATACAGAGCTCATTTTAGTTGACACATACACACATAGTATGTTTTTACATTTAGGCAGTTACAGTCACTAAATGAGATAAGTAACCAGAATCGTCGGATACCTATAGCTAAAGTTTAGTCAGAAACCGATGGATGTGAATTATATTGATTTTAAAGAACGGTTTGTCCACACTAATATTATAAAAAGGAAAGATTTTTTGTTTGTTTGTACCGAATAGGCCCAAAACTACTGAACTGATTTAAACCATTTTTCCCAATAAAAAGGTAAATTATCAGGAAGTATTATAGGCAATAATTTATTTTCAAAAAAGTTAGATCTTTAATAAAATTGCAATAATGTAATCCAAAATGTAATCGTAAATGTAGTGTTCTATAAATTAAATATTATTCAAAAACCTTCATCGGTTTTTTAGTAAACTTCAGCTAATATCCGTTGACCCCGGTTACTTAACTATTTTGCTGACCGTACATTCTAAAAGTAAACGGCGATATCAATTTACATACTTTGTAGAACGACTGAAAATAAGTGCTCCTGTCACTTTATATATTGTCATTTTAAAACCCTTATAAAAACTGAAAAACTTACTACTATTTGGTGCTTTTATTAATACTGGATGACTGATAATGATATAAAAACAAGGTTAAAGTAAGTTACCTTCTTCATTTATTTCAGGGGCTGCTAATTACTGGTTACTACCTACAATTACAAAAAATAGTTACGGCGTTTTCAAGAACCATTCTTTAGTACAGTAATGTTGGTCCGCATCGCAATAGCCTGGCGTAGATAGTACGTAGATATTTAAATGGCATCCTCATAACCTGGATAAACAAAAGTACCTATGTGTGCACGCGTGGAGGTGTCCAGCGAAACATGGTCTCTCAAACTCAATGAGGCTGGCTTTCTCAACAGCGTTTATTGAAAAGGCTGCAAAGTGGAGGTCTAGGAGGGGGTCCAGTTATGTTGGTGGATCTACGATGGACCGGTAGCAATTCGTCTCGTCAGTCTACCTACAGCTTATCGAGCAGTCCACACTCGCCGGCACATGTTAACTGAAACTGATTTACGACACCGATGACAGTTTATTCAACATCGGTGGATATTGTTTATTAATTGGTACAAGGCTCTACTGCGGTTTAGTGACCATGTCGTTTATCGCAGCTAAAAATCACCGTTAAATTAAAGTAGCTAGTGAACCTGCAGACGTGATGGGTCTGGTATCTTACCATGTTAAAACAGAAATAAAATTAATTTGATGTTTTTTTTTGGTGAGCATGAGTGCTCAACAAAAAAATAACCATCAAATAAATTGCAGTGCAGTCTTGCAGTGACTTGAAACAATTTCGGATTTTTTCATTAACTCCATACACGGATTTTGATATCTAAACAAACACAATAAAACAAAAGAAGACTGTTTGTTTAAACTCAAACTTCAAGTTACAAAACCGCAAGGAATTTTTGACCAAATAACAAAAAAAATATCATGTTAATATATGCATACCCATCACGTACACAGCTAGCTAATTCAATCTGACGCTTTATAAAAGAGAATTAGTACCGTAAGTAACGGTTGATTCTTTAACTTTAGAAAATGATGTGATCAAACGTCATGTATTTAAGTAGGTACGTACGTATATGTCTACTGTGTTCTATGTAATGTGTGCTAAGAAAAGAGACGTAGGTCTCAAAGCAATAAAGTTGTGAAAATTAAGAAAAGGGGTGACGACTGCCTATTTTGTCCGCCATCGGAGATACCGTTATGGCAGTAGGGAAACATTTGGAGATCGCGATTGGTAAAGTAGCAAGTTACAAACGCAATAAAGATCACACTTGCTTGGCTCGGATTCAATTTTATTGTTGTGATTTGTTAGTCTTCTACTAAAATTAGAAAATCAAAATCAATGTACGTATGTAATTTAAAAACGTCAATTGTAACCAACTGTTCACCCATTTTGGCTGGAGTCCGACGTAAAATTGGAAAATAGAATATTGATTTATCAGATAAAATAGAATAAAAGAGCTTTGACTGTTGAATGCGGAGTAGTGTAGTGTTCATTTTCATTAACGATGTGTTGCATGCATATAGTGGATAGATTATGTACAGATTAAAAGCATTGTAGGTACATGGTATGTAATTACATTTACATCCTCTACTTTTTTTACTGGACATAAACCCGGTTCCTATGAACAAAAACGTATTTGTTTTTTGGCAATTCGAAGCATTTTCTTACTGATTTAAAGGTCTAAAGTCATTTTGTCCTATTCTCTGACTTGGCCATTAGTGGCCATTTTCACAAACAGGAGGCAACCTAAATGAAATACCTAAACAGAAGCGCACTGTTGATATTCACCGCTTGGTTTTATTTTTGGGTGGGAAAACATCAACTAACTTCTCCCGCTCTGGGTGGAGCAGGAGGGCGTGTCAGACTTTTACTGACTAAAACCCACCCGTGTTCCCTCGTTTGCCTGTTTGCCAGGGGACGCGGTATCTATTTCGAACAACCCGCACCCCTGGCAGGCATCGGCCCTTGCGGGCCACATCAGTTAGTGCTGACATCTCTTTGAGGCGCGCGTGGAACACAACGTGACGTCGACCGGGTCATCCTTACCGGACAGCGAGCTACCCATTACTCGCCGTCCGCAAGCCTGCGCCTACGGTGGCCGGGAATCAGCCTGGGATTCCCGACGCCCAGGGCGTCTCCTGCGGCGACTAAGGCCGTGAGGGAGCATATACTGCCTCTCCCTCACGTGCGCCGCCTCCCTCTTCGCGAGCATTACTGCTTCGCAGAAGGAGATGACGGCTACCCATGCAATTTTGCTCCGACCCATGGCCTGGACCAGGGCCGGACGCGAGAGATCGCCGCCACCGATCGCCTCCACGAGGACACTGCGGTGCTCCGCTCAAGCCGGGCAGACCTCCAACGTATGCTCCTCCGTGTCCTCAGGGCGATCTTCGCAATGGAAACACCCGGGCGGTTCCTCCCGCCTTATGCGAAACAGGAACCTCCTGAAACAGCCGTGTCCGGTGAGGACCTGTATCAGGCGGAAGGTGAGGACTCCATGCCGCCCCTCAAGCCACTCCTCAAAGAGGGGACTTACCGACGCAATCGTGGCGTGCCCAATTCAACGCTTGGTTTAGGGCCAAGAGTAGAAAATCCAACGTGCAATCATATGTTTTACATTTTGGTGACCTCTAGGTGTTACTGAAAATGGGCATATGCATTAGAAAAGTCTGCAAACTACGTATGATAGAAATAAAGTTTGTTAGAACAAATACTAGCTTGATAAGAAAAAGCAATCTGGTAGGTAGCAATCTAGGGACAGGCCATTTTTAACCGACTTCCAAAAGGAGGAGGTTCTCAATTCGTCGGAACCTTTTCTTTTTTTTTATCTATGTTCCCCGATTACTCGAAGATGGCTGGACCGATTTGGATTTTTGTTTGAAAGGGTATACTTCCCAGATGGTCTCATGATCATCAAGTCAGGATCTGATGATGGGATCCTGGAGAAATAGAGAGAACTCTTCAAATTTTATTGGCACATTTGAGGCGATTTGGGTAGTTTTTGGAAGAGTACTTTTTCGGAGTGGTCCCATTTCAATTTGGTGAAGATCTGATGAAGAACTTCGGAGATAGGCAACGGAACTCATCAATAAATGGTAGCAAATGGACTGGAATTGCAGAAATCTCATGTCTGTCTATTGTTTACATCAGTTCATAACATAACATCACGCCGAGACGCTGTGAAGGGGTAGGCACATGTGAACCACTAAAAAGTGAAAAATAAAAACTTTTTTCGAAAAAAAAAAACAACCGACTTCCAAAAAATCACTAAAATGTGAAAAATAACTTTAATTTCGGAAGGCGGTGACAAAAAATTTAAATACATACTTATCCAAAGTCACCGCCTTCCGAAATTAAAGTTATTTTTCACATTTTAGTGGTTTTTTTGGAAGTCGGTTGTTTTTTTTTTTAAAAAGTTTTAAACATTTACGAAAAAAAAAATTACAAATTGAATATGGTGAACATGCAAATTCTAATATCAATCATGTAGATTGAAATGAGTTGCCGGTACACATTTTGTCAATAGTTTAATTTATTTTGTTTTACTTCAGGCTACCTGCGCCACTGTTACACGGTGTAACTGGTGGCGACCACTCGCTAAATGTATGAGAAGTGTCGAAGAGTGGCTGTCACTGACTACTCATCACTATACAAGGCCAAATTAGCTGGCTAAATTCCTAAAGACGATAAAACAAAATATACCTTTGTTCTCAACCCACATTTCAAGTAACTACACTGTCGTTGACCCTAAATAAAATATGATCAAATCATTTTTGGAACGAAGTTCGAGAAAAAATCCGTTAAGGAACGAAAAGGTGTTATGCGACTTTTTATTATATAAAATAAAATAGAGTGACAGAGAGAGACAGTTTTCATGGTATTCGAGGGTGCTAAAGCCAATAGTGCAGTCAAAATGAAAATCCAAGATAGTGGTTGCGAACATTTTCAAATTTTTCAACATGTGGTTACCGTTTTCATGGTTTTCAAGGGTTGCAATAGCTGATAGGGAAGTCAAAATAAAGTTCGAGTATTTTTAAGATAGAGTGAACGACGTTACATTCGGAGTTGAAGAAAATGCCAGTATTGGCGAGTGCTGATAATCGAGAAGTATTTAGTATATTTTAATGATTGTTTTGGTCTGGGTATAAAAATAATTAGGGCCACTGTACGTATAATCACCAAAAGACAAAGTCGGATTCAGTTAAAGTTTAGTTAGAAATTGATGTTTTCAAATAAAATTGAAAGTGATTAGATAATAGCAAACAAATAGTTCAGTTCATTTATCAAATTAAATTTCATTCGAACACATCCATCGGTTTCTTACTTAACTTCAACTATACCCGATGACCCTGGTTACTTATCTCTTTTGGTGACTGTACATGTGTTCTTAGAGTGATAACTTTTGGATATGCTTAATGCTGGATATTAAAGGAAAGAGCTAATTCTTTTAATAAAATTAATAAAGCCTAAGCGTGGAAATATGCCTAAATGTTGCTTTCTAAAATATAAGCCCACTTAGTTTGTTTTAGAGGCAGGCAATTTTCTTATTAAAGTAATGAGTAGGTACCTAATCCTAATCTAGGCACGGTCTTATTACCTTTTTCTTGAGGTTTCTTGTTAAGGTTTAGAGGAGAGTTAAAATGTAAGTAAAGTTGCGTCCTAATTGTCACTATTTCTACTTGAATTTTGTTATGAAACTTTAAAAAGGGTTGCTCGATTGTTCGAGGTACGAAAATATTTCCTACTGAGCCTATTGTAAGTAATTACTCCTGATTAATAATAATTTGATTATTTCTGTATATTCAGGGGCTGGATTACTGGGATATTATTTTTTTAAAGCCTCATTTAGATTTGATTGAACATCAAATTAAGCAGACACAACTCTACACCATTGCGTGGGTGAACCGAAAAGTATTGCAGATTAGAGCATGACTCAGAATATTATACGAATAGGCACGGTTCAGACGTCTTGAGACCCTTTTTGAATTAAGTATTATGTCATTTGAGTTTGCAATCTTTTATCATGTTTAGAGTTGCCATTCAAAAGAGGCCTTATTTAAGTATATTCTGAAAGAAATAATTTATTTTGCTTTTTTATTTCTTATTCAAAACCATCGCTTTATAAAAGCACTTTGATAGATGAGGTCGCAGGTTGTCTAAGTTAATATTGTAAAAAGTTTTTGTATAGTATAAATCCTGGTCGAGAGTTTGTTCGGCGCAATTTAAAGAAAACTCTTTCATATCCCAATCTAAATGGGTTATTGAAAAGCTTCTTTGTACAAAGGTTTTTAGTGTAACATTATAAGTTTCCACGTTCAGTAGAAATTAGCAATCTCTATAGGCAAATGGCCACGTAACAACATACTTACTTTATAAAACGTTTTCTACCTGAAAATTTTCCTATTCACGACTAGCGAAAGGGGCAACGAACAAACAGATGTACCAAAAAGTCGTTCGATTAGATGGGTGTGAAATGAGCCGTTGAAATTGCATCAAGGGCTGTGGAAAGGTGTTACTTTGTTACTATAAGTAGTTTCTACGTTATATTTCGTATTTCAGGTAACATTTGTAACATTATTTATTCTAGGTAGGTAATATTCGAACTAAAATTAATAATCTGTACGACAGATCTGTATAACAGAGCATTTTATTAAAACAAATCTATTTGCTCGCATAAGTACTGAGGTACTTTAAAGATGGAATGATAACCTTCTTATAATAAATCTTGAGCCGAGTGTGACATTTATTACACCCTCTACTTAAGCTTGGAAATCGAGCAAAAGAAATGAGATATCTTTTATCTCGTGCCATATCTAATTATTTACCTAGTAATTTTATAATGTCAAAATAATGCAGATAACATAATTGGTCTACATTCGATATTCTGTTCTCTAAGCAAGCTAAGCGATTGATGCACGAGGTTAATAGAGTTAAATAGAGCTAAGTTGAGATACTACGGCTTCATTCACTTCCATTACACGTTTCTTTAACCTCTTTTATAGAACTCAACATTTAGAAGATATCAATTACTTAGCTGTGAGAGTAGACTTGGAAAAGATTTGAGTAAGTAATAGGCAGCATTTAGAAATCGTTTCTACATACTTATTTAGTGTAGAGTGTACTTAATAAAAATCTTAAACTAACCAATTTACTGACAAACAACGACCCACCTAAGCCGTTGGGTCTAGAAACATGAAATTTTGCAAGAAAAAGAGTTTAGGTAACGCAGGTGAGGACAGTGGAAAGATTGTTTAATTTTAATTCAATTTGTCTAGAAGTTTGTCATTTTTGAGGATAGAAATCCCATTAGACACACGACTTGTGTTTAATTATTGTAAAACTTTTATTGAAATAACCATAGACATTTACAGGCTGAGAAGCCACTGAAATAAAATAACGATGACATTTTGAATCTAATCTGGCTAAAGTGTGATGTCGTCTAAAATATGCTTAGAGCATAAAATATGCATTTAACAACGATAAAGTTATTAAAAATAACTCTTCGATTCTTAATAATTTATATATTTTTCATCTTTACGGGATCTGATGATAAACCTGTTTTGTTTTTGTACATTTTATTTTAGAAAATGTGAAAATTTGTGGGACATATACATACACTATGGAAACCACATATCACTACATATTATAAAACAAAGTCCTCCGCCGCGTCTGTCTGTCTGTTCGCGACAAGCTCAAGAACTACTGCGCCGATTTTCATGCTGTTTTTACCAATAGTGGTTCTCGAGGAAGGTTTTTATATATAATTTGTTAAGGTCTTGTGTAAATTGGTTGAAATACGACGATAATTGTTGAATACGTCGGTTAAAATCATGTCGGCCGGAATCTGTACTGGCATGCGCCGCGTAAACCAATAGAGTTATGTGAAGACAATGTATTACGGAATGATTGATTAACACATAGGATACTTTTTATCCCAATAGTACGTTCCCGTGGGAAAATTTCCGACCTCCACGCGGACGAAGCCGCGGGCAAAAGCTAGTATGTAATAAATTTAACCATGTACTTGTAGATATAGACGATAGATAAACAAAAAACGAACGAAATTGACCCAGTAATTAAGTCAAAAAGTAGAGTTTTCATTTTGAACGCTGTAGAATTGGTTCACTATTCCCTGATGACCTTGAATTCTTGTACATTGACGTATTTTACATATTAGCCTAAAATGTAAAACCGATACATCTAAACGACAAGAACGTAGGTACATTCTCTAAACAGTGTTTACTTTTACTGAATTTAATTTGATATTTATTATGTTTGACAATTTAACTTTCATAATTAATGGTTTTTAATTTAATATTGCTATTGGTACTTTTGTGTACTAGTCCACAGATGTATCATATTTGCAATAAATGAAACCAAAAGTACCGAATACTATTTGTGATTATATTTATTTTATATTTGTAGTTTCCATACTATTTATGTTAAATATTAATTTATTATACACATAAAACTTCCGGAATAAATGTTCTAAATGGTAGCCAAAATTGCTTCATAATCCATTGTGCAGTTAAGATGTCAGCGGAAACATGGCAGGCACAAAAAAACGACTTTGTTTTATAACAAGAATATACATATATATTTCTGCTCAAACATGTAGATGAGTTGGAAGCCAGCCTGTTCCTCATTTCAGGTGTTATGGTATCCTCAGGGAGGTTTCATTAACCGGTGATATTGCGTTACAATGTGCCGTGCCGAAGACAGGCGCTTCCCGCCGAGCTCACTATGTTTTGACCTAATTAATACATAGCCGAGGGCCAATACGTACACGTCACTAATTTTGATTAATTGTTGTACATAGCCGGTTTTGTTGGTGGTTATTTGCTGGGCAGGGTAAGTAAGCATGTGTTGTTATTGTGAGATAGTTTTCTTCCTGCCTAGCTAGTTGTAGGCTGTTTGTTTTATGTCGATCTATCTTACTACTCATGTAAAATGTGATTAAATGTTGTTTGAACCATTGAAGTGGACAAAATTGCATTTATGGGGTTACGTTACAAAACGATCACTTTCTTAAATATAATCTGAGCTTTTGTAAACAAGCACAACATTTTTAATTCTTTACAGTTATGATTTAAGCTTAAAATAATAAATTCTCTTATCTTTACTAATAATAAAGCCGAAGAGTTTGTTTGTTTGTTTGCTTGAACGCGCTAATCTCAGGAACTACTGGTCCGATTTGAAAAATTCTTTAGATAGCCCATTTATAGAGGAAGGCTATAGGATATATAATATCACGCTAAGACCCTTAGGAGTCGAGCAAAGAGTAAAAAGTCACGAATACGAAGTATTCGCACGGGTAGGTGCGGCGAGCGACGGGGTGGGTCGGCGAGCAAGAAATTTGACGCGAACTAAGTCGCGGGCAGAAGCTAGTACTATATATATAGTATTAATAGAGCGGTGGTGGCCTAGTGGTTACGGCCGTGACTACTTAGTTGTAGGCCATAGGTTCGAACCCAGACAGACGGTTTACTTTGTGTAAGGTATTTCATGACCACTGCTTTCAAAAGCGGTAAAGGAAAAAAAATATCGTGAAGAAACCGAATGTCCTAGAACCAAAAATTCAAAGACCTGTGACATCTAGCAACCCACACTGAGCCCGTGTGGTGAATTACGCTCCATTTCTGCTTACCGAGGGGAGGCCTGTGTCCCACCAGTGGGAAAGTTATAGGCAGATTATGATGATTAAGTTAGTATTTATCCTAACAAGATTTATCACCAGATTCCTAAAATGTGACGAGAAATTGACGTAGAAATAAAATCTAATCCTTTACCAAATTTTTTTTTGTTCGTAAGAGATACCGCGGCCCCTGGCACACAGGCAACTGAGGAAACATGGGTGGGTTTTAGTCAGTAAAAGTCTGACACGCCCTCCTGCTCCACCCAGAGCGGGAGAAGTTATTTGATGATTTCCCACGCAAAAAAGCTAAACCAGATTTACAGCCACATGCAGCCGTCGGATAAACTGTTATTGAAAATTCAGGATTCACATTAAATACGGTTAAAGGTAAGGATCGTACTACTTAAGAATCAGTAACAATTTGCGACATATTACGGATACCATAGTCTGGAAAATAGAGAGGTGTATTAGAAACTAGCTTCTGCCAGCGGCTTCGCCGTGGACGTCGAAAAGCGACATTTGATTTGATTTGAAGTGTCTATTACTATACAACGGTAATTTCATACGTTAACCACTATTTTTTAAATAACCCGTATTTTCGAGACCAGTATCTCCTAGAAGCATGCCCTAATAGCTAGGACAGCACTAGTTAGGAATAAATGGTGTGAAAAATCAGTGGTGTGACAAACGAGAATGAAAATACTGTTTCTCACACTGGTGTGACTACGAGTTGGTAACAAAATATCCCACGGGAACGTACTACCGGGATGAAAAGTATTCTATATGTTTATCCAGGTTACAAACTATCTGTGTGCCAAATTTCATCCAAATCCACAAAGCTGGTTTTGCATGATTGAGTAACAAACATCCAAATATCCAAACAAAAAAATTCTACATTTTCAATATTATAGTAGGAAGTAGGATGAATAATCAGAACTCAATTTCTACTTACTGAACTACAACGTAACCGTCTGTTAATTACCAGAATGTCACTTAGCTATATTAAATTCAAAATGATAACGGTATCTGTGCGAAGCGTCAGAGTGTAAGTTAGTGCGGATAGCTGGTGGATGGCACACATGTACCTAAGTAATCCTATAATTACCTCAGTGGAGAGCGGCTCCATTTTCATTGGCCGTAAAACTGGATGGTTCTACTACAACACTGGACCTCCCCTATTGCACAATAAAGTGTCGGCTAATAGGGATTACTACACTTTCATGTGCTAGATTTAACTTTGATACAGATTTCGGACACCGTACGTAAATAAGAGGCCATGGTTTACAAGCTCTCTCTGAGTCATATGTATTTTGTGATCATTAAAATAAACATGTACCTAGTACAGCTAGTGACGTTTTTCTTTTGTTATTTTATATTTGAATTGTCTAAGGCCGTGTCCTAACCGAAAACGTTCAGCGCGCAAGTACGCGATCATAGCGTTAGAATTATATATGAATATGACATAGTCGCAAGATAAAAAAGTCGCATTTCTATATAACGCGTAAGTAAATATTAATCGCTATTTGCGCAGCAGTCCCTTTCGGTTAGGATGCAGGGTAATAACTGGAACCAATACTAGGCAGCGTAGACAAAAATTAATTATAATAATTTTTATGTACCTACCTGCATACTTTCTTCCGAAAGATAACAAACGCTCTACTCGTCATACCTACTTAGATACACAGGTGGAGAAAATAAATAAGAAGGGTTTAAAAACAAAAGTTGTTTAGACTTCCAACGGCGTCATCCATATTTCACACAAAGTTCAAGACATTTCAGGAATTTACAATGTTCTAAAATATGGTCATGCGCTATTGAGTATTATAAGTGTAATCCCAGCGTCGCGCGGCTTAACGTTACTTTATTGTTGGCAGGAGATCAGCACGTGAAGGATGAAGGTGCGACGCTAACTTTCATGGAGATAAAACTTGTTTGTTAGTTATGTCTTCGTATTAAACGACCGCCCACACACCGCACCACCCCATCGCTTAACTTATCAAATCATGGACGAAAATGATTACAGTCATTATCCTCTTATATTTTACTATTATGAGAATGAAATTTTAAATTAGAATTAGGAGGGATGCAGTAAAAGTAAAATAAATTAGGATGTAAAATACCTATAAAACAGAATTAGCCCGAAATAAAGATTTTCTTGGGAATTTGCTTTCTTCTCGTTTTCCGCAAGATGTGAACATAGGATACGGAACTCATTTCCATGATCACGGTATAATTCGGTTTAAAATTGTTTCCCAATTAGTGGTGTCCATTCAGTCATTGTCTAGTTCAAAGTGTGAATAGAAATTTCGTGGTTGAGGTAAAATTAGCGTGTGAGTTTATACGGGCATGTCCATTGCAGTGTTTGGAACAGGTCAGGACAGGCGGCCGACCGCAGTTTGCGCTCGCCGCATCGACTGCAACCAACTGGTTTCCCGGCGGACTGACACAGGAAATTAATATAAATTCCTATCGCATAAACTCGAAACGGGCTCTCTATGCTGTCACGCAGATGAGGCCTATTGTGTGAAAGTGATTCAATCGAACCTCACTTCCCTCGTTTATTCACATTAGTTTGAATGTGAATGCGGTGTCAACTGGCTCACTAATATTGTGTTACTGTATATGGTTATATGTTAGAAATGTATATTATCTGAAATATTGCGGTTAGCGATAGCTAGAAATTGGACAAATAAACTAGATAGGTTTAGATACATCTGTACCTACATATTATATGACATGTATCTCATAAACAACACTCTCTTGTTTAACTTTCCGCTCGTTAGAGTGTGATAAAGTGTTTATTTATTTAAGGTGTTTTGTGGTTTGATCGGAACATCCTAAAGCCAATAAAACACCCATCCCATGTTAAAGTGCACATAGTCAATTTTGCATACTGAGGAAACAAACAAACGTCTCCTAAATAAACACTTTACAACGCAATCCCGCCTACTTAGTGGCAATACCATCTGACAAAAGAGTAGAATTGCTCTTACCTTCAAAATGAAACAGTCGCTTTGTCGATTTTGCGGGGATTCTTGTAACGACACCTTTATTGAAAACGTACTGTGTGTGATTCGTGACTCTTTTTACGAGAGGTGCTGCATGCCTACGTGTTCGGGTCACGACTTTTATTAAGCCTAACTATCTTTCACGTATTTTTTGTTGCGTTCGTTGCACGTCGCGAGAAAATTAAGGAAGAGTTTTTCTACTCTGCCAAGGCTTTCCTCAATCTGTATTTAAATACAACGAGTATAAAATAAGAAGCGCAAGGTTTTCTTACGCTTTCACTTGAACCCGTCTTGACGAAAAACTTCACCTATAAAATCCTTAGCCCAGGATTAAAAAAACACTTAATGGTGAAACTCTTATCGAAGTTTTCTTGGTGTTAAATAGTAGGCGGTAGAATTAAAGCGTTTATTGGCTTGCTTAACTTTGTCTCTTAATGTCTTGAGGTGTCGTATTTTAAAGTCGTTGTAATTGACTTCTCTTGGTGCTAAGTTAGATACACTTAATAGCGCTTTGTATACACGCTGATGCAGCTGGGGAAAGTTCGCGCGACGAGAGAGTACAAAAGTTTGGTATTTCTAACGTACCCTACATAAATATTTAAATACGTGTTTATCTTTCTAGATTTGAACAGGGACGAGGAACAAACATGTGATCGTCAAGTTCATTTATTTCAACGACGGGTCGGGCACAATGGGTTGTTGAGATTTTTTAAATGGACCCTTACCATCTAAAATGTAAAACCTTAATCGTTGCACATTAGCGAGAGTAACGGCGTCCACTGGCCACGACCATCAAAGTCGCTTATTGTTACGCCACGGTTCTGTAAAAAGATTAGCACATTTGCCGTTAACGATCCCGAAAACAGGGCCACATCAGACAGCATCGGGGCCGGCGAAATAAAACGAAATAGCAATAAAAGTAAATCGACGGGCCCGGCCCGGGGCCGCTCTACGTGCCGGATTAAATCAAACGTTATTCGTCTTAGCAAATTACGGTTCATGTTTTTGTACATTCCCAGGACTTGATGCGCGGAAATGTAAGCCGGGTGGAAAGTAGATTTAAATGCAATTTAGCAAATCCCGTTGAAGGGAATTCCGGTATTCCGTCGTGAAATGAATGAATGGCTACCTGAAAAAAATGTGAATAAGTTAATTTAGGGTATTTTTTTGGTCTAATACTTTTTCAGAACTGCCTTTTTGTATTACAACGGAATGAGTTTTGCGCTAATATTTACGTAAAATTTTAAAATGTGGTAAACATTAAAAATGTATATTTACCTACTTACGTGTAACATGTTTAATAGCATGACAAAATGTAATTATTATATCGGTATAACCGAATATATACAACACGTCCCTTTCACGGGCTCGCCTATTGTAAGTAGTCTACAATATAAGCTAACTATTGTATGCGCTTACTACGTAACTTCCAGCGACCGAGGTTTATACGTTGCGTTTAAGTCCTCGCGAACAATATTAAAGCCACGATAAACTTAAAAACAAGTTTAATCCGGCTTGCCGCGGACTCCATACCTTCATCCGAGGCAATCTGCCTGCATTGCCGTTGAATTAGTCTGCTTTAACGGTTGTGAGCCACTCATTTATTTATATTACTGTCGCCTATTATTTGTGTCTGAGAATGGAGATGTTGTTTGAACGTGACTGTCTAGATTCTTTGGATTGATGTAAAATTAGAACATAATTACGCAATTTCTTTTATGTTTTGTATAAACTGGCTATGCTTACAATTGATCTAAGTAGCCTTTAACAATACCATAACCTCACATGTTTTCTAAGCCCCCACTACATTGACATACTTTTATCTCTTACGTGTAGTAGTGACGTTTTGGATGTGTCAGAGAGTCGTAATAAGTGGATTATAAGGTCACCTAATCGACGCTCTTTGGCGAGTAAGTTTTTACCACATGTACATTGCTCAATTCGTCAACTCTCAAGTCTTCCCTTTTCTCTTTTTATATTATATTTTCTTTTTAGATTAACTATATCTTTTGTATGAATGTTTCTTTCTCGTTGACAGAGTCGCAGGCCGAGCTAGTAGGTAAATAAACCACCGACATCAACTAATTCCTAAGCGTACGTATTTTTCCTAAACTAACTCCATTGTTGTTGTCCTCCAGTAAGTTAGTGAGTTGAGTGTTTGTTAGAAGTTTTCGGGCATCCCGTTGTTTTTGAGGGCTCTAGTGTCTACGTGCGCGGTTACAGGTGATTTTCTACAGTTGAAGTGTTCGCGTGAACTTCCTAAGTATGAGCCGAATCGCAAAGTTTATCTTACTCGGCTTCATTGAGAAGTTGCATTGGCGATGTTTGCGCGGAGACAATGAGTTTGTCTTGTGACTTCGATATGCGTTTGAGACTGCGCTTAAACTATTTAAACTTTTATATAGCTCTGTCTACTGAGAGCCTTTTAATCCGCAAAGTTAGCACAGAATGGGTAAGATCATTTGTTCTTCTATGTCTCGCGTTGTTTTAATAAAAAACTTCGGTCGTATGTTTATTGAAGTGAAAACTTCTTTGGCCGCGTTGAGCGATTTTTTTTTGGTTCGCGTCACCGATATGGCAATGAAAATTGCAAACTTTTAAATTTTCAATTAGAATCAAATTCCAAAGTTAAAACTTTCACTTCTGCCGGCAGTCCCCTTAACTGACTTTTTTTTAAATGATTAATATTATGTATTAATGTAGTGTAAGCCGGTAAGCAATTTAATATATCGAGTAAGTTACATAGAGCTCCACACAAAAATAAGTTAACGTACCTAAGCTATTAAGGAAGAAAAAAGAATAGCCACGATCTTTTATGCATCACGGCACCTTCATAACCGACCAGATTTTAATGAAAAAAGTTTCCTTCAAAGACATTTTAAATGCAAAATATTAGCAGGATCTACTTGTAGCTAGATATAATCATTTGCATCTGAATGTCTTAATTGTTTTCTGAATGACAACGGTATTTTTGAGGAAAAAAGGTGAAAAAGCTTGTATAGTTCGATGTCGATGTCTTACCGTTACTGTGGTTCGGTTTCCGATTGCATTATGGCGGCAGTCGCTAGACATTACTGAAGCCATTACCTTATCTAAAGTCCCTCTCGGATTTATTTAGTTTTCCCTCGCCGCAATTTATCGAAAACCGCTCGATAAAGTTGTCAACAGGAATGGATCTGGAGCCAATTTTAGAGGACAAAGCACCGCAAAAAAAATAAAACGACTTTTTGGTTCTACGTGCTTGGTTAAATCCTAGATGGGATTTTAGATATTTTTCTATTTTGTGTCTCTTCTTATATAACTTTTATGTTAGATGCATTCACGCAAATACAGTGGTAAAGCTGTTTCGAGATGATATCGCTGGAGACTTCGGAGATAGCTTTTTGTATTTACCGCGTCATATAATGTTTGGCGCTCAAAGCCCGATGTTTTTGCTGCTGTTATATGACAGAAACAACATTATTGTAGAAAAATCTTAAGGCTATTTTGCTTGCCTAAACGGGAATCAAATTACGAGCATTATATCCGCCTTCTGTTTGGCGGACGTCCGGACGCCCGAGGCGATTATGTCGTCAAATGATGCCCCAAATGTTTTCAAAATCAAAAGAATTGTTTGTATTGTTATAGACAACGTGTTTTGTATATGAATCCGAATCAATCATGTTTAGCAATTTGTTTTATTTAATCTAGATGTGAAAAAAGAACTGTTGTGTAAAGTTGTTATGATGGAGAGGAACGAACGGTAATAGTGAAAACAGTTATGTCTTAGCTGAGTGGTCCTGAGAACAAGAAAACTCACGACAAAGCAACTCTATAAAGATATTGTAAATAAAAAATGAAACAATCTCAGTGACAAACGCTTTTATTTCTAGACATTCATTATTTTTTGTGACTTCACTGTGACTTAGGTACTGACGTATTCATTTATAAAATTACTTTTGCTGAAATCATTAGTAGAAAATTAATTGGAGTAGGGTCTGTCTTTGAACAAATGAGATTGATATTTTTACTTGTAAAACTAACAATAGGTCCTGTGGAATATTTATAGCTAGATAATTATTAGGTAAATTCTTTATCATGGCATTTGGCTATTAAAATTTTGAAAATTGCCTTTTACTCCTAATTTTGAATGCTGTAACTAAGATGAAAAACATCAAATGCAAACAGTATTAGCAAAAATTATTGATACTCTTTTTATATTACCTAGGTACTGTAAAGGTTGGTCGCCTACCGAATGCAACCTTTATGTACATACTGGCAGCCAACGCAAGGGCTTTGTCTATGTTCGAACTGTCAGGAAGTTCTAGAAAGAATTCGTCAAGTAAATTTGTATTGGTTTTATTTCGTAAGAATTTAATTGATTGACAGGCGCGGAACTGTACAGTGCTAATCTATGAAATAAACGTGAAGTTCATATTTACACGCAATAAGCGTTTTATTGAAGTATATATCTAGATTCCAGATACACAAGACTCTACGGAGTCGTAAAGTACTTAGTTAATATTTGTAGATACGCCGTTATCGGCTAATTATAATGATCTTTGTATCGATTTTATTTACAACATTCCCAAGTAGCACATTGGCGGAAATTACATCCATAACAAGCTATATTACAGTCTTAAGTAGCTGATAAGAGATACTAACGGATAAGACGATTCTTGAGACTGTATGGGGGGTGATCTCTACACTGTTAAACAGCACAGCTGACTAATGTCTGTATAATGGAGAAAAAAAAAAGAAAATGTATTTTAGTAGAACTTGAAAGAACTATTGTCCAGCCTTTGGCAATGTAAAATGCTACTAGCTGGTTAAGAAGACCAAAGCTGGTAAACAGCTGCTTAACGCGATAAAGTAACACCTCTTCTAAGCTTTGAACTGTCTTAGAGAATCAAATTTTACCATTCGCTGTTTTATGGTATGCACTAATTCTATTATAATGCTACCTCAATCACCTTAATACTAGCTGGTTTAAAGCAATTAAAGACTGCATGAGCTGTAAATTAGTGTCGTGTTACTCCACTTTAATTCCAAAGCATATAGTGTAAATATTAGCTATTTCACAGCCTCCAGAATTATTGAAGAGTAGACATAGGTTAGTAGTGCTATGATAACGTCAATTGTCATAACCTCGCAACTCGACTTAATTACATAGATTTTGTTACCAATAATCATAGTTCCGTACAATTAATGGAGTCGGTTAGTGACCTTTCTAAAAAGAATGATTGTAAGTAGAAATAGTGAAAGTTTTGAATCAAACTAGACATATGAAGATGAGGAGAAAATATTTACGTAACAAAACATTTTATTCAAAGAAAATATAAAAGAATGGGCAATAAAGAGAAATATTGCTCAAGATGCACTGAAGGAATGACTAATAATTGTGAATAAAAGATTTCCAGATATTTTACCAAAACACCCGAGAACGATTCTAAATACAGCTAGAAAAATTACTGTAAAATTAATTGAATCTGGTGGTGAATACTGATACAATGAACTAATCAATCGGCTTACTATAGTACAAGTGGCTAGACGTTTTAGAAAATATTAAGAGCGTTAGTTTCAACATAAGCATTGATGGCTTGCCTCTATATAAAAAGTTCGAAATATGAGTTTTGGCCGATTTTATGTACCTAATTACCTAGTGCCGAACCATTTATCATTGGTGTTTTAGTATGGTGTCGGAAAACCAAAGAATCTTGATATTTATCTAGGAGATTTTGTAGTAGAAATAAAACAGTTATTGAATGATGGAATCCTTCTGTCAACCAGCTAGATTATAACAGTCATTATTAGATATTTTATCTGCAATTCACCCGCAAAGGCTTTTATAAACCGTATGTACGTTTTCATGTCCTCAGCGCCACGATAAGACAAATTTTAATATTGTTTGGCCGTTACAAAACAATTAAGACATGTCAGTGGCTCTCAAAAGTCTTTTTATTTATAGTTGCTGGGTAAGGAATGGTCAATAAAAGTAATGATAATACATTTACTGCGTTTTATTTTATTAATAACAGACTCCAGTTTTGGCTTTGGTAATCCTATATGTTAAGCTATTAGTTAGTTATTTAAGCAGCGTACTGTTGAAATAACCAACTAATCAATCAATTATGTAAACGAAACACTTTTGATTAACGTAATGAGATAACGTTATTATATGTACTAAATTTGTTGTAGTCAAAGAGATCGTCTAATTAATCGTGTAGGTAATCTGACGTGTCACTATGGTTCAACATGCCACACTGCATTGTTATATGTTGCAATGGATGACTGTTTCACTATTCATTGCATTTTTGTCCAATCTGTATGAGGGTTTGAATATTCTTGTTTATTCAATTTGGAAGTGACATTTTTAATAGGCCATCTCAACCATCCATCCTTTTCCCAATCACTTGGTATGATAAATAATTTTTCTTTCCCTCTTTCTGTTGTCTTCAATGTTTTGAACGGCATTTCTTTTTTCTGAAAACAAGAATAATTATTTAGCAATAACATTAGCATCTTTACCTAATATGTTACTCATCACAAAATCAAGTGAACTACCTAAGCTACTTGATTACGAAACGCCCGAAATGGTTTTCTATGACGATTAGAGATCCCTAAGGCGCTGTTGTATACTCTCACTTTGATACCTTCACCAGTCGTTAGAATAACTGAAAATCACTGTACAGCTAACGTACAGTTCTCAGCTGATTAATGGACTTAAATATGGCCACTGCACAGAAAAGAGAGGTTCAAGAGAATTTAGTTAGAATGATTTCTGGATAACAAATTTAAGCCATTTTAATGTAAACACACCGACTACATATGAAAAAACCACTGAAATCTGTTAAATTTTCATGATATTTCAGAGGTATTAAAGTAAAAACACATTATTTCATTGCTACAAATAGATATGCATGCGCATAAAATGTTTTTTTTTTTTTGTAAAAATCCATGAATAATTCATACACCCTATTTATTTTGTATAATATGTTTAGCAAAAGTATATTATTTCTAAGGCGCGTGTAATATTTGATAATATCACCTATATACATTAACAATAAAGTGGCACCTGCAGTACAATTCATCGACAGAGGTACAAAAAAGAACGTGAAAAATAACTTACCTTAAATTGGAAATTAATCATATTTACCCACAGATTAAAGTTAGAAGTAAGTAACACTTGCACTGCACAAAAAGTTTTTAGTTGCTATTTCTTTGTAGATTTAACAATCGCCGTTATCAAGCCATATACCATCTTTTGGCTGTCTAAGAGAATTAAAGGAGCTGGTTAGTGGCCTATTGACAGCTGTCTAAGCTATTGTACAGCCCAGGTACAGCTCTTACAATGCTCCTGGATAGCTTTTAACAAGCTACTATAATGCTGAATGCTGGTTAATTTGGGGCCAAATTTGGAATTATAGAAGCTGTGTAGCAGGATATAGCTCTTGTACAGAAAGCTTAACAGCCTCGAGTTTTCAAAAATTCTGTTGTCCGGTGGCTATACAGCTATTTGTGCTGCTTGGGTTATGTTTTACAAAAAAAGTTTTGACTTTGACATTGACCGTTGACTCTAAACTTATAATTTAGTGGTCAGAGTGCGATAGAGCATAAGTGATTTTCAGTTTACAATTCTAGTCTAGTTAAGCAGTTAATGTAGAATATTTATAGCCCATGCTTAATGTATTAGACCATGAATACACAAGGTAAACTATTTATAGTGAATCTATGTTTAGGTTAGGTAGGTACGTCAGTTACGTAGTGTTAATTGAGACTGAGAGTCGGTTGGTTATCAGAGCAACACATCCTGGAAAATATGTGAGGTTTGAGTAGTCACTTTCATTATAATCAAATCATCATTCACACAACCCATCAATCGTTTCTTTGGTCTTTCCTCACGACATTTTCCTCATTCTTCCGTATAACATGCCCATACCATGACAGCCGAAATAAGTGAATGAATAGACTTTAATCGAAATAACCGAATGTAGTCTGCTTAGTATAATTTATAGCTGGTTTCCGAAACGCCGCCAATTAAATGTATATCAGTATACGCTAAAGGCACACATTACTCAACATATACCTAGGTAAAGAAATTCCTCGAACAAACTCGGCGTTCACGTATCGAAGAGGGCCTGTACGCAAATCCCTTTGGGTGTAAAAAACGAAGGTTTGAAAAGCCAAACTTACTGAAACGTTTTTAAGCTGTTTCCCGGAGATATTGGCGGTCGACGAGGCTCCAAGAGCATTTTTCACCGAGTCCCCGGATATCGGTTTGACTAATATATAACATCGGACATTCCGGACGCCGAAATTCGATCGTGGGCTATCTTTTAGATTATGTGCACTAATTCCTATTCAAGCATCGGGTAGCTTTGTGAAATGGAGCTTTCGGGCTTTCATATTTAGCTCTATAAAGGTAAGTAAAGGTGTAGTGGAATAGTGATTTGGCGGGATTTTAGTGTATGTTGGAATCGTTTTATCAGACTGCCGAGATAAACCATTCCAAATTCTAAAGTTCCAATTCTTAAACCCCACCCCATATTGTAAAATCTATAAAAGGAAATTATTTTTGGGACATTTTGGTAGGTATACTAAAAAGGCACACGTCGATATATCATCGATTGGAATTATAATAAAATGGAGACAGAACTGAAAAAAGAAATGATAACGTCCTTTTTTAAGATATTACGTATGATGAAGCGGTTGCGTCAGCGGTATATATTTTCTATCCCTCTATTGAATTTGGTTGACCTATACAAACACAACTTGCGTTGCCTCAAATTACCAATTTAGGGTGTTGTTTGATTACGAAAATAATACAACCAACAGTATGAGATTGCATAATTTGCGGCCATCTCAAAAACATTGGGAACGATTCGTTTATTTATCCAAACGCGTGCTTATGTCTGGATATCCGTTGCAACATTTCTATTGATGTCGCTAAAAGAAGAAAGTGGTTTTACATCAATAACCCAAAAGAATTCATAAATATAAGATAAGCGCGGACGAATCCAAGGAGAAACGTTTCAAAGGAGAAAAGTATTGAATAAATAAAGAAATCGACACGTTTTCGCGAACTCTCAATTTATCTAAGAAAATTTTATTCATATCCGGCGAGAGGGGACGGCTTCTGAGGATCTCGACATATGGACACATGTTGAAGACACATAAGCTTTACTTATTATTTTTCCATTCTTTATACGCCTCTTATCCGTCCTGAATACGCTTTGATACGATAATTATGTATGGAGCGCACCGTTTGTGTCTGATACGCGAGCTCCACGTCTGGCGAAGTTGTTTTGTCACGAGTACGTATGTACATGTGAAAAGATTAAAAACTTTCTCCACAACGTCTTTGGAAGCTCTAAGCTCGCTGTCATAAGGCAAGTAAAAGCTCGAGTTGAAAAGCGGATTAGGCCCCTTAAGTTTGTTCCGAGGTAAAGTAATATTCTCGAAAACAACAACAAAAAAGAAAATCCTAAACCGTGCACTCCGTTCAGAATATTAAAACGTTCTCACTAATACTTCTGATTAAGTTTTCTCTCAATGTTGCTCCCTGCAAGCAGACACGCTACGCGTTCTACCTATCACGATCATATTATACTTTGTTGAAATACATTGTAGCATCAGTACCAGAACTATATTCTATTTATACATTTGAACTTTGAAGACACATTCCTGTTTCTTTTTTTAATATAGCTAAAAGGTTAGGTATGTTCCAGAAAATATTGTAAAGAACAATGAAACTATTCACAACACTGTTTCTACGTAAGCCTTTTTATCCGAGGGGATTCTCTCGGCGGGTACGCGAATCCGTGCCCTGTTCTTATAATTTCCTTGAATGGTGAACATTTGATTTAAGTACCGTCCCAGGGCTAACAACGACTCTCTGGGGACCGCCCCGACTATTTCCTTTTGTTTTTGTGCCGTTTTTTTAACAACTTTTTCTCAAAAGGATTCGCTAAGAGGCCAGTACGAATGCGGACGTTTAAAGCAAATCCAGTGATTACAGTCAAACGATTGACGTTCACTATGGGATTTGGTGAGAAGATTAATGGCAGCTATCGAATGGTAATTACGGAGATTAAACGTGTAAGTTATGTAAATGGTGACCAGCGAGCTTTCGCATTTGAAACGAATAGTTTGAAAGATCAATTTAGCTAAGGTATAGTTTTCCAGCACTAAGCTTTGCGGTTATAAATGTTTTTATTAAGCAATAATGCTCGGTTATATGAATATGTGTAAAATTGCACATGTTTGTGCTATTGCATTAAGTATTGTGCTATTGCTTGCACATGGATGGGTACAATTGAGCGGATGCGAGTGGTACTCAGCACAAAGGCTTAACAAGCCAACTTGCTCAGTTTTGTGCATACATAACCCCGCCGTTATTAATCGTACGGCGGCAAGTTTATGCTGAGCCCGCACTTACCTCGCGATTCGGCACTACATTGTTAAAACTACAGCGAGGAAAACACCACGCTGCAATTTCTTGTTACGTATGAGAAGTGAGTATTATTACGAAACTTTCGCTGTTTTTATTAATTTAAACAGGACTTTAGTTTTAATCTCAACCTTGGTACAAGCTTACTTTATTTACTAGAGGCACTATTATCGTATTTTTTTTCAACTAGAATTAAACATCCTAATGCGGGTAAAGCCACACTTTATAAACCCGCAAAGAGACATAGGTCTCTTCAGTTAGGATGAAATACTAAAATAAATTCATAGCACGAAGTTTGTAGACAAACGATTTGGCAACCTCGCCAAAAACATCACGATTGTTTTCCATGCGAATACCGTGGATAAATGAATATTTAATAATCAATTTTTGTAACTTTAATTTTAGAGTTAAGTTTTGTATTGTGTTGTTTTTCCAGATTTGTAAACATATTCGTAGTTCCACTAGTTACGCATATTTTTGCGTAGTTTGCAGTGGCTTTGGAGATTTTTTTTTGTTAGAAATAAAAGAGGTCAGTGTGGCAACGCGAGCGTGTAGCGTGCTCGGCGGATTTCTACCGATGGTTGAATTTGCACCGATGTCGTAAGCTGCGCGGCCGGCGGTCCGTGTCCCCGTGTGCGCCCAGTTTATTACCGCAGATGTAAAGCTTACTTGTTAAGCGGAACACATAGTGAAAAACAAACGTAGCCGTCGTTTGCCTGCATGGCACTGGGATTTTACTGTCCAAATCAAGGTACGCTTTTTTGCTGCTAGTGTACAACAAAATTAGTACCTAGATTATTTGTAAAATATGTCTCAAACATTGAAGTATTGTATATTATAATTTCGTGGTTACGATTAAGTAACTGTCTCTGCATTAAAAGGCAGGCAACTGACACAATAGCATCATCTGCACGCATGTTGTGACGAGATACGAGACGGCTCGGCTGAAAGGGGTATTGGCTCGTGGTATTCACGTTCATGGTCCACTGACTGCTGTCCATTCAACCATTTGCCTATTTCGCCTCCTACGGAGAATTGCTGCATTTGAAATTCACTACAAGTTAACTGTCCATAACAACTATAACGAGTTTACTGCTTATTTCATAGAGTTGGAAATATGTTGTGCGTTGATAAACAAGTTATTAATAAACGAAACCCAATTTATTTTTGTAGAGCTGTTTTCTTTTTGCAATCGAAAATTTAAGATCTTATTAAATTACGCTAATTTCGAATTATGTAAATCTTTCTCCAAATCCTTATCAAAAGCAGATTTGCTACGCCGTAGCACAATGGCCGTAGGGGTGCTACGAAAGCTACGGTTTAAGGTAGAAATTATATTTAAACATTGCGATTGTTCCTTTAGTGAACAGATCGTCGATATTTAAACATTGAATTCGTTTCGATTTTAAGAATTTGAAACTTTGTAAAAGGTTAATTGCCTATGTCAATCGGTTCATTCTCGGAAATCTATTTCAATTCTTTGTTATGGAATAAGAAATGACGATTTACGAAATAGAGGATCAAATAAAATCTTTATTAGAAAGAATATTAATATTAAAGTTGTTGAGTTGCCCGCTTAGTCTTACTAAATAAACAAACAGATTACGAAGAAATGTGAATGCCTCGTGAATTTCGATTGTGCAACGTGTATAAAATAAGTATCAAATTCTACGTGGATCAAAATGAACATACTGTAGAAGCCGGTTAGAATTTTAATATTTCAAATATTTCAATTCATATCTACAAGAATGTCCTTTGCAAGACAACCTCAAAGAGAATAATCATATTTTAGGGAGTGGTGGCAATAATAAGGTATAGGGAGGTACTTGTTAAGAAAAATTGCTCGACAATTTCTTTGAATATTGTTTCGGACTAATAAAAAGCTAAAAACTGGTTTGCGAGTACGTACCTCCCTTTTTTTTTCTCTTGAACCTTTTATACCCTCTTTGTCCGTCGAACAAACGGTTCTTAAATCTTTAAAGCCTGCGAAAAATTTAGCGAGATGTAAAAGTATTGTAGGGATTCATTCGCTCTTCATTGCATGCTGAAAATAATTAAGCTAATTTAAATTTGCATGTTTATTAGCAAGTTGCTGCAGGTTGGGAACTGGCAGTCTGGCAGTCGGTAATTTATTGGATAAATAATCACAATAAACTACATACTTAATTGTTCATTCATAGGTTTACAGTAAGTGTTCTAATGCTTATGCAATAAATATACTCTTTTCGTTTCAATGATGCAGATTAATATTACACAAATACAAACAGGTTTTTTTCAAGAATGTTCGAGGTCCTAGAAAACTGAACTTTCGGGTGCAGGCTAAGATTTGCACACAAATAAGAAATATGTAACTTCCACCCTCCACCTCCCTTAAAGGTCAGATCAGATTAACCTTTTGACCGCCACAGTCATGTATAGATGACAAACCAAAATGTGCCAAGCACGCCACGGACGCGACTACATGACAAACTTATACGTAAATAAAGCCGCTTGGCGCTGAGGGCTTTTGCTTTTTTGACGTGGCGGTCAAAAGGTTAAGGGTTAGCTACTGTACCGTAAAATGTCTGGATTCACCGCTTCTAGACTATCACACAAAGTGTCTGTGTGATAGTCTAGAAGCGGCGAATCCGGACACTATGACCTTCGGACATATGGTGAGAAATTAAGTCACTCGTCTTTAATGTTGTATCATACAATATTATAGTTCAATGGAACAACCAAGCCTTGCATTTTGATCAAGATGCAAGGTTTGCAAATTAAAGCCTTGTAGAGTTAGGGGCTTGGATCTACCCTAGATCTGATAACTTTTTAACCGTAAAAGCGTTACGTTAGTCTTAGCAAACTACTTTAAATGAAATGCTTTTTGTGGGTAACATATTCATCATACGGAACCCTCCATGCGAGTTCATATCGCACTCGTCCGGATTTATTCAAACCTGCTAAATAAAAGCACGCCTACTAAAATTCTGGTATTAGCATAAATATAGCAGCGATTTATTTTTCCAGATGGATCTGTACATTAAACAAGCTAAATTAGGTCACAAACGGGATGCGAGGGCTTACGAATAGACAAACAGCGAACATACAAAGTGGGTAAATGTTTACATTTTATTATTATCTAAGTTTAACCATTTGCTTTTGTGTAAGCTAAATTGAGGTGTAGTTTTTTGAAATTGTAATGTAATGCGTTGGTGGTTATTTTCTACACATGGATGATGGACTGTGTGACAAACTGTACCAGTTTTAACACTTTGTGTTTTTTTTTTACTTGTATGCCTGCTTGCAGTTTCACTTACACTATATGGGCCGACCGAAAACGTATTAAAAACTTTTGATTTTTTCTTTTTTTTTTTTCAGGCGTGATTAATCGGAATATTTACTAAAGTGGAGTATCAATACTACACGGTTAAAAGGCCAGAAATTCTACAGTATGTATGTAAATGTTTACTACCGGTATACTGTAAATCTGTGAGCCTATAGAAGTTTAAGCATTACTGACGTATCTATTTGTACACAAACGGTAGCTTTTTTTGTGCCTTCATTCGCACGGATTTGTGGCTTTCGAGTTGTGACAACATTATTGATCAGTTGGACGTGATTGAGAAACAAAGGGAAACATATTCAACAATAACATTTTCGGATTTATGATAATATTGAGGATAAACAGATTTGCAATATATGAAGGATTGGTGTGACGTGCAAGGAATTGGCTGCGCAAACTCGTCTCGCGGTCTCGCGGGTGTCATGAGAGGTAAGACATTCATAATAATACATAAATATAATGTAAATAAAATACATAATATTTTAAGCATGTACGAGTACCAAGCAAAATGAGGCAAACATCGGAGCAGGTGTCGTTCTCTAGTTTCTGTCTACTTTCATGTAAAGAATGCGTTAGTTCATGTATGTTTTCTTATGGATAAGAAGCTCGTTTGATTTTTAAAAAGAAACGCAAAACCACCTAGAAGTATTTATTTAAAATAACCGAATAAAAAAAAAGTACATCACAATAACGTGAAACCTACTGTTCCTAATAGACGTCCATCGCTTTGGGCACGCCACAATTGCGGCGGTAAGTCCCCTCTTTGAGGAATGGCTTGAGAGGCGGCATGGCGTCCTCACCTTCCGCTTGACACAGGTCCTCACCGGACACGGCTGTTTCGGGAGGTTCCTGTTTCGGATAAGGCGGGAGGAAACGGAAACACCCGGGGGTATTTCCATTGCGAAGATCGCCCTGAGGACACAGTGGAACTGGTCTGCCCGGCTCGGGCGGAGCACCACCTTGTCCTCATGGAGGCGATCGGCGGCGGTGATCTCTCGCGTCCGGCCCTGGTCCAGGCCATGGTACGGAGCTGGAGTGCATGGCTAGCAGTCGCTTCCTTCAGCGAAGCAGTGATGCTCGCAAAGAGGGAGGCGGCGCACGTGAGGGAGAGGCAGTACATGCGCCCTCACGGCCGTAGCCTTCGCAGGAGACGCCCTGAGCGTCCGGAATCCTAGGCCGGCCACCGTAGGCGCAGGCTTGCGGATGGCGAGTAATGGGTAGCTTGCTGTCCGGTAAGGACCAAGCCTGGGTCGACGGCGCGTTGTGTTCCACGCGCGCCTCAAAGAGATGTCAGCACCAACTGATGGGGCTCGCAAAGGCCGATGCCTGCCAGGGGTGCAGGTTGTTCGAAAGAGATACCGCGGTCCCTGGCACACAGGCAACTGAGGGATCACGGGTGGGTTTTAGTCAGTAAAAGTCTGACACGGAGAGCGAGAGAATTTATTTGATGATTTCCCACCCAAAAAAAAAACGTACATCGCTTCCGAGCTCTCAAAGTAGTGCCCTCAGACGTTGTCACCCTTGCACTCGCTGCGTCACGTGATGTCCCTGCCGTCTCAGTTGATAAATCCTCCAAGAGCATATTATTGTCACAAAGTTTCTTACTAAAAATCTCCAATATTATAATATAATACATAAATATCATCATCATCATCATCATCATATCATATCGCCGAAAGACGTCCACTGCTGGACATAAGCCTCCCCCAAAAGGGGGGATTTGCCAAAATCGCCACGCTTGGCAGGTGGGTTGGCGATCGAATATGGTGGTTAAATGCATAGAGAACGCTGCTGCTCATTCTCTAGTAAGTCCCTTAGTCGCCTTCTACGACACCCATGGGAAGAAATGGGATGGTACTATTCTTTTACGCCCGGCACCACACGGATCATACATATAATGTAAATATAAAAGTTAAATATAAATTTAAAAAACATATAAGATTTTTAGGGTCGGAGGACCCAAAAAATCTCTAGAAAGTAAAAAAAATATATATTTATTGGCCTTTTAAGTTGTAGGTAATATTTTGATCAAGGCATTGTCAAGTCGGGGGATGGCTAATGTAAATGCTAGGCCACCTCTGTTTGGTGTTTCCCACAGTGAAGTTTGTTACTAATTTATCCCCTTTCCTCGCACCTGATCACCATTTATCCATAACCATATATTCATTGAGATCTTTTCAATGAGTCCAAACACGATGCTTATGCTGTTTGTTGGTGAGTAACTTGGGTATCCTGGAGATTCTAGGTGTTGCTCCAGCATCAGTTCAAGGTTACTTTGTTCTTCTAATATCATTGAAGTAATAGAATACCAAATTTTGACTTGATCAGACCCGTGGAAGATGCTCAAATCCCTTCATAAACTAGAAAAGAGCTGATAATCTTCAAACGGCTGAACCGATCTTGACGAAACATATCTAAGAACACTCCCGACTAATTTACCTTTCAAACTAAAAATACAAAATCAAAAACGGTTCATCCGTTCGGGAGCTACGATGCCTCAGACAGACACACACACACAGAGACACGTCGAACTTATAACACCCCTTCGTTTTTGCGTCTGGTGTTAAAAAGCCATGTTATAAGCGTACATACAATGCAAAAGGACGTAAGAATCGTAGCAGGTGGCGTTCTTTAGTTTCTGCCTACCCCCATAGAAGAAGGAGTGAGTTCATATATGTATATTGTAGTAAAGAATCTTACTAAAAATCACAAATATTATAAAATGGTAGATTTTTACTATCGAAATTAAAATAACAATAAAATAAACTAACGAAAATACTATTTACTCGTGTACCTCTCGAAACATTTTAAGCAAAGCGGGCTTAACCTAAAGCCCGGCTTTTTAAAGTAGGCGGAGGTGTACTACAGTAAGTCCATACAGTTTTTAGGTTTGATAAATGAGAACTTAAATGCTCAAGCATTTTCTGGACATTTCAATCTCCTTGATATCGCAATGCTCAAACACGCTCAATATTATTCTACCAAGAAGCTGAAACATTGTAATGATATACATTGTACAAATTATTTACCAATTGACCGCGACTTTAACGTGTAATTAACTCTGTGTAATTACTTGGCTGATCTAAATCGGGGGCTAATGTGAAACCGTAATTGCGTAATAATACAATTAATAATTTTGTATGCGCTACCGGTATTAACTTTGACGTAGTAGCAACATTGTGATGCAAACACGCAGCGGTGCGCGGACTGTGTTAGAATTTCCAATAGGCGAAAATTTTATACCTACCTATTTAGTATATTCTACACAAAATATTTCATGTTTAGTAGAAGAACTTTAGGACGCTTATAAATATAAGAACAGTGCTAAAAGAGGGGTTATCGGGTAACCAACAAAATTGAATAAAATATCTGTTTTTAGGGATCCGTATCTCAAATCGTTTCTTTCTAGTTTTATCACATAAAACAATGTTTTTACGATTAGAAATTTACATTTGCAATTGGGGAATTGATGGTGACGTATATTGATTGTATCGGAAAACATTTTACTAACTACAAAGTTAAGTTTGTTCTTTATTAAAGCGTCCTTGTTTTTGTTTCTGACGTACCTATATGAAGGAGAAACAGAGAAACGGTTTCCAGAAGCTCTGCGTCTTTAAAATTAATCCTTATTATTTGCAACTGCGCTTGGTTGATTCGAGATCATTGGTAATGCTTATATTGAATAGTTTTAATTATATATACAGGAATTTGCTATTTAAAGATAGGACAAACAACACCCTTCCTTGTTGTTTTAAGTAGTCCAGGCTGTTTTAAGTTGCACTACAATAGTTAGCCTTAATTATTGTTCTCCAGGGTAACATACAAGGTACATATACGAGTAACTGGAGAATTAAATAGTGTAAAACAAATCTAAGTACATATAGTGCGGCGTGTAACTAGGTTAATTAGTGGTGTTTACTTGCATCAGCCATGTAATGTTACGGCACTGCTGCACTTTCCTGAATGAATAAATTAGGCTGTGACCCAAGTAGCAAGTTTGGCTTGTCTAAAAATCTAGACAAATTACATTGTGCCAAATGTTTGTCTTGATGTCTAATTAAAATATCATTGCATTCATACATCCATACGTAAAACTGAGGCTTGTTTCTAAGTCACAATAGCCGCATTGGTCGGTCGATCAGGTTAAGCTATGTTTTCTGCGGTTGGTCCGAGGATAGGTGGCCATCTTTACATACCAAGCAAACTTTGCGTTGCAGCAAGCCGTTGATCCCGGCTGTCATTCGTAGATCTTTGGCAGACGTTGCGGGTCATCAGAAAACACGAATGTCTGGCAACCAGTCTTACCTTATCAAAAGGCTCTCGTATTACCCAATAACTATATTGTGGAGGTCAGATAGGTAGTTGCTTCATGTAAAATACTGGTTAGTATTTAGATGCATCCGGTTTGGCTGGAAGCTGACCCTAATACAGTTCGGATAAGGCTAGGCAGTTGATGATGACATACATTTATAAATAAAAAACTCACGCCTTCTTACTATGGGGCTAGGCGTCCTGTAGTACGCCACCTGCTGCAATCCTTATATAGTCCTTTTGCCTCGTTTACATTCATTATATTAATACCATTATGTTGCCGTAAAAGTATATTTACATAAGTTTGTAAGTCATTTTACGTTCTTATCAATAAGTGAAATAAGCTGGTGTGCTCATTTTTTTGATTGAAATTAAAAGTTTCACTACTATTTTACTTTGTCTACCGACCAAAAGTAAAAAAGCGACACCTACGTGTGCCTACTTCACTTGTACAAGTGGCAGTAGACATTAAGTTCTCTGTCTAAACGGTCGTTTCACCTTGTAACGTCTCTTCTACTATAACAGCCGGCTAAGTCAGGTAATAAAATATAGTCCGGCGAACAATTCCGAGGACATTAGTACCAAATGAATGCTCTAGTTCTATCATAAATCACAAGTTTTAATGGTTATTTATTCTGACTGTTCGAATCGAGCGATGGCAATCAGTCGGGAGACTATTTTTATGACCTGTACCGGATGCGCCATAAAGCAAAGCATAAAATCAGTAAGCCTCCGAGGGAGAAATATAAAAGTAAATAACACTTAGATTGGAGATTTAGGCACCGGTGCAGAGGGCGAGACATCCGATCGCCGCTCCAATGAGCCGTTAACTCAGGAAACTCCGTATTACATTGACCCGCACTTTTGATCATTTTAATGTACCCGATGAGGAAAATATTATAGATATTTTTCCTGATTCTGAATATATATGGAGGTAAGTCCCGGATTCCTTCCGCTTCAACGCAGAATATTTTCTTGTTTTATACCTACTTGACTGACAAAGGTTATCGTAAGTATGCAGATAGAGGAAGGGAGAGTCAGTAAGTTGTTTATTAATAATAATCATTATTTACGATTTTGAGTTGAGCTGCACGATTACTGAAAAATGCGTGCACTGAATGATTGGACAGGTCCACTCAATCTGTGTGGTTCTTTCCTCAAAAGACCATTGCACACACCAATCTACACACAATATTCACATAATCTGAACATGATAATGTCTAGACTTTAAAAGACATTGTGAGTTTGTTTCGGCCTTTCTTCTCAGAGTAGGAAACGGCGACCTCGTCCAGTTTTTAAAATATGATTGACGTGTAAAAGTGTTTGTACAAACCTACATAAAGAAATAAAATCATTTATCATTAACGAGCATTTTTTGAGTTTAGAAATCAGCATTTCTAACAGTTGTTTGAAGCTTTAGCATCAGGATGAAACAAACAAGAAGAATTATTCAGGATTTTTCGGAAAAATCCTCCATCCCTGTTTTTGTCTCTAACTTTACTGCCAAACAGCTGACCCCTGGGACAGTTGCCGTGGACATTACAAACCCTATAATAATCAGGACGGGTCTACCAAGCCGATAGTGAAGGTTCATATCAGTCTGATAAGCCGAATTTATGTGAACCCCTAACAAACAAACAAATAGTACATCGATGTTTATAACAGTGTTGCCGATATCATTACACTAACCTAGTTACGATACTATTGATTCAAACAAAGTTTCGGATAGAGAAACCTCTGTTAACTCGTAAATTATGTTTTCCTCGTTTCTATCATACAAAGATTAATAAACTGTTTAACTGACGAATCATATTTCCAATCCACTTCAGGCATACGTACTTCATAATCTTAATATACATAAACCATAAACCACTTCTTCCTTAATAAAGCCACAAAAGGTCACGAATCTGTCTTCCGCCCAATTAAGTGGTTTCGTTTAAACTTTGATAATAATTACGTATTCATTGAAATCTCACTGAATCTGTAAACGGCGTAATAAACTTCAAAACAGATAGGTATCTATTTGCCTTTGGCTTGTGGTAACCGACTGTAAATATCTATGTTCCCTCGTCTGTCATTGACATTCACGGCGTACTTAATGGTTCGTTAATTCGAGCGTCGCTAAACGTTTGTATTGATCGGTTTTATTGTTTTGACACAAAACAAGTAGGCTTTAGAAATACGTGTCTGTTTTTAAATAAGGAACCACGCCATCTTCATTAATATTTTTTAATCCAACCAGTAGTTCTAGAGATTAGCGCGTTTAAACAAACTCTTCAGCTTTATTATATGATAATTATATTAAATAAATAGTAACATATAGTACACTAGATTTAACTGGACTGGTGACTATATTTATACATCTAGTGTGTACATATGGGAAATCAGTACATTATGTTCGTTGGCCTTCATTGCGTACACATTAATGCTTCAAGTTTTCGGGACCGCTTGTCAAAGAGGCGTAGATAAAGTCGCCGTGCGGATCACCTCGTAGATACCTACATCAATCACCCTGACATGACTCCAGTTGTTCGCCCAAATGGATTATAGGAAGTCGGCGCCCCGCCCGGCCGAGGTGAGTCTCAGATTTGCCTCGCGTCACCAACATGTAAACATTATTTGCTAAAGTGATGCGGTGACACGGCTAACTTTACTAAAGGATATCCTTACACCATTTTTTGGGTATCGTCATCCATATGCGAGACAAGAACATGTGTACATAACAAATACTTCAAGTCCTTTTATTCATACCTTTTGTTGACACTTCGTCGAAAGAAAAGTGAACGGAAAAAAGTTGCGAAGGCTCGTGGTTATTTATGAGATCATTAGCGGGCCACTCCATGTCTTCGAATCTTGATCACGTTTTCAAACGGGACTCGATTGGGATTCGGATTCGAGGTCGACCAATTATCATAATAAAGTGGCGCATTTCCTTTATAAAGTAGGTTCGTGTTATTACCGGGGACAATCGTAAATTATTCAGTCTTCACAAGGATGAATTCGTAGCCAGCCAGGTCAAGGGTTCAAGGTCTGATGAACTACACTTTTTCAATATTTTCCAGACCCTGCGCAAAAAAAGGTTTTTCGTTGACTACTGAAAAACTCAAAAGATGAAAAGGCCGTACACATAAAGCAGTTGAACCACTAGTTGGTGTATTACCATTTGTATTGCTGTTTTTCTTTGTTAGTCGTTATGTTTCGGAATTCGATTAAATTAAAAGTTCATTTCAAACCAGAAGATGTACATAGGTACCTAGGAATGTATTAAATAATTTATTAGAAGAGCAAATATTAATACGTTAATGCAACGGCACATTGTATAATAGACTATCATTTATGCAGTTTGTACACATTAATCGCTGTTGTATTAACCTGTCTATACTTATGTATGTGGACATTAGTCAAACCTGCTGTTGAGGCTCGCGCTAGCCTTGTGTCAGTGCACGTTAATAGCGAGATAGGGAACGGAACAATTATGTACGTGTGTAATATTATGGTAAACATCATCGCCGGCTATATGTTCATTCAATTCGCGCAATTACTCTAAGACTTTAAATTGATGTCCGTATTTGCCAAATTTGTTGCTCACTTAACCTCCGGTCTGCACTCTTTAAATGCGTATTAGTTCTCATACATAAATGTATTCATACGTAAACAAATTAAAATCATTTTCATATTTCTGGATGTAAACATCTCGGATCTGTAGTAAACTTCAAAGGCATGTTTGTATGGCAAACAAGCGCAAATTACACGGCAAAATGATAGACGAAAAATTATTTTCGAAAAAATTCAAAAGATCCAATTAGCCCCGGGCACTCGAAAGGGTTTGCGGAATAGAACGAGCCGTGACTAGCGAATATGGACGATGCTAAAATACGGGACGAATTTATATCCGCCGCCATAACCGATAGAATAAATTATCATGGGAAAAGTTTTTTAGTAAACCATCGTTGCCTTGTATAGTGATATTTAGGGATAATAAACTTGATCCACGTTCTACCCTTTTTGCTAGCTAGCCCCTTATGTACTAGTATATAAAAAGTTGAACGGCAGTTTACAACTGAACTAGGGAGGCAACTTCGATGACTGCAATTAATTTAACTTTAACGATAATAGTTGTCTTCCGTTTCAGTAAAGTGTAAAGTTTCGTGGTCTTTAATGGTATGAATATATTGAGTCCCATAAAAGAGCAACATTTTAACATAATCTTACTAGTTAACTGATGTGAAGTTAACATCATTTATTCAGTCGAAACTAAGACAAAATTAAAGCCTTTCTGTTTTTTGGAGAAACGGATTTGTAACCTATAACTTAAAGTGAAATAAAATAAAATATTTATTTATGTAAGTAGATATTATAAAACTAGATGGCGGCTGCATTTACTAGCTGACTGATACCTAAGAAGAAATGCCGAAACAAACTCAGAGGTTATGGTCTCTTTTGAAGTCATCACGCTGATCATCATCATCATCATCTGATGATCATCTGCCTAGCCTTTTCCCTGTTATTTTGGAGTTGGCTTCCAGTCTAACCGGATGCAGCTGAATACCACTATTTTACATAGAGCTACTGCCTATCTGACCTCCGCAACCCAGTTACTGGGTCATACGATACCCCTTGGTAAGACCGATTGACAGACTTTCGGGTTTCTGACGACCCGTAACAACTGTCAAAGATCCACAAATGACAGCCGGGACCATCGGCTTAACGTGCTTTTCGAGGCACGGTCTGTTTTATAGTCTTAAATTATATTATTAGGGCGTTGTAAGATCTATGTGAGTCTAATAACACAGGGCTATGTCTGGAGGGGCGAGTTGTAGTAAGAGCCATTGCAGCTTTGAGCTGCCTTGTCCTAACAGACGACCATGCATGCATCATCAGTCATTGTGTAGCTCAACCATACAAATATAAACTTATATCTATGAACCTATTTTTTTTTTGGGTGGGAAATCATCAAATACCTTCTCCCGCTCTGGGTGGAGCAGGAGGGCGTGTCAGACTTTTACAGACTAAAACCCACCCGTGTTCCCTCGTGTTGCCTGTGTGCCAGAGGCCGCGGTGTCTCTTTCGAACCACCCGCACCCCTAGCAGATCTATGAGCCTTGGGAGTTCAACCTTGCCATCAGATCTGCAGGACATTTGTGTTGGCCATATAAAGTACTCAAAACCGCCAGACAGTTATAAACTTATGTGTTCAATCTATTCTTCATGGTACTCATTCAGTCAGTTTTCTCTTTAAATGTTATGAATCAAAAATATCCTAGCGTAAGATAAGTCACCTAAATCTATAAAAGTAAAAATCACAATATTAAATCTAAAACACTGAGTACATAGTAGTTGCATAATTAGGCTCAAGCCTTTTTGTCATCCAAGTAATCTTTAAATTGTATAGAAACCTTTTTGGCCGAGTTTCTGTTTAATAAATGATTTGAATTTATTGAGGCTTAGTTCTTTAACAGGGCTTGAGAGTTTCTTGTAAAAACGTATAAGTACTTTGGCACTTTAATGGATTACTATTTTTTTGGAGCCTAGTCGTGGGCACAATAAGTGAATCTTTGTTCCAAGTACTTATACTTTGAATGTTGCTGTGTTTAGAATATATGTAGATTAAAATTCTTTTTTAGATAAATCATGTTGCCCTATACATATTGAGATGCGACTGTCATTATTTTCAAAGTAAATACAGTGTACGCTTATATCAATAACCATGTATTTTGGATACCTAGTAGATATTTAGGTTTAAGTTTGGGTTATAAGATCAGTTACAATAGGAACCAATCAATAATATATTTTATGCGTTGCATCGATAACCAGTTAGTGCACAATGGACACTCAACAAGGGTCAAGTGGTCGCGAGGGGAAATTTAATTTACTGTCGGGAATGGGGATCCCTGTCGGAGTTTGTGCCGCAACCGACTTAATTATTTTCGCATCTATGAATTACAACAATATCGTATTGTTGTTGCCTCGCCCAGATATTTTCAGTCTGAAATATTTGTGAGTTTGTGGTAATATTAAAGTAATGTTATTTTTTTACGAAGTACTTATTTGGAATGTAAGTTATCAGTTATAAATGGTTGAAAACTTCTAAAGGTTATTTTAAAACTGATTTGTTAGTAAAATTTGCTGTTTTTGTTACCACCCACAGATATTATTCGAATGAATGAAAACAGTTTATTAAGAACAAGTGGGGCCGGATTATGTTGATACTGACTTGTCACTTGACACTGATCGGCAAAAAGTCAAAGGTCAACCAACTGCTCAAAACTTATTTCAGTCATTATTTACTCACTCATAGATAATCGAGATTGACTCCATCATGACGAATAAAAAGCAGAGAACTTCAAAATCGATTCGCCATGCTATGTCGACGAGATAGCTGGTGAGGTGGTCAAGGGGCTACGTGACGTATCCTGCTAACTTTTCCCGTCGCAACGAAAAAGTAAGGCGTCCAAATTTTTCTCGGACACTCTCGGACTTATATGGGAAATACGAGAGTTGCCATTCACGCGCCCGTCTTCGTCAGATAAAAGGGCCTTAAACTTAAAAATTTTAATGCTCACGCGACGCGACCTTCGGTGTTCTAGCACTGACCGAGAGCAGAACCGACGGTGAAAGAGTTCGCTCAGCAATAACTGAGGTCTTTTCTGACGAAACTTAAAATGCAGATGGCAGAATCATGACTTCGTCCGAGATACTAGAGGAAGTCGAGGATCTTTACGGGAATTAAAACTCAACTCAGACGGTGAAACCAACAGGACATAGTGAAGATGACCATCGAGCCAAATTAAAGCGCCACTACACGGACATAGTCATAATGGCACAGACGCTGGAACAGTTAGAAAGGATACTGCATAGCCTAAATTCTTCTAAGTCTTCTTTATTGGAGTGGGCTATGCTCTGAGTTTCTTTGAAGGATAAAGTCAGAAACGAAGATATCCGAAAAAGAACTAGAGTTACGGTATAGCTTGCAGAGGAAGCAAGTTGAAGTGGCAGTGGGCTGGCCATGTTTGTCGAAGGACCGATGGCCGGTGGATAAGACGAGTGTAGACCGCGTATTGGCAAGCGTAGTGTGGGACGCCCCCAGCTAGATGGACCGATGACCTCAAACAGGTAGTTGGAGCGGACTGGATGCGAAAGGCGGAGGACAGATTTTTATGGTGCAGCATGAGAGAGACTGTAGTCCAGCAGTGGATTGCGATTGGCTGAGTTGATTGATTGAGATAAACTAAAGTAAATCCTGACATAAACGTTGAAATAGAGAACTGAACGTTTGTGTTGCGTAACGCAAGAACAACATTTATACGGACAGGAATCCAAATCGTAAGAAGTAGGCAACCTCTCCAGGGGAAACCCTAATTTCTACCGGATAAAAATTAGGGCTCCCTGGAGATAAGCAAAAAATCAAATTTGCGCGAACGAAGCCGCAAGCGGAAACTAATTATGATGTATATTTAAACTACTTGTTATCTTCTCCTTTATATTTTGTTGTATAAAAGGTTTAGAAGCTTTTGGCAAATATTAATGAAGATAGCCAATCCGGATTAATTGAGAGATGAAAACACGATGCAGATTTTGGATTTCATGTGTGTTAAGATGTATTTTCAAGTAGCTCTGTTGGCGGCTTTGCCTGCGCGGGACCACGGGAACGTGCTAAGGGGACAAAAATGTTACTCCTTATAACATTAGCTATCAGCCATTAAAGTCCCATCAAAATCGGTCCAGCCGTTTCAGAGATTAGAAGGAGTAAACAGACAGACAACAATTTGAAAAAAGGAATGTTTTTATGTTTTAAGTACCATTACATTTCACCATATTATTTCATATGCGTTTAAATTAAAGCTGTTGTTATTTTGACATTGCAAACAGACACTTCCATTTTATTTATTTGTATGTATGTTATGTATTGTATGTATAGATAGTGTGAAAATACTTCTAACATTTTCAAGAAAAGGCACCTGTTCCACTGGTTTTCCTTCAAAGAAAGAGCTACTTATAATGAAAACTCACATAAACTGCCCATACAGCATAGTAGAAGTTTTACATCGTTATAGCACCTATCCAAGCTATATCGAAATAGATAAAATATATGCATTTGGCAAAGCTGCGGGCGAGAAAAGCGAGCGCTCAAATTGTGTTCGTCTTTCTAAAAGCCCCGTTGCGAATACGGCACAACAAAGTTTGTAGATATTTATCAAATCGTCTTTTCTGTTTCGGCCAAACCGAACGAAACAGGTATCTTACAATTTGGTGCTATTGAGATACGGGTGGCTTATAAATGCCACTAAAGTGACACTGGTTTATTTTGCGTCTTTTCTTTTATTGATTTTTTTTACTGTAAGAAAAATATGTACTGCCGTAGTGTAACTATATGATGTTATTGAAGGGATGAAGTTACTGCCATCTACTATTACGAAGTGATTAGTCAGTTGTTGTCTATGACTCTGAAAACATGATAACTGGACTTTATTTATGTTTTTAATTTCATAAATGGAGTGATTTAAGACGTTGGTCCCGACTGTCATTCGTGGATCTTTGACAGTCGTCACGGTCGTCAAAAGCCCGAAAGTCTTACACCAGTCTTACTAAGGGGTATCGTGCTACTCAATAATTGGGTCGTAGAGGTCAGATACGCAGTCGCTCCATGTAAAATACAGGTGCATCCGGTGAGACTGGAAGCCAACCTCAACGTAGTTGGTAAAAGGCTAGCCAGATAATGATATGGAGTGGTTTAAGTTGTGATGAGCTTACTTATTTCAGTTAATTTAAATGCCATAAAACGTTTCCTAGAATCACATCCAGATATTAAAACTGAGTATTAACATTACAAAAGTTTTTAATTTAAAGTTTTGGAGGTTATACACACTTATAAAACGTTTTATTACTCTACATTTTTAATTTCGTTTGCTACAGTTTCGAGAAATTTTGGATATATTTCCTCTTGCTGTCTTATTCAACATAAAAGTTTTCATTTTATGAGATATTAGAAAAACAAAACGTAATAACGACGAAAAAGGTTTGACTTATTTCGTATTACGGTTCCCAAGCCGTCTTGGGGTTTACTGTTTTAAAAGGTCAAAAATTTCCATTTTTAGTTATAAGACCAAAAATCAACATTTCAATTGACCTTGAATTTTTCGAGTATAGTACCCGAAAAAACGATAGAAATGTGCATGTTGTTTTAACAGTTTCCCTCTATGTATATTTTTGTTATAGCTGTATGTATTCATGTTTGTGTCAGGCAAATATTTCCTTTACATAGCATGTATATTTCCCTATTTAGGTATGGTATTTGTTTGATTTAAAAGCACATCTAACGGATTTATTTGTTCCACGTAAACGATACGTGAAAGCACTTATCTGTGAGGTGATGTTTTTGTTTCTTACGCATTTTATTTGTACTACGCTCTACATGTTTAGGTTTTGGAAGATATTGTCTGTGGCATGTTTTAAAGAAGGTACTCATGTTAACTTTATGTATCGTGCCTAGTTCTTCCTTTCTTCCTGCAGTTGTCTTTAGACTTTATTACGTCGTAATTATACTCGTGTAGTAATTTTGTTTTCAAATATACACCGGACCAATGGTTGTTTACCATTAAAATTTCACGGTGTATCCCGCATCAAAACGATTTTGTCTTGGTAATACAATCGTTTTATAAACAAATAAAGTATTAGAAACAAAATTGTGAAAAATCACCACGTGCGAGAGTTTATTTTACTTTGAACATTTATGCATCGCTGTTCCCTTTGTCGGCGGCGCGTGCGATTCGAGTAGTACCTACAAGTAATTCTAGTGTTACTATTGGGTAGTGTTTTATCGAGTTGATGAATATTTTTTAAATTAAGTATTTTAAAATAAAAAAATCTTATTTTTTTACTTTTACTCTATGCTTTGAAAGTACTCCTTATGGCAAGTTGTTCTGCCTCGGGAAAACAACCATTAACATTTCTCGGTGTATAATCAGCCTATAACGTTCCCACAGCTGAGACACAGGCCTACTCCCTGTGAGAGGGAGTGGGCCGTAATCCCCCACGCGGGCCAAGTGCGGGTTGGTGGATGTCACATGTCTCCAAAGTTTTGGTCCTAGCAAGATTTAACCTGATTGCCCCAAAACAGTCAACTATCTTTATTTTTTCTTGAAACTGTTGTTGCTGTTGTGTGTTTCTGATGTCGTCTGTTGTTGTGAGTTTGAACTGTCGTTGTATATGTTGGTGTTAGTATATGTAACGCCGATGGAATAAAAACAATACTGAACATAAAATAATGTTTAGTTACTTGTCAATAAATCAATGTTATTTTAAATACCAGTCATGAACTCTTATGAAGATAATAATAATATGGGCACTAGACTTAGACATGTGTTGTGTTATTGCATGCTGTTTTGACTTTTTTCTTTTTAGCGCTCTAAATTACTTTTATATATTTGAATCAGGTTGTTTCGTGTTTTAAAAGCATTTCATTGTTCGAAGCGTGCAACGTAGTTACGTCGAGAAAATGGAATGGTGCATTTCGCTTCCTGTGCCTTGGGCTGCAAATGAAATGGTTACGGAACAATTTTTATGTTCACGTTGTTTTATAGAACTATATCTGTTTGTTTTCAAATTTAAAACAACATTTTTGTCCTACTATCTATATATAATATTCTAAATGTGAAAGATTGTATGTTTGGATGTTTGTTACTCATCACGCAAAAACGTCTGAACGGATTTCGATGAAATTTGGCACACAGATAACTTAACCTCGATTAACACATAGGATACTTTTCATCTAGGCTGTACCTTCACAAGTGCGAAGCCACTGGCAAAAGCTAGTTTTAAATAAATGTTAATACACATTTCTTAATGCTTCTTATCCGGGTAAATTTGGCGTAGTATTGGCGTAGACAAACCGAAACCTTACCTATCGCTTACCCTTTGGGTGATCGAAAGGAAAAAACGGAATACGCAATTCCGCTACACAAAAAAGATTTGATGTATCCTTGTTCTCGCTGTTACATCAATCACGCGCCACATTCTCGTCGCCGTCACTTGTGAAGCATAAATAAAGCATTGGAGGCTTCCGACATCCCCCGTATTGATGTATTCACAACACAAACTGGTTCCTACTTATTGTCAGAAACACCGTTTCTATAATGTAAAGGGATACATTAGATTCATCGCTTTCCGGTTACATTCGTATGGAATTATTACAGACGGATTTTATACGATGGAATTCTTCACTTATTATTTGTGTGCGGTTTTTCTTCACATTTTTACTTTTTATGTAATCTTTCGATTTGTGATCGTAATTTGTTTCGTTCTTTCTTTTATAGAGCTCTAATAGAGCTTAACATACTTTGACATGTGTATAAGGGAATTGGATACATTGAAACTCTTTTGTTTTCCTTTTAGTCTACCTTGAAAAAACTGTATCGAAATACCTTCTCAAGAATTATTTGAACACGCTATCACGTAGGTAGCGATATTGAGAGCGAATACTCACGATAGAAATGATGCAGAACAGAATATTTGTCCGGATCGAAGTGTGGGCGAAGCGATCTCGGTAAGACTACGATTAGCAATACAAATTTTGTACCTATACTGAGTATTGGTTTTAAATTTTCAACTTTAAGTATAACGTTATAAGGTATTCAATGAAATGAACTCAACTTTAGCTTTAGGCGAATAAACGAAATACCAAGAATTAAAGTTCAATTATTTTGTACATTGGTTACTCAAATGCACCTTTGCGATGTTTGCAGCTATATTTAAGTGTTATCCAATTAACCGAGGTCTAATTTGGCTGGCAAAGGCTCACGTAGCTTGCTGTCACTAGGTATTCATTTAGCGAGCATTGACTTGATTGGCAAATATAATAATTAACATGTTTGGGGTGCCGTCGGTTGAGACTGTGGCTTATTTAAAATCTTATATAATTTGAATTATTCCTTAATTTAAAAAAAAATGTTCTCCCATCTGGAAGCAACAAGAATGTATGATTTAAAAGAGTGATGGCTTGACGCCGTGGCGGATGATATGCGTACCAATAGACTCACCGGGATACAGAAAACTGTCCAAAGTGGAGGAATTTAAAAGTAGGAAAGCGGACCCGGGCTTCGAAAGAGTGTCCTTGGAGTTTCTGGCTCGTTCTTCCCCATAGAGATCTTACGTTTTAGAACGGTCCAATAGCTTCAAATTTCTAACTAACTGACCGACTCTTTGACTATTCAAAACTAAATGGTTTAACTGAAATAAATGCACTGAGTTTGAGTTTTTTAAGTTTGAGTTACACGTTTTGATGTTACGATGTTATTATTCTTGTAACAAAACACTTTTCTTAGAAGTTGGAACATTATAATTACAAAAGATCTTTGTTCGGCGTATCTGTTACGTCTGGCTCGTGTAGGTAGTTAGGTACGTTCTGTTTCAGATACTAAAATGAGGTCTACTCAAATTTCTTCAGCATGTTATTTTATTTATGTGAGAATTATGTAAAATAAAGTTTGGATTAATATATTTCACTTAGGTACTGAATTTACGAGCCAGACATGGGTTAAAGAGCAGTCTACAAGTGCTAATACTGAGAAAAGTGCACAAAAGTTACTACCTACTAAACACATTTTCTGAAAAACATACCTACATTATATTGAAGTATAAGTTAATATAACTTAGGTATAAGAAAATTATTTTCCAACTAGCTTCTGACCGCGGCTCATGAAGTACAAAAATTATCCCGTGGGGTCCAACCAGCATAAAAAAGTATCTTGTCCCAACGCATGGATTACCGTTTGTACCAACTAATACCAATTAATTGCAATCCATTCAGCCATTGAGGCGTGATAAGGTAATAGATAATCAGACAGACAGACTTTCGCATTTATAATATTATTATAATACATACATACATAAAGTCATGCCTTTTTCCATGGGGTAAGCAGAAACTATAGAACGCCACCTGCTAAGATCCTCACATAGGTACTCCTTTTGCCTAGTTTACGTTCATACATTAGAGGCCCTAGTGTGAGTTTCATTTAACCATCTCGATCAAACGCATCGAGCGCGCTCGGTCCGTCACCAATCCAGGGCCAATCAGAGCGCCAAACGCGCTCGATGCGTTTGATCGGGATGGTTAAATGAAACTCACACTAAGGCCTCTGGTCATACACCACTATCATTGCGCTTCGTACACATCGGCACTTCAAAGAAGAACTACACTTACACATTCACACACATAAACACATACATACACACACAACAACACAAATCCCGCTTAAAAATAAGATGCACATACAGGTTCACATCATACAACTACAGTATTACAAAAAGAGTTGCAATTTAGTTTATAAGTCATTTACTGTTATTTTTTTTTGGTTTTCTTCGTTAATTATTTTTTTGTCACCTTATGTAAATAATCATCGCAAAATTGTTAATGTTAAGGGAAACAGCGAGATACCTCCAACACAAGTATTATCAATTACTTACTGGGGATGTCTCATTTATAATCCAATAGTTTTTGCCAGCGGCTTCGCCCGCGTGGAGGTCGAAAACTACCCGACGGGAACGCAGTACCGGGATAAAAAGTATTCTATGTGTAATTCCAGGTTACAAACTACCTGTGTACCCAAATTTCATGCAAATCCGTTCAGCCGTTTTTGCGTGAAAGAGTAACAAACATTCATACATACATACATACTCACAAATATTCACATTTATGATATTAGGAGAATGTAACTGATTTAGGACAAATAAACATTTTTTCATTTTCATTTCATACACCCAAGCTGGTTGCGAGTACTACGCTCCTGACCTTTCTGAAGAAGATCACCAATAAGGTCACTATAATTATGTCCTCCGAGGGCGTCCCCTCCCGGTGTGGCGGCGTTTCCACTCACATTTGCCTGATAAATACCTTTTGTCAGCCGCCTTTCATTTATCCTCTCACCGTAACCATCCAGACATATTCTTTATTATTATATTATACTAGCTGTGCCCGCGACTTCGTCTGCGCGGAATATTTTTTTACTATTATTTATATATATCAATAAAAACAAATAAAAAATCTAAAATAAAAGTAGCCTAATTTACTCCTTATTACATCAACTACCTGCCGGTGAAAGAAAGACCCGTCAAAAACGGTCCAGCTATTTCAGAGATTAGCGGGAACAAACAGACAGACCGACAGACAGACAGACAAAAATTGTAAAAAATGTTATTTTGGTATATGTACCGTATATATATTCATATGCATGTAGCAAAAACGTGGTTATTTTAATATTAGAAACAGACACTCCAATTTTATTTATATGTATAGATGAATAGAAAATATGAATATTAATAGTAATTAAGTAGTAATAGTACGGATATCAGAAAATTATAATTTAAAAATGAAAGTTGCAACGTTGTAGTGATGTGCGGATAATTCTCTTATCGATATATCAAATTCGATTGTAGATTTCAGTATACACTGCGTGCTGGCTCGCTAAAACGACTTTTGTTAACATGTGCACTGAGATGGATCAACAATGGAACAAAAATGAAAAAAAAAAAAAAAACTTACAAGTAAAATCTAGATTTAAAGGTTTACGTGTTTTCTTAGAAAAATCAAATGTTCATGGAAAAAGGGAATGAAAGCTCCAGTGTTGAGTGGAATGCCAACACCGCTTGTGGCATGTTGTCATCACACATACACTGGTTGATCGATTACCTTGTTCACTTGTATTTCCTACGCGTCACTGGTAACTTACCACATTAACACGTGGAAAAAGCACCTACAACGTAGTTGCATGTCTATATTTACCAACAATTACACCCAAATTTCGTGAAAATACGCACAATTAAATTCTACTACTAAAATGTTTAACTGGAACAACACAATTTTCATTGAACCATGAGAATAAAAATAAAATAATAACGCTTGAATAGTAAACGAATAAAGTTTTAACTATTTTAATAAAATCGATGAAAAGTTAATGAACATACTTCGCGGCATGAATATGTATGTCCTTTAAAAAGGTCATAAAATTTGCGGTTGTGTTCATTGGAGTTGCATGGTAAAGCTTCGGCTCATCTCACGTTATGAACACGAAATGAGTAAATACGAACTTTTGGGGGGCGCACAACAATGAAAATGTCACTTTATGAAATGGGCCCGCTGTTGATTAATGGAGTTAGAGTGGGGTGTTCGGACCTTCTTAGTTGTTTATTCATTCATTCTGGAACACCGTGTGGTGGAGCCGTAAATATAAATATCAACTATGACGCAGTACGACTGTTGTGCCGTGTAATGTAAAGTAACGAATTGTTTCAGAAAAATGCTGCTATTTCTATTTCTTTGTTTCGGTGTGGATTTAAGGCATTATGAAATTTATTTTGAACAAAACGGGGTCACATTTATTTTGATTATCTATTCAGTAGACTACTTGATTTAAAGTGAGAAATTATTAGACTTCGTCAAAGTAATTACTTCGACTATTATTATTAGACTTCGGGATTCCGAAGTCTAATAATAAATTAAGTTTGGTGAACGTATTCCAATGATTGCACCACAAAACTAGATATTAGCCTTGTAACGAAATAGGTACACCTTTTGTGTTTATGACTGTTTCTACTTCATTATGCATTGCATTGTTACATTTCAGCACAGTCAAAGCGTTTATCAGTTTCGCTTTGTCAATAAATTTCGCAATGTAGTGTTTGAAAATCGGTTTCTATAAATTTGGAACATTATTCAAAATGGAAACTTGTATACAACTTGCTTACATCAATTACTTAAAGCAAATAATGGAACATTGAGATAAGATACACAAATCTTAGTAAACGTCTAGAAAATATAGCAATCTATCAAGTTTCTGTTTGAAACTTGGTGTTAGGGAATTTGCCAAATCTCAAACTACCCTAGTTTACAGAGATAGCAAAATACAACGGTCTTACTTCATCGTTGACACGCTTATCTGTTGTATAAATACTGTATTGCGCCCAAAGTTATGTTGACTGAAGGAACATGGGTATCATCTACAGAATCGAATATATTATGAATAAGAAATCCCTGTGTTGCCTTTAATCATTGATTATTTAATCGGAGCGAACCGAGACGGGACAGTAACTATAAATGTCGTATGACGTGATAACAATGCGATAGACGGTTTATGAAACAGCTACGGACTTGATAAATGACCCGAGCTGGTTCGAGGCGGACGCACCAATTTATGCATAGCCGTCATCGGCAGGATTACAATACTTCATGGTAAAATGACGCCGCGACCTAAAAAGTACATTGGGCCTTTGTTTACAAAGAGTTTTATAAAATCCAAGAGAAAAGTGAACAATCTATCTACGTTCAAACTTATATCTAAATCTAATATTTGCAACAACAATAGCGAGTAGTTTCTAAAACTAACTTGCAATAAAGGAAGCTATTATTTTCACATATTTTCCTCTGATTTTTATATTTTTTGGTTATGAAGTCGCGAAAGGGGAGAACCTTTTGTAAAAGGGGACCTCGGAGGTTCATAACTCTCAGTGGAAGCGTCGAATTAAAAAAAAAGATCTCAATGGGGCGGGGAAAATGTTGTGCTTCTCCATAAGCGGGGATTTGTGCTAGTTCCGGCGGGGCACCATTATTCTATACAGTAATATTTATCTAAAGGTACATAGGTTGTCTGTAAAGAGTATACCTATCATTATATTCAGATCTTTATTTGCATTCTATAATTATTAAGGGTGTTACAATAGCTTAAAGCTAAGGTACAATTACGAACCCTGAAAGGCACTGCAACAAGTATAAAATGAATTCTTAAAATAAAATTAGGCAAACAAAATGACATGTGCCTACCTAAAGCTTAAAAAAATGAAAGGTCCTAAAGTAAATAGTATTAATACATTTATTATTTAAGAGAATATATTACCGCCAAAATAAAAAGTATGTAGGTATTCGGTTTACGATCTTTTAATATACAAGAAAGCGCTTACGCAATAACCCCAAGGTGTTCAGTTCACTCCAGAATTAAAAAGGTTCAGTAAATATTATGACGGGTTGCTTTGAATGATATTGTATTTCGATATGACGCTGCAGAGCATTGAAATTGATGTTTAAATAGGCTGCTAATCCCACCAATATTGAAATATCTGCGACAATATTCAGCCAGAGAGCTGTGATCCGCTTTTATTAAAACACCGTTTTATATGAGCAACGGTATGAAAAAAATATTGTCTCCAGTTTTTATGACACTGTTAACAATATATCCGACCTAGGTAGCGATTTGGAGAAAGTGTGATTTTATTTTACTTCTGGCAAAATGTTAGAAAAATATATCATACTTTTTATATTTTCGTTATTAAATTATACTAGCGGTGATAAAATATACAATTTCGCTTTATCTACAGTAAATCTAGAATAAATAGCTCCACTATCGGCTAAGTCAATTTTACATTGAAATTGATATATGGGTGTGTGTAATCAAAGGGATGTATAATTAGACTGGCAGGCTTGCAAATACGAATTTCGGATGAGTAAATGTATTGTACAAACTCTGATAATTAATCATTGTATTGAAGAATCTACAATGTGTGTTTAAATTGTTTGCTATCTATCGTAATATGCAAATATTATTGTAACACTATATTATTAATCTAAAGAGACTAAGAAATAAAAGCCGCACGGGTCGATCGGTCAGGTTAAGCTACGCTTGCCGCGGTTGCTCCATGGATGGGTGACCTTCTTCATATACCAAGACCTCTCCGTGCCTCGGAAAACAAGTTAAGCCGTTGGTTCCGGCTGTCATTTATGGATCTTTAAAAGTCGTAACGGGTCGTCAGAAGCCCGACAGTCTGACAACCGGTCTTAACAAGGGCTATTGTATTACCCGGTGATTGGGTTGTGGAGGTCGGATAGGCAGTCACTCCATGTAGAATACTGGTATTCAGCATCCGATCAGACTGGAAGCCGACCAACATAGTTGGGAAAAGGCTGGGCAGATGATGATGTCTTTATACAGGATAAGTTTTTATCCAGTGCGCAAACTGTAACCATGTATTCAGCATATCATTCTAGACCCGTCGGTTATACACAAAAAAAATCAGCTGTTTCATACATTTTGACCGCGTAGGTATTGCACTTTTCTATGAAACAGCTGATTTTTTTTGTATAACCGACGAAAAATTTCTACGCTGGGGGTCTAGAAGGATACGCTCAATTCTGTATAGTTAATCGTAAGTACTAAAGTGTTTTGTTCATGGTCTATAAAAATGCTATGGTTTTCTTTGTCTGTGACTAGTTAGGTAGGTAACTACAAATGTTAGTTAGCCTCAAACTAACAGTCTGTATATTTCATATGGTCTCTATAGTTGGACTCATAATCATATTGAGTAACTTGACAGTTGAAGGGTTACCAGATTATGACAAAAAAAAAGATAGTGAGGTGGTGTAAGAAAGAATGAAATTGAGTGACTTAAAATAATGTACTTTCATGCAAAAAAAATTATTTAAAATTTAATAATTCGTAACATGATGCACTATTACAAATAGTAGAATTTGTTATTTAAATATTCTTTTATTCTACATGTTACAAACGAATTTTTGAAGTTTTTAACGAAATTAAAATTAAACCATTTTTATCAGTCGTTCTTTACGCAGAATCTTTCGCTACCCCAACACTATTAGTTTTAGTATGGTAACACTATTTTTCTTCAAACTGTCAAGTTAGTGAATACGATTATGAGCCCAAGTATAGAGGTATTATTAATTTGAGCAAAACTGGTAACTTATAGCAGCTGTGCAAAGCTTATGGTGTGTGAAACAATGTGAAACGTTATCTGGCTCTATTGTGATAAGTCCTCTCCAAAATGTTATTGTAAGTTAAAGCAATGTTTTGGAAGTGTTATCTAGTGTGGTTTATATCGTGGGGGTAGCAGCAGCGTTCAGTTGTGGTCTCATGATGTTATTACCACTTGTATTCTATTTTGGATCCATTGCTATATCTGTGGAGTGGTTTTCTGTTAGTTATGTATCCAAATCCTGTTACCATGGATTTAAGTACGATTATGGCCTCTTGGTTGAAATTTTTCGTCGGTTATTAATAAAAAAATTACCCGTTCCATACATTTTGACCGCGTACGGCGTAGGTATTGGACTTTCGTAGGAAAATGCAGGTTTTTTACATAACCGGCGATAAATACATTTTTTGTTAAACAATGTGTGAGTAAAATATATAAAATTATACCGCTCAAAATTAATTAATTTAACTCCCTTATTGTATACCGACAGCAATATTTTGATGTATTCATCAGTGTCGATCTCTCTGAGTCCATTCCAGAAAATAAAAGACTCAGTAGACCTGTAAAAAGATGTAAGTCGCTGGGTGTGCCTAATTATTTGAGTTATTATTGTGGGTATATACATTCGCTTGTAACAAGACAAGTTGTTTCAAATTAATGGCCGCTTGCGCATATTTATTTTCATTGTTTATTAAAGTATCAGGCATACTTCATATTTTATTATTCTTATAGAATACAAAAATAAGAATAGCAAAAGCCTTTAGCTTTTTATTTTATTTATTTAACTTCATCTAGGTTTAAGTATTGTATCAACTACTCAGGTATTCTCTTCAAATAACTTCTAGTTCACGTGATTTTGACGATAGATCTCTCAGCAACATTTTTCCTTACGCAAAAGCGTGCGAGCACCGATAATGCCAATTTATAGAAGGTACTCGGCTCGCTCAGCGCGAGCGCTACACACGCGCTGGATAGCGGGCGCGGGGCGGGGGCTGCCACCACTCCACTATCCCGCAAAAAACAGTGTCCAGCAAAAAACCGCATGCAGGAAGCCGTGTGAACACTGCTATAGAATAATAAGTGTCATTAAACGGGATCCCGCTTTTTACTGGACGACGGATTCAGTTTCCGGTGGCAAAACCGAATGGCACAAATCGATGGGATCAGCATTTTGCAGGATCCTGCATGCAGTTTGCTCGTGTGAACACTAGCATATAATCTCTTTTGCGATCAAACGGGATCCTGCAAAAAACTGGACTGCCATGTGAAAGGGTCGGTACGGCCCTTTCACACGCGTATACATTATGTTATGTGCACTTAAGCGGAATCTAGTCGCGGGCTCGAACTCACTAGGTGGGCCTGGCTAAAAAGCACGCTGTCTCACCAGGCATCATGTCCGACAGAGGTAGTTTCAGTGAGGAGCAGTTAGACGCTAGTCTACACGCACAACGTTATTGAGTGAGATACAGGATCATTTTTTACCATTCTGTTTAAAGGGTATCTGCGACGTTGTACTGTTTGCTGATGATACCTCTATTATCTATAAAGTAGACAGGAATAGATAAGATTTTGACAACGTAAACAGTGCACTCTCAAGGGTTACGGATTGGTTTACCACGAATAATCTAGTTCTCAATGCCAAGAAAACTAAATGTATAAAGTTCGCTTTACCGAATGTAAGAAATCTGGGACCCAACGTCGTCTTAGATAATGAGGTGCTTGAAACTGTAGACTTGGCAGTCTTTCTGGGCATAACAGAAGATGCCAAAATTCAGTGGGGAAGACATATATCAAGCCTAGCGTGAAGGCTCAGCTCGGCCGCCTACGCCGTCAGGAAAGTAAGAAATACATTGACGTTCATACAGCTTGGTTAGTCCATTTTAGTTATTTTCATAGCGTTATGGTGTCCTACGGCATTCTGCTGTGGGGCAAAGCCGCTGACATTCAAAATATTTTTGTTCTCCAAAAACGAGCTGTTATTGAGCAGCACGACTGTTGTGCCGTGTAATGTAAAGTAACGAATTGTTTCAGAAAAATGCTGCTATTTCTATTTCTTTGTTTCGGTGTGGATTTAAGGCATTATGAAATTTATTTTGAACAAAACGGGGTCACATTTATTTTGATTATCTATTCAGTAGACTACTTGATTTAAAGTGAGAAATTATTAGACTTCGTCAAAGTAATTACTTCGACTATTATTATTAGACTTCGGGATTCCGAAGTCTAATAATAAATTAAGTTTGGTGAACGTATTCCAATGATTGCACCACAAAACTAGATATTAGCCTTGTAACGAAATAGGTACACCTTTTGTGTTTATGACTGTTTCTACTTCATTATGCATTGCATTGTTACATTTCAGCACAGTCAAAGCGTTTATCAGTTTCGCTTTGTCAATAAATTTCGCAATGTAGTGTTTGAAAATCGGTTTCTATAAATTTGGAACATTATTCAAAATGGAAACTTGTATACAACTTGCTTACATCAATTACTTAAAGCAAATAATGGAACATTGAGATAAGATACACAAATCTTAGTAAACGTCTAGAAAATATAGCAATCTATCAAGTTTCTGTTTGAAACTTGGTGTTAGGGAATTTGCCAAATCTCAAACTACCCTAGTTTACAGAGATAGCAAAATACAACGGTCTTACTTCATCGTTGACACGCTTATCTGTTGTATAAATACTGTATTGCGCCCAAAGTTATGTTGACTGAAGGAACATGGGTATCATCTACAGAATCGAATATATTATGAATAAGAAATCCCTGTGTTGCCTTTAATCATTGATTATTTAATCGGAGCGAACCGAGACGGGACAGTAACTATAAATGTCGTATGACGTGATAACAATGCGATAGACGGTTTATGAAACAGCTACGGACTTGATAAATGACCCGAGCTGGTTCGAGGCGGACGCACCAATTTATGCATAGCCGTCATCGGCAGGATTACAATACTTCATGGTAAAATGACGCCGCGACCTAAAAAGTACATTGGGCCTTTGTTTACAAAGAGTTTTATAAAATCCAAGAGAAAAGTGAACAATCTATCTACGTTCAAACTTATATCTAAATCTAATATTTGCAACAACAATAGCGAGTAGTTTCTAAAACTAACTTGCAATAAAGGAAGCTATTATTTTCACATATTTTCCTCTGATTTTTATATTTTTTGGTTATGAAGTCGCGAAAGGGGAGAACCTTTTGTAAAAGGGGACCTCGGAGGTTCATAACTCTCAGTGGAAGCGTCGAATTAAAAAAAAAGATCTCAATGGGGCGGGGAAAATGTTGTGCTTCTCCATAAGTGGGGATTTGTGCTAGTTCCGGCGGGGCACCATTATTCTTTACAGTAATATTTATCTAAAGGTACATAGGTTGTCTGTAAAGAGTATACCTATCATTATATTCAGATCTTTATTTGCATTCTATAATTATTAAGGGTGTTACAATAGCTTAAAGCTAAGGTACAATTACGAACCCTGAAAGGCACTGCAACAAGTATAAAATGAATTCTTAAAATAAAATTAGGCAAACAAAATGACATGTGCTTACCTAAAGCTTAAAAAAATGAAAGGTCCTAAAGTAAATAGTATTAATACATTTATTATTTAAGAGAATATATTACCTCCAAAATAAAAAGTATGTAGGTATTCGGTTTACGATCTTTTAATATACAAGAAAGCGCTTACGCAATAACCCCAAGGTGTTCAGTTCACTCCAGAATTAAAAAGGTTCAGTAAATATTATGACGGGTTGCTTTGAATGATATTGTATTTCGATATGACGCTGCAGAGCATTGAAAGTGATGTTTAAATAGGCTGCTAATCCCACCAATATTGAAATATCTGCGACAATATTCAGCCAGAGAGCTGTGATCCGCTTTTATTAAAACACCGTTTTATATGAGCAACGGTAGGAAAAAAATATTGTCTCCAGTTTTTATGACACTGTTAACAATATATCCGACCTAGGTAGCGATTTGGAGAAAGTGTGATTTTATTTTACTTCTGGCAAAATGTTAGAAAAATATATCATACTTTTTATATTTGCGTTATTAAATTATACTAGCGGTGATAAAATATACAATTTCGCTTTATCTACAGTAAATCTAGAATAAATAGCTCCACTATCGGCTAAGTCAATTTTACATTGAAATTGATATATGGGTGTGTATAATCAAAGGGATGTATAATTAGACTGGCAGGCTTGCAAATACGAATTTCGGATGAGTAAATGTATTGTACAAACTCTGATAATTAATCATTGTATTGAAGAATCTACAATGTGTGTTTAAATTGTTTGCTATCTATCGTAATATGCAAATATTATTGTAACACTATATTATTAATCTAAAGAGACTAAGAAATAAAAGCCGCACGGGTCGATCGGTCAGGTTAAGCTACGCTTGCCGCGGTTGCTCCATGGATGGGTGACCTTCTTCATATACCAAGACCTCTCCGTGCCTCGGAAAACATGTTAAGCCGTTGGTTCCGGCTGTCATTTATGGATCTTTAAAAGTCGTTACGGGGCGTCAGAAGCCCGACAGTCTGACAACCGGTCTTAACAAGGGGTATTGTATTACCCGGTGATTGGGTTGTGGAGGTCGGATAGGCAGTCACTCCATGTAGAATACTGGTATTCAGCATCCGATCAGACTGAAAGCCGACCAACATAGTTGGGAAAAGGCTAGACAGATGATGATGTTTTTATACAGGATAAGTTTTTATCCAGTGCGCGAACTGTAACCATGAATTCAGCATACCATTCTAGACCCACCAGCGTAGAAATTTTTAGTCGGTTATACAAAAAAAAAATCAGCGCAGGTATTGCACTTTTCTATGAAACAGTTGATTTTTTTTGTTTATCCGACGAAAAATTTCTATGCTGGGGGTCTAGAATGATACGCTGAATTCAGTATAGTTAATCGTAAGTACTAAAGTGTTTTGTTCATGGTCTATAAAAATGCTATGGTTTTCTTTGTCCGTGACTAGTTAGGTAGGTAACTACAAATGTTAGTTAGCCTCAAACTAACAGTCTATTTATTTCATATGGTCTCTATACTTGGACTCATAATCGTATTGAGTAACTTGACAGTTGAAGGGTTACCAGATTATGACAAAAAAAAGATAGTGAGTGGTGTATGAACGAATGAAATTGAATGAACTTAAAATAATGTACTTTCGTGCAAAAAAATATATTTTAAATTTAATAATTTGTCTTAAAACATGATGCACTATTACAAATAGTAGAATTTGTTATATATATTCTTTTATTCTACATGTTACAAACGAATTTTAAAAGATTTTTAACGAAATTAAAATTAAACCATTTTTATCAGTCGTTCTTTACGCAGAATCTTTCGCTACCCCAACACTATTAGTTTTAGTATGGTAACACTATTTTTCTTCAAACTGTCAAGTTAGTGAATACGATTATGAGCCCAAGTATAGAGGTATTATTAATTTGAGCAAAACTGGTAACTTATAGCAGCTGTGCAAAGCTTATGGTGTGTGAAACAATGTGAAACGTTATCTGGCTCTATTGTGATAAGTCCTCTCCAAAATGTTATTGTAAGTTAAAGCAATGTTTTGGAAGTGTTATCTAGTGTGGTTTATATCGTGGGGGTAGCAGCAGCGTTCAGTTGTGGTCTCATGATGTTATTACCACTTGTATTCTATTTTGGATCCATTCCTATATCTGTGGAGTGGTTTTCTGTTAGTTATGTATCCAAATCCTGTTACCATGGATTTAAGTACGATTATGGCCTCTTGGTTGAAATTTTTCGTCGGTTATTAATAAAAAAATTACCCGTTCCATACATTTTGACGCGTACGGCGTAGGTATTGGACTTTCGTAGGAAAATGCAGGTTTTTTAAATAACCGGCAATAAATACATTTTTTGTTAAACAATGTGTGAGTAAAATATAAAGAACTTATAAGCATTATATGTTATACCACTCAAAATTAATTAATTTAACTCCCTTATTGTATACCGACAACAATATTTTGAATAAGTTTTCATCAGTGTCAATCTCTCTGAGTCCATTCCAGAAAATAAAAGACTCAGTAGACCTGTAAAAAAGATGTAAGACGCTGGGTGTGCCTAATATTTGAGTTATTATTGTGGTTATATACATTCGCTTGTAACAAGACAAGCTGTTTCAAATTAATGGCCGCTTGCGCATATTTATTTTCATTGTTTATTAAAGTATCAGGCACGCTTCATATTTTATTATTCTTATAGCATACAAAAATAAGAATAGCAAAAGCCTCTAGCTTTTATTTTATTTATTTAACATTATCTAGGTTTAAGTATTGTATCAACTACTCAGGTATTCTCTTCAAATAACTTCTAGTTCACGTGATTTTGACGATAGATCTCTCAGCAACATTTTTCCTTACGCAAAAGCGTGCGAGCACCGATAATGCCAATTTATAGAAGGTAGGTACTCGTATATACTTAAGCCTTTTAGTGGGTCTCTGTAATTGCTGCAATCTGCGGCATCGTAGAATATTAGGTGAATGCATAATTTTTCCGTAAAGACGGGAATGATTCCTTTTATGTTCGACCTAACAAGTATTAATGGTCTCGGCCGCACTACCTTTGCAGAGATTCTGTCATTTGCGAGCAATTACCGTCGCCCTCGTTTACTAAATTGTGTTAGATATGATTAATAACGTTTTTGTTAAGAATCCACTTAGTTTTTCTTTGCAAGGGTACTTAAGGTGGTGATGGCGTCTTAAAATTTGACTAGAAGAAACTACTGTCTAGTAAGCATGTTCAGGAGGCCTACCACCACCCTAATAACCTGTAATACCGGTATTATTTTAATTTTAATTCAGCGTGGGATAGAGATGGAGCTATACCGGTCGTAAGTTTAGCTTCATGTCTATAATAATATTGCTATAGAAGGTGATGGTCCGCGTCCAGGTCATGAGTTGCCAAACATTTTCTTTGTAGTGGGCTCAATAACCTACTACGTATACATTATGTTATATGCACTTAAGCGGAACCTAGTCGCGGGCTCGAACTCACTGATGGGCTTGGCTAAAAAGCACGCTGTCTCACCAGGCATCATGTTCAACAGAGGTAGTTTCAGTGATGAGCAGTTAGACGCTAGTCTACACGCACAACGTTATTGAGTGAGATGCAGGATAATTTGTTACCATTCTGTTTAAAGGGTATCTGCGACGTTGTACTGTTTGCTGATGATCCCTCTATTATCTTTAAAGTAGACAGGAATCGACATGATTTTGACAACGTAAACAGTGCACTCTCAAGGGTTACGGATTGGTTTACCACGAATAATCTAGTTCTCAATGCCAAAAAAAACTAAATGTATAAAGTTCGCTTTACCGAATGTAAGAAATCTGCGACCCAACGTCGTCTTAGATAATGAGGTGCTTGAAACTGTAGACTTGGCAGGTTTTCTGGGCATAACAGAAGATTCCAAAATTCAGTGGGGATCACATATATCAAGCCTAGCGTGAAGGCTCAGCTCGGCCGCTTACGCCGTCAGGAAAGTAAGAAAATACATTGACGTTGATACAGCTTGGTTAGTCCATTTTAGTTATTTTCATAGCGTTGCGGTGTCTTACGGAATTCTGCTGTGGGGCAGCCGCTGACATTCAAAATATTTTTGTTCTCCAAAAACGAGCTGTTCGTGCAATTTACCAACTAGGTGCTAGAGTTTCTCTGAGAATTTTTTTCAAAGTTATTGGTATTCTCACGGTGGCATCGCAATTCATCTTTGCCAACATCTTATATATTAGGCAAAATATACACATATACCTACACTAAAAGCATTTATTCATAATATTAATACTAGAAATAAGGACAAACTACGTGCTCCCTTTCACTTCTTAAAGTTCATAACTCATTTGTTGGGCTTGGTATAACCTTTTATAACAAGCTTTCCTCTTCTTTGCTAGATTTACGTTTAAAGCTAAAGTAAAATCCAACCTTTGTTATAAGGCATGCTATTCTATCAACGACTACTTATACGATAAGAATTGTTGGTCGCTGTGATTAACTCAAGACAACGTTTGTGTTCTTTCACCAGAGTTAGCTTACCTTCTGACAGGTCATATGATTTGCTTCATATCGTTGTTATTTTATTTGACTGTTTATATCAATTTTTATATTTTTTATTTTTTTATTAATGTAATTTTTATATAATATTGGATGTTAGTTACTTGCCTAATATTGTATAAAATCAAGTTCTCCCAACTAAACAGACAGCTGTGCTGCTGGGGAGTTTGTTGCGCTACCTTTTCTTCCCAGCTAAAGTACTAGGAAGTGGTGAAGGGCGGGCGTTTTGGTTGACTGTCTTATGTAATTTTGACTCTCGGCCTAGTTTGAATAATGACTTTTGATTTTGAGTTTGATTTTGGTTTATCGTTTTTTAACCGACGAAAAAACGGAGGAGGTCTCAACTCGATGCGTATATTTTTTATGTATGACCACGCATCACTTTTTACAGAGTAGTTCGATTTTGATAATTCTTTTTTTAATCAAAAGGGCATACCCAGAAATTGGTCCCATACAAATGTGGAAAAAAAATCTAACCCTAAGGGTAGGAAAACAGGGGAAGATTGATTGTTCACTCACTGATTGTAATGTATGACCACGCATAAAGGCTTCTTCAAACAGCCGCGACGAAACAGCGCGACGCGACACTTGTAGAACAATTTCCATTAAGTTTTCATAGAAATTGTTCTACGAGTGTCGCGACGCGACCGTCGCGTCGCACTAGTCTGCACGAGCCTTAACTGTTTACAAAGTAGTCCGATTTTGATTATTTTTATTCTATTGGATAGGGTATACCACAGAAATATAAATTTGGAAAAAAATCCTACCCTAAGGGTGGGAAAATAGGGGTGATTTATTGTTCACTCACAGATTTTAATGCTTAGTGGTGTATTACAAAAAGTAATCAAAAATTAAGCATATAGTAATTAGTAGATTATAGCCACAAAAAAAAATAAAATAAAAACCTATTAAGTAACAAAAAAATTTAACCGCCGAAAAAACTGAAAAGCAAAAAATTATAAACCTTTTTGTTTAACCTCAATAATCAGGTTCGGAATGCGGCGACATAAAATTATTTTTTGCTTTTCAGTTTTTTTCGGCGGTTTGATTTAAAAAAAATGATAAATGATAAATGATTTTATTTCTGTAAGTAGGTTTGTACAAACACTTTTACACGTCAATCATATTTTTTTAAACTAGATCAGGTCGGCGTTTCCTATCTGACTACTCTGAGAAGAAAGGCCGAAACAAACTCAGAGGTCACAGTCTCTTTTAAAGTCCAGACATAATCTTGGTCAGATCATGTGAAGACCATGTGGATCGGTGTCTGAAATGGTCTTTTGAAGAAAGAACCACACAGATTGAGTGGACCTGTCCATTCAGTGCACGCATTTGTCAGTAATCATACAGCTCAACTCAGAACTTGAGGAGCTCAACGATTTGACCAACAATACCAAAGACAGGACATTTGGGTAGGCCGCATATAATACTCAAACTGCCAGATTAATATTAAAACTAGCTGAGAAAGAGATGAAACAGAAAACACAAAAACAAACAGAATATGACCCAAATAGTCCTCACATTCACAATAACTAAAACAAAAATAATATTATACTTCTAAAGTAAATATTCATGTCAAAGTGTATATAATAATTATAAAATGCCAGAGTATAAGTTTGCAAAAAAAAAAACATTTAGTATGTAAAAATTGGAGCAAGTCAATCCCAAGCTTTTGTGTCCTCAATATAATCTTTAACAGTATAAAAGGTTTTCAGGCACAACTTACGTTTAATGAATGATTTACATTTATTGATACTTAGATCTTGAACATGGCTTGGATGTTTATTATAAAAGCGTATACATTGACATCTGAATGACCCACCAATTTTCTTGAGCCTTGTTGATGGTACAACAATTTTGATGTACATTGTCGGACAGTGGAGTAATACACTCCCGAAGTTTGTATGGAAAAAATGTCGACCAGATTCACCGTAATTGTCGTCATGTAAGTAATGTTTTGTTTGACAACAAAGTTGTGGCGATCTATAGCTTATTTAATATGAGGACCTGTTAAAGTTGCTTACATTTTAATTTAATTTAGGCAGCTACCTAATTCATTCATACTGGTATTCGCTGTTGCTTTTGAAAATGTACCGAGTAGAAAACTTTATACCTATTAAAACTTCAGAAAGTTATTTTATCGTTTATTTCAGAAATACATTTCCATAAAATTTATGAAAAAGCTGTTAATTTTATTTCCTTACCGAAATCCGCACAATCGCTATCATCTCGAGTATCATAATACAACAGTAGATAATAATTTTAATATGGAGCAGTTACGTAAAGTCGGGGAATTTAATTAAAAACTAACTAAAATTGTTCGTATATTCAAATCACAACTGTCGTTCTGGGACATAATTATGCATTAAATGGCACACGCCAAATTGACTTAAGGGCGTCAATTTGCTTAACGTTGAATTTCCCTGACTGTACCTACTGATATTTTTTATTTAATAACTTTGAAATGGCGGACTTTATGCTTAATATTATGTACAGTTATCAAAAGATATAAGTAACCGGGGTCGTCGGATATAGATGAAGTTTAGTAAGAAGCCGATGGATCATCATCATCTGCCTAGCCTTTTCCCAATTAACCCTAACCGGATGCAGCTGAATACTACTACTGCTACCTATACTGCCTATCTGACCTCCACAACCCAGTGACTGGGTAACACGATACCCGTGGTAAGACTGGTTGTTAGATTTCCGGACTTCTGACGACCCGTAACGACTATCAAAGATCCACAAACGACAGCCGGGACCAACGGATTAACGTGCTTTCTGAGGCGCGGAGGGGTCTTGCTATGTAAAGATGGTCACCCATCCACGGACCAACCACGGCAAGCGTAGCTTAACCGGGTCGAACGACCCGTGCAGCTATTGTTACTTAGCCACAAGCTCCCCACGAAATCGATGGATGTTTTTAAATTAAATTAAATGTAGAACTTAAATAAAAAACTCACAGTTCATTGATGGAATTAAATTTCTCTTGAAAAACTCAAACTCAAACTCAAAGCATTTATTTCAATTAAACCATTTCCAGGCACTTTTGAATAGTCAAAAAGTCGATCAGTTGGATAGTTGAAGCTAGTTGCCCATTCCAAAACGTAGATCTCTATGGAGCAGAACGGGCAAGAAACTCCACGGACACTCTTTTAAAATCAAGTTGGATATTACAAAATCTTGGGAACATTATTTTTGTTGCTTCTATATGTGAGAACAATGTAAAAAAAATAAACAATTCTAATTACAAGATTAAAAAAAAAAAACATCCATCAGTTTCTTACTTAACTTCAACTATATCCGACGGCCCTGGTTACTTACTTATCTCTTTTGGTGACTGTACCTTCCTAAGTAGATATTTTATAGATGTTTCATCAAGCTTGATACATGGTATTCTATAAAATTACCCTGTCTGCTTATTCCTTCACTTCCTGTCTTAAGTGATAAATTGCAGAAGCCTCTTTTAGGAACACATTTTTGAACTATACAGAAACTAAAGCATTCTTGGTTTATTTATACAGGTATTCAGAACCTTTTAGGTAAAATAAAATGTTTATTGATGATCGTACTTACATGCCTCTTCACTTCTATTCATAATGGAGTCACAGCTACGGCTTTATTATTTATTTATATAAACTGTACTGCAAAATCAGTATAAAATGTTCTCACTGCTGGAACACAGGCCAACTCTCTGTAAGGAGGCGTGGACCACAAAGCCAAAGTCAAAGTCAAAGCATTTATTTCAAATAGGCACTTTTGAACGTCAGTATTTACATTAAAATAGAATTGATTCTAGTCGCCCCTTCCAAAATGTAGTTTCGTATGGAGAAGAATGGGCAAGAAACTCCACCGTTACTCTTTCAAAATGATTTAACTACAATATTTAACATACATTCATTGTATAATTATGTGTGAAAACGATGCATCCAGAACAAAATTACTATACCAAAATAGGTAAAAAGAATGAAATTGAAGCAATTACAGATAAATTAATTTTATGATAGATACATGGTGCTCACATATTTACAAACATTGTAAAAGTAAATATACAATTTTCCTAGAATATTAACAAGTAGGTAATCAGTCAGTACACACTGACTGATTACCTACTTGTTAAAGTAATCACTGAGTGTAATCACTGTCTTAAATAAAGCACCGCGCGGGCCCAGTACAGTTTGGTGGATGTCATAATCTCTTCGAATGTTTTCATTCTAGTACATGCCGGCTTCCTCACGTTGTTTTCTTCACCGTTTTGAGAGCAGTTGTGATGAAATTAAAAACACTAAGTAAAGTCTGAAAATTGAGCCTGCCTGGGTTCGAACTCACGACCTAAAAGTCGTAGGTCAATATACCAGTGGGTACTTTTTTTTGGGTGGGAAGTCATCAAATAACGTCCCTCCCGCTCTGGGTGGAGCAGGAGGGAGGTGTTCCATCAGTTGCCTGTGTGCCAGGGGCCGCGGTATCTCTTTCGAACAATCCTCACCCCTGGCAGGATATACCACTGGGTTACCACTGCTCTCAGTACTATTCACAAGCGCAGAGTCACAGTTATGGTTATATAATTTATTTATATAAGTTTTATTGTACACCAGAAAAATATACCTACAAAAAATACAATGGGCGGTTAGACAGTTCTAGCGATCTTTTCCAGACCATTAATTGCCTATCTTCTTATCTTCAAGCCTAAAAATAGCCATAAGTATGTAATGGTCAGAGGAAATATATCAATTCTTTATTCGGAGCGACGGACATCCGATCTCTTGAACCCAATTAGTAGTGGAGTATACTACAGCTAGAAATAAACCAAATACTCTCAACAATATACCTAACAAATCGCTAGCTTTATTGTTTTATATTTAGAAAAAATATAACAAGGCGTGAGTCTAAATAATGTCAATCGAGATTGAGTTATGCTTGCCGCGGTGGGTCCGTGGATGGGTGACCATCTTTACATAGCCTAGCCTTTACCCCTCCGTGCGTCGGAAAGCACGTTAATCCATTGGTTCCGACTGTTAATCTGTTTGTGGATCTTCGACAGTCGTTACGGGTCGTCAGCAGCCCGACCGACAGCGCGACAACCAGTCTTACCAAGGAGTGTCGTATTACCCAGTCCCTGGGTTATGGAGATCAGATAGGCAGTCGCTGGGAAAAGGCTAGACAGATGATGATGATTTACAACAATCATAAAAAAAAAACATCAAATAAATAAATAAAACTTGACCTGATATCTGGTCCTGGTGGTCTGTCTGGTCTGTTGTAGTCTGGTCTGGTTTCAAATATCATAAGCGAGAATCAAATCCAAGACCCTAGATTCAAATTCAGGCAGACACTGCTCTTCGAGGCTTAAGAGCCATTTATCGTAGACTTACCGTTGAGTTCAAGCTTTATGTAACGACGAGTTATTAGGTCGAAAAAGATGGTTCATAATAGTTAGTTATAGTCTTAGCCTAAGAACCTGGCTACTAGCTACATTGTTTATAGACTGACCTATTTTCTTGAAACATACTAAGATTTAAAATAAACAACCGACTTCCAAAAAAACACTAAAAAGTGAAAAATAACTTTAATTTCGGAAGTCGGTGACTTTGGATATGTATTTTAATTGTTTGTCACCGCCTTCCGAAATTAAAGTTATTTTTCACTTTTTAGTGTTTTTTAGGAAGTCAGTTGTTTATTTTTTTGAAAAAAGTTTTTCTTTTTCACTTTTTAGTGGTTCACATGTGCTTACCCCTTCACAGCGTACCGGCGTGATGTTATGTTATTAACTGGCGTAAACAATTGACAGACATGAGATTTCAGCAATCCCTGTCCATTTGCTATCATTTATTGAGAAGTTCCGTTGCCTATCTCCGAAGTTCTTCATCAGGTCTTCACCAAATTGAAATGGAACCACTCCGAGAAAGTACTCTTCCAAAAACTACACAAATTGCTTCAAGTGTGCCTATAAAATTTTAAGAGTTCTCTCTATTTCTCCAAGATCCCATCACCAGATCCTAACTTGATGATCATGGGACCACCTGGGAAGTATACCCTTTCAAACAAAAAAATTTATCCAAATCGGTCCAGCCATCTTCGAGTAATCGGGGAACATACATAAAAAAAATAAAAAAATAAAAAAAAGGTTCCGACGAATTGAGAACCTCCTCCTTTTGGAAGTAGGTTAAAAAGGGGTCTCTATACTTTTAAAAACCTTGGTCCTTCTCCATACTCACCATGCAATATGAAATGACATCCATAGAATCACCGTGTGCTGCAATCTGGACTCTTTCTAAATGGAAAATATCTTCTGTAATATTTGCATACTCGACTAGAGGAATCGATTTTCGGCGCCAGTTCCAATGTACGGTATAAAGGTTTGCTTCGAATTCTAGTCTATTTTACTTCACTAGGCAGTTTCGCCTTACCGAACCTTGGTCCTGTAAGCTTCTAGGAAAAGGCAAAAGAAAAATAAAAGAGCTCACGCCATCTTCCCGAGCCAGGCGCGGCGGCTGGCGAGTTTCGTCAGAAAGCCGAGCTCACTCTCCGCTATCATCTTATTAACGATAATGTTGACTTGCTCGCTTTGTGCAACTCGGTTTACGCAAACTTGGGCTCATGTTTCAGTGGTTTATCTTCATGATGTGATGTAACGTCGTTCAATTTTCCAACTGATTAATTGTTGTTTAACTTTGAGTTCAACTTGGTTTACTCAATGCGTCTAACAACGCATATCTAGGCACCTATTACAATTTTGATATCGACTTGTATTGATAATGCAACTTTATACATTCTAGTTGAATTACAATGATAACAATTTGTTGTCTGTTTAACCGACGAAAAAACGGAGGAGGTTACTCAAGGCGACGCCTATATTTTTTTAATGTATGGCCACGCATTACTTTTTACAGAGTAGTTCGATTTTGATAATTATTTTTTTATTGAAAAGGGTTATACCTCGAAGTTGGTTCCATAATTTGGAAAAAAAATCCAACCCTAAGGATAGGAAAACCGTTCACTCACAGATTTAAATGCTAAGTGGTGTATTACAAAAAATAATCAAAAATTAAGGATGTAGTAATTAGTAGATTATAGCCATAAAACAAATTAAAATAAAAACCTTTTTTGTTTAACCAAATTAGAAAGGCGGTGCCATAAAATTAAAATACATATCCAGTCACCAACTTCTGAACTTAGTTATTGAGGTTAAACAATAAAGGCTTATTATTTTTTGCTTTTCAGTTTTTTTTCGGCGGTTTAATTTTTTTGCTTAAAGTTTTGATGGTACCTAATTGTCCTTGTATTGCTAATAAGCTTTTGCTTGTGACTTCGCTCGCGTATACTTTGAAAAAAGAACCCACGGGAACGTACCTACTACCGAAATTAACGGGACCACATGTTAATACGGGTTATAAACTATTTGTGTATCAAATTTCATTCAAATCTGCCCGGCCGTTGTTGCCTATTTTGAACATACACAAATAGACAAACGGACAGAAATTCTAAAAACTATATTCGGCATCAGAATCGTTCCCAAACTTCGTAGCAATTTTTTTTTTTTAATATTCTGTTTTGACTTTGTTACTAATTTATTTTAAGTTCACAACACATGCTAAGTATGCTAGATTCAGTAAAACATATTTTCCACTGATTAGTGTTAAAATATAAAAATAAATGAAATGCTATGTCACAATATTTATATTTGGGTCGTTACAGAAAAGCACAACAGAGAGGAAGTTATTATTTTAATGGTGGACTGGGAAGTTTTAAAAATGTTGTAGTTGCTTTCATCGTTAATGTGATGGGCACGAAAACTATTTTTTTTCTGATAGAAGCCGAGGGAAATGTAATGCGTTTCTTCATAAATTATACCAGATAAAAGAAGACATTTTTACCTTGCATTTCGTGATGTACCTACAATTGAAAAACTCGAGAAGCGTTATTTAACAACTCGATTTAATGAGGGAAAGCTATGTAAGTAGAAACGAGAAAAATAAATGACTGACGTTTGGAACGTTGCAACATTGATTGCATGGCTACTACTATATCACTCTTATACAATACAATACGTATCTTCTTATTGTGTTTGATATGATTTCAGTAGCCTAAAGATATAATCAGCTAAACATCCATTACAATATGAGCAGGTATCACCTAGACACGTTTAAGATTAATTTGACACGTTTCCGTAAGTAATACACCCACATTAGTCGGATTATGGGGATTAATAATGTTTGATGTTAAAAGTTAATTAATAGTTGATAAATGGCAATACAGACTACAGTCAGTCAAATATCTTATTAATTTGGCATATTATATACAGCGGCAAATAATTGGATTAATCAAAATGTCACCGCTCGTCATGTTGTCATCTGAAACCTTGAGTTGTGAAATGGGAGCTTCAAATTGTGTAATGTTGGTATGACTTGTTACGGCGGTATTACTTCGGTATAGTATTACAGACCTTGTTCCAGAAATGAAGGTTCACTAGGAAAGTATTTCCCTGACCCTGATCAGACAAACAGGACATTGTCGGCCCAGACGGGTCGATCATGCGGCGAAAATTGGCCGAGTAGTTCGGAGACGCAAAGAGAAAGCAATAATATATGATACAAGAGCCAATTTGTTTGCTCCTGCCAAGGATTGTATGTAATGAGGTACTGTAACTTATTCAGGTGACTTTATTATAGTTAAATATTAGCTGTTTCCCTTAGATTCACCTGACTGGATGTCGGAAATTATTCCACGGGGACGTGCTACTGGTACAAAAAGTAAGCTAAAATAAAATTAGCGTATGCTGCCCCTTATAACATCAGCTATCTGCTAGTTAAGGTCTCGTCAAAATCGGTTTAGCCATTTTTGAGATTTGCCGGAACAACAAAACAAAAAGACAGACAGACAAAAATGTAAAGATTTTTTTTTTGTAATAAGTCCTTTGTATACTTTCGTATGCACGTAGTAAAATGCTATTATTTTGAAATTACAAACAGACCCTTCAAATTTAATTTGTTTATACAGGGTGTAATTTTAATCACCGTTAACCTTATAAGGGGTCATTGCACTCATCATTATGAGCAACTTTTACTATGGGCCCAAACCTGAAATCGCGAAAATAAAATCAGCTCTTCCTTACATTTTGACGAGTTATGTGAACATAAATGAAGGAAACAGCTGATTTTATTTTCGCGATTTCAGGTTTGGGCCCATAGTAAAAGTTGTTCATAATAATGAGTACAATGACCCCTTATGAGGTTAACGGTGATTAAAATTACACCTTGTATAGAATGTACCTATAGATGTAGGTACTGATAAAGTGAAGTCAAAGACAAAGCCAAAACTTTAGTTGCAAAACATGAGTTTTGCAAATAAAGTGTAAGATATTGATAATAATAACATTGAAAGATAAAGATAATAGGCAGTATAAATCATTTTCTATGTTATGGGTTATGTTTTACCGTTAATAGCTTAAAAATATTAATTAAGTATGTACGTACGTAACTATTATTGCTCTTTAGTAAAATGAAGTTAACTGTGTCTGTATTTCGTCTTCAATCTAAAACTGTACCACTCAAAAGGCAACAATATCCGTTTTCCCTCAGTTGACTTTTAGAATTTGTAGACTAAGATAAGAAACTGTAACACAGTTCGTATGTTTTCCTTCCAAGATCACCGCAGAAATAAACATTTTTATTGGCATTACACGGCGTAACAGATATCAGAGCGGCGTCAAATATCGTCGACCGCGATACAATAAACGAACCAATATTGCTCTGCGACAGAACGGAGCAGATAAATCCTTGTAAACAAAATTGTGACTGTCATCGATATCGTACTTTATGATTGGAAAGCTGAAGGCAACATGAAATTCAAATCGTACAAAATTGACCGCATACCCTTTTCAATGTCGTGTACTTATGTATAATAATCCTAAAACACACCCTATATCCTTTCAAGCCGTTGGACAATGACTCTGACGGCGCGCTATTATTATATTTTATTTTCCCTCACGACTCCTTATTATTTTTATACTTTTCTTTATACGAGGATATCGGCAATAAAAACGAAATGTTTGTTGCTTGATTGAACCGCCGTGCGACGTGTTTTTTATTTCATGTCTACTGGCCTGGAGACGGCGATCGTATCTTGATTGCAACCTATCAAAAGTGAAAATACAAATTGGTCGCTCAAAGTAGTACCTACATATTTATATTTTTAAGAAATTATTTGGTTCTTCGTCTGGCTTGTCAATTTTTTTTACTTTTCTGAATTAAGTTCCAAGTGGGTAGCTATTTACAGTTGACTTCAATTTGAAATACCTATTGATACTTACTTATCGTATCGCGTCCACTTAGATCGATCGACCATTGGTATTACCTATATCTACCTAGTGGTGCATATGGGACCGTTTTGTACTTCACTTCCACGTCGCCGAGGGCATATTAAGTGATCGATCCCGCTTAATATTCTGAAGTGCCATTCACTGTTATCTAAATTAAACGTTAAATGGGAATAATATTTAATTGTTACAAAATCTGAGTAAACAATTTGTTCAATGTAAAACAAACATTATAAACGGTTGCAGCATCTAGATCATTCTATCGATTGATTCTGAAAAACATGGTTTCTGGGTATAATAGCGAGATAAGTAATATGGGAAAGTCAAACTTAAACCTATTAAAAATTATATTATGTAGGTAGGTCGACCGGTATCCGCAGTTTCACAACACCAATTTACAAGGATGGTCCGATAAGTAGGTACGATAAATTTGTGGTTTATTTTATAATAATAAAGCGCGCAGTGTTGGCGAAATAAGCGCGGTTTATGGCTAATATAGCACAGAGTGTTCACTGCGAGGAACTTTGTTGCATTTTGCATAAAATCGATACACGATACACATCAACGGTCGGAACGGTATGCTTCTGAATTGTTCATATTATTCAAATGCTGTAAAGCATTTCTACAAAAGTGTCTTATTATTATTTTTTTAATGTTTTTAGCTCTGCCTGTTTTGGTAGAGAATCCTATGCCTCAGGTAGAGTTATAACGGAGGCCATCTTAGCAGAGGCGGAGGCGGAAAAATAAGGAAAAAGGTCTACCTTTTCAAAAGTTAAAGAATATTTTTCTATAAAATCAGGTTTTCGGCTTTGTCACCTTGTAGGTGATCATCTATTATATGAGAACATAACGTGAAACTTACCTCTGAAAACACAACACGTTACAGAAAGACACACGAACTCATAAAGCTTTTTAAAATTTATACAATGAATATAAATAGAGCTGCCAAAATATCTTTAAAACTTATAAAATGTATTATCCAACGAGAGATAATGACGGATGACTGGCGTGGTAGTTCGTTGGCTGCATTTAAACACCAGTAAAAAGACGTGTAAAAAAGCTGACGTGTATTCACGCAAACGAGTCGACTCTATCCGTACGTCAGCCGACCGAGTTTTGAATAGACGGTGCTTCCACGAATTTTAAAACCGGCAAAGCTATATTCAGGCTCGTCAGTTACCCGCGACTCTTGGCAGTAAGTGCATTAAAGTGTCTGTGCCGGCCGCGGGGTGCCTAGTTGCCCAGGTACCGCTTCCGCGTCCATTATTTTATGCAAAATAACCCCGAGTGGGAGAACTGTAATAATTCTGTAAACAATAGAGCTTTGTTGCTCGTCTACGTTAACGTTTCACAGTGTCGTGTGATAACTTTGCACTGTTTCCGTATGTGCAAAGAGGTGATTTCATCTCCCAAAAACGATATATTTTTAAACCAATTAATATTTACAGTTTGATGTACCGGGTACCTATACCAGTAGTAATGCACGATAACTAAGTAGACCACTAAAGCACGAACAGCGCAGTTTAAAAATATACACAGTGCATAAAATAAATCTCATTTACAGCCTTAACCCAGTTGTGAATAATAATTCATTAAGTAGGTACACAGTTCATTTGTTATCTTTCTGTTACATTTCAGAAAGTCCCTCTCAGACTGGAGTAATTTCAGTGACAAATTATACTCAAAGGATTTAAGAAATTTCATTTATTTTATAACTTCACATAAACAGCTAACTGCAACGGTCACTATACAAAGTTTTCAACGCAGTAGTAGACCATTTCCAAGATATGTAGATCTTATATTACATTGCTATTTATTATAATTAAATTCAAATCTACATGTATAAATAAAATGTCATTTCGTTTATCATTTTCTATAACAACCCTGGAAATGGTACAAATAATAACCAATGTTCTATAGAAGGATTTATCTAAATATGTATGTAACGCAAGCTTCGAAGTACCTACGTTGAAATATTACATAGCTATTTATTTATAATACAAAGCACGCCATATTGTCTTTATTGCAGAAGTGATGAGTTTATTTACAAAACGTATTAGCTTTACGTTGGTAAGGAACAAGTAACATAACGATATATTCATTTCATATTGCACATAACTTATTATATATACATTTAATGTATAAAGCTTTGATTCAAGGAACAAATTATTTATGTATTAATAAAGGCTTCTTGTTGAGCTCATTTTCTGAGTAATGATAATGCAGTAAACAAAATCTCACAGGTTTGAATACGTAGTATAAGATATATCGCACCTTAAGAATTATAGACTTAATGCGAAATTAGTCACAAGCAAAATAGGTCTGTATAATTCAGAATTTTAGAGACATAATGCGAAATTAGCCGCAAGCAAGATAGGTCTCTTTAATTCTACAGGTGCGATATGCATTGGTGACATTCTTTAGAGTCACTTTGAAATGCGGTTTAGAGTTATACATTTGCGATGATGATATTTTTGATTTGATTTTTTTTAAACTTTAAAATATCATTTTGGGGTTGTGAGTCGTCTTTTGTGAAGTCGTTCCAAGGAGGTTTTGTTTTTACTTTTATTAAAATTATCATATTTGTAGTGCCAATTATGTGTTGACTATAGTAGACATTACCTAGTTATTATGACATTATATATTCTGACATTACATACTTATTGACTTGAATTTATGACTTTGTATATGGTATTATTTTGAGTTATTAATGAAATTGTAAAACGTATTAAGGTGAATTTATGAAATAGTGTAATTTTATTGGTGTAATATAATTTTGCATGCCTGAGTTGGTGCAACACAGTGGACTGCGCATTCATTTGACATCTAGAAATGTATAATTATGTACTGTGTTGAGCAATAAACATTTGAATTTGAATTTGAATTTGTAAGTGTACGAGTAACACTACCTACAAATCGATAGTGGCTACATTTTGTACAACAATTATAATTGGAAATACAAGGCAGGGCAATCAATAACGTAATTACAATACATAATTAAAACTTAAGCTCTAACATACACTTTACTACAAACTTGAAAAACAACCTTAAAATGTAAATATATTGGTTAACACAAAGTGAATAAATTGAATTTAAAAAAATACAGTCTGACACTTGAGCTTATACCGCTTACAACTTTGTAAGGAAAAAATGAGACAAAATAAAATACGAAGCAAAGAATTGATTTTCTTTGTCGTAGCTACAATGTGGCAAGATGGTGGAACACAAGAGAGGACCAACCTGTAATAATTTCCTTCATTCTATTTACATTTTACAACGAGGGAAATATAATGTGTTCATAACTTAATTCTAACTTAACTGATGGTCGTTTAACTAGCGGGTGAGTAATTGTAACGAGTGTTAATGGTGAGATAGTATCTTAATGCCCACAAGTACTTGTCACGGCACGGACGATGCGGCGTGTACGGTGTTACTGTACATCGTGGAAATGTGTGCTGCACTAAGTACTTAAGCCGTACAAATCCACACACGGTGAAATGAATTCAAGTATGAGGATACTTGTTATCGATTTTGTAAACAATGCTTAGTTTTTTGCAGAATTGGGATATTATACTTACACCAAATAATTCGAATAATATTCCAAATACATCGTAGGGAAAGGGTAATGCTGGGACATTAGATCATTTATCTTTAGGGGTAAGCGAAATTCCATTAAACGAGGTCCTTAAAAACTAAACACAATATTTTTATGTGATAACTTGATTAGATATGGCACATGAATCGTAAAATCCTATCAGTCTTTCAATTATATCGAAAAATATTTACAATCTCTATCAGATAGATACTAAATACATACCCATAAAAATATTCTTACAGCGAAAATAAATGATTTTAGTGTTAAATAAATTGATATTTTCGATGTGATTAACAGGTTTTTTAAACAATATATGTATATTGATGATCTAAATGCATTGAAATTATTTGATAAAGTTACGACTGACACAGCACCTATTCTAGTTTTTATCACTGCTATTTATCGTATCTCTTTTAGCACAAATGTCTTACTGGCACTATGATATGATGTGGACATCAATGATGGCTGTATGTCAGCTGGCAATGATCAAACCTCCGACGATAATGAATAAAACGCCTCGGCTGATGGTGGATCGCGAAGACTGGGTCGACTCGTAATCTAAACGACGGGGTCAAAGGAAAAAATCAAATTATTTGTAATCGATACAGTAAAAGCTAAGAGTATAGCAGTAGTTGAAATTAGCATTTTTATGCTGTTAATTCCGTAGCGAAATTATTTCCAGTCAACATACTAAACGAGCTCTCTGTAGTGAAATATTTTACCAATTTGTATGTTTCAATCGTGCCAATTATGTCTCGCAGGCAACTTTATCGAGATAGAGCGTTACTGTTGGAACACTAAAAGGCTTTTAAACTACTAAATAATGTAAGTAGGTAGGTATTACACTTACCGACATCTTTCCACTCTTCCACCTCGTAGTCTCCTATGACTCTGTTCTCGGCGGAGCTGTCCCGCCACCGGTTTTTATGTTTACCTGACAGAAACAAGGTACATGTGATAGAAACGTCCCATGAGCAAAAAACGATGCGGAAAATGATTGCGTCGTAAAATTTTCTTACATGCTGCTAAGGGGCTATGAAAGTAGGCTTTCAAGTGTGAACGAAACATACGACGCTGTAAAGAGTATAAAAGAAAACCCAAATCTATAACAATACGAAGGTATATTGGAAGTCAAAGCGCAAACAAAATCGCTTTGCCACAATAATATTACTAACGACCCAATTGTACGGAAGCATTGGGCTGTGGCGCAAAACCGATAAATACAAATTCGCCATCGACCCTTCCGTAAGGTATTCGTGAGTCTGCGATGAATGTATAACCGTGGCACGCAGTGGCTTGCACTCAACTTTTCGCTATTGACGACCCTTATCGGGTTTCTGGTGCCAAAACTGATAATTTCAGTTTCCGGTCGACCAACAGCCCTTTTTGTAGCCATGAAAATGTTTAGACTAACTTTCAAATTGATTCGTCCAGAATTCTTGAACGGTTTTAATAGAAACGAATGATCTATTCAAATGAAAATTGTTAATAATAAATATAACTTAAGAGGAAAAATAAAAAAAAATGGGAAGAAATTCAAATTAATTACCTTTTTTCCTTTGAGGATATGTGGGGACGTTATTGTCCGTGGTACTTGTAGTTGAAGGCGCAGGAATTTCTATGAAAATTTTCTTAATTAATTTCTTTGAAGAAAGCATAAATTCCTAGAAATATTGAATAAGTAACGTCTTAGTTTTGTGTTAATTATTGATACACAAATAATACTCAAATGATTAAAATTTGATATATGTGTACCGTCAAGCCGGATGAGCCCATCCGTCTCGCCGAGAGAGTTCTTCGCGACGCAGCGGTAAGATGAAAAATCTCTTGACGACACTCTCCGTATAGTCAATTTCATTTTCCGAGTGTAACTGTCGTCACTCAGTGAAGTGATGTATTTATTTCCTGCAGATAAACGAAGTCATTAGTAATTCGATTAATTCGCTCATTCCGGAAAGCCGTCAGGCTAACTTATCAATTACGCAGTGAATCAATTATGTCTTAGTAAATTCATATTTTAATCTTGTTTCGGTATTGAAATAATTTGTTTTATGATTGTGAACCGTGCTGTTTTAGCGGATGGAAAGTTTTTCAGGGGTATAACAACTTTTGTTATTTGAACTTCGGAAACCAGAGAATAAAAAGCTTGTTGTTTTAGTCAAAAAAATATTTCTAACTCTTGATAGTCTTAGAATCTCTCTTAAATTTTCTTTTAAGACTACGATTTATATGCTTCGAAAAGTTTTCCAGCGACTAATAGAAGACGAATCATTATTAATTTTAATAGAAACTTAACACAACACTGGCCTCGCTCTAATGTAACCGTTCGTATTCTTGTATCATCATAACTTAGCTTCTAATTTCGTTACCCGACAGTGTCTGGTGTTAGGAACTGTATTCAGGTTTCAAGGGCGCCAGGGATTTAATTAACTTGCGCCACGGCTAGTTTGCCAGCATACATGGCGGCCATTTTTCAATGCCAGACTTTATTGTACTCGTAACCAATAGAATGGAAACATTTTCATTTCATGTCGTATGTGATCTGTCGTATTATACCTACACGATTTTTTTATGTTCGTTTCATTGTTTGATCTTATGTATTCCCATTCTCCCATCTCCCTCTATGACCGGGTGAAAAATACCGAAATACGAAGACGAACGACACTCACGGACATAGCGGAAGTGATAGCAAAAAGAAAGTGGAAGTGGGCGGGCCATATAAGCCGTAGACTGGATGGAAGATGGGGGAAGAAAATGCTGGAGTGGACATCACGGACGGGACGGAGGAATGTGGGAAGACAACCGACTAGGCGGACAGACGATCTCATTAAAGTGGCCGGAAGAAACTGGATAGCCATGACACAAAACTGCCAAAAGTGGAGAGATTTGGAAGAGACCTACACTCAGCATTGGGTGGCCAAGGGTTGAAGAAGAGAAGAAGAGAAGAGATTACCATTACCAGTCATTGCTGTTCGTTTTTTCAGTATAAAGACGGGGTTGACACGGCATTTTTCTCCCGAGTTATACAGAAATACTGTACATTCTAACCGTACCTATTAAAAGCGGGATGCTTCGATGTGAACCCCAGCTTTTAAACGTACTGCAAAAAATATACCGTGTAAACATCTATACTAATAATAACGCGGTAGAGTTTGTTTCATTGACCGCGCTAATTTCTGGCACAGGTCGGATTTGGAAAGTTATTTTTTATTCATTTCATTTTCTTCATTTGATAGCTCAATTCTTGAATTAACATCGCGCTATGACCGTACTGAGCGGAGCTGAGCAAAAAGGAAAAAAGTCAGAAAAAACGCTTAGCGAAAAGTAAAGCGCGGGTGGGCGATAAGATGCGGCGCGGTGAGTCGGGAACTGTGATCGGGAACGAAGTCGCGGGCAGGAGCAAGTAGTCTTATAGAATGCAACTCATTTCTGTTTGTCTGTTAGGATGCCTAGAAATTTGAGAAAAAAATGGTTTGAGTATGTGTTTTTTTGTGATAGGTACCTGATATGATCATATCCCCGCGGTCCGTGGTCCAGTAGTTGATGGAGGAGGGATACGCCTCCGTGTGGCACTCCAGCGTCACGTCCTGCCCGATGTATGCAGCTTCCAGCTGGTTGGGGATGGACAGCATTGGCGGAACTGTATTGGGAAGATATGTTGTATTTAGAATTGTTTATATTTTTTACATTGTTCTCACATATAGAAGCAACAAGAATAATGTTCCCAAGATTTTGTAATATCCAAATTGATTTTAAAAGAGTGTCTACGATTTGGAATGGGCAACTAGCTTCAACTATCAACAACTTTGACAATTCAAAAGTGCCTGGAAATGGTTAAATGCTTTGAGTTTGAGTTTTGAGATCATTTTATTGAAGAAGATCGCAGCTGCACTGGATACCAATTTATGCGTAGGTACAGAAATAAAGAGCAAGATATTAGCAGAGATGAGCAGTGATGGACCAGTGGTAACGGCCGCGACTTATGAGTTGTAGGACGTAGGTTCGAACCCAGGCAGGCGCTTTACTTTGTGTATTTCATCACCACATCTCTCAAAACGGTGAAGGACAATATCTTGAGGAAACTGGCATGTGCTAGAACCAAAAATTCGAAGACATGTGACGTACACCAATCCGCACTGGGCCCGCGTGGTGGATTCCGGCCCACTCCCACTCATATAGAGGAGGCGTGTGTCTCAACAGTGAGAACATTATAGGCTGCTTACAATTATGCGAATAGCAGGAGTATTAATGCAATGTCAAAGAATGATTAACTTAAAAGAAAATATATACAAATAAACAAAAAAAATGAATACATCTGAAACTAACACCATTATTGTAACACCTGCATTCTATACAAATATATAAATTATTAATAAAAAGAAATGGGTAAGTAATGTAGAATGTGTGTGTGTACACACACATTAGTATAGAGAGGTAAACCGGTGCCTATCGCTTTGGGGATTACAGCCGTGATGTTATTTTAGTAACCCCTCTTATTTATTGACTGTAAAATTCTAAAAATTGCCTAATACTCTCTACTCACAGGCCAACTTTCTCATCCAATACCGTTTATGCCAAAACCTACTTAATAATACAAATGCGATTGAAAATGTAAGGACTCAATGGATTTTGAAGCAATTTTTAGAATATTTAGAGCGTTCTTTAAGAAAGATTTTGTATATAAATTATTAAGTAAATGACAAAAGGGATCGGTGCTGTAAAGGCTAACGTGGAACGTGGAGCTGCGGGTCCTTGGTAATATTTAATTTGCATCTTGAAGTTATGTTGAAAATGTTTACGACATTTTTATGACGAGAATGACAAAAAAATGTATGCATACGGGGACTTTATAACCTCACCTATAAGTATGTACATAATAATACGCTAACAGGACTGGTAAGACTAGTAAGGTACTCTTGAAGCACACAAAGCTCTTCTAAAGAGACAAAGTGACCCAAAAACGTAGATAAATTTATTCTTTTAAATAGATCGAAAGTAAGCGTCCATAGAACGAAAGCCAAACGTTATTCTAAGTTTTCATTTTTAGTCTAGGCTTGTAAGTTATGTGATAACGAGGTCAAGTAATAGAAGACGTAGTCAATGGTTTCGTGAAAAGTAAAAAAAATCTCTTATTGTCATCATTCTCCTGCCTAAAGCCCAATTTATTTAGTGTAGTGTAGTAGAAAAAGACGTCGTTTTCTTACACACTTCTCTATATGTCGCCATCAAGGTAGTCACACCCTTCCTAACCATATCATCATTCACACAGTCCAACCATCGTTTCTTTGGTCTCCCCTACTCTTATAGCCTTCGACATTCATGCTCAAAACTTTCCTCACGACATTTTCCTTATTCCTCTGTATCATATGCATATCACCTATCTAAATTGTTCTAGTCTATTTACAGTATCTGCTAACATGAAATATTATCTGTTTCTACTTTTTTAATTTAAGTTTTTCATTGAATTTGCAAACGTGAGGTTTTTCGTGTCATGTTGATACACTGATGGCGTAGTCGCTACGCTGCGCTCTACGCCGTAGCAGGAACTCGTAGCACAAACTATTCACAAAAAAAAATATTGGATCATGTTTAAAAACCGTAGTTAATCACTATTTAATTTTCAAACTTAGAATTTCCTGTTGAAATTGGTAATGTTATTTTGTGCAAAAATCTTGTAATGAAATATAATTAACTTTATATTGTTTAATTAACGACGCAAAAATGTTTGAGGTGAGATAGGTGTAAATTCATTCAATTAATATTGACGAAAGTGTTGCTTTTAGGTACTTTATTAGTAAATTCTAACAATAGCGGGAAACTACGTACCACGCACGCACAGGTACGTAGTTAACGCACGCACAGCTAAGAATGAAAAATGTTCCTATTCACAAAAACTTTGTCTTTAGACTTGTTACATGAATAACACAACATGTACATAATACGTATCACATACCTTCGTGGAGAAATAGTGCCCTACACACTTCGTATACATAGTTACGTTCTTGGTGCATGTATTATATTATCTGCGAAGAGTTATGAATGAATAAAAGCAGGCAGCGACGCGCCTAAAGAATAACATTGTCATAAAGATTTGTCTCCGCTACTACCTAAATGTAATGAAAACTGACAGTGAATTCATAAGGAAGGCTCGTTGGTTAATCGAGTGAAAGTTACGTGAGCGTTCCACGTCTCTCGTAAGAAATGGAGAGGACTGCGAACGCGCTCAGATACGGAATGTGAATTAGGGGAAAGAAAAGCATTTCATTGGGTTCGGTGGCGAGGTGGCGAGGGCGACGGGAGGACAGATAGTATCGCCATTATCGCGTCCGTACCGTATTCACGTCAGCATAATGCTCTAATTGGGCGCAATTACGGCCGATCCGGCGGAAGGCGCCGCCGTCAGGTAGAGACGCTCGTGTCCTCGTAAATACTCGTTAACGACACCCACCCCCAAGAAAAATAATATTTCTCGACGCTGACTCCGGACTAAGAAAACGACTACGTCGAAATGCTCACGTACTTACGAACGGAAGAATTTGAGGCTAAGTTAACGGGCCGGGACAAATGAGCGGACATATTCCCCCGACTGGATTATGATATCCGAATGTTATAGGGTGTATGTATTAATTCGAACCGGTTATTGCCTCAGATTATTAATATAAACAACGTGTAATCGGCCCGATCGCAAAATGTACGTTCGTGTGTATTCGTTTTATGTTGCGGCAACCATAGTCAGGTCACTGTATTGTAAATTAAATATTTGCAGCAAAAACATCCGCTGCAATTCTAAATATTTTGACATTGTAATGCAAAATAACCCAAAATATAAACTCCGTTATGTGTCTGAATATAATGGCGTTGGTATGACTAAGTGAATTACTGGTACACATTTTTCTATTTGATCATAATAAACATAACATACAGGTTTATTTAGTAATTTGTGAGTAACTTTAAGAGCTCTGGTAAAACCGCTTGCTCAAAACAGTGTGTTTCTTATAGGCAAATTCCATGTAGGTATTTAAAATGTAAACACTGATGTTTACAACTTTACCTACTAAATACATTCTACTATTTGAAGCGTTCCGAATGCTAGGTATGACATTAATATATTTCTATTGAATAAGGAGGTTTGAAGTTCCGAACTTTCGAAGTCTAAGTTATAATCACTAACAATTATTGGCCAAAGAAAAAAAAACTGCCAATAAGCTAAGAGTGTTAACAATAATGGTAAAATAAACAATAACAATAAGCATATGTGAACATAAATCAAATGTGATCAACCGGCTACGAGTGGATCAGTGAACATACGCACGCAATGATTTGGGGTTACGATGGCTAGTCGTTAATAAGTCACGCAGAGCAGCAGCTACGGGCATATTGTGGGTAACGTCCATTGCAAAAATATGTCACAAATGACAACCAATGATTTGCCTCCATTAATGGATTGCTTCGAAGCATTGACTATAGTAGGGCCTAGAACCAACCCGATTTCACACAAAAGGTGAGACTATAACAACAACAAAAAAACACGAAAAAGTGAAAAATAACTTTAATTTCGGAAGTCGGTGACTTTCGATATGTATTTAAATTTTTTGTCACCGCGTTCCGAAGTTAAAGTTATTTTTCACTTTTTAGTGTTTTTTTGGAAGTCGGTTGTTTCTTTTTTCGTAAAAAGTTTTTATTTTTCACTTTTTAGTGGTTCACATGAGGTGACCCCTTCACAGCGTCCTGGCGTGATGTTATGTTATGAACTGGTGTAAACAATAGACAGACATGAGATTTCAGCAACTCCAGTCCATTTGCTATAATTTATTGAGGAGTTCCGTTGCCTATCTCCAAAGTTCTTCATCAGATCTTCATCAAATTGAAATGGGACCACTCCAAAAAAGTATTTTTCGAAAAACTACCCAAATCGCTTAAGTGTGCCTATAAAATTTGAACAGTTCTTTCTATTTCTCCAGGATCCCATTATCAGATCCAGACTTGATGATCATGGGACCACCTGGAAAGTATACCCTTTTAAACAAAAAAACAAAAATCCAAATCGGTCCAGCCATGTTCGAGTAATCGGGGAACATACATAAAAAAAAACGTAAAAAAAAAGGTTCGGACGAAAAAGGACGAATGGAGAACCTCCTCCTTTTTGAAGTCGGTTAAAAAGCACACTAATATGAATATGTACAAAATACTCTTATTTATATCCTTAACAAGATCAAAAGAAAATACCTGCGATTTAATTTGATTAATAGAATAGATACGTATAATACATATATAATACATACTTGGGAAACTGAAACATTCCATCAAATCGTTCACTAAACTCGATCACACAATCCCGGTAAATATCTTTTATAAGCTGCTTATAATATTCTAGGTAAGTGTTATTTATAACACTTCATAGATCGTGAACTGTGAAGAATAAAGATTGTTAAAGTTGTCTTACAGCATTGAAGACAGCCCCATACTGTGCAGTTGCCCGGGCCGACATCGGAGTGAATTAATGTATTTCTTACTGGACAAATCTCAGTGGGAATTATTTAAATTAAATAAGCAGCTGCTAAGGATATTAATTTTGTTAGTCCTTAAAGTTAATGTTTTTCTCAAGTCTTTTTAGCCTTTTCATCTCAACAATTTAAACGCTTTTAGTAGCATATTTTATAATTAATTAGCCAGCTAACCAACTAATTGCATGAATTTCGTGTACAGTTTCAACTTAAAAAGTGACTTTAATTAAGTTAATTTTACGTACGGTATATTTATGTTGAATTTTAGATAATATTTCCGTATAGTATTGCACACAAATACTGCATAAAAGCTTCGGAAGTCTTTAAAGTAGACTTCCTTGTGTATTTTATTGCTTTTATCAAACCCGACATAATAAAAGTTTTGTGTAAAGTGAGGAAACTGCGAGAGAAAGGTGAGTAAAGAAAATTCTCTGTACATAAATTTTAAGTACAGGTGGGTTCCGTGCATTTCCATGTTGATGTGTTAATGAAAGCCGCTGTTCGTTTCGCCCAGGGTTTTACAGTCAACCAAGGAATACCGGGTCGGGGTTCCTACTGTGATGCATATTACCGGTGGGTAAGTTAACTTACTTGTCTTGTACCGTATGGAGTATTTTAACGTTTTATTGAGTTCATTATTTTGCGATGGCTTTAGGGCAATGCGCACTGTAAAATGCACAATCATTAGTACACACAATAATAGCACTAAACGTAACGAAGGAGCCTCGATCTCACGACACAGGGAATCCTAGTGCGAGTTCCAGGAATCAACGCATTCGAATGTAATAAAAAAAAATCTTCTTACTTAGTTACTTATACGAAGCGTTTCACTAACTACAGCTTTAAGAATCTTCAACGATCGATGGAAAATTATCAAATTTCGGTACTCATGCCCTTTTACCAAACAATAACATACAAAGCGCAATTACTTCTTTCAAACTCAAACTCAAACTCAAACTCAAAGCATTTATTTCAATTAAACCATTTACAGGCACTTTTGAATTGTCAAAAAGTCGATCAGTTGGAAAGTTGAAGCTAGTTGCCCATTCCAAAACGTAGATCTCTATGGAGAAGAACGGGCAAGAAACTCCACGGACACTCTTTTAAAATCAAGTTGAAATATTACAAAATCTTGGGAACATTATTCTTGTTGCTTCTGTATGTGAGAACAATGTAAAAAAAAAATATATAAACAATTCTAAATACAAGATAAAAATAAGCCCTGGAAGTTAGGAGATGACCAGTCTCAACCGACAGCGCCCGTTCACGAACTTGACGCGTGGATCAGCACCATCCAGCTCAACGATTTTGTAGGGAACCGAATGATCCAACTTTACTTACAACTTTACTTTACTTTAATGTACCTATCATTAATCTCAAGCAATGTAATGAAGCAACTTACATTGCACCATGAGTACGACTCGCTTGCTGATCGATGGCGGGACTCCGTTAGAAGCGATGCACAAATAGGCGCCCATGTGAAGCCGGGATACTTTGGATATGGTTAAGTTTTCACCGTCTACCACGTTTACTGCAACCAAATAACACAAGTATAAACAAGCACAGAAGAACGAGGATATTTTAGAGGGATAGGCATTTCTTTTGTGTTAACCTTCGTGTGGAACGTCGAACGAAATCCCTTAACATAATTAGATAGAATCTACGATGAAAGTACATGCGTACAAACATGATGCTAGTGTAGGTACATGTTCAAAATAATCAGGAAAGACAGCAAGTTCTGATCTCCACGAAATTAACGTATGAACTACCTAAAACACAAAACCTACTTGTATACATATACTTACCTACGTTTAATTTAGGTAAAAATAATGTAAAAACGGAAAGCCATAAAATATGGCATTGTTGGATATAAGTGAATTATGGCGGGCTTTAGTAATTATTCGCGTTCGATAGTCCATTGTTAATTCAATTGCGAAAATATTTCTGTTATGCGCTGGTTGCGGGTACAATTTATTGGTAATAGTATTGTGTGGAACAATCCGTGTCATTTTGGACCCTTCCGCGAACCTTCGCTGGAAGGTCCGGTTCTGGTGGAAAAACTCGATATGAGAACTTTGACCTATCTAATTCTATATATACTAACGTTAAAAATACTGAATATTAAAGCATGAAGTGTTGGGTTTCCTCATTTTTAAGTAAAATTTCGGGCCATTACCACTATTCAGTATTTATACAATTTTGTATCAGAACCGAACCTGAATATTCATACAATTTTGTTCCATGAAATGAATTTTGCACGAAATGTTAATTAAATAGGAATAAAGAGACGAATTCTAACACAATTTAAGCTCATTTATCGTGTGAAAATTATTTGTAGAGAGTTCATTTGCGACGTACATTTGTTTGGACGATATACGCTAGTGGTATCCCAGTGGGTCCATTCCACTCCATTTCTCGCTTCAGAGATTTCTTTCTTTCATCTGCTTTGTTTCGCCGAGAGGGCGTCAACGTAATGAGCGTCCGGAACTAATGTTTTGACCGGATATTTATAAGAGTACCAAAATCTTTTGTTAACAGTGTTGGCTGTTCTTTCTGTTTCCATTTACGAGAGCATAATAGAGTTTTAACCTTACAAAAACGAAGTGTTTGGATGTATAATTCCATTAAAAACACGACTTAGATTGTGATTCTTTAATATGCTTTTACAAAAGTTTTTAGGAAATTGACCAGAATGCCATATTTATATGCTCTAGTAAAGTAGTGGGTAGATTTTTGATTTAATAATTTCAAAATCGTCATAATCAAAGTCTTTATCGAAATCCCTACTTCCCTACTAATATAATAAATGCGAAAATAACTCTATCTGTCTATCTGTCAGTTACACTTTCACGCTTAAGCTGCTGAACCGCTTGTCATGAAATTTGGCAGATATATATCTTGGGATATGGAGAAGAACATAGGCTACTTTTTACGCCATAACTGACAATCACGCGGGCGGAGCCGCGTGCATAAGCTAGTCCTTAATAAATATTAAAGATCTTACCCGATTCGCCGTTACAATTGAACTCCTGTCCATCTTCCCGCCTCCACATAACGTAAGGTTCTGGATAGCCAGTGGCACGGCAGACCATCGTCACATTGGTGCCTTCGCGGACCACCATGTCTGTTGATGTCATGTTGTCAATGATCACGGGCGGCACTGGTGACAAAAAGAGGGTTTATATTATTCTTATACTATAGTATATAATATTGTTTTTTGTTATGTATTTTTGTGGTATATAGGGTGACTGGTAATTAGTGACTGATATTTAAACGATTTTTTTTAGCTACCTTATTGACCCCAATTTTATTACCCCAATAGAATATTGAGTACCTAACAAGAATAATACACCATCAGCTGTAATTTTATTTAGTTACATACAAACAAAAAAAATGAATCTACTTTTAACATGCGGATACATTCAACAACGGATCGCGCGCGCACTATCAGCTGTGAGTCGCTTGACCTCAGGGTAAGACTAAAATAAATAAATAAATCGTAAATTACATGACAAAAGAATAATGCATGGTAAAAGTGTTTTTTTTTTCCTGATGGTTTGTTATTTTTGTTAGGTACTCAATATTCTATTGGGAAGATTGGGACATGCGCTAGTTAAATAAAAAAAAATCTTTGGTAAAGTTGTTTGCTATGATGAGTACAATCACGTGTTTAAATATCGGTCACTAATTATCAGTTACCCTATATATAAATAAATAAATAAAATAACACCATAACTCTTACCAAACGACGAAAATTTTGCAAAAATTCGAAGATATGTGTCATCTAACAACCAGCATTGGACCCGCTTGGTGGATTACGGCCCATTCCCTCGCACAGAGACGAGCCGTGTCCTAGCAGTGGGAACATTACCTATAGGCTGATTATGCTTACTTATACAGAGTGGTAGACACATCGACGAATCGATCGACTATGAACTCAGCAATTGTAGACCCCTTAGCTCAGAAACTTTTAGTCGATTATCAGAAAATAATATCAGCCGTTTTATAGAAAAGTGTAACCTACGTGGTCATAATGTATGGAACAGTATTTTTTTAAATATACATACACACTCAGCCTATAACTTTCCCACTGTTGAGACACAGGCCTCCTCTCCGTGAGAGGGAGTGGGCAGTAATCCACCACGCGGGCCTAGGGCGGGGTGCTAGATGTCACATGTGTTCGAATTTTTGGTTCTAGGACATGTCGGTTTCCTCACGATATTTTGCTATGTTTTTTTTCATAATCTAATGGATAATTTTTAGCGTTGTATGTTTCAGAATCATGTACTGACTCGATGGTAACAGGTTGCGCATCGATGGCCCTGCCATCCCGTATTATTATTTTATTAAGTTTAAAAGGTGTTTTACAGACACTAGACTACTTAAAGACTTACATTAAATAAGTACTTAAATACAGGATACAATTTTAACCAGTGCGCAAACTGTAACCATGAATTCAGCATATTATTCTGGACCTGAAAATCTGCTATTTTATAGAAAAGTGCAATACCTACGCGGTCAAAATGTATGGAACAACAGCCTTTTTTATGTAACCCACGAAAAATTTCTACGCTAGGGGGGAATAGGGGGTCTAGAATGATATGCTGAATTCAGGTTACAGTTCGCGCACTGGCTAAAAAATTACCCTGTATATTACCGCGTTTTTGTTTTAACTGCACAATCTCTCATACAGTTACGCTAAAATCCCAATACCTACACATAAAAAATAAAGGGCTTCATTTCTAATCAGGGAATATGTTTCATAATAATAATAATAATTGATTTGGTAGGCAGATTTTTTATTTAAGGGTAAGGTCAAAATCCCGCTACCTGCTCTGTGACCGGGTCCGAACCGCAACCACAGCAATGCTATATAAATTTGTAACCTTATTACACCTGAACTAGGGTCGGTAGACGAAGGTATTTAGTTCGGGTATTTTAATGTCAAAATATCAACTTGCTCTTAGCTCAGGTTTGATAGTATATAGAGCTTTTAGGTAAATAAAAATTCCATGCCGGAATGCCACGTTTGGTTCGTCAATAAAACCGGACAGGTTAACCTGTAGAGTGGATGTGCAATTAGGTAAGTGAGTCTGTAAAAATTTCAGGTCTGTAGGGAAGTTTACACTGCAGCTCTGTATTCAATGCTGGACGCAATTTGATTTACAAAGTAAAATGTTCTAGTTTCTGCACATACTTGAGCGGTGGGCGTTCACCGAAAACCTGTATGTATCCTGCCACAAGTACCGGTCGCCTCTTGCACGCGGTCCACCTTCTTGATGTGCAGGTGCCACGAACGGTGTTCGTTGTACGATAGACTGATGGAGGTAGTATACTCTCCCACAACTCGTAGGTATCCCCTCCTGGAGAGCATGGGGTCGGTGTCGATCTGGCACATGTTCCAGCTGCGGTCCACCTCCTGCACGTTCTTGATTTGCAGGTACCACGAGCGGTGGTTGTTGTAAACAAAGCTCCATTAAGTGGTTACCCCTCCAAAAGACATGTGCGTTGAAATCCGAGCCAGGCTCAAGTAACTTTTTGTATTTTGCAAAAACATTTTATTAAAATAACTGTATTGTTTTAGTGAATATGGTTAACATTTACATGAATTCATTAGACGGGAGGTTACAAGACCGCTTGCTGTGCATAAGATTGGAGGTTCTAATCCTGGGCACGACATGTGCTTTTTGTCGTGTAATATTTTTTTTGAATATAAAGTATTTCCATTTTGTTGTAGTAATATTTATAAGGAATTAAAAATCAAGAGAAATGAAATACTTTCATGATAATTTCATCATATTTATTGTTGTGATTATTGAACAAAACTTTGATCTTATTTTATTACAAAGATTGTACAATTTTAAAAAAATACAGATAACTTAATATACATATTTTACCAACTGACAGAAACGGGTCAGTAGTGGTAAGTGATATCCTTTTAACGTAAACGATAAAAAAGGAAGCGCTAGAAATATTTTCGATTGACATAAACTAACGAAATGTCACGTGATCTGTCATATCATCTCTTTATACAGACGTTTTAAGTGAGCGTATACCTACACCAAACGTTGTAGTTATAACTTGATGGTAGGAATTAATTATATAAAGAAAACGTAATAAGTTAAATTTACGAATACCCTCAAATAACATAGTCTGTCGATTGGACAGATACCTAAAGATGAAGCAACTCGGACAATAGTCAATAACAATTTTATCGCAATTCATATGTGCTCGCTGGCTAATTCGTCAAACTGCCAGTATGAGTATGACGACGTTCGGTGATGCGATGGTGCGAATGCAAGTCGAAACTTTAAACTCTTTTTGAAGTATTCTGTAGATTATTCGTAACGAATTCAATGTTGTAGCAGTGTAACATTTCAAAGCTTGAGGGGTTAGCACATACTGATGCTGTGTGTACAACAGACTGAGGGAGGTAGTATAGCCACCCACAACCTGTAGGTATCCCTTCCTGGAGCGCATGGGGTCGGTGTTGACCTGGCACATGTACCAGCCGCGGTCCACCTCCTGCACGTTTAATGTGCAGGTACCACGAGCGGTGGTCGTTGTACGACATACTGATGGAGGTAGTATACTCACCCACAACCTGTAGGTATCCCTTCCTGGAGCGCATGGGGTCGGTGTTGACTTGGCACATGTACCAGCCGCGGTCCACCTCCTGCACGTTTAATGTGCAGGTACCACGAGCGGTGGTCGTTGTACGACAGACTGATGGAGGTAGTATACTCACCCACAACCTGTAGGTATCCCTTCCTGGAGCGCATGGGGTCGGTGTTGACTTGGCACATGTACCAGCCGCGGTCCACCTCCTGCACGTTTAATGTGCAGGTACCACGGGCGGTGGTCGTTGTACGACATACTGATGGAGGTAGTATACTCACCCACAACCTGTAGGTATCCCTTCCTGGAGCGCATGGGGTCGGTGTTGACCTGACACATGTACCAGCCGCGGTCCACCTCCTGCACGTTCTTGATGTGCAGGTACCACGAGCGGTGGTCGTTGTACGACAGACTGATGGAGGTAGTATACTCACCCACAACCTGTAGGTATCCCTTCCTGGAGCGCATGGGGTCGGTGTTGACTTGGCACATGTACCAGCCGCGGTCCACCTCCTGCACGTTTAATGTGCAGGTACCACGGGCGGTGGTCGTTGTACGACATACTGATGGAGGTAGTATACTCACCCACAACCTGTAGGTATCCCTTCCTGGAGCGCATGGGGTCGGTGTTGACCTGACACATGTACCAGCCGCGGTCCACCTCCTGCACGTTCTTGATGTGCAGGTACCACGAGCGGTGGTCGTTGTACGACAGACTGATGCGCGCGTTCTGAGTTATTATGTTGTGGTGGATGCTCAGGATTGTCTGTGTGTCTACGCGGACCCACGCCACCTGTGAGGAGCATGTGGAAAGATTAGGTTTTGGAACCGAAAATAAAGAAGGAACTTGCACAATTGTCTTGTAAAAAGATGATTTTGATATTAAATCTTCCACGTGGTTTAAATTAATTGGTTTCCCGTGGGCAACAAGAGTCAATGTTTTCGGTCCTAATAATCACAGAATACATATCTATTCTGTGCTAATAATATTACAAAATTTAAAACAGTGTTTATCGAGTTGATTTAAGTCCCTAAAAGCCAAGACTTTCGAAATGAGAAATACGTACAAACACGCGACGTCACCATGTAAAAATGAATTTCTTCGTAGTGCAAGCATATGGCATATGGTTGCATTAGAAGGACATTCACGGCTGAACGAGCAGCGAATGTAAAAGTGCGACAAACCAGAGAAATAAGTATTTCCTTTGAAGCATTTCCAAGAATTTTTATACGGGCATGTAGTTATACGTATACACAGAAACTTATATTTTTACGAGACTGACAAACACGTGTAAGGTTCCATAAGATAGTGATCTTTTACACAAAGTTACAAGTTTTTTCCAGCTGAGTCACATCCACACGGAACACAAGAACACGGAGTTTAGTACAAAAACTACATTAGAAACTACACCAATCTTGTGTTGGAATCGAAAAGCTAGAGCTATTTTTGATATGATATTAATTTCCATGAGCAACCTTTGATTTAAATGTTTAAAAATATTTACGTTTTAAAATCACATCGAAGTGTAGTTAAAAAAAACAAGAACTAATGCTGTGCTGCCTACACATTCTACTAGTCCTACTTATCATAAAAATTTGGAACTTTATATGTTTGGAAGTTGTTTATTACTCAATCACGCCAAAACGGCTTGGATTTGGATGAAATTTGGCACATATAGCCCGATATAGCCTGGATCGGATATAAAAATGTTGTATCCTGGTAGTCCGTTCTCGTTGGAAATTTTTTTCCGACCTCCACGTAGACGCAGGCAAAAGCTAGTAAAATTAAAAGATTATTCGGCCGTTAATTAAGTTGATTTTGTTTTATAACCGTACCTATCAATATTTAGAGATGTTTTATGTTTGTTAATAAATAACCTCAGATTTGGTTGGTAATGATTTTGACATTAAGTTTATTTCAAAATCATGACTAATTAAATCTAGTACGCTTCTAAAATTGAATTCTGATTGTTTTATAACTTGTTATTTTGGAACATTGTTTTGTAAATAGTAATAAGTACCTAAAACTTTACTTTTTAAAATGTAACGTTTATACGTCATCTGTTTCTTCCGCGGGAAAGAACTGTGTGATTGACGTTTGCCTCTGGTGGGGCGATCGAGTTAATAAAAGGCGCGACTTGAGCGCGGGGCTCACTTGGGCTGCCGATTTTGTACAAGAAACATTGCGAGTAATCTATGTCTATTTGATTAAAAATATTATTGCATTAAGTAGTTTATTTGTTTTTATTTTACTAGAATCCTTGACTTTGCCTGATAGATGAAATGTAAAATGCATTGTAGCTATAGCAGAACCGATGACCAGAATAAGGTCAGTGGTTCTGCGTATTTTTTAAAATAACCTCCTTGTTGAGACAATATAATAACCGAAATATAAATAATAATAAAAGTTTATTTATTTTCTCTCACAATGGTTTGTAGCACTTTGTAGCACTTAACAGTTTTGAACTTTAATAATTCACATTGTGAGCGGTGGTGTCTGTCGTAGGTTTTAGAAAAACTTGTATTACAGGTCACCAGACCCCACTTGGTGGCATCACACGAATAAACAGGCAGAACATGTGGTTCTACTAAACTGTTATGAATAAAACTTAAATTTTATTCAACTTTTAGACTTATGATTTAATTTTCCGCTGTGGATATAATCCATGTGGTGACAAATTCAGTTTCATCTCCAAATATGTACCTAATATCTGCACTGCACAGCACTCCAATTTCGCTAACTAGCCGTCCTGCATGATTAATAACTGGTGAATCGTGCATTCTGAGCAAAGTGATATTAAGTTGGCTTGTTAAAACTTTAGCCCGTGCACCGCACGAATGGAGTTGTATGAAGTTCTGGCGGAACGTATTCGTTCATAGAATTACACGGCGCTCGTACATCATGGCCGCTGACGTCATGGCGGTGATGGCTCTAGGTTACCGCTGTTTGCTTTCTTAATTGCTTGCCAATATAAACTTGCGACAAGCTTATAAATAGAATAAGAAACTATTATACTCTGCGGTGAAGCCTGGTAACTAGGCAAAGGCCACAAGATTTTTATACATAAAGTTAACATTCTTGAATAGAAAATTCCTCCACCTTGTTGTCGTTTTATTCATCTGTAAAGGGACGGGTGGGGCATGACGTGGCATATTGAAGTTCGCTGACGTCACATCGTCTTTACGCATACAGGAGTGACATCTATCCAAGCTGTATTTGCTTTACTACTAAGGAACTTCCATGACCCAGATACAATGAAAATCTTATTAAGAATCTGTACCTACAGCTGAATATGCGTATCATTTCTTGAGTAGTCAGTAATTGAGGGTTTAGCCGTGACAGATGGATTAGCTAATGTGGTATGGCGTATCAGTTAACAACGCATAGATATTGTAGACAATATCTATATTTATAAAGTTATTCGACTGACTGATGGATGGACCGGCTGACATGCAATGCAAAGCCAAAAAAAAAGTTGGAATTGGTCTTCATCGCTTGTTTTATCAACTCCTTGAAATAGAACTTAGGTTCCAGACATCCTGTTTGTCTCAAAGGCGAAAACTCATCGACATGTGTTTTTGGTTTATTCTAACCGCGGGGTTCAAAGTCGGTTCCTGACCGAGTTTCAGAAGTCCGAACTCAAGAGTCAGCGTATGACGCGATGGAGCGTATTATGATGCTCTGCGACCAAACAGGTACGAAACACAACTGTGAAGTACAGTCTGGGTGAAATGGGATGAAAAGCTTTATATTCATAAAATGCAGGATAAATGGGTAGGAATGCGTCATAACGTGGCGGCGGCCTAAGTACCGGGGTCGTTGCCATGGAAAAGCATGGTGACTTTTAACAATGCCGAAAAAGGGGACATATAAATAGAACTGTAGAAGCCCTTCACCGTAGTCTTTGTCCAACAGTAGAATTATAAAAATGTATAAAGTTCTTTAGTTTTATTCATTTGTTTTGGTTTCTTAAAACAGCACTTTTGCATGAATAGGGAAAGATTTTACGAGAGAACGTCTAGTTTACCTTGTACCCTCGTAAGTCTTCGACGACACAGGCGAGCAGCGCGTCTCGCCCCACCGTCACCGTCACGTTCGTGACCGGCTCCACGAAACGAGGAAACAATGATTCTGAAACAAATACAACAGATAAACGCTGCTGTTTGCAATGTTTTGGTTGTGTGCCTAAATATTTTACAGTAACGTGTTTCGAAATTAGCTGGTAATCAAAACAGTCAAATGGACTTGAAGGCATTAAGTTCTATAAACAAAAACGAATTGTTTTGCTTATAAAAGGTAGCATTTTGTATTGAAAAACTGGGAAATAAATAGATTCGTAGGCTAATGTAACCTATGATAGCTACTTCCATATGACAGGGTCTACGATGCAAAGCTATGGGGTCTTTGATTCATTATTGGTAAAGATACAAGAGTCTTCATTTTGACCAATCCGGTCATTACTTGACCGGTCCGTAAATTATAGGAATCGGCCATAAGCGATCTTTGAAGGGTTACCCCAAAATACATTGTGTTTTGTTTATATTGTCACTTGCATCTACATATGTAGTTTGTAAATGTAAATAATCGTTAAAAAATAATGTATCACATACATAAATATACATTGATAAACAGAAACTTTCGTTATCTCCACAGGTTCAACATTCAAAACTGTAGACTTAAATTAATCAATCACGGCATATAATAATGTAAGGTCGTTCATGAATACAAACAGTGGACTAAGGTACATGTTAGTACGAGAGCAATCTATCAAAGTACACACTTTCCCAAACTGAGTTGTATTGAGTGATATTTCGCCATTGACTCCTCAATGGAAGGATTCTTAGCAAGGAGATTGAGGTTGGGTCTGGGCTAAATTTGTTTTTTTATTCTATGAAAGAGTATTTTATCAGTAAAGGTGAAAAATCGATTGACAGGTTGCTTGTGTAGGCCTTATTCGCTTCTATAATTTCTAAAGTGCTGATATTATTGTGGAAGTTCATGTTCATGTCTATAAAGCGTCTCCATATACAGGGAAAAATTAAATTAGGTGACAGTACTATATCCACGCGTTGGGTATCGATACCGAAAACGAATGACATAAAAAAAGAAAGAAAACAATTTTTTTTCAGCATTCCAACTTTGTATAAAACTTTAAAGGACACTGGAAGTAACATTAAGGTAATCAAACGACTGTTATGTTATGGTTTTCGGAAATTCGTAAAAAATATCTATGTTCCATGATCGATAACGAGCACCTTCAGCCATCGTATGATGATCATCATTTTTTTTAATTGTCCCATTAATTTTCTATATTGATCCCAACACATGGGTAAAGTATTGCCAGCTAATTTGATTTGACCGTGTATAACATACACATTACTTTCCTATGCTATCGTGGTACAGTGAAGTGGACGTCGACTAAAATATCGTCACGTTAGAAATGATAAAAGCACACAATGTCCCTTTCCGCGCTAACGTAGCCTTAGAAATACACATTAATATCACCAATATATGCAGATTAATCCATGTGTGTGGATCTTGTTAACTAAACATCCAATAGCAGTTCCTGGAACTTGTACTTTGTAGCTTATTTACATGATAGCTATAACAGACTGGGTGCCGTGTGCGCGGCGGCTTGTAAACCACAAGTAGCCTTGGTTATCTGCGAAGTGTGTACCAAATGGCGGTTAGAAGTGGTCGCATTACGGCCTGTGGTTACACCCTTATTATGTGACCAGCTATTGCTTTTGAATTACGCCCTGCTGTGATTATATTAGCCAGTCTGCTAATTTATTGTCAACACAAACTTTAATTTCAAACCTCAAACTTATAATTGGAATATAGTATTAAAGGAAAGTAAACACTTCCGAATTATTTTAGCCGTGAAACGGTTTCCAAGAGGACTAAATTAAATCGCACCGTTAGGATTTTGTTGTTACATTTACAAAATCAGCTCCTAAAACATGAATAAAACATGTCGATAAAGTTGAATAATGTCCGCCACTTTGAAAGTGAGAAGACTTACGTGTTTAGACGTCAATACTAACGCGATCGATATGAGCGATGCTTCAATGCAGCAACAATTTATTTAGGCTAAACAACCTGAGACACGGAAAAATATCCGCGAATGATTGATGAGTGAGAACGCGAATAGAACAAATCCATCCAGCGCCCATCAATCTTAGCGGTACAGCGGTGCGGGCGCTGTGCAAGCGACGTCGTCGTCTCTAATGAAAGAAGAGCTTACCGAGCACGTATAAACAATCGGAAAATGTTGTTTCTAATATCCCGCAAGATAGATGGCCCGTGAAATGTGCTCTTAGCTGGGATCAAGCCTTTTTTAATAGAAAAATGATTGTACTACGTCTATTGTGCAATTTGGAAACGGCTATATAATAGTATACAATGTTAGGCGGTCAATTCTCTAACGTCACATTGTCGAAAACTGTGTTACAAAGCGAGGGGAAAGCGACAAAGCGTTTGCTGCATCGTTGTGTTCTACGATATGTGACCTTAGAGAATGGTATTGCAGAACCCCTTTTGCATTGAATTTTGAATTGATGATACGAATAAAAAGCATGAGATAGTGCTTTTACTTCTTTCTGTCCAAAGTTACATGACCGAAACGGTGCCTCTATTTGACGAAATTCTACCTATACAACAACCAGCCACCCATCCGAGCAATATTATACCCATCGAGGACTTTTATAAAAATAACCTTTCACGTAATTATATTCGAACATTTTGTTTGACTCAGTAAGTGGTAGGTACAACGATTTCGATTTCTTCACGCCCACAGAGCTCGAATGAAAAATGAGCGGACAATAAAATGACCTTTTGATTGAAATAGACTACGTACCACAACGTCGTCTGCCTTCTTATTACCCTCTAACGTAATTTAGGTCATTCGTATGACTCGCATTATACCTAAGCCTATATATTAATGTAGCTAAATATAAGAGCCAGTTGCACAAACTACATTCATTCAACCTGACGATATTATGACATCGCTTCGGTTCCAACTAATATCGTCACGTGATTACAAATCGTTCGTAATAGGCTACCTCCATAACTTAAGGGCCCTTAAAGACGGTTAAGTCCTACTGTAAAGGGTTTAATTACTTTAATAAGCTCTAATACAGTGTAACGTGTTAATAATGTAGTCGGTGTTGATGAGACAACGAGATTACCCGGCCACTTGAAATATGATTACGGGCGGGCCGCTCATCAGACCGTAAGTGTTTACGGATGCACGTGACGGGTCGCGCCTCCCCCCGGCCAGTGGGCCGCCTCGTCCACTGCTCGCGTATTTACCTAATTGGCACAGTACGTTGTGACAAAAGTCCGTGTTGGGCTTCCGGCAAATTAGATTCCCTGGCCACCCGCCGCCCGCCGATGCCCGGGCACCCGCCATCGCTGCCGCTCGCTTTACTTACCTCTTTCACCCCAAATTGACTTTCCTCTAATTGAAATACGCGTCAAAGACTCATTCCGCGATTAATCTTTTTTGTTTGTTTTTATTAGTTACTGCACTGTTAGGAAGGAGCTATTAATCCACGATGCCACCTTTAAAGGATTTATGAGTTTAGGGAGGTTGTTGGTTGATGTTTATTTATATAACCTACAAAATTAGTGGTACAAACTGGTCCGATGCTGATAGCTAAAGTAGAAAATAAATAGAGATAAAATCAAGGTATTTCGTGTACACGTTTTGTGTAACCAATCCTTTATTAAAAGTTTTTTAATTTTCTATTAATAAAAACTAAAGTCCTTAGAAACTGATTGGTTACAATCCAGTCTAATTGACTAATATGCATGATTATGTTTTAAATAAGTATAGTATCATTTTACACTTTCACACAATTTGGTAGCACTTTTTAAGGGTTTGTTAACACTTCGTTTTTTTTTAAATAAAACTTTTATTTAAAAATACATGCCCCTTATACCGTCGCGTGTTGATTTTGAAATATTAAAATAAGATTGGATGAGAATTACCCTATCCGTTGGAATATAGGTATGGGAAAATGTGATGTGATTTAAAATTGAATTATCCATTTTCGACACGGGAATTGGTGCCCATCTAAAAATAAAACCGATTGTAGCAAATTCGAGTTGCCGGGTTTCACGGCGGCTTCGCTGTGGCTGGGAGTATTCATGAGTATCGATTTTATGCAAAATGCAACAAGATTCACTTGAACATGTCGGCTATACGATACGCATTATGTGAGGAACCGATCTACTCTACAATTATATTGGCGTAGATACGGGCGCTGGTAAATGGGTGCGTACGTTGTTGGGCTGGTCGAACGAGGCCTGTCGGGATATTGCGAGCATCGGAGGCGTGTGCGTATAAACATGTAACACAATTAGCGGTCAGGTGTTGGAGGCGACGCCAGCCCTTCGCAATAAGAGCTTGATAAAGCCAATTTAACCAGAGATTCGATTCCTCCGCCTGTTTATTATTATCAGTCGCTCCTAATTTCAGTTCGCCGGGTCCTATTGTGTAAACTGAATGAACAAACAACTAATGCAAATTTTGGTTGGTTAACTAATTTGAAGTTTGCAGATAGATCACGACACTATCCAGAATAAGACGCAAATTCGTGGTATTTAAGTTCATTGGAAGATCGTAGGAGCGGATCATTTATTGCGAGTTCAATTTCATTTTGGTTACGCTATTAATCTTTCTAAGTTATTGTACCTGACAAATAATAAGACGGGTATTGGGAACACCAAAATTTTTCTTTGTTCTCAAAATTGGGTTGTACCTAGCACATCGTCTTTTGTAATTGCGTCGCGCATGTTGTTACATTAAAGTTTAATTGTTAGCATTAACACGTGTGATGCCAATTAGAACAGATGCTTAAGCGTAATCGCTTCACGGCCTGAGTTTGTAGCACTTCGTTACATCGTTGTTAAGTGCACCTAATGCGACTTGTTCTGTACTTGCTCCCATAGTTATACATATATTACTAGCATTAATTTATGTATCTTGTGCTGGTAGTAAATAACTATATTAATGTATTCATTACTTTGCACACATACGTATTATATGATAGCTCGAATGTGCAATTGATAAAGTAAGCCAAACTGCTAACTCTGAAATAAAACTAGCGTGAAGCTATACCTGATTAGCCATAACTTGACCAAAAGTATATATATTATATATTAAACATTCAAAGTATTCAAAACGTATTGTACTGCAAATAGGGATTAAAATTACCGCCAAAAAATTGCCACGGTGCGCGGTGCTACGAAAGTTCGTAGCATTCATGTTTTTAAGCAGTTTTTGTTATGCTTGTTATTTAATTTGCGATTCTCTGTATACAGTGCGATTGTTAACCTAGAAACGTTCAAAGTGATAGTGGAAACAGTATTAAAATCGACTTAATATAATTCGAGATTAGCTCGAAGTAGAGACAAATGTGGTCGGGAATTCAGTTCCACGAGTTTACGAACGCACGAAGTACTAAAACCTTCGGTAGATACTAATACAAAATACCTCCGGGTATACGTCCGATACATGCACTATAAGTATATTTTCGTTGAACTGTTTATAGGATAACGGGGCCATTTTGTAATAACATTTATTAGTTGCTGCTTCACTTTGTCCGGAAGTAAAGCAAACCATGCCTTATTCAAAATATATATTTAAGCCAACCTTAAACTTTAAAGAGCTAACACGTTCGAACAATTACACTCAATCGTTCAAAAAAATTAACAGTCGCGACCTAAGCAGGCTCTTCACTTTATGTAAATTATTTCATTACGTTTTCATTGTGAGAAAACCGGCACGTCGTAGAACCAAAAATTCGAAGACATTTGACATCCGCCAACCCGCATTAAGCCTGCGTGGTGGATTATGGCCCATAGATAGGAGGTCTGTGTCCCAGCAGAGGGCACATTGTAGGCTGATTATGTACAAAATAATATTATTACACCCAAAGAAATCAAATCCGCGCAAAACAATGAAACAAACAAAACAATATCTACCATTGTTTTACATCACTAGGCCGAAATCAAAGCGTAAATGTCGCGAAAGAATACGAAGTTAGTATGAAGGTTATAAAAATATCTGGAGGACAGGTTGGCGTTATATTGCCGTTATAAATCAGCGTTTGCGACAGGCGAGCGTGGCGGTGGCGACGCGGCAGCGTGACGGCGCGTGGCGTGCACGGCAGTGCCGCCTCGTGTCGCCTGCCGACATTCTACATATGCATAAATATTGCGCCTACAATGCCTATTTATATAAATCTAGTATGGTGTCGCTATGTATATAGGTATGTTTTTAGCTTTCTTAGTCAATTCAAAAGTTTTCTTTACGTTGAATTTTGGAACGCAGAAGATCGGGAAATCTCCCCGATCAGCTTGCATTTGAGAAGACACTTTGGGAAGCTGATTGATTTTTTGACCTCATGAAGTCTTATTTGTTATTTTTCAATTAAATGCACTATAATACTAGCAGTACTCTACCTCTGGTATATTTTTGTGTCTCCGTTATATTATTAGAGATTATTTTATTAATAACTTAATGAAACAAAACTACAGGTTTTGAGGGTAATCCCAGACTAACCCCAGTGAATACTACGTATCCTCTCTGCATCGGTAGTAGTTTTACAAACCTGCAGATTTTCTAGCGATGTTTTCCCCCGGCGTTGGAAGCCGGCAATAAAATTATATTGAGTTCATATGTTTGAAAAACATGGTCGTCGTTAAGCCACTGCGTACTATAGGTATACGTTGCAAAATATGTATAAATCGATGACATAATGAATACATTCTGACTATAGAATAACTAAAAAAAAAAACGTTGCTTTTCTACTAGAAAATTGATTGCCCGCCAATTTGACTGTCAAACCAATTTTGGTTTTTAAACTTTTTTTGAAATGAAATAAAATAAAATGTTTATTTATGTAAGTAGATCTTAAAAGACACTTGGACACGTCAATATTTAAAAAAAAATAGATGGTGCCGGCATTTCCTAGCTGACTGTTCCCTGAGAAGAAAAGCCGAAATAAGCATCTTTGACATAATCCGTACATACAGCAACATATTATTGCTATGATCATAATTTTAATTGACTGACTACTTGATTAATTGTTACGTAATTATGATGACGAAATTTAAATATTTGTACGCTACTAAGGCCAAACACGACTGATCTAAACTATAATGTAATTTAATAACTTGCATGCTCTGTATGTGTACTCATGTTTCCACAAATATAGAATCTTGTATCTTGTATCTTGTATCTTGTAAGCTCAGAGGTCATGGTCTCTTTTAAAGTCCAAATATTATATAATTTGAATTTTATGTGAGTCTGACAATGCAGGGCAATCAATGTCTGGTAGGGCCTTTTGAAGAAAAAGCCATTGCAGCTTTGAGCTGACCTGTCCCAACAGACGGCGGCATGTATGTATCGGTCACCGTGTAGCTCAACCTATTTAAGGGAGCTCAACGACCCGTCACAACACGCTACCAGATTTGCAGGGCATTTGCGTAGACCATTTACAAAATACTCAAAACCACCAGACGAGTTGTCTGCCCTGCTAATTGTATTTGCAGTAATCGACGCTTATGGGTTTTCACTTTTTTGCAGAAATAACATCCTTAGGGGCAAACCTATGTGGGAAAAATGTAAATATTTGGGTACTGGAAGTATGTTTTTTGATAAGGAGATTTACAGTACTTGAATACAAATTTTACATACATTTCCGCGTTGATCTCTTATCCGCTTTTTTGCAAGTATTGCATTTACAATTAGCAGGGCAGTTGTAAAGTCATGTGTTCAATCTAGCCTGCATAGTACTCACATTCACAGTTAGTTTTCTCTTTAAATGTCGTCAAAAATAATGTCACGTAGATCAATACTTAAATATAAAATGTCAATAGTATTCAAATTATATAACAGCTTATGTAACAGTTTGTTGCTTGAGGGTACATTGCAGCAGTGTAACTATCTCTGAAAATTGTTAGTAGCCAGTAACTCGTATCACTACATTGCTTACCTACGTGAAACATAATCTGCACCTAGCTTCTGAGGTTTAATAAGTGCCCTTGGTTTATGTGAAATAAAATATTTTGATTTGATTTGATTTGAGATGTTTTATTTTGTCATTGGGGGCCTCATAGCTTTACTTAGGTACTACCTACCACTATAGAAAGTGAATTAAAGCAATCTATTAAATGAAAAAAAGAAATGGTCATTGCACGAGATTTTTTTTAGTACCAGCTACTTATCTGCTATGACCACCACTATGACTCTCACAATACCTACAGCACTATTTTTAATTGGGTATTATTATATGGCGCTATTTAAAGTTCAAATGTGAACTCCTCGCTATTTACAACGTACCGCATAACCTTCGCAGGGATATAAATACACATGCGAGCGCAGTAAATAGTTAACTACTCACTGGAATTATATTAAGAGCAACATTGTATACGTATACTCAATCATCATTAATTGAGTGATTGCCAGTAAATAAACGAGATACAAATAAAATGGATAGCGGATACTTCTTCGGTCCATTTCATAACGGGTGCGGAAATACGATGATTTATGCGGTCATTCATAAATGAATCGGATTCTCTGTGACGGCAGTTTTTATTTATGAAACAATTAAAATTAATAGCATCGGTACGGCTTCCAGATAGTTGAACATCGCTTGTTACTTACACCGTAAATTTTTGCATATTGTGTTTCCGTGAACCGTTTCAATATATTTTTCATACCTTTCATAGGTATGAAAAATATATTGAAACGGTTTATTTACGTTCACTTTTTAAATTAACACGTATAATTTAATTTAACCCATAACACATACTCAAAATTTAATTTTGTATTAATAAGCTAAAGTTCATGGTTTTGTTCACACGGATCCCTCTTCTTTGCTAGATTTACATTTTAATGCGTTTAAAGCGAAAGTAAAATCAAATCTCTGTTCGAAGGCATACTATTCTATCAACGACTACTTAAACGATAAGAATTGTTGGTCGCTGTGATTAACTCAAGACAACGTTTGTGTGCTTTCACCAGAATTGGCTTAACTACTGACAGGTCATATGAATTACTTCATATCATTGTTTATTTAACTTGACTGCATAAACCATTTATTTTTTTTATTTTTTAAAATTAAATTTTCATTTATCGTTGAATGATGGTTATATGCTTTTATTGTATAGAATCAAGTTCTTCCAACATAACAGACAGCTGTGCTGCTGGGGAGTTTGTTGCGCCACTTCTTCTTCCCAGCTAAAGCACTAGGAAGTGGTGAAGGGCGGGCGTTTTGGGGGACTGTCTTATGTAATTTTGACGTTCAGAAAGTGCTGACTCTCAGCCTAGTTTGAATAAATGACTTTTGATTTTGATTTTGATTTTGGATGCACCACGCAGATAATACTTGATGATATTTAATTCAGTCAGACAATACAAACAAGAATTGCAGGAAATGTTAGTTAATTCTGTGCTGTACTGCGTACTGTGAATGAAACGCAGTAAATGAAAAACACGAGCAAACCGTAATTAATTTAGGGTATTCGCGTACTTAGTTTAATAAAACCGTTTCAATGAAATGGAACAAAGTATTCTAAATACGAAACCGATTTTTACATTTTTTGGACATATACGTCCAAAAGAATGTCCAACAGAAATGGGAAAAAATGTCGAATTGGTTTACAGCAACAACGGTTTGTAATAACAAGTAAAATTTTAAAGCGTGTGTAGTGCAGATCGAGTGGCCGACAATGGTTTCCGGCTCATATCACCAGATTGGAAACGCAAGCGCGCCTGACCAGGGCGAATTACGCGAAACGGCGTGAGCGGTGACGGTGCGAGCGCCAGATTCACTTACTTACATCGCTTCGTGACTCAACTCCATAGAGCGGTGCAGTTCAGCCGTAAATAAAATGGTATTGTCGCGCGGAAACCGCACATCGAAAAACCGGGGAACGTCGCGTGAAATGCTACCGGTGCCGGCATCGGCATAGACGCCGAGAAATATGGCCAAATGTACCGCACATACGAAATATGGGACTATAGGCAGCGGTGTCGGCTCGTGCCGGGTCGCCGAAACATGTTAGATATATGTAGCTGTTGTACAATTATAACTACTACTTGCCAACTAACGGGGTAGTCATGTACCTTTTAGATCGTTTGTAATAATATTAATTGTTCTACCTATCTGTATTACAATGTTAGACAAAAGTTAATGTTTGTTCGTATTTCATGCGCTGTCAAACCGTTAATGAGATTGCGATATAATTTTGTCCTTATTGCTTGCACTTGCGCGAAGGTTTGGTGCTGATTGCTCTGAGGAGTCACTGTTGTACTTAACTTTAATAAACGAGTCGTTATGCTTTTTTGTATATTATTTCTAAGATAAGTATGATATGGAATTATTATTTCTAAAACATCAAATGTCTCAGAAAAAGATATACCTAGCTACTCATTAGGTGGTGTCTTGTCGTGTTGGTAAGGGTAACCAAAACCGAATGTTTTTCATGTAGGCAGCTACCTAAGTAGTAGAAACACAATCAGCATAATGTGTAACGTCATCAGATTTTAATCGTTTTGGTTTAATAATAATAATAATATTTTTATATTTTTAAGTGTTTTTATGTATTTTATATTCGAATATTTAAAAATATAATTTATATGTATTTAATGAAATAAAGGAAGTAATAATAAAATTTATTTCAGACCATATATAATCGATATTTAAAAAACATTTCAATTTTACATACACACATACATACACAAACAAAAGGATACGCACAAAAAGATACACACATAGACACACTTAAAAAAAATGCAAAGGACACACGATGAGTGGTCATCCAGTGCCACATCATTGGACTGTCCATTCTGCTGGCAACGATAACCACCAAGCTGTTGGAGCTATTGCGCACTCGCCGCATTAGGGATGCTATTCTTGTCCTCATAAGTGCATAATAATCCGACACGCCGTACTCCGCAAACATCCCCGATGCGCTGCAAAAGCGCGGTAGCCCCAACATAACTCTGAAGGCGTTATTATATTGGACTCGCAGAGCATTGTACGATCTTTTTGTATAGCCGACCAATAGGGCGCACGTATACATAGATTGGCAATAAGCTCTAAAGAGTGTAATTTTTACTTCACTTGTACAATGTGGAAACCTACGGGCCAGCATGTTACATCGAACTGCCAATGCTTTGCGTTCCCTCTCCACGTCCACATCGTCGGTCAGACCATCGGTGACCCAATGCCTCAGGTACTTGAACTTCGTCTCCCTTGAAAGCTGAGCGCCCCCAGGGTGACTGGTGGGACAGTGTCGTAGCATTTGTTACCCACTTTAAAAACCAGAAGTTCACTCTTCGTCTCGTTGAACCTGAGGCCGTGAGCCACCGCATAATCCTCACAGATACAGAGAAGCCTCCTAAGTGCACTGATCGATGGGCTCAGCAATACCATATCATCTGCGTAGATGATGTTATTGACGCATTGTCCGTCAATGGAGCACCCGATATTAGCATTGCTGAGCCCACAGATCAGCTCGTTTACATACAGGTTGAAAAACTTGGGCGAGCTGAGTCCCCCCTCAGGCTTTCACGCCCTACCGCCGGCCCCGCTACCATTGGGGCGGTCCGGCCAGTACTCGAGCGCTGGCTCGGGAGGAGGCACGGCTCCCTGTCGTTTCGGGTGACACAGGTGCTCTCGGGGCATGGTTGCTTCGGGAAGTACCTGTGTCGCATAAACAGGGAGCCGGACGCTCGGTGTCACCACTGCGTCGACTGTCGGGAGGACACGGCGTGGCACACGCTGGTAGAGTGTGCCGCTTGGGAGGAGCCGCGCCGTGCCCTCATCTCAGGAGTCGGCAGTGACCTGTCGCTGCCGGCCGTTGTCGACTCGATGGTCGGCAGCGAGGAGTCCTGGGACGCGGTGGTATCCTTCTGCGAAACAGTCATGTCGCAGAAGGAGGCTGCGGAGAGGGAGCGGGAGATTGCTTCCGCTAACCCGATCCGCAGCAGACGCACCGGGCGTCGGCGGAGGGCGGACAACGCCCTCTTCCAGCCCCCCTAAATGGGTCCAGGGGCAACGGATCTGGGGAAATTCGTTGCCCCCTACTTCTTAGGACCCGAGATGGCGGCGCGTAGTGTTCCACGCGCGCCTCTCTATGACGTAAGGGGGGAGTTTAACACCTCACTCCCCCCCTATCGCGAGGTGACCCGCAGAGGCGGGCCGGCACTAGCCGGGGATCGCGGAAGTCACATCAGTTCCCGTGATCCCCGGTGCAAGTGAGAGACGGAACACCGGGGTGGTTTTAGTCAGTAAGAGTCTGACAGACCCCTCCGCCCTCCCCGGGGCGGAGGACATCCATGAGGATTTCCCCCCGTGATCAAAAAAAAAAAAAAGCTGAGTCCCCCCTGCCTTACCCCGTATCCCAACCTGTATGCATCCGACAGGACACCCGCCCACTTCACATACATGTATTGGTTGTTATACCAATACTTTAGCATGGTAATGAGATCGCTTGGAACTTTCTTAACATTTGATAGTTTCTCCCATAGGCAGTCGTAAGACACAAGGTCGAAAGCCCTGAAGAGGTCCAGAAAACATGCATATACATGTTTTCCTACTTGCATAGTACTGAACAGTCTGCTTGAGACAGAGGATGGCTGTTTCCGTGGATAAATGCTGCTTAAAACCAAATTGGGCGTCGTGGAGTGTTAAGTGGTTATCCAGCTGCTGATCAATCAGACCATCCAGCACCTTTGCAATAACGGTTGCCAAAGAAATAGGCATGTAGTTGCTCTTGTCACTCGCATCTCCAGTTTTATTCTTGGCTATAGGCACAACAATAGTTTTAAGTAAGTCGACTGGAAGATACGAGTGACTCAAGCACAAACTAAAAACTTTGCCAGCACTCGCGGTAAGTGCTTACCTGCATATCGCAGATGCTCAATACTTAGGCTGTCATGACCAGGTGACTTGCCTCTCTTTAAGTTATGTATGACAGTAGCCACTTCCTGGGCTCTAAACCTATTAGGCATGTCATTATGAGCAGGCATTTAATTTTGGCCAAAATGTAAAAAAAATGGAACGTCATATTTTTTAATCACACATATTTTTTTTTTAATCTGTGTATTTATTTAAATAAAACCTTTCCAGTAAATATCTATCTATTTTTCCATTTAAGGCAACTATCTAGGTACCATTTTTATAAAAAAAATTAGAGCAAAAACAAAATTTTGGGCCAAAGTGAAGTATTACAGTAGTAAATATTATAGTTTACTTTTACGAAATAATACTGACTGATGACTGATTATTACAGTTACTAATGTAGTCTTTTATGTTCATTTTCAATAATCTATTTGAATAAATAATAGTTCAAAAAAACTAAAAATACGCTTTAAAAACCAAACTAAAAAAGAATATAACTAATTCTATTAAAAAGCGTGGGTGGGTGCTTGATATTAATTGATTATAAAAATACCTCAAAAAGTACCCCAGCCTTTTAATTAAATTAAATTATTTCCTACTTTTTTAGTTTGGTTTTTAAAGCGTGTTTTTTAGTTTTTTAAACTATTACTTATTTTCTATTTTTTAGTTCTGCCAACTACAATTTTTTATTTAAATTATTGAATTGTCATCGGTCCTCGAAGTCTACAAAGTTTAAATGAAATCTGACCGTTTGAAGTGGGTCAAAATCAAGTCAAAAGGAGTCGGTTACAAACAAACAAACAAACATGCTTACAAACATACAGGTGAAACTAATAAAAACGTGTTAAAAACAAATGGTTGCGTTACAAATATTTAACAAGCTTTTTGTTAACTGCATCCCTAATTGTGAATATATTTGTGTCTCTATTGTTTTTGTAATGTGATCTATTGAAATGAATTGTGATTATATTCTGGTACCTAATGAGACTAAAAAATACAGCTATCATTTGTCTAATTTAAAACAAACACAGTAACCTCACGTTTGAATTATTTTTGTAAGCTCGATTCTTACTAATTAACCTACATAAAGTTATTCAAATCATAAACTATTGAAATAATATCACCTCACTTGCAGAAATCATCATAAATATTGATCAATTGTTCTTGAGAGCTTAATTGAGTATTCCAATGTAAGTGACTGTTTCGGAAGATATTTTATTGTTTTCTTCGACTCAAATAAGCACTTATCAAAGTACCGAGGTATAGAGTAGGTAGGTACGACTGAAGCAGCAGCTGACTAACACTTCCTCCGTTCCCACTGCATTACGCAGGATTATTTATTCATTATGAAACCAATGAACTCCCCTCACGTTTTACTTCATCGTCTGACGATCCACTTAAATTGCCTCACCAATCGCATTGTATCAGACACGTTAAAAACAATGAACTAGGTATTGAAAATGTAGAAAACATTTTTACAATATTTCTTTCTTTATCCTTCTTCTTACGTATTCATTGTATAGTAGAAATTGTAGCATTTTCAGACTCGGAAAGCAGAGATTCTAATATTTGTAACAAAGCCGTGTTGTGTCACTGCAGTTAGGCGAACGGGTGGGTAATTTTCAATGGCCGCTGAATAAGAGCTAGTATTCTGAATTTCGTTCGTATTCTCGTAATGCCGGTTACGTAGCATCTGACTCGGAGGCAACTAGCATAAACTTTAAGTAAGAGAAAATTTGCTTCGAAATATTTCCAGAGACGAAAAGGCGGTCTAGGACGGAGCGGCTTTATATACTTGTAAGATTTCTTTTAAAAATAACTCATTCGACGAAGTTCGTTCGAAAGTTAATAAAAATTAGTTGATAACTCGCAGAGGAGCGCCGTCTATCGAGACAGACATTTGCTGCCGCACCCGCGCCGTGTGAAGCCCCCTCGCCTTCCGTCTTATGACTACCTTCAAGTTTTTACGTGCTTGCTATTTGACTTTGCTTACATAGTTCCACTGCGCCATAAAGTTGATTTTACTAGGTAGGGACCAGTTATTATCCTACAGCTTTTTAAAGTAAAAAAATGATGAAAAATACAGGAATATGCGTGTATACAATACTGAACGTTACGTATACAACAATTGATGTCAAATTTTAACAAAACGTACTTAAATTACAATATCAATTATTATAATTACATCATAATGTGAATATCAGGATATTCGAATTGTTCCGAAGCGGATATTAATTTCACGACCGACAGCGGGTTGGAAACCTTAATAGGTGTTGCGAAATTTCCTTTCCTTACGCTATGATTAGAATGGACATTTGTTGTTTATCAAATCAATGGTGTTGGAATTCGAAATCAAAAGTAATCTGCTTGTGCGGAAGCGCGGAAGGAGATGGATGACAGGGAAAATACGCGAGAAAATTCAAAAGGAAAGCAAGGTGAAGCGCGCGCGGAAAATTGGCTTCATTAGATAGAGGGACCGAGGGCGCGCCTTGCAGGACACACGGGCGCGCGGGACAGACAGCGAGATGCAATTTAATGCACCTTACGCCGCCGACACTGCACAGTTTCTTCAGAAACATATTCATTGATGCTCTACTAAGGTATTGTTTTCTGTCTTAAAATTCATTTTTTGGAACATCATCGTGAACAGAAAGCCGCATATCAGTGGTTAGTTTTTATTGACCTTGAGCTGCCTGGCGTAGTGCGGAGTTTCAATAGAATAGGAAGCCAGCTTGTACTGATTTTGTTACTACTAACGTGCGGGTTACCGTACCTACTTGGTTGCGTGGCATACAACTAGAGAGGCGTTATTTTCAATTTGGAGATTTTTTTTATCAACTCCTCTTATCACTGTCCATTGAAACGCTTTATATGAGGAATCATACATTTTCAATTACAAAGGATGCATTTTTCAAAAAAAAAACAGACAAATTTCTGAAATTATAGTTGTGGCAATAACGTACAATAAGAACGTGATTCGTTAAGAAGAGTTTCGTGTGGTGCCGGACGTAAAAGAATAGCACCACTCCATTTCTTCCCGTGGGTGTCGTAGAAGCCGACTAAGGGACTTACTAGAGAATGGGCAGCAGCGTTCTCTATGCATTTGACTACGATACTGCGATCGCCAACCCGCCTGCCAAGCGTGACGATTATGGCAAAACCACCTTTTTGGGGGAGGCTTATGTCCAGCAGTGGACGTCTTTCGGCTGATATGATGATGATGATGAAGAACGTGATTCTAATTTAGTCGCTTCATGTAAAATACTGGTATTTAGCTGCATTCGATTAGACTGGAAGCCAACCCTAACAAAGTTGGGAAAATGCTAGGAATATGATGCTGAAGAATGGTATTCAGAGCAACCATACTGATGCACCCGTGTATTATTAATTTACACTCTCTAACGTTTTTACAACCACTACAGCTATGCAAGTTGGCAGCGCTATAATTCCAAAGATCCCTCGCTCCGTACACCAGAACATCCAGCCATTCAAATTTCATATATCAAACACTGATTCACACATTCTCTTAAAAAATTTCATGTTTTCACCTGTAGACAAATTTTCTTGAACATTGTCGAGCAACGTGCAATATACGAGACTGCTGTGACATGTATTACGATATTTTATGAAAAAAGTCCTAAGATTTATGGTTTTTTCATAGCAAAAAATACGCTTTTTTCAGGTATACGGCTGAGGCGCTGAACCGGAAAAATCGTGAATTACGTTGTTACACATAAACAATGAACTAGCATCTCATCTAATCTTATTTGAGGTTATTATGTTCTGCCGAGTGGAGGTTTCCCCGAGGTCTACCCACGCCTCCCGGTAAAAATATTGGCTTTAACAATTTTATCGTTTTTGTATTACATCACACCAGTGTTTATCTGAGGGGCTTGCAAAATTGAAGAGGAAGTGTGAACCCGCAGTCTTCCAATTAGAGACATATTTGTAATAATAACTTATCCGAGACGAAAAATATCATGTTCAGTAACGACTTAAAAAATGCTGCTAGTCAGGTTTTACTGTGCTTGTTATTCTATTAAAAGAAAACCTTAAATAAACTATTATACTACCTTGTTAACTTTCAAAATGAGTCCCTTTAGTCCTGAAAGAGGGCTACGGGGGCTAATATAAGGATAATAAAATGATGTAGCATCATAATGATAGCGCTACGAGTTTTCGTAGACTTAGTAGCTGTAGGACCTCTACGGTCGCTACGATCTTCCGTACACTTGTAGCCGTAGGAGCTCTTCGATCTACGAGACTACGATGATAAGATATGGTTGGAAGCCTGCGGTTTGTAATATTATTTATAAGAATAAAAATGAGCATGCTACATTAACTGGGTATATTTCATTCAATTAAAAGAAATAGAACACCGCCTGGGGAAAGCCTAATCAATGTAATAATAGACAAAAAACAACACTCAAGGGCCCGTTAAATTAATTCCCGTTATGGATTGCTTGGGGATCATAAACCTCAAAACATTTATAGGTATTACTTATTTGGAATTATAATTGTATTAGTACTACAGGTTTTTAGAGTAAATATTACATATACGTTATTGGGTTTTGTTTCTAATAAACATTACTTATTAAATAAATCCCATATATTCAAACAACGCGATCAAACATTTAAGAACGAGAGAACTTTGTAATGAATCGACATCGCCATATACGTATTTCAATACTTCGCAGAAGTCGTCGACTTTTCCTCATACATGTGTGAATTTCATGTTAATAATTATTATTTTATGAACAACAAACTTTTGTGGAGCTTGTTAACTCGGGAAAGATGAGTGTTTAAGTTTGCCCCGAAATAGATGTTTTATGATATGTAGTGAGAACAGTAAACAACGAAGTTTTGGTATCGCGACCGCATACCGTTGGGTTGGCGAGGCTTGTTTATGTGGCAATTGGCGTCGCAATGAACCGCCATTCTAGCTGGGAGCAAGTTCTCAGCAAAGGCGCTCCGAGTTGAGTAACAAATTGAAGTATGGCGCCGGCAACTCGCAAATAATCATACACAAGGTGGGTAAGTTCGGCTCCAGCTGAAAGTTCATCCAACTTGAGACTGATAGTAATTCACTCTGGAATTGCGGTCAGCAGAAGGAAAATAACCATATGCCATTTGCCGATACCGAAATATTGATCCACTCCATTTGATTGTAAAGCTTCAAATTGTATACTGTCATTTGCGGGTAGGCTACGTTTCTGCTATTGGGTACTAGTCAATAAGTACCTACCCTAAAATAGGCTCGATTTAATTTATAATTTTAAATTATGTAAATAAATAGCATGACTTCAATAGGTAATTTCCATTTCAACGAAATGCTTCAATTTTTATTTCTGGCAAAGATTTTATTAGGGCTGCACCATTTCGAGGAAATGAAGTAGGCTTCGTCCAATTTGCTTGCAAACATTTGGTACACAATGATTAGTCTTGTAAATCACAGAAGCGATTGATTGTTTGATAGTTACCTTTGACGTAAATTAATATTAAGAGATGGTAATAAAAGGTTTATTATCTTCTAACTTAGATACCTGCATAGCGATTTTAGAAAGGATAATAGCAGTGATTTTTTTCTTATTAAAAATGTTAATCGATAATCTGGAGTTCTTCTCATTCCGAAATAATAATGATATAGGTACTTATCATATAAATCGATAAAAATAGCTATGATTACCAATATATACCTACAATATACAATCTATGCCTCATAAATAGTAAATTATTTGTCGTATATGCCGTGAATGACATACAAACAAAATGATGAAGATTGAAGACGCAAACAATTGCTTAAATGACTAACACTTTGTTAAGTACCTTATACCGTGCGCCTGAGCGCTCCCCGTCTTTATTCCTCGAATGACACAGTATCATACCGAATATTTCAGACCCGCGAATTCCTTGCTGAGGTAAATGGGTAATTGTGGTGCTCACACTGGAGACAGATGGCTGGTCTGGCACCTACCAGCGCCGCAATCATTTGTTTCACCCAATTGACTGCTACAACTTGCTTCCTATACACATTCCCCATTTGTTACTTTAAAGCCAGCACTACCTCACGTAGGCACACAATGACGAAGTTAACGTGCGATGAGTTAACGCACCTGCTCAAACTATCAAACTGCGCAAGTTTCACTGAAACTTCACTTGATTTTCATCGTCTTCATTTAAAATAAAATGCATCGTTCATGTTTTTTTTTGACATTCATAACTCATGTTTTATATATGCAGCTGTTTCAATAAGTAGGTCAGTTTGCAGTCGTCGTACTCCACGATAGAACATAGATAGGTGATTTCTATATTAATAGCAGTAATCAAACACGCGCTGGGCTTCGTCGATAATTGCAAGCTTGATAACTGTTCGAGAGGTCAGTAATTGAAACACCGCTGTTGCCAAGGGTTGACACAGCACAATTTACAGATACATAATCTTGTTTTGTTTTCCTTTCCCCTCGTTGTTTTGATTCGATGAACAATCAGTATTGAATTACTTATTTTGCTATTGCAATTGATTTCGAAATTCGATAGATTTATTCATTTTATATTGAGTGAGGTTTACAAATATAGGAACGGACGAATAACAATGAAAGATTTGGGTGATTTTAGTGGAACGTTCGTATGGATTCAACAAAATCCAATAATTCCCTTTTGAATATTCTACGACTCATCCAGTAAAAAGCTAATCCTCTGAATAATGGGGGTTATAGATATCAACGTAGAGCAGGCATGGCGGAAAAATGTGTCAATTGTTTGCCTCCGCATGACTTTATGGTTATAATAACTTTAAATAATAAATCTCGGCTTTTGTTGATGTTTTAATTGGTTTCAGTAGTGTTTACGTGCGTCGTTTTCCGGGAAATAGTATTAAAATTAAGCCGTTAAAAGATTGTGTCAGTATAAATTGTATTAAGCTTTTATTATGTATCTACTATATGTACTTAGTACTGGTTTTAGGAAAGCTTTAATAAACTATTGTACTACCTTGTTAACCGTCTTTCAAAATGAGTCCCATTAGTCCCGAAAGAGGGCTACGAGGGCTAATATAAGGATTATAAAATTATGTAGCATCATAATGATAGCGCTACGAGTTTTCGTAGACTTAGTAGCCGTAGGACTTCTACGGTCGCTACGAACTTTCGTAGACTTGTAGTCGTAGGAGCTCTTCGGTCTACCAGACTACGATGACAAGATATGGTTGGAAGTCTGCGGATTGTAATATTATTTATTCGCTAAATCCTACTATTCAACTAATATTATAAATGTGAAATTTTGTATGTTTTTGTACATTTGTTACTCAATCACGCTATAACAGCTGAACGAATTTGGATAAAATTTGGCACACAGCTAGTTATAACCTGGATTAGCATAAAATATACTTTTTATCCCGGTAGTACGTTCCCGTAGGAAAATTACCGACCTTCACGCGGGCGAAGCCGCTGGCGAAAGCTAGTGATTTATTATTTTTGTTAGCACAGGTGAGTGCAGGCAATTAGTAGTTTTTTATAATCTTTTCCGTCAATCTAATACTGAAAGCAGTAAAAGTAATAAGAACCTCCACCTTCTGTTTTTTTTAAATATAATACAGAAGATAATTACATAAAAGAACACTAGAACCTATAACATAAGAATTGTTATTTATTCATCAGTCAGGTGGAAAGTTTGTAAAGTGCTCATTGATGCTATGACGTTCTGTAGCCGCAACAACAACAATGAAGCAATGTCTCTTTCACGTCAAAGACGCCGCCGCCATCTATTCAAGTCCAGTCAGAGAAATTCATAGGTAAGCAAATTGACACCCTACGTCAAATTCCCATGTTATGGTCATTTCATGCGACTGTCAAAAAATTACGGAAAATTTTAGTAAGTATATAATTCTTCATGAATTTTCTTAACTTTTCCATTCAGAATAGAGACGTGGTTTTAGTTATCTACATATTTTATATGAGCTTCCATGGAAATGAACAGGATTGGAGGTGGTGCAGCAAGGAAAGCTAAGCTGATGGACTGTTTTAATTAAAAGAATAAGCTGATTTAGATCCGGCTTCAAGAAATAATTCTAGGGGACTTGCTCATAAAGTACTTTTAAATTGTTAATGTATCTGGATATATACTGATTCATGCAAAGATGATCTGGTGAACGCTGCTGAAATCCGCTGGATGAGAGAAGCACAGAAGCGGTAGAAGTGCCGGTGCCTGGTGTAGACTATGTCCAGCAGTGGACGTTTTTCGGCTTAAATGATGATGAAGACGATTGATTCATGAATTTTGTTATGACCAAAGAAAGGGAAAATATTAAATTAAGTAGGTAGTTATTATGAGCCCCAAGAAATTGTATTAACGTCAAAACAATATTTATGAGAATTCGTTTTTCTTGACTTTTCCTCATTTAATTACAATCTGAAGATGCGTCTTCATAAGGGAAGGATTTTGTTTTCTTGTAGCGTTACGATAGCTGGGTTATTGCTTCGTTTCGAAACCCTCCAATAAACTTCTTGTTTTGTTTACATGTTATAATATTGTGTACGTAGGTGGGTATATGTAGCTATAGCCGTATTTAATAACAGTGTCTTCAATATATTATGTTATCTTCCATCAGCCCAAATAAAGAGAAACAAAATTGAAGATTTTATTTGGACATCAAAGTTTATAGCAAGACTGTATAAAGAAAAACTCCAGTGATATGAAAGTTTATTTTACCAAAAGTATGGTGTTTCGAGGTTAATGGTAGTTATTATAGCCATATATATATATGTTCAATATTTAATAAAATCTCCAAATTTTTCCTTTACAAAACCGGATTAAACTTATCATACATATTTATTTTTGTATTGCCCCCATTTAACATATTTTTTCTTATTCACGTGACCAGAAGGCAGGCCTGTTTTTGGGCCAAAGAATTTTCATTTTTTCATTGCCACGTTGAATGGCAATGCTGCCAGCCTTTTGGGCACTTTCCCTGATAACAAGGATACGGACAAACTTTTTGATGCCCTATGATTCTTACCATTTTTTTAAAACTTGTTAATGTTATTATTAAGACTGTTAGTTTTAAATTATGTACATGTTTTAAATAATAAAATATAGATTTGATTTTTTTTTAATGAATGTATGTATAGTCGACCTGTTATTATTATTAAGCGAATAGATTCCGTAATAAACGAACTACGTTCATAAAACTTAATCAATGATCCTACCAAATTTCTGGTTCCAATAAACCTCTACCAAGGTACCAAAACAACCTGGTTACTTTGGCAGGTTAGGCAGTATTTGCTCCTGAAATCAGACACGCATGAAGCTTCACATTGCGCTTGCTAATGAGAAGACTAGCGCTTTGAAGTTTGTCGGCAAGCAGCTGAGTATCGGTACGACAAAGAGGAAGAAATCTGTCCTAATGATAGAAACATTCAAACTCACGTGGTGTCTTTGTAGCAATTTGTGCTTGGAGGTAACTTATATATTTTCTGCACTCATATCTTTATGTAATACATAATATCTACCTACAGTAATCATTTGTTAAGATACTGCTAATCTATGTATTTAATTATATTTAATTTACATCTGCTGTTCAGGTTTAATATCCAAAACTTATTTTATCATATATAACAGTGCCGATGACATTATTGTTCACTGCAATAAATAAACGTGGGAAAATAACGAAGAGTTCCGTGAGAATCCGTAAGTTTCATAAACGGCTAAAGCCACCTGTTTTTATTACAATGACTTGACTGCGAGCCGGTTGAAACTTGAAATACGGGCATATTATTGTCTGAAACTTTCCACAAAGTAAATAATAACAAACTTTTTGAGACGTCACAACGAAAAAATTAAGCGACAACATGCATCAGAAACACTTCAAATGATTAAATCGCCCAGTCGGTGCGTAACTTAATGTATCTAATTCTATTAAAGCGCAAAGTTTTTCAATTTAGCTCCCACAGTTATCCCTTATAATTATATAAACTATAACAACTAGAAACTAAAATGTTGTGGAGCTAACTTATTAGTTATGTTGTTAATTACTTAACGAGCAACTTTCTACTCACCGTCCGACGATGTAACTGAACCGCTAATTATGAGCAGTAGCAGCACAGCTGTCACTGCTGAACTCGACGCCAATCTGCGTCCGCTCATCATGTTGATTAGTTTACCCCAACGACATGTTAATCGAAACAACTTTTTGGAGATTTGCTAATATGTCAACAAAATTGTTGTGATGAATGTCAGTGGGGTAACGAGGTTCCCTCATTCATTCGCCATCGGAACCGGCTCCATTAAATATTCATCGGCAGGTGAATCGAGTGGGGTTCGTGTGACGGGTGCCGGCGAGCGCGAGCGGCGAGCGGTGGCGGCGACGAGGTCGGCGGCGCGCTGCGATCTCGCGGCGCTCTGGCTGCGTACTGGCCGCGCTACGCTAGCCGCGCCGCTTTGTCTACGACTGTTGTACGCTCCCGGCGCTTGCGTAGCCCCGCCTCGCTCTCGGATGAAAGGACGGAACATTACCAGTATTTGTAACAGTTTGCGTCAAATTGATATAAATGGAGACGGTTTTAATAAAGTGTAATTGACTTTTGCCGACTTTGCGTCGCATTAATTTCGACCACGCTAAGACGCCTCGGGCAGGTGCGGCGTTAAATACCACCACGCCAACTTCGCTTTCTGCCATGAATAATTTCAAATTTAAATGAATGTTAATTATGATGAGTTTTTAAGCTCACTTTGATATTTCAGAGATTGATGTTAAGGTATAAAAATGATTCCCACTTTATTAATTTTTAAAATATTATATCCACGAAAGGTGACACAGAATTGGCCTTACTTTATAATTCCGATAAATTATTGAATGAAATGATTGAAGACACAGGGTTTACCCCTGAAATCATTTCATTCAATAATTTATTTAAGCATTTAATTAAATATTTGTTTTAAATCAATGAGCTGTGTTTATTCAAATGAGTATGAAAATTCTTGTAAACGCATCCGAAATTTATGCGATTACATGATAATTTACGTACGTAACGTCAATGAGGTTACATGCCGCCTTAATAATTAATGAGTGTGATCTCGCAACAAGGATTACATACGAAAACTCCGCTGAATGGTTTCTAAGAATTCCAAGACTCTTTGCGATGATTACCTACTTATCTTTAAGTATCTATAAATTAATAGAAACGTAGACAAACATGGAGCATCTTTAATTAACACTCGCAATTCAGATTAACAACGTTCACGTTAATATTATCAAAATGTTTCAGCCGGATGAACCCAATAAGCATGAATAATTAATTGTATGTGTATGTTAATGTCAATACGGTCTCGATCTAATACGATCTATGATACGTACAATTAAATATGGTTTAGCATTAGTGTTTACGTTAGATTTGTGTTGTGCTGTAATGGTGAAGGAAATCGGAAATATATATAAAATCACATTAACTTAATTAAGTTTCCGTATGTTTTCTATATTAAGAAACACCCTAATAACTTCTAACATTTACCACAATCGCTACTCGTAAGGTACTTGTTGCAACTGAATCAGTTACATTTCGAGTTAATATAAAATAAGTGTTCGGTTTCTATTTAATTGAAATTATATACAACATTAGTTGCAAAAGGGTCTTTCTTTCTACACATTTACGTACGAGTATATTTTAAAAGGTTTAACTTGTTTCAACTTTGTACCTACTTAATTATGATTACAGGGCCAGGCGAGATAAATTTAAACTGTGGGTGCTACCACAGCGAGGCATGACCACGGCAACCTAAATTTTAATAAAATAAAATTATTTTACTAGTTTCGTGAATGAGAATCCCGTACAGTTTTAACAAGAATTTTAGATAAATATGTTAGGATAATTTATATTTTGCCTAAAATTCAATCATGAACTTAGACACGTTGTAAAACTAATTAACTTAACTTTAATTCCCATTATATAGTAACATAAACAAAGGTTAAAGTTAGGATAGTATAGACACCTGAATTATAGGCACCTATATTTCAGTTTTCCTTCACTTTTGATCAAATTAATCATTCTCATTTAGAAAACCTACACTACCAAAATCTGAGGTTGGCAGTCGTTAAACTTTAATAATCGTAGAATATTTTCCGAAAATCCTCAACTAGATACATTTGTGTTTTTGGTTATGAATATATTAAGTCTAATGCGGAAAATTGAATCAACCACACCTTTCGGCAAAAAAGCTATAGGTATATTGAAACATATTTGTTACTCACGAATCGCTGACATATTGCGTTAATAACCTGTCGATATGGATATTGCCAGTAGGTATTACTACTTATTCGAGGAAAATAAATAGAGCTAGGGGTGATAAGCGTGGGGTAGAAGGCGGGTTGTATGGGGGATCCGTGGCGTCTAAGCTCACAAACCCTTTTTTTCCCCGTCTTTGCAAATCGTCGAGGATTAAGCCAGAAGAGTTCACACCTTTTCACAAATATTTTTTGTGGTTTAACCGCCGGTAAAACGGCGTGATACAAAGTGTTTCCTACCGATCAATAACTGTTTTGAAAGATAACGATTCGTCAAAACTCTTATCGATACTTTGATGAGGAATGAGCCCGAAGAAAAAGGATTTGGGTGTAAATGAGATTTTCCTGTTACTGAAAATGAAAGAATTATTAATGCAGTTTTAGCTTTTTGTATTCACTTAAGTACCTAAGACTTTTATTTTATATCTTCTTCTAAGTTACTTTAACAGGGGTATGAAAATATTCAACATATTTACAGAAACGTTAGCAGCTGTCTTTCTGCGTTATTTTTGTTGTAGTTCTATAAGAAATAAAGATATTCCTAATGTAAGCCTGCGTGGTACCCTGAATACGTAATCATCACACTTAAGTAATTGTGAGCTTCTACTGTAGCGTAAAAAGATCATTCCCAGCGCAGTTATCTGTGGTTGCGCCGTTTTTGGTATTAAACGGCGCTGTTCTTTGATGTCGAATCAAAATTATTGCATTGTAAACATTTTGAGAAAATCTTTTTACACGCGGTGGGGAGAGCGTAAAAGTTTGTTCGTTTCAAATTCAATATATTATGGCGAGCGTGCTCTCGCTCAGCCGACACCGAAACTCACTCGAGCGTTGCTCACACAAAATTTATTGTTTTTCTAAGAAAATTTTCTTCGCACGACCTACATCCTTGTTGAGCCCCAGGGGAAGAGTTACAAAAACTTAATGACCTCTTGCCGTGGTTACATTGTTTAACCTATTGTTTTAGTTTAACTTGTTTGTTAAGTAGATCGAGCTAGTTGGCTAGTAGGTACTTGACTTTGCGCTTTGTTTTCAACTGTCAACGAGTTGATCTAATTGTAATTTAGGATATTAGATACAGGTTAATTATTGAGTACCTATGTTACTTAGGTACCATTATCAGTAACCAGCGTCGTCGAATATCGTTGAAGCTTAGTAAGAAACCGATGGATGTTTTCGATTGAAATTAAATTTGGTACATGAACTGTTTGTTTTCTATGAATTATATTTTAAAATAACTTTTGATTACCGTACATTATATTGTTAAAATCCAACTAAGCACAATCAACAGTTGATGACCTACGCACCCATTCACATGTTGTGTACCTACGCAATTCGAGAGCCGAATTTCGCCTCTTTAACGTTGAATAAAATTACTTTTAATGGCATACATATTTGATATAGGTAATTTAATATCAGATAATTTGCTCGTAATCACGCCACGTGTAAGTAACAAACTCGTTGTAACTGCTTTTATTGGCACGATGATCACAGGGCCAATATTTGAGAAATATTTACATAAACCCGCCTACGTGAACCGACCAAACAGGTACACGTAGTGCGTTAAATAAATATGATATGCAAACAAAAAAGGGACTGACGCCAAAGGCAGTTTCTAGATAAAGTCTTTTATCGGACACATAATAACGTTCTGAAAAATCGTTAGCCCGTGCTCACGTCGTGGGGACACGTGCGAGCAGGGCACTCTCGAGACTGATCCCTTCTGCTTAGATTAAATTTGTTCCTATAAAAATGTGTCCTCTAGTCGATAACGTCGAAAATGTGCAGATGTCGCCGGCCAGTATGAAGCCTACGATAGGGTTCAGCGACGTGCCGCGCGTACTGACGGAGCCGGCCCGGCCCGGACGCCCGGCGTCCGCCCGCTCGCTACCCGGATTGCTCCGTACTCGCCTCGATGGGGAAACAAAACGCTTGATTGCTTTGATTTGCTGTTTCTAATCTCAAGTGTACCGTTTAAACACTTTCGTTTTGTGTATAAACATTTATTTTCAAGTGACTTTAACGTATTTAAATTGCACGAATAAGCGTGATTTATCTATATTGATGGCACAAAAAGTTTAAACGTTCATAATACAGAACCTTCTAGTAAGATGCGAGCACAATGATAAAGTGCAGAATTAATCGTACAAGAATAGAGATTTATCGCGCAAAGAATCAGCGAGAGTGGTCTGAAAACTTTTTATTTTGTGATCACGAACTGAAACTTGTACATTTAGGTTTGAAAAAATGTGAATCATTCCAAGTTAGATAATCAATATTTAAAGAAAGGAAAGTTGAAAAGAAACTCGATCATTTTTAACAACAAAGTTTCTGTCTTCTTTTTCTTTAATCGAATTCATTTGAGACAAGTATTCACCATTAAAATAAAGTTGAAAATATTTATCTAAGGATTTTAATGATAAGTGTTTTAGTTGCGTATTTTTGTCTAGAACGAACTTCAACTAAACTTTTTATAACCATCTTATGTATTGCTTGTTTGAAGTCTTCGATTCGAGACTTGCAATGTGCACTATAATTTAGTAACATCATTTAACACACAAATGAACCTAAAAAGAAGTTTTAACGTAGAATGTGAGGATATGTGCTGTTTTTCTATCTGTAGGGAATCGTAGGCTGTCAATATTTACCCTCTAGTTGCGATAGTCTTTCTACACACTGCTGCTGTGTCTTAAGTGGTAGACGGCTTAGCTTGTAAACATTGCCTGTATTAAAGATAGAATGCTTTGCCCCACACCACAAGAATTAGAAACTTTGAAAGTTGCGTGTGATGCTGTCTTATCCTTAAAAGTGATCTACAGAGAAGCTTGGGATGGACTTAGATAGAAGGCAATACAAACACTAAATGTATCTAACAATACCTTACTCAAGCAGCCTATTATTTTCCGACTGCTGGGACAGAGGCGTCCTCTCTGTGTGAGGGAGTGGGCCATAATCCACCATGCGGGCTTTATATAGGTTGGTAGATGTCACATGTCTTCGAATTTTTGATTCTAGGACATCCCGGTTTCCTCACGATGTTTTCTGTCACCATTTTGAGAGCACTGGTAATATTATAATTTACACAAAGTAAACCGCCAACTCTTAAGTCGCGGCTGATTCTAGTGCAGTGGTGGTCCCACTGCTCTCAACAATACCTCAACATTGAAATTAATCCGAATACGTAATTAAACGTACTTTAACATGACTACAAAACAGAAATTAGATAGTGTATCTAAATTTTAGGCAAGTTTTCTACAAATAACGAGCAATACAACCAAAACATCGAGGCTACATAATCCCCAGGCTGTATACTTAACAGGTTCAGTAATTAGATTAGTATTGATATGACGGCCGGTAGAACAGAGGCTATTGTTTGCTTTGGTAAATAGCCGTGCTAGGCGGAGTGAGCGACGGGCCAGACCGCGGCGGTCCCAGCATAATGCCGGCGCCGATAATGGCTGCAACCCTGAACAATCAATCTTTGGGCTATTACGATGTTTTAGCGTCTTGATGTATTGTTTCAGCCTCAATAAAGTTTTGATGAATTTTCGTGTTCTCTCCCTCGCCCTTTGTTGAAAATGAGGCGTCGGATATTGATGAATAATTTGACGGCTAAGTAACGATGCTGTAATTATTTAAAGGGTAATATCGGATTTTGTTATTGTTGATTCAAACCATTGAGGTGTTATAAATACTTTCTAATTTACTACGGACATTCAGTCTTTGTATTTTTTGTTAATTTTGAAAAGAGTTTCGTAGAAAAAGTAGGAACACAGATAGGCACACGGTTTTGCGGCTATGTTCGTCGATATGTCACGCCTCTCATATTATAATAAGTGTTATTAAGCAAACACTTATCACTTTACATTCCAAGACCCCTCCGTGCCTCCATAAGAATGTTAAGCGGTCTCGGCTGCCATCTGTGGACCCGTAACGACGACAGTCCGAAAGTCTGACAACCAGTCTTAACAAGGGTTATCGTAGTACCCAGCTACTGGGTTGTGGAGTAAATTTTAAGAAAATCTCACCATAAAAAGCATGTCTCTACAATCTTAACTTCGTAGTTAAATTGGAGACTGTTAGTTCTGACAATGATGTGGTCTAAGCGGGCGCTGCGGTGGTTTTATCAAAATCAAACAAATAGAAAACCTTTATGGTTTTTCGATGTATGCACAAGTAGGTACAATTTAGCAAACTACAATATGCATGTATAACGAACTCCATTTGACTTTAGGTATCAATAGATATCGAGACAAATACCTACCTAATAGCTATTGATAGAAAACGGTCAGTTAACGTTCTGTGAAAGGGAATAGAGCAATAATTTAGTTAGAAACTAGCCAAGTTTCTTAGACAATTATAGCACTAAGGTCCGATGAAGATATTAATAAAGCACTCTAATTTGATTATATTGTTTCACGCTGTGCTTATTTGAGAGCACTGGGGGCCTAGTATTAACAGCCAAGACTAGGTTCGAACCCAGAAAGGCATTTTACTTTGAGTACATTATTTCATCACCACTGCTCTCAAAACGGTGAAGGAAAACATCGTGAGTAAATCAGTCATGTCATGTCCTAAAATTTCAATCCAGAAATTCGAAGACATGTGACATCTACCGACCCGCACTGGACCCGCCTGGTGGATTACTGTCCACTTCCTCTCACAGAGAGAGAGACAGGCCTGTGTCCCAGCTGTGGGAATCATTATAGGCTGATTATGTTGTGTTGTTGTATGTTATGCTTATTTCAGATACACTTTTCTTGACAACAATTTCCAATGACGGTGCATCCACACCGAAGTAACTTTTTGTGAAGCAACATTTTGCAACATGATAACATTTAGTAAATTTTTATAACTTTTGCGGCTTTTGCTATAAATTTTTATTATCCGTTGTTTTTTAAACACTTGTAAACGTTGCTCCACAAAAAGTAACTTTGGTGTGGATGCACCTTAAATTCCTAAATTGAAACTTCACTTAGGTCGACTGAAGCTGAAAATGTCTGTCACATAGACAAATACATCTGACAAAAAAAAAAAAAAAAAAAATACGAAAAAAATTACGAATAAGAAGTGTAATACTCTCACAACTTTACAGAACAATCACCACCTTTACACCACTCAAGTTTTGCAGTAGCTAGGTAAGTAAGAAAATTCTAGTTACATAATTTAGTATCTACCTGTGTTGTATGATGTATTCGTAAAAGTCTGTGTCTATCTATATTATCATCTATCTCCTTGAGATATTATGTTGAAGAAAAAGCTAATCTAGCAGGTCTGGAACACCACGCCGCGACAGCAGTGTAGTGTGGCGCCGTCAGTGTGCTTTTGTTTTGCTTTTTGTACTTCACTGCTTATAATTAAATGCAAAATCACAGAAATAAAACCCAAGGTAATGAAAAAAATTACACTGAATATCGAGAACACTGCATCTAGTAATGAGGATGCCTCAATAACTCAGGCTAACGCGCCTAAACACTGGCAAAAATGATCGTTGATAATCACCTTCATAATCAAATTTTTAAAACTAAAGAAAACAGCCAATTCATTTGGAAAAGTGTAGCAAAACGTGAAAATCCGGCGACACTTTATACATCAAGCGATAGAGCGGCTGAGTACACGTGCGAGAACCAGCTAGCGATAATATTTCATCCATGCGCCATGATTCGCCGCTTAAGCGCGATAGGGAAATCGTAAATTCAAGGGAAAGAATTTTCTTTATAGTCTCCTAAAAAGTTTCCACACACAAGCACGTATCTGAACACAAGAGGCGACGCGAGAGCAAATGGCACCGAATTGTAATACCATCCGTTTGTGTAGACACCCCTACTTTTCAAATTTTCTTTTACAATGCGACGAGGTAATATGCGTTTTATTGGATCGTTTTTCTTTATACAAAATGGCTCTTATAAGAAAATGTCTTTTTGCTAAAGTCATTTATTTGTGAAATGTGTTGTAATATTTAATAAAAACCGACAGAACAACAATGGTTGCCTATCTATTATATTAAATAAAAACACGAATGAACTGGTCTGTCATGTGAGAAGATGTTCGATTTATGCATTCCATTGTGTCGCGTTAAAATACACAAAACTTTTATTTTTTGAGTGGAGGATTGCTGTTGGGCACTCATGGGCCTTTACAGCGTCACCGGACTTTTCTTTATAGTTTTTGTTTGGAAAAATATTTTATTTGTTCTTTTGGACAAAAAGTACTGAAAAATGTGTAGCAAAATGATATTTGAATAAAAAGTGACGTGTATGAAATGGGAGCGGCTCGGGCGCCGGCCAATCCGTTGTAGTCTGCGGTTAGGCGCTGCTGACAGATCCACGAATCTGTTGTGGGCGAAAACACGATAGACTTTTGAATAGAGCCTTTTGTTTCCAACGAAAAATATTTACATGAAAGCTTTGAAGATAGCCAAACAATAAGTAATACTGCACGTGTGAATTGTTCTATTTGAATTCGTTATAGTTGAATGCAATTACATACCAGTTATCGTTGTAATTTTGAAAACGATCGTTGATCATCGATCATCGATATCTCCTAAAAATTTGGTTGAAATATAAATAAAACTGCTTATGGTTTTAAAAATTGTTGAATATTCAAAAAGAATATAATTTATGATCATTTCATAATACACAGCCACTCAATTAATTGATTGACTATTATAGTTTCGTTAAGTTGGTCAAAATGTGTGATAGTAGGTACATATATAATGTATCTGCCATTCCAATATAAATTAATTAAATAAGATTGTCAGCGGCGACATGTGATTAATAGGACTATAAGTTGGCTATCATCTGTAATCCTTCAGCTTTACGACCAAAAGCCGCGCCTCAAAAATACTTTGGCCATAAAAGAGAATCCGTGACAAAGTGATGAAGTAATAAAATTCACATAGAAGGAATGTGTACAGAAAATATGACATTGGTACGTGATAAAATAATAGGTATCGCGAACACACGTCTCATAACATAGAGCTTGCGAATGCGTTTGACAACTGGCAGTAATTTCGGAGAAGAATGGACGAGACATGACTCTTGCGCTACTTCATTACTTACATATCTTTATCAAAAGCGAGATTTTGCTCCAACTTCTAACTTAGTCGCTAGTCAGCTGTTGTTAACGGCTACAAATTCGATTTTGACTGTTGATGATTTGATCTTTGTATGTTATTTTAATTGAGTTGTAATTGTGATGCAAACTGAAGCAAAATATTTTAAGAACATGAAAAAAAATATAAAAAATTTAAATAACAGTTCTATTTTCAAAGGGACATCTGAACGTCTTTGTTTAGTAACCAAAGAAAAACAGGCTAGGGTTGTATATAGTAGGTGCGTGCCGTAAAATGGCCGTGATTTGAAATGTCTCGCTCACTTTGCAAATGTCAAGATAAAGACATCAATCACTCTTACCTGAGTACATTCAATTCTCTAGAGAAACAGCCAGCAGCCACAAAAAAACCTTTCTTAGAAAGCATTAACCAATAGAATTTTCTGATCAGAAAGCTAAAAGATTTTCTCGATAAATTGAAGTAATGTGGAAGGAAAAAAATGCGTTTTATTATGTAGAAGAATGGTAAAAGGGGACCACTACCTGATGACAAGTGGGCACATAAATTCATCGGGGGAAACTAGAATGCAGCAACCGGAGATAAGAAAGGTATAAAAAGTGTTGTACGATTTTCTTACCTTTTGTAAAATTATTTTCATCATCATTCATCAAAAACGTCCACTGCTGAACATAGGCCTCCCCCAATCATCGTAGCCTTGACACACGTCGGGCACTAGGGGCATTTTTAGGGGATTTGCTATAATCGCCATGCTTGACAGGCGGGTTTGCGATCGCATTATGGTGGTAAAATGCATATGGAACGCTGCTGCCCATTCTTTAGTAGGTGCTTGTGGGTTTCTTAGCTGCCTTCTACGACACCAAATGGGAAGAAATTGGATGGTGCTATTATTTACGCCCGGCACCACACGGAATATTGTTTTACTAAGAACAAATTACGGACAAACTATTCTCGTACTATTCATCAAAAAAGAAAAATTTCTTTAAATGCTACACAGTTTGAATATGACAAAAGAAAAAAAAATATAAACTCGACCGGTGAGCAGATTCACGCCACTTATGATAAGTTATGTCTTATGATGACGATGATTCCAAGATACTTATTTAAGTTAGAATTATTAACGTTCAAAGTAAAAGTACCTTACAACAGAAATTGGAATATCGAACAAAGTTGTTACTTTAAACATTCAACAATGGAAGTTTTTTGGAAAGTTTAGTGACCTGCGAATAGATATTAAAATAACAATATGTGCTCAGTGAACACTGAAATGTAAAATAAAACTAGTTTCTGACTCTGTTCTGCTATTGATTAAATCAAGAAAGAAGGAAAATAAAAAATTCTATGAATAATGAGAACGAACCTGAATAGTAAGATCAGCTCTAAATACTTACGAGAATCGTTTTTTGTTTGTAAGTACTTTTAAGATCAGTCAGTAGTCCATTCAAACTGTTCTTAAGTTCTAAGGTTGATCTTTTTGATTTAAGTAATGGAAGTCATTTACTTTCAGCGTGGGCAGTTGCGCACCTATCGGATTCTTTAAAGTTTTCCGATTTTAATCAGAGAAATGAAGGGAAAAGCCAAGTTATTTGCTCGTTCAATTTATTTCACACATCGTTAATATCGTGATTGATTTCGACGCCGGCCCTAACGATACATGAAATATTCGCACTCATTAAATCACGTGCCGCGCAGTGGAGTGCTCGCGAGGGCTCTCATCCAATCACGCGTCGATAAATATATGATGTCGGCCGCACATATTAATACAATGTAAATGTTACAATATTTTGTACAAACATACCTACACCAAAATCATAGTCTAAACAAGCTACGTTAACATTACTTTCAAAACAAACTCTACCTAGCTTAACTTCAGAAAAAAAAAACATAATTTATTAATCTCGGCAACCTAAGTTTGTTTGTATCTATAAAGCAATAAATTGTTCGATATGAAATCTTTTATGTAAAATGATAATTTGTAACGATATCTGCCGTGAGCTCAAGGGCAATATACCTCCTAAAACGATTTTTTATAATACCTACTTTTATCGTGAAGCAGTGCTCGAGTCTCAGAACTCAAATTTACAATTCAATAGAAACTGCACAAGGCTTTGCATGCCAATACGTCCATTTGGGGCACATGCGATCGACTTCCCATTTGAAAGATGAATGAAATCATTCAAATGTGAAATTTCGATCATTCAAATACCGCATGTTTATGTTTGTGTTATAATAAAATAGTATTGTTCGATTTCAGGATTATATCTTGTTTCAGCTCGATGCTGGGTGAGGTTATGTTGTTTTAGCTTGGGTTCCTGAAAAAAGGTGAAATCATCAAATTTATATAATCAATTCGGTCGCAGGGATACTGGAAGGCAATTGCCATGAGACCATTATTCAATCGAAACGATATATCTCGTCCGTTCCGAACTGGAGCGTAGCGATAGCTGGCTCCGCAAAAGTTGGCACGGGTGGCAGCCGAGACCACTGCCAATTTCCATTAGCCCATCATCCAAAACGAAAAAATGCATAGACGATCATTTTTTCATTCAATTAAAATTGGCTATCCACCAAAACGGTTAGATTTTTTCAGGGGTGAGGTCACTACGACGTAGCCATAAGTTTTACACTTCGAAGCACTACAGGTTGGTACGACTTAAAAGTTTCATTCAAATTATTTTAACAAATGTTTGAACTGATCTGTCATTTCAATGTTCTTCGTCATATTAAAACTTTTTTGTTTAAATCAAGCTGAATATTATCAGCAGCACGTAGGTATACATTTTGCCGTTCATTACCGAGTCATATTCGCCGCCAACATTGAAAATCCATAAGCTTTCAATATCGCGAAGTTAACTCGGGTTTTGTTCCCAGTGGTTGCTCCATCTGAATATCAAAAATGTGAAAGCGGTCGTCAGTAACCGGGACACGTATATCGGGACCCTATCACTTCGCTCTTTACTTACTTGCTAGGCGCCATCTGCACATTCTCCACCTAATCCAGTAACAAATTTGATTATGTAACAATATAGCACACGCAGCTTTTTGTTCTCAGCTTTATATTGCACGTTTATTTCAATAACAACAAACGAAAATGTTCAGCTCAACAATATCTGCGTAGAGATCCTTACCGTCAGTGTTTTATTTAGCAAAGTGCTATAAGAGTGTAGTCTGTGAGATACTTGTTGACATGCTACTATTTTTATCAGACTGAAATATGAATTTGTTTACAGACATGGAGAAGAAAAACATCAACCAAAGATGAACATGACTAAACCTAAATAATTATTGACAACGAGTAATAGCTATCAATATTAAGCAAAGTTGATTTTGGAACGGCGCGGGCGCGAGGACCACATGGGATTTAACGACTCATAAAAAAATCATATTCATCAATCACGTCTGTTCCAAACAAAGTTTGTTAGGGTATGTGCTGACGTGCCAAGTACCTTCAATTTATCAAATAATTATGAATCGTTTTTATATCTTGTTTAAAATAAAGGCAGATTTTGACAGTGTCTGTTGGAAGAATTGGATGTGATACTCAAGAAGATTGGCGCAGCGGAGGGTGCCTTAATGGCCTCTTGACGGCATCTCACCGGGTACTCCAGGTCACTTCGTTACTCGGATTGTACAGGCCGTTATGTGTACTATGAATAATCTTAAAGGAAACTTCGAGTTTTGAGCAAAGTGCAAACTATAATTGGAATCACGTCTGCGTGATGCATAGACGGCTTCATCACGTGCCACTGTCTAATAAGTTATGTGAGAATATCGGAGCCGCCCAGACCTGAATGCGCACACTTGAACACTCTGGTCCTATTTTGGCACAGGCGATAACATAACATAACTGTTTACAACCCTGCTTCATAAATCTTACACATTTTCTATTAATATTAAATAGGTACTGCTATCAAACAGAAACAGCAAATATTTGTAATAAAACCCAATTTGAATATATTATAATTATGAAGCTCTCCATGGATATCAAGACATATAATAATATCAGCCAGACGTCTTTATTTCAGGAGATTTTTCAAAGAAATTGATAAGATTAATCAAACCCTTGTTCGAAGTTTTGGAACTTGTTTGATTAATTTTGTCCGTCAGGCACAATTAAAAATGAAATTCACTTATAATAATATTGGATAATTAACTCCTCCTTATTATTATCTAATTATGAGATCTTTCTTTGTTTATTCACCGTTGAAGAAAGAAAGCGTACGATTAGCTTTTCTTCAACAATAAATAACAAACGACGACATAACAGAATTATAAAGTTATTTAAACGTGAAAGTTAATTGTCTTCGTTTTTTACTTGATTATTTTTCTTGTTATTATTCACATTAACTGTCCCAGATTACGAGCAAGTGCTGTGTAAACTGTTTGAGAATGTTTGTGAGGCTGTACGTGACGCAGACGCCTTTTATGTAACAATGCGTCTATTGATGCAAATACGTTCTTCGATGCCCCACTGGGAACACAGTTTGTTCGATACTCCCTTACTCTGATACATTGCATGAACTGTAAAGCTACCATAAAATGCTTGACATTTTGTTAAGCGTTTTTAGAATGTTTGTACTTGAGCTATTGCCAGAGATTTACCCTTTTAGGTAAAACATTTTTTTTTTAATACCTAAGGTTATGTTAACCTCTGTGTCTCCGTGTGTGTCTGTGTTTTGTGAAGTTAACATTGATTTCACAGAACCGTTTCCAGAAAAGAAATTGTCCCACCTTTTATTTCTTTAAATTATTTAATGGACATTATAAGTCTAATCTGATGTAGACGAGTAAAAGTCAACATTATCAAACATTGATTGCGTACAGAAGCTGACGATGATAACATTACGCTTCAAACAAATACAATGGAATATTCCAGAAATCCCCAAAGCTGTAGCTAATTTAATCATAGGTCGTATGTAAAGTTTACTCATGGATAGTAAACATAAACTTAGGCGACTTGCAACTTGACCCGTGTCCCGCCCGCGCCTGTACCTACACGCAACAACATCAACCACTCTGTTTTATCGTCCCCATACACTTGTTTGCAGAGTCCATAGAGATTGAATTATGTGTTGAACAACCACTAGGCTCATTTAATTTGGGATATGTGTTATCACTTCTGAAATTTGTTAAACAGGTTCGTTAGAGGTATAAGGACGTAATGGTTTCGAGCGCCATTAAAAAGTTTGAAAAGGTTCACTTAGGTACTTATTTTGTCGCTGTTTTAGGGTAGGCAATGAAATGATTTTGAAGGAGGATATTGTTTTTCCAGGTAATGCTATGATACTCGTTACTACACATCACGTAAGTGGTGTCTTTAGGGTTAATATCAGTGCATGACATTAATTTTCTCAATATTGACGAGCGTTTAATATAGTGTAATTAAAACATTTATACGGTATCGCTAGACAATCATTTTGTACGTAATTAAAGTGGCACTAATAATATCCATGCGCGTTAAGATACTTACAGCATTAGTTAGTCCATGAGTCTATAAGCTTAAAGTTTATTGCCAATTTAGAACCACTATCAGATTATTAATTCCGAATATTATCGAATTTAATACTCGGTTATACGATCTAGATGAAATATAATATAGAGAGTTTGTATAAACCTCCCTGGTAATAAACAATATCGAGCCCTATCGACGTTGTGTCGGAATATTAATTTCATAGGCGTCTATAAAGAAACATATTTAGTTGAATTACTTTCCAAGTTATTAAGCTGAAGCGATCCTTTATTGTACAAGGTGCGGTTTTTCTTTAGACGTTACAAATTGCTCGGGACTTCGAAGAAATGTATTCTTCAAATATAATTATAATTTAACTACATTTTTTTTTCAAACATGGATATTATTCTTTATTCAAATTATATGTTGGAAAGAGAACGAGCATAGATTAATGTACCATTATATGATACGATGTATATATTTGAGAATGTGGCATAAAATGCGATACAGTATTTTTCGCGTGAACCTAGATACATTTATTTTTAAAAGTGTATCATGTTTCACGTTAACTGCCAGTTACAATTCTGCAAGTTACTGTTATTAACCAATACGAAAAATGTATTAAAACCTTTTTCGTGAATGTGACATTTTAAAAATAGGCTGCAATCGCGCTGATGTGTCATTTAATTTTAATTTCATGAAATATAGGAAAAAGAGTAAATGTCGAGTAATGATTGACGTGGGTTATATTAATAATAAAACATCCCTCCACAAAAAAGGACCTATAAAAAGTAACGGCTGATGAAAATGTTATCTTTTTTACAATAGCAAACATTTACTATTATTGGGCCTAGTCTGATTGGCGTTCTCCTGACATTTATATGTTAGAACTTATTCTAAATTATTTAAAAAAAATCTTGGATGGCCAAGTCGCGTTATTTGAGTTCAAAGATTTAAAACAGTAGTAATGTATTTAAAACGACTTGGAATATTATTAATAGTCAAACAGGAAGGTCTAGTAAGCGAAATACTGACTACAGCCTGTCTATCAATGACAACATAATAACATCAGACTCGCAGGTCACCGCGGCTTTTGAAAATTTCTTTACAGATATTTCCGTTTCAACTACAAAATTTCTAAACTCATCGCCTTCTGTTGCTGAGTCTTTGCTTAAGAAAAATGTTAATGTTTGTGATTCAGAATTTCGTTTGGAACATATTAGCTGTAGAGATATAATTAAAACCTTTCACACTTTGAACGTAAAAAAGACTGCAGATCTGTGGGGTAGTTCTGTAGAAGTCGCTAAGTCCATTATTGATATTGTAACACCTACTTTAGCTCTTATATTTAATCATTGTATCGACTGTGGGGAGTTTCCTGACCTAATGAAGAATAGTAAAATAGTACCTTTGTTTAAATCAGGTAGTACATCAGACCCCTCAATTATAGACCTATTTCAGTACTGTAGGTAGTACTTTAGTAAAATTATTCAGAAATTAATTTTAGACCATTTGCAAAGATTTTTTAAAAAACATAATTAATTACATAGCAAACAGTTCGGTTTTACAAGGGGTAGTTCAACTACTGATGTGTGTGTGTTGAACTCTTAGGGCATATTTACAATGCATGGGAAAATAAATACGATGCCTTGGGCATTTTTTGTGACTTATCTAAAGCATTCGATTGCGTGCTTCATGAAACTTTAATCAGGAAACTCCGCCACTACGAGATCCGGAACACCCCTCTGGATCTTCTTATTTCAGCCGTTTCAAGGTCACCAGCTGTTTTGTTAGCTGCGGTAGGGTTCGACGCGTAATGTGTATTTACTTTACTTTCAAACATACGTGTGACCTAAACTTTGAAACACTCATGTATGCTTTATAACTATGCAAGATTATGGAATTCTTAGTCTGATGCTGCAGCCAGGATATCGAGCACACTAGTACGATCTTGAAAAAAATATAGCAGTTATGTTGTGTATGGATTCGTTTTGATGAGTATTTGATTCTACATACAATACAATGGTGGCAATACGATGAGTTGATGCTGCAGCCAGAATATTCAGCACACTAGTACAGTCTTGAAAAAATAATAGCAGATATGTCGTGTTTGGATTCGTTTTGATCAGTATTTGTTTTTGTTTTGTCTGAAAGGTGACTTAATCGAAAGTGTTTAAGCTATGATTCAAGAACATTGGTTCAGCCGTTTTAAGATTATCAGCTCTTTTCTGGTTGAGGAAGGGATTTGAGCAACTTCCACGGTTCTGATCGAGTCAAAATTTTTGTATTCCATTACTTCAATGATGTTAGACGAACAAAGTAACCTTGAACTGATGCTGCAGTATCACCTGGAGTTTCCAGGATATCTGATGGTCAATGAAAACGCCAAACAGGCAACAATGAATGTAACTATGTTATTGTAGGAAGGATAACATTTTCACTAGCCGTCCCCCGACGTGACAATAGTTTGATCAAAATATTACCTACAACTTAAAAGGCCAATAAATGTATTTTTTTTTACTTTTTCTAGCTTTTTCTAATATCAAGTAATAGAATGCCAATACAATTTTAAGTAATAGAATTCCTAAATTGGCTCGATCAGACCTCTAGAAGATCCTCACTTCCCTTCATCAACTAGAAAATAGCTAATAACCTTCAAACAGCTGAACAGATTTCGAGTAAGTCACCGTTCAGACCCAATAAAAAATAACTGAATCGATTCATCCGTTCAGGAACTATGATGCCACAGACAGACAAACAGATACACACTACAAACTTATAATACCCCTGTTTTTCGTCAGAAGGTTTTATTTCCACTTTAAAAACAAAATGCTCAATTCATCAGTTCCCCGAAACCTTTCTTAGAAGTACTTTAGTGAGTGGTGAAACTACAATTACATCTGTGTGTATCTATGTATGTATGTATGTAGGTAGGTACATTCGTTAACAAAGAGAGGCCTGAGCTTCTTACGGAACTCAAATTACTCATTAATGGCGACGCGGTGAAGAAAAGCGGAGGAAGGTTTAAATATTCAACGAATTTAAATATACGTGTCGCGTTTTACAATAATCCCTATGTAGGAACTTACAATCAGGGTAGTCATTGTCACTATTGTTATTTACTTAAAAATAAAAGAACATTTTAATTTAGTCCTTTTTTTCATTGAATGAAAATGCGGAGAAGAGAAAATGTCGTATACAAGGTGGCAGAAACATCGACGCGCAAACTGTACTCATAGGTTCAGTACATGATTTTGAAGCCCTCGTGGCAATTAATTGACGTTTATTTTAAAAACATGCTGTGCCATACATTTCGACCTCGCAGGTAACGTGGTCAAAATGTACATGGAACAGCATTTTTTAAAATTGCATTTTTCTATTAAACACCTGATATGGTCACAGTATGCGCGTCGGCGGATTCCACCCTGTATACCTAATACCTACATATAGGTTAGAAAAAGGTGTATTTGTTTGGCTGGTACTACTTATACGAAAATAATATCAACAATAATTAACAAGCTACAAGAGACATTATTTCAGAGTCATACGTCAGATAGCGCGACTGAAATCTAAAATACATTTCCCCATTTTGCACTGTCCAAAACTGCAACAACAGTCATTTATCAAAGAAGTTTCGTAATATGAATGATAATAACTTCATTCCTTTATAATAGGTGCAGGCAGTTACCTAATATGTATATGTGCTGTATAGTGTTCTGATCAGATGTTTCAAACTTTTAATAAGGCAATTCCCGCACATGTCAATTTCGCTTATTCGAATTAAGCCCACAGTTTTGTTCGTTCGGGCAAGAAAAAGGTTGCTTATATATTATATATTTTATCTTTATCAAAGTCTGCTCACCTATTTGGTAGCCTTTCATACTGCGACGTGATTTCTTATGGTTTGTATAAACGTATCTGGCTTTTTGGGGTTCCGTACCTACCCAAAGGGTGCCAACGAGACCCAATTACTAATCCTTGGCTGTCCGTCCGTCCGTCTGTCGGTCAGCGGGCTGTATCTTATGAACCACAATAGATAGACAGTTCAAATTTTCACAGTGAGTATTTCTATACAGCAGTGCTATTCTGTAAAAATATCACCGTGATAACTGGGGTGAAGTGAGCATAAAGTGAGCTGTCATTAGTATCAATCCCTAGTGCCAGATGGAATGACACCTCACCTAGGTTCTCACGGTGAGATTTTAACAGAATAGACTGGCTGTTGTAGTACCGGGATGAGCTAGACTCCTTCAACAAGAACTGATCCTTCGCATCTTTAAGCTGGGAGAAGTGGATGGAAGATAGAGAGGCCTTTGCTCTGCAGTGGCACATCACAGACTTTTAATAATAATAATTAATAATGTAGTAACTTTATTATAAAAATTCAATTCCTGATAATGAACGAATATTTAATTTCATCACACTATAGAACCCCGTGATAGAACCCACATCACACCCTAACAAAATTTCTGTACCGCTGTATCAACAAATAATAAAATAAAAAACCAAATAAAGTAAAAAAAATTAAGGGTTTTCGTCGTTTTTAGCCTTGTTGTACGGAACCCTTCGTGTGTGATCTGACCCGCGTTTGGGCGGTTTTTTAAACGATATGTAACTGAAATGTTAAATTAATTTTCCAGAGCTTTCCCAAACGGTACATACGTGACAATTGTTTTTACTTAGAGACCATTCTTATTATGTAGAATAGTAGTGCTTTTAAGTGATTGATATCTACTTGCAGGTGTTGTAATGTATCGAGAAACGATTAGTTTGTATATTGATTGTTACACTGTTGGTTGCAATCTAGACTATTCAGTCAGCCGGCTTAGCGGCTTAGTAAACCACGTGTTTTTTTTTTAAACATAACATCACGCTTGCATTCCCCAAAAGGAAAGGCAGAGACGTATCTATAGTACACCTACATTTCGCCAATTTTGTTCAAGTCTCATGTAATAAGGGGCGAGCTTTTGGCCATAAAAAGGGGCACAAATCCAAATTCCGGGCTGCTACTGGAAATTCCCAATATCTAATATTTCGTCCGACTTGAAAATCGAACAGCAATAGTCCTTACGACCACTACACAAATAAGGCCAACATTTGATAAATAACAGTCCTGAAACACACACACCGCGCGCTCACAAGCCTTCCTCAAATTGTTTGTCGCGCTAACCATGCACGCAAGTACATAATAATTAGACCATCATCGCGTTCCAGCGTCCCGGTTTCCGTGTACACAAAAGTAGCGATTCAATGTAAATTGCCCAGTCAATGGGTGCCCGCATCTCAATGGCCCATAAACAACACGACCGTGAATACAAATCGAATATTAGAGCATTGCTTGCACGCATGCCACGCAACATTATCAGTTTGTGGCATACGATATGAGCGATTATTGCGAGCACATGCGACGCGGCCTGTGTACCTTGGCACCGGTACACGCCGCGTCGTCTGCACCAACACTAACGTTAATTACGTATTTGACATACATGAGATACGTTTAAACGGATTGGTACGTGAATTAACACCTAATTCAGAATCTACATACGATTTACTTGATTTTATCGGCGGGTAATGGATGTTGGGGAAACTTTGTGTTTTTGAATTGGAGCAGGGAATTTTATTGTAGTTACCAAAATGTGGGTCCTGCATATTCAGTTCAGACCTGAATACGTACTGCCTAATTTTTCAATTTAACATTTTTAAGATTTCGATGCACCGACCCTTATTTAGATAATGCAATAGGGTATTACACTAATGTTTGAAAAGTGTCTTAATTAGATTTTAGAGTGCTAATAAACAACTGAAAAAACACAACTTTTTTATTTAATCGATTAGTGCCATAAAAATGCATTTCAATTTTACATTTTCAAATTTCGCGCGTAATTTGATGAAAACGCTGGACATTGTGGACGGCATATTGCTCTGTGGCTATGACGTCAGTTTGTTAAAAACATATGCGCTGGTATTTTATAAGACAATTGTTTATAATTAAAAAAATGAGTTATTTTTCTACTTATCGTTGGTTTGCTGTTCCTGAATGCAAAATGTTATAAAAATTACTTTGCTTACGAAAATAATAAAGTCCAAAGATGCTCAGTTGACATGCCGTATGACGTAATAACATGGCGGCTACTATTTTATGGTGTTCAAAAACAGATTAAAAAAACTGAAATCTTTAAATTGTATTTTTAAATTAATTTTGTTGTTTCATGAACTAAAACTAACATTTTCCGACTGCATTTTGCCTAAGCTTTCTCAACAATATATTTTTCGATTTTTTCTCGCATAAAGTAAAATACCCTATTGGGCATAAGATTATAAAAATAATTAATTATTGATTTGTTATATTTTTAATGTACAACCTTAACCCCTAAAAATTCTGCCAGGGATGCGAGTTGTTCGAAAGAGATACCGCGGCCCCTGGTCTGACACGCCCTCCCGCTCCACCTAGAGCGGGAGAAGTTATTTGATGATTTCCCACGCAAAAAAAAACCACTGAAAATTAGTCAGAGTTTTAGTACACTTTTATTTTACACTAGCTTTTGCCAGAGGCTTCGCCCACGTGGAGGTCGGACATCCCACGGGAAAGTATTACTGGGATAAAAAGTATCCCATGTGTTAATCCAGGTGTAATGTAATCTATATGTGTGCCAAATTTCATCCAAATCCATTCAGCCGTTGTAGCGTGATTGAGTAACAAACATCCAAACATCTTCACAAATTTTCACATTTATAATATTAGTAGGATTAAGCCTATAAGCCTAATACCTTACGGCATCCCTGCCATAAGGTAACCCGCGAGATTCGAATTTCCTAACGTTTTTCTTACAATTTGCAGGTCAGTGTCAAGTTGTATGTTGAAATATGATTCGATTTATGTTGAAAACACAAATCTGCGAAACTGTATATAGTGACCAAAGACGGGTTATCAAAAATACAAAAAATTTGGAAGTTTTCGCAGCCGCCATCTTGAATTTTCATTTTGACCTCACATTTGGCTCCAGCACCGTCCCGTCCGTCACTGTTTTCATGGTTTACAGATTTTACAGATTTCCAAATTTTTTATCATGCATGCATGATAAAAATTTTGGAAATATTTGCAGCTGCAATCTTTGATTTTTATTCTGACCTCACTATGGCTTCTGCACCCTCGAAAACCATGAAATGGACACCCATGATGAAAAATTCAAAAACTGTGTTAAAGAACATCGTAGGTACCAAAAACAAACAAATATCTCTATTGGATATTGACTTTCTCGAGATATTAATCAAGTTAAAACAAGAGCTGCTGTTGGCTTCAACTCACAGAACTTGCATTCGGTGGAAGCTTCAAACCTGCTGCCTCTCACTACTGGAACGACTAACCATCTCCTTTTCCTGCAATAAAAACAGTTATAGAGTACTTTTAGTTCTAAATATAAGCGACACTTGCTACAAGTAAAAAGGGAAACCAGTTACTTAACTCACTCACCCTGGGATTGCAGGCAGTTGGTATTAGTCCTTAGCGGAGTCTTGCATTTCTAGCAGCATGATTTGCTTCTATCACTTTGTTTTGTTCGATGTTTGAAACTTTTTCTTCTGTCTTATTATACAACATAACACAGCCAGTCATACACACCAACGATAACGATGTTATTATTAATTATATTTGCACAAACCAATTTTGAAGTTATAATTTATTTATTCAGATGCTGTTATTTGTCGTAGTTACTTCCATTTATTTGTATCAATAATTTTCTTATAAAATAAAGAGGCGCTCTTTATTTTGTTCTATTTTAACTTTGTTAGGACAATTTAATACTATCATCTGACTTTCGATCGATGTAAAACCATTTTCCTAACACGCATAATCCTATTTATGTAGGTACTACCATACTCGTAACAGAAACAGCTCTAAATCATGGACTGGTACTGATATTGAGACATGAATACCGATACCGACGGTATACCGATACAGTTTTCTCCGATACCGATATTCGCATAACCAGAACTAGAGAACTAGGTAATAGAATCGAAACGTTTGAAGTGCTATAAAAGACCTGCGAGGTACTTGGTATTAAAAGTATTATTTCATATTTCTAGAATTTTGTGTAGCTTGAACAATTTTCAAATTATGATAATTTGTCAATTATCGTATTTCGGGTCAAAAACGATTTTATTCGTAACTAAGTTTAGGGCTCCGCCTAAGTTTAGGCATCTATTCGCAGATATCCTTTGTCTCTAATAGTGAAGGGTAGTGGTTATTGCTGGTTATTCCATTTATCCGCCCTAAGAAATTCACGCGGAAAGGCATGTCCGAGAATCCACCCTAGGCATAGATGAAAAACTGAATTTAAAAGGGTAGATACATGGAATAACCGGTTACTGTTTGATTTTCTTCTAAAGAAAACTACTAAATCCAAAGTCATCAGTGATGTCTTTAGAACAAATACTCTTTTGCTGCATGATTTCACAAGTCCCATAATTACTATGCAACTAGCTTTTACCAGCAGCTTTGCCCGCGTTTACACAACCTTAACAAATCATACACTTAAACCTTTCTCATGAATCACTCGATCTAACGGTGAAGGCCGCATGGAAATCCGGTCAGTCGTTTTTGAGTTTATTGCGAACAGACAGACAGACGCGGCGTGGGACTTTGTTTTATAATATGTAGTGATTTTAAAGCTTATCAGACATTTCACTTTTAGTTCTTTCATTCGAAATTTTTCACCCTCGTAGTGAAACGTTTGAAAACATAATGAATCAAACGTGTAAAATAAATTCATATTCACTCATCCAACGATGCTGGATTTCCGCATTCGGGATCTTTCACTCGCGCTCCGTATGACCGAAAAATGAAATGAAATGAGCATATGAACGTTCATTTCTATGTTATTATGTGAACGAGGAACGAAACAAAAATTAACATTCACGTGAGTGAACCATTCAATTGAGTGAAGTGTCTGATATCAGCTTTATTAAGAACTAGCTTTTGCCCGCGGCTTCGCCCGCGTGGCTGTCGGAAAATATCCCACGGGAACGTACTGCCGGGATCAAAAGTACCCTATGTGCTAATCCAAGTAAACAATGTCTTCCCACACTGCTTATATGCGGCGCGCGGATTGAAATGATTGCTGAAGGATAACAAATCCTAAAATCTAGCAATAATAATGGAATACATAACGGAACGGAAAATTACCAACTTGAATGCCAAATTTGAAGGCAACTGTAAAACGGGAATTTAAATTCTATAAAAAAACTTAAAGTTGATGTAAATAGTTACCTAAATAATTCAAATGACGCTTTTACTTACATTGTTATGCACAGGGGTTTTTTTTCTTTTTTTTTTGATGGTGGGAAATAATTTCATGGTTTGGACTACAAAACTAACGGGTTTCCCATTTATACTTTCATCCCCTATTTTACGCCCTCAGGGGCAAATTTTATCAGAATTATAAACACCAATTTTCATGGTTTAAACTACAAAAATGACAATTTTCCATACAAACTTTCATCCCCTATTTAACTCCCTTAGGGGCTGAATTTCGAAAAATCTTTCCTTATTCCTTGTTTACATTATAAAGGTAAACTCTGTGCAAAGTTTCAGCTTTCTAGGTCCAAGAGTTTGGGCTGGGCGTTGATGAGTTAGTCAGTCAGTCAGGACTTTTCTTTTTATTTATATAGATAGTTATATAGATAGATAGATAGATCGATAAATAGATAGATAGATAGATTTTTCTAAGCAATCCAATCGACAGGACTTCACGGAAAATGTTGTTGATATTAACCAACTTCCACTCTTAGACGTACGGAACATAAAACATCACAATTAAATACAGCTTACATCATAATTACGATTAGAAAAACAACGTGTTTTATGCAATAAATATTATTTTAATCGAGGTATACGAAAGCAGGCTCAGGTCGCACATCATATTACGTCGGCGAGTGAAAGCAGATGGCGGGATTTCATTACAATATCTCAGCGAGGCGGAAAGGGAATCGCAGGGACTTGTAATGTTCCGTAGATTTTACAAGGCGTATGGATCTCTGCTCTATAAATTTGTTAATGTGGACTCCACTGAAGTTTTCATATGATCTCTTTATTCTGATGTATTCAGAACTGCGATTGGTAGGAGGGTTAAGTTTTTTGACGGAGATTTCCACTATACTAAATGTGCTCAAGGAACTAGCAACGGGTGCCACTTGGTGTTGGCCCAGGGTGATTAAATACAAATAACAAAATACGAACTAACCAACAAGGCCTTTGAAGTTTAAAATCCACCGCTGACATAGTTAATCAGAATATTTAATGTCGTTATGGGTGTGTCTGAAAACCACCGAAATAACCATGAACAAAAATATTAGGTATCATAATCGTCGTATTCTTTTCAGGAATTGTTTAGGAAGTGCATGAAATTTTAATGAACACTGTAGCAAAATCTTATTTTTATATTTGATCATTTTTGTTCTCCTGAAGTCCAGCGGGTTACCCAATTGTTTAAGTTTATTAATCGGACTAAATTGGACATTTTTGCATCACAAGATGTCGTTTTTATGGACAACAGAAGAGCATATGTTGCTGTAGTACAACTTAGGCGCTGGTACGTCTGACGCAATTTTACCCTGCTTATATTTCTCCATACCATTCGTAAAATGCCACAAGGAAGCACCGGACTTAACTAAAGTTGGCTGTTCAAATTCTAACCCACCTGAAGGTTGGAGATAGAAAGTGTCAACGAAGCCTCTCAAACAACATAAAGTCACCCGGTACTAGTCGCTACGAGGAAGTATTCGAAGAAAGAAAGTCGGTACCTACCTAAATACATACCTACCAAATAGTCGTGTCCTCGGTCTTTCAGCAAAGCGGTACCTATTCAGCGGCCGGAAACTGCCAGGATGAAAATAATGATGTTATCTAATAATATAATAGAGCAATCCTACACAAGCACGTTTCGTATCTCAACGTTCGTTAACTGTCGTCTCTCTCGGATAAGTAATATTTTTTGTCATCGAACTTTATGACTGCAGAGATAAGTAGCACTCTCATAATTAATTTCCGTCAACTTTTCAATCAATCTAATTAATGAGATTAATATCGCGTTTGTAATAAGCTATGGGTAGATTCACGTGTATCCTGCTCTATCCTTTGTTTCGTAAATGTTCCTTGAACAGACTTTTGTAATTTTTCGTAATTATAATGTCAGATTGTCTCGCTTTTCAACTTGCGTTTATTTCTTGAGCTCACATTTCTTAATTAGCATTCATTTAGGTGCACGAAATTTTACCTTTCAAGCACAAACAAAGCCGCTTGTCCGTCTTTATTATTAAGTTTAAATTATAGTCATTAACTAACGAGAAAACAAGCGGAGCCTCTCAATTTGTTTAAGATTTTAAAGATAAGGTTTTCAGTTACCAAAAACTTTTGTTAAAATTTAACTTAGAATAAATTAACTCTGGTATTTGCTTAACGTTTATAGAAATAATGAAAAATATTTCTGTTTGTTTACTCTACTTTGTACCTACCTATTTAGATTTTCGGTCTCATTTCATGCGGTAAAAACATTAAATAAATGTTTATTAAATAAGAATGTTCTCTGTCTGGTTTAATCATTTTCGTTACGAATAGTTTTCGTATTTGACTTAACTATTAGTGCATTGCTATTAACTATATAATTTGGTTAATGCAGGTGAAGCCATTGGCTAAAGCTAGTTAAATATACAAGTAAGATCGCCCCCTATTGCATGGGACTTGAACATAACTGACAAAATGTGAGTGTACAATAGGTACACCTCTGCAGAAATGAAACCTTCGGGGACACGAGGCATGATGTTGTGTTAAATACATAGAGAATAATTTACAATTGTTTATTACTTCCTGAATATTTATCAATATATAATATATTTATTTCTGTATATAACATAAACGTTAAAATTTTAAGCGTTTTACTAACCCAGAAAGGACAAAAAATTGTATGTTCGTTTGGGAAACCAAACTAAATATCACATTGAAACACTAATTATATTAGCAAAACCAACAACATTGATCCTGCTACACGCGTTCACCGTGCGAGCCTAACTGCCTCAAAATTTGCCTCAGCGAGCTGTTTAAATTGAAATTATTAGCACCTAGGCGAAAGTGAACAGTCGAGCAGTTTTTGCCGGTCCCACATTTGCACATTAGCATTTCCAACGACGGGGTATATGAGGGGAGCGATTCCCGCCAAGCCGTCGGCTCCCACAAATGTACGGCAATACTGCCTCTTTTATTTATGTAAACGTGGAAATGTAAATTAATTTCTCCGTTTATGAAATGAGACTTTTTGGCGGTCGCTTATACAAATTACTGTGAGATGCAACGTGATGATTTGACAGAAAACTTCCGGTTTGTATGTAAACTCATGTTTAATTTTGAAACACAAATTAAACAGTTTATGAACTGAACGTATCCTATTGTGTGAGGAGTTGTTAGATGCTTAACAAATAGAAGAGTTAACATGAAGTTAATACGACTTATTGCGAGGCATGAGCTTATATCGCTATAGATTTAATGTAGGTACATTCAACAAATTTGATAAATGAACTGTTTGTTTTCTATTGATCCCATAAAATTTTATTATCAGGTAAATATACATCAGGTTTCTAACTAAACTTCAACTAGGTATAGTCGAAAACTCTGGTTACTTATCTCTTTTGGTGATCGAATGTACTTATTGTTACCAAAAGTGAAAAGACCGTGTAAAGCGAAACAAAACCCTTTTGGTTTATCTCACACAGCCAAAAGGAAATATGTCCGTGAACAGAGACACATCTCGAAATTGAAGATTTTATAGAACCGAAGTCAAACAACGATTATCGATTTTATTCAGACTAGCTTTTCTTCGCGGCTTCGCCCGCGTGGGTGTCCGAAAATATCCCACGGGAATTTACTACAGGATTTATAGTACCCTCTGTATTAATCCAGGTTATAAACTATCTGTGTGCTAAATTTCATCCAAATCTGTTTAACCATTTTCGCGCCAATGCGGAACATACTTACATCCAGACAAACGGACAAAGATTGTGAAAAATATATTTTCGGAATCAGATTCGTTCCCAACACCATAACAATATTTTTTTTTCAAAAATATTCTATGTACAGTTTTGCCATCATGCCATTTGCCATCATTGTTATTATTTTATTTTGTATGGATAGATTTAGAAAGAAAGAAAGAAAATACGCTTATTTGTGATAAACATGACGCACAGAAATAACACGGATACAAAAAAAAAACAAGTAAGTAGGTACCTACGTTTCTGCTTTTTATCAAATGCTTTTTTGTAATTTCAGTTATATTTGTGAGATTTAAAAATCACATTTAGGTTAGTAATTGAAGTAGCACGGAGTATCCTTGTCACGTTTCTTGTGTATTACTTCTTCACCATAAGTTTCTTGAAGCTTTTATACTCCACCGTCGCATATCGGCTCAAATATCCCAGTGCGCATTCATTACTTATACAAGACGTCTGGCAGTCCGACCAGTGCAGACGATAAAGTTCAGGAAAAAATGAACCTTATAAAAAATTGCATAGGTATATTATAGCTACATAGGTTGACATCATCATCTGCCTAGCCTTTTTCCAACTATGTTGGGGCCGGCTTCCAGTCTAAGCGGATGGAGCTGAGTACTAGTATTTTACATGGAGTTTCCTCCACAACCTAGTTACTCCGTATCACTATACCCCTTGTTACGACTGGTTGTCAGACTTTCGGGCTTCTGACGACCCGTAACGATCTGTCGAAAATCCACGAATAACAGCCAGGACCAGGTTAATGTGATATGAAGAGATGGTCAACCATCCACGAACCAACCGCGCCAAGCGTAGCTTAACTTCATCGATCGTGCCCGTGTGGCTGTTATTATTTAGCCACAAGCGCCTCTCCTACATAGGTTGGCATATTATGTTGAATAATACTCATATAAAATCACATCATAATAAAAGTTTAAAAAGTTCACTTGGTATGTAAACCATTTTTATTTGGCGAATGATTGTAATTTATGTTGGTAGACAATAAAATACTTTTATGGGAAAACTCTGTTTAAAATGTTTTCTATTAAATAAATTATAATATCCTTAAAAAATGAATCGAGTGACATGAAACGACCAGCCTCGAACTTTGCTAATATGTGCCCAACCTCTGTCATCTGGTGAAATAATGGTGCTAATATTTGAAAACTTTCCCGAGGTAGGCCCATTCTAATACCGTAAAGAATTTTGCTTACAGTAATAACCACAAAGTCTTCTAAGTTCGTATGTCATGATTCCTTTCCGAGTACTAAATTAGCAGGCTTTCTTTTGTCTTACATTTGACATGTTTGTACAAAGATGGTAGGCAGATATAATTCACGTCTACAATAGAGATTTTAATTTCGTAAATTCTCAAAGAGAGGAGGTAATTATGTGTCTGTGAAGTTCTTCTGAGAATAAATGAGTGTAGTAGGTTCGTGGAAGGCTTTTAATAAAATAATAAAAGTTCAATCGTGCCGTATATCGCGTTGAAAATTTGTTTACAAACGAATGAAAATAAAACAAGAAACATGCGAATGTGTGAGCGAACGCTGCGGAAAAGTTGATTGGTTGATTATACGAAAAGTTGAATATAAAATGTTTGTCGTGTCACAGGAATCGGCAAAGGGTAATAAAGTTGGGTTTCGCCAGTGGTGTTAATAAGTGAGATCATTTTTTATCAGGCTTCCGAGTGAGGTTTCGCAAAGCCAAAACAATAAATCACCGGGGCGGCGGCTTGCGGCTTATTATTTCGGGCTATACACCGGTGGTATTTTCTGCTAACTAACCAGCGCTCAGCGGAATGATATTTTTTCTTCGCCTCGCAGGCAAACACGTCGAGAACCACTCGCCAGTTATTAATTAACTCCACCGGATGTGGACCCTGCGTGACATATTACATCAAAAAATTATTACCTACAGCCGCTGTTCAAATCGCTCCATGAATTTCCTAATTAAATCGGTAGACTAATTTGTTGAGCTCAATGTATTTGAATTGAGTAATATTATAAACTTGCGCGATCGCAACTAACTAGGTCTGAGTCAGTTACCCAATAATGAAGAGCGTAGCAATATTTAGCGTATTTTATAGACAAATGTATATTGTAGCTTTGACTTTAGTGTCGAAATTGCTTTCGTTTTCAGTCTCAAAATTACTTTTGAGATAAATTAGCTTCTATAAACTTTAAAATATTTAGTAGTGCTCTATTCGCTCAAATGATTCAGGCTATAATGTGACACTAACACTATAATACCAAATAAAATGTGCAAATTGTATCATTTATGTGTTTATGTATACAGCTACAGGTTAATAGATTCGTAGAGATCGATTCTTCAGATAGTTGGGACTGAGACGAACAAAACCAATATATTTTCCGACACTTGAGCTCTCAGGTAATTGTGGCAGAAAGTTTTCGAACGTGCGCGCAATATTGATGAGCACCGCCACAGTTCGTGCCTCGAGCTCTGGCTTACAGCGCCTACGGAGCACCCTGTAACTCTTGCTTTTTAAAACATCACTCGCTGAATCCACCACTCCGCTTGCCATAACGCTTAATTAGTTCATATGAGCGAAACTTGTTATATTACCTAGCTAATTAACTCATATGTTCCAGCGCAAAAAAACAGTCAGCTCATTGCATTATAACGACTTCACGTTGCAGTTTTATTTCACGCAAAAATTACGAAAAGTATTAATAACGATTCCTCTCGTAAATGTTTTTAAACTTTCAAGTCCCGTTTAATTACATAAATTGAACATAAATGAAGCACCTTTAACATTTTGTGTAATTAAGCGGTTCAAATTAATATCAAAAGGTTTGACTGAGATAGAGTAATTTCAAATCAATGATGCACTTACTTCTAAATAACTAATTAGTATCCGTGTATACTGTATTATGGACTGAGTCTGAGTAATATTTATTGGTAAAGTTAGATAGTTTGAGATGCTTAGTAATCTGCAAATATTATGTCTGACATAGATAAAACAATAGATAAATATTTGAGATTGGCTCAGAATGATCAATTGCTTGTTCAATAAGCTTTGTTCTACGAAATGAGCAAATACTTTCTGATATTTCAAAAGTTTTCTTATCTTTTAGTTCAAATTACGGCAACTGAAAAAGTATTCTTCTGTGATATTTCAAGAAAATTGATGATACATTCGACTAGAGACAAGTCTCCGACGTAAAAAGAAAAGTAAATGATGAACACAACCAGAACTATGAAGTTTCTTTGTTGTGGGAACCTAAAAGGTAAAGGATAGGAGCTAGAGATATTAATAATTCGGTCGTGTTACGTCGTGTGTGTAAATCAGTTAGTGATTTACTGCTTTATTTTGCCTTGTATTATAAAATGTCTTAAATCCACTCTGGTTAGGTACGTTATTGTGTGGCGATATGTATAATAAGGGTAAGCGTAATTTTTTTGGCAGTTGCGATCAAAACAACATGTAGGTAGAAACCACAACGGTAAAATTTATTATGGGCTCGATTCGGAGGGTCGGAGGATTTTATTATTCTGCATACAATTCCATTTTCCTATCACAAATTATTCGAACGGCAACGGTTAAGGTTTTGCATAACGTGCAAAAATTGTTCTCGACGTATTTACGTATGTTTTGTAGTGTATACGAGTAATTCTATCCGAATGTCGGTGTCGAATGGAAAAATAACAATTTAAAAAATACATTTCATTTGTGAGAAATGTATTTGGAATGGAAAGTCATGGTTCATATTGTTTTCGCTTTAGCTTTCCGGTCGGATTTGCACCTGTGTGCATACACCTCTGTGGAATCGTTGTTGTTGTTATTATATAGCTTCCGTAGTTCAAACCTTTCTCTTTATTAAAAAAAAATGTTAGTTCAGATATTGCCTTTAGAAGAGATTGAATACGTGGGTAAGAATACGACTATTAAATTCTTCTGGGGGCACTATCGGGCGTGCGAGGGTCGGTCTTCCGGCTCAATTTCCTCCACTTTACACATCCTCTGTGGGGTCTGTTCGCTCTCGTGGTGGGAGCACAGCAAACCAACATTCGTGGGTCGCCCGAGGGTCCTGCTTGCGACAAACTAGGTCAAGGCGCCTATTTCCGATGCTCTAAACGTTTCTACACATACTATTGATGCGCTGTAATCGTTTGAAGATATGTATAATTTAAAAGGGGTTTAGTGATCGATGCAGTGAGTTTTACATTTAAATAGTCGTGAGAAGAATGATAATGGGTTGTTGAATGAATGTTGGACTTTTGTCGGGTAAATACAAAAATGAAAAATTGGGTAGAGTAAAAGCTTCATAATTTAATAGAAAAGCTGTTTGCTTCTAGAAAAAAAAAACACTTTGTTGATCGGAATACTTAAGCTCCAGTTCTGCAGAAAGTTGTGCCAAAAAACGCTAAATTGTGTTACGAGGTGATTTAACCACATCCTCGGAATAAAAATGTGTGTTTCAAGTTTACGACAACCCTTTCTTTATCTTGTTACAATAGGTGCCGATTCAACCGTGGATTAGGAAGGATAGCGGTAACGCGGATAAAATAAAACCAAACTATACGAATTACAATTTATTTGTGTAAATAGAATACTCTATGTTTAGTAGATGGGAAGGTAGCACCAATTACGCACATCAAATGTACCGTACGTTAATTTGTTTTCCTAATGAAGTTGCTAAGTATTAACATAGGCCTATTCCCTCCGAGGTAAACACCACTTCAGTGGAACGAAATTATTTTCTTCAGCCTTACGTTACCTGAGCTGAAATTAGGGTATTTACTATTAATTATTCTAAATGTCGGTAGATCTTTAGAATCCTTTGTAATTCAGTGTTTCTAGGGGCGATACGTTCAGTGGAGGTTTTTGTGAATTCATTCGTAGAGAATTGCGATGAAGTGTAAATATTTTTGAATATTTTGTGTCTGTAAATTAATAGAGCCTAGCTTCTGAAGTGAACGTTTCAAAGGTTTGCAACTAACTTTGTTAATAACTGACTGAAATAGCCTGTTTCATTCATTACACAAAATCATATCTACCTAGCATTCTAGTTTACCACCAACCTTTATAGATAAGAATAGATGAGCTAGTAATCATTACTACATAGTATAAAACAAAGTCGCTTTCTCTGTCCCTATATCCCTATGTATGCTTAAATCTTTAAAACTACGCAACGGATTTTGATGCGGGTTTTTTGAATAGATAGAGTGATTCAAGAGGACAGTTTATATGTATAATACACCGACCTCCACGCGGGCGAAGCCGCTGGCAAAAGCTAGTATTCTTATAACTTAGAAATGAGATTAATAAAAAATCTTTGTAGAAACGTGTAAAGTAGGCATGTATAGGTTTGTACTTACTCTAAGTAATTTGAAACAAAAGTTGTTCGTGTCGACGTCTCCGCACATTACGAATGTCTCGTAATGTTGTTACCTAAATGAAATTAAACATTTATTACAAAACTTTCTTAGAAACAAGTTTATTGCGAAAGCGATAACGTATGTTCGTATTTTTTACTTCCTTGTTTGAATGTGCCTTGAGTGTGTGTGAAACAATAGACTGTCGTACAAATAGATCCTCACTCTCAGTAACATTACGATGAGCATTAAGGCTCGTGCAGACTAGCGTGACGCGACGGTCGCGTCACGACACTCGTAGTACAATTTATATGAAAAGTTCTGAAAACTGAAATTGTTCTAAAAGTGTCGCGTCGCACCTGTTTGAAGAAGTCTTTATTGTATAATGATCATACTTCGCAACGTTTGTTTGTTGTATGTCTAATTTTGTACCTATTTATATATTATACATACAGGATACAATAAAATTGTAAACAGTGCGCAAACTGTAACCATGAAATCAGCATATGATTCAAGGCCCTGTACCGGATAAACTTTTCTTCGGTTTGACCGCGTAGGTATTGCATTTTTCTTTAAAAAAGCAGTTTTCTGTATAATCGACGAACATTTTCTAGGCTAGGGGGTCTAAAATTATATGCTGACTATGAAGTAAAAAACAAAACAATCAGTAGGAACAAACCGTAACCATGAAATTACGGTACGTTCCTACTGGTTGTTTTTTTTTCTTCTGGATACATGTATTTAGTATAGCTCACGCATTCTGGAAAAGCCATCGAGGGGTCCTAACCCTAACTGAACAAAAGAAAAAAACCTTCCTCATTCATGCACAATGACTTAATTAGTTTACATAACCCTTTTTGTTAGCTTTCATTACAGAGGCGAAACGTTTCCTCTAAAACTTTACGTGAAGTCCTACAAATTTCACATTAACACGTGAGCAAAAAAATTCAAAAGTAAAATAAAAAAAATATACAGAGTTTTAAGAAAGAAACGTAACTCGCCACATGTTTTGCGCTCACCTTTCCTTAAGGAATAATTTTGCCTAAATACAAGTTGTTTTCGGCAGACAATGGGGAGCACGTGTTGGATCAAACATCGCCCGGGGGCACCACAAATCATGACGCAAAAACCTGTTGTAGGTAATTCCGAGCGATCTTCCCGATACTCAAGATAGGCGAGCTTACAAATTGCTTTCGACCTTAAACGGCCATATTTTATCTGCTTATTTATTGCCAATATCTCTATTGATATGTATTACGGTTCATCAATTTTATTCCATTACTCTTCCTGTCAGGCGTAGTACATTAGACGTGATAAGTCGTCACTGTGGGTTAGTGCTGCAGCAGGCCCAAGGAGTATAAATCTCAGTTGGAGAGATGTATGAAAAGGTAAGTAGGCATATGTCCGAGTTTCCACGGAGCTTTTTAAGTCTTTTTTGTATGTTAGTCTTTATATTTTCATCAATGTAAGTTTGCTCACAGATTCATGTCAGTCAGAATCAAGACAACATTGGTAATAGGGGTTTAGTCTCTAATGATTGGTCCCTATAAACAAAAACGGGTCGTTTTACTTACCAGTGGTAGCATTTTTTTCCCAAACTGCGCAAAGTAAGCAAATTTTACCTGTGATAGCTACTTTCATATAGGACGGTCTATTCTGCAAAGCTATGAGGCATTTGCTTCATTTTTGGAAAAGATACAAGAGTCTTCATTTTAACCTACAACTGTCCGTCAATTATAGGAATCGGCCATTAGTCTTCCAAAGAAAAAACGAGCCTGTCCGAAAGTAAATGATCCGTCAAAACAAGTCTCAAATTATTTTTTTCGGACGGGCATTAACACATTGGTAGTAGGGAAAACTGTCGCTTCGTGCTTATTAGTTCAGGCCCTGAATTAATCTTATTTCCGTAGTTATACAGAGGAGGCATAGCCCGTAACTTCGGCCAAAAATACGGATTTGGTGCAAAGGGAGTAGACCCCTAGATACATAGGTAGGCAGACTTACACTCTGCTTATACCTATTCAGTTATTTTTAAGGACAGCCACTCAAGTTCTTGTTCTAGGCTTTTAGTCGGCATAAATATCAAGGCACAAGAATTCCTTTATTATTTAAAAGCAAACGAGAACGCAAATGTTTACAGCAAATAAAGCTGTTTACACACGAGACGTTATGGCAGAAGCTTAAGCGTTTTATCTCGGGATTAGTATACATCCTACCTAATTTACGTGACTTCGTGTTACATGATGAGACCTTGTTTGTAGGATCAGGTGTGAAGAAAATTTAAGCATGGAAAAGAATAATTATTCGTCGTTACAGTCGCTCATGTCGGCTCTTATGTTTTATGTAATTTTTTTCTGAACTTTTACCCAATCCTGATGTAAAGGAAAGTTACACTATAATAAGTTTGTACAGAGCTAGAAAGCATAATTAAATTTTACATGAAGAGTCTTTAATTAACTAGGTATTAATAAGGTACGATTACAGCTATGTGGAATAGGAACTTTTAATAACCGTACTTTTACTTAGGCATTTTGTAAAAAGTGTTTGTGTACCACTGACAAACTTTATGATTTAAGTAAGATCGATTTCAAGGCAAAGTTTGATAAGTACTAAAAAGTGAAGGTTGATGAATAATTAAGCAGCAGTCGTTTTTGTCACCTTGACGGTACCATATTCATCGGAAAATTGATTTCAATAATATTTAATATAGTGTGAGTAAAAATGGATGATAATGATTCATTTCTAATAGAGTTCCGTAGAATTATTGTAGTTATTAAAAACCTTACAGCTGTAATTTGTTTCTCGAAATAAAGGTATGTTATTTAATTAACCTATATTCACATTTTGTACCAGAAAAACACGTTTTCTGTAAATGCAAGTAGTTAAAAATAAAATCAATATTTTATCATGATATGTTATTTTTTGAGGGGCTTGTGGCTAAGTAATAACAGCCGCACGGGCCGATCGATCAGGTTAAGCTACGCTTTCCGCGGTTGCCTCGTTGATGGGTGGTACATACCAAGACCCCTCCGTGCCTCGGAAAACACGTTAAGCCGTTGGTCCGGCTATCATTTGTGGATCTTTAACAGTTGTTACGGGACGTCAGAAGCCCTAAAGTCTGACAACCAGTCTTACCAAGGGGTATCGTGTTACCCAGTTACTGGGTTGGGGAGGTCAGATAGGCAGTCGCTCCATATAAAATACTTTTATTCAGCTGCATCCGGTTAGACTGGAAGCCAACCCCAATATAGTTGGGAAAAGGCTAGGCAGATGATGGTGTTATGTTTTGGCAGAGACTGCGAATTATTTACGTCGCACTGTGGAGTAACCTACTAAAAAAAACAAGGAAAGAAAATATTTGTACGTGTTTACGGTATTGGCGTTTAGGGACATTACACACGTCAGTTGCACGGTAATGGTCATGTATGGAGATACACCGTCGAGACCGCCCATCTGTCCTCGCTGTACCCGTTATGCGGCAGTATTAGTTCCATTTTCGTTCCTTTTAGTATTTGTGTGTGACAACCCTTATGCTTATGATTTCGATATTTTAAAACTGGCAAACGCATATATTGCATTGGAGCTAATGCCTTATGTTAACTTTAATGTGAACCTAAGTGTAACATGCGAATAAAACACGTATTTCACTAGATGTTATATGGGTGGGTGTAGAATTTATGTAATATCATTTACTCAGTAAAAATCGTGTCTTTATGAGCTGTGAAGCCCGGTACACACGGCGGTATTTTACAGTAAAAAGTTGAGATCACACGTCAACATTCCATTTCACATACGGTCAAAAACACATGCAGTATGAAACTGCTATGTGATCTCAAAATTATACAGTAAAATATCGTACTGACTTAGGAAGTAAGTTTGTCAGAAAGCCTTTATTTTAACAGAAGTAAACAACATTTTTTAACACCGAACTGTTTTACTTTTTTGTGCTGATACGATTATTTTGTGACTTTTGAATTTACAACTGGTAGAAAACGTAGCGTTAAAAATTGCAGCTCGCGATGACTTCGCTTTTTAGTTTTTGTTCAAATTGCAATTAGTGAAGAGTTTGCGAATCCTCAGCGTTGTGTCAGAGATTGATGACAATGGAAATTTTATACATCGTTAGTCAGGAGGGCGTTAGGTGAGCACGCTGTTTTTTCAGTAATCCTATCCGTGTAGGCACCTACAATTATTTGTCAGGCTGGCAAGGTTAATGCTGGGTAACCACCCTCGTTTACGTCGATATTTATAATGGCACACCTCCCGTTTTTCGTGACTTTGTTAACGCCCCGATCACTTGCAGGCATTACCGGTCGCCTCCGTGTCATATTGATCCATTGTTAATCGACAACTATTAAACCCATGAATTTTGTTACCGCAACGATAAATAGCGATACCATAATGATAGCCGAAAATATTTATTTATTCATTCGATGGGCTGTTACAATCAATTTTTATACCAAGGATGGGTATTATTGAGCTGGATTGCGGACCCGGGCTCATTCGTTTGTGTTTATCAGTAGGGAAACCGATAACTCTCATTCCGCTCGGTGTGACGCAATGCAGAGATTAAAGGCTTACACTCGTAGTGCCGTGGCTGTGGATATGGAACCGGCTAGATCCAATATGAGCCCACTCTGACGTGCATCCGACAGCCGCGTCAATATCGAAGGGGTTTTCTGACGTTAGAATACTAACGTAGTTTTCGTTTCGATTTTGCAAGGTTTTGAAATATTTTGTTTTGGGTGCAGCTAATCCTTGATTAAATTGGTTTTGTTTTGTGAAATAATGTGGAGTGAAGCAACAAATCTTTTCATTGTAGAATGAAAACAGATGCGTAAATCTTGGCCGGTTGACCGGCTGACATGCTGTTACAGGCAGTTAATCCGGTGATGGGGGTCGCAGGCCGGCTCAGCCGACGTACGGCACCGTCTACTTTGCGAGGATCTGCGTTAAATCGTCGCGTCATGCCGCGCTCAGCTTTACACGTTTTTGTTCGCCGAACATCGTATGGAAATCTTTTAAATTCCCTCGCATTCACATGTTAACAAGGATTTTCTTGTCCGGCCAGATTTATCTGCATTATGAGGGGAGCACATTGATTGCTTCGTATCCATAAAATATATATTTTTTTTAACTCACGTTGGTATATTTTTGAACAAATTTGAAAGCAAGTTAATACCTACGCTTTCGTTTTGTTAAAGAAACATAAATACGTAATTTGATTGGCTACAGTGTCAAGTTAAACTTTTAAAGTATTAAGAAATGAGGCAATTAAATAAAATTAAATCACCTAATGATCCCATGAGTTGTTTCGTTATTACTCGTTATTTCGCCCTACACAAAGGGAATAAGAGATTTGTTGGGCAATAGACGATAATAATGAGAACAATTTATCGTTCGGCGGTCAGTGGGCGAGCCCGACACCTACCTGTTTATTTTATCAGTACAAACACCCGTAAATTTATTGGCCCTGATATTGTCACAGTTCACAAATCCGTATAATGAGTTCAATCTGCCATCAGCTGATACTCAGATTAAATGCGACGTCACAAAGAAGCACAAACAGATTAATTGTTAATTATTTCATTCAATTTCGATTTCATTTATTTATGATAGTTATTATTTACACTGTGCAGTTTGCTGTGCAAATAACATCATAAATTATATGCTAAAGCTGTCAAGTGAAGTGAAGTTTCTAATATTTTTCCAAGAATTCTCCATCCAATTATTTTGTGAGTTGTGCTTCCTATTTGCGCAGAGAGCGAATTTAATTTGGTCTTGCTTACTACGTTTCGACTTACCAAAAAATAAGGGAAATCCAACACTTAAAGTAAATTAATGGTTAAAAGCACATAGAGAACGAACTGAAGCGTTTCAAACGTTTCGGTAAGTGCACGAACAATCTTTTAATTTAGTTAATTGCTAGTCACTGTGAAGTGGTTGGAGTTGTTCTTGAGAGATCACGAACGTCTTTATCCAATTTATTTAACGATGGAGTCGCTCTCATTAGAGTCGTAGTGGACGCTCCGAGGTCCGTCTGGGATGCTTGTTGGCTACCTTTACTGCCTCAGCTGTTTGTTAGTATTCGACAAGTAAGTCCTGACATACAGGATGTATTTAAAAGCAGCACCAAGTATTAAAATACATAAGTAAGATTGAGTAAAAATAATTGCTGGGAAACTTATTTTATTCCGAGAATGAAAACACGCTTTTCAAGCCAAAGATAGTAGAAAAAAACCGTAAAAAAGAATACCCAGGGGTTCACAACTTTCCAGTTTTGGTCCAGTTTAAAAATATAAAAATGCATAATCAGCCACTAATAATTTTCCAACAGTTGGGACACAGGTCTCCTCGCTATGAGAGAGAGTAGGCCCTAATCTACCACGTGGCCCAGTGCGGAATGGTAGATGTCACATGTCTTCGATTTTTTTTTGTATTAAGACAAGTCGGTTTCCTCACGATGTTCTCGTGAGTAAGTCTCCTAAGTAGTGATGAATTTAAATACACAAGCTAACGTAGCTATCATGATACGAACTCATGTACTCGTAAGCCGGGGCCGATACGATTGGGCTACCACTGCCCTCTAACATCACAATGAGAGTAAGAATATTGTGACTTTAGGTTTAATGGTAGGTCTTTTACATCTTTTACACCCGTTATATAGAAGACATTCACGGAATTCAGTAACATAGCCTCTGTGCAATGTCTACCAGCTGTAAACATCTACTTACGCTTAACGGTGGTACTAAAGTTGTCGGCAGATTGTCGCCGTCTTAGCGAGTTGAGGGCGAGATTTAGAGTATGTGTGGTTTGGCTGGAGTTCTCTAGATTAGATTATAATTCTATTGATGCCACTTAGGATATTGGTTTTACATTTGTGTGGTTACAGCTGCCTCAATATCAAATATAGTTCGGTTTTCAGTGGTATGCGTATAACTTATGCTGATAGGAAAATTTTAGTTTACAATGACGAGGTTTATTACATGATTTCAAACCAGGAGGTGTTGTTATATTTATGCGAAAGATATGTGCTTATTTCAAACCATTTTTAAGGCAGGTCAGTGTTCAACTTTTTCCATCGATAAAGCGGTGTTATGATGAGCTAGAGAACTTACAATTAAGTTGATAGTAGTTCTTAGAAAATAAAAGGTTAACTTCGAAGTACCTGCGTAATATAAAACCCTTTGAAGAAGTGTTGTGTTTCTCTGCATCAGATCCGTGGTAGTTCAAGTATCGTATTACTTATCATTTGCCCTCGGACCATTGAGGCCTACTACCGTTTTGCTTGGGTAAACCAGAGATGTAAAAAAATATGCATTCATTCTGTTACATTATGAGGACCATTAAATGGTCGCCAACATGCAGTGAGATAGCGTGGTGACCAATGATGGTTAATTCAGGAGAGGACTTTACCCCGCAATGGGACAGTTATAAAATCAGCCTAAAATGTTCCCACTGTTGCGACACAGGCCACCTCTAAGTGCTTCTCACTTCGAGGTGGCCGTGGCCGGGCCGTAATTTACCACGCGGGCCCAGTTCGGGTTGGCGGATATGGCATATGTCTTAGAAGGTTATGTTCTAGGACATGCCGTTTTCCTCACGATGTTTTCCGTCACCGTTTTGAGAGTAGTGGTGGTGAAATTATTTACACAAAGAAAAGCAGCTGGCTGGGTTCCCTGTGGGACCTAACAACTATTTTATTATAATTTATTTATTTCTTTCTATTACAAAAGTACCAGTTACGTACATTATATCTAGGTTATAGATAGGCAGAAACAAACCTTTGTGAGAGATGGAGTCTATACTGGGTTCGGGACCTGTATTACAGATCTCCAGGATCATACCCTTTTTGTTTGCGTGGGAAATCATCAAATAACTTCTCCCGCTCTGGGTGGACAGGAGCGCGTGTCAGACTTTTACTGACTAAATCCCACCCATGTTGCTTCAGTTGCCTGTGTGTCAGGGCCCACGGTATTTCTTCAGAACAACCCGCACCCCTGGCAGGCATCGGTCCTTGCGAATCGCACCAGTTGATGCTGACATCTCTTTGAGGCGCGCGTGGAACACAACGCGCCGTCGACCCGGGCTTGGTTCCTACCGGACAGCGAGCTACCCATTACTCGCCGCCATCGAGCCCTCGCCTACGGTGCCTGGGAATCAGCCTGGGATTCCCGACGCCCAGGGCGTCTCCTGCGGTGACTAGGGCCGTGAGCGCAGATACTGCCTCTCCCTCACGTGCGCCGCCTCCCTCTTCGCGAGCATTACTGCTTCGGAGAAAAAGGTGACGGCTACCCATACACTCTCGCTTCAAACCATGGCCTGTACCAGGGCCGGACGCGAGAGATCGCCGCCGCCGATCGTCTCCACGAAGACAAGGCGGTGCTCCGCCCAAGCCGGGCAGACCTCCACCCAATGCTGCACCGTGTCCTCAGGGCGATCTACGCAGTAGAAACATCCGGGGCGATCACACACTTAAAATTACAATATTAAATTGCACTTACGTACTACTACATTGATAAAGTTGCTATTACAACTCGCATGTCGCGGTCTTTTCCACTGGGCCACCATTGCCCAACGGGACAGTAACAAGCTAGTATTACAGCAAAAGTTTTTCACTTTATAAGGTATTTTTACAAAAACGATCTGCATTATAAAACACTAAATGATAGTGCACAAATAGTACGTAAGAGACAGAATAAATCGTATATTAAACTAAGAAGCTATTGGTTTTTGCTTCGTGTTTTAGAACAACAAGAGTCACGGAGAAATATTACAAGAATAAAGTTATATCTCAACGAATATCTCGTGTCGCCGCGTGTTCGTGACAATGTGATATAGACAATGCTTTGGAAAAGGGTGATGCCTCGTTCGGACCAATCGAGAGTCGAAAGCGACGAGCACTGGTTCACTTTTGGTATTAGATTTTGGGTTCTCCCTTAAAAGTGTTACTGGAATATGATGTCCGTTACAATGTAAACGAGCCTCAATAGACAATGCGTTGGAAAAGGGTAAAGCTACATCGTCCTCCACACGTCCCTGAAATATGATTTCGATAAGTCGGGCGCTATTGGACAGGGTTCCTCTTTTTATAAAATAGTTTATTTTTACACGTGCTTTAGTCCCATTATTTATGTCGGCCACTCTGACTTTGTACTCGGGACTCGGGAGCACGATACGGCGATTTATTTAAACGGTTTTAAAAGTACCTCGTATATTTGGGTTTTTCAAAGTTTATGCTTATTGAAAAGCTTTCTAATAGTAACTACATCTACCATCACAGGCTTATCGAGTATTATGTTTTAGGGTGCTATCCACTACACTGAGACAGGTTTTCTGTGTGGGCGTTCATCTAGAATTATATAACAGCTGATCTATGGTTGTTTTTTCTTTTGGATTCATATATATAGATTATAAAAAGACACATATAAGCTATAAGAATAGAGAAAGACCAAAGAAATGATGGATTGACTGTATGAAATATGATATGGCTAGAAAGGTTTTTTTGTTTTTTTAGAGGATGGGAAATCATCAAATAACTTCTCCCGCTCTGAGTGGAGCATCAGGGCGTTTCAGACTCTTACTGACTAAAACCCACCCCTGTTCCTTCAGTTGCCTTTGTGGCAAGGGCCACGGTATCTCTTTCGAACAACCCGCAACCCCTGGCAGAATTTGTAGTAGTTGTGCTGACATCTCTTTGAGGCGCGTGTGGAACACAACGCGCCGTCGACCCGGGCTTGGTCCCTACCGGACAGCGAGCTGCCCATTACTCGCCGTCCACAAGCCCGCACCTGCGGTGGGCGGGAATCAGCCTGGGATCCCCGACGCCAAGGGCGTCTCTTGCGGCGGCTAGGGCCGCGAGGGCGAATACACTGCCCTCTCTCACGTGCACCGCCTCCCTCTTCACGAGTATTACTGCTTCGCAGAAGGAGGTGACGGCTACCCATGCACTCTCGCTCCGTACCATGGCCTGGACCAGGGCCGGACGCGAGAGATCGCAGCTGCTGATCGCCTCCACGAGGACACGGCGGTGTTCCGCCCAAGCCGGGTAGACCTCCACCGTATGCTCTACCGTGTCCTCAGAGCGATCTACGCAGTTAGCCTTCCTAACTTTGGCTGGTTGCAGTCAGCTAAAAACTGCCGGCGCCATCTAATTTTTTTTTACAAAAAGTGTCTTAAAAGATCTAGTTACAAAAAAATGACAGAAATTACGACGTATTGAGAAGTAAAAGTCATGTTGCGCTGATTACAAATAAACTGCAAGAGAATGATGATAATATTAAAAAGATAGCTTGATAAAGAAGTTTTTTTATGGTAGGTCGAACTCTTCGCAATGGCTATTACTTATATCACTAATCAATATACACAAGATTAATACCGAACCCAACCATAATAAACGACTGCTAACGATTAACCCATTAAGAGAGGCCCAAATACTTCACTACGAGAGAGAAAAGAATGATATCGAGGGAACGTCATTACAGCAGAAGGAATAACGTTATTAATCACTCGATATGACGCTGGGAAAAATAATATCGTCACATGCTCTCGACACCGTGAGATTAACACGTCTATCCGTGGTGTTTCCGATCTTGTGCGCTAGCAAAAACAAGGTTGCGTAACGTTAGAGCGGCTATCAGGAAATACAGGACAAATAAATGGCCGTTAAGTTGGTATGGAAGATAGCTACAAACCTAATGGCAATTTTTTTTCTTGTTTTTTTTGGCGTTTTTGGCTATTGACATTGTTTCCTTTTTTTCGTGTGTCAAAATTTCAGAAAAAAAAAAACCGTTGTGGGGCATTTGAATAAGTACATATAATTGACGTCCGTAGAGAATCAAACATACTGAAGCTACGGCACATGAACCATAATCTTTCAGACACTATATGCCACACAAATGTTATGAACTCTAAAACGAAAAAATATCTACGGCTGATAAAATATATGCATGATAACTGTTCTCATGATTTGCATAAACATAACCAGATACTTTTTACAGCAAATGATCAATCGAACATTATTATTGAGCTTATTGACGTCTCTAGTCCCTCTAAAATAAACAAAGAGACTTTAAAGTAGATTTAAAACATATAGACTTTAAGAAAATATTCACTCAGTACTTACACAGAAAGATACATTGTTATAAGTTTACAAATATGAACGAACTTTATTTAAATAGAGTGAGACACTTTTTAAAATAAAGTTCTTCCAAGTTTAAAATAGTGCCTAGAAGAAAATAATAAACTACAAACGCTTTTAAAGAATGTGTTATTATTATAAAGTACAAATTGTTGTGCAATAAAACGTGAAAGTGAAAACGGTTGTAAGAAGCTGTTAATTAAACACAAAATCAGTAAAATCTCATAGATTAAGAAAATAATGGAGCAGTCGCTAGTCGAGCTCTGTCATCGTTATTGAAAACTTTGCTGATAAGGTTTCCAATTAGCTGCGGTGATGTCTAGTCAAAGAACACATTTAAATGAAACAATGTAATGGAAGCTGCTCTAACGCCCCCGGGTCTTGATAAAAGTAGTTGGAGTAGACTTCATACTGCTGTGAATATTTATGAAGGTTCGGATATTGTAACTAGGTGGAAGTTCGCCGCAGCCTTCCATGCAACGGGTCGCGTTCCTCTATTGTATAGGTATTCCAGCTAAAAGTGGTAAAATACGACGAGTTGCCTCAACAACTTTGGACTTGCATATTTATGAGTGTACTTTCAAAGACTTGAGTGATGAGGAAATAAAAGTAAATAGCCGGTGCAGTGTTGTTTGTAACTTGAAGAGAGAGGAACAAGATGAGACGAACGCTGGTTTTGTTTGAATCAGAAAACATTCAATCGTTGAATTGGTTTGCTCGCAGAAAATATAACTTGTGTAAAGAAATAAATTTTGAAATTCAATAGATTCGGCAGGCGCACAGAAAGGCGAGATTTCGTTTCCGAAATCGGCTTCATATATTTTATAGCTTCAGTTACGGGATTGGATGGTTACATGATTTTCATCCAACCATCAATGTTAGAATACAATTTTGTGTAGCGAAACATAGAGTACTCCGAAAACAACCGACAGCTGTTTTTAAGTCTTCGACGATCAAATAACCTGCTACTTTGTAGGTATTTCCATGAAAATGTTTTGCTAGTGCTTCTCGCTACATAATAATGCTTACACCACGTTAGATAAACACGTATGTATTATAGATATATCACGAAATAATTTAACTAGAACAGTAAATAGATATAAGGAAATTCTGAACCAAAAGCTTTGGGAAAATTTCCTGAAAGGTATTTATTCAATGAATGAAAAGGATTAAAGCCATGTTTTAATGCTTTGCTATTTTATAAGCAACCTTCAATTCATTATAACGATGTATGACAAACGAAGTAGTCGAGCTTAATGAAACCGAGTACCTAGCTGGTTTAGTTACTGTTATTGACAAGTGTTCCTTACAAAATATATTTTCCTGAGTAATAATCTATTTTAGAGACATAATTGGGTACCTACGGGATTCGCAATAATGATCAAATTAATTCAGCAATCACAAGCGAATGTTTGTCACAAAAATCTTGACACACTTCGTTTGAATTCGGCACAAGGATAGATCTGTCGCAATAATTAGGAGGCAGGAGTCGGAAAACGTAATAAGCTCTCGTATATCATTGTATGTGACACTTACGCTCTTATACACTGGGTTGATAAGGTCAACTTTAACGACGCCTGAAATACGTGGGCAGTTGGATAGAGAATATAATTCTGATCATTACTTGTAATCCCGGGGCGACGAGTCTTTAGGCAATTTTCCGGGCTAGATTTCTTTTGACTACATATTATAAAACAAAACTCCCACCTCGTCTGTCTGTTTGCGATAAATTAAAAAAAACTACTGAACGGATTTGCATTCGGTTTGCACCAATAGAAAAAGTGATTAATGAGGAAGGTATTTTTTTTTGGGTGGGAAATCATCAAATAACTTCTCCCGCTCTGGGTGGAGCAGGAGGGCGTGTCAGACTTTTACTGACTAAAACCCACCCGAGTTCCCTCAGTTGCCTATGTGTATATTTTGTTAAGGTTTCATGTCAATTGGTTAACGTGGGCGAAGCCGCTGGAAAAAGCGTTTGAAGCTAGTTTGAACTAAATAACTGATTACTGATCGGTCTAGTTAAGAAGTGAGAAAATGGGCAAGGGTTGTAAAGTTGAGGCCTACCACATAATCAATCATTATATAGAACAAAGAATTTTCCTTTTTAACCGAGTTCAAAAAGAAGGACGTTATCAATTTGACATGTTTTTTTTTAATGTATGTTCGGGCATAATTCCGTCATATGTGGACGGATTTGCAAAATTCCTTTTTCAAAAGGGTCTATTTTAAAATGGTCCCATTTAAATTTCATATAGATCTGATGATGTGTTTCAGAGACAGATAACTCTTCAAAAAATGACAGAAAATCAACCGCGATTGCTGCTATCGCATAAATATGCATTGTTTTGATACCAAGGATGATGAAATTACGAATTGGTACCATAGCTAAAAAGTAAAAACTAAGAACTTTTTCCAAAAAAAAAACACAACCGACTTCCGGAAAAACATCACAAACTGAAAAATAACTTTAATTTCGGAAGGCGGTGCCATAAAATTAAAATACATATCCAAAGTGACCGACTTCCGAAATTAAAGTTATCTTTCTCTTTTTAGTGTTTTTCCGGAAGTCGGTTGATTTTTTTTTGGAAAAAGTTTTTATATACTACAGTAAATGTCATCCTGTCCTATTTTGGTCCTATCTGCATCGTTGGTCTAGTGGTTGCAATCGCTGCTGCTAAGCATGAGGTACTGGGTACGAAGTCCAGGTTGGACAAAGCGTTATTTGGTTTCTCCATCTAGAACTTCTCAGTAGCAGCTCGGAGTTTAAATTTGTGGCTGCCTTTTTATTTGGTGCTAAATCATCAAATAACTTCCCCTTCACCCACTCTGGGTAGAGCAGGAGGGCGTGTCAGACTTTTACTAACTAAAACCCACCCGTGTTCCTTCAATTGGCTGCGTGCCAGGAGCCGCGGTATCTCTTTCGAACAGCCCGCACCCCTGGCAGAATTTGTGCCCGGTTGCTGGCAATAGACTCACCCCATAGAACATGGGACTTAAACATAACTGGCGAAATGTACTATAGGTAGGGTTGCCAACTTTTTCCAGAAGAAGTAGAGTATTCCTGATTTCAGAGAGAGAGTAAATAAAGAGTACAGCTTAATAAAATAGAGTACTATTTATTAATTTTTTTATGTATTTTCTAGCAATTTCTGCGGTAGGTACATAATATTTTTTATTGATTTTACAAGAATTGTAGGATTCCAAACATCCTTATTCTATTTAATATTAGATCAGGAGCTCATTTTAATCAATATTTATAAAGCCCAGTTCCTCTGTTCTCGACGCTTGATATTCATGACCGACAAATAGTCAAATCTCACAGTGGAAAATGTTGACAAACCGCCAAAAACTACATAACTTGCCTGAAATCTTTACGTTTACGTAAAAAGAGTATTTTAGCGTACTCTATTAGTGTTATAGATTATAGAGTACACTCATAAGAAAAAGAGTACAATCCTCTATTTTAGAGTACGGTTGGCAACCCTAACGGTACACCTCTGCCCTTCCTCATCATTTCAGCCAATAGGCGTTCACTGATGGACATAGGCCTCCTCAAAAAAAAAGGGCCCTGCCCTTACTTTCGAGGAAACAGAGCATGATGTTATGTAGTTAACGAAACCATATCTCAGTACCTACGCCAAATTGGCAATAAAAATGAGACCAGTAAACAAACACACATAAACACATTTACGTCACACCATGTCTGCAACACCCACAAAGATTCACGATCCACATATATTTTTGTAAGCCCAGTCTATTAACAGAACAGCCACGTCCACAGTGTTAACCAACTGACTAAGACACTGCCTCAATAGCCTATTGATCGGTATCTAAACCGAACTATCCTGGCGCGATCGTTTAGCGGTATAACGTTTCGAACCTGCCAACTACCACAGATTATAAATACGGTATCTACTGTTGGATATGCAATGGACAGATGTGATTAATTCAAGTCGATATTGTATTACGATATTGCTCGTTGATCACAGGATTGTGGAGCTACGTCGCTTTCTGCACTTAAATGGGCTCGTTTTACTACTGATGCATAGAGGTTGTATGTTTTGTATTGAGTAACGACTTTCGTTTTTACTTTTTGATGTACTGATAGAAAAAATTATGAAAGCATCGTGAGGAAAAATGTATGTCCCAGAACATAAAATTCGAAGACAAGTGACATCTACCCGCACTGGACCCGCTTGGTGGATTATTGCCCACCGCTTTCACAGAGAGGAGGCCTGTGTCCCTGCGGATTATGTATGTACTAATAGATGGTTCCATGTGGTGCCGGACGTAAAGAATAACACCATCCCATTTCTTCCCGTGGGTTTCGTAAAAGGCAAATAAGGGACTCACTAGAGAATGGGCAGCAGCGTTCTTTATGCGTTTTACCACCATACTGCGATCGCCAATCCGCCTGCCAAGTGTGGCGATTATGGCAACCCCCCCCCCCAAATGCTTGGGCAAGCCTATATCCAGCAGTGGACGTCTTCGGCGGAAATGATGAGGATGATTATGAATAGATGTTGCTGATTCTGTTGTGCACGAACTAAACTTAATTTAGTTTATTGCCATAATTTGTTATTTATTTTTTATTGGCTTAAGCTGTCAAATTTTATTTGAACCAAGATTTTATTAAAAAACTACGACAAAATAAATTGATCATGCCTAAAATCCCGCCAAATTCAAGGCAATTGAGACGTTGTTTGACAGTTCAAAAGCCTCCCTTGTCTTTTCTTTTGCGGTCTGTCAGTAAGAGACAGAAATACTTTTATTTTAGTCCGAACCGAACAAAAGAATTGGGACCGTTAGGTAGGTTCTAGCAGTTTTTGAAGCAATCATACTAAATGCATAATTTTTAATTGAGAATTCAGTTTTCAATTCAGAACCTATTTCAGTTTTTACAGGCTGTGTTGTTTATTTTTAACAATACAACTTAAGTATTTGGAGCTCAATTATTACTTAGTGCAAAAAACATATTGACGGTTGTGAAAAAACACGGGAAATATTTTAAAAGAAAATACCGTTTTTCAGACATTTTTGTTTTTATACAATGGCCTATTCACTGATTATTTTTAGGCTTTATTCACAATACCTACAGTTTTTTCGATGAAATTTTGTAAACCTGTCTGGAGGCGAGTAGGTATAGTCTAACGTTTGTTTGAATTAGGCAAGATCTAATGGGTTATTCCCAAAGTACTCCATTATTTTCTTCTAAAAAGATAAGAATCTCATACATGAATTCCCAAGTTACTCCAAGGAATTATTATTATTTTAAAATGCTTATTATTTTGTTCCCATTCAGCTCCATAGGTATCTGGAATCATTCTCAAAGTATCCCACCAATTATTCGTTATCAGTTCATTACAGTCAGTCACAAAGCATTTTGTTATAACGTCAGTGTATATTTAAAATTGAATACAGCTTAGAGATTCGTCTATTGAGCTGTCGGTACTTAGGCGCATCGTCTGAAGACTGCAGGATCATTTCACGCCTTTCCTCCATTAGCTGCAGAGTAGGATTAGAGAGTTTCTTTTTGCCATTAGTACAACGGGTCTTGAAGACCTTAGACCCGACCCGACGACCCGAACCCATCGTTATAATAGTCCACAGAGCTCCATAGGCACTCGAAACGATTCTGGAGTTCGTGCTGAAAGCTCTCGGGGTTTTGGACTAGGATCGGCGCTGGACGGAACGTAGACTTCATCAGCTGACATCTTTCCAGCTTTATGTTGATATTCAATGTGCCTCTTACCATGCGGTGATCGCTTCCGGTTTTCACCGCGTTGATCACAGAGACATCACTAAATATTTGCTTTTTCGTCGACATAATGAAGTCAATCTCGTTTTTAGTTGAACCATCAGGGCTCCGCCAGGTCCACTTTCTGTGCACACGTTTTCTGAAGAAGTTCATCATAAAGAGGCCTTCCTTTTACATAAAACTGGCCAGTAAGTGACCCCAGTGGTTCCCACATCCAACTCCAAATTGCCCCACTCTCAGCTCATCATCGTCCCGTTTGCCCAGTTTCTAGTCGAAGTCCCCCATGACAACGGTGAAATGAGTTTTAGAGCCATGCATGGCTTTGGATATATCCTCATACATGGTCTCCACCTCATCGTTGGGGTGTCACGAGGTCGGGGCGTAGATGAGTATGACCGCCGACACACTCTCAATCTTCACCAGGTTGCTGACAAGGGACTTCTGGACAATAAACTCGACTCCACCTTGGGACTGCTTCCCGAAAATAGAGCAGCTTACCGGATTTGAGGATTATCGAGTCCTCCCTCTCTCTTCGGACTTCAGATAACCCTACTATACCCCACCGTAACCTGCTCAATTCTTCCTCGAGTTCGGTAATCTTCTCGTCGGTCCGGAGTGTACGCGTGTTGTAAGTTGCCAGGTATAGTTTTCGTTTGTTGTGGTAGCTGACAGATCTCTTTCGGAGATTCTTAGCACCCCTTGCCTCACCGTAACCTTGGCCGCTACTGTAGCCAAAGGTGGGTGGGCCGCCAGGTACTAGGGGCCGTTTTGCAGGGCTGCTGGTCATTTTTGGGGGGTTTTGCCATAATCGCCATGCTTGGCAGGAGGGTTGGCGATCGCAGTATGGTGGTAAAATGCACAAAGAACGCTGCTGCCCATTCTCTGGTAAGTCTCTTAGTACGACACACACTTCTACGACACCAACGGGATGAAATAGGATGGTGCTATTCTTCTAACATCCGGCACCACACGGAACTATATTATAAGTATTTTATTTAAAAAAAATATTTATACTTAAAAATGTATTTGCAAAGCTTTTGAGCCTAACTGTACGTCAGGTACCCTTTTATAGTAATCCGGTACTTATTTAAATTAGCTTTTTGATTAAAATGGGGTGGAGTACTTTCAGAACATTTTAATATTATTATGGAGTAGAATGAAACCTAATTAAAAATATTATATTTTTCATGGAGCAGTTTGAGAACTTTTTTTGGAGTACTTTGGGAATAACCCGATCTAATAACTTAGATATATTACTGGGTATGACCAGCCTTTAATTAAACTTTGAGAAAAAAAAAACTTTAAATTCAGATCTTCAAAGCGGTGAACATTCATAAATCAGTGATTTATGAATGTTCACCGCTTTGAAGTTCTGAATTTAAAGTTTTTTTTTTCAATGAAAACTTTTAGCAAATGATTCAATTTACAAAATTAAATAGGCGTCAATTTGAAAAAAATCCTTAAACGCCTCAAGGTTATTGATTTAATAACTAGACATCTAAGTGTTAAACTTGAATCTTAAATCCAGTTAGTTGACGGTTAGTTTGTTTAACGAGCTGACTTAATAGTTATTATATTGACCACAAAATGCTACCGAAAATGTTTAAGTTTGACCACATCATCTGATAGTGGCCTAGGGTTGTGTTACATCTTGAGCGGTCTAGTTTGTAGAACAGGCTAAGTACACAGTGCGTAAAGTTTACAAAGGAATTTGGTCAAGACTATAAATAGCGGTGTGTTGTTCTTGTGGTTTGTGCAATAACAAGGGCGCCTGTTGTGCATTCTGACGATAAAAATCGACACGTGAACGTTCACCGAAGTAGCTCATACATGCCTACATGCTGTCTCTCTGTGATGTGTCCAAACGACATAAACGAAACCCTTATAGGATGACTTCGTTGTACGTCTGTCTGTCAGTCTGTCAAGACCGTTTTCTCAGGAATGCGTAGAGGCATCAATTTCAACTTGAGTTGAAATTAATATCAAATACGTAGGGCTACGGTACCTTAGAGCTCCAAAATAATCAAGCTTCTAAGTCAACGCAATGAAAAAAAAAATATCATGGGCAATTTATTCAACATATTTTAATATTTATTTATTTATTTATTTATTTAAACTTCTCGCACACAAAAAAGGTACAAAGGCGGACTTAATGCCTTAGGCATTCTCTACCAGTCAACCAAGGGTGGTGAAGGGATTAGATGGCAGGCGCTTTTGCTGATAGGAACAATGATAAAAAAAAGAAACTATAAAATAAAATATGTCACTATCAATATCAATAACTATAAAATAAATCATAATGAAACATAAATAAGTTATAAACTTATAATACACATACATGCATACATATCTACTATAATATATACTTATAATATATAAATATATACAAATTCAAGGGAGAGAGGTGTTGAGATGACTCTACACTACTTGTTAAGAAAATGCCTCTGCCATTTTCGCTTAAATGCATACCGACTGGTGGCCGTCCTGATGATTAATACTCGCAAATAAATCAAAACCTATAGGGTACTTCCCGTAAACCTTGAATCATGAAATTTAGCAAGAATTAAGGTATAACAGCAGGAAAAGTCTGAAAATGGTTCATTACAAATGAGCCATTTTCAGACTTTTCCTGCTGTTGCTGTGTTTGAACACATAAAAAAAATGCAAAAGTTAAGTTTTTTTGCAGTTGGAGAATTGACCGTGACGTATGTAGATGTATGGAAGAATATGTAATGAAACATTAATTTTGGTTGGTTCTGCATAAGTCCTGGTACTCAGCTGCATAAACCAGCTGAGTGCACCAGGAATTTACATGGAGCGACTGCCTAGCCGATCTCCACAACCCAGTTACTGGGTAACAATACCTCTTGGTAAGACTGGTTGTCCGACTTTCGAGCTTTTGACGACCCGTAACGACTGTCATCTATGAGAGACATCCGAGCCCAACGGCATAATAACATTGTTGCTTGTCTTAAAGACATATAACTCAGAATTTAAAAAAACAAGACTTTTTGAAAAGTTTCCTTATCTCCAACGTTTCAAAAGAAAATTTTATGTAGATCCATAGTTTACACAAAAATGATACCCGTTTACAATTCTGTAACAGCCTGCTCAATAAAGTTTACTTCGAAAACTTAATAATTGTGTTAGTCCGACTTTACCTTGTATTTTTCTTCAGTAATAATGTGTCTATGTTCCATTATCCTAGACCTCAATTCAGGTCCAAATCTAGGGGCTGATTATGGACGATAATGATTATTATTAGTAACCTACAAACTCGAGTAACTGAATTCAAAAAATTACCTTTACGTTGCAATGAATCTTCACTACAAAGTTAATAAAACATACGAACATTTTCTAATATTCCCCCTACTCAATTGAGATAAAAAGTACCTAGTTTAAATTTTCTCTTCTAAGATTTCTAAGCGAAATTACGCTGCCGACCTGCGTAGCTCCATTAAGACGTGATTGAATAACAGATTGCTACTTTGTGCTGTATACCTTACTTTGAATTCTTTTCATCACATACGGGATGGGCAGTAAAGGCGTATAATCACCGCTGCACACAGATTCTGAAGATAGCACGTACACTATCTGAGGGCATCGACCTCGTTCCAGTAATGACAAGATCGTTTGACTACCTTCCAAATTCACGACGCGTGCGTTACTCTGAAACTTTTTACGATTATTACTACGATTTTTGATCCCCTCTCGTCGACGGGGCCACCTTAGACTTTCGACCCTCTAACATTTATTAACCGCTAAATGATAATGGTTGCTCGTGATCAAGAATTTATTCAGTGGCTGCTCTTATTAGGCGGATCTCGAGTATAATACACGCAGCGTTTAGAACAAACAGGGAGTTGACGTCAAAATAACCTCATTGTTTGAATAACAGAGATCGTGCCCCGGTTTTGTGTGTAAATATTATACATGTAGATGGCGTGATGTTTCTGCAATATCATTTGAATGTAAGGTATATTCAACTATAAATTGTTTCTGTTTTTTTCATTAGATTCTTATAAGCTTACTTACTTATAGCTTATAATGGTCGCTTTTTATAAGTATTTACTATAGTCAATTATTTTTTCAAAAAGGTCGGTATTTGCTACTAAATAAGCCTATTTATATCTTTCACAAATTAGCATTAAGGCACATAAAGCAGTGAAAACCGAGAACGACAAAGCGTAAGACCGACTAGTGATTTGCTACGACCGCGTAGCTGATGTAACAGCAACTGCTACGCCGTAGCTCTCGCGTAGCACTGTATTTTCTACGAGAGTTTCCACTGCGCCGTAGTTACTGAATCGTGTTAAATAATTAAAGCCATAAACTTAAATAAAATGCACATAAAATGTTGATAAAGAAAAATTTCTCACAAAACACTTCTGCACAAATTCGGTGATATAAGAAAGCATATCACTTGATCTAGTTTCCCTCTCACAATATAAAAAGTTAACTCAAGAGTTTCTCCGGGAAGTTATCTGCACTACATTCGATATAATACGAAATCGAGAGAATAGTGAAGAGTAAAGTTTGTCGTGGAAAGTTAAACAGTGGTACTTTGTCGCTTGTTCGCGCCACGACGAGGACCGCAAAACCACAATCATTCGCCAACTTCAATATAATGACGTCAGTAATATATTTTTACTATCTTATGCGATTTGGTTATTGTAGGTATGTTAGGTACATTTTTTGTTATAATTCTTTCTAACAAAGTCGGCGTCTATTCAAGCTTTTCCAAAAAAAATGATAAGATAACACAATCGGATTTAGATACTTTATAAAGGTACATACATACGAGTATAATAAAATAGTATTACGAAGACAAAACTGTAGGTACATTTAATATTAAAATAAAAAGTAACTGCTACGAGGTGTGGCAACGTGTCTGGTGACGAAAATTTAGATTTAAGAATTTTTGTCCGTTTGTCTGGATGTATGTTCTAGATTGTTGCAAAACAGATGTGGATGGATTGGCACAGAGTTTTTAACCAGGACCTAGTCCTGGTTAAAAACTGTGTCACACACACACACACTACAATCTTAATTACACTGTCTTAACATAGTGTAGTTTTAATCCCGACACCCACGCGGGCAATACCGCGGATAAAAGCAAGTATTGAATAGTATCTCCTTAAGTTTACTTTTCTGTTTTCTTTCAACCCACGCAGCTAACAAATATCTCAAAACGGTACCAGTCAAAAATAAAACGTTTAACTTGAATATGAAGCGTTTAATTCTGACACATTGTCACGAGAAAACACAATCCATACAATAGCTTTATAAAAATGTGCGTGTATAAACTAATTTGACAGAATTTGTAATAAAATTTACATAATGGGAGAAAAGACCACCCCGCAAGAAAACACAAACGACGAGAATTTTATTTTCATGCTCACATTTGCGCAATTTGTATACAGAATGTAAATTAGAAAGCGCCTTATTTCAGCCAACGGCGTCAGGTTATTTGGCTCAGTGTCGCGCTCCCGCTTGACGAATAAGAAATATAGATACAGTGAATACAACTCTTTAGTCACATTCGTTACCTTTCAAATTGCACCCCTTTAGTGAAATGTTATGACGAGTTTTAATATAAAATACTTTTCTCGTTAGTCTGAAACGGTTATTTCTCTAACACCCTTTATTTTCAGTTTGCATTGCATTGCGTTAATGGTCGCTTTTTATTATTTTGCTCGTCTGTAAATATGCAAAAAGAACATTTTAGAAGTCACAGTGATGAAAACTTTAGACTCGCGTAAAAAGAAAATGCACACATGATTGTCTCGATTCATTAAACCATCGCAACGTGATTTGTAGCATTGTGATCACAACGTTTGCTTTGTTCATTGCAATACGTTTTAAACATTGCAACGTTTAAATGTTTTATTCCGATTAACGATGTGCAATCAACGAATGATACGTTCAATAATGTTGTTACAGCGACCACACAAATAACTATGACTGTTTCGATATTTGGCCAGTGAGTCTATTCACTGAAAATGGGAGGAATGCGCAACATTTTTTTGCCGTAGGTGGGTTCACAGCTACGCGGTATCAGTCGTTAGGTACAGTTAAAATGGGATACAGTCAGCGACATTGTATTGAATGTACAAAATCGAATCCGTGTTCCCAGTGACGGAAAAAAAAAAAAAAAAAAGGAAAAAAATGTTTTGTTGCTAACGCCGCGCCGCGTCGCGCTGTCCACTGAAAGATTTACAGCCCTCCATTACTGGTTCATGTAGCCGCTCCGCCCTGGCAGGGAACACTTGCGATTTAGATTAAATTGTCTGTCGGATATTGTTTAACTAAATGTTTTGAGCGGTTAGTTCCACGCCGTCTCCCATATGTCCCCGCACTAGTTAATCATTAACTGGCAGTAGAGGACATCTGGGAGCTAAGTTGGAGCGTGTGTCGAGGTTTATTTATAGACTGTGATGGTGTAGCTAACTTGGTTTATGGAGGCTTATATTAATTACGTAAGTGAAGAGTATAGGTGGAATACTATAAAAATGCTTGAGACTTGCGGTCTTTTGTAGATACCTCCAGTTACCGATCTAATTATGAAATTTAAGGGATCGAAAAGATCAGATTAATGAAAAATCTTTGAAATATAATACATTCTTTTGTTATGAAACTAATTTGTATAAATTAACATAATTACAAAATTTATTTGGAACACACGCGTCTTTTAATGGAAAATTTTCAACATAATTACGGAAATAAACTGTGTTACAAGTAATTAAACACGCACGCTAATTAAATAGAGATTTAACACAAATAATTTGCGGTAGCTCGAACAAAATGAATGCGACATACCTACCTCGCGGTGCTGACGCAATAATGCCGCCGATGAAAAACAATTCCATTTGATTAAACATTCAGACAATATTACAATATAATTGTTGTCCTTATATTATTCATTATAATTCCAATTACTTTTTGAACATGTAAACATGAGTGAAGACAAAACTGAACAATATTTACGATATCAAACAGCCTGTTATCCACTTTATCAAATTCCTTACAATATTGATTCGATAAAAGTATAAATAGCACATGTGCCCTAACACATACAATCAGAGCTTGCAGCAGTGCAAGGTGACAGATTGCAAGTTTCTCGCTTACGACCGCCTGAGGACCTATTGCCGTCAGTAAACTCTTATATTACAATTTTCGGGGTGGACAACCAGATGGTACATTTATGTTAACGATTTAATTCCAGTTGACTTACAAACTTTTAGTATTTTTTATTATAATGATACAAATGCTAAAAATACTAACCTATAATCTATGAAATATATTCCTACCCTTTGCAATTTACCCAATCCCATGAAAGCAACCAATCAATAAGTCCGGTTACGATAGTACAAAAAGAACATTTTCAGATCGTTTTATATCGAACGGGAAAACTAAAATTGAACTGGACAAATAAGACGCCAACATCTCAACAATATGATGGATAGTAAACAAGAAATGCACTGAACAAAAATAAACTTGGCCAACTTCGTTTTATACGAGGAACGTTGAGAAATATAACCTAAAATATGAAAGCTGGCAGCACTTGAATGTTGGTTAAAAATAACTCAAACGCGAAGGTGTCCAGTACTTTTTTATTTTTTCCGGGTCCGATATGAAGAGAATGAATAAAGAATTGTACCAAGGGACCTCTTAAACCGAGCATGACGTCATAAAAGTGTTTTAGAATTTTCCGCTTCCTTTTATAGGATTTGCTTTTGATTTATAAGTTGATTATCGGTACAGATTGGCATATTGTTTTAATTGTTCATGTCAAGGCAACGAAAATTCTTTTATTTGTTGAGTCTAATAATAATAATTTCAGTCTTGTTGCCAACGGAGCATTGTTCACAAAATCGTGCCCCAACATGTATGTAAGACACGTATATAAATACATAATACATTACCGTAGGTACCATTACCAAAAACATTACATTGAATCCCGAATGTCTTAAATGTCACAAAGCGTGTACTCTATTTCATTATGAAAAGGAGTTCGGATTGTGTAGGCTACTCACGCGGCCTCCTCGTTTGTGAAGGTAACAATGTTGAATGGGGAAAGAGTTAAAAGGCTGGCGGGCCCGCCACCGACACTACAGTCGCAAGTGGCCGCTACCGTTTACTGCCACTTGTGACCACCGAGCTGCCATGTACCGCACCTTCCAAGACCGTTATAGCTTTTGTTTTTAATACTTGATGCGGTTTGTTGAGATTTTATCGAACATCTTGTACGACGTTATTCGGAGCTTGGGTTAATCTCAAGGCACTGAATTTTTGTGGATGGTCATTGACACTATACAGGTACCGACTCGTTTAGATTTTGTTGTTTTAGATATAACAAAACCATTTCTGTTATCTATTCTGCGTCCATACCCGATACATTAAAACTTATGTTCTTTAACAATACCTAATATCGGTAAGTACTTTCGTAATATTGCTGTTATGCCTAGAGTTTAACTTTAATCAGTATCTATCAGCTACCTGCGTCCTAGAAAACACCTTTCAAGTTGAACGTAGGTATATCATTGCAGAACAGTGGTGGCCCAGTGGTAACGGCCCCGAATTACGGGTCGTGAGTTCAAACCTCACTTTACTTTGTATAAATAATTTACAGACCACTCTTAAAATGGTGAAGAAAAACATCGAGAGGAAACCGGTTTGGTCTAGAATAAAAAAATCGAAGACATATGACATCTACCAACCCACACTGGGCACGCCAACGTACTCCCTCTCAAAGAGAGGAGACTTTTGACTCAGCAGTGGGGACATTAGAGGCTGATTATGCGATATTAATGCATTTAATTTTACCTTTTATTTACAGTTTAAACAATTTAGGCAATTCCGTCTAAATATACAACGGATATTTTTTTTTGTGGGTGGGATATCATCAAATAACTTCTCCCGCTCTGGGTGGAGCAGGAGAGCGTGTTAGACTTTTACTGAATGAAACCCACCCGTGTTCCCTTAGTTACCTGTGTGCCAGGGGCCGCGGTATCTCTTTCGAACAACCCGCACCCCTGGCAGGCATCGGCCCTTGCGGACCCCACCAGTTGTTGCTGACATCTCCGACAGCGCGCGTGGAACACAACGCGCTGTTGACCCGGGCATTTTTGTTTTTTTTGTTGAACGTGGAGAAATGCCTATTGCGCTACCACGGGGAGATAGCGCAGTTATGTGGGACTGTAACCCACTAGAACTCCACGGTGTCCTCCAGTGCCGCTTTTGGCGGGAATACGGAAACGCGCAAGCCATCCGCGAACCCGCTGCGGCTGTCCGTCACCGGACCCTCCTCGGAGGGGAATAACCCCTATCACCGGCGCACCAGAACACATGGCACGCCGTGACCACCCCAGGAACCTAATAGCATAAGGGCCCCAGACGACCCCTTGTCTGGCACCCTTGGTCCCCATGCGACGGGTCAGCACAGTGGCCCCGCCGCCTACCACTTTTCGGTCGCAGGGGCTAGGGAGAGCGGCCAACGCTATACCGACACTCCTCCTCCCCTGCCGCGCTACCGCGTCCGTCATCAAACGGTGGCGGCCCCGTCCAGGCCACGGAAGGGAAGAGCGCTACTCAGAAGTACCGGCATTCCTCCTCCGCCGCAGCCTGTAACCCTCAGCCGCGATGCCACACATTTGACATCGCGGCCCGCCTCAGTTGCGATGCACCTCACCACAACCTACTTTTTGGCCGCTACGTCGTCGGCTTGGAGGCACAAGCCCTGACGAGCGGCCCCACCTTGGGTTCCTCTTCGCTTCACCGTGGGAGGGTGACCACGGCTACTGAGCCCCCCCCCCCCCGCAACGACAATGCGGGAACCCACTAGGAGCAATATACAACGGCTTTGTGTTCCATTTGAATAGTTTTCAAAAACATTTATAAATAATTTTGGTTATTTGATTGTTAAAAATAGTTTATTAACAATTTATACGCACAATAAATACGTTTGCAAGCAAATGATAAAATACAGGCCAAATGTCAATTTATTCATTCAGCGCTCGTCGACGGAAGATAAACATAAATGGAAATGGTCGCAACTAAATCGGACCCAGGTATACACGGGCACAAACAATTGGAGCTTATGGAAATCAGGGTCCGTAGTATTTTACCGGATTAAATATACTAGCAATTAGTGCCGTCCCGGCAACCTCCAGCAGGCCAGTTATTTATCGCGAGGTCTAAGACTTAATTAAAACATCTTACTTTGAGCTACTCGGAACTATACGTATCCCTTTGATAGCGAATTAAATTAGGTCAAACTTGCACAGTGCGCTGTGTCTGTAATTATTAGGTACAGCTTGTTCTTATTAATTATTACGGGAAATATGAGCTATATATAGGCCGAGGTGTGCTATGTAATGAAAATTTAATCAATCACGCGGTTTTGAACAAATGAAATACTCACTGTGTGTGTGATGTGCATAATTTATTGTGCCATTAAAATTAAAATCCAACAGTAAAATTTAACTGAACCAGTCACCCAGAAACAAGAAACCAGCACAAATTAAAAGAATTAATGTAAACCAATTCAGCCTTAAAAAGTAGGAAAAGAAAACTTTAAACTGGCTGAATCAAAATTAAAAGTCAAGAGCAACAGACATTAGCATTACTTTAATCACTATCGAGGGACGTCAGATCTTCGCGGCGTCTGAATGTGCAGTGACTACGTGGGCCCGCTCGAAATGGAGATTGGAATTAAAACTCGGCTTATTAAGACTACCCTCCAGATTAGAGCAAGTTTTCATTGAACCACGCGCCATTCAGCTCCTGTTAAACGAATTTTACGTTTGATGGTACGGTTATATTGTTGGTGCTTTTTCTATTAGATAGTTTGTTTAAGTGAAGAATTTATTTTGGAATCTAGCTTTAAGATTTATTCAAATGGTTTTGTTTTACTAACAATGATTGATAGAGCTAAGTTAAGCAAATCAGTTTTCAAATTGAATCGTTTTGATATTTCTGTTGCCCATATTTTGATTTATTTTAAATCAATTCATACTTTATCTATCTATACTAATATTATAAAGCTGAAGAGCTTGTTTCTTTGTTTGCTCGAACGCGCTAATCTCAGAAACTACTAGTACTAATTATAAAGCTGAAGAGTTTGTTTGTTTGTTTGCTTGAATGCGCTAATATCAAGAACTACTGATTCGAATTGGAATATTCTTTTAGTGTTGGGTAGCCCATTTATCGAGGAAGGCTATAAGCTATATAATATCATGCTAAAACCCTTAGGAAACGAGTAAAGAGAAAAAAGTCACGAATACGAAGTACTCGCACGGGCAGGCGAGGCGAGCGACGGGGTGGGTCGTGGCGCAAGAAATTTGACGCGAACGAAGTCGCGGGCAGAAGCTAGTATTAATTAAAATTGCTCAAGTAGACTCATACGATACCTACTTACATCATTAAACGGTGATGTGATACAATACAGTTGTTAATTTTAAACGTTAATTAAAACATCAAAGCGACTTTAACGCAAACAGAACCGCAAGTCACGGCAGTCTCACCCTATTGAATAAATATAAAGGTTTAAGCTTTTAAATTATTACTTTTCAAGCAAACTTTATCAGCGGTTTATTATCATAATTGGTCCTCTTTGCGCATTGAATTATAATCGTTTTATAATATTCTTTAGAGAATAATTTGAAGCTACAATTTTTTGGTGGAAACATTTATTGTTAACCGTTTAGAAATTTTGTGATATTAGCTTTATTTACGCATTTTTATTTGTATCCATCCGTTCTGTCATTCACAAACAATGATAATGTTATTGATATATAAATATGCTTAGGTACAAACATACATGTGTGCTGCGTAAACGATCAATTTTAATATACCACCGCGTTGCCTTCTATCGATTATATTCCGGTAATTATCGCATCCAGGCATTTCGGTCGATCGTCAGTCGGGGCCCTAACTAAGCAACTGTGAGGATACGTATTAATTTATCATGTCGGTAACATATAGGACACCTGTTTGCGACATTTCACTTTACAGTCGGCCAATTTCATATTGGTAATGGATACTAATGGATGAGAATGCCCCGGGTTACGAAAGAAAAGAGGGAACTTACTTAGTAAAATGCATATTCGAGGAGATTCTTACTCCTTATTCCATTTTATGTTAAAGTTTGGAAAACATATATTGTACAAAATCAAGATATTTTTAAAAACGTTGTTTACAATTCACGTATTTCGTCGGTTGTCGCAAGAGGAACTGACGAATAAGTTATACCAAAGTACCTACCTAAATACAATCCTACAACATTTTGCTGTTAATCAAAATTTTAATGGTAATCAACCTTCTTTTTATACATAACATCACGCATGTGTCCCCGAAGAGTTAGGCAGAGGTGCACCTATACTACTTCAACATTTCGCCAGTTGTGTTTTAGCCCTTCTATTTATATCTTATTAAAAAACTGTGACCCCATAAGCAAGTTTGAAATATATTCTAAAAGTTCCAACGCGATATGAATTCATTGCATATATACAACTTTTTACCACGCAACAGCGTAACGTCAGTTGATCCAATGCGAACGCAACAACCCCTATAAAGGGAAAATAAACAAACAATCATACCTACATACCTGCAAAAGCTGTTGTTAATGATGATGAGAGTTAATGAAGCTTGTCAAGTTAGACAAATTAAGGCAATTCGTAGCCAGAAAATCCCGACCCCTTATTAAAAAAAAAAACAAAGTACAAGCGCATACCGGTTGGCAACCCTCAAGTCGTATAAATACGACAACATAATTGTAGTATGCAGGCGCAAATTTGTTAATTGTGGCAGTAACACACCGTTACCGGCACGTGACTGTAATACGTTCAAAACAAAAGTGCCTACTTTGTACCATTATAATTTACGACGAATCCCGGTGTTGTTTGCAGCCAGCTGATATCGGCTAATTGTTGTAAGAGCTTGTTGCGAACGAAATATTAATTATCTTAAGTATTGTTGAGTGTAAATGGTAAGATGTTAACCAGATACGGTATCTTCTTTAAGGTTTGTGTGGTATTCTTGAAAGGGTATTTGATTCTTTATGAAATTAATATAATATAAATAAACCTTTGTGGAGTTAATTAAAAGTTGAATTTAGTATCTTCTGGTAGGTAAAGGCAATTTGTGTCGTAGGTCGGAATCTGGTTGCCTTTGAACCTACGTCACAATTTTGCACCCTCGGAAGTTCGTGTTTTACTACGATTCATTCGTTACATAGGCAAAATAAACAACATAATAGCTACCTAAAATAAACTCTGCAAACGAAAAGCGTGCAAATTCACAAGAATTGCTCCCTACCCACATCAGAAACTAAAAATATTACTCTTTATAAGATCAGTTTTTCTTATTCGAAACAGTAATTGAAATAAATGTGCTTAGGTGTTTAATGTAAAGGAATAAAAACTGTTTTTCTGGGAAGAAAGTAACAATGTCGACCTGGCATTCAGCCAAAGCTAAATTAGATAATGGAGTTTGCGTGCAAAAATATAGGAAACCGAGAACAAAGACAAATGGGGTCGACTCTGACTCTGAAATGGTGAAATAAAATAACACGGGGAAGATTGAGGTTGGCCTCTGAGCGGCGCGACTCATGTCGTCACGTGCTTCAAACGTGGTTACACTCAACGAAACCGATATTACACTTAAATGGAATAAGTTCCTTTTTAACAAGCTTTTGTGCTCCCGCGGAACTTGTGAAAAAATGCACCAACTTGCGGGAGTTAGGAAACTTCGTTGAGTTTATTTTGAAGACTCCCCCGTGCCGCACTTGGGCGTAATGTGGAAGTGTTGCATTTTATAAAATATAGTGCCATGATGCAACCCTACAATGAATTTCTTATTCGAAACTCAAAATATAAGATGACGTAGAAAGTGTTTTGTAACAGGCACTTTGTTAACTAAACACGTTTTTATTTCTTTGTTAAATAAACACGTTTTTTATTTTACACCAATAATCGATTCTACAAAACTTCTAGTTAGGAGCACCATCTTTATTAGGACAAAAAATGTGATATTGATAAGTTTATTAAACTGCGCAACACTCTCTAAGGTTTCCTGAAGAAACTTGTTTTGCAATAATTTATTCCTTTCAATATCGGTATGGTATTGTTATAATTTGCGAGTTTCATTCCAACTGGGTTATAAGATTTTATACATGCAGGGATAAAACCGACCGGACTAAATAATAACGTCGTGATGCTGGCAACGATGATTTATTATATCGCTTTCCTCGACCGCCCGAATGAACCATATGAAAAATGATCTCGGTTATTGCTAGCAGCAACTCTGCAGTTGACGCTTTGTTTAAGCACAAATGACTCCCACTATGAAGTTGTTATTTCGTCCGACTTATGTTTTTACCAGATTGTGAACGAAGCTGGCCTGCCTGTCGCGTCGTCGCCCTCAGCTTTCGCCACACTATGATAAATTATCTCGCACAAAATCTCGCTGTTTTAGGTTCATTGTTGTCTTCTAAATGTACATGATTACAAAACACTACATAAATATTTGGTTTGATCTGGTCTGTTTGACGTAATGTTTCGTAAACCAGTCATAAAAAATCTCAATACAAATGCTCTACTTACATAATTATTATGAGGTACTTATTTACTGTGTAATGCAGCCTTAAGGCTTTCTAACAAGGAATTAAATTCTCCCACAGCACGGAGTGTTTCCTTTTTCAGGTTTTCTTTTTTTGACACCCATTGGTTTCTTTTCCTGCTAATTAAATAGGTATCGATGCGGGAAGCCGCACTAAAACATTAGCACGTCAAAGAAACAACTAGGTGGGACCTAAATCAACTTTTTGTGTCCTACTTAGCACTGGCATTTACATCAAACTTTCAACAATGGCCCGTAGTATACATGGAGTATTTATTTAAAGTTAATCAGCGCTGGAGTCGAAAACTCTGCTTTTTTGCGGCGAGACCTTTTAATTGTCAGTTCGCTTTAAACGGAGAGTGCGAAACGGTTGTGATAAGGGTTTCTTTTCTCGTCGGTGCCGGAAATTAATTGTCACCGAACGGAAAATAGGGCGAAAGTCCAATTAATTATTAGTCACTTCATTTATTTAACCCGCCTGCGCGGAGCTTCTTTCTGATATTAATGTCTAAGTGACTAATCTTAAGTCACCCTTTAAATAAGGGCCCGAATTTTTTCTTTCCTTAATTTTGCAATGAATATCCCCGGTTGGACCACTTTCCGTAAAAGCTTTTGTAGAAATATGTGTATTAATGAATGGCAACTGCGTCAAAATACCTTTTACTGCTGAAGGTAATTTAGGTTTTTCGCGCCATTCTACGCATATCAGATTCGTGAAAACTCATTTCAAAAGGTTAATAAAATGATGTTGCTTTGATTTGTTATTTTCGTATGCCTTAAATATTTTATGTAGATCCCTGCTTGATAAACAATATCTATAAAGTTCACCACTACTCCCAATTACATGAAACCTTTACAAACAAAAAGGTCCTAATGCCAACTTTTGTGTCTAAACAAAAGTTTCGTCTAAAATTGGCAAAAGTTTGAATGAAGTGACTTAGGTAACTCGCGGCGTTTCGCGCCGACAGCTGCGGTGATCCCACCGCCTCCCTAATGTAACGAAATAAAAAATAATATTTATTTATACGTAGATACCCCAAGAACAACGTGACATGAAAAAGTTAGTTTAAAATCAATGCTGCAGGAGTTTCTAATGACTTTTGTTAAAGTTAATATCGACTTTGTGACGGCTGCTTTTAGTGGTTTGAACAATCACAGTGACCACGCATAAATTGTGTGTAGGCATACTCAGCGTTTTTCCTCAGGAAATATGACTTTTATATGCATGTAAGTATTGGGCACAATCATGCGAAGTGTTATGATACAATTTTGGAATAATAAAAGCATTGATGACAAGAATATCACCAAGTCGCAAATTTTTTTTTTCAAGAATTACCTCACGTCCACTACCTACTTGAGTCTTAACTAAGCATATCTTCTCTAGTTTTAAAAGCTACCATAACATTTAAATAAAGAGTCAGGGGCAACGGTGCACGTGTGTCTTTATGACACAAATGCGATCACTAATCCGCCCACAACGTGCTAATTGCGACAATATCACCTCTGGGCATTATTAACGTTCATTATTTTGACCTTTTTGTCCTCAATTCAGATGAGGTTCCATAAGGGTCACGAGAGGCTATGAAAAAGTGGTTTCAGGAAAAATAAGTCGAGTTCATGGGCTGCTCAGATCAGACTGCTTCTTGGAAGGAGCTAAGAATTCGCTGATTTTAAGAATAGACGTAAGAATCACAAGATTGTGCTCTTAGAGCAAGAAACTGGGATGAAGACGTTTGTTATTATACTCTATGGGGAACTCCCTATGTGTGTTGGACGTCTTCCAACTAAAAAAGAAAAGCATCCATATCATACTTTTCTTAAGTTTGTATCTTTCCCACACAAGAATGGAATGGCTGCATAATCTTAGTGTAAGATCAATTCAATTAGCAAGCAATTTTGATTAGTCTCAGGAATCACTGCGTTGGATTCACGCGCTCCAAATTTCACGAGCTGGTAGTAAAAGTAAAATGTCAATTGCAATGCGAATGGAAGGCGGCAGATAAGACGGTTTATTTGTTTCCATTTGGTTTCTAATATTTACACGAATGCACGAACTCGACCGCCACGTCGAGTCTGCGAAGTTAGCAAACAAATGACATTAGCATTGCCTTAATCGACACCGCGGGAGCTATACGGACGGGCTACATTCAGTGTGTCGGGCTCACTCTACGAGCAATTTTCTTGTTTTGACAATTCCACACAATTTGAATACTGCCATCAGTATTCAGTACCAGCGCCAGTGATTATTTAAATTTTGTACCTCAACGCAAACAGAAAGCTAATCTCTTTTGTTTGACAATTAATTTGGCAACTCGTTTTGTTGCGTAATACAGAATCTTATTATAATCCTGAAATGACAAGCACCTCCTTGATTGTTGAAGAAAGAAAGGCAAACAATTTTATAAAATAAAACAGCGAAAATTTGAATGAATGGGATCCGTTTTGACTTGAAAGTATAACATTGTTAAAAATAAACTTTCTTTTTCAGAGGCTTCTTTTTTTTTTTGGTTTAACAAGCTATAAATGAACGTGTAATCGTATGTTTCAATTTATTTCAACTAACGGAAGACACAATTCTTGATAAAACGTTATATTACGATTTCACATTGGAGATTGTTTTAAATGAAGGCAATGAGACCACCAGCACTACGGCGCACGCTGCATGCGCGCCCCACTTTATTGGAGTAAAAGAAACATTTATTACATGTTAAGAGCCCCTTTATGTCTATACCGTTGCCAAGGACCTAATAGAGTATAAATGTACGCGAAATGAGAGTACCGACCGAACTCGCGTAACCCCGGTAACGGACCTTTTAAACTGGTGCATATAGGCCTTCCGAGCTACACTTAAATGAATAAAAAATATTAATGCGTGGGAGAAGAAACCCTCAGTCGCAATGTTCAGAAACAGCAATATCGATGAATTTTATATTTCGTGACTTTACTGTCTTCTTCCAATACTTAGGGGAAATTCTTCCCCTTCGGAGGTACTCCTCAGCCGTTGGGGCACCATTATTGGATTCTGGCATCTGTGCATATAAACTTTGTTTACGAATGAAAAGTTAGAACTGATTTAAATCCTCCCTGTTCCTTTGTTTTCTGGGTCTAAAAGCCTTTTGTGTTCTTCTTTTTTTGAATTTTCATTGCTAAGTTCCTTTGCAAAGATTTGGTTTCCAAATAAAGCGGTGAACGATCACACAACAGCCAAATACAGAGAGTTTTTTGAAGCCTTAATGTCAAAAACTGTAGAAAATGACAGATTTTCATGACAGTCATTAAAATATGACGGAAACCGTCATAATTTAATGAAAATCTGCTTTCGCTGGAAAACCAACGCTTAAGAACAAAATACATGCAATGTTATATGTTGAACATATTTTGCTTTTATTATAACTTAGGCTATTAACAGAATCCACAGTAACAATTGTAATATTTAAAAACAAATAACAATAACCTTTAAAGCTTACAAAATTGATAACACAAATAAAACGTAAAGTCAACGGACCCATCAAATATTAAGAGCATCAGCAATCAAAGTTGAAGGGTAGACGAAATAAGGTTTATGTAAATTAAAACATAAATTATTATGTATTGGCGAGTGCCTTAGTTAGGAGCTTAGTGACGGCCGTCTGGGCTTTAGCCTGGACTATAAATAAGGCTCCACTGTCCAAATATCCAGCCACGAACTAATTGCCACAACTTAATCCACTAAAATAAAATGGGTAGGAGTTAAACAACTCACGTTGCTGGTACCTGCTAGTGATTTAAATATACGGGTTCCTGGGTCTTTAGTTCATTGAAATCTCAGTGGTGAGCCGCGATTTATTAGTTCTAGTTAATGAAAATCAATGATAAGGCTTAGATATTATTATGCAAATGTAGAAATCAACTTTTTCCGGTTCTTACTTACTCGTATTTATTACAAATTATTGCCAGTGTAGTTTTACACATACTTACATACACATATGAAAAATCAAAAACTATTGACTTACCCAGCCATGTACTGTTTTCAGATATGAAAAGCAATGTAATTTTCCTTTAATAATATCCTGATCTATTTTCCTACATCACCCTTCCAATTCACTTTCCTAATCATTCAGAATAACCATATCTCACTTACAGAAACAAATAAACCATTCAATTACAATAGATATCTGTATTCGTACTAAGTCGCCGGATATTTTAGATTCGCAGCAGGAAAATCGGGGCCCCCTGTGGTTCAACAGACGCGGCCAGGGCCCCAGGCAGTGGCCGTTTCCGCCACGCCACCACGGCTATAAATACGGGGCGCGGGGCCCGCTCAGATTAATCATGGATACCACCTGCGTCTGCCCGCACCTGAGAGGCCAAAGCAAAAACATTATGCTAGATTAGTGACGTCACTATACTAATATCCTTGAGGTTGTGGCTTCGTGATAAAATGTAATGTCAGTGGCGGGTTTTGTGTGCGAAAGTTAATTGCTGCAGTCTTTTGTTTCAGCTAAATATAACATTCAATTAACCTTTTTTATGGATATCTGTAGGTATACGCCATTGTTTTATGTCAAGTTAATAGTGCAACGGGCTGGTTTGACATCACTGCTTATTGCTCGCTTGTGCAACCCTCAAACCTTTTAGTATTTCCCCATAAACCCTAAGGAAGAAACATTGATAGAAAAAAAAGTACAACACAATACCTACGGTAATTAAACGTTGCCTGTCGGTATGAATAATAAAATACATCCACCAATGTTGGTCTATCATTTTTAAACTAATGAATAGGCTAGGTCACCTTAAAAAATAAATAGGTATCTATGCCCGAGGTCGTGCCTAGTAACCAAAAGCAATAACATTCAACATGACTGGAAATGAAAATGGACATAGGTACCTAATACTTATCGACAATAAGTACAAATACAAATTTATTCAAAAAAACAAAAATCAAACACAGAAATAAAAAGAAATGTTTTCAATGTATACTGACTATTTTAGCTTCTGGATAAAATTGGTTATTATAAAAAAGCGAAAAAGCGGCGTTTGGTGTAGAAAATTACTAAAATAATGTTTAATTTTCCTCACAAAATTATAAGAAACAAACGAATAATATAAACATTCAAGTAATGTAATCTACTCTAGGCGCGAAGATTATACAATAGAGTATGCCCACTGCTATAAAAAAAAAATCTGTTGACAAGTGGAGAAGTAAATATGATCAGTATACTGAATAGCTCAAAGTTACTAAGGCGCCCCTGTATTGTGTAGCAGCAGTGTTGTCTCTGTCAAGCATACAAACTAGAACACATATAAATTCACAATTTTGTGAGATAGTAAAACATTTTTTTCATTCCGATTAATTTTTTCCAAAATTTCGAGAGTAAACACTACTCAAAAAACAAATCAAATAATCTATTACAGAAACATCTGAATTTAAATTCATTTTACCGCATCACTAAACCATAGACAATTTCGAGCGGCCATTGTTGTTTACATCTTTGATTTTAGTAAAAATGATGGACTGAAAGAATAAAATCATATTTATCAGCCCAATGAAAATCAATATATACATAATTAAAAGTTACCAGAAGTACATGAAATTAAATTCATGTAAGTAGTCTGATTAAACTTGTATGTGTAACAACAAAACAAGCTGTTAGTGAATCTCCAGGGTACTCTAATGAAAACCCTCATCTTTATCGTCCCCGGAGATTGATCGCTTTGTGGTGTGTTTACGAATCATATTGAAATAACAGGGGAGAGTTTCCTTGTATTTTCTTTTAGTTTAGTTAACAATTAAACCAATTAGAGAAAATGTCACCATAGGGACCCTCTTACTCCCGCCATGAAGCGTTGCTGTTCAGTGGTTTCAAGATAATGTGAACCGGTGTAACTAGAAAGAAAAAGAAAGCATAATTGTTTATTGTGCATAAGTAAGACGCGCCCAGGTTTGCACAGGCGTGATTTTCCCGCGACGGTAATTTTTCACGTACTGTAATTTCAACGCTCTCGATCGATTGCATACCCAAATAGGTCGCTGTAGACACAAACTGTCAAAGTGGGGGGATTACTGAAACATCCAAAACGCAGTGCAAGTGCGTTGCTTCTGATCAGACCATGCCCCACTTGCTGGAGTACCCTAAGCGCCCGTTCACCTGCACCTTGGAAAATCTCAATAATGCCACTGATGCCGCAATAAACGTGGCCACCTACTGGGCTCTAACAATTTATAAAAAAAAGTGTACGAGTATCATCGACAGGAAAAGAAGAAGAAGAATGCTCTCCCTAGGGATAGCGTTCTTCATCTTCTTTCAACTCTCGGCGCTAGCGTCGAGAGTTGAAAATCTAATCTAATAGTGTGTTTTTTTGACGCGCTAGTATGCTTTCTGTTGGATTCTCAATGCTCAGCTAAACACCGAAAATTCAAAATCCAGCGCGCGATAAAATCCCGCCCCGATATTTTTATGTCCGTGCAAGCGTGCCCTTATTGAATACACATAAAATACTAAGTTACCAAAAGCGTTGCATTCGAAAAAAAAAAACATCGAGAAATTAAAAAGTTTTTCAATATTATCCTTTGCTATAATGGCTATTAATTACAGGCACATAAGAGGCATTCCAGCTTTATCTATAGGAAGATAACTCACCTTAGATGCCTCTGGTATTGAAGATGGAAAGATGGTCATCACTTACCATCAGATACCGAATTATTTAATTAATTTTTCCTCAGCCCCATGCAAGCATGCACAAATCAGCCTATAATGTTCCTACTTCTGGGATACAGGCCTCCTGTCTCTTGAGAGGGAGTGGGCCCTGATTGACCGCACGGTGCCCAGTGCGGATTGGTAGATGTCACATGTCTACATGTGAAACATGCTGATTTCCTCACGATGTTTTCCTTCACCGTTTGAAAGCAGACGTGATGAAATTGTTTACACAAAGTAAAGCACCTTCCTGGTTTCTAAACCACGACCTACAACTCATAAGTCGGAGCGTAAGCTTCTTCAGCCCCATAACTTTAAATTGTATAAATCATTCGAAAAGGCACAAAAAACTAGAACTTATTTTGACATTTATTGTAGGTAGTACAGGTACCAAGTCATAAAGCATGTGTAATGTTTTTGTTTACGGTCCTACTAATTAAAAACATTTTTCTTTGCTTTGTTCCCTTTTCTTTTTGCACGAGATTCCTTTCTCTATATAGAAAGAGGCTATTGCCCTGATGTTTTATGTCGTTGAATTGTAGGTAAGTGCATTCAATTAAACTACAATTGTTGAAAGTCTGAAACTATAATGTTTTCTACGGATCCCTACTTAGTATGGTTCAATCTGCAGTCGTGCAACTGAGCAGTCGGGGCGTGGGGTCATGGGTTCGATTCCCTGGTCGGGTAAAATATTATTGGGTTTCTCCATTAGGAATTTCTCAGTAACAACCCGAAGTCGATATACATACATAATTCCGTGTTTATAAGGTTTCTATTAATGACAGTTTGACATTATTAATGGTGATTTAAGTAGAACTAGAAACTAATTTATGTTTCGTGTATCGCGTGTTAGAATGTTTTGTGAACGTGATTTGTGTACATAGTGATATCTTTAATGGCAGGGAAAATTCCCTGATGGGCCAGGGTGACGTATATTTTCAAACTAAGTGTTATTTTAATAATCATCTATAAATATGTATTTCTTCGTTTTTATTTGGACGGCTCGTTGTACTTACTCATACAACAAAAGTGTACATAAGTTCAAGCCTATTCTATTTCCAGGTAAATGGTTTTTTCGTTAATTACGAAGCAAAAACTGTATTAAGAAACAAAAGTAACAGAATCGTCTTTTTATTGAAGCCCACACGGAGTGTTTCAGCAAGACTAATGTTATTATGTCACTGTATCTTACAGCATGCAGTATGTTGGTAGGTTGTATGCTAGAAAGAGCATACGATTTTAAAGCGGTCGATTTAGCAACCGGGAAATTTGCGGAGTCACGCTCACAGACCGCAAAAGAATTGAAAAGCTATGAGAACGGACGACAGAGCAATATAGTACGCATTGGAAGAACAGATACGTAGTGGGTAGATATTGGTTAAAAATACTTATAAAATGGGTGGTACTTACCTAATGATATTTGCAGACTGCAGTATTGTATCTGACAAAGCAACGCGCGCTTTACATGCGGTTACCAAATGTACAATTAAGCTGTGAATGTGTGTGTACGGGTGAAGTCGGAAGTGTGTCTGTGTGCATGTGTGTGTGGTGTGCGCTACTCGTCTTCACGCGTACATTCACAGCGTGTTTGTACTCTTGGTTACCACAAGTAAAACACGCGTCGCTATATGACATAAAAATACTGTAGTACAAAAAGCTTTCAAAATACATATTCAATATATACCTGGACTGATGAACTTTGGTATTGAAAGGATTTGAACGTTTTTTAACAAGTTTATTAGTATAGCGATAGCACTACCGTTATTCAAGTAGTTAGGTACTAAGAGAAGTTTCACACAAAGTAACATCCCAAAATCAGGAAAAGCTAACAACAAAAACCAAGTAGGAACCTATAAAGAAACCACAGGAAAACCTCATTACCTTCCGCCGTAGTTACGTAGATTGAATCACGTTAGCAAATAAGTTTACAAGAAAAACAGGGATGCAAAAAGAAAAATCTCATAGCGGGTATCGGGGTATCCCCTACAGATTCGTCGCTGGCAAGTTTCCGATCGAGGTGCACTTACGTTCGTATAAATAAATAGGTTGGGGCATCCCTGGCTCCTCAGTGGGGCAATTAATCACGCTGACCACCTGCTCCTGTACTCTTATATACAGGGACAATACTGTGTGCTGTGGAATTGTGTGCTGCCAATTAGAGGCAGCATAGTGTGCTTCTGTTTGGGTGTATTGAATTATTATCATTATACTACTCCATACGTCTAAAGAAATCTAGAGATTTTAAACCATAGAAAGAAAAAATAGAATAACCAGCTTATAATCTTCCCACTGCTAGGCCACATGCCTCCTCTTTGTGAGAGGGAGCGGGCCGTAATCCACCACGGTGCCCAGTGCGGATTGGTAGATGTCACATGACTAAAAAGTTTTGTTTGTTCAAGGACATGCATTTTTTCGCTACTGCTTTGCGTCTGTCGTTATTCTACAGGCATTAAAAAGTAGTAGGTTTTACCTCAAGAAGCATAAGTACCTAATAAATGCTAATTATTATTTTTTCTTTGGTACCTATAGCTATAACTATCAAAATTTACATGTGCTTCGAGAATGACAAGCAAACTCCGTACATACATAAGATATACACTTTTCACACTAACATTATTAAGTTTTACTCTGTTCAATTCTCATAGGTATTCCCATGAGAAAAAATAAAAAAATAAAATAAAATAAAATACTATATTACTAAGAGTTAAAACCATATTATGATCAGTTCCGGCAAGTTTTTGACTCCTAAAACTCATTCATTGTTAAACCAGAAAATGTACCGTTAATAAAAATATAAAAATCTTAAGGCTTCTTCAAAACAGGCGTGACGTGAAAGTGAAACGCGACACTTGTAGAGGATTTCCATGAAGTTTTCATACCTTTTTTTAAATGTGAGTCGCGCCGCGCTGTCGCGTCGCGCCTGTTTGCGGAAGTCTTTATATTTACTGAACATTTATTTTGTCTACCCATTACATTGGCAGTCGTCCATTGTCCCACTGGACATGTTCTTTGATGTGTGTTACCCCGTAAACTTATATTATGCGATACTTTGTCAGACATTTTTTGGTTACATTCCATTGATGGACACTTTTGTTGCCATGAAAAATGTTCTCAGTATCCAATATCGACACATTTTCACTACCTAACGGATCGTTGGATCCGCAGGACTCGTGGCAAATGCACCTAATTAAAACAACAAAGTATTTTATTGTGAGCGCGCGCGCAGGCGACGACGTGAAGGTGTGAGTGGGAGCGAAACAAAACGCGGTGCATTTTTGTGTAGGCACCTATTATGTTTTTGGGTAGCTACGCATTTTATTACTTTATAGCATTTTTATATAATTGGTTGTAGGGTAATATTAAAGTTTATGTACTGTCTATTATAATTATTTTACTTTTTGTCTAATTGTAAAAATCCTGGCTTGATTTTCGTACGTTGTTTTCGGGTAACCACTGAAATCAGTGCTGTGCTGTGCGTCCCATAGCACAGCATCATGCTGAGTGGAAGCCTTCTTGTCACAGTCACGGCGTGCAGCTGCCGACTATTTATGTTCTTTATGCCTATGTATAAGTATCTGTGTTGTTATCATGTTTTTTTTTATGTTAAGTATGTCATCCTTTATATACACCTGTTTCTGTGACAAATAAATCTACTATTCTTTCTTTCTTACCTATGTTCTTGCAGAATATTTATGCATTATTCTTGGAGAATACCTGTAAAACTTTCAAATAATAACTATCAAAATTTCTAAAGAGTACCAACATTATATGAGCTCAACTTGTACATTTTACAAGAAACAACAGGAGCTCGGTACCTACTGCCTGTTGCTACAAATATCAAGATTTACATTTGCTTCGAGAATAAGAAGCAGAGTCCGTACGTACATAAGGTATATACGCTTTGTGTCCATCTGCATTTCTGCAGCGGTAGCGCAGACGCTCGTAAATAATCCTTTGGACCTGAAAAACGTTTCAGTGAATCCAATAAAATACGTATCCGCAGAGACTACGCCGCAGCGAGCTCGTTACCACGCCTAGACGATTTATTGAGATTTGAAGGCTGAAATATTGTAGGTGTTCCATTTTAAACTCTTTTATGAAATACAACTATTCAATCCGGCTTAGAATTCAATTTTACACTGTACCAACAAGGAAATGGAAAGACGAGAAGAGTTTAAAACAAAGTATTTTCACTACCCGTTCTTATTTCAATAACACAATAAAATGTCATCAACATAGAAACCTATTATCGAATACACTGAAGAATTCTGTTATCAGGAGTGTTCAACATTTATTTGGGAGTATTTACTGTACATATTTTCTTTCCTAAAAGTGCTTCCTTTGAACGAGAAAATTCAATTATTATCAGTGCTGTCCAATTAATTTCCAGCGGCGCCGGAGCTGATAGTGTCGAGTAAATTATAAATTATCGAAGCAATAATTTTATACTGAACCCATTTCATTCTAATTATGAAATAAGCTATAACTAAAGGCTACATTAAAATATAGTTACGTAATGTACATACCGTTAAAAGACATCATTAGAGGAACCTGTCTAAAACTGCCAACGTCACCAATAATATCAAAACTTTCAGGTCACGCGATAAAAGAAAATTGCACTTTTTCTTTTTCAAATGACAGTGAGGACGAGTTGGTCTAATTTGACAGCTTAACGACCACCGAACCACGGTTAGCTCGAAAATGGAGCGAAACCTTCACGTAAATGTGTTTCCATAGGGCTCTTTGAACAAACGTTATTTCAGAGCTTATTTACATTAGTATCGAAGCGCCAGTTAGCTGCCATATAATTACACACGGCGCCGTACAAAGCGAGAGAGCTAAAATATATTCTGCTTAATCTTCATTATGAATGTGAAATCCGTTCATGGCCTGAGGCCGCCACTCGCGTTTCATGTGACATGGGACACAATGTAGTAAAGATAAGGTGTCCCCTTCCAAGCCACTGAGTCTATTGTCGATCTCTTACGCAGCTTGGCATGTTAAAAGGAGCGCCCGATAGCTCGACCGTTACAAAGCACCCATTTATATATGAAGATATAAATTATAACATAACTAGCAGATAATTACTTTCCCCGCTCTCCTCAAAGCCACAAAAGATATGACGTATCACGCCAATCTGTACAAAGTTTACGTTACCAGTAAGACGTGTGTTGAAAATGAAAATTTTCAAAGCAATAAAAATGATAAGTGAAATAAAAATTAGACGGCATAGTTCTTCTTTAGTGGAAATGGCTTCCTTTAGATAGAGAAAACGTATAATGGAATGCAATAACTCTTGACCGGGTGTGCGAAGAAATAACACTGTGTCATATTTCACAACCCTCCAACATTTTTATAAAAGCAGACCATCTGCTTTTGACCCCTCATTCTTTTTGTTTCTCGAATTATTTCTGTATAAGTAAAATATTAGATATCAGCGGATATAAGTTTTCCGGTGCACGTTCCAAGCCAATTCGTATTGCTACGGCTTTTTGTTTATTATTTGTGTTCCAAACATCATGTTGTAGCATTAGAAAAAAACATCTATACGTTTTGCCGACAATTAACTGCGGTTTTTTTTTTAATTTACAATAAAACAATAAAGAATAAATTCAGTTGATCACATAAGCAAACGTGAATTTTCTTTTATGTGTCTAAAGAAAACTTTGTACATACCTACGTATTTTCTCAGTTCAACAAAGAGTTTTTTAAAGCGAGGTGCACGCAGCGTTTCCACAAACCTATTTTGAGTAAGAGATTTACTTGAATCTTGTACGTTAGCCGACCTGCCCCGCACGAACATCCGCCGCAATCTGCATAGGTACGAGAGGTAGGAGAGGTACGGGAGGTACGCTTGTGTCCGTCCAGCGCTCGCTTTGTCACTGCTATTGAGTTAGCGAGGCACCCGCTCAATCGTCATTCTAGTCATTTTCATTTCCAAATCTTTGAATTGAATGATCAAAAAAATTAGAAATAACTTTACAAACTTCTACAGTATTTAATCTTACATAGAGGTCTCCTTTTAAGTACACAAATACCTGTGCTAGGAGACCCCGCTCTTCTAAAACTAGAAACAATAATGTAGGAGTGTACATACATTGAAATCAACTTATATCTAAGAAGGCGTGAGTGTGTGCGTGTGAGGGTGGGTGTATGTGTGTAAGGGTGTGTGTGTGTGTGTGTGTGTGTGTGTGTGTGTGTGTGTGTGTGTGTGTGTGTGTGTGTGTGTGTGTGAGAGAGAGAGTGAGTGAGTGAGTGAGTGAGTGAGTGTCGCTTTATGTCAAATTATCGCATGGTGTTCAATAAAAGTGTTTCAATGTCATCGTAGCTCTTGCATTTTAGCCAGTCTGTTAATGATTTTTTACATTCGCGATATGTCATTGGGTAGATATTTACAAGTTTGTTTAATTTGTTGTAGATGGAAGCGGATTGTCTGGTGAACTGTCTTTCCGCATATGAGGTTTTAACCGAGATTTCTTCCGAGATTTTTTTAAATATATATAAATAGCCTCTGCGAAATGAATCTTGACAATGGACGTGTTTTTTCCTATGCAGATGACACAGCTATTGTTTTCACTGGAGATACCTGGGAATCTGCATATGAATATGCCGAAAAGGGTCTCATTAAGGTTGCTAAATGGTTAAATTCTTTCTTACTGACACTAAACACCTCTAAAACTAAATATATTACATTCACAAACTACAATAATAGTCAACCTGGGCCTAATCATAGCCTTAGAATACATAGCTGTGATAATCTTATTAGCACAAAGTGTTCTTGCAACCAAATATCAAAAGTGACTAATATAAAATATTTAGGTATTATGGTAGACCAACGTTTATCTTGGCATCTGCACACTGATATGATCATGTCTCGAACCAGAAAACTTATTTGGATTTTCAAGACTTTAAGACATGTTATGTCCAAGACTCTATTAAACCAAATATACTTATCACTGGCCCAGTCGGTTCTAGTGTATTGTATACCTGTATGGGGCGGGGCCACTAAAATCAAATTCCTAGAACTGGAAAGAGTGCAAAGGTCTCTCTTGAAAGTCATGTATTTTAAACCGTATAGATTCTCTACTGAAATCCTATACTCACTAAGTGGCCTTCTCTCAGTCAGGAAATTATACGTACTACATGCTGCTTTAAAATTACATAAAACCCTTTGCTATGATTCTAGCCTTAATGGAAAAAGAAGAAAATATCTTGTTTTATGATCAATAACGTACAATTTACGGTTCCAAATAAACGTCGAGAATTTTCTCAATTTAAGCAATCGTAGATATATTTATAATACCACTCTATATTTTCCAATGTCGCAAGATCAAAAGAAATTGAACAGTAACTTTTTTACTATTTAACGAAATCACAAATGTTAAGTTTTTTATATATTTTCAAACCTGAATAGTTTTATGTCATCCAGAAAAAAAAATCTAAGGAGCGACCGTTCCTCGTGTCCATAAAAAACTTCTGTGGAGTGAACGTGTAAGGAATACTCGTAAGCGTCACAGGAACCGGGGTGACTGCGGTCATTCCGCTAAACGAAGATCAGAATCGCAAGCTGTTAGCATAGAGATTGCGATCGAATGAATGCCGCCCCAAGTATTCCATCCCGAAATCGAGGGGCTCCGAATATTGCGGCCGCCCGATACAGCCCTTTTTGACTCTACTAACATTCCGCCGCGGTACTAAGCCGCCCTTTGATTTTCTTTATATCTTAAAATACTTTCAAATTTTACGAATTTACATACGCATTTCCCTTGACGGCAATTTATGGCCACTAAAATGTCTACATATTAGCATTTTGCGATGATAAAGTGGCCGGGCATCAATCCATTGAGGCTCCACAAAAGAAATGACACAATTTTACTGGAAAAAATATGACCAGTGAAATATTTCAAGCCATCGATTGTTTTGTGTACTGAGAAAAAGTTTCTTTGTAATTTGATCGATAGCCTTTTGTCCATTAGGGACCTTTTAAAAGTTGTCGTTTGATTTCATTGTGTACTTCAACAATAATCACGGAGTTCTTTGTTCGAGAACTTTCGGTTTTGAAGAAAAAATAAATAGCCATTAATCATGCAAATGTTTTGTTTCGAGATTTATTTTATTTATCAAACGAAGGGTGAAACTGAAAGACGCGGAGTTTCTTCAATGTCGTAGCTTATGTATCGTGACTTGAAATTTGACTATTAATAAATTGGCTTTGGTAGAGGGTGCTCGTGGTTTTCTCGTGTATTTTTTGTGGCGATCAAAATCAGATCGTAGATATTGGTGTGGGGCGGCGCGATCGCGAGGCGAGCTTGCAGAAGGTGCCAATATATTTCCTGACGGTTGAACGGTCAGGTAATTGTGGCTGAAACTTATCTCAAGGGGCGGACGTGAGCGGAATACCAAATGGTTTTCAGGTCTTGCAAATTATAAACGCTGTCCTCAATGTTTAGCGCCCTCGGTATCTACATACACCAAATGAGTCGACTAAATGAATCCCGCATAATTTATCTGAGACTCGCAAAGAGCCTAACTGATTCGTTTCTGTTATTTAATTTTAAACTCACGGATGGAATAAAGCAACACGATTTATTTTTTCAGATTGTGTAATAAGCGAAATGCTTATCACACTTGTTAAATTTCAAGTAAAGACAGATTAAATGAGGGAAAATATTCTTGCAAATGTCATCTAAGCTTGCGTATTATTTGATGAGATGCGTGTCCACATGTCCACCCGGAAAACACATGAACATAACATCGCGCCTGTAAACCCGGAAGGGTTATTCAGAGCCGATTTGACATTTCTCACTTCACTTCTCACTGGACTAACCGGGCATCAGCAGCTGCAGAACAAAGTAGCCAGCAAACATCAGTATCGTTAGGGAAAATAATAAAAAAGGCAATCATACCTCCTCATTATTCAACTACGCCAGAGCTCAAAGCGACTACATTCATACCGTAATGTAATAAAGAAAGTGTAGCAACAACTCAAATGAAAGAAACTCGTGAGTGACTGTTTCAATCTTAAATACAACTTTAATATAAGCAAAAAAACTAAATTATGCCGTCCTACAGTCATCTAAAGAATTTATTTTACTGTCAGCTTGGTAGGTGATATTTTTATTTTCTCTTAACAAGTCGCCCACTGCCAGTCGAGTATCAAAGGTTGAAACTGTTGCCTGAATCTCACTGACGTAGACTTTGTTCAAGTTATTTACTTTAGAGCGCGCTCATTAGCTAAATGACCGTGCTTTATTGAAAGAGTAATCAAAAGTGGAATGGAACGAACTACGAAACGTTGCAGCTCTTGATTTGGAAGCGACTTGTAGTCGAAAATGTGCTTCTGCCCTAAAATGCAACACGGGATATTTATTTCTTTCCCTATTTAGGTAACTGTTTGCCTCGTTGGTCTAGTGGTCGCATACGCTACTGCTTAGCATAGAGTCTCGGGTTCGATGCCCAGGACCTCTGTCATACCAGTCGAGGAAACAAGGCGTGATGTTATGTTTTATACCAAATTAGGAGCTTTATGCAGACATGTCTGCTTTAATAAGGTGAGTAGCTACACAAAGCAGAGCCAATGATTTCAAATACTTGTGTCGTCACCAATTATTTGATCATACGCAATATCAAATTCAAGATCAAGATTAAATTTCAGCGAAGAACTTTTTAATAGCCAAGGGTGTGATGCTATTTACCTATATTCACTTAAATATTTAAGTGATACAAAAGAAAAGGGACAGATCTATCCAATACATTGATCGTACGGTAGGTATGTCTGCCTACATACATTCTTCAGTTGCACTTTAACTTTCTAACAAACACGAAGATAAGTTTCATTGCCCAAGTTCATTAATGGACTGGCCACGGCGCCAGCGCATGTACATTCAAACTATAGTATCAACTGATATAACAGTCGGAAAGCAGCTTTATTGCTTAAATAATGTCTTTTGATATAAAGTACTTTCAAGCTTCCCAAAGCGCCATTCAGAAGTTTTTACGATTTGTAAACTAAACTACGTCCATATTCGGGAAACGGTACATAAAATATTAATTAAACTTTGAATGCGTGAAAATATGTTCCGTGTATTTTAATGTCAATAAATAAAGTTGTATGGATAATTTTAAATGAACGATTAACCGATTGCATTCATCTTTAAAAAAAAATCGTTGCTACTGAAATTGAATTGAAAAAATCTGTTTGTTTTTTAGATTATTTACCGAAAGCAGTTTTACTTATTACTTAATAGCGTTTGCCAGCAAATTATCCCCGGGGAACGTAGTACCGGGATGAAAAGTATCCTATATGTTAATCCAGATTATGAACTATCCGTTTGCCAAATTTAACACAAATCAGTTCAGCCGTTTTTGCGTGATTGAGTAACAAACATCCAAACTTTCACATTAATCATATTAATAATAGGAATAGGAATAGTAGGATAGTAGGATAACTGTTTATAAATAAATATTTAGTGATTCCATCCAATGTCATTAAATGAAACTGCTTTTGGTAAATAATTTACAAAAAACCCTCATCAATAAATAGAATCATCAGTCATCACAGATCGATATATCGCTAGTCACCTCGACCTAATAATTCTTAATTTAAATACAACATGATCCAGATATAATTCGGTTGTAATGCAGCAGGGCGCGGAGGGACGCAGTGGAAACAAAACCGATATACGGTTATTCCCTGACAGCTGAGCTCTTAGGTGATTGTGGCGGAAACTTTTATCGGATGTCGAACGTGAGCGAAATAGCGATTCCCGCGAGTTCACCTGTTTACACCGACAACATGTGCCCTCTAGAAGAGATAAGGCCAGGTGACGTTCAAGGAAATGTGCACACCTATTTGTTTGCCCCTTTGAAAGAGCGATTTAGTGTGATTTTTTTTCAGACCTCTATTTTCAGTAACTTTTCAAGTAATCAATCTTTGTTTGTTGTATTTTTGTATAATAATAATAAGCACTGGCATGAATGATTTTATTTTAACTAAAAGTACGTTTTTTTTTTGTGTACTAGCTATAAATTTAGCCTTGAAAACCTGTACTGTTTTGTAAAAATATACTGATTTTTTTACAAAAATAATTAGTGTGGTATTTTTCGGGTTTATAACTTATATTTTCCTTCCAGCGTCTATGTCTCCGCTGTAGCTTTTAGCTTCCCACACCCAAACATGCCAGTTTACTATCAATAACGCGTCATTTTATCCCATAGACTGTATAAGCCTTATGAACTATAAAGCTGAACAATTGAATTATTATTTCAGCATCGAGTGCTACAGAGATAGCGTGGAATATAATAAACAATTGTGTTATAACAGTTGCGTATTATTTGCATAATCCATTTTATTCTGGGAGTTTTGCCAACTCACAAACATTAACTTCAAGTAACTCAATGCATAAAGCGAATAAATTAATGATTTTGCATTTATAACAAATTAAGTCTTTACGCCTATTAGTAACGCTTTGAATAATACAATATGATTTCTTTACTTTTACAGTAGGTACGTGGATATCTGTAGCACGTATGGAACGTGGTGCATGTTATAGGCAGATCCAATAAAATATCGACATCATTCTTCCTATCGTATACCACGTTACATTCATGCATTCTACTTCACGTTGCGATCTTCTCTAATGAAACATTCTAGTATTATAAAAGTGAGTTAGTCTCATTGGGTAGGGCACATGTCTCGCAGAACAGATTGCCGATAGGGCCAAAAGGTTCTGGAGTAGCGACCGCGTACTGGAAGACAGCGTTGGATGGCCTCCCAGAAGATGGGCCGATGACCTGGTGAAGGCCGCAGGGATCCGCTGGATGCGAGAAGCACAGAACTGGTCGAGGTGGCGGTGCTTAGGGTAGGCCTATGTCCAGCAGTGGACTTTCTGCTGAAACGATGATGAGGATGAGTCAGTCTCTTATTATTATTATTTTTGTTTGATACGTTAACACGGCTGCTTTACCACAGATTTTATTTAGAACATTTTTATAAAAAATGCGGATGCTCCACGCAAATAAATGAAAGAATTTTTCCGGAGTTATATTTTTGTCGGTATTTGGCATGAGTAGGTAGTCAAATGCACACGTTACAATTACGTATTACACACATTGCATAGAACATTTGAAAGAATGGATTGGCAAAATATCCTTCAAATGATTCAGATTCAGATTAATTGTGCGTTATGCAAAAAGGGTGCATAAAGTATTCCTATTAAAAATACAAAAGTTAAAATCAATCTCTTAAATGAGTTGTAAAGTTGAACAAAAAATTAGACTCTATTAAAAAAGATCCAAATGCAGTGGGAATATGAATTTCATAAATATAAACTTCACTTTTGCCCCGTGGCAAGTTCTGTTTGTCAGTATAAATATTATGATAAATATTTCTGGAGGTTTGGGATTACCTTTAAAATAAGCTTGACCGTTTTAGAAATAAATATTTGATTTTTCTCTATCAATGCACTTCCATGTTGTTAACAGCTAAAACTACTCGTAGACCACTTTTTCTATTTGCAAGTGGATACAGTAGTGTTTGAAGAACACATATCGATACCAAAATACTCCTGTATTTGAACAATTGCACCATACATACGAGTAAGGATTTGAATGACATATCAAGGTCTATGGTAGGTACTATACCCCTAGACACGTCATTCAAGTTATTAATTCTCTTCGACTTCGTCATTTCAGTTTATGGGATCGAAATATCTTAATTAAAAAAGTAAGTGCAAAAACTAAAACCCGACTACGGAAAAATTACGCTCTAAAAATCATGACACAAGAAAAAATGATAATCTGAAATTGTTATGTACAAACTATCCTATGTGTATCGTCTATTAAATAAACAACTTACACGTAATTTAATTTAATGTAGATACTTCATAAATATTTTTATAGTGATGTTCAGAGGATAGCCGTGGCTATACGATTACTCGTTTACTACTGTTACAATACATTCCGTATTGTTCTAAACAAACAAGACATTCTAACAGTAGACTTCAAGACGCTTCCAATGATACCTTTTTTGTCAAATTATGATGGGTAAGTAATTTAAAAGTTATGAGGAAACAGATGAACACACATACCGATCAAAATCATAACCCTGCTTTTTGTTACGCCGTTGTCGGGTAAAAACCGAATACAACATCTACTTCGTCAAAAATCTTTCTACGAAAATATAACTTATCCACATTTTCGTATTTTATACTTATAGCTGGAAGCGAGCAAAAGAGAATAGTATTTCCCGAGATCCCAAGTATTACGGCTCGGTAAAATGTACGGCCCATGCACAGTGCAGCTTGGAGTAACTCGAGTGAGACGTAGGTGAGGGCGGGTGTTCTCTTTCGATCGCGGGGGCTCAAGATATCTGTAATGGCCACTCGAGCTATCTGCTCAACCGTTATTCTCAACAAATCTTCCATATTGCGGCCAACCGGAGCTCAATCAATACTGTGCAACGCGCGTATAGTTTGTTTTCTATTTTGAATTTGTTTACCTCCCGGCTTCAGGCACTACGTGTTTTGCTGTGTTGCAGTTTTGAACTGAATACCAATATTTTCGTACTTAAAGTCTTCCGTTGTTTATGAAGTTTATTGCTAGTTTCGTGCAGATATTTTCATTTTCTGTTCACGTTGCGATCGGATTATTAGATTTATTTCATACGTAAGTACTCACTATAAAACGTATCTCCGTTCGATGCAATTACATAAATGTCTGATAAGTAAAATCTGGAAACTGACTAGACGTAGCTCGTACAGCGAGACTTTACCCAGCGTTCATAAGTTTTTGTACTTTCTCATTGGAGCACTGAACAAGTGAAATTAAGATAATGTTCTAATGGGTCGCATAAAGGAAAGTTATAATATCCAGAAGCACATTCGTTGCTATGGAGGTGGCCTGCTTTGTTTCCGACTTCGCAAACTTTTCCCTGTTACATTGTTCACTTGTCGGGAATCGCTACTACACTTTATGGATTGGTGCAGCTATTTGTTTTCTGTTTGCACGTTATGGACAAAACGAATTTTGTTGATGAGATAGAAACATTTCGTAAATAGAATTATTTGGATTGCAAAGTATTTTTTTTTTAGTTGTGATTGAGTAGAAGGTGTTGTTTACGATGGTACCTGGATTAAGTGAAGCCGTTAGAGGAGTGACGGAGGGAGTTGTGGCGGCAAAGGGGAGGCGGCGAGGTGAATAATTGCTGCAATCAGTGCCAAGCCAACTAAGCGATGATCAGACCGACATGGCGCAAGTTGCCGATTGCTTGTTCTCATATCATTTTTCGTTGCATTCTGTTTATTATTTTTAGATTTTTTAAATCAGAACTAAAATTAAAGTCAAGAATGTGTAGTAGTAAATTTTTCATTGCGATTTACTATAACGGGTCTACGAAATTTATATTAGGAGTGTTGTTTTATTAAATGGAAAAATAATTAGGATTATACATAAAGCTTATCATGTTCTTTAATACTTTAAACTGTCCTGGGACAAATTCGTGATATTGTAACGATAAACACAAATTGTTGGCATCATAATTTTAATAGGAAGTGGGTAACTCTCGCTCGAATCGTGTTCTGTTTATTTAGTGGATCAGAATGCCGTGAATCGTGTTTTGAAAGCAACTAATTAACCGATTATGCACACATTACTCGAGTAAACTCGTTCTATATTATTATTTAAAGCTAAATAAATAGCATAATCGAGTCAAAAAGTTTTGAAGCCCAATTAAGTAAATTAATTAATATCGATGAACAAAATGATCGATGAGGTACACATGAGTATCAAAGTGGAGTTCGATTCTGTTTACCAGAGAAGGACAATGTGTACCAAATAAATTACGGCAAAGTAAACATAGAAAATTAGTTACACGTTCGCAATAGTCGCTTAATTTATTACAATGAAACGTTTAAAATTCTGAAGTACCTGTATACTGAAGTTGGGTGTTGAACAAAGCTAATCAAAAGATAAGGCACATACATGATGAAGTGAAGTTAGAAGCGGGTGCAGGATTCAGGCCGTTTTTATGGTCCAAGTTGCCGGCACAATGCCTTGGAATGTGCGAAGTAAACACTTAACTGCAGGTTTACTTGTCGTAATGCAGTGCAAGTTTCACCGCGCGCTCGACCACGGGACCACGGCACAACTACGCCCTGCAAAGTTTTATGGTTGCAGTTTTAATGTGGACTAAGCTCCGGTGACTCCACCGAGAGGCCGCTCTTCTCGCTACGTTTCGGACATCAAATTTCAACTTAATTTTTTCGCTCCAACTTTGTGGAATAACAGTTTCCAGAGGAAATTGTGCTATATACGCTAATGAGAAGACCGCTACGCTCAGTTCTCCTTTGACAACTCTACAATTTGGAATAACGACTTTTACTAAATAAAATTCATTTGGCAAATAGTGATACTAGAAGTTCACTTGTTAGTGCGGTGATAAATCTGTCCAACAAGTCGTAATGTAGTCATTAATAACTAACTTCGGGTATAATGTTAGTTGGCGTATTTCAGCCACATAGTTTTGCGTTTGTTTGTGTTACATAAAAGAGAAAATACTCTTTTTATTTTTTTCGGAACTCGCTTAAATAAGAATAATATTACGATTACCGGCATTTAATAGGGCAGAAAAGAATTAAAGCGGCCCTTTAAGATGATTTTAAAGTAGCCTAAAATAAATAGCGAATGTTCACGTAACGGTCGGTGAGTCAGGAAAGTTGGAAAGTAAATGGTATTAGCATCGTCTAATCACCACCTGGGGAGCTCTCCGTCTAGCGCTGTGAACCGGGTACCGACGTTTCAGAGCCGTTCCCGTACACTTGCTTGCCCGTTCTGGGAGCCTTCTTGAATGCAAATAAGCATTAGGAACGCCTTTACAACATCGAGACGCTCTTTATTGGGCCTGTTCGAGCATATAAACCGGCGGTTCCGCAAACATTCGCTTCCACGCACCTCCCTTTAAAACACGCCTGCGACACTCACGAAGCCAGGTAGACGCCTCCAATGTTCCTAATTAAAAATTTTACTTAAAAAAGAGTAATGAAGATGAACTCCACCGAAACAAAATCTTATCAGAGCTCGAGGACAAAAATCAAGAAATGCAAATTCAACGGGAAAGGCGAACTTAAGTGGAGCTGTAAATGTAATTAGATTTTCAAGTTTACAAAGACAAGAGCGCTCAGGTTGGTAGATTTACTGCTGGCTGACCCACCTCCCCGTGGAGAACGATAAATGAGACGCCGCGAGGTAGCGATACTAATTATCCTATAGGTAGACGTGTAACACCGTCCACGTTCCCTCTAAATCTTGTTAGCGGTCGGAGGTGCAATTCTGATAAATGCAATTGCTGCGATAATTTACAACGAGTCCCACAACGTTGAACTTAATTATACCTAACGCATCAGTTCTTGTATTTTAATGCTACGGTCACTTAAATTATAGTTTTTATTCAGATACAAAAAGTGTTTACTTGGCAGATTGTTCAAGAATTTTACGACGTAGGTATCCTCTATGAAAGGTGTTAAGTAAAGTTAGTACTTTTTTTATATGTTTTGGCACTTGGGTGGTCTTGTTTAGTTTTCTTTTCATGTTTAGTTATTGACACTTATAATCTAGTTTTTATATGCCCATTTTTGGTGGTCTTTACTTTGCATAGAGTATATGTGACATCATACTTACGTATCTAAAAGTAATATTTTTACCAGTCGTTTTTATTTTAAAAGACAAATTCGTCTAGAGGAGCTAGAAGTATATGTCTTTGGGTTAAATAGCTAAGAAATTTTAAGATGTCAAATAATTAAGATTAACAGTTTACGTTAATTGAAGGACTTTAATGGACCCTTTTGTGTTTATTCTTTGTTCTTTAGTTTAGAAACATTTAACACTTTACCGGATAATTAAATAAAAAAGCAGTAAGTTCAGCGACGCCAGTTTATAATAATATAATTAAGTTTCCATTACATGACTTGGTAGTTGCGAAACAATAATACGAAACTTTCAATTCGATTTCGTTTCTTTGTCCTACAGTTTCTAGTCACGATTTACTGTTCCTAGCTCATGCATGATGGAAATACTTTGATAGGGTTTCTAGAAATAACACTGAATGCAGTCAAAAAACAGTGGATTCTTAAGTGGTAGCCGACTAACGACACACAAAAGAATACAATAAAATCCCAGAAAATAAAAGTAAAACACTTGGAACAACCTCTTCCTTTGTTGAAGTCACTTAAAAATAGGACGTAATCACACTTTGATGCAAATTTCCGTCCAAAATCGCGATCCGTCGTCACGTACGAATCTATGGTATTTGATAGTAAACAGCAGTTAACAGATACAAATCAGTGACCGATTTAAAGCGGGTGTCTACGTACAGGGTGCTACACACTAAACTTGTTCGTGTTGACATGATTCGGCACAGCAGGGCGGCAAAATCGAGTATAAATTAACGTTTGAGCAAAAGCCCGAACGGCTTTTGCTCGATTCACTTTTTTCTTAGCACGAATTGAGCCGACCCAAACAAGATACAGCGACGGTAAATGCCGGACAGACTTTGTCCATCGGCAAGAGCTGAATGAAAGCCGAATGTACGTAGTAATTGCTTCGGAGACTCGGCTTTGTTGTCCAACAAATATCTACTGCCGAATCGAATAACTCTGGCGCACCCCTAACGCCTAAAGGATCCGGTAAATGTTAAATGTGAACCTGTACGGAGTCAGGCTTGCGGGTGGAAGGAATTACACTTGAATAATTGCCGCAATCACTCGATGGTGACTGACAAACGTACGGCCTTAAACTTGGAGGGAAGACTTTGGTTTAGACCGAAATGTTGGAGAGCGAGAGTAGATATTCATATGGATTTTAATATGCTTTATTTTAGACTAGCTTTTGCCAGTGGTTTCGCCAGCGTGGAGTTCGAAAATTATCCCACGGGAACGCAGTACCGACATAAAAGTAATCTATGTGTTGATCCAGGTTATAAAATATTTGCGCGTCAAATTTCATCCAAATCCGTTTGACTGTTTTTGTGTGATTGCATAACAAACATACTAACTCATAGTAGGATGTTCTGAAAATGAATTTTACTGCATGGCCGTTATAGATTAGGTCATAGAAATCTACACCAACTTTGGAAATAAGGATGTATATTTTTTGGCGAAAACGAGCTACATTTTCTTGCCGCAAAAAGCTAGATAGATAATGTCAGTTCGCTTCCACGACTTAGCGTAAAACTTTCCGTTGTGGACAATTTTTCAGATATTTATGAGCAAATGTAGTAGCGTACCATAATGTGGTGACCGTATCTATTGATTGCGAATGATAGGTTACTAGTTCATCGCGTCCGAGTACCACAATAACCTCATTCATAGAGTTGACTGCATTACTTGCGCACAACGATAAACAACGCAAACTTATTATTTCTGTTTACAACAATTTTCAATTTCCACCTAATGAACGTAACGTAAATAGTTAATATTTGTTAGTTTTAGGGTATTAAATTTATATCAGACTTTTGTGATCAATTTGTGGTAACTGAAAAATGGCTACTTAAAATTATTATTTGCAGATTTCAGTGATATTTGACTCCACAATTTGTTTAATTAATGAAATATTAACATAACGCCTGTTCGGCGTGCGTTGTTAAACGCTTCTATTTGTTGTCTCTATTAAAATTTTCGATCAATATTGGTACCTAACACTATTTCATAAAATATGCCAATATCTAGCATACTTATGACGTAAGTACGTCAGACATTAGGGACAATCTTTTTATGCAAATAGTAGAATAAGAGATCAGACACAAGTTGTTGTTTTTATAAAACGGACCGTGACGTCCGCGACGCCAAGTCCGGAGCGACCAACGAGACCGCCTCTGACTGGAAGAGGGCCATGTATATTTTTTAGACCATACTGTGTAGCGAGACGGACTAAACGGTAATAAATAATGATTTGCACCAAGCAAAGGAACGTTTCAGTAAATCTAATAAAATACGTATCCGCAGAGACTGCACCGCACCGAACTCGTTACCACATCTAGACAATTTATTAGGATTTACGAGGTACCCACGAGTTTGGATGATCGTTCTAAAAGTTCCATAAACGGACAAAACGCTCTAGCACTTTTCATTCACGTAGAATATGAAATAGGAAATCAATTCCAGGAATGAGCAACGAAATACATTCAATAAATGTCGTAAACGCTCACATCCTCTGCCTCTTTTAAACGTTTTCCGCTAGTTGCTCGACTTCGTGATTTAAAGTTTCATAAGCCACAAACTTGGACCCAAAACGTGTTCTTTAATTTCCAACTTGGATTTTCCTTCGTACAAAATTAGTCTTTCTTTGTGATCATAAATCGTAGAAATATTAGAGTCATCTTTTGCATCATCATCCATGCCTCGGAAAAGACGCTAAGCCGTTGGTCCCGGCTGTCATTCGTGGATCTTCGACAATCGTTACGGGTCGTCAGACACCCGAAAGTCTAACAACCAGTCTTGCCAAGAGGTATCCTATTACCCAGTAACTGCGTTGTGGAGGTCAGTCCCTCCATGAAAATTACTGGTATTTAGCTGCATCTGGTTAGACTGGAAACCGACCTCAACATAGTTAGGAAAAGGCTAAGCAGATGATCATGATGATTACAGTTATCTTTTCGCAACGCAACTTACTGGTATTTATTATAATAAAATATTCTTCAAAACAATTTGGAGTTGAAATTGAAATAATATCGGAGACGAACACGGCGTATGCGATTTCCAATTATCGATGTGCGCTGACTGTTCGTACGGTATTGCAACTCCGTACGACGAGAAATATTTCGCTCAGGTTTCATACGAGAACATACGAGTACATACGAGAACACCGTACGAGGTAACGTTCGTCCGTGTACTGCACGTGTCGGGCTCTAATCTTCCGTTATTTGAAACTCAAGAAATTTCACTAACGGAATGAGAAAAGTTTCTCCCTCGATTATTTATGATTCAGCACAGAATATCAATTTGATTGAAAGAAAAGAAACATAACTTTTGAAGTTGACGAAACTTTACGCTTATGTATTCTATAATCAGTTATTTTAGTCGTCCATGAGTGATATAACAGAACAAGTACGTCTAACTACCTAAAAGTTTGGTGTGCAAGTTTTGCCAAGTTTGGTGAACAGAATTATGAATATTCACAAACGCCCCGGGATTCCTCACGTGCGGAAACTCTTTTAATAGTGCGTTAAGTGTTGGTGAGCAAGTTATATAATGTATATAGTTGCTTTTGGATACTTAAAAATCTTAATATAACGCCCATAATTCTTCTTCTAAGAGGAGCATTTTTACATAAGTAATATTAGGTTTTTATCTCCACTTGTACGGAAGAACTCTTCTTTGCATTTTCACATTATTAATTACTTAGATCAGGCTCCTTATTTTTTTTTTTTGGGTGGGATATCATCAAATAACTTCTCCCGCTCTGGGTGGAGCGGAGGGCGTGTCAGACTTTTACTGACTAAAACCCACCCGTGTTCCCTCAGTTGCCTGTATGCCAGGGGCCGCGGTATCTCTTTCGAACAACCCGCACCCCTGGCAGGCATCGGCCCTTGTGGCCCCATCTGTTGATGCAGACATCTCTTTGAGGCTCGCGTGGAACGCAACGCGCCGTCGACCTAGGATCAGCCTAGGATTCCCGACGCCCAGGGCGTCTCCTACGAAGGCCGCGGCATCCTGCATACTGCATCTCCCTCACGTGCGCCGCCTCCCTCTTTGCGAGCATAACTGCTTCACTGAAGGAGGCGACTGCTAGCCATGCACTCTCGCTCCGTACCATGGCCTGGACCAGGGTCAGACGCGAGAGATCGCCGCCGCCGATCACCTTCACGAGGACACGGCGGTGCTCCACCGTGTCGTCTGGGCGGTCTTCGCAATGGAAACACCCGGGCATTTCCTCCCGCCCTATCTGAAACAGGAACCTCCCGAAACAGCCATGTCTGGTGAGGACATTTGGCCTCCTCGCGCTACTCCCAAGTGTGCGCGAAGACCTTTGCCTCCAGATCCCATGGCGGCAATCCGGCATGGAGGCCCGCCGCCTCACCGGAGATTATGCGGTATCCCCGGATCATCCGGATGGCCATAACCCTATGGGCCGCCTTCAACCGGCGTGCTGGTTGGCGCCTCAATGTAGGCGCCCACACCGGCGCCCCGTATAGGGCCATGGTCCGCACGACCCCCGCGTAGAGCCTAAGGCAGGAGGCGTTTGGCCCCCCTAGATTGGGCTGAAGCCGCTTCAAGGCAGCCCCGGCCCGCTCCAGTCTGGGAGCCAAACGTCGGAAGTGCTCCGCGATGTTCTACTGACTGTCGAGGACGAGTCCTAGGTACTTCATCGTCGACTCGACGCCGATGTGAACTCCTCCCACCGTTATCTGGGAACCCGTCAATGGCGCATTCCGAGGACCATGAAACCACATGGCCTCGGACTTGTGCAAGGCCACCTCGAGTCCCAGTTGCCGGATCCTATCGACGATTGTCGCAACTCCGTGTGTCGCTAAATCGGCCGCCGCCTGGTACGACCTCCCTTGCGCTAAGACCAGCGTGTCGTCAGCGTAGCAAACTACGCTGACACCACTAGGGAGGTCAGCGCGCAGCACCCAGTCGTATCCGATGTCCCACAGATGCGGCCCCAGGACCGATCTCTGTGGGACACCGCACAACATCTCTCGCCGGTTCCATTTTCCTAGGTGACCGGGGTAGATGACGGCCCTGTCCGTCAAATAGGCCTCAACCACACGACAGAGGTAGGTCGGCATCCGGTGATCAATCAAAATCAAAATCAAAATCCATTTATTCAAACTAGGCTGAGAGTCAGCACTTTCTGAACGTCAAATTACATAAGACAGTCCCCCAAAACGCCCGCCTTCACCACTTCCTAGTGCTTTAGCTAGGAAGAAGAAGTGATAAGTGCAATGATATGAAGTAATTCATATGACCTGTCAGTAGTTAAGCTAATTCTGGTGAAAACCGGAGTGCCTCCCTTATGCAACTCCAGGGCAGGGTGTTGTAGGCATTGGCGATGTCCAGAGACACCGCCAAGACGACCCCACCCCGGGCCACAGCATCCCCCGTAGTGAGGGCTCGCACGCGCATGATGGCGTCCACCGTGGAGATCAGGCTCCTCAACTGTCATATGGCAATAATGATATAATTACAGAATTTGTCAAACGGATCAATGAAAATCTTGATGACCCAGAAGTAAACTCAAACTCAAAGCATTTATTCCAATTAAAACATTTACAGGCACTTTTGAATTGTCAAAAAGTCGATCAGTTGGAAAGTTCAAGCTAGTTGCCCATTCCAAAACATAGATCTCTATGGAGAAGAACGGGCAAGAAACTCCACGGACACTCTTTTAAAATCAAGTTGAATATTACAAAATCTTGGGAACATTTTTCTTGTTGCTTCTGTACGTGAGAACAATGTAAAAAAATATATAAACAATTCTAAATACAAGATAAAATTAAGCCCTGGAAGTTAGGAGATGACCAGTTTCAACCGACACCGCCCGTTCACGAACTTGACGCGTGGATCAGCACCATCCAGCTCAACCATTTTGTAGGGAACCGAATGATCCAACAAACGCCCCACCATCAGTGAGACATATAAGTGAGCAAGACATACTCTCAACTGCCATGCTTTTTTAAGTCAACGTACGTCATAACAACACAATAAACGGATGCATGATATTCACTTTTACAAAATTTCAACAAAATGCTTCTAAATTATACAAAGCTATAGTTAGCAATCTATTTCACATATTAACATTAGAATACAATTTGATTTCCCAAAAGAAAGAAAATCATTTAATATATATTAAAGTATTCAATAACTAACACTTGGTTCAGCAAAAATAAAAAATATTCGTAATGTTACAAAAATTATAATATTATGAACAAAATGTTCGTAATTTCGGAAAAAAAATCAAGCTTCTCTTTCAAATATTAAAATTTTAACTAGTATGCCCAGGTGGCTGTGGAGCAGGACCAGCATTAAGCCAAGCATTTTTTTCTACGATATAATCATCTAACTTAAAATATGCTTGTCTACATAGTGTGCGTTTAATGCATGATTTGACTTTCTTTTCGTTTAGTTCAAGAATATCGACTGGTACTTTATTATAATATTTTATAACACATTTGCTCGTAAAGGGTCTCTTATTACACCAATTTCAATATCGTAATGTACGTCATTACGCACTTGTGCGTTATTGTAATGTAAAACGCACGGTTTATCAAGATGCTCCGTCTAAAACGAACGGTACTTTTTAAAATCTTAGCAAAGAGTTTTTATGTCAGAAAAGTGGTCAACATTTTATGAATTTATTCATAAAATGTTGACCACTTTTCTGACATAAACATTAACTTTGAGAGATAAAATATAAAAAAACAAACATTTAATTCTTTAATTTAATTATTTTTGACAATAAATTACAACCATTTAACTGTAACAAAAACAAAAAAATATTAATTTACTTTATTAGTTATACTGGCTGTTTTTGTGCCTTTGCCTTAAAAAAAAGCGCTGATGCGCGTGCATCGCTAATTTGTGAACAAGTAATAATCAATTTTACAAATTGTTCAAATTTTTCTAACTGCTTTAATAAGTGATTAAAGATTTACTCGTTTAAGAAAGTCCGACTTTTATTTATTTCCTCGCAAATGTTATAAAACGTCGTATGACATACGTGCGGTTTGAAAATTACACCCTCTGCTTTCTTGTAACAATATTGCCTCGGCTGTCAAACTCAAACTCAAACTCAAAGCATTTATTTCAAATAAACCAATTACAGGCACTTTTGAATTGTCAAGGTCGGTGAGTTAGAAAAATGAAGCTAGTTGCCCATTCCAAAGCGTAGGTACCTATGGAGAAGAACGGGCAAGAAACTCCATGGACACTCTTTTAAAATCATGGTGTAGTTACAAAAAGTTGGTTACATCATTATGTTGAAATTTTCAATGTGAGAACGATGTAAAAAGACGTGCACATTAAAGCGTCCGTAATTAAAACAAAATTAAAATAACAATTCAGAAATTAAAATAAGCCGTGGGAGCCAGGAGATGACCAGTCCCCACTGGCGGCGCCCGTTCACGAACATGACGTGTGGATCAGCACCATTCAGTTCAACCATTTTGAAGGGAACTTAATGATCCAACACACACGCCACCACCAGCGAGACATTTGAGTGAGCATGACATACTCTCAGCTGCCAGGGCACATTCAAGTCAATGAAAGACGTACCTTGTAAATGGTAGCTTTATAATAGGAACATAGTGCTCACACATCTGCTATGCAATTATACAATACTAGAAGTTTGAATTTACACAATGCAAAGATATCTAGTCTTTTACAGTATTCAGCAGCTCCAACAACATTTTCAAATGCTAAATCAATTTGGTTTAAGCTACCTTGTGGAGCAGGACGGAGGAAGGAGGAGGGAGGAAGAAGCAGCGTTTAGCCAAGCATTTTTGTCAGCGATGTAATCTCCCAACTTATAATAAGCATGGCTGCATAGTGTGCGTTTTATACAAGATTTAAATTTCATTTCATTCAGTTGGAGTATGTGGGGAGGTATTTTATTGTAACATTTTAAACAGTAATTTTAAAGCCGCTGCAGCTGTAATTTTCAACTTACCGCACTTATATCATAATGTACTATTACACTGTACCCTATAAAAGAAGTGTGTACCTTAGACAATCTGAAACGTGGTTGATCTAATTTGTTCCTATTTCTAGTATTAAAATTGTGCCTGTCACTAATCTTACTAAAAATATGTAGATTTCTCCGAATATACATAATGTTTTCATAGATATATTGACAAGGTACCGTCATGATGTTAATTCTTTTAAACAGTTCCCTTAAAGATTCGCGTCTGCGGAGGTTATAGATGGCTCTGACAGCCCTCTTTTGCAGAATAAATATTCACTCAATATCCGCAGCCCATCCCCATATCAAAATACCGTAAGACTTGATGCTATGAAAGTAACTAAAATAGACCAGCCTCGCGGTATCCACGTCTGTTGATTGGCGGATTTTCCAAACAGCATAAGCAAGCAAAAAAAAAAAATAGTGAATCCAAAGAAGACCTCATAGAAATGGTTAAGTGTCTTTCATTAAAGACATTTATAGAGTACGTGGAAAAAACACGGAAATCCAAAATTCACCGATTGTTGTTGAAACTGGGTCTACACTATTGAAAGGTGAAATTATGAAAATGGGAAAAGCCTTTAACTTAAAACACAAGGCAAAATTATGCTGCAAGCATCTTGGCTTTAAAACACAGGAAGACACCCCTATATTCCTATCAGAACACCTGACACCTAAAGGTTCCCGACTACACTTCCTTGCTCGGGATTTGACGAAATCTGGAGCCTACAAGTTCTGCTGGACCGCCTATGGCAAAGTCTATCTCAAGAAAGACGAGGTGTCACCAACTTTGACTATTAAAAGTGAAGAACAGGTACATCAGCTTATATTAAAAAAATGACTCTTAGTCCACAATTTTATGTTCCTCCAATACCTAACTCTAAATGTGATTATGTCATTGCCTTATATTATTTTTTTGTTACCTACTTCCTGTTATTATGCAAAATCTTATATTTTGATAACTAAGTTCATTTACACTTTCTCAGACCTTTACACACACGCACCACATATACATATAGTTACGCAAATTCATAATATAAACCGACTATACATACTTAGATACACAAAATCGTGCATAAAAACTTTAATACAGCTGCGCTCTTTTGACAAAACCACCTCTATTGAATTTAACCTCATCCGACTAACATCAATATATAAAATGTTGACTAATCTTTTTCTTGACGTCTTTTCTACCGGATACATTTTAAATGGATGACAACCTACAAACCATAAATTAAATAGACAATATTGAAACAGCGCGTACAATGGAATGTGATTGCTCTGATATCTATAACATTATGAGAGCAGAGGTGGCCCAGTGGTAACGGCCGCGACTTACGAGATATATAGGTCGTAGGTTCGAACCCAGAAGGGCGTTTTAATTTGTGTAAATTATTTCATCACCACTGCCCTCAAAACGGTGAAGGAAAACATTGTGAGGAAAGCGGCATGTCTTAGAACCAAAAATCGAAGACATATGTGTCGACTACCAACTCGCACTGGGCCCGCCTGGTTGATTACGGCCCACTCCCTCTCACAGAGGAGGCCTGTGTCCCGGCAGTGGGAACGTTAGGCTGATTATGTATAACATTATGTTTTTTGGTACTTATTTATTTATTTATTTACGTTCTACAACAAAAGATGTTGCTTGTTACTTTTATGTCATGTATTGTACATGACATAAAAGTAACAAGCAACATGAGGTATTAAGTAAGTGGACTCCTTCACTTATAGGAGACCACAGCATGCACAATAGAGTTAATAACTAAGCAAATAAAGTAAAAATATTAATTATAAGTAAAATTTTAAAACAATTAAAACATATTTGAAAGACATACAAAAGTACTTAAATATAACTGGTGAAATGTGGGTGAAATATAGTTACACCTCTGCCAAACCGTTACGGGATTCTAGGCGTGAATTTAGGGTATGTTAAATTTAGTTGATTAGATCCTTGCCTCGTTGGTCTAGTGGACGTAAGTGCTACTGCTGAGCACGAGGTCCTGGGTTCGATTCCCAGGACGAGCAAAGTGTTTTTGGGTTTTTCTAGCTGTAATTTTTCAGTAGCATCCCAGAGTCTGAATTCGTGCCCGGTTGATGGCAATAGGCTTGCGCCTATTATATGGCAGTTAAATATAACTGGCGAAATATGGGTGTACTAACGTACACCTCTGCCTTCGGGGAAACAAGGCATGATATCTTATTTTACGTTATGATTTGACTATAGGTAATTTCAATTCGTACAGTAAATGAAACCGGAAAAATTTGGTACCGTCAAATGGGGTGAAGAATAGGGATGCAAGAGTGGATGGGAAAGAAACTTTAAAAGGGATTTTAACATTGAAATCACATAGTTTTTTTGCCAAATACGACTCTAATGTGTTTACTGTATTAACATTTTTTTTTTTTTTTGTTGGGTGGGAAATCATCAAATAACTTCTCCCGCTCTAGGTGGAGCGGGAGGGCGTGTCAGACTTATGTGTTCCCTCAGTTGCCTGTGTGCCAGGGGCGGCGGTATCTCTTTCGAACAACCCGCACCCCTGGCAGGCATCGGCCCTTGCGGGCCCCATCTGTTGCTGCTGACATCTCTTTGAGGCGCGCGTGGAACACAACGCGCCGTCGACCCGGGCTTGGTCCTTACCGGACAGCGAGCTACCCATTACTCGCCGTCCGCAAGCCCGTGCCTACGGTGGCCGGGAATCAGCCTGGGATTCCCGAGGCCCAGGGCGTCTCCTGCGAAGGCTACGGCTGTGAGGGCGCATGTACTGCATCTCCCTCACGTGCGCCGCCTCCCTCTTTGCGAGCATAACTGCTTCGCTGAAGGAGGCGACTGCCAGCCATGCCCTCTCGCTCCGTACCATGGCCTGGACCAGGGTCGGACGCGAGAGATCGCCGCCGCCGATCACCTCCACGAGGACATGGCGGTGCTCCGCCCAAGCTGGGCAGACCTCCACCGTATGCTCCACCGTGTCCTCTGGGCGATCTTCGCAATGGAAACACCCGGGCGTTTCCTCCCGCCCTATCCGAAACAGGAACCTCCCGAAACAGCCATTTCCGGTGAGGACCTGTGTCAGGCGGAAGGTGAGGACGCCATGCCGCCTCTCAAGCCACTCCTCAAAGAGGGGACTTACCGCCGCAATCGCGGCGTGCCCAACTGTATTAACATTAGGTATTATTTTAACTTTAAAATCCATATTTAAGTTTTGCCCCTATTCACCCCTGCATCACTAATTCACTATTCACCCCGTTTGTAGGTCTCCATTCAAAATTATTCCAACTGTGAGACTAAAAAATACAGAGAAAACCCAATTTAGTGATTTCCCAATAAACCTTAGAAGTGATACGAATTCCAGAATTGATTGAATTTAAAACGTTAGCATTCCGATCACAAAGTGAGCTTGTTTGTTCGTGAAAGCGAGTAAAGTGGACAAATGCAGAAAACATAACGAAGGAGGTCCGCATCGGTCGGACCGTTCACTTGGCCAGCCTCCAGTGCCTTGATTTAAATGCGCTATTTATTGAGACTACTAAGATACTGCCTATTTGTTTTGACCTCATTACTAAAATTACTGCCGCTTCATTTAGACTATGTACTTTGTGGAGACTTCAATACGTAACGAGCTTTTTGAAACATTGTGTGCCCTAGGAGTATGGGTTTGTGGGTCTGTGTTAGTTATTCTTAGAGATATTTAGAGAAAATCTTTTAATTAGCTACATTGTTCTTTTTGTTTTAGATCGTTTCCATGATTGCTTGGATACAAGGTCCAGCACATTAGTACCTTGAAGCCATTTGAAGCACCACTACTATTTTGGTATCACGCTAGGTATTCTCTTCCTTAAGGTGAATCTAGTCCAAATTTTTTCCTTACAAACTTCGGGAGTGTATTACTCCACTGTACGACAATGTACATCAAAAATGAAACATGGTATGGTTTTGTCTCATTATTAATAGTGTCTGTACGGAAACAGAATACTATAATAAAAAGCCATTAAAAAGTTAGGAGCCAACAAAGATTCGTTTTTCTTACTAATTTAACCTAACTTTGGGCGTGTTTAAGTAATAAAAGAAGTGTAAAATCTGAAAAACCAAGTTGGTACCGACAAAGCTCAAATATAAAAAATTACAATAAACTTTATTGGCCATTGAATTATCCAGTAGTTTTTTCATAAAACCCTATCTTCCGAAGGTCTGTTCCTAATTTTTTACGCGCCTGTTGTTACTATAAATGATCCTGCAACTCACTCAATAATGTTGTTCGTGTAGACTAGCGTCTAACTGCTCATCACTGATACTACCTCTGTAGGACACGATGCCTGGTGAGACAGCGTGCTGTTTAGCCAGGTCCATCATTGAGTTCGAGCCCGCGACTAGGTTCTCCTTAATATTCTTATTTGCAATCATCAGCCATTGCATGACTTTAAAGTGCTTAATAAACCTACCTACCCTTTTCCCAACTATGTTGGAGTTGGCTTATAGTCTAAGCGGATGCAGCTGAGTAACATTATTTTACACGGAGCAACTGCCTATCTGACCTCCATGTCCCAGTAACTGGATAGAACGATACCTATTGGTAAGACTGGTAGTCGGCCTTTCAAACTTCTGACGACCCATAACGTCTTTGAAAGTAGCCATCCTGAAATGAAAAGAAAATTAAGTAGGTACCTGGATACTCTGGTGAAAACAATGGCAAAGAACCTAAGTTACTTTTGAAAATTAAATAAATTGCTTTATAATTCGGTGGGTTGGTTATTGGGGGGAAGCTATTAAGAATAGCCATACCAGTAGACAATGTCGATGAGATTATTACGACGCGAGCTGTGATCGGCGCCCCGGGATCGCATTAACTTCGGAAAGAGTCAATAACGTCGGCTGTTAAACTTTATTGACTCCTTAAATTATTTTAACACCGTTATGTTAACAACACTAACAAATTTCTTTATAAGGAAAATCGTTTGCGGGATACTCGCTCCGTCCGCGAACTTCGCTCATAACATCAAATGATCCAATATTTTACGCGCCTAAACGATTTTTCTTTAAGAAAAATCTTAAAGTTTTATCTTTCAGACCTTAAATCAATTTTGATTGCGATTATAAAATATTAGTAACACAGTGATCGAAACACTAATACCCACTCTTGTCAAATGAAAACATTCAGCAACATCATGAAGCTCTATTACAAATCCCAATGTATTACTGCAGTTGATACCAGCTTATAAATCCAATGAAATGGAAATTCACATTGGAATCGGTCGCAGAATTAATCCAATCGGATTTCAAGTTTTGTCTTATATTTTTACGAGGACAAAAACCAAGCCGGCTGCGGTTGCGACCGCCACCACTTCAATTAATGAAATAATAAACCATCATGACAACACAAAAAAAGTATCTGTAAAGAGAACACTCGTATTGAAAAAATATATTTCGAAAAAAGCCCGACATTGTCGCTTGCCAGCAGTCGGAAACTAATGGATTGTTCATTCATAACTATTGTTATACGTATGAATGCACTTATGTTGTTATTATATAAGTAAGTCACTGTTTCCTTAGATTAGGAACTTTTGTTGGTAGTTTCGGAAAACCTTTGTTCTTTTTGGAACCCTATGTGGGACTCTGACACATTTTTTCCTGCATCTGCTCGTTTTTCACGATCTATTTTTTATATATGGCATCTCGCGGGTCAACCTAGGAGGTAGTCCACTGCTTAAACGGGCTTGCCTTTGGGTGCCTCAATAAATAAGGCCTCCAGCCAAGGCTTAAAAACTTCAAAGCTAAGCGACTATACGCTAAGGGCATCCCCTGTGGAGTACGGATCTTGTATTAGGGCGTTACTGTAAGGCAGGGCACAAAGGGACAGGCTGGATCGGATTAGTTTTCACCATCGCCTTTTGCTTCCATTTTATGCTTCCTGTGGGTAAACTTCAATTCTGTAGATTCAATGAACTATGTGGGCCTTCACGTAGTTCATAGAATTTATAGGTAAGCCTAGTTACAGTAATTATTTTCACATCTTTTCAATACTTTGCCTTTGGTCACAGCTTTGGTACTAAGTATGATGTTAATATCGTAATTATACGGCTACAGCGGATAGATCAATCATAAAGACAAGGCGCTTGATACCCAACTATACAGTATACAGTATAAAGAAATGGAAGAAGTTGATGAGTTTAGCCTGGATCATATTTATTTATCCAGTCATTGAATATGATAGAGTGATCCGTCATTAGAGCTTATGGGGTTTTCGTTCCTTGGTTTAAGACACACTGCCTACATAAATACTCGTATACCGCATGTATCAAAAAAGATGTGGTCAAATTTAAGGGTGTGGGTACAGACCATGACCGACCAATTATCTCCATAGGACCAACATAATAATAGAAAAAAAAAAAGTGTGGGATCGGGGAAATTCCCTTCAGGAACGCAGTTTCTCACGGTTTTTCTTCAATATAGAATGTAACGTCGTTTACTGATGATGAATTTTTTTACAGTCACTATTTTGGGTATTCATTTTAGCTTCAGACCCTCGAAAAGCTTGAAAACGACACCTTGATAAAAAGTTTGAAAATTTTCGCCGCCGCCATCTTGGATTTTTATTATTGGCTACAGTACCCTCAAAAATCATCATATAATAATCGCATGGAAACTATCTCACTCTCTCTGTTGCTAGAGAGAGAGTGCGATAGTTTCCATGTGATTATTATTTAAATAACATAAATTATTTCGCATGTAATTATCGCATGGAGCATAACGCTTTTCCGTTACGTAGTGCTTTTTCCGTCACTTGACGATCTCTACAAATTTTACTCTTACCGCAAGCTGCGTTAACGAACTTCGTCCCGAAAATAATCAGCCGTCCCATACATTTGGCCAAAGAGGTACTGACGTTTAGTATGAGAGAGTTGATATTTGTTTTACGTTGTTGGTTCCATATAGAATGTTCTTCGGTTTGATGGTCTGTTGACCGCACCTTTCTGATGCATACTGGATAAGTTATTGCGAATACTCCCTTTAAAAGCTTCCCAAGCTGAAAGGCATCTACAGTAGTCACACATTTACTGGGATATAAGATTTCAATAATATGTAAGTTTGTACAAGGATAGCAAAATGTTATTCGACGTTACGTTAAGTTTCCCTTTGTTGACACTTACAACTTCGTAAATGGCTTATTCCTTGTGAACTTTATTCACATTTGTATGTATGGAAACAGAATAATAACGTGTTGAATAAATGAACAAAATATTTATGAAACGTGTGAACTAAAGTCACACATACCTATTCACGTACCTATGTGAAAAGCTCTGAATTTTGTTAGGCCCAGGTTACGCTTTTCGATGAAATGGCAGCATAACAACACCAAAACTTAACTCAATAGTAATAATCCAAAAAACAAACAGAACGAGTATCGAAGCAGAGGATATTTGTTTATTTTTTAAATTCAACTTGACATCAAGTACCAATTGATGGGATTCGCACAAAATAGTCAGTTGAACCAACGTGGTTAATCGGATTTCGAGCTGCGATCGCTTTTATTAATGCAACGGACAGTGCTATAAGCCGTCAGCGACGCTCCCGATAGCTGCATAGTATAATTACCTACCACTGAACTGTGTAAATAATTAGGTTTAAGCTTTCGAATAATGACGATCTGAGGTAAGGGGTTAAGACGGTAATGTGATCAAGGGATAGTGATACAAGGTGTTGCCAAAAATATCTTAAGGACTTGTGATCTGGTTCTAATAGACTAACAAATGGGCAATCAAAATTATCTATAAAAGGTTTTCAACATAACATCACGCCTTGTTTCCCCGAATGGTTGGGTAGAGGTGTACCTATAGTACAGCCACATTTCGTCAGTTATGTTTAAGTCCCATGTAATAGGTGGCGAGGATATTGCCATGAGCCGGGCGCAAATCCAATCATTTCAGCCGAAAGACGTCCACTGCTGGACATAGGCCTCCCCCAGGCTCCTCCACTTCAACCAGTCTTGTGCTTCCCACATCCAGCGGATTCCCGCAGCCTGCACAAGGTCATCGGTCCACCTTGTGGAGGCCTCCCCACTCTACGTCTTCCGGTACGCGGTCACCACTCCAGAACCTTTCGGCCCTATCGACCATCTGTTCTGCGAGCAATGTGCCCTGCCCACTGCCACTTAAATGAATTCGGGCTGCTAATGAGGAATTGCAGATAGAAAAGCCAAGTACACATTGCCCGACCTGGGAATCGAACCCAGGACTTCGTATTTAGCGCTAGCGCTTGCAACCACTAGACCAACGAGGCAGTCTAAAGCCTAAAGGTTAATTATTCTGTGATAATGTAAAATAAAGATTTTTTTATCTCCATCATGAAATAAATGGGCTATAGTTGCGTCCATTGCGTAGTTCAGTAAAATTCTACGTTTTCCGGTATTTGTGCCAATACTGTACCTACACTCTGTCTATGTACTTGTCAATTCAAGTACATAGGTGGACTGTGAATTGTATGCAAATCCGTTTAGCCATTTACGACGTGATTGAGCAATATTGTGATTTGACGGCATTTTGACATTCAATACTTGGGCATCGGCAGAATACCATACACACATTTAATAAATGACTTTCTACTTTATTTTTCAAAAGAGTTACCCGTAATCGAAGCAGATAAATTATGTGAGAAAAATATGAGTAAAAATAGCCTTTAGATTACAATAATTTTCGTTTCCATTTCAAACCAAAACCAAAGAATACAGTATAGAAAGAAAGTAACTTAAGAAGGGAGATAATTCAGGCAGACTGCCACCATTTCAATAACGTTGACTCGCCGACGACCAACACTAAAAGTCTCTTTGAATAACGAAGGGGAACCTTTATGCGAAGGGGTTATGAAAGGAAAACCATTTTTTTTAAATGATGGCCTGGTCTATCTTGAATATGCAGGGTTTGTCGCATCATTCAACATCATTAGACTGAGGAATAAGAGCGGGGTTGAATATGAGTTTTCATGTTTACGATATAGGCGCTCGGATCGAAAATTATCCTAAACCTGTTACCTTTGGTGCGCGGTGCTGTAAATCTTTGGCGGTAGACAAAGGCGTGTTATTGTTAGGTTTAGTTATACAGACTTGTAATCCCAGTCTACCTACAATGTTTTATTTTGTTGAGTATCCTACGTAGCTGGTCTAGGGGCCTACTCGCTAAGTCCGTCAACGAAGATACGGGCCCGTCCGAAGGTAGTTAAATACTTCGGAATGCAATCTACTCCCGATTAGTTAACTCTTTTCGATGGGATAAAGCACATCGCAAGTAAGGCCAGCTTTCAAATCGTGTTGTCATTAATTCTAAGTTTGGACCCCATAATAATCCAATATACGATGGTGATACGGAGTAGGAAACGCCCGTAATTTCCCAAACCCATAATTTCGGCCGACGTGGCCGAAATTATGGTTTCTGTGGAAGCACTAGAGCGCCAAATATCTGACATCTAAACATGATGTAATTGTCTCTCAGGCAACATCTTTCTAGGGCGGTCATTGCACCGCGCCCATCACTTAAAGACAAAGTTAAAAAGTTTTATAAGTTTACCGGCGCCCATATTCCACAAACCGGAAGACAACAATGCTCTCGGCAGAAAAGGAAGGTATACATATATTTGCCCGAAAGTACTCCTTTTCCAGTTGCCAGTAGGTACTACATAAATTAAGTAAACCATCCCATTCAATTAAGTGAAGAAAAACAGAAGTGTACTTTTTCTCGATCGCAAATATAATATTTAAACTGCCAGCGATGCACTGCCATTAATAGCTGCAGCCACTGAAGCGCTCGGCAACATCGAATGTTCATCACCATATAGTTTAATTGCACCTTCTTCATTCAAAGTAATGTCGGAAACGCTTCAAATAAAGTAGCGCGCAATAAAATCAAGTGGGCCGAGTTGCCCGCTGGTCGGATATCTGACACGGAACTAATTCCCACTATATTTTAATCCAGCAAAATACAAAGGAGCCCAATTTGCATAAACCTCGACTGTTTGTTTCATGCGAGGACTGCATCCGCTTTGCTGTGGACTATTTTGTACTCAATTTATCTGTTTGCAGGGCACAGCGTGATTGTAAATATTATACCTATGATTTTCATCGTGATTCCGATGTTCGGTGTACCGTATACTGTTGCAATTTTACAACTCATTAGGTACCACGTTTCATGATCAAACACCGAATTTGAAATGTTCATAATTGTGTGTTATTGTGTCTCGCAGTTGTGATATGGTCATCGCAATTTTGTTGTTTATTTAGTAATAAAGGGAATATTATATGAAGTTTTAATTATGAGGGATACTTGAACCAGACGGGCGTAATTTAATTACTATAAATAAACATAAATAATAATAAATCAGCTAGTGGGATTACTGCTACGCGGTGACTAACATTAGAGAAATGATTCGTCGTCTTGTAACTACAACTACGTTACGTTATAAACCTAACTAATATAGGAACTAAGTGATATTTTCTCTACGCGCTTTAACCTGAACAACAACCGCAACAACAACAACTCTGCAAGCGTACGAAACGTAGTCACTACTACATTTTGACAATTTCTGCATCTTAGGTAATGGACCTAGTAGATACATATTCACAGTGACTTAGACACTCCCATAAAAATAAGCTCTTTCAAAAAAAAAAATTAAGGGTCGCAATTCATCAAATAACTTACTTAAATATGGTTGCAAAACATTTAAAAGACTCGTATAGAATCTACAATACCAAAGTCTTTATATAAGTCTAAGGAAATCAGGACTCTCGAGACGCAAATAGTACGGTAAGTCAGTCCAAGCAACTTACTGGTGTAACTTATACTATCAACTGGGCAACTGAATTACTTAACGTAACCGATGCTCTTAAGGCGATGGACGAGAAACTTACTGCCGTGCAGCTTGCTATACTGAAATCCCTTTTAATACTTATAGCTGAACGTGGTTTATTGAATTGGGTATCGAAAATTTTGTTTTGAAACGAATGTTCGAGAATATTAGATGTTAACTGTTACTATGAATTCAGCGCATGATTCTAGACCCCAGTGAATAATCAGCTATTTCATACAGAACTTAAGACCAAAATGTATGAAACAGCAGACTTTTTTAAATAAACAATGAAAAGTTTCTACGATTGGGGGTTTCGGATAATGTATTAAATTCGTGGAAATAATTCACTAAGCCACTTAGAAAGTATTGCGAAACAACGTTTTTATGTATGAGAGACTGGCCAGTTATAATCTATTTGAAAAATTTGATTATTTATAAGTGAAAATAGGTACGTTCTAATTTCAAAATTTCTCTCCACATTGTTTGGGAGCTAATTTAAATTATCGTGTCTCATAAAAAAATGCATTTGCGCCGGGAACATTTTCGCGCTATGATTTTTTACGATTTCAAGTGTCGCTTGAAACCGGACGAATCGTACGATAGACTTCAAATGACATTCATGGATGGTGACCCTTCAAAGGCAACCGTGTATCGTTGGTATAACGAATTCAAGCGCGGTTGATTAACTTTGGGGGATGAAGAAAGAAGTGGTCACCGTTTGACGGCTGTTACGGAAGAAAGCGTGCTAGCAGTGGAAAATTTAATCTATGACAATAGGCGAGTTACGTATCAAGAGATTCAGTACATACTGCAGGTTGGATCGGGAAGCCTTCACGAATTTCTACAGGATAGTTTCACGCTGGGTACCGCACAACCTCACCGATGCTCAGAAGCAGGCCCGGGTGGAATGGTGCCGTGATAAGTAAACAAATTTGAAGCAAGCTCGTCTCGGCGTGTTTACGACATCATTACAGGTGATGAGTCTTGGATTTATCAATACGATCCAGAAACGAAGAGCCAGTCGACAGTTTGGGTATTTTAAAACGAATCAACGCCTACAAAAGTGAAGCGATCTAGAAGCGGAGGGAAGATTTTGATCGAGAGCTTTTTCAATTTGACTGGCTACTTGGTGTCAATTCCTATAGAAGCCAAAGAAGCATCAACGCTGATTGGAAAGCTACCAAAAGCTTGGCAGAAGTTTTCTTTGTGGTGAGCAACAAGCGTCCAAACCCAGGGCTCCGCGGGCTACTGCTCTACTACGACAACACGCCTTCGCACTCCGCGCTCAAAACGAGGGACTTCCTGGACAACACGCCGGTCAAACTTCTGGGTCACCCTCCTTACAGCCTTGATCTAGCACCGTGTGATTCTTTTTATCCCCGAAAATAAAAAATCAGCTCAAAGGGATACAATTTTCATCACCGGAAGTTACGCTGTCAGCGTTCGAGCACGCCGCTGTAAACGAGGTGTCTGCCGCGAACTGGAAAAAGTGTTTCGAAAACTGGTTCAGACGCATGAAACTTTGTATAGAGGCTAGTGGAGAGTACTTTGAAAAGATTAAATAAAAAAAAAAATACCTATAGAATATTTTATTTTACTTTCGCAAAACTTTCTGAGTGTCCCACGTATATACTGCGCTACCACGGGAAGATAGCACAGTTATGTGGGACCTTAACCCACTAACACTCTGCAGTGTCTTCTAGTGCCGCTTATGGCGGGAACACGGGAACGCGCAAGCCATCCACGAACCCGCCGCGCCCGTTCGATACCGGTCCCTGCTCCGGGGGTAACCCCCATCACCGGCGCACCAGAACACATAGAACGCTGTGACCACCCCAGGGACCAAACAGCAACATAGGCGCCAGACGACCCCGTGTATGGCACCCTGTAAGTGTAACCTTTTTTTTTTATTACGTGGGGAAATTCTCATGGATGTCCTCCGGGGGGGCGGAGGAGTCTGTCAGACTCTTACTGACTAAAACCACTCCGGTGTTCCGTCTCACACTTGCACCGAGGATCACGGGAACTAGTGTGACTCCCGCGATCCCCGGCTAGTGGCAGCCCGCCTTTGCGAGCCATCTCGCGTTACGGGGGGAGTGAGGTGTTAAACTCCTCCCTTAAGTAGAGAGGCGCGCGTGGAATACTACGCGCCGCCATCTCGGGTCCTAAGAAGTAGGGGGCGACGGATTTCTCCATATCTGTCGCCCCTGGACCACTTTAAGGGGGCTAGAAGAGGGCGTTATCCGCCCTCCGCCGACGCCCCGTGCGTCTGCTACGGATCGGGTTAGTGGAACCAATCTCCCGCTCCTTTTCCGCAGCCTCATTCTGCGAAATGACTGTTTGGCATACCACCGCGGCCCAGGACTCCTCGCTGTCGACCATCGAGCAACGGCTGGCAGCGACAGGTCACTGCCGACTCCTGAGATGAGAGCACGGCGCGGCTCCTCCCAAGCGGCACACTTTGCCAGCGCGTGCTACGGCGTGTCCTCCCGACAGTCGACGCCGACAGTCGACGCAGTGGTGACACCGAGCATCTGGCTCCCTGTGTATGCGACACAGGTACCTCCCGAAGCAACCATGCCGCAAGAGCACTTGTGTCACTCGAAACGACAGGGAGCTGTGCCTTCTTCCGAGCCAGCGCTCGAGTACCGGCCGGACCGCCCCGATGGGAGCGGGGCGGGGCGGGGCGAAAGCCTATCCTGCCTTTCCAAATGCTGGCCTTCCAAAGGCTGACGCAGCTCCAAATGTCACTGCGTCAGCCACTCACCCCGCACCCTCGAGCCCTCGCGCCAGCGATGTAGTGACGCGAGTACCTTCGCCTCGAGGTCCCAAGGCGGGGATCCGGCCAGTACACAAGTCGCCTCGTAGGAGATCGTGCGATACCCCCTGATGACTGTGACGGCCATAGCTCGCTGCGGCTTCCGCAGGATAACGATGCTGCCGGCCGTCAGGTCAGCCACCCAGATCGGGGCCCCATACAGGGCCATCGATCGCACGATCCCTACGTAGAACCGCCTACAGGCGGCGCTTGGGCCCACCAGATTGGGAAGCAGCGTTGACAGCGCCCCAGCCGCGCTCATCAACTTGGGCGCCAGCCGCTGGAAGTTGGGGCCGAAATCCCACCAGCTGTCGAGCACAAATCCAAGATAATTGATGGTGGACTCGACAGCAATTCGGGCGCCCCGCGACCGCGGGGCCATGAAAAACCATGGCCTCCGACTTGTTGAGGGCCACCTCCGACCCTGAAGGATAACCTAACCTAACTAGCTTCGAATTATGTTAAATAAAGAAAATGGCTAGCTCCTATAGAGGTATGAGGAACAGAGTGTAAATTTCACTCAACTTCTATATAAAAGGAAGGATCCTCCGACCAGCTGATTGTCGTGTCTGGTGGGCTACTGCCAACGATTGGTGGCGGAACGTTGTTTATATCCCAGTTGCGCGCGCGACACACTCTGCTTGTGCGATGCAGGATTTTCGTGTGACATCAGTGTGTGGTGTGGTGCTGTAAATGCCGCTATATTAATCCCCCCTGAGAGCGTGGGTCGATTTTGGGCTTAGTCATGTATCTTGCGATGCTTGCCAGGGTCAGTTGAGGTTCCAGTGAGTTGGAACAGGGTGTCACATCGTTTGCGGTGAGTCGGTAATGACTGCGAAGATTCCCCAGTGAGTCGGGGTGGCGCTCCGTTATGCTCCAGTGTGTCGGATGTGGTACAGCACCGGATTGAGGCTGACTGCTGGCGTAGACCAGGAGAACTCTTCTTGTTGACCGGCCGAAAGTGCAGTGTGCTGTGCCATAGTAGCTGATGAGGCTGAGGTTGATGACCAGGAATGCGCGTCTGCCCCATGCTGGTGGTCAGGATACCCGTTTAAGTCGTGGGTACTGGCTGGCTGTGTGACTCGGCGTTTGAAAGCCTTAGGAAGTAATCCTCCGACCAGACAAGTGTTGTGTCTGGTAAGCAACTGCTCTACGATTGATGGTGGACCGTTTTTTATAAGCTAGTTGCGCGATACACTTTGCTTGTGCGATGCAGGATTTTCGTGTGACGTCAATATCATGCGTAGCGTAATTAGCATGTGGCGATATAGATGCCGCTACACCCCTGTTCGCAAGCAGATCTCGTAGCAAGATATAACCGGAAATAACTGTTTTAACCAGAAATCCATGCTTCGTGGAGGTTCACTAATCTTAATTAAAAATTGTATAAAATCTAAGACTCGTACAGACATAGTTATGCTACGAGTATCAGTGGAACGTAGCATTGAATTGTCCTGTGTTGAGCTAGATAATAATTGTATAGTGTGCGTTTACAGACCTCCTAATTATCAAAACTACTCTATATTTGAGTCAGTAATGGAAGATGTTTTGGCGAAACTTGCAAGTGGTAATAAAAAATAAAAATATCTGCAAAGTAGCTAAAGCTTCATTCATTAGCCACAAGGTTAAATCAGCAAATAATAAAATTAAGGCAGTTTGTAAAATTATTAACAATGAAACGAACAGAAGCAAAAGGCATAATACTGATTACATACTGGACACCCGCGGTCTCATTAGTGATAACATCTTTGTTGCTCAGGAATTTACAACTTTCTTTACCAATATTCCTATTAAAAATACAGAAACTTTAAATTCTTCGCCCACACTTGCTATTGATTTATTAAGAGCGAATGTCTCAGCCTGTCCCGTAGAATTCAAATTTAATTATACAAACCCTGTGGTCGTGTAAAAGCATTCAAGAAACTTAAGATCAAAATTACAAAAGATTTGTGGGGCATGTCTACTAAAGTTTGTCAATCCAATATTGAGACAATTGCACAATATTTGGCATTAATATTTAATTTGTGTGTAGATCAAGGGGTTTTCCCGGATTTTTTTATAAGGAAAGATAGATATAATAATTTAGTAATGTACTGTCCAACATAATTGTTACATAGCTGTTAGAAAATTAGTGTACAAAATAATGATGGCTCATTATTTTCAAAGAACAATATCGAAATAATGATTGGTATATCTCAAAACAAAAAGTCTGACGTTTCATTGAATAGGTTGTTATTAAAATCTAAAAGTAACAGAATATAATAAAAATAATAGTTTTTAATAAAATAATAACAAAAAATGTTACTTGAAAATTATAAACTTACAAATATTTCGTTCGCAGCGTTTTTGCGCCAACGGTACTTTCTGGCCGCTGCCCGCCATGTCAGATTACCAGCGAGCGGTAGTTTAGCGACCGAATGCGCGGATTTGCCGCCATATTTTTTCGTTGTGTTATCAAATAGTTTTTATTCGTTTTTACAGTGTAGGACATTATATCTAAGCAGAATAATTTGTGTGAACATTGCCTACACATTATTGTGTTATCCTGTAAGTGTTTTTTGGTGAATATATGTGTGAATTCGTTGTAATGTGATAAAGTTTTACGGCTATGTCAGTGAAAATTATAAAAGTGAAAACATATGACATCACTGCGACATAAGGTCAGATTTATTTGCTTATTGAATGGTATAAATAGTTAGACAAACTCATAACGAAGCCAGGAAGGTATAATACATACCATGATAATGGCTATAAATTGCCGATATCTCAGTTTTTCTGAAGGTCTACCCAAAAATCAAAAAGTACGTTCAACTACACCGACACTTGGGGCGTTTCGGCAAGCGGGCGGCCAGACGTGTGAGGGGTTATGTGAACAGTGAAAACAAGTACCATTCCATTTTTGTTCCCCAAAGTAAGTTAATGTTAAGTTTAATGTTATGTTAAAGTATAAAGTACAAGCCAACTTAACATTGTAATTAAAGTGAGAGACTAATACACCTTTGGCAACTTAAATTAATTTATCCCTGTACCTGCGTTTTTTACATTTACTTTGCACTAAAACACACTAATTTGAAAATGTAGGCAAAAGAAAGTAAGTAATTACTTCGGCAATCAAGTGCTCAATTCATTTTGGACCGAAAGGACTTGTAAATAGAGTTCATATGTAAATATCATGTTACCTATTCAGTGAAATATATTAAAGACGGAAACGGAGGAATATGTGCCGTATACCTAAAGAAGGCGAAATGCCAAAGTTGACTTACAGCATCTCTACTTTTACAAGAATCTTTTACGGCAAGTCAATAAAAAGAAAAAACGAACATTTTTTTTATGTTCCGTACCTAATATATAATTGAAACAAATATGTAATAGATAATTATTTTGTTAAAGCCACTTCTGGAATTAACAGTTCGCGGCTTGCGGTGCGACTTTCTCTCTCTATCTCTTTCTATTATTATACGATTGTGTGAGTGCGAGTATCGTGTTAGGTCCTTCCAACCGCACTCGTTTTTTAAGGTTTCGTACCCGAAGGGTAACCAACAAGACCCTATTTCTAAGGCCACTGTCTGTCCGTCCATCTGTCTGTCAGCGGGCTGTATCTCATGATCCGTAATAGGTAGACAGTTGGAATTTAAACCGAATGTGTATTTCTTATGCCGCTTTAACAAAAAACAATAAAAATAAAGTAAAAAATTAAAGGGGATTTCCAAACGTTTTTTGACTTGTAGTACGGTAACCCTACGTGTGTGAGTCTCACTCGCATTTAGCCGGTTTTTATTTAATTTAAAATAGGTATGTCTGTTATTTGTTTACATAGTAGGTACCTGCCTTCTGACAGTTGCTTCAAACTCGCATCATTCAAGACACTTGCCATTGATGTTTGTTTATGACCTTTCAGTATTCGACACAATACTAAATTGCCGTTTTATCCGCATATTCTTTAAACGGCCCATTCAACATTTTTTCTTTAATCCAAGGGACGGAATTAGACACAAATACTTATGAATAAAGGCCAAAAACCTTTGCAAAGAAAATTAAAAAAGAAAAACAACCGACTTCTAAAAAAACACTACAAAGTGAAAAATACCTTTAATTTCGGAAGGCGGTGACAAAAATTTAAATAAAACATATCCAAAGTCACCGACTTTCGAAATTAAAGTTATTTTTCACTTTGTAGTGTTTTTTTGGAAGTCGGTTGTTTTTTTAAGTTTTTTATTTTTCCCTTTTTAGTTAAAGTACCTACCCAACACAATTCGAAATTTCATCATCCTTGGGGTCAAAACAATGCATAATTATGCGATAGCAGCAATCGCGGTTTGTTTGCTGTCATTTTTTGAGGAGTTCCGTTGTCTGTCTCCAAAACGCATCATTAGAACTATATGATTTTTTATGGGACCATTTCGGAATAAACCCCTTTCGAACATAAAACGATTTTTGCAAATCCGTCGATATATGACGGAGTTATGTCGGAACATACATTAAAAAATATATATATATAAACATGTCGAATTGATAACCTCCTTGTTTTTGAAGTCGGTTAAAAACCAGTTCTGTATATTGTTAACTAGCCAGAGGCTCCTGCGCTAAGGTAGGAAATAATCCCACGGGAACTTACTACCGGGATATTAAGTAACCCATGTGTTAATCTCATCTTATTATATTTTGTTACTATTATGATATATTGTATTTTATTTACTCACAGTTAGCATTAGTTCACGGCAATGATATGAAAGAGCGGACTCTCCTAATACAGGCATTGTTTGCTTGAAAGGAGACCCCAAACACGTCCAAATGTAATGTTAATGCTGACTGTGATCAATCATTTATTTTGTGTTTGTATTTTTTGTAATATTAGTGTTAAGCTATCTAGTGTGCCAAATTTTACATTCAGCCGTTTTTGCATGATTAAGTAACAAACATCCAAACATACAAACTTTCACATTTATAATATTAGTAGGATAGTACGATAACACAAACCGTCTACTTTGGCAAAAGTGTTTTCGCGTATTTTATAAATAGCGAGAGTTGGCAGACATATTGGCAATGAGTACAGAAATGACTACTAGTTATGGGGCTGTTGTCCTACATGGCTCAATGGCTCATGGCTGTTTGGATCTCCGACCTGTGACGCAATCGCATGGTGCCTCCCCGTCTGGCTTCGTTTTATGAAGGCCTAAGACCCGTATCTATAAGTAGGAACAAAATTAATATTAGTGAATGACTATAAAACTGTGGATGGAAAATATATTTTACAGCGCTTGTATTATCTATCAATCTTAGTTCAGCCCTTGATCTGGTTATTTTTTTGGATTACTCACTTTGTCCTTTTTTATGTTGAGCCTCAATTATTTGGCGATCTAGAAAAACCTCCTATTCTATCAAAGGAAAATGTTTGAAAAAATTACCTTTTCAATTATCCCTTTTTTAACCGATTTCAAAAAAGGAGGAGGTTCTCAATTCGACTGTATGTTTTTTTTACGTTTGTTACCTCATAACTTTCGACTGGATGGACCGATTTTGATGATCCTTTTTTTATTTGAAAGCTCGTGCTTTCCGTGTGATCCCATTTCAATTTCATATAGAACTGATGATGCGTTTCGGAGACAGACAACGGAACTTTTCAAAAAATAACAGCAAATCAACCGTGATTGCTGCTATCACATAAATATGCATTGTTTTGACCCCAAGGATGATGAAATTTTGAATTAGTGGGGTAGGTACTATAACTAAAAAGTTAAAAATAAAAACTTTTTCCAAAAAAAAAAACAACTGACTTCCGAAAAAACACTACAAAGTGAAAAATAACTTTAATTTTGGAAGGCGGTGACTTTGTTGTATGTGTGATATGTATTTAAATTTTTTGTCACCGTCTTCCGAAATAAAGTTTTTTTTACAAATATTTTATACATACTAGTTTCCGTAAAATAGAATGGTACTTTATATTTCTTTTGCCTTTCTATAACACGTTTGAAACTCTACCCATTTATCTATCTTGAAACTAAACTCACCCCTTGAAGCCCCTCTTCCAAACTGTCATATATCAATGACTGAAAAGATTGCATTACACGTCATTGCGGGGAAGCTCGCATTTTTTCGCACTAAATCCAACAACACAGAACACGCAGTTAGTGTCCGTGACGAGCGTGAATGAATGGCGTCGCATTTTTCTCGCCAACTCCGCGTCGCCTCTGCAATAAAACATTCATGAATTCAGAATGTTACTACTCAGTACCCATTGCGTGGATGGGGCGTTGATTCCTCCCAAATTTGCAAAGGAACAGTATCGTAGAGCGCCGATTTGTATCCAAACGCTTATTGCCATCCCTTTGTATCAACATAAGTTTCTTCTCCGTCGTATTATCTCCTCAAGATTGTATGACTCCATTATGATAATTCTGTCACAGACACAGTAAAGTAATCCTAAATTAAATATGTGCTCTAGAAAAGGAAAACTAGCGCGGTCATGGCGCTCCCTAAAGATAATGAACATGAATTATTGATAACACGAGCGCTATGTCGTGCGTATCCAAACAATTCATGAATCCAAATTGCTCGCAATAAGACGAGTAAAGAATAACGCCAATTGTAGAGCGAGCCAATAAAAGAAATAAGTTCAGAAATGGATGCATAGCTGTGTTTCCAACATCTATGGCAGGATTGCTCCGCCGCCGGCGGAAGTGCGGCGAACTATGTTCGGCGCGGGGACGGAATGCGGACAATTTCACAAAAGCCCACCAAGTGAGAGGTCCGCTGTGATAACCGTGAAAGCTAATAAATTTGTATGCGAGGGAGGTGACGAAACAAAAATGCTTATTATATTTATAGCGCTGCATTTTATACGAGAACCAGACAATAGATTATGTTTTAGTTTTTGGGGATTGAGTTCTTTTTCAGCATGGGCTGGCTACTTCTGATAATGGCACAATGAATCTAAGCGTCTTAAAGCCTAGTATGTAACGATTAAATGAACTAGCTTTGAAATGCCTAACCTATAAAAGGTTTTGGAGCGTCTTACGATTCCAAAGAAGATTAGTGATCTGAAACAATCGGATAAAGATATATCTTGTTTATCGCGACACAAGTTCGAGGGCCAAAAAAAATCCGCTTCAAGTTGTTATCTAAGCGTTTTCAGCGCAAACATGTTTAGACGTCAGATTTATGTTTTCTGATCCATCTGCCGTGCCGTCTCGCATAATATTGCGGACGGACTTGGAAAATAATAAAGGCGGGAGATAAGGTTTTCGTCTGTTCCAAGGGAAACGGCGGAATTGAGTTGGGACAATTTTATTTTTCATTTTCCTTAAGCCAAATATGAATGAATTATTTGTGCTTGACTGATGTTAGGTTCATGCAGTGCCATTTATTTTAAATTCAATATTCCCATCTGGCAGGTAAGTTTTTGTGGAGAATTTAATTCTTAAGAATATGTTAAGTCTTTTAAGATACACGGTTACTGTTATAAACGAGTATTCGGATAAAGTTGAACGCTGTGTCTTATATTAATATGATAAACCTATAATTAAGAACAGTTTAGTAGCTTCCCTCAGTCCTTCAGTAAATAGTTCGATGGCGCAAGCGCAGAATGAAACCAAATAAACTTGAGTTCGAAAAGAAAGAAGGTGTATCAATTGCTTGAGGTTTCGAGCTAATCTATTCTAATAACAAAGTTGAAGAGTATATTTGCTTGAACGTAGTAATCTCTGGAACTACCAGAAAAGATTTGAAAAAAAAAAAGATTTAAATTTGATAGTCCAATGCTTGAGAAAGGTTATAGACAACATGACGCTTCTAAGGATCCCACCCTTAGAAGCCAAACAGAAACAAAAATTTAATAAAGAAGCTGAATGAAAACGAAGATAGAAGAAAAACCCTGGGCAGATGATGCAATGCTACAGGGTCGGAGGAATAAGAAATATCACGCAGGTGATGTCACGCAGAAGATAGATAAATTAAGTAAGTGTAGATAATTGAAGTAACTTGGAAAACTTGCTAGTGGTCCAATAGATAATAAAGTTATGACGATAGTTGACGGAATCCAGTCTTAAATCGTCTCAAATGAATAGCAAGACCATGTAACGTGTGCTCATTTTAGATGGAATTGTACAAATCATGCAACAGAAACTCTTTCGGAATTTATTTCTACTCACATTGCTAATTTTTTTATTCGATAAAGTTGACTGTCATTCATTTCAAAGCCATGTGACAGGGTAGTCGTGGTCTCTTTATACTCGTTTCCGACTTCCACGTTCATAAAATTCGTTTCACATTTCCAAATCCCAAAATGATAAAAAATAATAATTCATGCAGTTACACAGTAACGGCTTAGTCGAGCGTTAGATAGGTTTTTAACACATCAATGCTGTGCCAACATAAAGCAAAAAGTCATATATTTTCACTACAGTACAATGTATAAAATATTGTTTACATTCCAACAAAATTGCGATGGAGATTAAAACCAAACATCGATAATAAAACAAGATGTAGGCAGAGCGAAATAATAAAAATAGGGTTTTAGCGTAGCAAGTTTCTTCGGGCAGCGGAGCGGCAAGAGGAACCAATTTCTGAGCCGATGCGGAGCGTTTTGTTGGAAATAGCTTTCCTTCAATCTGCATTTTCTTGCTGATTTACCAACTTTCATACAGAACGGAACTTTCCGCGAGATACCTAGGAGAAAGTTCGGCGCAGTCGACACATTAAATTATTATTAAACTCGCCCGCCTACATCAAAACATGTCCAACTCTGTGTGTATATTTAAATCTTCCCAAAATTAGAGACTGCAATTTCAGTTTTGTGTTTGAAATGTTTGAATATAGAGATTCCTTATGCACCTACTGTATGGAAATAAACTGCTACAGTCATAATTGCATATTATATATCTTATTTGTGATGGCTCCCACATTGCTTCAAGAATCTAAATGATCGGACATAGTAGTGATAGATCGATTAGAGCCTCGCACAATGATTCTTGATATAGCAGTCCCTCATGACGAGAACCTTGTGAAATCTGAAAAAGATAAGCAGATCAAGTATCTTGACCTGACTCACGAGGTTGTCGACATGTGGGCTATGGATACAGCAGTCATTGTGCCGATAGTTGTGACGGCCAATAGCATAATAGTCAAGAGCCTCGACCAACACCTCAGGGGGCTCTCGTTAGGTAGCTGGATCAAGGGCTTGATCCAGAAAGAGGTACTGTAAAACACGGCGCGTATCGTCATTTTAAAATATAATTTATACGTTTATTTAATACAATAAAGGACATAATAATATTCTATCCTTTGCAACTTTGTTTAGAATCTACCACTAACAGGAAAATTTCATCACTACATTAAATTACACTATCAATAAAATAGTGATGTAAGTATTTCTCTGTAAGATTACATACCAAGGTAAGTTAGTTTCCCTGCACTAAGACAACAAATATTGATAGCTTTCCCCATATTACACTCGGAACTGATACCGTCATTAGGGTCATGGGGTGCTGGGGTCTTAGGGCGCACTGCCTGTCCATAACTTACAGCAGTAAACCTCAGCCTTCCCCTACGGAAGCTAATAGTCTCACTATATTATGAAAATTGTCTTTAGTAAGTAAGACTTCTTCTGTGTAAGCAATTTTCCATAATGTATTTAACTTTGCTTGGTTAACAATTAGCTTATGAGAGTTTATTTTGTTAATATCTATAAAATAATATGGGCACATACAACAAAGCCTTTTTCTTTGCCCCTGATTAAATGTGGACAATATCATCGACCACTAGCAAAAACAAGTAGGTTGGGCTACCAAAACAAATAACCAATAACCGATACACGGGGAAGAATAATAAAGAAAAGGAGAAAATATAGGACGTGAAGATTAACAAAGTTCTAAATAACTAAGTTTGCTTATGGGACGTCATAATAAACGGGTACGGACACGTCCAAGCCGCGCCGTACACTCGTAAAGTCCCCAGTTCGATTACATACACGAGCGGGTCGCAGTGAATTAACTACAAACGGACCCGGGATCACGTGACCAGAATATTTTCAAAAAATCCTTTGCCCACTCTCCTCTGTCAGTAGGAGAAGCTTGATGAATAAATATTTATATAGGTGCCTATATCTAAAAAATACTCAGCAAATTCTGTACATAGGTATAAATTGAAAAACAAAAGCATTGAATTCGTCAATTATTTTGATGTGCGGTGTAAATGATAACCGCATAATTATTCACACTATCAAACAATTAAAAGCTTAATTGCTAAATGGCGTAGAATAAATATTTTGTTGTATTTGAATTGTTGCACTATTTCACTGATTATAATTTTGAAGTTCACCTCTAATAAGGCGGTAATAGTACCTACCAACTGAGAATTCTGAAGTGTCACGTAATTGGAACATCTCAGTTTGAACTGCAGAAAACGACTCATAATTGCCGTACATTTCTGAGAAATAATTATAACCTTGCGAACTAACACAAGTTATTCAATCTAATTATATATTCCTACTCACATAGTTTTCAAGACACCTCAATTCAAGAATCCCTGAAAGTTCAACGAGTAACTTAAACTAGCTATGAATTCTATCGTGGGTAGGATATCTGCATTAAAAGTATCAATTTTAATATGGAACTCATTTTATAACCACTTCCCATGGTAAATCAGCTAATGGAGTGGACGTGACACGAATCTGTCGCGAGCCTAGAGAAAACCCGATAAGTATGAAAATTAAGTTTTTGCGGACGAAATTAATTTTAGCTGATGATCAACAGGTCTCAATCTTAACTTCTCTTTTATCGACAGTTTTTCTAAATTATCGTAATGAGAATAATCTTACCTTTTCAGGATTTTCGCGCCTACTCAAAAAAATACTTTTGGTCTATTAACTGTCCTAATACGTTTTACAAATGCACAGGCGTTGATTTTTTTTTCTCAGATAAACATATCAGTTTGCTTTTTAAGGTCTAATTTTCATCCACTGGTAGGTAATTTAGAAATTTAAGTGTTACTGAATAGGTGTTACTAGTACATCTTAGGCCTTAAGTACCATCATGCGCTGGTAAGGAAGGTTTTCTTTTTAAACAGACTTTATGTACAGCATTTTTTTCTCATTAAAATACTGAGACCTATTGTGACCTTTAGAATTACAAAATAATCCTGATCACTAGCAAGCGGAAGTAAAGCACTTTTTGAAGTTACATTTGTCCTCCAGTCAAAGACGTCTGGATACGTCCATTTTTCAACAGCCCTTGCGGACCCCACCAGTTGACGCTGACATCTATTTGACGCGCGCGTGGGACATAACACGCCGTCGACTCGGGCTTGATCCTTACTGGACAACGAGCTACTCATTACTCGCCGTCCGCAAGACCGCGCATTCGGTGGCCGGGAATCAGCCTGGGATTCCCGACGCCTAGGGCGTCTCCTGCGGCGACTAGGGCCATGAGAGGCAGTATATGCCTCTCCCTCACGTGCACCGCCTCCTTCACGAGCATTACTGCGTCGCAGAAGGAGGTGATGGTTACCCATGCATGCTATTAGTTGCCTTTTATGCATCCTCTCAACGTGGCCAAACTATCTAATCATACTGCTTTCAAGTTTCGTCACTACATGTTCTTTTAAATTGGACTGTTGCTTTATTACATCGGTCCTCAGCCTATCATTCATTGTAACATTGCACATTCTTTGCAAGAATCGCATTAAAAAAAGACATTTATTTCGGATTCACCATAAGATTACATCCATAGTTTATATAACAAACAGGTGATATTTGCTTGAAATACAGAATAGTTTAAAACGACATCTAAGTGCATTTTATTCCTGGTGGAAGTGTCTGAACTGGTATGATTTGGTTATACTTTGTGCCGCATTGCAAATCCCTTGACAACGAATTGATGTTTCCCTTGAAGCTGCCTTGATCGTATGATCAAAGGGTGAACCTGTAAAAATACAGTTATTTTACTGAACGCACCTATATTTTTTAGAGGTAGTTTTTAGAATAAGTTTTCTAATATGTATTGTATTTATGAAAAAATTTAGTTGTTATAAGTTTAGCGGTCGTAGTTTTGGTAACATCACCAAGATCTGCAAAAAAAAATCAACTTATATTATTTAAGTAGCAGTCTTTAATTTAAAAGTTTTAGAAAAATGAAGAAACAAAAGCATATAATCAACAACAAAAAATTCGATTTTTTTGATAGTTTACGTTTTTGATAGCAATAACTTGGATTGAGATAACATTTACTTCTGAAACGTGATGGAAATACAAACTAAAATAATTACAATGGAATTGGATTTGACAATATTCGTTCAGCTAAGTCACATAAAAATCACTTGGACAGTTACAATCTAAAGCCTAGCCATAGGCCCCTCGTAATTGCGTCACAACAGTATTATTCTGAGAAAAGTCTTTAGAGAAATAATATAATTCATTGAAACAGCTTCTTAATCACGCGCTATTACGTGGCTACAATGTCGCAGCCTGATAGACGTAATAAAGCTAGAACGCAATTGCCCTCGGATTAAGTGTTATATTCATAGTACAGCTTAGCGCAGTCACGTGTTATGAAATGCATAAATGCAGTTCTGCCAACACATAAGTGCATGTAAGTGGTGGAGGGAATTGGCGCAGCGTGCAGTAACGATCAAGTAACAATGTTAAGTAACAAACGAATGAGCAATTATTTTAAACGCATCCATTGCAGTACAAAACAACGTTAAAGAGCTGACTCGGAGTGGTCGTAACAAACGTCGTTATCCTACATTTTGGGGTCGATAAACTGCGGCGACGCGACGGCGACGCGCTGGCTAACCTCCGCACATTACATGATCAAAGTACACAATGAAAAGAATCACTAGTCTCACTCATAAATTCTCTTATATCAGCCTATTTATAGAAAATCGAACCACCAAGGTCATCGAACGGCGGCATTGTGAGGACAATTCGTCATTCCTTTCCGTGCAGCTTAAAGATAGTCTCACTTGCAAACTTTCGTAGGCAATTGCTGAAAAATATTAACCGTAGCAAAGTTTTGAATTAATGGTGACAAAGTAATGTAATAAACTTGGGACGTTAAAGTTGTTAAATCACTAATTAATGTGGATGTTCGCCGATATCTTAAGGACGTAAGCTACTATGTTCGTGACAAATTACTGTTATTGTCAACATGCCTTTAGCGTAGTCTTTCATTCAGTTAGTCAGAGTTTAGGTTTTGAAAGGATTTATTCTTTGTTTCCGACAAAAATCACGACCGTTACGGAAATGCACGTCTGTATATTTTTAAGCGCACCGCCGGTTAAAGTTTTATTGTAGTTGATCTTTTAGCCGAGCCCTCTGGCGACAGAGATGCATCATAAGATATGAAAACAGAACCCCATACATTTTTCCTGAAACTTTTCACCCCTCTGTTCAGTGTAGCTGCATAATAATACGAACGTATCCTACATGCTATACGTTTTACGAGGTAGGCATAGCCCGGAGCGGTCACGTACCCACCAAACCATGAACGGACTCAAGTTTGAAAAAATCTACTGAGAAAGTAGGTAGGTATGGGTATGTTTACCTACCAGCGAAAACCTTTTTTCCGCGTCGGTGTTCTGTCGGAAAATGCACTTCATTTTTCATAGAAAATAACTTTGGTGATAATTATCAGCACAATAAATCCATGCCTCGTTTAGACAGGGCGCTTATTGTCCTTTTTTCGTAAAAACGTCACTGACAGCCGTGATGGTAAAATGCTGTCTTATGAATATATTATAGGAGCGGGCACTTTCCTCCGACCTCCCTACGCTAGTTTAATGTAGATCTATCCATCGCACTTTCAATTTATATGTTTAATGCCTGCTTTAGTTAGCAAAAAACGTTAACAGGATGAGTGTATGAAGCAAACAACAAAAGCTCCTTCCTGATAGGGCTGGGCTAATTGCGTTTCAAACTGAAAGTATGTTGTGTGTTGTGGTCGAACAAAATTGAAGTGAAGGTTTTAATACAATTATATTTTCAGAGTATTAGACAGTTTATTAATTAAATAATTGGATGAGGAAGAGAAAACAGTAGTGGGTAGATAGAGATATTGATTAATTATCACACCTAAGCAATAATACATAACAGGTAATGTACTAAACAGTAATTGCAGTTGATTGAAAAATACCATTATACTGGGAATTTATTGTGTGTCAAGAATTACAAGACATCAAAATCAAAACCAGTAAGTACACAACGAAATACAAAGGCATAACGGTTTAGAAGAAGCAATAACTACTCTAGGCCACATTATTTCGAATTCACTTTTAAACAGAACGAGTGCCTCTTCTTTATAAGAAAAATACAATTATGTAACATAATTAAATAGTTCTACATGTAACATTTATTTCATCATATAACGGTCCTCTGCCGATAACATTGGCATTATATTGGCAAACATCCATCTCCATAGCATTGATAGATTCTGCGACCGATCCAACATAGTCCCTTAGTCATCTCCTAAGACCATTGTTGCGGAGACCACTTAAGTACGTAAACCTATGTAAGTGGTCATAGCTTGGTGATTCAATTTCAGTACAATGAATACCGGTTTCCTGACTAACCTACTTTCAGCTATTAAGCATCGTTTTAATCTGATAATATAGTTGCTGATACAATGTTCGATTGGGAATGTCAACACCAGCAGCAGAAGAGTGACTTGGAACTGGGCTAAATATTAAACATACATAGTTTTTTTTTTTTGGAACGAAGTTCCTAATTTTTACTGTATACTTCTGCACACTTCGGACGCGAGCGGACGAGAGCTTACAGCGAAAAATCTGTAACATTTTAACTGTCACGATTCTTTTTCTATCCTACCTACTTATGTGTGTTTGTGTGTTTTTTTCTCATTTCATTTATTCTCATACGTTTTTTAGCAGTGGTGGCCCAGTGATATCGGCCCCGACTTCACAAGTAGTAGACCGTGAGTTCGAACCCAGGAAGGCACTTTATTTTGTTTATTTGATTTCATCTCCAGTGCTCTCAAAACGGTGAAGGAAAACATTGTGAGGAAACCGGGTATGTCTTAAAAACCAGAAATTCAAAGAAACAATCTTTGAATTTTTGGTTTTTAAGACGTACGCCAACCCGCTTGCGATGAGCGTTGAATCAACGAAACAGTTGAATCAACCGTTGATCTCCTGTCAATGTATTAACGTTAACTGTTTATGAATCAACTAGTTGAATTTTTCAACGACGTCTATGAATATAACTCGTTTAAGAATCAACTGAACTAAATTTTCAAACGTACCTAACGAACTGAGCAAAAAACTTACGTTGGAAATACTATCATAGATTCCGGGCGACGGTCACGGTCATATCGTAGAATTTGAACTCAAATAACGTACACAAGAGTTGATTTTTGAAATATTTCTTTTGAGAAAATTATACCAATATAAGAATCGTTGAACGTCGCAGCGTTGAATAAAACTGTTCAATGAATAAACGGTTATAAGTCGACAATAGTTGCTCGTTAACTCGTCGACGAATTTAACTAGTTGATAAACGTAAATCAACGTTGACGTTGCATTAACGGAAAAACCGTCAACGACCCATCACTAAAACCCGCACTGGGACCACGTGGCCGATTATGGCCCACTCCCTCTCAGAAAGAAGGCCAGTGTCCCAGCATTGGGAATATTATAGGCTGATTATGCTAAACGTGGTTAGTTGATTTCATTGTTCCTTTACAGCGAAAGGAACTTCGTGCCAACCGGAGTGTCCGACGACACTTCACGATAGCGACACGTTTTTTTAATTATTTATTTTAATAACTATAAGTAAATGGGGGGACTATTCTAAGAACCAGCTTTATTTTTTTCTAATGTCACTATTTAAATCAAGCAACCATTACTTTTGAACCGTTTGAATTAGTTTATTTTATATTATCCTATTATGTAATAATCCCTATGTAACTCACTATGTAAACGCCGCGATTCCGACCCCCAAGATACAGGCAATGCTTAATTTGGGGGTCACCGCCCACTCTTTTTGTACAATATCATTACTTTTTTTTATGTAAAATATGAAAATTTTAAAAAATTTCAAATACTTAATATAATATCCAAGCGTATCCACTTTTTCTTACCGTAGTATTATAGGGAGGGTAATATTTTCTTATCCATGTAATATCATGCCACCTCTAAGGTGGTGAGGTGGAGTTTGTTAAACAATAATTTTAGCTTGTCAAGACCCTTCTGCTTATTTATTTATATAATTTTCTTCATTTTGTGACTTTAATGTAGACTAGCTGTGCTCACGGCTCCACCCACGTGGAAATCGGAAATTATCCCACAGAAACGTGTTTCCGGGACAAAAAGCTATATGTTATTCTATATATCAAACACTAGTTATCTGCCAGTGAAAGTCCTGTCGAAAACAGTCCCGCCATTTTGGAAATTAGCCGGAGCAAACAGACGGACAAACAATAAAACAATGTGAATTCTGATTTATTCTTGTTTTATTTTTTGTTTTGTGTATATACATTGTTTTGTTTTATTTTATTTTTGAGGATTTTGTTTCATGATGATTTTTATTTATGCATTGTGTAAAAAGCTGTTACGGTTTTTTTTTGAGGTTGGGAAATCATCAAACAATTTCTCAGACTTTTACTGACTAAAACCCACCCGTGTTCCCTCAGTCGCCTGTGTGCCAGGGGCCACTGTATCTCTTTCGAACAACCCGCACCCCTGGCAAGCATCGGCCCTTGCGGGGCCCCTTCAATTGGTGCTGACATCTCTTTGAGGCGCACGTGGAACACAACGCGCCGTCGACCCGAGCCTGGTCCTTTGGTCCTTACCGGACAGCGAGCTAACCATTACTCGCCATCCGCAAGCCTGTGCCTACGGTGGCCAGGAATCAGCCTGAGATTCTCGACGCCCGTGGCAGGGCGTCTCTATGGCTCGATGGCTACCAATGCACTCTCACTCCATACCATGGCCTAGACAGGGCCGGACGCGAGAGATTGCCACAGCCGATCGCCTCCACAAGAACACGGCGGTGCTCCGCCCAAGCCGGGCAGACCTCCACCGTATGCTCCACTGTGTCTTCAGGGCGATCTTCGCAGTGGAAACACCCGGGCGATTCCTCCCGCCTTATCAGAAACAGGAACCTCCCGAAACAACCGTTTCCGGTGAGGACTTGCGTCAGGTGGAAGGTGAGGACGCCGTGCCGCCTCTCAAGCCAATCCTCAAAGAGGGGACTTACCGCTGCAATCGTGGCGTGCCCAAAGCTGTTATGGTGACATTACAAATCATGGAAAGAGCACCTCAATCTTATTTATTTGTACAGATTTCGTTTATATTTTTAAATGATACGATATCTACTGAAAATCAAAGTTTATCCTTCATAACTGAACTGTATATCAAAATATCTATTCTGATGTATATTACATTCTATGAAGCCAGATATTAATTAATCCTTTAAATAAAGGTACTTATTACCCTCTTATAATTAAGCATCAGTCAATTAAGACTGTTATTAGTGTTATTGATCATTTCTAATTTCTAAGAGATCTGTTATTAATTAATAACTGAAACTAATCAAATAATGTACCTGTCATATGAATGTTTCTGAAGAGATTGAACTTTATCAAGAACGTTCTGTTCTAAGTTAGGTCATTGACTTTTGACTTAACAATTGAAAATTGACTTAAAAGCCGTCAATTATTCTGCGTAATGACTGTTCCAAAAGTATCAGACGAATGTGTAAATAAACCGTCACTTAAAGGAGGACGAACACATTAATCGGTATTTAGAAGGTTTAACTCTATATCTGAACTTTTTTTCAAAAGAATGTTAATTAATAAGATTGTAATCGAAAAATCATCAACGAAAATAGTTTAGTTCATAAACCGAACCTCAATTTACAAATTAAGAGCATATCTACGGTGATATAACAATAGAATTTCGGGTTTTAGTATTCGTAATTACAATCAAATGAAAGTACTCAATTTGTAAGAAGAACTACAAATAAGCATCCACAGGGACGTTTTCTGATACATTTGTTTACATTTCCATCATATATTTTTGGAACAGACCACAGGCATTATATTCTGTTTGAATGCAGCAATTATCACATACTGAAGTTTACACTTAACTACATAGGCCAAGGCCTACACGGAAGGAGTTAGGGATAAAGGCTTGATGATCATCTGTCAGTCGATAGAGCGTCAGCAGTCCGTGGCAGGACATAAAGCGAGTGAAGTGTGATTGACGTTTGTTGGCCGAACTACGCAGTAGGTTCCAAATGCCTAAACCAATATCGAGTTTACCGATGTGAATACAAAATCCTCGTAATACGGTCATATAAAAGAGCATTTATTTCAAATGTTTTCTGAAAAAAGTAGTTTATTTTTGCACTCAATTTTAAAAGTAGTCGGTTTTTCCTATACGAGGCCTGCGCAGAATAGCGAACTACAGTTTTTATTCCACCATCCAACTTCTACGTCAAAGCGTGTCAATATAGGGTGCTCTTTTTGGTGGGTATTTTGCGACCAAAACCCAGCAGTCAACTTGCGGCTTTTCTATTTGGGCCCATATGAACGCGAGATGTACCAAACTTTAGAGAATGTGCATTCCCAGGCCAATATTCGGGGTTGATTTCCTGAAAGTAGAACTTTGTTTGTAATTAAGCAATTAGCCCATTTTTAGTTTTTGCACAACATTTGGCTCACGTTCCACTTTTGGTAAGTAAACTGCCTGCTTTTGCGTAACAATTTTGCCCAACACTCTTTCAAGTGACTAAATGGGGCTATATTTTATGTTGTTTCGGCAATACGGAATTCTAGATTTGTAGGTAATTTTGTTAGTGTCGTTTGTTTTCAAAATTAGAAAAGAAGAATTTTGGGGTGATTTTTCTTTTTTTGTTCTTGCGTACGCTTTGGCGATACTTATCGATGATACGAGACTCAGATCCTGTAGTCTCATCTCCGAAAAAACCTTCCAATTTAAAATTTTTATGATTTTGTATAAAATCATAAAAGTTTTTCAGATTTTGATGTCAATTTTAAAATGTCATGTTCCGATCGTAGGAATGGCCACTATCGTGTTCTGCCTGGCCATTTCATGATTTGGCCAGCTAGATCAAGATGCGCCTAATCAACAACCTATTTATCGATATTCTCAGGTCACCGCCGGGCATATCGCAAAGTAGCTGATTTTCACGGCACTAGTGGCATCCCGACTAAATGGGTTAAGTTAGGTTAGAACTGTCACAAACCACGCGCGAGCCGAGACTTTTTTTTTTTACTCGACTGCACAGTGGGAAAGGTAGGGTTATGTTTTTACGCGTATCCTGGTCGATATGCCCAAGAATCGCTGGGCAAATCATCGAACGCTAGGCTTTGGCGAGTGTTAGCTGGTCAAATCATGTAATGGCGGCGCATCTTCAAATGGCCAGATAGATCACGATTTGGCCATTTCTTCGATCGGACGACGACATATATATTAGACTTCATGTTTACATGCTCCATATAAAATACCTACTGTTGATAAACTTAAACAAAACAGAGATAACTTGACAAAAACATGCAGAATGATTTTATCTTCCAAAGCAAAATATTGTAGAACGCTCTGTCGGTCTTGATAACCCCGATAATTTCGTAGTCTGTGACAAGCTCGGGGCGCAGAACAAGGGGCCAGTTACACTTAAGAACAACATTATTGCAATGCAGTGGTCTCGTGGCTGGAGTGTCTGGGATGTCGGGAGTGTCGGGACACTCCTCTAGAGCACGATACGGCTATAACACTGCACATTTTGCCCTCAGACACCCGTTATTGTCATATTATACGGAATGTTTGCTGATTCAGATGTTCAGTAATGCGTGATTATGAGTTCAGTATTTTTATTGATATGTGTTGCGGTGGGTATGCTCTGGGTCGTATCTCTGGGTCGATAACAATTTATGTGCATTTTGTGGAATATAGAATATGGTGAAAGATATTCCACTCGATTGAGGATGCGTTGTTGTTTTTACTAGTGGCCTCTCAGTGGTCATAATTTGACCATAATTCATTTAAAACTTAATGCATTTCAAATGCATTTTTTATATTTGCTTTCCGCAGTCTTTCTCTAAATAAACTTAAACTATTCAAAATTTCATATTCCTCCGACCAAGTTATTTTTGTAAAAGGGTTTTTTTTTATTTCACGTATTAATTATATAGATAGATAATAAAATTGTCGATCATAATTTAAAAATACCTGTGCCTACTGTGGATTAAAACAACTGCTATCATTATCTATTTTTGCAATAATTTACAGTCACAATAATTAACTACGAAAACAAACATCACGGCATCGTTGTCTATTTAACAGTTTTAATTCCTCCAATTGTCACAACGGTTACGGTTCAAAGTTTGACAGAGGACATTGTTTTCTTATAACAAAATTGTTGCCGCAGATAGAACTCCAAGTTTATCTGTTACCGATTTAATTTGATGATTCACATCGGACTGAAATCCGCGCTCGGCTTGTTCTTTGGTTATTCGTCTTTTGTCTTTATTTTATTATGCTGTTACTCAGTCGCGGCGATAAAGGGTAGCGAGACGGCTTGTCTGCCTGTTCCCGGTTTTCTCGCCCTTGTTTATCCGGCTGGGGGTAGTTAGCGCGGCGGAGTGGCGCCCCGCGGCAGTGCCTCCGTAGCCAACCCAGCGATGGGACGCTCCCCGGCCGCCCCGCAGCTCGCTCCCACACGCGTACGATCCCAACAACACAGGTGAACAACACTATAAAAAAGGACAATCATCTAATGTGACTCGGACAAAATGACTCCTTTTATACATTTATATTGTGTTATATGGATAGAGTTATTGACTGGCTGCTGCACCACCACAGGTGAGTTGATAGTGCAATTAGCATTTTTATTGAGTTCGCGGCAACTTGTCAAAAGTTTTGTGTGAAATACGAATTTTACTTTAGTGTTGCGGAAGTAATGGATTGACAGATTTTTTAAAAAGATATTTGACGAACTCTTTAAAAGTTTGCAGTGCTTAAAAGTAATGTTAGGATTTCATAATACGATTGCGCAATTTTGGGATAGGATCTGATAATATTCTCGCAAAAAAGTCTAGTTTGAATTTGTAAATTATAAATGTTCTCATTCCCAAAAAAAAAACATTCTCATCTTTTACATAAGGTTGGTGAATACCTTAAAATTGTAAAATTTACTTTCTATATAATAAAAGATGTGGTTGTTAATAAAGTAAAGTATTTTCTTTTTCTTCACTGAGAAACGTAAAGAATCTGAATAATATCATAAGTATTTTCCTGTTTGTGTTGTTTTTGCCAATCTGGAGATGTAACGCAATGTTCTGATAAAGTGGCTTGCGGAGCTCCATTCAGTTACATTGTTTTCATATATTTATGATACAACATTATTAAGGGCTGATTTTTGAAGTCTGATAACTTTATTTTAAAATATTTATCTGACAGTTCGGCATATTTTCAATATAAAAGCTGTCAAACCGCAATATTTATTCCACAGATAAAAGTTATTTGACTATTGAGAAATCAGCCTTAAGACGCATTTTATTTCTTCGTTATACTTAGGTATCAGAAACTAAATATCCCCCGACCAAATGATATATGTAGTTTTGACAAAACCTTACTCAAAATAAAAGTGATAATTAAAGGATTAATACTGGTTATTATGTGACATAATTAAAACTAATATTTTCAACTGCCATGCATATTTTAAAACTCAGTTATTATAATCATTAACGCCTTAAATTAAGGCAATTTGTTTCGGTGGAAGTGTTTATTATTTATTAATTTAGGCCGCTCAAAGTAATCATTACTAATCGACGTCTATTATTACCTTTGATACGTAACTAAAACCATTTAATATTCATTGTAACCTGTATTAGGATTCAGTACAAAAGCTAAACAAGCAAAATAAACTGTTCTGCGAAAAACAAACTACTCTACAAAATAGGTTATTGAAAAAAATTGATCGAGCACCTGTTAGTTGCAAAATGTGATGTTTTTATGACTTTTTATAAAAAACAAATGAAATATTGCTAAATAGCATAGTTTTCAGCAACAATATGTGAAGTGGAAATTTAGTATGGAAATAGAGTAATAGGCTCAAAGAATTACATGTTTGAACGACCCTTATCTCAAAGACTTACATGGGACCCTGACTATCGATTTCTAAGCAATCATAAAAATACAACTAAATCGTCCCTTTTCGAGGATCCGCGATTGCTAAGCTCCTTCAAGTAGATCTGTTCGGAGGGTCGCAAGACGTTGTTGCCATAACATACGAGTAATTCGGTTAACAAGGGGAAGGCTCACAAACAAAATGTACCGGGGGCAGTGACGGTGACACATCGCCGGATATCCGTGGACATCTTCCGAGGAACGTGACTTTATCGACGTTTTTTTTCGATGTAAATACGTTGACTAATGTCCGACGTCACTAGTTATCGTGGATCGTGCGAGGCTTGCCTTTTCGCCTCCCTAATAGGAGCATTTACTCACAAACGATGTTGACTAAACACACATAGGCACATGTGTGCACTCTCAAATAATTCGCATGCACCGTTTAAGCCCTAAAAGCTTTTTAAACAAATAAGCAGACCGTTGGTTTTTCACTTGCGATATCGTGGAATGGAAATTTCACATAAAAGTGGAGTAATTGAGGAAAAATATACTGTATCGGTTAAATTCTTCGTTTATTTTTTTTATGACATATAATACCTACGTAGGAAAGATAACATAGTCGGTTGAAAATAAATTGGCATGTAGGTAGAGATCCTACTGACTTATTTCCTATTATAATAATCGTATTATAGTGGTTTTATTCTAAGAGCATGGACCAATATACTATATATAATATACCTAAGTCTTTAGTAGGTACCTATATGATTCTACAGTAAGAATAGGTAGTGAAACAAATTTCTTTATTATATAAAGAACTTAAAAGTTAATAAATCATGAATTTGATATAATTTTTAATATACATCTTAGTTTTTAAATTATATAAATATTTTAATATATTAATTAGAACCATTGAAGTGATTCCAATAGTAAACATAATCAGGTTCAGAAGAAACGTTGAATGATCTTATATAAACCGTATGACGCTTCAGAAAATAAATCCCAATCAAATTTTTCTCGCTCAGTTACTTGAAAATCTATCTTTGTTGTTACAATTTCACAACATAAAACTCAAAAGTGTAGATCCTCTTCTGCTTGACGTTTCTTTTACAAAAGCAAATTATAAAACAAAGATTGAAAACGAAGTGAATACAACTCCGGAACGTAATAATAATTGTTATTCCGTAGAACATTCATTTTATTGAATTGACGCGATTCAAAGTGACGACGCGAAGGCTGGAAATTTTAAACATAAAAATGCGGTCAAACACGAAAGGTCCACAAAAAATTACGTGCGAAAAATACATAAAAACAACCCTTAAAAAAAAAACAAATATAAAACTTTTTCAAAACAGGATGAACGTAAAACAAACAACTTAATTCTCATCTACTTGTGTAGCCTGCTTAAAAAAACTAAAGCAAATAACTTTTGATTTCAAAATAGCTTTCGACTTTCGAGGCATGTTTTAAAGAAATGGGTCATCTGACTTCTCATTATTTTTATTAAATAAAATTACAGAAACTCAAATTGCTCGTTTTCTAGCGTAGCGTAATACAAAAAAAACTTTTTCTAAATTGGTTTTAAGGTTGCGAAACTTTTTTCATAAATCAGTTCGCTGTAATAGCCCAGCGTATCATTAAATTATCTTCGTTTTCTTTACTTTTAGTGCTTACTTCTTAAAGATTTTTATTACATTTTTTGTAATTAATTAATCAATGCATTTTGGGTGTTGAGCAAAGCCGTAGCATTAATGGTAGCTCTACGTAGCCGTAGCAGGTGAGTCACGGTAATCATGGAAGATAGCATATAAAATCAACCTGTAAGCTTACATTATAATGTTCAGAGTTTGTATTAACCAAGTAAAAGCTGAAACTAAAGCAATATTGTCATGTTTTTCAAGCAAAGCACTAATAAAAGCACCAGGGATATGTAAACTTAGCCTAGTTTATTCTCCAAACAGAACAGTAAACATTTAAGCGCGTCGTGATTTAAAAGGATAAAGCGGGATTTCATTTTCCATCGCTCATTCACAGTTTAAATTATAATTATAAAATAATCATGACTGCGGTTTTAAATTCGACTTGTAGTAATTGAACCACTGAAGTCTTGGGTTTGTTTCCTGGATGATGCAAACTATTATTGAGGTCCATTAGGTTTTTAGGACTAGGCAATGGCCTAGAGCTAGGATTAGTGTCTGGCAAAACGTGGCGGCTATTCTTCTCTGCTTATCCATGCGAGAAAAACAGATGTGTGAAATCATTTCTTATTTCACACAGAAATAATCTTATTTAATTTCTCCTCAATATTGCTGGCCTAAGAACAAAGGCTTCTTCAGACAGGCTCGATGCGACGTACAATTTCCATCAAATTTTATAGAAATTGTTCTAGTCGTCGCGCCTGTTTGCATTAGTCTTAAAAGAAGGAAGTACCGTAAAGGGGAGGCGCAAGGGTACCCCGTGCAATTCAAATTCACTTTTTTGCATTTTGCATGTTGATTTGAAATATGATTCGAGACCGTAACGAACATGGCTTCACAGAATTTAAATCATCACAACAACCCTTTATGTTCACATAATCCCATTGAATGAATATTGCATGTGAAGTAGTCATTCAATGGGATTACATTTTTTTTTTCAACATACCACCTCACACTGGCCTGGAAATTGCCAAAAACGAAAGAAAATTTTAATTTCGCAGGTTACTTTTTAGCGTATCCCCTTTAAATACATTCATAGTAGGCTACTAAACGTTTATTCCTAATGAACGCGTACAGCCACCTGCTACACGATGAGTACTTATTACTGCAGCGAACACGGATTCATTCAATAGAAACCATCCCACTGGGTTCCTTAGTCCGTTCCAATAGGTACCCTATGTACGTAGGTACAGTCACCAAAAGAGATAAATAACCAGGGTTGTCGGATGTAGTTGAAGTTTAGTAAGATAAATATTATCGTCATGTTATTTTAATTAACTTGTTTTTTATCCTGTGTATATTTCCTTAAATTTTGTTCTCTTCAGTTTCATAAAATCACCCAATGTAAGCTTGTAGGTACATATGAACCGTCGTGGGGCCATGGTGACTTGTACCACAGGCGTGACTTGCAATGCCTATTTCAGGCACCAGTCTCTCATAAATGTAAACTTGTCCACAGCTAGTTTTAAGCATTACTATACTACTGTACATTTGTGAAGAGAAAATAAATATACTTTAATTTTTTATTATTATTATAAATTAACGTTTTATATTCTATTAATTAAATTAAAACTTATTCGAATACTCATTACAATATACTTATTAATACTTATTTCTTACTAAATTTCAGTTATATCCGATGGCCCTGGTTACATATCTCTTTTGGTGACTGTACTTCTTCCCACGCTGTAAGAAGCTGCTTTCACGGTAATGATACCATCAAAGTTTGACTTTAGAGTAGGCGTAGCGTAGAACGCCTACGTGAAAAATAACGAGTTCCAAACCTACTATTTTGAGGATCAAAAGAAAATATGAGATAGTTCAGGCAATCTTATAGGCTGATATTGCTGACAAATATGGCTTTTTTTCTTAACTACACTGCATAAACTCAAAACGTGCCAATTGTTCGTACTACGTATTTCTGCCTTCGTTTTTCTACTTCTTTGCTCACAAAAAATTTACTCGTGCAAATCGCCTACAGAAAATAACATATTATTTAAAAGTGTGTGTGCGAATCGACTAATAAGCCTCTTAATTATGCTCTTGTGAAGCTATTGTTATAGTTTGTTATGTTCTGATCTCATAATTAATTATTCTGAAGTATACATACATAATATCAGTAATACATAAAGAAAAGAATATACCTACACACTCGATACTCAAAATCGGGGATCAGAGTCACTCCCAAATAAATTAGTCTTAATGTACATATGCTGTTAGTTCAAATATGAAAGGGGCGACTTCTGAATTCAATCCACTTATGGGTAAGTTGGCAATTGGGCTGGAAGCGGCGTGTTTACCCTCGGAATGACCCCGTGTCAACGAGGCTTGAGAAGTTGCGACCATCCCCACACTCGGATCTACGAAACTATATCCGTATATTGGCCGTGTTTAATTTATATTAAGGCCGGATTGTTACGATGAAGTTAGACACAGTTTTGGCACGAATTATTTGGTAACGGTTGAATTAAACTGTGGGGCTTGTGGCTAAGTAACAACAGCCGCAAGGCTCGTTCGATCAAGTTAAGCTACGCTTGCCGGGATTGGTCTGTGGATGGGTGACCATCATTATTCATTACATACAAAGACCTCTTCGTGAAAGCCGTTTGTCCTGGCTATCATTCGAGGATCTTTGTTTTTTTTTTATTTAGAATTAAGTATATTGTGTAGTTAAGTTTGTGATATTCCTGTGCCAGTCTACTGAATATTTTTTCTCTCTTTCTTTTTTGACAGTCGTTACGGGTCGCCACAAGCCCGAAAGTCTTACAACCAGTCTTACCAAGTGGTATCGTATTACCCAGTAACTAGGTTATGGAGTTCAGATAGGCAGTCGCTCCCTGTAAAATACTGGTATTCAGATGCATCCGGTTAGACTGGAAGCCAACCCGAACATAGTTGGGAAACGCTAGGCAGATAATGGTTGAACTAAACTGTGTGGTTGTACCGTCGAATATAGATTTCAGTACAGCGAGTATTAAAGAAATTATAAGTACTCATAAATAACCGTTAAAACGATAAAAGAAAAAAATCTCATAAACACATCAATCGTTCAATCATCAATCAGTCTCAGCGATCTAAACACATCCACCTAAACCGGAACTCTCCCTGCACTTACCAACACACATTAACACTCCATAAAACATGAAACCAAATTAACGCATAAAAAATTATGTGTAACACGTGTCAAGCACAACACTATAACATTATCGATTGTGCCGCATCCACTGAGCACAGTCGACAGGCTCAATTATTCATCCCCCGTCGATAATGGAACAATCCTGTCGACGCTACGGAGTGGGCCTGTCAACGCTAGACGTAATCCCATATATTCCATACTATTCATATTCACTTGAACCTATCCCGGTTTAATGGGCCATGGTAATAAACAGGAATAATTACGACAACGAATTTATTTTCATCCGCTTATTTCCTCGGATGTATTCCATTATTTCCATTGTGACTCTTCGTGAAAAGAAATGGTTGTTGATATATAATCTCCTTACTAACTGGCTGATAGTATTTCATAATGTCAGTTGTCATCTTTGATTAGTGTTGTCAATCTAATACATATTATTTCTATGGCTTGTGAAAATAGTTAATTAAAGCCAAGTTTCTATTGGTTTATCTTTCTTTACGTATGTATCAATTTAATTAACTATTTTATATCTAAAATGTCGAAGAAAAATGCAGACGGTGAAGAAGAGCTAGGAAACAAAAGCTATCTAGCCAGATACCTTCGCCCGGAAAAATTTGACGTCGAGACTAATGCTTCCGGAGCTGGTGAAAAATGGCGACACTGGTTTCATACCTTTACTAATTTTCTGACAGAAGAAATTCCGCACGGAACAACCGAGGTAATAAAGCTTAAACTACTAGCAAACCACCTCACTGCTAATATCTTCACTCATATACGAGACTGCGAGTCTTACGAAGATGCCGTATCTATTTTAAACAAAGCCTACATTACGCCCCAAAATGAGATATTAGCCCGTCACATCCTTGCTACACGAAAACAGAAGAGTGATGAGACGATTTCGGAGTACTGCCGAACTTTAAAACTACTGGCACAAGACTGCAACTTCCAATCGGTCTCGGCACTAGAACATAGAAATCAAGCGATACGTTGCGCTTTTATAGCAGGTATTCTATCACCTAAAATAAAAGAACGTTTATTAGAAAATACCTCTATACCCTTGGATGAAGTTCTCAAACAGGCCGTGACCATTGAAACAGCTGAGAAAGATTCCGCCACAATGAGCGTTAGTATCCCTATTACACTAAACGCTCTGTCGACGCCTGCTTTACTTAAAGAAACCTCACAACTGCAAGTTATACCAAATTCTAGCGCTGCAGTATCAGTTCCTCTGACAAGACATCAATCAACAAAGCGCTGTTTCTTTTGCGGTGGGAATCTTCATCAGAGGTTTAAGTGTCCTGCTTTCCATGTTTCTTGCCAGTTATGTTCCAAAAAAGGACACTTTGCGTCAGTTTGTCGGTCACGGAACTCCACCACTAGCAACGCCATATCCACTCCTATAAACCCTACTGTATCACAACCAGAGTCTATCAGCACTGTATTTTCCGCTGCATCACCGTCTACTTTAAAACAAGCAACAGTTGCCATCACAGTAAATGATATTCTCGTAGACGCTCTCATTGATACAGGAAGTTCTGTGAGTTTCATCGAGAAAAATATAGCTCATATGATGAAATTGAAACAAAGGCCATATAAACAGACCATTAATCTGGCATCGCTTAGCCACACATCACATGTCGATGGAATATGTTTTGCTACTCTTATCATTAACAAACATAAATATGTAAAACGTCCTCTTTTAATAGTGAACAACTTATGCGCAGATGTCATAATTGGGCATGATATTTTGAAAGATCATTCTAAGCTTGAATTCCAATTTGGAGGTACTAGAGAGGCTCTCCAAATCTGTGTAATGGAAGCTTCTGTACCACCAGCCACCATTTTTACACACCTGTCTGAAGATTTAGCTCCTATCGCTATTAAATCTAGACGCCATAACAAAGAAGATGAAGAATTTATTAAGATAGAAATAGCAAAACTGTTAAAAGATGGTATAATAGAACCAAGTATATCTCCATGGCGCGCTCAGGTTCTGGTTACTGGTGGTGGAGGACATCGAAAGCGCATGGTCGTCGATTACTCCAGAACTATCAATAGGTTTACATACCTAGACGCATACCCGCTTCCTAACATAGAATTGATTGTTTCAAAGGTAGCTAAATTTAATTACTTTAGCCAGATCGATTTGAAAAGCGCATATCATCAGGTACCGATAATAGAAAGAGAAAGAAAATTTACTGCGTTCGAAGCTTGTGGAAAACTTTATCAATTTACGAGGATACCATTTGGTGTCACCAATGGAGTAGCCGCCTTTCAACGAACTCTTGAATATATTATCGATAAGGAAAAACTACAAGGAATCTTTGCGTATCTTGACGACGTTACCGTTTGTGGCAAAAACAAGGAGGAACACGATATGAATTTGCGACAATTTATGGCCGCAGTGAAGAAATACAGACTAACGTTAAATGAACAAAAATGTAACCTTAGTAAAAGTACGATAAGCCTTTTGGGTTACACGATTACAAATAATACGATTGAGCCTGATAGAGATCGACTTGTTCCTCTTATAAATTTGCCGCTACCAACCAATGCCGCTGAACTCAAAAGAGCACAAGGGCTGTTTGCCCACTACGCCAAATGGGTCAACAAATTTTCCGAAAAGATCCAACCGTTAATTAATGTAACCCACTTTCCTCTTAATGACACTGCGCAGAACAGCTTTCAGCAACTAAAAGCAGACATACAGAAGGCAGCATTGGTTGCTATTGATGAAATGGAAATATTAACAGTTGAAACAGATGCTTCTGAGTTTGCTTTAGCCGCGACGCTTTCTCAAAAAGGTCGCCCCGTTGCATTCTTTTCAAGAACGCTATCAGACAGTGAACGCAAGCATGCTTCTGTAGAAAAGGAAGCTTGTGCTATCGTTGAAAGTCTCAGGAAATGGCGGCATTATCTACTGAATAGACATTTTATTCTTATAACGGATCAGAAATCTGTGAGCCACATCTTTAGCCAAAGTCATACAAGCAAAATAAAAAACGACAAATTCGAAAGATGGAGGCTAGAACTATCATGCTACAAGTACGACATAATTTATAGACCAGGTAACGAAAATGTTGCAGCTGATGCCCTCTCCAGAGTTTGCGCATCCATGAGTAACAACAAGTTATATGAATTACATGATGCCCTTTCTCATCCAGGAATAACTAGAATGTACCACTGGATCAGGCAGAAAAATATGCCCTACTCTATCAATGACATTAAGCAAATGACTGCCTCATGTCCAATATGCGCAGAAATTAAGCCACGTTTCGCAAAATCCAAGGGAACACTTATTAAAGCTACATCAGCTTTTGAGCGGCTGAATATTGATTTTAAGGGCCCCTTGCCATCAAATACTAAGAACAAGTATATACTCACGATAATAGATGAATTTTCACGGTATCCGTTTGCCTATCCTTGCGCGGACATGACCTCTGTGACTGTCATAAACTGTCTCAGAAATATTTTCTTTGAATTTGGTCAACCCCTATATATACACAGTGACCGAGGTGCTTCCTTCATGTCAGAAGATCTGCAAACTTTCTTACGAAATTGTAACATCGCGTCATCTCGCACTACGCCGTATAATCCGCAAGGAAACGGCCAGGTAGAAAGATTGAATGGAACGCTCTGGAGAACAATACAACTTTACTTACGTTCAAAAAATCTACCCATTGAAAACTGGGAGCAAGCTTTAAAACCGTCGCTACACTGCGTGCGCTCACTTTTGTGCACATCGATAAATGCCACTCCACATGAGAGACTATTTAACTTTCCTCGAAGAACACCTGTTGGAGAATCCCTTCCATCGTGGCTCGTTCCAGGTCCAGTATTGTTAAAAAAATATGTACGAGGTTCTAAGACCGATCCCTATGTGGAGGAAGTTGAGCTCCTGCATAGTAACCCAAGTTACTCGTACGTGAGACGCACCAATGGCCAGGAATCGACAGTATCTAACAGGCATTTGGCACCGCTTCCTGTTACGTTGGTGGATGAAGCTGAGTTAAGCTGTCGAAATACAGAAAACAGAAATGATTCAAACGATGATGAAAATGATGAAGAAGACATTTTTAGAACTCCTGAAACCAATAACAACGGTGCCGAACAACCTCAGGCTGTTCGTAGATCAGCAAGGTTAAGGAGACTCCCAATTCGTTTTAATGATTACCTCCTCGATCAAGAAAACATAGAGGGGGTGAATGATATATAATCTCCTTACTAACTGGCTGATAGTATTTCATAATGTCAGTTGTCATCTTTGATTAGTGTTGTCAATCTAATACATATTATTTCTATGGCTTGTGAAAATAGTTAATTAAAGCCAAGTTTCTATTGGTTTATCTTTCTTTACGTATGTATCAGTTGTCATATTTCCACTGGATAGAGTATTTTGCGGAAAGTTTTGTGTATAAATTGTCAATTTGCGACAAAAATGGACCATAACGGTTTTAACAAGTTAAAAACTATACACTGTGGACAGGCTTCGTTTACGTTAAAGCGAAATGCCATTCTGTGGAATTAAATTGACACTCGGCCCAAACAGAAAGCTTTCAAATATTTATGAATTATAACTAGCTTCTGTCTGTGGCTTCGCCCGCGTGTGGATTTCATGGATTTTATTTTATTCCGCGTAATCCTAATTATTTTCTAAAATAAAAGTAGGTAGTAAGGTAGTAAGTTACTCCTTATAATATTAGCTATCTGCCAGTGGAAGTCTCATCAAAATCGGTTCAGCCGTTTTGGAGATTACCCGAAAGAAACAAACAGACTGACAATCAAAAATTTTAAAATAGTGTTGTGATATGAGTACTGTCATATATACTTTCATATGCAAAGAATAATTTCTTTATAAATTATTCTTTTAACCTTATTCTTTAACCTTTGATTTAAATTAAAACCGTAAAAAAGAAAGTTCTATGAAAATAAACTTAATTATTGATAACTTTAAGATTTGTTGTGAGACATAAAGTTTTGGCACAGAAACGGCACGAAGTAAGTGATTATTATTAGTGAGGGGAAGCAGAGTGCCCTATTTATCATCGCGCCACAATTAGGGCTCTATAGCTAATGATGGCACTAACCATTAGTAAGTCAGCTTATTTCTTTAAGCTGTTGAATTTGTACGAAAAAAATTCGTGTTTTTCAGTATCCAGTATTACAAAGGTGTTCATCAAACCATAATATAATAATCATATCTTTCCAAAGTCTGGATTAAAGTCTGGATCTTCCCAAACTAGTCTAATAGGATATGGGTATGTACTATAGGCGCCTTAAGTTCTCCCTGTACCGGGATCTAATAGTAAAACACGTTTGTGTTAATTTCAGTAATTATTCCTAGAAATCGTTCTACGAATCTTATATCTTTTTCTTCTTCCTTTAGCTTGTCAGGGCTATCTCTCATCAACTCAGCCTTTCGCAGTCCACTTCTGGACATAGGCCTCTCCCAGACTGCGCCACAATACTCTATTCTCCGCCTTCCACATCCAGTCTGTCCCAGCCACCTTTTTAAGATCGTCGGTTCATCTAGCTGGGGGGTGGCCCACACTACATTTGCCGATATGCGGTCTCTACTCCAGGACTCGTCTACTCCACCGTCCACCGGTCCTTCGACAAACATGGCCAGCCCACTGCCACTTTAGCTTGCTCACTCTGCAAGCTATGTCGGTGACTCCGGTTCTTTTCCGGATAATTTCATTCCTGATTTTATCCTTCAAAGAAAAATCTTTCGCTTACTATTTTTTCATTTATTCTATCTCTAAATTATTTTGACAATTCGAATGTAATAAAATAATTTATCGCCTGCTTGGATCACCTAAGGTCGTCTTTTACGAAGAACCTCTAAACTACTTACTTATTTGACAGACTCATCGACTGAATATTTTCTTAATTATAATATTTTTACGTAAGATTCCCGAAAGGGTAGAGGTGTCCCTGGTGTCCATTCGCAGTCAAGGTGTCCATTTCGCCAGTTATGGTTAAGTCTCATGTAATAGGGACGAGCCTATTCCCATCAACCAAGCACAAATCCAGACTTCGGGCTGCAACTACGACATGATGAAAAACTCAAGAACACTTTGCCCGACCTGGGAATCGAATCCAAGACCTCATGCTCGACAGTAGCGCTTACGACCACTAGATCAACGAGGTAGGTAGTTAATTATGTCGTTATTAAATTCTACACGAGGTTCTCGTATTATATTCGTGTAGGTTAACAAATCTAGTTCCTAACATTTACTAAGTCAAATGTCATTTAATATTTCTTAGGTTAAACCTATCTCGAAAGGGCTTAGGGCGTACATATTTAAAAAGATCCCACAATTTTGAAATAGCTACTCACTCGTAAAACATGCTTACACTATAATGTTAATGTAAGCAACTGTCTACTGTTATAATGTCAAATGTAATAAACGATTTAATATTAAATCGTCCGGATTGAAATATTGACATTGATATAATGTCAGAGTAAATTAAATGAATTATTTAAGCGAAAATGTCGAATAATGTGTTTGCGAACACATCATCATTTAACAGTAATAGAGTTCTTATTAATGAGTCCTAATGTTGTTATTAATAATTGTAATTATTTCGGTTTAGTAGTGGGTGTATGTTGTACTTCATAAATAATAATATGTTCCGACATTGTTTTTATAATAACGAATGACAATGAAATGAATAGAAGGTCAGACATAGGCCGAGACCTAAAAACGTTACTTACTATGCTCTGGCTTTGACATGTTCCCCTCTCTATCTTGCATTTATAATTTGACAGCTGTATGACAGTGACAGGAATAACGCTTAGCCAGACCGGTGGTGGCCCAGCAGAGCAGTGGTGGCCCAGATAGCAGTGGTGGTCCACTGGTAACGGCCGCGAACTGTCGTAGTTCTTCGTGGGTTCAAACCCAAGCAAGTACTTTACTATGAGGAAATTATTTCATCACCACTGCACTCAAAACGGTGACGGAAAAAACATGTAAATCTTAAGGAAACCAACATGTCCTAGAACCAAAAATTCGAAGGCATGTGACATCAACCAACCTGCACTTGGCCCGCGTGATGGAATTTTGACTCACTCCTTCTTAGAGAGGAGGCCTGTGTTGCAGCAGTGGGAACATTATAGGCTGCTAAATCAGCACGTGTTAAGTAACGTTTATAGATCTAAGCCTTAAACTACTGAACATCTGTATCAGCTCATGGTCATTAGAGAACAGTGTCGTTGTACACAGTGTGGGATTATTGCCATAAGCAAGCTTGTCAAACAATTAGGTGAAGGCCAACCACAGTGTGGAGAATTTTACTGCCTATTAACTCTCGTGGGCACTTTTATGACACCTAACGAATAAAAAGAAACCTATCCTATCCCAATATAATCCTAACTAATATTATAAATGTGAAAATTTGTATGTTTGGATGTTTGTTCCTCAATCACGCAAAAAGACTGAACGGATTTGGATGAAATTCGGCACACAGATAGTATATAACCTAGATTAGCACATAGAATACTTTTATCCCGGTAGTACGTTCCAATGGAATTATTTTTGACAATTTTGACCAACACGCGGGCAAAGCTAGTTATATTATAAATGTGAAAGTTTGTATGTTTAGATGATTGAATGTTTGTTATTTAATGACGCAAAAAACGGTTAAAGAGATTTGGATGAAATTTGGCACACAGATAGGTTAAAACCTGGATTAACACATAAGTAGTACCTACTCGCAACCGGCGTACGTGTATGATCATTGATCAGATGCCAAAGAAGTAGATAAGAAAGGATTGTAACAGGTGGCGATCTACAGTTTCTGCCCACCCCCATGAGAAAAAGGCGTGAGTTTATGTATGTACACATACGATACTTTTTTTCCCAATAATACGTCCGCGTGGCATAATTTTTTAACTCCATTCAGGCGAAGCTGCCGGCCGGGCAAAAGCTAGTCTTACTGATCATTCATATTTCTAACATAATATAATTTAATCCAGCTTTCCTCCATATAATGTCAGTGCAGTACAAACTGTTTTCCATTTCCCGCACAACGATTGTATAACAAAGTACTTGTAGGACGCAACTCCGCCTAGTTACTGATTTAACTGACACGCGTAACTCAATCATAACCTAATACAATTAAAAACTTATATCCACCTGCGACGTTAGTTTCCACTTAATTACTCCACAAAATAACTACAATTTAATAACAATAAACTACCAATATAATTATACCACAATCGGTTGGAAATTTGTTAAAGTTCTTGTGCCGAGACAAAAATGGGGTCGCAACTTCGAAGGATAAATGTTAGAGCCTTTTTTATATAATTTACGACTTGTCTAGAAGCTTTATCAAAGTCTTTTTGGTCTCGTCTAGTGAGAATACATGGTTCGTGAGTGAAGTCCCGGGTTAATGTACCGCATCGTCTGAAACATTTTATTTCTTTAATTAAACTGCAGGATCTTAAAATCTAAAAACGTATGTAGGTACTTTATAAGGCGTAGCGGTGGCTTTCTTACTTGAAGATCTAATGACTGTAATAAGTCCATGGTTTTACAAAATTATAGAACGAATGTTAAAGTAGGTAATTCTCTTTATAAACAAAAGCCCGCTTGTCCAAACAGTGAACACAGTCAAGAGTTATTATATCAATTGTATGGCATACATACCTACATTGATTTTGTACATATGGAATGAAAAAACGTACGAATTCAAACAATTGTACTTCATACGAACCTGTTTATACTAATATCGTTTGTTTTTGCTTTCTTTTGCCCTTGATATGAAAGTTACAAACAGAGTATTACAGCAATGTTCTAATTACAGGTCGGGAATTACCCACCGGGCAAAATGTAGTGTCAGTAGCACCTATAGAAGTTCCCGATGGTAAGTGTTTTATTCCTAAATATGAAATAGAGAATATTCTCGAGAAAAAATAATGTACATAGATAGGTACTAGGAACTTTCAAAGGGTTTTCTTTTATCGTGTGAAAACTGCAATGTTCTGTACATACATAGTAAATACCTTTTAAGAAAATAAATAAGTATTTAATTTTCCAGAACAAGTTTATTTAAAAAATGTATAGTCTAATTGAACCGGTTTTTTTTTTTGCTATAGCAGAAATTATTTAGCACCTCATTTAAACTTCACATAGCCAAACTACCTTTCTTGCTATAACATTTAAAATGAATACTCCAGCATTAAAATTCCATATACAAAATTGTTGTGTTTACATAAAAAAATAAAAATAAATCTAAGCATTCTGCTAAGTACTTTAAATAAAACCTAGATCTACGGTGTAAATAATGTCGGAATCATGCCATCATTTGTGATCGTTTAAAAGTAAATGCACTAACAACTTCGCTTTTTTTCTTTTTTCCTTCAAGACTGAATAGAGCGGAGAGTGGTTCATAATATTCTGTACATCAGCATCGCTCTAAGGTAAGGCCGCGGTCTCACCAGCCGAGCGTCGCCAATGCCAAAACTATGACGCACAATGTGACTAAATAAACTCCTTTTAACAATGCCATTATTTATTCCAAGTAAAAAACTATGACTGGTAGCTCTGCAGCTGAATTGCGAAAACCAAATTGTTTTCTTTTACTCAAGATCAGTTGTTTTTTGATGAATCAAACGGCATTATTAAGTTTGGTCCTCGCAGTTAGATTTATAATTTACTAGCTTTTACCAGCGGTTTCACCCGCGTGGAGGTCGGTGTATTATACATATAAACCTTTCTCTTGAATCACTCTATCTATTAAAAACCCGCATCAAAATCCGTTGCGTAGTTTTAAAGATTTAAGCATTCATAGGGATATAGGGACAGAGAAAGCGACTTTGTTTTATACTATGTAGTGAAATGTCTTTGGTATTCTTATTAGCAGCGTTGCTCTCAATTTACTCAGTGCACCAGTGTAGAACCAGCTTAAAATCCGTGTTTTCACCATCACAAGTTTACTAAATTAATGCTCGTTATCTTAATCCATTCGCCGAGAAAATTAGTGGACGAAAAATTTCATAATATTTTTCATCCATTTTTAAAACGAAAATACATACTTGGATGGGTAATATGAGAACCATTAAGTTCTCCTTCTTGCATTAAAGCTGGTTGGATGATAGGGGTGAGCGGTACGCCAAGCAATATGCTACTAAAATGTGCAAATAAAATCAAATGTTTGTTCAGTGGATTGGAAGCCCTGACCAGACTGCAAGTTGCGCGATAACCTTTACAATATCTCTTAACATGCGCACAGCTGATATACTCACGGATGTTTTCTAGAGCACTATAAATAACTGTAAATAGTATTTTTGTACACCTTACAATTAGAAACGATTATTATAGAGGGCGTTATTATTAACGCGGTGAACAAAAAAATTTAATAAATAGTTTTCCATTCATTTACATTTGGACTTGTTAATTGCTTTGTCGATCTAACAACACGAAACTTACAGTAAAGTTTATAAATGTAAGCGATAATACCATGAGCTAGTCTCCAGGCGTGAACAACATTGGGGATTAGGAACATAAGCCCGTATGCTCATGTTCAAGTGATCGGAACCTAACGTGCCATGAGGAAACCTATATCGGAAAGCTAGGTTTATACAACCAGGTTTGACGCTTGACGCTGCGTTCTATAATTACGGTGAACCTCATACCACCAGAATGTATCCGTCTATCTGAATTCTGTACACACTTCTATGCCTGATTGATTGACTGACTGACAGACTACGCAGGGACTAAACCTCTGAGGAGATAAACATGTTAAGATACTCTGTTCCTTAGAGGGTGAATGTAGTAGAGGTAAAATAGAGAGCGTAGAGGTTTCTCACTAAAGTAAAAAAGAATTATCTGAAGTCCACCCGTGACGGGTCAAATAGGGGCTTGACGTTTGTATGCAGTCGAGATGCGGATAAAAGACGCTAGTTTATATTGAATTTTAATAAAAGTACCCTTCAATTACAACTCATTGATTTATGAACAAAATAATTTAAAAGTTAATTGTATTGTAATACGCGAAGCCGGCTATTCCTCAAATATTCTGATTTACAACTCAATTAGGTACCGGACATTTCATTTTTAATTATCCAGGATATTAAAAACGTTTAATTTTTGCTATCGAACGAATATAGTAAACGGCTATGGTAAACGGAATCAAAGTGGTTCGTTATACGCATTACCATCAGATTACATTCAATCAATGATATTTAAATAACTCGTGCAAAAAGCAAACTATTTAATATAAAAATAATAGCATAAACTCGAGAGTCTGTCACCCAGTAAGCGTGTTAAAAATAAAAATGTATCCGCTTTATTATATTTACTTTAAGAGACTTGAAATTATTTAAATACGTGACATGTATCCTACCAAATAACACACCTACTTTATCTAAATCTCACGGACCTTTTTGCGACCGTTAACTTTTTTAGAGGTCGCTTTAGATTGATGTTTTTTTAGCATTGTGCTTCTTATACATTATTTTGTTGGTGAGAGAGCGATACAGCGACAAACCGCTATTTGTCGTTGGTGGGCCGAGCATAAATCAGGCAACCCTACAGCTAGGGTCGCCATGTATTCGACCTATATGTAGTCTGGTATTTATGCTACTTATCTTGGCAAGCGGAGGAAGACAATGATATATGCTGTTGTTGAAAACGGTTGCGACAAATGAGCTTAATTACTCATTCAGAGCTTTTTTCTTTGCCAAGTGAGTGTAATGAAAGTCGCTTAGTTTTTCCGACTCCACAAATGAATAATGATAGAATGGAAACGATGATCAAATACAGTCCAGGTTGGTTTTGAAGCTTTATGCTCTGTAATTAAAAAAAATGAAATGTAATTTGTTTTTCCACCTCGTATGTACCTATCCAGAATTATTCGCAGAATAAATCCCCTTTATCGAAATGAAACCAAACATTCATATATGAGATAGGTAGTATACTACCCTATCTAACCGAAAATATATCATACAGATATAGAGACCCAGAGCAAACAATTTCGATTACAAAATATCATAAAACTGTCCTATAATTTCATCAAAGTGAGTTGGCCACCGGCCGGCGCGACGCGTTTGGCGGCGGCAGACGCGCCGGCACCGCTCGTCATATTTGTGACTCTTTTTACTTCTCCTAAAACTTTTTATAACAAGTAAACATGTTTACAAGTCATTACCACACTATTTATTGAACCATTCTTTTCAGAATCGATGTATCCGAGATTCGCAGAGCCTATACCGAATGTCACGGTTACCGTTGGTCGGGACGCCTTGCTTGCGTGCGTTGTGGATAATCTAAGAGGATTCAAGGTAAATAAATCATAGCACTTGATTCACTGTTGACATAAGATGGCAACAATCGAAAATATCGCCTTGATCGATCGATGGAAGGTTCGACAGGTAAAATTGGCCTTCATTATTAATGTTTTCAAATTAGATATTTTATGAAAACTAATAGATGCCTGTGACAATGACTAAAGTATACGAAGTCATGGAAAATAAAATTATAGTTGCCTCATGAATACGTGATAAGAACACTTTTTAATTTTCTGGGAAATTACATCAGTCTCAATAACTCTATATGTTTGTAGGTAGCGTGGGTGCGCATGGACACACAGACAATCCTGAGCATCCACCACAACATAATAACTCAGAACGCGCGCATCAGTCTGTCGTACAACGACCACCGCTCGTGGTACCTGCACGTCAAGAACGTGCAGGAGGTGGACCGCGGCTGGTACATGTGCCAGGTCAACACCGACCCCATGCGCTCCAGGAAGGGATACCTACAGGTTGTGGGTGAGTATACTACCTCCACCAGTATGTCGTACAACGACCACCGCTCGTGGTACCTGCACATTAAACGTGCAGGAGGTGGACCGCGGCTGGTACATGTGCCAAGTCAACACCGACCCCATGCGCTCCAGGAAGGGATACCTACAGGTTGTGGGTGAGTATACTACCTCCACCAGTATGTCGTACAACGACCACCGCTCGTGGTACCTGCACATTAAACGTGCAGGAGGTGGACCGCGGCTGGTACATGTGCCAGGTCAACACCGACCCCATGCGCTCCAGGAAGGGATACCTACAGGTTGTGGGTGAGTATACTACCTCCATCAGTCTGTCGTACAACGACCACCGCTCGTGGTACCTGCACATTAAACGTGCAGGAGGTGGACCGCGGCTGGTACATGTGCCAGGTCAACACCGACCCCATGCGCTCCAGGAAGGGATACCTACAGGTTGTGGGTGAGTATACTACCTCCATCAGTATGTCGTACAACGACCACCGCTCGTGGTACCTGCACATCAAGAACGTGCAGGAGGTGGACTACGGCTGGTATGGCTTCAGCATTTCCTAGCTGATGGATCCCTGAGAGGAAATACCGAAGTACTGGTCACAAAGGTCACGGTCTCTTGTAAAGTTCAAAAATTATAACATTAGGATTGTATGTAGCCGAACAAGACAGGAAAGAAGAAAGAGCCTTTTGAAGAAAGAGCCATTGCAACTTTGAGCTGAGCTGTCCCATTTGATTATGTATGCATCAGTCATTTTGTAGCTCAACCCTATTTGAGGGAGCTCAACGACCCGTCACACGACCGCCACTAATGGTTTTAGTGTACTTATTATATTAAGATTTGAGTATTTGGTATCTAACTAAATTACGTAGAAAATACCGATAATTTGAAACCTAATACTCATCCAACTTACTTACGGCTTTTGTTATAATATTAGATGTACCTACCAAGATGTTAGACGCCAACTTTGTTCGCTAATTGACATATTGACGAGAGCACAGAATAAATCCGAGATGTACTCGTATCAATGTCAGCTTTTGTTTGATATAATTCTACGTCATAATAATTAATTGAAAAGTTTACAATATAATTATTTATTTATTACTAGCATTTGCCAGCGGTTTCGCTCGCGTGGTTGGTGAAAATTATCCCACGGAAAAGTGCTACCAGGATAAAAAGAATCCATGTCATAATCTATCCGTGTGCCAAATTTCATTCAAATCCCTTTAGTCGTTTTTGCGTGATTGAGTAACAAACATCCAAACTAACAAACTTTAACATTTATAATATTTGTAGGATAGTAGGCAGTAGCCTAGTAGGATGATGCAGTGTTAGTGACTGTTACTTTTACAAAGTTGAAATAATTCCATCCGCTCCTACGAAGATACCTAAAATTCTTTACAGCGGGTGCGACGCTGAATTCCTTGAAAATACTTTGGCTGGCCGATATTTCATAAAGAACCTGATATTTTGTATTTTTTGTATTCTGTATTTTTCCAAATACTACGTAAAATATGGGCGTTGTCGTCCCTTAATTATGATTTCTCGTAACTACACACTACTAAGTTCACAATTTATTTGTTTACTCAGTGCCACCATCAATCATCGATAACATGACATCAACGGATATGGTAGTTCGGGAGGGCTCTGACGTCACCCTGGTGTGTCGAGCCTCTGGCTACCCCGAACCTTACGTCATGTGGAGGCGAGAGGACGGACAAGACTTTAACTATAATGGAGAATCAGGTGAGCAAGATAACATTAACCTTAAATTAAGTGGGGCTGCGATTAAAGGGGCAAATTGCTTTGTTAGGTCGTATGCTGATCAAAAGGTGATTCGTTGCAGGTATTATAATAAGTATACCTATTTTCCTCTCATAAAAGAGAGGCCTGTTTCCAAGCAGTGAGAATATTATAGGCTGATAATGTCTAGTTACACCTATTTTAAGTGATTAGAAAAACTTACCTGGTGTGAAGTTTTTTACTACTTTTTTCTGCAGTTTCAGTCTATTTCCCCTCGGGACGAATGGTATTCCAAATACGGTTCCAATACGGTCCAAGTATGGTCCATATTTGAGTTTTTAAGCCATCAAATCCAGTAATGCTTGTATCACTTCCGAGGATAGGGTATTACAGGCTCAGTGTCTAGCTCATATGCTGGGTCAGGCTCAGGTACAGCGACGGCTACCGTCGTGGGTGTATCTAACATCTGCGGGTGCATCTATTGGAACCGCTGCTGGTTAGACACAGTCATCCTGTAGTTCCATTTTTACTTCTAGTGGTTCATATTTTTTGCGGTCTCTTAGAGCATCCCCCTTAACATTAATTTAAAGAAAGAAAACCGTTTATTTGGACACAGTTGGTGAAACACTTTTTTACTCTGTTATTTATAACAGAGTAAAAAAGTGCAAATAATGTTTCAACAACAAAGCCTCAAGGCTGCGCAAAAAAGTTTAATATCAGCAATAATGCCAGACCGATGCTGTCTGATGCTAGTTTTCTTTACTTATTCATTATAAACCGATCATGTACGTTACAAGTATTGTTGATACAAAGAGAAAATGTTCATGAAAATTATGAATACCTTCTACGAATTAACTTATTAGTTTTCTTTTGTTACCTTTTATTTGTTAATAGCCCTGGTAGTCATACAGAAAAAGAATTCTTATTATAAGTAATTCGTGTTTTGATTATTTCGTAAAATAATTCCTATTGTTCTACAAGACATGATAATTGAATCGTCTCAAAATTAACTTAAATTGCCAGATATAAAAATAAACCCTTTTCATAAGAGTAGAACTCATTAAAAAGTTCTAATTCGACGTTCCCGTACAGCTAGGTTAGCCTTTCAGCTTTGTGGGAGCGTCTTCCTTGCCCAACGCTACACACGGAATTTCACTTTAACTTGAATTGAATTAAATGTACCTAGCAGGAAATAGTAATGGAACACTTGAGGTTTTCCGCTTCTAACAAGAAAGGTAATAATAAAGCTATAACAAAATACAGAAACCTCAAATTAAGAGTAAATTACCTTCAATTACCCTAAACTTCCACAACATATGGAACGAAAGTTTTCAACTGTCATTTGAAACACATTAAAACGGTGAAACATTTTAATTATGTCTAGAATCCATTGTTAATTTCCCTGTAGGCTGTTGTTAAATAAAAATCGTTTTCTGTCTTAATTAAAATGTTTTTATACAGAAAAGAATCTCGCGTTTTTTTTTTTCAACCATCAGAAAAATGTTGTAAAGCCCTTTCTCACAGCTGCGGTAGCAAAACACTTACACAGATGTGGACAGTCCTTTTCAGAAAGCAAATTGGAAATGAATTTCAAAACTGATAGTTCTGAACCTCAATATTATGGCCCGATTAAATATTAATGTCACGAACATGACATAAATTTCGTCTAGTAGTCTTAGCATTTAAGCCCATTGAATCGTGTAACATTTATATCTTGAAATGTTCATTTATATTGCTATAAGCGTTAATTTTTCCTGCAGTTAGCGTGGTGGATGGGGAGACGTTGACAATAACAAAGGTGTCTCGGCTACACATGGGTGCTTACCTGTGTATAGCATCTAATGGAGTGCCGCCATCGATTAGCAAACGGATCATGCTCATGGTTCAATGTGAGTATTACTTGCTCCCGATACATGGAACTGAGATCACTTTTAATTATAGCTGACGCGGCGTGTATGAGGAGCAGGTACGGTTGGGAATTTAGTGAGGTGAATTGGTAAGTTTATACGCGTTATTAACTAATTATGATAATATCGGTAGCGTATATAATAACTTGGAATATGATAGAACATAATTGAAAACACCGTGACATATCTTACAAAAGTTTCAGGTGTAATTAACAATATTGTTAGACCCACTTAATATATAATTTACGTGAAAGTTAATAATGATAAAATTATGGCAATTTAGTACAAAAAAAGATAAAAATAAAGGCTGATATTTATTTTGTTCATTCCTACTGTAAGATCTAGTGCTAGTCTACACCTGGGGACTCACTAACGACACAAATTGACGTGCCAACGAGTCTAGCCAGCAGGCAGAATGGTGTGTCATCCGTGTTTTATTAGAGCCGTAATAGCTTGGGTGTCCGTACTAGTGTTTATCGATTGCCTACCTACCAGTTTGAATCGCTTCGCTTGTTTGACACACTATGATTAGAGGCTTAGAATAGATCGGATTTATACATGTTTGTACACACTGATAAGGCAATTAAACGTTTTTAGGGTTCCGTAGTCAACTTAGAACCCTCAGAGTTTCGCCATATCCGTCCGTCCATCTGTCCGTAGCTTAGCTCAGAGATTCTAAGAACTAGACAGCTGTAATTTGGCATGGATATTAATTCATATATTAGGCACGCCAACAATGAGGCAAAATGAAATTAAAAATAAAAAGACTTTGGACCTGCTCTACCTACATGTAAAGTGTGCTGTTGTGTGTTCTTTTTCTTTTGTAATGTTTTCTTTTTCTCGCGTACCCCATAGTATGCGGTGTCGCGGGATAGGTCTTTCAAAATTATTGCAGATTTGTGTAATCAATTTTTCGATTAAAGATCCATTTTTTTTGTGAAATAGGAAGCTTTAAGGTGCAATTTTTTGTTAAAGTTAGGTGGGTGAGGTGGGTGTGTGTGTGTGTGTAAGTGTTGTTTTTGGATACGTGAAAAAAATCACGGTAGTTGAAAAGAAAACTATCATAGTTAAATAGGCTTTACAAGTTAAAGAGTAATAATTGACCAACTTACATTTGCAGTTGGAATGTATGGTAGAACATGTTTTACAACCACAATGTTTAGTTTGTTCTTAGGATAAATTCATCCCAATTACGGAACCCTTCATAGTTTATGGTCCGACACGGACACGGCCGGTTTTGTTAATTAGAAGTGGCAGTTTATGATCATTATAAAATTAATAACTTCTTTACTAGTTTCTTCTTTTTCTGGTGTGAAAATTGCAAAGACAAATTGAGTTAAAATTGGAGACACAATAAAACACATGAAAACTTGTAAGGGGTAAATCTGAGGGCAGAAACATTGCCGACAACTAGTGACGCGTGGTTGTCCCATTATTTACAAACTCAACAAGTTTTTCCCCTTTATCGGTATTTTCTGAGGTGGTTGTGAGATCTACACAAACTTTGAATTATCCGATTAGTGAAAGGTAAATAAGACTAATAGAAGTAAGTATAACACATTTTCAAGAATTTCAGTTAAAACGAATAGCGTTCGAGCTGCAGGTTTTGCGAGATTTAATATATTTGCGTTGCTCGAGATAATTACATAGTGTTATTTCTTTGAAAATTGTCTTAAAGGCTCAGCAGATTGATTCTGCTGAGCCTTTATTCAACTAGTCTGTAAAAATCTCATCGTGAAAAGTAAGTGAAGTAAGCTCAAAGAGATCTGGGAAAAGTGTCAACCTCTAGCATGCAGGAAAGACAGCTCACTTCAAGCTCACTTCTCGGGGCTTCACCTACGTTTTCACGGAGAGATTTTTTCCAGAATACACCGGCAGCACCTTCCCTCTTACACAGACCTATTTTTGCCGACACTCTTCAATCTCCTAACACGCTATAACTCCAACAGTTCCACCAATGCTGTCCATCCCCAACCAGCTGGAAGGCGCATACATCGGGCAAGACGTGACGTTGGAGTGCCACACGGAGGCGTATCCCTCCTCCATCAATTACTGGACCACGGAGCGTGGGGACATGATTATTTCCGGTGAGGCTTGTTCAATATGCGTGTTTACTCACAAACGCTCTGTTTGGGGAACAAACCTTATATCTGTGGCACACGCAGAGGTTGGCACGAGGAATATGTTTGAAGCTGATCTTGTGAATCTATAATGCTTTGAGTCGATGCGTCACTGTAATATGTAAGTAAATTGATTTGCTAGTATTGTAAAGCTACAAACACGCAACGTATTTGATGATTTGATCAGCAACTGGTACTTTCTTCACAAATTAAATATGTAAATATAGGAAGGATGGTCGTATTCAGTGGCAATCCTTCATTTAATACGTGTATTTATTGTTAAAACAGTATCCTGGTTTTCCATAAAAGCGTCGTCATATAAATAATGCAGCAACTAAATCACGGAAAGTGGTTCAAAACCTAATAAAGCTTCATACATTATAAACGAATGCTCCGTACATTTACTGGCTTCAGTTTCAATGAACTTTCAATGGCCTTGTTTGAGCTCCACCGATGAACCACAGCCGTTAACTAAGTATCTATAAACGCCATATTATCGAACTCGGAACACAACACAAATACGTACATTTATCATATTGGCATAAATAACATGCGTTCCTGTCAAGTAAGCCATCGTTCGATTGTATCATTGATTTATGACTTCATAATGAAAATAGTTTCTCTTGTATCGGAACTGGCGAACGAGGTGTAGTCGAATACGTTCCGAATGTAGGTACTTAGTCATGCGCGAATAGAGAATACTTGGATAATGAAATACTTCACTATTTCCACTTCAGCTCAACTACGTGATTGTAAAATAGTCGAAAACAACTTTGAATCAAAAACTGTTTATAATTTTCTTTTTGATACTGATCTCATTCCTAAACGGTACCGTAGTCAGCAACCTGTATTTTTGCATGAAACTGAGCATTTGTATTGACTCTGCAGTGGTTATTCGTCGAATACCAACTTCCTAGCATGAGCGTTCTAGTTCGGAAGTGGAGCAACTTATTAAATAGGTTATTGGAGTTGATATCTTTGAAACTATTTTATGGATAGTTTACGGCAAAAGCTCGAGTTCCAAGAAAAGATAGAAAATTCGGAAATAATATCTTGTACGTTAATACCACTCTCACGTTTTGTCTCACTCACACATACTCACTTTTAAGCAATAAGAGCACTCAAACTCACCATCTCATAATCACACACTTATATTTACACTCATTCAAATAAAGCGTTTTTTAGTTTTTTTATTGTTATTTTGTTTTTATTCCTGGTTTGATTGTTCTTTTCTCTGATTTAGATTCTTAGTTTTTGTTATTTTAATTTAAAGCAGACCTATTTATCAACTTTTATCACCGAACATGTTTTTGAAATAAATGTTTAAATGGTAATCCCTCCATTTCATTTTTGTGCCAAAGACACAGGCTTGCCTAGTTTGGAGCCGCCAATGTAAAATCTCTGTAATATTTTTAGCAGTAAAGTTTATTTTGTATTTTTTTTAGAGCCAATCAAAACATCTGTTTATAACATTTTCATAACCATTCCTTACTGGTTACGTAATACCGAAAACAGGTTTTATATTTAAGTAGAATTGGAAATTATAGGAGGCAAGTACGAAGCATTCCCGATGGACAGTGGTTACAACAAGTTCATGATGCTGAAGATCAAGAATATCACCAAAGAAGACTTCGGCTTCTACAAATGTATCGCGAAGAACTCGCTTGGAGAAACGGACGGAATCATCAAACTCGATGGTAATTTTTTAACATTAGTAGATTGATTTAAACCGGCCCCGTCGGAGCGAGCGATTGAAAGCGCTGAAAGACTCGTAAAAACAAACAGCCTTTTTACGATCTTTGGGAATTCGGAAGTGTGGGAAAATCACACAAAACTGCCTGTCAATTATCTGTAAAGCTTTTTCTGGGTAACTCTGGTTCAAAAACATCTACATATCTATATATGTATAAAAATGAACCCCTGTTTCCCTTGGTCACGGCATCACCAGTGAACGACTGGACCAATTTTACTAATTCTTTTTTTGTTGTGTTTGTTATTGTCAGGAGAAGGTAGCGCGTAATATTCGAAATTTTAAGAAAACTTAACGACTATATTATCTTAAATATTCTTAGTTAAGACAGGACAACGTCTGTCGGGTCAGCTAGTTGGGATATACATATTTCCTTGGGAACAATTTAATTGATAAGTATTTACAGTTCAAAAACACTTTAGAAATGATTGATACTAAACTATGAAAGATTGAAAAATATCCAAATATCGAAAAAAAAAGCAATGACAAAAAGGAGTAATTCTCAAGTCTACGGGTGTTTTATAATATTTTGTTTGATAACAAACCATTTACTAATATATACAGATTATTTTTGATGTATTTAACATAACATAATATCACGCCTTGTTACTTCGGAGGATGGGCAGAGGTGCAACTATAGTACACCCACATTTTGCCAGTTATGGTGTCGCCCCTGGGGGCAAGCCTATTGCCATCAACGGTTCACAATTCCAGACTCCAGGCTGATACTGAGAAATTCCAGATAGAAAACCCAATAACACTTTGCCTGACCTGGAAATCGAACCCAGGACCTCATGCTCTGCAATAATGCTAGCGACCACTAGACCAAAGAGGCAGGCTAGCATATATTTGCTGTCATAAATAAACTTTATTTTCTTACAGAAATACCGGCACCACCATCAGCCTTCACAACAACACAAAAAACAGTGTTAGACAATCAAACTATTAGAAAGAAAGGTAACTTTCTCTTCGCCAGTATTTTATCATCTTCTCAAACCAAATTCAATTGTTTTCTAATATAAAAATTCCAACAGGGTTGCCGCAAATAATCCAAAGTAGTGACGCAATCAGTTCCAACTTCCAAGGTGAAATGTACGGCGAACAACTGAGTGATTTTGGTAAATATTTTAAAAATATAACGATTCTTGAGTACTTTTGTCAATTATACACCATGACATGTTAGTCGTCTTACAACGGCAGCCCACTTCGTGTATCCAATGGCTACTAATCATTTATTTAAAAAAAATGATATTTTTGAACGTTTGCATAATAAAAAATAATAAAATTTCATTCACTAATAAGCATGACGTAGTTTGAAACACCCTGTTATGAAGATGGAATTAATGATGGATTGTAATGGTAGGTAGGTAGATATCTTCTACCATTTGATACATTAACAGGGAGGGTGTTTCATAATTCTAAAGCAGTATTTATTTTTCTTTGTAACTATTATCTTAATAGTAACAATGTTTTAATCGCGCCTAGAGGTATTTTATGACGGATACATTGAGTGGACCACCTTTGTAAGACGACTAAAATGTCACAGTGTATAATAATATGTCATATAATTCCAGAAAGATGAATTTTCTAACGTAGTATCTCATTTAGAAACAGGCTCAAGTAAATCAGGTCAAACACTTACCAAGTTACTCGTAGTTTAGTACTTAATAAACGCCTAGTTAGACTTTCAACTAATAATTTAATACAGAAGCTATCCTTAAGGTTTCAATTTAGAAACTATCTATTTCTGTCAGGCCTTAATGAAAATCAAAATTGGACCATTATTTTCCAACGGGCTTATTTATTATTTCCACTGACCACTAATAATATATGAGACGTTATGTAATAGGTTTCTGTTATACTTATTACATACCTAAAAGATTTAGAGTATCTGAATGAAAATGTTCATACATAAACGAAGAGCCGAAATCAACTACGAGCAACTATGAAAACTAATTTCATTTTAGATAACAAAACGACAAATCCTATTAGGCTTCTAGGCTTACGGTCAAATTGAACAAATGTTCTGATATTTGTGTTTCCCTTTTTCAGATGATGACCTTGAAAATTCAGCAAGTTTCAGCAAAGTTAGTTCTATGTTAGGTTTCATGTTAATTTTTCAAGTCATAAACATAGCGAGATATATTTTACATTCTTGATATTTGTAATATTGTGATGAACTTTAATTTATTTGTTGCTTATTTTAAGTTTTGTTAATAATTTTCTTAAGCTGACCAGACAATAAATAATTCGCACTGTTAATAGGTATCTTAAGTTTATTGTCATCAACCAGGAGTTAGTTATTAAGGACTTTGAAGTGTTTTATGGACAAGCAATGTCCACTCGGTGACTTCATTTTAAAACGTTGTATGTTTTGTTTTGTATAAATCATTATTTAGTATCATACGACAAGTCTGTCAGTTAAATGTTAAAAAAAAAATGTCAATTCTGTAAAGCCTCGACTGAATAAAATTATAAATATTAAAATAAATTTTACAAATAACGATAGCACAAAATATAACTGTCGGAATCGTAATAAACTAAATTGACAGTTGATTTCTTGTTTTTTTTTATACCCAATTACCCAAGAATATTTGTAAATTGATTTAGCCGATGCCTTACTAAATTGACTGTATCATTTTTTTTACAAACATCGATTTTCTTAATATTAGGTCTATAAATGTCCTAGGTTCGCTTAGTTCTTACGAAATATTTGTACACAAATTTTCTACTACATCGATTTTATAAAAAGCGCCTAGAGCTAGACTTTTTAGAGATAAACCTATAACTGTCCAATAAATTGAAAACTCGTACGTAGGTGGTATGTTATTTCCGGTAAACGATTTAGTCGACGTAATACACTAACGAATTATTAATACGTAAACCTACTGTGCTTTGGTAGATAATAACTGGTCGAGTTTCTTTACCTTTCATATTGTAAGGCTTATTTTGATATTGTTTTACTGTAAAATTGTATAGATTATTTGCCGTAATGTTAAATACAATTAGAGTCTATAGGGAAATAGGAAGTTTTTGTGATGATTTACATAATGCTACAAAATGAAAACTGCCAAATAAATGTGTAAAATATGAAAATAAAAACGAAGCTTGAAATTCGGCTTTTCATTTCCTGTCCCGCCAACACATAAACAAAAGAGTACCCCATCATCATCATTTCAGCAGAAAGACGTCCACTGCTGGACATAGGTCTCCCCCAAAAAGGGGGTTTTGCCATAATCGCCACGCTTGGCAGGCGGGTTGGCGATCGCAGTATAGTGGTAAAATGCATAGAGAACGCTGCTGCCCATTCTCTAGTAAGTCCGTTAGTCGCCTACTACGACACCCACGGGAAGAAATGGGATCATGCTATTCTTTTACGTCCGGCTCCACACGGAACCTACCTACCTATACCTAAGTTACCAAACAATCTGTTCCTGACGATTATCAAACAAAGTTCAGAGCTCCTGCATCTGTTTGTCTGTATGATCGAGTAACTGAAAACTATGAAATTTCGAGGAAGGCTTTCGTGTAATAATTCAGCGCTTCCAAACCCACTGAATGGCGGGCCGCTGCAATCCTATAAATAGGAACTTTTTTGTTTGTTTGGGATTCGTATAAAAGCGCTTATCCGAACAATCCACATCGTTTTGCATCAGGATTGAGTGTAGGTAACAAAGCCATTAGGCCATTTCATCCCGTGGGTGTCGTAGAAGGCGACTATGTGACTTACTTACTCGTACTAGAGAATGGGCAGCAGCGTTCTCTATACATTTTATCACCATACTGTGATCGCCAACCCGCCTGCCAAAAGTGGAGAATATGACAAACACCTCATTTTTTTTTGAGGGTGGCGTATGTCCAGCAGTGGACGTCTATCGGCTGAAATGATGATGATGATTATGATGAACATAGTAGATGAAACATTCAAGTGGGACGAATCCTATTCGATTTAAACTAAATAACACATAACGTTCCTAATTATTGTTTTGACATTCGTGTGCCAATAAACTTTACTACTCAAGAATACGTAAGTAGTTCCTGCGAAACGAGGTTTACCACGACTTAGGCAGAGAACATTCTAGAGATCTCAACCGTGACAAGTGGTGGTGTTCGAGTGCCATGGCAACCCGCCGCGGGTCCTCCAAACTTGTGATATAATAAACGCGTACTTGGAATATGTTCAGGAGTTACTTTGACAGATTGATTGACTGATACATTAATTACGTAAAGAATCTTAACTCAAGAAAAGTTACACGATTTCCTTTAATTAAACGTGTGTTTTCTGATTTCCTCGAAAAGTTTACAAATCGTTGTATCTTATGATGTCGAGATCAATAAAGCTGTCATAAAGATAAGTTGTCGACTTAAATAAATGTTAGCTGTAGACTCAATATGGAGACAACATGATATATTTTCAATAAAAACGGCACAGAGAATACCTAAACAGAGGAATTTTATTGACTGTATTGCCGTGCCACCTTTCGTGACTACCTTTTATAGCTAAGTCTGGAGTGATTCACACTTTTATTTTCAAATAACTTTTTCTACGGCTAGATGGCATGAAGAGCCACCAACGTCCGTCTATGACAAGCCATCACTATTAATATGTAACGTGCAACAATCTAGTACACTGCCATTTGCAGTCCGGAACAATCGATACGTTACTTAGTAATTTACTGCATTCGAGTTTCCACTCGTGAATTTCCAATCGAATTGGACAATAACCTGCATCTCTAAAGTGTTGCACGATTGTTGGCAATTTCCTGTAGGTTCTTTGAATTGGTTCGAAGAATAGTTTCGGGTCTCGTAAGACGGGACTACGGATTATGTCGATAGGATGAAATTCTGAACGTTTATCTGCATAGGTACTACTATATTAAAGTTTGTTTCATGAAGTGCATGGAATTTAATTTCACGAGTGCCCATACCTTGGTTACTGACTAATATTTTCACCTCAGGATAAACTGTAAATTTTCTCCTACCGATACGAAAGTAGAAGTACCTAGGTAAATAGATTTGAGTTCCTGCAAACCAGATACCGACCAAAAGACGTTATAGCTACTTAAAAATACAGCAAACCTACTTAATTACTTCTCTAAGGTTTACTTTATCTTAACGAGTCTGAAATGCTTTCTTGAAAATAATCACTTTATTAATACTCGAAACTGAAGCTCATTTGGATTATGGTACAAGCTTTTGGATCAGGAAGTGGGATTAGTACAGAAAACCATATTGTTCGAAGATTCCGTCTAACCCAATGGGTAATACCGTGAATATAATTGTGTTTCCCTGTACCTATAAGATAATTATGTTTAGAAATAGTTATTTAGGCACTTATAGAATTACATTATGTAGATTCGGAGTCTGGATATAAGTGGTAGTAGATCTACCACCAATAGGTATCTACCTAAATGAAATCACACCTCGACTCAAATCTTACCGTTGCAACTCACTATAAAAATAATACAATTACGGTACCTTATTTAGTACATGCAATTTTCTATTATTTTGAACTGTAATAAAAAATATACAATAATGTTTTGTTTTGAAATTTGACTAAAATCGAATAAATTACTAAATAAAAAACATGGTACACAAATGGTGGACATTGCAAATAAAAGGACACAAACTATCACTAGGTAAGGACGCAGTTGACAAACTGACTAGAAGAGCATCCAGCGCGTCAGTCTGTGGACCCTTTGTGTACGTACCGTACAACCAGCTACGCGGTGGCTACAGGAGTTCACAGAAGCGGAAACCTGGTGGACATCGACACCAAGCTGCAGGCAGTCTTGGGAACCAGATGCCAAGCTCACCAGACGTTTTCTACACCTGGACAGGAACGGCCTGCGCCAGGTGACGGGGACCATAACGATATACTGTTCGCTAAACAAACACTTCCACACAAAAGGCTTAACGAACAGTCATGCAGGGCTTGTATAGAGAATAAGGAAACCGTTGTGCATATGCTCTTAGAATGCACAGGCGTCATCCAAATTAAGACAGAAACCCTCGGGGAACCAAGATCTGACACAGATGTTCTTCTGGAAGGAGATGGGCTGGTTGGAATAACCACCGATAGCCGCCTTGGCCCACGCACAATGGTCCATTTGAAGGATTAATTGCAGTGGAAGCCAATCCCTCTAACATAACATAATATTGATTTAACGTGGACGACCTATGTATGACGGTTATTGTCTTCTGGGCTTCAGAGCACTCATTTGGCTAATTAAAATTGATTTTAAGAACAGGCAAAGAACAACACGAAATCGCTCTGGATATGTAAAGATCTGACGGTAAGCGTCGAGAAACGAGATGGACTATTTTGTTTTGCTAGCTCGCAATTCGTATTAGATGTGGACTGACAGATCTAGATGTCATGGGGTAGGTATTTCCCCAGCTATAGGTTGGTGCTTACTGACAGTAACCAATAACTTACATGTATATATATATAATATTCCCAATGCAGGGATAGGGGCCTCCTCTTTGTGCTCAAGTGTACTCTCAAAGAAAGGAGGCCAGTTCCTCTGGACTGTGCCGTAATCCACCACGCGGACCCGGTGTAGGTTAGTAGATGTCATTTTGATGATGAGATGTCTTCGAATTTTTGGTTCTTGAACAGACCGGTTTTACGATGTTTTCTTCCACCATTTTGACGGCAGTAGTGAAACTCTTATCTGGGTTTGAACTTACGACCTTCAACTCGTAAGTCCTAGACGTTAAAACTGGACCACCGCTGCTCTCTGGGCCACCAATACCCCAAGCATCATCATCATATCAGCCGAAAGACGTCCACTGCAGGACATAAGCCTCCCATAACCCATGGGATGAAATGGGATGGTGCTATTCTTTGACGTCCGGCACCGCACGGAACTCCCAATAACGAAACTAATACCCCAATAACGAATACATTTACAAACCAAACAAAATAACAAGCTAATTGAAAATAAAGCAGGCATCTTAATAATAAAAATATATCGTAAACAGGCAAACTGGGAAATTACCATTCAATAATTTATGTTTCATTATCAAGTAAATTAATATAAATGGAGTTATTTAATGACTAATTCAAAGTGCATTAACATTATAAACTTAAGGAAACATTCTAAAGTCTGTTTTCACTGCACCGTTATGAGTTCTCGGAAATGATTAGCGTTAAGTATTTAACCATTGGGTTTTATGAGTTAGTCGTCAGTACACTTAAGCTAGTAGAACAGTTAGTGAGTAGAGGATATAACTTAAGAGTTTATCTTTATGAGGATTTATTACCCTATTGTGTTGACAAAACTACTTATGAACGGCAGTGAGCGTGAAAAATCTTTAGTAGATTGACAGATTGCAGTTTCTGTTGAGACCAGTTCGGTGTAGTGCACACACACTCTTACCGTCCATATCTCAGCAATTTATTGTCAATATTAATTAATCATTAAAATAATTTCCATGTTATTGTATAAATATCGGATACTTTTCATACACAAATCAATTACATTCTTAAGAGTGTATGCTGTGATTTCGGTTTAGTGGAGAAAAAATTGTTTTTTGTTTTTGAAAAAATGTTCAACGACGACAACTACGTGTTTGGTGATCAAAATGTGCAAGTACCTGCACATTTGAATTTTGGAAAGTTTATTTTGGATCGTCTTAGGCTCAAAAAAAATGAAGTAGCTTTGGTAAGTGACGCCTCCTTCACTATGCGTATAACTACTAGCGATTATTTTTGCTTTAAGAAGATAGTACAGAGGTGCCTATTCTTTTGTTCGCCACTTAAACTAAAATATGAGTATTGCTATCTTTTACTGACAGACCGCGAAAGAAAAATATGTCTGACGCTTTAGAACTGTCAAACCAAATTATGTCTCCCTTGTCAATTTAGCGTGGTTTTAAGTGTGATGAATTTAGTGCGTCGTAGTTTCGTCGATGAAAATTTTAGTTCAACTCAATTTGACAGCTCTAATTTATTTCCGTCTTTTTCTTGTTTCATTAGTAGTAAAAAGATAGATATAGCCTAAATTAAGTTTAGTTGGTGTACAACAGATTCATCAATAATATCTCAGAACTAAACGTAACGTTATACGAGTTTTAACTTTAAACACTAAACAATTTTCATTTCAACTCCAGGAGCTAGGTGAAACACGCGAGAAACTAACATACAAGGAATTCACACAATATGCCGTCAATATGTCCGCCGCTTTGACAAAGTTAGGAGTGAGGCGTGGCGACATTGTTGCAGTGGGATCCGAAAAACGCAATGAATTCGTCCCGACAGTTCTTGCAATCGTGTTCACCGGAGCGACGTACACCCCCTATGATTTAAAGAGCGGGAGAGGTGAGACAAATTTATCTTACTTCCACCACATTCTTTAAACGCCTCATACACTTTATTTTATGATGAACTTTAACTTCTGAAAAAATAGAGAGCATTAACGATATCCCTGGGAGGGTTATAGTAAAAGCTTCACAGAATTCAGATTAACGGAAACCATTAAAGCATAATTATATTTATAAAATTCGATGGACCGTCTGTTTTCATTAATAATACATAAACATACGAATAATCAGATTAATTAAGCGTTTTATATTTATTTTCCATTAATATTTCAGCGGTATTAAAACACAAGATCAGCTTAACAAAACCGAAATACTTTATATGCTCCGATCTGTTTTGGAGCAGTTACAGCGATGTACTAAAGAGCTTTGATTGCATAGAGAAGTTTGTAACACTAGACGAGGGCACGGAATCAGTAATTCCCATCAGAACTTTGGTCACGGATGATGCTGACGTAGATAAGTTCGAGCCAGTGCAAGTTCAGGGACAGAGTGACATCGCCTTCATTTTGTATTCCTCCGGCACCACGGGCATGCCAAAAGGCGTACAACTGACACATTTAAATTGCATCCTCAATAGTCAGCCTGATGAGTGAGTATTAAACATCATGTTAATTAACTTTTCTCGCCCAAAAGTTTTCTCAATCGCTGAATAGTAATAATTGTGCATTTATTTTTGTTAAAATATTAACATATCAATACCCCGGTTTTATTTTTCAATCATATTTTTGTTACAAATTGTTGCTAATGAACACCGAATAATTTATGTGTAACATTTAAAAAGAAAATATCTAGGTATTAAATAACACAAAATGAAAACAGTTTTTGCTAAATAATTATTGAGAATGAGTATCAATTTCGCATTGTTTATTTTAATTAATACCAAAACTAAAAGTAATGCCAATTTACTACGTTACCTACGTTGGTACAGGTACAGATTGGCTGTATTCCTGTTGGTTGTCCACCGTAAGCGCGGATTCATCATGTTTTCCAACACAAAAACGCAGTTGTCACATGTCCGGGCGATTCTGCAGTCACATGCAGAATTGCCCAGACATGTGCCAACTGCTTTTGCTTTTGCTAAAACCATTGTATTGGCATAATATATTATTAACTACATAAGAAGTACCCAGAAAATGCCATAAATGAATCTAGAAGAATCCGCCTTAATTTTGTGTTGAACTCGTGAACTTAAAATAAATATATGCAGGGGGTTTCAGGGGCGATAAATCAATCTAGCTAGGTTTCATTTTTAGAAAACGTCAAATCTAAAAAAATATGTAGGTACAAGTAAGTATATAAAAAAGAAAAGAATCATAGGGCATCAAAACATTCGTCCGAATCGTTGTCAACAGGTAAAGTGCCCAAAAAGCTTGCAGTGTTGCTACGTTGTATGGCAATGCTGATTTTTTGGTCAAAAAATAGGGCAGCCCTCTGGTCACCAGAAGAGTCAACCAACCGCTTGGCAATATCTCGGAAAACTAAGTGGGCACTCGAACTCATGAACTAAATAGAAAATTAATCCTACCTACTCATGACATGACAACTATTTTGTTATAACATATTTATCTATTTACAAAAAATATGTACACTACATAATTGGGTCTCATAATAATCTAACGAGTAAATATAATTTCAGCTTCAGCGACGAGTCCCTGAAAACAGCGTTCCTATTCGGAGAATGGTATCATAATTACGACACTTTCATGACATACAAATTTCTATGTCTCGGTAGAAAAATTGTATATGTCAATGAAGCAGAACCTATTCCGTTCCTGAATAGTGTTCAAGATTGTGATGTGAGTAATCGATTTTTTTTATTAGTCGGAAATTATCCCGTGGGAACGTACTACCGAGATAAGAAGTATCCTATGTGTTAATATAGGTTATAACTTATCTGCGTGCCTAAATTTCATCCAAATCCATTCAGTAGTTTTTGCGTGAAAAAGTAACAAACATTCATACATCCATACATACAAACTTTCGCGTTTATAATATTATAAGTAAGGATTAATGGACTATTTGATCTATACATACATACATATACTCATGCCTTCTTCCCATAGAGGTAGGCAGAAAGTGCAGAGGCCTTAGTGCGAGTTTCATTTAACCATCTCGATCAAACGCATCGAGCGCGTCTGGCGCTCCGATTGGCCCTGGATTGGTGAAGGACGAATCGGAGCGCCGAACGTGCTCGATGCGTTTGATCGAAATGGTTAAGTGAAACTCACACTAGGGCCACTGAACGCCACCTGCTACGATTTTTACATACACATTTTGCCTCGTTCACGTTTTATGTTTACGTTCAAATATCAGAGAACCTAGTGTGAGTTTCATTTAACCATCTCGATCAAACGCATCGAGCATATTCGGTGCTCCGATTGGCCCTGGATTGGTGAAGGACCAATAGGAGCGCCGAACGCGCTCGAAGCGTTTGATGGAAATGGTTAAATTAAATTCACACCAAAGCCACTGGTCACGCAAGTCAGTTGCGAGTACTACGCACTTGACCTTTCTGAAAAACATCACCAATAAGATATATGTCCTCTTAGGGCATCCCCTCTCAGCGTTTCCACTCACATCTACCAAATATGTCACATATATTTGACTTATAAATACACTAAATAAACTTCTTATACTAAATTAACTAACAAACTATTAAATAAAAATATAAATATTGAAGTCACTTAATTAGATACCCAACCAGTAGGTATTTATTCTGATGTTCTTGAATTTCATTCAGCTAATCTTAATTTACATGTCATAGTGTCCGATGCATGTGACTTTTTGATTGTCTTAAGTAGGTATCCACAATTGAACTAATTGGACCTGAATGTCTGAAATTGGCAACACATAGTAAACAAGGGTATGGTCATAAATGCTAGTTAATTCTCAGAAGACCTATTATTATTACAAACTGTACTGTCTTTGTGGTCGTATCGCTATCAACAATCATCGTCACACGTATGCAGTTATGCACCTATGTAGGTGTGTACCAATCATCAGTCTCCACAGTGTATTTTTACACAACATCCCAGATTACTTCCACACACACAAATGCACTCTTCATACCGTCATCCCATGGGAGTGAACAGAAACTACGGCGCGATATACAAGGTACAATATTTACAAACTCGTTTGCTTCTTCCACATTCATGAATCTTTTCATAAATGTTCGCCGGGAGTGAATGCTACGCACCTGATCTTTTGAAGGCCAGCGCTATAAATGATGACCTGAAATGACAAACCGCTCTCAAAACAAGAACCGAGTTTTTCATAAAACGTTTTCATTGTGTACGGATTTTTTGTTTGTGTATTTTATTTGTTTTTCGCTTTATAGTATTTGCGATGATGATGTAACGGTGAAATATACAGGGTAACAGGACATTGACGCACATCCTGTTAACATGGATGCAGTAGGTACAAAATCCCTGCAAATAAATTTTTAGTTGGATAAAAAAAATTTGCTCTGCCATATCCTTTTCATAATTTTTTTCAGCCGATAGACGTGCGCTGCTGGATATAGGCCTCCCCGAAAAAAAAAATTAGGGTAGTTTGCCATAATCGCCACGCTTGGCAGGCGGGTTGGCGATCGCAGTATGATGGTAAAATGTATAGAGAACGCTGTAAGCCCTAGTAGCGTAGCATAGCAACTCTCTTAGTCGCCTTCTACGACACGCACGGGAAGAAATGGGATGTTGGTATTCTTGACGTCCGGCACCACACGGAACAACATATCTTTTTACCACGTTTTTTTTATGAAACAGAAAATCTTTAGCTTGATACCTACGCTAAAAGGTCTAGAATCATGTGCTAAATTGTTTTTTCATGATTTCAGTTTGCTCGTTGATGTCCCCCGCCCTGCCACCCTGTATATTTTTTACGTCATCTTAACTATAATCAGCCTATGACGTTCTCACTGCTGGGACACACGTCTCCTCTTTGTGAGAGGGAGTGGGCCATAATCCACCACGCGGGCCCAGTGCACATTGGTAGATGTCACATATCTTCGAATGTTTGGTTCTAGGACATGCCGGTTTCCTCACGATGTTTTCCTTCACCGTTTTGAGAGCAGTGGTGATGAAATAATTTACACAAAGTAAAACGCCTGACTGGGTTCAGATCTACGAGCTACAGCTCGTAAGTTGCGGTCGTTACCTCTGGGCCACCACTGCTCACCGATTGTTACGTAATTAGCTTTATTTAATTGTTCTAAGGAACAGAATTCTTAATAAAATATCTTTTGCACTCCTAAAGTTGCGTTTACGCGACGTGTATGATGTTCATGTTGCCGCAGACAGTCCAACGTGGCATGTACGCTTCACCATTTTTTTTAAATTTCTTTTGATTACGGGGGAATCCCCATGGATGTCCTCCGCCCCGGGAGGGCGCAGGGGTCTGTTAGACTCTTACTGCCTAAAACGACCCCGGTGTTCCGTCTCTCACTTGCACCGGGGAGCACGGGAACTAGTGTGACTTCTGCGATCCCATTCCAACGCTAGATAAAACTAAACTGTAAACATCCCTCTTAAAACTTATGAAAGCAGTTGAAAGAGTGTAGACAAATTGTGTTGAACAAAATAAAACTTCCAAACTGTTTTGCTAGACGTAGCAAAACATGCTGGTTCAAAAAAATGTGCACATGTTCTAGACTCATTTAAGATGTTTTTCTGTTTCCCCGTTTGGAAAATGTTAACTTCATATTTTATTTTGGTGTTCAACGGAATTATACGTACCCAATACTTTCGCATCCTCCATATTATCCTATTTATATGAACATCCGAGATTTAATGTTGCTTCTCTTTATATTATTTTGCAGGTTAACATCGCTTTTATAGTACCGTCTTTTGTTTGCTACTTATCAAAGGCGAAGGAAGCACAAAAATTTAATCTCGATTCACTCAAAATTATATACTCTCGATCATCGCCTCTTCATAACAAGACGATACAAAAGGTCAAAAGTAGGCGAGTATCGATTCATTTTATCGTTTCATTTAGTTTATCGATTTTCCGTAACGGTTTTGTAATCTTCCCTATCCTTTCTGGAAATGTACACCTTCAAATGTATTTGTAGGTAATAGAGTTTTGTTCGATTTTATCTATTTCCATTTGCTTTAAATTTTAGAGAACTGAAAAGTTATTAAGTCTACCTTGTTTGCTATTTAATTTGAGATAATTATACTTGTGGGTAATTAGTTATCTATTTTAAACAATAGATACAATTAATAATATAGGCATTAAGTCAATGTTTTAATTATATGTTTTTATTACATTTTTAGGTTTCCTAACCTTGTGAATATCTTACAAGGCTATGGAATGACTGAGGCGGGTGAGTTGACCTCTGAGAGCTGGGGCACAAAAGGACCCAAGTCTGGCAGTGTGGGCATGGCTTCACCTGGAATTACTTTAAAGGTTTGTAATAAAAACACTGAATTTTTGTCGACTTTTGTTCGAATTTTCCATTTGTTACAATGTTTAATTTCCATTATTCTGTAAATGGTTAGATCGAAAACAAAATGGTATTTGCGTAACTCAACAAATATATATTTTTTTGCGGGTGAGTTAACCTACCTGTTGTGATACTAAAAACACATTAATGTCTCTATAAATGTCGTTAGGTAGCTTACTTATTATGTAACAAGCAGAAAAAATAGATTTATACGGGAGGTAGGGACTTCCTTACATATACCTATCTAAAAATAACATTCGTCAACATATCAGACAGTTTAAGTAGGTAGGTAACTTATACGCCTTCCTGGCATACATTTCCTTTATTAAGTAAGATATCCAATACTTTACACAGGTCGTGGATCCAGAAACCCGTAAAACTGTGGGTCCGAACCAACGCGGTGAAATATGTTTGAGAGGTCCTGTCTTCATGAAAGGTTACATTGGCATGCCGCCTTCAAATTACTTAGATGACGACGGCTTCTTCAAAACCGGAGATCTGGGTTATTATGACGAAGACAAGTACTTTTATATCGTCGAGAGGCTGAAGGAGATCATCGTGTATGATGGGTATAAGGTAAGTAGGATTACGATAGTCATTTTTGGTAATATTGAATCTAGTAAAATAATCTAAAATTGATGACTTCATGCGGTACAGTTTCAGTACCAGAGAAGTAATAAAGAAGTAAGTTTTAGGCAGTAAGGTCAATAAAATGTATAAGAGCTTTCCATATACATATTATTATACTCTGAATGTGTAAATGAACAGAAATAAATACGCTCTGACGCCTTACTTACCATTGAAAATGTTTCTAAATTACAAAAAGGAAAGCGTAACTAAGTCATTCCGGGAAAACGTAGACATCACAAGCCGGACTCGGCAAAAAAGACATATAACGTGTCTTATTCAAGCAATAAGACGAGGTTTTTGTAGATTGTATTAGCTGGAACTAACACTGTCCACGAAATACGATCCACACCTTTCATCTTGAGATATCCTTTCTTCGTGGACTTATGAATAAGCCTCGTATTATCTACGCATTCCTAGATCCACTGCTTATTACAAATATATGAATAACTATGTTGTTTTAGCTTGTTCCTTTTATTGCGTCTCTTTTTTGTTAGGTACGTCATTTTATTAAAGCACTGATAGGTAATACTTTTATATTTTGTTTTTGAACGCGTTTCCATGTTTTTATCTATGTTGTTTACTACATTTTTAGTCTCGACAACATTCCGAGTAGCATCAATTTCGTAATCTTCATTACCAAACTAATTGTATGCTACAAACCTTTCTCTCGCAGCAGCCGTCTTATCTTTTCTGTAATCCTGGATTTCCCTATAGGTGGCTCCGCTGGAACTGGAAACTATTCTCCAACTTCATCCAGGAGTCAGGGAAGCCGGTGTGGTGGGTAAACCAGTGCGTGTCTTTGGAGAAGAACCAACTGCCTTCGTTGTGAAGCAACCGGGGGTTGAAGTTACTGAAAAGGAACTGTCTGATTATGTTGCTGCAGAGGTACGGTTTTGATACATGCTCTATAGTTTCATGGGTCATATTTGGATATGAAAAAATATGGCTCAGGATCGAGTTGAGTCGAAAATAGAAAAGGAGGCCTTTGTCCTGCAATCCAATACATGCTGACTACTATTCATATGTTGATTTTAGAGGTAAATGTTGCACAAAATCATCTGTGAACGATTTCTTTCTGTGAGCAATTAATTCCGTTTGAAACTTTCCGGTATCACTTTGAAAAAAATTGTTGCGAAGGCTTTATTTTTTCATACCATAACATTAGTGTTTTTACTTCATTCCGGGAAAGAGTATTCCTGGTTTTCTAAGTTATATTTGTAGTTTTACCAATATGTACTGTTATCACACATTCCGTGTAAATACAAGGTACAATTTTTCCGCCCGTAACAGCTAGGGTAGCATTTTTCTTATTTTTCAACATGCTCCTTACATGTATTTTATTTTAACAGAAAACTCATTAATTTAAAACCTCGTTTCACTGAAGTAATTAACTATAATTTCATTCAGTGATTTATTTAGTAAATGTTGAGATATGTATTACAATTTTGGTTATTTTGATTGATAGATAGACTTACAATATGTTATACTGTTATTCAAAATGTTAAAAGTGATGTAAGAGAAGCTAACGAGAGTTCTGAAATTAATATTACTCATGATATTGCCATTACTATCCACGAAACCTGGCTTTTGTTCCACATTCAGTGTAAATGTAACCCAAGTCTAAGATAAGGTTATGAGATAGTAATATTATCAACTGTTATGAATACTACAGCCTTTGTTAACAATAATAAGAAAATGTAAAATAGAACTTAGCTTAGGATCTGATAATCTGGTAATCCGTTGAACGGCGGCAGTAACAAGAATTCGGAAACTAAAACCTTGGTACAAGATTTTGTCGAAAACCTATTTCTACAGTTTTGCATAACGAAACCCATTGTGCCTACTCGTTGGCCCAGAATTATGCGTGAAAATGGTTTCCTAAATGGCTTAACCTATATCTGATCTATTAATCAAAAATACACACACATGTACCAACACAAAAGTGGCTCATAACATTCTCGTTAATCCCTATAATTGTCCGAAACAAAATGTCCTCTTAAATACTACTAACTACTCTAATTAGAATCAACATTGGTTCAAATTAACTAAATGAAAATGCTCATTGACTCAACAAAGTTGTTTAATTTTTCAGGTGGCACCGTTTATGCAATTAAGAGGAGGTGTAAGGTTCATTGAAGAAATGCCGAGGAATCCCAGGGGCAAGATTATACGCCAACGGTTGAGGGAAATGCTGAAATAAATTGCTAACCATATAAACACACGTGTATACAATCTAAATAAAGATAATTAACTAAAGTGCTCGTTTGAATAACTAAAGTAAACCTATTCCAGCCAGTTCAATATCACAAATAAATATTGTGTACGTCGACCTATTTGCATTTCCAAGATCTCATACAATTCTGATTCTAGTCAAATATTATACGTATAACGTAGAATATGTAAAAGCAAAGACTATTTGCTAAACTAAACATAGAGAAGCAAGATTTGCCTTACGTTGTATTTTCATGTTTAGAAAAGATTGTTCAAGAGACAAAACTTGTTATAATATCTTCATATTACATTGTTCAGAAGTTATCAACATAGTGGGATCATTAATTCACTCCTAGTGCTGACAAAGCGCAGGCCAGCGCCGGTGCTAAAGGAACGTGGGAAGTAGGTACTCCTCTCGTATTGTTTTTGACCTTTTTCTTTTATTCGAGAGGATGTTTGCGTCGGCCTCGTGAGTCATTATTATATCATCAAGCTACTGTTGAGAGTGGAAACAAAAAACACCGCACAAACGGGCGCTTGCCTGAAAGCTTTGTACTGCGTAATATAATTCTACTTCGTATTCCTGTCTTATCTTCAGAGACGTCTTTATTAATTCAGTATGATTTGGATTATCATAATTCGTTACCTTTTGCCTAAAATTACTTTGTAATAGGACAAACACTTGGCATAAACAGCTTTTGTTAATTTGAATTTCCAAATTAAACTTTACGTTTATTGGGTGGTATTGAGAATTGCTAATGGAGCCATTATATAACTTCTATGAAATTGTTTTATGTAAAATACATAAAATTGCTATATTATTTCTTACTTTATTATTTCGGCTTGGAAAATGTATCTAGATTTAAGTCAGTATGCTAATAAAGAACTTTCCTGTGGCATCATTTGCATTGACATTTTTTCAAATGAAACTCTTTTACCATTTAAATTGACTGGTTTTACCTCGGAGCAATTTAGCCCGCCCTAGCCTCTTCCCGAGGATGGTCCCTGCGGCCTGTAATAGGTTTCTTAAAAGAAAATCGAGTTAAACAGGCGTGATTGACTTAATTGTGGAAAAGCTTTATTTCCCGAGATTAAAGAATTATTCAGAGAGGGAAACTAACTAGATTACATTTGGAAAATCCCCGGCTACAGATGATGTCGACGTGTTGAGTTAATTTTACTTGTATACACTTTTATAGTCCCTAGAAAGAAATCATAAGATTTATTCTTGAGTGGCTCCATAAAACTTTCTCACTGAACAGCGTAAATGAAGTTCCTAAAACATAGAAATGAATGAATCTACGAAATCAATCTTTCTGTTTAAAAGGCAATATATTCCACAAATTCAGTGATATTTTTCTGCGCCGCCAGATTTATACTTGCTGAACGTAAAATAGACGAGGAACTCTTCATTAATGTTTGCCACTTCGAAAATTGAATCGTTTAATCGCAGCGGGGTGGAGTGAGAGAGAACGCATTGGCTGGGTGAGCGTAATTGCGTCGGAGTACCTCTGATACTGAGTGGAAATAGAGCAATTAAGTCCCTCGAGTTGGAGAGTTTACCTTGATTTTTTATTGCTTTGCCTTTTGTGTACACGTGGTTTAGGAGTTGGTAAACATGTGGGTGAGCGAACCTAACAAAGCGTAACACGTCGAAACGACAAAATAACATGCCTTTATAAAGATAACGATACAAAAGAAAACTCGTTTGTGAATGACATTAAAATTATAAATTTTTGCAACAAAATATGTTTTATTAAACGCTCTTTATACATGACAAAGTTGAACGATAAACAAGACAAAGCCGAGCTTGATAATGCAGCCTCCAGGGTACGCAATTTATAGAAAAGAGGCGGAGTACACAAGCGTGTGCTCACTACCAGCTGATACAATCATGTGTGTATAATGCACTACGTTACAATACAATTACTTTAAAGTCATATTTAAGACTACAGAAGATGGAGCACACACTTTTTCCTCGACGTGAAGTTGTAAGAAACTGGAAAATGTATGAAACATTCATGTAAGACTCGAAGTGGCCTTGCACAAGTCCGAGGCCATGTGTTTTCATGGTTCCCAGATAACGGCGGGAAGGTTTCACATCGGAACTTCGCGAAGCATTTCCGACATTTGGCTCCCAGACTGGAGCAGGCCGGGGCTGCCTTGAAGCGGCTTCTGCTAAATCTAGGGTGGCCAAACGCCTCCTGCCGGAGGCTCTACGCGGGGGTCGTGCGGTCCATGGCCCTATACGAGGCAGCGGTGTGGGCGCCTACACTGAGGCGCCAACCAGCACGCCGGTTGAAGGCGTCCCATAGGGTCATGACCATCCGGATGGTCCGGGGATACCGCACGATCTCCGGAGAGGTGGCGGGCCTCCTTGCCGAATTGCCTCCATGGGATTTGGAGGCAAAAGTCCTCGCGCACACTTGGGACTGGCGCGAGGAGGCTAAACGCCGGGGCGTAACTCCGCTGCCGCGGGAAATCGCGGCACAGCGGACAGAGCTCCGGCGGGATTTCATGGTGACGTGGAGAGTGCGATTGTCGCAACCCAGTGCTGGGCACGCCACCATTGCGGCGGTAAGTCCCCTCTTTGAGGAGTGGCTTGAGAGGCGGCATGGCATTCTCACCTTCCGATTGACACAGGTCCTTACCGGACATGGTTGTTTCGGGAGGTTCCTGTTTCGCATAAGGCGGAAGGAAACGCCCGGGTGTTTCCATTGCAAAGATCGCCCTGAGGACACGGTGGAGCATACGGTGGAGGTCTGCCCGGCTTGGGCAGAGCACCGCCGTGTCCTCGTGGAGGCAATCGGCGCCGGCGGCGGTGATCTCTCGGATCCGGCCCTGGTCCAGGCCATGTGTGCATGGGTAGCCGTCACCTCCTTCTGCGAAGTAGTACTGCTCGCGAAGAGGGAGGCGGCGCACGTGAAGGAGAGGCAGTACATGCGCCCTCACGGCCGTAGCAGGAGACGCCCTGGGCGTCGGGAATCCCAGGCTGATTCCCGGCCACCGTAGGCGCGGGCTTTGCGACGGTGAGTAAAGGGTAGCTCGCTGTCCGGTAAGGACCAAGCCCGGGTTGTTGTGCCAACCAAGTGCGTAGTGTTTCACGCGCGCCTCAAAGAGATGTCAGCACCAACTGATGGGGCCCAGAAGGGCCGATGACTACCAGGGGTGCGGATTGTTCGAAAGAGATACCACGGCCCCTGGCAAACAGGCAACTGAGGGAACACGGGTGGGTTTTAGTCAGTAAAAGTCTGACACGCCCTCCTGCTCCACCCAGAGCGGGAGAAGTTATTTGATGATTTCCCACCCAAAAAAAAAACATTCATGTAGGTACATGCGGAGCTTCAGAAATCTGGAAACGAAATAAAACCACGTTTAAAACTCTATTTCCTAAACTAATTGTAAATTCATCGTTTTAGTGGCACAATTGCTAAAAATAGATTGAAATTCCACCGAAATTGTCCGAAATATTGTTTGTGAACCTGACCACACGTAGCATTTATTTGTCCATTCTAAAATTGTCTCGTTTGTGTACTGGAAGGCTGGAACTACTAACAAACACTTTATAATAAAGCAGTTACGTGGATACTGAAAATCGTATTTGCTTAGGTTTAGACTTCAATTTTAACATATGTGTGCAGAGTATTCAAGCCATTATTTACATAATTTTGAATGGTTTCAAGGGTGCATGCACTAGGTTTCACATTTTAATTTATTTGTTTGTTTGGCATTTTTTCTTTGTTCGCGTTACTCGATCCATTGTATGAGAATTTCACTAATTTGAATAATAGTAACCAACTTATTCAGATGATAACAATGTTAATTATAAAATGTTATTAGTATCAAAATACCTGAGTTTATTTGTGTTACATAAAATATTATATACAAAATTAATTATTTTTAACATAAAAATGGTTATAAACTAAGTGAAACCCTGCGCTAGGTAAGCATACCTGTATTACAGGAGCTAGAAATCATGAGGCCATATCGCATAAAAATCGCAATTTTTCATTTATAATCGTAACATCGAGACTATAAATAATAAATTAATTAGCTATATTATTATAACGAACAAATAAACTTATCTTATAAAATCACAGCCTCGATGGATAGTTAACTAAAGCTTAATTATCGCTTTAGCATTAGTTACTTAAAAAAGGAGACACTACTTTCTTGCTCGAAAAAACTGTAACTAAGTACGAACCTACTATTAAACCAATTTTAAATGTCCTAGCCAGCAAATTATTTCCGCTTTACACTTTTTGTTTACGAAACATTTCAGCTGACTGAAACGACCATGTTTCAATTACAGTAATTGAATCCATACAACAAGCTCAGAACTTCACATTAATAGCTCTAAACCTATCCGGTTTAGTGAAGTCATCACAGATAAACATAACACAGTACACAGAGGCGGCCATTCGTGTTACATTTAATTAACTAAGTAGCCTCTAAACGTGGTCGGACGGTCATCATAGCCCGATCTAACCGTTGAATAAGTAAACGCAACAAAATAAATCCACTAAGCCGGCATAACGCCCAGGATTTAACATGGCTTACTAACGCTTTCAAAGCTGTGAAAGACCCACCCCATATGCCTACAATCACCCTCTGTTAAGTAAAACGTCACAACTTCTGACATCGCCCTACTTGTAAAATACAAATTTATTTCTTTTGTTTTTCTTTTCAACTGTTACAATTTGGAACGTTTTTCTTTTGTTGCCAAAGATATTCGATCTTTTTTCGCAGATATTTTATTGCCTTTTACATATTCGATTCGATTTCTAATAACATTTGATAAAACTGCAGCATAATGTGCAGATGATTAATACGAAAATTATGCGCTATCGTAAACTAAGCGTGTGATAAAGCAGTAATTAATTATGATAATATTGGTAAATTATACAGCGTTAAATGATTTCGAATAGAACTCTTGTTGTTTTTTTTATATAAAAACGATCAGTCACATAATTACGGACACTTAAATGTTTCTATTGAGTAATTAAATCTTAACTAATTATGTCAGTTTGTTTCGATACTTCTGTTAATTAGTTTTGTGTCTCTTGTCTATCAGTATATTAGGTTTGTTGACCTAATAATGAGAATGACTACATGTTGGCTACGAAAATGAACTAATGATACTGTTTATTCGATATCAGCTGTTTGTTTTAATTGACGTAAGCCGTTTCATCTTTATTATATTAAAGTGATACTCATTTTATATATCTATGAGTTTTTTAAGTAACTCGTGAAAGATATGTATAAAATAAAGTTAATTTACTTAACAAATTGATAGGTACTCGTTCAATATGAATGAAGTGTTCCAAATTGTTGTATCGTATTACGTAAAATAGCTCATCTTGTTATAATGTTCTTGAGACACGAAAAAACATGATGTAATACCTGTTGCTTTTTGTTCTTTTGTTCAGTGAACTTTCTAAATTAAAAAGAATATTTAAAGAATGAAGTCATACCTGAATAAGAGTTCAACTGAGAAATTCAAAAATATTTTCTTTTTTAAAAGTCCTCTTCAACTGTTACTGGAGTTCCTTCATAACTTTTCATTTGTTTTTGAACTTTTTGTTGAACATTGCGCTACATAATAATAAGACTTGAAAGAAGGGTAAGTACCTACCTAAAAACGCTTTAAATTGCAGTAGGAAAGGTTTAGGAACCTATTATTATTAAACTAGTATTGAAAAGCTCAATACTTGCTACTTACTTGGTTGCCTGGAAGAGATCGCGAAAAGCGATAAGGCCACCCATTGTATATTTTGTAGTGTACTTTGTTTTTTGTTGTGTATTTTTGTGCTGTACAATAAAGTATATATAAATAAATAAATACTGCTCTCAAGTAGCTATCGCTTTAATATTGAAATTTATAAAAAAATATATAAAGCTTTCATCGATTTATTGTGAAAAAATAAATGCTACTATAACTAACTAGCTTTTCTTTGAACTATTTTATACAAGAACTAAATTATAATTTTTTGGAAGGAAATGTAAAATTCTTATGGACGCCAAGACTGCCTCAGTTATGACCCAGTCTGAGCAGTTGCGATCTCATACCGACTAAACCCACTCCTGCCTTGGCATGCACTTACCTCTGACATGATCGAGCCTTTTTATTACTTCTGCTCTTTGTTTTGTAATTTCGACTAAATTCAGGATAAATGGAGAGTTTCGAAGCTGTCGATTCTTTTTTTTTTGCTCTTAAAATGTCGTGACCGTAAACGTTGCGTGTAAGTTTCACCTATTATAATAGGTTTTAAAACAGCGTTAATGTAAGTGCAAGTATTAGGGTCCTAATATAAGTTTCCTGTGCCTTAAGATCACGGTGCTGGCATAACGGATATTAATATTAATGAGTGGGGAAAGCGGGATACGTTATACAAAGTTGTTATGTATGTATTCGTTTCTGGTTGCACCGAGGCCGCGGGAGCCTCCGATATAAACTAATCAAAATCAAAATCAAAATCAAAATATTTTATTTCACATAAACCTGCAAGGGCACTTATGAAACGTCAGAAGCTAGGTGCACGGTTCCAATTTGTCGCTTCCTATGGAGAAGAGCCGGCAAGAAACTCCACGGTTACTCTTTTAAAAATAATTGGGTTTTACAATGTTTTCAAATTACAGTGATAATAGGTATGGGAGGACAGTGCAGGCCTGTCAATAAGTACCAAGTACTTAGAGGAATGAAAATAAAGAATAGAAAATCGTCTATAAATCTAATCTGTAAGGCCTACAATGTTTTCCCATTCACAATATGTAAAAGAATCTACATTAGTAAGATCAACCTATTTAAACAAAGTGACATGATTTCCATGAGAATCACTAATAAATAGGTGCTATTTGAAGCGATGTATAATGTCAAAAATGACGAGAATATGTCAGAAAGTGTAAAAAATAAAAATATTAAAAATTAACATTGTAATTTGGAAGCAGTTAATAGACTCTCACAAAGTTATGCTGTTAATGAGGTACCAGGGAAGCCACATGTGCAGAAGGAATTAATGCCAAACTTCCCTGTCTTCAACGTAGTCTTTTATCTTATAATATGCTTTTTTGATAAGGACATGTTTGATATGAGTTTTAAACTTTCCATCGCTAAGTTCTGTAACCGACTTTGGCAACTTGTTATAGAAGCGGATACTGTTTATTAGAAATGACTTGCTAGTTTTAGTTAATCTAAATTTTGGAATCACGATTTCATCTTTACTACGTGTATTTAGATTATGGAAGTCGCATCTTTTTTTGAAAAGACCTAAGTTTTTGCGAACATACAAGATATTTTCTAGGATATAAAGAGAAGGCAGAGTTAGTATATCAATTTCATTGAATTTGTTTCTAAGAGACTCGCGAGGCCCCATTTTATAGATAGCGCGGATTGCCCTCTTTTGTAAAATGAAAACTGAATCTACGTCAGCTGCCGATCCCACCTAATATCTAATGAGCCGTGAACCACGAGCCCATGCATGTATATTATTACAAGCTTGCCATAAAACTCCAAACCACAATGCAGTGCTCTGTATCGGCTAAACCGCAGTTAAATTCATAAAATATTGCACATTTCATTCTAAAATACGCCAAAATGCTTTTGTCACAGTATCCAAAAATGTAAAACGAAAACGTGGTGATAGTAAAGTTTACGGACGATTTATGTCCAGTTGCTGGCGCACTGTGCTGTTGCCTTCTTTGTTCAATCTTTTTGTGCCTCGAGAAGGATATTTTCACTAACATTTTAAAGTTTTTGTTTATGTGTGAGTACATTTTCAAGTGATTTCGCAGAGCCAAATGGAATGGTTTTTCTCTCAGCTTTTTTTGGCTCATGTGTCGGAACTAGCGGAACAATTTTGACAAATGAGTTATCTATCGATTGACCTAACTGTGTGCTACCGGATCTATTTTATTTTCTGTGGACTTGTTTGAGATTATGCAAGATTATCCATTATTGCTGAAAGCTTTTTGTTTTTGAAGGAAATGTGACTCAAATTACTGGTTTCCGACGACCTAACTTCTATTATAGTGTCCAAAATATAATAAGAAGTTTACAGATCATTGACCAGTGATGATCGATTAACACTTAAGAAAGTTTAAGTGTGGATAAAGTTTGTCCGCCTAGTTTTAGAAGCGTTAAGTAAAACTCGTAAGGCGCGGAAAGACTCTCGGCCCGGATAAGTCATCCATCAAATAGTTCCCGTCTTGTTAAAATAACAAGGTCTTATTAAACCTCACTGGGAGTTCAACAACGTTGGAGAAAAATATAAAAAGTTTTTATTCAGCTGGTAAATATCGTTATATTCAGCACAGTTGGTCCTCGTATAAAATGGGCTATGGCTCGTGTCGGTCAGTGATGGATGGAGAACGTTTGGAGACGTTAGGACGCAGTAGGTTTTGCCACATTTTCAATTGTTCTTTTCTCTTTTTTCTGACGGTGTCAAATCGTCAAATAACTTCTCCCGCTCTTGGTGGAGCAGGAGGGCGTGTCAGACTTTTATTGACTAAAACCCACCCGTGTTTCTGCAGTTGCCTGTGTGCCAGGGGCCACGGTATGTATCTCTTTCGAACAACCCGCAACCCTGGCACATTTTTTGTTCGATTATTACGTTGTTTCCAATGAGCTCATATCAAGCTGTAGGTAGAATACACTGCAACAAATTATAGGTACGCAGCAATATTAATCAACATCCGTATAATTATTATATAAGCAAGGCTGTTGCCAAAACTCAAGAGAAAATAATATTATTTTCGTTAAGCACTCATCAACTTTTACATGAAATAGGTACCTATGACAACAGGTTTACTGAAAAGGATCAGCCTTTTTTAATGAAGCTTTTAGCTATAATCAGGCCAGTTAATCGCAGATATTTCGAAAAATTCCTAGAAGACCATACTACCTCTCGCACAAGTTGTAAATCCTTAAATCTCTTACGAATTGTACTAAACATACATAATATTAGAGCTCGGTCGTATCTATCAAGATAAATAAAGCATCAATTTACTCACTGGGTCCATAAAATATTAACAGATCTATTCCGAAGACAGATTTATTGGTCCCCTAGAGACATCATTATACGTTTGGGCGTATAATTAATTGCAAGTCTACTGACATATTTGTGTAAGTCTATACGTATAGGATAATAGGTACATAATATACCTTCTTCTACACATACCTGAGTACCTAAAAGGACACCGTAATAACTACGTATTTTTTCTTCTGTTCCTTCTCGTTTTAGCTGTTTGTGGTGACTGGTTGTCTCGCTGACCATGGTTTTGTCGTTGTTACTAGTAATTAACTGTTTATTTATTTTACTCCGAAGGTCCTAGCTTAACATTTATTACTTCAAGTTAAATCTAAATGAACATAATGCAGCATTGCATTTGTAAGCGGGCACACCCTTTATGCCTGGAGGCTTATATGTGGGTTTTGAGTTCTGTTTACGTTTATTGTTTTGTTTTTATTATTTATTTCTGCTTGAGTTTGTTACGTGCCCTGCCTACACCAAATCAGCTGACTAGCGACATAATTAGCTGTTTACGTCAATCGGATGTTTCCACGTAAAATTGCAACATGCCACCTGCCGAATCATCGAATCAACACCTCGCGTCGCCGGGCGTTCACCTACATCAAGGACTGCTGATGCCGCATCCATGTGTAGGAATCAGCAGAATTGCAATATTAATAAGTTAATCGTTTTACTTCACTTCGGTACTAGCATCGTCCGAATCTAGACATAGAAATAATTATAAGCTCAATTGTAATCTTTATCTTATTAAAATAAAAACCTTTATAAAATAATTTCGGTTTTTTTTAAGTCCTCCGGCTGTCACCTTCGTAATTAGTGTAATTACTATGTTTTGAGGTATACTGACGTGTGCTAGCTGACATATGGCAAATAATTTAATTTTATGTTATGTGTTTAGTAATGTTAATTACTTACCTATTATTGTACAGAATCAAGTTCTAACTTAACAGACAGCTGTGCTGCTGGGGAGTTTGTTGCGCCACTTCTTCTTCCCAGCTAAAGCACTAGGAAGTGGTGAAGGGCGGCCGTTTTGGGGGACTGTCTTATGTAATTTTGACGTGCAAAAAATGCTGACTCCCAGCCTAGTTTGAATAAATGACTTTTGATTTTGATTTAGTTCAGTCTCAGCATTTCCAAACATCAAACTTTTTCCTACTTCTAATTTATCTGGAAAGAAAAACACATAACTTAACATAGCATCACGCCTGGTTTCCTCGGAGGATTGGCTAGAATTGTACCTATAAGTATTTAGCATACCCACATTTGGACAGTTATCTTTAAGTCCCATGTTTTATGGGGCGAGTCTATTTCCATCAACCGAACAGAAATACAACCTGAGAAACTCCAGCTAGAAAAACCCAATAACATTTTGGCCGACCTGGGAATTGAATCCAAGGTAAAAGAAAAAATATTACGAAACTATCTATCAATATAGCTATTGCTCCTCCAGGTAAGTTATTTATTAGCTTCAAAAGCTGTCGCTTAAAGTGCCACACGTGGAACAAAGTAGCTAGAAAACAGGAAGCAAACTGTTACGTTGGATTCGAACTATAGGCGCACCGAGAACACATTGACTTTCCAGCAGTCACCAGAATAATTGACACAGGACAAAGCGTCTCAGTTTACTCCGCGCTGTTGTTTTGTTTTCACACCTCTGCTTTGGTCATAAATGCATGCATTACGATGATATTTGCTTTTTGAAGAGATAGGTATGGCAAGGACTAGCTTTAGGCGAAGCCGCTGTCAGGCTTCTCCCGCGTAGAGGTAGGAAATTATCCCACGGGAACGTTCTATCGGAATGTAAAGTATTCTATGCGTTATTCCAGGTTACAAACTATCCGTGTACCATATTTCATCCAAATCAGTTAAGCCGTTTTTGCGTGATTGAGTAACAAACATCCAAACATCTAAACATACAGCCTTTCACATTTATAATATTAGTGGGATGTAGGCTACATCGGTTTTCATTGTTTTCGGATTGCAAAGAATAATTTAAATTTTGGCGGGACGTCCCGATGTATAGCCCGAAATTAAGTGTCCCGTGCGAGCCAGGCGCCGTCGGTGCGACTTTTCGAGGAAAACTCAATCACCAGACAAACCAGACATTCTAAGTATCGACCTCATGACCACCCGTGTTCATTTATTCAATGACAGACATTTTGCCCAAGGGTTCCTTGTAGAACGACTGTGAGCACTATGGAAGGAGTTTTACAAATTCATCCCGAAAAGGGGTTAGATAGGGGCTAAAAGTTTTTGTGGTAGTTGGTCATTATTTCCGATGGGAAATACCATCGGGCACACGGCTTATCCTAGTTAATATTATAAATGCGAAAGTAACTTTGTTGGTTTGTTGTTGTGTAACACATTCACGCTACAACGGCTGAACAGATTTGGATGGTAATTTGACACATGGTTAGCTCATGAGCTAGGCAAGGAAAACGGTTACTTTTCATCCTAGATCGCAGACTAAATCGCGGGCAACAGTTAGTATTTAATCAAAATGACTTGGTCGATGCTCAATGCTCCATTAAAAACGTTAACATAAACTAAGACCATCTAAATTCCGAACATAATTCGATAAAGACGAAGCTAATATTTGACAAGATGTCCATTGTGTATAGCCGACGAGGGTCAGTGATTAGCAAGAGAACATTGACTACCAAAGCCGGCAGCTTCCCCTATTAACCGGAAATCTATTCCGTACATAATTATAAGTCCATTTAGATCGTCAAAGAGCTAAGTCTAATTGAATTACCCTTTTACGTCGCAGGTACGTGCGCGTTGATGCAAAAAATTGCTTTCACATGCTATGTTGCTAATCAGAAGGTTGAAACTTGGATGCTCGAAAAGTAAACTTTCTATTGGCTGACTGCTGGATGGTTTTATACTACTTATATTATAAACTAGCTGTGCCCGCGACTTTTGTCCAGACGGAATAGTTTTTTTACTATTATTTATATATCAATAATAACAAATAAAAAATCTAAAGTAAGAGTAGCCTAAGTTACTCCTTATTACATCAGCTACCTGCCAGTGAAAGTCCCGTCAAAAACGGTCCAGTCATTTCAGAGATTAGCGGGAACAAACAAACAGACAGACAGACCAACAGACAGACAAACAGACAAAAATTGAAAAAAAAAATTACTTGGTATATGTACCGTATTTATATTCATATGCATGTAGCAAAAAGCGGTTATTTTAATATTACAAACATACACTCCAATTTTATTGACATGTATAGATGTATAGATGTATAGAAGATTTTTTTTTTTTTTCTGGGTGGGAAATCATCAAATAACTTCTCCCGCTCTGGGTGGAGCGGGAGGGCGTGTCAGACTTTTACTGACTAAAACCCACCCGTGTTCCCTCAATTGCCTGTATGCCAGGGGCCGCGGTATCTATTTCGAACAACCCGTACCCCTGGCAGGCATCGGCCCTTCCGGGCCCCATCAGTTGTTGCTGACATCTCTTTGAGGCGCGCGTGGAACACAACGCGCCGTCGACCCGGGCTTGGTCCTTACCGGACAGCGAGCTTCCTTAATCCTTGTTTACTCATTTATATTTTTTTGTGCACAAATAAACATTTATTTATTTATTTATTTAGTATCGCATTGCTAAAATATCTGGATTAAATGTAATAGGTTTTTGCGAGTACTGGTGGCCCAGTGGGTTACGGCTACGACTTCGAGGTTCGCACCCAGTCAAGCGCTTCACTTTGAGTAAATTATTTCGTCACCACTGCTCTAACAACGGTGAAGGAAAACGGCCATGTGCGAAACAAAAATTTGAAGACATGTGGCATGTACCAAGCCGCACTTGGGCCACGTAGTGGATTACAGTTCACCTCTCACCGAGAGGAGGCCAGTGGCCCAGCAGTGGGAACATTGTAGGTAGACTGATTTATGATAAAAGTGTTTTTAGTTAACCTGGACTAAGACATGGATTGGAAGTAGAACTAGCTAAGTACTACATTGGTTTCAAGCATTAGATATTAACCTAAAGTTCCGAACCACCAGTAGGTATGTTAGAATCGACTTCACTCCTAACTATAAGGAGTCGCTCGGTGTCAAGCACTTGATTCGGCTGCATTAAGCGTAGTTAAGCGTATTAAGCTTACTGAAGCATTTAAGACTGAGTTTATATATTATCATCTTTAAATATACCTATATAGGATGTAACAGAAATCCTATTGCTATCCTAAAGCACTAAAAATAACAGCTGGTATAGAATCGAAACCGAAAATTTGGTATCAATTCTTATAGTATTTTATTTGGAGCTGAAACTATGTATAGTACATAGTTTCAGCTCCAAATAAAATACTATAAGAATTGATACCAAATTTTCGGTTTCATATGTTTCTTAAATTCACATCATAACAAACGTGTCACCGCACTACATAGGTTAATAACTTTCTACGTTACTTGCCAATATCACGATAAATCTCTTTCGAGTCATGTGTTTATTTCAATTTGAAAAGTTCGGTTTCTGGTATCAATGTATTAAAAATTCTCGTAACTTTCGAACATGTAGAGATAGGATTAAAAAACCATTCCAGTATCGTTTGATATCATCCAAAGAAGCTGTGCCCTTGGTAATTATATACCCTTTCCGTTACACGTTGTATATGTATATGCTTACCTCCTTCTTGTCTAAGTAAGTCCAGACCACAACATAGAAGTCAGGGAAATTATTTTTTCTGCGAATCAACTACCACTTTAAAATGTCCGTATATTCAAATCACTACTGTCATTTTTTGACAGTTGTATGAAATGGCTATAACACGGGAAATTAACGAAGAGTATTAATTTGCCTAACAGTTATTTTACCCGGGCCGTATTTGGTACTACCAAATTTAAAAGCGGAAAAAAATATGCATATAAAATTCATTTATGAGCCAGGAGTACACGTAAATGTTGTTAAAATGTAATAAAAATCCGTCACGTGTCGAAATATTGGGTGCATCGCCGTTCAGCGGTTTGGCTACAATTGTAGCTAACTAGCCGATGTGCGGTTTACCTATTTATAGGTTCCGCATGTGTGAAATGACACATGTGGTTCTTGACTCATGGGGATATTACTACAATATCATATCTTCTGCGCTATATAACAAAATTGTATACCGAAGCTTGCAAATTATTCACATATCTATTTATAATCTACTATTAAAAGTAAGAAGACGTACGTACCTAACTAGGTTTTTAAAAAACAAAAAAAAACACCCTATATTAGGTGACAGGTGGAAGTAGGACGGCAAGTCAAAATGATTGGAGGCGAAAAAGAAACAAGACAATAAATTAATGTAACCGGGCCAACTAGCGAAGCCCGCGGAGCGCGTTTAACCTATCTAAGTATATATTTTTACTTATGATATACATGCGGGCATGGACATCGACGCGGAACCTGTCACCATGGACTCTGTTCATCATTAACTGTTGCGCCACTTCTTCTTCCCAGCTAAAGCACTAGGAATTGGTGAAGGGCGGTCATTTTGGGGGGACTGCTTATATAATTTTGACTTTCAAAAAGTGCTAAATCTCAGCTTCGTTTGAATAAATGACTTTTGAGTTTGATTCGGAACTCCCCTGCGCGAAAATTTTTCGTCTGTTATTAAAAAGAAAACTTGCTGTTCAATACATTTTAACCGCGTAGGTATTGCACTTTTCTATGAAAAAGCTGATTTTTGTTTCTGATAACCGAAGAAAAATTTCTACGCTGGGAGTCTCGAATTATCTGCTGAATTGACGCTTTCAGACTGTGCGTCGATGACCCTGCCACTCTGTATTATATCGCCATATCTCTATGACTTATCTAAGCTCATAGTTACCTATTATGTTGGTACATGAAAGATAAATGTAGCCAGGTTATTTGATGCTTGGATGACCAAAAGGGAGTAAGAAGGAGTAAAACAATAAGACATTCCCCTAAACAACACGCTAGGCAGACGCGACACAGACGGAAACATGACTATTTTATTATTATTCGACGGGAGGACGAAGTTTTTATGTCACCCACGAGAAGTGGCATTTTCTTTACGGGATGCCACAACTAGGTAGAGTGTGCCATATCCGTTCTTAGGTGTACAGTCAAGGAATATAATCCATTATGCAAATACATGCCCTACGTCAATTTGCCGTGTTATAGCCATTTAAAACAACTGTCAATTGTGATTTGAATATACAGACAATTTAAGTTTACAAATGACTTGCTACTAATAAGATATTTCGTGTTCTACTTCGATGCAACCGGCTTTTAGTGGAATCTTCGAGGAAAAAAACGTAAAACGTTAGGATTTTGCTTCAATTTTCGAATATTCAGGGCAGTTTCATCAATAATAACAATTGTAGTTCCAAAAAGGCTTGAAACTAGGTTTTTACATACCACCCCATCGGTACCATAAATGATGACAAATACTTAGGTATAGCCACGGAAATAACCTATTTATGTCCGTCGCTGTAGCTACGTATTTTTTATTCACTTAGAAATAGGCAAAATTCAAAAGCCTTTTTCTCTTACGATAAAAATCAGTGTTGAGTAAAGAACTTTTCCATAAAAGTATTGTTTTGTAAATACTACAAAAAACCCTAATATCATAGAATAAGGAGGAAATACTTTAGGAGTTAATCTCTTTATAATTTTGCATAAGTGTAAGGTAAGTTGCGTTAGTAAGGTATTCATGCTTATGACTGTACAAAGGTAGGTATAGGTAGATGGCTAGCTAATGTTTCCCCTAAGACTTAGCAGTTAATGGTACCGGGAATATTGTCAAAATCATCAGACATGACGAACTAATTAGTGGTTTAGGACTTACAACTATTAATAATTTACAGGTGAATAATACAGCCAAGTCACAGTACAATAAAGTACGCAGCATTACGTCTCTGCTATGTCCATGAAATAATTACCTTCGGCCGCTCGATAGATAAACACCCACTAGGGCTACCCACTGACTGTATCTCTTGGGTTTCTTTTTTTGAGGGGAAATCATCAAATATCTTCTCCCGCTCTGGGTGGATCAGGCGGGCGTGTCAGACTTCAACTGACTAAAACCCACCCGTGTTCCTTCAGTTGCTGGTAACTCTTTCGAACTACCCGCACCCCTGGCAGGTATCACTTGGGTTGTAAAATGTACTTTAAAAGTTCCATAATTGTAATGATAGCAATGCATTATTTTGCCCGAACGATCGCAAAGAAAAAGGGAGATAATAACTAAGTACTTTCAATAAATATAGAAATACTTACGTAACATAAATAAATAATAAATAAAAATAATATTATTTTCTAGGTTACCTTCCCGACTCAGTCGGTAAATAAAAAAAAAACTGGTTTCAAAACTCAAACATACATACATATACACGCTGAACAATACAGTCAATAACTTCTTAAATGTAACTGCGCGTATCGCGCGTTGAATACTGGTGTACACCGAGGTTTCGAAGCGCGTCGTTTCAGTCGATTTGTATGAGGTCGTAACACTGCTTACTTTATTATACTGTGGCCAAGCTACCTCTGCATAAGACGAGTTACATAATATACCTACCATTGTACTATGTCAAAGGAATAGGGAAAATGACTAAACAATTTTAAATAAAGGTTGAAATGACCATTGGCAAACGCAATAAAAATAACCCGACAGTATTATTTTTTATTCTCGTGACAATTTTAAAACATGACTGTATTCTGATCTTTCCCCAATCCATATAAATCTACCATTATATCCAGGAAATAACGTACGGCAACTTGTAATTTGAATAAAGATTTTAATAATTATAGACTCCTACTACTAACAATATCGTTCCCCTAAATATAAGCACGACTACGTTATATAATGCTAAATAATAGAAAAGAGCCCACAAAAGGGACGAGACGCACTTACATTTCATCTATAATTACTTGACGTTACGACAACTCAAGTAAAATTTTACTCAAGAAACCCAATAACCTAAAAATTGGAATTCACGTAACTATCAGACGGAGGAACGCTTTGGGACCTCTTCAATTTAATGTGCGGCCCTTCTAAGACCATCACACTTTATTATGTATTATAAGGATACAAATTCTTAGGGAAATGGTTAGTTTCCGTGAAATAGTGCAAGAATAGGTCAGTGAGGGGACACCGGCTTGGCCGCCTGGCCGCCTCGGGAGGAGGATTTTGTGCAACTAGCATGTAGTATCATCTCGCTGCTAATTAATTGGATTACGTAGCCTCTCTCATTATACGAGATGGGGCTATTTAGTGAATGGATTTTGTACACGTGACAGCGTAAATTCAGTTTAAACTCGGGTTAATAAATGTAATTAAAGTTGAAAACGAACCACGTGTGCCTTTCCGATACATGAATTTATCGATGAAAACACGCACGATAATGACTTGTAATATAGGACACTACACAACCAACGTGAATTACTTACGATAAAGCAGTAACCAATTAACCTTATTTTTTGCAATGAAATTCTCTTCTTTGTTATTCCATCATAAACACCTTCGGAAACATTAGTGCGACGTGGAGGAGACCTTCCAAATGAGCGCAATATTGAGTCTATTATTTCATTCAGTGTAATGGTGTGGCAGTGAAATAGGGCAAAGGACGAATAAACGGGACCCTGGAAATGAAGACGCCGTTTGTTCATAACCAGCTCGTTAATTCCATTATTACAAGTCAGAGGAGCGAGCAGACCGGTAACAGATGTGCCACTCGACTCGTGAATCTGCAGCGACTCACACTTTTCACGGATTTCAACATCATTAATTTTTTTGTGAGCGAGCTCAATTAAAAATAATTGTTAGAACAGATAGAAAATAAAAAGTTATATCTTCAGATTTAGTGTCGCTAAGAAATCTCGGATTTTAGTAAAGTGTGCGAGACTCCGGCTTTGTACCTGTCCTTTGTGCACAAACTGCGACGCGCGGTCCGTAAGACCCTCGCCAGTGTCCGCTTACTTAAAGGTAGATCAAGTCTCTAAAACGTGAATACTTGCGGAGAAATACGTAGAGAAAATGTCTTGCTTTCAACAACTTATTTTCTTTTTTCAGCACTTTCAAGGAAAACCTTCCAATGTCGTGTGAAAAAAGTTACCATAGCGTGTTGCCTAGTTATAAAACTTTTATACGCCTATGCTAAACGATTCGCAAGTTATGGCTCAATAATAAACAGATGACGCATGTGTGAACCCCCTTTTAACTATCGTGAGGAAACTTGCCCATTGTAAAATTGGCCGCAACGTGATTGAGCATTTTGGTTTAGCTTAAACCGTGTACCTACTTTATATTTTAATAGGTGCCCGTCTCTATTACATATGAATAGACCACCAAAATTGGCTGTCGATTCAGAATATCAATTAGGTATTATTGCACTCACCACATGACGAGAGCAAGAATAGAGGAATGGTGTAAAATAATAACCTGGTAGGGACAGTAAACGTAGTCCTTAACTGGAGGAGAGTGGCTCGTCACAGAACTATGTGGAAACAGCTAGAGGAGGCATTTGCCAAAAGGCACACTCGTTTGAGGGATATATTGTAATAGCACAAAAATAAACAATGCAGAATAAAGAGCATTAATAGCGTCACTCAACTTCTGCAAACCACTCTCGAAGAGTAGGTTTTACACATCCATAAACAAAATCTACTTACATCGTTCAATAAAAAAACTTAATGATTAGGTAGGTTAGGTTATAACCGTGATAAATTAATTTAACAGAAACTGTCAGAGCCTTGATTACAGTGTGAAACGCCTACATTTTTGTGTTACAAACTGTTTAATAGAATTACTTCGCCAGACAAGATGAATGATGACAAGCGTCCGATGAACATCAACAGTAATTGTTTGACAAAAGCGATATTCGACCCCACCGGTAATTGCGAGGGTTGATTAATTTTGTATCGTTAGCTTTGTGATAATTACTACAGAATAGTTAAGACGGCTGTAAATTTTATTCCTCTTTGTTTCATTGTACCTCGCTATTTAGGTGTCTACAAAAGAAGAGGAGAGGTATTGGAGCTGTGTAGTTTCAGAAGTTTGTCAGAGAGATTAGGCAATTTATTGAAGATTTTAACGATTACCCTTTTATGTATTTTTTCCTTTGGTTAAGATCAAAGTGTCGGAAAACGTAACTGTAAGTGACGGTAGAAAAAGAGTACTTTATTCTTTTTCAATTTGCCATTCATTTAAAATCGTCTCCTTTTTTTTATTCAACTAATCCTACTATCCTACTTCCTACTATAATATTATAAATATGAAAGTTTAGATGTTTGAATGTTTGTTACTCAATCACTCAAAAACGAATGAACTGATTTTGATTAAATTTGGCGGGATTTTGGAAATTTTGAGGATATTTGATATCCCGGTTGTACGTTCTCGTGGGATAAATTGTCTACACCCACGCGGGCGAAGCCGCTGGCAAAAGCTAGTTACCTATAATATAATTGGAATAATTTAGGTGAGGCTATTTTTAGGCCAGGCTTTTCCACTTATAAAGTGAAAAAGCTTTCAAGCTTCGAGATATACCTACAACTTAACAAACTTGTATTTTTGGTGATTTCGAAGTACTCGAGTTAGTATTTGAAGTAATCTTAATCTACGCTTTACTTAATACTTAATTAGCAAATATGACTGTAACATGTGACTTCATGAGTCGTAAACAAACCTCATGTGTTGCTTGAAGCTCTCATTATCCCAAAACGGAACCAACTGTGAGAGATATAATTCAATTTTCTCAAAATAGAAGTAAGTCTTCCCCACATAATTCAATTATTTAGTTACTAACATTAAACTCATTTAGGTATAAAATTACTTGATACCAGAAACTGTCGAAGAGTTTCCTTTTGATTGATTGATTGATTGACATGATCCTATAAGGAAAACTCAAATATAAATTATATGATTTGGAAGAAGAATTCTTGGGAACGACAAAAAAAAAACTTTATCTGGTGACTGGACTGACGAATTAGACATTTATTTTATGTTTAATGATTCAATTGAACTTAAAACAGATGTCAATCAGACAAAAGATCCTCAACACTTGAAATAAAAATAAAAGTAGCTCTAATGCTGTTAAAGTGGCTACAAAAGCTTTAAGAGGTGAAAATACTCGAGATATTTCATAAATGTGTTACTAGTGATAAACAAACATAGACAATACATACTTGAGTCTTACAGTATACTTAAGTCCACGTTCGTTCCATGTTATCATTTAAAAGTCCTTTATTTTATTGAGTGTAGGTATTTCTTCTAATTATCAACGTCTCCGTTTACTGACGATCAAAAGTTCTGAGTTCAAATCCAGGTCAAAAATTCGCGGCAAAGCAATCGAAGCTACGTTACGAAAATATGACGTATCGTATCTTACTGGAAAATTCAATATAAGTCGGTAGGTATTAAAACCAAATCCTACAGCTACAGCGGTAGCAGGTAGTAGCTCCGACTTACGAGCTGGGTCGTGGGTTCAAACCCAGACAAGCTCTTTACTTAGTGTAATTTTTTTTCACCACTGCTCTCAAAACGCCGAAGGAAAATATCGTGAGGAAACCGGCATGTTCTAGAACCTAAATCTCGAAGACATGTGAGATCAACCAATACGTACTGCCCCCCCAGTGGGGTTCCCGCATTGTCGTTGCGGGGGGGGCTCAGTAACCGTGGTCACCCTCCCACGGTGAAGCGAAGAGGAACCCCAAGGTGGGGCCACTCGTCAGGGCTTGTGCCTCCAAGCCGACGACGTAGTGGCCAAAAAGTAGGTTGCGGTGAGGTGCATCGCAACTGAGGCGGGCCGCGATGTCGAATGGGAGGCATCGCAGCTGAGGGTTACAGGCTGCGGCGAAGGAGGAGTGCCGGTACTTCTGAGTAGCGCTCTTCCCTTCCGTAGCCTGGACGGGGCCGCCACCGTTTGATGGCGGACGCGGTGGGGCCGCAGGGGAAGAGGAGTGTCGGTATAGCGTTGGCCGCTCTCCCTATCCCCTGCGGCCGAAAAGTGGTTGGCGGCGGGGCCACTGTACTGACCCGTCGCAGGAGGACGTCAGCAGCAGCTGGTGGGGCCCGCAAGGGCCGATGCCTGCTAGGGGTGCGGGTTGTTCGAAAGAGATACCGCGGCCCCTGGCATACGGGCAGCTGAGGGAGCATGGGTGGGTTTTAGTTAGTAGAAGTCTGACACGCCCTCCTGCTCCAACCAGAGTGGGAGAAGTCATTTGATGATTTCCCACCTACAAAAAAAAAAAAACCAATACGTACTGGGTCCCCGTGGTGGATTACGGCCCACTTCCTCTCACAGAGAGTTATTGGCTCATTATGTCTACAGCTACATATTTATCTTACATAATAATGTATGTTCTTTTGTACCTACCAGAAAGCATAGAAAGTTGATTGTTTATTAAAAAAACATTATGTATATACGTACTTCAGTTATTACTGGGATACCAAGAAATCGTCTTTCAAATAATAATAACAGGCAATACCTATATTTGTCCCAAGTGACTTGGAATAACATAATAAGTACCTCCCACGGTGGATTTAGGACGGCATAATAACTCACCTACTCGTCGTCAACGATAGAAGTTATCGATTTCCGTAACTGTTTGTCCATTTTTCCATAATTCTATAATTAAAACAGATATAAACATATGCTAGCTTTTGCCCGTGACTCCGCCCGCGTGGATGTCGGTTGTCGCTTAAAAAAGTAGCTTATGACCTTCTGCATATCCCAGGCTATATCTCTGCCAAATTTCGTGACGATTGGTTCAGTAGTTTTGGCGTGAAAGCGCGACAGACAGACAGAGTTACTTTTGCATTTATAATATTAGTAAGGATAAGGATTATGTATACAGGGAACATTTTTATCCAGTGCGCAAACTGTAACCATGAATTCAGCATATCATTCTAGACACCTAGCGTAGAAATTTTTCGTCGGTTATACATAAAAAAATCAAACTAACCAGAATCTGAAGATTTTTCGAGACAATACATATCCTAATTATTTCGATTTTCCAAAAAAATACCCTCCAAGGTTTCATTGTATCATAGTGAAGTGCATCCGAGCCATGTTTCCTATTGTTTCTAAGTTAACCTCTTTAACTAAGCCTGCTTGTGATAGAAGTGCATTCACCGCACTAGTTCAAGAGCGCTTTCATTCCAATTTCCTCGAGCTTGCTACGGAATCACGATCATTCGATATACATAGATGGAATTATACCACTTTATCATGGTATCACATAACCCTTGCATTATTTGAAAATGCTAATTAATTAAGCAATAACATACGCAGAACAATGACCGTAAACGAGAAACAAAAAAAAAGTAAGTAAGGATCAGGGCAGGTGACGTTCTGTAGTTTCCAGAACGCAATACAATGAAAGATCAAAAGTAAAATACCTCCATATTGTCCTAGTTTCATTTACCTAGCAGTTACTGGTACTTATTAACATTAAACTGCTCACCTTTATAACTTTAATTAACAACTAACTATTTACACTAGGTACTAAATGAATTGACTAACTAACTAGGTACTTAGTAATTGTCTCAGTTTACGTGTACCTACTACTTATTACGTAGAAATCATCAACATATTTCCACATCGCTTTCGAAGAAATCATCTATTTTAAGATCTCCTTTGTTTCGTAACTTAAATGAAACAGGAATGAGGAGATGAAACTCAAGTATAGGTACAAGTAATACAACCTGTTTAGTGGGCAAACAAATTGTCGAGGTTCGTGGCTCTCTCAACTAGACATAAATCCTCAGAGATGAGGGTCCTTGGCTACAACAATATCTGCATGAGCCAATTAATTTCGATCTAAGGACCAGCCCTTAATCTGATGGTCACTCGCGCCAAACTTTCTAATTGAATTTCAGTTAAGGAATACTCGCCAAATTCCCATGTTAATTAAAACTCAAATGATGCCAAAACTCCAAAAGGTAACTTTTATAAACTCATTATTATGACAACGTATTGTACGTGCCTACATACGTTTGCTATTACTGTCATTTATATTACGGAATTAAAAATCTTCATGTTTAGATACTCTATTTTTCGCTCAAAACTCATTCTTTAGTCATAATGAAATTGCTTATTATCCTTTATTAAATTTGCTTCCGCACACTTCATTGTAACTTTCTCAAGAACATGAGAGAAATACCTAAGGAACGGAATAAAGAGAAGGCAGCTTTTCGAATAACGGAAAAGATTTAAATGAAACATATATAACAAACAGATCGTATAGCTCGACTTCATGAATGATGAAAGGTCTAATCATCATAATCACCAATCTTGGACCACACCTTAGTGATACAGATGGCGGGTGAAAAGTCGTCATCATCATTAGCAGGAGGGCCTCCCCCAAGCACCGCCACTTTGACCGGTTTTGTGCTTCTCTTTCAGCGGATTCCTGCGGCCTTCACCAGGTCATTGGTGGGAGACCTTCCAACACTATGTCTTCTAGTACGCGGTCGCCACTCTAGAACCTCTATGCCCCATCGGCTATCTGCTTTGCGAGCAATGTGCCCTGCCCACTGCTACTTAATTTTAGCTATTCTTGACTATGTCGGTTACGTTGGTGGTCATACGGATCTCTGAAGGAAATAACACTTAATTATAAACAGACAAAGAAGAAATTGGCGGAGTTTTGGATACTGTGAGACTCCCACAAGAACCCTTTGACCTTATCTTATGATAATAAAATAACACTATGTTTGTAAAATCTGCCAATACGCACACAACAAATTGATTTTCATTGTGACTCTGCCTTGTGATTGCAATAAATCGAAACTGGATATCCGGACAAATTAGACGCTATACACTTTTTGGTTGGTCACGTCTATCGTTTATGCGAAATCGATTCGAACGTTTTATGCGACGTTTCCGACGAATTTAATAGCTTAAGAGATGACTGGACGAAGAGCAATAAACGGGAATAAGTATTCTTACACATTGGCCGATAAAACTTTATTCCCTAACTACTCGTAGATGGCAGGCCAGTGTTAACTTGAAGTCATTAAGTAACTCGCTAGCTCGAATACACGGATAATGACGTCAATTTTCATAGCTAAATTGGATTTGGAATTGTACTTCTCAACCTCACACCACATTTACATCAATTGCCTGCCAACAACGTGGAACAAACTTCGTGTCCTTAAATATCGGTTACGAACTTACAATGTGAGTACACCATAATGGAATACCTACAATAGTTTTAAATTAGCGTTGGCCGTCACTTTAATGGTATTGTTCGGCGAATAAGCCGTAGAGGGTCGCGATATTTCAATCCAATAAGGCGGATAGTTTCATAAATAATTCAATAAGTTGTAACAGGTAAGTGGCACTCGCGCGTTACGGTCGCCCAGAGAGCCGGGGAGAAATCTACTCTGCGCGCTGAAATCACACAAGAAATTTTATTTCGCGAAATTAATTTTTAATTCGCTCGTTACTGAGAAATCACTGTCATGGACGGCACTAAAATGACTTTACGGTACTATGTAACGTTCTTTTATTTCAACTGGAAGAATAACGCCTTCGGCTTCGTTGGTTTAATGGTGAAATATGCGCAAGCTCTTTTACTGAGCATGAGGCCCTGGTTTCGAGTCCCAGGTCGGGCAATGTGTCATTTAGTTCTTCTATCTGGAAATTTCTTTTCAGCAGCTCCGATTCTGGACGTAAAAATGACTGGTGAAATGTGGGAGTACTATAGGTACAACAAAGCGTTTTGCGATCAGAATAAATTGCACTGAAATGGTATCTCTGTCATCTCGGCCTACTACCCTTTATATGAAAGGTTTACTGAGAACAAATACCGCCATCATACCCCTATCAGTACGTAAAGTCCGTACAGATAAGTTCACGGTTGATATTTAAATAAATCCAGCAAATTATTCTCACTATACCATTGTCACTTTCACTGAAACCCTTTTCATTTTAACTGGCTGATAGAGCTTATTAAGACTTTATAAAAGATGCCCTTTGAGTGCAAAAGATACCCCCTCCCCCCGCATACACACACGAACACATGAAAGTTGTTATACGGGAGAGAGGCTTCAGCAGTGTCGAGCCCATGCAAAGATTTTGTCAATCTGATGGATTATTAACGCGGGGCGAGACAGCCCGTACGTCAGACGTTACACGTTATGGCTCGGAGGAGGGCGGGCGCCTCCCTAGAGAGTTTGGGAATAGATAAGTTGATAATTTATGCATTAGATATTACACCTAGTAGCTTCACGCAATAATTTTCAATGAAAGCTTAAAATTATCGCACTTCTTGTAAGTTTAGCAAACAAAGTAAAACTGCGAACAACTTGAATGAATTTGTTGGAGAGTTTCATACAACATTAAAATACATCACTCTTGCCAAAATTTAAATTAAATAATGTATTTTTAGCGCGTAAGATAAATAAAATTGTTTAGATAAGATTTCATTAAAATGACAACACTTTTAAATATTTTCAACCTGTACTTAGAGCACAGTCTTAGTAGCTAAAACTAGGTTATTAATTAGATATTCTAATTTCCTTGAATAAAATGAGATCGTTCTCACTGTATTGAAGGAAATAAGAATATTTAATAGAATATCTAAGAGGCAAATTATAACATACGTTTCAGCGGAAAATTATACCTGCTCTTTGCTCAAATAAAACAAACAACTAAGCAGTATTAAAAGGTTAACAAACTTAGCAACACATAGGTAGAGAGCAGTTTAATTTAATTGAACAAAATAAATTGGACTACAGAGAGCCTTGGTTTCGTTCCACTGATATTTAATTTGTGCAAATATAGTACAAATTTGACTCTTGTACAAAATTCGTTATACGATTTAATTAAACAGTATTTAAATTAAAATGCACTTAAACAAAGCCCATTAACTCGATGCACTCACTGCTGGAACTCTTCAACGTGATTCAACTAAGTTGGGATTACCCCACGTGCCGATACGTAATTTAGTGGAAAAGGTTTGCGACCCCGCTAGTTTGTATTACCCCGACAGTGATATAGGGTATTAAGTTCCCTTCCCTGTCTCCCTTAACGCGTAAACAAGACAGAACCTTTCTGCGTATCGCCCTCACAAAAGTTAATAATTTAGGAGACTAAGCGGGAGGAGAAGCTTTCCGTCTATTTTCTACTTAAACTAAAATTGTTTTGTTTCCATCACCAGTGCAATCCCCATGAATTATGTATAGACCGCTGAAAATAACAGCGGCTTTCAAATACTCTGTTTACAGAATACTTAATGTGCTTTATGGTAACAAGATGCTGAACAAACAATTATGCGGAGTCTTACCTTTTAATGAATGTTCATGGCGTTATTTTTTAATTAAAAATCTTTTGAATAAACCGAATTCAAATACAAGTACTTTTTGTGGTTTACCCGAAACTTAGGCAAGTTTTGTTTTTAGTAGGCTACGGAACTTCAAAAGGAAAATTAAGTTAAAAAACTAAAACCCAACTAATTAAAAATCTCGCTCTAAATAGTATGAAGCAAACACAAATGCCCTGAAGCTTTTTATGATTGCTTAACTACTGATATAATGTATTGTTTAGGTAGCATAAGATCACGGCTTTCAGATGTGAATATTTTCCTGTTTCATAGTTTTTAGAGCGTGATTTTTCAGTAGTCGCGTTTTAGTTTTTGAACTTAGGTACTTTTTATTTAAACTATTTGGCTTTAGCCCACAATATGGAAATGTGCTAATTAAGGATTTGATACCCAACACGGCATCAACGAAAAAAAAATCAAGCTTCTAAGTCAACGCGCGGCTTTTGTGTGCAACGTATTTTGATACTCATAAATACAGCAAAACGGGTGAGGGGCTTGTGGCTAAGTAACAACAGCTGCACGGGTCGATCGATCAGGTTAAGCGACGCTTGCCGCGGTTGGTCCGTGGATGGGTGACCATCTTTACATACCAAGACCCCTCCGTGCCTCGGAAAGCACGTTAAGCCGTTGGTCCCGGCTGTCATTTGTGGATCTTTGACAGTCGTTACGGGTCGTCAGACGCCCAAAAAGTCTGACAGCCAGTCTTACCAAGGGGTATCGTGTTACCTAGTTACTGGGTTGTGGAGGTCAGATAGGCAGTCGCTCCATGTAAAATACTGGTATTCAGCTGCATCCGGTTAGACTGGAAGCCGACCCCAACATAGTTGGGAAAAGGCTAGGCAGATGATGAAATACAGCAAAACGGGTAGGTACTTCCCGTTGACCTAGAATCATGAAATTTGGCTACAATATACAGAAATACTACAGCACGAGTAAAGGAAAAACTCCGAAAATCGTTTATTTGAAATTTTATCACATTACAAAATGGGATTACAAACTTACATTTGCAGTGTGAGAATTGACCGTGACACGTTTCGATTAATGGGAGAACATGTTTTTCAATTACAATGTTAACTTTCTTTTTGAGATAAAATCATTCCAACTACGGAATTCTTCAGTGTGCGTGGTCCGATATCCACTGGCTTTGTATTTATTTCAATACCAACCACCTTATTCCAACTTGGTAAATTTTACATAACTATACCCTTAGGTATGCACAAATGTTCCTTCCCTAGTTTCAATAAGCTAGTATTCTTCTAATTACCTTCGTACATATTTCTATTGTGCTGGAAAACTAATAAGTATTTTCATTATTCTACTTCCTAAATATAGTCTGTCAGTACATAGATATATATGGTTAACGAAGTGTAAGCCGATTTGCAAATTCGATAAGTTAGGTGAAAGCGCGTGGACACGTCCCGAATAAAGCCCGGTTTGATCCTATTAACGCACGGCTAACGGGCAGGATCTTGTGACAGCGTCCTCACTGATCCTTGTATAGACCCACGAAAGGATTTACCTCATTCCCTCTGTACAAATCTCTTTTTTTAACGAGTTTAAATACACGACCAACTTGTTTCTATAGGCGTGTAATCTCTATTCGCATTTGTTTATTTTTATCGATGGTATGTCAACTCGAGTATACCTGGCACACGATCAGATCAAAATGAGGTTATTTATTGTCCTGTGCGACTTGATCGCGCGTAGCTCGCGTGTTTTACTTATTGTAAATTTATTGTCTTTCAATTGTATGAACACTCGATTACACATCGACTCTCGATAGCTATTCAAATGTATTACGTAACAAATAATTAACTTTCTGGTAGAAACATAATTGACTTATTAAAATGCTTGTTCAGCGAAGGTATGTTGATAAAATAACAATAAACTGGAGGTCCATTACTATTAGGGTTGGCACACGTCCTCACACACAATTGTATTGTCATCGCTATTCCGTCTACGTCCGCATCCCGAAGTTCAACAAAGAATTTATTAAATAGCTCAATCGGTAGCTGTTTTGAAATTCTATGTCTCAATGAAATCGTTCTTTTTCACTTTTCAGTCTCATCTCAGCATTTTCCTGTTGCAGCTTTTAGGTTGTTGAGAGAATATTATATTTCGCTGGATTTGCTTTTTATATCTTTAAAAATAAAACGGTCCATTATTTTGAGAATTAATGTTGGAAGTAACCCTGTAAGTTACAATAGCCGGTTACATGAATAAACTGGCTGGCAGATAATGAATCACGTTCAATTAGTGTTTTAATGAAGTGCTCGTTACAGAGGAACATCATGCCATATTATTTTGTAGGTACTAAAATAGACCACCGAAATGAAAAGCTTATGCTTATCTACATAAATATTTTACAAAGAATTCAATTCATTTACAGAATACAAAGAGTTTTGAAAGCTTTATGCTAGGTAATAAAACCTAAGTAGAGCAATTTTTAAAAGTATTTTTTTATCTAAAATGCTTTAAGTGTAAGATTTTGAAGCATTAAAAGTTGATACCACTGCTTTTTTTAATAAAAGGCAAATTTGCTCATATTCTTAATAGTTGGCAATAAAAAAGGTTGGCTAGAGTAATGCCAACATTTATAAGGGGCTATAATTTTATCGTTTAGAAATAAATATCTTATGATTTTTTTTTTGGTTTGACGTTTTCTAAAAATGAAACCTAGCTAGATCGATTTATCGCCCCCGAAACCCCCTGCATACTAAATTTCATGAAAATCGTTGGAGCCGTTTCCGAGATCCAGATATATATATACATATATACAAGATTTGCTCGTTTAAAGGTATTAGATAATAGGAACCTATTATGCGCCATCTAGCATCTGAGAAGAATATGTGTTTTTAATACTAAACACCAACATACGTACCCGTGACCAAGCTACATAAAAATGTTTTTCAGATGCACATACAAAACTGAGAAATCAACATTTTATGATAATATCGAAAACACATAAGGAGGTAGAAAAAAAAACCTTCTTTGTTATCGGCCTACGAAAATCTCTGAAAGGAACTATTTTGTTTGTCTTCGAGTATCTAAATATCTATGTATATTTGCTTTTTATCGATTTATTTTATTAAAAAGTTATGCAGCAGTATACCTATATTTTTGAGGTAGGGATATCATCAACTTCTTCCGTGTTCCTTCAGTTGTCTGTGTGCCAGGGGCCACGGTATCTCTTTCGAACAACCCGTACACCTGGCAGGCATCGGCCCTTACGGACCCCAACAGTTGGTGCTGTCATCTCTTTGACGAGCACGTGGAACACAACGCGCCGTCGACCCTGGCTTGGTCCTTACCGGACGGCGAGCTACACATTACTTGCCGTCCGCAAGCCCATGCATACGATGGCCGGGAATTGGCCTTGGATACCCACCACCCAGGGCGTCTCCTGCGGCGACTAGGGCCGTGAGGGCGCATAGATTGCTTCTCCCTCAAGTGCGCTGCCTCCCTGTTTGCGAGCATTACTGCTTCGCAGGAGGTGACGGCTTCGCATGCACTCTCGCTCCGTACTATGGCCTGGACCAGGGCCGGACGCGAGAGATCGCTGCCGCCGATCACCTCCACGAGGACACGGCGGTGTTCCGCCCAAGCTGGGCAGACCTCCACCAAATGCTCCACCGTGTCCTCCGGGCGATCTGCGCAGTAGTAACACCCGGGCGTTGCCTCCCGCCTCATCTGAAACAGGAACCTCCCGAAACAATCGGCCCGGTGATGCCCGGTGAGGACCTGCGTCAGGTGGAAGGTGAAGACGTCGTGGCGCCTCTCAATCCACTCCTGAAAGAGGGAACTTGTACAGAATACCTTTATGTAAATAAACTTCCATTAAAATAATCTATGTTGTTATAGGTGCTATTTATTCACTACTAGCTGAATCTTGAAATTCATTGCTTAGTAATCAAACCGTGTAGACACTTGATATACAGAATTAGTTACACTTAAATTCAAATCAAATTTCAATGTGTTAATTTTGCTTGTTCGTTAGGCGTAAACGTAAATAAACTTTAGCTATTAACACGTCAAAATTGCTGTTTAACGAGAGGGGAAGGGCAATGAATGGAGATTAAACAACACGATACGGAAACCAAGCAAACCTTCTCGATTACTTTATGGAATTAGTTCCAAGAATTTTGGGCTCTACTATCAGAAATTGGAAACTGATCTCAATTGATCTCGCTCAACAGCATTGTTTACTTCGCAAAACTAAACTAAATAACTTCACACAACCGTGTTTTTCTGACGATTATCTTATCAATAGTTATTAAATCAGGCAAGTGATTGAAATACTTAACTTTCTATTTAGAGTTCTGAAGATATTTCCTATTAAACGTGGAGGTATAATAAGCACATGCCATTCAATTTTAATAAATTACTCAGAAAGGTTGTAAAACTCTTTCGCTCAACTTTTTCCACTTTCTTCAATGTTTGCAAAATGTTTCAGTCTCATTTAGTACTTTACCAACGTAATTTTTTATTTCTTTTGATATCGTCTTTTGTTTAGTCCTTTTTCCTTTCGGAAGCCTGTCGATATTTGAAGTTCATAATATCTACTAAAAAATTAATGAACGCGTGTAAGCACAAGGTGTAACCTTATTCGAATGAATCAATAGCTTTCGCCTTGAAGCATTCTTGCCTTTGTACCTATTTGTCGAAGTGGCTAACAAAAATATTGCAATGTTCACAATAGAAGTCAGAAACAATGTAGCAGGAGCAATCCACTTCAAATTATTAGTGTGCTTACCCGGCGGGGCGGCAGTAAGCCAATGACATATGCAGGCTGCACCTCTTAGAAATGGCAATGAATCTCTTAGAGCAAAAATATTTTATTTAGATAAAGAAAGCCAACAGAGGGTGCATCCTGCGCAATAATTGAATTTGTTCCCCTACCAAATCCGTGCAACGGGCTTAAATAAATAATGAACCAACAGATTTGACGACAAAAACAATTCTCTAATTATTACGTTAACTTTACACTAGTGTATAATGCCCTTCTGTAGTCTCTGGTAGCTTAGCAGAACTTACAAGTCGGGATAATATACATAATACGTCATTGAATCCCTTGACTCCCGCCGGGTCCGACGATACCGCATAATTTATCTATTGTGTCTGGCAAGCGCCGAGCCGACCATTTAAGCTGACGATTACAATTACAGACTCATTCATAAGATCCTTTCTGATAGATTACGACAATATTAAGAGGTATTTATGGATACCGACACCCAATTGATGGATCCGTTATCGACTTGCTGAATACCGGCTCGATACGGGGTAAAAGAAGAATGTATTGGTGTCATAATGGCGGCGAAAAGTCATTTTCCGCATAAAAAATAACGGTAGAGTACGTAAGGGACCAACACAATGTCAAGTATTCCACATTGTAACGTGGCAAAGTAAAAATATGTGGCCAATAAAGGATCTAATTATATAGGAGGTTGCGGCGGCACCTCATTTCTTATGCATTCAGCGCGCCTTAATGCCTTCATTACCAGTTTAAAGTATTAAGCAAACTCTGAAGCTGTGAGACGTCTCACTGAGATTTGACTAAGTGTTCGAGTTTTCTATGGAATTGCTTACCGGAAATATTAAACACAAAACGTTTCCTTTTTATTTTTTATTGAAATGAAAATCTAATCGGTTCTCCTTGTGAATTATCGCCATAATTGAGTGTATATTTGACACCAATTTCTTGAAGAAATGTGCTGTTTCAATGCGCTTTTATTTTGCCTACCCGAGCTACCGAAATATTATTTCTCAATTAACTAATTCTCTCGCTAAAATGTGTTTTGACTACGTTGCCAAGGACTATACAATGAGCAGAAAATCTAAATTAAGTATAGTGTTTTCTAAGCAACATATAAATTAAAAAAATCATACAACTTAAATAATGATGACAATAGGAGATTGCCGACTTATCTCCCTTTCTAGACCGCGTGTGGAGGTAATTTGTGAATTAAGTTTAATGGGACCTTAAGACACGAGGAGTCATGCTCACAAAGGGGAGTTTTTCTCTCCCTTCGAATAGCAATTGGGAAGTGTTAATGGCCCGGTATTAATACCATGCTTATGAGTTTCATTAGTACTGAAGCCGCCAAAGATTCATGTAAGAACGTGCCTTTATTAGAAGAGACGTGATTGTTTTGAAAATTGCTTCATACCTAGAGTTTACGTGCGTTAGTGTAGACTTATAGACTACGACTATAGATTTTTTACTGAAATTACTTTTTTGGGTCTAATTTTGCATAGTAGACTTTAGTAGATATATCTGAGATAAAGTAAAACATCTATAAATAGGTTTGTCGTTTTTGCACGGTTTTGTAGAATCATGATTCATCTGATTATATTAGAGCTACAATTACTACCGATTTCAAATTTGATACATATATAACAGTGCGTATATATTATATGAACCGTTTGTAGTAGGTATATGTGTACCTACCTGTCTTTATATTTAAATAAATATTTATTCTTAAATTATTCATAATTGCATTTATCACTATTTGTCTCTCCATCATCCAAAGGTTGATTGGTAGAAAATGCCTGTGGCAATAAAGTCAACCTCAGTACCTGCATTTTTGTACTTGCAGATTTTTTTTTTTTTTTAATAAAAAGTAGAAACGTCTCATAGACAACAATTTCTATACTACACCTACTTAGCTCCAAAGGTAAGTTAGATGTATAGGTCTAGGTAAGGACCCCTTTGAGGCAGCTGAGAGCCTTGTGTTAAAGCCAAGTACTAATCATCTTGCTTGGGAAACTGTATGCTGAATTCCGGACAGTGGGCACGACAATGTCTATAAAGGCTATATTCTAATGTATTCAAAAATCTATTCAATGTTAATAGGCGTTATTAACGTCCATTGCACTTTGGCATAATGTAATCCATATTGCAATAGAGAGAGAAGCCAGAATAAAAATACGAAAGCCATCATGAGTTAATTTTTTTAAGTTTTGTTATAGGCTTTCACTCACGTAGATTGATTAGAATCAGTCAGTTTTTGACGTTGCATTTAGCAATAACTCCGAACGTTTTTCACGCTAAATGTATATTGTGTTTGTTTTTTTCCTCTGGTAATATAATTGGCTAACACATTTTCGGTACATTTTTAGGTAACTTTTGATGAATGTGTCGTCTTACTCGTCGTAACTCTAGTTTTTTGTACGATAGGTAGATAATTTAGTCAGTGTCTGCAGAAAGAACACCTGTTCACATTGAATTGCTAAAAATATCACATACCAATGCCTTTCCGTAGAACGTAGTAATAAAAACAGTATCTAAAACTTGTATGAAAAATTCAAACGCATCGCGTGTTTATCGTTACTTAGTAGGTAGTTTATAAATTCTAGCTTGAAATGTTTTCAAAACTGCAGGCAAACATGATTTATTTTCCAATAACAGACACTTTACTATGACAGAGAGCCGCCATTGCTTGGCAGCTAATACGCTGACTTGCGACCTAAAGCTCGGGAGTTCTAATCTTAAGCGTCCAAATATTGGGGAGAAGAGAAAATTTAATATTAGGGGTGAATCGAGAATCCTGGTTCGGTATTTGGAATAATTAAAAGTTTTTAGTCAACACAACGCTTTTAGTAGCCAGAGTTGAAACAACAAACGCTCGAAAAAAGTAGTAGAATTTTTAATTACTCCGAATTCACCCAATCACCCCAATAAGGGTCAGCCTGCGACAGTGCTGCTACGCTTTAGCTGTTGGTATCTATTTACGCTGCATTCTTCTTCTAAGCGTATCTTTGCCCCGAATTCAGCGCAAACTCCGCTCACTGACGCAGTCATAAGATCATCAAATGCACAAATAACGGCATGCGGCGCAGGATGGTAGGTAATTGTCTGTGAGGAAGTGCCGCATACACACTTGAGATCTGTTTACGCCGCATTTGTGTACTATTGTGTATCGACAGTGGCAAGGTAAAATGGCTAAAGCGCATCTTGGTCGATATTGAGTCATTTATTTCACTGAACTGGATTTTTTTTCTGCGTCGATTTGAGCACTTTTATGGCGCTTTAGCATCACACATTTTCTTGCTTTTTCATTTAATCATGGTTTTTTTTTGAGGGTGGGAAATCATCAAATGACTTCTCCCGCTCTGGCAGAGCGGGAGATTTTACTAAAGCGCCAATTAGCTAAATAAAATAGAAAATACGCGGCGGGTTCGCGGATGGCTTGCGCGTTTCCGTGTTCCCGCCTCAAGTGGCACTGGAGGATACCATGGAGTTTTAGTGGGTTCCAGTCCCAAATAACTGCGCTAGCTCCCCGTGGTAGCGCAGTAGGCATTTCTCTACGTACAACTAAAAAAAAAAATATGACCGGGTCGACGCGTCGACCCGGTCATATTTTTTTTTCGCGTTGTGTTCCACGCGCGCCGTCAGTGATTATAGTATCTGTTTATTACTGATACTGTACTTACGCTTCTTTTTCATTCATCCACATCATCTTTGTTTTATTATCCTTTTACAACTTTCTTACATTATTCTATTTCGCTCTTTGTTTTCTGTGCTAACACTCTGCGAATCGGTCTTAAACGATTCGTCTATATAGAATTACCTGATTTTACATTAGAATTTTCCATCTTTTTACATAATAATATTATTGTTATGACATTTAAGTCAAACGCGTCAAACTGATGTCTACTTATCATTTTAATTACCTATGCAGTATATTTAAGGAAGGTTGCATTAAGATTGTACTTACTAAAAATAATTTTATATCGTTTTGGATAGCCATAATTTGGTTTTTCTATCTAACTACGTTGTCAACTAAATAACAAAATTCTAAATTATAATTAAAAGATTCTTAAACGCTCTCTCGGTTTATATGAAGGAGGTTTTATACGTCTTAGCCGACTAGACTGGCAGATGAGAGTACATATGGCTAAAAAAAGAAAAAAAGGAAGAAATTTGGAATGTCAAAAAGAAAGAAAGGAACTAGAGCCGTCAGAGCTGGTCAAGTCATGGAGAATAAGAAAAAGAGCTGAAGGGTGATTCAAGCAAGTGATGGCCTTCCCAAGCCAACTGACTGACGGTGCGCTTATTCGCTTAGTCGCTTAGCGCTTAGTTAACACTACTTATTGATATAATGTCTGGAGCCACGGAGCTGTCTTAGACGCATACACGTCGCCGCATCCCTGGACATCTACACGTCGCAGCATCACTGGACGCCTATTCGTCACCGCATCCCTGAACACCGAAACGCCGCCGCACCCTTGACGCAATACCTTGAAATCTCCATTGTCCTCCCCATCCCAATCGTGTTTCCGCCATAGGCAGGTACCTTTTTATAGATCCTCTGTTTTTATTCCTTTTATTAAATTTAATTTGTCTAGTCTATTTCTACCCCTTTTATTTGTTAGAGATAGGTAGATACGACAAGATGTCAGCACCAGTTGGTGCCTTGGCAGGTATCGGCCCTTGCGGACCCCACCAGTTGGTGGGGTCCGCGACCCCACCAACTGGTGGGGTCCGCAAGGGCCGATACCTGCCAGGGGTGCGGGTTGATCGGAAGAGATACCGTCGCCCCTGGCGCACAGGCAACTGAGGGAACACGGGTGGGTTATAGTCAGAAAAAGTCTGACACGCCCTCTTGCTCTACCCAGAGCGGGAGAAGTTATTTGACGATTTCCCAGCCAAAAAAAAATTCAAATGAAGGAAGAAAAAACTCAAGTAATCAATGCAATGAGAGATGTAAGCAAATAAAAAGAAAGCGAGTACGCTCATCTCAACAGCATGGGTCTGGGATATGTAACTAAAATAGGCAATCCAATGAAATTCGATACATTTTAAGTTCTATTACAAAAAAAGCGGCCAAGTGCGAGTCGGAATCACCCATGAAGAAGGAGATTTCAACAATAACTTACTTAAAAACGACAAAAAATCTTTGAACTTTTTGACATTACTGACATCTTATAATTTTAGACCAATTATTAACTAGGTGGCGTACAGACGACATAACGCGCAATCATGTTTGGATAACTTTTTGACGAACCTACCGAATGATTCAACGAATGAACTGTTTGTTGATCTTAATTGCTTGGCGGACGGCCACGCAGCGTTATTCTGTGGCTTAAAAATGGAAAAAATTCAGTCAACCGGCGACCAAGAGGTTTTAAATAAAGAGACCCGGCAGTTTAGTGACAGAAATTCAAGTAGTTTTAGACAACGCATAATGGATATCAATTGGAAGGAAGCAGGTATAAATGGCTTTCTCAAGAAATTCGGACAAATTTTCAGCGGGCGCTTTAAAAAAAAGAAACGAAAAATTAATTCAAAACAGGATCGTAAATCATCCTGGATTACAAAAGGAATAAAGGTATCGAGTAAAATGAAGCTATTCATTCTTCAAAACATGAATAAGGTAACTTGCTGTGATAAAATAAGGACATATACAAAAACATATATTAGAATATTTAGAATAGTCTTAAAAAAGCCAGACGCATATCGGTGAGGAAAGAACTTAAAAAAGCAAATGAGTCTTCAAAAGCTATATGGTAGGTTATAAATAGACATCGGAACACAAAACCAAAACGTGATAGTAATAAGGACATACTTCTTAAAGTAAATAGTAAAATTATATCAAATCCCCAGGAGATAGTTGACATTTTGTCGAAATTTTGACAAAGACATCTTGTCTTTGTCAAATATATTCGAGAAAATGTCGATGAAGTTGGTGTAGATTATACTTTTGAACAAGCCATACAATGTTTGCAAGATAGCGTTAATAGAGTAGAGGCTGAAATGTCCTGCGAACAAGTAACTGCTTATGAAATAAAAAAAATGGTCAATGCAATAGCTAACAAGAAATCTTCTGGTCATGATGAAATACCGATTCGGATAATTAAAGATCATATTGACATATTAGCAGAACCTATTGCGCATCTCATAAATAAGTGCATAAACATGAATATGTTCCCCGAACAACTTAAGATAGCAAGAGTCTTACCAATTTATAAGAAAGGGTGTAAGTTTGATCCCAATAACTATAGGCCGATTTCTCTTTTACCTATAATTTCGAAATTGTTTGAGAAAATACTTAAAACAAGGCTTCTAAGACATTTAAATCGCAATAAAATTCTTAACTACAGACAATTCGGTTTTCAGAAAAGTGTGGGAACAAATGACGCAATTAATACGTTAGGAAGTAATTAGCAGAATTAATAAAAAATTAAAAGTCGTAGGGTTATTTCTTGACCTAAGCTCTGCTTTTGACACAGTTAATCATAAGCTACTATTAGCGAAAATGGAACATTATGGAGCGAGGGGACCGGTTTTAAATGTATTTAAATCTTACTTAAAAAATCGAAAGCAGTATGTAGAAATAGTAGAAGAGGAAAATTCTGAAAAATTTTACAAATCGGGACTAAAACTAATTCGACAAGGAGTTCCACAAGGTTCAATATTAGGGCCAATTTTCTTCATCTTGTTTATTAATGATCTAATTAACTATACGCTAAAACAAATTGATACAGAACTTGTTCTTTTTGCTGATGATACGAATGCTATTATAGCGGCAGAAGATATAGAAACTCTGAGAAGTAAGGTAAATAAGGCTCTGGCTCTCTTTCATTATTGGTTTACCATCAACGATCTCAATCTAAATATAAATAAAACGAATGCCATGTTATTTAGAACAACGTCGAGAAACAAGGATGCAATTGACATAAATTTGAATGATAATAAAATAACATTAGTTGACAGCGTGAAATTTTTAGGTTAGGTTATTTATATTGACGAAAGCCTAAACTATAAAAAGGAACCGACAGCCATAGAAAGTTCAATTAGTTCAGCTTGCTATGCCCTTCGAAGCCTTCGAGATGAGATTTCCATTAAACAGATAAAGATAGTATATTACTCGCTTGTGGAGTCAAAGCTTAGATACAGTATCGCTTTATGAGGAGGTAGTTATGCCTACAATGTGAATACTGCTTTTATCATACAAAAAAGGGCCATAAGAACCATGGTCCGAATTCCCCAATGGGTATCGTGTAAGGAGTACTTTAAAGAACTACAAATTTTAACAGTCCCTTGCTTATACATTTTAATTCTACTTACAGACCTCATTCAAAAACTACATAATTTCGAAACACTTGAGGAAAGAAATAAGCGGAAAGCCACAAGACCGAAGGATATACAAAATAAGTCTCAACCACATTTGAAAGTAGTTAGTCAAGCTGCAAGCTATCACTCAATTAAATTGTTTAATAAACTACCTTTAGAATTATAGTCCATTTATAATTTAAATCACTTCAAGAACCGGCTTAAGTCATTTCTGATAGAAAAATGCTACTATACTCTTGATTAGTTTCTAGCTGGTAACGCACATAACTAGACATTTATAATTATTAACCCTTTGTTTATTTATATTTGACATGGAACTTTTATTTGACATATTATTTTTATTGTATTATTCTTTCTCTTGACATTTGTATCGAGATGTACCATATGAATTGTTTTTTTTTACTATACTTCAGTGGTCTTGCAAATTATTTAGAATATTGTTGAACTAGGAAGATTGTTTTAAAACCAGACACTTAATCATTATATAAATTCATTTGTTTTTCTTTTATCTTTAAGTTATATGTCTTCATGTAGTTTTAGTTTTTACTGTAAAACATTTCGACACAATGTAAAAATTGTTAATGAAATAAAATAAATAAAATGAAGGGTTCCATATGAGTAAATAACGCGCGAATTATAATTATTATTTACTTAGGCACCTATTACAGATTTATGATTAGAAAACAATGGTTCACGGTTTATGCATAAGGTTTATGTTTATGAAATTAAATGTTTTTTTATATTTTTATATTTGAGTTGATTGAATGAAAGGTAAATTGTGGTTTACGATTTATGACGTATTAAAAAAAACAACTTACTAGATCAAGTTTACATGGTAATGTACATCATAATTTTTTTTAGTTTTATCATTCTCTTATTTTAGAAGTTACAGGTTACACACATTTTACCACTTTTGAAGTGTCTCTCACGCAAACTATTCAGTTTAGAAAAAAATGACGTTAGAAACCTCAATATCATTTTTGAAGACCTGTCCATAGATACCCCACACACCTATGGGTTTCATTTTAAAAAAATGAGTTTCAGTTCTAAGTATGGGGAACCCCCAAAATTTTTTTTTGTATTTTTGTGTGAAAATCTTAATGCAGCTCACAGAAAACATCTATTTACCAAGTTTCAACAGCTTAGTTCTTATAGTTTCGGAAAAAAGTGGCTGTGACATACGGACGGACAGACAGATATGACGAATCTATAAGGGTTCCGTTTTTTGCCATTTGGCTACGGAACCCTAAAAAGAGAAAATTACGTTACAAGCCGCGAAAAAAAGAGAGAGATAGAAGTAGTTTTACGGACCGCATCAAGGACTCGATAGAGCGGAACAAGGTCTTTGCAGGAGATCTATCTACTGGGCAGAGTCAGCTTGCGAAAGTGAAGACCGATGATGGGAGGATTGTATCCGCCAGACCTCAGCTGTTGAGAGAGATCGAGAGGTTCTATAGACAGTTATACACGTCAACAAGCAACCCCGTTACGAATCTGGCAAACACCCAATAGCCAGATTGACCCGACCGTTATAAGACCGGCTCTCCAGATGCTGTTTGATTCCGTCATACTCAAGACCAAAACGCCACAGGCATGTAATAGAGATATGGTGGTACTTTTCTTTAAGAAGCGTGACAATACCTACATAAGAATTATAGGCCCATCTCACTTCTGAACCATGTCTACAAGCTATTTTGAATAGTCATCATGAACAAGCCTAATTCTATAAAGGCTTTAGCACCGTAGACCACATACATACGCTGCGGCAGGTTATACAAAAGACCGAAGAGTACAACTTGCCTCTCTGCTTAGCGTTTGTGGACTACGAAAAAGCCTTCGATTAGATCGAGACATGGGCTGTACTGCAGTCTCTTTAACGGTGCCAGACCGACTATCGGTACATCGAGGTGCTAAAGTGTCTATACGAAAACGCCACTATGTCAGTGCGACTCCAGGACCAGACTTCAAAACCCATCCTTCTGCAGCGAAGTGTGAGACAGGGTGACGTTAACTCTCCGAAACTGTTGACCGCTGCCCTGGAAAATGTCTTCAAGATTCTGGACTGGAAAGGGGCTGGCATCAACATCAATGGCGAGTACATCAGTCACCTTCGGTTTGCCGATGATATAGTTACCATGGCTGAAACCATGGAGGATCTCAGTACAATGCTCAATGACCTCGGTAGAGATTCCGAAAGAGTGGGTCTTAAAATGAACATGGACAGGACAAAGGTCATGTTATATGCCCATGTAACACCCACTTTCATGGCTATCGGAGGCGCTACACTCGAAGTTGTGAATGAGTACGTTTTCCTAGTACAAACTGTCCAGTTAGGTAGGTCCAACTTCGAGAAAGAGGTCAATCATCGAATCCAACTCGGCTGGGCAGCGTTCGGGAAGCTACGCAATATCTTCTCGTCCCAAATACCGCAGTGTCTCAAGGCGAAAGTCTTTGACCAGTGCATGTTGCCAGTGATGACCTATGGCACTAAAACGTGGTCGCTCACAATGGGCGTTATCAGAAGGTTAAAAGTCACCCAATTGGCAAAGGAGAGGGCTATGCTCGGAGTTTTCATACGTGATCGAATCAGTAATGAAGATATCCGCAGGAGAACTAAGGCAACCGACATAGCCCGAAGAATTGCCAAACTTAAGTGGCAGTGGGCAGGGCACATTGCTCGCGGAACAGATGGCCGATGGGGCCGAAAGGTTCTGGAGTGGCGACTGCGTTCGAAGGAATAAGCTGAATGCGGGAAAGTTCAGCAGGGGACATCTTTCGGCTAAAATGATGATGATGATGATGAATAGTAGTAAAGATTGATGCCAACGCCTCATAAACTAAATAATTTATTGAAAAAAACTGTAGGTTAGCTGTAACCAATATTTTTAATGTACATCTTTTAGAAGTAATGCCTCATTCCCATGATACATCCATCAATTTATGTGCTCTTCAGCTAGTTTTAGTTCTTCCTTATTGCAAATAAACAGCTTATTAGAATATTTTTTTTTACTTCATGATTATTATTAAGTGCATTAGCAACTCTCAGATTTCAAGAAATAAAAAACTGTGACAGTAAGCGTATTAAATTTTTTGTAATACGCGAGTTTTCTGGACACAAGAAATTTAACTGCTGTAACTTTGCTGTCGCTTTTGCAGCTGTAACTTTTTCATTTCGATTTTTTTTTTTGCTAACTGACACTTATCTCCTACAATGAAGGTTTTACAGAAATGATTTATGATTTATATCCTAGGAATAAAATACGATTTATGGAAATCTATGAAACAGAAAAAAAACCATTACAAAAATGTATAATCTTTTTTCGTAAAAAAATAACTTTAAAATTAATTCCTGAGATATCAGGTTTTGGCGCTTTAGCCATTTTACCTTTCCACTGTCGATATGTACCTATAAATTATTAGCTACGATTATAAGAAAAGTAGAGCCAAGAAATCCATCAACAGCCAGCTTTAATTCGTGAAAACAAACACGATACGTAACAACTACGCAATCGATACCACAAACGATTTTAATTCGTATAAATTGGGCAAAGCTGCTTTATAATAGATTTAGCCGGCTTTGCGACAACTGTATGTTGGGATTGTGGCTATGCAAAACTGATACAGTTGCCAATTAGTCAGCTTTTGAAGCGACAAACGAGCTAATTTCATACGTTGTAGTATGTAATCAAAAAAATGTTCTCGCTGGTTTGATTTTGAGCTTGAGGTAGTATAGTCTGTTCTTGTTTTTGTTCGTAGCAGGCAGATAGACGCCACGCCTGAGGAAAAGGCATAAATCTATCAGGACTGAAACAAAGTGAATTGGCCACATAAATTCTGTCAGGCAGACTTGTTACTTGACCTCATAAAAGGTTCACCAGTGATGCATAGGTACATAAATACGTAGCTAACACCCACTTCTATTCTCGTTTGTAATATGAAAGATTAAACAAGTTACATTTATACAAAAAGTGTCTACCAGAGAACTTGGTTTTCAGCGCGCTCGCGTAATTTATGTATGACGGCGCAAATGCCAATTTATTGCTGAGTAATGGCACCGTTTGGAGATCTGCAAATGGGCTAGTCGTGTAAGAAGAGAAATGGTTCGAAATGTACGCTGCTAAATGTATTTATAATTTATTTATCGGGTCTACTACAAATCCGAATTGTTATCGCAAGAGTTGCTCCTTTTCATAACGGAGAGTCCTTGGAGTGAGTAATGAAGAGGGGTAATAATGGCCTTTGTTTATTCTACGGTAGAATTGAATTGTGCCCTTTGGGTGGTTGGCATATTACAAGGCAAAATCATGTGTTTAAAATTAGTTATCAATTTGTGATATTTTCCTACGTAAGCCCACTATCAGCACGAAATATGCCATAGCTAGCACATAAAATCCACTGTCCACTGCAATATTAGTGTATTATCTACAAAATGTTAACTAACTTAAACCATTTAGAGTAGTTAGGTTCATAGATACTGATAATTTTAGTAAATCACCAAACTGTAGCCAAATTAGGGATGCCGTGGAACGATGTGCGACAAATGGTATTGGTTCGATGCATTTACTCGCGTCGTTTTAACTCGTTAACAAAACTACTTGGCATAGTCACTATGTTACATTATTAAAATGATTAAGTTGGTAGATATTGGGGTATTCCATTTTCAAAAACCTCAGTAGGATTTTAAGGGTTATTTTTACCTATATTGTTAGATACCTAACCCTTTCAATACCTAAAAACCTGAAAAAAGAATTGTAACTACAGTTACAATTCTTTTTTCAGGTTTTTAGGTAGGTAGGTGCAGCCGTTGAACTACAGTTCAACGGCTGCATCTCTCTCTCTCTCGATGCCTGCTGACCTCTTTTGGAAAAAGCGTTTCCTTATATTTCCGTATGAGATTAAACAAATATCAATACAATCACGATGAAATCTGTTGATTTTACCAAAAGCCAAGTTTTTTCGTACAAATTTAAACGGAAGAAATACCACCTTTAAATTTATTTACTTACTCGGACCCAGATTACAGACAGTATTTACCTTGAACATAGTCAAAGTCAAGAAGCAATTTATCTGCCAAAATGAAGTTTCTAATTTTAATAGAGGGTCCTTGATGCCTCACGAGATTTGGCCCTTTGAGTCAGTGGTCGATTGCAAATTGCTTTTTCGAAATTTATTTTACTCTATCACTGACAAACAGTACAAAATTAAATAGCAAATAACAAGAAACTTGGCAACCAAATACTGAACGTTTACATAAATACCGAGGTATATTAGATCAACATCAACAATTTAGGAGATCTATTTGAAATTACGAGTAATGAATGTACTAATCTGCTATCTAATCACATTTATAAATCCTTCTAAATAAACGTTTGATGTTCAATGAAAGCATATCTCTCTCTCTCTCTTTCTCTCTTATTACTAATGAAAAACTGTAGCATTTTAAATGAACTTTATTCCATTTATCAACTGAGTTCATTTCTCTCCACTAACTAGTGTGGTTGCTGATGGCGTATGTTCTTAAGTATTACAATGGCCGAACAATGAGTCGCATTTAATCTAACTTTCTTTTCCCTCGGTCAGCAAACAGGAAGATAGCCACGCCCACACAAAGAAAACACGATGGCACTAATTAATTAATGGCTATTTCTTTATTACGATTGTGACAAATTTCCCTCAAACTTGTGCGAGATAACACAATAAAACGTCCTCTCTTTGTGTCCACACTTACTCAGTTTGTTTGATATTTTAGAAGAGAAACACCGTCGCAATCCTGCTATAAAACTTTATTCAGTTTAAAGTGAGTAGGTACATTTTTATTCCCGACACAAGTTTGTACAAAGAAACATAAACGAACAACAACAAAAACTGCTATTTCTGGGTATCGACTATCAAGTGGACATCCGACCAACAATAACTAATCCTTCAATGGACAAAGTTAGAAATACCTACATCCTTTATTTACCACACGAAAATACTAAGAAAAGGCATTTCGTGGAACGTGGAGAGATCAATGCAAGGCAAACAGAACTAGGGAAAAATCCAACTTTGTAAGATAAAAGACAAATAAGCTGTAGTACGTACAAGTGTACCTAACTCAGATAGAGACGGTCGGTCGGTGCAAAGCCGCAAATATTTGTTTCTTTGAGAACCCTTGCTCTTTACACAAAAATAGGCTCGGAACTCCACATATTCCTTTTACTATAAGTAATATACATGACAATATTATCCAAGTTTTCATTGTTCTAAGCTGTACCGAGCACATCTTTGTTTATAAACACTCGTAATATCATACAAAGAAGCTATGTTTCATATGCGGGTTTACTAACTAAGTACAGGCATCTTTGTAAGCTGATAATACAATACAAAAGGCCAATTACCTACCCTTGTAATTATTCACTCTTGAGACAAACATTTTGAGAGAATAGCTCGCTTTGCAGCGGCGATATTATTTTGGAACCGGATTGAGCCAGCAAATGTTGCCAGACTTAAGGCTTTGCATGAATACCCGTCACATTTCATGTTAATAAGTAGGCGTAAAATATGTATTCAATGTTTTCCCAAATGCCTCGCCTGCTCCTCTGCCAAAAACTTAATATTTATCTGATCTGCCAGCACTATCTTTGTTCCAGAATAAGATGCTTTCCAAGAGTTATCAACTATGGAAAAATAGAATACCTAAGAGTATTGACTTTTCCATTTTACCCGCCCTTAAATAGACAATTGCCAACCATCTAACTCACGCACAGATTAAAGTATGACAGTTGGAAAAACAGATTTTATCGTCTGAAGAAAAATCCTACTAATAATATTATAAACTAGCTGTGCCCGCGACTTCGTCCGCGCGGAATAGTTTTTTTCTATTATTTATATATCAATAAAAACAAATAAAAATTCTAAAATAAAAGTAGCCTAAGTTACTCCTTATTACATCAGCTACCTGCCAGTGAAAGTCCCGTCAAAAACGATCCAGCCATTTCAGAGATTAGCGGGAACAAACAGACAGACAGACAAAAATTGTAAAAAATGTTATTTTAGTATATATACCGTATATATATTCATATGCATGTAGCAAAAAGCGGTTATTTTAATATTACAAACAGACACTCCAATTTTATCTATATGTATGTATGTATAGATGTGAAAGTTTGTATGGTTAGGTGTTTGGATGTTTGTTACTCAATCTCGCAAAAACGGCTAAATGGAATTGGATGAAATTTGGCATACAGATACATTATAACTTGGATTAACCGTTATGATACTTTTCATCCCAGTAATACGTTCCCTTGGGATAATTTTCGACGTCCACGCGGGTGAAGCCGCTGGCAAAAGCTATAATACAAAATAAGTAGGTAATATTGTAACACATCACTGACTCGCCACTACCGACTGCCTCGTTAGTCTAGTGGTCGCAAGCACTACTGCTGAGCATGAGGTCTTGGGTTCAATTCCCGGGTCGGGCAAAGTGTTATTGGAATTTCTCACTACCAGCCCGGTTTCTGGATTTGTGGCCGGTTGATGGCAATAGACTTGCCCCTATTACATGGGACTTAAACATAACTGGCCAAATGTGGGTGTAGGTACTATAGGCTATACTACCCAACCCTTCGAAAAAACAATCCGTGATGTCATGTGTAACACATCTAATAAAAAAGAACAAGAAGGAGACCCGACATAACAGTACAGAAACGTTAAATTACCAAAAGTATAAAACATTTATCTTTAATTCCTCTTAGATATCTTCCATTTCAACCGTGGCAAGCAATTAAAAATAACTCGGAAGTAAAGAATATTCCACTGGAAATAACTTCATTTTTCCGCAGCTATTTTCCCATCGTTTGCAATAAGTGTTACGTTAAGCTTTTAGAGTACCATCGATCACTGAGTGGAGGGCATCGGCGATCCCGCCGTTGCAGCTGTAAAATGTATTGCGAAAAATATATATCTATTTTTTTCTAGAGGATCTACGACTCTTGTTTTATTTACAGTTAACTTTGACAGCAGTCGACATTGAAATGTTTATTGGTTTCAGTGTAGTGACCTACCTTTATTTTACTTTTACATTTATACTATCCTACATTTGTTAAAATAAAGTAAACAATAATTTATATACATATTTCCAAACAACTTATAAACTAGTATTATATAATACCTAACTATATAAGTAACTTAATTCAACATGTCAACAGACAAACAAATATTTTATATTAGTAGATAGTTTGTTATCAGCTAGCCGGCCGCTATGACGCGTCCATTGTCTTAGCGCGAACCGGTCGGCCGCGTACGTCACACACACGCCGTGAGCGTGAGCGAGACGGCACTCTAATCTATTAGCGTCGCGCTCACGCACGCGGCCCGCTGTCCAGCGATGACTTGCCACCTTGCCAGTGTACTCACTGCGCTTGCTTATAGCTACCGCCTTACCTTTTCACCTAAGATTGTAAACATAGCTTCACTCTAACTGTGCTTTTAAACTGTTCTCTGCTATCCATATATTTCTATCACTCCTTCTTCTTAGTGTAACTCTCGTGTGTTGTGAACTGTAACCTGTGTCTGTGCAATAAACTTTTCTTTCTATCTTCATCTATACCTACTTCGGACTTATTTCTTCTAACCTCTGCACCCTTCACACACACCTGCCATACCTACATTGGTGACCCCTATCAAGAGCACGAGGATGGCCGAGGACAAAGCGCGCGAAAGCCAAGATGTCGGCAAGTTGACAGCGGAAAGTTTTCGTGTGGGCGTGCGTATACCGCCGTTCTACCCAGAGAAGCCGGGATTATGGTTTGCTCAAATGGAAGCACAATTTATCTTGGCCAACATCAAGTCGGATGAGACCAAGTTCTACTACGTAACAGGGAACTTGGACTCACAATACGCATCAGAGGTCGAAGACATCATCGAATACCCGCCACCCACCGGAAAATACGAGAAGCTTAAAGGTGAGCTTATAAAAAGGCTTTCGGCATCGCGTGATAAAAAGCTCTTCATGCACGAAGAGCTAGGTGACCGAAAGCCTTCACAATTTTACCGCCACCTTCTCAACCTAGCTGGTCCAGGTGTACCGGAGGAGTTTTTGCGGACTATATGGACAAGCCGCCTACCCGCAAGTACACAGGCAATAGTAGCGTCACAGTCCAAGACCGATTTGGCTGAATTGGCTGAACTGGCGGACCGGATTCACGACGTCGTCGGCACCCAGGTAGCATCAACATCTGCCATCACGAATGCAGCACCATCAAGCAACCCGGGTAACATGTGTTCCGAGATCGCCGCTCTGACCAGACAGATGGAGAAGCTGGCGGATAAGGTGGCGCGATTGTCACGACCCAGAGGCCGGTCCCGTAGTCGTACGCCCCATCGCTCAGGTTCGACCAGATCGGAATCCAGTTACAGAAGGTTCCCGCAGTGCTGATACCATCAAAAATTCGGGGACCGAGCGAAAAAGTGCGTGAAACCGTGCGACTACCCTACATCGGGAAATGTGCGGGGCAATCAGTGATGGCGACCGATGATTGTCCGAGCGCTGGTCGCTTATTCGTCACCGATCGAAGGTCCAAGGTGCAGTTTTTGGTCGACACCGGTAGCGACCTCTGTGTCTACCCCCGATCGGCACTATCAAGACGCGTAGAGAAGACCAGCTACCAGTTATGTGCGGCTAACGGAACACCGATAATAACTTACGGTTTTATAAATATTACTTTAAACCTAGGGTTGCGCCGCGACTTCACTTGGCGATTTATTGTCGCAGATGTAACAAAGGCGATAATAGGCGTGGATTTTTTGTCATTTTATAATTTAGTTGTTGATTGCAGGAATCAACGCCTCATCGACAACCATACTACGCTTTCCACCCCGGCTTCGCCTGTCCGTCGTTCTGATGATGTTTCTTCGGTGAAAGTAAGTCTTGGTGATTCCGCATATACACACATACTACAGGAATTTCCTGACATTACCCGCCCACCTGGTATACACCGCACTCCTAAACACAATACAGTACATCACATTCGTACCACACCAGGGCCCCCAGTATTCAGTTCACCGCGTAGATTGGCGCCTGACAAATTGAAGATCGCCAAAGACGAGTTTGACGCCATGTTGCAGTGTGGCACCTGTCGCTTGTCTGAATCACCGTGGTCGTCGCCTCTCCACCTAGCGCCTAAGAAAAACGACGGTTGGCGCCCTTGTGGTGATTACAGGATGCTGAACGCACGGTCCATTCCTGACCAGTACCCCATCCGGCACATACAGGATTTTTCCCATAGCCTGTCTGGCTGTACCGTGTTCTCCCAAATTGACCTGGTGAAAGCATATAACCAGATTCCTGTGCATCCAGATGACATTCCGAAGACTGCCATCACGACGCCGTTCGGTCTTTTCGAATTTCCGTACATGACGTTTGGACTTCGAAATGCCGGACAGACGTTTCAGCGCTTTGTGGATGAAATGCTCAGGGGTCTGGATTTTACATACGCGTATTTGGACGATTTTTTAGTATACTCGAAAGACCATAAGACTCACGAGCTCCACCTGCGTCAGCTTTTCACCAGACTCAGAGATTACGGTATGGTCATCAACAGTGCTAAGTGCATCTTCGGAGTGACGGAGGTCAACTTCTTGGGATACCACATCTCAGCCAAGGGCACCAAACCATTGCCTTCCAAGGTTGAGGCTATTCAACATTTTCCAGCGCCCCAGACCGTGAAAGAGCTGCGTAGATTCCTCGGGATGCTCAACTTTTACCGTAGGTTCATCCCAGGTGCAGCTACCTACCAGGCACCGTTAAATGCTCTCCTCACAGGTTCTGTTAAGGGTTCACACCCAGTCAATTTTTCACCAGACGAGTACGAGGCGTTCCAGAACTGCAAGGATGGTCTTTGTCAAGCAGCACTATTGGCCCATCCTGATTGCAGCGCTAAGTTGGCGTTGGTCACGGATGCTTCAGATAAGGCTATCGGCGCGGTTTTGCAACAGCTGAACGCAGGAGCATGGGAGCCTCTAGCGTTCTTTTCGCGTAAGTTGAGCCCAGCACAGGTTAAGTACTCTCCTTACGACCGTGAGCTGCTCGCCATTTACGAGAGTGTGAAGTATTTCAGGCACATGTTGGAGGCTCGTGACTTTGTGATTTACACAGACCACAAGCCCCTCACTTACGCCTTCCATTCTCGTAAAGAGAATTGCTCCCCACGGCAGTTCCGTCACCTAGACCTCATAGCCCAGTTTACAACGGACATCAGGCATATTTCAGGTAAGGACAATGTCGTGGCGGATACCCTCTCACGCGTCGAGGAGATTACTCAACCTGTGCCTGCTGAAAGGATCGCTGCAGCTCAACTCGAGGATCCGGAACTGAAGCAACTACTGGCTGGAGAAACTTCTTTGCGCCTGCAACAAGTAAGGATCCCCGGTTCGGAGAAGCAGCTATGCTGTGACGTCAGTGGCCCTACTCCAAGACCATTTGTGCCCAAGGAACTTCGCAGGTTAATTTTTACCAGCCTGCACTCCTTGAGTCACCCAGGGTCCAAGGCGTCGGCCCGGTTAGTTGCTGACCGATACGTTTGGCCTGGTGTGAGAAAAGACTGCCGCGAATGGGTACGTTCATGCCTGGCTTGCCAGCGTTCAAAGACCACACGGCATGTCTTTGCTCCACCAGGTACCTTCAAACTACCTCAATCCAGGTTCGAATTTATCCATATTGACCTCGTGGGACCTTTGCCACTGCGTCAAGGTTTTCGCTATTGTCTCACCGCCGTTGACCGTTTTACGCGATGGCCTGAGGCAATACCACTAGCAGACATTACTGCAGAAACAGTGGCAAAGGCTCTACTGAACGGATGGATTGCTCGTTTCGGATGCCCGTCGGATATCGTAACCGATAGAGACAGGCAATTCGAATCAGCGCTTTTCAAATGCCTGTCTTCAATTGCTGGCTTTCAACATCGCCGAACAATGGCATACCATCCGGCCTGTAACGGACTGGTGGAAAGATTTCACCGTCAACTGAAAGCTGCTATCACCTGCCACGCCAACGACAGTTGGGTGGAATCTCTTCCATTAGTCTTGTTAGGTGTTCGCAGCGCTTACAAAGAAGATGCTCGGGCTTCGGCCGCTGAACTTGTTTACGGCCAACCTTTACGCCTTCCAGGTGAATTTCTCGATCCTCAGGCTGACGAGACCGTTGACACAGCGGATTATTTGTCGAGGCTCCGAAGTATAGTCAGGAATCTGCAACCATCACCAGCAGCCAGGCATAATAGCAAATTTAAGACTTTTATTTATAAGGATTTATCCGTAACAACTCATGTTTTCCTTAGGGACTGCACTGCTGGTGGTCTGAAACCGGCATACTCTGGTCCGCACGAGGTCATACAAAGAGGTGACAAGGTGTTTAAATTATTGGTAAAAGGTAAACCGGTTACCGTATCCATAGACCGCATTAAGCCGGCCTACATACTGCGTGACCCTGACAGCACACCATGCTCATCACCTCCCACTAACATTCATCATAACACACCACAGTCACCACTCAACACTAACACTCATCACCACACACCCAACGCGGATAACCAAAACTTACCTTCCACTGACGACAGCGTCATCAGGACGACGCGATCAGGACGTCGCGTTAAATTTCCCGATTATTATCGCCCTTGACGGTCTCTGGAAGGGGGTGATGTAGTGACCTACCTTTATTTTACTTTTACATTTATACTATCCTACATTTGTTAAAATAAAGTAAACAATAATTTATATACATATTTCCAAACAACTTATAAACTAGTATTATATAATACCTAACTATATAAGTAACTTAATTCAACATGTCAACAGACAAACAAATATTTTATATTAGTAGATAGTTTGTTATCAGCTAGCCGGCCGCTATGACGCGTCCATTGTCTTAGCGCGAACCGGTCGGCCGCGTACGTCACACACACGCCGTGAGCGTGAGCGAGACGGCACTCTAATCTATTAGCGTCGCGCTCACGCACGCGGCCCGCTGTCCAGCGCTGACTTGCCACCTTGCCAGTGTACTCACTGCGCTTGCTTATAGCTACCGCCTTACCTTTTCACCTAAGATTGTAAACATAGCTTCACTCTAACTGTGCTTTTAAACTGTTCTCTGCTATCCATATATTTCTATCACTCCTTCTTCTTAGTGTAACTCTCGTGTGTTGTGAACTGTAACCTGTGTCTGTGCAATAAACTTTTCTTTCTATCTTCATCTATACCTACTTCGGACTTATTTCTTCTAACCTCTGCACCCTTCACACACACCTGCCATACCTACATCAGTTTGTTTGATTTTTTAAGTTAGACGATAGTTTATTATTATCCAGTTTGGATGACACCATGACGTCCATGACCCAAATGTCCTTTGTTTGGTATTGTTCGTCGAATCGTTGAGAGCCTTAAGTTTAGAGTTGAGCTGCACGTTTACTGACAAATGCGTGCCTGACTGGACAGGTCCACTCAAGACACATCTACAAGCATAATCATAATCTTGGTCAGATCATGTGAAGACAACTTCACATGATCTGACCAACACTATGCTTGGATTTTAATAAAACACTGTGACCTCTGCGTTTGTTTCGGCCTTTCTTTTCAGAGTAGTCAGATAGAAAACGCAGACCTCATCTAGTTAAAAAAATATGATGATCTTGTAAAACTGTTTGTACAACCTGTAAACCTACTTTCAATAATAAAATCATTTATGACGAACTGTCATGATCAGCATTGCCGTAGCTAAAATACATAGGTAAGTACTGTACCGAATAATAGCTAATCTGTAGAGTCGTCACAGTGGAGCATGCGGTGGCGATCTCTCGCGTCCAGCCCTGGTCCAGGCCTTGGTACGGAGCGAGAGTGCATGGGAAGCCGTCACCTCCTTATGCAAAGCAGTAATGTTCACGAAGAGGGAGGCGGCGCATGTGAGGGAGAGGCAATCTCTGCGCCCTCACGGCCCTAGTCGCCGCAGGAGTCGCCCTGGGCGTCGGGAATCCCAGGCCGATTCCCGGCCACCATAGGCGCGGGCTCGCGGACGGCGAGTAATGGGTAGGTCGTCGTCCAGTGAGGACCAAGCCCGAGTCGATGGCGCGTTGTGTTCCACACGCGCTTTAAAAATTTGTCAGCATCAACTGGTGGGGTCCGCAAAGGCCGATGTCTGTCAGGGGTGCGAGATGTTCGAAAGAGATACCGTGGCCCCTGGCACACAGGCAACTGAAGGAACACGGGTGGGTTTCAGTCAGTAATAGTCTGACACGCCCTCCCGCTCCGCCCAGAGCGGGATAAAATATTTGATAATTTCTCACCCTTAGAAAAAAAAAACCTATATAGTTAGTAGTCCCAAAGCTGGACCATAGATAATTTATTTTCCTATTTGGTTCGTAGATACAATTATTTCTGGGTTACTGGTAATATCATTTTACAAATACAGAGGCCTGTACTCTCGGATGTGCGGAATGCAATTGACGTGATCAGACCAAAACCATTATTATTTGGATTTGAGAATTTAGTATTGCATTTCCAATGCTATCCTAATTCCTAATGAGTTCCTGGACACTGGTGTACAATTCAAATTGAAATGGCAATGCGCCATCACTAAATGCAACCAATTTGGCCGCAGTATAGATCGACTTTAGGCACAACAATTTCATTTTATGACAACAAAAAAAAAACGTCTAGTTTTATCTTCAAATATGTGTGTCAGTTGTTATTATTTAGGTCACATTGTAGGTACCCACAGGAGTAAGACCTCTCCAGTTACGCCTCAGAATAGAAATGGATAGATTTAGTACCCACGCAGAGTTATAACAATATGAAAGTTTCTATAACGGAAAAGAAAAAAAAGGACGGCTGACCAGGCAAGTTAGCATGTGGGGGTATGATATCTTACAAGTGAGAAAGCTCAGAAGAATCAAAATAAGGAAAATAACGAAATCTTGGTGATGGGTACTCCGGCTAAAAAGAGTGCATCTAAGAAAATCCCTTTTACATACGTTTAATGATTCAGTTTGATCACAAGTATAAATATATTTTTATTAATAGCTTTCCGACAGTAACAGTGATAGGTAGTTAGTCAGAGTTCAGAGTTGGCACCTGTAGTTCAGGAGCCAGTGACTTCTTCCAGTTAGGTTACAAGGTTACAAAATTGCATTAGGTACTTATTTAAAATTAAGTGCAAATAGGAAAAAAAATTGCAAAATTGAATTGAAACATAAACTAAAATTAGAATTGAAGCAAATTAAACAAAATGAGCAAATTAAAATATTAATAAAATCTGGATTTAAAGAAAATAACATTTAAAATTTAAATCAGTTTTAAAATCAGCTATAAAATGAACAAAATCATAATAAACAAATTACATAAAGAAAACAAAATGGGATCGATGCTGTAAAGACGGATCGGAAACTTCTATGATAAAATTAAGTTAAAACTGACACGACCAAAAAGGAGACCATCGAAACCGCAAACTATCAAGACTGACGATGTTTTATGTTCGAATCGCCGCAGCATACACACTTGCTCCATGCCGAGGCCGCGTCCGCAAAAGTGGAACCTTTCTAAAGGTTTAAAAATTAAAAAGATCGTGCTGTTTTTTTAATGTTGACATTATGATGTTAGATACATTCATTTTTTTTTGTTCAGTTTATTTAACATTTACTTACATGCCTACAGAGAATTCTCGAAAGTGTCGTTTCAATATACAAATCAAGAGAATAAATCATTTCGAAACGTCCAGCCATTGGTTTTATCACAAAAAACCTTAAACAAACATGTGAGGCAGTGTCAACGAAGCTACGTGCTTGTAACTCTTGTCAGTGACGGATGCGACTGCACCGAGATCGTTATAGCATCGACATTACATCTATAGCCTTGCACTTTTAACGAGCTTTGACGCTCCCGAACATTTTCTTTTATTTCTCAAAAAACTAGTGCAGATGAATTGCTTTCCAGCAACTTTACCTCAAAAATGGAATTTAACGCTGAACTCCTACGTTAGTTGTAGAAGTATATTAATTGAGCTTTACTTCCTAAAATACGATCTTTAAAGTTAAGCGACATGGTTTACTACGCTGTTGGATGAGTAAATTAAAATGTTAACTCGATAAAGTATGGAGTTCGCAACATTTGGGTCTCTACTAAGCTTTTCCAGATTTCCATGAAAGTCTTTACATTAAAAAAAACTCCCGCGGATCGTTATTGGTGATTATGGTTCTTATAAGCACCAAGACAGCGTAACAACTTGACACGGCTTTTGTTATGTACAAGATTGCAATATCCGCTGTCGCTACTTAACCACAAAGAGAGTGCTGGGAAATTGCACTGTTCTTGAAATATCGCACACTTTATAGAGGCTATTTCTCGCAATCACTGAGAGCGTAGAGTGCGTAAGCAAAAGAAACACGCTTTTTTTACATGTTGACGATGCAATACATATAAAAAATGTCTTAAACTTTAAACCACGCAAAATACCAGACAGTCTTCAAGAAATGATCATCCGTCTCTTACAAGACTATTGCAACTTATAACTTAATAAAATGAATGAAAACCGTACCTATAGGTACTAAAGTTAAAATGAAATAAAAATCTGAAACATTAAACTGAACGTATTCCATACAAAAACTTGTAGAACTGCAGCAGAACACCGCAATTATGCTTGGAGAGAGGCGCTACCCACTGCAATTAGATATGGCACGGCTTTTTGAACAATAGATATAGCTGAACAACCGCCTCGCCGCCAGCTCACGGCGACGAATTCATAACAATTTATGCTGAAAAAATAATACAGAGGGAACATCATTTGCTAACTTTTTGTAACGCCATCAAATTCACACAAGCTGTCGTCCATTATAAATAGTAATTTTAATGTTTTCTGCCTCCTATGAATAATAGCCAGAGAACAATAACTACGTAAAGTGTATACTCCCCCAAAGCCAATTTGTCGGCCCCTGGAACGCAACTGTAGGCCTAACAAGACCCTGCCAGGGGTGCGGGTTGTTCGAAAGAGATACCCCCTGCCTAGCCCCTGGCACACAGGCATTTGAAGGACCACGGGTGGGTTTTAGTCAGTAAAAGTCTGACACGCCCTCCTGCTCCACCCAGGGCGGCAGAAGTTATTTGATGATTTCACATCCCCAAAAAAAAGGCCTAGCAATACCTACCACCGTTCCTTGATTGTCTTAGCCATAGAAATATTTCTTATATCTATGGTCTTAGCTCAGATCGGCCATGACAATTATTACCCACTGATGTGGCTGCAGTAAAAAAAAACTAAGCAGAGTGTAATTTCCTCCGATAAGCCATAGATAGGGTTGGAATTGGAATACATTTAGGTTCATTAAAAAAACGGGTGCTTATAACTAATACAATTTTAGGCAGACGTTCTTTGACGGCGCCGGAATATTTCCTTTAGTAGACCGAACCTCAGCACCGTAGGCTAGTAACTTGTATGTAAGAAGTTAAAGCGAGTGTTTAAAAATTTAAAGTGGAGTTCCCGTCGACATACATCGCGAGGCTTCCCGATAAACATCCCCGGGCGTCAGGTCGCCGGTCGGCCGCTTTGTTTACGGGGTACGCGCCACTACGTGATCTATTATACTCGACCAGCTACACTACACGCCTCTTCTAACTGAAAATAACTGTAACTGACTCCACGTCACTTTTTTTTTCAAATGGTTGCGTTATTACAAAATATTAATTATGTTTGGAATTTACGAAAATGATGTGCAGTTTTATATTTATAAACCAAAAGTTAGGTATTTATAAAACTGGCCAAGTGCGGGTCGGATCACGCACAGTGAAGGGTACCATAGTCAGGATTAATTACATATATTCACGTATAGGTAGGTACATAGTATTGACAATACCGACCGAAAATATAAGTTTGTATTTCATAGTTCTTGAAAAAAGCTAAGAAAACAATAGTTATTTCTGAGGTAACCGAAATCATCACATATCTCACAATCTGTTGTCTATATTAGAATAGTATGCAGAGAAAATAACTGTTGGTTTACAAATCACTCTCTGGATCTACCTACCCGTTGGATTAGAAAAAAAATATTTGCATTTAATAGCCCAATTCTAGATGAAGTTTATAGGCTATTTACCATCACGCTGCGACCTTTAGGAGCCGAGCAAAAGGAAAAGAAGTCAGAAAAGACGCTAAGCGAAAACGAAGTGATGGCGAGGGCGGGTAATGCGATGCGACGCGGTGGGACGGAGGGGGGAGGTTCACGCGGACGGATCATGCGATGCGACGCGGTGGGTCGGGGAGGTTCACGCGGACGGGTAACACGATGCGACGCGGTGAATCGGGCAGGTTCACGCTGACGGGTAAAGCGTTGCGACGCGGTGGGTCGGGGAGTTACCTTAGATGGGTCCTGGGTACTTACGTGTTTGTTTTTTTTTTTTTTTTTTTTAATAAACACGATTCCCTATTTATCTGTAGAAGGCCATAAGCAAGAATTTGGGTGATATCTTAACCTCTAAAATAAATAAAATCACCTGTTCCTTACATTTTGACGAGTTATGCGAACATAAATATAGGGAACAGCTGATTTTATTTTCGCGATATCAGGTTTGGGCCCATAGTAACAGTTGTTCATAACGATGAGTATAGTGACCCCTTAGGGTAACGGTGATTAAAATTACACCCTGTATACATTTTTCGGTTTAGTCCATGTTCAACCACCACAATCTTTACCCCCGACCATGTTCAACCCCTAAATGTTTCCATGTTCAACCCCTGGGGGGTTGAACATGGATTTCAATACATTGGTCATCCTTTCTTTGTCCATATTCAACCCATTGTTGTTAGGTAACTAATAATGACACTAAAGTATTACTGAGAGCAGAAGTGTATTTATTTTCTTTACAATTGATATTTCATAGGGTAAAAAGAAAACATGACTTTTTGGTTAACATTGATCATGATGAGCTACTTGGCGTTTATCATTTTTGACTTTAAACCTGTCTGGTCGATACGGCTACTATAGGGGCGGTAAAGCGTATAGGACGCTTAGTACTTAAGTCCTACCGGTACTTGCAGGTGTACTTCCAGTCGATCTTGAGGTGCAGCGATGTGCTACAATGTAGTATTCCAAACGAGAGACCATGGACGCAAACTTTATAATACAACATGACCGTGATGATGATGACACCGATGATGTGGACATGTTTTAAATGTCCCATCACCAAAAAAATGTTTTACGCTGCTTATTATTTCCCTCGCCGCCTCAGATGCAAAAAAGCTATTATCCTATTATTTTTATATTTGTAATCAAAGAGCAGGACCTTTGAAAAATGGCAGGTACTTCAACATCAATCCCTCTCGAATATCTAGTTTTTTTAACACCTACCGCCATATTCCTTTTATTGTAAAGGTCAGATTTCACATTTTTATAAGACGGAAATTCTTTGATAGTATCTTCACTTGCATCCTTTAAAGAAATTACGGCTTCACGATATACGGATGGAATAGCCTTCTTGAAATCTTCGGTAACTTTTGTTTTACAAATCGAAATAACCTTTTTTACCTCGTTTTTAGCATAACTTGCTGGGCAACTATGCACTGTTGATTTAATCATTTGACTTTGTGTTTCCATAATAGTCAGAGTTCCATGACATTTAGGCCACTTAATACAACGCCAGTAAGTAGAACCATTCTTATATTTCTTTTTCTGGTAATATTGATGGCCTGCTACAAGTAGTACACGTCCTCCACGCTTAGAAGTCACGAAATCAAAATTAAATAAACCGCTACTCGTAGACGGAATCTCAGCCATTTTCAGAAATACAATAAGTGGCACTGTCAAAGTCACTTCAATCCTTTTTGTTTATTATAACTATTAATAAAGTAATGCAATTGTAACGACTGGCCAACTATTAAAGAGGTAGAATAAACTCATTTGAATTTTAAAGTAACTGCAGAAATATAGGGCAAATAGCTAATAGATAAAACTTTTTACAAAAAAAAACAACCGACTTCCGAAAAAACACTATAAAGTGAAAAATAACTTTCATTTCGGAAGGCGGTGACTTTTTTTTTTTTTTTTCTGGGTGGGAAATCATCAAATAACTTCTCCCGCTCTGGGTGGAGCGGGAGGGCGTGTCAGACTTATGTGTTCCCTCAGTTGCCTGTGTGCCAGGGGCGGCGGTATCTCTTTCGAACAACCCGCACCCCCGGCAGGCATCGGCCCTTGCGGGCCCCATCTGTTGCTGCTGACATCTCTTTGAGGCGCGCGTGGAACACAACGCGCCGTCGACCCGGGCTTGGTCCTTACCGGACAGCGAGCTACCCATTACTCACCGTCCGCAAGCCCGTGCCTACGGTGGCCGGGAATCAGCCTGGGATTCCCGACGCCCAGGGCGTCTCCTGCGAAGGCCACGGCTGTGAGGGCGCATGTACTGCATCTCCCTCACGTGCGCCGCCTCCCTCTTTGCGAGCATAACTGCTTCGCTGAAGGAGGCGACTGCCAGCCATGCCCTCTCGCTCCGTACCATGGTCTGGACCAGGGTCGGACGCGAGAGATCGCCGCCGCCGATCACCTCCACGAGGACACGGCGTTGCTCCGCCCAAGCTGGGCAGACCTCCACCGTATGCTCCACCGTGTCCTCTGGGCGATCTTCGCAATGGAAACACCCGGGCGTTTCCTCCCGCCCTATCCGAAACAGGAACCTCCCGAAACAGCCATGTCCGGTGAGGACCTGTGTCAGGCGGAAGGTGAGGACGCCATGCCGCCTCTCAAGCCAATCCTCAAAGAGGGGACTTACCGCCGCAATCGCAGCGTGCCCAGCACTGGGTTGCGACAATCGCACTTTCCACGTCGCCATGAGATCCTGCCGGAGCTCTGTCCGCCGTGCCGCGATTTCCCGCGGCAGCGGAGTTACGCCCCGGCGTTTGGCCTCCTCGCGCCACTCCCAAGTGCGCGAGGACGTTTGCCTCCAGATCCCATGGCGGTAATCCGGCAAGGAGGCCCGCCGCCTCACCGGAGATCGTGCGGTATCCCCGGATCATCCGGATGGCTATGACCCTATGGGCCGCCTTCAACCGGCGTGCTGGTTGGCGCCTCAATGTGGGCGCCCACACCGGCGCACAGTGGAACGAATGTATGGGAGCGGTTGGACGTAGACATGTCCGAAAAAAAAGAGTAAAATTATGCCAAACTAATGATGCCATCTTATTCGATTACTTAATGCCTTCATAACTTGTGGTGATGAATTTCTTCATAACTCCCATATTTCGGGAGTAATTTGAGAAAATGTGAAATTTTACTATGAAAATGAGTGTATCGAGCTCTCTCCCTCCTGATTCCGGGCTTGTTTCAAGTAGCGGTCTCTAATATCATAATGCTAATACTAAGAGCTATATTTAATACTAAGACACATAGTGCGCCAAATGTGCACTTTCTGGGATAAAGAGTGATGTTTATTTTATAACACAATTTTTTTATTTTTTGTTTATTTTGTTGATTAAAACCGTTTTTCTAAAGGTTTACCTTATTACAATAACATTTCTGAGCAGCCAATTAGAGAAGATATAAGCTAATTAGGATATATAATTAGGGACTTAAGGTTTACATATAAAACTGATGCACTAATGATTACTGATAAGAACATTGCTATTATTTAATTACTAAATGGCTCTTAATACACTAATTTAGCATGCATCATTTACTAATTATCACAATAACTAATTACCTTGCAATATTTAACAAAGGATACCTGGGATACCTGGATTTTATATAAATAGGTCACTATTAGTAACTTTAAAATCAGTGTTGATTTACACCTCGTTGTATCCAAGCTAATCTCGCAATGTATTTTCCAAATTTTAATACAAATCTTGATATTCACGTTGCTTTATGCGCACGCGCACATAAAGATTTACGCGACTTTAACTATTTGTTCAGTGTTTTAAAAGATAACAGTTGTGTTCAGTTATGTGAAAGTGCTGAAACAAGTTTAAAAGACTGGTGTCGTCGATTTTGCTACCGCATTTATGCAAAATGGACACAGTCTGGAAGAAGCACAGATAAGTTTCGGAAGAAACATGAGATTTGGCTACAGGCTGCAATTCAATGGCCGGAATTACAGAATGAAAATATGGAACCTTCTACAGAAAATATAAGTGACGTCATCGAGCCCATAATTTCTCCTGCTAAATCTGATGCTTCAACTTGTACACATCCTAGTCCTCGTAAATCTTTTGAGGACCTTAGTAACCGGCAAAAAAGAAGACGCACTGAAGATAGTCTTTCATGCAGCAGTAGCAGCGCTGAAATTATGTTTTCGGCCGAAAGGGCGCTTCAAAAGGCAGGACAAAGCGATACAGCTTATGTTATGAAATACTTGACGGAGAATCCAGAAGAGGCCTCAAAAATCAAAGCCTTCATTGAAGGTAAATCAATTCAGGTACGGGAAATATCCCCTTTGAAGGCATTGGCTCTTTATGTATCGATGAACTTATCGAAATGGCGCTATAACACTCTTCGGGATTTCAACACTCAAGAAGGAGCTCTTCAATACCCGAGTTACTACATGTTGGTTAAAGAAAAAATTAAGTGCTATCCGGCCAAAGAAGATCTCACAGTTACAGAGAGCTCTGCAAAAATCAAATTACAAGCCTTGATGGATTTAACCTCAAGAAGACTTATTAGGTCGTTAGAAACCCCTGTTGATCCCAATCAACAGCTCGTATTGACCAGCAAATGGGGTTTTGACGGATCATCTAGCCAAAGCATTTATCATCAAAGGACGAGTGAAGATGAGCAAATCGATCTTGCTAGTAATTTTATGATTAGTCTTGTACCACTGCGGCTCGTCTCAAAAGGTGTAACAATTTGGGAAAACGAGCGACCATCTTCCACTTCATTTTGCCGGCCAATATTGTTTAAGTTTATAAAGGAAACCAAAGAAAATGTGCAGAGAGAGATGGCTGAAATCGAAGCAGAGATTGAAGCCTTAACTCCATCCACCATCACTGATGGAATTAGTGTCAAACACCAACTGCTGTTGACAATGATTGATGGTAAAATTCATTCCATTATATCCAATACAGCAGCTTCAGTGTGTGACATATGCAAGGCTTGTCCTAAAGAAATGAATAATTTAGAGTTAATCAAAGATAAACACGCAAACGAGGACATGTATAAATATAGCTTAAGCACCCTTCACGCTTGGATTCGCTCAATGGAATGCTTATTACACATTTCCTACAAATTAGACATAAAATCATGGCAAGTAAGGGGTGATATAGCAAAAAGGCAAGTTGATGACAGGAAGAAAAGAGTTCAAGAGGCTGTAAGAAGAGAAACGGGCTTACTTCTCGATGTTGTGAAACAAGGCAGTGGATCCACCAACAATGGCAACTCGGCAAGGAGATTTTTTGAAAACTACACTAAATCTGCTGAACTGACCGGAATAGATGCTATGCTTTTAAGAAAAATCTGTGTGATCTTGCAGTGTATTTCATCAGGAGAGAAGATCAACGTAACTAAATTCCGAGAGTTCTGCTTTGATACTGCTAAGCTTTACGTGGAGTTATACCCATGGTATTATATGCCTTCTTCACTTCATAAAATTTTAACGCATGGGCCAGACATAGTTCAGAACATGTCAATTGTGCCCATTGGTTTTCTATCCGAAGAGGCATCTGAGGCTAGAAATAAAGATTTTAGAAAATATAGAGAGGGGCATTCTCGAAAGCATAGCAGTATCTCATGCAATGAAGATATTATGCACAATCTTTTACTGTCTTCTGATCCACTTGTTACAAGTATCCGTCCAAAAGGAAATAAGTTTGTAAAAAAATCTTCTTTTAAGGAATTTTATGAGCTTACGGATTCTGAGAAAAGTGATATCGAATTTGTTAACATAAATGATTTAGCGGACATCGATTCTGAATTTGAATTAATTGATGATGATGATGATGACGAAGATAATTAAATGATGTTATTGTTTTAAAATGTGTAACTTAGTAAATTAGAGCTTACATCTTAATTATTTATTGTACTTTTAATGAAACTAGGTAATTTATTATCAACTTACTTAAAAGTCATACTCTCATCAGTTCTTGTGAATATTTTTGTTAATATATATTTCTGTATATATATATAATATATTTATAGACCTCTTAATAAGTCTGTCTGCGGTTTAAAGTAAATACAAATGGGGAAAAAACGTTTTTTTTTTTAAATTTTCATTTCCTTTTATCCCAGAAAGTGCACATTTGGCGCACTATGTGTCTTAGTATTAAATATAGCTCTTAGTAATAGCATTACGATATTAGAGACCGCTACTTGAAACAAGCCCGGAATCAGGAGGGAGAGAGCTCGATACACTCATTTTCATAGTAAAATTTCACATTTTCTCAAATTACTCCCGAAATATGGGAGTTATGAAGAAATTCATCACCACAATTTATGAAGGCATTAAGTAATCGAATAAGATGGCATCATTAGTTTGTCATAATTTTACTCTTATTTTTCGGACATGTCTACGTCCAACCGCTCCCATACATTCGTTCCACTGTGCGGCGCCCCGTATAGGGCCATGGCCCGAAGGCGGTGACTTTGGATATGTATTTCAATTTGTTGTCACCGCCTTCCGAAATTAAAGTTATTTTTCACTTTATAGTGTTTTTTCGGAAGTCGGTTGTTTTTTTTGGAAAAAGTTTTTATTTTTCACTTTTTAGTTATAGTACCTACCCCACTAATTCGAAATTTCATCATTCTTGGGGTCAAAACAATGCATAGTTATGCGATAGCAGCAATGGCGGTTGATTTGCTGTTATTTTTTGAAGTTCCGATGTCTGTCTCTGAAACGCATCATCAAATCTATATGAAATTGAAATGGGACCACACGGGAAGCACGAGCTTTCAAATAAAAAAGAATCATCAAAATCGGTTCACCCAGTCGAAAGTTATGAGGTAAAAACATTAAAAAAATATACAGTCGAATTGAGAACCTCCTCCTTTTTTGAAGTAGGTTAAAAAAAATTTGGGAAAATGAGAAAATCTTTTGTGTTTTACTGTCCATTGAGGGTTGAACGTGGCTTAAAGACATTCAAAAATAAAAGTCCATATTCAACCCCCCAGGGGTTGAATATGGACAGCATTTAGGGGTTCAACATGGCCGGGGGTAAAGATTGTGGGGTTGAACATGGACTAAACCCATTTTTCGTGTTGTTTTGGCCATCGACACGCCAAGAAGAAGAAATGAATGTTTTTTTTTTGTATTACTAAAAGCAATGACCAATTAAATGTTAACCAACATTCAACAACAGTTTGTACGTCGCATTTATCCACTTCCATAATCAGCCTATAACGTTCCCATTGCTGGGACTCAGGTCTTCGCTCGGTGAGATTGAGTGGGCTGTAATCTATGATGTTTTCCTTCACCATTTTGGGAGCAGTAGTGATGTAATAACTTACACAAAGTAGTGTCTGCCTGGGTTCGAACTCACGACCTATATGATACAAAAGTCGAGGCTAATACCACTGGGCCAACACTGCTTTCATCCAATTACTCAATAGAAAAAAAAAATACAGATCAAAGTTAATGAGCAGAAAATTTGAAGAACTAGGTTGGTACTACTTTAATATACATACCTACAATATCTGGTCGGCTGGCACTGTGACTGTTTTACAGAGTAAGTGCAGCATAATATCCTTAATTAAGCCCCGACGTATCAAGCAATTTAAAAACTAAGAAATGCGCGAGGGCTTTAATTAAAGTCGTGATCAAAGGGTAAAAGTCTCAGGAAGTGCGCAGAAATTTAACCCGAACCTATTATTTGGTTGTAACTAAAGGTAACTGTAACGGACGGATATTGCCGTGGACTCATAATGATTATTCTCACAATGTTGAAATCTTTTGTTCCTTGGCAAAAATATTACCGGAAAAGCATTTAATTTTGTGGGCGTTTTTTTAAACCCTTAATTTATAAACATTGATATTAAAATACTGCTACACCTATGGTTATATTATCATGTTAAATCAATATCACTACGTACCCGTTCTAGTTCGCCTGTGCGACGACGATGCTGGCTAGTCCCCGCACCGTGCTGCAGGCCGTCTCCATCGAAAAAATGTATACCTAGTCTAAATGGAACACAATGGCGTAAGAGGCAAAGCCTTACAACTCTTCTCTTCATTACTATTTTTTTACGTATGTCGCACTTGGTCCTACACAATCACAACCAAACGTGTTTATAAAAAAAAACTTCATGTCATGTATCGTATTGATATCATTAAGTTTCTTGTAACGAATTACCCGAAGAATTTTGAAAAAATAAAAACATAACAAAGGACGATGGGCTCTAGCGTCGCCAAAATTGAAACTTAGTCAACAGACTTGAGACGTATCTCATTTAAAAGGTTAGCTTCCTGATCATTCTTTACTATGGCGACGACCATCAAAAGTCCTTACTTTTATCGTCGCCATAGTTTTCATTAAAGTCCCCCCCCCCCCATCCATGGTTTTCAACGAAAATAATAGAAAATAGAGAATGAACACGATCTCTATTTTCATTTGATAAATTAACCGGAACGATATTTGTTTTTTCAGGACACCACATATTTTGAAGTTTTAAAGCAAATGGATTGTTAATTTGAACACCGTTATGAAAAATATGAGACATTTTTTTTTTTTTTACTGTACTAGCTTTTACCAGCGTCTTCGCCCGCGTGGTAGTCGAAAATTATCCCACGGAAACGTACTACCGGAATAAAAAGTACCTATCCTATGTGTTAATCCAGGCTATAATCTATACGTGTGCCAAATTTCGTCCAAATCCGTTTAGCCATTTTTTGCGTAATTGAGTAAAAAACATCTAAACATACAAACTTTCATATTTATAATATTAAGTAGGATTAAAGAACGTTATCGTGCTAAGTTTCAAGTTCAATAACTTAAGGCGGGGTGGGTCGGAAAAACGTCGTTTTGTATTGTGTTTTATAGGTAGAAACCGGATTTAAAAAATTGAAAAAAATATGTTACATAGTTCACACCTTGATCTAGATATTCCGGCCATGCGATACATGATTACTGGCACTTTACTGCATCCAATGAAATCGCAAAGACAAGTCTAAATGATGATCGGATTCTTATTTCATTTAAGTTATATAAGGTTTTGAACAATAAAACTTATACCATAACAAAGGTCGTTAAAAATATGATGAAATCCGGCTGTCATAATATGGACTATGAAAATACATTTATAACAAATCTAGAATCCAGTGTTTTTATCATTACATGCGCGCGCCCCGTGTCGTTTAGTCCCGAGCGGAACGTGTTGGAGGTCGGACGTGTGCCAATTTTTCGAACCCGCCACCCCCCGCTATGATCTGTTACAGGCAGTGCAAAAAATTGTTTGTAAATAATAATAAGTGTCTAGAATAAACTAAATACAGGTATACTTTATGTATATCTAATTATTTACAAGCTTTATTTCGTAGGAAATTAAAGTAGTTAATATTTTGTCAAACAAAATGGGAACCTACAGAAAGTAAAAACTTTCGATCCAGAGCTAGCTCTTCGAAGGCTAGTAAACATTAAAAAATAAGGATGGTTTGACAATATTATTATTTACCTACATTCATTATATTTTACGCGTAATAGATTACTATATTTATTTATTACAGCTAACCTACTATTTGCGGTTTGCAAATGCATGTACGCGTAATAGATTTGCAAACCGCAAATAGGCGTGTAGAACAGAATTGGAACCCTATGTCCGTGTAAATAAAGACGCCACGCGCGCAAAAGCTAGAATGGTTTATTTTTCTCGCAGAATAGATTTACCAACCGCATGAAGTGCGCAAAACAGTTGAATTTGAAACCTATGTCATACAGCATAAAGCCGCCACGCGCGCAAATTGTATAATGGTTTATTTACTGTTTTTAGGTAGGTTAAAAAACAAAACAAAAATGAGGATTGCCTGAATAGGCATTGTATGTGATAACACTATGACCTTGAGCTGGTCCAGCGTAATACCGAGTTTCCATAGAATACGTCGACGTTCACACTGTCGTATTTTTTATTTGTGCACTGGATTTTCAACTCTCGGTATTTAGCAGAGGGTCGAGAATCCAACAGAGTGAAAAATCCAGTACCTACGCGAAAAACATCTCGCCGCAATTTTATTACGTCTGTGTGAACGTGGACTTATATATATTATTTTTCTTACTGTTTTCGACATAGGTTATGAATGTGTCATTACTTGTCATGGTATTCGAGGCCGCTGATCAAATTAAAAGTCCAAGATGGCGAATGCAAATTTTCTTGAATTTTCCATCATGGGTGTCTTTTTCAGGGTTTTTCGGTTTGCTAAAGCTGATGGTGTGGTCATAATGAAAATCCAAGATGGCGGCCGATTTTTATTTTATTTTCCATCATTGTTGTCGTTTTCAGATTTTTGAGGTCGCTAAAGACGATGATGGGGTCAAAATGAAAATCCAAGATGGCGGCCGATTTTTATTTTATTTTCCATCATTGTTGTCGTTTTCAGATTTTTGAGGTCGCTAAAGACGATGGTGGAATCAAAATGAAAAGCCAAGATGGCAGCCATGAAATTTTTTTCACCATGGATTTTCATTTTGACCCCACCATCGGTTTTAGCAATCCGAAAAGCCCTGAAAACGACACCCATGATGGAAAATTCGAAAAGTTTCGCAGCCGTATCTTGGACTAGCATTTTGATCAGCGGGCTCGAAAACCATGATAGGTAACACATAACTATGTCGAAAACAGTTAGATAGAAAAATAATAAATATATAAGTCCACGTTTACACGGACGTAATAATATCGCGCTGGGATTTTTCAAATCTTGGTAGTGCGCTGAAGGTTGAGAATCCAACACAGTGCAACTCAGCGCGTTGAAAATCGAACAGTGTGGTTTACTAGTTAGATTTTTATCTCTCGGTACGTACTGTAGTCGGTACATAGTTTTGTATGTAGGTATAGGTACATAAATAAGAAAATAAATAAAAAAGTGCAACCAAAAAACTACGACGATCACCCTAATTGGATTATTACTTCCAGTCTTTATGTAACTTGAACATAACTGGCGAATTGTGGGTGTACTAATACACCACTGCCCAAACCCTCTGAAAGAATACAGTTCCGCAACTTATTATATCTTAAAAAAATACTTACTAGAATAGTAAAACAAAATAAACTTTTACTAATCGTAATCAGTTCAAGTTGATCTACTGTATTGCTCTATTCGGTGACATAGTTATTACTGCTGCCGGCCGCTAGACCGCCTAGCGCGCGCGTCGCTCGCGCATCGTAACTAATTACGTCTCGCTACTCGTTTCGGGGGCTGAGGTAAGCGTTAAATGCTTACCGCGCTCGGCTCACCTCGCCTTAAGAAATAACATGTTTTATTCAAACGAAACTTCTCATCACTCCCTTCACTCTATAAGGTCGAATTTCCAAAAAGTCTCTTCTTAGTGCTCACCTACCTTATAAAAAGTAGGTAAGTTCAAAAACTAAAAACCGACTAAGTACTGAAAAATTACGATCTAAAAAGTTTCACACTTTTTATATCGTAATTTTTCAGTACTTAGTCGGTTTTTAGTTTCACACTTTTAACTAAACAAAACTTTTTAACAGTTGTACGCGATCATAATTTCCACAACTTTCAGATGTTCAGGATTATGAACGGAGTAGAACCTTTTGGCGTATCATTTGGTATTTCATTTTACACATAAAATAATTTTTGAAAAAACTACTAATTTGAATAAACTTTTCGTACTAAAATATTTAAAACAAACGAAAAATATCGAAATTGAAATGAATAATAGGGTATTTTACTCTTTATGAGAAAAAATCTAAAAATATATGATTGTTAAAGCTTAGGCAAAATGCTGTCGGACATTGTAGTTTTAGTTCACGAAACAACAAAATAAATTATAAAATATAATAAAAAGACTTCAGCGAAAAAAAGAAAAACGTAACACGGAACGCGGTCTGTGTCTGTGCTTGCCACACTGAACATAATAAAGTAAGCAGGCGGCGGGCGTTGGAACGCTCGACCCGAGATATTGTTTCATCTGTGCAATTTACAATCTGTATTTCTGTTCTGTCACATTCTGTGCAATCTTTGGTCGCGACATTAGTTTTGTTTACCAATTTTACCATTGAATTGTAACTAACAAGAATATTGTTTTGTATAAAAAAACAAGTGAAATGGTGTTAGTAAAACGTAATAGCATTTACTGCTGTAATTGAAGATCAATATTGTTGACCAGCAGGTATGTAAAACATTGTTTACATTAGGTTGTTTCTGTGTTTATTAAAAGCAAAATAGAATTAGATACGCATCTATAAATAAATGTTCAATAATAAGAATATGACTTCCGTTCTTTTGATTGATTTATTTAGTTTGCCATCGAATTTTAAAAAGAGTGGAGGTTGTAGCAAAGGTTAACTATTGTTGGTATTTTGAGCGCTGAATTTTGAAACCGGCATTTGTTTTATGCATTTTTCATTCTAATAATTCGTTACACTTATTTGCTGAGTAGTCATAGAAAAAAGGTTTCGACACAATTGGCCCAAGCTCCCGAAACGTTATTGCTATTTGCTCTGATATACCATACATTGTTAGTTAGGTACCGACCTAATTCTTTAATCCCTTCGCGACAGGCCAGTAGGTAATATAATATTAGTTATATAGTTATTATGCACAAGAAAAATAAGACGATCAACTGACCAGTATTATTTTAATCATGTATTTTATAAGGCAAAGGATTGGGCAGACGTTACCTACTCCTACATCCTTCATTTCACCAGGTATCCTATAAGTCCTACATAAAGTATTTCATCTTACGAAGTGACACTTGCTTAACTCATGGTTACCAATTGTAAAACACGCTGTGAATGGGTGTAAGCGCAAGGGTTCTCGGTCTCGGTACCGTCTGAGACAATGTCGAAGCCAGAAGTGTATACAGGATAAGTTTTAGAAAGAATATAAAAGAAAAAAAAAATCAGCTGTTTCATAGAAAAGTGCATTACCTACGCGGTTAGAATGTATGGAACAGCTGATTTTTTTGTATTATAGAGGTATGAGGAACAGGGTGTAAAGTAAGTAATTTCTGCGCTAGGGGTCTGGAATGATATGCTGAATTCATGGTTACAGTTTGCGCACTGGAAAAAAAAATATCCTGTATGTGCGTGTTTGTATTATACGCACACATTCATAACGTGTACACACACGCACTTGGTTACCACATGTAAAGCACGCATCGCTTCGTGAGATAAAAATACTGTACCTAATAGGCGGCGAGCCTATTTCCATAGCATAATCGGCTTATAATGTTCCTACAACTGGGACAATTATCTCCTCTCTGTGAGTGGGAGTGAGCCAAAATAAACCATGCGGGTTCAGTGCGGGTTGGCAGATGACAAAAATGTCACATGTCGTCGAATTTTTGCTTGATGTTTTCCTTCGCCGTTTAGAGAGCTGGTGATGAAATGAAATACCTACACATAGTAAAGTGCCTACCTGGATTCGAACTCACGACCTGTAACTCGTAAGTCGCGGCCGTTACCACTTGCCCACCACTGCTCCCACGGAATAGAAAAACCTGTGGAAGTGCCCACGCAGCTATCACGCGTGTCACCGCGTGTGTCACAATTATGCGGAGAAATATGTAAGAGAATAACACGTGTAATGGAATAGAAAAAACGGTGGAAGTGCTAAACAGCTGTCTCGCGTGTCACAATTATGCGGAAAATATGTAAAATAATAACAACCTTCGTCAGTTGTAATAAGTCTTAATTCTGTATGGACAACAAATAAGGTTTTCGTCAAAGTTGAATCTGTTGTTCATACAAAATTAAGACTTATACCATCTGACGAAGGTTGTTATTATTTTACATATTTTCCGCATAATTGTGACACGCGGGACAGCTGTTTAGGCACTTCCACTGTTTTTTCTATTCCGTGACTGCTCCCATAGCTGAGCATTAATTTAGACTTCGATCTACTAGGAGCAATTTACGATAGATAAACCAAATAAAACCGATCGACCCAGAAATCGAACACAGGATCTCATCATCCACAGTAGCGCTTGCGACTACTAGACCTGTGAAGCAGCAATGGGTGTACTTTACGTTAACCTCTGCCTAAACCTTTGAGGAAATAGGCGTGATATTTTTTATGTTAATAGAACGACCCACTGACGTGAAAACTAATAAAAAGTCACTGGTACCACAATCCTTTGGGCAATAAAAGATTAGATCTAAAAAGGGTTTCTAAATTTTGTAGGTAGGACTAGAATACTAGATGTAATATTGATTAGCTACCATTAATTTTCAGCATCAGCAATGGACGGAAGCACTACTGGGCCCGATCAGGAAATTAAGAAAATTCTTATCAATATTCTAAGAAAATGTGAACTGGAGGCCAAACATAACAAGTTACAATTACCACTACAAGATGTTGAAGACCGGGTTTCGTATTATACAGGAATCCGGAAAAATACGTTTCCCCAAATACTAACGAAAAATACGGTTGCAATATATCCTAAAACGAAGAACATTGATTTTAACATCCATTTAATCATTTTAAAATGTCTAAGTAAGTTTTATGAACGCAAAGAATTGCCCACTTTTAGGCTCTTGTTCAAAAATGTAAACGAATTTATGAGCACCTTGAATGCTCTGTACGCTCAAGATGCTGAGCAATTTAAAGTGGATGTGACAATGCTGGGCATTGATTATCAATCAGTTTCCAATGACACAAAACTACTCATGGAAGACCCAAAAATAACGTTTGAAAGATATTCATATCTTAAGAAAATGAAGCAGATACGTCAACAAGAACGTTATATTATTTATTATATTAGTGAAAGGGTTATAGATAAAAATCACAAGTTTTATAACCCTGGGAAACAATATGGCCACACAACCGATATTTGTAACGGTGAATTCATTTTATTTCATGCCGTATCTAGAAATGGTTTTACAAATGGTTTATTTTGCTTTTCTGCTACTGAAGATGATTTTTACAAGTGGGTTGTAGATATTTTACTTGGATGTTTGTATACTTCAGCCACTGTCGTATTAGATAATAGTCCCCTTCATGGAACATCAAAATCAAAATCTATAACTATGTTTGACACGAAAAATGATATGAAAAAATGGCTACATGATCACAATGTACCATTCAGTGACGCCATGAACAAATCACAACTATATCAACTCGTCAAAAACCATGCCGATATAGAAGAAATGCCTCGCATTGATCGAGTTATAAAAGCGAACGGTCACCAAGTATTACGACTGCCTACACATTTCGAAGACTTGTCACCCATTGAACATATTTGGCAAGATATTAAAAGAAACTTACAAACCAACGATGATCTGCATGATGAGCTTTTAGCAATGTTTACAAACATGCCCAAACATTCTTACGAATTATATGAAAGAGATATTGTGGAAAGAGAAAAGGCAATGTTTTCAATAGATACAGAAACGGACGTAATGTTGGATAACTTTCTATTGGATTTAAAAACTGCAAGTTGCCCAGTCTTAGGTTTATAGATCTGTCACAAATATCACATTTTGTTATAATAAAAGTAGACTACGAAATGTACACTCGTTGTTTTAATTTTGCCTTAACGACATTCTATTAGATATATCCAGATAACCTATTTTAGCATGCTTGAAGAATTGAAACACAATTGAAGTGTTAGTAAGTAGTTAAAATAGAGAAAAGCTCGTGAGAGCCTAATATCAGTAAAGCGCACGTGACCGATTTATCGAAAAGAGTCGTGAGGGACTAATAGGTACAGTAGTCTGTAGGCTTTCGATTATTGACTGCTGAATTAGTGTGGACGACAAAACACTTAAACGATTTACGCCATGACTATTACAAGCAGTTGTTCTCTTTTGAAAATATCAAACATTTAGGTACCTGCCTATCTGCTAAAGTGAAAAGGAGTTGGTGATATTTTTAACCGAGTTCACAAGGAAGGAGGTTATCGATTCGACAGGTTTATATATATATATTTTTTGAATGTATGTTCGGGCATAACTCCGTCATTTATAGACGGATTTGTTAAATTCTTTTTTTTTTCGAAATGGTCCCATATAAACTTCAAATGGATCTGATGATGCATTTCGGAGACAGAAAACGGAACCCTTCAAAAATGACAGCAAATCAACCGCGACTGCTGTTATCGCTTTTTGACCCCAAGAATGATGAAATTTCGAAATGGTGTGTACTTATAACTAAAAAGTAAAAAATTAAAACTGAAAACAAAAAATTACAACCGATTTTCGGAAAAACCCTACAAAGTGAAAAATAACTTTAATTTCGGAAATCGGTGACTTTGGATATCTATTTTAATTTTTTGTCACCGCCTTCCGAAAATAAAATATTATTTTACTTTGTGGTGTGTTTCCGGCAGACGGTTGTTTTATCGGCCTGCTCCCCAGAATGCACAGAGGAAAAGTATATCATTTTATAATTAGGACCTTTAGCCATAGCTAATAGGAAAGCTGCTGAATTAAAATATTTTTCTTTTCACTTTTGGAAGATTTTGGTATGACCATGAATCATATACATGATACAAAACCTTAAATAGAGAGAGTTTACCCCTTAAGTCCAAATGCAAATAGTGTGGTTAAGGATGTTCAAGGAAGACCTGAACCCTTTCGGACGTAAATATACCTTTAAAATAAATAATGAAGTAGGACAGACAGTTTGCCGACGTGTGGTTAATTGTTACAAAATGTATTTAATTTTCATTTGCTGTTGGCATTGTCAGCGGTAAACGACAACGGGCGCGATGTCGAATCGCCCGAGGCGATTTAATCGATTTGAAAGGGATCTATTTGTTTTAGTCCAACAATTTGTATTTAAATGCCGGCTCGGTCGTTAATTAAAAGGCAAACTTAAACAGGATAATTTTCACTGAACATACCTATGTATTTGCGTATTGTGATCAAATGAGGAGTCATTCCGTATCTAAATATGTCCCATGTCGAGACGGGCAAGTAATCATCTGTATCCATAAACAAATGACCGAATCGAAAGGCTTTTATTACCATCTACTGCACTTCTGTATGTAATGTTGATTTAGTAACCTACATAGGTACTTAAGTGTTAACTTATCTTGTTAATATAAAATTAATTAAGTTCTAAGCTGAACGCAATAAACAAAGTTACCCATAAATTAATCGGCAATTAAATACCTACCTAATGAAATGTGGCATCGCAGATATTTCAGAGCGCGAGACTATTATGCCGTGCGTCCTACATTCTACGTACGAACAATTAACGGCTAATAAACTTTGTTATGCACTGCAATGCACTTATGCAGAACCACGCTCGTGAAAAATATAAGGGAACAGCCTGATAACGTTACTCATAAACCGTCTATAAAATTATATTACAGTCTTAACTCTAACTTAATGAAACCTGAACCTCTTGTTTGGGTTTGTCTACCTACAACTCTATCTGCTATTGATATCTGTGGTAACTGAACAAGAACATCTAAATATAACGCCATACTGAGAACCAATCAACATCATAGAGACGCCCAAGACAATTCCTGGTATCTATTTGAATTTTCGTAACAGTTATTGAAGTTATTTGTAGTAAGTATCAAAGCTCGACTTCACATACCTAATAATTATTAATATGGTTATCATCTTACATCGCGACAACACGACGATCTCACAATAGAGGTACCTACATTGAAGTTCACTGAATAAGTTTCAATATAATATTTCGATCTTATTATATTTACAAGGGCCATTTAATTCGATTTTTCGCAAACCAATTTCGTCGGGGATATAGCTCAGTGGCAGAGCAATCGACTGCAGATCGATAGGCCCCCGGTTCAAATCCGGGTGTCCCCTTCAAGCGAGCCTGCTGCATTTGTTTTATTTTTTGTCAATATTTTCCTGCGGTCTGGCTTTTTTTTTAACAAACAGTATTGGTACCTAAGCTATATCAGTCTATATACGTAAGCAAAAACTTTGTACTTACTCCTTTTACGAAAATTACGCGGACGGAGGATTATAAAATTTGGCACAGTTAAAGTTTAAATGTATGGAGTAGGAGTGCAAAAAGCTCATATTTTTATTTAATAATGTAATTATATTTGAATGAATCATGCTCGAATTTCGACCACTAACTAGGTCTTAATAAATGTAAGTACCTACTGATTGATAATATAAATAAAGCCGATAGGTCAATCATAAGTACTTGATAACTCAACTGAATTCAGTTAGATAGTCATGAAATGGTAATTCAGCCAGCCTGGCGAAGTTATGACTGGTGATTTTTTATTTGATGTCCACAAAAGCGCAGTTTCGACTAGCGGAAATAAAAATATTGCGATAAAACTACTAACATTACGACACGCTACCTAGAAATGGTAATAAATGTTTCTTTACCAAAGGTGGCTTTGTTTGTAATAGTTTTTTTTTTCATAATTAAGTTTCTGTGGGAAAATGTTGCTTTTTTGTTTTTGACTTTTTAAGGACGAATGAAAGTTACCACAATCATATTATCTTGATTAGAATAGTAAATTGTTTTTATAATAAGTACCTGAAACCGAGGATTCAAGGTTTTAGTTTCATTGTAGAGAAGATAGGTCTTATCAAGGGGTAGGCATTACCCTGTAACCGAGTTGTGGAGGTCAAATAGGCAGTTGCTCTATGTAAATTACTGGTACTTAGCTGCATCCGGTAAGACTGTAAGCCGACCCCAACATACATAGTTAGGAACATGGCTAGGCTGATGATGTAGAGAAGATAGGTCTCATACATTTGAAGTAGCTACATACATTTGTAGGTAAGGTAGGTATCTTAATTTCACCAGTTCATCATTGTTTTATTATTAAGTAAAGATACTGGCCACAAAGAAACGATAATATTCACAAATAAATAGGGAGGTATCTTTCACAATTTTTTATGAGGTCGTAGGTGTACCTACCTGACTCGTGACTTTATACGATAGCATGTCCTTGGGTGTTCAAAATCACATTTAGTTGTAAATAGAACAAAGCTACATATATGTCTGACACAGGTTTATAGTATCGTCATAACAAAAGTTTGCCCGAACAAAAAGTTTTTCCAAGACATTCATAAACACAAAGTTTATGAGCTATGGAAGTCATGCGATAGTTTCATTCGGGAGAACGTCACGCAAACTCGCAGACGGCACCAACAACCGACAAACTAAAATACCTTCCATTTGCCTCCCATACCTAAACAGCTTTCTTAGACTTCGTATTTACATTAAATTCCCATTTAAATGGATAAGTTCACACTTACATACAGAAATCTTAGAATTTTGGTTTTTCATTAATTTTATACCTTGAACTTTGTTTTTGTTACAAATCTGCGAACCTCTCATAATTAAAACTTGTTTGGCATGCGTAGACAACGCTGGATATTCACTTGATAAGTAATAGGTAACTTTTACGAAAATATGGATTCATGAGCGATGAAAAATATTTTTCTTATCTCGCAGATCATTTGCGCACCTTGGGACTGGATGTTTGCCACACAACCCCTTTAACTCGCTTGTAAATATGTACAGAGAAAGATTTGATCCCAACCCCTCGAAGCAACATTTTATAATCTCTTTATCCAATAAGCCTCGAAGCCAATTTCGAATAAAGAGTGAGCAGTTAAAGCCCAAGGTAAAAACACGTCCTCAGCGCCACAACGCTAAGCCACGTACTTTTCATGTAAATTTTAAGCTGTCGGTTTTTGCGAGGATTTCTAACAAATCCGAATTGCTGAGACAATTTTCGAGTTAACTGCGGTCAGTCACGCACATTATTAGGTGTACTTTATTTATTCAATATTATCGGGACTTACCTCATGTGTTTGTCATTCTGCGAACTCGAATTCAATACCGTTTATCGCTAAAGTAGGTAACTGGGTAAGTACGGTTTTTTTTTTCAGGAAATTTTCACTTTAACATTTTGAAATTCTTCGTTACTAAGTTAATGTATCATTTTATCGATAAAACCTACATATAGGTGGGTAGGTAGGTAGGTAGCTGTGTCGGTAATTCGGTACCTATACCGATTTGAATAATTGATTAAACCTATTTCAGCAACTAGTCTTATTAAAAAACGCTACAAACACTGTCACTGCTTTTTAAAATGAATTGCAAACATTAATATTCAACTTTGCTAATAATACTTTGTGCGAAAATCCACGGCGCTAACCATTTCATGTAAAGAGATTGTTCAACAGAAAAAGTTGGCAAATTTGTCTCGCCCGGGGCACACATTATCTCTGCTCATATTACGTTATGAATGGATGTGATTTAACTGAAGCCGCTGTGACTGTTCAGGAAAGAGTAACCTGGCTTTGTGAACTTCTTTTACCATAAAATTAAAATCTAGAAATATAAAACCGATAGATATAGCCGAGGCTTGCAAGCTAAAGTGGCCGTGGTCTGGCCAAGGCCATGTTTGTCGAAACGAATACGTCTGGTGGAGCAGACGAGTCCTGGAGTAGAGATCGCGGATCGGCAAGCGTAATGTGTGTGGGACGCCCCCAGTCAGTTAGATGGCACGACAACCTTAAAAAAGTGGCTGGAACATACTGGATGCAGAAGGCGAAGGACAGGGTGTTGTGAAGAAGCCTGGGAGAGTCCTATGTACAGCAGTGGACTGCGATAGGCGGAGCCGATTATTTGAAATATAAATGCGAAATGCCACTCACTCGCTGACTGATCACGAAATCTCAAGAACTTTTAATTAAATCAACTTCAATTTTGGCAAGTATAAAGAATCTTTGTACGGAAAAATTCCAAGAAAGGATTTTGGAAATTAGGTACATCCCTTACGACTATAGGCCGTCAAAGTTTTATGGAAACCGGTCATTTTTAATGTTAGAGGTCATCATCATCATCATCATTTCAGCCGAAAGACGTCCACTGTTGGACTTAGGCGTGCCCCAAAATGGGGGTTTTGCCATAATCGCCACGCTTGCCAGGCGGGTTGGCGATCGCAGTATGGTGGTAAAATGCATAGAGAACGCTGCTGCCCATTCTCTGGTAGGTTAGTCCCTTAATCACCTTCTCACCCACACCCACGGGAAGAAATGAGATGGTGCTATTCTTTTACGTCCGGCACGACACGGGTTAGAGGTATCAAATTAACATTTAGGTTATAAGTAAACATCCATGTAATTTTCCGCCGATGCAAATTCCACCGCTGAGACGTTACATAGAGAATGAAAATCTGGATGGGAGTACCTGTTTGTATAAAAAGCCTCATGCATTGCTGGGGCTTCAGAATCTTCCAGACCTTTTAAATCAAATTGATCTATTTGTGGTCGAAGCAGCACAATGTCTTCTCTGCAGCTACCATCTATGTTATTAGTCACCCCAGTAATATATATCCGAGAAAACAACGTAAGTCTGCCTCTCAGCCCAAATCCTTATATCCTCTGCTTCATAGTTGTGAAGACTATTGATGTGATGACTGATGAGTTAGCTATAAGATATTAATAAAACAAAGTACTATGTTTATTTATTTCTATTTATTCATTAACGCAATAACTTTACATTGTAGTTTTCTTTTCTTTCGACATCGATGAAAGTAATTTCTTAGGAGGGTCTGCAGCTCCCTCTACTAACACCACATGCAATCAAAATCATTGCTAGATGATTATAAACTAATACAAAAAAGGCGTTGTTAGGAAGTAGGTAGGTCGTAGTAAACGCGCATTTGTTGAAAATTTCAAACAAGTAATGGTAAACTTTTCCACTTTATTTGGTAGCAATCTAATAAAACATACCTACCTACTTATTGATTAAATTGCAGAGTAATAAAACAAAATGTTTACGTTACCGAGGAAATTGAAATCATTGCGTATCGCCACACTTTTATTAATCTCACTTCATGAAATAAAATATTTTAAGACTTCATCATGCTGCTGCCTGGCGAAAACAGTCCAAAATCATGGCTTTTCGTAACGGTAAATAATTTTACTATTTTTTTTGTTTCTTTTCAAAATATATATCATCATCTATCTGAAAACTCTTTCTCATTCTTGATTCACAGATATTGGTGTCTACGATCATTGCATTTAGTGAATGTTCAGGGGGCAAAAAGCGTGAGTATCTTGTTATTATAGCATGCGCCAAATTAACTTATAGTGTCTCGTCGTATTCAGCTTTTGATACAACCCCGTTGTGTATTTTTAGTTGATATTAAACTTGGGTTTGACTTAACGCAAGGGGGCATTGGAAATCCTTCACTTCGCATTAGAGATTTCGAAGGTACACCTTTCCCGTGGCTATGACATGTTAACGAAACACATCGATAAATGATAAATGACTTTTTTTCTGTCAGTAAGTTTGTACCAACACTTTTACACGTCAATCACATTTTAAAAACTAGATGAGGTCGGCGTTTTCTATCTGACTAAGTACTCTGAGAATGAATGCCGAAACAAACTCAGAGGTCTCTTAAAATCCAGACATAATCTCGGTCTGCTCATGTGAAGACTATGTAAATTGGGGTCTTTTTTTATGGAAAAAATGCCTTCTCCCACTCTAGGCGGAGCGGGTAGATTGGTGTCTAAAATTGTATTTTGAGGAAAGAACCACACAGAGTGGACCTGTGCAGCCAGTGCACGCATTTTTAAATAATCGTATAGCTCAACTCAGAACTTAAGGAGCTCAACGATTCGAAAACAATACCAAAGACGACATTTGGGTTGGACGCATAAAGTTTCTACTCAAACTGCCAGATCGTCATTAAACCTAACTGAGAAAGAGAAACAACATGACCCACATCGTCCTCACATTCACAATAATTTAAGCAATAATATTATACTTCTCAAAGTAAATATCATCGTTGATGATTGCGCTACTTACCTCTTTCATTTTAGATTCTCATGAATATAATCCAAGGGCTTTGGATGGAGAAAGCAGTAACGATGAGAGTGTTAGTGAGAAAAAAATAGCAAAACACTCGAGCGAAGAACAGGCACGTCCCAAAAAAGAAGAATCAAGCAAAGAACATGTGAAACCAGACAAGTCTGACGACGGTGATGGTGATGAGGAGGACAAAATCTGTAATTTTGACTTTATTAATTACTTGTTACAGTCGTGTCCTCAATGACGTATGAGTAGGTAGTACCTCCCTTCAACAGACAGAACAAACTTTTGATATATCGTCTATAAATAATAATAATTTTTAAAGGCACTAAAGTAAAAATTGAAAAGCATCCAGTAACGCTGAATTCTAAAATGTACACAGTTAACCAATCAGTCTTACTTATCTACAAATCTTTTTCATATTTTTTTTTTGCCGTTAACTGGGCACAACTTGAGTCTAGCTAATCTAAGACAGTAAATGTTTTATAATTTCTAAATCTTTGCCGGTTGTAAGATGATGTAATGTATACCTAAAAAAATGAATCAAACTCTAAGCATTTATTTCAATTAAACTATTTACAGGCACTTTTGAATTGCCAAAAAGTCCAGAATAAATAAATAACTAAATTTCAGCGGCTTCCGGTGACGACAATACTGTGAGAGTAACCAGAGGTCCGAAAACCGGCGATTTCGAACCTGAAGAAGGTACGTCTAGCAGTAGGATTTTATTTTAACCATAACTCTAAATTGCATTCTCAAACTACACACTCTTACAGGCCACATCAACACCAGTTAGTATTTTGGCAAGAACATCTTGCAGTGAATTTATTTTATTGTCATTTTATACGTACTGGTAAAAAATGATTCAAAGATAATTAAAGTAAAATGACACTCGGTATACCTACTTGGTATACCAGCGTTTGCGTATTGTTGGTAAAATGGGATAAGACCACAGTGTACAGCTTGAGGTCGGTTTCCTTCCTAAGAACGACTATTTCGGCATCATCTGCCTAGCCTTTTCCCAACCACGTTGAGGTCGGCTACCAGACTAACCGGATACAGATGAATACTAGTATTTTAAATGGAGCGACTGCCTATCTGACCTCCACAACCCAGTTACTGGGTAATACGAAAAACTACTATTTATTGTTAAATATTGTAAGTTCTACCGAATAAAATAATGTTTGATTTTCAAAGGCCTTTTTGCTATGTGGCGAAGGCAAAGGCTATAATATAGACTAGCTTTCGCCCGCGTGGAGGTCGGAGATTCTCCCACTGTACCGTACTACTGGGATAAAAAGTACCCTATATGTTAATCCAGTTTATTAACTGTCTGTGTGCCAAATTTAATTTAAATCCGTTCAGCCGTTCTAGCGTGATTGAGTAACACGTGGTAACAAACATCTAAACATATGAACTTTCAACTTTTTTTTTATTTTATTGTAGGAAGTAGGATGCTAGCAGAGCTGTTTTCGGTATTCTGACTTGTTCCCCTATACCTAAATGTGGTTTACTTAGGTCGGTACCTTTGGATGAGACATTTTAATTTTAAGTATACACATATTACTAGTACACAGTAAGGATTTCATACTGATTACCATTAACACATTTTATTTTTTTAAAGTTACTCCAAATAATTACGAAGTTTTTTTTTGTTCATTTCAGAGAATCCAAAAATACATGCTAAATACGCAAAGAACTCTGATTCAGAAAATCACTCTGACGGTAAGTACATAAATGCTGTTACATATTTCCCTAAATTGCAATGCTAATTTGAATTACAATTTAACGTAGGTAGGTGTAGGTACCTAGGATATGATTCTAAGCATTTTTCTATCAACTTAACTATAGTGATCTTAGATCGTTTTGTCCAAACGCTAATCAAATGAGCCATCTCATATATACAACATGTTTTTCCTCTAGTTTTTCTAGCTATCAAACACTATAAAATGTTTTTCTTACAGAGGATGGTCGTCGCTACAAGAGACATATTGACAGATTTGGTAATGTAGTAAAGCGCAAATAAGTGCTCCAGCAGCAGTGAAAAAAAATCAATAATATACTATTTGAACTCGTAGTGTATTTTTAATTTTCTAAATGTACCTTCTACATCTCATATCCATCATCCATTATATAGCATACAGCTGGACATCGCTGCAGCCAGGGCCCTATTTTCAGCATTGACCGGAACATGGGGCTCTCAAATCTCATGCCATCCACTGCTTTTCGAGTTCCCACTGCTGAGACATAGGCCTCCTTTCTGTGAGAACGAATGGACCGTAATCCACCACGCCGGCCCAATGCGGATGGTAGATGTCACATGTGAGTCGATTGGTATCAAAATTGGTCAAATCCATTTATTTTACATGCATTTGACCAATTTTGATACCAATCGACTCATGTCTTCTTTATGGTTCTAGGACATACCGGTTTCCTCACGATCAAATCAAATCAAATCAAAAAAAAATATTTCACATAAACCTGCAAGGGCACTTATGAAACGTCAGATGCTAGGTGCACGGTTCCAATTTGTCGCTTCCTATGGAGAAGAGCCGGCAAGAAACTCCACGGTTACTCTTTTAAAAATAATTGGGTTTTACAATGTTTTCAAATTACAGTGATAATAGGTATGGGAGGACAATGCAAGCCTGTCAATAAGTACCAGGTACTTAGAGGAACGAAAATAAAGAATAGAAAATCGTCTATAAATCTAGTCTGTAAGGCCTACAACGTTCTCCCATTCACAATATGTAAAAGAATCTACATTAGTAAGATCAACCTATTTAAACCAAGTGACATGATTTTCCTTCATCGTTTTGATGATGATGAAATTTGAAGTGGTGATGAAATTCTTTACACATAATAGAGCGTCTGTTTGGGTTTGAACCTACGACCTACAACTCGGTAAGTCACGGGCGTTAGGTATTACTGGGCCACCAGTGCTCTATTTTGGTCTAATGACATCAAAAGCTCAGTCCTGAAATCACATAAGGTCATGCTAACGAACGATTAGAAAATGTAGGTACGAGAAAGGAAATGTAGGATGTTTACTTTTCTAGTACCAACTTTTAGAGAAGGAAAAAAGAACTAGGTATAGATTTCAATTCTTCGTACAGCATTAGTTTAAAAAAACTTTTGTAAATCTTCAAGAATTTAAAGTAAACCCAAGTAGGTAGGTAGATATATTACCTACTTTTAGAACTGAGACTTCGCGTAGTCAGTTTCAACTCTAACTACATTTATCTCAAATTAATGAATTATTCAGTCGCACGACTCCTACTTCTTCCAATTTTAACTTTCACTCGGTTTATTTGATTAGGCTCAAGAATCTCATAGCGCGATTTTTCCCATATTGATTTTAGAAGGTGTTGTCGATAGAACCCCCTATAAATAATGTATGGTTCGAAACTCGCGACCTTTTATTGCTCTGATCCGGTGGCGTTAGTGCCTCACTTTATATTTTTAGGTAAAGACATTGCCGAATAGCTCTACCGATGTCAAATATTCAGTAATAGTATCTTGCTTTAAAGTTTAAATAAAAAAATATAGTAACTGTTTTCCTTTGCAACTTCCTTTTTAACCTTATGTCTACAGGTCCATTAGAGCTAAGGTATGTCCTTAAAAAAAACATACAATTTTTGTCTACGTCTGCCTCAATAGAATGCCTAATGGTGATGATTCTGTTGTGCACCAATTAAACTTTATTTAGGCTATTGCTATCTTTTGCCTTCTAATGAAAGAAGAAAGAGACGAAAATAAATTAGTTAAAGCTGTCGTATTAAGTTGAACTAAAATTTTTCTTCGACGAACTAAATTCACCATGCTTAAAATCACGCCAATTTCAAGCAAGGCATTCGAGACATCATTTAGTTTGCCAGTTCTAAAGCGTCACTTGTCTTTTTCTTTAACGGTCTGTCAGTGAGAGATATAAATATTAACTCTTCATTTAGTTTAAGTGGTGGTTTACCAAAAAAATCGGCACCGATAGACATTTTTTTTAAACATTTTCTACCTACTTACGATATTCACACATTGGTAAACAAATTGCCTCAGTGAGGTGACTGTAATCCCGTCTGCTAACGACAGAATGTTGCATGCAATCTGGCGTCTGTCAGGGCTGGGCAGAGGGTTGGTCGAGTTCACCGCAAGATATTGCAAGAGCCTGCAAAATTACACTATTAAGCCGAATATATTGCGCTCCACAACGGCTGGGTGGCAATTCTGTAACTTTATAATCGATTTATTTTAGGTACTAATAAACACCAGTGTATGTAGGTAGGTAGATAAATAGAGCAGAGATTTGTACTCTTGAGTAGAAGTAGGTATTCAGTACCTACGTTCCAAGGTCGTTTATTTAATCGAGAAAGATCATCATTGGAGCATTTAGTAGTTAACCTCTCTTCTAATTAACCGACTTCAAAAAATGGAGGACGTTCTCAATTCGACTGTATGTTTTTTTTTATGTTTGTTACCTCATGACTTTCGACTGAGTGAACCGATTTTGATGATTCTTTTTTTATTTGAAAGCTCGTGCTTCCCGTGTGGTCCCATTTCAATTTCGGAAGGCGGTGACAAAAATTTAAATACATATCCAAAGTCACCGCCTTCCGAAATTAAAGTTATTAGTCACTTTGTAGTGTTTTTTCGGAAGTCGATTGTTTTTTTTTTTTTTCTTATACAATATGTAACAAAAACCCTGTTGTTCCTTTTACCCACGTTTTCAGAATCGGTATACATACGTAATAAAGCACGTCATTTGTAAAAACTGTTCAAAAAAAATAATTGAAATTAATATTTAATTATGAAAATTTGTAGTATTTAACTGATTTTGATTAGATCAAAGAAAGCCGCCGAGCTCGTAGTCTATTGTACGAAATAAGGATACTTGTAAAATCAGATATTGTTAACATTTTTTTTATTGTGTCGATTTTAATAGTTATAGGATATTGGACTCTCGACTGGCCAATGCTTATTTTTTTTTAATGATAACTTTATCAATGTTGTGCTTGTAGGTAAGTGTATACGTCCCTAAAAGGAACAACAGGGTTTTTGTTACATATTGTATATAGGTACATTGTAAATGTATGTTACCTCGGACCTATCTTGTAAAAATAACGTAGGTAAACGATATGAATCATTCCTAGTTCATTAAAACTTATTTAGATACCTAAATTAGACCACCAAACCTACTTCATGAAACAAAGTTCGACATCATATCTACCTACTTCTTAACTTCTACAAAAAGCTAAAACACCAACATGATGTCAAAGAGGAAGACGTAACCGAAACTTGTTACGTCCTTTATAGCACATATCCAGCGCGAAAATGCGATAACATCGTACCAGCGACCGCCCTAAATGCATTAGTCTTTCTGTAAGACATCTCTAACGAGACACTTGGCTAAACTAAACCACTCAATTGTCTTGAGAACGCGCTCTTGTAGAATTTTGTTGCTCAAATGTCCGAACATAACTAATTATGAAAGTATCTTACATCCTGTAGGTTCCTACTTTTTTCTTGGTGTATGTAGGGGTTTGTGGCTAAGCAACAACAGCGGCACGGGTCGATCGACCAGTTTACGCTTGACACGGAACATCATTACATACCAAGACCCCTCCGTGCCACGCTAAGCCGTTCGTCCTGGCGGTCATTCGTAGATCTTTGACAGACGTTATGATTCGTCAGGAGCCCGAAAGTCTGACAACCAGTCTTACCAACGGGTATATCGTATTACCCAGTAACTGGGTTTTGAAGGTCAGATAGGCAGTCGCTCTTGTAAAATACTGGTAATCAGCTGCATCGGTTTAAGTAGAAGGCGACCAACATATTTGAGTAAAAGCTAGGCGGTTGATGATGTCGTAGAGCTACACCCTAGACCAGGGATGGCCAATCAATGGCACGAATGCCTTTGGTGGCATGCAACAAAATAATTTGAGCACGGCAGCCTAAGTCACAGTAAAAAACATAGAAATCCTAGCGTGATAAGATCATCTTCTCATGCCCGAGTCGTTACTTTCTGAACCGTACCTATATCACATGATTCCAGTACAGTATGCATTCTGCTAAATGTAATATATGAACCTAATACCAGATATCAGAAGTTGCACCAATTTGTTCTTTCATTTAAATAAGGTGGTGTGATGTTGATTACTATACAGGATAAGTTTTTATCCAGTGCGCAAACTGTAACCATGAATTCAGCATATCATTCTAGACCCCCTTGCGCAGAAATTTTACGTCGGTTTTACAAAAAAAATCAGCTGTTTCATAGAAAAGTGCAATACCTACGCGGTAAAAATGTATGGAACAGCTGATTTTTTTGTATTACCGACAAAAAAATTCTGTCTAGGGGTCTAGAATGATATGCTGAATTCATGGTTACATTTTGCTCACTGGATAAAAACTTATCCTGTATACAAGTCTATTTCTGTTTGCACATAAAGACTACCAATGATTGTAAAAGTATTTAGTTTCTTTCTAGTGTCAATAAGTCAAGATTGTTTGTTGGCACGTCAATGCCATATTAAATATTATTTTGGAAAAAATGGCTCTTAGAGTTTAATAGGTTCGCCTGCCCTAGACGTTAGTCCCGCAGTCACCTTCCTGACAGACTTACCTATATTTTTACCACATGACATGACATTGTACCGAAAGAAAATCCAAGAATTGCCTAAGCTGATTTAACGAAGGATTGTGTAGCGAAATGACTAAGAAGAACTTAAAATAATGCAGAGATTGGTGATTAAAATAGATGGATAAGAAGACTGATGAATGGATGGAAATCATTTGGTAATAACGTCAAACGATAGTATTAGATTAGACACCTAAGTTAAAACAGTTCTAACTCCATTTCAACTTAACAAGTGATATGAGGAACGTGGGTTCTGTGCTTAGCTATCTCTACACTTCTACCTACTTAACTTTCAGTTTGGGACCGCGATGCAACCCTCGGCAGTCGTCAGGTTGTAATCTCAGCCTGTAAAACGGTCGCAGCACATTAGGGAGTTGAAATTCTAACTTAGGTGAAATTGCAATAGTGGCACCGCAAAATCTTCATCAGCACAATTGGTCTATCGAAATTAGTCAGCATAAAAAAGTTACAAGAAGATAGTTTATAATAGGTACCTTATGTAGGTATGAGGCTTATTGAGATTGATAATGAAAGCATTTTCTCTATTGAAACAGCAAGAAAAAAACAAGTAAAGTGCAAGTTGCTGTATTTTTTTTTTCACGGGAAGTAGGGAGCTTTTTATTCCGCAAAGTTTGTAGTCTATTCTCTTGGAACAGATTAAAAGGTGCAACTTAAACAAATTCCTCGGAAGTTAAATCCCGATCGCGGCTAATCACCTAATTTATTAACGCAAAAGAGCCCGTCGCGAATTCAGAATGTATAATTTAACGATAATTACTACATTGCCGAATCAAATGCTGCAACTACGTACCTACTAAAGTTATTTTAGAGCAGAGGTGAAAGATTATTTATGGTTGCACCCACAAACTTCAGCCGATAATAAACTAATGTAAAATAGAAGTAATCAATTTGAAGTAGAACCTCATAAACTTATGACTTATATACTTAGAACGCTAAAAACAGCGAAGCATTAATTCGTTTCATAGGTCGCCTATAAAACCAGTCCACGGTTGACTGGAGCGGTTCCAATATTTTCAATCGGCTTTAACTTTTTCTTTTATGCCTTTAATCAACACTGCTCAGTCTACTTCTTAATCCCTGTGGTCTTAACGGTAAACAGATAATCATATCTCAAAGTATGAATTAATTTAGACGCCTGAGCGCATACCTTGAGCTCTCAGCTCTGACTCTCAAAACTTATAATTGAATTTCCAATCCTTAATTGAATAGTAACAGTCAAAGTCCAGATGAATGAGGTCCTTGACGGAGGATGATAACGATTATACGGTAGGTAAGTAGTAGCTAGGTAGGTATCTACCTATATTGAACAATATTAATTATAGAAGTAGGAAGTACCAACATACCTACTCTGCAACAGAATAAAGAGGTACCTAAAACCACAACTGTTTTAATATGAATAAAAATGAATCATCCGTGTTTTTGCATTAACATTAGCTTTGAGCTGTCCTTGTATTAAGAGTAAGTAACACGCAATATCTTCTTTCACATAAAATTATTCTTAATTTTCGGACAACAATCATCGTGTTAGTAAACAATATTATAACTTATTACTAGTGTTAGTAGTCAAAATACAACAGAGAAGAGATTAAACAGCACCTATTGTGAAAATACATCCCCAAATGAACGTTTAGCGATTGTCCTTTTTAACCGACTTCAAAAAAAGGAGGAGGTTCTCAATTCGACTGTATGTTTTTTTTTTTATGTTTGTTACCTCATAACTTTCGACTGGGTGAACCGATTTTGATGATTCTTTTTTTATTTGAAAGCTCGTGCTTCCCGTGTGGTCCCATTTCAATTTCATATAGATCTGATAATGCGTTTCGGAGACAGACAACGGAACTCTTCAAAAAATAACAGTAAATGAACCGCGATTGCTGCTATCGCATAAATATGCATTGTTTTAACCCCAAGGATGATGAAATTTCGAATTAGTGGGGTAGGTACTATAACTAAAAAGTGAAAAAAAAAACTTAAAAAACAAACAACCGACGGAGGTCGGCTGTTTTTTTTTTGAAAAAGTTTTTTAATTTTTAATACTCAGACAGTCGAAACTCTGCGCCATCCTGCGTAACATTGGTACTTACTCAACGCCGATGAAGAAGTACCCAGGTAAGAAATTTTTTAATCATTCTTTGACCCATAAAAGTACGTAATCAGCATCACCACTAGGCACAATATTGTAGAAAAGTATATTTTTTTATTAACTATTTACATACATAAAAAACATCACGCCTTTGTTCCTTGAAGGGTTAGGCACAGTTAGGGTTGCCAACCGTACTCTTAAAATAGAGTAGGTCTTGTACCTACTCTTTTTATTATGGGTACTCTATAATCTGTAACACTAAAAGAGTACGCCAAAGGGCTCTTTTTTCATGAACTGACTTTTTTGAGGCAAGTTTTCGTTTTTGTGCGGAGTTTCTATATTTTCCACTGTGAGACTGGACTATTTATCGGGTATGAATGTGAAGTGGGAAGAAGAGAGGAACAGGGCTTTACAAAAAATGATTAAAATGCGCTCCTGATCATAAATTAATGTAGAATTAGTATGTTTTGAGTCCTACAATTCTTGTAAAATCAATAGAAAATGTTGTATCAGTAGGTACAGACGCCAGCACATAAAGCTACCCCAAACTGTAAAATTTTTCCAATTGAACATGAACCTTATACTTTTGGAATAAAGTTTCTATCAAAGAAATTTGACAGATTTAACCAAAAAGTGCTAGAAAATACATAAAGAGAAAGGAATAAATAGTAATCTACTTTATTAATCTGTACCTACTCTTTATTGACTCTCTCTCTGAAATCAGAAATACTCTACTTCTTCTAGAAAAAGTTGGCAACCCTAGGCACCTCTATCTAATACACCCACATTTGGCCAGTTATGTTTAGTTTAGGTCCCATTTATTAGGATGTTTAACTATTTAGAGGTAATAACTACTATTACTACCTACCTAAGGTACATATTAAGCTGGATAGTTGGGCCTGCCAGCTTGGTAGAAGCCTAGAATGTAGATAAACAAAAAAGATCTGAATGCCAGCCAAAAAAAATGTAGACCATCTAGATACAATACCTAAGTAATTTTATGGCAAGTAGGTACGTACCTATAAACCTGGGTAAAAAACCTAGCAAGCTAAACTATCAAACCATCATAATAATCGATGCACTATCGGGAAAATTGAATCATATTTTATTGCTTTGTATTCCATCAATATGCATAACAATAAAACTATTGACGCACTTCGCATTTATGTATACTCGACCAGTAGGTACTCGTACTTCGTACATACCTACTTGTTCAGCTACGATTTGCCAGTATACAATTGTAGTCTTTGGCTACGATTAAAATAAATGATGATTGATGGATTGATGGATCAACTCATGTGTTGACACATACCTACTAAAATCTGTTTATAAGGCAGGTAGAAAAAAAATACATTGAGCTGTTTAAGACGGCTAGGATGTTATAATAGGCACCTACATAAATGTCATCGACATAGTTCTGGGAAGGAGCTTTCCTTCCTAGCCCCGGCCCGTCCAGCTCAATGTTTTTTTTTTAATCTAAATCTACACAACTGTTAATCTGTGAAGAAGTGGTATCTTCTTTTTAAAGTGTGCTCGATATATTTTGGTTAGCGGTTCAACTAGGAACAAAACCGACAGAATGGAACAATCATTTTAATAACATCTTTGAGTGGTATTGGAATCTGAATTTTACTGTAACGATAGTTATGCTTTGATTATTTCTGCTCTTTTTTGTTTAGCTGTATATCTGTTGTCATGGTCAATTATTATTTTTCTAAGGTAAATGATCGACTAACAGTGTTTACATAACGTAAACACTGTTAGTCGATCATTTAACGTACATCTCTATTGACGTCTGCTGTCAAAACTGTTCATGTTGAACGAACTGTCAATGTCAGATGTGATTTAACGTATTGTCATTCGTATTGCTTCAGAAAAACATAAAAATCTTCGGATAATTCTGCTTTTCTTGTCGTAATTAGAACATAAATAGGTTTATTAAATGCGCAGAATTTGTTTACCATATAGAACATCGAGAGCTGTCTTGGTTATCACCGAATGATCACCGTTGAACATTATGACATCTGTTTGTTTTGATCCTGAGTTATTATAATAATTAATTTGTATCAGTTAATTAACTGCACAGCAAAAATGGAAGGTGGTGACTGGAGGAACAACATTGTGAGCCAACTACAGGCTAGAAATAAATACGAAACAGCTGCGTTTCAGGACATAATTGCCTTCCGTAAGTAACTTAACCTATGGACGTCTTTGTGTTGACATTTTAGTAATTTATCAAATATACGAGATTTATCACTAGGCTAATAATCCATTGTTCTTCACTGATCGTTTATGCCTTATTCCATTTGTTATCATGGCTATTAATTACTTTAGTAGGCGGTTTGTTTATAACCTATATCTATTATTTGCATGTTTTGCTGAGATAATGAAATTATGCCTAGAATAACATGAATAGACTGAACAGTATAATAAAGCATGTTTACACCTAGCACCTAAGTATACTTAGGTAGTGGACATTTTTATAAATTAACATATTTGATAGAAATTTCTACTAACATGGTAAAGTTACCAGTGTTGACTTGTGATTACATGTCAGAGATAAAATATGATGAATGATAACACAGCCTATGAATATTTATTTCTAAGTAAACAATCTAACACAATGAATGTATATGCGTCATGCAGCAGGATAATCATTCAGTCTGAATACCTGACCTACCTACATTTAATCAACAAAATATTAATATTATATGCAAGTCATTATAATTCCTCAGCACTAACTTGCGTCTTGCCTTACCTAAATTAAAACAAATTAATTTGTCATTTTCAGAGAGCCGACTATTTGATAATGTTAACACATTAAAGAATGAGAATCTTCAGCTGACATTGCTCAATGAAAGAATAAGGTTTACAGGAACTGACAGTGTTTTATCTGGTACTGGTAAGTACACAGAATAATTATTTTACTTTAGGAAATAACTACTTCTTATCTGTATAAGAAAGAAATTCCTATAAATATCAAGGAAATATACTAAAATGGGATCATCAATCATATGATGGAAGAGATAATACCAAACAACAATATCATAAAAAACAAACATGGCCGATAAAGAGTTTTGTTTAGTTTTGTAATATTGTTTATTCTTTACTCAATATAATCATAATGTGAAAGTTTGTTGGGACATTTGTAACTTAATTACTCATGAACGTTACCTAAATAGTTCCCCTAAAATAGGACTGAAATCAAATGCATATGTTACAGTCCAATGAAGATTAAACCTTAAGGTGGATACAATAAGGTAGCCTGTGAAGTGAAATACCAATGCGATCAAAATATTCCATATGTTTTGACCGCCTTGGTAAATCACTTTGAGCACTTTGAAAAAGTTATTCCAAGGGACTAAATGAACTTAGAGGATTGTATTGATACAGACCTGTAAATTGCATAAATATGAAAATTTGAATTTCGCAGGTTCTCTTACGGCATTCGCCTTGCACAGATTCATATTCGAATCTAGTTGGATTAATGTTGGCCAACCAATCAGAAATGTCACTCAAAATAATTGCTAAAATAAATAAAATCGAAATAAACCATTAGTTGAAAGTCCTCCGTGTAAACTAAGGAACTATTCATTAATGTTTCTCACGTATGGTGAACAGACAATTAGAAATAGAAAGTTCGCCTCGCAGGTTATGAATAATTCAATGTGGGAGTTGGAATATCTAGAAGTTAGTTAGCCATGTATTATCTTGTAAAGATATGAAAACATTTTCGATTAGTTTGATCTCAGAGTCGGGCAGTAACACGCATAACATCACGCCTATTTTCTGGAAAAGGCTAGGCAGAGGTGTCATGCAGGCAGTACACATACATAAACTCTTCTTCCAATGGGGGTAGGCAGAACTGACAAAACGCCACCTTGTACAATCCTTACATACCTACTCCTTTTGCTTCGTTTACTTTAATCCACGCCAGTTGAAATGCAAGCAGTTTTATTAATACTAGTGGTCGCTCAGTCATCGAAATTCGACCATAAGTTTTATTAATACTAGTGGTCGCTCAGTCATCGAAATTCGACCATAATTAAAAACATTAGCTTTCTGCACTCCTTCTTCATATAAAGTTTAACTGTGCCAAATTTCATACTCATCCGTTCGCCTAATTTTCGTAAAAAATGGCACAAAGTTTTTGTTTCACGTATTAATATATAGTACAGATCCCGTCTCCTTGTCCCATGGAGGTAAGCAGAAACTACAGAATGCCACCTTGCTACACCTGCTAGTCTTTAAAAACTATTTTTAATAAAAAAACTTTTTGTAAAAAAAAGTGATTTTCATGAAGAATTATTCTATCCAAAAGTTAGGGATTAATCTCAAATTCATAGCAATTGGTATACTATACCTCTGCCTACGTCTCCAAAGAATAAATTCGCGTTTATAAATATTTGTAACCCTCAAAAATATTAATCTCAATTTCAGGAACCGGTAGCAATGAAAGGATACAGGCTTTGGAGCAAAAAATCTTAGTACAACAAGAAGAGCTGACCTCCATGCATAGGAGAAGAGGAGAAAATGCCCAGCAGATTATGAGTCTTAATGAAAGAGTACATGATTTAGAGAAACAGCTACAAGCAAAAGATATTATGTAAGTTACTTTAAGTTTGTAGTGTTACAAAATATGGCTTATGCAGTCATGAGTCATGTATGAAGCACCAACTTTTACTCAGCTATAAAAGGATAGCATTAGTAGGCGGTATGTAGGTGGTAAAACATTCACCTTGAGCTGGCCTGGTATAGTACCGAGTTTCAGTGGAATAAGAGGCCAGTTTATACTGGTTTTGTTACCAGTGAAGTGCAGTCTCCATACAGCTAAAATGTAAATAAGAAGACAAGGTAATTCGCTCAAGTTTGAGGTCTCTCTATATGAGTATCCATCGGTCTGATGGAAAGCTGAGTGTGAGTCATGGTGTAAGACCCCAGTTTGGGCAGTTCATGAAGGTTTCCCATAAAGAATTACTCGGTTGCTGCCTGAAATCTGGATTAATGAGACACATTTTAATAGCCCCCCCCCCATGGGACTTAAATGCAACAGACAAATAAGTGTACTAAACACTTCTGTCTATACGTTCTAGTAACTAGTGTGATATTATCTTATGTATAAACAATATTTTCAAAAATGAAACTTATTTTGAATGTTACTAATAAACACATTTTTCATGTTTAGAATTTCAGAAAATACTGCAGTGATAGCATCTTTGCGTGCTGAGATCCAAATGTATGAAACAAATATGGCCGAATTGCAAGGATTAAATCAAGTATTGAGGGATGAACACCAAGCATTACAAATCGCTTTTGCAGCCATAGAAGAAAAACTTAGGAAAGCTCAGGTATATTATGAACATGATGATTTTTTTGGGATGAGACTTGAATAGCCAAAAGCTATTAAGGCCCTTTGCATATCTTCCTGGGCATCAGGAGTCCATAGCGGACTCCCGGCCACCGTAGGTGCCGGCTTGCGGATGGCGAGCTACCCATCGCTCGGTAAGGACCACACCCGGGTCGACGGCGCGTTGTGTTCCACGCGCGCTTCAAAGAGATGTGAGCAATAACTGAAGGGGTCGCCTAGGGCCGTTGCCTGTCAGAGTCGCGGATTTGTTCGAAAGAGTTACCGTAGCCCTGGCACAGGTAACTGAAGGAACACGGGTGGGTTTTAGCCAGTAAAACTCTGACACGCCCTCCCACTCTGCCCAAAGCGGGAGAAGTTATTGATGATCTCCCATCCAAAAAAAAGAAAGGCCTTTGCATTTAACAAAAGCGTTCATCAAACATATAAGCTGCGTACACGGAAGTCAAATAACGCGTCCCCATAAGGTCAATTTCGATACAATTATGTTTTTCTATGTTTCCATTATTAGCCTTTAATTATATGAGGTTATTGAAAGCCAAAATTAAAATTTCGCATTTAGGTATACTTACTGTGTTTTGCATTACAGAATTTCACCCAATAATAATATATTTTTGTGACGGGTTTTGATTTTCGGCATTGCTATTCTGCTAACAGTGCTATGAAACTACCCTGCCTTTTTTGTGACACTTTTAAAATTATTTATAGACTTAATTAAGTAAACAGCGCCATTTATCTTAATAGAAAGTCTCAATTGTGGCTGCCGAGGGATACGTTTTAATTATTTGGCCGTAAGACAGTATAGCTGTGTAATTTCTGGTTAAAAACGCTAAAATAGCAAAGGACAGACAGAATTTCATTACATTTTGGTAATCATTATGCTACTTTTTAACTAAGCACACTCTTATTTTGGGCTTTAAACATTGTTTTGCTATGAGATACTTTTAATCTCACACGGTCTCATAAGAGCCTACAATATCCCAGGTCTCACATGGTCACCATTAACTTTAAAAAAGTTAATAGTATTTAATTTGTATTCAATGATAAGGATAAACACGGCTGCAAACCTATCAATCTTTCTAAAAATGCAATTTGTAAATAATTACCGTTCCGCAAAACCAAGCAATTCTAAAATTGCCATTTTTTTTTTCAACTATTTACACACATCATTCACTGTACACCCACCTAAGTGTAAATACTGTACAATTATAACAAAAACGTCTTACTCACTATAAATTACGAACAACACAGATGTTATTCATTCAGAATCGCCGCGAAACATTATTTTGTACTTCACGATACCACAGAAATCCCAGCTTTCGGCACTAAACACTTATTTCAAAATAGCTTTTAAACACGACTTTGAGTAATGAATCAACGAATTTATCTTCGGGTAATTAAACATTAGCTCATGTAAGCTTCCTTCTGTGCAGCTTGTTAGAGGCAGTTAAAAAGATATCTTCCACTACGTTTGAAGCTTTCTTGCTTTTGTTTATACTGAGTAAAAATATTTTTGGCATACTGGTGGTCGTTATTGAACAATTTTTTCCGCTGGAACTTTGGATTTTTATAGCATCATTTAAAATTTGGCAAGGCTCCAAGCTGATTCTAGCCTGTCTTTATAATCATATCCAGCATGTTTCATATTCCTTGGTGCAGTTTTTTTTCTTTTAATTCTTTGTTCAAACTTAAATTCATTCACTAGTTGGTACTTAATAAATAAATAATTAGATAATCATCTTGTACAGCGTATAATTATCATGCACGTAGAAAACGAGCATACTGCACTAAGTACTCATAGACATTCTTATGTCATCGTGACTAACAGAGACACTCTCGTTTTTAGATAATTATTAAATTATTATTATTAGCCATTAATGTCTCACTGCTGGGTGAAGGTCGCCTTACTCTCTTTCCCACTCTCTGTCTAGAGCTACCAAGAACCAATTTTATTTAAAGAGTCCAGCTCATCCCTCCATCTCCGCCTGGGCCTGCCGTGATATCGTTTCATCATTTACAGCCGAAGGACGTCCACTGCTGGACATAGGCCTCCCCCAAGCTCCTCCACTTCGACCGGTCTTGTGCTTCCCACATCCAGCAGATTCCCGCGGCCTTCACAAGGTCATCAGTCCACCTTGTGGAAGGCCTTCGATTCTTATGTGTGATGTCGTTTGCTATTAAGTTTTTAGGTAAAAAAAGGGATTAACGATTTCTTCCTTATTAGTCCACACATACATTCACTATTGTCCGTTCAGCGTAAAACTCACATTCCAGTACCGGTTATTAATTAAAACATTCTTCGTATGATTTGCAATTACACATATATTAATCAGACCTTATTACCTGATGAGCTGCTTTAATTATAACTGGCAATAACTAGTCGTCTCAGATAACGGAACTTTATACTTCACAGCCGTCAAAACTTGTTGACCACATGCTAATTCAAAGGAAGTCGAGTAGGTGAAGCAATCCTGATTTGGACCGGACTTAACGTAAATAGAACGATGGCCTCATAACTCCCCCATGCGAAGCTATGTTGCTTCAAACAACATATCACTTAATGTAATGAATTATTACTGGGATATCATAAAATGTAGCACGCTGTATATTTTACGATGATCACGTGATAACAGCTGTGTATGAAATGCGTATAGCTGTGTCTCAAGTAACATCACTTACATTCAGTCAGATAGAAAATTTCGTGGCAGTGTGTCAGGAGTTGATTTCAGAGATCATTTTCATGTTTTCCTTTGAAAAGTCTATGAATTAACTTTTTATCAAGATAGCACGTGTAAATCGTAAAAGATTTTAATTTATTAAACATGCGTAAAGTTTTCAAGAGGGTAATCATTAATTATATGTCACTACATCTGTGTGTTTATATTTGTGGCGATTTTAAAGTTTTTAGAGTGCAATTCTTGTGTTATAGGACGAAAATCGGTCGTTAGTGGAAAGACTAATAAAATACAAAGCTAAAGATGCGGATAAAATGAATGAAGAAAATGAACATTTCCTCAAGTAAGTATTCAATCATTTTTATGAAAAACTCACGACTAAATTCTCGGCATGTTTTATATTTCAGTTGTTTTTAAGTAAATTTTTCTTAAGTATTTAATTGGCACCATAACCACATCTCCAAAAAACGACTATTACAGTTGTGTTAAAAATTGGTAAAAATGAAAAAAAAAATGCAAGTCTAGTCAAGATTTATTTATTGTCGGGGCATTCGGTTGATGGCATACATTTTTAATATATTTGTTTTTGCCTGTGAGTATTGTAGTTGCAATGCGATTTGCAAGGGAATGTCGCTGCTATCATAGAAATTATGTGCACTGCACTGTAGAATATTTGTCATGTGTAAAACGGTTTGTTTCTTACACACATTTTTGCAAACTCACTCTTATTATTAGTTGAATAAATTCGATTTATGCGTGACAAATGAAAGTAGTTTATGCACATTGATAAAGTATAATATTTAATATTTTTGTGTTTAAAATGTGTATTATTATTTTGCCAAGTGTCGTTACTGTTACTAGAGTGGGATTTGTGTGTGCCGCGAGGCTTAGAAGGCTTGCATAAGTACCCATAATTTGTTGTTTTTGCTTCTTTTTGTCTAATTTCTTCAACAGGTCAAGCCCTACCGCGTTTTTCATCAACACGTTTGGTAGAGTTAGTTTCGGGTGAGTTTGACATAATGTGAATGATGATGATGTGGTGGTTTGAAGGCATTGTGGCGTTCATTATTGAACATTATATCTCTTCATGAAAATGGCCCATATATTTATGTCTTAACTGCACTCTGAAACTGACTCATGATTTCTTTTCCTTTCTTGTTTGTTAAATTGTATGTAAAGTCTGTCATACCTACCTATCCTTCCAATGTAAATTGCGTGATGATGCCTCAAGACTTACTTTGGTATTTACTTTCAAGTTAAGTATGAACTTACTATCATTTACGGTGTGCGTCGCTGTCAAAAATCGAAGTAACAATTTCCCATGTTTTATTATTTGCGTCATATTTATTTACCCACTTATAAAATTCCATTTGATTACGTGTGCATGTTTTCGGTTTGCGACGTTAAATCCTAGAGGATTTTCATTACAGATCCAATAACGTATTCGTTCTATAAATATAACATGCAAGGTTAGTTCCAGTATAGTTATTAACGTTCGACACGTTACATTACATTCTGGCATTGTCATTGTGAGTGCGACACGTAAACACCTAAATTCTAAAATAGAATCAAGAATTATGCAGTTACTGTTATTTTTGTAGCGAGAGTGCATTTTGGTCATTAAAATACACTTGCGTGCTAAAAAATTGGCACGACCCATAGAAACATAATATCTCAAAAACGTTGATGAATATTTTAATTATTTTATGTTTTGTGAAGAGGTTACCGTAAGATCAAGTTTATTAAGACATACCCTATCCTTTGATAAAAGCAATATTCTTGACAAGATCGATTCGATTCATTAGATTTTGCCATCATTCACTATTCTTTGGAAAACTGCATGACTTCTTTTGTCAGTGAAATTGACATTAACATTTAACTTGAAATTTTACCCGACTTCTGTTTTCTGACTGGTTTCGCGATTTTCTCAAAAACTAATGAATCAGTCTTTCAATAATCTATTCTCTATACATCCAGAAACATTTTAGTACACAATCTTAGGTTATTTTTATTTAAACTTGTTGAATTGATTATCTTGTTTCAAATCGAACAGAACGGGGTGGATCGATGTTTTGCACGCAAGTGTATTGTTCTCAAACATGAACTAGTAAAAGTATCTACATAATGATATCTACTAAGCTGTAGTGTGTACGCACGTTTGTTTATTTACTATTTTATTGCACCTTTGAAGTAGCTATATTTATTTTATTTTCAACGTCTCTCGTTTAATAATATGATTTCAATTTTATCGATCCACTTGACGTTTGATCTATTCTTGTATCTGTTGGGTCATATTTATTTATTATGGTTTATAGTTACTTCAATAACTTATTTAAAATACAAAGTGACTTCTAACAGCCTTTTGTAATATTTATTTGAGCATTTGAGTTTCGAATTGTTTTTGCATGTTAACCTTTACTGAATTTGGACTGTGCATTGATGTTAAGTAGAATCTTATCAGTAGTTCTCTTGTAGTAGATATAGCAAGCAATGAAACTGAGATTGTTGGCGCGAAAACATGCCTCCAACAATGTTTGATAATCTTATCATTGAGGTCCAAAGATACAGAATATCCTAGTTGGCACAATTGGTTATTCCAAAAACAAAAAAATAAAAATGGAAGTTGTCTTGATTTTGCAACCTAAAATAGTAGGTACAATAATAGTACAAAAAAATAAACATAACAAATTTGTGATTTTTGTTCTGTATTTTCTACGTATCTCGTATGTCTTTGGTTTGTTCCTTCGGGAAATTGTGAGATCTAGTCTGCAGATGCTTTGGACGCATAAGGCTATAGACTAATTAATCATGATTGCTGTGTTTTGTGCATGTTATAATATTTATGGTTGGGTGAATGAAATACGTCATATTAAAAAAAAATATCTGTGAATAGTCCGCCTGCAAAAAAAGCTTCGCGGAAAAGCGGTCAGAATGGTAATAAAAGTCACAACAAAGGAACTTGGAAATTCGTCTTATGCGAGTATGAATTGTTTTCTTTCAGAAAGAAAAGCGATAAGGTGCGGAAAGAATTGGAGGAGGCGGCGAGAGAGAGTGGGAGTCGGAGTAGTGGCTCCGGCAGCTCTGAAGACAAACTACTGGACGCTATGCCGTATTACGCAACTATTTTACCTAATAAAGTCGCACTGAGATTCGTAAGTTATACTTAATTAAAAAGGACAAACTCCTCGTGGTTCGAAATTCTCGTAGCCACAACTTTTTGAATAACTCACTAAAGTCTAGCCATAAAAAAATCAACTTAAGCAAATATTTTTTTCCATTTCCAATATAATATTTATATAATTTATAAGCTAATGGTACTAAAATAATAGTATATACAAGCATATAAAAAGGGAGGGCAAAGAATGATAGGGCATCAAAAATTCGTCCGCATCGCTGTCAACAGAAATCCGTCAAAAAAGTATCTGATATGGAGTATGATGTTTATGATTACACAGTATCTTTAAAAAATCTCAACGAAGACACGAGTTGTAGCTGCTTTGCTACGACTCGTGGCCAAGTGACAGATTGGTAGCGTACTCCGGTACGCTTGTGCTCCAACCAATCTGTCACTCAGCAATCTGTATTATGTATGTCTGTCATCAGAAGAGCGCGACGACGAGGCGCTGGCGGCGTACGTAACTCTTTGATTCTCGGCTTCATAAGAGACAACCGCGAACACCTTTTCAACAAGGCAACTAATTTATTTTTGTGTCTGTTCGGATTAGTAAGTTTCTAGTATTCCAAGTTAAATATAGCACAAATTATGATCCCCGCGTTCTAAACAATCATCGCGCGAATTAGCGACCGTCGCTGGTAGGCCCCTTTTGTCGGCGCGACCACGCGTTCCGTTTCACCGATCAAAAAGTGACATTATGATCGCGACGATACCGAACCCACGCAAAGATCACTTTGGTTAGAATGCAGCCTTAGCCGTAGGTTCTGCAATGTTTTTAAATTACTGTAATTTATTTTAAACAAACACAACTACACCAAAAACAGTTTCGCACTTTAAATAATTCACACAATTACGTATAATTGTATGAAAAAATCATATTATACAAGAAAAGTTAAGTAAAACCTATGACGTTATTTCACCAGGATGCACACGACGGTGAAGTAAATGCTGTCAAATGGAGTCCAACAGACAGACTGGTAGCGACAGGAGGTGCTGATAGAAAGGTCAAATTATGGGATGTTACGAAATGTAAGTTGGTTTCCCGTCATTACTACAAGCTTTTTTATTTATCTTCATTTCAGGCGACTAGTGTCCTTACAAAATATAAAAACTCATCGCAATATCTGTCTACCCTTTCCTCAATTATGTTGGGGTCGGCTCCCGGTCTGACCGGATGCAGGTAGAATTCACGCAAATTAACAAACATAAGTTGCTAATAAAAATACAAACAAATTTAGGAATATTGGTTTTGATCGTGCTTCCCTGTATCGTCCGGTAAAAAGTCTAATAAAGACCGGATATTAATCTGATGTAAGAATCAGATTAATATCCGGTCTTCATTTTCTTTAGGTGAGCCTAAAGAAGCTCAATAGTATAATCATGGGAAAAGATATAGGGATTGAAAATGAGAAGGTACCACGGAATACATTAGTTAACTATTCATTTCAAATATACTCGTACGCTTGTCCTTATAAAAACAATTGAAAATGATTACATGAAAACTTCGCTGCGTGATAATGAAATGAGTTGCAAAATTCCACCCCATCCTATCTATGTGAAATGTGAATCTTTTGTATTTTATGTTTAATTAATTTATAATTAGTTCGACTATACAGGGTGTAACAGAAACCCTATTGCTATTCTTAAGCACTGAAGATAACAGCTGGTATAGAATCACTGTACATAGTTTCAGCTCAAAATAACATACTCTAAGAATTGATACCAAATTGTCGGTTTCATCTGTTTCTTAAATTCAAATCATAACAAACGTGTCACCGCAGTACGTAGGTCAATAACTTTCCACGTTACTTGCCAATATCACGATAAATCTCTTCCAAGTGATGTGTTTACTTCAATTTGATGATTTAGTTTTTGGTATCAATGTATTAAAAATTCTCATAGGTTCCGAACATGTAGAGATAGGACTAAAAACCCTTCCAATATCGTTTGATATCATCCAAAGAAGCCGTGCTCTTGGTATGTATATTTACGCTCCCCTACCCTTTCCGTTACACGTTGTATACCGCTAGGTGCAGCACTACTGTAGTCTTGTTTAAATTATTGCTAACTAGATTTTGCCAGCTGCTTCGCCCGCGTGGAGGTCGAAAACTATCCCACGGCAACGTAGTACCGGGATAAAAAGTATCCCATGTATTATTCCAGGTTACAAACTACCTGTGTGCCAAATTTCATTCAAATCCGTTCAGCCGTTTTTGCGTGAAAGAGTAACAAACATCCATACATACATATACCATACTCACAAACTTTCACATACTTATATTAGAAGGATAATGTAACAAAAACACCTATGATAGTCACATGGTAAAGTCTGCAAACGAACACGACGAAGTAATCTGCGCGGTAACTGCGTAACAAACACTAACAGCAGGAATGGTTTTCATCACGGAGCAAATACGAAGAGGAGATGGTGTAATTAGATTTCCATAAGGAACAACGCGTGACAATTTGCGGGGTGAGGGGGTGTTAGATCCCGCCCACTTCTTTAATTTCCATCTACCGGTCAATGGCAAAACTACTCGCTCGTTCTGTAGATTTTACTTTGTAGTGACGTAAGTATCTCACACTAGATGTCACTAAGTGCAGGATGCAACAGGGTCGTACTCAGAATTTTCGGACCAGGGTGTAAGTTACTTACTCCGTTTTTTATATTAATTTTGTGGACCAACTAGGTACGTATTTTTTAAATTGAAATAGTGATATTAATTTTTGTAATGCATTGCTGTCTTAGATTATCTTCGGAAAGAAATCTAGAACATACATCATTTAAAATTTAACTAAATAAACTAGATAGGCTATAAGTACTTTTAATTAAGTAAACAACAACTACCATACGGTATGGTAGTTGTTCTTTACTTGCCCTCCGTGAGACAACTAGTATGCACCATAATAGTTGTCTCACAGAGGGAAAGTACTTTAAATAAATTATTTTAGATAGAATATTTCATTTATAGGAGATTGTATTTTTTATGAGTACATATTTCCATTTATGAGACAGGTGCGGGATATTCAGTACAATAATTGGATTCCATTACGGCCCTGTGTTTTTGTTACTTGTCAGGACGAATGCCAACAATACACTGACTAAGGCCACGCCTACTTGATGACGTCAGGACTTAGTCGAGAATCACAGTGCACAGTTGTTTAGGCCGTCTCCTCTTTGTATTTACTCCGTGGTTTTCATTTTGATAATGCAACAACATTTATTGCTTGATCTACTTTGTTGAGCTTCCTTGACAGTCGCTACGAGACGTCAGAAGTCCAAAAGTCTGACAACCAGTCTCACCAAGGTTTATCGTATTACCCAGTATGTCATGCTCACATAAATGTCTCACTGATGGTGGCGCGTGTGTTGGATCATTCGGTTCCCTACAAAATGGTTGAGCTGGATGGTGCTGATCCACGCGTCAAGTTCGTGAACGGGCGCTGTTGGTTGAGACTGGTCATCCCCTAACTTCCAGGGCTTATTTTTATCTTGTATTTAGAATTGTTTATATTGTTGTCACATACAGAATAACAAGAATAATGTTCCCAAGATTTTGTAATCTTCAACTTGATTTTAAAAGAGTGTCCGTGGAGTTTCTTGCCCGTTCTTCTCCATAGAGATCTACGTTTTGGAATGGGCAACTAGCTTCAACTTTCCAACTGATCGACTTTTTGACAATTCAAAAGTGCCTGTAAATGGTTTAATTGAAATAAATGCTTTGAGTTTGAGAGTTTGAGTTTGACGGGGTTGTGAAGGTCAGATAGGCACTCGCTCCATATTAAATACTGGTACACAGCTGCATCCTGTTACATTGAAAGCCGACCCCAACATTTATATAGTTGAGAAATGGCCAGGTAGGTGATGATCTAGGTACTTTGTTGAGCAGACAAATTTATCGAACATATGAAGCAGTGGATTAGCAATATCTTTCAAATTATTCATAATTATTGTGATTAAGAATGTGGTACGCAATTAGAGTGCTAAACACATGAATATCCGATTAATATACCTCCTGTTTCTTTCATTCACGATTTTCTTCATTATAACATAACATAGCATCCATAGGCTTAGGCAGACCTGCATATATATCCACATTTCGCCAGATACGTGTAAGTCTCATGTAACAGGGGCGAGACTATTCTTCATTTGACCAATAAACTTTCAGGTATGGTGGAGCTCAAGGGTACGTTAGTGGGCTCAAACGCGGGTGTCATGTCTGTGGACTTCGATTCGACTGGCGCGTACATCGTGGGAGCTTCCAATGACTTCGCGAGTCGAGTGTGGACTGTCGCCGACCAGAGATTAAGGGTGAGTCTACTTTAGAAATTATTTAAATATGACGTAATAACATGGCGGCTACTATTTCATGGTGTTCAAAAACAGATTATACAAACTGAAATCATTGAAGAGAATTTTAAAATTTATTTTGTTATTTGTTTTATATTTTTTCTCATATATAGTAAAATACCCTATTTAATTAAATTAACTTAGAAGGTTAGCTAATTTCGTGGGCTACCCTGGAGCATCCATCTTAAGCAAAAAAAATATATATGTGCAGTCAATGGTTGGATACGGAATTACGAGTTTCCCTCGCTTGCCGCTTCAAATAGGTACAATAAGGTACAACCGCAGAAGCTTTTTTCTTAGAAAATTTACTAAAACATCAGGTTAACTTCGCTTAGAGCCTGGAGCCTTATTCACAGGCAGGCCAGAATGCGCGTTGCAAAAAAAATAACGGAACGCTCGTCATTTCGTTTTTCAATGACTGGAGGCATACTGAGTACAAAGTCTATGAAATTTTGATTGCAAGAAATCACTAGCTTTGTAGCGTTGTTTACATGTTTTTACACTTTATTTTTCACCTTGATTAAATTAGTAAGTACTAGCTTTTGCCCGCGCCTCCGTCCACGTGGATCTCGGTTATCGCGTAAAAAAGTAGCCTATGTCCTTCTCCATATCCCAGGCTATATTTCTGCCAAATACGATCGGTTCAGGGGCTTAGGTGTGAAAGCGTACTTAACAGACAGACAGAGTTACTTTCATATTTATAATATTAATAGGGATTAATCTGTAGGGAACTACGGGAACTCGTTATTACTGAAACGAATCCTGTGATATATTATCCACGACTTATACAACTTAGTATGTACTGCTAAATCTGGTTTTGGCAACTGCATACACTGATCGGATTTACACCATTCAGGGCCCCGCAAAATTTATTCAACTGCACGTTCATAATTTATGTTCGAAGATGATAGATGGCCGAAGAAGTTTATAGCTTCTTGTCTTTGCGCTTCCTTCCTTGCTCATGCATGCACTACGTATTTATATTATTGGCAATGTTTCCTTTACTCTAGCAGCCATGAATAACATTATCGATATCATCTTGCTCACTGGTCATGTCCATTTGCAATAATTGGAATTTTCAAATCATTATTTATATACTGTCTCGCAACCGAAGTCGCGCTTATAAGATTTGATCTCGGGCACTATATCACAAATCATATTAGCTATGCTGATGCACGTGGGTGTTGCTGTGTAAACGAGCAAGAGGCAATAATTGTATCCGTCAGTTCGGGCATTATTATTGTGGTCGGGAGGCGGGGTCACGAACACGATCGTCTATTAGCGGATTGTTAGCGCGTCTGCGCTTCGTGATCCCGCTTTGATCACTTCCGACGTCTCACGCGAGTACCAACTCATCCGAGCCCAATATGAATTATGTACATTATAAATACCTTGATTTAAATCTATCGTAACGGACGTTTTAAGAGCCTTGTGTATATTGGATTTAATACACAGTTAGAAACTGTAATGATATTTAGATTTATCGCCGATTAAACGCCTGGCAACAATAAGTGTACCTACTACCTAACCGAATTCTATTTAGGTATCTAATCTCATTCTGTCTACTTAATCTTATTTTATCCACCTGCTTTTCATGAAAACGAAATGTTAATCTTTCCCGCAATATTTAGTCTACAAGATGCAAATAGACTATCGTTGAGAACCAATCGACTTTGTATTTGTATTACTGCAATATCCTGTGCAGGTGGGATGAAAATAGCAGCACACGTATAAAGTAATTTGATTTGATGTTTAAATTGCATTAAACAGACATGCTACATAGTTTGCTAAGCTAGGAAACATTTCTATACGCACACTCTCGAAGCTAGCTCCGCCACTTGTGCATTTATATTGAATCGTGTAACAAATCAGTTTATTGTTGAAGTAAATATTGCACTTGCAACGATAATGCTGGATTCAATAAGTATAACAGATGCCATTCGCGTGCCGCCCACCTCGGCGGATATTTCGCATGCTCTCATCGTGCATCCCTGTACAAACATACTATCAGGACCTCGACGTCAACAAATTGGAGAACACACCCACTCATTTACTAACCGACATCGAATCAAAATGTATACTGGAACTTCTATCAATTTAAATCAATACAAATCGTTTCTCGCTTAGTTTTTTGCTACGGTAATTAAGATTTAGTGGAGATAAAAATTAAGTGTTCAAATTAAATTGACAGAGATTTATTGCTACGTAATTTAAAATTAGAGATTTGAAACATATAATTATAAATCTATTTAATGCGAAACCGTAATCGCATTTCCTTAACATCATTTAAAACATTCGTATTTATTTCCTGTGTGTCTCCTAGCCTCTTCCAGTCATCGACATCATTTTAGATCTTCAGTTTATCTCCGTTTATTTTCGTATTGAGAAAGCCCCTGCGTGATCGCGGTATTGCAGAACTATCCCGATGCAAATAATACACAAATTGCGCAGCGAATATCCATAACTGGCGCCGAGCAATAGCCATATAATGAGTCCAAATCGATTGCACATCGTGAGTCCACCGGATGCTCTCTTATCTCCAGTACCGTCTGATTTACGATCTGTTAACAGATTCTTCGTTCCATAACAGTTGCCAATCTCGTTTTTTTATGAAACCTCGCACCTCAAAATTGAGTTTTGCCTTAAAAGGCTCTCTCCGAGTCATCAACTCGTATCTATTTATTGAAGAAGCGCCTGTTATAGCTGCAGTCGTAAATACTAACTACGAATTTGGATTTTAATACAGAAGGAATTTATCTTTATCTCATGGAAACGTTAATTCATAGAGGGATAATATAATTTGTCAAAGGTATTTCTTGAATAAGCATTTAAATGGGTTGATAAATTGAAGCTGACAGAGATAATATTTTAAGGAACACGGTAAATCCAAAACTACTAAAATTACTAATGGCGCTTTCGAACAATAGACTGACTAAGCTCCCGTTACTCATCTATGTATACTGGCTATAACAGTTTATGTAAACTGACTTTTATTCAATACTTTCTATCTTTGGGACTCAGGAAAAAATAAGCCTGAAGAAGTGTCTGCTAAATTTATACGATTATTGTAAATGTTAGACTCATTATTAATAATAATAGCCGTTTAATTTCCGAACTTCGGGTACATCGGTTGTCAGCAGGAAAGTATTTGGGGCAATATCAAGTTATAATATGTCCCGCAGCTCGGGGTGCCTTTGGAATAGGCGTCCTCCAACTGTCCCCATTGTGTTCTGTCCTCTGCAACTCTGGCCCGCTTTGTCCCCAAGGTTATACGTATATCGTCTTCCCATCTTGTTAGTTTTTACTTCCTGAGCGATTCTCACATAAAATATTTTTCTTTCTTTCTTTATGGGCGCCCCTGTTTTCTAGTCACAGTCACACACATAGTACAGTCTCTTGGGTACCATAAGATAACTCGTTTGCTCCATTTATTGGTCTGGAACAGTAGTATGAGTCTTGTCCAGCCCGCATTCAAATGGTCTATTTGAAATGATATATCCCTGACTTTCGTTTTCTTTTAATGTCTGTGTTTCTCATTTTGTACCTCAGTTTAGTAAACTAAAAGACTCATCATCATTCATCATTCTCCTGTTCTTATTCCAATTGATTTGGAGTCTTCGCCACATACTTTTTTCCTCCACACTTATATTAGTTGTCATCTCGGTGGTCACACCCTTTCTAACCATATCATCATTCACACATTCCAACCATCTTTCTTTGGTCATAAAGAGACTCATTATTACTAATACTAATATCAATATACTAGCTTTTGCAAGCAACTTCGCCCGCGTGGATGTCGGTTATCGCTTAAAAAAGTAGCCTATGTCCTTCTCCATACCCCAGGCTATATCTCAGCTATATATGGGACACCAGAGGCCTCAAAGGTGAACACGCGTCGAGGGGCGCAAAATGCATCCATCGGCAGTTTTGAATCGGCGAACGCAAGTGCGTCACCAGCTGCCGATAACGCTGAGCAAGCGCCGTCCGCCGCCACCGTCGCCCGCACCACAACACCGGCTGCGGTATCGTCACACGTAGGTACGTCGACCCCTAAACGTATCTACGCTGCTATTGTCACAACCGGCAAATCTGATGCGTCGCAGCCTAAGCGACAAGCCGGAAAAAGGGACAAACTGGAAAAGGGTACTCAACCTGCCCTGACTGCGGTCTGCAGCTCCTTGCCAAGAACTGCCATCATTGATGAGGAGGGTTTTACGAAGGTAGAAAAGAAGAAGAAGAAGCCCTGCTCTCGTAACATGTGCGGTACCGCACCGAGTGGACCCAGCATGCTGCTGCGCCCTGCTGTGCCTACGACGCAGCTGTACATTTCGCGTCTGCATCATTCCACGAAGATTGAGGAAGTCGTGCAGTACATGAAAGTGAAGACCAACTGGACACTGAGGGTCGAAAGGTTGGAGTCGCGCCACGACATCAACTTTAAGTCATTCGTGGTACGAATTCCAACCCACCATCTACAGTACTGCTTGAAAGAGGACTTTTGGCCGAAAGGTGTCGTATATCGTCGTTTCCGAGGACGGTTACGTGACACCTCGCAGCGAAACACGACGCCGTCAACTTTACGTGTTTAGTTATAGTTTTAAGCTGGTTTTTAATTTGTATTAGTATGTCATTATTGTTTAAGATTATTTTGTGTATTTTATGTATGGGCCTTAGTTGCCTGATAATAAAATGATTATTATTATTATTATTATATCATGACGATCGGTTTTAGGCATGAAAGCGTAACAGACAGACAAAGTTACTTTTGCATTTATAATATCAGTAGGGATAAGGCGGCTGAGACAGGCTGGATGCGGAAGGTGGAGGATAGTGTTGTGACGCAGCCTGGGAGAGGCCTATGTCCAACAGAGGCCTGCGATAGGCTCAGTTGAAATACCATCAAACCGGCTCAGAAGCTGTTTTTCTTCATGTTATCGAACCTTTTCAGTAACTCCTGTTAAAAAAGGACTGCAGGTTAGCGAAAAAGTGATTTAATAACAACATTCATAATTTTCTATAGCTTATTATTTTCCGAGTGACTAATAACTTAAAAGTCGACTAAATGTTTGCAACAAATAAAATAACTTGCCAGCGATTAAATATTTTCGCGACTATTATATTATGTAAGGTTCAAAATTAAAGGTGTTATAAAAACTAAAAACTAGCAGCTGCGTTTAGGTAGCAAATAAACTATACCAGTCAAATAAAATATTAGGCGAGGAGCTATAAATAATGACTTGGCGACTAATAATGTTAGTAGGGTGGCAAAAAACTAGGTTCTTCAGGTTGACAGAAACGAATCGCTATAAATCCGACTCCATGCAGTCTTGTCTGCCCTACCCCTAGAGTGTAATTTAGAATCGCGTAGGCACGGAGGGGCGAGGCGGCCCGCGAGCTGAGGAGCGGGTGGTTGTTACACTCGCCGCGGCGGCTGAGGCTGGCCGGCGAAGCCGGCCAGCAAGCCGAAGCCGCGGTGGTGAGTGTTAAACCATCTGCGACGATAAGTTCGCGAGGGACCGCCGTAGCCCCGCAGCGCCGGAGCCGTGACAGAAACTAAGCTAGAATATAAGCTAGTTTATATTTATTCTTCATACAAACAATTTTAAATAGAATCTGATTTATATTATTTATGAATGCCCATTTTCTATTTTTTTTTTGCCATTAAGTTTCCGCTTAGATATTAATTCAGTTCCCAAAAGAAAAACTTGATGCTAGTTTAAATTAAAACGGAGCTTATTACTGATATATTAATATGCTACCTATTACTTATTACGATACTCCTTATTAGCTGCCAACCCATTATATATGGTACCCACTCTATTTTTTTTTAAAACCTATATTCATTTTACTTAGTTGCCGCATTAAATACATGCCATTTTCTATTAATAAATAATGTACCTACCTAATGTGAAGAATTACTTCACATCTTTCAACTATGGACCAATTATTTGATCTTTCTAGAAGAATTCGAAAATTAAAAGTACCTTTCTCCCAAATATGTAAGAAGATGAAAGGTTCCCTTTGTCATCGTTTACTTTCCTTTCCAAACGAAAGTGTCCTAGTTAGTATAAAAAAGGCTAAGTTAATGCACTTTTGTTACAAAAGTACCCATTCAGTTCAAGCTACGATAATTATTGTTACTTAACTATTGTTAATCGCCTGTTTGTTTGAGTTTCCCTTTCTCTCTTTTTTAATATCTTGCAATTTTGGTGTATACTGTGTTTATGTATACTTTTACTGGTCCATAAAAAACCTCTTTGTTACTTATTTGGTAGTGATATAGTATAACTTACTCTACTTAGGTATGAAGATTTCCAAAAGATACCGTGGACAGTAATCATCACAACGTTAAGAATACGGTTTATCAAGATACGGTAGGTATATACACAGGAAATTCTACGACATTATCGTTCATATTTGGCTAAAATGTTAAAGATGGCCAGAAGATATAAGCAGGACCGTTATAATATATTTTGGCAATCAAAAAAATCTCGAGATCACATTATAAATAAAACTAGTGACCCGCCCCTGCTTCGCACGGTTTTCACGTCTTGACAAAACATCGAGATTTCTTTAATAAATGTTAGTTCAATGTTAATTTATAATACACATAAACGTTCTAGGTTAACTTCTCTAAGTGATAGTGAAAACCGCATTTAAAACTGTTGCAGAGTTGAGAAGAACAACGCGGTCACGCAGGCAGTTAATAAAGGCTACTTTAATTTATTATGTACTAACCGGCCCCTGGGGGCCTACTCTCTAAGTCCATCAACGAAGCTACGGGTCCGTCCGAAAATAGTTGTATACTTAAGAATGAATCCTACTCCCAATTAATACATTTCTTCGGCCGGGCAAAAACACATACAGAGCAAGAACAACTGTCAAATTGTGGTACAATTCAAACTCGGGCCCCAAATTAATCTTATGTCCGTGGGTAATACGGAGTAGGAAACTCGCGTAACTTAAGCCGAAACTACGAATTTCGTGCTTCGAGAGTAGACCTCCTGCTTCGCACGGAGCGCCACCTATTGGGTATATCTTATCTTTCAAGCTGGAACCAACCATACCTATAAATTTACAAAATTACATTGGAATCAGTTGGGTGATTTTGGAGATTAGCGGCTATAAACATAGTGACGCGTGATTTTTAATAGCTTACTACCTGTGCCCTCGGGTTGGATGTCGAAAATTATTCCACGAGAACGTGCTACCGGGACAAAATCCTTATAACATAAGCTATCTGCCAGTGAAAGTCCCCTCAAAATCGGTCCAACCGTTTCGGATATCAGCCGTAACGAAAATCCTATCTGTTAATCCAGATTATAACCTATCAGTGTGCCAAATTTCATTCAAATTCCTTTACCTGTACTTTCGTGATTAAGTAACAAATATCTAAACATATAAACTTTCAAATCCACAATGTTATAGTCGGATGATAGATAGTTTAAAGGAATAATGTTTCCATCAAAGCGACGCTCACTTGTGAAGTCGCGACAGTCAAATGTGCCTGTAAATACGAACGATGTGCGGCTCACCAAACTGATGTTGAGGTCATAAAATAGACGATAAACGCACCAACACATTGCGCAGCCTTTCTCCGATGAATAGAATTTGCATGAATGTAATTGTGTTGCCTTGGTCTGAATTATGGTACACTGGAATCTGGATGACCAATAAGGCAACGCTGAAGTACGGACCATGTTAGGAGAATGCCAATTTTGAGACTTAATAAAGTAGGGGACATAGAAACGATTAATATTAAAAAAAAATGTAGAGCTAGTTACATTGAAAATTTTCTCCCATACTGTCCAAAATCCAAAAAAATTGTATTGTGTTATGACCACTGCTTTTTTTTTATAATCCGCACTTATTGCTGTTCATTTCATGGTCGATGCGCTCTTTAAGTTCCCAACGTGACTCATTTATTGTAATACTTAATCAGATTACATATTTCATGAGAAGCAAGCCGTCCCGGCAATAACTCATTTGTGTCGCGATGCCGAGCGCGAGATAAAATCTTCAACTATTCGTTCAATAAGTAGGATCGTAACAAGATACAAAAGGAGCCGATATTGATCGAGTACGTGCTCTTCCCTATATCAAAGCGTTTCAAGGACGTTCCTTATAAAGACATGGCGATGTTTTAATATATATGTTGACTGTTGGACTTGTCCCATGACCGATGTTCCCCGGTCGATTGTTCAGCTTATTTTATTTTTTCTCGTCCGTACCTCGCGATTCCGGTGGCCACCGTCGATTCCCTTTTATGAATATTTCATATTATTGTAAACGACTTTATCTGCTGCACAATGTTGCATTCAATATTTGAATTTTATAGTTCTTCGAAAACGCCTGTCGACTACTGTAAAATTGTGACCGCCCTCAGCTTTCACAAGACATTTGCATTTTATTATTTTTATACCTATTCCTTCTGAAATTCAAAAACTGGTTAGATTGTATACGTTCCTATTCAAGAAGACTGAATTGCGTGTACAATTTACAATTCTACTAAATTCTGTGGTAGATGGCACCATGTTCATTGGAATGGACACCTGTAAGCTAACGCAACGCCTTTTTAGCATTCGTATAACGAGCGAAATTTTTAAAAAGCTTTTCTTTACTTGACATTAGTGTCAATTCTATAAAGCATCGATAAAAAGGTTCTAAACATTATTGTTATTTGTTAACTTGCAGGCACAACTTAGTACTGACAGCTCTGGGTTGGGTACCTGTCTCTTTCTTGTTTTGCCTGGTGGTAAAGGACGGCAAACAATATCTTTTTAGTTATCACAGCCTAACGGCTTCATTACGTAAAGCTGAAACTTGATAGCCTCATATATTCTGTCAACTTATGCGTCTGTTTCACGTTGAATTTTTGGCGAGAATATGTACAGTTCTCACCTTGTTCAAGTTCATAAGATCAATCTGACTCTACTTAAGCTTTTCCTTTTTTATAACGTAGCTAAAGATCTGCAAGCAAGTTTTAAACTTTTTTCCTTCCCTGCATGTGGTACTCACCGTGTATCCTAATACCATCTTGAATCACCTTTTTTACAGCAGCTGATTCTTTTGCGGCAAACTCAAACAGGCTTAATTTTATTTCTTTTCAACACCGTCGCTAATCTAAATCTAGAAAGAACGCTTGTTGGGACAAATTCTTTGTTGCTGGGCTACTAATGGCTGTGCTTAGTTGTTCTCAAGTCGGCACGCGACGCAGCACACGTGCCGGCGCGCGCGCCGATCTTATCTGCCGCACGAACGACCGCCGTGCCCCTTCACACGTGATGGTGCCAAGAAGTTAACTCAAAGATCCCATCTCATTGATGTGTGCAATTTCAACACTCACTGGTCAAATCAACTCGACACCGACTTTTTATTACCAGATTTTTGCATTTTGTTATTGCTCTATTTGGCGTTGTCGGAAACTGGTTCGTCATGAAAAAAACAGTTCAATGACAGCGCAGGATTTGTTTTTAGACACCAATCATAAAAATATCAAGGTAGGATAATTAAAATTTGTTTTGACTTTATCTGACTGAAGCATCCAGTTGATTTTAATGAGTCAGTTGTTTTAACAATCACATTTAATTAGTGATTAGCATTGAATAGGGTTTCTTTGTTAAAATGTCATGTCATGTCATGTAATAGGGTTTTAATTATATAAAATGAAACCAGAGAATATTTTGGAAAATTTATTTTAAGTAATGACAATTTGGACGGATGAAACAAGGTAAAATGCTGTTCAAATAAAATGTTTAAACACCATTTCAATACATTCACATCTCATTATTAAGGCACTAGTAGATATCATAATAAAATACTTTCAGTTTACATGGAATAGCACATTTTGTAAGTCGTAAGCTTTCGTTTGTTTAGGTAGGTATTTCATTTATGTTAAAATTTTATTAAATAGTATTAAATTCAATCATAAATTACGTAAAAAAGAAACTATCCTAAATTAAATAAATTACGATGTCGGGACGGCCGTCAATCCATCGTCTCTTGACTTAGGTCGCACGTTCGGTTATCTACTTAAAAGGTACTGAAATGTTACTTTTTACTTATCACTACGTATCATTAAAATCAGGCTTATGCTACTTTAAAAAAATATGGTACAATACGTATTCGGACTTCCTCGAATGGATGTCCGAGCGTAAAGTGAACGAATGAGCGACGTGATCTTGATAACGACTCACGGCCGCGGTCCCGCCGACGACGCCGGAGACGGGGACAAGCGAGCGCCCTCACACACTAGACGCACTCAACAACGGTCACTCTGCGCCGCACTCGCATCCGTCCACATTCGCGCACGCTCTGCTGGTCGTCCCCGCCTCCGTGTCGCGCGCCCCCGCAGCCCGCAGCACTCGCGTGCTGTGCTGTGGAAGCGCTCGGCCACTAACCATTAAATAACCGCTATCGCTGCTCTGCGCTCGCGGACGAAATGTCGCCCTGCGGAGATCGTCCTCACAAGCCAGAACTCGACGGGGGTTTTTAAACTAACGAAATATACTACTATTGCGGACGCTGATCACGTCGACACGTCTACTGTTATCTAGAAATGCCTCTGGTGTGCACGGGAAAAACTGGCATCATATACTTTGCAAAGGGCGGAGGGGGCGTTGGGTCCTGGAAGCAACTCGGCAGCTTTGGCGGCAGCACGTCTTCGCTGCCAACTGCAGGTCCACGCTGCTAGTACGACTAGTTGGGCTGCTAGGAAAGCAGCTGCCGCGAGCATAGCTCCTGCTGCGTTTACACAAGTGACGTCGGTCTCTCTGACGTACACAGAGTCCTCAGTGACATTCTTCGCTCGTTGTTTGTCGAAACCGAACTTGTCGGTGATCTGAATGGTCTGCACGAGGAGCATGTCGTCGGTAGGTGCCGCCGGGGTAGAACGCCTCTTCCTACGTCCGTAAGACATGACGGAGCGGAGTTCGTTCGGGCCGCCGTCGCACTGCACCGGCTCACACGTGGGCATGCACGGAGTCACCAAGGCACGGAACTGGACGACTTCCGAAGATGGGAACTTGAAGGCATCGAAATGAGACAACAGCATCTGTAACAAACAAATCGTTCGTTAAAACCGTTCAAAATCGAAAAATGAGTCAATTATTTTCATTATAAGTTTCTGTAAGCCTTCACACGCGTTGAACTCTTTTTTATTACTTTGCCGAGTTACAAAAACATACTACTTAAAAATTATATGGCTTAAATGGACCTGTACCACTTCATTAAGTTTTAATATCGAACATTCTTGTTTTTACGAATTATAATTATACCTTTTCTTAATAACATGTTTACGTTACTTTTATATGAAAGAACAGTGATTGAAACAAAATATATGACGTTTTAAATAATATTCTTACCTTTCCGCTGTTAACTGATTTGAACAAGGGTCCCATGATGAAGTGCTCGGTGGGGCAACCACGGCTGTCGATAAGGGTAATCTCGCTGGAGTCGACGCCATCCATAGCAACAAGCTCACGCACAAAGATCTCGAAGGGCGAGTTCGGGTCCATGATCTCGAAACGAAGTGCCTAAACAAAGAATGTAATTGGTTATTTGAGGGAACAAAGAAAAAGTAAGCACAAATACTTATAACTGGAATAAAAATTACCAGGGGATCTCCGACTTCAGCAGATGCAATTGTATCGTCTCCGTTCCTGTCGGTAATTCTCATAGCTACGTTGGGAGAGTCGACAATGACCTCCTCCGACAGGCCGGTCTGGATCTCTCCGTAGATGCCGAGGTCGACCTCGTTGGCAACAGTCTTGTTAGTGAGATCGTACTGGCAAGTCACAGCCAAACCGAGATCAGAGGATGTAACGATGGTATCGTGGTGCTGAATAACGACATCATTTAGATATCTGAAAAGAAAATTACATTAATTAGTTCATAAAAACTGATATTCCTATTGATTTATAAATGGTATTGAAAGATAATATTTTACCTGCCAAGGCCGTTCTGCTTAACATTACACTCAAGATTGTTATATCCCATGTGCAATTCGAATTCAAGACTCTGTTTGACATCCACGACGCAGGAATTGGGACTGCCCTTAGCGTAGATCTTGCCGTCGAAAAGTTTGGAAGTTTGGATTTTGGCAACCATGTCACCGGCACGACAGTCGATAGACACGTTGTAGCAAGAAGACAGTTCGTAGGTCGCTGCTTCAGGGACTTCCAAGTAAGGGTCCTAAAATAGGAATCGAGTTAATCGAATGTTCTTTAGATGAAAAAACATGCAGTTGACGATAAATATTTATATGTAAATTATATTTCGTACCTGAATATCGGCAAGCGTGGCGCGAGAGTGATGAGACAGACGACAGACGTGGTCCCCAGTGTCTCCATGATCGTAAGAGTGGCAGCGGAAGGGAGAGTTTAAGCAAAGTTCCCGGCATTCCTCAATCGTTTGAACATCTTGATATACAGAGTCGACAGTCTTCAGTATACGACCACCCATTTTCTTGAACTCACAGAGCTTCGTAGGCTCCTCCACACAGTTGTTTTCTAAATAGTCGGTGTCTGTAGAAAAAATGGACATGAATGAGTTAAGAATGCATTATTTTAAATTATGTGAAAGAAGTACAAAAAAGACGATGTTGGTCTGTACCTTCGTTCGCTTGGAAAGCGTTGGTTCCCGCCAGGGTAATACGGTCCATGTTAGACAGCACGCACTCCCCAGTTTTATTGTTGTAGTTCGCCGATCTGCAACAATGTTTCACGCGGTTTAACAGCAGCTATGTTTTTGTTAGCTTTTTATTGTGTGAATTTTCCCAAGTAGTTAACCGCATGCATAGTGCGAATGACGTTATTTTGCTTGCACCGCTTAATTGTCAATTATCTGTCATGATTAATATGGTAATTATTAATTCCAATGAGGCTTCTTTATGTATTAATTTATAATTATAATACATTGTTGACACGATGACCTGGCACTTGGCAGCTAGTTTCTATTTCTCGAGTCTTACTAGATAGTTACTCTAAGACTGGTTTTATGTAGCGCATGATTAACACCGTAAACCGCTGGGACTTCTAAGGATGATACAGCTGTTTGTATTCAAGCCTTGTAGTAATAATCTGATGTGGGTCGTTGAGGCTGACTTTAACGTCCTCGATAACAGTACAGGTGTAGTAGGTTCGCATATCGTGGCGTGCGCAATGCTCTCTCAATTAAACCGCTCAGTTACAAGGCTACTCTTACTTTCAATGTCTACGCGAGTTGTCATAATCATAATAGCTTTATATTCAATGAGCTCTTTTGTTTGCATACCGCTTGAGTAAGTCTGATTCGCAACGATATTTACATATTCGCTGATTTCATTACCCATCATGCATTCCTTTAAAATTACATGCCTGTATCTCGGTATTTTCAGGTCTAATGTAACGCTTTTCAAATGTCTTATTATGCAGTTTTTCCTTTACTTGTGTTCGATTTCATTGATATAAATAATGAATAGCATATTAAACTTATGAATAATACGCTCGTGTTCATTGACTTTGTATATCTGTATAAAACTGTGACGTTACAATGTATAATGTTACTTTGTGCTTAGTGACCACCCGTATAATATTATCTTGTTCATCTAGCTCAATATTTTCTCTTGATGTACAATCGAACCCGATCAGATGACCCTTGCGCTAACCTGTGTGATTTTCACATGAGATGGGCGCATTTCTTTGTTGTGTGCACCATGAGAACTTTCTGTTTCGTTCTTCAATAGATGGTTAGTTATTTATAAAATTAATTGGTTTAGCGTGGTTGTTTGCTTTGATTTTGTGGTTATTATCTCGATGTTATGTAACGGCTCGCAGTCTATTACGAGAAGACATTAATTTAGTATGTTTAGAGTTGATGATTGCGAATGTCCCGCTACCGGTAGCCGTTGTTCATTTAACCGTACGGGTGCTCGGATGCCTCTAACTCATCGCATAATAATTACACTGACTGCCTGCAATTTGTTCAACTGTATCTTCCTTACTTACACATACGGTCATAAAATCAAATTTAGTTTTGATGCTTTCCGCTACTGCTTAGTAAATTTAATTTTAAACTACAAAGTTTATCTCAAAGTTTCTTACGATTAAGTATCGCTGTTCATTATAATTTTAATAACAGCGTATGGAAAATTTCAATGAAATCACGGGGTTCTTTGTGAGTTTTGTTTTATGAACGTTAGTAAACAGTAAAATATATTCCTACCTACGTACGAAATTCACAATCGGCTAATTTATAACATTATAAGTATTGGCAGATGGTATATAGGTATTCATTACATTGACAATGTTAAAGCAACGTTGGTGGTCAGTCTAATAAAAAAATAATTATGTGTAATTTATTGATAGGCCATAATTTCGATTGCTCGTAATTTGTACCCCGATCTCTCGATCTGAAGCGTGACTAAATAAAAACAAGAATATCCGCAATGTTTTATTTAATTACTAGCATCTGTTTTATGTTCTTGTTATTTTTATTAAAAGATTGAAATAACCGTGACTGAATGGCACAACCTGTAATTACTTTACATACTAATATCAACACAAAAAATCGACCAATGTGGAGCACCTCTTACAAAGTACCGACGGTAATTATTTAAGTGTGGAAAGGGCTCTAAGGGGAAAACAATATGTGCCTTATCGGTTATTGAATCGTGGAAGTAGGAAGCGATAGGGCAGGCCGCTCCCACACCGCGCGGCACTCTGCCCGCCACGTCCGGGGAATATTTGCCAAATGTCGTGACTGTCGACGATCGCGATGCGCGCCGCCCGGGGTGCGCCCGCGCCGCCTGCCGCCGCCTCAATGGAGATACGACGATTTGTATCCAACGGTACACGTGTCGAACCAAGCCTGACTACGTAAAATCCAGCATTTAATTCTCTAATCGCTGCCAAACCCCAATCCTAGTTAAGAATTCCGAGATGATGGCGTGAAATCGTGGAATTTATTACAGCTGGGCCTCTGTCTGACTCCTTTGTGTGTCTACATAGAAACTAAAATAAATATTTCCCGGAACAATAGTTACTCCATAGCTCAAAAGTATCCACAGATTCAAAGACTCTTCAGACGCTTTCATTCGAAAATATGTCGAACAGTAGGTCATAGATTCAGGTAAATTGGCAAGTTTTTATTGCACTTTCAGTTAACGGTCTTAACTCTTCAGAAATAGGTGCAAATAACCGAACTGTGTTAAGTGGCAATACTATAAGCGCATTACAGAGATGATGCTCGGAAAATAAATTTATAGATATAAACCAAGCTTTCTAGTCGAAGAGAAGAAATGCGTTTCGATTTGTAATGCTCTTGGCCTATACTGGTGGACGCACGTAGTGCACGCGTTCAGAAGCAAATTAGCGCCACAATCCGCAATCGTTACTGAGCAGCGCAGCTTGACCTGAACACGCCAACGGAAATACGTGTATCGAATGTGAGCGTCTGACGCAGTACACTATTTATGTTAATGATATCAAAAACCGTACAAGGAAATAAACACAATAGGACAGTCGTGTCTTGCTACATTAGACGCCTGAGACGTAGGCCGTTCAATTGGCCTCCCTGCTTTGTATATAATGCTCGTTTGTAGAATTCAGAAACGGAACGGCTACCAGGAAGAGGCTGTGACTTATCCACTGAACTGAGCCGCAAAGATGTACCGCGCTGCCCGCCATCTATGGCAACTTGGTGAAGGCTGATTGACTTCGTTATCGGGCTTATCTATAAATTAGCTTATTCTCGTATGGATATCTATTGAGCCGACTTTGATGATAAATATTTGTATAATATTAACTATACGAGGAATTTGTTGTGTTGACTACATTCACTGGTTAAGGATGTATTTACATACATAACTGTCTTCGTTAGGCACAATGTTGAATCAGTCAGCATATGATAGCATCTGATTGAACGGAATAGAGTCATGACCTCCTCCGTTTATTTTCACGTCTTGTTAGTGCGATTGTGGTGGACAATATCAACATCAATAATGTACTTATGATCGCAGTTAGCACTTGTAATATTAGACACGAAACAACCGACTAATTTATTTAGTGGGAATGTGTTATATCAAATATTGACTTTTCTAGTTTATAATTCAATCTCCCACGTGTGACGTATACGAATAAGGGATTTAAGACAGGGAATGGCAGCATCTACCTACGTGCGCTAAAATATTAAATTGCAAACCCTCGTAAAATAATGTTTAAATCCCAAAGTATTCTGTTTTATAGTGTTTAACAGAAACCTACATCCTGCGATAAATATCTTCCATAATACTACTATAAAGTGGAAAGTGGGTAATTGCTTAAGCACATTCATATTTTCCTTCGGACTAATCTGGTGGCTTATTTTCTTGCATTTGAATTTATATTACGGTAATAAACCATCAGTATAATCTTTCAACTAAGAATAAATCATAGTGCCTCGACTATTTTAATTACAACGAACTTCGATAGCAATTAACGTATCTCCAATTTCTTAAAATCCCTTGTGTAATTTTAATTGCATCAACAATTACGGCTTGATGCCATCGGATCGTTAATTAACTCTTAGATTGCTGTTCGCAATTCTATGCATTGAAATATTTTCTCTCTATGTAAGGCAATTTTGTTTGGAATCACACAATGAAATAATAAAAAATCATTAACGTCTTTAACTCGTGCTTGTTGCGTAGCTACTTGAGTAAAATATGTGTTGTTGAAGCAAGAATTGTTTTTGTACTTTGTTTCAACGCGTTAATTAATGAGTACCTACGTATAGTACAAATCGTGGTATTTATTATGGAAGGTAGATTGTTTGTACTAATACTATTCTGTGTCTGTACAATCGCGCATAGGTCGTGTCGAGGGCAAGGAGTGCTCGCGGGTCATTCATGTTTCACTCCGCCCAAGCACCGCTCTACTTTGTTTTCTTCAAAACGTTTAATGAAGGTAATAATAGCTAAATACAATGTAACTTTCCATAAATCTAATCTACAGGAAATTCATGTTATACTTGTAAAACGTTTTATAAAAATTTCTAAAATTATTAATTTTGCTTGTATGTTAATCAATTATGTTACACGTTAGAAGAATGAGTAAAAAATACATTTATGAACATTTAAATTATATTGTCAATTAATAATTGTAAAAAATTATTGTCAAAGAAAATTTTCGTCTAATTGCATTCCTACTAAAAACGAAAATACAATAACAAATTATGACTCGACCATTTCTAAAAACTTTGTGTGGAACAGGATTGTCTACCGCTGGCTTCAACAAGATGAATGTGATTTCAATAAATTCACCGCATCCTTCTATTGTGGTTTTGAGTAGCCACATAAATTTCACGTTTATGTCCGCGACAAAAATATGAATCTGTTTTCTATATGTACCCATGGTAAATTCATTTATATCTTAAGAAGAATAAATGCGTTTGTTGACTTCGGATGTGCGGTTATTTATTTGTATTGGCACTTCACAAGAGAATTATTAGAAACGCCTACGAATCTTTTAACTAATAGCTTTCTCTAACATTTTTATGTCTTTCAAAGCGTCTTAAGACCCATCCAATTGAATTTGTTGTCTGGGAACGTAAACGTGTCTGGACTCAAGATCATGTGGTGTTATTTATGTCTGGTATTTAACTAACCTGCAAACAAACTCGTTTTCGCCGAGGCACAGGTCAAGGCACATCTGCCTGGAGCTGACTGTGTGTGTCTTCTTGCCTCGCCCTTTGAGGTGGTAGCCGCGCACGCGGTCGAAGCACCAAGCCCGCTCACAAGGACGCACGCCCAGGCACGACTTTTGTGCGTATATCGTGAACACGGGGAATTGTGACTTCGTTAATGCACCTGCAAATAATAAAAAGCATTAAAAAATAAAGAACAACTCTTGTGTTATTCGCTAGTGGTTAGATTTTTCTAGTGAAAAATAAACCTTTTCTTTCTGTGTCTATTGCACGTAGTTAAAAAAACAAACACCTAACTCCTATGCAAGAAATATGAGAAAAGAGGCGCTCGTGTCATCATTAAATTCTTCATGCTCACGCACGTGTTCTGGACGCAGAGGCGTTCAACCTTAGCGAATTTGAAAATCCGCACACCGAGTCGACCGGAGCGATTTGTGCTTCCATAATTGGATCTCATCGCTTAGTTCCTTGAACTGACGGCTTGGCGGCAATTTCAGTACGGCTTAATTCAATATGACCCTTAATCGGCATCTCCTTTTCACTGCTATTATCGTATCTACCAAAGTCATTAGGAACATACGCGTTCGAGGTAAACTCAGTTTATTCCACAAAAGTTGAAGCACAAACCACATTTGCTTAAACACGGTAAGAATGCATTTGTTAAAAGTTCGTTAGCATTTTTGTTAGTCACGGTCTTATTTATTATAATATTAAAATCGAAGTATCTTCATTTTTTGCATCCCTGTCGTGCTTTTGTGGTCAAAATAAAAAGGCAACACATTCCGGTACGCTGTATTCTCTAGCTTGTCTTTTTATAGTTGCCTTTGACACTTTATAGCATCTTCGCAAGCATTGAATAAAAGTCCATTATAATTTCCAATGCGATCACAATATATGAATTCCGTTCTGAATTATAATGCCGAGCTACACAACCATGTCGACACTTTCACATATATTAGGAACCTAATTACAGCTGTGTATTTGTTAAAATAAACTACGAATAACTTTCGATAAAAAACAAACATGTTCATATTGATGAACTCTTTTTTGTTATTAGCAAAAATTTTGTGTATAATAGAACGTCTATTCACGGTTATGAGGTCAAAGTGCGTTCCACTAATACACTCCGTCATGTTTTCCTTTTCGCGGTGAGAGTATTTTTTTCCCAATAAGGCGTGATGAGTGAGCATAGTCATGCCGTTATTGGCATTCAAATGATGTATTCAAGCAAAAAATCGGACCGCTTCGCTTGTTTGTGAGCTCACACCTCTATGTCGGACAAACGAGAGTACGTACCGGCGCCATTACACAGCCACCTGCCGTATGTGTCCCGATTATACCATAGTCATACACTAGCACGCATCCATTTGTGCCGTTATTGTTACTCATATTTTTCTCTTATAGATACCTACGCGCTTATTAACGCAATCGTGATCTTGCTAGAGATATTTGAATGCGGTTTATTAAATGCTGCTATTGATTTATCTGTGATTGTTGTATACGCGTTAACGATCGCGTCAATATTCGTTAGCAAGAAACGATGGGTTTTGTGTTCCGATATTAATCGTTTGAAATAGCGGTATTTAAGATTTATGGCGTAAACGTTTTCACGTCGTTATTATTCGTCTATAGCGGATGTGAGCTTATGATATTTGAATGTCTGTATTTATGTGAGGATTTCTTCTCGTAGCATTTGAACTACTATTTTCTGACCGTTTGTAAATAGAAGCTAATGAATTGGAGGTGTGTGTTCGACGTATAAATCTTTTAGAAATAAAATCGAATGTAGTGTTCGTCTTGTTTGGTACTCACCAGGTAGTTGGTCAGCATCGGAACCGAAGAGAACACAGAGCCCCGTCTCGTAGTTGACAGCACGACAGGTATCGTTTGCCTGGCACTGCTCAAGGCAGTCGGTCAACATAAGTGTGCCGGGGATGTCGTCTAGGATGTGAGACGGCGCCGAGAACACGTATCTGCATAGTGATAATATGATACTTTAATAACCACGTGATTGATGCACACCAGGATTTAAATGGAAATAGTTCATTCAATGCGGTAAGCTTTTTAATCCAGTTAATGCAATGTTACTTGAAGTACACTTTCCCAAGATAGCTCATGAGCGAAGTCGGATCTTGATAACTTCACTTGTCGGCTAGTTACATCGACATAATAATCTTAATTACGTGCAATTATCAGTCACTCCTCTGCTTCTGCCAAGAGCAGACTTTATAACAGGGCATTTAAAAACATGAGTGTATTCGCTTACCCGGTGACAAGTTCAAATCCAATCATCTCAGGGTCGCACTCTTCTAAAGAGTTTGCGGGTGCTGACGGAGCTGATACTCCACTGGGAGCAGAAGGAGGAACACCTCCCGGAGCAGTCTCGGGCACGGCGGCGGCGGATGGCATTTCAGCTGGCTCAGCTGGCTCAGCTGGCTCAGCTGGTTCAGCTGGTTCAGCTGGCTCAGATGGGTCAGATGGCTCTTCAGACACAGGATCGTTTTGATCGGGTGGTGGTGCTCCTGGATTCTGATACCTTTCCGGAGCTGCCACTACGGCTGGTTCTGGTGACCCCGTTTCTATGGCAAGATTGTCTTGAGGTGGCGCGTCAGCTGCTGATCTTAAAGTCCCTTCGAATTTTTTTGCAGCCTCGGCGGCGTAAGCCACTAACACTATACTGAGTAGCAACCGCATTGTGCTCTCTGAGAGGGGCCGTGGCAACATTCGTTATCTGTAACAAAAGAAAAGTGTTGGTTAAAAAACGTTTTATGGCAATTTAGAAGTACGTGATTGCATGGGAAGCTCTAGAATTATCGTATATAAAGTCGTTCAGCTTATGCACGCAACCATTCTTCCTAGATAGGGTAAATCGTTCAATATCTTACGGCCATATCGAGCATCGTTTGCCGTAACTATCGATGAGATGTGTTCTATTGATACGTACTTGTATACAATTTGTGGACTTAGTGCGACAACTGAACCCTCCGACCATATTGGAAACGATATGAAATATCGCTTTTACCGATAGATACATTCGATATAATCTATAAAATCCATTCAATAATACCTGTTATTTATGTCTAGATATAGTGAGCCAATGTTTTTACTATGTGGCAGAGCATTCCACTGAAACTGAGCTTTAATTCAAGTTTCTGAAGATTCGTTTTTACGGGTGTTTTATAGCTAAGTGGTTATCTGGTATTACATGTAAATGCGTTCGGCTTGGAGTGATGCACACGAGAAATAAAAGGAGAAACAATTATGTTCGCTGTCTAAGGGCATTAGCTTAATGATTGCCGTCTCTTTGTAATTAAGTTACAACAGCGGCATATGTAACATAAGACACGTAGCTACATCAGAGTGAACCGCGTTAGACGTATCATTACACAATCATAAACTCTAGTCATATTTTTTTCAAAAATGTATGGTTTGTATGAGTCATGGGAAAAAATTTGATGCGCTTTCACATGGCACTGTGAAAAAATGTTTATGGCACCGTTTTCAACTTCCGCACCTACTTTCAATTACTTTTTAATTAGTTCTACTTTTCCCTTGACATTTATATTTTTGATTGAAAAATGTTTTATTTATTTATTTATTTCCCAGATGTCTTAAGAATTATAATCTCTTCGTTTAGCTAAACTTCACTGCATTCACACCGGTGCATGTTCGTGTTCATTATAATAATTATTTTCACCATTTGCAGCATCATGTTAAGAAATTATGGAAGTTGTTACTGCTTAAACCCATGTTGCACGCGCAATATTTGTAACGGTTATAGTCTACTGACATTCACTTAACTGACACAACGGTATCACCACTTATTTATTTTCGTGCTATTTGTGACAAAAACGGAATGGATGCACTTGACTTATAGACTAATAACTTACAAGTTTAAGTCAAGTCATTGTCTTGTGAAATAACAATAGAAACATTAACACCGTAGTCTCAACTATGTACACCAGAAGTCTAAGTACATTTAGCTAACATATTTTCCAGAAATTATAAACTGTAGTAAACTAAATTACAGACTTCTTCCAAGTGTGGACAGCAAGGCTCGAGCATTATGTCTTAAGCACCATGGAGCTCTTAATGGAATATAATTCTTTTAACTTCTGGCTGTAAAGCGTATTTCTAAATGAAATGTGTATAATATCTTCGTATAACTACCTCCGCTTTTATTCTGTTAGAGGTCTTTAACACGGATATCAAAGCAATTTTATACTAATAAACCGTCTACATGGATACTGTGGGAACAAATCCGAAACGAGTTCTTGAAATTCGTTATAAACTTATGGCAATGTACCATTTATGTTCCAAATGTATTATTACATATGCTTATTTTTTATGATTTATTTTTAATTGAATCCACATTTTATTGAATAGTAATTATTCAAATGATTATAGCGGCGCTGGCGCTGGCAGCACGGTGCAAATCTGCGCATACGCACGCTTGAATGATACCGCCCAAGGAAACCTAATTCATTTCATGCGTCGTGTCTCGTGTCGCTCACGGCCTGATAGTAATTTGATCTGCCCGTCCATTATGAAAATTAAATTACTCGCCTATAAACGCTTACTATGTCATACCGCTACATATTTTTAGTTTTATTTCCAAATATAAATAGGCTTTCCTTCACATATTTCAATAAAATCGGAATAAGCTCGAAATTTAGAGACGTGACTCGAAAGTAAATACCATATCAGATATGACACTGTTAAAAATGATTTCGTGCTCAGTATCTAACAATTTCCTAGAATAAACATTACAACGGGGCGCGGGCTAGTCAAGGGTTATTTGTCATGGTCTTCACAGGCAAAGTTCAAACAGCAAAGTATTAATAAATAGGGACGGGCGTCTGCGTCAATAGCGTGAAATAACAGGAGTGGATCGTGGTGAGCTGTAGTAGTTCTCATCCGCCTCGGTCCCGGCTTGATCGATTCCGATTTATGTACAAAGGTTTCACATGTTACACTGTTACACAAACTTGTCAGTTAACCTCGAATATAACGACGGAAATATAAATGACGGGAAGTTGAACTCCTGCGTGTAGATAGGAACATCGTTTATTTAAAGTAAGTACGTAAGACAAATGCGATATGTCACAGAGCTTCATTCTTTGAATGTAGGATAATAATTAATTACAATTATTCACCAACGGGTCTTAACAACTTTAAGGGTAAATAAATTTTGCTTCGTTCATATTCATTAAGATTTCAATGTTTCATGCATGTGTTTTTCCACGCCCTTCCTGCTTGCCCCGGCTCACCTAGAAAGTTGGCATTGCACGCTGATAGCACAAAGCATGCGACATTATGTTCTATACAACTAGATGCCACTTAAAAAGCTTTCAGTTAATACCTTTAACTCAAAAGAGCTATAAATAAAGTCACGGATATAAATTGTCACTAATTTTGCACTACGGTGTTAGGTGCATTGCTAAACTAACGGTTAACTTACTCGTATTAAGATTTATGCTATACAGCCGCGTTTCTTCAAAATTTGATAATTCGGGATATTCTTTAAAACTCTCGCTTTCTCTTCTTTTTGTTTAATTCTTTTCTTCTTTCTTTTCTTTAAATGTCTATTTATTCTTTTCATGTTCGGAAAATAGTATTATTTCAAAAACATCAATAATTGTATCACTTTTCAATCTGAATGTAGGTAAATATGTGTCGTTTCAAAGAACACGGAGGTTCCTCACAACAACGTATTGACCCGTATACCTTCGGAGGTCGTGAGCCAGAAGCATAGCGTAGAGCGCAACTTTCGCCAAGTAGGTCGCACCTCTTACTACGAACCACTTGCTAACACTATTCACTCCCAATTAACTTCACGTGACTAAAATAATACTTACATAGCAGAAATATAATCCACTCGACTCTCAACACAAAAAAACTTATTTTAAATAAATAAATTATATCAGTAAGAGCTTTTATTCCACAAATAGATCGATTCTTGCAATAAAATTCTTGGTCTTCTTAAGATAAAATTTAAAAAAAAATGCAGGTGCAAAGATCGAGTGAAGTCGTCTTCGTGACTTTTGATAAAGGATGCGTTTAAAATGAATTAAAAAAAAAATGTCTGCAATTTCTAGAGGTCATGTTTGGGTCATTTGATTAAATTGTCGACAAAAAATACTGAAAGAATTATGTCTTCTATATAAAATCACGACAATTACATGTCTGCGCTATTTCGGTTTAGTTTTTGGTGAAAATTGTCGAGAAAATGTCAAAAACATCGTCAAGGTCTGCAATAAAAGATACTGTGTCGTCCATTTAACGCTTCCAGAAAAAGTGTTACGTTTCTTATCATAAAAAGATAGTGATACAGTCGATAAATTATCGCGACGGACATTGGCAGTGCGAATGTGCGGCCACGCTTGGTTCGCCGCAGCACCGATCAGATGGGGTCAGCGTATTCAATGAGCCGGATGCCTTCAACCTGCTATTTACGTTTCACCATACCAGTACTGGTTGGCACACTATGGGTAGCGTCTTCGTTTTCTTGTACGCTTTAAGTGATACGCCTATATAAGTAATCTGTCGAAACGATCTTTGCTATAGCTACAAGTAGGTTCTACTTAAAAGGAAGCTGCGATTGTATGTTTTTACACTTGTTTTGTTTGTTTGTAATTTAATTAATGGACCAAGTGATTGTGTTTGAATTATCCCGTTAATTAAATACGTCTACTTATAATACTATTGTTTGTATGTGATCCAGCTTCTTGTTAATTAGAATGGCTAATTTATTCATAAATAGTATAAATAAATACTTCGACGAATCAAGTTGGAACCAGACAAAAACTGATATCTTAATAATAGTCGAAGGTTAAGAAACATCTCCAAAGAAAGAGAGCAGTAGGTAAGCTTTGAATAAAACTTAATATTTCTCAGTAACATAGTGTTTATTCAACTTAACTAACGTCTGCAATTTGTGATATTCATAAATTTTACAATCTCATCTACATAGACGACGGGCGTTGATCCAATGCTACTGGGCATTTAATCCGTAGAATTATATCTGGATAGTCAATCTTATTTGCATTTGAATACAGCTTTAAATAGGTTTATTAAAAGATTCAACGCTTCGACCAATTCTAAATTAATGAATTGTTTTATTTTGTGCACATAGAGTGCACTATCTGTGAAATATTTATGGCTACTGTAATACTATGTGTTGGAGAGTTAATTAACCTATTTAATTTATTTAATGACAGAAAATTAACTACCTTTCTCGAAATGTTTAGCGAAATTGCCACTTACTTGTAAGTAGATATTTAAGTAAATTATCTAAACACTATATTTAAATTTTGAATTTAATTAAACAAGATTTTATGAATCGTAAATCGAAAACACTTACTTTTATGTTGCAATATGCAACGCAACTAAGTTGATGATATGTTCCACGTAGTAACTTATCTTCGTAGCGGTAATAAAAGCGGACTACCGTTAAAGCTAATTACAGAAGCTATTTGAATATATCTTCGACGCCAGTGCGCGATATAGACTGACGTGCCCGTCAGAACACAATGGGGAAGCTGAACAGCTTAATCCGCTTGTCTGTAAACTATTAGGCGTGTCTAAGTTCAGCCATTAGCATCGCTAAGAGAACGTTCCGCGGATTTACATTGAATGAAATTGTAATTTGTTGTGTCTTTCTCTAATGGGGTGGCGGCTTCCTTATGTGCAACGGCTGACGGCCGGGATTGTGATGCGCCGCCCTTAGAAGGCGCCAGTCCACGACCGGGCGTCAATGTCGCTCATTGTTCAATGCCTACATTTGAAACGAAACACGTCCGAGACATATAAATGACCATATATGAGTGCAATTTTAACCAAACACCTAATTTAATGGCACGTTATAAATGTCGAGTAAAGAAAGAAACGTTTTGTAGTCATAAAACTTTCTCCAAAAAAAACAACCGACTTTCGAAAAAAACACTACAAAGTGAAAAATAACTTTAATTTCGGAAGTCGGTGACTTTGGATAAGTTTTTAAAATTTTTTGTCACCGCCTTCCGAAATTAAAATTATTTTTCACTTTGTAGTGTTTTTCCGGAAGTCGGTTGTTATTTTGTTGGGAAAAAGTTTTTATTTTTCACTTTTTAGCTATAGTACCTACCCCACTAATTCGAAATTTCATCATCCTTGGGGTCAAAACAATACATATTTATGCGATAGCAGCAATCGCGGTTGATTTACTGTTATTTTTTTAAGAGTTCCGTTGTCTGTCTCCGAAACGCATCATCAGATCTGTATGAAATTGAAATGGGACCACACGGAAAGCACGAGCTTTCAAATAAAAAAGAATCTTCAAAATCGGTTCACCCAGTCGAAAGTTATGAGGTAACAAACATAAAAAAACATACAGTCGAATTGAGAACCTCCTCCTTTTTTTGACGTCGGTTAAAAATGATCTATTTTAAAACGAAACTCTTAAGAATAACTCCTCAATAAGGTTACATTGTACGAAGAAACTTGAGTCGTTATATCTTATCTATCAACTTAACGGCTTCAGACACCTACAAGTCAAAGCAGCATTTATTTCTTGAAATTAGTTTCCTCTCCTTTTTCTACAGGTAAATAATATGCGTGAAACAAATGACCCTCTGGCAACAGTGGACACGAAGAGCGCTTGTTTATAAATAAAAACAATGATGTATGCACTCAAGTCAATTTGTATTAGTCGTAACGACAAACTAGCGATCGTTTACAATGAACTTTTACTCCTTTAGGCAACGCATAGGCTCTAATGATTACACTTGCATGGCAGGCAAATGAATAACTAGCAGATAATCTGACTCACGGTTGCGAAATTTATTAACTCGCCGAAGACAGCAATGAACATTTTTTATTATGCCTCTACTGTATATTTATGTACACAATGCTGAAATAAACTGTCTGGCGCCATTTATTTGTTCTTTCAATCGTTTTGTCTTCCGAACTACTGGAACAAATGCGACCGAGCTCTTTGCAAACGCTTGACTACTGTAAAAATAATAGTTTAAAAAAAACACGCTTAAAAAACCAAACTATTTCCAAACTAAAATAAAGCGTGGGGTGCTTTTTGAAGAATTTTATAATGCGCTTTTTAATAAAATTAAATGATTTTCTACTTTTTTAGTTTGGTTTTTAAAGCGTGTTTTTTAAACTATTATTTATTTTCTATTTTTTAGTTCTGCTAACTACAAAAGCGTGATTTCTTAGTTCTTTTTTTTAAATTGTTAAATTGCCATCGGTCCTCGATAAGTCTACAAAGTTTAAATGAAACCTGACCGTTTGAAGTGGGTCAAAATCAAGTCCAAAGGAGTCGGTTACAAAAGCCTGTTAAAAAGCTATATAATTTTGCGCAGAAATGAGATAAGTAGTCATGCAGTGTTGGTGTCATTATACAATCAGGTTATTCAACGTCATGTCATCATTTGAATAACGTTACCGCTTAAGATACGCGTAAGTTCGCATGGCTGACGCCGCAACACACATAATTGGCCTATTACTTACAGAGGAACGTCCGAGTGAGCTGAACAATTCTCATTATAATAATTAAACATTAGAAACCATTAGCTCACAAAGTAAACGGGTCCTAAGTGAACAAAGCGCAAAGCAAGGGTTCTCTGAAAAGCAAATATGTGTAAGATAGATGTCCTCGTCGGAGAGGTTAGTGGGTTGATGGCCCGCGCCGGCTGCGGGTTGCCCCGCGCGATTTACATTAATGAAGGAATCTCGATTTCTCTGATCCCGATCAGTACATCGTACAACACAACCAGCTGCCTCCGCTTACGTGACTACACTTATCTTGCAATAATGTTAATTCTAGTATTGTTCAATTAAGACACGAGAAACCAACAAGCATACCTCCCGTATTGTTCGTCTTTCTGTCGCAAATCGAAAGCTTGTTAAAGTTTTCAAGACTTGAAATCATTAGCATATTTTTAATCAACTTGTAAAATGTTTGTCTTCTCTTCTGTCATTATAACATATTCTAAATGTATTTCGTTATTTAACTTTCATTAAAAAGTATAATTAAACTTATCCTTTATGAATGATGAACACTACATCTTCATAGAATTGCTTGTGCGCATACCCAGGGCATTTGACCGAACAACACTCGTTGAAAGTATTTGAAATATTGGACCACTTTCCATGATGTAGCTCAGGGCTTAACATTCCAGTGGGCAGGTGGAAATTGCATCGTTTTATTATTCGTTACAACTCACGAGTTGACCACGGTCTTACAACGATTGTATGGGCTATTTAAATAAATAGATACAATTACTTGTAATCAATTTTTATCGAAAATATCCCATTTACAAGGCTGTGGTCCCATCGCAATGCCAGTATTCAAGACTTTTGTGGTCGTAGTGGTATTATCAGTAATGAGTAATTCACTGATAATGAGATATCGTATAAGCTATCCAATTTTGGATTACTAAAAGTTTTGGTAGTGACATTATGAGCAACAAAAACTAGTACCCGCTTTTACACTGTGGTAGGAGTTCAATTGTAGCTTTAAACAATGGCAAGAACGTGCAATCTGAAAGGCAATATATCAAGCTCACGCGAATCAAAAGTATAATACGTGTAATTTAAACACATCATGCGCTTACCTACATGATTTTCTAACAAAGTTTTGTTTGAAAAAATCATTCGATCGTGTTCGGAATGACTCTACTAATGATCCGTACTGTGTAAAACGTGCGATCTTAAATTACGAACGTATAATCCCGCCTAGTTTTCTCCGCGATTAATCATGCTAACCCAATGAGGGACTGAAGTCTAAATCCTATAATTTTGTAGCATTGTTCACGGCAGCATGGTCTCGAAGCAATCAGAAGTAGGTTTACAGTGCACTCGTTACATCCGCGTCTTCTTTGACTGCCTTTGTTTGTACTGGCTCAATGTAAACAATGTAGAATAACCCTTAATAATTACCGTAATAAAGTTAGTATGAATCTACGTGTTGCGGGTACGAGAACCTTGTAATGTCGGCTATTAGATGAGAGTATTATGGTCACCCGCTGTATTATCGACTGCGACATCGCAAATTGTTTCTATTTCTACCCACATGATCCTTTGTGGTGTTTTGTGCAATTACATACATCTTCTCTTGCCTTTCATTACTTTCGAGGTGGTTTCACTATTTTTTTATTGTCATTTATTTTTATAACTTAATGATACATTTACTCAACGTTTTCGCTTACGACATTGTATATGTACGTATTCACTGGCATTCACATGGCCATTAAGTACTACAAAAGATTTAAGGTTTTTTTTTTATAAATCGTGGTTGATTTTTAATAACATGTAACATGTATAATACTGCCCACCTTTTATTTAAATACTTTGTAGTCTCTTGTGTCGTTCAATAGCTGATCTTAAAATACCATCCTAGCCCTTGATTTAATGCATTTCTTGGTTTTTTCTTCCAATATTTTTAATGACGTCTACTGTTGCGAACTTCTATCCTTGATTTCCTCAATGTATAACCATATTTTTTAGTACAACGAAAGTGGTCTTGTTACCTACTATAGACAACAATTTAACAGTATTCTAGGACCCTTGTTTTCCCTAATAATGTTTATTCCGGAGATTGTCACAGAGATAGCTACTTTTACAAATAAAGTAAAGTAAGTCGCCCATTCAACGATCAGGGTCGACTCCGGCTCACCTCTATCGCTCTCGTTTTCCTACACAGAATTTCTATGTCCAAGTTTGATTTTGTTTCTTTTTGTCATGCACTGCATCTCTTAATACGTTGATCGTTCTTAAATTAAAGCGTGTGCAGGAAACAACAACTTAATCCAGAAACCAAAAATCGTATTATCAATCAGCGAGGCAATAAAATTGTACTTGTCACCAAGCTATCAGAGAGTTGTTTACGAAAAGCAATAAACGATATGATGACTCGGAATGAAGCTATGTTGGCTCGATGCGGGAGCATTGAGTGGGCGATATCCCTTAGTTTACATGAAACGCTGTGGCTTGCATTCAATTTATTTAAACTCAGCATAGGACGATTCATCTGTTTGATAGCATCGATTTGAGCCATTAAAACTTACTTTATCGTCAATGTAGCCAAGAGGTAGTCAGTAAATTTTGTCTAATACAGGTTTGTGTCCTGTCACATCCATGTAGGGCTATGGCCGTATTCGCACCTGTTCCCCGGGCACCCACTCAACCGGTTCGATCCTTTCCCCTCATTTAACTATTCAACCCAATGCGTATTATTTCTATGTTTTGTAAATATTGCTTATTTTCTTGTCAGCTTGCGAGATTATCTCCATCTCAACTCATTCCTATAAAATATTTTCAAATCAAAGATATTCATTTTTTGCTTAATATTATATATTTCGTTTTTATGAAGCACAATGAAAGCACAATTATTTCTAAAAATACTACATCATCATTCGAATAGGTTGCGGTCTATTTCTCTCAGATTCTATCGTTTTATTCAATTACTATAAAAGGTCGCGAAAAAAACTAATACAGTTATTCTTTTTATTTTACAGACATCAAAGAAATAAGTTTTTGATTGATATCTATCCGCGCTGTTGCGAGTTTTTGCTAGAGCACTGAGTAGTGCGAGATAATTCAGATTCGTATTTTGCTCTAAATGAAATAAAGCAATAAATGTTTATAATAGAAGAGACTCGCGCCGCGGCGCCGCGGGCTGCTTGGCGGCGAAGCTCCAGCTCACACATTGCGCCTGCACATTCGTCGGTCCCTTTTATTTTCAGACTACATCTGATATAAATTTGTAAATACAGTTCATAATAGTAACTCGAGAAATGATTTATTCATCCCGATGTCCATAACATGTCCCGTTGATTTAATTATGTGTAACGTTAAAGCATTGGCTGGCATGTCAATCGAAGCCCGTTTCCACAACTTGTATGTGACGTACAAGTGCGGACTAAACGATATTTCAAGCGGCGTTGTAAAGCATCACACTCGTGAGTCAATCGAGCATTTATTGCCTCTAATGGTTTTATATGGCCTTTCTCGTAAAATCACAGAACAGTTGTCATTCTGCATCTTACTACCTTGTACCTAAAGGATTGATTGGTGCGACACGACTGAGAAGTGGAAATATTTATTATAGCATTGAATTGATATAAAATTATTATTGGGCCAGCTTAATGGATGAATATATTAGTTGTTGGAAAACAGTGTTGTGAAAATGTGTTATGAAATGTTTTATCAATTCAATTTTGTGTGATATTTTCTATTATTTTAGCAGGTATTTATAATATATTTTGTCGAATTCCTATTACACAAATGATACGGTCCGCTCGGCGGGCGTCATTGCGGCTTCGGTCGTGCGGTAACGGCATCATCAATCATCTGTAATTTGATTTCTATGCTCAATTATTGCGTTCGCGGAGGTCGAGGCGGCCGCACACTCCTCTTCCACGTACCCGTGCACTTCGTTCCCGAGATACGTACTACGGAATTACACAAATATGGGTAGCTAAGCTTTGTTTGAAAACTTATAGATAGATAATCTAATACATTAGTCGAAAGCGGGAGATAATATTTCAATACCATAAGCCACTCTTTAATCATCGAGACTATTGCAAAAATAAAATTGCATTTCAAAAGGTAATATAGTTTTTGAAAAATGTTGTCCATCCATTGTCATCAAATGACAATTCAGTTTTTACACCCTACCTCATTTTGTTTTTTATTAATTAACCTTATTTTGCGTCTGAACTACTTGAGTTTTGAAGTCTCAACAAGCAAAAAGCCACCGTCGTGTCTCGGGTAGTACACAATGGAGTGCCGTGACGCAGGCGCTAGACATGATAATCACAAGTAGCGCATGACAAGACCGGCGCACGCGCGTCGGTCACGACGTCGCCGCAGCGTCTCCGCCCCGGGTGACACTACCAAGTCTGCCGAGACTTACCGATACGCTCACACGCGGCGACCTTTCAGATAAATATCTTTATACCCACTCGTCAAACTAGGTAATATCACTTGTTTATGCCGCCATCTATCATGACGCCGTGACACACGATGACGGGTGCACTGCTTACAACCGGCATCGAGAACACGTCCTCTTACTTAACAACATAGTAGGACAGCGCTAACGACATACTCATTGGCAGTGTTAAGTGGTACAATCATGCTTATTGCTGTTTTATAGTAGGGCGGCGTTGGAGCGAATGGGTTGCACCTTAGTGAGTGTATGTTTGTGGGATGTTGATATATTTTCAGTTTCCTTGTTGATAGGATGTTAATATCGACACAGCGCGTTTGAAGTTAACTGTCCAGCAAAGTGGTGCAATGTAACGGTAGGCAGCGCGCCGGGTTGCGCACGAGCACTCGCCGCGTCCGCGCCTGCGCCTGCGACGACCCTTTTACTCCTCATTATTCTCAGAATTCGTCAATACGCTGGAAAATACAATTCGTTACTATCATTTCTACAAAAGCTTGCGACTCGTCAGATTAAAAGCTGATCGCCATATTTCCAGTACCAATTCTATATTTTCATATAAATATAGCAATCTCGTCGCCTTGGTATCTGCTAGAAACACTAAGCTGTACTATTATTATAGAAATTCGTCTCATGCAAAGCAGATCGATATTTACAGATTCCTAAAAATTAAAATCTTCCTTTTAGAATGTATTCAAAATTATTCGAGAAATCTTCAAAACACAAACCTGTATTAGTAATACAGAAATCGTATAAAACGAAACGAAAGTTCTCTGGAAAACTGATAAATACTAGGTTAATATTAAAAAGGTTCTTGCAAACTATATACATATAAACTATGTCAACGGATATTAGTTAAACTTAAAGCTGAGGTCACAGAGACAATGAAACATATATAATATAGCGGCATCATTAATGTTTGTTTTGTTTAGGCTAACGTCCATGCTTTCAGTAAAAGTCTAGAAAATGTAAAAGTATTTACTAGCTACGACTAAAATGCCATTGTAAATTTCAAAACACTGTTCATTAATTTCTAAACGGATCATGATACACAGTTGCGTTCTCCGTCAGAGCTGACTGTTACCAGTAATGAGAATTCATAGGGTATGCGTAAGATCGACCGAGACTGTACCATATTGTGTGCATATTAGGACTGCAATAATGATGGAAAGATCGATTTCATATTATCCGCATACGGCAGCTCGCGACCCGGTCTCGTAAATACAATCTCGTATCGCGTCAGTGATACATCCTTCGATACCGGATGAAATATGAATCAGTGAACCCTCAAGAGTTATGATGTATGATAATGAGGTATAGAAACGAATTGGATGCAAATTGGTATCCAAGTAATAGCCTAGGTGCAGTTAATCTTTGTATCGTAAGTACTGGTACTTCTGCTTTGGATATTTATATTAATCTAACTTATCAATCTTACTTTAGAGCTTTTTGACCTTTAGTATTTTTCATGATGAATGAATGTCTGGTATATTAGCGTTGAATTGCTGATTTTGTCGTTTCGAGTCTCGTAGAGAACTGTCGACCACAAAGAAATCACACAGCGAACTGTAATGACAGCAACACGTACGTGATAGATTCGATTTACAGGTTCACTTCAATATTCACAGCAGTAGGTGCGCGTGGAAAATTGCGTTGCGGCTTTACGGGTGTCCGCAGGATCGAATTCGCGATATTGATTGCGCAGATACAATACATCAAATACTTGGTAAAATCTGGTTTTCACTTATTGGACTCGTTTGCAAAGTAATGACAGTTAACACCTCAATAGCTAATGAGATTGAATCGCATCAGGCGCGTGCTCACAATTTGTACGAGCAAGTTTAGTATCGGCTATTGTGTTGTGGTATGCTAGTTCTCTTTGGACTTCCAAGATTTATGACATAATAGTCCAGGTTACAAACTACCTGTGTGCCAAATTTCATTCAAATCCGTTTAGCCGTTTTTGCGTGCAAGAGAAACAAACATCCATACTCACACACACACTTTCACATTTATAATATTAGTAGGATACTGCTACTATATATACCTATGATTGCATTTTATGGCACAAATCAAAATCAAAAGTCATTTATTCAAACTAGGCTGAGAGTCAGCACTTTTTGAACGTCAAAATTACATAAGACAGTCCCCCAAAACGCCCGCCCTTCACCACTTCATAGTGCTTTAGCTGGGAAGAAGTGGCGCAACAAACTCCCCAGCAGCACAGCTGTCTGTTATGTTGGAAGAACTTGATTCTATACAATAATAGCATATCATTAACATTCAACAATAAATTAAAATTTTATTAATAAAAATGTAAAAAAATGGTTTATGCAGTCAAGTTAAATAAACAATGATATGAAGTAATTCATCAGACAGGTCACTGTCAGTAGTTAAGCTGATTCTGGTGAAAGAACACAAACGTTGTCTTGAGTTAATCACACAGACCAACAATTTTTATCGTTTCAGTAGTTGTTGATAGGATAGTATGCCTTCGAACAAAGATTTGATTTTACTTTCGCTTTAAACGCATTAAAATGTAAATCTAGCAAAGAAGAGGGAAGCTTGTTATAAAATATATAGATATAATTGTTATATAAGATTGGAGGTTTCTTGGCACAAAATGTGCTTTTTATCATACATAAAAAAAGTATTTTTCTATTTTGTTTTAGTAATATTTAAAAAGAATTTTAAAATCAATAAAAATTTAATACTTTCATGTTTATCTCATAATATTTATTATTCCTATTATTTAACAAAACTTTGATCTTATTACTACAAAGATTTGTATTCTGCAATTTGATTTGATAATTTACAGATAACTTATTATGCATATTTTGCCAACTGACACAAACGGGTCCCTAGACAAGCGACATCCTTTTAACGAAAACTATTTATTAGGAAGCGCTAGAAATATTTTAGATTGGCATATGAACTAATGACACGTCACGTGATCTGTCATGTTGTCTCCGCATACAGACGTTTTAAGTGAACTTATACATCAAATGTTTCAGTTATAACTTGAGGGTAGAGATAAATTTTATGAAGAAAACGTAAGTAAGGTAATGGATACCTTCAAATAACATAGTCTATCGATTAGACAGAGACCTAAAGATAAAGTGACTCGGACTATAGAGGATAACAATTTCGTCGCTATTCATATGGGCTCGTTGGCTAGTTCGTCAAAATACCGGTAGGAGTATGACGACGTTCGGTAAGGCGATGGTTCGAATCCAAGTCGAAACAATAAACTCTTTTTGAAGTATTCTTTAGATTATTCGTAACGAATTCAATGTTGTAGCAGTGTAACATTTTAAAACTTGAGGGGTTAGCACATACTGACGCTGTGTGTAGGAACCCCTACCATATAAATGATTAATCAACAACAAATATGATTAATGATACTTACTATAAAATTATGCATTGAATTCTCTTTCGGTTTCCAATTCTCGCCGATCATTACACAATAATGTTTCAGTTCGATTACGGTGCATTTATCACTTATATTTCTCTGTCGTATTCAGTTTGATCGCTATGATGACGACCGTTAGTCTTGCAACTGGAATTAGGAAGTAGAATACATAATATATGTAGATGAAATCTGTGCATTCCTTCCCTTCCGCGTCGAGGAACGCAATGACGAAATTACGTAAGCCGTTGGTAGTTACTAATTGGTAAGTGGACGCCACCTGTACTCTGCACATACCGGTCCAAGACTAACGGACCTTTATTAAACTCGTTACCGAACATATTCATAGACATGGCAATAACGTTTTAAAAACATGTAATTATCGAATGGGCATCATAAATCAGAAGCCTGTCGTAAATAAATGACTATACTCAATACAAAGTGATTTAAATTAAGCTGATGATAACTCCATTAAAGAATTCCCCATCGAGTTGTTTGCTGGTTCCAAAATTTAATGAGCCATCAAAATAGAATTCTGCTTGCTATAAAAGTATTACAGAGGCGGCGTCTACATGCCATTCCTAATAAGTGATGTGTTCTTGATAAACCTGTCTTACATTCCTATCCTCTTAGGAATCCTTATATTTCAGTCATATACATGTCATTTCATCTGTTTGGTTAAAACTTAAAACTCAAAATTAAATAAACCTACTGATTATAAGTATTCTCTGACCATAAGTAAATCAATTTTTTTTTCATAGTTTCTGCACTATTGTTATGGATATAGTTTCAGGAATCCTCAAACTGATTTCAAGTTCTGCAACTAGTTTTTAGAATGTAACTACTCAGATAAATAACTCACAAATATCAACGAAAGACCTAGGTCGGGTCAAAAAGTGTTATTATGCTTGTAATAATATATCGGTACTTAGGTGGTAGCGCGAATGAATAATGACTTTCATTAGAAGCAGCTAATAAATTGTCTGGTCGGAATATATATTTTATTTGTAACTTGTGCGTTTAAAATCTGTTTACATGCGCTCCAGTAATGAATGCGGACTTTTTGCCACACGTAAGGAGGTACGGGTATTGAGTTCGTGTCTGCAGTGGCATATTTATTACTAGCCTCGCGCGTTTTATGCTTTCGTAGTTCCATGGCGTCTATCTCGTCTATTCTTCTGTTCTTTCCTTTTATTAAATTTAAATTTTATTTGCTGCTGCACCTATTTCTCTTGAGTTGTTTATGAACGAGCTTAGTTTTACACGTGTTATGGACCTCGGGGTACGCGTGAAATATGGTTAGCATCTGTCAGTTTTAAGGCTCGTGCAGACTAGCGCGACGCGACGGTCGCGACGCGACACTCTTAGAACAATTTCTATGAAAACTTAATGGAAATTGTTCTACAAGTGTCGCGTCGCGCTGCCGCGTCGCGGCTGTTTGAAGAAGCCTTTATTGTTTCCTTCTACACGGACTAGGACCTTTTTCTTGTTTTTCCAGTAATTGAAGTAGAATTGGATGAGCACTTTGAGTACTAAGGGAATTAATGTTGTTGTTATACCTAGTAAAGTTTGGGCACGTCGAGCAGGCGGGTCGGCGTTTGTTGGCGGCGCTATTCCTCGCCGGGCGGGTGTACCTGCGCCGGCGGCGACCACGGCGCTGCCTCCGCCTCCCGCGCACGTTGCCATTGTTACTCCTCGCGGCTCCATCGCACCCGCACACGATACACCATGCACCACCAATTAAAATTTACTTTACGATCCTACTCTAAACTCTCTTCTAATGAAAATATTTTATACCACATAAATCCCATTGCAATACAGTACACGACTGTGCTTTATGATGGTAAGTACATTGTTTCGACTTGCATTCGTAATACAATTACATCCAGGAAATCACGATATTAGCTGCACGTTATTTTCAACTGTTTCAGTTGATTTGCCTAACAGTATCTCTGGGTTTACAGAGCGTCTAACTAATCTTTGTTGCCATTGTTTTAGTCTGTGTCCTATGCCATTGTGTTTTCTTATAAAAATGCTACCTTTATAAGAAGCATCACATTGTGATTGTCTCCGACGAATGCCCGTTATAGTTGGGCGCCGTCAACGGTCATACGTTTTGCACGCACCATGCAAATGTCCAGGCGCGAACTGCGGGCTATCTACGTCACATTAAGCTAATATGTAATTGATTGGTTCCCGGTGCACGGGAGCGGCGACACACTCCTGTCCCACTGATGGCGGATGCAAAAACACTAATGTTATAACGGTGAACCAGCTCTTCCGGCAAGCAATATGCCCCTAGGTGCTTATACCTACTCTTTAAACTCTTTACAAATTGACCGGCCGCTTTCAATCGAAGAGACAGCACTCATGTGGCCTAAATTCATTCACTGCAATGTCGATACACCGACAAGACAGCTATGTGCATGCACGATATTAATCAACTTAAGATTTCGACCTCCATTAGAGATAAAAACTCCGGAATGAGAACACTCGGACAAGTTAAAAGTGTTAAAAGTGAACATTTAAAGTAGGACGAGATCACTAGATAATTATCGTATGCACTCAAGATAAACACAGACCGTTATATGGTCGCGGATCATTCAAGTGAAAACATTACCATTTGAATTAAAAGCCTATCAATTATGTTTATATCTGTTTATACTAGGAACTGTCAATCACTTTGTTCGAGTGTTTAATTATAATGCCCACCTACTAATAGTCATAGTATAGTGGTCACGCCTCTGGCAAAAGCGAAATTGTGCCGCCCAAAAACAATTAACTGGCCACCTAAATATTAAAAACCTTTTTTTAGTTGAATGATTAATGTTATTAATACATAGCAATCAACGACGGCGTGTATAGCTAAACACATCATTCACCTGATTAGGAGTAACGGTATACATTGTGTTATAATGGTCTTTTACTTGGTTTTGTTTGCGCCCATTATTTTTGATGCTCTACAATTTAAACGGCGGAAGAGGTTCCGTTGCACGTGGGAGGCTCTCATTGAGGATAACCATTGTTTCATCGTTTCACAAATCTTTATCGCGTAAAGTTATCTTTTGGAAACAACCTGCAAGGTATTTAGGTAAGTATATTTAACTGACTTTGATAGAGCTTGCTTTACTACTAATGGTTATTCCATTAGAGTAGACTAGTGGTCTATTTGTATGTTGATTTGCAATTAGATTTCTTGTAAATCACTAGCTTCGTAATGGCACATTTAGATAGAATTTGTAAAGGGTCAACAGACTTATACTAGTGTCACGTCATCTTGCCTACCGTTATCGGCGATTGATCGAACGTTTACGAGGCTCGTTTAAGCACATCATTGCGCCATTCGTCGTGCTGCTGTATTATTACCCAATAAACTAGGTAAATGATTTCTGCAGACAATATTGAATTCACCTGACGCTGACCGTCATACTTGACACTATTCTCTTAATGTTTACGTGTCTAGATGGTGAAGTCTGACAACCTGGTCGAATGTCCATACAAGTGTAATAGTGTTCTACAAGCACTTGACTCGGAACATTCCTTGCGAGAAGCTGGTCAGGTGCAAAAGTAAGTACGTTTTTATAGTATAGGTATCGCGATAGTTTACCGGAACAAGCTCGCACGTAATTTAAGTGGAGCGATGTATTGCGGCCGCACGATGAGACGCGAAACGATGTCGGCGCGCGAATCCCGTTGGGGCGGACGCCATTACCGCCCACCGCACCGCGCACGCGTAGAAAAACCGACCTCGGAATAAAGATGTCGCGCGCAGATAACATTGGATGGACACTTGACAACGCCGCCTCCGAGCCGACCTCGACATGTTTATCTTTGGAATCGCGGCCTTACCGCGAATATCCAATTATGTTCACACAGATCCCGCCGTGCGATCATATTTATTGTGCGGTGTATCCCGACATCTTTGCATGCAAGGCGCCTCACACCGCGCCGCGGTGACATCGTAGGTTTCTAAACAACGCTCGTAAAACAAACAAGAACGTGAAAAGCTGTGAGGCGGCAACTTTTACACAAACCAGAAAAAATACGTTATGTACATTTTAATGCGACATTATAAGCACCGTTAATACGTTAAGACCAGTTTGATAATATCTGGATGCATACTCATGATGTGTATCCCAGTTCGGTGAAAACTTTCGAAAGAATAGACATTCTTCCGACCTTTCCAGCTATATCGTGTCGCAATTTGCTCACGTAGCCTGCACATGGACAGAGTAAAGCATCGCTCGTTTATCAAACACAAGCTTTTGCTACAAGTCTACGACCTTGTACGCGTAGGCTTTACAACCGTCGCGAATAATCGGACAAAAGAGAAAAAGAAAGCCACTGCAATTTAAAAAAAAATATATATATATTATATTCCAGTACCAAATCAAAATGAAATACTTCTTCTAGCAACTTACGAAGTGTTTCGTAAGTACTCCATCCTTCTTTGCGTGTCGATGGTAATCTAAATACAATCAGTCTAGATTTTGGCTACGAACTCCACTACTACATACTCCATAACTATCTAACTACTAAATTCGATCTAATTAATAAAAACTCTGCTCCCTCACATCTGACTTAAAAGCTATTTATTGTTTAGCACATACAATAAACAATTAACAGAGTAGTAAAACTAATTGTTCAGTTAATGATCAAGCTGGCTGCTCGACAGTGGGTGGTCTGCACTATATATAATGAAAGTCTTGAGTGCGCTTTAGCTAATGTCACTCCAGCTTTTCTCCCAGTATTATGTTTCTTAGAGATTGGCAATCAGCATAACGATTACAAGCGCTGTAACTCTTCTGTCAACTTTGTCTTCCGCGTGTGTGTAATGACTTTACAATAACTGCCCCTTGCCTTATACAGCCATGTTTGCTTTAACGGAGCATCTAACTTAGAAGGTAACGCACGATTTGCAGATATCACAAGATAGGACTAATAATGCATTAGATTGGTGTATGTTAATTGAGGTACGCGGGAGCCATAACCGATGGCTTAACATTACCTACTATCACATACCGTAAGAGAGCTAAAGGTAAGCGCTATCGTGTGGCATATCTATACAGGTCGCTCGCTATCTATTGTCAATTAAAAGCCTGTGGCGGAGATCTCGACCGCCTTTTGCTTGTTCTATAGGATGTACACGATTGCTTCCCGATGCATACCCTACGCCTCAGGGTGGATATTGCTCGGACATTTCCTGTATTACTACTTGTGTGCCTGCATTGAACTAATCTCTATTCTGATTGTTCTATAAATTAACATGAAATCTATTTTAGTTTAGATTTGAATCGTCTCTTGATTCTTGTTCAATCAGGAAACAATAAAGGTACATGACGTCTGGTTTCAAATAGGTTTGCTTTATATTTTGCTGGCTTTGCTCGAAGCTCCGCCTCTTTGATATAGTGGCTTAGCAATGACTTGTTATTTTGAAATTACTGCTATTCCCCTGAGTTATTGCTTTACTGCATTTACGATTGAATAAGTTTGTTACTGCGTCCCGCACATAGGCATACTAAAGATTATGACTACAAATCAACTTAAATATATCCGCGTTCTTTTTATGAAGAATATGTTAACAAGTTTTAAAAATCTTATCTATACTTTCTATAATAATATTATAAAGCTGAAGAGTTTATTTGTTTGTTTGGTTGAACGCGCTAATCTCAGGAACTACTGGTTCGAAGTGAAATATTATTTTAGTGTTGGATAGCTCATTTATCGAGGAAGGCTATAAGCTATATAACATCACGCCCATACCCTAGGAGCCGAGGAAAGAGAAAAAAGTCACGAATACGAAAAACTCGCACGGGCAGGCGATTCGAAGCGACGTGGTGGGTCGGGGGAGCAAGAAATATGACGCAGACAAAGTCGCGAGCAGAAGCTAGTGATATAAGTGAGCTTTAAAGATGCGATTAAAGAGGTGAAAATGGAGGAAACCGTATTTCTTCAATAAACATAAATCCTGAGTTGAAGATCATTAAATCCAAGTACCTCCCTTCTGTATTATTGGCACTTTTTTATTTTACAACACGTAAAATCCGTATTTTCTGTAATAACTAAATAAAATAAACCTTCTGTACTAGCATAGTTAAATAAAATTAAATAATCATCACGGTATGGTACAATAAATAAATAATATAAGCTTTTGAACATAAAATTTCAAACGACGATTACCTATTAAGATTAACGTATTGCGGTGCGCGGACGCAGCTCCAAGATTAACAGTACCTAGGCGTTGGTAACGAGACTATCGTAATTGAATGAACACAAGAACGTCACGTGTAGGCTCGCGCTAGGCGACCGCGCCGCCTGCGCCGCGAAAGTGATTCCGTGATAATAAATCAGATATCTGACAAAGGAGATAATTAAATTAGCAGTCTTATCAATTAATCATAATTTATTCATAAGGCTGCCAATTTAATTATTTAAACGTGTCAAGTCTGAAATCGTAATTAAAAGTACTATAGGCGCGTTGTTTGCGATCAGATGCAGTGATAAACATATTGTGTATTATTGAATATCTGGATGACCGAGCTTTGCTAGGTTTTTAATTTTTGGTTTGACGTTTTCTAAAAATGAAACCTAGCTAGATCAATTTATCGCCCCCGAAACCCCCTGCATACTAAATTTCATGAAAATCGTTGGAGCCGTTTCCGAGATTCAGATTATTTATACCGTATGATTTTTTTTACCGTCTGGAAAAAAATAGGGCATAATAGGTGAACGGAGTAGAAGCCTATGGCATAGAAATTTCACTTCTTTTTTTTTTTAATCCTAACATGAAATGAACCTATCAATAAATACTACTACTTATTTGTAGTAAACTTTTCTTACTAAAATTTAAAAAATAATAAAAATAGAAAAGAGTAAAAATATCGGCAAATAATATCAAAACCCAACTTATAGGCACCCTACTCTATGCGCAGAAATTATCAATGAATTCGTAGCGACATTCAATCCTTTGATTGAAGCCGGCCGGGGATAGGTAACTACTATCGCAAAATATCTTTCCTTAGGCGTACCGCTCACGTGTCACCGCATGCGCATCCCCTCCCGCCCGCGCGCCCTTCGAACCGAGTACCGCGTCTCGTGCTCTCTCTCTCTAGTCACCTGCGATTAGCCATAGCGTGACGTCGATCGCTGTTTTTTTATGTTTGAACCGTGTGTGCTTCGACCGCCCAGTGATTGTTTTCATAATGACGTACGCATACTCCAACTCCACCCGCAGGCGAACATTCTATGGAGTGACGAGTCCATATTTACCCGCACTGGTATCTACAACGTACCTACACAACGAGCAATGGTGGAGTTTCAAAACTCACTTAAAATAAACGAACACGCTCATCAAGTTCTATTCAGTGTCAATGTTTGGGCCGGGATAATACACGTTGGCATAATGGGTCCAGTTTGTATCGAAGGTCGATTGACAGGGATAATGTATCGTGAAATTATACAGTCCGTTATCGACACAATGTTGGAAGACGTTCCTCTGGACTATCTGCCGGACATGTACTTTCAGCACGACGGGTGTCCAGCTCACTACGAGCGATCTGTGCTCGCGTATTTAGATAGTGAATTCCGTGATAAGTGGATAGGTCGCGGTGGACCTGTGAACTGGCCGGCGAGATCACCAGACCTAACGCCATTAGACTTTTATTTGTGGGTTGAACTAAAACGCTTAGTGTACACCGAAGAAGCTCGTAGTGTAAATGAGTTAAAACAGCGAATAATAGACGTTTTTAATATTCTGAAAAGTGACAGAAACACGCTTAGGAGTCTAACAACCAATTTGCAAAAACGTGGGAGTTTGTGTTTAGAAAGAAACGGTGGACATTTAGAACAAATATTGCAATATCGTTGAAAAGGTACTTTTTCTTGTAAATAATAACTCATTTTCTGTAATTTTGTAAAAATTAATCAGTGTAATTATTTGTAAATAAGTTGATTACGATCTTTAAATACGCCTAGTAAGTTGTAGTATCCGATTTGGATTAAACAACCTTGTTGGAATCCTTTTTTATTACACATCACGTTAAAACCTTCGAAATATATATGAATGTGAGTGATTGTTGTAAGTATTTAACATCAGCGGTTTGTTTACATTTCTATCAAAGCTTTACCGATCTTACGAGACGTAATTTATTTGGTTTACGGTTTCAAGACACGCGTCACTCAGTGTATCAAATTATTTGCCTACTACAACTACATACAGCACGGTGACGTATGTAGGTACACGCGCAAATGTGTGCGTGAGTGTGTAGGGATCAGGCGGTATCGTCCTGTGCGCAGGAGAGCGAAGTTAGTGCTAGCGTCTCGCTCACACTTCCATCATGCTTCATTCATGTGCAATCGCAGCTGACGCCGTTTACTATTACCTATTTTGGATAATATTAGTTTTACGCGAGTGCCGTAGGATGTATTCTTTTTCATGTATTTTAAGGATATTCGGAACTTTTATTAAATAAATGGTACCAGGTAAATATTAGGGTATATGAGTTCTATTCTACTTACACAAAACGACATATTGTTGTCCAGACGCTAAAAAATTTCAGCCGGTATATGTTACGGCTAATACCCGAAGTGCGGCTACACCTAGTTTTAGCCGGTTAGAACTAGGTGTAGCCACTTACTCTTGGTTAAACCTAGTACGAGCCGATTGTTTTCGGGTAAAACTAGGTCTAGCCTTCATCATGCCGGCTACAACTAGGTCCAGCCATTCCCTGTTGGATAAAACTAAGACACGCGCTGCTGCTGCAGACGCTGTGAGTCACACTCGCTAGTAGACCTGCAGTAGATCAGCAGCACCTGGCGCTCACAACCTGCAGAGGCGCGTGCCTCGCTATGCCCTCCATCCCGCGCCGCTGCTGCAGATGCTGTGAGTCATGAGTGTGACGCGGGGCGGAAGGCTTGGCGGGACACGCATCTAAGTTTTATCCAACAGGGATTGTCTGGACCTAGTTCTAGCCGGAATGATATCGGATAGACCTGGTTTTATCCAACAGGGAATGGCTGGACCTAGTTGTAGCCGGCATGATGAAGGCTAGACCTAGTTTTACCCGAAAACAATCGGCTCGTACTAGGTTTAACCAAGAGTAAGTGGCTACGCCTAGTTCTAACCGGCTAAAACTAGGTGTAGCCGCACTTCGGGTATTAGCCGTAACATATACATATACACAAGAATTGCTCGTTCAAAGGTATTAGATTAGATTATGAATGAAAAAATCTGCGCAAATTATCTGAGAGACGTTTAATATTTTTTCTGTTCATGATTTTCTTCGTGAGCTTTTTACATAAACCTTTACGAAAATTATTTTATCTTGGAAATAAACATCCAGGAAAGAATTGAACAAAATTGTTAATTATTGTAAAAGAGAACTAATTGCGTGCTAAAGGAGCGAAATTGACGTACCTACAAGCATGCATATGTGGGACGCTGAGGTTTCAATGGAAGGTAAGTACGAGGTATTTTCACTGCTGTAAAACGGTAAAAAGTAACAGGATAATGTTATACACGGACCGGTTTAAATAATTCGGAAATCGAGGTAGTGGCCAAACTCTTTTCAGTTTTTTTAGAATCCTCCAGCGAATGTTCCTTGGAATTTAGTGCCCACCTGCATATTCTGAGAATGCCGCGATTACATTTGATTGACCATTTACTTTTTATTATTTCAGTAACCCTGAGGAAAATTGTTTCATTAACATTAATTAAGACTTAAATGTTTCGTTAATCCTTGAATGGCATGTCTTCATTCTTAAATAAATAAATTTGGAATATAAGTACTATCTAAAATCAAAAACGACCAAAGCGATTCACATAACTTTATATCTCATTTATATGAACGGTGTATTAATTCGAGGTAATCAATCATTAGGGCAGTTTTTTATTTGTAAACAACGGTACACCGTCTACTCATCAAAACGAATGGTTTCGTAACATCCGAACATCAATTCAGGTAATGGGCGCTGCATTAATAACGATACACGCGCACTTACCGGACTATATCGGCGAGTCATTTAGTAAGTAACACCAGAAAAACTAACTGTACATCTGTTTGCACTTCGGTGCCTCTGTTATTTCTTTTTGATTTGTTTCTGGATAGTTTGACAGCATTATTACTAGTTGCCATGCAGTACATATCTTATTCATTTACCGTTACAACCCAACTGATACTATCATAATCAGTGCTAATAATTTCAAATTGTATATTACACGTTATTTATTAAATATAAGGCAACACTAATTTTTATAATGGGTGCAATAATGGATAGCAGAACAATCTCTCGAGACAAAAGGTGTTATTTTCCTTACATTTGCTCTAAGTGCTTCCTCTACAGTTAATAAGACATAATGACGTGTTATTTCTGAAGATTCACGAATTCCGATCGCAGAAGAGTATAGTACGCCGGGGTTACTAACCTTGCAGCTTCGCAACCGCTACCCGCAGTCCGCCACCGCCGTGCTGCGATCAAAAGAAAAAAGCCATTGTTAATTACGCAGTTTACACATGAGTGTATCTCAATTATGACATGTAGGATTATAGGTAGGTGACTGTAATGAACTATATAATGACACACCCGTGCTCAGCATTCTATGCGAGCGCAGGCGCTCGCTCGTGATTCTCCCATTCGGTTCAGGAACAGCAGGGCCACTTCCCCGTATCGCCTTGTAATTACGAACATTTTGCGCTAAAGAATTTCCCGGAATGTTGGCTGCACCCATAATTCTGTTGTCTATTTACATAAGTAAAGCCATTAGTTTTGAACTAGACCTTGCGCCACGGATGCAGCTGTTTACGACATGTCAGTGATCGTAATAGCAGATAACCACGGCGTATTATGTAACACGTTTTGTAACAGATATTCGCCTGAATGTAAAGTGCACATTACTTAGTGTTTATGTTACCTTAATGTGGTGAAACCATGTTTATTTAACGTTTTCTGTCGCACCTACAATGTTGTTAATTAAATTATTCAGGCTTTGTTTGTAGGACTGCCCCTTCAGTTATCCAGGAGGTGGCAATGGCTATCGGACTTAACATAAATTATGCTAATGAAATAGTTATCTGTTTACCTTTATAAATATTGAGGTAATGTTGGAAAATACTGTTAACATTACCTAATTATGTAAACATTTAGATACTAACCTAAATTTAAAATACATGGTCGGCGTCATTAAATATCTATCTGTTAGCAATGAATTATGTAGAGTGCCGCTTACTGGATTCAAAGTTGCTGGAAATTATTTAAATTCAACATAAGTTTCGCCTGAGAATCCATTCTGCTTGTTTGTCGGAACTCTTCACTTTTGTATTCTGTAGCGATATGGGAGAGAATCGCCCGATTTAAATATTAACTGTATCTTCTTTGACCTGCACTGGTACGATACTTGAATTAAGTTGTTCTTCGAAAGTTTACTATAAACTTCCTCTGCTTTTGTTACAGAGTGAGGTTAATATATTTTTATATACCACCTCAATATTTAAAGCAGCACATATTTGGTATGTACCCTAGTATGTAATGAATAATTTAAGATATTCCGATAAGTTAATATTTCCACAATAAAATCCAATTTGGCTACGACCATATTCGGTCTTAAGACATAATAATCTTGATTTATCGCTTAATAATAGCTTGACATAAGTATTTTCGATAGATGAGTGTGGTTCTTTTCATATCGCAAAAAACTAAAGTATTTGAATATAATTATGACAAGGATAAAATAAACAGTGTACCTGTTTCCGCTTCAAGTCTAATTAAAGTACAGTAACCGATAGAAAAAACTGATTTATACGCGTCACTTTGCATCGACCGCACGTCTTTTAAATGAAACACATGCCACTTATCTTATGCCAACTCAATTTTCTCAATCTGTTCCATTAATCAAATCACAGCACCTATACATGCGTTACGTCACTGGGCACTGGACAGACTCATCGCGATCCCACGCTTGAGCAAGCCGGACGAATCGTCCGCTAGAAAAAGTTACCGATCAGTCAGAAGTAGTCTTGACTGATCCTAGTGATCATTGAACCTTAAACGGCACTCCGACTCCCATAGATTGTTTTATAGCTAAGTAAACACGCTCGACTGGCTTACAATCGCAATTTCACAGTCAAATAACAGAAAGAGCCACACAAAACCAACCTACACGAAGAAACCGAGAGTACTTGCTAGTTTTTTCAACTCATCAAAAAACATTCCCAGTTGTCTTGGAACAAATACAATTATATTTACAGTTACAACAAAAAGTCACGGTTTTTATTTCGACGTAAACGATACTCTTTCTAGCTAACTATGTTTATATATTCGATAACTTGTTGATTTATCGTATACATACATATGCAATGAAATAACGGTTAAACAAGTCCTTAGATTGCTTTTATTAATCTAATGTCCACATGTCAATAGAACTTTCAACAAGTGATTTTATCGCATTGACTTTAGGACTCTTGTTAGATGCATCATGCATAATTATAAAAAGTGCACAGCAAAGCGAGAAACTCGCAATTCTGACAAGCTTTGTGTTTCTTGAAATAAATGAAAATAATAAAACTCGCACTTTATCATTAAATTAAGACATCTCAAATTATATTTCTCTCTATTATCAAAGTGAAATGATATTTACCGAACACTTTTTTTGTATCAATCTTGTGTATTTTTTGTGGCTTTTTTAATCACATCTCAACTTCGGTAGCAGATACTAACACTAGTTAAATATATTTTTTTTGTTGACCAATGTAGTTATTTGTTTAGACAGACTAACTGATATGTATCAGCAGCAGTTTTTTATCAAGCTAATAAATTTATGCATCGTAACAGACGTTATTTTTAATTTGGCCTCATTATCGAGATCAATCGATGAATAATATAATAGTGTGATAGCAAAATGTTGTATGTCATTATCAAGATTGATCTTCTGAAAATTACAGCTAACATTTCATTTTGGTCGTTAGTTTGGGCGTGAAGTATTAATATGTGCAGTAGTTATTAAAGAATCAGAATAGTGTGGATGTAACCGTTATGTTTGCTTAGTGGAAGTTGAAGGTTTGCAAATCTATAATGTGCCGTTTAGTTTCGATTAGTCTTGAGACATAAATTGTGGTGTTTGTTCGTCAGTGTTGCGGTCCGTCACGTGAACGGCGATACGGTTGGCCGGTCAGCATCTGGCGCCCTGCACGCTGCACACACTGCACACGGTGCACGCCAGCCGCGCACCATTTGTCAATGTCGCGCCAACACTGTTCTCACGTGACTAACACTAGGAAGTATTTTTACTTCCATTACGTAAAGATCACTACTGAAGATGCCTCCAGCCAACCATTGTAATCTAACGTAGTAAATTCACATTAGATAACGGAAATCGAACTAAGAACACGGATTGTTGCTCATGGATTCGTGCCCTTCTTATATCAGGGTTTAATCAGATGCATTCAATTCACGATTCCGCGTTGCCACTAGCACATACATATTCACATTAGTGCGTGCTTAAAATCTTTACAACTGATGGTTTATAAGGCCCACTATCACTTAAATTATCAACAATTGTGTACTTTTACCAATATCCTTTCGAACTATTGGAAGAAAGGAAGTCAGGTCGACAACCTGTAAATATTGACTCATCTCGGAAAGGCACGCACCTAAACACACAGACAGGCTTGTGCCATATGTTCCTTCTAGAGAAATTGTTTTGTTTTGGAATTTAGACACTATATCTTATTAGTCACTGTTACTGCTTAACTTTTACTGTTTAGTGGACTAAAAACTGTAGTAGAATAGGTACATAAACTTAAAAACTGTATGTGTCATTTATTACAACAGATGTTTGTCTAGATATTTATGTGATGTGAAAAATCAACTAAAAAGCGCTACGCTTAATAAATATCACTCACCTACATTTGCAAATTTCTGACACGAATTGTGTACATTTATCGTTTAGTGCCGATTTGCTGAACAGTTATTGTCATAAATTGCGTGTGCGTGTGAGTGGACCGTGAAAGAAAAGCAATGTTTTGATAACGGCAAAAAAATCACAAATTAATGTCTCGCAAGTATCGAAAGCGAAATTTACCAAATACCATTTTTACCGTAAGTAAACTTTCTTGGCCTCATAATGTATTACAGTGCAGAAACGTAATAAGTAGGTGAGCACAAGATATATGTAGATTCAACATCCATTTCAAGGAAAAGATAAGCGTGAGAAAACGTAAACTAACGTATAAATACACGTATAAAAACGAATTAACGTATCACATTACGAGTGCTACTTAAATGGGCTTGTATCTGTAAATCGATAGATGGTATTTAAGTGTAATGGTAGGTCATCGATATTCTCGACAGACCTCCAGTACGTCACCGGAGCACCCACGCACCGTAACCGTGTCGTGAACTAGCGCATAAATATAGCCTGCAGTGCTTGTCGCTGAAAACTCGATAACTTGAAAGCGACTAAACGGTCCTCAGTCCACAAAACATAGATGGTGTTGGTCATACAGAGCACGTTCAAAACAATAGAGAAATAAACCATGTTCCATTTTCCACCTCCGCTAAACTCGACCTAAAACATTCTTCACTTCACCCAGAGACAGTTTGCTTATCTATCTCGCGAGCTGTCCGTACGTATATATTGGATACTATAAAATCTAAGAGACTTCAACTCGAATTATTTTTGAGGTGAACGAACGTAATGTAAAAAGACCGTTGAATCGGAATATTTGTTTGGCAATGAGTTTTGTATAATTCGATTAAATTTTGTAAGTCGGCCGTCGACCTGCGCGGGCGCTGAGCACGACGCTATTTTGGAGCTATGTCTACGTGACGCCACGCATCTCTTACAGCCTCCGTTCCAGTGGACTGCATTACTATTGGTAGATTTCACAGTGATGGAAAACGTGATTGTGTCTCGAGCCATTCCGATTCAAAATTTCATGGAACGGTTTTGGCTCGATGACGATAATACGTAACTTAGAAATACCTTCAGCGGTCCCACTGATGGCACTTACTTCGTGCAAGAGAGTTGTACATTGAAACCGTTACACAGATGAAATTTATTAATTGAATTAAGTTTATCAAATCAAGTTTATTGCCGTCTCTTTTCATACCAAGTGTCAGATTTGTTATTATGATTTTCACACTGACATAAAAGTTATGATGTCTGATTTAACAGTTTGAGTTTGCTGTTCGTAATATTAAATTTAAATTATGAGACATCGACCGATCAAATCGGCAGTTGGCCATAAATCCGATCCTGAGTTGAGAAAATTACATTGAGTTATTCGCTACAAGTTGGTCGGAAGACAAGGAACAAGAAGATTCCACAGGTGATGGAAATGTTAATTTTATTTCTAAAGTGATATAGTGCGAGTGTGATACTGGCTCAAAACTGAACATCTTGTGAAGATTTTACTAACCCAAAAAATCAATAAATTAAAAATCTGTATACAAAAGAAATATGAAGTGGTGACAGAGTTTTACTGTGAAAATATAGCGTTACTAGTAGAAGAAACAACCTGAAACAAAGGTTGCGAATTGTCGCAAATGTTTTCGAAAGATTAAATGGAATCAAAAAGAAAACACATCTAAATCAAAAAGTATAAAAATTGCAAGTAGGATCATCAGCTGCTAGGATCATCTTCAAACCCGACCGTAAAATTTGCTACTTTGCTATTGAATTACTACGAAACGGTGTGACCGAAATGCTTTAAAAAAAAAAACAAACACTTTTGTTCTTGTTCTTGACCTTGCAGCTTTACATTTATCATCAGCCACGTCGTAACTTAGCAGACTTGCGGCGGAAATGCAATGTAACTCATTGTTAGGGACTGACGGTAATTGTAATCGTTAGGGCTGGACGAAGCGATCAGCGATGTGAACAAGGTTATGGGGTTCTAATTGACAGATCACAACGACGGCAGCGGACACCGTAACCGCCTTTATCCAGGCTAACTGTACCACTACCGTACGACACGGACCGCCTGCCGCTTGGTCGCTCGTACTCACCACCGCAACGGGAAATGCCGGGCGTCGCCGTCCTCAACCACGCCAACCTTCTCTTTGTCGCCACACTCATTTCCTCCAGGAACCGCACTTAATAAAACCACAACAAACAAAAACTTTCGACTAATAAAAACTGGAACTCGAGTCTGCCCGCCATTCTTACAATACACTGAGGTCAACTGCGGTGTATTGCCGTCGACGTAAACTGTGCTATCGTCGCCTGGTCTCTCATGGCTTTCCATATTAAAAATTCCACCAGCAAACTGTTTCTGTGTCATCTCTATTTGAGATATTCGCCGTGTCGGTTGCTAAGTGAAACCGTCGCGAGAATCTTTTATTCTTCTTAATGCGAGCCGTTTCGGCTCTTGTTCGGGATCCTAGTGTGACAGCCATTATAATTCCGAGTGAATGTGGAAGTATACAAAGACGGCTTTGTACCCGGCATAAATATTTATGAGTAAGTGCCTATTTTCTACACACGTGGGTCGGTGGATACGCACGATACCACCGGCCTAATTGGATGTCTGTAGGCGCGAATTTGTTTCACTCTGAGGGGAATTCCTTATTTGTGTCTGAAAGCAATTTATAATAGCGAAATTTTACTTCCTTTGCCGATACTCCCACGCATTTATAACGTCCTCGTTAATTTCTCCTCGTATTGACGCAACAAATTAATTATTTAGCGGTTCACTTACGGTTATATAACGATAAATACATTGAAGATACTAATCCTACTTTCTCTTAACTAGTTTCTTGAGGCCACTATAAGAAAGTAAAACCCCGCTATGTTGGCGCTCGCCCCGTGTCCTGTTGACACACAAATTGCTATGATAAATTATTCTGGAATACTGATTTCCATGACACTCATTGTTTATTTTTAGGTAATTTTGTCACAAAGAGCATTGTTTCAAATCAAAAAGCCAGTTTTCAAAGCGAAGTTCGTAACCATATTTCAAATGGATCAGTTGTGTTTCATGAGGGTTGAGAAAAATCCTGAAATACTACAGCCAAGTTTTTAAAAGAAGTAGTTTCCTTGAAAAAAAAGTAGCTAGGGACACTGTCTACACCCGTCTATTTACAGAATAGATCGGAATGTTTCATGAATAAAATATCTAAAGATGGAAACTGAAAATGTCTCTTTAAATCAAAATGTATAGGTGGCCTGTAGTGACACCACGAATGACCTCAATCCTGTCTATCTAAGTATGTTCTCGCATGCTCGTATATCTGGAACGCGGGAACGGTAGTGCGACTGTGGACGGTGTGGCATCTTGCCCCGTCCTGGCCTGACACTTGGCCTCTGCCAGTTGTAGTTGTAGTGTAGAGTTATACACTTGATATTATACCGCGCTTCCCATATATCTTGCTTACTCAGAGTTATGGCTTTGCGTTTCTAATATATCACACAACTTTGATACTTCCTGTTACTTGAAATACTGATCTGAATATAAATAAGCGATGTCTGACTATCGCACCATGACAAATTAAAAAGACGCTTTATTTTATTGATTTTGTGTTTGATCCATCTTTTATTTTCGAACAATTTAATGTTCTGGTTCAATGATCTAACGTTTTGTATAAATTCTATTCGGCTAAATCCGCAGGTGGTAACTGTTGCGTTTAAATTGAATTCTCTATAAATGCGTTGATGTTCCACGATGTTTACACATTTGTGAGAAAGAAAAATAGCTACAACTTAACAGCCTAGGATCAGACAAGGGATCACGTTGTCTCTTTGGCTGGGTACATGTTTGGCACACTTTCAGGAGGTCTCGGTTACAGCGGCGACGTCACGTTTCTTATGTTGGGAATAGTTTATTGAAGTCATGATGTGACCTTAACATTGTATTTTACGATTGTCTCGTCACCGGTCCGCGCACTGACATTTCAATAGAGAAGGTGAGCGCGGGTCGCGGCGTGACGCGCAGCACGACGCCCAGCATAGCCCACCACCACCTACACACCGCTGCACCGTCTTCTGTCAACACCACACTTATTTTGCATGATTGCCGTTATTTATAAATACTGTCATGTCCCCAGCAAACCCTACCACACGTAAATCACAACTATCGGACGAACAAAGCGAATGTTTCATCATTTCGATAAGTCCTGAAACATGGATACCATTTTCTAAATTGACATCCCAACGGTACTGCAGCAGAGTGGTATTAATTTTAACTTTATAGTTGAATTTCTCGAATTACCTACAGAAGCTTATCGGCGTCGGTGTTGACTTAAATTTGCATCTAGGTAGTATTTTCTCGTCGCCAGTTCGATAGTGTGTGCTCACGATTTAACGCTGGTATTAATGCATTATTCAGCGGGGTTTTCATTAGACTGTCGCTATCGGCGCGGGCGATCGCGCTCTCGTTAAAATGTACGGATTGCATGACGGGTGCTCGTATTGGACGGGCACGCGAGTCAACCCTATCGCGGCTCAAATTCAAATCACTGAAAAACTTATTTGCAGTTTCGCATTTTCTGTCGCCTCGCTTCGTGACACACGTCAATCTATATTTGAATCCACTACATGAAGTGAAACAGACAATTTGCCTGCCAGAGTGCCGTTGTTCCATTTCAAGAGGCTCGATTCGGATTACAGTCCGTGAATAAATAAGACTTCATAGTACAAAACGTTAATTGCGCTGGCTATTAGGCAGGTAAGGTAGAGAGCGTCTAGATTAAATCTTCCAACTCTTCAGTGTTCCTGTTTGAAAATTCTTGTCGATGAAGGAATTAAGCTAGCGATAAACTGCATGCATACAATGATTTAGTAGATATGTGCGCTTACAACTCTTACTCGTACATTATAAATGTTCTTCCTTAGCCGTTTATCTAAACTCACACATGTGGTTATCGCATCGAAATTCTGTAAACGCATTGAAGAAATGCAATTAGCAAGGCGAAGAGGTCTATTAAATGTGTAGCTCGACCAGTTTCAAAGAAACTGGTGCGTAAGGACAGGTTTAACAACCCCACACATGACACAAACTCGCGGATGTGGTATACTTTCGATATTAATGAGAACACATCCCGCATGCGGCGCCCTAAATAAATTGCCACCTTCTGCAGCACACGTCCAACGAGAACGAATTAATTTAATGGGACGTACATCATGTCTGGTGACACTTTTCATTAAATAATTTTGAAATATGAGTTTTCATGACTGTCTGTTTTATTTGTGCATAGGTAGGTACTGAACATTTACATGAAGTAGACTGATTAATCTCTTGTGTATGTTTAATTTATTTCCAACAATGTCTGGGTTTCATTTAATGCCATTACTAGGAACCGTCACAGTCGAGGAAACTCAATAATAACTGCGCAGTTTTAATTACCTTGTCAACGCGTAGTTTGAGCGATTTCAGTAGGTCTGAAACACCTGCAACAATCGGACACACATTCATTAGTATTACGTCAATTCATATGGATGGTAGGTACATAATGTTAGCTTCATATGGTTATGTTGCTAATACACTTTAAAGGGTCTCATTATTCAATTGCATTAAAAAGATTTTGAATGGAATATTTCATACATTTAAAATGAAAATATTTCAAACGTAGGTCTGCAACCGCTTTGTAAAACGGCAGCATGGTCTATAAATTAAGTCATTTAGTTATATCTCGTTAAGCTACTATGCGAATATCTATGTTGGTAGCCTAAACCTATAAATTTTACCCGGGCAGGTACGTATTATGAACATAATATATATGGACTTCATTTACAGAATACCCATTCAATTAACTGACGCTGTTACTTTATTGACATAATAGTTTAGATTCGCCATAGGGCGACTGGATTATAGACCTGGAGCACGCATGTCCTTATCTAGATTTCTAGATGGAGTCGGCGTCGGATGGTGTGCAAGTTCACGCCCAAGGCGAAGGTTTTGATGTATTTAACGTCCATATTTGCATTTTACGATCAAAGGCGGTCGTTATTATTTTTGTAGGCCATATCCGGACACATGGTGTATTCTATGTTTAAATGAGAACATTATTTAGTTGCAAATTAATCTAGAAATCTCGAGGAGACAATAGGTCGTTTGTTGGCAAGCAGTGCGGGTATGAAGTGTGAACGTCCGCCGTGTGATGTCGGACGTCGCGACACTCGTGTAAACAAAGCGCTACACTGACCGGGTTAACCTTGAATGGTAAATGTGTGCGGAGTTTCGCCGGGGAAAAATATGCCATTGATGCAGGCGGCGTGCGTGCGCTGGGTAACGGTCACCACGAGCCGAATAAGTGGTTTAGCATCGTACGTGGAATGATAATGTTCAGAGCGAGACTTGTCACGCAATTGCACTGCCCTGTCACTGCCGCATGCATTCAGAGACCCACTTTCTAACCTTGTGTCCTTGAACCATAAGTGTGTTTACGTTGTATGCTTTGAATCACTTATTTACTCTTATCGCTGTAATGTATCTAAAAGACTTTGTGATTACTTCCGGTGAAACGGGTATGCGATATGTGAATAAATTAAGTCAATTTATAACAGCGAATGGTTAGACAATAAAAAGGATAAGGCAATATTTCGTGTAGCCAATTACAGTAGGGTGAATGTCGATGTCGGTGTCTGAGAGCGAACAATGTGCCGCTAACGAGATACAGCGGGCCGCAGTGCTCCGCACCGGTCCGCACCGGTCCGTCAGGCCGTCGCTTGCCCAACACCTCAATTCGTTCTTTGTTTACGTTGGCATCGTACTTGCCCGCAGAGCCCGATCTCATCCCGAACGCAATAAAGCTCGGAGCAAGCTCACGACTCTGCAATGTCTACTCTTTATCGCCTCCGCCGAATGCTGTACGATCTTAAACGTATTTTAATAACTTCCACCCGCCAGTCGCCGTAATGGGATCACCATGCAAATGCCTGTGCCCATGCTGTACCGTTACATACCGATACCGACGGTAACGAACCGCCCCGTGAAATAAAGAAAGGCAATAATCGCAAACGGGAAATCCGATCACGCCGAGGGCGCCCAGCGGCGGCCGGGACAGGTTCCACGGGGAGCATCCAGTCTAACGCTACAGCTATGTAAAGTCAAATGCTTGCACTTCGCTTAAACATCGGACAAGTATAGCAGAGTACCCCGTGGTTCCACGTCAAAAAACTTGAATGAGTCGAAGAAAGTGCCCTTGCAAGTTCCTGTATTCGATCCTATCTTAGATCGAATGAGGTAAGTTGTTAGTGAACCTGACGTACCGAGTGTGGATTTGAAGTTCCCTTTCGTGATATGGCGAAGCGCTTTCCCTGTCGCAACTTTGCGCTCTGACACTTGCACTCTTCCTTTCTACATTACACTCACTAGTGGAACGATAACACCATTGCTATTAACTGTTATTGCATTTGAACGAACACCTACATGAAGTCGTCATTTTCGATTTTAATTTGCATTACATTTCACATAACCGTAACATGTAGACGCGCAGCGAATGAACAAATAGAGCTACGGTAAAGTTAGTAATAAGCATTTAACATTATAATCAGAAGGTACTTTTTACTTCGTCACCAGGTAATTAAATCCTTTGAGTGCTACCGAACGATGTCATCTTTTTGAATAAGTTTTCAATTCAAAAGCCGCTTCATCATCTCTCCTTGCAAACTACTATTACAAAATAAGATTAACAATTTTCTCACGTCCGCATCGAGATCGAGTTAGGCGACGACAACCTCTGCAAAAAGTAAGTTGGAAATCTAATAGAGTTTGTGGCAAGCCGGTTATTTGTGTTATTTTTTAGTTTCGCTGACGCTGAGGAGAAATGCTATGTAACGCTCGCGAACGAAGACGAAGCAACCTGACATTACAGTAATAACGCCGAACGCCCTTCTGTCATTATTCTGTACACTTTCCTGGGGTAACTAAACATGAAACGCTTCTTATTTTTCAAGTGCATGTTCATTACAATTGCTTTATAGTCTATGTTCATCTTTTGCTATAGGCAACCACCTTCTAAATAAGCACTATGGTTGTGTTAGTTAGGAATCATTTCTTGACCGGCAAGGCACATAATTGCATACAAATGTAATTTTAATTAGCAACCGGATAGACAGCGTTACCACCTGATTAAGTGGCACGGATTATTGGATTAAGACTTCCTTTGATTAAGATTTGTTACGAATGCGTCGACAGAGGCAGCGGTGCGTGACAGAACTGGTCTAACAGTAGAAGATGGGGCCTTAGCGTGGTCACCGCGCCATGCGAGATACCCTACGATTATTACATCTTTGATTACAACCTAGGCTGCCTCTACCGCCTTATTATGCAAGCATAATTGCGCTTAAAATCAGGTTATTCTAAAGTGACATATTAACACATCTCCCTGTATTTTGTCTGTAATAGATGGAAATTACGAAAGTCAAAAGCCTGGTAAGTATTACTTGAATAATATCGAAATAGTATTAAACCTTATTTGAATTGAATAAAGGTCAAAGAGGTGTCAAGCTATCGAATCACAATCACGGACATGTCAAACAATTCAGCAAGAACATACGCATGCAACACTTACACCGATAAATAGATTTTACTTTTCAAACAGGTACGGGGCAACTTATTAAACACCATCAATATTCCTTGTTAGTGTCATGTTATAAACATGATGTCATAAAAGAAAATGATCACTTGATTGGTGCGGAAGAAGAATATTTTATATTGAAGAGCCATAGAAAAACTTTGAGTTACCGTAATATAATTATGTAAATATGATATTGTAAAAAGGAAACTCCACGTAGAACTTCGACAGCAGTAATAACTTGATATCTCTATACTGCAGGATGGCGAAACTGCATGACGCCTTATACTTAAAAGCATCATATTTATGTTAAATCTATATATGTAAAAATGAATCGCCGAAATGTATGTACGCGCATAACTTCCGAAAGACTGCACCAAATTGGATGATTCTTTTTGTTGTGTTCCTTATTGTCAGGACAGGGTTTGTATACATATGAGAAAATTTCTAAAAAATATATAGATTTGATCAGAATTATTTTTTATAATCTAATACAAAAAGTGATTGACGGTATGTGACAGAAGACTTTGACAGATCTTTGATGAAACAATCGACCAATTGATTTGATTTTACCGGAAGGGTTATATTTCTTCAGTCTCGACTGGAGAAATAAAATATGGCAGTATGAAGTTCGCCGGGTCAGCTAGTATTGTATAAATTATGATTTTTGCTTATGGATGTATCTAAACTGCTGGCGAGGGTGATAAAAATAGAAAGAGACTGTCGTTTATGTGAAATGCAAGTTTTAAGGTTTCAATAGTTTATGTTTAATAATATTATTAGTGACGATAACGGTTGGTGCATCCTTCTTTGGAATTTTTGCTTCAGGCACATATTAATTCCGCGCTACGTCTGCGAGGTGTTACGTAATTGCAAGAATGCGGCGGCATGTGCCTCGGCGACGTGTCGGACGTCGGACGGTCCGGTTCGCATGTGAACCGTATTTAATGTAATTACGTCTCTCGGACGCTGACTCCTATCGATCGATGGGACGGGAAAACGTCCGCATGAAACGATAACATCGACCCGATCTATGCGGCATTCAAGTAATTATATCAAAGCTTTATTATTATATATTTATTTAAATTTAAATTTTTATAACCGTATAATACGGAAGTAAAAAAAAAAATATTTATTTCAATTACATAAATCTTTAACATACGTGATTTGGAGATCACCTTTCAAGCAAGAAGATTCTTGTGTTAGGTGACTCCGCACTTCCACTTAACATAACACAGACTATGCAATTGAAAACAGAACAAAAAAATAAAGGAAGTGTTTTTGAAGCCTTTCATTAAAGCAGGAGTGTCAAATCGTGACGATTTTTTAATACAGATGGTTCTACCCAACAAAGCAGTTGAACAATCTACATATTTATCAAACAGCATTAATTGGAGTGGCATTGGTAATAGTTTCCCGATTAATGCACGCGATCGTCTCTAGGTGGGTCCGTTTGCGTTATTTCGCGGTATCGCGCGCGCAATCGTAACCTCTTCCCACATAATTGGCGTGTGGGCGCGGCGGTGGTGGCGCGTTATCCCGATCGCCGCCCACCAGCGACGAGGCGACGCCCGATTAGATAGCTCGGCCCCCGACACCCCGACCCGGGCAACACCTCCCGGCTGCCGGCACCGAGGTACCGACGCACCCCGCTCACTGGGATCATCTCTTGACGCGATCGCGAAACTCATAAAGCAGTCTCGTTACGTACACACTTTACACCGCACGCGCAAGCCAATTGTCAATAAACAGCAAATTTATTGTATTCGGTAGTTTGCACTTGATTCATTCCGTATAAAATAATAAACCAATCAGCTGCATGGCGCGACGGACAGCTTCTCTGCCTTCTATTTTTAACTAAAACCATTATCCCTATAAGCTGGCGTATCTCACGAACGTTATGGACAATAAGCCTCGCAGCTAACCCTTATTAGCGATAAGAAGTGGCACCGGCTCACCCGTTACGCAAGACGAGATGTTCAGCAGATGGTTCATTAATTGCGTATTGTCGAAGCTCTGGCCGACGATCACATCTAATAAATCGTCCAACTGATCTCACGACGTTCTTATTTCCGGTCCCTACGTGAGCGCTACAACCATGCAAGATTCTCTTGTATGGCCATGGCTAATATAATGTAATATATATAGCGCGTAAATTAATCGGAAGCATCGATGATAGGCGTGCACGTTTATGCCGCCAGGATAAACACAGATAAACGCGAAGACCGTTAAGTTGATTTAGCACGTCGGTTCCGCCCCTCTTTGGTTTTACAAACAATTAATATAAACAAGCAGATTTTATGTCGAACATGTTTTTGTGACTCATCAAATAAGTTGGATTTAATTCAATGTAAAGGAATTGTAAACTCTTTAAACGCCGTAATCCTGCTGTCAAAAATTGCAGTGGATGACATCCTGGGCGGTTCCAGAATTCCATTCATAAATATAAGGAATGATAATGATTTACGTCCAGCTCTTGAATTGCGCACGCGGTTCTTTCTAAGAAGCTCCCTATAATTTAAACCCGGCTCGCTACTCTAACCACTTCAGACAAATTATGATTATACCTGATTCACTTTCTAGTTAGCGTAACAAATAGAACAGGATTTTTTAAGGATATTAGGTCTCATTAGCTTGTTTTTGTTTACTTCTAGTGGTTTATACGCTATACCTATGTGATGTTCGTTAACGTTTTAACTATCAACTCGATGCATCATGATTGCGTGTGTCAATAAATCTTAGTGCAACATCGCACGCACATATCAAGCACAATATGGTTGACGTTAATTGACGAAATACGAAGTGGTGGTGTTTGCGACGGCTGATTTATACGCGCGCAAATCGCTACTCAATTTGCATTGGATCTATGTAAAGCGCCCACTCAAGCACTCGTTACCGCGATCGTCGCCGTCTTCGACATACTGCTCACAGTCCAATCGTCACGACTAAAACCGGGAATGTGTTATCTCTTATTTTTTTATGTGCACACTTCACCGAGTTTGCCACTGCACTAAAGATTTATCCACTGCAAATATTTACATATTCATCGTTTGAGAATCAACACTCCGTTCCGAGATGTTTTATCAAAGGTATCCAGGCAACTGATCTACTTCGGGACCAATCTTAACATGTGATAATAAATAACTAAGCTACAGCCTAAACGTATAGGAATTACTACATTTGTCACGACCACATTGGTTAAACGTAAACGCAATTCTGCAAGTTGTAATTTAATGCTGTGATAGGAACCACTGTTCGGTGGCAGTTAACATGTTTCTGCAAAGCCTAGTACGGATGTAGGAAAATACGGCTGTAGATAAAATCGTGTACATTGTGTACGCATGCACATTTACAGTTAGTAGCTCAAAACGCAAATAAAATTAACGAAAGACAGCAGTAAACGACCGCACAGACACATATCCATTGCGGTGTAAAATAGCGGCGCGCGCAGCAAATGACATTCCACATTCATACCACGCCAAATAAGTGCGGAACGTGGAGTGGATTTGGGTCACACACTGATTCTCGGTAATAGAAGTGTGGAGTGTAAAGCTGTGGAGTTTCACCGCAGGTAATCTGACAGTCGTATGAGAGTTCCTTGCTAATTTACGGACCGTGCGTTTCGGCCTGCGGTCACGCGCTTGCCGACCGCAGCCGAATTCCGCTACTGGAACGTGCCGCGCTGACGAAGACAAAACCTATCGAACAACACCCTGTAGAAGCCAATATCTTGTAAGCTGTCATTGGTATAGTATTGATACCTGGATACGCTTTCTTTGTTATTATTATCTTTGAGATAAATGGATAAATGGTTATGGTTAAAGAGATTTATTTCTCAATAAGAAATTACAAATATTTCACTTATTCGAGAACATTTTTAAAAGTTAAAGTGTAGTAAGTAATAAGAATAACTTTGACACACAAACTAAACAGCTATTTTTTTTCTATAAAGTAAATCATGTATCCGTATAACATTTCACTTCGTACTATAACATTAGCAAAAACACTAAACTTAAAATTTCTCGATACACCCACAAAAGAAATAATCACCGCGGTCGCAAATATTCTTTAGAGATAAGGAATGCGAACCCATAAATAAACTTTTAAGATTCGCTGATTAGTTGAAGCTACCTATACATACATATGTATTTTTATGATTATCATTGTATTCACACAGCGTGTACACAATGCAGCACTCAGCTAAACGATCTGTTGCACATTCCGAGTTGTAATGAATGTGAGAATTGACTCTAATAGGGATATGACGGTATTATGGATAATTTGATGCAAATTAAAACAATAGTAAACGATTCTAGATTTTTTCGTTAAATGCTGATTGCGAGTGAAATCGGTTTGATAAGTTAAATGGCAATGTTAATGCCATGTAAAAAGTAAGTTGAATGTTCATTGAACGATATATTTACTGCATTCTCTTATTTCCTACTCGTGTCATATACACATTTGTACCTACTAGAGATACCACAACCCCTTCATTGCAAGCACCATTAATTTCGCCGGCATGTAATTTTTCTGCTATTAGCAACACATTGTAATTACAAATTTGTGTAGTTAATACATTTCAATTATAATTAGATCACATTTTTAATGGCACGTTCCGCTCCGTAGTCGTACAAATTAATAACGTCTGCATGTTCTGTGAAGATTCGTGTATGACATAATGAACTAGACGTTGACGGGTAATTAACTACTGCATTCATATTTTTACTTCGATGAATCTATAATCATGAACACGTGCGGTTTTAAAGGTCACAATAGTTTCGTTTGTTAATTATTCAGAGACACGAAATCGACGAAAATACTAAAATAGTTTAATAACGCACTACAAATAGATAAAAGTAAATCGGCGCCGTCGGTCGTCGTATTTTCTACAATAAAGCGTATCGTAGTGTAACTGTAGCGTCAGGCCTGGAGAGCACTGAGAAGAAGAAATAAAACATTAGCTGCGAGTAGTCAATCAAGAGACACGCGAATGTCGCTTAGCATTGCATCTAGTTTCACTTACGGTGCACGCAGTTTTTCGTCGGGAACGCGATCGCGACCGCGATCAATAGCTCACATTGTGCTCGTCGACGCCCGCGCTTGCATAATGTGTCAGTCGTGGGAGCGACTACAGAGGCGCCCCGTTATGCGACGCACGCCACTGGTACCGTTCCATTAGTGATTTTATTAGACGATTCGCGTGTATCGCCCGTAATCAATTTGAGCACATTGCAGGCGTTGTAAGTCGCCCTACTTGCAACGTATTATAGAGCATAAAACGCTTTACAGCCACGTTCTCCATTTAAGCTCACACGGTGTTTCATTCCGGGCTAATGTAAAGCTTGCTGTGTATAATTTTGTTTTGTCCGCTTTATCTGGGACACAACAGTATATCACGAATTTTACAGATAAATCGATGCATTGCTATGAGAAATGATTGTACCTATCTATGTTTCGATTTCAGGTTCTGGTGCTGATGTATTAATGTTCTTAATGTCTGGTATTATCCTTGCCGATTTCATCTGAGGCGATCTTATTGGTTAGAACTGAAGAGCTGTAACTCATTTTTAGATCTTGATTATAGGCTGCAGTCAGTCGGATCAATTCTGATCGTTGATTTTCGTCGTTCGCGCTATCTACGTGAAATTTTCCCCGAAACTCCCGATTGACATTTAGTAGTCTTCATGGTTTATTTTAGAATTCAAAAATTATTTTTTGTTTTTTGCTTGGGACTTCTTCTCGTTAAAATTGACCGCGAACGTACAACGGTACTGACAACTTTTCAGTGTGATTTATTTGGTTACTTTTCATCTATTCAGCGGCTGAAAGCAATGCCCTCATTTTTTATGCCAAGAAAAGTAGACTAAAGCCATAATGTTTCGATTTATAGTACGAACACGGAAACTTGTTTGCGGATTTCGGATAATTTATGAGAGTATCAATATTTGGGTACGGCGGCGTGGTATCTGTGTCGACGATGAGTCAGCGATGACCGCTCACACCCACGCCTATTGTTAGTCACAGCCGCAGGTTCCCTCATTTGCATACCCATCTCACCATAAACAAACATAAGTGACATTGTTTTTTTCTTCTGACGGATTTTTACGATGTTGCCAAAATATTAGTTTCACATCAAAGTTATGCATTTCATTTATTTGTTTTCCAAATTATGCTAACTAGTTTATTTCAATCTAAAACATGACGTCATTAAGTTCAGTTATTTTTATATTTCGTCAGTTTTAGTTCTTTATTAGGTATTTTAACTAGAAATATAAATCCGATTCGAAGAAATTTAAAGCTCCAGTATCCACACCTCAAATCGAATAGAAAATTAGAGTCAATACAGCGTCAAAACTAGTAGATAAAAATAAATTAAGTTACGGGACACCTGTTAAAGGGGCCGTCAAAAGTGCACGCACCCGCACCGCGGCAGCGGGTCATTCACCCCGACACGACGTAATTAAAATCCTTCATGGAAAGCACGCCTGATGGAATCCGTCCTGACCCCGCGCACGACCGACTAGTACCGCCCTTTAAACGTTACTATATAAATAGGAGCAACCCAGCTTCGTGTCCCTTCCACTGCTATGCGATACGGGAGCTACTAAAAAAATAACCTTAATTATTCCGCGGTTTTAAAGCCTTAACTTTCGTTTTATTGAATTCTTGTGTGTATGTATTTAAAAATCTGACAGCTTTAGAACTCTCGCGGATTGTGTATGAATAGTAATTACGGAGATAAAAAATGTGGAGTTAAAAGGTTTTTATAATTTTAATTTACTTGGAAGAGGTAACTACAGTTCTACGAAACTTGTAACGATTTTTGTTAGTCATGGTGGTCTATATAATTGATTTATTACCAATCAATTTGGCCTAAAGGTACGTCTTGAAATTGATCACCAAATTAATAGCTGCGGTAGGTCTAAAGATTCCATTACGAATCTGTTCAATAAAACACTTGATTTTTACTATTTCAATTACTTTTAGAATTAATTGAAATTGAAAAATCTATCAAATTCTAAAAACTTTTCGCATTTATTGCCCTTCAATCCGAACATTAGACGTTCACGTGAATCAAAATCGGTACTTACAAATAAATTGAATTGCATTCATTAAATTACATTCTATTTATTTCATTAAAATTTCTACGTCAAAATATAAATTCATGTTCTCCGTTGCATGTTCTCTACATGAGTAGAGAACAATATGAATTTATATTTCGATAACTGGGGAAACAGAGTTAAAGAATGATCTTTAACTCTGTTTCCCCAGTTATCGCACGATCGCACTGTCCTCTTATATCTCTCCTAAGTCCTTCCATTAACTTTAGTATGATATCAAAATAATCAGGAAATCGGCACGCGGTATCGCCTTGTGCCCAATAATAATCGATGTTGATGGCGTGTCGCCGGTTATGCGCGCGCGCAGTCACGAACTGCTCGGTGGATCGCTGTTCTCACGTGACCCTCTTAATTATAATCTCAGAGCCTGCAATCGGGTCAACTGGATATGTTGATTTGAGCATCGAATGTTGGTATTCAGATCGTGTTTTTTTTTTGTGAAAACTTGTACAGTTTCAAACCTGAGAAACATTGCAAATTGAGTAATTGTATTATATCCCCTGTTACTCTTGTTTCCACAATTATTGTCTCCAATGTAAACCAAAGTAATTGGAGACAAAAACGAAATAAATCTAGAAATGTTATGTGCCTTAAGATTATAATTATTGAAAAGAATGAAAAATGTGTAAATCTAATGACGAAATGAACCTATGAAATTAGACATTAAAAAAATTAAGATGGCTAAAATTACGACTGTTCCTTTTCAACATAATCAGCTTAATATGTTTTCATTTAATTAACAGACTCATGGCGGTTTGCCTTCAAAGTTTTATATAATTCACCTATGAACTTAGCGTTAATTTTGTGTAATATCTTGATAGTGATTAAAAGGAAAATAATTGTAAGTTAAATATATTTCTGATGCATAAAAGAGCCAAGAAAGTCCGCACGAATTCCCTTTTTTCGTTAATGAAATAAAGTGTCGACAAAACCTCGACGGCATCGCAAAAACTTTCATAATTTCCATTTCTTTAAATTTTTTTGCATACTCTATACATACACTTAAAAAAATAAGTAGATCATAATTCTGAAATTCCCATAAGCAGAACTTTTAGCATATTTTGACAAAGCTTTAGACTATTTTATGAGAAAGTAAATCTTTCGGATTTTAGTAATTTATTACTCTTCTAATTTATGCGGACGCCCATAAACTATGTGAGAACATGAAAGTTTATGGGTTCGCTGGGACAGTTTACAAATTAAAGCCGGTAAGCTGTAGGTACGCTCAAAGAAGTTCGCCAGACTTTAGTATCGTGGGTGGGTAACGTTAGGTCGTAAGTTGTAGGTTCGTGATCCAATTCCATACAGTTGGTACCGGGGTACCAACATGACCTGAACCCCGGTCGTGCTCTCCAGATCGTTTGTTATACTTTTGCGGTTCGCCAACGCTACCAGTTGTTCCGTGTACAATTGCGGACCTAGATACCGTAGGTAGCTAGGACCTTAATAATGTTCAAGTTCGTGGGAAAAACCTTGCTTTATTTAAGCTGCTTTTATGTAGAACATTTAGCAAAAATGTTTGTATGTTGGCATAAAAACTTCGTTGTAAAATACCTATGAGATTACTACAATTATGTGGCGCGTATGTCCAATTATCCACTTCCAATCGGCTGGTTTTCATAATTAACTTGTTATTTTATTATTCATATTTTATATCTTCGTGTTCAACTAACAATATCGTTTGTTAGCTTGTATCAATTATTCAGTCACCATTAAATACATTACGCACATAACATTAACTCAATGTAAGTGCCCTCTGTTCGCTAAATTGAAAGCCTATAACAGTGCGTTCGAAACCCTATTTAAATAAATTTGAAAACAAAATGCATGCGTAGGTAGTTTAATACTAATGGCTGCACATAATAAACGTATAGAAAGACTCAAGAATCAATTGTAAAAAATAAACAAGCTATTTTAATTTGCAACCGCCTTTGTGATAACATAAATTCATATTTTATATGATTTATGTTGGCGTTGTCATCTATTTTAAAATTCTACTCAGAAGTATTCAAATGAAAAAGAAAATGGCAGCATTTAGTTAATTGAGACATTAGGATATTGATAGCTACGATATAATTTTATCGTAATCGCAAAAAAAAGTTTGCACCTCTTCCGCGTGTTGCGTTGATGTCTTTTACTAGCGCTAATCGCGGAGCTTTGAACGTTTGCGATACATTTCGCTAGTGCTATTTGCTCTTATTTTCCAAATTATTTTTCTGCTCCAGTTTAAGTGAGTTTTAATAATTAATCATTTGTAGTATTTCTCAACTACGGGTAATTCAGAAAAAAATCTCAGTTCAATCTCACATGGCATCATTCTTTATACTCTCATTAAACGTAATTTGCAAAAGTTTATGACTAGAACTTATAAACGATGGAATAAATGATAAATCTTCTCGCGAAGGGAGCCAAACGAAGCGACTCTAAATATAGCGCAGTGCCATTATTGCTATATGCGCATCGGAGCTTATCGCTCTATACACGATTGAAGACAAGCTCGCGCGCATGAGCGCAAAAACCTTCCTATACATACCCTAACGGTACGCAATACACACTACTCATTTTTCTACGTTATCATCGATTTACTTTTCCTGAGTTTACGTTTCCTGGAAATGTTTTTAGATCATCTTTTATTTTAACTTCCTGTATTTCAGGTAAGGTATGGTAAATATTAGTTGAGTTGATTTGAAAACTTTTATAATGTTAAGTATTTTATGGTTACTTGTGTACTATAATTAGATATTTCAAATAGATACACAAACATAATAAACTCTTACTACTGTCATACTTTTGTCAATTATTTCAGAAATGTTGTTTTGAAAACTGTTCATAAAATATTTTTAATTACAAGTTGTTGTAGTTGTATCGGTGAGTCCAGCGAAGACCCCCATAAAATATTAAATAAACCAGTTTATTGAACAGGATCATCTGACTGCTCTCAGTTGTCCAGGACTGCGAGCTTGGAAAAATGTTTACAACTACATTTTAAAAATATTTTAAAAACATTCTTTAGTGAAGAAAAATAATTATAGTTAAATATAATTAGGGACGTACCTTTTAAGGGCCACGGGAAGGATATTTGATGGGTAAGCGTCACGTGAAGTTATGGTTCAAACAAAATTCAACACGCAGTTCATGAACTTTTCACTGTTCGTATATCACAGGCTGTCGCACAGTCCTCGGGGTGAGCGCGCACGTTAGTTGCGAGTAGTGTCGCGGGCACTCTCGACGAGACACTGAACTTGCCAGAGTGCGCCCCAACGGTTATAACATAACACGTCTGACGTAACCTTAACCTTGCAAGAAGAAGAGGAACGAGCCGCCGAAGGACGGAGAGAGAGAGCTATAGTTTCGAGAGAAAGGGAGAGATGGCGGTCGCCGGACGCGCGGACGCAGCGACCGCGTCGCGCGTCGCCGACCGCCCGCCGTCAGACCTCATCCTGCTTCCCATACACTGCGCTGATAATGTTTATCTTTCACACTACTGTTTGATTATACGCATTTTAACAAATTGGGAAATTTATGACATTTCACTAAGCCATCTTAAAAACCTTGTGTTTGAGGTGTGTGGAAAGCGTTGATGGGCTCATAAGCAAACAGACACACCTCCAAAATTTGATTCGAAACGTGATGTTTGACGCTTATGAATCATAATTACTTAAAATGATGGAAACTAACTGTGATGAAGACATCTCATCATTCCATAATTGCCGCTTATTATCGAGGTCCACTTTGCAATTTACATAAACAAAACAAGTCGTGCGTCCATTCGCAACCGCACGGTGTGTGGATCACCCATGAAACTAACTGTTTCTGGTTATAATTGGAGCAACTGGACTTCATTCCTAGCAACTTTTAGGAAAACCACATTCGAGTGTAGGAATTCGGTTGCCTTTTACTACGTTACGATTTAGATGCTACCTACTCAAAATAAGGGACAGACTTGCAAGAGAAAAATAAAGTAACTAGTATCCCTGGCAGGCAATCCTGCAAACAAAATACTCGATAATCAAACACAACTTGCCAGAGATAACAATACAACAATCCGTTAATATGCAACAAAGACGGTGTTAGCGACGCGCTCATGATTTTAGGTTCATAGCTAATAACATATACCTATGTATAACCTAAGTAAGAATGTATGGGCGACTGGACCCCCACCCAACACGCGGGCAGTTCAGTCCGTGCGAGCACCGCAAACGGGTGCATTTTTGCATGTTTATCTCTTTTGTTAAAGTTATCCGTGTCTTTGTGTAAATATAAGTTGTCTAAGTCATACTCGCGTTTTACTTCGCTGATTACCACCTACTACCAGCTACAGACGGTATACCACGAATCTATTATTCATATTAGTCGATAACCAGCCAAGGAACGGTCACATCTATCTATAGGCTAAGGTCCCCGAATCGCAACGGTAATCTGAATCACAATTCTATACTTAGTTAAGTGCATATTTATATACCACTTGTGTCTTTAGAGTTGTCAGCGAAAGACAGGATTATGTACCACTTAATAATAGTTATGGAGCTGACCCAAGGTTAGGAGACTAGTTTTGCATTTCCACGAATGAGTCTCATGTGAAAAGTTATAAAGACAAAGCTTAGCATGTCTAATTATAAGGGATGTGCGAGTAAGCACACGCAGTAGCCTTAGGCCGGATGAAGGCTAGCTTTAAGAAGAAAATAAACATAAGTACTTGGAAATATATCAGTCGCCTGTAATCTATCTTTACAATGTAAACCAATGACGATGTCACGAAATTAGCCCATAGTTTTTAAGCGTAATGTCAACCCTGGAACTATAATGAAAAATTGCGAAGGGCTGCAATGAACGGCTCATTCCATGCCGTAGATTAAAAAAAAAACAAAAAAAAAACCGACTTCCGAAAAAACACTACAAAGTGAAAAATAACTTTAATTTCGGAAGTCGGTGACTTTGGATATGTATTTAAATTTTTTGTCACCGCCTTCCGAAATTAAAGTTTTTTTTTACTTTTTAGTTATAGTACCTAACTCGAAATTTCATCATCCTTGGAGTCAAAACAATGCATAATTATGCGATACCAGCAATCGCGGTTTATTTACTGTTATTTTTTGAAGAGTTCCGTTGTCTATCTCCGAAACGCATCATAAGATCTATATGAAATTAGAATGGGACCACACGGGAAGCACCAGCTTTCAAATAAAAAAAGAACCATCCAAATCGGTCGACCCATGCGAAGGTTATGAGTAGAGATCGGATATTCGGATGCATATTCACCTAGATAGAGTCGAGATGTTGGCTAAAATGGAATGCGCTTTTGTACAGATTTTTTAAATTTAATGTAAAAAGAAAATGTTTTTACTAACACACACCACCCCTACTCTTACAGACTTACACCCTACATAGGTATAGGTACCAAATTTCCATCGGGATTATTTTTTTAATAAATATGCGTCTGAATAGTTATGCAATCCTAATCATTTAGAAGTCGATTCCATACTATACAACTGACTAGTTATGCATTCCCGGTGTTGCTGGCATCCCAGGATGTTTGTACAAAAAAATATTTGAAGAAGCCACTTCCATATTTTCATAATTAAAAATTAACTTTAGGTAAATATGCTTCCGATTATCCGATCCCTAGTTATGAGGTAACAAACATAAAAAAAAAACATAGTCGAATTGAGAACCTCCTCCTTTTTTTTGAAGTCGGTTAAAAAGGGTGCGAATCATGATGACGAACTGGAAACCGTTACTTTATATGTTAAATTCCAATAACACTTTCACCGACCTGAAAATCGAATTAAGAACCACCCAACTAGTTCAATAACCACAAAAGCAATGAATACCTCGAACGAAACATGCGTAAATAGTGGCACTAAACCCATTTCTTATAGACCGCACATGATCCCATTTCCGTCAGTTTATTATACGAGTGCTATAGGCAACATAGTTGGTTAAAGGAAAGTCGATACTCTTCTGTCCTAATAGTTTTACCATTAGGATTGTGGAGTATCAACTTTCATTCAATCCTAAAGGTCCGGCCAGACGGTTGAGTGAAAAGAGTTTAATAGTAATTAGTTCATTCCACCGTGTGCGCAGTAGATTCATTTCTAATGTCATAATTCATACCTACAATGGAAAATCACAAAGAACCTACTAGTTTAGCAATAATCGTCTCGGTATACTGATTATATTTATAATTATTATATTATTAAAGTAAAGAAGAAGACACTGAGATCATTTTTATAAATCCCATGGGAAGAGAAGAACCACACGCCATATAACTCTCGTTCGAGATAATCTAATTTTTGATGAGAACGGAATCATTAAAAAATCGTTGCATAATAAAAGCTCCATTCTCAGTACTTATATTTATTCTAACATAACATGCCTCATATTTTATTACTGCACGCTCTATAATAGTCAGGTGAACAAACTAAGTGATATTGTCATATTCCACAGTACTTTACCTCCGCAGCTTTATGACTTACAATGATGCTTGTTGAATGTATAATATAAAGAGTTCAATTGTTACTCAAATTGCTCAATCTTTTACTCTCGTCTTCACATTCGTGAATGAAAATGTAAAAGCATTTCGCTTTCAAATGGAACAATTGCGACGTTTTGCCTAATGACATGTGCCAAAGAAAAGATTATGTCGCCGACCTCCGCTTTCTAAGAGGACTGAACTTGAAAATAGTTTATTTAAAATTTTTATTTACTTTTCTCTTGTCTTTTCAGTTTCATTGATTTCTTTTTTGAAATATGACTTTCACGTGACTTGCTCTAGAGAAATTGGTTCCATTAAATTTAAAATAGCTCTAAGTGTGGGTTGTTTATACAAAACAACAACAGTTTCTGCATATATGGGAATCTGTTTTATTTTATTTATAAATATAAATGTAGAAGAGAAATATGATTGGCATAACAACGCCCAGGCTCAAGTCAAATAATGGTTCTAGAAACACGTTTGAAATAAATGTTCCTTTTATGACGAACCTAAGACAACTGCGCTGCGGCTAAAGTGCTAATCTCAGAGCTATGCGAAGGTGGTGCAAACGTGGACGGTATCCCAACCCTTTATTATCGTTTATGTGTTAAATATTAATATGACTTATCTTTTCCTATTCTCCGATTCATGTAGTATCATGACAATAAAATCTATAGTGTTTTGTAATGTATTTGTGTTTATAGTCTTAATGCCTTACCAGATTTCTGTGAACCGCGCTTAAAGCTGGGTTATAGGTGAAAAGACGAATTTCCACACTAAACGCAATTGAAATCGCGAAGTTATCCTAAGATAGCCTCGAAAATGGTTGACATTCGTTAAATAAAACGATTTTCAAATATGGTCATGGAACAAAAGTATGTCGGCATGGTAGTTATGGTAGCAAGTTAACACCCACACATGTGATTATACCAATAAATCAGAGCGAGCCTACTTTTGTCAAAACCTCGCTTTGAAACACTATATTTAGATAAATGTCTTAGATAACTTAGAGATGAGTAATCTAGATACTTACAAAGCGATTTAGTGTTGCATGTTGTGATAAAGTCAAGTTCATGTCACAAACCATTTGTTATTTGACGTCATCTACAACTCGTAGTATTTAGCGGTCTGGGGTCATTGCGGTCTATCTGTCAATTGATGTGTGCCCACATGATTATTCTTTTTACCGTAATCGTGGGCTCATAATCTTCATTAGTGCGGTCGATTCATCATGGTTTCACATCAATTCATCAAGCTTCCTCTTTGTCAATTATTACATCATAAAGGAATGTTCCCAAGACTATCTGTAGTTTGTTATGCTTCACATATTTTTTCCCGTCTGAGTGCCTATTACGCTCCGGGATATGATGCCTCTCACTCATTTATTGGCCGATGATACGTATCTTATTGTTTATTACGATATGCAATTTTACATGTTAGATGAGATAACTACAATAATTATGAACGCCTATGAATATATATACGTTGTGCTATAAATCTCTGGTTTAATGTTACCGGAAGTCCATGCGCTATATATTTTAATTGTTAGTCAATAAAAACTGCGACCTAGCTTTTGTAGTGACCTGAAATAGAAATGCAAGTTTAATTTAAACCTTTAGAAGAAATATTTCGATTTATACAATATCTTTGTTTGATTTGCACTTTCGGGGTTCTTTCACAGATGTATTTTTTGATAAGCAATAGTCTATAAGCAATAAAAGAACAGCCCTTAACATAAAATGTAACCACTAATCATTTAATCGTTTTATGTTTCAAAATATATGATCTCATCATCCGTTTAATCTATCAACTCGTAAAAGAAACGGTAAAATTTACGCCATCCTTATATCTTTTATATAGAAAAATAATTAACGTTTATTTTTAACACGTAAGTTAATTAGTGGATCGTTTTTATCGCGCGTTTCCTCGTAGTCGCAATCAGTTACTTGTGCCAGCTGCTTTATTAAGTTCACTATTTCATGTTAGACACGCCTGTAGGACCGATGCCGTGCTAATGTTTTACTCTCCGCTTTTATTCCCTTAATATTTCTCTTAGTAGCGCTGAAATCATTTAAACATGCGGCTCTAATAAAGTGCTATATGCCTTTCGAATCGGAATTGATTAAGATAGGTTCTATTGCACAGTGGGTAGGGATGCTTTTATTGTGTAGATATTTAAATGCAGTTTTTGTAATTATTTCTTTTTTCAACGTCGAACCAAGAAAAACGGTAGGAAATAAAAGAGGTTTTATATTTTAGTGCGATACGATGCCTAACTTACAGAAACATAACACGGTGTCGTAAAAGTATGAATACTCAACTGTTTAACGGATTTTCTATCTTTAACTTTTTATTATTCAAATAATGCAATTTTTATAATGATTTAGTTTTTCATGTAAAGTCTAACCAAGAAAACGCTATAAAATGAAAGTGCTTTTATATTAATACGGAAACGAGAGCACGTCTTCGTAAAAGTATGTAAACTCAACTGTAATATACTTATTTTCTTTCTTCAACTCGTGTGCTTTCCATACACTTCCTTAACGATACTATACTATCGCGATCAAGGACGATTCGATAGATGTTTCGTCTAATCATCCGAAAAGCGCCTTTGTCCAGTAGTTTCTGATAAATTTAGTTATCTGCGTTATCGTCATTATTGTACCGGATTTAATTTGTGAAATTTCTAACTGTAGGTATTATTTATTTAAATGAACTGTCTATTTTAATATATTATTTCCACTTATAAATATTACTCATCCAATGACATTTCGCGTTTAAAAACAATTTAGTATGGTATAAAGATATTGTTTAACATTGCCGAAATGACACATTTTACAGCTATTCGCCAATTCCTATTCAATTCTGACATACATTTAAAACGTGTCTTACGATGTGAAAAAATACTAATGTAAAAAAGCTATTTTATTTTGCAAAAATTCTGATGATATGTGATAATTCTTAAAAGAAGAAAAGAAGATTTAATTACCATGGTACCACTTAGTTACTAGGTCATAATCCTACACTTAATTCATGCACTTTACTTTTGTGTAGGTATATTCGCATTAAATTATTAAAATACTTAAATATTTTTATGAACAGTATAAAACCAGCTACTTTTCTATTAGTTTGCAACATTGGCGTCGTAGAAGTTACAGGGAACCAATAGGACACGTTTTTAATGTGCATATAATATAAATTGCTCAGCACACCAACCGGTTGGATTAACTGATTACAATGTAGACGTTAATGCTTTATAATCATAACTAACAACTCTGCAGTTTTGTGGAGTAAAATTAAGTGTCCCTATTGAGTTGAACGGTATACTAGGCTGTTACGCGAATTGTTACATCCTTACAGAATCTTAGCATTATTATGTACTAGCTCAACAATGTTGCTACATATTTGTTCCCATTGTACGGTGGCTCTTTTGCATAACAGCCTCCGAGAATCATGAAAATGAGAAATTCCTTATGAATTATGCTGTTACAACGCGGTTCGATATTGTATCCTATCAATTTTCAGTAAACATGGCCTCTCATCTAAAATTTTATAGAATGCGTTGTTGTTCATACTTTATCTATTAATGGGACTAGCTTGATAGGTTTACTATAAGGTGGACATCGTTAGTGCACAACAAGGCTATTTGGAAATCCTTCGCCCAGCAAGTGTCTCTACGTTATAAAATACAATAGAATGATACAAGTTTATGACAGGTTCTTAACCTGTTTCCTGTTTAGAGCTTTATTGGGTATCCTTAACTCTGAATTACATGTTGAATTACATGTTGAATTACATGTTGAATTACATGTTGGTAAAAAGAGATAGTTTAGTGGTAGGATAGGTTCCGTGTGGTGCCGGACGCAAAAGAATAGCACCATCCCATTTCTTCCCATGGGTGTCGTAGAAGGCGACTAAGGGAACTTATTAGAGAATGGGCAGCAGCGTTCTCTATGCATTTGACCACAATACTGCGATCGCCAACCCGCCTGCCAAGCGTGGCGATTATGGCAAATCCCCCCTTTTGGGGGAGGCTTATGTCCAACAGTGGACGTCTTTCGGCTGATATGATGATGATGATGAAAAATAAATATAGGTACATAGAACGTCTTTCGTAGTTCCAAGCGCAATTTGGCAATTACCCCTCGAAGTCATCATTTCTGTTTAGTTCAATATTCTCCAAAACATATTATATTTTGCATCACACTCTTTATAAAACAGTATTGACAAGATTTTCAAAATTCGCACCTCCAACATTTTGAACAGGAACATATTCCCATAACTCTGCGGCAATCTCCCCGGTTCATCGGGTGTACAGTACTGCTTTACATTTTGTGTTTGTTTAAAACATTTACAATCGTTCCACGGCCTGACAGTTAGAAATCCTTACCCAGAAACTCGTATTATTTATGAATCTCAATGGCGTCTTGTATCCTTCACAACTTTTTCTTGTTCTCATTTTCTTTTTAATTTATGCATACCTTTTCCTTAATGGAGTCTCTTTTCACACGCTCCGAGATTACGCCGAGTCTGATCTTAATCGACAGACGCAGATTTTTTATGACTGCTTTATGAACCAGGAAATATTCTAGGCTTTAAAGTAGGTATACGGTGTAAAATGTAGAACGCATCTTTTTATCGCAACAGTAATCATATACGTCTGTTGAACAAAATGGAACATATTTCTTTGAAAGCTAATTAATAATAAGTATACCTTTGAAATATGACTGCTTTTAGAGGTCCGTATTAAATCTTTTTGTGTTCACGAGGTGTTTGAATACGAAACGTGGTATTAATTCATGAACACATCAATCTTCCACTGTTCGTGTTAGACATGATTACTTGTTTATTCAAGATGAATTGATATTTGATAACGAATTAGTTAGGTACATTTCTTTAATCGATTTACTGTTGGTACGCAGATACGAGTAAAAAAACAAACTGTGCATCAAATAGGCTTAAAAGCTTTATGAATCATTCCACCTTTCGAATACCCATTTTTGCCATATGTGCCTAGCTTTTTCCCAACTACGTTGGGTTTTTTTTTTTTTTTGAGGATGGGATATCATCAAATAACATCTCCCGCTCTGGGTGGAGCTAGGGTGTGTCAGACTTTTACTGTCTAAAACCCACCCGTGTTCCTTCAGTTGCGTGTGTACAGGGGCCACGGTATCTCTTTCGGGACGTATCTCTTTCTTACCGGACGGCGAGCTACCCATTAGTCGCCGTCCGCAAGCCCGCGCCTACGGTGGCCGGGAATCGGCGTAGGATTCACGACGCCCATGGCGTCTACTGTGGCGACTAGGGCCGTGAAGTCTCATAGACTGCACCACCTCCCTTATCGCGAGCGTTACTGCTTCGCAGAAGGAAGTGACGGCTACCCATGCACTCTCGCTCCGTACCATGGGCTGGACCAGGGCCGGATGCGAGAGATCGCCGCCGCCGATCTCCTCCACGATGACACGGTGGTGCTCCACCCAAGCTGGGCAGACCTTCACCTTATCCACCACCGAGTCCTCCGGGCGATTTACGCAGTGGTAAGGCCCGGGCGTTTCCTCCGGCCTTATCCGAAACAGGAACCTCCCGAAACAATGTTCGTTGAGAACCTGCGTCAGGCGGAAGGTGAGGACGCCGTAGCGCCTCTCAATCCACTCTTCAAAGAGGGGACTTAACGCCGCAATTGTGGCGTGCCTAAACTATGTTGGGGTTGGTTTGCATTCCAACCAGATGTAGCTGGATACCAGTATTTTACATTGAGCGATAGGTCTGTCTAGCCTCCACAACCCAGTTACTGGGTAATACCATACCCTTGGTAAGACTGGCTGTCAGACTTTCGGGCTTCTGAGGATCCGTAACCGTCAAAAAATGGTAACCCATCCACGGGCCAACCGCGGCAAGCGTAGCTTAACTTGATCGAACCTCGATCGACCCGTGTGAATGTTATTACTTAGCCACAAATCCCTCTCTTAAAAACAAATTGAGCATCAAATGGGATTAAAAGCTTTTATGAATCATTCCACCTTTCGAATGCCCATGATTGCCATCATGTATTCTGTTATGGATATAATACTCACAATAGAATAGATTATTATATAACACTAAAAGCAGTTTTCCTAAACTCGCAGCGATGATACACAAAGAGTAGCCGCATTTATTGCACCCATATTACAGGTTATAGCAATGGTATTATCGGCTATTAAAGCTGTTTTACGAGAGCTGAGTCAATATAGAAAATATTACCGTGGCTATGTTTAAAATGTTCCTACGACTACACTTATACCCAGTTTCTGAAACTTCCATTGGTCTACAGTACTATTACACCTAATGATTTATCATAATTTTCCATATTCTAATGTACTCGTAATATGATATCACTTGGCAAACTGCCATTCTAAAATTGGGCTGGACACATCGCATGCCAGACGAACAATGGGCCAAACTTACTACCCTTTTTTTTTGAGCGTGGGAAATCATCAAATACCTTTTCCCGCTCTGGGTGGAACAGGAGGGCGTGTCAGACTTTTACTGACTAAAACCCACGCGTGTTCCCTCAGATGCCTGTGTGCCAGGGGCCACGGTGTCTCTTTCGAACAACCCGCACCCTTGGCAGGCATTGGCCATTGGCCCTAGTGGACCCTACCAATTGGTGCTGACATCTCTTTGAGGCGCGCGTGGAACACAAAGCGCCGTCGCCCCGGGCTTGGTCCTTACCGGACAGCAAGCTACCCATTACTCGCCGTCCGCTAGCCCGCGCCTACGGTGGCCGTGAATCAGCTGGGATTCTCGACGCCCAGGGCGTCTCCTGCGGCGACTAGGGCCGTGAGGGCGAATATACTGCCTCTCCCTCACGTGCGCCACCTCCCTCTTCGCGAGCATTACTGCTTCGCAAAAAGAGGTGACGGCTACCATGCACTCTCGCTCCGTACCATGTCCTGGACCAGGGCCGGACCGGTGCCGCAACAGCCGTATCCAGTGAGAACCTGCGTCAGTCAGGAAGGTGAGGACGCCGTGGTGCCTCTCAGTCCACTCCTCAATGGGTCTCTCTTAATTGCAAGCAACTGTGCGATATGCCCAGATGGAGATGGCGGGTTGAGCTGGTCGCCTTCCACAAGAACTGCTCCTTAGCAGCTTTAAACAGAGAGAAGTGGCAAGAGGGTAGAGAAGCCTTTGCCCCGCAGTGAGACATCACAAGCTTAAAAAAGATAAATATGTAACATATCAAACAATTTTGAGACTATGTGTCGGTCTCTGTATGACTGTAAGTAAAATAAATAGTTTGACCCAATATTCCGGAACAGGACTGCAAAAAACGTAAAGGTAATGTCCGTTAGAGTCGGACACCTTACTGACACCTGTGATTTGCAGTTTATCCAAAAAAGGCATCGAATAATTTATAGTGAACTTTCATTTTCAACCTAGAAAACACGTTCGTGGTTTTGTAGACAAATATTCACGACAGTCTACAATTTGCTTCTCCAGTTTGTGTCTGAACATTAAGTTATTTCCCCGACGTTTTATAACTAACATAATGAATCTGGATGACTGAGCTTTGCTCGGATTATTTTTTTGTTTGACGTTTTCTGAAAATAAACCTAGCTAGATCGATTTATCGCCCTCAAAACTCCCTGCACACTAAATTTCATGAAAATCGTTGGAGCCGTTTCCGAGATTCAGATTCGACACAAAAGCTTTGAAACGTTCGCATTACTTATAATATCTTACATAATTGCTTCAGGTGTCTTTCATAATATTAGCTTTCGCTCGGCATCCGTCTTCGTGGGATTACAACGGAATAAAACAGCATCATGTTCCGTGTTAATTGTAATTTTTGTTGTTTAACTCAATTTTCACATGTTTTCACTTTAAAACTTTAACGTCCTAAGTTTAGTTACACTAGGAGCCTTTTTCTTTTCGCCTAACTTGGGTTAGTCGTTGGCGATAGGCGAAGGACGAAAATCGCTCAGACTGCAAAAAAAGTGCATACCTATTTCGAGTTGTCATATCAGTTCTTTAATATCGCCTGATGATTCTCGAATAACGTGATAATAGTATTCCAGTTTATGTTATTCGTCCGACGAGTTTCTGAACATTTTCGCCACTTGGCGTTCGAGATACTCTCCTTGTGTAGGACTCGACCTAGGCATTTCATTTAGACTGGTAGGATTTTATATCCATTTTTAAATTACGATTATCTTAGTATGACCTCTCATAAGGCGCAGGCGTGTGACAGCAATGGTTGGCAATATTTTCATTTCACTTTGTCAGGAAGCAGCCATTAAATTATTGAAGTTAAAATCTAAAAGCTTCAATAATTTAATGGCAGCTTCCTTGTGCAAACTTCAAACATAGACGTATTTACAGCTATTAGCTAATTAAGCTATGTTTGTTTTTGTTCAATATGACTCACCTAAATTACCACTAACAACTGTATTTATTAGTGACTTAGTGCGCGCTCATTTGAGTTGTATAATTACATATTTTATACCTTAACACTTTTCCCACATTACCTATGATGATGACAAGATTCATCAACTTCTCTTTGTATTAGATCATCTAACACTAATAAATTTTCCTTGCTTCAAAGGAACAGTATAGACACACAGTCCTTCGACTGTCGATGATCGTGGTCAATACTGAACGTCATTCCGCCTTTGATACTTGCCGGGAATGGAGCAGACGACGTCGCTTAATATCCCTCATTGCCGCCATACTGTGTGTGTTGTCGCCGCTTCAAAGAGCTTCTTTTGTATCGACTCTGATAACTGGTTTTACGACCTAAAACATCTAATGCTCATCTCATATAACTGAACAATATCTGGATGACTGAGCTTTGCTCGGTTTTTAACTGACGAAAAAACGGAGACCTCCTCCGTTTTTTCCGTCTCAAGTCGACGCGTATATATTTTTTTTAATGTATGACCACGTATAACTGTTTACAGAGTAGTCCGATTTTGATAATTCTGTTTTTATTGAAAAGGGTTTACCCCGAAGTTGGTCCCATATAAATTTGGAAAAATCCAACCCTAAGGGTAGGAAAACAGGGTAAGATTGATTGTTCACTCACAGATTTTAATGCCGAGGTGTGTATTACAAAGAGCAATCAAAAATGAAGCATGTAGTAATTAGTAGATTATAGCCATAAAAAATTATAAAAAAAAGCTTTTTAACAAATAAAATTAAACCGCCGAAAAAACTGCAAAGTCGGTTACTTTGGATATGTTTTAAAACAATTTAGTATGGTATAAAGATATTGTTTAACATTGCCGAAATGACACATTTTACAGCTATTCGCCAATTCCTATTCAATTCTGACATACATTTAAAACGTGTCTTACGATGTGAAAAAATACTAATGTAAAAAAGCTATTTTATTTTGCAAAAATTCTGATGATATGTGATAATTCTTAAAAGAAGAAAAGAAGATTTAATTACCATGGTACCACTTAGTTACTAGGTCATAATCCTACACTTAATTCATGCACTTTACTTTTGTGTAGGTATATTCGCATTAAATTATTAAAATACTTAAATATTTTTATGAACAGTATAAAACCAGCTACTTTTCTATTAGTTTGCAACATTGGCGTCGTAGAAGTTACAGGGAACCAATAGGACACGTTTTTAATGTGCATATAATATAAATTGCTCAGCACACCAACCGGTTGGATTAACTGATTACAATGTAGACGTTAATGCTTTATAATCATAACTAACAACTCTGCAGTTTTGTGGAGTAAAATTAAGTGTCCCTATTGAGTTGAACGGTATACTAGGCTGTTACGCGAATTGTTACATCCTTACAGAATCTTAGCATTATTATGTACTAGCTCAACAATGTTGCTACATATTTGTTCCCATTGTACGGTGGCTCTTTTGCATAACAGCCTCCGAGAATCATGAAAATGAGAAATTCCTTATGAATTATGCTGTTACAACGCGGTTCGATATTGTATCCTATCAATTTTCAGTAAACATGGCCTCTCATCTAAAATTTTATAGAATGCGTTGTTGTTCATACTTTATCTATTAATGGGACTAGCTTGATAGGTTTACTATAAGGTGGACATCGTTAGTGCACAACAAGGCTATTTGGAAATCCTTCGCCCAGCAAGTGTCTCTACGTTATAAAATACAATAGAATGATACAAGTTTATGACAGGTTCTTAACCTGTTTCCTGTTTAGAGCTTTATTGGGTATCCTTAACTCTGAATTACATGTTGAATTACATGTTGAATTACATGTTGAATTACATGTTGGTAAAAAGAGATAGTTTAGTGGTAGGATAGGTTCCGTGTGGTGCCGGACGCAAAAGAATAGCACCATCCCATTTCTTCCCATGGGTGTCGTAGAAGGCGACTAAGGGAACTTATTAGAGAATGGGCAGCAGCGTTCTCTATGCATTTGACCACAATACTGCGATCGCCAACCCGCCTGCCAAGCGTGGCGATTATGGCAAATCCCCCCTTTTGGGGGAGGCTTATGTCCAACAGTGGACGTCTTTCGGCTGATATGATGATGATGATGAAAAATAAATATAGGTACATAGAACGTCTTTCGTAGTTCCAAGCGCAATTTGGCAATTACCCCTCGAAGTCATCATTTCTGTTTAGTTCAATATTCTCCAAAACATATTATATTTTGCATCACACTCTTTATAAAACAGTATTGACAAGATTTTCAAAATTCGCACCTCCAACATTTTGAACAGGAACATATTCCCATAACTCTGCGGCAATCTCCCCGGTTCATCGGGTGTACAGTACTGCTTTACATTTTGTGTTTGTTTAAAACATTTACAATCGTTCCACGGCCTGACAGTTAGAAATCCTTACCCAGAAACTCGTATTATTTATGAATCTCAATGGCGTCTTGTATCCTTCACAACTTTTTCTTGTTCTCATTTTCTTTTTAATTTATGCATACCTTTTCCTTAATGGAGTCTCTTTTCACACGCTCCGAGATTACGCCGAGTCTGATCTTAATCGACAGACGCAGATTTTTTATGACTGCTTTATGAACCAGGAAATATTCTAGGCTTTAAAGTAGGTATACGGTGTAAAATGTAGAACGCATCTTTTTATCGCAACAGTAATCATATACGTCTGTTGAACAAAATGGAACATATTTCTTTGAAAGCTAATTAATAATAAGTATACCTTTGAAATATGACTGCTTTTAGAGGTCCGTATTAAATCTTTTTGTGTTCACGAGGTGTTTGAATACGAAACGTGGTATTAATTCATGAACACATCAATCTTCCACTGTTCGTGTTAGACATGATTACTTGTTTATTCAAGATGAATTGATATTTGATAACGAATTAGTTAGGTACATTTCTTTAATCGATTTACTGTTGGTACGCAGATACGAGTAAAAAAACAAACTGTGCATCAAATAGGCTTAAAAGCTTTATGAATCATTCCACCTTTCGAATACCCATTTTTGCCATATGTGCCTAGCTTTTTCCCAACTACGTTGGGTTTTTTTTTTTTTTTGAGGATGGGATATCATCAAATAACATCTCCCGCTCTGGGTGGAGCTAGGGTGTGTCAGACTTTTACTGTCTAAAACCCACCCGTGTTCCTTCAGTTGCGTGTGTACAGGGGCCACGGTATCTCTTTCGGGACGTATCTCTTTCTTACCGGACGGCGAGCTACCCATTAGTCGCCGTCCGCAAGCCCGCGCCTACGGTGGCCGGGAATCGGCGTAGGATTCACGACGCCCATGGCGTCTACTGTGGCGACTAGGGCCGTGAAGTCTCATAGACTGCACCACCTCCCTTATCGCGAGCGTTACTGCTTCGCAGAAGGAAGTGACGGCTACCCATGCACTCTCGCTCCGTACCATGGGCTGGACCAGGGCCGGATGCGAGAGATCGCCGCCGCCGATCTCCTCCACGATGACACGGTGGTGCTCCACCCAAGCTGGGCAGACCTTCACCTTATCCACCACCGAGTCCTCCGGGCGATTTACGCAGTGGTAAGGCCCGGGCGTTTCCTCCGGCCTTATCCGAAACAGGAACCTCCCGAAACAATGTTCGTTGAGAACCTGCGTCAGGCGGAAGGTGAGGACGCCGTAGCGCCTCTCAATCCACTCTTCAAAGAGGGGACTTAACGCCGCAATTGTGGCGTGCCTAAACTATGTTGGGGTTGGTTTGCATTCCAACCAGATGTAGCTGGATACCAGTATTTTACATTGAGCGATAGGTCTGTCTAGCCTCCACAACCCAGTTACTGGGTAATACCATACCCTTGGTAAGACTGGCTGTCAGACTTTCGGGCTTCTGAGGATCCGTAACCGTCAAAAAATGGTAACCCATCCACGGGCCAACCGCGGCAAGCGTAGCTTAACTTGATCGAACCTCGATCGACCCGTGTGAATGTTATTACTTAGCCACAAAACCCTCTCTTAAAAACAAATTAAGCATCAAATGGGATTAAAAGCTTTTATGAATCATTCCACCTTTCGAATGCCCATGATTGCCATCATGTATTTTGTTATGGATATAATAATACTCACAATAGAATAGATTATTAAATAACACTAAAAGCAGTTTTCCTAAACTCGCAGCGATGATACACAAAGAGTAGCCGCATTTATTGCACCCATATTACACGTTATAGCAATGGTATTATCGGCTATTAAAGCTGTTTTACGAGAGCTGAGTCAATATAGAAAATATTACCGTGGCTATGTTTAAAATGTTTCTACGACTACACTTAGACCCAGTTTCTGAAACTTCCATTGGTATACAGTACCTAATGATTTATCATAATTTTCCATATTCTAATGTACTCGTAATATGATATCACTTTGTAAACTGCCATTCTAAAATTGGGCTGGACACATCGCATGCCAGACGAACAATGGGCCAAACTTACTACCCTTTTTTTTTGAGTGTGGGAAATCATCAAATACCTTTTCCCACTCTGGGTGGAACAGGAGGGCGTGTCAGACTTTTACTGACTAAAACCCACCCGTGTTCCCTCAGGTACCTGTGTGCCAGGGGCCACGGTGTCTCTTTCGAACAACCCGCACCCCTGGCAGGCATTGGCCATTGGCCCTAGCGGACCCCACCAATTTGTGCTGACATCTCTTTGAGGCGCGCGCTCCGGACAGCGAGCTCGCTAGTAGGCGCGGGCTAGCGGACGTCGAGTAATGGGTAGCTACCCATTACTCGCCGTCCGCTAGCCCGCGCCTACGGTGGCCGGGAATCAGCTGGGATTCTCGACGCCCAGGGCGTCTCCTGCGGCGACTAGGGCCGTGAGGGCGAATATACTGCCTCTCCCTCACGTGCGCCGCCTCCCTCTTCGCGAGCTGCTGCAATTACTGCTTCGCAAAAAGAGGTGACGGCTACCATGCACTCTCGCTCCGTACCATGTCCTGGACCAGGGCCGAACCGGTGCCGCAACAGGCGTATCCAGTGAGAACCTGCGTCAGGCAGGAAGGTGAGGACGCCGTGGTGCCTCTCAGTCCACTCCTCAATGGGTCTCTCTTAATTGCAAGCAACTGTGCGATATGCCCAGATGGAGATGGCGGGTTGAGCTGGACTCCTTCCACAAGAACTGCTCCTTAGCAGCTTTAAACAGAGAGAAGTGGCAAGAGGGTAGAGAGGCCTTTGCCCCGCAGTGAGACATCACAAGCTTAAAAAAGATAAATATATAATATATCAGCAATTTTTGAGACTATGTGTCGGTCTCTGTATGACTGTAAGTAAAATAAATAGTTTGACCCAATATTCCGGAACAGGTCTGCAAAAAAAGTAAAGGTAATGTCCGTTAGAGTCGGACACCTTACTGACACCTGTGATTTGCAGTTTATCCAAAAAAGGCATCGAATAATTTATAGTGAACTTTCGTTTTCAACCTAGAAAACACGTTCGTGGTTTTGTAGACAAATATTCACGACAGTCTACAATTTGCTTATCCAGTTTGTGTCTGAACATTAAGTTATTTCCCCGATGTTTTATAACTAACATAATGAATCTGGATGACTGAGCTTTGCTCGGATCTTTTTTTTGTTTGACGTTTTCTAAAAATAAACCTAGCTAGATCGATTTATCGCCCCCAAAACTCCCTGCATACTAAATTTCATGAAAATCGTTGGAGCCGTTTCCGAGATTCAGATTCGATACAAAAGCTTTGAAACGTTCGCATTACTTTTAATATCTTACATAATTGCTTCAGGTGTCTTTCATAATATTAGCTTTCGCTCGGCATCCGTCTTCGTGGGATTACAACGGAATAAAACAGCATCATGTTCCCTGTTAATTGTAATTTTTGTTGTTTAACTCAATTTTCACATGTTTTCACTTTAAAACTTTAACGTCCTAAGTTTAGTTACACTAGGAGCCTTTTTCTTTTCGCCTAACTTGGGTTAGTCGTTGGCGATAGGCGAAAGACGAAAATCGCTCAGACTGCAAAAAAAGTGCATACCTATTTCGAGTTGTCATATCAGTTCTTTAATATCGCCTGATGATTCTCGAATAACGTGATAATAGTATTCCAGTTTATGTTATTCGTCCGACGAGTTTCTGAACATTTTCGCCACTTGGCGTTCGAGATACTCTCCTTGTGTAGGACTCGACCTAGGCATTTCATTTAGACTGGTAGGATTTTATATCCATTTTTAAATTACGATTATCTTAGTATGACCTTTCACAAGGCGCAGGCGTGTGACAGCAATGGTTGGCAATATTTTCATTTCACTTTGTCAGGAAGCAGCCATTAAATTATTGAAGTTAAAATCTAAAATCTTCAATAATTTAATGGCAGCTTCCTTGTGCAAACTTCAAACATAGACGTATTTACAGTTATTTGTTAATTAAGCTGTTTGTTTTTGTTCACTATGACTCACCTAAATTACCAATAACAACTGTATTTATCATTGACTTAGTGCGCGCTCATTTGAGTTGTACAATTACATATTTTATACCTTAACACTTTTCCCACATTACCTATAATGATGACAAGATTCATCAACTTCTCTTTGTATTAGATCATCTAACACTAATAAATTTTCCTTGCTTCAAAGGAACAGTATAGACACACAGTCCTTCGACTGTCGATGATCGTGGTCAATACAGAACGTCATTCCGCCTTTGATACTTGCCGGGAATGGAGCAGACGACGTCGCTTAATATCCCTCATTGCCGCCATTCAGTGTCGTCGCCGCTTCAAAGAGCTTCTTTTGTATCGACTCTGATAACTGGTTTTACCACCTAAAACATCTAATGCTCACCTCATATAACTGAATAATATCTGTATGACCGAGCTTTGCTCGGTTTTTAACTGACGAAAAAACGGAGACCTCCTCCGTTTTTTCCGTCTCAAGTCTACGCGTATATATTTTTTTTAATAAATGACCACGCGTAACTTTTTATATAGTAGTCCGATTTTGATAATTTTGTTTTTATTGGAAAGGGTTTACCCCAAAATTGGTCCCATATAAATTTGGAAAAAAAATCCAACCCTAAGGGTAGGAAAACAGTGGATGATTGATTGTTCACTCACAGATTTTAATGCCGACTTGTGTATTACAAAAAGTAATCAAAAATGAAGCATTTAGTAAATTAGTAGATTATAGATAGCCACAAAAATTTACAAAAAAATTAAACCGCCGAAAAAACTGAAAAGCAAAAAATAATCAACCATTTTTTATTAACCCGAATAACTAAGTTCAGAAGGCGGTGACATAAAATTAAAAAAACTTATCTTAAGTCACCGACTTCCGAACAAGGTTTATTATTTTTTGCTTTTCAGCTTTTCTATGGTTTACAAGTTAAAAAGTTTTATAATTTTTTGGTTTAACGTTTTCTAAAAATGAAAACTAGCTAGATACCCCCCCCCCCCCCCCGCCCCCGAAACTCCTGCATACTACATTTCATGAAAATCTTTGGAGCCTTTTCCGAGATGCAGATTATATATATACAAGAATTGCTCGTTTAAAGGTATTACATAAACAACCCTTCAGTCTGATAACTATCACCGGCTTGTCTCATACAAAACTGCGCTAAAATCTCTACTGGTTCATCATGGAACAAATATCGTTGTAGGTGCAAAAAAATCAGGTACCTACTCATCATCATCATCATTATATCAGCCGAAAGACGTCCACTGCTGGACATAAGCCAAAACGGGGGGATTTGCCATAATCGCCACGCTTGGCAGGCGGGTTGGCAATCGCAGTATGGTGGTCAAAGACATAGAGAACGCTGCTGCCCATTCTCTAGTATGTCCCTTAGTACTACGATTTTTTTTCTACGACACCCATGGGAAGAAATGGGATGGTACTATTCGGAACAGGTACCTACTGCTTGATAAAAATACTCTTTATGTCTATATAATTATGATATCAGGTGCCTACTATTTAATTCGGCTATGGCTAAACCCCTACTAGGCTTCAGCTAAACATGGAACATAGATTGAGGACCATAACTGATATTCTTAAATATTATTTATTAGAATATTCTTTTATACTACTATCCATGTCTGTATATGAGTTACTTAATATTTCTTAAACCGCAACCTCAATAGCAATAACTTCTAAACAAACGCCAGCATTAGCTCACATAGGAACGATTACTTCAATAAATCCACGTTGCTTACGACGGATTCGTAAACCATAACTAGGATCTTATTTCCTTAGGCTAAACAAACAATTTCATGGTAGCAATTTGCTCACGTATTTATGAATGACGGTAAATTGGCGCGTAAACTATAAAGACATGAATTCGTTTTTCAAAGTGCCGCCGTGTCCTGTCGTGCTCCAGGGTTATAAATCCTCCTCCAGTCAGTAGTCACCCATTACACTGTAATTAGCCAGCTGGCGTAAGCCCCAGGACGCGCTAAACTTATGGCCAGGAGACTTTGTTTGTTTTAAAAATAATGCGGGACCAGCAACTGCAGAAGCTGACTTTATTACGCATATTGAATAATCATGCAACATATTATTTTACTGCACTTTTAAACTAAAAAAAAAATAATAATAATAAAAAATAATAAAAATAATAAAAAAAAAATATGTTACATGAGATAGTTGGTACTCAATTCCTTTACGAGGCGGCTTCATTCAATACATTAATAAACATAATTTTGTAGGTAATGAAGCCGCAAATGTATCTGTATTCGGGAAATATGATAGTATGCAATTTCTGGCATAATATTATGTATTTCTTACGCTGACTGCTTTCAGATACGATTCTAGTTTTCTTGTAGGTAAGTGCAAGGCTTTATTTTCCTTCAACGTGGTTAAGTGATTGCAGAAAGGAATCGTTCCGTGTCATAAATACTGCCCATGTTACTTGTACCACCTCGTAAACCGAGGTAAATTGACATAATACAACTATTTATTTCAGAAGAGTATATTACCGTGAAAATCGCGGTGTGAGAGCTGGGACACAATTTAAATGCACATATTATTATTGCGCCCATTCTTATTTTACGACTATTGTCAACTTGCCAACTATATTTGTCGATAGACATCGACATACTAGTTTATATATGTAAATGTATTTTCGTTCGTACAATACGCGTTTAAGAGTCAAATTTCACGGTGTCGCTTTGGCATCATTGCATGCAGACAGTTAAATGAACAAGGCGTATCGTTAGCATAGCTGAATATCCCCAAATCAGAAATAGACTCTTCAAATAGCATTGTTCTCATCTTTCTCGTCATTTAAATCTTTGTCATTTTGATCTACATTTAGAAATGTCACACCGTTATTTTCAACATCATCATCATCATCAAATTTTTGGACAGTCGTAGGAAGTTATTACCGTAAACATAGTAAAATTTGCGGTAATTTTATTACACTACGCGACATAAATATTTACTGTCTCAAAAGCTGACTCAGAGAATCCTGTTGAAAGTCTTCTTACTTGATACGACTGTGGAAATACATATCAGTTTCACTTTTCCCTCATCTATAAATGGTGATATTCGTATCACGATTGGGGTCGCGCATGCTAACTGTCTCGACATGTGTGCAAAACTGATTTTCCCCGCTGGCTTCTGAAAAATAATACTCTCTTTAATTCTGTTACACTGTATTATATGAAAACACCCCTTGGGGCTAAATGTGTTCGTTATTCTTCTCTTTTACAATCAAAACTTAAACAGGAATATAAATTCATCTCATAGCGCCAGTTGCTGTTATAATAATATCATGAGAATATATACCATGCTCTTCAGATAGTCGTTATAAACATAATTAATGCTATCGCCATAAGGTTATTCTATTCAGTACTTCCACGGTGGTTATTCAAACAGTAGGAACTGAATGTATAATAAACGACAGGAAGACGGACTAAGCCTTACGAGCTAAGATGTATGTCCAATTGGCAGTTAAAGCATTTTAACGGCATATTGCTTTAGAATTGAAATTAAAGCGGCGGATATTAGTCGTGGTTGTTTAAGTATAGAAATTAATTAGTAGTGTTGTAGAATAATTTCTCATTAATTTCAACACGGGCGAATAGAAACCCCGCGCGGCGTTTCCATGCTTTGTAAGTAGAGGCATGAAGCTGAATTACCATTATGCAAACCATATATCACGTGGCCACTGTGCGCGGTGCTTTATGTTCGCGCCTGAACCTCGCGCAAATACCCAACGAATTTTTTAAATGAATTCTCTTGTGATTTGTGTCTTATTACTTATTAGTCAGACACCCGATTCTTGCCTGGCTAATAGATATATTCTGCCTGAGTACAAAAAGTTTAAACTAAAAGTGCACCTATTATAAATATGTAGTTGCACTAATTGCATGCCTACCTACGCATAAGCTTTCCACCATTCTATGTAAAAGCAAATTCTTGTGATACTTTATACAATAAATAATATTCTCATATAATTTTCTCATTTTGTTTTGTTACTTATTCTGGTAAACAGCCATAAAATACTTGTCGATTTATATTTATATCAATAATCAATTCTGAACTTTATTGAAAATTCTTTCAAAGCTGATTAGAAAATAAACGTGACAAATAGTGTATATTATCGTAATATGACGCTCTTCATACCGGGGACTTCCGCTCCATACATTTTAACGTAATCTGCTATCGCCCATCATAAATTTATCATTTTATAGCTAATAATGCGCATCTTATACGGTATCAAACTCATTAATATGTCTTAATATACCTTTTTTCCCCTCAGGTAAGTTAAGCGTTCCCGAAGCAGTTTTAAAGTCTCGATCGACGGGTACAATATTACGCCGCAATGCTTTCTCGTAAGTCTCCATCTTTTTTTTACATATTTGTATACTCGATTATCGTTTAGTATTGAATTTGATTATAAGTTCACGTAGCTTGGTCGTCTGCCTTTCATGACTTTAAAGTAACAAGGCTTAAAAGCTTACTATAACTATACATATTTCAAACTTAAAATACCGTATTTTAACTGAGTCAGCACAAGTCTATGTTGCATTCTTCGAAATAACTCAAGTTTCTAGTTAAATAAGACTATTATGAAATAAGCATTAATGTCTTACATTAAGTCACAGCGTGCCTGACATCACGTGTACAAATTAATTACGCCATTTAAACGCTATAATAATAACGTCGGAACTCAAGTGCGCGGTTAATAGTTTGTCACGATTATAACGAGAGAGATACTATCCGGAGTGCGATATTAACGGGCGGTTGCGATTCTCACGCTATGTGCATTACATTGGAGTATCATTTCCTACGGGTGTACACAGCCTTTTATCTGAGTAACGCGCACCGTTATACTTCGGACACTAACACACTGAGCTAGACAAATTCACTCCACTTTCCATTTTTCACAGGTCATTTTCTTGTACACGCAGACGATGTGAGTGCAGGTGGTTCGCGGAACAAGATGTAGAGCGCCAAGGCTGCCTTCCACATCACCCACTTTTTACTCGTTATAAGGCTTGTTGATATAAAATAAACCTTCACACGTCGTGTAACATAACGTTATACGAAACTCTCGACATATACTTGCCTACTTTCGGAAATTACTGTTTGAAAACTGAAACAATCTGGACGTTGAGTTGTGGCGGCGTTGATAAAATAACTTTATACGAATGCAAAATATAGATACGCAAACTATATACGAGCAGTTAGAGGATCTTTATTGTGAATTTCAACGTTAGTCAGTTTATCGCCTCCTTACGCATCCGTGTGTTTGCCTTTTTATCGCTTTACAAGCTGCCTCAAATCGCGCGTTTCTGCTTCTCTCGCCTTACTTGGGGTTGAATCGCAGGAACGTCACTTGTGTGAATGGTAATAATGGTGCCAGTGTCCGACACTAATCCGGCTGCTCCTCGACATGGCACCGAAATAAAAGAAAGCTTGAGATGTCGCCCGACCGGCGCACTTTACGGTCACAAACAACTTTATGACTCATTCACGAAATCAATCGAATTGCTATTCAGCAGTTAGCTGAATTTAAAGCAAGTTGTTCAATCCTCGAGTCGGAAATGAAATTGATTCTGAGTGGCGTACATAATTACATTAAGTTTAAAAGCTTTGTATATTTTAAAAGCGATATGTATTTTAATGGATCGGAATTCATAATGATAATTAATAGATTAGGTTCAGCCTTCGATAGTGCGAAAATGTAAAATAACGGTAGCTTGAACTAATGATGTCAGAATAACTTATTTTAGGTGTGCGAAATATGGTATACAAAACGCAACGGATTAAATAAAGAGAAAATTAGCACCAAGAGTTTCATAAGAAATCGACGCAACAAATAAACTTTATGGATGTGTGAATTTCTTATTACGTTTATCTTCATTAATGTGTTATTAATATATTCTCAAACAAACCCATCGTCGATGTAAATTGTATTTACAGAACATTATCCGAGCGGAATAAAGAATTGTCTCGTCTGTCACCCGTTATACCAATAATGGGACAGACCAAGCCACTATTTGTATTTTGAAATGAAACTGGGACAAACCGGTATATGCGTATTTATTCACAAACTTAACCCGATAAACTTAATTGTTTGCATTAATATACAAGTCATTTTAAATTTACGATCTCAGTTTTATCTTCAGTTTTAATAAGCACATTATAGTTAACGGACGTTTACAACTACATTCAGGTTACTTTGTTTCCCTAGTTACAGCTAGTTAACAAGCAGCTATCAGTATCTTCTCAATAAATCCTTAATCTATGGATAAAAGCTCAAAGAGAATATAAAAATATTTAAATTAATGCTCATAAACGAAGGCAATAATAATAAAAGTCGCCGTTGTTTTGAACTAGTGAAAGACCGTGAATTGCCTTTTTACTGTTATTTGCTAAATTTCTAATATCGAATTGCCATTAAGGAATCGATGATAATCTTATTAAGTTTTCTCTCCATATTATGTGATCTATGCAAATCTAGAAATGAAATGAATATAACGTGTGTATCAGTGGCTTATCATCTGACCTAAGTTGAAATGCTCAATTAAGGAAGTGGGCTGTTGTAGTGGTTGTAAACTAGTTTTGCATCCTGAGGCTGCCGGTGGACAAATGTAGTCATTATTTTATGGGGAATACGGCTGAACTTTGCTTCATGTGATACCATCCCAATGCAGTTAGTGTTGTTACCATTAGGATTTGTGACTACCGCCTTTAAAAACGACCTACAAGTAGATAAACATTTTATGAGGGTACTCCTCCTGTAATTAATCCCCCTTATTGGTAAACAATGATTAAAGTTAAATGATGATTAGCGTCTGTTTAACCATACATTTTTGACGTTTAAACATCATTTAACTTTAATCATCGTTTATGAATAAGGGGGAATGTGTTATGTTCCCTACTCCCTCCTTCGACAAGCATATCATAGTTAGAAATATTTTACTACTGTAGTCTACCGTCTAGCTCGGTATCTAAAGTAATTTACTATTCAATTACATTTACGAAGTAACACCGTTATTAATATAAGTAAGTAACAAGTAAAGCAGCATCACTTTAGAACGGTACCCCGTTTGCGAGCTTACACTAAGAGTATTTATAATGATAGTCTACCAAAAGTGCGATAATCGCAAATTACAATCGCGTAAAGTGGACGTCTATGTGCAATTGGCATCGAGTAGTAGTTCTACGAATTACTGCGGACATCAAAAATGTACAGCTAACTGCGAAGCTACTGTAGAAAAGGAAAAAGTTACCAAACGTAATATGATCCCGCGTATTTAGTATCCGTGTCATAATAAATTTAATAACTTGAATATTAATCAACGATATCTGAGAGTGATATATTTAGGTGCTGAACATCTTTTCTGAGACTGTAAATAAACAATATGCAAATGAGTTGCGTGACGGCTAGCATTAGGCGATCCTATTAGTGTATATCTCTATGGTAATCCGTAACTGTAAATAACTTCGCTTTTAACTTTGGATGAGAACCGAAAAATCAGGCTACAAGGAGCGACTCAAAATTATGCATCAAACTGTAGAAAACGCCAGAAAAATAAAAGTGTGAGCTTTCAAACAGTTTTATCGATATCGAAATCTCTTTATTGTTCATCGATTTGCATTCTATGCAAATTACATTACATTTATGCTGAAGAAAGTAAAGTGCAAATATTTTCGATGTAGGTATACAATTTTGCGCAGGTGCCAATTACTCGCATTTCGATAGTGTTCACAGTTCAATGGCAGGTAATAATAGAAATCAATCTAGTATAAGGAGAGCAGTGGGCAAAAAAACCGCTAACCGAACTTGGCGGTAGAACGTCGACTCATTCATTACTGGGAAGCCGTGCGGTTTAGTTATTTAATGAAACGTTACTGACAGACCACATCAAGAGCAGCATGCATCAACCACATTATATTTTGAGAATAGAACCTTGCCTTTGAGTTACATTTTGAAACCGCTAATATTTACTAGCAAAGAAAGAAAGCAATCTAGCTACTTCTGTGTTTGTCCCATCATAGTCATGGAAACATACGTAATTTTTCATAATATTGCAAGAACACTGAACGCATAAGTCTTGGTCAAGGTGAAGAGTAGCGGCCGCCGCGTCTCGGGGCGGTGGACGTCGAACAACGAACTGCGTCCCCCGTCTACTGCGTCCGCGGCTGACGAATGTCAATGGCACGCCGACACCGTTACTCGATCTCGCGTCCGCCGAATTAATTCGCCAATGGAAATGCGTACAGCGATTGATTCCTACACATTGAATAACTTAATGAGTAACTTGTTAATGTAGCACCCGACTCCGTTATCGGACATCTTATCCCGAAGCCCTCGACATCCTACTCGCTTCGCGTACCACTAAATCAAATAAGGCTGTCATTATTCATTCCACAAAAAATGTTATTACTCTCATTGTCTAACTGTAGAGATCATCACGGTCAAAGACACCAAAACAACTGGCCGCATACAAAGCTGTGCGCCTCGTATTAATACAGAAGTGATGTACATAACAACTCATTGATATGGAGAACTGGAGCTGAAAGCCGCCAGTAATGAGAACGCTCCACATTTCAATAATATGCATCTTTTGAGTTTTTATCTGTGGATGCTCGTTAATCTACTGACTTGTCTAAGACCTCATGCTGTTATGCGTTAAATACCATTTGCATGGCTCGCTGGGGCGCAAAAAGCACAAAAACTCGTTTTTTTCCTAGTCAGCACTCATCTTTATAAATAAAAATATTAGATGGCTGTCGATCGCCGATCGGGCGCCACACTTTTACTTACATCGATCGCGATGCCTTGTCTTCGTTCTGATTTGTATCTCACACACTTACTCGGCTAGTCTTCACTATAGTCTTTTTTATTTAATTATAGCTCTTTTGATAGGATCTCTATTTTCCCATAAGTATCATTAAACGTATTCAAATCTACGCGTTTAATAGGTGTTTGCGGGAAGCATTTAGCGAGTCAATTTAAACTTGTAGCTTTGATATTGTGCATAAAAATGCGATCAATCACCTTTGTAAATTAGTTCATAAATCAGCAATAATTAACTGATGCCGTTTCACAAGCGCTCTAGATTCTAATCGCCACTTCTACTCCTGGAGATTTGTCGTAGCGCCATCATACATATCAATTAAGCTGGCCTTTTAATTCGATCATCGATCATCTGTCATCCACCTCCAACTGAGGTCAATATCTTTCGTAAACTTGATTACATATGTACGTGCATATTGATTTTTTATCAAACTGGTTCTGTGGATAATTCACACGATGTGGATGTTATTGTATCACTGAACTTGTTCTATTTTCGCACATACTTTTTTTGTATATGTAAATACGCGCTACTGAATAATTCATACATTCGGCTAAAGATAGTAGCAGTCCGGACTGCAATTACCAATGAAACTTTTACCAATAGGTCGTCTTAAAATAAACAGTCAACTAATTTATATCTGCAAGATCTTAATTTAGATATCAACATTAACACAATGTCTGCGAAACGAAAACTATATTTTAAATAATCATAGACACTTAAAACCACTATGTTGGAATTTTGTTTGCGATAAATATCTGAGTATTAAATTAATGCATATTGTTATTCAGCTCTTCTCCCTTATTAACAGTTGAGAGGATGATAAAACAACTAGTATCGATGATAGCTTGTCATCGACTATAATGTGTGTCTGCGCAGGAGTCAATTATTACTAAACGACATGAATTTATAAATAATGGATGACAAAACAAGCAAACTTGTGACATGGGACGGCTCTGAGTCATCAAGCTATCATACAATGACAGGAACATATAATACTTAATCTATTTAAAATATTCAAGTAGAAACAGACAACCGCATAATATTTTAATATACTATATTGGTTAATATGACGTACGTGCAAAGAATGTAGTCACCAGATAAACTTAACATTTTAACGTCTAACTCCTGGACATAGGAAACTTATTCTGATTTATTTCAACTGCATGTTTCTCGTTTCGTACACTTTTGAAGTAAAAAGAACATTCTGAACGTAAAAGGCGTAAGAGTTAAAATTACGTCACGTAACACATTTTTTCGGTGTTGGAAAAAAATTAAACACACTTTGATTTGGAGCTTTCGGGCGACTGCAACTGAAAAAAAAAACAACAATTAGTAACTGTCGTATACATTAATATACCTATTGAAAATTCTGGGGTCCGTATTCTAAACATGCTCGCAAAAAGCCTACTGAGTCGATAAAAAACCCTACTAGCCCACGAAAAGATACGTGCTTGTATAAAATTTCATTGGTGCATCGCAAAAAGTAAACAATTTCTTCTAACTTGTGATCCAGTTAATAGAAACATTATTCCTCTTTATGTTTTTAATTTGTTTTCGGTTTACATCTAGAATTTGTAAACGAAATGTATTCTCTGCGACGAAATTCAAATACATTATGTACTAAAAAAACTTTGCTATTATTCAGCCAAAATGGTTTTGGTTAATAATACCTACTGTGACCAAATTACACAATTATGACTGTAGCTAGATTAGATCCCCAGAAATATTACGTGGTATATGACGTCATACAACTGACGTCAGTACGGAACATAATTTTTCTCACTAGGTACTGCAATTAGATAAGTTTTAAACTTACAGAATTTAACTTTGTTAGCCTGAGTCATTAACGACCGAACTTATAAATTGTATGTAGATCTTCGGAACACAACGAAAATTTCACCACTGCGTATTGATTTCAAGAGATAAGATAACCTTACAAGTCCACAAGAAGCCAAACATGGCGGCTGCGTTTTAGTTTGTATACTGAAAAGGTGTGTCGGTAGCGACCGACCAGCGCGCAAGTAAACTTGTCGCTTTATAATCGAACCAATTTATATCAGGCGCCAAGAGGTACCAGCAGCTTAGAGTTATGGAAGTAGTGGCCAAGACTTTATTTAGACACCGACACCCGTGCTGAGTTGGCCGGCAAGTGCACTGCGATTGCAGCCATTGCACCTTCCCAGAGACTTTTGTTTTATTGTTAACGGAACATTTACAACATGCCGACTAAATACTGAATGGAAATGAATTATTGCCGCTTAGGTGCAGTCTTTATTTTCATGTTATTTTATTTTACGTTCGTGACGTCGCAATCGATTGTTTCATTAAACACTAGACACGGATTGGAGTCGACTTGGTTTGAATCTCATTGGTTTCATTGTAAAGGTGCCTATTAATAACATTCTTGTCAGTTTACAGGTAGTAAATAGTGTTTATTAAGCTCTATTTAGGGAGCTTACGAAACTTTTCAAATGTTTTCATTACATCATCGATTTGCCTGCAAAAACTGAAGATGATATCTGCGTATCCTAAATTTTAATAATCGTAGCGAATGTTTGAACTTTAATTGAGATCAACCACATAACTTCAATAAAGTGATCGTTCGAATATCTCGTTTTTAAGATCTCAAATTAAATTGCATAAATGATACTAGTTGTTCTGGTGTTATTAGGGGTCATAAAGTTATCGCATGAAACGCATAACCGGTTCTGTTAACAGTCGTAATATTGTTATTTATATACTCATAGGCACGAGATATTGACATGCTTATAGACAAAGACAAGCACGCCTCGCTTTTTAATTGTAGAGAATTTACTTCAGTCCATGAAACACGCATTTCAAAAGACATGAAAATCGTACATTCATATTTATTTGAATGGTTGAAAACCGGAAACGAAACGAAATTCATGGTGCAACGTTAGCGGCAGGCTAACGACACGTAAGCGTCCTTGCGCGGCGTCCTTGCACCGACCGTAAAACCCTCGCGACTTCGCACTCTTTAGTCCACTGCTACACTAATCTACCCGTCTCGCTCCACACACTAGAGATACTGACGTCCACAAAACCGCTCGGCTCGATCTGCCAAGTGATAAATCGGTCCCAACGACAGCCCTCGCATCGCAGTTTTACGGGACGAGTTTGCCCGAGCTCGTACCATTTTTATTTACAACTGAATGGAAGCGCCTCATGCGTATAAAGTTTAATCACTGAATCTTTTTTTAGCATGTATATTTTCATATCTCGCAAACGGTGCTGGATTCCAGGTTTTTTTGTTTAGTTTTACTCTCGCATACAGTTAGACGCGCAAGGCCGACAAGATCGGTTAAACTACATTGTTACAGGACATATACAATAAATTTTAACGGTGTTCAATATTTAAATGTACCATAAAAGCGATTCTTTACAATTTGCTAGCTGATGAATATTTAGTAGGGCGGGCGTGTAGGGCGCTGGCTACGATGCGCCGACCGCAACCGTGTAACCGCCTAATGAGGAAGACCCTTATGGGGCCCGACCGTGTTAGAAAATCCCTAATTGTACGTAACTATGTCGTTGATATTCAAAACTCGTACTTCTACGTCCAATTAAACAAGCTTCGCACCTGTACATACTTAGGCGCTTATTATTGGTTTAAGGACGTAAAGTTTGTGGTTTTCTTGTTAAGTTGGTAATTATATATGTATTTTGTACCAGGATAGCTACATTAAGATTTATAGATATGCGTCCGATTAATGAGTACCATATACGGACACACTTTTGTGTAGTCATGTAAACTTTTACCGTCTTTTACACTACACAAATATTTTTAAGTATCTTTTTTCACTTTGTACTAACGACTGCGTTGGAGAAACATCTATTCATGGACATTAGCATACCATTATCTTTTAAAGCCATGTAAAGCTGTACGCCAAAGAATGTGGAGTAATCCAGTATGATAAAATGTAAAATAAATCGTCTTTCGCACTTTTAAAAGTTATTTACATAAATAGGTTACAGGCTTTACATTGATTGAATCGTAAGTTGAAACTGTAGATGCGTACATAAATAAATGTGAAACTGAACAGACTTTTTAAATGCAGTGTTGACGTCGAGTGAAATATATTTTTTCTGTACAAAGTTGCGTAATTTATGGAAGGTCGTAATTATATTAATGCTTCATAATTTTTTTTTTCTGTATTAATATTTATATAGAACCTGCTTAATGATTTTACATTATACAAAATTGAATTACAGTGTCGTAGATCGAAAAAAAGGACGATATGAAAGCTTCGATATTTTTATATGAATATTTACAGATGTCCCCAGGGTTTGTAGGTTAGTTGGTGAGTGTATGGGCTACTCACTGTTCACCAGGCCTGGCCAGCGGCCAGCGGGCAGCCTCTCGTTAATGCGCTTATTTACGGCAAGCGGACCGCATGCCTCGAGAGCTGATTATTATTGGCGCCTCACTGAATAATGAGTGGCCGATCTAGGCTAATCGAGACATGACTTTTACTAAACTTTTGGTCCTTTTTCAATCTCTCTGCTGCAAAGACCTTTATAAGCACATAGATACGATTATCATCGTATAAATTATCGTCATAAAGATAATATCATGTTTTTGTTTGTTTACAATGAACTGACTTATATGCTTTAGGCATTATCAAAAGTAAGATAAGTAAATGGAAAACAGCTTCCCAAAACAAATCTTAATCAGCAGACCACCGGTTAAATGTTTTAATATTCGTTTTTCAATCTCGATTTCCCACTATCTATTAATATATCTTCATTTGGATAAATTCCATTTGATAGAAATCTTACTCCGAGGCAATACAATAAAATTTAACACTCCATTAGTCGCGCGTTCTACAATTGTAGAACGCGCATGCATTTTCTGGAATCTAAACGTGTATTGTGTGTACTTCACGCACACACTCATAGTATTCCTCTATTAGGAACTGTTGATCACTATTAGTGTCCTTGCGGCAAGCTGCGCGACCGCACTCGGAAGAAAGTTCGCTCCAAAACTAAAATTCTACAATAGTAGAGCGCGCGAGCACTCGCGTAACAGTTTTGTCGGAAGTTTACCTTTCATGTTTAGTTTAGGTAAGTGTTTTATATTGTGTATAAATATTGCTGTTATGAGTTTTTTTTTAGTTTGATATAATTTGTAACCTGAGTAACTATATTTCGCAGAATAATGGCACATAATATTTCGAGATGCTTGGAAGAAGTTAGTACTGAAGATATAATAGAAAGTGACGCTGAAGAGGAGCTTAGGACTTTTTATAATAATAGGTACCAAATACGGCGTGGACATTGTGGACATAATGTGTGGTACTTACGACGCCTCCAGAAACTCCAGGCGATGGCCACTTACTATTTTTTTTGATCTAATGAATATAAGTGACATAAACGGTTATATTGTACATACAATAAACAAGGACTACAGTAATAAGGCAAAGAAGGATTATTTATATGAACTTAGTTTTCGCCTTGTCACGGCATGCATACAGCGCAGAATAGCTTCACAGTATTCCAAAATCATTGAAAATGAAAGGGAAAATGCTTTTGGGTTTGAATAACCCATCTGAATTATAACCATGCCCAGCACAACCCCCAAATACTGGTCGCGTTGGAAAATGTTCTTTTTGTGGCAGAGCGCGCAGCAAGTCCACCAGAAAACAATGTCACACATGTAATAAGTGGATTTGTCCTCAACATCAGGTTCTTCAATGTCCTGACTGTTGTAAAAATAATGAAGACCGAGAGGAGGATATGAGCGAGTAAAAATTTATGACTTAGAAGATTTGATGCCAATAAATATTCGATTTTTCTCAAATTTGTCAAGAAGTCCCATTTTAAGTTCGTAATAAATGTTAATAGTTATGTTTTGCCTGTTTTAGTTTCTTAATAAAGTTTATTTTCGTAATGATATTGAAGCATTTTAAAATCTTTTTACCATCCCCATAAAATCTTTACACAAAATAGTTCTACATATGTAGAGCGCGCGAGTACTGGCGTCCCAAACAGGGGCGCGTGTACTGGAGTGTTAAATTCGAAATGAAACTGGCTGAGGTTCCTTTTCAATCGTTTTGCCAGCGGATATATGTCGATAGTGGAAGGTATCGCGTCCGATTGTCGGTAGAGTTAACCGGGGATGCTCATCAACATGCGTTGCCAGACTCTTTAATGCGATGCCGAAGCCCCTTTTACGATCACGCGTCTCGATACAAACCATTTAAGGCGACTGCGCGTGTTGCCCTGATATATAGCCTCTAGTCACGGGCGGAGCGATTCCAGTAGCCAATCTGCGGAAAAAACATATAAAAGTAAAATTACACATATAGGTAATTATTTTAACTTGGCGGCATAAAATAAGAACTAAACAATATTATTGGGAAGTTAAATTAACTCTACAGAAATTCATTGAAGGTCATTCTTTCGCGTAATGGTAATCCCAATTTAAATGAATATTTATGACTATCTAGGGGACACCCTCTGGGAACAGCCAATAAGGTTGCAACCAAATGTAAAGCGATCCTATTGGTTGTGTTACCATTCCGCTAGGCCCACCGCTATGAACAGGCGAGACTGTAGTGACCGCTCCGCTTTACCCGCCGTGTAGGCCCACGGCGGGCGGCGCGCAGGCGCCTTTTGATTTACTACAGCGCCAAACTGTTACATCCCTTGACATATCACCCAACTATTTTGGATGGCAGTTGTGACAGAAATAGTACTTACGGTACTTATCCATATAATAATTTCTACGCGTATTAAATAAAATGACGAGCATAATATCACGTATGTGTTTATTACCGAGACTAACTACAATCATGTGAAAACAAATAAAAACGTAATTACCTAGAAAACACAATTATTATAAAAGCTTACTTGGAAAAGCTACATTACTTTTATATACTTTTATGACTTAGCTTTAGCTCTAGCTCTAAGTACAGTTATTAATGAAATCCTTTGCTGTGTAATAGTACTTTATGGCATTGCATACAGAACTAACTTAAGAAAGACAATCGCAAATTCTAGGTTGGCCAGTTCTTAGTAGGTTGTCGCAGCAATAAATGGAAATTCATATCTCCATCAACTCGCTTAATAAGCAAAGTCATAAATAATGGTTTGAATAGTGCATTTTCATCATTTTTATTGGCCAAAACTTCATACATTGGTCACGTTCGTTACCCAAAATGCAGGTACTAAATGGTAACTGTGACTTGTTCTACAAACTACATCTCATAATTAACATTTGGTCATTCATGTAAGTTTGGCGGCATTTAGCAAAGGAATAATCGTTGGAAACTTAAAATAGTACCCATAACCAGTAAATGAATATGGAAGATTAATAAATTATTATTCAAACTTTTGATAGTGCCAACAGTGGTTACTAAGACCATCGGTGTTGATTGATTGATTGCGGAACTAATTGGAGCATCTAACGACTACATTTAGTACGCTTGCATTTCTTACCGTCTCGCGTCTGTGTGAAATGTAAACCTTAAATGTTCAACAAATAAACCAAATTAACAACTTACATGCACTAGTCATGAAATAAATTCGTCTTCGTAAATGTGCCTATATTGTTAGAATTTCTCAGAATTTATCGATAGGTTATTTAATGGCAGGCCGTCAGTGTGGCCATAATTTCTGAGCGATGTGACATTACTTCCACTAATTGTGTAGTGACCACTGTGATTGAGTGTGACAGGCTAGAATCTACCCGTCCAACAGGCCACACTTCGGCTCTGTGCTCGCCGTCCAGACGTTGATGCCTCTACCACTTTTCTTTTTGTTGCTCCACATTCTACCCAACTCGTCTCCTCCTTATTTTTGTTTCGTTGAACGTTTAATAGTTTTTATTGTAGGTTACACCGAGCATAAGCGGCAATCTATCGACTAAAGTGTTGAACTAAAATCAGACTAATTATTTTACTTTAATATATGACTAGCTGTCCAGCAGCTTGTACGAAAATTACAGACATTTAACCACCATCGTATTGGATAATTACAAGTAGTGTAATGATACGCCTGTAGGCATCGCGCAGTTTGAAGACATTGTTTTGTAGTTTATTTTGGAACGTCTACTAAATAATGCGGTCTTAATCGTACAAAATTGTAATGAAATTCACACAGCTGGCTACACCTGGAATTAATTACCTACAGCGGTATTTACATAATTCAATTTTGTTGTAAAAGCAACAAAAAGGTACATGGGAGGATTACTTGCATCAGGCTGCTATTATCTTACGTCTCGCGTAAACTTAATCCGTCTGGGTTGGTCATATAAATAAGAAACTTAACGTAATCACCGTGTTCGTGTTGTGTTGACAGGATATCATTCCATAGAGTTTTATGTGATGTAGGTATAGTGTTAACTATGTAGGTAACATCTATTCTCGTAAATTAATTACATTCAAAAGCTTTTTTTTTCTTTGCACCTCGAATCCGAGGTATTTTTACTCGCCCAATAAGATAGACAAAGGCAAATAGTACTTCATGTGGATCTTTTAGAAAGCTTTGGATAAAAGGTATTTGCCATAACCATAGTTCCCGGGAATACGATACGTTTAGTGTTTTACATTTATTAGAAACCGCTTGGTCACGAAATATGCGGGGTTCAACATTCAGATCTTGCTAACTGCTTTCGAAAAGCAATTAGCTACCGATCGAGCCAATGCTAGTAGTTTTGTGTTCGCTGTGCCAGAAATATCCAACAGAAAAACAGTCATTGATAATCAGGCTTAAAAGAATGACAATTTACAGAAGTCACACCATAAATTATAGAACTGAACTGATTACTTTGAAATATTATACGATGCGGTATTGCTGATGCTGATTATTATAAAAAACTGATTTATCACCAATATCGGTAAATTATTAGCCCACTTAATACGGAATTTGATAATTTATGGCCATCATTATATCTCAATTTCCAAATCACTTAATATATTTTCTTTACCGCTATAAAAACATGGATACATATCATTTGAATTGTAAATGAAGCTATCTAATTCAAATTAGTTCACACCTTAACGATGTCGTCGGTGGCACGCATTATTCAGTGCAGATGCTAAAGCTCGTGACTGAGTGGAGAGTCGTCGCGCGTCGCGGCGCCCGCGCAGTCGCACCCTAATGTATGCCGCGCTCTCTTTACTCCGGGGTGGCTCGCCTCGCGCTCATTACCTGGGCTTCGGACTCATATGTGCCAGGCTGGGAGGGCTCCAGTCTGTCATTAAGCCACCCAGTCCATGATCGGTCAGATATAAATCATGGTAATGGTAGATTATTCTAGATACATCGGCGGAACACCCGGGAAATGCGCTCGAAGCACCGATTATATAGAGCCCACTGACGTAATTGCACCGCTCATTGATACCTCACGAAATGTAATTAGGCTTTGTTCCAGCTAAGTGCTGCTCGAGAATTCGCCCTCATTGTGCAATTTTATTGTAGCATTAACTAAATGATGAGTAGTCAACGTTAAACAGGTGGATTCTGTATGCTTTTAGTTTCTAATAACGATATAACTTTTAATGTAAGGTTATGAGACATTGAACTTTAATATTTTGAACCTTCTACCTTTTATCTAAGGGCCTAATATAATAATAATCTGACCTGAAAACATTTTTAAAAGTTTTGATTTACATACGAATTTGCCATATCTCCACAATGTTGGGGTCGGCTTCCAGTCAATCCGGACTGCCTATCTGACCTCCACAACATTGGTAAGACTGGTTATTAGACTTTCGGGCTTCTGATGACACGTAACGACTGTCAAAGATCCACAAAAGACAGCCGGGACCAACGGGTTCACATGCTTTCCGAGGCAAGGAGGGGTCTTGGTATATTTAAAGATGGTCACCCATTCACGGACCGCTGCTAGCATAGCTAAAACGGATCGACCCACCCGTGCGTCTATTACGACTTAGCCACAAGCCTCCTCAAAAAAATGAAAGCCTACTTGAAACTGAATAATTCAATAACTGTTTCTGACCTGGTCGGAAGAATTATCCTTGATCTGGTCAATTGTTGACTTCGAACTGTGATGAAACAACACATTATTCTATGCTCGTGTTATTTCTGTCTCTTTTTAGCAGAAACCAGTCGTGCAGGCAGTACGCATGCGACGGTTTTGACATCATTTGACACCTGTCACGGATATTGACGGGTGGAATCGATTAATTGATCGGTACGTGCATTTCACCGTAAGGTGCCATTATAACGCTGTGACGGGATTACTGTCATGTCAAATGACAGATTTTGACTGTCGAATGTAAACATTGGGGTTTGGGGTCCATAGATACAATAGATAGGTATATTCGTTTTTTGTTTAAATAAATAATACTTCATATACAGGACAACATGGCCAGAGTACGCACAAGACTTTTGAAAACAGGGAGGCTTTTGCCAAGCATTTGGATTGGCAAAAAGTAATGAATATTTTCTTCTTTCGATGTGTAAATATTTTAAATTGGTTGTGTTTGCTTGCTATGCTAAAATGGAGGTCGCTAGCTTACCTTGCGCTTATCGATCCTCATGAACTAGGTTAAACTGAACGCAGTTAATGCACCTAGGTATCTGTTCTCAGAGATTTATCATCAAATACATATACATGTCAAAAACCTTAGAGATGAAGTTAGATTAGATATTTCTTTAGAAAACAGTTATTATTTCTTCTTAAATATAATATGTTTTATTGCGGTAAGAAAACTGTTTAAAATTAAATGTAAACGTAGAATATGGATTTCAAATGACATGAAAAATATACATGGGTATATGTAATAGTTACAAATAATACACTTAGTATACACCAACTTTTGGTTCAGACAGAAAATTTTATGATTTGTATAAAAGTAGGTGTGTGGCTATTATAAGACTATGGCAAGACCAGAAACTATGGTTGGACTGTTTGAATGATATGGTTAGAAAGAGGATGACTACCGATTTGAAGACTAATAGAAAAGTAAGTATACAGGATAAGTTTTTATCCAGTGCGCAAACTGTAACTGGATAAAAACTGTAATTTTGCGTCGGGTATACAAAAAAACAGTTGTTTCATAGAAAAGTGCAATACCTACGCGGTCAAAATGTATGGAACGCCTGATTTTTTTTGTATAACCGACGAAAAAAAATTGACCGACAAAAAAGACATTACTTAGATTTTACGGCAATTAACGTACTTATCAATAATTTTTTAACTATCAATTTGTTAGTAGCCAATGCATCTATAGAAATCATATCTATTATATATGTAAAGTCAGGAAGCTTGATTGATAAACAAATTGACTTTCAACTTAAATTCTCCAATTCTTTGTAAATTCAAATCACAACCGCCGTTCTCTGACAGTTGCATGAAACGGCTACAACGCATCAAATTGACGCAGTGTCTCAATCTGGTCGACAATCAAGTTCCCTGACTGTACAATGTAAGGCTGCATTTGCGCATTCATATTACTTACTGATCCAAACGGTATCTACTTGGAGCACTTAGCTGTTTAAGACAAACTTATTGCCATTATACCGAATATGTTACTGTAAATCAGAGTGTCGTGCGCGGTTTTATGAGATGTGTATCAATGAAAAATATGTCATTCCGTTAGACGATGTCCGTAGTAATACAGTTGTATGTTGTTCGCAGCCACGATAACCTATCGCCCCGCAACCTCATAGCGTTCAGTAGAGACGCGGCAGGCATTATCGTGTCTAATCAGGTTCGCACGCGGCGCGGTGGCTAAATCATCCGATTATTGATTTCCGATGTCGCGGTCGTGATCGGGCGCGGGATTCAACGTTCGCCGTGACAGTGCCGCCATTGTCGGAGCCGACGGCGGCTCGCGCGCATTCTCCGTGATTAAACGCTTGTAATTCCAACAATATCATCCCGACTGTCGGATTCAATCTGCACACGCCGAGCGCCGCTCGTCTCATGTCATCTCCCCGCGAGCTGACCTAACAGCACGGACCACTTGTATGTAATAAGTCAGTTAACATTAAGACCTCGTGCCCTGGAAATGTCCCGGCTCATGTTATAAAAGAGAATAGCGAATTGCTCTCTCGGAAGATACGAATCTCCTGCAGGAATAATGTCTTGATTTATTATTTCGCTCACGTGATTTATGTTATAATTAAGCAGATATCAACGCCTCGTTGATCTAGTCAAATAGAGTTAGCGGTTGGTTTGATGCAAACACCTTCGATATATCTTAACGAGATAGAAACAAATCTAATCTAAACTAAGGTACTTGCCAGTAAATTATATCACAAGATGCGCTTATAATTTAAGGCGATTTTATCGGTCCGTCGTTGAACACGTCAATCTCTACTCCTTCGAATGCAATGCAGCTTTTTTTTGTAAACGTCTATCAGATAAAGGATGCTGTTCGCAAATTTTTGCTCTTATTGCACACTTGGCCGCACTGAACAATAATAGGGGAGGCAATTTCTCGCGACATGAGATCGGCGGATGGTAACGAGCGGTCCGTTGTCGTTATTAAACCCCATTGTTGTGATGCGCCGTATAAAGCCTAACGCAGCCTAGTCCCTTTCTAATGCTGCCAATAAAGCACTGAAAGTGCATTTGCAATACGATTAACTCTCTCGGGTGGCAACGCGAGTATGCACGATGTGAGTGCGACAGAATAGGGCTGGCATCCCTCGGTAGTATAATATGCAATTTATAAGATGTGCCTTATGTTTATTGTTAAAAGGAACATTTACATAAAGCAAAACAGTCCACTTCTAAAAGTCATCTGTATTCATCATTCGTCATCATTTCAGCAGAAGTCCACTGCTGGAAATCGGCCTCCCTAAGATTCGTTATGCTTTGTTGTATCTGGATCCGTTAGCCATCGCATCTCGTATATACCTGCCAGCCCAAATGTATCATCTTAATCCAAAATATTCACCTCTGAACTTTTTAAGCTCTAAGCGCTGTGATAATTCAGTTGTACGAGAAAAAATCAAATTCAGACTTCGCAATTGTAACGATACAATCATAAAAACTTCACAGAAAATAATATCGTTTGACCATTTGACCTTTCCGAACGACCAACCCTAGCTATCTAAGTCTGAACTCTATTATCGACTGTTAATAAAACTAGGTAGCGCACGCGGTTGGTGGCTGCTGTTACTAGATGGCGTCGGCGGCGGTGGATGTGCCCTCGCATTTGCATAAGGAATTGGGTGCGCACGCTTCGGTATCGTCTCGCGGCGTATTTCTCACGCTACCCGCGGCCATTGCACGCTCTCGCCATCACCGCCTCCTCTTGTCTAATGGCTGTGTCAGCACGTTGCCCCTGTTCAAGACCTTTTTTATTTTCTTCCTAACCCATCACAGATATAGCCACATAGATCTACACTTAAACACAAACTAGTTTTTAACCAGTTTACAGAAAACCGTTTTGTAATATCCCCAAGAATTTACTATGTTAGTACAGTAATGATGCATACCGAAATAAACAAGCGATGTTAAGTTCATAATTACACGAATCTCGAGATCGTTAAGAGTCGAAGTCGGTCGATCATTTTTCACTATTAAAATACATGTTCGACGAAACATTCGGCGTAAGTGTCGTTAATTGCATGGTGCATTGATAACGGGTGATTTGAAGCCAGCCGTGTTAATGGTGACCTCGATTCGGAGCTATAGGCACCACACCTGAAACGCGCATATGGGCAAACCAATTGCTATGATTACCAACAAGAAATACTAGGTAATAAAAAAAACAATAATGGATAAATATTAAACAACTACCGTGTATCAAGACTTAATAAACATTGTACAGTAATACTTAACCAACTGCAAGACGTCATTTCAGACAGTAAATAAAATTGCAAGCCCTAAGGGATAAAAGACAATAGCCAAATGAATATTTCATAAGGCCATTATTTAATGATGATGCTTATAATACAGTAGTGCTATCAATTAGAAGCGAAGCGGCAGTAATTTCTTTTAGTAGATTAAACACAAAGCGAGCTTTGTCCCATGACCTTTGAGGTCAGGGCCTAAGTTACGGACGCTTGTCGTTTTGATACTTTAATAACGTTGCAACTTAATTTTATAGCTAACTAACTTTGTACAAAAGGGTACTGGGATAGTGCTTATTCAAGTTATGAAGCGGACGATGTACAAAGCGATGTTGATGATCCAAAGAGCTTTTTAATAGCATAAAGATACGTTATAATTTATTGAGTTAGTCAAGTAGTAATATGCTGCAAAGTTCATGCATTTATTATGGGAAATTAAAAATAGTCCACCATTATTTCACAAACTGTAAATTTATTACCTACAAGTTTTGAAGTTGGTTGTCCGATAAAAATCGAACTAAAAAATTTAATAATTAATTTTATCGAATCAATAGAACATTATATTTTCTGAGCTCTATTAGGTATGGGTAGCTAAAAATGAGCTTTTTAGGGGCTGTAATTGTAATTTTGGAGTTCAATAAATGCTGATACCCTGCCTATAATTGCAGTATCAGCCACTGGGAATCTTTGTCACGAATTAATGTCGAAGCATCCGCTTTTGACTTGAGCAGGGTGCAAAGCCGCGGCGGTCACTATTGTAAGTAGACAGCACGCAAGACATTCTCATGTAGCGTGTTCCATGAAGTCGTCTATGACTTGCCCGTGCGCATCCAGCGACCAACCATGTTAGCCGCGCACCGCACTAAGGACCTTTGCAAACATGCTACTTTTAGTATCAGCGATCGGCAATTTTGCGTCTTCGTCAAAATTGCTTTAAAATCAAAAGTTATTTATTCAAATTGGGCTGAGTATCAGAACGTCAAAATTACATGAGACAGTCCCACAAAACGCCAATCCTTTGCCACTTCCTAGTGTCTTCGCTGGGAAGAAAAAGTGTCGCAACAAAATACCCAGCAGCACATCTGTCTGTTAAGTAAGAAGAACTTGATTTAAATATATTCAAAGTAATTAACATTACAAAACAAAGAGACACAAAACAATAAAAAAACATATTCACCAATTATGTCATCGTGTCTACGTTCGGTCGCGATATCGAAATCAGACCTTTCAGTGACTGCTTCGATGCTGCAACACATTTCAGCAAACCGACACAATTTAAAATCGAGCCGTGTTCCAATGCTTCGCTTAATCTGCGGGACTCAAATCCTGAGTTCAGCGTTCAGTTGCTGCATTAAGCTTCTGAATTGCTGGTCGTTGATGCTAAACGTGTTCGAGGTTTAGAGATCAATCGCTTTATTAAACTTCCGAAAAGCAACAAAATCGCTGATCGCCGAAGCTAAAAGTAGCACGTCTACTAAGGCCCTAAGTCCTAAGTCGGCAGTATGCGTAACTGACGCGACTGCCTACTCGTAACTCCCTATTGCAACGTTCCCTGTAACTGCTTCCTTTAAAACGTAAACATTCTTGGCGAACGTTTTATTGGCGTGTTAGGTAATTTGTTTGTAGGAATTTTGGCGTGATTTATAAGAAGTAAGGATGCTGTGGAATTACGTAGGGTTTGGTTTTTTATAACCTTTACTGTGCCTCAATTGGCAAAAGGTACCTTTATAGATGTTCATACCGAATGCTGTGTTATCCTACATTCTGCTTTCTTAATTTATCTGTGCTCCATCATCATTAAAAATCATCGTGTTAATGTTTACAAAACCGGTATTTGAAAATTTAGATTGCTAATCTAAATATGCGACAAGCATTTAACGGTCTTCAGATGAAGAATTCGTGATACACGTAGACGTACACGTAGATAAAGTTAATATAGCACACCGTTATCTATCACTTTTATCTTGATAATCTAATTTAAATAATACAACTTAATTTTATAATTAGCTAGTAAAACTCCATTTTGTGCGTCACAACACATTCCTATTAATTGCTTATGGCTCTCTCGAGTAATAAACAGTTTTATATTCCTATCCCTTTAATTCCGTCACTACCTACATAAAAATACTAGTGATGATAAACTTTCAACATAATCCAGTACATTAAATTATTCATGTAACAAGATTTATCTACGTCTCTATAATTATCTTGTGTAAACTGGTTACTTAATGACGTTGTTCTCTGGATACGTGGTGCGAATCTATCATTGTAGAAATACGTTTCCTTAAGCGAAATAACCAGGCTATCTTCAGCGTATCAAAGGACCGTTAATTGGTTATTTGTATCACAGACTTGATATTACTGAGATTCTCGCAAACGTCACGGAAATTCGTAGCTAAATCCATAAACAACACAAAGTTAAGATGTTTATACCCCAGAGTTATAGTGGATAATAAAACCAAGTAATTAACTCAAATGTTAAGATTTAATTTTCGTAGACCTTAATTAGTATGTACTTAGATTAGATCCATGCATACGTTTGCGACAAGTACTTATTGCCTGTGTCGTCTAAGGCAATGATAGAAAAACGGGAGAAGTAATAACGTATAAGTACGATTTTCTCGTTCCAGGAATACAAACCTATAAGTAATCGATACAAGTAAATGGTATTTAATTACTTGTGTTATGTAGCGTAGATCTCTTCTTTTGAAATCTTCATCAACGTTCAGTTTACCAAATTAAACACGAAAATAGATACTTACCTACCTACTTAAAAAGATGATGGATGCAGTTGCAAATAATAAGCAGGTCGCCGGTAGGTTGCAAAATGTAATCAGATATATATCTGACAGTGAACTTATAAGGAAATATTATTCTGGACCTCAATTCTGCGATCCATTTACGATTTCCGGCAGGAAATTGTTTTAGTGGCGTACTGCAAAAATATAAATGTGTTCAGGTATTACGGTTGTAACAGATTGGTTCCCAGAGTTCTGACAATAAAAACTGGCGCTTAATATGATTCGTTTTTCAGTTAAATTCGTGTGCTTTCTCCCTCATTGTCTACTTCATTTAGATTAAAAGACTAGTTGAATTCTAGGCATCATTTAACCAGTAAATTGTTCTATTTTTATCCGAGACATCCATCGCAGTTCTCCTCTGAACCTCCTACAGTTCACAGCTTGACGTAAGCCGCTACCAAGCTCCACCATTTCTACCGCTTCAAAAAAACAAATAAGCAAACTAGCACGCGTAAAGCTCAGGGTCTATAGCTTTGATGACGTCTGAGACTTGTTGATCAGTGGCTTAAGTTTGGTATATCTGAAACTGTTTGCCTCCAAGCATCCAAGAAAAATATACCTGCATAGTTTCATGTCAGAATAAGCGCATGTGTCCATGTACAGGAAGTCTATGGAAAAAGAGACAGATGTCAAATGTCTGATCACTGCTCGCTCATGTAGTTTTTACAGAAGCAAGTGGATGCATAGAATCTTGCATTGTTTGTCATTTGCTTCGATGTGAATTTGTCATATCAAGGAAATCCGTTTGTTCTGTGTCAATAATTTAATTAGTGGACAGGTAGTCGTTTATTTCATCAGGTATGGGAAGAAATACCAAGTGTCTGTTTTCATGTGAAATGTCTTCGAATGATTGTCTTGGTAAAAGCCACATTGCTAAAATGTAAGTAGTGATTTCAGGAAAACGTATAGGGTCAATATTGATTTATTTATGTTATTCATGTTGTGGTAGTTCGACACGTTATACGTTAAAGCTTACCTCGCATATTTTAATATAAATTAAGATTATGCATTGCGTGATGCAGTGAGCGACGCGGACGATGTCGGACGGACAACCGGACGAGTCGTCAAGTCAGTTCATATCACTAACAAAAAGTAGAGTTTCCCATGTCCATTAGCAGAGCTTTACACATCTTTACTGTTTACGTATATATATTTATTTCTATCATATCATTCTGTGGAAAATTTTGAATTGATACCCTTTGTTATCAAAAGTATATAAAAGAACAAATATTTTCGAATTTGGTTGATTGATAAATGATTTTATATCTGAATATTGTGGACACACACACACACGCGTCAAGCATATTTTTTAAATTAGATGAGGACGGCGTTTCCTACCTGACTACTCTGAGAGGAAAGGCCGAAACAAACTTGATATAAAAAGCCTTAACTTGGAGACTAACATTTATGACAGCAACATGATTTAACCGTTGTTGATGTTTCATTACAATTTTGCGAACACAAATCAGTACATTTACCATTCATCCTGGTACCGTATAAGAATGAAAATGTTTTTTGGTCGTATAAGTACACCTGTTGCATCCAAATCGAGCTTGGCATCGTATCGTTCTTGCTCCCGTGCCATACCGGGAGGAACTGAACTTTACACGACTCTGCTCCGGGGAACACGGGTTGCGCTTCGAGAAATGCACAAGAATTCCTCGCTTATAATGTTCAGTTATCGTGGCTTACGCAGCGCATATCCGTCTCCCTCAATTAAGTCTTACAATAAGCGGAATTAAGACCTACCAATTAAGTTTTTCTTTGATTCCCACATCAGCTTGGGAATAATTTCTTAATAAGCGTTTTCAAGCTTTATGACCCAACATTGTGTTCTGTCTTACGATGCGTTATCTATCGACAACAAAAAAAAAAATGCAGCATTTACTGTTGGGTTATTGACCAGTAACTTGTAAGTTTTTTGCTCCATCCTTTACGACTTATTTGGCAATTTTTTGTGTATCAAATAATTAATAACGAGGCATTTGCATATAAACGCCGTATTAATACGAAGAAAAAAGTAATAATTTGAATGGTAAGTCCAGAGGCAGTGGATAGCTACGATGGAATGATTAATGACTTGCTTCCTCTTCCTTAATAACACCTAGATTCTGGTAAAAACACGCCGCTATCTATCAGAAGAAGCTGGGCTCCATTAGTGAACACTTCAGTTATAATAACAATTCTTTAACTTAAACGTATTAAAGTATTTCTTGCGTAACACTGTTATTTTCCAGAGTTCGCAATTTAATTACCTACCTTTTTTTATTTACTTTTATTAGGTAGGTACTGTGTGATTTATATTTATATTATAGTGTGCGTAGCTAGTTTGCTTTGATTTAAGTAGCCACGTTGAATTAAAAAAAATGGGTGAATAATTATTACTTGGGTGTCTATTTTTATACCTACGCGTTAAAGCTTAGTCTCGTAGCAAACTGATACGTCGCTGATAAGGCAACTAATTATATTCAACTGGAATATGAAAATGAAAAACACTGAAGAAATTAATTCCTAAAGCGTAGGTTTTTTGGAAAATGCGTAATCAGCAACATGTGCGTATCGGAAGTATACGGAAGCAGGCGCAGCGCCGGCCGGCGCAGGAGCTGCGACGGTTGGCGATGGCGGGCAGCCGACACAGCGCTAGCGCCTAGCGGTGCTTGCAGACGCGATGGCATCGCGGTCGTGCGCCACCGCTCACGGCAGCCGCCGGCGCTCGCGTCGCCGTGACTTATGGCCCCCGCGCGAACCTCGATCGTACGATTGAATAATAATATCCGATTCCCGTGCACCGAATTTATGTTAGGAAGTAACCAGTGTCCCGTATCGACGAGCGCATCGCGCGCGCCTCGCCCGCCCGCAATTTCCAGCCGCTTGTCCTTAGGCGCTGATGTACCAACCGATACTTGATAAATAAATTTTCGTGGAGGACTATTCCCTCTGGACGTCGGCACTCCGGACCCCGGAGTCCCGCCCCGCACCCACATCGAAACGCCTAACTGTCAGCCAACAGCACGTCTCTCCCTATTATGATTACAATAAATTTCAATTTTGACTTCCTCTTCGTTGTTACAAAGTAATAGGACGCTACGTTATCCTTTATGCAATATTGTCGCTGTAATAGGCAAAGCTGCGGTCAGCGTGTGCATCCCAAAGACCACACGCGCGGCTCTCAACAGAGCATCATAACTTTCTTTGGTGTGTAGATACTGTGTATGAGGCAACCACGGAATTAATCCTAGGAGGAGGATGGCTAACAGCAGTCTGTGTACTATTAACAGCATCTGCAATAACTTCATAATACTGAGTACGGTAATTATGGCTATACTTACCAAGACCGTTCGTGTAGCGGTCTGCTCTATAGGCTGGAGGAGTTTGAAGCGCTGATATGAATCACTTGAATATAGTAAGGAAGAAGATCACGTCTAATTGTCAAGAGCGAGCTTTTTAATTCGGATATGTAGTTCTCAATTAGGAAAGACGATGTCGTATCAGTTAACAAGAAAATCGTGACTACAATACATACGTATATTTTACTTGGTAGGCTTCGTCGGCAATCAAGACCCTGTCATCAGTAACCGCAAGCGCTGTCTTCACACTTTGATAATGTTACCGAAATTAGTTACTTAAGTGCTAAGCGTCTTTTGGCCACTTACTAAATTACTCAAGGTTCAATGGTCTACGAAATTTGTTGTAAATTATGGGTTCACACACCTAATGTTTTACTTCGGCGAGTAATCGTGACCGCTGTATAACTACCACTAGATCGATGCATGTAGGAATTTGGTTGATTTGTACCGTTATATATTACTTGCCATCTCTATCCCAGTCCTAACCTGTCATTATGACTAGTTGTTTCATAATTTAATATTTTCAAAAGTCACGCAGTTTGTCGGCCTCATTATGTTATTCTAAGCCATAACATTTGCTCGCAATCATAACCACGTAGTAAACATAATTCCTGATGCGAGAAGGATAAAAAAGATTACGCGAACGTCGCTGCGAGTCCATATAGTCCCCACGCAAATAAAAAAACTCAAATAAGAACCATATTTCATGTAGTCATCGATGGGTCATGTACCTAAGGCAGGTTGTCTAATTCGTCGAAAAAAGCTTGGTTATTATGTGTAATGCGCCTTAGATTATAGAGCGGGAGAGCAAATTATATTAGTAACATTGATGGCATTGTTCGCGAATGTGCATCATGAGTCAAATACCTCGAGCTCTGCCTACGTCTACTTTCCAGTCTATTGCGGTATATGTATATTCGTATGTAGGTAGGTAATTTTTTCTGCACGCAACGCACGCTATGCTTTAAATATTATCAAATTACCGGTACAATACATAGTCATTATGTGCTAACGGTTGTGTCAATTAGTGTGATTAAAATCGAGCAAGTGACCACGGTCGATCACGTAGCGCCGCGCTCCCGGTCTATTGTTCGTCTCGACGCAATGTTGTCACCGACGCGTTCCGGTTCTATGACCGTCTTCTCCGCCATTCGTCATTCTATTCCGAATAAAACATACATAAATACCATATGCAAAAAAACTTCTCTTCACATAATAAAAGAAAACGGTAGCTAACGGTTTCTGTAGCCGTGTATCGTCTACAGTAATCTACCATGGAATTGAAACCCCTTTAACACTTTGTTGTTACCAGCGACCTTCATAATTTCATCACGTCCGACGGTCGGTCTTGTCGACCGACTGTCCTACTATACTACTATCTTAGACTAGGAGAATAATATTTTTGATTAAAAAACATAATCAAATAAAAGTTGTGGTGAGCAGGTGCAAACGACGTTTTGGGAACGTGACCATTGTTGTAATATACACCGCTTGCCTACTTAATAAATAAAGATACATTACAAACAGGAAGTAATTGAAAATAAATTACCTAAAAAGCTTTCATAAGGTACAATTTCGCGTCGCGAAGAAACTTTTTCATAAATGACAACAGTTGTCTGTTATAACAATCCACCCTGAAAACGGTTCGAACTTGAAATCGACACTTATTTCAATTCGTGAAACGACTATCCTAAATACAAGTCCCTGCGATTGCTATGTAAAATCATTCATTCCTGCAAAGTAAACAGAGGTCCAAATTGGTTTATCGTGCTCCATAATTTGCGAAACTTATGGACATGGACAATCACGCCTTAATGCGGCGCCTGAAGCTTCTCCTGTAGCTTTTCCGATAATTATAATTACATTTCGTGATGGCATCGTTCTCATCAATCTTTTGGCATCTAATTTTACGGACGATTATAAAAATAGAGTTGGAATGCGGATACTGCAACTAAATAAACATTAATAACGATCGAGATTTTTGGGTGAGACTGGTTTTTCTGACATAAATAAAATTATAAGAGAATAGAAAACAGGCAATTTGCATTTATGATGTTTTTTTTTGCAGGAAATTGATAACAAAAGACTTAAAACAATACAATATCAACGATTTAGAAGCTGCGTTGAATAATCATAATATTAAAGCTAGGAAACGGACTTCTATTTAATAATATTGCAGATAAATCCTCATTGTATCTCACGCTGCTTCTCTTAAGGAAGCGTTGGCTCGGGTGTTAATTAAAGCCGGCACCAAACTTGCAACGCCAACAACGCCCAGCACACAGCTAGCAGCTAGCGTATAATTATCGACTTTCGGACCATTTCGCTAATACACAATCGTACAAATGCTTGTTTACGACACAACACGCCCACTTAAAGATTCTTTGACTGCAAACGCATACGTAAAACGTTGAATTGTCACTTTACGACCGTTTGTTCTTCGACGCAGAGCCGCTGGCAACTAAATGCTATTGGGATGAATTCACCACTCACTCGCTCAACGATAAGTGCTAACTCATTATTTATAGACTGGAAATTGATTTTTATGAATATTTTGTGCACATACAATGTTTATCTGCACAATAATTTATAACATCAGATTCCGCATAAAGGATCGCCAGATCTTACCATAACTGTTAATCTTTTGCAATGAATATCTTCCTATCGACGGAAAATATTCAAGCGCGTCGGAATCCGCAGACTTCGATTGATGCCCATTTAGCCGGTGCGGTCATTGTATGTGATCCTGGTATCATGAGGCTATCGTAGAAACATTAGCATTATCAAAAGGGCCGCGGGCGTCATGGTCATATCGGCGGCGACACGCGACGGTCGCGGAAGCGCCGCGTGAAGGCAAAGGCCCCGACAGACGAGCGGCGATAACTCAACTCAACATACCTGAAATACAATCGTGTGGATACCATGCCGCCGAGCCACGGTGCCGCGGACCCCAGGCGTGGGCCCGCCAACACTATGTGTTCCTTTTGTTTCCTGTTTTCATACAAATACTATCTTGTATTTATACGCATGTGTAAATATTAAATAGAGGATCGGATAGTTATAAATAGAAGTCGACAAAATGCATTGGATGGGACAAATTGTGATGAAGCTATGATGAATGTACCTAGCGTTGATTAAGGTGCAAAACAATCAAACCGTCTCGTTTCGTTCTCGACACAGTTGCTTTGCATATAATCTGAAATACCAACTCCATTGCTTAGGGTCAATATTATCCAACGTCAGTCTCTTGGAACTTAAAACACACGTATATTTAAAACAATCCCACACTATACATAAGGACCAAAATTTCATGCTTGTTTTACAGGACCTATTATGATGACCTATTTGCCTTTAGTTAACTACAATTTTATTCTCGCCTAAATGTAAGATTTTTAAAAGTCGTTGTTTCATAAATCAACACCATAAAATATGGCACTGACTGTGTGTGTGCATTAGATGCCAGTAAACTAATTTCCGCATCTTAAGGTGAACCTAGTCCACATTTTTCCCATACAAACTTCGGGAGTGTATTACTCCACAGTACGACAATGTACATCAAAAATTAAACATGGTATGGTTTTGTCTCATTATTAGCATTGTCTGTACGGAAACAGAATACTAAAATAAAAAGCCATTAAAAAGTTAGGAGCCAACAAAGATTCGTTTTTCTTGCTAATTTAACCTAACTTTGGGCGCGTTTATGTAATAAAAGACATATAAAATCTGAAAAACCAAGTCGGTACCGACAAAGCTCAAATATCGAAAAGTTCAATTAACTTTATTGGTCATTGATTTATGCAGTGGTTTTTTCATAAAACCCGATCTTCCGAAGGACTGTTCTTCATTTTTTACGCGCCTGTTGTACTGTGAATGATCCTGCATCTCACTGAATAATGTTGTGCGTGTAGACTAGCTTCTAACTGCTCATCACTGATACTACCTCTGTCGGAGACGATGCCTGGTGAGACAGCGTGCTTTTTAGCCAGGCCCATCAGTGAGTTCGAGCCCGCGACTAGGTTCCCCTTAAGGTAAAAGCCACAAGGAGACCGCAAAATTTCCAATTTTCATACATTTTCACACAACTTATGGTTGTATTGATGATATTAATGATTATAATTATGTTAAGCCATAGTTTGTTTAACATACACCTTGACACTGACCTGCAAATTGCAAAAAACGTAATGTATTTGGAATTTCGCCGGCTACTCCGGAGCTTCCGCCTTAACACAAATGAAGCCATATTAAGTAATGCAATGTGACATGATCACACATCGACGACGTCGGCGGAGGACGCGCGTCGCTTGTCAGTGGGCGTAGCGCGGAAGCAGCGCGGACCGCCGCACGCGCCGTTACCGTCAACGGCCATTAAACGACCACTCTTAATTATCAACAGTTACTACACACCGCATTGATACCACTGGGCCGCATCGCGATACACCGCACCGTAACAGACAAACCACCCTCGGGCGAGCGATGCTATATGCACCGGTTATCTATCACGTTAGGCTAATTATCGCGGCTGTGATTAGCATCTGAACGGGCGTAGTGCTGGCGTTTTAGTACCAATATCAGGCTTCGAAAACTATGTAGGTGATTGCTAGTGAGATTTAGTTGCAAATAACGGTCTTCAAGCACCTGTAAATTTTTTGGACCAACAAATAATTTAAAAAATATTTTAGTACCTAAGCATCATCCCATCATCATCGTGGGTACTGAAAATGCGTGTAGTATATATAGGTTTGCATATTTGTTTATATTAATACTACGTTAGTTGAAACTAGCAGCGAAGAGGTACGCGCGCCTCGCGTGATCTCTCACATGATAGGAGGTGCGCAGGCGCCGGATGGTGCGATAGCGTCGCGTTAACCCTGCCGCCGCGCGCCGACACCCGCGCCCGACTCTTCTCTAATTACAAACACTATCTCAGTACTGAGGATGTGCGCGCTGTACGAATACCCGCGTATTGTCTGCACTCCGACCGAGTCCTTCCGGTAAACTTGTCCACGATTTTAATCTGTATCCCAGGCCCAGACGTATACTTAACAGATAACCAAGTAACTGTTAGCTTTTATCGTCAATTTTGAAATCTAACTAGGCACTTGCTTCTTAGCAGGTGCCTAGTTACATTTCGAATATTATTGATACTAAAGAAAAGTATTAGCCGATTGAAATTCCAATACACAAAAACTTGTTGACAGCCTCTCTATGATCTGCCCTCGATTCTTCCTAACAATTTGTCCTCGTAGCATTTAACTGATACAGAGTTGTTACAATTTAATCACAACCTCAAAGGCACCTAATCACGAAGTTGATTAGAAATTGAGAGAGTTGGTACACTTTGTAGTTCGTACGTTATAACACGTGGCGTAATTAGGCGAGTGCGTGTAGACTTAGTCTGGCAGTCTGGCTGGACAGTGGACCACCCAGGCAGACGGCATTTGGTGTCGACCGACTCCGCTTGTGTTGCTGTCAGCCCTATAGCTTGACCAAACAATCTATAAATAACAGACATCTAGGAGACATTTTAGATTGTCATAGAAATCTTTGTAATAAAGTATAGAATATTCTCCGAAGTTAGACATAAATATAATATTTACATATTTTAAATTTGTATTTTATGTTTCTATTAACTATGATAAATCTATGTAGGCTACCAAAAAGATGTAAACTTATAGACTACAGTTATAATTTCTGAATACACAAACAGGTCTATTCATTTTGCGCGACAAAAACTATGATAAATTACTGTCTTGATCCCGTATAGTTCTTTGACGTTCAAACTTAATAGACTACTCTTAATAAACAAATATTATCGATATTTTGTTATATATTATTATTTTCGATCAAAGTATTGTCTCGTGCAGAAATTAATCATTATAAGTACTTATCTTTTTTGCGTTAGTATCCTGATTAACTCAATTCAAATTATCTATAACGATACACTTATAAAGAAAAATAACGGTGATTAATTCCTTTTAGAATACACTGGCGTCATAGTCAGTTTCAAATTACCTAGACAAGTATTAATTTCGTTTGAACAAGAGACGAATAAAAAATATTTAAACTCGCACAGTATACAGTTATCGGGTATGTTTCAATACATGCTTTCGTATCAAAAATAATCGAAGACAAAAATAGATGTCGGAGTCTATTTACAATTTTTTGTTTAGTTCCGGCGCGTGACCGATTGGTCAAACATCATTGTGTCCAGTTTCACGCTCCTTGTCTCTTGACAAATGATGTTTTTACTTTAGCATTCTGGATAGATTCTTAATTTTTTGTTGCTGCAAAAACCGTATCACAATAAGTTGTATGATTGAATTTTCTATGTGCTCACATAGTAACATGCTAACCACAGGGGTACTTGACTTTCACATACATATGCATAGTTGACACGTTCATTCACTGACTATTCATGTCTTCAAACAATTATATAGCACTTTAACGTCTTTCTTCCCACGATTGTATCGTCGGAGCGAACCAAGTTTGCAGATTTATGTTTACCTACACAAGCATACGTAGAAAGGTGTCGCGAAGCTTATTCCTATACATACTATGTAGTGCGTTTGGAAGCTCTCGTTTAAGTTCTAACAAGGTGGAGCAGCCTCCTAAATTTCAACTAAACCAAACATATGAAAAAGTTACGTGAAAACTATAAGGACCATTAAAAAACTGGTCCTACCGGGCACTCTTTTCATGAAAAAGATGTTTTTGGACTGACGAACATAAAATGTTAAGTATGTTATAAGTTGGCAACTTGAACAAATACACTCACTGAACAGCTCTTTATGACACCTTAACTTAAATAAGTAAAGTACTAATAATTTCAGGTAACGAAATGCGACTCGTGTCCACAGGCTAAACACGTTCCTAGTGAAAGAGAAAAATATGTGAATGTAATAATTTTTGAGAAATAAACTGTCGTACATATATACTTTGCCGACGTACTAATATAAATACCATCACAATATTTATTGTCAATATATTAGAGACTTATCGTGAAGGCGTGTTGCATTGTACAATATTAAATTTACCTCTTAGAGCAGCGAACATAAAACCTACCCTGTTGCGTTGAATATTTCTCAGGAATATAAAAACGTCAAGATACTTTACTTAACATTAACGGCATCCTTTATACGGACTTTGAATTTGGCCAAAACAAAGACATTAGGATACGGTCGGCCAATTTTTCACATGTACTCGTTCGTCTGTATTATGAATCAGCTGGAATACGTATGTGTGACACACGCGTACAGGTGCGAATTTCGGACTGTCGCTTGCCCTGCCTGCCTGCCTGCTGCCACGGTTCCCAGTTCCGCACCGTTAATTTGATATACGGGCGCAGATGGCCTCTCGCCGATAGCACACGGCTCATGCGCCTTCCGCGCTTTACCGCGAATCCCAAACTTTTGCTGGCACCGCAAGAAATAGGCGATTTGCTGTTGCCACGCAGTCTTACCAAACAAAACGAAAATAATATTATTTCAAAAGAAATATTAAAAGACTTCTTCACGAACACTGAAGCTAGTTTTAATTGAGATATCTAGGTGTAGAATACTGAAAAAATAATCGAAAAGCGTTGTTTGCTCCAACTCAATCATGGAGCAAAACCAAGAGATAATAGGTTTTGCATGCAAAAATGTCTAGGTAGCAGTTAGCTACAAAATAAACTGACCAATTTTAATATCAAATATAAAATATGCCGTTGTATAAAAACTGCTACGCTTAATTATAACTTGGACTCCAAAACAGTATGAAAGTCAGGTGCGGGGTTGTGAGTTAATTTGCATTTTGATCCAGTAACGGGCAGCGAGATAACGCTGTAATGCTCGAGATCTCTCCTCAGATCAACTGTCCCACATGTCTCGGTGTCGTTCATCAACCACTTCTTTCGAACTCCACTCCCAAACCTTATAAGGTTGCAACATAACAATGTTGAATACAAATGTTGTCATACTAACCTACAACTTTTTGATTTTATCATAGTCACAAGTTCTCACCAGGCCAGCAATTCTGGAAAAAGAGTAATTAAGAACCGTAATAAAATGGTTACTTTACAAATTGGTATGTATCATTCTGTATTTGAGTGGATAAGTAATTATACTCAAAACGCCAGGAAATACTCAATCAGTGTTCTGTTATTCCGGGCACAAGAAGTCAAAGACCGTCTGTATAAAGGAGTTATAAGATGCCAGCAACGTCAGGTACATTAGACACGGCATGCATGTGATGATAGTTGTGGTATCGAAATTCGCTTCGGCTGTTCCCTTCGAGCAGCGTACGGCCAAACGGCCGTTTGTGTATTTCGTTCATATTTTTCCTTGTCGTATTTTAATAATGTGCGTCTACTGTAACTAAGAGACTTGACGCGCGCAAAAGTTATTAAAGTTTAGTAGTGCGAGTGCTGAGCAATCGGCATGAGCGTGAACTGATTTAGGATTCATTCACCCCGCGTTACGCTAGCTGGGTGCCTGGACTGCGCATTGTCTCATGGCGCACAAAATGCGAATGATCCTTTGTTCGTTACACTTTACTCACAGTGTAACCCAAACCAATAGCGGAACACTTAGCGCCCACCTCGAAATGTAACATTCACGCGCCCCAGCTCACGCTCGAGAGCCATTCCTGACTTAACGATATTTACTCTGAAATAACAATACGTGTACTGTTCCGACATTGATAGCTCTCCAACTGATGCGTACTGTATTCTCCCAGTATAATGCATTTAATGGTCCTGCGGTAGAGGAAAAATAATGATGTGTAATTTCCGGTTCTTCACCATTAGATAAATAAGACGTATAAAAAACTAAGTGTTTTGAACTTTCACTCAGGAGGAGAAATGCCGAATGTATAGTTTATATTTTTTTGCTATCCCAATTGTTACTTTCTCGTAACTAACCATCAATTTAATGGATAAAGATGTGAATTACTTATGCACGAAACTTTACCAAACACTCGTGGTTTATCGTTTTTCTTCATACATACTTTCAATCATCGATCTTCACGGATTACAGTAATTGTAATAATAATGCATAAAACTTGCTTTTACTAGTGTAGTGCGTGTCAGGAACGCACGCACTTGTTCAACATTTTAGAGTAGAAAGCCTTCTCTCTTACTGTTTATTGTAATGTTTCGTTCATTTTTAGTACTTACCTCAAGTGGTGTTACCAGTATCTAGTACGTAGTACCGTCTCCCGCGATCCTGTGAGCTTTTCATAGTGCAGTCACAGATAGATGTAGGTAGCTTTTGTGTATTGGGCGGTCCAGTGTGATCCAGCCTACAGACATGTACATCACCAAAAGAGATAAGTAACCAGAGTCGCCGCCGACTCTGGTTACTTGATGTAGTTGACGTTAAATAAGAAACCGATGGATGTATTCGAATAAAATGTGATTTAATCCAAAACAAACGGTTAATTTATCAAATTTAATTTCATTCGAAAGTTCTCTACCTAAGCTTTAAGGGGAATCTAGTCGCGGGCTCGAACTCACTGATGGGCCTGGCTCAAAAGCACGCTATCTTACCAGGCATCGCGTCCGATAGAGGTGGTATCAATGATGAGCAGTTAGACGCTAGTCTACACGCATAACATTTTTGAGTGAGAAGCAGGATCATTTATAGTACAACAGGCGCGTAAAAAATGTAGAAAAGTACTTCGGAAGATCGGCTTTTATGAAAAAACCACTGGATAAATAAATGACCAATAAAGATTATTAAACTTTTCGATATTTGAGCTTTGTCGGTACCGACTTGGTTTTGGAGATGTTTTTATTATTATTAAAACATTAATTTCAGACCCTTGTTCCATAGATTGTTGTAGGCCCTCTGCGTATGTCTAATCCACAGGCTGCATGTGTCAAATGTCTGACAGTATGCCTTAAAAAGGATGATTTTAACCGGTCTCGTACATCTAGCAAACCTGCGGGCTAACATATTGCATCGGACCGACAACGCCCTTCGTTCCCGTTCCATCCCAAGTAACACAGACGTGCTGAATAAAGATTGAGTAAGAGAAATCATAAAGAGCATAAGCTGAATACTAAGCTGAATAACGTCTGAGTACCGTCTATTCAGCTGTTATTCAAGCAAAAAGTGGCCCAATTTTAAATGCTTAACACTGAATGACATCTGAGCAACATCTGAGTAGGAGCTTATTAACGTTTCAATTAGCTTAATAACTTTTGAATAACAGCTCACATTATTTTTATTAAGCTCTTACAACTGTGTTATTCAGCTTAGTCGAACTGGATATTGTATTCAGAATTTATTAAGCATTTAAATTATTGTTCACATTTTTGCAAACAATATTCATACAAATTGTGAATAGAGTTCAATTGGATTAAATATTTTAATGTCGATGTCGAATTTAAATGTTGATTTGACACGGTGAACTTATAAAATCGGTAATAAGTACATTTTAATCTACAAGTTAGAGGTCTGCTATATGTTACCTACCATGCTGTATGTTGTATTCTCCATAGGTACCTACGCTTTGGAATGGGTAACTAGCTTCATCTTTCTAACTCACCGACCTTGACAATTCAAAAGTGCCTGTAATTGGTTTATTTGAAATAAATGCTTCGAGTTTGAGTTAATTGTTAATGCGCAAGTAATTTTGTCGTGAATAGTATGTTTTTTTTTTTTCATTACTTATGACGCGCTGCGTGTAAATAATCAAGATAACAGATAGTAAATAGTATTTTCATACAAACATACTAGGTCTGACAAATGTACTAGTGACGAAATAGCTAGTACAAGCAATTTTAATCCAACAAAGTATTATATATATATATATATATACTTCATGTACTATCGAGTTGATATCGAGTTGAAAATGTTGTAGTTGTAAGATTAAGCATTTTGGTGATGTACAAAGATTTTAATGGCGATCAATTGTTTTGCTTTATAATGCTGAATAAAACTGCACACATGTCTTGTAGCTATAACTTGAAAAAGAGTAGTCTGGTTACACTAACTTCTGAATAACAAGTATATAGTTGATCACATTTCTACATTACTCAGATTTGCAGGGTTCTCTATTCGAACAAACACAAACCTTTTATAAAGTGGAATTTTCCCGCCCGGATTTCACTGTATTGATTACATTTAAAATTAAAGCGTCTTTGTTTGAACTTTTTTCGTGAAAAAAGATCTGATTTGTGTTTATAAAAATAGCAGATTTCGTGTCTGTGTTGTGCACTGGGCTCTAGTTTATTCTCACCCATGTTTTGTTATTTGTTTTATGTATATCGCCAGGGGCGTACCAATAGAAAATGACGCCTAGGGAACGCATCACATTTGCGCCCCCCTTCGTAAATTATCTTCTTAGTCTACACTGAGCAAAGCCAGGTCACGTAACCTTTCTTAACCAATTATAGCCTTCAATAATTAAGGTATTAATTTCAACTTGCAAAAAAATTACTTAAAACTTGCAATTCTGCAATTTTAAGCAAAATTTTAATAGAAATGGGCAGTTTTGGTAATATGAAGCATATCCCAATACTAAACAATAAATTCAAGTAGCTCTTCAGATTTCTTAGATATAACAGCATGAAATGGTTCATTGAAGTTTTTTATAAATTTTATATTTGGCGACGTTTCGCGCCCCCCTTCTATAGGCGCCCAGGGTTTGTGCCCTGCCTGCCCCACCCTAGTTATCGCTTTTGCATCAAGCCACCCGAAACTGTCAAATTTTCCCAATCAACCTTGAACCTAATGCTTTAGCGATATAGATGAAAATCTATTAAAGAAAATCCTTAGCCAAATCCTTTAGTGCTACTTGTGTGATGTTTTCCTCCACAGCTTACTTTCTAATATTTTCTCTAAATCTCAAATTTTTCATGTGTTCGGTACACTGTTCTTCTTCGATATTTGTACACCTGCCATCAGATGCACTCTCTTCTTGCGTGAATTGCAATGCTGTTTACTTTGTTTGGGGGACGGAACCCTCTTCATTGCACGGCAACCACGCTTGCTAGCTGGAACCGGGTTCAGTTTAGTCCAAACTATTTTCACAAATCCCTTGATGACCAGAAACACTTGGACAATTACTACTGCTGATATTTAAATATTCTTTTAACAATTTTCTTTTGATATAACTGGTTCTCTTACGTTTTTTCATGACTTCCGATCCATAACGCAAAAAATGGAAATGTAAAATAATATTTTAACTAAGCTGGTATTAAGCTATGGGCGCTATAACAATACAAATATGGTCTTGAATTCGAATAAGTTAGTTTGAAACTCTCTAGTATACTGAAAAAAGCTTAATAAAAATTTATAATAAATAATATTGTTTATTCAGCAGCTGAATAATTAGTAAAACATGGAATCGTATCCAGTTTAAAGATAAAATTAAAACAAATATCCAGTATCAAGCTGTATAATAGAATTATGTAATAATATTATTCAGAAGGTGATACTTATTCAGCAATAAGCTTGTTCAAATGCTACTAGCTTAGTACTGCTTTAATAATAGCATTACAGATTATGGTTATTCAGATAAATGCTACCAACGGGGCTGTTTTTCAGCTTTAGGCCACCTGGAATGCGTAATGCTAAATAACGTCTGTATAATAATCTTACGGTGATTGGTTATTAAGCGTAAAGAAGGGAAGGACAGAAATACAGAATTTATTAAGCGTTAAGAATTTTAAGGGTCCGAACTCAACCTAATTCAGCATTTGGCTATTCCCAAAGCTCTTATACAAACTATGTTCATCTTTGCACTGTAAAATGTTCTAAATGTGTACTGTTATTTTGCTTATGTGTTACTTGGGATATCCTGGTCATCATTCAGTTCCTTAGCTACTAAGTGGCCAAGGTACTTAAAACAAGGCACTCTGTTTAGGGCTACACCATATAGGTACACCGGTGGCACTGTTCTATGCTTCTTTGTACTAACCCCGAACACCATGAATACACTCTTCTTCACATTGTACAAGAGGCCGTAAGTCATGGCGTATCTCGCACAAATCTCAAGCAATCGCCTGAGTGCCTCAATCGAGGGACTCAGCAGCACCATGTCGTCCGCGTAAGATATGCTGTTTACAACTTTACCATCTATCGAACATCCAACCCTTGTGCTGCTGAGTTCCCCAATCAACTGATCGTCCAGCCATCCTACGCTCAATCACACTGTCAAGCACCTTTGCAGTTATAGTAGCCAATGAGATTGGCCTATATTTCTCTATGTCTGAGACGTCACCAGTTTTCTTTTTCACTATAGGCACAACAATCATCCTCATCAACTCAGCAGGCAGGTAGGAGGTAGGTAGGGGTACCTAATACAAAAACTATATAACATGGATAAGACCCTGGGAAGATGCGGACGCCTGCGGATGCCTGGGAAGATGTTGGAGGTGTTCTATACTAAGATTATCATGACCTGGAGATTTGCCCTTAGTCATAGTTTTTATAACCATCCGTATCTCCTTAGACGAGACGTTAGTCGGGCTAGACGACCCATCATTTTTCAAATCGCACCCGTCCTGCTCATTGACTTGCAAGCGAGGTGTAACTGAGAAATGCCTTTTAAACATGTCCGCTATCTCCCCTGGTTCGGACACGTCATTAACGCTCAAAGGTACAGCAGGTCTGGTGTTTAGCTTCTGAGTTGACTTCCAAAATTTATGAAACTGCTTTTTCTTATGTTCTGAAGCTAAAATGTCCAACTTAATCTGCTCTTCAATATCCTGACAATACTTTACTTTTTGTTTAAATACTTTTCTCGTTTCTCGCATCTCTAGAAACATCTGACCAAATTGAGGTTTCCCATGCCATACCCATTTTACACTTCTTTTATTACTGAAACACGCCCAAAGTTAGGTTAAATTGGCATGAAAAATAAATCTTTGTTGGCTCGTTACTGTTTAATGGATTTTTATTTTAGTATTCTGTTTCCGTACAGACGTTAATAATAATGAGAAAAAATCATACCATGTTTATTTTTTGATGTACATTGTCGAACAGTGGAGTAATGCACTCCCGAAGTTTGTATGGAAAAAATGTCGACTAGATTCACCTTAATAAATCAAACTGTGACGTAGGCTTACACTAAAGAACGTGGAAGAAGTTATAAAAGATCTGAAATATTCTAAAAATATTATTCGACGATAATATTCAACACAAAAGACGATCTTATCAAGAAAACAACACTTTATAAAGTGTCTTGATAATTGCTCACTGTGTGACATAAGATTGATAAATAGCGGTACATATGCAAGTAAGTAATCAAGATAAGACATCATCCATCAATATCACAGAGCACCATCATTCAAGTGAATCATCACTGTCCTTATGATTTATAAAGCCCTTACCCAATGGTTATAATATTTTTTCTTCAAAGCAATTACATAATGTTGTAAAAGCCGTTAAGCTTTACTAGTCTCGATACAATCTGTTCCAAACGACGTGGATTACATGTTAAGTCTCTAATGTGTATAATCAAACTATTTGGAGCTATTACATCAAGAAATTCATTTATAATGAACTACTAACACTCTTAAAAGTCTCGAGATACACATCAATTATATCACAGTACATAATTTTATTAGCGTCAAAACAGTGTTGGGAAAATATTATTATATCCATATAAAAAGAGGTGTCTAAATGGTGCAATAAAGACCAACAAAAACTGGTAGATTTATATCTTCCGTTCTGTTCTTAACACCTCTAATGTGGTGGAATCTCCGAAGCCACTAAGTTCGTAGCTCTAGTGATTTAACGTCTAACGTCGGATGTGTATCAATTACTTACAAGTTATCGTGAAATATAATCAGTTATAATGGCGGAACAAAATTGGCAGTTGAGTGGCTGGCTAACTTCTAACATATAAATAGAAATACTTCAGCAAATTGTGTTCGCTTGCAGTAGACCATTTTACTTCAACCTGTTGCTGTACTTTTATTAGCATGAGCTAAAATACAGTATCGTACGCGTCATGTTTCTCACTAATTATCGATAAATTGGCACTACTGCAGACAATACTGAATGTATATAGATCATTATATTTCTGTAATAAATTTACATTACGAGCAGACCTTAATCACTAGCAGTTAAACGGTCATATTATACGTAACAACTTTAAATGAATAACTTGCATTATTATAACAACTCCAGTAAGATATTTTGTTCCGTTGCCATTAAAAGTTTACTGTTACAAGTTACACTATTGTCAAAAAGTTCACATATTATAATGAAGTATAGTAAAAACACCACGACCTTTGAATTATAATAAGTTAAGTTTATTAACACAGCTAATAGCAAAGACAATTGCAAGTTGCTCTATCAATTACTTACTCACCCGATCCCGCCCGATAACGCCATTATAACAACATTAGAGATGGTGCGGTCACGCCATACCGGCATTACTAGCATCTGTAACACGGTCACATCATTTCTTGGCCGCCCAATTTTGGTTTTACTGCACACTTTTATAGTTTCCGAGCAATTTTTACATGAGCGTGCGAAAACAAGTTCGAACGATTCGGTTGTAGATTTTCGATTTATCCAGTTACGAAATTTACTATATCCGTAATTGAATTCACCGTTTTCAATCAAGAAAATCTGGGTGCCTTATGAAATGCAAGACAAAGTGATTAGACACAATTTGTGTCCCAATTCTTGTAACATGAATTGACTTCATGCAAATAATACCTGGCTAGACACGCTAGTGTATAACAGCATCTAATTTGTGATATTATTTGGACGTAGCTGTAACCTAGGCCTTTTCCTGCTTTCTAATGGAGCAATTATTGTAATGACGAAATTAAGGTCTTGTATTTGAATGTGGTGCGGTTGTAATGCTTGCGATATAAGACGAATTAACATTTTCATGTGGTAGGGTCACGACCTAGCGCTCCCACACATAAATCGGCGGTGGATGTCGCGTCGTGAGCGCACCGCGCTGCCGCCGCCGCGCCGTTACGAGCGCATAGCGCCCGCGCCGCCGCGCCTGCGCAGCTACCGGACTGTGTTGTGTGTTAGCGCTGTAATTAATATTACCAACCTGTTTATTGCTTCACGAATATTCTAAAAATCAATATAATAGTCCAAAGGTTTTTTTTTTTTTTTTTTTCTGGGTGGGAAATCATCAAATAACTTCTCCCGCTCTGGGTGGAGCGGGAGGGCGTGTCAGACTTTTACTGACTAAAACCCACCCGTGTTCCCTCAGTTGCCTGTGTGCCAGGGGCGGCGGTATCTCTTTCGAACAACCCGCACCCCCGGCAGGCATCGGCCCTTGCGGGCCCCTCTGTTGCTGCTGACATCTCTTTGAGGCGCGCGTGGAACACAACGCGCCGTCGACCCGGGCTTGGTCCTTACCGGACAGCGAGGTACCCATTACTCGCCGTCCGCAAGCCCGTGCCTACGGTGGCCGGGAATCAGCCTGGGATTCCCGACGCCCAGGGCGTCTCCTGCGAAGGCCACGGCTGTGAGGGCGCATGTACTGCATCTCCCTCACGTGCGCCGCCTCCCTCTTTGCGAGCATAACTGCTTCGCTGAAGGAGGCGACTGCCAGCCATGCCCTCTCGCTCCGTACCATGGCCTGGACCAGGGTCGGACGCGAGAGATCGCCGCCGCCGATCACCTCCACGAGGACACGGCGTTGCTCCGCCCAACCTGGGCAGACCTCCACCGTATGCTCCACCGTGTCCTCTGGGCGATCTTCGCAATGGAAACACCCGGGCGTTTCCTCCCGCCCTATCCGAAACAGGAACCTCCCGAAACAGCCATGTCCGGTGAGGACCTGTGTCAGGCGGAAGGTGAGGACGCCATGCCGCCTCTCAAGCCACTCCTCAAAGAGGGGACTTACCGCCGCAATCGCGGCGTGCCCAATAGTCCAAAGGTTACATCACTCCAGTAATTACAGCATCAATCATCAAGAAAATCAAGTTAAATCTAAAATTAAAACATTCGGAATGTGCTGCAACGATGTTCGCTTGGTACAAAATTACAAGTAGGTATGTACCTGAACATTATTAACAGTATTTCAAGTTCAGCTTTGGCAATTGAATGTATCCAGCATTTTCAATTAGTGACACAGTCATAAACCTACAGTTATTTTCCATCAAGCAGAACTATTGACTGAAACGTAGTAAAAAGCAATGTTTAATATTGTTTTACTCGTGAAACTTAATTAAGAAACACATCTTTTCAATTAGACGCGCGAAATGTTAACGACCAATGACAACTGCGAGTGTTCTTATGTACTTTCCATTGACATTAGTGCATGTTACAAACACTTCCTTGTTGTAGCTCATCATTAGTCAATCACGCTTAACTAGGTTTTGCTTCGGCTTCACCAACGTTCTAGACATTTTGTAAAAAGGAAAACGCAAAGTTTTCCGTAAGTTCTTTTTTTGCATTCCCCTAAGTTCGTAAGTTACATTTCCCTAATTTCTTTTTTTTGCATGTTGAACAAAATATGATTCGCGACCATAACTAATATTGGCTTTATATAATTACAATCATTTAAATCATTAACAGAAACCCTATAAGTTCATTTAATTCCATTGAATGACTTTTTCATGTAATACTCATTCTGGCACTGTCCAGAAAATTGCAAAAAAAACGTAAGAAAATTAGAAATTCGCGGGCTACTTCGGAGTTTTCACCTTAATAAACTGTGACGTTCGCGTAGACGTTATAAAATAAACCAAAGACGTTGTCTTCTAGTAGGTATCAGTTTGTTGACAAACCAACGTGAAATCCAATCAACAGACAGGTGGACACCGCGATTCGCAACATGGTATACAAGATAAATTAACAAATCAACTGGTTTTGCGTTGATAGTGACCGGCCGCGGTTGTGAGGTTGTGACAAATAGGTGTGTAACTCAGACGTACAGTTGGCAACGGTCCCCGCACGGTACACCACATTTTTCGTTAATTGATTAACTGTTCCCCGTTGTTGGCAACGGTACAGTTACGTACATATTTAATCATCCGTAAATTGATTTATGCGAACACTTTATAAATTGACACAACCCTCATTACATTAATTTTGCTTTCTTTAATTTAATAAACGATAAAGCAAGCCGTTAAAACTGATATTTATCACCAGAATTTACATCTTCTATGCTAAAATATACGGTTAATTATGTTGGGCAATTTATATCTTTCTACGAAATGCGTAAACCATGGAATAGGACCCTATAAATAATAATCAAGATTGCAAATTAACGAAATTGTACTCAATTTTGATTGCCTGCTCATAACATATTGTTTATGAACAATAATTATGACTTTTACTAAAAGTTTATTCGTTTTCATGTTAATTAACACTAATAATTTGTAACAGTTTTCTTCGTAGTTACCTAATGGTACAAAGTCCAAGTAAATCAGTACAGGCACCAAATAACCTTCCCATTAAAATAAAGTTATTAGCGTTAAGATTACGGAGTTTAACGATCAGTTAAAATCGGTTAACGTCCGCGTTAAAATCGACATATTTGTACATTTAGTTCAAGTAAACTCCTTTTATAAGCGACACAGTTACTTGCAATAAGGTCCGTGGCTTCGATAAGTTTCAATAAAAAAGATTTAACTTAATTAAAAGGTGGTAAATATGGTTAAGTCTTAACATAAAATTAATGTTGTTTAATTACAACAACAGTACAACTTTACGATAATTAACTCGGTGAGTCAATTAATAAAGAATTTATCTTATTTCATACAGCAGTTTGAAATATTACGTGATTAATACACTCGCCTAAAGCGTTTTAGTTATTAGCCTCTAAACTGTTATTAATTTGCTAAGCGTTGCTAATGACTCTTAAATTGCCGCAAATGCGTATTATTTGATAGAAAGATAAATAAATCGTGTTACGGGAGTGTGTCAGCTTACAATAAGGAACATGATACTTTACAAAAAGTAGGTAAGATTTATTAGCTTGCTTCGGATAGATGATAACAATCGATACTAACGCGAGACAATCACGCACCAATCAACAAATAGTGTGAGAATAAGTTAACGGGGATGAGACCAAGCTAAGCTAAGATTTCGCCAAACATTCTTCACCTTTTAATCATATCATTCGTTTGCATTCCACTTTTTTTTATTTAATTAGGGATTTTATGACCGCAATGTGCATGACAGTTTCATCGTACCCGAAATTAACACACTGCTTCGGATTATTACATCTCGGCCATGAACCTGAACGGACTCTTCGCATCGTCACAGTTGAGACAGAATTCTATGGAATGTGCCCACATCAAGTCGGTTCAACCTCAAGACCCCAAACAGGTAATTTCTTTGAGGCTCATATCGCACACATTTTTTTATAAAATCTACAAGATCTACGTTTAAATCATCCTTTACACACCCGTATGAATTTAAAGAATAATTTGTTCTTAAGCTTCTAGAAAGTGTATTAAAACTAAAGCTTAACGTTCAATTATATTGCACAACATCACGAATTGCGCAATGTTTTAATAATTACGGTAAATGTTGAAGATTCATCATCATCATTTCAGCCGAAAAACGTCTACTGCTGGATACAAGCCTCTCCCAAGCTTCTCCACTTCGACCGGTTTTGTGCTTCCCCCATCCAGCGGATTCCTGCGACCTTAAGAAGGTCATCGGTCCACCTTGTGGGAGGTATTCCAACTCTACGTCTTCCGGTACCCGGTCGCCACTTCAAAAAGCTTTCAGCCCCATCGGCCATCTGTTCTGCGAGCAATGTGCCCTGCCCACTGCCACTTAAGTTTGGCAATCCTTCGGGCTATGTCGGTTGCCTTGGTTCTCCTGCGGATCTCTTCATTCCTGATTCGATCACGTAGGGAAACTTCTAGCATAGCCCTCTCCATTGCCCTTTGGGTGACTTTTAGCCTTGTTATGAGGCCCATTGTGAGCGTCCACGTGTGCCATAGAGCATCACTGGCAACACACACTGGTCAAAGATTTTCGCCTTAAGATACTGTGATATTTGGGGCGAGAAGATATTGCATAGCTTCCCGAAAGCTGCCCAGTCGCATCGTATTCGACGATTGACCTCTTACTCGAAGTTGGACCTACTTAACTGGATAGTTTGTCCTAGGTAAACGTACTCGTCCACAACTTCGAGCGTAGCGCCTCCGATCGTTATGAAAGTGAGTATTACATAGGCATTTCAATGACCTTTGTCTTTTCCATGTTCATATTAAGACCCACTGTTTCGGAAGCTCTACTGACGTCATCGAGCATTGTACTGAGGTCCTCCATGGTCTCAGCCATGACAACTATACCATAGACAAACCGAAGGTGACTGATGTACTCGCCATTGATGTTGACGCCAGCCCCTTTCCAGTCCAAAACCTTGAAGACATCCTCCAGCGCGATGATGGTGTAATGTTGAAGCTTGCGCAATGATAAAATCAAAGTTTGAGCGAGTTCAATATACCCTCCTATTCATTTCATTTCTTTCATAAACATTTGTGTCGAAATATAGGAATACAGCAAGAACGTCATATTACTAGCGTGATTACACTCAACCAAAAAAAAAAAACACTACAACGAGAATACATACTACACTAGAATACATAAATATCAAATTTTCTTAATTAATACAAATGTCAAAAAAAAAAATTTACCAATAATTACTTTTTATCCTTACAAAATTCGTCAATACTTTAATAACACTTCTGAATCAATAATGTCAAGTTTATTTCTAAAACATTCAAATTCGGAACATTCCTTAATTCTGGTGGTAATTTGTTAAATATATTCATAGACTGCACACTTGATGAGTGTTTTACAACAATAAGCTTTGCTTGGAGGATAGAAGGCAGATCTTTTCTCCGAGTTTTTACTCTATATTCTCTCTGTGTCGGTCTCCAGCTTATTAAGATTTTTATGTAAATGAGTTGGGAGAATTAAAATGTAAAGGCAAGGTACTGTTAAAATACTTAGTTTGATAAAATGTTCCTTACACGATTCAGTTTGGTCTAAACGAAGCACAGTTCTCAATGCTCTCTTTTGCATTACGAAGGCAGCTTTCACGTTATATTGGCAACTGCTTCCGCAAAACATTGTGCTGTACCTAAGTTTAGATTCAACCAAGGCAAAGTAAACTGTACGAAGTTGAGCAAGTGATAAAACGTCCCTAAGAGATCTGATAGCATAACATGCACTACTTATTACATTCAATTTAGTTCTGCCTTCCAGTTGCGGACAGAATCAATTTGTACTCCTAAAAGCTTTAGATTCTCTACTATATCAATTTTATTTCCCAGAGATAATACGTTGATAGGAGCATTGTTTCTAACTGTAGATTTCAAAAGCATATATTTGGTCTTTTTTTACATTCAGTTTCAAATTATTTATAGAAAACCAGTTTTCACAACCAGCTAGAAACCTATTTACGTTGTACTAAGGTCATTATATCATTAGCAGTTATAACAGCACTGGTATCGTCAGCAAACATAACTAATTTAACATCCGGTAAAATACTTTTTATATATGCAGTTAAATCACTTACAAATACTATTAAGAAAATCGGACCTAACACTGAGCCTTGAGGAACGCCTCTACTAATGGTAAATAATTTTGAGTTATGAATTTGTTCTACACCTTCTTCAACTGTTTTAATTTCAACATATTGTTTTCTATTTGTTAGGTAAGAAATTAAAAGTTGTAAAATATTTTCTCTTATGCCGTAATGCTCCAACTTATCCAGTAGAATGCAATGTTCTATGGTATCAAATGCATAACTTAGGTCTAGGAATACGCCTGCGACCTTTACTTTAATATTCTGATTATTCACGACATCATTAACTAATGAGTCTATTGCATCCAATGTTCCTATACTTTTTTGATATCCAAACTGATTATAATTCGCCCGGGTGTTTCCATTGCGAAGATCGCCCTGAGGACACGGTGGAGCATACGGTGGAGGTCTGCCCGGCTTGGGCGGAGCACCGCCGTGTCCTCTTGGAGGTGATCGGCGGCGGCGATCTCTCGCGTCCGACCCTGGTCCAAGCCATGGTACGGAGTGAGAGTGCATGGTTAGCAGTCGCCTCCTTCAGCGAAGCAGTTATGCTCGCAAAGAGGGAGGCGGCGCACGTGAGGGAGATGCAGTACATGCGCCCTCACAGCCGTGGCCTTCGCAAGAGATGTCCTGGGCGTCGGGAATCCCAGGCTGATTCCCGGCCACCGTAGGCACGGGCTTGCGGACGGCGAGTAATGGGTAGCTCGTTGTCCGGTAAGGACCAAGCTCGGGTCGACGGCGAGTTGTGTTCCACGCGCGCCTCAAAGAGATGTCAGCAGCAACAGATGGGGCCCGCAAGGGCCAATGCCTGCCAGAGGGGCGGGTTGTTCGAAAGAGATACCGCAGCCCCTGGCATACAGGCAACTGAGGGAACACGGGTGGGTTTTAGTCAGTAAAAGTCTGACACGCCCTTCCGCTCCGCCCAGAGCGGGAGAAGTTATTTGATGATTTCCCACCCAAAAAAAAAAAACTGATTATAATTTATAATTTTTTGATTATTTAAATGACTAACAAGTCTGGATTTGATCACCTTTTCAAACAGTTTTGATAAAACCGGTAGTAATAAAATGGGCCTGTAATTGCCTGGATCTGTACTAGATCCTTTCTTGTATAGTGGCAGAACTCTGGCTATCTTAAATTGACCCGGAAAAACACTTTGATTTATACATTCATTTATTATTTCTGATACTGGATGTGCTAATATATCTATATTATCTTTAATTATACACCGCTTGTGTTTCATCGTGTCCAAATGACTTTTTACTCTCCATATGTTTTACCATTTTGAAAATTTCCCATGATGTAACGGGATCAAAGATCATAGAATTCTGAACTCTAGTTGTATGTTTCACAATATACTTTTTAGCCAATTTTTAGCGATTACAAGTATTGATGCCTTTACTGTTGTCATTTTTTTCTGCAAAAATGTCAGCAATGTCTTTAGGGTTACGAACTATTTTGTTATTATTTTTAAATATTATATTATTACTACCAAAATTGTTATTTATATTTTTTCGAGTATTATTGACAATTTCCCAAATTTCTTTGCTGGAGTTGGAACTTATTAGATTTGTGATCTATACATATTTGATTGTGATCTATATTGAAAACATTGAAGCTTATGATGGGCCGTCAAATTTATTGATTGAAAATTATGGATCGTTTCAGTACAAGGGCTGATTCAATCGTATTGCGCGATATAAGTAGGTACTGCGCAAACTTATTATAGTTGTAGGAACCGCCTAAGAGACACGACAGAAAAATTGTATAGTAGATACTTAAAAAAGTGTTTCTTATTTGTCTATTTTTAACCGCTAGTAAACTCCCACACGGGGTCCTAATTATCTCATTTCGAATTGGTGAAATACTTCTGAACGCTTATTGTACATCGTTATAAACGTCATAATCAACACATTCCGATTCCTATCTTCATATCTTTAAAGTTCAAATTGTCACGAGGACAATCCAAGATAGTTATAAATTATTGCACATGTAGTGTTCATTGGAATACGTATGCTTTGCTATCGTTTAATAAAAAATATATCATTCTTTTAAATTGTTATAATTACATACCTTAACTTTAATTGTTCATGCGCGTTAAGACAGCGTATCTTTTAACATGGAGTCGGTTAGAAGGAATTCAACTACGCCTTGATTGTACTTTAATCAAATTTTAATATAAATACAGATGACTGAGCCTGTAGGAATAGTAAAACAACACCATGCGCTATCCACTTATGGCCATTTTTTAATAGTTTTTCCATTAAATAATAATCAACTGCCCGCACCCACCCCAGTGTTTATTTCGTCAAATAGATTAGTTTATTCATAATCGACGTTCCCGGTAATCTTTATAGTACTGTATGCCTTAAATATAATTAATTAAAATACTTTCTTGAATTACCTGTAAATAATGTAGGGACATGACATGTAAAGCTGCTAACTTTGCTCGCACGCACACCTTACGAAATGCTAATTCTGAATTTTCTACAAACATCTTAAATTAAATATAAAGGCAAAACAAAATTGGGAATAGTTTTCTATGAATCTTTATTTATATTTATTTTTAAACAACATTTTATAAACTGGAGTTAATTGCAGTACTTAACTTGGAATTTTTTCATTAACAGCTCTGCAACAGAACAAGAAACTTAATGAGTGCGGTCTATTTGATTACTCGTTCGAGACTTTCTGTGGTAATATACAATATTATATAACACTAGCCAATCTATAGTAATGATACTACGACAGACAAATTTTGCAGAGAGCAATAAAAAAGATTGAGGTATTTCCCTATTGTTGTGTGTTATGTTTCATAAATAAATAAAACAAAGTACGAAGATGGAGAATCATACCCAAGTTGAAATATGCTCATGACCTAAACAAAACAGTTCTCAGGAGCACGTTGACCGCGGTAGTTCTGTTATTTTCATTAAAGACTATTCTTCCATTTGCTGAATGCAAATTAACAGATATCCACGTAATTACACCGAGGATAACAATCAGACCTGTCTTACTCAAATACGAAATTACCGTAAAATTCATTTCAAACATTTTATATTTTCGTTTCATTGCTTGCTACATAATTACTTTCAAGTTTCTATGGTATTAAAACACCGTCAGATATTAATTTGCTGATTCAGCAGAATTAGAGGCTCATTTAAATAATAACATTTCCAACTAAGTATATGGACGTACACTTTATATTTTCATACTTGAGACTCATATTTCTAGCAGACTTCTGAAATAAGTCTTCTTTGATATCATTCTTCACAGCTTTAATCTAGTTTAAATTGCAGAATATCCGAAACCTGACATCATAAATGAACACTCATAGTATCGTTATCACTGGCAAGGGAAGCAGATATAACTCGCACACCTAGTTACTCAGCTCTGTAAATAACTAATGGCAGCGCCCCCTCGGCGACTACTACTTGATTGCATCTGTTGTCGCTCTTCATATCGCGCACACTGCTGTGATTTAACAACCACCTGTCGTGGTTTATGTCCTGCGATACCCGCACACGAGGAAGTAAAGGGAACTAGAAACGAGGCGTCACATGCACGACCTACCTATACCCCCACTATCTCACAACAAATGTTCCTCCGCATATTATTCTGCTCGCATTTTTTTGCCAGTTTCTCAAAAGATGCTAATACGATGAGATAAAAAAGATTATCTCGAAACGGACGCTGTAAACCGGCGCCACCATGCTTCTCATAATAAATTTACTGAGATTATTTTTGCAACATACCTACATAACATTTCCGTGATGGTGCATGATACTGATAAACATTTTGATGTCATAAAATAGCCTCTTTATAAGCTAATCTGGCTGCATTGTGTGAATTCAAATATCTACATGAATGAAACCGACGCCGCAGATTTTTTCTCCGTTATCACTTATTTGGTGAACTCGTTTGTGTATCAACAAGAGATAAGTTGCGTATTCAGAAGCTAAATGTGGATACTTTATAAATGGATTTAGCCGTGTAGCCAAAGTAATAAGTTGTGTATTTCTGCGCAACGCACCGCAGCTGGAATCACTAATGAGAGCGCAATTCAAATCAACTGATTTATAAGGAGTAAGTTATTTCGCCGGCTGCGCGTACAATATTTACTTATGTCCTAACGGCCACATAGATATTGTACTCCATTATTGTGATAAGTATAATGTATACTAGATATGCCTTATAAGTTCATGCCGTAATAAATCATAGTATTATTCTTTGTCATTTATTCCCGACGGAATAATGTAACGTAATATGACCGATCCGATTGTCTTTATAATTGCGCTCTGATGTTTATTGGCAAAAGCTAATTACCAAACAACGCCGGTCGGAAATTACTTTTCTTTCGACAGTAAGCCCATTAAATTTTTATATTGGATGTAAATTTTATATTGGGCAATATTGAATATCGAATTGTGAGCATTGGGAGGTCTGTTGGGTCTGAATGTACTACGTCAGGTAATATTGGCTCGTTAAGAGTCGGCGGGCCTTGTCCGGATGATATCTCTTAACCCCCTCAATTAGTGTGCCCTGACTATCGCGTGGCAATAACCCGAAACTGCATATAAGCTCCCCGCACTCGTGACGCGAAGAACGAACCAAATGAGTGTACTCTTAATTAGCCGTTATACTATAAATTTTAAAAGCGATGATAAGGTCCCGTTTCGCGCAAGCGCTCTCTCCGGGAACACTACCCGCCAGCTAATGGTGCCTTGAGAATTAAATTTAATTAATTCCTCCTCGCCAAACGTGCTTACTGGATCGAATTTGGCTTAGAAATGAATGTCTCTGAAAGAAGGAAAGAGAAAGGAGAAGTGCATCCACCTTAGAAGAAACTAGGGTTGTCAAATCTGCAGGGATGTCCCGGAAGTAAGGTTAAAAACAAAATGGTTCTTTAGTATTCTAAGATTATTAATGTAAAAGCTTGCATGTTTAGATGTTTATTACTCAATCACGCAAAAACAGCTGAACGGATTTCTATGAAATTTGGCACACAGAGAGATTATAACCTGAATTAACATAGTATAGGACACTTTTCATCCCGGTAGTAGGTTCCCGTTGGATAATTTTCGACCTCCATACGAGTGAAGCCGCTGGTAAAAGCTAATCACTACATAGTATAAAACAAAGTCGCTTTCTCTGTCCCTATATCCCTATGTATGCTTAAATCTTTAAAACTACGCAACGGATTTTGATGCAGGTTTTTTTAATAGATAGAGTGATTCAAGAGGAAGGTTTATATGTATAATACACCGACCTCCACGCGGGCGAAGCCGCTAGCAAATACTAGTAAGTAATAAAAGAAAGTGATCAATAAAATAGGAAACTATTTAATCGGAATAATCTAGTAATCCAGTCTATCAAAAGAATCCGACCGCGGGCCAGGCGGCGCCGCCAATATAGAAGATGCACATGAGAACCACAAGTGATAATGGTACTTATCTGTATGATTGCTTTTAAATTCCCATTTATCGAGGTACACCGAGGTCAATTACTCCTCGTAACATCAGTTACGTCTTTTATTACTAACATTACCTTTTTTCAGAGTATCATACCGTTGTTAAATATTTTATAATGATATCTAAATTTGCAGAACGTGCGGCAATTTATGTCCTCGAAATGAGTGTCGGCGTAATAACAGTAATACCGCTAATGACTTAACATGTTATCGCTATCTTAAAAAGACCGAAGGATTCTTGAATATTGTGGCGAAACTATTTAAATTACTTAGCTTGCGTGGTTCTTAGGCGGGCGGAAAAACGTGGCGTACCGTCCGCGTCGTGTGTTTAATTTACATGCGCGTGTGGTGGACGAGTGCAGAGCGTTGTTAGCCGCACTATGCGTCTCTCCCCTTTGTTTATGTTACTGTTTACTGTACATAAATGGAATGAAACTTGTCGACTGTGCCGTCCGATAACGGAGCGTTTTGTCTGTAATTAAGAACGGCGAGAGCGGGTCAGCCGTCTACCCGGCATTACCACAAAGTTATGGAGACATTTTGAGCGTGTCCAGATTGTTTAACTACAAGCTTGTCATGTTTAGAATGAACTTGTGTTATAAATCTGCCATAATGTCATGATTCCAGTGAGATTGTTTGTTAATTGTAGGTAATACATTATTCTCTAATGAACCAGCTGCGGACTTACAGCTCGAGCACCTACATTATGTGCGCAGCGTAAGTATTGTTGTTGTAAACAAGGACGGATATTATTATGTACACAAGTATTATGCTTAACTATTACATAACTGTTGTTGTGTAATGTGCAATTGAGCTTACTTATAAGCAATAATTGAAAATGGCCTTATGTCCCACAGTCTTGTTTGTAACTCGGATGATTTTTAGATACGGACAGAGACCATGCTCCTGTATTTAAACAAATATTCTACAGATACAAGAGTTGATTTTTAATATGTTTGTTTGTTATACTTTCAAAACAACGATTCTGTATGAGATGCGTATGCATCCGCTCAGCCGCGGAAAGCTGAACGGATTCTATACAAAATCGTTGTTTTCTAGGGACAAAAGCTGAACAGAGCTGAATAAGTGTGAGTAGTCCCTTAGTTTCCATCTCCTGAGCATATCGAGATAAAAACTATTCTATATCCAAATCCAGGTTTTAGAGTGAGTAGTGAGCAGTCCCTTATGCGGGGGAATCTGTGGGTGCAGCTAGTCATATGTAGCTATATTGATGTTGTAGTTGATTAGTAACTACCATTTTTATAAATCCAAAAAAATAAATTACAAACACACTGTATTATTCAAAACGCATTACACAATTCAACACTATCGTAAACTCAGCAAGTCGTTTACAAACTGTGACATTCAAGCAATTACTAGGCACTTTAGATCCAAATAGGCATCAACGATTTCCTTCGTGAGACATCGATTTGGTGCAGTGCTAAGTGAAACTGTGTGAAGAGATCACGATGCTATAAACAGAAGACAATAATCGTTGTTCGTGTTGCGCCCGCGCCGAGGCCCGGGAGCCGTGGCTACGTGTAAACCCCTGTCCAACTCCGCCGGGAGCTGACAGTAGCACCATTTGCATTTTATTACACCACTCGGCTCCTATCTCAATGATTTCTTAACAATATTTTTAATAAATTCCTTACACAATATTTTTATATTATACAACTTATATACAGCTTATTAATAAAAGCTCATTTTAATTTCATTATGCATATTTACGCTTGAAATCGTAATGACTATATTTTTGTGATTCTAGCCTGAACGTATGTTAATTTTAAGCATAAACATATGTAAACCTCTTTATGAATGTGTACCTGTATGTTCATGTGTTATTATTTGTTACAGCACACATTGACGGGTCACAGCGGCAAAGTAATGGCAGCTAAATTCCTCGGGGAGCCGACCAAAGTGATCACAGGAAGCCACGACCGGACACTCAAAATATGGGACCTTAGAAGTAAAATGTGTAAGTATGTACCAACTCATTTGCTTTATAGGACCGTCATGTTTATTGGGAACGATTTTAATAACAAAGTAGTATTCTATGTTACTGCAGGCAGAAATATATTGAACAATAATTCATAATATTCTATTGTATGGAAACCCTTCTCGCAGTCGTCTTTTATAACTCGGACAAGTACTAACAGCTTAGATTTAGCTAGACCCACAGCATAACGATAGTATACAACCTAACATAAATATTAAAATAAAGTTATGGTTTTCTAGATGGCAACAGTTTTTTTTTTAATGATTGCAGCAGCTATCAGATGTAAAACTAAAGTCGGTTAACGGAATGTACGCAGTTAAAACGTAAAAGAGCAAATTGCAGAAATAAAATAGTAGGAAATAGCCGTTCAAAAGCAAGTTGAGCTTTGCAAGTAGGGTTGCTACTAACCCCAGGGGAAATTCAAGAATATAATATTTCTGTTTACCTAAACTCTCCTTTGTTGAAATTGTAGATCAAGTTGTTTGGCCACAGAGTACAGGTAGCCTAATGTTTTGCATATGATTACTTAACAGAGGCACAATAAAATAAACGCACCTGATATACGAGCCACCATCAAATGTTGGGCTGCTGCAGATTAATGCTACCTGGCTGCAAGTGCAAACCGGATAACAACTGCAGTTTAAAACGTTGTGTGAAAATTAAAAGATAAAGGAAAGACTAATACAGCTGGAATTAAAGACCAGTGTGAGGCACGTGTGATGGAACTGATGTGTTCAAGCGATTGGGCGTTTATACTATTCACGAAGCTTGCGCGCTCTACGACCCATACGAAACGACGCATGATTTTGTACGTTATAATAGTCGTTCATACTTTTTATAAATGAACTAATGGCTTATTAAAATTAAATTAACATGATTAATTAGATATAGGCAACCGTTGGTCACCAAAATTTAGGAAATTATAAGTGCGATAAAAATCGTAGCTGTTATACTGCTCGATTGTCCCTTCTTGCTTCTGCCGTTAAGGATTCAAGATTATATTCATAGTGGAACATTTAATCTAACCTGCGAAAGTGCTGAGGATTATCTAGAATTCCAACTGAGAAACTCTTCCCATTTCAGCGTCTGCTAAAAATTTGCATTTTATCTAAAGAGCGGCAATGCATTTATTTGATACGTTCGTGTAATTTATCTGGCAACCATTTGTTTTCCTTTGAGCTTGAGAACCAACACTAAGTGGTGTTTAGAGCTGTTTCGGTTAACATTTGTGATTAGTCTCTGTTAACTAAGAGGACCTGAGCAAGTAAACGTTTAGCCATTCTGAAAATAACAGTTTGCTTCCAAATACAACATGGGTTGAGGTTTTTTCTCTGATTTATGATAGGCTTGCTTCCTGTGTTGGTTAGGTTATAACTTATAAGTGCATCTCGATAACTTATTGCCTACACACGATACGATGCGCAAGTGCGGGGTGTTCTCAGGCTATAAATGTCGGGGAACTCGTCCTCATAAACATATTACAATTATTGGATCTTTATAGATAACGCCATTTATAACTTAGATTGTATTATTAACAGCCGTGGCAGAGAGCAGTTCTGAGAACTGATTGAAATCTAATCGGGACGTGTAACGTAATTATCCGTTTTAGTGCCTCCTTTTTCTCATAGCTGTTATGTCTAGGAACTAATTAGAGCACATCTGATTTGCAATTACTACTGGCCTCTGGAAAAGCAGTCATCAGTGATTTTACGACAGTCTTATTTAAATTAAATGCTTCAAACAATATTGTAAAACGAAATGATATCCTGGAAGTAACAAGCTATTAAAAGTAAATAGATTTTTAGTATCGTAGAATTTTTCAATGTGATGTTCTGGTGTTTTAAATATAAATAAATCAGCTACATCCGCAACTAAGCTATAAATACTAAAACCAATCCACAGCTATGAATTTAAAAAGAAAATACGTAAATCGGATAAGTGGATCTTTAGTTATAACCCGCAGTAGCGGACAGACAGACAGAATCTTTGCAATATGTTCGCTTTACAAATTAATAATAGGTACTTGCATTTTCAAAGTCGGTTAATATTTCATTTAAATCGGGGCAGAAGTACAATTCGAAGAATTTTACCTCTAAGCTACCTTATGAAATGCTATAATATAATGTATAGAACAGTTTTGTGTCAATTTAGACGATGTCTGAGTAATTGACTTTCGACACGAACCGTACCTATTCAAGCCACACACTCAAATCGATCCTCTGCCTTGCTGTGGACTGTTATTGGCCGATTGTTTGATAAAAACGTCATGATTAAAGCTAAAGCAAAAACAATAGTAACGTGAACAAGTAGCCACCATTTTGTTACTCATATTTCATAACCAATCGGCTGCTTATGAGTAGATTCTTTATCGAGTGTGAATAACTACGACGTCCCGTGGCGCCGACACAAGGTCCATTTTATTGCATTAATACATTTTTTTTTCTCCTTCACATTGGGACTTGTATCTTCACAGATAATCATCGGACATCGATAAGAATTGACGGATTAGTTAATATTTTAAATCAACCTATTACGAAACATGTGAAACTGCCCCAGCGAGTATTTATTAACGATGTGCTATAAAATTATATAATCTTACTGCTTTTTTTATAAATACCCGGATATTATGGACAGATGTTGGCTAGTTAAGGCAGTTTAAAGCCTATATACTCATCTTTAATTAAGTGCATATTAGCTTTTCAATGTGAAGGGACTGTATTGACTTCTTATAATATGTACTCATCATAATATTAATTCATCTCTTCAATGGCTAAGTGACATAAAAAGTTTATGATATTACCTACTTAGTACTTAAATTGCAACTGGATGGGTGCAGAGATCTAATAGTATGATCTATTTCAGATTAACAAAGCGACTTGATTATATCTCGGCGAAATGTAGAATTTAACAAATGTCTGACCATAAAACATTCAAAGAAATATTATCTACTTTAAATTCAATAAAACTTTTCAATCAATTTGAATTATATTTCATATCTGAATTTATAGTAGAAATCAAGCTTGATACATATACAGAGTATCAACTGTTTATATAATCTCGAATTGGTAATTTCTTACAACTCTATATAATCTTTAACATTCAGCTTCAAAACCATTGACTTTCTCTCTATTGTACTGGACCATCTCTCTGCATTTCAAAATAAACACTTAAACAGAGAAACGTCAATTAAACGACAATAAACTATTAGTCTATAAATAATACAGCCATCCATCATCATCATCTTAAGTAAAGTAATATTAAGTATGGGTACTAACTTACAGATTTTTTGAGTAAATTGACTCAATAAACCCTTAAAAAAATAACTTCTTGCCGAAAAGGCACGGAACGCAGCCTACTGAATTTCAACCTAAAAGACAAAAAGAGCGCCAAACCAACCTATAGGATGCTACGTTCCATACAAAAAGGCTGAAATATATACATATGCTCCGCGATAGAAACAAATAAATGGTCCACAGCTATAACAGAATGACAAATTAGAGATCGTTCTAAAAGAAGTAGAGGAAGGCAACGCAAATGCTGGGACGACGGCATAGTCGACACAGCTGGTGCCCTGTGGGCTAGAGACACACGAGATCATGACAAATGGAGGAGCCTGGGGCCTGTAAGTCAAAAGACAATGATTGACAAAGACGCCGAATTGCAATAGTTATGTTTTGCTTAATTTTATTTATATTGTAATTGATTTAATTATGATCTTCCCTACTAGTCGTACTCAGCGCTTCTCCTCCATATTCATTATGCGCACAGTCAAAGTGAGGGTACCTTTTGGTAGCGTCTGTGTTCCTTTCCACTTTTGACACATCTACCTTCAACGCAAGGAGGAACAGACATCTTCTGGGCACGCTCGTTCCATCATTAACCTCATCCATCGCTTTCCGTCAAGTCGTTTCCGGGCATCAGAGCAACAGCAATTCCGCAATAAAAAATACAAATAAAGTTTTTTTTAGATTAACAGTAAATAAGGGCTTTACATAAGCAGCCTATAACGTTCTCACTCCTAGAACACAGGCCTCCTCTCTGTGAGAAGGAGCGGGTCGTAATCCACTAGTGCCCCCAGTGCGGGTTGGTAGATGTCACATGTCTTTGATTTTTTTTTCGGTTCTAGGACGTGCCGGTTTCCTCACGATGTTTTCCTTCACCGTTTTGAGAGCAGTGGTGATCAAATAATTTACGCACAAAGTAAAGTGCCTGCCTGGGTTCGAACCTACGACCTACATCTCGTAAGTCGCTGCCGTTACCACTGGGCCACCACTGGGCTTTATTATTACCTATTACTATTACCTATTACTTGACGGCACGGTTGGCGCAGCGGTTAAGCGATTGTCTGCTGCGCTGCGTGTCGCGGGTTCGATTCCCGCACGGAACAAATATTGGTATGACCTACAAGTAGTTGTTCCGGGTCTGGCTATTTGTGTATGTGAGTTTAAATGTTTGTGAACGCACCCACAATACAGGAGAAATTCCTAGTGTGGGGCAACGTTTAAAAAAAAAAAAAAAAATACTAACTTCGACATAGGCAAATATAAAAAGTTTTTGCAGCCACGGACTTTCGAATTTTTGAGCATTTCAACAGCCCTGATTGTCATATTCACATCATAGGATATTTAAGTAATACATATGACAAAGTGATCAAATCGTATTCGAGCACATACCAGACAATGTACCAACATAATGCATATCATAGGCATTGTTGTCCATCGATCCGTGAACGTGGAGAGACTTGCTCGGTGCGGTTAGCCGCAATCAAGTGAACGCTACGAGTACAAGTACTTTTTCTGCGCCATCGATATATCCAAATAAGTTACCGTCAAACTTTTTTTAGTAAAGATAAATATAACTTGTCCATGTTCAATGAAACTTCATTTTCTCGTCTCACTAGTTCTGGACATCTATTAAGCTAATTATAGATTTTGCATCCACTAATTGAATGCTACGATGCGTAAAGTATCTGGTGCACCGTAGACTTGCTACGAAATATTGCTACGAAGTATGCTCTCGTAGCAATGTTTTTAATTACCCAATTTCTTAGCATTATTACTAATGGACAATTCTTTAAAGCTTTCGAAAACAGTACTTTTACACTAAAACCTCCAGAATATCTATCCAGCACAGTTGCTGAATAAATTGGTCTATCTTGAAAATTGTCTTCTACAATAATCGCTACGTATGACACAATAATATATATACCGCAATAAAATGGTAATCATAATAACGTTATTGTCTCTGGGGCACTGGCCATTTAAAACACTCGTATCAATCGTAAAGTTTATCATTCGCATGTCGGCCACACAGCCAGGAATCTTAACTAATGAATGCAATAACACACATAAGCAATTTACCGCGCACATTAATAGGCCTTCAGGAAATTTTATTGTTATTATCAACCGTTGTGTGACACAGATTTTAAAATGCACACTTCAACAGGTACGGAGACGAAGTTCGCGGGGTCATCGTGTAACGACCTGGTGACGTCAGACGGGGCGGGCTCCACCATCATCTCGGGACACTTCGACAAGAGGATCAGGTTTTGGGACATCCGCACCGAGATGTCTGCCAACGATATCATGCTGCAAGGGAAGGTCACGTCGCTTGATCTTAGTAGAGGTATGTGTGTTTATTACACGAAGCATCTGTCAATTTCTAACACATAAATGCAAGAAAAGTTAACCAGCATGTTGGCTCGTTCTGTCATTCTTTAAGTATCATTTTGTGGACAAGCAACAATTTAAATGACAGCATTAATCTTACGCATCCATACATAATGTTCAAATGCAAGAAATGAACTCAGCAGTTGACTAGTTAAAGCAACAGTAGTTAAGATTAACATCGCAACTACTGTTACACTGAAAGACAAGCACATAACATCAAAAGTTAAATAGCTGTTTATTCGATAGAGTACTTCTAAATTTTCCGTAATTGAATGCATCGCATATTAGTATCGGTATTCGTGTCAGCACTACAACGTGACGGGTGCGCAATGCCCATTTCCGTTACGCGTTTCTCGATCGATCCCTTTTTTGTCAGTAACGGTCTGTGCATCGCACGAAACGCTTAGATTGATACCTTCAATCAATCGCGGTGTCGGGACGTCACTGCCTCGGAAACTGATTAAATCACGTCGATTTCATTGGACAAATGAATAGGGAGACAGTTCACAGTTAGCTATCACGTTCGATCCAGATCCATCGCGCTATCGGCGATCTATCATGCGCTGATACTGAGCGGAATCACAAATATGACATATTCGAAAGCTTTTTAAACGCTCTAGTTTATTAGATTTCAATTTCACTTATCATTTTATTGTTAGCAGTAGTTTAACTGCATGTGGAATAGACTTGTTGAACCACGCACTTCAATTTGATAAAAGATCTTTGTTGATGTTCGGGGAGATGCTCGTGAAAGATATATGACTTGTTTGAACGTAATGCACAAGAGATGAATACTTTGTGATAGTTTCATTCATGCTTAGTGTTTTGTTCACACCTAACGCTTGTGGAATTTAGAAGTTTATTTAGGAGAGAAACGCCAACTTTAATGTGGAACAACATTTTATTTTTAGACGTAAAAGAGGTGTGAAAGTATGATCAGTAGTAGCACTTCGTAAGTTTCAACTAATGAATGAAAGAAAATGTCGTGTATTATGTATGTAATATGTAAATTACAGATTATCATACAAATGGCGATAGCACGATACGAGCAATGCTCAGTACTAAGCTGATGTTAACACATAGACGCCAATCTCACGTTTGAACTAGTAATAGCTAATGGCGCGCAAACCGCATGAGAACTTATGGCTGACCTCAAGACATTTGATCGCTCTTCATACCGACTGATAGCTAATGAAACCATGATGGTATCGCACACTTAAATCATCTAATTTAATAAAGCGGTGTGCCCGTTTCATGAAGCTCTTTACCTTACATTAAAACTATTAAGCGCCAATTGAAAGGTTTAAGGTTAAGCACTACCTTCCCAACGATTATCGAAAAGGCAATAAAGAACCTAGCGGGCTTAAGATTACAAATTGTCTAAATTAGGCACAAGCGGTAATATGTCTCCTTGTTATTAAGTAATTCTTCTTATGGGTATGCGTCCGTTATTATGAAGCTCGTAATTTCACTATTAATACGTAGAAATGTGTTTTTAAGATTCTGTAGCCAAATGGCAAAAACGGGTAATTAATTAGAGGTAGCTGGCTCTCCATACAAGGAGGGGCTTGTTGCTAAGTAATGCCACATGGTTCGATCGCTCAAATTAAGCTACATGGATGACCATCTTTACATACCAAGACCCGTCCCTCGGAAAGCACATTAAGCCGTTAGTCCCGGCTGCCAGTCGTACCAAGGGATATCGTATTACCTAAACTAGGTTGCAGAGGTAGATAGATACATAGGGAGTTGCCCCATGTAAAATACTAATATTCGCCTAGATCTGGTTAGACTGGGAGCCGACCCCAATGTAGTTGGGAAAAGGGTCGGAAAATGATGAAACTTTGTAGACTTCTCGAAGACCGATGACAATTCAATAATACAAAACAATTAAAAACAAAAAAATAAACTGAATAATCACGCTTTTGTAGTTAGCAGAACTAAAAATAGAAAGTAAATAATTGATTAAAAATCTAAAAAAATACGCTTTAAAAACCAAACTAAAAAAGCAGAAAATAATTTCAAAAAAGCGTGGGGTACTGTTAGAGGTATTTTTATAATCAATTAATATCAACCCCACGCTTTTTTGAAATTACTTTCTGCTTTTTTAGTTTGGTTTTTGAAGCGTGTTTTTAGATTTTTAATGAATTAGAAATACTAAGAAAAGAAAGTTAGTTTTGCCGTCTATATAATCAATACTGTGCATTCATTCTAAGTTCAGAGAACCCTTAACTATGCGACACGCATTTGACTGGTTTTTTATTTGTAACTCTTGAGTTATGGTGTGTTTAGTTATTGTAAGATGCATGTGTGTGATGTTTATTGCTATTTTTATTTGTATGTACATGAACTGTCTTTTCAGACAACAATTACCTGCTCGCGTGCGTCCGCGACGACACAATACAACTAATAGATCTGAGGATGACCACGATCGTACGTTCTTTCAGGTACGCTAACCTATAATTTATTATTATTACTTGTAACTCTGCTGCGCCAGTATAAAGTTTTATGTCTTTTCCTGCGATATAATAGTCTTAGACCTTAGAAATGTTTACAGTTACATATTCTGGATTTTATGACTCTCTCTAGAACAATGGTAAAGCAAATAATTATTGCTTATATTCAAATTGAAATAGACAAACAAAGTAATAGACTAGATACTTCCAGTTCTCATTTATGTTTGAACGAAGTAAATTAATAAACAATTTATGATTATGCAGAGAATAAGAGAAATGTCATTTTGCAGAAATGCCAGTAGACCTTTAAAACTTGTGCGGGAAAGAGATAATATTTTAAGAAGATGAAAGTTTCTTTTGTTTTGTATAGCTAAACATTGTTGATATACTGCAAATAATATTGCACATATAGCAATAAAAACAAATAAAATTTTAGTCAATTTCTCACAGTTTCTGAAGCGAAATATGCTTTCTCTTTATATTTATGGCCAAAAGTATCGTTTTGAGCTCGTTATGTTAGGAATTATCATAATATTCGAAGAGCATAAAACATTCTCCTTTTGTGAAGGCATCGCAACTGTTCAAGCGCGTTGATGTCTTTTCCTCTAGAAATAGGTCGATTTCTCACCTACCGTATAAAATACACATTATGAGTCAATTATTTTATTAGAACTGCCTCACAACATAAGATCCCGGGTTCGAACCCAGTTCGGGCAAAGTGTTATTGTGTTTTCCTATTTGAAATTTCTCGAATAACATGGATTGGATTTGAACCTGGATTTACACCCAGTTGATGGAAATAGGCTCGCCCCCTATGACATGGCACTTAAACATAGCTGGCGAAATGTGAGTGTATTTTAGGTACAACTCAGCGTGATAGTATGTTATTTAATTAGAACAGATTTTAATTTAAACTGTTGCTTTTATATGTGAATAGAGGTCAAATATCTTTATTCGAATCGCTGAAAAGGATCGTAATCAAGCCTTTAAATTCGAAACATCTTGATGAGCGATTATGTAGATAATTGTGCCAAGCGCAAAAAGATCATTAAAGATTATTTCCAGTTAAGTATTTAAACTAATTCTTTTGAGCACTGAATTAATTAATTCAATAATAATATTCTTATTAACGGTAATTTAGTTTAACATTCACTGGTGATTATCAAGATTTTGCTCTGTATTTGATCTGTAGATTATTCCGCGTACATTTTTTCCATTGAAAGTTTTGAACTAACAACAACACAAAAAATGCTTTCAAAGAAAGTCGACTTTAAGAAGTCATTTTAAAAGAGACAGAAGTAAATTAAAAACAGCTTGCAAGTAGTCGGAATTCCTTGGCAAAACAGCACATTCCAAGTTAAAGTATTACAGAAGGCACCTGTACATTAACTAAGTACGAGAATAGACTTATTAGTGGAGACGTGACAAAGTTTACGGGCTACTAATTGCATTTTAGTCATGAGGCTTTTAAGGTGGGGTCTAACTGGTCACAGGTAAAAATAAACCCAGAAAACAAAAGAAAGTCGACTGACGGAGAAAATGTATATTCAATTGTTATCAGAAGGCCAATTCCTGTAATTTAAAATCTAGGCGCATTCTCATCTCAGCGACAATCAACGTCAAAAACTTATAAAAACTCGCGGAATGTGTAGCCTCCACTTTTTTTAGAAAGCGATTAAAAGTTTAGTTAAATTAGAGATATTTTTGACAAATTGAGACAGATATTAGAATGCGACGGTTCTTAAAAATACGGGAATTGTCCCTCATGTACATGGCTGTCGGCAATGAAACCACCTTTGTGCCCAAAGGGTAACAAATCAACATTAAGCTGTGCTGTGCTTAGCTAAGCTTACTTTTTCGTGTAGTGTCTTATCTTTTTCCTCTCTTTATATTATAAAAGTGAATTAGCTAAATATAGCCCATCATAACTTAATATTGAGAATTCATTGAGTGTCACCCATAAGCCCCACATCGTTAACTAAAGTTGCACAAATTATTGGAGCAACATATTTTTTTTTCGAATGTGACATGTCATTTTAATTGCATTTCAGTCACGAGTCGTTCAAGGTGGGGTGCGACTGGTCGCGGGCGGCGTTTGGTCCGGGTGGTCGCCTACTTTCAGTCGGGGCGGCGGACGGAGCGGCCTATGTGTGGAACACGCATTCTGGACGCCTGGAGACGATACTCAAGGATCACACGTAAGTATTGAACAAGGCCTTTTATTTACGAAAACTCAGCAATGGGGTTCAATGCCCAGAAAATGCTGTATGTGAGCTGCTGTTAACACAATCATACAGGATGGCATGGACTTGGACGCACAAACTATAACCATGGATTCTGTACATGAAACAGAGTCAGAAAAAACAATCTGTTCCATAAATTTTGACTGCACTTTTCTATAAAACAACCGATTCATGGTACTCATACAGTCTGCACGTCGATGTCCCATGCCATGCCCAATACTATCATCATCTGCCTAGCCTTTTCCCAACTATATTGGGGTCGGCTTCCAGTCTAACCGGATGCAGCTGAATACCAGTATTTTACATGGAGCAACTGCCTATCTGACCTCCACGACCCAGATATTGGGTAATACGATACCCCGTGGTAAGACTGGTTGTTGTCAGACTTTCGGGCTTCTGACGACCATAACGTATACTATATCATCTATAAATAGTATTAAATCAGTTTTTGTACCCTGTCTATGTGACCGCTAAGTTCTTCTTAACTAAAAAGTTTGGTGGTCACGCGGTGGTGACCATTATGTACATAATTGATTTGTGTGTATAGTCCATTATATTAAACTTAAACAATATAAACAAATCTCGATCAGCTGTCAAGTCGCACAAACAGTTCGGACCAGGGGCAAGTCTCTAGTTATCGATTTTTTTTTTGGTGGGAAATCATAATTATTTATTCATTTGCGAATATGGGTACAAAAGAAAAGATCTTACAAACAATAGTGTTCATTAGCCATATCCTACCATAAGGCATGCAAATACACAAACACATAGGTACGAAGCTAGACTATAACAATAAAAATACATTATTTAAAATATCACATGGAATAACATATGTTTATCCTGTAAATATTCAGTGAATATGCTTTTCTTAGTAACAGTGTTTTTATTTTGATTTCAAATAATTTTTTATCACTTATCTCCAGAAGTGAATTTGGTAAATGGTTATATATGCGTGGAGCCATACATAATATACTTTTATTTAATAAGGCTGTTTTATTGATTGGTAAACATAAATTGAATTTGTATCTTTTGCTATTTAACTTATTAAAGTAGTTTGTATTTTTTCTATCGAACATTATAAACTCTAATATATATATACATGGTAACGTTAGAATATCAAACAACTTCTCCCGCTCTGGGTGGAGCAGGACGGCGTGTCAGATTTTTACTGACTAAAACCCACCCCTGTTCCTTCAGTTGCCTGTGTGCCAGGGCCACGGTATCTCTTTCGAACAACCCGCACCCCTGGCAGACATCGGCCCTTGCGGATCCCATCAGTTGATGCTGATATTTCTTTGAGGCGCGCGTGGAACACAACGCGCCGTCGACTCGGGCTTGGTCCTTACCGGACAGCGAGCTACCCATTATTCGCCATCCGCAAGCCCGCGCCTACGGTAGCCGGGAATCAGCCTGAAATTCCCGACGCCCAGGGCGTCTCCTGCGGCGACTAGGGCCGTGAGGGCGCATATATTGCCTCTCCCTCACGTGCGCCGCCAACAAGGACACGGCGGTGCTCCGCCCAAGCCGGGCAAACCTCCACCGTGTCCTCAGGGCAATCTGCGCACAGGAAACACCCGGGCGTTTCCTCCCGCGTTATCCGAAACAGGAACCTCCCGAAACAACCGTGTCCCGTGAGGACCTGCGTCAGGCGGAAGGTGAGGACGCCGTGGCGCCTCTCAATCCACTCCTCAAAGAGGCGGCTTACCGCCGCAATCGTGGCGTGCCCAATCTCACTGGTAGGTTGTCTTCCAATTTTCTGTATCCATTCATTACCTGATCCTGTGGTCCTCGGTGCCAATATCTTACTCCATATTTAAGTTGATTCTGTGAAACTGGACGGAAAAGTGATTTAAACATCTTGGACTCATAAATAACCTGAAATATACAATAACCATAAATCTATACGTCTTACAAGAGCTTCGCACCTTTCTACAGTTCCTTTTGACGTTCAACAACAAATGTATTCCAGCACTATGATTATAATTATCATAAACCGCATTCTGATTAAGACGCCTTTTTGCCCGATCTCGTTTCACTAATTAGTTTATTGACTCCTCTATCTACTCAATAATGATTATGTCGTCGCATTAGAATATTAAATAAAACTTTGATATCACTACGCTTGTATGTATCTTTATCATGATAACTTACACCGCGGCACTAAGCACTAAGTTTATTCTAAGAGATAGCAAGGTGCATAAGAGTCGGATAAGTAACTGATTTACTGCGGCCAATGCAACCAGTTTCCCTCCGTCGACTTTTACAACTCATCTTACTTAATAGATCAGGATGCTAATTAATCGTACCTCCTACCTGTTGTACGTAACTGTCATACACTCAACCGGACGAATAGGCAGAAAATGTACTCTAGAACTTTAGAAAAGAGGACGACATCCCTACCGCTAATTATTTATACGGTATAATACTTTGCAATAAAAAAAAACCTATTAGCGACCACTACACAATAAATCCATTACTATAATAACAAAATTCCTAATATAAATCTAGAGTTATTTTCAATAACTATTGATATAATCTACGAACGTCCTAAACAATAGCTCACCTATAGCGTTTGCAGACCGCGGCGCAATTTGTTTTCAATTCGTTTCTTTCTAACTGTAACCATAGCTCACGGAAGATGTGACCTTTGAGATTCGTAATAAATTTTCAGCAGACACATTTCTGACCTTGAATTTTAAACTGGAATTGTTTTAGTCGCGACATCGTTCGCTATCCCCGTAACATTTCGCATGGACAATTGAAATCGTGAGGTCAACATTGGCTCGACTGTCTCACCATTGCAAATTTCTCTTTCCCATACCGTACACTGCATATTTATTTGGCATTAAGCTATCGTCACACCTGCTCGATGCGATTAAAGTAAAGAATGACATTTGAATTAATTTGAATACGAAATGCCAAAACATTGTATCGTGGTTTTCCGGAATCCAACAAGAATCTGGCTTTGCACAAATGCATTTCCTGAAAATTGCAGTAGTATTTATTCACGTCAAACATTCAAATTTAATTAGTTGAATATTTAAGACGTATCGTACATTTAAATAGCACATTATTTACGATAGCACTTCCTGGTCGTAGACAAGCGCGGCAGTCAAAGGACTGTTTTACCCTTAGGTCTTGTCGAGCGTCGCGTCCAGTCTTATCGCCAGCGCTCGCTGCAATAGGACTTGATCGAATCTTTGTCAAGACACCCGCGCAACCCGTCGCTGGGGCCCATTCTCCCGCAGATCGCCGCAAATGGGACATATTGTTCCCTCGCGCTGTCCACCACAAGTGCATGGCGCGATGCAATCGCACTTAATTCGCGCCGACACACCACACACAATAGTGTAAACAATTTTACCGTAACAAGGACAAAAGTAACGCGGAAACATTCCTCTGCATCTCGACATGCATATTTTTGCTTTGTAATACGTACCATACCGATGTTAGTTTGTACAGACTTCGATGTGAGTTTGAACAGTTAAGTTGCTCGCCCACTTTATTACTGTATTGTCGAGTCTGATTCAATATTGAACCTAACATTACTACGGTTTCCTACAATATACCGTTGCGACATAAAACTCTTATCATCTCCGGCCCAAATCAATTTGAGCACAACAATATCGAAATAAAGAGAGATGAGCAATAAAGATTGTTTTCCTTAGGCCCAGCCATTGTTTCCTATTTCATACTTATACGCTTTTAACCGCAAAAGGATCGTAAATATTGTGTCTGATTGCTAACACTTAAATTACTTCCTAATATTGCATGTATAAATACTGACTTGTATATTTATTACATGTATCAAAGCGTCGACGCGTTCTGTAATAAAATATTTCAGAGACCCTCACGAAGCTTACTATATATGGGTTTATGTATTCTGAAGATGGCCGGCGAGATATAGCTTCCACAAATATTAACACCATAGTAGTAACGTTTGTGGACGATAAAACTTGTCACACGTTATTTTATTCTACATACAAGTGTGGTTCTGGAGTCGAAAATTACAAACGTGAACAAACCAGCCGCAGTATTGTACACACTGAACTTGACCGAACATCAGGGCGGACGTTTCCGGAATGGCTCGTACAATAGGACTGCGATGTTAGTGAAATGGTCTGCGCTTGCGCTTTTGTACGTTATCTGCGAGTACTTGGCGTACGTTGTATCAACTATATTCGAGCCTCGCGCTCAGCAGGCGGCCGTCGCACAAAATTAGCTCGAACATGTGCGACACACATTATTGTTGTCGTCGACGATTACCATGATTTATCTCCGCGACGCACAATCGTTGAATCTTATCATTTAGACTAGGAACAGAATACATTATGGGCAATTAATCGTCTTCATATGGCTATCGATTAAGGACGATACAGATTGCTTGCGATCGAGAGATTATCTAATTAAGTATGCGCGGAATGTGGCTTGGAACTAAAAATAATTCAGTCAGTCAGTTCGTAGTTTTACTCTTTGTTATGATGACTTATTTTACTGTGGAAGTTATAAACTTGACAATTGCCGATAACTACCACCTCGCGTGCATACGCTTAATAATTTCCGCAGCGCATAGTTTATTCGTTCAGTAAAGAAGTTATTGCCTAATAAACGTTGGAGATAATTAGCAGACGGTCAGTTTCCTATGTGGAGTAAAGAAAATATGATGCGTGCTATTCTTACAGCGACGGATAGGAAGTGAGCAGATTAAATATTTATGCTATGTGCGCGAACGTTCAAAATTTAGCTTTTCTAGGCTGTGTTTGAGGCAAGTATCTTTTGTTGCAATTCCCTGTAGGATTCGTTTTTTAACTACCCTCTAGATCACAAACGTCAGTGAGCACGGTATGTTGTGTATGTACGGACATTGGTCCCGGCTAATCGCGGTGCTTGCTTTTTGTAGCGGAAAGGCTAACGACCGCCGGAGATAGGTTCTTGAAATTACTTTATTGGGTAACCTGTTTCCGAACACAGCAGGCGTGTTACTTGCTTATGAATCAAGCAAGAAGGGAGTAAGATATACGATATCTACATACATATTTAAAAACAACCATTTGCAGCAATATAAAACCTATCATGTAAATATCGGCTACGGACTAATTACATTTTCATGTACAGAATAAATCGAGCAACAAATCCGGTTCAAAACATTTTATTACTTTCATTCTGCGTTAATTATTATTTACAGCATTTTCCAAACGTTGCCCTGTAGGTGGGGCCATTAAAGCCATCACTTAATTAACTGCGCATATTCCAATATATGAAATTGAATAAATTAACGGTTATTGAGTTTCTGATGAGGTACAGTAACCAGAGCAATCGGAACAACATCAGCGCACGTACTCGTATGATATGATTCAATAAAAACAATCATGATATCGGGTCGGAATGCAATAAGGAAACAATCGCAGGTTCTGGTTACCAGATTTGTTCGTGTTATGGCGCTTCCTAGTCCCCGTATTGGCTATCCCTGGCCAGGCTCGTTATACGCGACCGGGAGCGGTATGTGTAAACGAGCCGAACAAACCCGACGCTAATTCTTGTTTATGAGAAGCCTCGCCCCGCATAGATACGATGTAAAGCCTTTAAGCGGCCACCGACAATCAAAGCTTCGTACAACAGTTTCTATACTCGAAATTGTACCACTATGGACTAGTTCGGTCACAATCCTTCCTTATACGTTAAATGGACACCGCGAACTGAAATGTATTCCAAACGTCGTGACCGCTCCATTCTTACTATCATCTTCGCTAAATGGTCAAGAAAGTCGAATACTTTAGTTGGTTTGTTTTTCATGGTTTTATTAAAAGTCTGTGAATTAATAGAGGGCGATGAGTATCTTTAAGTGCTAGTGACACAGATTTAAATGCCGACATAATATTCGTAATGTACGGTCATATACCGCGTGGTACCGTTCATAGTCTCCTCATATAATAATATTCTGAGAAACGTAACGGTTCAAGCGACTTGCACACAAAAACGCTCCAGTTTTAAGATAAACTAAGCACTGTGCACTTGTTTTATTCTACGACCCGCAGAACTTAGATTTGGTCGGAATTTCTAGATTACTTTAAACTTTCAATTACTATGACCGAAAAAGAAGCTGGCTTTTAAATGTAGATAACCCTGATGATGGTCAGCATAAACATTTTAGCGTACATATTCTCGCTAAACCTTAATTTGTTTCAATCATCATCATCTTTAGACGTCTGTGTCCATAAAACTGTTGTCTCATTTACTTTATAGTGTAGAGTTTTCTGCGAAGGTGACCGTCACATGTACCTATATTTCTATTCAAGTAATATATGTTAATGTCAACAAATGGATCAGAAAACGTGCCTGTGGATTCCAATTTGCAGTACCACCACAAATCGAGTGCATATATTTGATTATTAGAATACTAAAACACGAAATTTTAGTTTTAAATCACCTTTAAGAAATTGTTCATTTGTCAATTGAGGTTAATATTTATAACTTCAACTTTCGTCGATGCTTTTTCAATAACAATTTAATAATGTTATTTAAACAATTATAGTTGGATAAAATAGTGAGATATCAATTTGTAACCTACAAAATACTGATGAATGTTACTAGTTCCCTTTAGTGAGTGATTGCATGAGATTGCTTTTGTTTACACTTTCTTCACGTTTCAGATACTTTTGGAATAAAGCAAAGGTAATGCTTTTACACTGCCGCGTGTTTCTGGAAATAAAGACTTATCTGATCTGATCCAGATGGTAATCATCAGAAGACATGTGACATCTACCAACCCGCATTAGACCCGCGTGGTGAATTATAACCCACTCTTTCTCGAAGAGAGGAAGCCAGTATTCCAGCAGTGGGCAGGTTATAGGCTGATTATGCTTATGCTATCATCTTGTCTATAATAAGCAGAGAAGTTCCCGATATTCATACATTTTCTATATCTATTTGTTCACAGGTCAGCAGTAACGGCGGTGTCATGGCACCCTCAGTCTGGACTACTCGCGTCAGTCGACCGCAGCAAGCGCGCCATCATCTGGGGAGATTTGTGACAAGCCATGGAGGCGCCCCTGTCGTCGCCACCAGCCGTACAAGTAAATATCTCATTATTTTAATTGTGTAGAGAGATTAGTCACATTTTTGACAGTCGCGTTAGCCTAGTAGCTGCTTAACTAGTCCTAGATTTGATCTCCAAATCAACCACAGCGTTATTGAGTATATCAGGAATTTCTCAAAAGCAGCTCGGAGCTTGGATATTATGTGCCCGATAGATGGCAATAGTCTCGCCTCTATTACATAGGTCTTTCAAATTACCGGCAATGTGTGTGTATAGGTTCAAGACACATCTGTCTACCATTCGGGGAATACTGCACTTTTGCACTAAATCTTATCAGCCTTTAATCTTTCTACTTTTATTAACACTGGCGTGTTAATAAACCGCTGAATGTGAACGGGAAGTACAGCACCAGGCACTAATGAATTCAATAATATTGTCATAATGTTCCTCGGTAAATCCTGACAATGTGTGTAGAATATTGTGTAGTTCCAAGTTCATTTAGCTTAAGGCTCGACTAGTCGTAGTGGTGTTGCAAGCTATCCAACTAGAAGTATTGCAACACTCATAAATACCCCAGTAGCGCATAATTAACAACAGCCCAACAGGTTGTCTACATCACTCGAGCAGCATTACAACTTGTTTCCCTACAGCCATTCTTAATACTTAAGTGACACCATAAAAAGCTAATAACAGCCTTTTATGGCTTTCTATATTAATGATCATCACGCGTATGATTTGCATTTAACTGTTCTTCCTATAGTTCTGGATGAATAGTTGGTACCTAGGTCTTAGTGACCAATGCCCTCTAACTCAGGTTTAATTACAGCAGTGACACTAAACTAACTCTCACAGACATTCTGACACCAACGTGGGGGGTTAAAAGGTTTATGACACTGTGAATTCTTGACATCATTGTTTGGTTCTGTTTTCGAGTGAGCTAGTGTTAAGAGTAGCCCACATCTAACTATACACGTCGTCAGCATAAATATTAACATTACAACTTGCTAACAACACTTGACGTTTTTATATCACCTCTGAATATAAATTTAAATGGAGTTTCACGTTTTCGACGATATTTTCGACACATTTTCTCATTCATTTTAATCACGTAGTGCTGCTCTTAAATGTGTTGTCATTGCTCGTTCCGCTGTCAGATAAATGACTAATGACTTTGAACTATCCATATTTAATGGTCATGTTTGATGTCATATTTTTTTATATCTGAGTCTTTTCATCACTTCATCGTTACTGAGATTTTGAACGTTATTTATTTGTGTTGATTTCTTTAATAGATTCATTAAAGTAACTTTAAGTATGCCGTGACATACTGAATAAGACTGGCTATAAGAGAGGTTCATTGTCATTACCATCGTGGTCATTTTTCGAGTTATACAGGATAAGTTTTTAACCAGTGCGCAAACTGTAACCATAATTAATGTATGTTCGCACAACTCGTCAAAATGTAAGGAACAGCTGATTTTATTTTCGCGATTTCAGGTTTGGGCCCATAGAGAAAATAGTTCATAATGATGAGTACAATGACCCCTTATGAGGTTAACGGTGATTAAAATTACACCTTGTATATACCTACTAGTGTGGTCACTCAGTGGTCGAAATTCGACCATAATTCATTTAAAACTTAATGTATTTGTAATGCATTATTATACATATATATTATGTAAAAATATTAGCTTTCTGCAATCATTCTTCATATAAACTTTAACTGTGCCAAATTTCATATTCCTCCGTCCGCGTAATTTTCGTAGAAACGGGTACAAAGTTTTTGCTTCACGTATTAATATATAGATAGATATACATACATACCCTCTTATTTATAAACTTTACTTAAAGTTCAGAGATGTTTAAATGTCAAAAATGTATTTTTAAACTGTCGCTAATCACTACTTAACTTTGAGCAACTTTATAAATAAGGGGCATAGTTTCTAATTTACTAACTTGCACCAACTATCTCACAAGTAACTTAATTCAGTTATCATGAATTTAACACTTACCAAGCACTTGAAGCAAAAATTAATTATGTGATATATCCATAAAATATTCATAGCATGAACAACCTTAGATATATGTTCATGCAAACTAACATGAAATCATAATCCATATATTATATTATTACTAGCTTTTGCCCGCGGTTCCGCCCGCGTGGATGTCGGTTATCGCGTAAAATAGTAGCCTATGTCCTTCTCCATATGCTATATAGGCTATATCTCTGAAAAATTTCATGATCGGTTCAGCCGTTTAGGCATAAAAGCGTAACAGACAGACAGAGTTACTTTCGCATTTATAATATTAGTAGAGATAAATGCGAAAGTTTGACAACCAGTCTTACCAAGGGGTATCGTATTACCCAGTAACTGGGTTCTGGAGGTCAGATAGGCTGTCGCTCCATCTAAAATACTGGTATTCAGCTGCATCCGGTTAGACTGGAAGCCGACCCCAACGTAATTGGTAAAAGATTAAGCAGATGATGAGTAGGGATAAATGCAAAATTAGCCTCTGTCTGCCAGTTTTGTTTTCAAGGATTTTTATAGACACAAGCTTAAGATCAGGGAAGAACAGGCATTATTTCACAAAAATAAACTTATAGCCCTGTGGCATACAGCTAGACGGCGATGGGCTTAGTAAAAAGGTTCCGTTGGAAACCCTTAAGGCTTGGAACCCTAAAACAAAGTGGTCCTATAAGGGCTCTGTTTTTTCCTTTTGAGTTACGGAACCCGAAAAAGAACCGATAATTCGGAACTCCACGCGGTCAAAGTCGCGGCCAAAAGCTAGTATAGTTATAATGAAGATCTTACCATGTAGTCCTAAGCACTATAGTGTATTATTTACTATAAGCTAAGTACACGAGCGGGCCGTGATAGTCTGTTTATTATGCGGACATTAAGTGCCTTCAAACTCATTAAAATCTTGAATATGACCAGAATAGTATTTATGTGGAACTTAAACACCGGTACATCGGAGATTTACGGGTTAATGTTAGCATACCGATAGCTTTAATAAAGTTATAATGTACAGTATGGACATCTCAATCAAACGTATTCTCTTGTTTATTTGGGAAAATGTGATCTAAGTATAAACTGATTTCAATTCATAATTATACACGGTAGCAGGGATATTGATGCGCATACTGAGGGGCAATTCTCGTAATTTTAAGAACGTTTACAGTCTGATCTTAGTGTCAATCTGTCAAAAATACCTCAATTTTTCATACATTTTTGACATTTGCTTGTCGCTGAGATGAGACTTTAACTAGATTTTGAACGTTTTTAATTACGAGAATTGGCCTTCTGTAACCATGAATTCAGTACATGACTTTAAACCCCCTAGCGTAGTAATTCTTCGTAGGTATGTTATTTAAAAAAATCTGCGGTCAAAATTTACTGAATCCATGGTATCAGGTTCGCTTCGACGTCCCTACCACCCTGTATAACACACAAATCATGATAATAAATCACAATATTATTCCGGAGTTTTTGGCGGGATCGCGTTGGAACATGTCGCACGAATTTTCATTTTCATGGAATTTAGTGAAATAGCGAATTAAATTGTATAATTTTGATAGTGAATTATTCAATTTAGTTACGTGTGAGTGCACAAGTGTAGTGAAGGTGAAAATAAGTGACTAACGTGGACTTTTCGTGTTCCCCCCAAAAACTCCTGTTAGGTTGTTGTAAAGTTACTACCGCTTTACAATAACTTTGATTTGACTTGACTGACTAAAGACGACTATGACTGTTTTGTAACTTCGTGCCCGACATCGGGCCACTTACTTGATCTAAAAGAACAATTACTTGACACTGGCTAAATGCACAAACCGTGTGAAGCCAAAATCAAAAAAAAAAAAAAAAAAAAAAAAAAAATATTATTCCGTCTGTAACATTGTATTGCAGCTTTATTGATAAATCCGTCCAATTTACAGACGATTCCAAGATTTTTATTTTATTATTTTTAAATAGCGCTGTCAAATGTTAAGATCACTAATTGCCCCTTAGCAACTAAACTGCACGAGTTTAGTTTCTAAGGGGCAATTAGTGAGCAATACAAATAAAATGGGTATTACTAATGGTTTCACACGAGGATTTCAGGCTTATTCCACAGCTTTAAAATAAGTATCCTACTAATATGATAAATGTGAAAGTTTGTATGTAAAAACGGCTGAAGGGATTTGGATGAAATTTGGCACACAGATATTTAATAACCTGGATACATACATAATACACTTTTTATCCTGGTACTACGTTCCTGCGGGATAATATCCAACCTCCACGCGGCCGTGGTAAAAGCTAGTCCTATCCTACTCAAAATGTGAAAGTTTATACCTATGTTTGGATGTTTGTTACTCAATCACGCAAAAACAGCAGAACAGATTTGGATGAAATTTGGCAAAAAAATATTTTGTAACCTGGAATAACACATAGGATACTTTTTAACCCGATGGGTACGTTCCCGTGGGATAATTTTCGACCTCCACGCGGGCGAAGCTGCTAGCAAAAGCTAGTGTTAAATATATTCAAAAGTATAAAGTCATGAATGGGTAATTTAAGTCGAATACTAAAAATAATTATAATTTTCATCGGTTAAACTAGGCTAAGCGTATATAAACCTGTCCTTAATTTAATTTAGTGTCGGTCATCGCGATGAATGCTTGTCACTCGACGTTTCTACAATGCGCGTCGCCGACGCGCGCCGGTAGCTTATGATCAACACACAGGTGCTACCAGTCGGCTTTCTTACACCATTACGAGCATTTATTATAACTACTGCATAGGTTCTTTTACCAAGTTTTTGTTGTCACTTCATATAAGAACACATATCTTAATAGTCAGTCTATCCGACGTCACAAAACCCTGCCCTCAACTTCGTTATCGTCATTCACGTCTGCTGAATAAATCACCCGTAGATTTTATTCAAATCTGAAAACGCATTCTATTCAAAACTGGCCAAGCTACCATGACTTCACTCAACAATAATAATGCTATCTGGAACATGTCGCATTGTGTGCGATACCTGGTTAAAATTTATGCTGTAGCTAATTCTGTGCCGATGACCGGCTAGACTGCTAATGGACCGTCTGGGAGTACGCCACCCTTGTTTTAAAAAACTTTAAGAAATACAATTGAAATAGTGTTGTATACAATTGACGCACAATACAATACCGTCGACAAGTGAAAGCATACTTTCGACTTTCATTAAGTTTTTGTGTAAGAGTATGTATGGGTCTCGAACGGCCGGTCCATATTGTCTCGCGACATAAATCTGCCGTACTATTCTGAATAAAGAGGTCCGCGTAGGTATTTGCTCGATTTTTACTTTCAAATGAACGTCGAACGTGATGAATTATAATTAGATAATAAACAACTTTTTCAGTCTTTATTGTGTTAAATATAAATTGAATAAGCTCAAGTGGTATCTTAAAAAAACTGTGCATAAGAACTCTGATACAAATAAAATAATGTAATGTAAAACAAAAGGAACACTAGAAAGAACTGATTAAAATACGATAAAAGTGAATCCAATCCCCGGGCGCCTAACGAGCAATAATACTATTTTTTATTTTCATTATTGGTTCGACTACTAAAAATAGTGGTATATTTAAATAGGCACAAAAACAAATACAGGAAAAATAAAAGCAGGTCGGTTAAATAAGTGGGTGTTGGCGATGTAGATCCTTACCGTATTATGTATTGGATGTTGTCGCTGCAGGCAATCGACACGAATCATGATTGGCGTGTGTGTGGACCGGACAGTCATCCATCATTGTAGAGCTTGTCGATCGCCACAACACTAGTGGTGTTAACCGTATAAATCGACTAACAGAATCTGATAACATTTTAGTTGCTTGATTGGAAGAAAACTATTTTAATGGAATTAAACATTCGTTCCTAGAGAAAATAGAATAATTAAACAAGATCTGTTTTCTTATCTGTGTTGAAAACAAACTTGTTTATTTTTATTCCATCGGCTGTTTTTCAATTAAGTCTGCAGAAATGCTGCACTAAATCAGCGTATCGTAGATCAATTGTAAGATAAACATGTTTATCATTTTCGTGGAAAGGGTCATGCTTCGTCATGCCATGGAAATTAATTCCGTGAAAAGAACAGTAAAGAATTCAAAAGGTGGTAGGAAACTCAGCATAGTGTCCGGTCGGTTGGCGTTACTTGCCAAATTGAGGTGGTCGCGAGCGCAACACGCGCGCTGGACCGTTCACTAACCGTTTGTCGCCAAAACGAAGCGGAAAATTTAATACTCCAGCTCTGTACGTGATCAGTATCATTCTTTTTGTAACCAAACTGTGATGGCACACTTTCGTTTCCCATCGACAGAGCGTTTATCTTCTTCAACCAACTAACTTTTTGTACACATCAATATTGTAGTAATTATAATTGACTGGTGTACACAGAATTAAATTATATTTAAGCTTTCTAGATCTTCCGTATCGATGCCAGGCTTTATAGTTTTCGAAGGCTGACACAGATCCATTCATAGGAACTTCAGTCGTCAATCAAAATCAATGTATGATTATCGGGTTACCAATAAGAAAATCTGAACTATTCTTAGCGTCTATAGATTACCGATCAACGTACATTAGTACTTTCACCTACAAATCGTTTTAAAAAGTTAAACCTAGTTCTCAAAATGTCCATCAAAAATAAAAATAAAATTTACAAAGCGGCACTTCTATCGCACTAATAAATAGCAAGGACTTATGATGTGAAGCTTCTTTAGGCCCATAAAAAACTCAATGAGCTGAGTAAGTATTGGCGTTATGTCGTTAAATTTGTCCCAAAACATCTCAGCGGCTCGTCTCGGTACCGTTGCGCGCCGAGCCCGAAGTTTCGGCGTAATGACCTGTGCAGGCGCTGCCGCACGAATGTCGCAGATCTCAATCATCCACGCTCGCTAACTGCAGCCTCACAAATTTCCGCAACACCGCACTGACACCAACATTCTTTATTTTTAAATTCAACAAACAATTTGTTGTGAATATATTGACAATATCCACAGTTTTGTGGCTTTCACAACACCTCGATATGACTCATCCGTGAAAATGTAGAAATGTAAATATAATTTTGATCGTTTCGATAAAAGAACATTCCCACCGTTCTAATACCTATGTTTCGTTAGTGGCGGACTGCCTGTGGTCTCCGCACCATACTTCAAACATTCACATTAGTGGCAGCTACACCGATTGCGCCGTAATTTTACGGTCTGTCAATTTTGTTAGATATAAACTAAGGTTAGCTACGAATAAAAACATGAAAAAGTATGGTATTACGAAATGATTGAAATGTAATAACATAGTTTCAAACATTTTATGCTTATTTCAATTTTGTTCAAACACGGTGTTTGAAATCTGATAAAACTAATTATAGTGCGGAAGAGATTCGGTAAACAAGAATAAATCAACTTTAAACTTGGTAACCGTAATGTACATTATCTTTACTGATAATTACGCTTTCGCATATAGAATTAAAGTTAATAACATATCGATAAATTCGCTACTTTGGAACGGACGCTCGAGCGACGACCGAATGTCGGCACTCGAAAAAAACGTGACACCAATTTTACCGTAAGACCATCTACACATGGAGGATCAATTAAGTGTTACCGTTTTAGGAATAATTATGTTTTTTGTGTACGTTAGTAAGGCTGGTAGTCGGCACGCAACGTCACGAGGTGACCGGAGGCGCGCTAATAGCTGCTATTAGCAAATCGCTCTGAGAAATCGGCAACAATGAACACGAAATATGCTCATTGCCGTGTCCCATTCATTAAACTTTTTGCGATACTATCTCTCCTGTTTTAAATGTGTGTCACACTCTTTTTCTTTTTCACCTTTAAATAAACGGAGCAATTTGCCCTCGAGCGTGGCTAATATCATGATTAAATTATTATCTTGGCGCGTTTATGTGCTATCATTGTATCATTTGCTTGTGAACCTCCAGTGATTTGCAACTATTACCTTTGTTAATTTCACAGTGGTATAAAAACTAGGATTCTCACATTAGATTTTGTAAAATGCAATTACTCACACATACATTGTAAACTCTGTGAAGAGATATCTCTGATTTAATGTTTGAAGTGACCTGATAACTATTTTGTCTGTGCCACAAATCATTGACAGTATGAAATAAAATATAATCTATTATGACTTGAAATTAAATGTAAAAGCAGGTACCTTGACTGGCTGCCACGCAAGTTCTACGAAACAACTAAGAAAAATAGAGCACTGTGTTTGTAGGCGATCTGCTAGTAATCTATGATTACTTTAAGCTGCAAGACACTTTTAACATTTATAGCGCGCACATTTAGAACATAGCTCGAGGCTTTACTAAAGGACAGGTATAAATAAATAACCAGAAACCGATACAAATACACTATCCAGTCATCATCATCATCTGCCTAGCCTTTTCCCAACTATGTTGGGGTCGGCTTCCAGTCTAACCGGATGCAGCTGAATACCAGTATATTACATGGAGCGACTGCCTATCTGACCTCCCCAACCCAGTTACTGCGTAACACGTTACCCCTTGGTAAGACTGGTTGTCAGACTTTCGGGCTTCTGACGACCCGTAACGACTGTCAAAGATCCACAAATGACAGCCGGGACCAACGGCTTAACGTGCTTTCCGAGGCACGGAGGGTCTTGGTATGTAAAGATAAAAAATACACTATCCAGTATTGTAGTTAATTTAATTAATCTTTACACACGTATCAACAATCGTCTAACGACCTGCATAAATCGCGAATACCGATTCAATTTGAAACACAACCGTGAAGTACAAATATACGAGAACTACAAAATAACGGTCGTTCCACACTTAACCTGTTAATCTCAAGATATTTCACTGTAACTAAAACCTTAATTGATGTTATCAGATAGTCTCAGATATTAAAGTGTACTGCGCTGTGCAACGCAATGGAAATAGCACCATTGCGTTGCACACTTACGCACTTAACGCCGTCCCTTTGGGCACGCCACGATTGCGGCGGTAAATCCCCTCTTTAAGGAATGGATTGAGAGGCGCTACGGCATCCTCACCTTTCGCCTGACGCAGGTCCTCACCGGACTCGGTTGTTTCGGGAGGTTCCTGTTTCGGTCAAGGCGGGAGGGACCGCCCGGATGTTTCCACTACGTAGATCGCCCTGAGGACACGGTGGAGCATACGATGGAGGTCTGCCAGGCTTGGGCGGAGCACCGCCGTGTCCTCGTGGAGGCGATTTGCGGCGACGATCTCTCGCGTCCGGCCCTTTCCAGGCCATGGTACGGAGCGAGGGTGCATGGGTAGCCGTCACCACCTTCTGCGTAGCAGTAATGCTCGCGAAGAGGGAGGCGGCGCACGTGAGGGAGAGTATATGCGCCGTCACGGCCCGAGTTGCCGCAAGAGTTCCCGGCCACCGTAGGCGCGGGCTTACGGATAGCGAGTAACGGGTAGCTCGCTGTCCGGTAAAGACCAAGCCCGGGTCGACGGCGCGTTGTGTTCCACGCGCGCCTCAAAGAGATGTCAGCACCAACTGGTGGGGTCAGCAAGGACTGATGCCTGCCAGGGGTGCGGGTTGTTCGAAAGAGATACCGTGGCCCCTGGCACACAGGCAACTGAAGGAACACGGGTGGGTTTTAGTCAGTAAAACTCTGACACGCCCTCCCGCTCCCCCAGAGCGGTAAAATTTATTTGATGATTTCCCACCCTCAAAAAAAAAAACGCCGTCCCTTTCTTGCTGAAAATAAGAACAAAGTTAATCGAATCGATAGCTGTCATAAAATGTTTTACGATACATGTGACTTGTTATCGAAATGCGCTTTATCTTAATTAATTCGACAATCACAATTGTTAAGTGTATAATTTTATAAAATTTTGTTCGCAGGTTTTCAGAGATGACGATAAAACGGGAGCCGAAAACGACTCCGGAGAGATGTTCGACTTCTTGCTAGGTTTCACCACGGACATATTTCATCGATTCACGTAACGAGAAGAACCAATATGATCTTCTTAATTGAATGCGTCGATCACGCTTCAGATTACATAACGGACAAAATTATGTATGTGTTCCGTACTCACAAATGGAAAAACCTGATCGATGAAATGAATTTCAAAAGTTTCCATATATTTTTGAATAAAGTTTATTACAATTTGTAAATATGAAGAGGTGCTAGCGTACGTTTCAGATCTTTTTATTAAAACAAAGTTATGATGACGATGCGTTGGAGCTCCAAACCTGAATACAAATAACCACAAAGGCCTATCAAAATTCATCCCGTGGGTTTTTCCAAGCATGCGTGATTACGAGCTTCAACGTTTAAGTGTTCAGTGAACTGAAGTGCAGTCTGGTGGCGAACCGGCAAACCTTCACCAATTTAGAGTGTAAGCTGTCTTCCGTCAATCATACCTATAGTTTGATTTTCCATTCCTGTATAAAACCGTGTGCATTGGTCTGTGCATTTTTAAAGCTGGAAATCGTGCACCGGACAAAATAAAACGATATTCTAAAGTGCATGCTCTGAATGTGCGTTTGTGGCGTGAAACTTTCACCGCGATGCGATTTTTCTACGTTCATGCTGTAGTTAATTATGTGAACTTTGTACTAGATAGTATTAAATAAGTTAGCATAGAGTTTTTACGTCTCTAGAAGTAACAATAAGAATTTCAAAGAGAACAATAGCCGCGTAACTCGCTAGTTGATCTTAACCATAGCGTATAATGTAATTCTAGGTAGGTATCTATTGCGCCGTTTTATACTCCTACGTTTAGGATAAATTAATGGGGATCATTTATTATTGTCAACATGACATCATATTTGTTTTAGTTAACTGAGTTAGATTGCAGCAGACCACCTGTGCTCCCGAAGTCTCATTAGCAAACAATGATCGGGCGGCGGCGACTACCGAAGCCTCTCGCGATCAATAAACTGTTGAGCCGATAAGAGCGCGTCGGCTTGCAGATCTAGGGCTGCCATTATGTATATCTAGTTTCAAATCGCATAATTTTATCCGTTTACAGGATGTCTTACACGCCTGCAAGGGATAAGGAAGATGACGCTACCATTTTGTTTTCTCACATTTGTCATGTTTGTATGACTGACTGATTCTTTGAATTTCATTTGCAAAGTTGGCATAGGATTGTTATGGGTATTGGATTTATTCGCATAACGTCAATAGCTCGTGCCAGCCCTACGTCGCAAGCGCGCGCACGCCGCAGGCAACACATCCATATTCCTGTGACGTGTGTTTTGACAACCACGCTGAGCAACTTTTTCATCGTCATTTTTTTACCACATTTTTTGCCGTACAGTTCAACGACCTCGTGCCACACATAAGTGTTATATTCACATGTAATTACACCTCATAACCGACCGCTTAATTACTCCAAACTGCTGCGACGTCCGGACCTGGAATCCGATCAGAAAAAACCTAATCCGGCGCCGCTCTTAAATTACGCTTCGTTAACCTTCGGCTCGGCTAATAATAGTCTACAACACCCACTTTGCATAGGACTCGAATGCCCCTTGTCTCTCTACATGTACACTTTTTCTTGCCAAAAACATGTCATACTCTTCGACCATATTATACTCTTAAATTATAGTCGCCAACATGCTATGAAAGTTTCTTTTCATTCAAACGGGCCGCATAATTCAGCTAATATTTCGCCGGCCATTTTTATAACTAGTCACTTATCTTCGATGTTTAAGATTTTTCACTTTTATTTTATGTATATGTGATAAATTCTTTTTGATAAACATTATTTGCATTTAGCGGTATATTTTTATGGTGTATTTTAAAGGATAACTTCGATATATTAAATGTAAATGAAGTGTGAAATGTAGGTAAGTTAAACACATTATGCACATAAAAGGAAGACGTTCTTTAGATGTAAATTATGCCAAAACTATGTGTGTTAACTCTTTGAATTTATTAGTTGAGTCAAGAGGTTGTGTTTGGTTCACAGTCATTAAAAATGAGCACAAGAAATGGCACCTACGTTTTAAATATTATTCTAATATATTATAAATATATTATTGATTTATTTATCGTTATTTTTGGAAATGTATAATATATATTTAACTTAGCTAAATTAAACTGATGGTTAGCGTATATCTGTTATTGACTGTTGGCCAATGTCTGTCAATACTTTAGACGACATGACATCATTAGATTTTTTACCGAATTAAAATTATATTAATATGTATATTTATACCTAAATGCACAAACATCAAAAACCGCTAATCCTTATCTGAGAAATTCCAGTATTCGTAACTGTTTTCTTAGTAACAGGAGTAGGTGACTTTACACCTCTTTAGTATCAAATAACCAATTTGTTGTAGAAGGATATTCATAGTCATTCGAATAATTCCCGTGCGACGACGATGCTATGCGCTCGTGCAGATACTGTGCTATCGCTTAAAGTTTAACGTGGCCGAACTTGCAGACATCTAGCTTGTATTAATGAGAATAATGTGCCTTTTATTAGCTACTAAGTGAGTACTTATATGTATATGGTATAATTATTTATATTAAAACAGATGTCATAGAATAACAATTTAATTATTGATAGCATACGGCTATATTCCATGTTTTGTAACACCCTCGCGTCAGTTTAAGACCACAGTCGCACTGACCTAAAAATGTCGCGGCTGGTTTTTTAACTCTCGGTGTTGACCCGAGCATTCAGAGGCCTTAGTGTGAGTTTTATTTAACCATCTCGATCAAATGCATCGAGCGCGTTTGGCGCTCTATAATTGGCCCTGGATTGGTGACGGACCAATCGGAGCGCCGAACGTGCTCGATGCGTTTGACCGAGATGGCTAAATTAAACTCACACTAGGGCCACAGAATCCAACAAAATGTATCATCCCAGCGCGCCGAAAAAACTCACTGTTCGATTTTCAACTCTCGCCGATATGCAGGGTGTTGAAAATCCAGTGCGCGAAAATATCCCGCCAAGATATTTTTACGTCATTGCGGTCGTGGACTAATTGTACATAGTAAGATAGGTTTATTATACAGCTTTACAAGACTGTTGTCCTTATTTTAGGTAAACGTTACATCACAATGACGAGATGGCGTCCTTTATACAGGGTAAATTTTTAACCAGTGCGCAAACTGTAACCATAAATTCAGCATGTGATTCTAAACCCATAGAAATTTTTAGTCGGTTATACAAAAAAAATCAGCTGTTTCATAGAAAAGTGCAATACCTGCGCGGTCAAAATGTATGGAACAGATGATTTTTTTTTTGTATTATTGATGAAACATTTGTATGCTAGGTCTGGGTCTAGAATCACATGCTGAATTCATGGTTACAGTTTGCGCACTGGTTAAAAGTTTATCCTGTATAGTTATAGCGTTGAATGCTTTCCTTGATTACATTTTCTACGTGTTTTAAAATTGTCTCGGTGTGTGAGTATTGATTGTTATAAAGTAAGTATGTGAACGCATAATAACGGTTTTTAAATGTCGAACATACTGGCTTGAGATATACAGGGTGGCAGGGACAAAGATGCGCTATTACCATGGATACAGTACACGATTCTGAAACCCCCGGCGTTGAAATGTTTGCCGGTTTTCCAAAAAAAGTATGAAAAATTTTTTTTTTTAAAGACGTAATATTCTAGGGGGTCTAGAATCATAGTTCTGGTCTGGAATTCATGGTTACAGTTTCTGTGTCTAGATGTCGCTGCCATCCTTTATGGTTCTACCAATATTTTTATACTGAACGTTGTATAGTAGAAACGTTTATAAACAATGTAAAGCCAATTTGGTCAATCGCATTAAATAAAATTGTATCTACTTTCATCACTTTTATTGTTCGGATTGTACCTATACCTATTCAATATGAAAATAAATGTGTTATTATTACAGTCAGTTTTTACATTCTAATCGAATTAATTTTTTGCTTACTTTTGTGAGCACTTCATTGTTCGCCATTACTGTGTTATTAGTTCGTACATCCATTCGTGTCTTGTCAAATTAACAATCATTTGGCTAAGAAATAGTAACGGGTACGCGTGATTTATTCAGGTGAAGTTATTAAGTCTGCCATTACCTGCGAACTGCGGTCATCACCCATTGACCCAGCCGTTTCTCCAATTAAAGCAGCACCCGAGGGGAGCCGCCGACACTCAACAATAACTCATAGTCGACATTCACACAGACGTAATAAAGTCGCGGTGGAATTTTATCGCCAACTGGATTTTGAACTCTCGGTGTTGAACCTAGTATTGAGAATCTAACAGAGTACAGTGCGAGTGAGTCTCAGCGTGTTGAAAAAACACAGTGTTCGATTTTCGACTCTCTGCGCCAAGCAGTTCATTGAAATTCCAGTGCGCGAAAAATTCCTTCCGCGATTTTGTTGCGTCCGATCGTGGCCATAGTCATTTGCTATCCGTCTGCGGGTTTATTGTAATGCGGGTTAAGCAGCTCAGCAAACTTCTGTACGATCCCGTTGCTGTATACTCAATCTTTGACACCACCGTTTTAAGTGAAAAGATTCTTGACAAAACAACAATTTTGAACTTAGACCTCAAATCGAGTATCAAGTTTACATAAAAATAGTTTCTCATTTGTCTGATTGGTCATATGCAAATATGTGTCCGTGTGTGTGGCGTGGCGGGCGCGCGGGTCGTTGGCTGTGCTCGTGGTATCGTCACCGCGACTCGTGCCTGCCTAATGGCCTCTCCACCATTACGCCGGTAATAGCACAATATGGCCAATTAGTCCAAGCAGCCAAGATTTACAACCACCAGAACAAACCACATTGCGTCAACCGCATTAGTCGTACAATTACCTCTGTTTTACACAAGTTCATTATCAATTTCGAAATCGTACTTTTATAACAAAAAACTACATTGTACTTTGCTGCAAGTAGGTCTCTACCTACTGCCTATGTAATGTTGGCCACTAATGTGACGAATTGGTTTGGTTTAGTAAGTACCTAATTAAAACGGTTTGACCAGTCAGAGTTAGTAAGCGTGATGCTTTGTAGGATTAAATTACAAAAATTGATGTGCAAGTTAGCATTGTATATGCCTGTAAACGAACATTGATAAAGTGCATGGCGTCACGTCATAGGATGAAACATGATAAATAAATATTTATTACCTATTACAAAAACAAATTCAAAATGGATGCGATACGAGCTTCATGTCTATTGTGCGACCATCAAGCTGCTGGGAGCTATCTTCATCGTTATTACAAGTCCTCCTACGCGAACAACAGGTGTGTTTCAGTCATTAGTTTATTTTATCGAGATAGGATCTTGACGGATGTAAGCACCAAACATCATTACAATAGGCGGGATGTGTTCCATAATGGACAAACCGACACGTACACACCAGAGCGAACTGAATGTACCGAGGTGTTCGACACCTATTGATGTTTCACGAAACAGATATAGGTATGCAAAACAAAAATAACAGTATTGGCACATCATTTGAGTTAATTTTTTGTCCGAACAAAAAGTGTTCGGCGCGAACTTATTACTGAGAACAAATTAGACGTCGGTCGTAGATAATTAGGTCCAGCAAATATGGTGCAATATTCAGGTAGTGATTACTAGGTTTGAGGGGCGAATAAGCTCGCATGACAAAGCGAACGTTGACCGTGACCCAGAGAGGTGTGACTGTGCAAACACTTGCTGCGACCGGCAGTCAAGAGGACTCGACGCTTTGCGGCCAATAACAACCGGTGACCACAACCTACATCAACCAGGTAGACGCCTCGATACGCTCACTAATTGAAAAATATTTTCGTAAATGCAAACAAGTTTAACCAACTGCATCTGCTACGTGCAGAATCGATTGCAAATTAATGTCATCACTTACTCTGTCATCATTGCACCTTTCAGAATTTATATTTACGGTAAATCTTATCGAGGTGTCCTCAAAAATCCACTTCAATTGGCTCATTCTGCCCGTTAATTTTGACTTTCGGATATGCAAATTGGCAGATAAACCCAGTAGAGTACTTAACCGTGAGAAGAAACTGGCCACTTTCCGAATTAGAAAAATAGCGCTGTGAGCGCTCACATGAATAATTTGCTTATGACAGCTAAGAACTGTCATTTTTGTCATCAATACGGAACGCTCGTGAACGCGCTAACAGTGCTCACTCAATGTTAAAACCTATTTACACCATATAAAACTTGTATAGACCACAAATTTCATCTTCTTATTTGATTCGGTGGCGATTCTAGCCAGAAGCACTATTTATAAGTTAGCAAAAACTATGATACGAATCAGAACATAACAGCACAAGTGTCATTTTTGACAGCGCTCACGGTGATATTAGTATAACGCATGGTCGGCGTTATCGCAAGATGGCGCATGTCATGACGTCATCTATGACGATTCACGGGACATCGTTATCGCGCTCACGCCAATTCGGAACGGGTGTGAGCACGCTCAAATCGATATTATCGTATCTCGGAACGTAGCCACTGTCTCCATTTCTGTCATCAGCTGATTTTCGCACGGAGGAACGTACGTTCAACGTACGGAAAAAACAGTAGAAATTGTGAACGAGTGATATGGGGTAGTGTAGGTACCTACTACGATAACTGAGTTGAAGCTATAGGTAAAATAATTTTACTCACAATTTATTAGTTTCGTTCTTAGGGGACACAAACTCTAACGCATATGTCGCACATCTACAGATATATATGTACAAAAATCCTGCCTAATTAGAATACTTACTTAGCAGGCGTGGGCCCGGGATAACGGTCTACTTATTAGACACACTTGCTTTCAAATCGAACTGCTGATTTATCATGTACCTACTTACATAAGACAAAAAAACCTCTACAACAGAACTCGAGACGACTGTCAGTTATATTTTTTAGACTCCAACGAAAACAACTTTTTTTTACATTTCGCTTGTCACTTGATAGTGTGGGCTATTATTTTCTTTTATTTTTATTAATTAGCTTTGTTAAAGTCCTCCGTGTAACTTGTTTCAAATAAAATAGCCTACAAATTACCTCTCTCGAAACTAGTATTTCGTCAAGAGCTTTTTTTGAGCCAATTGTCCGCTGCCAAGCAGCCGGATGCCGATGATACCTAACTGTAGGTAATTACACAAAAACTATGTGAAAGTAAAGGTGTCTTCAGGCAAGTTCTAGTTTCAGACCTATGTACGGTTAATTGAAGAAAAGTCGGACACAACCTCCCGACATGCGGTCGTGATTACTTAGAAGGCTTAATTTTCTGTAAGTACCTACATTATTTCAGTGTCTAATATTTATGATGCCTTTGCAGAATTTCTTCCAACTTTATGTTGTCATATTTCTTCTCTGATAAGACAACGATTCAGAATCGGATTTTCCTACAACGGTTTTATTCAAACTTTTGTGGGTTCAAAGGTACACCCTGTGTAATTCGACTACAGTGTCGTGTTGACACCCAAACATCCATCACAGACTTAACGGACTTCACTGCGGACTTAGTGACCTGCCTACGTTGCCTACTATATCATACTCATATAGAACTTTAATGGATGAACGGCCTAACGCTGCATCTGTTTAAGTGGAACAACAATGTTTGTAACTTATAAACGAACATTGGGCCCTTAAGCGGCCTGAGTAGTGAGGCCATTACGTCAACTGATCAGACGTCAAGTATCTCCTTACTCATATTCCTACAGACAACATGATAAATGATAAACTTCAGTAGTCAAAGATACTCATTACCTTTGGTTCCTAGCAATTGTTTCTGAACATATAGCATGGATAGATCAACATTGCTTCCAGGCAGTGTCCAACTTGACGGATGGCTCGACCTCGCAAGACAAAAGCGCGACGGATTTGAGGTAAATCGACGAGTCGTGACCGAGTCGTTTAATCATAAGCATCTAAGCTAATTAGAGTAGGTCGCGAACTCTTGGGACCGGTAATGAAAATCACAATTGAACCTGGTTGCAACAGGCCATTGCCAAGGACATTGCCAAAGGCTCTCGAGTCACTGGTTGTCAACCCGCCACGATACTGCAATTATTATCTATAAATATATTCCTATGTTCCTTAAAAAAGAAACGCTGAATTCCTAGGGACTTGTGATTAGTGGGTCGACCGTTTGTGTGATAACTTGAAAATAAAAATAAATTCAATACAATACTTAAATATAGTAGCTAGATAACTACTAGGATTTCTGATTTTATTGTAACTAGTGCTCGCCCAGTGGTCGAAATTCGACCATAATTCATTTAAATACGAAATAATTTATAAAAATATGAATATTTTGCACTCCTTCTCTTCTCCTTCTGCATATAAACTTTATAATACAGGGTCATTTCACGGGCATGATCGTAAGGTATCGATATCCAATGACAATATACACATGATGGAACACCTGCTCCTGAGACAAATATAACATTTCGTTAACTTTGCCCCCCTTCCAGCACTGTCCTATCACGTCTATGAAGATCTGCCAGCTATTTTAATTCGTCCTTGTAGATACACCCCATACCCTCCCTATTACAGTGGATATAGTACCTACACATTGTATCGCCAATTATTTATTTATTACTTTAACCACAAATGTGTTTTTCTACCAATCAACCTCTGGGTGATGCAGTGGCGTGCAGTCCATAAAGACAGAAAGACACTGCCTACCCTACCTAAATCAGATAAATATGTAAAACTAATATTATTTTATCAATAAACAAAAAATCTTTATTCTTAAATCAGCGCCACCTGTCAAGCATCGGTCGTATCATTAGTATCATCGATACAATAGTTCGTGCAATTTGACGCAACTTCGCATTGCGATGCACTAGCGCCGCTTAGTGCCTCGGGAGAGACACGAACTATTCGTGTCTCAATATTTGTATGTGTTTTCTCGTGGTCATGCAGATTTATTCAATGTGCGTTCCTATACATACGTGGCACACAATGTAACGAATAACGCACACAACCGTACACAGGGTAGTCACTGGCTTTTTACGATTTTTAACGTGACGAATTACGAAAGTTACCGAAGTTTTCCGAACAAAGCTGGTTATGCGACTATTTTAAAAAGTAGCATTGTTTCATTGAATTGTGACTACATAAACAACCATAATTTCTTTGTCGTATATAATCATATCCCGAGTAATTCGGACGCCATTGTTTGTTTTGATTTATTTGTTTTGGTTGTGAGCTATAACGGCATGTATTTAAGATTTTAACATTGATAAATAGTGTGAAAAATAGATAATATTCACTGTGAAAGTTGTTCAGTTGATTTTTTTTTTAACTATCTAGCCGAGAAAAAAAATCAAGTATCGTGAAAAGTAGTTGTACCTATACCGGATTTGCAATTAATAGATACAAACTCTAAGTAAAGTCAATCGTAAATTCAATACAAAACAAAACAATAGGATTCATTTAATTTCCTCACAGGTTGCATGCTGTACAGCGATCGGTTGTTCTGTTTTATTTTTTTGCCTTTTTTTAATTTTCTGCCTATCTAAAAACTCTGTGCACGCCACTGGGGTGATGTAGCGACAAACGGTAGTACCTGGGTAGGTGCAACAGCAAAAATTAAATTGCCTGTTTAAATACTAGCTGGTCGGACAGATGTTACTCCTATTTCCTAGAACTCGATCGCAGCGCCACCTACCGAGTCCAATTTATTGTGAATCTAAACCTGGGATGGTTTAGATTCTCATATCGTCACATACATATTTTTTTTTACTTCCAAGAAATTTGGTTTTATATATTTTGTACGATTGTGTGTATAGTTTAGTATGTGATCTTAGTGTGCGAGTCACAATAAATACTTTTCTTTCTTTCTATACAAAAAGTATAATCGCAGTAGGTACCTACATAGGTTATCAATTTAGCTATGCGATTTTTTTTAACATTGGACTAATCGCGAATTGAACCAATCGCGTCTAAAGGGCGATTTAGGTGCCAAATGAATGAACTTGTTCCGAATTCAAACTTTTCAATTAGTCATTCTCTAAAAAGTTCACTATTACCGTACCTAGAGATCCTACAAAAAAAAATCCAGTATTACTTTGAAAATTACCTCCAAGAGAGGAAAAACCGTATAATAACTACATCAGTGCATTAAACTTAAAATAACCGTCGCCTCGCCTGGGAAAAAAAAGTAATTTATTGTATTTTTATTCGATAAGTGACCGGACGCACCGACCACAATAACTGTATCATGATATCAAGTTTGAAGATGTACGGAACCATACAAAGTAGAATTCGCTGGGAACTCCATACATGCACCTATCTCTGTATGGCCATGCGATAGAACGGGTAAAGCACTGATAATTTATTGCTACCGTTATAATTACTTTCAATACAGACAATATTGTTGAATCATAAAAGGTCAGGGAGATCGGTCGCTGTATAAATTCGCCTCAGGAACTGTTTACGATACTTATTATTCAATAAAACTGTCGGTTGTAGGAATTAATATGTTTCTGTTCGAAGCCACCAATCAAAGTTATTGGAACGTGTGCGCTTCATACGGACTTGTACGAATGCCAAGTTTTTGCTGCTATTTTCACGGTAAGTATAAACTGGATTAACTGCGATACGAAAAAAGTAAAAGGTTTATTTGCATGAAATTAGTTTGATACAGATGTTACATGGTATAAGGTGCCTCTTCTCGCCGGATAGCCGCAAATTATGGAAGATCTAACTTATCTAAATTAGCTCCTTTTACAGGCACAATAATCGCTCATGCTTGCCATATTCTCGCCTGCAATTTGATCGCACTATCAACTGCGTGCATGGTTTTATTTCCCTGCTGGTGTCATTCAGTGTGAAATTTGTCAGCTGTGATGCGATGTTATGTTGATTATTAGATTCTGAGGTACCTACAGGATAACGTTCTTCGTTTTCCTATTTTTTTTTATTCATACGATTCAGATCTTATAACGTTAAAGCGATATTTTTATGTCGGTGTTGGTTTCAAGAACAATAATAGGTTCTTCGTAAGTGGTAAGGCGGCTTCGGTGGTAATCTTTTGCTCGACGATCGAATGTACTAAGATTAGACCGTGACGGATTTTATCCAAAAGGGCTTTGTAAGGTAGCACATCTTCAAGCTTTCTCAAATAGATCCTATTGGCACCATTAGGTACCTACTAGTAGGTACTTCCTAGAGCTTTTGTGGACTTGACACTCGGAATGGTAGGTAAATAAATGGCTAAAACATTTTCTGCAATTTTTCCTGGTAAGAAAGGTGACTGCGAACATAAAGATATAAATGTTGACGATCTAAAAATGAAAGAAAACATCTCAGAACCTGCGTATTTGCAAAAGTCAACTAGGGAAACTGTAGGATTAATAATGCTGGCGAGCAATAAGCTATCCGCCTGTCACCATCCGAGCAATATTGCAGTTTTAAATCAGACACCTTATTAGTCAGGCTGTAAACAACACGCCAAGGCGCCGCCACTTGTTTTCTACTTCCAACATAAAATAATGTCACATATCTAATCATTTACCGTATTATACAGGGTAAATTTTGAAACAATGCGCAAACTCTAACCATGAATTCGGCATATTATTCTAAACCGGTGATACGAAAAAAATCAGGTGTTTCATAAAGTGCAATACCTACGCAATCAAAATGTATGGAAGGAACAGCTGATTTTTTTGTATAAACGACGAAAAATTTCTACGCTTGGGGGTCTAGAATGATATGCTGAATTCATGGTTGCAGTTTGCGCACTGGTTAAAATTTTATCCTATATTCAGCTGGAAGAACATAATTTAATAAATTAATATGTAAAACGTATTTTCGTTAGTTTCACCGAATTCTTGCGACCCGACCATCTGCTATTGATAGTTCTCATCCATCTACCACTAAGTTTCTCCTTAGTTTATCTGACTTAAAAGGTTAACGAGAAATTAATTTCATGAACTCACATAACTAATACCTACCTAGAAAGAAAATCATGATGATACATGAGACATGACGCTGGTGTGAAGCGCAATATTTAGGTATAATATTATACGAGTACGGTGTATTGTGATTATGGTTTGACCTTTGCAAACGCCTCAATACCTTCAAGTGATGATCCCTTTAACGCTATATTAATCTTGTATGCTGGGAAATTATAGGTAACGAGCTTTAGCGCACGCGCTGCCTCGCCAATCAGGACATACTTCCTAGCCGTACGCGCAGGAAATCATGCAGGTGGACGAACCGGACTGTTGAGCTATTTTTACTTTTTCTTACCAACTAGTTTACTTAATGAGTCTTCCTGCTGACTTATCTATACAGAGATAAGAAACTGCTATGCTAATCTGGTGCATAACGTTATTTGATGGTATAAATAATAAGATTACAAAATTATTGTTATGAGCGCCTATTTCAGTGTAGCGGTCCGGCAATGGACCCTTGTCCCTTTGTCTCTATTACAGGTTGTCGGCCATCGTCCTTATCTACACGTGTATCTTGTGTTAGTATCACTCTATATGGAGACCGTTGGGTATTATCACATCAGCTTGTACCCGGCGCGGTCGCACGGTAAGGGCCTCCATTTGCATACAAGCAAATATCTCGATCTACGGGCGCTGTGCGGGCAGATTACCGTCGCAATGCTTCCGCACGCTGTATTGAATTCGGTACCAACGGTCCCGACTCCCATTACCAGTTCACGTTTACTTGTTAGTGTGATTCTCAAATGATAACAATCGCCCCGGTTGCGGGCCGAGCATAATAACAACCAGGAATAAGTCCGGCTATCCTTTCATATAATGATCTATGAAAATAATGGGGAAAATAGTGGAACTATAATATGAAGGCAAACTCTTGTACTGCTTGTCCATCAAGGATATATTTAATAATTCGTAACTGTACGCAGTCGTTAAGTCAGAATAGTTGGACTAAAGATTCAGAATAAATGGGCAATATAGTTCTAAGGAACATGACAAGAACCCTAGATAGTTTAATGCTCGTTAAGCATTTGAATATCTGGGTCTATAATAAAGTACACACACTGGAAATTGGTCACTTGGGTAATTAATGTCTAGGTTTATCTACATTACCACTCCACTCCATAACAAAGCACATTAACGCCTACGGTGAAAACGCTAGCAAGATGTTTAAATTATAATAAGACAAACACCGCGCAGGCACTTCACAAGTTCACAAAGAATGGTTAAAAAATATTGCTCGTACAAAAGGTAAGGCGCATTCGAAACTCATTGGAATTGAAACTAAATGATTAGCCCTTCTTAAGAATACCGCGGACAACATACTTACGCTCGATTTATGGGTACGTCGAAGCAGTTTGGGCTACAACACGGAACGAAGGGAGGCGAGAGTACACACATAACGGGGACATTAGCGCTAGACGTGTACTAAACCGAAGAACACAGGATTCGCCATGTACCAGTGTGTAGGGGAAGCAGAGGTACGCAGCAGGGTCAATTGCAAATACGTGGGAAGCGGGCGCCAGCCACCATACACCCGATACATTACTTTACACCTATATAATTAACTATATAATAATACGTATCCGCTCTTGTCATGCTACACGTCGTTCAGATAGTGGCTTCAATTGCACAGAATTCGATGAGCTTCCTGTAACTACAACACGCGTTTTGCTACCTTGTAAGTGGCAACTTGAAAGCCAGACGAGCTAACGGGCACTTACTACTTACATGCACTTACACATTGATTGCTAGTTAGCATAATATGTTCTTTGAGTTCTATATTCGATTATACCGCCATTCCGAATGACTTAACTGTGTAGAAATATGTTTCGCTAGACTTAAATGAGAGCGAATAGGTACGTCCGTGATCGAACTCAACATGAGACAAAGCTTATGCTCAAACCTACAGTGGAACAATAAAGTTTCCAATATTGCGAAAGTAGGTAATTGATGTCGGCTTGCACTTATGAAAAGCTATGTCGAAGGTTAAAGACCAAGGATGAGTATTAGGTTAAATATAGAGGGTGGGCGCGGCTATTGTGGGTAAATAAAGCGTAAGGGGAAGGTAGATAGTAGTTGACAGAGGTCACGTTAGTCCGCCGGCGGCTATGGGGCTCACCCATGCCCCGTTGACCCACAACACAACCAGCTCCATAAATCGTCGGAGATGACAACTAACTAGCGTCCGCCCATACTTATAACTAGGATCATATACTCCTAAATGTATTTAACTGCAGTTTGCCCATTCCGGTTGTGTACCTAGCTTCTAGTAAATATTTCAAAACAATTGTGTTCATTATTGTGAACTCAGTTGTTGCAACAAAGTGAAATTGATAAGTAGATAACCTACCTTTAGGAAGTTGAACCTAGTTATAACTTTACAAGTTTGTAAAAAAAATACACCCAAATCTTAGAAAACTATTCAGGTACTTAGGTAGCTATTATAATATTGTTCTTCGAACTCGTTTTTTATGGCTTCTCGTAGTTGACCTTGATAGGTCGCAGGACTTTCCTGTGGCTGCCTTAAGCGAACTCAAAGCCTCCAGCCAGGGGCGATTTTCTTACAACACTAAGCGACTGCACACTAAGGGCAACCTCTGTGTGGTACGAACCTCGGCTTAGGGCGTTGCTGGGGGAAGACAGCAAGATGGGACAAGCTGGATTTGTTCTGGATGATTATTATTATGCGACTTTAAAGCTACAGGCTCAGCTACGGCGCGTTCTGGCAGTTCGTCGAGCAACGGTTTTTTTTTTTTTTTGGGTGGGAAATCATCAAATGACTTCTCCCGCTCTGGGTGGAGCAGGAGGGCGTGTCAGACTTTTACTGACTAAAACCCACCCATGTTCTCTCAGCTGCCTGTGTGCCAGGGGCCGCGGTATCTCTTTCGAACAACCCGCACCCCTGGCAGGCATCGGCCCTTGCGAGCCCCACCAGCTGCTGCTGACGTCTCCCTGCGACGGGTCAGCAGTGGCCCCGCCGCCTACCACTTTTCGGCCGCAGGGGATAGGGAGAGCGGCCAACGCTATACCGACACTCCTCTTCCCCTGCGGCCCCACCGCGTCCGCCATCAAACGGTGGCGGCCCCGTCCAGGCCACGGAAGGGAAGAGCGCTACTCAGAAGTACCGGCACTCCTCCTCCGCCGCAGCCTGTAACTCTCAGCCGCGATGCCTCCCATTCGACATCGCGGCCCGCCTCAGCTGCGATGCACCTCACCGCAACCCACTTTTTGGCCGCTACGTCGTCGGCTTGGAGCAACAAGCCCTGACGAGCGGCCCCACCTTGGGGTTCCTCTTGGCTTCACCGTGGGAGGGTGACCACGGTTACTGAGCCCCCCCGCAACGACAATGCGGGAACCCCACTGGGGGGGAATGCGGGAACCCCACTGGGGGGGGTCGAGCAACGGTTGGGGGACTATTTAGTCGGAGTCGTCGCGAGCGACCTCGCCTGCGAGGTCGGAATGATGGACGCTTGTTTTTGTGCATCGTGCTTTCCTGGAAGAGGGTAATGGGGTCATCACGGTCGGTGAGAATACCTATGCCTTGGTCGGCGAACTTTGCTAAATCTAGAGGAGCGAGGAGGAGAAGTGGCGGCCGCAGCAACCAGAGGGTCGCGATGATTTTCAGCTTTATCGAGGAAACGCTTGTAATAGCCTTTCACGTGAGGGAGATGCAGTACATGCGCCCTCACAGCCGTGGCCTTCGCAGGAGACGCCCTGGGCGTCGGGAATCCCAGGCTGATTCTCGGCCACCGTAGGCACGGGCTTGCGTACGTAATGGGTAGCTCGCTGTCCGGTAAGGACCAAGCCCGGGTCGACGGCGCGTTGTGTTCCACGCGCGCCTCAAAGAGATGTCAGCAGCAACTGATGGGGCCCGCAAGGGCCGATGCCTGCCAGGGGTGCGGGTTGTTTGAAAGAGCGCGTAAAACCCAGATACCGGGTTTTACGCGCGTTTCTACGCTGGGACGGATCCAGCCAGTGACAAACATGGACTCGGAAACAGCGGTTGTGTAGTGGCTTGCATATCGTCGATGGAAACATCGTAAACGAAGAGAACGTCGACGATTTAACGTGCACCCAATTCTACGTAACAGAATGACGCATAGTAGGTATGTTTATAACATTATATCCAAAGCTCAGAGAACACAGTGAAAAGTTTTTCAACTACTTTCGGATGTCAGTAACATCGTTCGATGAATTACTAGAAATTATTCAAGAAAATTTGACTCCCTGTCAATATTATGTGGTACGCGGGATACGGTTTCTGCAGAAGAAAAACTAGTGATTACTTTGAGGTAATATTTTTTTTATTTTTGTGATACCTTTATTAAGTTTGTAATACCTTTATTAAGTTTGTAATACCTTTATTAAGTTTGTAATACCTTTATTAAGTTTGTAATACCTTTAAACTAAGAATCAATTTAACAAAATTAAAGAATTTGAACAAAAAGGACAAAAATTAGGATTCATTCAACCATAATATGTGTACCTGGGACTCGTCCTCTATTGCTGGTGGAACTTCGCGGAGCACTTCTGACGTTAGGCTCCCAGACTGGAGCGGGCCGACGCTGCCTTGAAGCGGCTCCTGCTCAATCTAGAGGAGCCAAACTCCTCCTGCCGGAGGCTCTACGCGGGGATCGGTCCATGGCCCTATACGGGGCACCGGTGTGGGCGCCTACACTGAGGCGCCAACCAGCACGCCGGTTTAAGGCGTCCCATAGGGTCATGGCCACCCGAATGGTCCGTGGATATGCATCTCCGGTGAGGCGGCGTCGGGTCTCCTTGCCGGATTGCCGCCATGGGATCTGGAGGCGAAAGTCCTCGCGCACACTTGGGATTGGCGCGAGGAGGCCAAACGCCGGGGCGTAACTCCGCTACCGCGGGAAATCGCGGCACAGCGGAGAGAGCTCCGGCGGGATCTCATGGCGACGTGGAGAGTGCGATTGTCGCAACCCAATTCTGGGCACGCCACGATTGCGGCGGTAAGGCACAGCGTCCTCATCTTCCGCCTGACGCAGGTCCTCACCGAACACGGTTGTTTCGGGAGGTTCCTGTTTCGGATAGGGCGGGAGGAAACGCCCGGGTGTTTCCATTGCGAAGATCGCCCTGAGGACACGGTGGAGCATACGGTGGAGGTCTGCCCGGCTTGGGCGGAGCACCGCCGTGTCCTTGTGGAGGCGATCGGCGGCGGCGATCTCTCGCGTCCGGCCCTAGTCTAGGCCATGGTACGGAGTGAGAGTGCATGGGTAGCCGTCGCTTCCTTTAGCGAAGCAGTGATGCTCGCGAAGAGGGAGGCGGCGCACGTGAGGAATAGGCAGTATAAGCGCCCTCACGGCCCTGGCCTCCGCAGGAGACACCCTGGGCGTCGGGAATCCCAGGCTGATTCCCGACCACCGTAGGCGCGGGCTTGCGGACGGCGAGTAAAGACCAAACCCGGGTCGACGGCGCGTTGTATTCCACGCGCGCCTCAAATAGATGTTAGCACCAACTAGTGGGGTCCGCAAGGGCCGATGCCTGCCAGGGGTACGGGTTGTTCGAAAGAGACACCGTCGCCCCTGGCACACAGGCAACTAAGGGAACACAGGTGGCTTTTAGTAAAAGTCTGACACGCTTCCTGCTCCACCCAGAGCGGGAGAAGTTATTTGATGATTTGCCACCCTCGAAAAAGAAAACGGTGATAACGAAGCACAATAACAAAATAACGAAGGCAGCGAAATACAAGATCGGGGAAGAAAACAGATGAAATGAAAAGATGCGACTTAAAATTTTGTTAGACGAAAGGACATGGCAGACTTGTACCCCAGAATGGATATAAAATCTACGTCCATATAGTACTGCTTTTCTATTTACAAAATTATAAGGGTGTATATTGCTCAGCAGTCGGGGACAGAAAATAATAAGGTTTAATAAAGTTGATTTTTACTTTACTGCTAAGTTATTTTAAGTAGATGAATGTGTATAGGTGTACATCTATGGCAGGCGTTTAATTTTAATAGTATTTTAGGTGATCCCATGATGATACAACTAAGATGAGAGGGCTTAATTCCGAAATGTGTTTTCAAAGCCATAACAAACAATGTTGTGATCTATTTGTCTTTTCCTTGAATTGGTTGCAATTGGTTGCAATGTATATTCTTATAATGTCATAGCTGGCACCACAAACACAACTATGAGCTGAAAACTGTTATGGTAAAATAAGAACCTATTAGTTTAGGATTTGACCACGACGCGACGTGAAATTATGGGGTAAATAATACCTCTCGTAAATACATATTTTAGGAGGTACAGAATGAAAGTAGAACTTACCTCAAAAGTTAACCACTCCTTTAAAAGAACAGTCGCATCAGTGGGTAATGATGATATTACATGGCGCCCGATGCGTTCTCTAATTGTGATACCTACCTACCACAGTTAACACGCGCTTGAGTCGCTTGTAAAAGGTCCATTTTCCTTAAGTTTTTATTACTTACCTAGTTTACAATCATTACTAGTGAAGCACGCGCGTGGGGCTACGATAAAATATATCAGTAAACATTTAATCGAAAAAATAAACGCAATTCGAACGACTATCGAATGATCGATAGCAAATCGGCGCAAACGTTCCCTATTATAAAAAAGTACTCTGTGGTTCTGTTCTATTTTTCTTCATGGCAATGGTACCGATGTGGACAATTCTGCCAATGTCAGATGTGTTGAGAAAACGTGCGAAGGAAAGAAAAAAAAAAGAACTGAAATCCGATACTATTACTCACTTGCTAAAAGTTGATTTGATGAGGGTATTTACTGCAATACTAATTTATTTATTTTCACCGCAAGTCACAGACATCAGTGTAGCCCTGGGTCTTTTATGTACATACTAGGGCCACTTTCCGAATTAGAAAAATAGCGCTGTGAGCGCTCACATCAATAATTTGCGTTCCGAGTTAGATATCGCGATTATGACAGCTAAGAACTGTCATTTTTGTCATCATTATGGAACGCTCGTGAACGCGCTAACAGTGCTCACTCAATGTTAAAACCTATTTACACCATATAAAACTTGTATAGACCACAAATTTCATCTTATTTGATTAGGTGGCGACTCTAGCCAGAAGCACTATTTATAAGTTAGCTAAAACTATGATACGAATCAGAACATAACAGCACAAGTGTCATTTTTGACAGCGCTCACGGTGTTTATCGCATGGTCGGCGTTATCGCAAGGTGGCGAATGTCATGACGTCATCTATGACGATTCACGGGACATCGTTATCGCGCTCACGCCAATTCGGAACGGGTGTGAGCACGCTCAAATCGATATCTTCGTATCTCGAAACGTAGCCTAGGACTACCTGTATCAAAAGAGCCAGGCAAAATGTTTCGTACGATCCTACAGTTCCCAATATCATAAAGTATGTTGTATGTACAAACCTTTTTTTAATAACCGTAATTAATTAGGGCATGATATTAATTAAGTAAAGTACTATTTCTAAAATCAGTACATATAAGGAAATCTAACCAATTTTTTCACATTTTTTTAAATTACCTATCAGCAATGTGTTTTAGGTCATTGTGAGCCGTAGACAGGGAATGCTATTGTGAGCCCTTTGTTACAAATCTGAATTAGAGATTTGAAGAAAGCGCAGTGGCAACACTCAACCTATATAATCCGTACATAGTTTATGTATTCGACTGAAAGCTTTGCATCTGTGGTCTAGAATAATAAAAAAAAAACGTAATCGTACATACTATGTCCATGCCTCCAGAAGTATATTTAAACGTCAAAACGGCCGACAACAATCAAGATGCTGGGGTTTTTGGCGGGATCGCGTTGGAACATGTCGCACGAATTTTCATTTTCATGGAATTTAGTGAAATAGCGAATTAAATTGTATAATTTTGATAGTGAATTATTCAATTTAGTTACGTGTGAGTGCACAAGTGTAGTGAAAGTGAAAATAAGTGACTAACGTGGACTTTTCGTGTTCCCCCCAAAAACTCCTATTAGGTTATTGTAAAGTTACTACCGCTTTACAATAACTTTGACTTGACTGACTAAAGACGACTATGAATGTTTTGTAACTTCGTGCCCGATATCGGGCCATTTGCTTGTTCTAAAAGAAAAATTACTTGACACTGGCTAAATGCACAAACCGTGTGAAGCCAAAATTAAAAAAAAAAAAAAAAAAATCAAGATGCTATTCGTTCAGAGTCGGATAAAGTAAAATAAAAAAAACAACGAAAACAAAATTATTGTGCATAGGGACGACCGAAAATATAGTTTTTTAAAGTTTTACTCGTTTGTCTGGATGTATGCTACGAATTGGCGCACAAATATAACCTAAGTTTGGTTTCCCTTTATAATGGGAATTTGTGTCATGATGTTGGGAGGAGTTGGTACCGTGCCCATAAGGGAATAATCCTTACACCTTATTATTTAGCTATACCTAAGATGTTTTCTTATCTACTACTTAGGTAGGTAATTAGAAGCTTTTTTTTTTGATTACGGGGGGAAATCCTCATGGATGTCCTCCGCCCCGGGGAGGGCGGAGGGGTCTGTCAGACTCTTACTGACTAAAACCACCCCGGTGTTCCGTCTCTCACTTGCACCGGGGATCACGGGAACTAGTGTGACTTCCGCGATCCCCGGCTAGTGCCAGCCCGCCTTTGCGGGCCACCTCGCAATAGGGGGGGAGTGAGGTGTTAAACTCCCCCCTTACGTCATAGAGAGGCGCGCGTGGAACACTACGCGCCGCCATCTCGGGTCCTAACAAGTAGAGGGCTACCGATTTCCCCGGATCTGTCGCCCCTGGACCCATTTAGGGGGGCTGGAAGAGGGCGTTGTCCGCCCTCCGCCGACGCCTGGTGCGTCTGCTGCGGATTGGGTTAGCGGAAGTATTCTCCCGCTCCCTCTCCGCAGCCTCCTTCTGCGACATGACTGTTTCGCAGAAGGAAACCACCGCGTCCCAGGACTCCTCGCTGCCGACCATCGAGTCGACAACGGCCGGCAGCGACAGGTCACTGCCGACTCCTGAGATGAGGGCACGGCGCGGCTCCTCCCAAGCGGCACACTCTGCCAGCGTGTGCCACGCCGTGTCCTCCCGACAGTCGACGCAGTGGTGACACCGAGCGTCCGGCTCCCTGTTTATGCGACACAGGTACTTCCCGAAGCAACCATGCCCCGAGAGCACCTGTGTCACCCGAAACGACAGGAAGCCGTGCCTCCTCCCGAGCCAACGCTCGAGCACTGGCCGGACCGCCCCGATGGTGACGGGGCCGGCAGTGAGATGAGATGAGAGCCTGTCCCGCCATTCCACCACCAGGGCTGCGCGAAGCTGTGACCGATGCAACTCCAAATGTCGCTGCGTCAGACACTCGCCCCGCGCCCTCGAGTCCTCGAGGTCCCAGGGCGGGGGGTAATTAGAAGCTACCCCAACTGTAAATTTTTCCCAATTGAACATGAACCTTATTTACTTCGGAATAAAGTTGAAAATGTATCAACGACATTTGACAGATTGGACTAGCTTGATGTTCTGGCTTCTGTACCACAAAACAGCCTTGACTTATGTCTAAAATTGCAGTCGTACGTACCAAATTAATAGGTACTATTTACTCATCCCACCCACATACATGAATGACACAGTGCAAGCGTAATTCACGACAAATCATCATTATCTACCTACCCAACTATATTGGGGAAGGCTTCCAGTCTAACTGGATGCAGCTGAATACCAGTACTTTACATGGAGTGACTGCCTACGTGACCTCCACAACCCAGTGGCTGGGTAACACGATACCCCTTGGTAAGACTGGTTGTCAGACTTTCGGGCTTCTGATGACCCGTAACGACTTTCAAAGATCCACTAATGACAACCGGGCCCAACGGCTTAACGTACATTCCGAGGCACAGAGGGGCCTTGGTATGTATTGTATGTCTTGTAATTCACGACTTTATTGGGCCGAAATCTTAAATCATTTAATAACCTTGAATTGTGAATTTTTGCATTGGTTTGGTCCACTGGCTCCAATACATCTCGTGCCTAAGCACGCTGCAATAGTTCGAGTGCCTAAATAAGTCTCCTAACACAGGCTTATCTGCCTAAAAGGAGGCTTCAATCACTAGTTGTAAAAATTTTACTTGTTAAAATAATAAAACATTTTTCATTTCATTTCATTTCAATAAGTCTTTCACCCGAGATAAAATTTGCTTTTCATTTTGAAAAAGTTTACGGGAAGCGTGAAATCAGTTTTTATTTTTATTAGCCTACAACGTTCCAGTGCTGAGCAAAGGCCTCCTCCAAATCCTCTCTCCAACAGCAAATAAGCTGTTGACGTGTCTATTTTAAATAAATTAATAAAAACTGGGTAGTGCAAAACGGTTAGTATGCCACATCTATGCACGATGCCATAGACAAGAGTGGCAGCTGTAGAAGTTGCAGCACGAGCACGATTTTGTGAACTATTAGAGAATATCATCATTGTTGTGCGTATCCGAAAATCCCAAACATGTGTGATATGAATGAACGTCATTGACGTCTATGTGTATGATAAAAATGGTGCCCGTTTACCAGCTGGCATCTTGTCTTTATTGCTAAAGAATTGACATTGTGATGATAAAAATCGTGTAGCATGGCGTCTGTTCTTGATTTAGTCAAACATTACCAGCATACAATAGAGAAATATCCTACCGAAAGGCATAAAGTGAGTTTTCATTTTACTCATCTTCCATTTGGTGTAATTCCCACATAAATTAGATAATTCCTGAATAATTTTATTCTGCGACGTTGTCGTAACAATGAGATCCAAAAATAACAAAACGACACATCATAGCTTGACAAAAAATGTCGCCAGATTTGCATGATTTTGAAAATACGGTATTGCCGTGAACATATGTATGGTAATTTAATTTCACATCCCCCTTCAACACCAGTGTCAGCTAATGAATTGAATTAAGCGCAGTAACATTTACGGTATAATACTAACAAGTGCTGAATATTTCCAGGTTTTAAAATGTATAGACAAGTTGTACAACATGGCAGTGACAGTCCAGCATCTTCAGGAGACAGGAGTGGGCCGCACGGTGAATGCTTTGCGCAAGGAGACGGGTGACGTGGGGCAGGCGGCCCGCTCCCTTGTGTACAAGTGGAAGCTGATGGTCGCAGCAGAGGAGAGCGATCCAGAAACTGACCAGAACAATGACAGTGAGCCAACTACATTTTAAACTTTTATGTATTTAGTGACAGTATTTCGTTGTTTCAATTCAAGAACCATCTACAGGTTACTGCATAACTTTATCTTGTTGTTTTCATACATTCCATTTCATACTTTTGGTAGAAACAATAGCATTGTTTTTGTTTTGTTTGAAATATTTTTGTAATTAAAAATATTTCAATAGTGCTTTTATTCTAGAAACTGATTCAAAAGATGCTCTTGTACTTACAAAGCATGACAGTGCATGGTCATGGGAATATATTTAGATCTTAAAAATGCAAGGAAAGAGTGCTATGAGTCATTAAAAAAGTCCTATCGTGCCGATAGCATTCCATACCAGTTGTTGGGTTCCCGGCACAGTGATTGAACATAGCAATAAACATTGCTATGCTCAAACAATGTGTGCATCAATTTTGTGCATGTGTGATGTTGGTTAGGACAGGTCAGCTCATAACTGTTACAACAATATCTAAAAGGCAAATACTGTTATGGCTATTATCCAGTTTACCTCTTACAATTAGTGGCATTGTGCATTGCTTTATAGAAAATGTAATCTGTTGTTTTAACTTTAGGGCTTAAGCTTTTTAAAACAAGATATTTTTGGCTATAAGTACTCAATCCTCATGCCTGAAAGTTTTAGGGAATTTATTCAATTCTGAAAAGTTATGTTAAATAATAACAAAAACATAAATAAGCATTCACAATTATGGATATCTTTTATTTAACAAAACAAGTGTTTATTATTGTTATGGTGGTCACTACTAAAACTAAATTTGGGGGTCCAAATGTGTAAACGACTATGCTAGGTGGCAGGAACCTATAGGACCAATTTATGCAAATGAGCTCCTTTGTTCTTATAAGTGCATGTTATCTTATTTGAAATTATTTTTTTTTTAACTGTATGATGATCTTGTACATCACTTAACTATGTCAATTCATAATAACCAGTGATCGGATAATCAGGGGCTAATATACCTTAACTTCACTTTTATTCCCACGAAAGAATAATACGGACATACCTTCCTTGCCTTCTTCTCCATAGGTACCTACGCTTTGGAATGGGCAACTAGCTTGATCTTTCTAACTGACCTACCTTGACAATTCAAAAGTGTCTGTAATTGGTTTATTTGAAATAAATGCTTTGAGTTCTCGGATTCCAGAATCATGCATATAAAATAGAATAAATTAGTCATTTCTATCACTAATCTGTTAGATAGATAAATCAATTTCCACTACTTGACCACATTGTGCACATTATCATTTTTTATTGATATTCCATTTGTTTTGAATAAAATAAAGATACTAAATCAAAATAACCACTGCAATAATTTCATTAAGTTTGTTATAGTTACTTTTACAAAAAAATTCAATTGTGGGAACCCGGAATTACTTATTTATTCAGAAAGGAATGTCCACATTATTCTTTCGTGGGAAGAAGCTTAGGTATTTTTGCGCCCGATTATCCGATCACTGATAATAACATTCTAATTAATACATATTGTTAAGCAGTAGTTTGTACAAGTTAAATATTTTATGTTGTAACCTAAGTTGTGTTTCGATATTTACGATTGGGCCAATTTTTATTATACTTAAATATTTATTAGATTTTATATTTAACGAAATATATATATTTTTCAATAATCCTTCACTTTCATTATTGACCCTTTGCTAAAACCTATTGATTTGATTGCACAAATGCACACAGAAACAGTGCACATGATAGTATTCATTTATAACTCATTGAGTGTCTCACTCAGTGAGATTATAGTAAATTCCAATTTGAATCAATCACAATGTTTGAATTTAATCAACACTTCTTATTGTCTTGTTCAATTAACAAAATTGGATACACTTCAGGGTACTCAAATAGCTAAAGTTTTGGTTTCATATTGCCGATTTTGCATGCATTGAAGTAGACAAAATTTTTGTTTTTTTGACCAATATTTATTTTTTCCCAATCCATACATATGTTTTTTTTTAAATAAAGACACAAAGTTGTTTTTTTTTGGGTGGGAAATCATTAAATAACTTCTCCCGCTCTGGGTGGAGCGGAAGGGCGTATCAGACTTTTACTGACTAAAACCCACCCGTGTTCCCTCAGTTGCCTGTGTGCCAGGGGCCGCGGTATCTCTTTCGAACAACCCGCAGTTTGTTTGTATATTTGTAGAAGGTTATTAGGTAGTGGAAATACTAATCGGATTTAAAAAATCCTTCACTTAAAGAAAGTTACAAAATTCTCAAGTAATATAGCATACCTACTGGTTCCTGTTAGAACCTCAAATCACAACTGAATAGCGATTTCACGTTATTAGGCCGAATAATGTAATTTGTAACAGGTAGAAAATAAGAGTGACTTAGAGATGGCATTCAGAGAAAAGTCAGCGTTATAACAAAATTAGGTATTTGATAAAGTAGCATGCACTTGTTGCACAGCATAGTAGTCATTTGGGTGACATTATCCTTAGTTAGATTCATGAGGTCTTTTAGGCTGAGTGATTCGCTTATTTCATTGTTTGATCCAGATTAACATGGATGATAATGATCATTCAGTCGTTTTGTTAAATTACATTGGGCCCATGGGTTTTTTTGTTGGGTGGGAAATCATCAAATAACTTCTCCCGCTCTGGGTGGAGCAGAAGGGCGTGTCAGACTGTTACTGAATAAAACGCACCCGTGTTCCCCCAGTTGCTTGTGTGCCAGTGGCCGCGGTATCTCTTTCGAACAACCCGCACCCCTGGCAGGCATCGGCCCTTGGGCCCCATCATTTGGTGCTGACATCTCTTTGAGGCGCGGGTGGAACACAACTCGCCGTCGACCCGGGCTTGGTCCTTACCGGACAGCGAGCTACCCATTACTCAACGTCCGCAAGCCCGCGCCTACGGGGGCCGGGAATCAGCCTGGGATTCCCGACACCCAGGGCGTCTCCTGCAGAGGCTACGGCCGTGAAGGCGCATGTACTGCCTCTTCCTCACGTGCGCCGCCTCCCTCTTTGCTAGCATCACTGCTTCGCTGAAGGAAGCGACGGCTACCCATGCACTCTCGCTCCGTACCATGGCCTGGACCAGGGCCAGACGCGAGAGATTGCCGCCGCCGATCGCCTACACGAGGATACGGCGGTGCTCCGCCCAAGCCGGGCAGACCCCCACCGTATGCTCCACCGTGTCCTCAGGGCGATCTTCGCAATGGAAACACCCAGGTGTTTCCTCCCGCCTTATCCGATACAGGAACCTCCCGAAACAACCGTGTCCGGTGAGGACCTGCGTCAGGCGGAACGTGAGGACGCCGTACCACCTCTCAAGCCACTCCTCAAAGAGGGGACTTACCGCCCCAATCGTGGCGTGCCCATGGGCCCAGGGGTTTACTTGCTGTTTTGATCATGCAATTAGATACAAAACACACACAGGATTATAACAACTAACTAAGTATATAAAATAACCTACACAAAATTTGCTACGCAAGAATGAAATCCGCAGCCAGCAATCGCAGTCATTGTGCTAATTGGACCGTTTCTGCATTTACATGTAATATTATGCTTTCGAGTATAACAACATTACGTAGGTTCTTTAGGTAAAGCATTACCTAGTGTGACCATTCGTAATGATATAACTTCGAATCTGCACTTTTATTTTCAGCCAAGCATTTAGCTATTCTGCCAATGTGGCATAACTAGTCTGTATGGCGCTAAAGATTGTGGGTCCGATTCTAGCACAATTCAAGCTTCAAATATGTGAAAATATTTATTGATAGATTTGGTGAAGTGTGAGTGATAATCATAATGTCACTTATAAGCTGACTTCTCATTGTACGAAACGCCTATACTATGCGAGGTCAGCTAAAACTGGATATGTATAGCTTGATATGTCGCCATGTTTACCCACATGAGGAAATAATCTGAGTGTAATGATAAAACCTTTAAGCATCCCAAATTTTATTTCAGCTTCAACACACAACGGACATGGGAGTGGAAAAGATTCTGATGACAACGCTCAATCCAGGAACAAGTCTGATACATATGAGAGATCACACTCTTCATCAAAACCAAAAGACCACCGAGAAATGAATGGAAACTACAGTGGGAGCAAAAAAAGATACCACAGTAGTGAGGTAAAACTTTATCATGTTTATTTGGTGATTTCCTTTATCTGTGGTTACACTATCGCTTGTGCGACTACAAAACCTATGTAGCATTGTAATGTTGATAGATTTCCTTTTTCCAATCTATTTCTTAGTACTTACAATTTCTCCTAAACTAGAAAAGTCAGACTTTTGAAACAAAAAACGTGTTAAGAAGGTAGGTATAGCAAATCTCATCAACTTCCTTGAAATTCTAGTTTATTATAAAATATATACACAAGACGAGATCTCTTAATAATATCAGCCTTAAATAAAAGAAGATTATGATTGTTTTAAAAACATTTTACAGGATGAGGAACCAAACACCAAGCGTTCAAAACATTCAAGTTCCAGTGAGGATGACTACAAAAGAAAGTATCATGGTAGGGTTAAGAAACCAGACACCGGAAGTGAAAGTGATGACTCACAGAGTGACGAAAGTGACTCTGAGGAGTCCGACTCCTCACAGGAAGAGGTAAAAGTCAAACAAGAAATAAAGCAAGAACACAGTAGCCATAAGTCATCTTCATCTAAGCACTCCTCTCACAATGAGCATGCAGATCATAAATCATCCAGTTCAAGCAGGCCGTACGAGTCTGAGAAGCACTCCAGACATCATAGCTCTCAGTCAAAAGAGAGGCATTCTTCTGATACATCTTCAACAAAAGAAAAAAGTCACAGTTCCGACAAAAACAAAAGTTCAAAGGAAAAAGAATCAAATTCTGAGAAGAAACACAAATCAGATGCAGAAAAAAGTCATAAAGAATCAAAGTCATCTGCTAGACATAGTTTAGAGACGCAGTGTAGTTCAGACAAGCATAGTGGCTCTGAAAAACACGCCAGTTCTGACAAACACAGGTCAAGTAGCTCCCACAAATCTGATAGTGGGTCTGATAAAAACAAAACAAGTTCTGATAAACACAGCAAATCAGACAAACACAAATCATCCAGTCACTTGCATGCTTCAGAAAAAGAAAAGCACAAGAGTTCATCAGAGAAGGACTCTGAAAGATCTAAACACAAAGTTAAAGAAAGTACTAGTAATAGTAGTAGTTCTAAGGAAAAACATCGTTCCTCTAGCAAGGACAAGTCAAAAGATAGTAGTTCTTCCAAGGAGAAGTTGAGCAGTCACAGTAGTGAGAAAAAACATTTGTCTTCGAGTGATAATAAGTCGAATAGTAGCAGTAAGGGCCATTCCGAGAAGTATGATGAAAAGAGCGACAAGAATTCAAAGCATAGATCAAGTTCCTCGTCACTTAAAAGCAGTAAGTCAAGCAGCAGCAAGAGCGAAGAAGTACCAAAGAAAAAAGTTCAAATACAGATCAGCGAGGATCACGATACAGATGATGGAATCGACTGTGGTTCAGGTAAATAATTTAAATATAGTTTAACGAAACCATTGCTTATTTTCTATAAACATTCAGGTATATTTTAACTTATTTCTGTTTTATTCAAGGTCAAATAATTTATTTCAAATTAATGACGAGGCACTCTTCAATGTCAAAATTTACAAGAAAATAGAATTGATTCTAGTTGTCCCTTCCAAAAGTTTAGTTTCGTATGGAGAAGAATGGGCAAGATGGAGAAGAATAATTACTGTTTAAAATGTTTGTATATATTCAGGTGCCAGTTTTGCTGAAGCGCTTGGCATGATCAGTCCCGTCAAATCCAAAAAGAAACTGTTAAGGGACGCAGCCTCACCGAACAATGACGTAAGTAAAAATTATCCAGATCTGATTGATGTCGACAGACTGCAGATTGTTGCACTGTTGCACTTATCGATGATTACGATATCATTATCCGGTGTAAATAACAAACGAAGCGTAGAGCGTTTAAGAAGTTACTGAATACAATTAAAAGTCGAACTATAGTGTCACTTGCTTTTCCCATCATTGTGTATTTTTTTTTTTTTTGTTGTAACATTCTTGTTACGGAAATATTGAAGGTCTAAGTTCCGACTCCGATTCCGAATGTTGTACCGTTGCATGCACCCGAATTGATTCTAGTTGCCCCTTCCATGAGATAGTTTTGTATCGAGAAGAATGGTCAAGAAACTCCACCGATACACTTAAAATATTTTGTCGTATATTTTGATTATATGTGAAAACGATGCACCTAGAATAAAATTGCTATACCACTATAGATAATTAAAAATAAAGCATGGTAATGTGATCTATCAAAATGTAAAAGTAGATGATTTTCTTAAAATTTTAATAAGCAATAATTTTGTGTGATTTAAAGTAACCACAGAATATAAAATCAATGCAATAGAAGTTATAAATGATACAATAAGCACAGTGTTTTATGTGCGTTACATTGCTTACTAACGGAAACAGCGATTTTCACACCAAATATAAAAGTCGTTTACCAGGAATAAAGTTACTCTCTCACTCTAAAGGTGCTCTTACAATTATTGCTCGGCAACACTAATGGATCAATCTGGATCAATGAAGTGGAGCAATCTTGAGCAACAACAATAAATTGCGGATATGTTTCGGGAATATTGCTTCTAATTGCTCCATATATTTCATGAGTTGCCGTATATCCAATCGGTTTCGAAACTTTTAGTCAATTTTCTTTCTATCTCGTTTGTACGTATAACTACGTCTCGTTTTTGCGAGAGGAACCGGCTGGCGGCGGGGGGGCGTATTGACTTGTTTTTAATGTTGCTCCATATTGCACGACAATTACCAATGATTTATTGTGTGGCCGTATCTCTGGTAACAGGTTGCTACATGTTGCCATTGCCCTAAACTGCTGGATGTAGTTGTGACGTCATAGCTGACGAGAATTTACCAGGATGGAGCAATTTTAGTTGCTCGTGTAAGCGCACCTTTAACTTTCCAAAGAAGCGATGGATGGACATTGTGAACGATGGTTTGGTTAGGAAGGGGGTGACTACCGAGACGACAGCTAATAGAGAAGTATGGTATGGAAGAAAAATACATGATGCGACGACACCAAATAAATCGGGATAAAGGCAGGACAATGATGATCAGTGATCGGATAATCGGGCGCTTATGTACCTAAACTTCTTCCCGCGAAAGAATAATGTGGACATTCCTTTCTGAATAAATAAGTAATCCCGGGTTCCCGGGATTGCACAATTTTGTAAAAACAACTATTACAAACTTAATGAAATTATAGCGGTGGTTATTTTGATTTAGTATCTTTATTTTATTCAAAACAAACGGAATATCAATATAAAATGATAATGTGCACAATGTGGTCAAGTAGTGGAAATTGATTTATCTATCTAACAGATTAGTGATAGAATAGACTAATTTATTCTATTTTATATGCATGATTCTGGAATCCGAGATTCTCAAACTCAAAGCATTTATTTCAAATAAACCAATTACAGACACTTTTGAATTGTCAAGGTAGGTCAGTTAGAAAGATCAAGCTAGTTGCCCATTCCAAAGCGTAATTATTATTATTGTATTTTATACGAAAGATTCCGAAATCCGGGATTCTGAAAGGCATCTCCGTATTATTCTTTCGTTGGAATAAAAGTGAAGTTTAGGTATATTAGCGCCCGAATATCCGATCACTGATGATGATACTCTTAACTTTCCACCAGTATAGCCCCGCAGCCCTGTTGGCTCCTTCTGTGAAGCTTGCGCCGCTCCCTACGTTAGAGATCTCGGCGCTGCCAGAGATATCGCCCAACTACAAGCCGCGGCCACCACCACGACCATTGCCACATTTCATCGAAGAAGACGCTATGAGCTTTTCATCCAAAAACCAAAGGTAAGCCAGCAATGTTACATTTAGTTCACCGGTATTGCAGCACGATTAATTATCTGCTATAGATTCCGCGTTGCAGGCAGTTAAGGGGAACCTAGTCGCTGGCTCGAACTCACTGATGGGCCTGGCTAAAAAGCACGCTGTCTCATCAGGCATCGTGTCCGACAGAGGTAGTATCAGTGATGAGCAGTTAGACGCTAGTCTACACGCACAACATTATTGTGTGAGATGCAAGACCATTTATAGTACAACAGGCGCGTAAAAAATTAAGAACAGTCCTTCTGAAGATCGGGTTTTATGAAAAAACCACTGCATAAATCAATGACCAATAAAATTTATTGAACTTTTCGATATTTGAGCTTTGTCGGTACCGACTTGGTTTTTCAGATTTTACACTTCTTTTATTACTTAAACACGCCCAAAGTTAGGCTAAATTAGCAAGAAAAACGAATCTTTGTTTTCTCCTAACTTTTTAATGGCTTTTTATTTTAGTATTCTGTTTCCGTACAGACAATAATGAGACAAAACCATACCATGTTTGGGCACGCCGCGATTGCGGCGGTAAGTCCCCTCTTTGAGGAGTGGCTTGAGAGGCGGCATGGCGTCCTCACCTTCCGCCTGACACAGGTCCTCACCGGACATGGCTGTTTCGGGAGGTTCCTGTTTCGGATAGGGCGGGAGGAAACGCCCGGGTGTTTCCATTGCGAAGATCGCCCAGAGGACACGGTGGAGCATACGGTGGAGGTCTGCCCAGTTTGGGCGGAGCAACGCCGTGTCCTCGTGGAGGTGATCGGCGGCGGCGATCTCTCGCGTCCGACCCTGGTCCAGGCCATGGTACGGAGCGAGAGGGCATGGCTGGCAGTCGCCTCCTTCAGCGAAGCAGTTATGCTCGCAAAGAGGGAGGCGGCGCACGTGAGGGAGATGCAGTACATGCGCCCTCACAGCCGTGGCCTTCGCAGGAGACGCCCTGGGCGTCGGGAATCCCAGGCTGATTCCCGGCCACCGTAGGCACGGGCTTGCGGACGGCGAGTAATGGGTAGCTCGCTGTCCGGTAAGGACCAAGCCCGGGTCGACGGCGCGTTGTGTTCCACGCGCGCCTCAAAGAGATGTCAGCAGCAACAGAGGGGCCCGCAAGGGCCGATGCCTGCCGGGGGTGCGGGTTGTTCGAAAGAGATACCGCCGCCCCTGGCACACAGGCAACTGAGGGAACACGGGTGGGTTTTAGTCAGTAAAAGTCTGACACGCCCTCCCGCTCCACCCAGAGCGGGAGAAGTTATTTGATGATTTCCCACCCAGAAAAAAAAAAAAAAAAAAAAAACCATACCATGTTTAATTTTTGATGTACATTGTCGAACAGTGGAGTAATACCCTCCCGAAATTTGTATGGGAAAAATGTGGACTAGATTCACCTTCACGCAAGGTTGTCTCTGTGTATTTGCTTAGAGTTATCTTCACATACATCAAATCATGATATCTAAAATGAAATATTATTTAAATTTTGTAAATTTAAAACTTTACGTAACTACAGCTGTTCGCTAGTCAACGGTGATGCACGAACTGTAAGATATAAAGTTTGCAAAATGATACAGGGTGGCATGGTATAGTCTGCGTCAAAAATATTGGGATGAAAAGACAAGGTTCAAGGTGGTGTCAACAACTAAGAAAATTAAACTTTATCTCAATTGGATAAAGTTCTTTTCAGAATTACAGTGGTCGTGTACTGTGTTCATTTTCAAACTTTCCTTGTGGCATTGAGTTAATATTTAATTTGCATAGTTATTTAGATTATTTTGAACACTCTGTTCGTCCCGATGTTATTGACGCTGACTGTACATCGACGCGCAAACTAAAATAATGCATTCTAGGTCGCCATAGAAACTTTTCGCCGGTTACCAAAAAAAGAAAACTGCTGTCTCATTGTTAAGTATAATACCTACGCGGTCAAAATGTTTGGAACACGTAGTTTATTTTTTTAGTTACCGACGAATAATTTCAATACGGGTTCAGAATCATGTAGGTATGGTAACAATTTGCGGTTTGATGTATGTCACCCTGTACTTTTTTGTCTTATCTTGATTTGATATTGATACCCGTCAGCTACGTGAGTGAACGCGTGCCATTTAACTTAATACTGAATAAGTATGCCTATTTATTCTTAACTCTAAAATCACGAGTTACACTAGGGCTTCGCAACACTCCTTTCATGAAGTTATCGAATTGTAGAAGTGTCATGCTTTGTTTGCAATTGCAAGTAATTTATGAAATTATGGTATTGGATCATTTTTCAGTGCCACCACGCTATCGCCATCTTGTGTTGTATGGCGTGTTTCTATCCATTCAAAATTGAAATTGTAATCCTGTCTACCTGTCTGGTCGTCATCATCATCATTTCAGCCGAAAGACGTCCACTGCTGGACTTTAGATTCCCCCGAGCACAACCACTTCGATCGGTTCTGTGCACTTTTTGGTGGGGTTTGCCATAATCGCCACGCTTGGCAGGCGGGTTGGCGATCGCAGTAAGGTGGTAAAATGCATAGAGAATGCTGCCGCCCATTCTCTAGTAAGTCCCTTAGTCGCCTTTTACGACACCCACGGGAAGAAATGGGCTGATGCTATTCTTTACGTCCGGCACCACATGGAACCTGGGTTGTAAATTCCTGTATTTAAAGATTTTTCTTACGCTCTTGTGATCCATTAAGATCCAGATTATTCATAACTCTGGTTCAGGTATCAGCCGTTGCCGGCTTTTATTAAGTTTTCTTTTTTTTTTCAGAACCAAAGTCTTTTCAGGCAACAAGGTCATAGGAGGAAAAATACCGTCGCTTTACGAAATGTGCGTAAATGTACTTCAAGAACACATTGATGGTAAGTTCAGTAGATTATCACCTCAAATATCTGATATTTGTTTAGTCGAATAATGTCCTACTGCCAGTTTTTTATAAAAAAAAGGATAAGTTTTTTAAAGATAAACCCAAAGGCACTTATAGACTCTTTATAATTGACGGAATGTGGGTGTACTCTAGATAAACTTCTGCCTAAGGCCGCTTGTACACGCTAAGAAAAGTCGCCGTGTCTGCTGCAGATAGGATCAATTCATCATGTACACGACAAGATTTTTGTCGGATTTAGGGACGAAAATTTATCGTGTCTGCTGCAGACAAGACGAAAGGGAACGTGTAAACGATACGATTTTTTTCGGGCAGTCGTGTGTAGGGTACTATAGACTATACACGTCTGTTATTAATTTTCGTTCGTTTGTGGAGAAAATATTGTTAACTACAAGCCAATAAAAAAAGATTATTGCATAATATGTCTATAAAAGAATGAAAAAGGAAACAAAATACAAGAGACTTTACTGGGTTCGTCCAATATTAGAAGAAAAAAATGAGTTTGGTGGGTTCATCACCCTTCATCACATAATGCGACAATATGAGAAAAAAGTTGTGGACTATTTTCGTATGAAAATCTCCACGTTTGACAAGCTGAGCACTATAGATTCGACGTGAAAATACTAAAATGCGAGAAAGTATTCCTGCATCATTAGATTGGCCGTAACATTGAGGTAAGTAAATAAATAACATTTTTAAGAAGATTTATTCAATTAAATCGTTGTTATAAATTTGGTACTAGCAGCTACAACACGTCCACGCAAACAAACGTACAAAAACTACCCGAGCCACCTTACCTACCCCGCCCCCCTTCCGCACCGCATCTACTTCGCGAGTCGCGTCTGCGCAAGAAAAAAATCTCGTCTCCGCTAGACGAGATTTTTTTCTTGGTCAGCGCCGAAGCAGTGTACACAGTTCGTGTATAGAAACGACACGAATTCTTGCATAGGCACGGCGACTTTTCTTAGCGTGTACAAGCGACCTAACCCTCAGCGGATTGCAGTGGTGATTTTATGTTGTGTTGTATCCATAATATATTTCATACATCGACTCACAAGTATAGCTCAAATAATACACATTGTTTAATAGTCTATTTACATTTTAGCACTTGAATACACGGGTGGTGTGCCATACGAAATTCTAAAGCCCGTTGTAGACAGGGCGACCCCGCAACAGATGTTTATACTAGAGCATTACAATCCTTACCTAATGGAGGACACTGACCATCTCTGGCAGAAGTTCTGCCAGAAAAACTTCCGCAACAAACAGCGCCAGGAAAATGAGGCCTGGAGGGAAATGTACACGGTTAGTAAGCTTTTGTAAAAATTACTATTTAGGCGCTATCTACACATGAGAGAGTATCACGGCGATAGTCACGCCATCAAATTCAATAGAAACTATATGAAACAAGCTCCACACGGCGATATCATCGCGGCGAGAATTTGATGTCACGGTGAGACTATGGCCGCGTTTCTCTCGCACGTGGAGATGGCGCCTAAAAGTTCGTAATTACTGTTTTCTTTTTCCATAAATAGGTAGAGAATAATGTATTAACCTGTTAAGCGAAAGTTCCTTTCGTGAGCACGTTAAGCTAAAAATGTCGATCGGGGGCATTGGTTGAAGAAGGATGCACTAAGTTAGCTCGCAAAATTTTAAAACTACAATTTATATGTCCGTGCCAGCAGGGTTAGCATGACGCTTTCTATTTCTACTCTACTGTGGAATAGAAATCGCTTGTCTACATTTCTCGGTACAAAACTGTCAACTGTCTATACGGAAACGTCATTTTTGTCTACAAGAGTAGACAAGTATAGACAGTCCGACGACAAAACACTTGTCTACGGTTCTCGTGCCAAGCCTGCAGGTTGTATGTTGTTTAACGGTTTAACGGTCATGTATCATGTCATTTCTTGTAATGAAATTGTAATTCATTGTGATTATATTATCCTAAGATATAAATTTTGGATTTCAATGATTATAATTCTATAAATGGTACTATATGTATGACAGTCGCGAATCATATATTGTTACACATATCGCCTGACACTGACTAGTAAATTACAAAAAAAATAAAGAATATTAGAATTTCGCGGTCTGCCCTGGCGATTTCCCATAAACCTAAATTACTTTAAAAAATTGGTGAAAAAAAGATGAAATGGCGACTTTTTCCTTCAAGCGTGCTGGCGGCATGGCGAGGCCGTCAGTCGCGTGGTCCATGGGACTCGCATGTAATTTCAAGTTACAATTTTCGTAATGTAAATTATGAATTATGCTTTAGTAAATAAGGTACACAAAAAGTCCCAATTTCATGTAATTTTTATTTATATTTTAACTCTCAATTTTAGAGATGCCAAGAGGAACAAGAAATTAGATTAAAATCGCTCACGAATAACATAAGAATAGCTCAAGAAGCGAAAAAGGCGCCCATCAAACAAACCAAAATGGCGTATGTCGACTCCGTTGCAAAACCTCCGCGCAACGTCGCCAAGAAACAGGTAATTAATTATCATTGTTAACCGACTTCAAAAAGGAGGAGGCTATCAATTCGACATATTTATATTTTTTTTAGAGATAGACGGATTTGCAAAATTATTTTCTTGTTCGAAAGGGGTTTATTCCGAAATGGTCACATTTAAATGTCATATAGATCTGATGATGGGTTTCAGAGACAGATAACGGAACTCTTCAAAAAATGACAGCAAATTAATTGTGATTGCTGTTATCACGTAAATATGCATTGTTTTGACCCCGAGGATGATAAAATTTCGAATCGGTGGGGGTAGGTACTATAACTAAACAGTATAAAATAAAAACGTTTTACAAAAAAAAACTGAAACTTTCGGAAAAACACTACAAAGTGAAAAATAACTTTAATTTCGGAAGTCGGTGACTTTGGATATGTATTTAAATTTTTTGCCACCGCCTTCCGAAATTAAAGTAATTTTTCAACTTGTAGTGTTTTTCCGGAAGTCGGTTGTTTCTTTTTTATTATTATTTTTTATTTGTAAACCACAATTTAGAGAATAAATTATTGTCTAGAAACGTCGGTCAAGGAAATGTAATAAAAGAATGACTTAGATATTATTGCCACATCGGCAAACTTAAAAAGTAAGTCAGTTTTTGTTTGATATTTTTATTAAGAAATCTAGTTACTCTGAGATACATGGGTGACATCTGAAATTCAATGAGGTGGTAAATTCCTGTAGATAATACCTGAAAATCTGATGTATACAGAAACAGTGGCTACCCATATGTATCGACCGGGACAAATTAGTTTACGCTTTACATCTCAGAGTCAGTTTAACCTTGATAGCCCAATGAATGTTGGTCGTCCACCCGAAGGAATCCCTTTCCACCGCGATGTGATCCGTAAGGTAACGCGCGTACGTTGTGCGCAGGCGCAGCACGGCACGGCGCGCCAGGCCACGGGCAGCCCGGCGGCGCGCGTGGCGGCGCTGGCCGGCGGGCCCAACGTGCTGCGCGGCGGCGCGGCGGCGCGCGCGCTGGCGCCGCTGCCCAGCAGCGGGGGCTCCTTCAAGCCCAAGAAGGCGCCGCTCATGGCCAAGGCGCTACAGATCATGCGCGGCCGCAAGCGATGATCTTCCTACCCTACCCCGTCCCAAGTATCCTATGTGATTTTAATTTGTAGGTTAACACCCCCTCGGTCGATGTTGTAGTGATTTTGTGTTAAGATCCAGCTGAATTCGTTCCCAACTGTAAGAGTTTGGAGGCCCTTGTGTGTTAATGTCACTACGGGCGTTCGCGTCGCCCTTTTAACTACTGTAGGATGCCGACAACGGCCATCTATGACTGTAAATATATTTATAATGAATCATGGGATTTCTCGTGAAGAATATTTTGTGATTATCTTTTAACTTCAGCAGACGAGACGTTTCATTTTGTAGTTATAACTTTTACTTTTGACATTTTGTGCATGCATGCAGTTGTGTTTACTTAAAGTGCCTACAGATTTGCTCGATAACTAAGTCGTTATAGTCGCTTGAAATGTTGTTTTGACGATCAATAAGATCTGTCTGCTTCTTACAGATTTGCTAGATTTTGGGGATTGTTAGTGTCGACTTTGTTTGATCACACGTATCGATTATCAAACGAACAAACCTGTAGGCACTTTTACTGCTTCCTTTTGGATTTGCAAAGTTGTTAACGTGTTTTGCGTTTGAAAATATTTATTTTCTTTTGATCATAACTCCGTTGTAACACTGTATACGTCTAATACATTTTTAAACAATTTGTAAAAATACAATTTTTAAACTTATTTATTTTGTTTTCAACATCACATTATAATACTACCTCGTAGCCAAATACAATAAAAATATTAAACTATTTTATTTAAATTTCCTTTGGTAACATTCGTAAACATCTTACGATTAAGTTGCTTTACATATTAACTACAAAATATTTTAACGTTTTCTTTCAAATAAATTCAAATCACTGTCACACATTTACTTCACCGGTCTTATTAATTACTTGTTCCTGCTTGAAACCAAAAAAATAGACAGTGTACAAAAGCAAATCATGTAAAATACCTAGAACAAACAAATTTTGAGCTTATCAAAAGTTTGTAGTTGATAAGTTAGTGTATTTAGCGTTAATTATCGGCATTATAATCATATGTTAAATACAAATGTGAAACTATCGCGTTGGTTCGTGTCATTAGAACTTTTAACCAGAATTTTTAATGTAGTCATTAATACAACGGAATGTCAGAAAAGTACCAAATGATTCGGGATGCTGTGATATGTTTGAAATAAAACATAAATTGTGATGTAGTGTTTTTGTAAGACGCAAGATGAGTGACTTGACGATATGTATGTATTTATGTGTTAAGGTATTTTAACGATGTTTTAGAAACATTTATACTTTTTGTCGTGCACTCTTACTCGAAAGAGTATCATATTAAAAGTGTTTAAATGCCCTCTAAACACCATGGTAAAGGAAAAAAAAAACAACTTAGTTTGTTTCTCGGAAGTTATGTATTGATATAATATCATCACAAATAACATCTATATCTTTGTAATAAATTAGGTACATATTTAAGAGAAACAATTAAATTCCACAGATATTGGCGGCAGAATACATCATTCACGTTGTAATCATGATCATAAGACAAACTAGAAAAAAAACTGTATATGAGCACATTAAGGTCACTTTCTTGTATTTTTTTTATTTGTTGCACGATTTCCATTTAGAGGAAATCGATTCTCTTAACAAAAGACTAGTAGTATTTATTTTATAAGTTGTATCTTATTTTTCGTCTGGAATAAGTGAAAAATTGTAATTATTTGACTCATAAATATGCCATTATTTATACAGTGAAATATACTTATGTGGATTTAATGTATTTTTTTTATCGTGACTAATAAATAAAATGGCGAATATGCTTTTGAACCCATACAATTTTGGTGCCCACATCATACCCAGTACCTCTAAAGAACGCTTTATCTGTAGGTAACAACTCCAGAACGAAACCATAACTTAGGCACAACATGATAGATGTAAATAAAATAACATCAAATGATACCTAACGTAGTTTCGAGTTGTAAGACGCGAACGTTAACGTATTTTACGTACGTTTTACAAACCTATACTTACAGAAATAAATTAATTTATGGATGGTTTTTTTACTATTATTTATATATCAATAAAAACAAATAAAAATTCTAAAATAAAAGTAGCCTAAGTTACTCCTTATTACATCAACTACCTGCTAGTGAAAGTCCCGTTAAAAACGGTCCACGCATTTCAGAGATTAGCGGGAACTAATAGACACAAAAAATGTTATTTTGGTTTATGTACCGTATATATATTCATATGCATGTAGCAAAAACCGGTTATTTTAATATTACAAACAGACATTCCAATTTTTTTTATATGTATAGATGTATAGATTAATGAATTGGGTTTCATAAAGGAGTTGAATTTAAAACTACATCAATATTTCCTAATTTTGACTTTAGCTGCTTTTCGCAATCTGTGCTTTGGATTCTAGGGCATTGGTAAAGAGAGATAAATTTAAGATTTTTATAATGTTCACAGATCATATCCACTATCAAAGGTGAAATATTTCCTATTTTTGATAAGCTTAAGGTTTCCAGTTTAACTAAATTCGGACTTGATAAAGTTCTGTGCAAATTAGTTTCGGTGAAGTACACGTTATTCCAAATTAGTAAATGTTGGATTTGTTTTAAACCTGTTAATTTTAGTAGACCTGCATCGGTGAGATTTTCGCAACGTATTATAGCGAGATCTTTTAGTGAATGACATTGTGACAACAAAAACAAACATTCGTCATTTACAGCGTCGCCCCCATAAATGTGCAGGGCGCGAAGAATTGCCATTTTCGATTTAATCAAATTTTTTACATATTCTAAATCAAGGTTTGTTACCTTTTTTATGAAAATGTGGCTTAAAGAATTACATCTGAGTAAACTGTCGCGTGTCACAGCCGGGAGACCAAAATCAGACAGACCCAAATAGTTCAAGTATTTAAAATTGTCGTACTGGACCAAAACATCTTCGTAATTCATCGACACGAGAGAATTTTTCAAATTAATTTTCCTTAAATTTGGCCACTTTACAATATCGTCTTCGAACTCTTTGGATATGCGACACATTACAAGTTCAATTGAAATGATATTAGGGCACTGCTCCATTATTGATTTGATCACAGAGTAACTGTAAACGTACTGTATTTTAAGACAGCGAATACATTCACTATGAGTTTCTATGATTTCCAGGTTTTTATCGCTTACTTCGCTTTTTCCTGGTTTCCCGGAGTAAACAATAACGATTCCTCTCCAAAGGGTGGCGTCTCGAGACAGTTTCTTCCATCGACTGCATACATTTTCACACTCCAGTATTGTCTCCAATGGCAGGTATTCAAAAATGCTAATCATTAATTCATCTGGAAGAACATCAATTTGGTTTGGAGCCTGTGGGAACCATCATTGTTGGGGAAATAGGGGATCTAAAAAGTGAGTACGAAATAATTTAGAAGTACTTAGTAAAAATTTTAACAAAAAAAATACGCATTTTTTAGAAACTTTTGGCGCAATATATTAGGAACTAGAGATGAAACGGATATCCGGTAACTATATGGTATCCGGCCTAAATTATAATTCGGCCGGATACCGGTTAAAAAAAAGAAATGTCAAATTTAGGTAAGTATGAATAGATAGGTATAATAAAACTAAATACTCAGTGATCAAAAAATAGAAAATGAATAAAGTACTCGGTACTTTTACTGCACTAAGGTCAAATTAAGGTGAATTAATACTAATTTCTATGCATTAAGAGGTAACAAGCGGTTTCGCTTGTCTTCATGTACAAGTTGTCTTCAAGTACAGAAAAAAAGTATTTCGCTGTACACACTGCTGCAGGGGGCTGAAAGAACATTTTTGGCAAATCCCACTTAAGCAAGGTCGCCTTTGTTATACACAGTAATGTTCGGCTGGGTATCCGGTATTCGTTTCATCTCTATTAGAAACTTACCTGAGTTTTAGTTTTATATTAAATCTAAGAAATAATTATTTTATTTCTAGTGTGAGACTGCGTCAACGTTCAAAATGCAAATCATTATAAGTAAGCATTTCAATTTCGAAATTTGGGTCCAATCGTAATTATTTTGCGTATTTTGTTAGTTTATATTCTCCCACTATACGTGAAAATTACAGAAAATAACGATACAAAGTACCTATGAATTGGATTAATATCAAACTGTAACACCATTTAAATGATTTAATTTTTTTCCTAATTAAATAAAGTATCTGTCATTATTTGAACACTATCTTTTGATTGCTTGAACCTGACTGGTGTTCTAGGTTTTTACTAAATACGTAATGAAACATGTATTACGACAGCTCAGACAGCTGCTTCTAGGTTTAGTGTAGTAAGAAGTTGTTTCACTCGTTTCTCTCTTAGTCGAGTCAAGTCGATAGTCGAGTGCTCATAGACAAAAAAATATCGAGTTCTACGAAGATAAACTCGAATCGTCCGCGCCATAAAAAAAATGTTGGTGAGTTGCTCCCGGTTTGCTCCAGCATGGGGTAGTTCGAAAGATAGTTTGATGTAATTGAATAAGTTGTAGACATCTGCATTCGGAAATAAAACTTCCGTGATTTTTATATAGTCTAACATACCATTTTTTATATCTACACTGATAGATAAACCCAGCTACTAACGCGTTCTTGTAACACTTTGCGTGTCACGTAAAACAACTTCGGCAGGCAATCCTGCAATAATAGAATTACCAAATGCATAAACCATGAATATAAATAGGTCAATTTAATAGGTCCCAAATAGTCGCGACTTGAAACATTAATCATTTGTAAATGTCTTGTTCAGAGATGTCATTAAACGAAAGCTGCAATCAATTAAATCATTTGTTACTCATTCGTTTAGTTAGAGTAATTCAATCAGTGAGAAAATTTTAAAGCGTCAACTTCAACACAGAATATAGTAAAATCACACCACCGGCAAACGATTCCAGTCAGCCTCGTGAGTGTGACCAACTTCGCAGCGAATCGATATCGCTATTCTTATCGTGTGCCTGAGTGGGAGCGAGACCAAATATCCGCATCACGACTTGGGGCCCTTTTATTTTTGCCATACGCCACTTTACTCAGTGAGTCGAATTCCGTCGGGGCGGGTCGTCACTACAGTCCATATAGAACTACATAGAATTGTGTATTATACATTAAGTGTAGAGTAGGGCGGCCCGATTATTAACCCGACTAACGTACTTAATTAAAACAGCCACAATGCTGCACCTGAAGAATATCGCCAAGGCGGTGGTTCCACCATTGAAAAATAGCATCCAGAATGAGGGAGTCAATACCATGCTCAAACTTACGCCTGCTGGTGTAAACGTATGCTGCCGTACATACGCAAGCCATGAAATTCCAGAGAGGCTTAAAGACATCCCGACTCACGCAAACCCAAGATTCTTCGACATGGTGGAATACTTCTTTCACAGAGCCTGCCAAGTGATCGAAGACAAACTGGTAGAAGACATGAAGTCAAGAACTTCCATTGAAGATAAGAAAAAGAAGGTAGCCGGCATCCTGAAGCTGATGCAGCCATGCGACCACATCATTGAAATCCAATTTCCATTAAGGCGCGATTCTGGCGATTACGAAATGATCCGCGGCTACAGGGCGCAACATTCCTCACACAGGACTCCAACCAAAGGAGGTAGGTGCCATATTTATTCGATTTTCATTTAGCTTTGCTTACATCATCCACGTAATACTTATTGTTAATAGGAAGTTTTATTTATAGCTCCGGACACACGTGATGTTACTGTATGTAATGTTATATTAGCTAAAATATGTCTACGTAGAATTTGTGCTTTATAAGCTTAAAATATACCTTAACAACTCGCAAAATTAAGAAAAATATATTTTGTAGAAGCCATTTTAGTATGTTGCTTTTAGTCTAGGAGTTGCCAGAAAAATGTAGTTGAAGGAAAGTCAACTATAACCTGATTTGCTGGTCACATGTTGATTTAACCTAGCTGAATTATGCCATTCACCTTGATTGTGCGATTTGATTTAGACCATCGAGCCGCATTTAACCTAAAAATAAGTTCGTTCTTTCCTATTATTACTTTTGAGCTAGCGATGAATGAACACCCAATAAACGAGACAAATGTGATTGCTAAGCAATTGTGATAACATTCACGTTCAATAATCGTACCACTAATAATATTATAGCAGAAGTAAATCTACAGATGACTGTTACTGTACCAAAATGTCCCTTTGTTATACATTTGGATAGGTACCTATTCGTTTTATTGTCAACACAGGGCGGAACTCGATTTGTTTGTTGTTAATGTCTATAGTTGCACTAACAATAATAAATTCCAGTGGGTTTACGCCCGAAGAAGCGATCATTGAATATGCATAATATGCAAAATATTAGCGTTACATAATTCATTGTAGGTAACAGATATTATCACGAATAGCACTAACCGTTTTGTAATATTGTTATGTAAAAGAAAAACACAATTAAAGGAAAGGATAACTACATAAATAGGTGATAATAGAAATATCCATCAGCTCTCGAAAAAAAAATTGAAGTCGGCAAAATGCAACTGAAAAGTAGATAAGTATTACGAGTGCTTGCATATGTAGCGTATTGCACCCTTCTAGAATGATATGCTGAATTCATCGTTACAGTTTGCGCACTGGATAAAAACTTATCCTGTATATGTAGTTAAATTTAGCATTTCCATTAAATGAGCGATTCAGTGTCTAAAATGACTAACACGACTTCTTGCTAGCGTAGTATGATCTGCCCAAAAAAATTGTAACAATACCAGAACATACTAGCAAACTATTTACTCGTTTTATCCCAGCAATCGGACAAAACATGGCAGCACTGCATTGAACAGCAATTTGCCTATTACATAATAATTGCATGGCACACTGCATTTACCAGTGAAATATAAAATTTCACCCTCTCCATTTCAATTTGTTCCGAACAAAAACACAGCTGTTCGTTCGAGGCACTACTTGTTCGTAACCTGTTTTAAAGGGCCGCCTTTTGTTTACAACAGGAACCAAACAGTTAGTCGGCTACCAGGTGTTGAATACGTTACAAAAACTAAAGCAGTATCAACATCGCTCACTCATGATAAACACCCCTTTTTTGCTTCCACTACCTGAATTTCTTTAACGAGCATTTTATCAAATACGGTCCGGAGTCTAGATTTGTGCCCGGTTAATACCATTAATGGCTCGACCCCTATTGCATAGGACTTAAACGTGGCGTTCCTAATTTAGGGTGTACTTTTCGGCTCTGTGACCCTTTGTTGAATAAAGGCGAGATGTTATGTTGTTACTAAGTAGGTTTAACAAGGCAGTGAATAACGGGAAACATACAAGACCTATTTATTGTTATTCATAGGAGAAAAATATAAACAGTGCAATCGTAGTTCTCACGTCTCATCACTGTATTAAAAATACCCTGAACTAGTTACCTCCTGTAAGCGTTGTCTTACATCACCGGTGTTAAATAAAATGAATCTTCTTCATTCTGTCTCAATGCCAAGCCTAGTGTAGACCTCCTACATTGACCCTCTCATTCTTGCATTATTCTAGAGGTTTCGCCAACCTCGATCAGTTTTTCTGCCCGGCCGTCATCTGTACGCAGAAAAAATCCGCCTTTCGTCAGGTCATTGCACTCCATTCTAGAACCTTCCTTGCTCACCTGACAATAGTCCTGCCGCGGCTTGTGCCCGCCGCCCAACTTATTTGTTTTTCTATGTTGTTGTCTTGTACTATGACGCACTAGCCAAACCAACCTTGGTGCCTTCCATTGATCTCAATAATATTGACCCAATGATCTGTTCATAATTTCCAAGCATGGCTCTTTCTATCTTTTTCTCGGCGATCAGCATTTATAATATTACGATGACCGTTTTTTATGTAGATCAATAACATCGAAATATCAAGAAATAATGTCGGAACGACCAAGAAGTTATTTACATAATTGGTGTATTTTTTTTAATGGTATGGAATATTTGACGGAACTCGTCATTAAACAGTTAACGAGAGGAAATTTTCATTGTTCCACTGTTCGTAGGTGAAACATAATGTTTCCACGTGTCCCCATGGATTACTATTAGGTATATGAACTATGTAGATTATTAAACCATTGTTTCCGGTTACCCGCCCTGTTGCTATGTCTAAAAAGGACTGCAGTTAATTCACTAATGGCTCATGACTAAATACCTTCTTCCGAACTACAATCGATTCCTCGTCCATAAATAGAATATTGAGTGCCCTGAGGTCGACCCAGCCTGACGGAACTTAGAAACAGCTAAACTGTCAATTAGTTCGGTTTATTAGGGCTACCTCCCTCTAAAATTTGCTCTTGCAATTTGAGTTTTCCTCAAACGCGCATAAAGTGCGTCTTTTGCATAAATTGCGGCTAATCTGCTTCATTAACAAACGAAGAAAGACTTGAAAGAAAAAAGTTAAGTATGTATTTAGAAAAAGACAAACAATGGGTGCAAAACATGAGTCGCTCGAGAACGCTTGGCAGAAGGTCAAGTACTATGTGCTTAGACACGAATACTCCACAAAAATATGAAAATCAAGAACACGAATATATTAAAACTGTTAAAGAATACATTTGATTCATTAGCTAATTGGTAAATGAAAGAAAGTACCTATAAATTTTCTTAATAACCACCTACCCAACCTAACCTTAAAACCTTACCCCAACCCAACCCAACCTTAACCCAACTGGTTAGGATTACAATCCTACTATTCTACTAATATTATAAATGCGAAAGTTTGTGAAGATGAAACGGCGGAAAGGATTTGGATTAAATTTGGCACACAGATAGTTTATAACCTGGATTAACACATAGGATAGTTTTCATCCCGGGAGTACGTTCCCGTGGAATAATTTTCAACCTCCACACGGGCGAAGCCGCGGGCAACAGCTAGTGTAATGATATTTTATTCAGGGCTTTTGGGAATTAAAAACTCCGTATCTGAAACAATCTACGTTGATAACAGGTACCTACCTCCAGCAAATTAGCTTAACAGAATTGCTTTTATGATTACGAACAGAGACATAGGTAATTTATTTTTTATCACTAGTAAACGTATTGCCATTTGTCGAAACCATTGAATGAAAAACATTATGGAACATACACTAGCAAGCAGGTGAAGATAGACGCGATAAGGATACCACACAGGACGCCTAAAGATTTGGATCCGATGGAGGTGTGTTCCATTTCTTAAAACACACCTCCAACAATTGACTGGCAACAGCGTTATCGTGTCGTTGAAATCACCCAAGTCGATTAAGAACGTGATACATCACGTGTTACGTGACTCTTGTCGCAGGCTTTAGTGTGGTAGTGAGATTAGACACTTGACATAAAAGATAAAATTCAGAGGTTCTTAGCAGGTTGGCAACGGGAGGCGTGGTCGTGACGCAGTTTTTCGCGTCATTTTGTATTGCGCAACAGCTAAAATTAAACAAGACTTGTTTTCAATTCATAGTCGACACCTAGCCATATGCAGGGGCGTGTATTATTAACGTATTGGAGATAATTAGAAAAGCACACACGACTTGACAACAGCTCTATTACAGAGTCACGTACTGCTAAGTATTTACTTGTCCCAAGTGATAATACTTTGCCCATGGCATGGCTATTCATCTCTAGGTATTGCAACTCTGGTTAACCTACTAACATTATTAAAATATTCGCTTCTGGAAAGACCGCGTCAAATGTACCTCTTTGATACGTGGATGGCTGTCCCGGCTTTGTCATCAATGACGAAGTATTTTCGTGGGGAATGCTATAATCACCTTAGAAGCAATTGATTTATAGTTCTACGACGAACGTCAACAATTGAATATTAGTGCTTACGGACTTCGACAAACAAAACAATTTTCAATCTTAACAGCTCAATGAACCTGAAGTCATTATACTTTCGATAGATCTATATTCAGTGCCAGCGAAAGACATTAATTTAGCACGCGACTATTGAACTGTAAAAATGGCACCGAGAACTAGGAAAAAAATTGTCAGGCGACATTAATGTAGAAGCTTTGCAAAAGATTTTTCTTGATGCACCTACGCGCAGATTTGTTTAAATACAAAATAGTAGGTAATGGCGCCTCCTATTCCGCCGTAGTGTAATTAATACCTACTACCTACGCCATAATTATTGATAAACAATAGTTACTATAGGTACCTAGATAGCAAGTCTATATTCTATGTATGTATGTACATACCTACTTACTACGAACAAAACTAATTAGCATAATTAAACTGATAACTTGTGGGTAATCTAAAATTACGTAGGTAGGATCAGACAATCATCGAGAACAGACATGACATTGGCAATAACTAAGTTATGATTATAAATGTATGAGTAATGAATTTAATACAAAATGTTCATCGTCACTTCAACGTAACGAAACTAGTGTAAAATAACTGAAATGTGTCTCGAACAAGGCCCAATTTTATTTCAGTCGCATATCGTTCGGAGCTATTTATAACATAGAAAGATGCCATGAAAAACAGCTTCGGGTTTTTACGTGTGGGCAGAAGAATTATGTAAATTGATTATTTAATTACAAATTGTGTAGGTCTTACATTATGAACAGGTACTTATTTTTAGATATTTATTTTATATTTGGGAATATTACTGAAGCTTTCAGGTTCACGTTTCACTAAATTGAAGTCATTGGGCACGCACGACTTTTCTTAAACTTATGTGTTTACCAAAGCTCGCCTCAAGTTTAATTTTATTGTTCATAAATTAAGTTAGGAGCTACTTAGCTAGCTCGTTTTCGTTCTTCTCGTTTCGGCGAAAAATAACTAAAATCTATAGGAAAGCTTTACTACAATAAGAAAACCTCATCATCTCTAAGCTACAATAACGTAGGTATTCATAATTTTACAAAAAGTTTTATTATTACATGTATAACAAAAATATATATTTTATTTTGTATATTGTACAAGTACGCCATCTGAATAATACTGCCGTGCTTTCCTAAAATTTTAATACATGCGAGACCTATAATTATGACAATGCAAATAAATGCTGTATATGTTCAATTGGTAAGCCATCGTAAATAAATAAACTTCGTCGTCCTCGGAAAAAATACAAAGGTGCTCGCTCCTAAAGGGTATTTTTACAGCAATTAGATTTTTTAGCACACGACTAAAATTAAAGAATCACCACATATCTACCAATAGTTACCAATAACGTAGGTGTAAATTAAAACCACAGAATGTATTGACGGGTTTTGATGTTTGTGTCGCCAACTACCTTCCTTTGTTTATTTGTCTTTAACGCATGCAAAATTATGAGGTAAACGGATAAAAATGTGACCTATTTAGGCATTCACATGGCTCTTTTTCCCTCCGCGTGCCCAAACCAAACCTAAGAATTTGTGCCAAACTATAATGTTCAAATTTTTCATTTTACGACCGATTCTTGGCTGCTTAATCGTGGAGAGTCGGAAACACCGTCTTTTTAGGCTCTGCGTTCTGGAAGTTGGCAACGTCGCAAATTGCCGTCAAGTATTTCGGTGTTTTGATCAATTAAATATTCAATATTATTAAATTAAAGGAAAACATAATTGAAAATTAATTGCAATACTTATCTAATATCATGCATGAGATTGAATATTTTGTTTTAGATGTAAAAAATCACTTTTTAGATACCTTTCAAATTCTGTATTGTACCTAAAACTTTCACAACACCTAACAGAATATAACATATAAAACATATGACTTATCCTTATAATTAATTATGAAATCCAGTGAGTATTATAACCATATTTTTCGTTGTTTGTATGAGGAATTGAGATAGAATAGGTATTCTGTTAATCAGACGAGCTGCCACCAGTGACTGGTAATTCTGTTTATCTAAGTGGATACGCAGAAACGTATGTCCGAGAATCCACCCGAAGCCAATTAATTCCGTTTATAGCGCTGGGTGACCTAAACCCGCATTTAAGTCACACTTTTCTGTGACTTAAGTAGTCCATTTTTACACAGAAAAGCGTGACTTAAGTGTGGGTTTATATCACACGTGCTATAAAATAGTATACGATACGTGTGACTTAAGTAGTCCATTATTGCACGCGTTTAGCACCCTCGCTACCATAAATAAAATGACACCATAGTCCATGTTCCTGTGACTGGTGTCCAGTCGAAATTCCAACAATCCAGCACACTGTGCGACCTATCGTACATATTGGTCCTTCGAGCCGTATATATTTCTATGCTCGCTACGCTCGGCCACTAATTTCACGCCATGCAATAATATACTACATAAGTCACACGTAACGTTGTACTTTATTATGCTACTAGGCCTAGGGTGGATTTTCGGACATACGTTTCCGCGTATCCACCTTAGGTTGGATAAATGGAATAACCCCCAGTATCACTAAAAGAAACAAAAATATGTCATCATCCATATAATACCTAAATGTCGAGATTGCTCTTATCATACCACTTGCTGCGCGGATAACCTCTTTTAGTGCAAAATAAACATTCATCAAAATTGATTTTGTGGTAAGATTATAGGCATACCTACATCTCATCTGGATACATACTTGAGTTGCGATGATGCATTAATATTGATTTGACATCTACTCTGTACCTACCTAATGTAGTTTAGGGCCGATTTTTCAGTAGTCAGAAAACTTTTAACTGAGGAATAAATATGTCGGTTTGGCAGCTTTTGTATAGAAAATATGCTAAACTGTCAGACTTTTTCTTCAGATAAATGTTATCGGACTATTGAAAAATCAGCCCTTATTATTTAAGAACCTAATATGCACTAAATTAGGCAATTATTTACCAAGTATGCTTAGGTAGAAAGGTACTAAAAGAAACTTACAAAAAATAACCCAGTTGTGCCTAACTAAGATCGGTACTCTGTGAAGTAGTGCCAACTGAGCGGTAATTTTACATCGATTGATCAGGCGAAAACATCCGTACCTAGATAAATATTTTACGTTGTAGATAACTCTCCGATAGACAACATTACCTAAATACATTCTAACCACTGCGAAATAGAGCAAACAAGTCTGTAGATTAAAATAAATAGAAGAGTGAGTTACTGTGTTTATGGAGTAAATATTCAGTATTGATCGCAATACCACGTGTATGAAGATAGCGAGTTGTAACTGCCACTTCCTCGAATTCATTAATTGGGGCTGTCTTTTTAATGAACCATTAACAACAATTAACTCGATGTTGTTAACAAACACGTTTATGGTAATACGTGTTACTAAGCCCTGTAGTGTGTTTGTGTAAAAACTGCATTTGATAAAGTGGAAATGCGTGTTTTATTTATTCTTCGTTCGCAACTTGAACCTCCAAAAATGTAAACAGCTACCATACCTATAATTTTGTAATAATAACTTAAATTTTTATAATAACTGCAACTGAGTGTACTAGTCATTCTAAAATCAACTAAATTACACCAACAAAAAGTTTGTATTTTTTTAAAGTGGAAACAACATCATTTGAAAACAATGATAAAATAGACTTTGAGTTTCGTTTCTATGTTCTAATTTTCTAACATTGATTAAATTAGCTTTGTAATGCTTCCAACTAAGTAAATTTTTTTTACTTATCTACTTCGAACTATATATTGAATTTATTTGTTCTTTCTCTTCCACAGGTATCAGATTCTCAACCGATGTGTGCAGGGACGAGGTCAAGGCTCTTTCCGCTCTGATGACATTCAAGTGCGCGTGCGTCGATGTGCCATTCGGCGGCGCCAAGGCCGGAATTAAGATCAACCCTAAGGAGTACTCCGAGCATGAGCTGGAGAAGATCACCCGTCGTTTCACCCTCGAGCTCGCCAAGAAGGGCTTCATTGGTGAGTTCACTCTTAGATACTTACCAAGTTTTATTGGAACAAAGAAGAATAACATTTATTTGGCAACAGTTTTTGAAACAAAATAACAGTGAAGAAGTTTTTAAAAACAGTGTGTGCACCCATTTCAGCAGTAATGCCAGACAGATGCTGTCTGACATCGTTTTCGAAGTTCTGACACTTACGCACGCTAAGTTTCTAGACCAGAAAATGTTATTTTTTTGTCTAAAAATTCAAACTTGGCTTAGTGTAGGATTCTCCTGCACTTGAGAAAAAATAATGCCCATAGATAAAAGGCATTTTGAAAAAAAAATGGAGTAGTTTTAAAATTACTTCATTAGTAGCGATAGGGAGTCAACAAGTTTACACAACCACTGAAAAGTTAATTGAAATGATAACGTTTGACTGACAATGTCATGATAAAGGTGATACAAGCAGCTGCCAGTAGGTATATGTAGGTCGAATACCTACCTACTTTAGAATCGAAAATATCTCAGACTTATGACTGCAACAGAATTTCAATATTAAATATTTTACCTACTATGATTACATAATAATAAAATATGTAGTTTAATAAAAGTATAATAAAACTTGGTTTTCCCATCAAAATATTTATTTTGTACTTAGCTAAATAACTATTAACTCACAAGTAGATAACGATTTTGTATGTAAATCGCGAAGTCTCGTTTTGACCTTGTTTAGCTCAGTTCATCGACTGTCGACTGACCACTTACCTAGGTCGATAACCGACGAAGGAAATTACTGTTGCGTGATAAACGTCCAGAGACAATTTGTTGGAAGTGAAATATTACAATTTTATAGATATGAGTACTAACTTTAACATAACATCACGCCTGATTGACCCAAAGGATTAGGCAGAGTTGCACCTATAGTACCTACACCCACATTTCACTAACTCGAACGTATAATTTTAAAAGCCACTAGCTAACACTGGAGGCCGAGGAAGGTCTAGTTGCCACAAAAGTGACAACTTGACTTTTGGGTCGGGGAGGGTTTGGCCCTGGACTTGATCCCCAAGTCGGGAAAGGCTTATTGGGTTTTTCCGTTACGGATTTCCCAGTCCCCCATAACGTGAAACTTTAATTACTGGCGGAATATGGGTGCACTTTACAATTCTGCCTATTTCTTGAAGAAAATAGGCGTGATTGATGTTGTTTTAAAAGACACTTGATAGCCCGTAGAAGTCTCAGCTTGAGTGTCGACCATTAAGAAAACTCGATTATGGAGAAATTCAGCCAAACACCTCAAAACTTATCTTTCGCAACAACCTCCCCTAACAAAACATTGTAAAAAATCTTTTAACAGAATTCAACAAAAGGAGGAGGTCCTCAATTCGTCGGATTCCTTTTCACCCACATTTTAGTGTTACTTGGAATAATTTCACTATCGGTTATCAATACAGATGGATTTAATTGAAAGACCGATAAGTATTTAAGTGCTTCTTCCAGTAGAATTACATAGCAACCGATAAAAGAGTGCATTAACACAGCGAATAATAAAAATCCAAGCTAATTACTGATATGCATTCGAAAATATAAGTCAAGCACTTCGTAGTAGGAGGACGTAGGTACGTACTTAATTGAAGATTGCTTTGCATGACTGACTATCAATATGGTATTTTGATTACTACTCCAGTAACATCCGCGCAACGTCGAGCGTCGTCAACAAAACGCAAACAACGTTATGTTTTGTTGTTGTCGCGTTTGTGTTTCATATATTCATACTCCATTTGTTAGATTACCGATAGTTACTGCGTTATATTCTCCGAATAACCGCATTTTCGAGTTTAAATTTATTTGTAAATAGGTTACTTAACTATATTTCGTCTGCTTACTGGTAAAACAAGTTAAATACATTTTTTTACTAAATCGAGTTAAAAATGCAGTCACGTGTAATTTTTTACGGGCTATCTACTGGTAAAATCAAAAAATGCAATGTCCAATGGCTGCTGAGATAGTAAGTTTGTAAAAATGATATCTTCACACATTTTGTAAATATTATATAGATAAGAGTATATCTTAAAAGAAGGGTAATTAGTGCAACAGTTTGCTTTAACAGTTTTTTAAATTAATGTGTTTAAAATAGATCAAATTAAAACATAAACTTTGAAATGTCATTTACTCGAAATGACACAGACTGCACTTATTACTTTTTACCCGTTAGCAGACGATTTATCGTAAAATTATGAAATATAATAGACGCTAACAACGATATAATTATTTGTCAAAGTAATAAAAAAACATGGATTAGGTATAGAGATCCTTCAGATTATGATAATAATTACTTACTACGTAATAAGAACACATACAGGTAAACCAAAAAAGGTACGCTCTTCGGTAATCTTCGTGTTTCCGAATTAGCACGAACGTCACCCCACAGAGGCAAATATTCTATTTTTTTTACTGCCGCACTTTGTGCCAATGCACCTATCATTGCGCGGTTGTATGAGGCTCTCTCTCGCTCTTGGATTACCTACTCTGATCGCAGATCGTCATCTGTCACTCAAAAGTTTTTGGAATTTCTAATCCCTTATTTTGTATTCCCAGCTCTCATATTATATTTCATAATAGCGCGTTAGTAGTCCGATGATAGTCGATGATAACCGAAGTGCAAACTTTTTCTGGGAATTCTGAACCTACTTATATCACCTCCCTACCTATACCTAAAGGCTGTTATTGTATAATAGTAGTGACATTAAAGTTTTCAGTTTTCTAAAACAATGAGTTTTCCCTCCCAGGGCCCGGTGTGGACGTACCCGCCCCTGACATGGGTACCGGTGAGCGCGAGATGTCGTGGATTGCCGACACTTACGCCAAGACTATCGGCTTCCAGGACATCAACGCACACGCTTGCGTCACTGGAAAGCCTATCAACCAGGTAAGAACTTCTCATCAGAATCTTCACTTCAAATCTTGAATTCATAATTTCAGATAATTTACATTGCATCTCCATTTACTTAACTATCTACTTAATTGAAATGTATTTAAGTTGATTTTTGAGTGACCATTTGAGAAAAAGATCATAGAAAACAAATTTGGTTGCAAAGGATTTTGAACTAAAAAAGAAGCCTGACTGAATAGTTTGTGATAAGGTTAAATAGAATGCAAGTTGCGCCGGGTTGACTATTTTTTTTTACATGCATTTGTTGTAATGCACCTAAAACTACGTAATTCAGACATTAAGTCCGCCTTTGTGCAGTTTTTACTCAAATATAGGTGGGAACAACTCAGAAAGTTTTGCGAAAATAAAATCAAATGTTCTATAGGTAAATATGTTTTTATTAAATCTTTTCAAAGTACTTTCCACTAGCCCCTATAAAAAGTTTCATGCGTCTGAACCAGTTTTCGAAACACTTTTTCCAGTCCGCCGCAGACATTACGCAATCTTCCGGCAACGAAAATTGTACCCCTTTGAGCTGATTTTTTATTTTCGGGAATAAAAAGAAGTCGCACGGTGCTAGGACAGGGCTGTAAGGAGGGTGACCCAGGAGTTTTACCGGCGTGCTGTTCTAGGAAGTCCCTCGTTTGGAGCGCGGTGTGCTAAGGCGCGTTGTCGTAGTGGAGCAGTAGCCCGCAGAGCCCTGTGTTTGGTCGCTTGTTGCTCACAACAGAAAAAAAATCTGCCTAGCATTTGGTAGTATACTATTCAGCAATGATGCTTCTTTGGTTCCGTAAAGGAATTGACACCAAGTAGCCAGTCAAATCGAAAAAGCTCGCGATCAAAATCTTCCCCCGCTTCAAGATTGCAGCACTTTGGTAGGCGTTGAACCGTTTTGAAACACCCAAACCGACACACAATCGACTGGCGCTTCGTTTCTTGGTCGTATTGATAAATCCAAGACCCTGTAATGATGTCGTAAACACGCCGAGACGAGCCTACTTCAAATTTGTTTATCATATCACGGCACCATTCCACCCGGGCCTGCTTCTGAGCATCGGTGAGGTTGTGCGGCACCCAGTGTGAAACTATCCTCCTTACGCGAAGATGCACGTGTAGAATTTCGTGAAGGCTTCCCGATCCAACCTGCAGTATGTACTGAATCTCTTGATACGTAACTCGCCTATTGTCATGGATTAAATTTCTTCCGTAACAGCCGTCAAAGGGCGACCACTTCTTCATACCCCAAACTTAGTCGACCGAGTTTGAATTCGTTATACCAACGATACACGGTTAGAAAGGCCTTCATCCTTGAATGCCATTTGAAGTCTATCGTACGATTGTCTATCATAGCGTGAAAATATTCCCGGCGCAGATTCCATTTTTTTTTTATGAGACACGATAATTTAAATTAGCTCGCAAACATTGTGGAGGGAAATTTTGAAATTGGAACGTACCTATTTTTACTTAAAAATAATCTTATTTTCAAAATAGATTATAACTGGCTAGTCTCACATACATAAAAACTTTAGTTCGCAATACTTTCTGAGTGGCCTGGTACATTAAGCATTGAATGAATAAAAAATTGCCAGACCTAATTGCTCTTTTTGTAGACATTAGCCTACTACGTACCTCTTTATATTTTCTTAGGATTTCCACAAAACGAGCGTAGTTTATGAAATAGAAAAAAAAATGCTGTATGTCAGTATTTTTACGTACAAACTGATCATACACCTATACAATTAATTAATGACACATTTGTTGTTTGTAACAGGGAGGTATCCACGGCAGAGTGTCCGCTACCGGCAGAGGAGTCTTCCACGGCCTGGAGAACTTCATCAACGAGGCAAACTACATGAGCATGATCGGTAAGCTATACACTATGATCTTCATCACTGCTGGGCATAGGTTTCCCTTAAGCATCGTCACAGTGATCAGTAGGACAGCGACCTGTAAACCATAAACTACGGACCTAGTCACATATAAAAATTAATCTGCCCTGCCTTTTCCCAACTATGTATGTTGGGGTCGGCTTCCAGTCTAACCGGATGCAGTTGAATACCGGTATTTTACATGGAGCGACTGCCTATCTGACCTTTCCATAACCCAGATGTAACAAAATACCTCTTGGTATTGTCAGGATTTTTGGCTTCTGACCTCGTTACATCTGTCAAGAATCTACGAATGACAGCCGAGACAAACGGTTTAACTTCCGTAATTACATGTATGAGGACGTAATTAGAGATTTAAAGTATTTTCATGGTTGCTGGACATATGACACCCCAAAAATCGTCACAACGCCTGGTCTTGCACTGGTACACATACAAAATAACATAATTATCCCATAATGTTACGACTGCTTAGAGTCAGACCTCCTTTCTGGGAGAGTTACTCACAACGACACATCAAAGGTCCATCTCCAGTATGGAGGCCGGTGCGGAATGCCTATACAATGCGAGGTCAGCTTAAACTGGAAATGTATATATACATGGTGGTACGGTCATCGATGCACAAACTGTAACCTTGAAATCAGTACATGATTCTAGACTAGGACTAAAAAATCTGCTGTTTCGTAGAAAAGTGCAATACCTACGCGGTCAAATTGTACCGCCAATTGTTTTTTTAATAACTGACGAAAACTTTGAAAGCAGGTGTGTTCAGAATCATGTGCTGATTGGCACTAGGTTGCGCGTCGAAGGCCCTGCCACCCTTTATAGCTTGCCATGATGTCGTGTGTTCATCATAAGCTGTAGCCCTATCCATTATGTATGTAGGACATAATCTGGCGTTAATTGTACAACACCACATAAACAACAGTCGAGGCTATGACTTCATTTGTTTTTATGACCAGGCTAGTCACATGATAACTGTGACATTTCGAAAGCAGGTTACTATTGATGTTAGACCTGTTGTAGGCCTCGCATAATACTTAAGCATTATTTAAAAACGTTGCAGCTTGATTCTCGATTTAAAACTAGTTTCGAGAACATTCTCTGTTCTGCATGCAGTCTGTCGAGATTAGAATTAAAATATCGTTCTAGAATTGGGTACATTCCTTATAGCGAATACTCTTCATGATTTATTATTTAGGCAGTTTACTTGTTCGGTACATGAAATAAACAAACTGATGTACTTAAAACACAATCCCCTCTATCTAACATAAGTTCTTAAAATAGCCTAGGCTGATAAAATTACATGTTTCCTAATCTATTTAATATACCTATGTGAAGTCGGTTCCCCCTATATCTCCATAGTATACTTTGTTCATCATAAATCGTAAAACACAACTTTCTCCGATGACATCACGCAGAGTAATTGACGAGAGTGACGTTCACCAAGACTTACCCACATAGTAAATATAATAATTAGTAAATATCATAATTTTAATTCAAACACAAACGCATTCCTCGGTTTGAGATAAATTGTAGTTTGTAATAAAACAGCAAACATAGATACAGAGTGGCCATAAATCTTTATAATTTGTATCTCACATCACATAATTATAATTACTTATATATATTCAGGGTCATGTTCATGTTTTATTGTTATTTTTTATTGCATGCATACGTAACTGTAAACATGTTATGCATCTACTGATATTATGCAAGTGGGCTCACACATAGACAACAGGCATCTTTTTATTTCTATTCATAAAAAAAAATGTTCTTTAAGCTTCAAACAACGATAAATGTTTGAAATAGAATGATATATTAAAGGTTTTAAATATTTCAAAAAGCTACTTTGGTTACTGTGAACATAATTTCATACAAAACCTTGATTAAATTGCCAATTTCACCGTTGTCACGCGATTTGAAAAGTTTAGTTTTCTTTTCGTCACCAAATTACCCAGATAAAATAGTCTCCGATAGGTATTCATATCTCCACCAGCGTTGTATCAACTGTGTTATGTCAGTTTTATTTTTCAATTGATTGATTACTCTGTTAAGACTTAAGAGCTTTTATTCTGAAAGTTGGCAACGTCGCAAATAGCTGTCAAAGATGTAAAAAGGGCATTTGGAAAGTTAAAGTGAAGACAGTTCTTTTTTTACATCTATAACTAAATATTCGATATTAAGATATTAATTATTGCATTTCATAATAAATATTTTAGGTCACTAGTTAGCGATATTTTATATTTCCATACGTAACATTGCCAAATTAATCAAAACTGTGAAATATTAGACAGCTATTTGCGACGTTGCCCATTTTCAGAATAAACGCTCTTAAGCTCAATCAATATCGTGTAACGATACAACTTTCTTTCCTGTTGCATACAGTAAAATTGAAGGAAAAAATTACTCGCATTGTCTAAATAGTGTCTAGACAATTCAACTTACCTATATCGTTGCTTTACCTTATAGTATGCCACAGGTTAATAAGGCTCAACAACACGTTGAATTCGACATTCAAATAATAATATTTTGGTTTACCTGTTACCTACTCATGCAGACTTTATTCATAATCATCACAAACAAAAGACGTCTATAGTTAGATTTACATATACGTCCTCTAAGGGTGTGTACGGACCTGGCGAATGCACCGCTCGCGAGCCGCTTGCGAATTGCACGCGCATTGCTCGCGTGCGGTTACAGCCTACGTTTGGTGCGCCGCTGTAGTGCAACTCCGGCAAGGTTTTAGTGGGGCGCGTGTGCAGCGCGCGCGCTGCTCGTGCGCACATAGCTTCTTTCGCGTTTGAACTAAATATGGGGGCAAGGGAGGCGCACCGCGGGCGGCACGCGCGCACCTCCTGTGCCGCTCGAGTACGACGCGTAGCTAGCGCGCGAATGGCGCAGGGGCTGCGTACGAACATGAAATACACGCACGCAGTTCGCAAGCGGCTCGCGAGCAGCGCATTCGCCAGGTCTGGACACACCCTAAACACCGCCACAAGAACCGGTCTTGCGCTGCCCCTTCACACGAACGCTCGCGACTTTAATCAGGTCATCAGTCCACCTTATAGCACGTAACACCCCTAGATATAAGTGTAAAAATTTCAAAGGAGGGTAAAACTTTGCTACAACATGATAGATAGTGAAAACATACCTATTACTTTTGAACACTTAAGTACGTATCGCAGCGCACCGTCTTCATTATAATATCCATCATTCTTCTACCCTTATCGCAATTTATTTGAGGTCGATGCATCATGTGTTTTTGCTTCCATACTTCTCTATTAGTCAAGACATCATGTTGCATCGACCCCAGATAAGTTTGTATAAATGCAGGAGAAAGATGATGACTTCTCTGTTTGTTCACTCCCTTTCACACAATACATGAATCGTTTCTCAGGCTTGTTCCTCCATTTTGTTCACCAGGCACAACCCCCGGCTGGGGCGGCAAGACTTTCATCGTTCAAGGTTTCGGTAACGTGGGTCTGCACACTTGCCGCTACCTCGTCCGCGCCGGCGCCACCTGCATAGGTATTATTGAGCACGACGGATCCATCTACAACCCTGATGGCATTGACCCCAAGGTAAGCACAAATGCACTTTTAGGAGAACTCTTAGCGAAAGCCTTTCTTCTTTTTGCTCTAATAAAATACGTACTCGGCGGGTAAAATCATTGCTAACTGCCCAGGGTACCTACTCATCATAATCAGTCTAGAATGTCCCCACTGCTAGGGCACAGGCCTCCTCTCGGTAAGAGGGAGTGGGCCGCAATCCACCACGTGGTCCCAGTGCGGGTTGTAAGACATGTCGGTTTCCTAACGATGTTTTCCTTCGCCCGGCCGTTTTGAGAGCAGTGGCGATGACATAGTTTATACAATACTTTGTGTAAACGATAAAGCGCCTTTCTGGGTTTGAACGTACGAGTACGGCCATCAATTCGTAAGTTGCAGCCTATACCACTGACTGATCCACCACTACTCGGGTACCCACTGTTGGAGGTTATTTGAGTGTATTTAAAATGTTATAAAGGCACCGTGCTTGATTGCCCCAAGTCAACGCAACCTACACTTTTTCACTGCCACAAAAATCAGAGCGATTTTGTCAAAAAAAAAACGCTGAAATTCCACGTGACTTTTTGTAAGCATCAAACGACAATCAGCGGAAATGTAATCACAATAAAAACTGACGTGCTCATTATTACTAATAAAAAATCTACAGCGTAACTAAGTACCTAGTCAGTCCATAGGTCTCACTTGAGCAAATATTGTTTTAGCGTTTTTGAAATAATATTATTTCATGTACTTTATAATGCCCGGTTTCTGAGTATATACCAAACTCTCAAATAGTATTGAGTCAACAAAATAATATTTTTTTTCTACAGCAACTGCATGTTAAGACGCAATGTCATCTTTAATTTTATCGGTGGATCTCATTGGCGAATAATAATCATTATTATTTGTCGCGGTAGGTCACCGATAAGATGCAGTCTTGTCTTTATTTATTTCTTCATAAATATAAATACAATACAATAGGTACATAAGACATAACTCAATTTTATTCTTTCTTTTCATTCATGTCATTACGACACACGATTAATAGCTCGTCTAAAAAAAATTACTAAATTTATTATGTTAAATTGATTCCGACACCCATCGCTAGCCCCTCGGTTGAGCGTGAAATTGTCTGCAGTCACGTGATCAACCATGACGTACCTATTTGTAATTTAAATCCTCACAGTTATAATAATTAACAAGACGATAAACGTAGTTATCTCGCTGTTATGCAATGACTCGTAACTGTGATGACGATTAGCTCAGTGGCAGATTATATCTTACATAACTTCACGCCGGTTTCCCCCGAAGTGATAGCTAGAGTATTAAGTACACCCATATTTTGTTTAGTTTCATGTAATAGTGAGCGAAACCCTAACTTGACACACCTGGCTGCTAGCTACTTACTAATTCAAAATGGGAACCCATCATTTGTCAGGTCCTAACAACTCCTCATACTTTGCCCGACCAGGGGATCGAAGCCAGGTCCTCAATGTAATATCAAATGTTAAAATACTTAGGTACCTTCTAATAAATTAATTATCATGTATCGGATATGTCATCAGGTTATCTATCCAACTACCTGCTATCGTATGTACCTATAATGCAAAAATATTAAAATCACAAAGCGTTACAAAAACCGTAGTCATTATCAGCAAGGTCACAGGTGTCACAGTATCTTGCCTTGCCGACCGCCGAATCTGTATTATTATTCCCAAAAATACACACTATCGAAATCAGCTACGTAAAATGACGCGACATCGAATGATTTTCATTTGTTTGTTACCTACTTATGACAGATAAAATACCTATGTGTCCAGATAAGCATAAAGATTTAATCTTATTTTTTTTTCTATTTAAAGCGCTTACTGTACCATTTTTTTATAAGAATTTACCTCATCATCTTCCATGTGACATCCAATGGCTACATTGGATGTCAAATGTTACTTGGGGTCGGCGCAAAATGTTTCGTTCTTCCATTCTCCCCTCCACTATCATTCACTACTTTCTCTTTCATATCATTCCTCACACAATCCATTCATCTTTCCTTTGGCGTTCCTTTTAATAGAAGATTTTACCTAAGTAAACAACCTTACCTTTGGTTATCTATATCAAAAAACATTAATATTGTTCATTATGATCCAACTAAGTAATCTAATGTTAAAAAAGAGGTTTTTTTAATGACCCGTTATCTTAATGTACGATAGGCATGAATCAGCCGACTTATTGATTTCCAAGTGGAGTTTGTTACTAATAGATAATGTAATCAAATCATAATAAGTACTCGTAGGGATTAATTTGTTTACGCTGATTTTGTATAGAAATATAGGACCTACAACGCGCCAACCTTGCTTGACAGTTTAAACTTAAGCGTTAAGTAAGTACCGCATATAGAGCTGTATTCAGGATTTTAGACCCTAGTCTGAGGGTGTGATATGGGCCTTACTTTCATTTTCAAGACTTGGCACATTTTAAAGCATCAGAGAGATTCTACACGTTTCCATTCATGAACGCCTCATGCCTCAACATTGTCATGTGCACAGTATTCTCAGGGTTTTTTAGTGACATTCCCTGAATCTCTTATGTCCCTAAAACTACCTTTTTTAAGAATTTGGTCTCATAATCCCTTTTTTCAGGAATGCTATCGCTAGAACAAGCATGTGTGGACCCAGTGATGAATTATTGAGGACAAAAATATTGTCATTCCTGAGAGGCATTTTTATTTTAATAAATAAATAAAGACGCTTTATTTTTCTTTATCAAGAGTAACTGTCCTAACTTGCGCCAAGTAAACATCACCATATTTTTTCTTCTCTTCCAATTTTCGTTCGCCGAAACGCTAATCTCTCGCGTGCTCTGGCTCGAGACCACACTCTATCACTCTATACATAAGTTTTTTCCCCTCCGACCCCCGCTCAACCAACTCTTTCATAATAACCAATTTACATCAAAAGTATTAGGTACTTAAAATATTCCTAATCTGAGAATATTATTTTTTCAGTGAAGTTTTATTTCTTTTTGAGTGTCGGACAAATAATTTTTATGATTTCTTTTCATTAAATTTACAAAAATAACTGAAATATCACCAAAACAGATATCTGAGAATTTCTGCAAAAATTTTCGCCAAATAAACGTTATATGCTCTCTTTTTGAATCTATTAAATCAATAAGATCACAAAAACATTTGAAATGTTGTAATAGCATAAATTTGCCAAGAAAAGTCATAGCAATATCAAATCAATTGAAAAAAAAATGCTTAATGAAACACCAAAATTAATTGTACTTGGCTCAATTTTTTTGTCTTTATTCAAAGCTCTAAGTAAACATAGAGATATTTCAAATCATAACTGAATATAGAGCTACTAATCAACAATGATAAATTCTTATATTTCCTTTGTATACTTAAATCAATAAGGTGTTCGAATACAATGGACAAAATTGAGCCTAGAACAATTAAATATTGGTGTTTCGACAAGCATTTTTTTAAATATGATTTGATATTGCTTTTACTGTTCCTGGCAAATTTATGCGATTTCATATATTTGTCATCCCCATCTAAAAATGATCAAACATTTTTTTTTAAATAAAAAGTTTTTTACAAAAAAAAACCGGTTTCGGAAAAACGCTACAAAGTGAAAAATAACTTTAATTTCGGACGTCGGCGTCGGTGACTTTGGATATGTATTTTAATTTTTTGTCACCGCCTTCCGAAATTTAAAGTTATTTTTCACTTTGTAGTGTTTTTCCAGAAGTCGGTTTATTTTTTTGTACAAAGTTTTTTTTATTTTTTGCTTTTTAGTTTTAGTACCTAACCCAAATCAATTAGAAATTTCATCATCCTTGGGGTCAAAATAATGCATATTTATGCGATAGCAGCATTCGCGGTTGAAATGCTGTCATTTTTTGAAGAGTTCCAATGTCTGTCTCCGAAACGCATCATCAGATCTATATGAAATTTAAATGGGACCATTTCGGAGTGTACCCCTTTCGAACAAAAAGAATTCTGCAAATCCGTCTATATATGACGTAATACATATCCAAAGTCACCGATTTCCGAAATTAAAGTTATTTTTCACTTTGTAGTGTTTTTTTTTTAACTTTTTGTAAAGGCGACTCTTATAAAAACCCTATATATTCTTCATTCGACGCCCGGCCAGATATTTTACATTGATTGTCTATAATAATTTACTTTTACATATTTTTTTTTTTGATGATGTAGGTACCTAGTAAAAGTAAATTTGAAAAAATCACTGACCTTTTTAATTAAAGGTCCTTTTTTATGCTGCAACAAAATTTAAACTTTGGGATGCATGACAGTGAAGTTTATTTCCCAAAACATGACAACTATCTGAGATTTCAATACAAGTTTAGTCTCCTCAATCTTCACTAATAATTGGAAACTGCTTTGTTCTAGGCCCTCGAAGACTACAGGATTGACACTGGCACCATTGTCGGCTTCCCCGGAGCCAAGGCATACGAGGGAGAGAACATGTTGTACGAGAAGTGCGACATTCTCGTCCCCGCCGCCATAGAACAGGTCATCCACAAGGAGAACGCACACAAGATCAACGCTAAGGTAACAAATTTTTCATTATTTCAAACTCGAGAAAATTTAAATTGGCTTGCTTGACCCTTTGAGGGTGAATGTATTTGAAAATTAGGCGCTTCTTTCGCCATTTCAGAGTTCATCCGATCAAAAAGTTGTTAATATTCGTGTAATTTATAAACCTTCTTGAATAAATTCTCCCTTTCTTACAGCCTTGTATTTATCTCCTTTAAAACAAAATAGTGTAAGCACTTTGTCCAAAGCCTTGTAATTTATTACTCAGTGTTATCAATCCAATTACATAACATGGGAATTTACTGAAATTAAGTACATAATGTACTCTCATTTGCTGATAAGATTAATGTTTTTAGTGACATCGTTTTTTTCTACTGTTGACGAAGTCGACAACAACTTTGTATCAAATAAGTAAATAAAAACGCATGTTAAGTTTTGTCGACTACTTATATTACTATTAAGTAGACTACTTTATTACAAATTGCTATACTTATCAGTTCTACAGATTTACACTAAAGGCTAAAATAATTGCATCAAATTTTATTGGGTTTTAGCAGGTCTTTTAACAAGTACTGGCATTAAATAAACAATATCAAACTTATGCTCACTCCAGATCATCGCCGAAGCCGCCAACGGTCCCACGACCCCGGCGGCCGACAAGATCCTCATCGAACGCAACATCCTGGTCATCCCCGACCTGTACATCAACGCTGGTGGTGTCACCGTCTCCTTCTTCGAGTGGCTCAAGAACCTCAACCATGTGTCCTATGGACGTCTTACCTTTAAGTATGAGCGCGAGTCCAACTACCACCTATTGGGTAAGTTCATTATTATTATTGCTGCAGTGTAAAGGCCTCTCTTCCCTTTGTCTACTTGTCAGGCCCTTGCCAATCCTATACAGTATCAAAATCTAAACATGACAAAACAAAGTCATTGCAGACCGCCTCGTCGGGCGGCTGGTGCGGGTGGGGCCGGATTTGGCGGAGAGCCAGTTCGGTTTCCGCAGGGGGCGCTCCACGGTGGACGCCATCATGCGCGTGCGAGCCCTCACGACGGGGGATGCTGTGGCCCGGGGTGGGGTCGTCTTGGCGGTGTCTCTGGACATCGCCAATGCCTTCAACACCCTGCCCTGGAGTTGCATAAGGGAGGCACTCCGGTATCACCGGATGCCGACCTACCTCTGTCGTGTGGTCGAGGCCTATTTGACGGACAGGGCCGTCATCTACCCCGGTCACCAAGGAGAATGGAACCGGCGAGAGATGTCGTGCGGTGTCCCACAGGGATCGGTCCTGGGGCCGCATCTGTGGGACATCGGATACGACTGGGTGCTGCGCGCCGACCTCCCTAGCGGCGTCAGCGTAGTTTGCTACGCTGACGACACGCTGGTCCTGGCGCAAGGGAGGTCGTACCAGGCGGCGGCCGACTTAGCGACACACGGGGTTGCGACAATCGTCGATAGGATCCGGCAACTGGGACTCGAGGTGGCCTTGCACAAGTCCGAGGCCATGTGGTTTCATGGTCTTCGGAATGCGCCACTGACGGGTTCCCAGATAACGGTGGGAGGGGTTCACATCGGCGTCGAGTCGACGATGAAGTACCTAGGACTTGTCCTCGACAGCCGGTGGAACTTCGCGGAGCACTTCCGACGTTTGGCTCCCAGACTGGAGCGGGCCGGGGCTGCCTTGAAGCGGCTCCTGCCCAATCTAGGGGGGCCAAACGCCTCCTGGCGGAGGCTCTACGCGGGGGTCGTGCGGGCCATGGCCCTATACGGGGCGCCGGTGTGGGCGCCTACATTGAGGCGCCAACCAGCACGCCGGTTGAAGGCGGCCCATAGGGTCATGGCCATCCGGATGATCCGGGGATACCGCACGATCTCCGGTGAGGCGGCGGGCCTCCTTGCCGGATTACCGCCATGGGATCTGGAGGCAAACGTCCTCGCGCTCACTTGGGAGTGGCGCGAGGAGGCCAAACGCCGGGGCGTAACTCCGCTGCCGCGGGAAATCGCGGCACGGCGGACAGAGCTCCGGCAGGATCTCATGGCGACGTGGAAAGTGCGATTGTCGCAACCCAGTGCTGGGCACGCCGCGATTGCGGCGGTAAGTCCCCTCTTTGAGGAGTGGCTTGAGAGGCGGCATGGCGTCCTCACCTTCCGCCTGACACAGGTCCTCACCGGACATGGCTGTTTCGGGAGGTTCCTGTTTCGGATAGGGCGGGAGGAAACGCCCGGGTGTTTCCATTGCGAAGATCGCCCAGAGGACACGGTGGAGCATACGGTGGAGGTCTGCCCAGCTTGGGCGGAGCAACGCCGTGTCCTCGTGGAGGTGATCGGCGGTGGCGATCTCTCGCGTCCGACCCTGGTCCAGGCCATGGTACGGAGCGAGAGGGCATGGCTGGCAGTCGCCTCCTTCAGCGAAGCAGTTATGCTCGCAAAGAGGGAGGCGGCGCACGTGAGGGAGATGCAGTACATGCGCCCTCACAGCCGTGGCCTTCGCAGGAGACGCCCTGGGCGTCGGGAATCCCAGGCTGATTCCCGGCCACCGTAGGCACGGGCTTGCGGACGGCGAGTAATGGGTAGCTCGCTGTCCGGTAAGGACCAAGCCCGGGTCGACGGCGCGTTGTGTTCCACGCGCGCCTCAAAGAGATGTCAGCAGCAACAGAGGGGCCCGCAAGGGCCGATGCCTGCCGGGGGTGCGGGTTGTTCGAAAGAGATACCGCCGCCCCTGGCACACAGGCAAGTGAGGGAACACGGGTGGGTTTTAGTCAGTAAAAGTCTGACACGCCCTCCCGCTCCACCCAGAGCGGGAGAAGTTATTTGATGATTTCCCACCCAGAAAAAAAAAAAAAAAAAAAACATGACAAAAAAAAATAGTGTGGTCAATTTAAGGGCTTAGAAAATCAGTTCATTTCGTTTAATCGTTACCCATCACGTTTGTGTTACACAAAATAGCGTTTTAAACAGATTTTTGAAGTAACTATTAGATGAGTTCATTTCTTCCCGCCAGTATGTAAATAATTCTTTTAATAAAAGCGACCTTGCTTCACTTTTATATCTTGCATCCCGAAGCTGTAACCCTTTGGAGCGTTCAACAAACCGATATTGTACCTGGTGCAATGCCGGCTAGACCTATAATACTAAAAGTATCCCCCGAAAGTCTAGGGGATTCGCATGTTTTAATTGGACTTTCACTTATATAGTTACAATATCTTCTATAGGAAGATCCTCCTTCCTCACATCTTACGATTACATAACGCTATTTACACAATATTGTGGATCGGTGCAAACAAACGACCGCAAACGTTGCAGGCTCCTTATCTGTTTGTTTTATGAGAATAGAAGGCCAGCTTCCCTTATTCTATTGTAGGTACTACATTAGGTTTTACTGTGCCACGATAACAATTCTGTGAATGCTACGATAATACACTTGATGTTTCCAAAAATAACCTCCATTTGTATGAACTTAGAATTTAAATAACGACATTCGATCTCCTCCGACACCTTGCATCACTATTTTTGACACATCAACCATCATCCAGCAGTCACTATGAGCGACTAGGTCACCGTTATACTAATAACTGTTACTGTAAGTGTAGTAAAAAACATGTACGTTTTTTTTTTTCAGAATCCGTACAAGAGTCCCTAGAGAGGCGTTTCGGCCGCGTCGGAGGTCGCATTCCAGTCACACCCTCAGAGTCCTTCCAGAAGAGGATCTCTGGTGCCTCCGAGAAAGACATCGTGCACTCCGGTCTCGACTACACCATGGAGAGGTCGGCTAGGGTAAGCATCAACCAAAATATTAACTTGTTTATACAGCGCGACATCTAAAATAAAGTGCTTGGAAGGAAACAAGCCTGCATTAAAATTAAAGATTGCTCCCAAATATTGTCATGGTGAGGTACAATAATATATTATATGAGTTAGCGCGTAGTCACATACCTCCCGTAATAATAAAGGCGTAAGTACTAAAGTTATACAACCACAAAAAGCTTCAGATTTACCATACCATAGGGTATTACATCCATTTCTGAAAAGTGTCTTAATTAGATTCTAGAGTGCTAATAAACCACTAAAAAAACACATTTTTATTTAATCGATTAGTGCCATAAAATGCATTTAATTTTATAATTTTAAAGTGAGTTATTATTCTACTTATCGTTGGTTTGCTGTTCCTGAATGCAAAATATTATTGAAATAAATATTACTTTGGTTACGCAAATAATAAAAGTACAAAATAGCTCAGTTGACATGCCGTATGACGTAATAAATAACATGGCAGCTACTATTTCATGGTGTTCAAAATCAAATAACAAAACTGAAATCTTGAAATTATATTGTAATTTTTTTTTTTTTTTCATTAACTAAACTAACATTTTCCGACCGCATTTTGCCTAAGCTATAATAATATATAATATATTTCTTAGATTTTTTCTCATAAAGAATAAAATACCCTATTCTCGAGGTCTAAGTCTTGCAAAACTATACTCTGCGTTTAATAATAGGGAGATATGAATGTTAATACATTATTTATGTTCTTCCACAGGCCATCATGAAGACTGCCGTGAAGTTCAACTTGGGCTTAGATCTGAGGACAGCCGCGTACGCCAACTCCATCGAGAAGATCTTCACCACATACGCCGACGCCGGTCTTGCATTCTAAACACTCACTAGATAAATTGAAGTATTGTCTGCATTTTATAGACTCCATTTTAGTCCCTATGCACATAAGCGTAACTTTTAAGACATTATTATCACAGTATTTTTTGTTTGTTGGAATCATGGCTTTTTACTTTAATGTTAAGCGAATCGTTGAACTTTTGAAGTGAAAATTAAATTTTCCAATATTGTATCGTCTTGAATTTTTGAATAAAATTGTTTTACTGTTATTCCTAACCTGTTTTTTATTCTATAAATAAATCATTAATATTATGTACGTATTCCAAAACATTATTTAAAAACAAAACATTAATGTTATGTTAAGTACGCAATCTTTTAAACTAAAGTTGAAATTCTAGTAACGTGGTCGCGTCGATATTTTTTACATAGGTAGGACGTCCAGTTTTTGAGATATTTGCGAAAAACTAAAAAAGGAATTCAAAGCTATTCCTTTTAACCCTTAACTGTAGTGGTGAAAAATAGTAACGCTTCTATAGTGGTGGATCCGGTGGACCCAGCTATATTAAAATGATGGTAAAATCAGAATAATTATATATTTTTATCTTTTTTTTTAAAATAAAGTTGAAATCAAATATTCATAAAACCATTTTACAAGCGAAAAACTAAAAAGAAATTCCAAGCTATTTCTTTTAAGACGCAACTTATGACTAGGCTAGTACACTTGTCTGAATTCATAGACGACAAAATTCAGCCCTCTAGAGATTCTCATGACATTTTGCAAAATTCAATTCCCGAATGAACATACAATAGTGTTAATGCACATAATAAGTAGGTAGGTTAAAAATCAGTCAATCAGTTGGGGTCGGCTACCAGTATTTTACATGGAGCGACTGCCTATCTGACCTCCACAACCCATTTACGAGGTTACATGATAACCCTTAGAAAGACTGGTTGACTTTGGGCTTCCGACACAACTTCTGCGTTGCCTCCCGTAACGACTGTTAAAGATCTACGAAAGACAACCGAGACCATTTACTCCGAGTTATGAAGGGCTTTCGATAAGCATAGCTTAGCCTTCGATTGACCCGTAAACCTGTTATAATTTGGCCAGGACCGCTCTATTTTACTTTATACAAAAATATTGGTTCCCGAAATGTACACAGTACAACTAAGCTAGTATAGTCAACCGCACAACAGTTGTGCGATTGACTATACCAACAGACAGCAACGAAAGTGATGTTTCTTGACTTCCAGGACTCGTGTCTTGAATAAATTGGACCCAAGTTTGGCGAAACAATCTTACTGCCCCGAACCTTCGCAGAATTGGTCCCGAATAATGAATCACGATCCGCTCTACCCTGTTCCTTGCTGCCCTCCCCCAGTGATGCTCTAAGCCGAAGTCTAAAGCCCACAGAGGGGGTCAACTTAGCGTGTAATCGCTAGGTTTATAAGATTTAGTGTCCTGTCTGAAGTCATGGGCATGGTGGGGCACTTGCCCCACCCTGGCTCTGACCTGTAAAGTACCTAACCAAACCTAAAAAATTAAATTATCTAGGTACTAACTACAATACTTAATATCCGTAAGACAGTTCACACTCGACAGTCGACACAAAAAAAATGCGATCAAAACAAAAAGCGCGCGCGCCATTGACCGCACGCGCGCAGCGTTCGGTCATGCTTTACATAAAGTACACAAACGCAATCCTTTTATTTTTCGTTTGTGTGTGTGAGTGAGTGGTTAAGTTGAGTGGGATAGCGGTGCTACTGTACCTACAGACACAGGACCTACAGCTTCAGTGCAAACTTCTTCCACTGCACAGCAACAGAACTACACAGGACTAGGACATTTCCTAAGTCGCTCATTTTCTACGAGTTCAACACAAAAACTTGAAATTTTAAAGAACTGTTGGGAGCCTCCTCCAAGTTACGACTTCGGCAAGGATGCTGTGCTTCGAAAAAGAAAATTCAAGAATACCTGGCTCGCGGAATATGCTCCTTGGTTGGCATATTCTGCCAAACTGAAAAACGCTCTCTTCGTTTACTGTGTATTATACTTGCTAATTATGTCATTGGAAGAGCGTTTCTCGGAGAACAACTTACCGGCTATATTCTTTGATCTCACTGCACCCATATAACATGTTGCAAATGATATTCGAAGAATTTTTGGAAAAAAACAGAGGCCTTTCGCGAGTTTTAAAACTTATTTTAACTGGTAGTTTCCACAGCGAGGCTGAACTGTGGTACCACATATAGGAAGAAAAAATATGGCATTGAATGTTCTGAAAGACATGGAAGTGGCAGAACTGTTATAGGATTCAGAAATGTTTTATCCGAGCATAAAAACTGCGTTTGCTATTTTACTGGTCCAACCGTGGCTTCGCTCCACCATGAGTGAAAATCGTCTGAGCGGTCTCTGTATGCTGAGTGTTCACAGGATGATGATCGCCGAAGCGAAAAATAAATTGGAAGCCAAAGTGCTAAGGAGGTTCTGCCAGAACCCACGCCGGCTTCTCATAAAGTAATAGTATGAAGTTAGTACAGACGCCAGCACATCAACCTACTACAATCTGTCAAATTTCTTTAATAGGTTTTCAACTTTATCGCTGAAGCATAGGGTTCAAATTTGATTGAGAAAATTTGACAGTTTCGGGTAGGTTGACCTGCTGGCGTCTGTACCTAAAAAAATAAACAACCTTTAATACCTATGTGTAATTGTTTACTTACTCTCTAAATTTACTGATTAACAAGTTGGCATACGCCTAGAGCCTAAACGGCTGAAGTTAGAGACACATTTTTGGGTGGAAGATTTCGTGGTGTAGGTAGGTGAGCAATAAGAAAGTGTTTTGGATAATTCGAATTATACATACAGATACAGGGTGCTATAGGGTGTAACCTTTTTGTATGAAAAAATTAACCGGGGTAAGACCGCGGGTAAAGTTTGCTAGTTACATATTATTTTAGAATGCTGCCCCACCCTGAGCCCATGGCTGGTTACGCCCAGGGCCTGGAGGCCTCCATTTACATCCACAGGAAAGTCCGGTTCCGACAACCTCCTAGAGTGACCCACGAGATGTCAAACAAAAATGAGAACAGTGCGTTGCCTCTCGTGCGTGGTTGAGCGTCAGGGGTGCGTGAGTCTGGACGGAAGAATAGTTTGCGATGCAATTACAACCAGTGCATGATTGAAGAACGAGTGCCTCCAAATCAAACCGAATACGAGTTTGGAAAGGGAAATATGGCAACTCATGGATGTACTTGCTGGCTCCAGATGCTTGCCAAACCTCAACAATCCATATAACAAATTCATACGTTTGGCTTGGCTTGTGCTAGGATTACAAGTTGTAAGAACTTTTGCTGCCGACTTTTTCTCTGTTCTGCAACCATAGACAACAATTTACAAATTTTGGATGAACTGAACGCTATGGTAACTGACGTATTTTTTGGAACGCATCCAATTACGTGGTGAAATGTCAGTTGTCAATCGATGCGAGTTGTGAATTTTTCGATACGATTCCAATTATTTTTGTACTTACGTTATTTGGAAAAATTATTCATAACAAAATGTTCACACCAATATTCATTACAATATTTATGACATTAATCAACGGCTTACTTTCCAAAAGCGTTGAACTTACCTTCGAGTTACCTGATAGTGCAGTAGAATGTTTTTATCAAGAAATAGAAAAGAATACCTCAGCGGCTTTAGAATATCAGGTAATTTACATTTCTTAAAGAACAATTGAACAATATTTTTGTACTTAAACAATGGTTTTAAGAATTGTATAGTGAAATAAACTCATTCCTAACCTCCTAAGATTAGTGCCACTTGTCGAATTATTTTCCTGTTCCAAGACGATCAAGTCTACTGTTTAATGTTTCAGGTTATCACCGGCGGACAATATGACGTTGATGTAAAGATAGAAGGTCCCAACAAACAAATTATTTATACGCAACAAAAAATGCAATATGATTCACATCAGTTTACTGCACAAACAACAGGTATTATTAAATGAAAAACTATTTATTCTTGTAATTAACATAATACATATAAAGCAATGTCTTGTCTTGTGTGTGTACTGAAAATTTTAAATACTGGCCTATATTATTATACATTAGTCATAACCTTTTTGTGACTTCAAATGTATTATTCTAAATTTATGTTGATCACTACAGTGATCCTCTAGAAGTTTCTTATTAGAATTATCATCAGCCTATTTACATTTCCATGTTGGAATCAGCTTCCAAATCCAGTTGAATACCAATATTGTACATGGAGAGATTGCCTGTCTGACCTCCACAACCCAGTAACTGGGTAATACAACCCTTTGAGTAAGACTGATAGTCAGACTTTCGGTTTCTTGCTTCTAATAACCCGTAACAACTGTCAAAGATCCATAACTGACAGCTGACAGTAATCGCTTATCATGCTTTCCTTGGAATAGAGGGGTCTTGGTATGAAAAGATGGTAACCCATCCACAGACCAACCATGGCAAGCATAGCTTAACCTGATCTATTGCTGTTATTACTTAGCTCTTTATTGATTGATTCCTAGATATTTTAAGGTAAAGTCCTTAAATATCTAGGAATCTAATCTATATAATATTAGATTAGATTATATCAAATAGATTCCTTCCTAGATAATCATATCGTCGCTGAGCCTGCAAAATCCGCTATGGATAAAAACCCAAATTTTCACGAGAAGCAAAACTGTTAATAACATTTTAAACTGTTATTTTTCCAAACTGTTAATAACATTTTAAAACTTAGTATGAAAAAAAATTCAACTAAAAGTCGGGACTTCAGAAATTAAATTTTTTGCTGTTTACTACGATATTCCAGGTGCTAGAATTTTTTAAAGTGAATTTGGGCACATATCGGATTTTTTTTGGGTCGTTAAACCGCTATCTGACTTTTCGCCACATGACAAATTTATATTTCTACTAAATAATTAGCATTTTTGTGCTCCTTAAAGCACTTTTACCAAACTATTTTAAAATTATAAGATAGGTTTAAGTTCGCTTATAAAGTATTTATTGTACAGACGCCAGCACATCAAGCTACTCCAATCTGTCAAATTTCTTTGATAGATTTCAAACTTTATCACAAACACCTAAGGTTCATGTTCAATTGGGAAAATTTGACAGTTTGGGGTAGCTTGATGTGCTGGCGTCTGTACATAGAAAAATAAATTAACAAAATTAAATCATAAGAATAAAACATTGACACACCTTAAACTGCTTAGTATGCCTAAGTAGGTATGAACAAAATAGGAATTTAAAAATGTAACATAATATCGAAACAGTTTAATTAACTGATATTTTCTGAAGAGTTAACTCACAAGAAACACGTCTCATGAAACATGTAATTTATGTGTCTACAGATAAAATTAAATAAACTGTTTTTTTTTATAAATCCTTATAATAATAATAATTCAGCAGTCTCGATTTAAGATATCAAATCAAATCCCATTCATTGTTACATTTAAATATTTGGCAAAGTTTGAGATCACTTTGTAACTAAGTAAAAAGTATTTTGTAAACATAGTAAACAAAACAAGTTTTAAATAAATTAAAAAGATAGATTGTCATAAAAAAGTGGTCATCTCGATGCATGAAAGGTTTCAAGGACTGTAAACAATCATATTTCGTTTTTTCTTGGCGTAGTAAACAAACACCGAGCTTCCTCGTACAGATCAGCCTTTCTTCTTTGCGGCAACAAGGTCGTTTCAGCTCCATCGTGCCTCAATTAATAAAAAGTTTCACCGTTCAATATACGACAGTGATCTTATATCGGCAACCGTGGGAACACCTGCCATTTTAACGGGACGAATCGATGAAAAATTGCTAGGTAGGCCTATGCCTAGAACTTCGAAACTATTTTCGAAGTTCTTAAAAAAGGTGTAGTCTACATGTCTAATAATATAAGGTTGACTTAGCCTCGCTTTGCGCATGCATGTCATATAGTCTGCAGGTGTGTACAGCGGCGGAGTACAGCATTTGTCTAGAGTGGACACTGTCAACCTCCATCATGGTGTGCCCTTTTAACATTTTAACAGCCCTGTAAACATTGCACCGCATGCCCCGTGCCGTTTCTCTTGTTTGATAAAACTGCTATGTGCCATTTCGAAGCGCAATTCTAAGGGATGCGCTTTGAAACAAAAATGTGCTGTGTCTCCTGTACACATAGCGGGTTTTTCAAAACCGTTTTTGGTCAAAATTACATAGCTGATTTTGCTATCTTCTTATCCAATTGAGTTAGAAAACAGATTTTACAGGCGCATGTGGCTTGAGACGTACGTTATACTAGCATCAAAAACCCATTAAAAAAATACATACTTAGCGGATTTTGCAGGCGCAGCGACGATATAAAATGTAACTTACATTGCAAGACTAATTTGTTCTGTTTTGTTTCAGGCGTATACAAAGTTTGCTTCAGCAATGAATTCAGCACATTCTCCCACAAACTCGTTTACATGGAACTTAACGTGGGTCCTGAGAAACCATTGCCTGGTGTTGGAGACCATGCAACTGTTCTAACACAGGTTAATGAATCAATAATAATCATAGTGTTACCAAACCAACCATCACTGAATTTGAGCATAGAATGCTCTGACAATGGTCATAGAAATTTATGGCCCTACTTTTGCGGCCATCAAAACTATTACTTATTGTATAAAATGCAGCTGGCTGAAAATTATGAGACTTTATTTCACATGGCACCTGATAAGGAAGTAAAAACATGCAGATAGCCTTTTACTAAGCAAATGGTTTAACCTAATAATAGTTGTGAATTAAGTATAAGAAATCAACTGTACTTGGGAGATTTCTTATCTCTAACTCATAACAATAAGATTGGAAATTACAGTGCTCATTTCTAGTAACTTGTCTATTTGGCTGCCATTATGTCAAATTGAAATTACATATGTACAATGTTGAACAAATAGACAAAATAATGTACTTTTGATGAAATGAAAACTATGTTATATCTAATAATAAAAATGTTAATTTCAGCTGGAAACTTCTGCAGAAGAAATTCACTCAGCCCTCAATAGAATCATTGATCATCAAACTCACCACAGGCTTAGGGAAGCTCAGGGCCGCAAGAGAGCAGAGGACCTCAACGAGCGAGTTTTCTGGTGGTCTATGGGCGAATCTCTAGCAATTGTCTGTGTAGCATTCGCACAAGTCATGGTCCTTAAAAATTTCTTTAGTGACCGACCTACATTATACAACAGAATGTAATACCTAGTTAAATATATAGTTTATTTATTAAAACATCTTTGGGGTTTATTTCATTTTAGTTTTATTTGTAATAATGTACAGGTTAATATCTAATATAAAATCATTATATATTGCAACTTAGAACTGAAAAGTAATTATTGTTAATATTACACTGTAAAATAATATTCACATGGTTAAAGAACTTGGAATAACTTTTTAAGTTTTTTGCCTTTAGTAATATAATAACAATACCTAAATTAATTCTAGTTCACAGGCTAAGTAAGAAATTGTTGGTGTTAGTTTATTCTTCTTGTTGCTGTATAAGCTTACAAAATTATTTTTTATTATCTGCTCACTTTCCTTTTACAAGATATTTGTAATCAAAAGAGAACTAAAAGAGCAAAGACCCCATTAACTAAGGCACATGGATAGGCAATCAGTGGTCTTTGTTCAGAGTCACCAGACATGGTAACAAAAAGTCTGCTAGCAGAAAGAGCTGACCAAATCACTGCAACAGCTGATAAACTTAACCCTATTGATCCTTCAAGAGAGAGAAATATACCAAGCCCTGCCAAGACAACCATGGGTAACATACAATAGCCCAGAACACTAGCCACACTTAACAGAGTAAATACTCCTTCCGAGCGACTCATTAAAGATAGTAGACAGTACATCAAAATTACTGACATTACTGATAAACCATAAACATATCCAAAGTGAGCTTTGTTGCCTGCAAGAAACAGACATACAGCAAGAGCTAAACAAAATGCTATCGGACCAGCAATATCTGTATCTCTCAAAAGAAAGTTTGCATCATCGGCTTTTGATTGACCATGGAATGGATTCATAACAGCTAAAGTTTTTTCCAGTATTCTATCTGGGTATATTTCAAGTTCATCTAATAGAGGTGGTTCGTCGAAGTCTGTCGGTTCTGCAACTGGATCCCCGGGTACAGGTGCTGGTGTGAATATGTTTGAGTTGTAGTACTGGTTATTATTGGCAGTCATATTACCCTGGTTCTGGTCGAATGAGTAGGTTTGTTGATCAGTTGGAAAGGTCTGAAAATCTAAAACAGAAATACCATTAGGTAGTCTTAAATAAAATCTATTCATGGTACAAAACAGTAGTGTGGTCACAACAATAGTGTTAGTGTCTTGCATACTTTGCAATGGATTTTGATGGGGTTGTCATCAGCATTTAATCCAGAAGGTTGATTTGTAATACATTATTATTGAATTTAGTACAGAAACATCCATGTTTGACAATGTCGCCACAACAGCATATGACACCCGTTCGAAGCATGGGCAAATAGCTAAATAATTTTATTATCTAGAAAAATATAAATCAAAGAGTGGCAGCTCACCTAACGTTTGCGCTGGATCAGCAAAGGTGTTGGAAGTGTTGAAAGAGTAATTTTGACTATTATTTTGGTTCTGCCACGAAAAATCGTTAGGGTTGTTGAAATTTGCCATTTTTGATGTCTCTCGGCTTCAGATTTCAGAATAAAACAATTTATTTCACATAAATAATTAAAAATATTTGACCAAAATGACCACTTCCATGTCACTACTTGGCTGTCATGTCAATTGTCAAAGTCATTGTCAAACAAACATGACAACTATGACAAGACACGTCTCTAGTGATGTCAGAAAAATCGACTATTGCAGCAGATAAATTAACCTGGTAAAGGAAAGGTGATGATTAGGTAAAATCTGACACTAACTGCAATTACGAGTGACGCGTATTTATTGTAACAGCTAAATATAGCAGGTATCAGATGATAACAGACTGTAACTGTGACAAACAAAACTAAATAACAGCTACTGTTCCTCGAAATAATAAAATCCCTTACGACCGTCACAAGCTTTTCTCTATTCATGCATAAGACAGTTACCTTAGTTAGAATGAGATAAAAACGGTTACACTGTGCTGCCGCGCTAGTGATAAGAGCAGTAATTATGTTCTGCATAGTTTTGAGTAATTGGCGTGCAAAGTTTTTGTTACAATTTTGACCTCTGGACTTCTTTTTTTGAATTTTATTAATTGTGATGATTGAAACGTGTAGCCCACGCGTTTATATTCTTCACTCAATAAAATTGTATAAATATTATAACAGTTTTGAATGGCGAAAATCCTTTTATATCTAGTGTTAGCAGAAGCAACTGAAATATCGATTGCTTAGAATAATAGCAGTAAGTAGTAAGTTACTGTTGTTATTATAAGCAATTCATATTAGGTTTAGGTTATAGCTTAGGAATAAAAACAAAGTGTTGGATAAAAACGTTTCTGTTTATTAATATTTCTTTAATCAAGTTACATTATTATATGTTGTAACAAGAAGTTTAAAAAATATCTGATAACGTGCCTTTTGCAGCCTTCTGGAACGAGACTATAACTAGAAGAAAACAGGAAGATATTATCTCGACACTAAATGTATTTCTTTTACGTAAACGTGATGCTGATCATATCGTATTATGCATAAATATTGTTCTGCCCAAAATAAAAACTGGGCTATTTTGAGTTATCGGGTGTATATCATCAATGATATAAACGCGAAAACCATTACCTTGAAGAATTTTGAACATGCTTTTATGACCTGAGACAAAAATAAGCGAAATTATTAAGTTTTTGCAATTGTGCTCAGTTAAAACGCCCATGGCGTTAATAACGGTCCTGCAAAAGTTTTTCATGCTTTGAACCAAGTTATCCCAGATCTCAGATGTCAAAAAACTTGCTCTTCAGTTGCAATGTTTGCAGGAAAATTCTTTAAAACCCTTTTTTGGAGCAGGTCCCAAGCGTGCTTCATGATGTTTAGGTCTAGTTATTGCGCAGGCCAGTCTAAGACCGATATGTCATGATTCTGCAGCCAGCTGGTCACCACACGCGTTGTGTGCAGACGTTGTCGGGCACGAGCGTGAATTTTTGGCCCATTTGTAGTCGATGGGGGTAGACTATTGGTTCTAGCACCTGGTTAGGCTATTCTTCAGCGGCCATGGTGTTTCTGATCCAAACGGAGTCTGTTCTCCCACCAACAAGAATTGCGGCCCAAACCATTATTGTCCCGCTGTGGTATGGATAGACTTCCTGAGGGTGTTGCAGACGGCTCTGACGACCAGGAACTCGCCATAAGCGTACTCTTCGCGAATCGGGATGGAAACCGAACGGACTCATCGGTAAACAGCACTACCAGACCACTGGTTACCTTCCCAGAGCAAATGTTCACAAGCCCAGTGTAATCTTCGTCCACTATTTCCTCGGCGAGGTGCTGGATTACGAAGCGGGTACAAGCATGAAGATTAGCTTCATACAGTCTTCTCCTCACAGTTTGGTCACTCACAAGCAACTGGTGCTCTGAATGGAGCCGTTGAACTACTTGCATGGCCGTAACATTTGGTTGTCTTCTTGCGGCAACTTGCAAAAATCGGTCTTGTCGTTGGGTGTTTATGCGCTTCCCGTCTGGGTGTCTTTTAGCCACTGCACCACAGAGTACATTATTATATACTGGAATAGAGTGGCATCTCACGGGACTTTTTTGCCAACCTGTCGCGAGTAGCGCCATCTGGATTTCTTGTTCCATAACTACACCCACACCACCACACACACACACATCCATACATACCTACTCGCCATCCTGGTGCTTGATAGCCAACCGACCATTTTTTAGAAAAATGACTTTTTAGTGTATAATGCAGAAACTTTTTCCTGCAGTATACATTAAAAAGCCATAATCACAAAAAATGGTCGGTTAGCGATCAAGCACTAGGGCGGCGTACTCTATCCTTCATTGTCATTTGCGTATATTTCTCCTAAATAAAGATAGATTTATGTAAAATTATGTTTGGTAGTGTGAAATTAATTTTACAGTAGTTTGAAAATAAAAACTGGTGAATTTTAATCAATCTACAAGCATGGATGTGCACATTTATTCTCTCAAGTTGTTTGTAAAGGTTAATTTAGTTTTTAATGAAAGAAGCTTGTTGTTGAATACTCAATTTATTTGTTTGGTCATGTACACTATAGAATCCACTCTTGTGCACATTTTTCAAAAAGTCAAAGGCAAAGCATTTATTTCAAATAGACACTTAAAAGGCACTTTTGAACGTCAACACTTACATTAAAATAGAATTAATTCTAGTCGCGCCTTCCAAAATGTAGTAAAATGTAGATGCAACAGGCAGATGTGGCACTGGAAATAATAAAATGAAAAGGTGTAAAAATTTATTTGAAAAATAAGTGAGGCAGCAACAGCTAAGTAGGCTGCATACGTTGGATTTGTTCAATGTGTGAATCTTATACAAAGAAGTCAATTCCAAAAAAAAACAACTCAGTAGCCGGATCTCAATTACAGTGCCATGCAATAACAAAAAGGCCAGATGGTGTGATCTTTCAAAACAAAAGTAATGAGTACACATTGAATTCACTTATTTACCTGAAAGTTGAACCGACGTACATGGTGAACTTGATGGCAGGTTCACACTGCTTGTATATGCAACGGGTGTTGATGCCTCTGGAAATAGTAATAGGAAATAGGTATTATAATCATAAATAAGTTTCTCTGTTTTTTCCTGATGCGTTCCTGCCTATATTACTCATTTAAATTGCAGTTGTTGCTCGTTCGGAATAATAGAAGCATTAGATTTAATTTAGGCAATTGATATTCCTAATAATGCATTATGCATGAATCTTCCACATAAGGTACTTACTTCATATATGCAGGTGAGGAATAGCTAGAGCATTTAAGCGGCTGTTACGATTCTTGTCTATTTGGGCAAAATCACAGACTTTCCTGTTATTATATATTTGCGTATCGGTCAATCCATTGACTGAAGCACCAGCTAAGCTAACCCATATCCGGAATTGCTCTTGGAAGATTCTAGGGTTCGGAAAGTTGTGGATTGTGACACCTGCAAATAATTTAGTTTAAAATAATAAATTATGTTTAATGAAATAGTAATAGTAACTCTTTCTCATTATGTAGGTAGGATGGCTGTGGCTCATCAAAATGATCATTAATATTTCTTATTACATTTTGAGCATAACTGTAACTTTTAAAGCGCCCGTACTGCAGGCAGCATCACTAGCAGTAGTATAACCAGAGAGATAGAATCGAATTCTATTGCATGAACGATACTTGTATTTAAATGTGCATTATAATAGCAATACATTTTCAGCTCAAGATTTTCAGACAATATACACAAGAGGGGTTTTGGGCGTGAGGCGAGAAGTCTTACCTGTGGGATGCGACACATCCAAATACACATCGTCTCTTAGAAGGTATAGAAAAACACTGAACGATAGCGTCCACTACCATAACAACACGTAACTAATAGCGTCCAATACCGCAAAACTTAATTAATAGCGTCCAAACATCGCAAACAGACACCGAATTCAGTCGGCCTTCGCCCCGCGGATATTCTCAACGCAAGGACGGACTGACGAATCTGATGGTGTTCTCTTCAAGCCTTTATGGAGGAGCAGAGCCTCAACTCAACGTATTAGCAGCAAAGAAAACAAAACAGCGTAAAACATCACGAAAGTAAATATACGTTTTGAAAACGGGCGTCCATTTCTTTTGACAATTTTCAAATTTGACAATTGTTTTTTTTTATCAATTGAAATAGACCGAAAATACTAAAAAAATATTAGCCCATAATTTAAGTCTTTAAAACGAAACTTAAATAATAGAAATAAAATGAGAAATTAAAAATAGCTATTTCAAGTAAATAATCTAATAAGTCTAGTAGTTTTGTAGAGACATGTAGTACGTCCTATGTGAACTATTTGCCTTAAATTTAAAGAACATGATTCATAGATGACGTACCTAAAAAAATTGCTCTGGGCGCGATTCTAAGTTTACCCCCCCTGCACTGCACCACTAGCACGATGACGTGACCATAGCCTATCACGTTATCGTGACGACATCACGTTTTGTTTTGTTCCAATCTCCTCAGCAATACGGCCAGTATTTTTTGAGTTTATGAACTGTCCCTATAGACGGTGTTGATGTGTGTAGATTAAGTTTTGCTAGATAGATATAACTAATACTTATCTATATTTTTATTTCATGACACCAAGGAAAAAGGTTTTTCTATTTTATTTCTTACATTATGTTTGATATTAATAATTCTAGTATTTAACTTTAGTTTGATCTCAAATTGTGAACGTAGAAAGGCTGATTTTTTTGTTCTGAAATATGGCTAAGCTTGCCAATTTAATACATTTTTTTATGTTTTTTGTATACTGGATTAGAACGGAGCCCAATTCGAATTTATAATTATTTTATAAGACTTTGAAAGAAGAAAGACTTCATTTTCTTAAAATTGTATTGTTCTCAACTTCTCAGATTATTCTACCAAGTGAACTTAGACCTAGTAAAACTTCTCGTTATACTTAACATTTAAGAATGTATAAAATCCTTGCTAATGCAATAGTAAATTGAACTCAGACAACAAATTCAACAATATATTTTCTTATTTTAGTCACAGTATAAGTTATTAGGTACTGCTGTAGACCTTGCTTAATATAACCACAGTATGACGAGTTACGGCAGAATAAAAAACATACCTTACTTATTATATCCACAGTATATTTAGTTACTGCTGATATCCTAAGTGATTAAGGCAATATAAAAAAAACATGATTTACTTATTATATTGAAAGTACTTATACACAGTTACTGCACATAACTTAAGTAAAAGTAAAGCCTAAATTATAGTTTTACTTGCAAACTTGGGATAACTATACTTACTGTTGTTATGATAAGGAAGATTTCTCATTAATTGGACTTAAGTACTGCCTTTATCCTAAACGAAATTTACCAGTTCCCGATAAGCTATCAAAACAGCTGTCAGCGCATCTGGTAGAGTTCATTGCGCTGATTCTGGATCAATAATTAACTCATTTTGTCAAAAAATGCACTTACTGCTGATATTGCTAGCGCGGCAGTGTGACAGACTGTTACATCGTCACAAGCTCTTTCCTTTTCTCGCACAGGTGTTGCAACTTTGTTAGAAAGAGAAGTACCTACTATGTGTACACGGAACAGGAACAGGCGGAACAGATATGTGATTTTACCTGTTACAACCCACACAATGAAATAACAGCCTGTTATTTTGGAACTGTTATTTACGTAGAACAGGAACAAGCGGAACAGATATGCGATAGGGGTGGCGATTCTCTCCGAAAAACATCGATTTTTAAATCGATTCGAATCGTAAGCTGATGTATCTATTCACAAAAAAATCGAGGACTAACAGATCGATTTCTTAAAAACGATTTATTCTTTCAAGTTTGCATTTATAATATAAATATAAATCCACTTTATGAAAAACAAGAAAGATACACATAATAAAAGATGTCTCATCAGTAAAATCAGTTTTTTTAGTTCAGGGAATTCGAAAATAACAATTATTTTTATAACCTTATCAAATTTAGATCTGGGTATGAAAGAAGACATTTATTTTCAAAACTTATTTATTACATGAAATGTTAAAGTTCCCAATGCTTCATATTTAAACTTTTTTTAAACAATAGTCTGTCAAGTCTACTGGGATCCAAGCGGTTCCGCTCATTACTTGCGATGTTGCCGGCAATTGAAAAAAGGCACTCGCAAGGAACAGATGATCCCACGATACTCATATACATCATGGCTATTGAGGGAAGGTCGTGATAAATTTAGTTTTTTTGTTCTTATCAGTACAGTATAGGATTATACTTCAGGTGCACAACTGCCTGCGATAAATAGTGTTTAAATTCTTCGTTTAAGCCCTGACTTTCCATTCAATTAATTGTAAAAAAATATGGTTTTTACCAAAACAAAAAAAAAATCGAATGGCGATTTTCAAGGGTGAAATATCGATTCACTAGATCGATCCAGTACTGCATATCGATTTAAAAAAATATTTTTTTGGGCCTGAAATCGATTCTTCGATTAATCAATCTCAGATCGCCATCCCTAATATGCGATTATAGCTATTAAGGTGCGCTTACACGAGCAACTAAAATTGCTCCATCTTGGGCAATTCTCGCTAACTATGACACTACGACTACATCCAGCAATTTAGGGCAATGGCAACATGTAGCCACTTGTTGCCAGAGATACGGCCACATAATATGGAGCAATATGGAGCAACTTAAAAAAACTAGGCAATGCGCCTCCCCTGCCACCTCCACCACCGGCCGGTTCCTCTCGCAAAAACGAGACGTTATAAGTACGTACAAACGAGATAGAAAGAAAATTGGCTAAAAATTTCCAAACCGATTGGATATTCGGCATCTCATTAAATATATGGAGCAATCACAAGCAATATTGCTGAAACACATCGGCAATTTATTGTTGTTGCTCCAGATTGATCCATTAGTGTTGCCGAGCAATAATTGCTCAAAAATTGCCCGTGTAAGAGCACCTTTACAACCCTCTCCTATTTTTTTTTTTTTGGGTGGGAAATCATCAAATAACTTCTCCCGCTCTGGGCGGAGCGGGAGGGCGTGTCAGACTTTTACTGACTAAAACCCACCCGTGTTCCCTCAGTTGCCTGTGTGCCAGGGGCCGCGGTATGTCTTTCGAACAACCCGCACCCTTGGCAGGACCGCACCTCTGGCAGGACAACCCTCTCCTAAGTGCAATATTCTACCATTTTGTTACGTCTTGTTAAAATCCTGCGGTAAACTATAGAAGAATACGAACATAATGCAATAAAGCTCACCCAAGCCATCCGCGCATCCATCCGAGCCCAAGCCTCAAATTAAATAGACAGGCGCGACGAGATTTGTGGAACAGTTTCCATATAATTGTTCTACCAGAATCACGTTGCCTAAATCGCTTGACATGATAATATATTTATGTCGCAGCCATCTGCTTAAATTAGCCAGCTAATTGGACGCCTAGGCAGTTCTTTAAACGCCGGCCTCCAATTAAATAGCTGAAGGACAACTAGCTAAGTTATTGAGCGCAATGTTTAACCAGATGGCTGAATGTCGTGTAGTCATTTAGTCAAATCGAATATAATGAATTTGTGATGTTTGGTTTGGGTGACTATGAGTTCACAAATTATGTACAACTACTTTTTACAAATAGGTACCTACCACAAAACTTAGTGGTAGGTATTAATTACTTGTAATTAGTAATAGTGAAATGTTGGTTCACAACATAGTAAATAACACGAATGTTACTTATAATAATTAAATCAGCCAGTAAGTTCAGTCAGTTTAGACTTATACTTGATTTCGCAAAAACTTGCAGAAGACGTAGACACTTAGACACCTCCATGTTTTTATACTATTTTGATAAATATCACACTTTGCTTTCACTTAAAATTGCACACAAGAACTATAAATTAACATTCACGGTTTGCGCTACCTATTGACGCCATATTTTTTTGGTGACTAACTACTAGCTACGCAGTGAAACAAAAACTGAACTAAATTTGAATCACTTGGCTGAGTCTTGGTCAGTCATCTTCAAAGGGATGACTTTCAATACGCCAAGTTGTTAGACGTTGAATGATTGTAGTTCAATTAAATATCAGCCTAGGCATCCAATTGTATACCGGCGCTTAATGAACGGCCTAGGCATCCAACTAGCTGGCTAATTTAACCAGGCCGGCTGGCATGGCTGGCTATGTAGGCTGCGACATATATAAAAAAAAACAAAGTGGGTTAGTTACACCATTTATAGAACTCAAGAACCGAATAGTAAAACAACTATTAAACATGGGAAACTTCACGGAAAAAGTGAGCACAATTAATTTTCTCATAAATTTTTCGTGTCAGTATTTTAAACGCCTTCAAAGTACCGGGTTTTTATAACTCGGTAAGAGCTCACCTAACATAGTTGTGTCAGCTAGAAAGGGGTTGTCCATTAATTCCGTCAGGCGTTTAGGGGGAAGGGATCGAGTTGAATTTCACCCAATCTCACGTGGGGGAGAGGGGAGGTCTCAGCAAATATCACGTAATTTATATTTTTTTTCCGCAAAGAAACAATGTAACATTACGAGAAAACCGGGTTAATTTATGTAAAACATGTTTTTTCCGCCAATATGGCTAAATCCTACAAAATAATATTTATCGCGGTTATGCGAACGCCACAAAGTAGCATACTAGCTCCTCGATTGTTAAACCGCCTCCGGCCAGCCAAGCCAGCCAAACGCAACGCATAAATCCAACACAAATAAGCACAGATTAATGTTTTTACACTAAAACACGTATTTGAAATATCTCACGTGAGATTATGGGGAGGGGGGAAGGGTCGAGATAAATCTCACGACATATCACCAGAGCGGGGGGAGGGGTCAAAAATCGACAAAATTGCTTCACGTAATTAATGGACGCCCCCTTATGCTTTCGAATTAGGTACCAGATTGTCACAGCTCGGTAGGAGCACACGTACCTAACATACTTAGTTGAGTCAGCTAGAAAACACTTTATGCCTTTGAGGTATCAGGGTGTCATAACTCGTAAATAAGGAACTTCGTTCCAAAAGCGTACTTCGAAGGCATTGAGCGTTTTCTAGCGGACACAACTATATTAGTTATATTATTATTTTTACAAAAAAGTGGTTCATGTTGTTTTCTTTTACAAAAACCGCACAGTTTAGCCTAGTTTTCATTTTTTATAGCTGTTATTACCTGAAATAAATGTTGCTTCATACAAAATTACCTCAAATCACTTTTATTTAGAAACAGGCTAAATGATTCAAGCGCCATAAACTGTAAATTATAGGTTCAGGAAAAAGGATATATGCAACACTCGGTGTTGTTTTAGTGTAAGGCTAAATGTATTAACAACCATCGCGATAAAAAATAAACAACCGACTTCCAAAAAAACACTAAAAAGTGAAAAATAACTTTAATTTCGGAAGTCGGTGACTTTGGATATGTATTTTAATTTTTTGTCACCGCCTTCCGAAATTAAAGTTATTTTTCACTTTTTAGTGTTTTTTTGGAAGTCGGTTGTTTATTTTTTTTGAAAAAAGATTTTTATTTTTCACTTTTTAGTGGTTCACATGTGCTGTCCCTTCACAGCGTACCGGCGTGATGTTATGTTATTAACTGGTGTAAACAATTGACAGACATGAGATTTCAGCAATCCCTGTCCATTTGCTATCATTTATTGAGGAGTTCCGTTGCCTATCTCCGAAGTTCTTCATCAGATCTTCATCAAATTGAAATGGAACCACTCCAAGAAAGTACTCTTCCAAAAACTACACAAATTGCTTCAAGTGTGCCCATAAAATTTGAAGAGTTCTCTCTATTTCTCCAGGATCCCATCATCAGATCCTGACTTGATGATCATGGGACCACCTGGGAAGTATACCCTTTCGAACAAAAAAATTTTTATCCAAATCGGTCCAGCCATCTTCGAGTAATCGGGGAACATACATAAAAAAAAAGGAAAAAAAAGGTTCCGACGAATTGAGAACCTCCTCCTTTTGGAAGTCGGTTAATAAAATAGAATCTGGCTATTCGGCTTACGCAGTTGAAGTATCATAAAATAGTTGCAGATCAAAATGATTTACGTAGATCTTTACATTAAAAGTGAATGGTTTGATTGAAATGACAGTAAATTTGTGTCTATAAATTTTTATGTAAATTATTTTGCTGAATCTGTCGGACTGAAATATTAAAATAAAACGAATAACTAAATAAAATAAAAAGTGTGCTCGGACCGGAACCCGCACTGTTCCGGGCGCGGTGTGACATGTGGCGTCAAGTTCCGCAACAGGAGCGTTTCGAACAGGAGGTGGGAACTTGGAGGTGGTGGGCAGGAGCGTGACCGCCCGGTAGCTTTCCGGTTTCAGGATGTTCTTTCCGGGCTTGGGCAACATGATGACCTTCCCCAGTTTCCAGCAGGAGGGGAGGGCGCCGCTCCGGTGCGGAGTATGCCGTTATAAAAGTGAATCAGTGCCGCCATCATTTTCGATGGCAGGTGTCGGAGTGCGGCGTTTGCTATTCCGTCCGCACCGGGTGCTTTTTTAATTTTCAGTCTTCTTATTGCCCCCCGTACTTGTCTTTATCCTGTGTACCGACGTCCAGTCGCTGTCCGCGGAGTCTAATTGTCTCTCCCAGCCCTCGGGGGAGTGCGCCTGTACTTCGGCCTTCACCTTGTCCGTGATCCGGTTGAGCTGGGTTTTGACTGTGGGGCGTCTAGTCTGCTGCCACCACTTGCGTAGCCGCCTTTTGTAGGCGATCATGTTAGTGATATGAGCGCCAGCGGTTCGTAGCGAGCCTGGGGCGCGGTTGAGGTGCATGTCGCCGCCTGCAAGGCGTCTTGCATGCACGTGGTGAGCCCTTCAGCCAGATCGTTCAATTCTGTGGTGGTCTCCATCTTATCCCTGAAGGTGGTCCAGTCCATGTGGCGACGTGGCGCTGGGCAACTCGGGTGGTGTGCTCCGATAGACGCACGAGCACGGGCTGATGGTTAGACCACAGCTCGTCGTCCAGTAGGTACGTCCTGCACGGTCTGGCAGGTGAGGCCGCTGTCGACAACGATATCCAGGACATCGGGTATCTGCGTGTGTATGTCCGGGTAATGCGTGGGCGCCTCTGGCCCGGTCACGTCGTACCCGCGGGCCTCTGCGTCCGCGAAGAGTCGTCTGCCTGCAGTGTTCGTGCTGCAGCAGTTCCACGCTGGATGCTTGCAGTTTAGGTCACCGGCAATGATGGTTGGTAGTGGAGTGGCGAGCAGCGCGAGTATGTCGGCGGCCACAAACAGGTCGCCTGGCGGCCTGTAGGCCGCATACACGCGCATGTCGTTGCCACCTCACATCACACATCAACGGGCAATCGATTCATACAAAATTTTGACTGAATGTACGGTAACGGTACAGGAAAAATGTTTTAACTTCCACCACATACAGTTTCGTTGTTTGGTGTGACAGATATTTATTAAATTGGTTCAAGAAAAAGAGTTCAATCACCGAGTAAAAAGAATTTGGATTGAAGATCAAAATGTTTTAAGCGCTGGTACGTATTAAAATTAGATGCAGGATAAATGGTTTAAACGACAATAAGGTATAAATTTGAGGTGCAGGCTAAATGTTTTAGGCGACATTAAGTATGGATTTCAGATGCAGGCAAAACGATTCAAACGCCCTGTTATGAAATTTATGTCAGGAGAAACAGAATCACAAAATATTTTGTCAGATGAAGTCCATCTTTATTAAAATAGTACAAAATTTGTGTCGCTTATATCAAATTAGATTCAAAGTAGACCTAAATTTACTGATGTTTCAAGCGACAAAAAGTGCTCAGATCGCCATGAAACCGGATTCAATCGAAATTCGAAAAATCTGACGATTCCGAATTTATTGATATATATATGACTCAATGTCGCTTAATACAAATAGGCTGTGAACCCTCGATATAAAATATCAGCGCATTTGTCTACACAGCAAACTGACGTCATACCCACAGAGCAATATGGCGCGTCCAGCGTTTTCGTCAAATTACGCGCGAAATTTGAAAATGGAAAATTTAAAAGAATTTTTACGGCACTGATAGATTAAATAAAAATGTGTTTTTTTTAGTGGTTTATAAGCACTTTAGAATTTAATTAGGACACTTTTCAAAAATGGGTGTAATACCCTATTGGTGGCAATTTAACAGGTCAGCTACGAATAATGCGTCATTTACGTTGCTGAGCAGACGATTTTTTCATACCATTGAAGCAATTGATTGGAAATATCCTTCAAAACTCTTGGATTGCGCTTAAGTGTTACGTAATTAAGGTGCAGCTCAATGTCAGTGTCACCTTGGTTACCACCGATGTGCGGTCGACTGTACAATATTAGGGGTTTAATAAAACTTTTCTATATATGGCATACTTTATTCCATAAAATTTAGGTAGTTTTAGTCACTGGATCTATTAGTACGATGGAATGTTTTCGAGTTTGTTTGAATATTACAGATACATACTTATTTATTTAATTATACATACAAGTTTTTAGTAAGTAAATATAGGTACAGACGCCAGCACATCGAGTTACTCCAATCTGTCAAATTTATTTGATAGATTTTCAACTTTATTACTGATACTGTTTGGGGTATCTTGACTTGCTGGCGTCTGTACAATAATAATACAGTCAATAAATACGTGAAGTTATATTGTAAATTGTGTTTTATAATCACTTAAATTAAATACAAGTTGATTTAAGCACAGTAAAAAAATCTACATGTAAAGAAATTCATAAATAATATGCTGTTATATATTATTTTAAGTATATACTTACGGTAGCTACTTCAGATTACTGATAATATAATATGTAGATACAATGTTTAGTAATAATTATAAAGTTCTGTAGTTGAAAATATAATGTTTGACTACAGTGGAACGTTTTGTGTTTGGAAAGCTCGTATTTGGGTACACAGGCATATTGGAGGTAGCAGAGGGACATAGACGTGCAACCAGTTACCATGGATTCAGTAACTCCGGTCGGCGTAGGGAATTCTTGTCGGTTATTAAAAAAAAAAAAAAAACTTTTCCAAACATTTTGGCTGCGTAGGTATTGCACTTATTTTTCTCCTGTACTGTGGGTACGTTTACAAATATTTAAACTCACATACACAAAAAGCCAGACTCGGAACAACTAGTTGTAGGTCATACAAATATTTGTTCCATGCGGGAATCGAACCCACAACATGTAGCGCAGCAGTCAATCGCTTAACCACTGCGCCAACCGTGCCGTTTTACGTATTTTGCAGGAAAAAGCAATTTGTTTTTTTATAAACGACGAAAGATTTCAACGCTTGGGCTCCAGAATCATGTACTGAATTTCTGCCACCCTGTATTAAATGTATTATAAGACAATACTGGAATGCACCAAAGTAAATCCGAAGGCGTATCATGATCTAAAAATCGATATGATTGTCACCCGCGATTGAAATAATCTTAGAAGACATAAGTACCAGCCGTACCATGCATGAATGTAAATATGAAATAACCATAATCTTTGGTGCATTCACATACATTAATATTATATTATGTATAACTTTCGTTGGACAGAGCATGGTCGTAAAATAATATTTTCAGGTACTTATTTCTCTTATCAAACAGCAAACAACCTAGATTAAATACCTATTTTTGTATCTTGGAATGAATATTAAACTTCGTACTTGTCTGTTGTCTTCAGTTCGCTATGTTAGGAAATGGACAAAGGACATTAATTATACCTCATCCATTTTTGTTACAACAGGACAGTAACATAATTAAAAACGAAATATAAAACTTATATTTGCTGATGTATTGACTTATCTACAGGCTGTTTTCTAAGATTTACGAAATTCATTAAAGTTTATAAGAATTTATAGTAAAGTAATAATATGATTAAACTCATAAGGCAGTCTTAAGCTAAAATGCAGGCTCCATTACTTGATAACCTTCTTTTAAAACAGGTGTTATAATAAGGTGTCGGGGGTATAGAGTGACATGTAGCATTTAGAAATTAAGATTGGTTTAATTAGTTTTGATTGAAATTCAGAAAATAACAACGCAAGCAGCTATTATATGTCGATATAAGTACCAGTGGCGAAAGCACCATATAACAGGATTGCTACCGGTTTCCCTTCGGTGATTCGCATCTCTACCGCTTTTGAAAAATAACGTCAATATGTCTACTATTGCCAAAACAGATATTTAATTCACCATTATATTCAAACAACAAAAACGTTTATTTTGAACTTTGTATTACAACAAAATAAAAAGTTCTAAATTAACCCGGCGCCAAAACGTTATAATCGGGTACTATAAATTTATACAACAGCGACCCCGTAATGATGTCACTTTAGTTATTTCTCGACTGTTCAATTGTATTGTATTAATTCGGTACATTCCTATATTCGTTTTAGAATGATGGTACTATTTATTGATAAGTCAGTAAGTTAAAGCCGACTTAGCTTCGGCTTCTCTCTTAGAAAAATTGACACCTCGCCACTGATAAGTACCCTTAGTAAGTTAGTACAAATTGAACACTATGGAAGCAGAATACAGTTACAAGCTTGTGTAGATTTAAAAATATAAATTTGTCTTACTTGGAATCGCAAAAAGGTTTAATAAATGAATTCATTTTAAGAGCCAAAGAACCGACACCTTTTTATCACCCTGCTTACAAGCACACTCACGTGAAACGGGAAGTTCTCAATTACATCCATGACCAACGCTAAGTCAATCCGTTTTCGATTAAAAGAGTTCATAATAAAGTTAGTCATAAATTACCTAAAATTAAAAAAAAAATATGTACAATCTACATTTTGTACATGCAATATACAATACACGCATACATTTTCATCAGCACAATATCAAAGTGTAAAAAATAATCACACTTATGAACACACTAATAAATGGAGATTTCGTAACAAATTATTCTTGTTTTTAGAATAACATAATGTCTATCAATGCTCATATAAAAATCTTATGGAAATAAAAACAAAAATCCAAAATTTTATAACATACATATTATATCACAGATACCTAAGGAAGATATTACTTATTATATCTAACGTTGAGGTGCTGTAAACAGTCCCTAAAATATATTAATTAATAAATAAAAAGCACTCAATCTCAAAATTCTATGTGAATACTGTTAATAAAATATTCATGTTAATAGCTCATTTTCCTGTGTTTAATTGTTCATAAACAAAGTCATATATAATATTCTTCTGTTACACATTTACACTTGAAAGTAATCACTGACGGTGGCAGCGCCTCCGTTATTAATACTGCTTTTTGTCTCGCTTCTGTTTGGTACATTAATTTTTTCATAGCCCGCTGCCGAGTCTGACCTCTCCACACTGGAACTACCCGACGCCTCGTTGTTGACCTTTTCATAAGGTGGTTCTTTCTTTGATAGTTCAAAATATTTAACGCTTTCGTAATTCGGGTCTTTTTTGGAACGTACAGAGTCATACTTTGAGTCCTTCGATCGAACTGACTCATATTTGGGATCTTTACATCTCAACGACTCGTAATTGGGATCTTGTGTACTTACACTTTCATAGTTAGGGTCTTTGGGACGAACTGATTCGTAGTTGGGATCAGATTCGCTTCCTGTATTGTAAAGGGGGTCATGCGGCATCGACTCGTAATTTGGTTCTAAGGTGGGCTCATCGTTATTGTTCGCAGGCCAATTGTTGTACTTGACGGGCTTTTTATTGACTGTAGAGTAGGTGGGCTGTACTTTGTAGTTTGGTGCGATTGTGGCGTAAGGCGGAGTGGGTGGCTGGTTCCTCAACACTTCATAATTCGGATCGGAATCTGACGCATTGTTGTCAGTCTTAGAGATATGCTCATACCCAGCGTCACTACTTACAATGCTGTTGGGGCCACTGTCAACAACCAGATGATTAAGTTTCAATAAGTTATTGTTTGAGAAATTAGAGTGTGGTCCTGCTTTGTTTATATCTTTGACTGTTTCGTACCCTGGATCCTGGTTTTGAGAGGACTTCCGCTCTTTATGGGCAATTGTTTCATATCCGTGATTCATAGATTTCTTACGGTCTATTGTCTCATACCCTGGATCATCACTGCGATATTTGGATGTGTGAGGCTCGCCGTCGGCCACGGTAAAGTCTTTAGAACGCCTTGTAGTTTCTTCAGTTCTTCCTTTAGGTTTTTTGCTTACTTTAGCGTACATTTCTTCGAGATTACGCGAAGGACTCTCAGTTACACGATGATCCGAATTAAAGCTAGTGTTGGCATCCGCTGATGAATAGTCACTGTAACCAGGTCCGTCGATAGAATTATACAGGTTATCAGTTTGAGTATCGCGTTGATCGATATCAATGTCAAGTTCTCTGGCGACGAGCGGTCTGTTTAAATCTCCAGAACTAAATCGATGTTTCTCGATGGGGTAATTGCAACCGTAGAAATCAGACGAGTTGACGCAACTGTTGTTTCGTTGGTGTTTCTCGTTCAGACTCCGTCGCTTATCGTGATTAAAATGAAGATCGCCTGAAAATGCAAGTAATAATAATAAGTTATCGAAAATTCTACCCACATAATATGAAAAAATCTATTTGTGATATCTCGATAAAGCTCACCGTATCTCTACTCTTTGATTAACAAAATCAGTACCTGTACTTGACATCCGCTGGTGTCGTTGTGCGAGCGCTTGTTCTATGGCAGGCTGTCGGGGCGGCGCGTGGGACGGAGGAGGATGTGACGTGGCATGTGACGTCACGTGCGCCATATTGTGTGACGATGAATGCGCTGAGGCGTGCACCGTCACGTGTGACGTGACGTGGGACGTGGCGTGAGAGCTGACGTGGGAGCTCGCGTGTGGCGCGGCGTGGGAGGTCGCGGTGTGGGTGTTCCCGTGTGACGTGGCGTGGGAACTCGCGTGAGACGCGGCGTGAGAGGCCGCGTGTGACGTGGCGTGAGCCGTAGAGTGCGGCGGCGGCGGCAGCGGCGAGTTGGCTTGTCGCTTCTCTGGCTTCGGAGAGCCGAGTGCGCCCGTCGAGTTGGAACATGACGAGGATGATGCTGGGGGATATTAGTAAGGGTGTAAATTGGTTTATGTATTATAAAGCATGGGCCACAAGACAACAGCATTATTAAGTAACATACTCACCATCGTAATATTAATTACATTTTATCAAGCCAATTTGCTAAACTGACTATAACTATACTGAATATAAGGCAAAGGACTATGTGTATGAAAGGCATTTTAAGTCAGTTACGCAATTAGGGCGCTGGCGTAAACAAGACGCTAATTATGGAATTACAATGTATTTGACCTCCAATCGTCCCTTCTGGGACTGGGAGACAGAATATTGCAAGTGCAATCCATCACCGGACATTTCTTATGTCCGTCTATGTTTGTTCCGGCTAATCTCCGAATCGGCTGGACCGATTTTCACAGGATTTTCACTGACGGATAGCTAATGATATAAGGAGAAACATAAGCTTTTTGTCAATTTTGGCACATTCTCGTGGGATAATTTCTGATAACCACGCGGGCGAAGCCGCGGGCACAGCAAGTAAGTAAAATAAAATAGGAAAAATCACAAAATAATGACATGGATAATTAGTATTCAACTTTAAAAAAAAAAAGTTTTCCTCATCTCTAGTTCTTCATTAAATTTTAGGCAACAATATACTGTAAGTAATAAATATGTGATGTGAGTTTACCTTGTCTGGAGTGTGTGGCATTAGAAGTTGATGCACCGACGTCTGGTGGAGCACTTCTTCTAAACAAATTACAAAAACAATTAACGTTCACAATTTCTGTAAAAGGCATTTTATAATTATTATTAACGAAACAAGTGTCCTTGCGGGACACCAACAAGCTACTGAAAACACAAACAACATGTGTGCGACGCTACTGGATTTTTTGTGGTTATCACAGATGACGTCATTAGTAACGTCATGTTAGTTTTATACAGCATGTATCAGAAAGTTGTGGTCAAATTTAAGTGTACGGTTCAGACCATCGTACTGAACAATTTTCTCCATGGGATCAACATCGTAATCGAAAAAAAATAATCAGCCGTCCCCTACATTTGGGTCAAGTAGGTATTGAAATTTTATATGGGAAAGTATTTTCGCGATTTCGATGTTGGTTGCATGGAGAAAGTTATTCAGTTTGATGGTCAGTACCACACCTCCATTGTTTACTTTGTTATCTTCAGTATGTTAATTATCGTAGTTACCTGCGTAAGATTCATTTAGGGTATTCCACTGACTAGTTTTGAACTGATACGAAGCTCTAAGGGCAGGACAGTAACGAAACAGCGTAAAAAACCACTACCTTTTTAGCGCAGCCGTGAGGCACATTTTAATGCTAGTTTCTGACATCGCACTTTATACTTTTTGTTCATTTTTTTATGCTGTATACAGCGTGTAACGGAAGGGGGGTATCAACCCTGAAGGAGGTGAATGTGCTCATGAAACTCAACAACTTTCCCAAAAGAACAAAGGTCGAAATATGAAAAAAAAATTTGGCCCTCCCATAGTAAATCAATCAGCTGGTAGTCAGTTTTGTAAGGGAGGGCCAATTTTTTTTTTTCATATTTCGACCTATGTTCTTTGGGGAAAGTTGTTGAGTTTCATGAGCACATTCACCTCCTTCAGGGTTGATACCCCCCTTCCGTTACACGCTGTATAGTGTGCCTTTTTAGTTGGTGCGAAATAAATGTATTTTCTTTCCAAGGTTCGACAATGTATCTGTAGTCCTGAGTCTTCCTTCACACAGGTGTAGTCTTGATAACAAAATCTAGATGATCACAGTTCAAAGAAGATTACAATAGGTTTACCTAGAGGCACCCAGAGCCATTACAAGGCAGAGGTGAGTGAAACCCGGAAGAGGACGCCCTAAAAGGTGTAGTAACATATAGTGACCTTATTGGTGATGTTCTACAAAAAGGTTAGGTGCGTAGTATTGTTAACTGGCGTGCGCGTATGAACATAAGCAAAGGGAGTATGTAAGGGTCGTAACAGGCGGCGTTCTGTAGTTTCAAGATACCCCTTGTAAAAAAGGCGTGAGTTTATGGTATTGTATGTATGTACCTAGAGCAGCGTTTCCCAAACTATGGGTCACGACCCACTGGTGGGTCGCGAGCGAATATTAGGTGGGCCTTGAAAAATTGGGAGATACGTCCAAGTGAAGAACTCATTGATTTATCATAATATACGTCACTGAAAATTTTAAACGATGGCAAGCTGCCGAAATACTGGGTCTCATTTGCTGACAACTATCCTTGTTTGTTGCCTGAAATTGAAGTTGAAGCTAAAGCTATATATATTGCTATACTTAGTGACAACAAAAAATAGGAAACATACATCCTTCTCTTTGAAATAGCACTCCTTGGCCTTGTTATTAGTTATTTTCGATTCTTACTATTTTTTTTTTCCTATTTGAACAGTCCTTCATTCACACCTAGTTATGCCCTTTCTTTTCTCCATGACAGCCAAGAGGTGAGTCCCGAATTTGGAAGTTTTGTTAGGTGGGTCGCGGGCCAGTTAACTTTGGGAACAACTGACCTAGAGGCATGTGTTGGGTCGGTATGCAGTAGGTCGGGCGTGGGGTCGCGGCGCCGTGGCTCGGTCGCGATCTGCGCGTACGTGTCGGAGCCCTCGCCCACGCTCGCCTCTTCGATCGCCGCGTACATTTCATCTGTAAGTAAAATTATTACTGCATCTTTAAGAACCGAGAAATACAAAACGCTAGCAGTCGTGTTTACGGCACAGCACGGTTGGTAAACAGCCTGGGTACTTGTGTAGAGCTAACTACTGGCTGCTTTGCATACATGCTGTACCCTTGGCAAGCCTTCTCCCTTCCGTGGCCTGGACGGGGCCGCAAGGGAGGAGGAGTGTCGGTATAGCGTTGGCTGCTCTCCCTATCCCCAGCGGCCGAGGCGTGCTAGGCGGGGCCAGTGTGCTGCCCCGTGTGGGGGACCAAGGGTGCCCCGCACGGAGTCGTGTGGCACCCTGCCGGTATTTGGCCCCTGGGGTGGTTACGGCGTGCTATGTGTTCTAGTGCGCTGGTGGTGGGGGTTACCCCCGTACCCCCGCGTAGTGAAATTATGTAAGTTTACCCACAACTTACGAGTAAATTATGTATCATACAGTAAAGTCTTGTATTAGGAAAAGTTCTTGTTCATTGATTGTGTTGACTGTGTTTTGATGCTTGATTGTATAATAAAGTTAATGGTATGTATAAATTAATAATCTTATGATAATTATAGTGGCGTAGGTGTATATAAAATAAACTATCTGGCTAGACCAAATTATGTTTACAATTAGTAAAAAACCAAAACAAAAATTATAACAATTTAATTTCTTTCTTTAAAAATAAACAACCGACTTCCAAAAAAACACTAAAAAGTGAAAAATAACTTTAATTTCGGAAGTCGGTGACTTTGGATATGTATTTTAATTTTTTGTCACCGCCTTCCGAAATTAAAGTTATTTTTCACTTTTTAGTGTTTTTTTGGAAGTCGGTTGTTTATTTTTTTTGAAAAAAGATTTTTATTTTTCACTTTTTAGTGGTTCACATGTGCTTACCCCTTCACAGCGTACCGGCGTGACGTTATGTTATTAACTGGTGTAAACAATTGACAGACATGAGATTTCAGCAATCCCTGTCCATTTGCTATCATTTATTGAGGAGTTCCGTTGCCTATCTCCGAAGTTCTTCATCAGATCTTCACCAAATTGAAATGGAATCACTCCGAGAAAGTACTCTTCCAAAAACTACACAAATTGCTTCAAGTGTGCCTATAAAATTTGAAGAGTTCTCTCTATTTCTCCAGGATCCCATCATCAGATCCTGACTTGATGATCATGGGACCACCTGGGAAGTATACCCTTTCAAACAAAAAAAAAAATTTCCAAATCGGTCCAGCCATCTTCGAGTAATCGGGGAACATACATAAAAAAAAATAAAAAAAAAAAAAAAAAAAAAAAAGGTTCCGACGAATTGAGAACCTCCTCCTTTTGGAAGTCGGTTAAAAAAAGGGAACCCTTCAAAAAACCGACTCACTGAATGGCACAAAATATTTTTTATATACGCCGCCCCTAACCTTATTACTCCCTATCCCGTCTCTATTCCTACCCCGTAAAGCAAAATTTCTGCTAAAAACTAATTAATACCTCATAATAAGATAAGAAAATTAATCATTATTTGGGTAGCTATTTACTTAGTTTTTGTAGTCGGTGCCAAACCAAATTGTTAGGATAACGAAGAACGCTGCGCTTACTTGCATAAAAAAGACATAGTTTATTCATTAAATAATTATTTTTTTGAGGCATAACATTCGTTGTATTATTTTCTCTCTTTGGCAGCATTATTTTTGATTTTTTTTTGGTTTTTATTAATTCTACTACTAACTCCTTTTTTTGAAGTTGGTTAAAAATAAGTAAATAGCATGCAAAAGATCACTAACTACTAATTACTAAGTACCCTCGTGTTCAAAAGTTTGTAACCATGAGTTTCGCTTAATACACTGATTGACTCGGGAAGAACACGACAGCTAGTTATGTATAATGGACCGAATGGACGTGTTCGAAACGGTCATTCACCGGTCATCGGTCAGTCACGACTCAACCAGCTGGATCCGGAGCTCCTCTGACAGATAAGGCCTTATTTTGTAAAGGACCTTAAGCCGGTAAAAACAAGTGCGCACTTACTCTGCTACGTGCGCTTCATATCTAAACCCAACGTCCATACGACCCCATACGACGATACCCATACGATGTTGGTAAGTTAAATATAAATTACATTATTTTATCTGTTCATGGTGGCGGTCAATGTTTTATGTTGTACCTATTGCCATGATAAGGATCATAATAGGGGAATTATTGATGTTTGAAATCTGACACTTACATCAAGATAGTTGAATGGTAGGCGCCATAACTAATCGGTATCAGCGCGAGATAGATCGATTACATGCCAATAGTAATATATCTATCAATTAAGTTTAGATAATATAGAAAAATGTTTGAAATATTTTTAATTTTCAGTTTAATTTGATAGAACGTAAAGAAAAATCGGGGAAATCTCGAACATTTTGTTGGTAAATTTATAGCCGGAAACGAGCGCAGGGAAACTCATTAAAATGTAGATTAACGTACAGTACCTAGTCTTAAAGGCCATGAGCGTTTCTTGTAGGAGATTCAAATAGAAGGTGATTAAATAAGTATCAGTGCGATAAGCACTTCCATGGTTTGTTAGAAAACAGGTAATTGAATGTTAAATATGAGTTTTGAAGCGAATATAAGAAGTTCAACATGTTCACATAATATTAAAGAGGTCGGCTTGTAAGAGCGTCTCTCTCATCTTCTAGACAGTATTGCTATTTTTGGTGCTAAAAAGGACCCATCTGCTCTTAATTTGAGCACCAAAAGACGTTAAAGTAGAGGGAGACCAAATAAACGATGGATGGACTGTGTGATAGACTGTGTGTGAGTCGTCATCTGAAGTCTAATAGTGAAGTATTGAAGAAAAAGATATCTTGCGTTGACCCCAAATAAATTGGGATAAAGGTAAGAGACTGACGATGGTGATTGATGAGACGTGAACAGAATAAAGATTCGTAGTGAACTTACCAGAGTCATCGGATACCGTGGCATAGTGTGCTTGTGACGACGGCTTGCTAGTCTGAGCGCGAATGTTACTCAGTGGTTCGCGCACTGATATGCTCGTGTAGCCCTCTGCAAATGAAGGATCACTTAATTCGTGTACAATATAATAATGCTTTTAGGATGTTCTTTGTTGGGGCTGCCGAGATGCTGACATGCGTGTGGCACGTTTGTAGCGACATTGCCACATGCGCGCTACGCGTCACACTGACGACACGAAAACGTATGCATCGCGCAAGCAGAGTTTACCGCGCAACTAGAAGATATACAACGTCCCAACAACAATTGTCGGGCAGTTGCCCACCAGACACAACAACTGTCTGGTCCGAGGATTCTTTCTATTCAACAGAGGATGAGTGAACTTTTTACACACCGCTCCTCATGCGTCTATATGTTTATGAAGGCTCGGATTGATGGCTCTCATAATCATGAGAAAGCAAGCGGGCTCCTGAACACTGGATCGCACGTCACGTGTCTATTTGATTAGGTTTTTTCTTTTTGTGGTTTACTATACACCGTGACATTTTAGTCGTCTTACAAAGGTGGTCCACTTAATGTATCCGTCATAAAAAACCTCTAGGCGCGATTAAAACATTGTTACCATTAATTAATATAATAGGTACAAAGAAAAATAAATAATGCTTTAGAATTATGAAACACCCTCCCTGTTAATAATGTTTACGTATTAAACGGTACAAGATATGTACCTACCTACCATTACATTCCACCATTAATTCAATCTCCATAACAGGGTGTTTCAAACTACGTCATGCCTCTTAGTGAATGATATTTTCATTTTTTAAATTATGCAAATGTTCAAAAATATCATTTTTTTTTTTAATGATCAGTAGTCATTGGATACGTGGGCTGCCGTTGTAAGACGAGTAAAATGTCACGGTGTATAGAGGTATGAGGAAGAGGGTGAGTTCACTCATACTCTATAGTAAAGGAAGGATCCTCCGACCAGACGGGTGTTGTGTCTGGTGGGTAACTGCCCGACGATTGATGTCAGGATGTTTTTATATATGCAGATCGCGCGGTTATCTCTGCTTGCGCGATGTAGCTGATGTAGTTGCGGTGTCGGTTGACGTCAAGTCTTGCGTAGTTCACATATAACATTGTAGATGGCGCCACTTCAGTTTTTGTGTTTTCCAGATTTGTTGATTTTAAGTTTCGTATGTGGGGCATTGTAGATGTCCGACACAACTATTCTTAAGTACTTATTAACACAAATATAGATGTTCTGCAGCCTAAAGTTAAAAGACGTTTAAGTGCCAAATTATGTGTTAAACAAGTGGTAATCTTTACTTAACTTTAAAAGCAACGTTTATAATTATAAATAAGGGGAGAATTCTTATCCCATTAACTGTGTTACAGAGCCCAGACGCATATAAAAAACATCGTACAACAATTTAATACGCTGATCATAATGATGTTTTGTAGAACAATAATGTATTAGGAAGATAACATTGTGGGAATAAGCAATAATAATTGAGGGTCAATAACTGATATATTGTCTTTTAGGTGATAGTGTTGTGGAGTGCAGATATAAAGTGACGTAAAATATTGAAGTGTTTCGATACTAGCTCGTTGAAAAAATTAGTAAATTGGAGCCTCATTTCTTATGAAATATATGAGATTTCTGACTTTTTCTTTTCTTATATATCCTGCTGCTTAGCTATCTGTTTGTTCCAAATATGCTGTCAGATTTTCGTCAGTAAACAAATCTTTGACGGTACCTTGTCAATATATCTATGAAAACATTATGTATGTTCGGAAAAATCTACATCTTTTTAGTAAGATAAGTGATAGGCACAATTTTAACACTAGAAATAGGAACAAATTAGATCAACCACGTTTCAGATTGTCTAAAGTACACACTTCTTTTATGGGGTACTGTGTGAAATGTTATAATAAAATACCAGTCGATATTCTTGAACTAAATGAAAAGAAATTTAAATCATGCATTAAACGCACACTATGTAGACAAGCATATTATAAGTTAGATGATTATATCGTCGATAAAAATGCTTGGCTTAATGCTGGTCCTGCTCCACAGCCACCTGGGCATACTAGTTAAAATTTTAATATTTGAAAGAGAAGCTTCCCTTTTTTATTTTTTCTGACATTACGAACATTTTTGTTCATAATATTATAAATTTTGTGACATTACGAATGTTTTATTTTTGCTGAACCAAGTGTTAGTTACTTTATATACGTCAATATATATTAAATGTTTTTTCTTTCTTTTAGGAAATCAAATTTTATTAATATTTCAAATAGATTGCAAACTATAGTTTTGTATAATTTAGAAGCATTTTGTTTGAATTTTGTAAATGTGAGTACCATGCATCCGTTTATTGTGTTGTTATAATGTACGTTGACTTGAAAAAGCATGGCAGTTGAGAGTATGTCATGCTCACATAAATGTCTCACTGATGGTAGCGCGTGTGTTGGATCATTCGGTTCCCTACAAAATGGTTGAGCTGGATGGTGCTGATCCACGTGTCAAGTTCGTGAACGGGCGCTGTCGGTTGAGACTGGTCATCTCCTAACTTCCAGGGCTTATTTTTATCTTGTATTTAGAATTGTTTATAATTACATTTTTTTACATTGTTCTCACATACAGAAGCAACAAGAATAATGTTCCCAAGATTTTGTAATATTTCAACTTGATTTTAAAAGAGTGTCCGTGGAGTTTCTTGCCCGTTCTTCTCCATAGAGATCTACGTTTTGGAATGGGCAACTAGCTTCAACTTTCCAACTGATCGACTTTTTGACAATTCAAAAGTGCCTGTAAATGGTTTATTTGAAATAAATGCTTTGAGTTTGAGTTTGAGTTTAGCAGAGACGTGCACCCAGGGGTGCAATCTCCATCTTTTGTCTGCAATCTTCTCGCTAGTTCTTGTAGACTATTCCTCTTAAGGCGAGAGAATCTTAGACTGCCCTCTCCTTGTAGTTGTCCAGCTAGTTCGTTTATATGTTGGTCCAATTTTGCTTGATAGTTCCTGCTCTGACTTTTCTAGTACTTAAACGTTACTTGGTCCAAAAGAGTGTTTTGTTCCTTGGATTTATTGACGTCAAAAACTGTTTTTTGTTAAAATGTACCATTTTCATGCTGTCTAATCTGAGCAGAATTCCCGCCGTTAGTGCTCCATGAAACTTATCAAGGAATTTAGCTTAAGAAAAAGATTTATTTGATATCTGTAAAGTCAGTTTTAGACGTTTGATTTACATAATTATTATATTAATCGAAATAAACTGTTACTTACTTTTATATCACAATTAAAAGACAGTTTATGGTGCTTCATGAAAAATGAGATTAAAATAAACTACCTACAACAGATCATAGATCATACTTTATGATATAATATCTTTGTCATCGTCACCGCTAATAATAATCACTATCAAATCAGATGCATTTTACGATTTCGCGGAATTGCTGACAAAAATTCCACATGAATTTAAATAGCAAAAGTGTACTGTTACTAGGCAGAAAATGTTCTTTAATTCTTAAGTGTAAAGTAGATTTTAATTTACAGAGGTTGAAAATTGTATGAAAGATATTTTTGGCTTATCTGTTTCAGAATCTAATCAGTGTTTAATGGAATTTGGGTGTAATTTTAATCTACATGGACATCTTCAAGCAACTTACGGAGGAGGACTGAATATTGATCGATGACATTCAATTTTCGTATTATAAATGTTTATAAAAAATATTGAAGCTGATTTCTTTCTATAAGTACTTAGTTTTACTTTGTACCTACTAAGCAATTTTTAAAACATGCGACGAAGTAGTAATTTCAGCTGTTCTCAATAAATATAAATAAAATACTATAGGAGCTGCTCTCATAAAACGCGGAAGAGAGATGATACGAGACACAGTATACAGTTTTTAGAAATCATCACTATCAGCCAACCTTTTTCAAATAATTTGGGGTCGTTTTCCAGTCAAAGTCAAAGCATTTAATTGCAATAGGCACTTTTGAACGTCAACATTTACATTAAAATAGAATTGATTCTAGTCGCCCCTTCCAAAATGTAGTTTCGTATGGAGAAGAATGGGCAAGAAACTCCACAATGGGCAAGAAACTCCACTCCACTCCGACTCCAGTCTAATCGGATGCCTTCCGGCCTGACCTGGAGCGACTGCCCACCTGACCTCCACAATGCAGTTACACGATAGAGTAGTTTTTAGAAATCGTACTTGTACATTTTATGACCGCGACTGTCTTGACATGTGTTCCTGTCCGACTTACTTGCAGAGTCAGTTGAATCCCCGCTGAAGTGTGTGGTGTTATCTGTGTTGGGCCGTGGCGATGGTGGAGTGATGTAAGGCAGCTCCTGACTCGAAGGTAGTTGCCCACTTATCGCCACCGACGCCGATATTACCACCGATTCTAAAAACGTTACTTATTTTCAGAATTGTACTAAAATATATATTCTATAGCTATTTATTCCAATCACGATTAAAATCAAGATTGAAATGTACGATTTGATCTTGTTTTTGATTGTCACTAACGATAATAGGTATGCTTGGTTCTCAGTACGAGTATTAACAGTTTGGATAATTAAATTTGGTAGTGACTTTCAGTAACTGTGAGTGTATTTACAAATTAAAATTTATCATTGTACGAAGTACCTATGACAACTATCTCGTGGTCCTAGGTAATTGGTACAAATACAAATGTCAATTCACAATTTCCCGCGTTTAGGGTTTTAAGTTATTATACATACAAACCTGCAGGGTTTTGACCAACTTCTCTCTCATCGATTTGTATGATTTCTCGTTCAGATGTTTCATCAGTGACTTCAACAAGACTGCAATAATCAATTAAAACATCAGTAGGAATAATTTAATCAGCTTATATGTATACAACATGTAATATTTTAAATGAATAAGAATACTTTGTTCAGAATCCGTACGGGATTCCGATGTTGGCGGAAATCGATTTTAGGTTTTTTTGATGTACGTACCTACACGGCTACACACTACGCTATACATTTCCAGTATAAGCTGATCTCGCATTGTATAGGATTTCCGTACAGTGGGAGATCAGCGTAAACTGGATGTGTATAGCTTAATGTATAGTCGTGTGTACGTAGATTAGTTACTAATAAGTAAAATCAATTTCAAGAAATAAATAGAACAACACTTTTTATTTGTTAGCCCCGCTTTTTGTTAGTAATAAAGAATATTACTCATATTATTATTGACTCACGTATTTTAGGTAAGTCAGTTAAAGATCAGTGTGATAGAACAAAGTTTGATAGTCGGAATTCAGTTTGGTTAATCACCCCATTCATTGCCAGACCCCAGATGACGGTACATGATACAGCATTATTATTTTATCAATCAAATGACACATTGATCAAAATATTAAAGATAAAGAAAACTGATATCAATAGCACTTTGAAATGCCTACTAAGTACTTGGTGTATTTCGGAGTGCAGATGAGCTCTGAATCTGCCATACCTCCCAATAACAATAAGGAATATTTTAAAACCGTAATAACGTGAAATAACCTCCTTTATTGACAACTACCTGATCTGACACACGACCTGTCCCAATAAATCAAATAGAAAAACGCACTTTCAGTTTTTCCCATTTTTCAAATTTTTCGGGAAACTTTTCCAATTTTTGACTGCCTAAAAACCTTTTTTGAACTATTACGAACATTTTATAAGCAATAAACAGCACTTCATTTTTATTTAACTAGACGATATATCTTATGGCTATATTGGGGAGGGTGGGGCGAATTCCCAAATATCGATGCCAATTCACAAATAGGCGCATTGAAAGCTGACAGATTAGCAACGGGTCAAAGTGCGTTTATATAACCAAGTAGTCAATATTTGCTCGTACAGTTAACAGGACATCAATGGTAATGATTTGAATTCGACGCACTTTATTTTGTATCAGTCAGCTAACGAACGGACGGACGTAAAAATATCGCGGCGGGGTTTTATCGCGCACTGGATTTCCAACGCTGTCCTAGGCGCCGAGAGTTGAAAATCTAACAGTGCATCCCAGCGCGACCAAAAAATAAATTTTTTCTTCGCGCTAGGATGCACTTTGTTAGATTCTCAATGCTCGGTTCAACACCGAGAGTTCAAAATCCAGTGCGTGATAAAATCCGGCTGCGATATTTTTACGTCCTTGCGAAGGTGGGCTAAATGCGGTTTTCGTAGTTCAAAGTGTTACCACTGATGTGCAGTTGGCTGTACATTTCAAAGTAAGGTCTAAGGTCATACTGTCATACTAACATATTATGGATTTCATTCTGTACTTTAGCGTAGGCGTGTTCGTAGGGGTAGTCTCGGCTTGTAGACGCGGTCGCTACTGTCTTATTACCTGCAAATAAACAACGTTGATTAGTCAAAACAAGTACTGATAACAATTTAATTATCGACAGTTCCGAGTAGCGGCACTTTTGTACGATACTACCGGATCTTGGCACCGATTATGTAGTGATTTTATCTGTAATCTGATGAATGAAGGATGCCGTACGGTAGCCACGCTGGCCACTGTTGAAACCGCATTTGTTTTTACGTTTGATAACCGTGCAATTATGCGGGGTTTTTTATCAATTGAACAGCCTTGAGTAAAATATTTGTGCATGAAGTCGTAATCTGTTAATTAAATGCTACTTTTAGAATTTTTTACAGGTACTTCTATACATACATGTCTATTTATTGATCGTTTTAATCCCTTAAAATGGTAATAAAAATTAGAGTGACTCATTTTTATATCACGATTTCAGGGTTGATCCCATTGTAAGAGTTGTTCATAATGATGAGTACAATGACCCTTTTAAAGGATTAAAACGATCAAAAAATAGCTATGTATACACCTATTTCATCGAATTAGAGCCCTCTTCTTCTCTCCTACTTTGCTGTTTCCGACAGGGCCCATGTTCCTGCCTTTCTCCTTCTCCCACTCATGTTACTTGGCATCAATGAACATATGTTCTTTGTAGAACCTAAGTAGGAACTATCTAAGTGCACATTGTGGAAAATAAATAAATATTGATTATTTTAATTTCTGTAACATTTGGCGTTTTATTTTGATTAAAGTGGCGAACGGAAAACGCGGCTTATACCATTTAAGGCGTTGCCTACACGTATCACACCGTAAAAAGCACAGTTAGGCGTATTGGTACATATTACAAGCCAGAAACAAATTGTGTGTATAGTCAAATATTCAAAGAAAAGACTTAAAATAGTATAATACAGGTAAAACAAGCATAAAACCAACCGAGGCGAGGTAAAAAAATATTTTTCGTCGCATAATTATCAAAATTTTGAGCATGAACCATCATATTTTATGTAACAATAACAAAGGGAATTCAATGAACTTAAGAAATACCTAAAAAATGTTCCAGTGTGTTGGTATTTATTTTTTAAATTACTTATTTCAAATTGCAAAATTACTTTTATTTTGGCGCTCATTCGATTCAACTAACATCAAACGCATCGCTATTTTGAATCTTAGGTATTTGTTGCCGCGATGCGCTATTCAAAGTCAAATACATGAACTAATGCTTCTTACCGCGCCTTAAGGAAACACCAACAAAACAAAAGTAAATCAATTTTATTTTTTGTGTTTAAGTATGTATTATTAATAATGAATAAAAAAATAAAATTTTATGACTACAACAGTAGTCATGTAATTTTAATTAAGATTCTACCGCACAGCCTACAATTGTTTCAGTGATTATTACAATAATATTTATGCCTAGTGTATAGAATGTGCTGCTTTTACTTTATCTACAGCAGGAAAATAAAATTCGAAGAACTTATTATTTGGATTAATTCTATTAAAGGTTAGTATGCATTTAATTTATACTTCACTGTTTTCCTTTAATGACTTTTCAAATATTGCTCGTTTTCCTAGAATTCAATTAATCAATTAATTATCTTTGAATTATTGATATACAGGATGGCAGCCAAATCGACGCCCAAAATGTAACACTGAATTTGGCACATGATTAACTATTCCTAAGGTAAAAATTTTACGTTTGTCATTTTTTTTATAATTGGTCCGGTCCACACATTTTTACCGCGATTGAATCCCTTTTCAATGAAACAGCTGTTTTGTTTTTTTTTTTTTATAATCGACGAAAAAATTCAACGTAGAATTTTAAAATTATGTACTTAATCCATGGTAACATGGTTCAGAATCCCTTAACCTGTACCTTGCCACCTGTCTCTGTTATTTTCGTATTGTTCAAAAAGCCGCTTTATGTCTGCTATTTTAAAGTTTCAGTTTGTGACTTTGTTTTGGTAATAGAAGGCTCTTTTAAATGTATTTGAAGGAATTGTGTACTCATCTTGGGTTTTTTATATAAAATTATCAATACTTTTAATTCAGTTATAGTTCCTATGGCAAATAAGTACAAGAAGAATGAAAATATTGATGATGAGGGGCACTAATTAATTTAATTTAACTGTTAGGAGGATGGTCCAGATGAGCTAGGTAAATTATGGATCACCTAACAATTCTACTATCCTACTAATATTATTAATCCTACTATAAACAGGATAACTTTTTAAGCAGTGCGCTAACTGTAACCATGAATTCAGCATATTCTAGACCCTCAGGCGCAGAAATTTTTCGTCGGTTATACAAAAAAACATCAGCTGTTCCATATATTTTGCCCGCATAGGTATGGCACTTCTCTATGAAACAGCTGATTTTTTTTGGTATAACCGACGAAAAATTTCTGCGCTGGAGGGTCTAGAATATGCTGAATTCATGGTTACAGTTCGCGCACTGGTTTAAAACTTATCCAAACACTTACACGAAGTGTATACATATCCTACTATTATAATAATCCTACTAATATTATAAATGTGAAAGTTTGGATGTTTGTTACTCAATCACGCAAAAACGGCTGAACGGATTTGAATGAAATTTGGCGCACAGACAGATTATAACCTGGATTAACACATAGGATACTTTTATCCCGGTAATACGTTCGCGTGGGATAATTTTCAACCTCCACGCGGGCGAAGCCGCTCGCAAAAACTAGTGATCTACATATAAAACCTTCTCAATGATAAAATATATATTATTATTAATTTGCCCTCATATAGTATTAATTTGTAATGATATTAACATAATGGTCTGAGGTTTATACAGGACTGCAGTAAGTACATTAAATCTACTGCGCCACTCCTAATTACGTCTGCATTAATGAATAAATTATTTAGGTTGCACTACTCGTTTTAGAATTTATAACAGTTCTGACTACACCTATCTATTCGTTCAGGGTGATCCTGATAGACAACGGTATGTTAAGTCACTAGCTTTTGCAAGCGGCTTTGCCCGCGTGGAGGTCGGAAATTATCAAATAGGAACGTACTTCCGGGGTAAAAAGTCTGGCCCTGGTCATGGTCTACCTGTGTGCTAAATGTAAAGTTCATTCGTTCAGCCGTTCTAGGCGTGAAAAGTACATAGAATCCACCAGAAATAGTTCAGACAGTAGTATGGACGTCAATCAACTATTTAACCGACACAATTGACGATGGTCATACACAAAACAAATGTCACAACTGAATCTAAGATAAGCACAACGGAAAACTTGATTACGTTGTCGAAATTCGCTAATTTCTATAAAATTTTATGGTAACTCAGGATACGAAATATTCGCACCATACAAAATATTCCTGTCTGAAGACCACATTCACTTGTGCACTATCATTATAAATGAACTTTTACATCTCGCTTTCGGTTAATTATTATTATAGAAAAAGACAGTATAACACAGTTTAGCGTGTGTAATACAAAACTGTAATAAGACAAAGTTTTTACAAAAAAAAAAACCTAACGTGTCCCCCTACTAGAATACTTTTTCTTTCGTATACTAAGTTCCTTTTTGTGTCGTCTGCTGAGTGACTGCGATTTCTCGATGTAAGTTATACAATTTATTTCTAATTATCATCTGTTTTATAGTATATAACATGTTTTTTCGACTAAAGCTCACGCCATATACCTTAATGTACTTTTTTGATGAAAATATACCAATTGTCTGCTGCGTTACGCGTATACGGAATTACTTTGGCGGTAACTCTGCAGACATTCTTGGTAACTCCTAAGGCATACGTACTTAATGAGATCAGCTTGTAGCACGTTAAGTAAAACTGGCTCTCTTTCAACCAATTTTCAATAAGGAGTAAGAATACGTCTGTTATTAATGTTACCCTTACCTACAGTGAGCTGATTTGGTGTTGGGGAAGGAAACTGGATGATGATGGATGATAGAAGATTGATCGTGTTTGGGTTTATCATTTAATACTTTTTTAGTTCGATTGACATTGTTGAATTAAGAAATAAACAGAAATATTACTTGTCCTGAAATAGCGCGACTGTCGACGGCTGAAAACCAAAGAAGAAACAGAGAAACAGGGAAAACTGTTAAATCCCAAGTATCTAAATTCAAGTATCTTCGCTCTCCTTCTAAATCATTAAAGTTGATGATATTGCTAAAGCCTTAATCGAATCAGAATAAACGATATTTAATGTTTTTATGAAAAAAGATTTCTCTAACCTGTTCAAAGTGTGGGTTAAATATAAATAGTTGATTGACCCATGGATGGACTATAGTATGAAAGAATGGATTATGTCTTTCCATGTGATTTATCAGTCAAAGTTGTATGACTACAAACTTCGGTAACTCTCGCAAATTAGAATTAAGTAGGTACATACCTATCTACCTAACTTTTGCATAAGTTATGCATGACAAATGAAACAACTGAAACACGGCGATATTGTCCTGTTAGAGTGTTATTCATCTTTACTAACTCATTAAAAATGAATTATTTACCGTAAACATGAGCTATAAACCTACCAACAATAAGTGATAAACAATTTATAGTATACTATGTAATTGCATGTTCTTTTAGTACACAATAAATAACACACTTTATAGTTAATTAACACAATGTAAACGCAACGAGCTACAATTTTAACTTGTCATACAATATAGGTACATGGCTATAAACTACCTACATTCGTGTAACAGGTCACGAAGGAATTAAACTATTTAGATAGTTTGCAGACGAGAACAACAAAAGACCTTAACACCTCGTGTAGGTAACACCTAAGATAATAGACATAGATTCCAAAATGGAATAACAAATAAATCTCGTTGCGCACACTTTCGCCCGCGACCTTTGAAGAACAAGGTATGTGTCGAGGTTTCGTAGGTCACACCGCAACATGTTTATCTAATAACTTATGACAGTTGATTTGAACTTCATGGACAAATGTTGCCAAGGCATGGTTTTCACTCGGCAAGGAACATCGATATAGGTTATATTACCAAATTAATTTTTGAATCACTGAAGCAGTATTAATTGATTCACATTATATCAATCAATCGACTGCAGTGTCTTGCAATGCAATTGAAAGTCAATTACTCGCATACTAGAACCTTCTAATAATTACCTTCATCTATATTCACGGTGGCATATATTTCTGAAGCTGTATCTCCGCTGTCGGGCCTTCCAACTGGATGTGGTATTTCTGGCAAACTCCGTTGACTGTTTTGTGTAGACGCCCTGTCAATGAAACGAATAAAAAAATGAAGAATAATATACTTTGGTCGGAGATGAGAAGGATTTTTCCTTAAGACAACAGATATATAAGGAATAAAGGCAATGATTCGTCGCACAGAAAAATACTGAGATGATTGGAAACGGATAATTTTAGAATGATTACTTAAAAGGGTACCGCTACCTAGTACTGATTTGGTTGGAGCTCTGAAATTAGAGATCCAACCAAATCAGCATACCAGCATGGACAGACATTACAAATGATTGACTAGCAGTTCTGTCGAGTAGAGTCCAAAACAGAATTTCGCCAGTTTGATTTTATGCAGTCGAAGTCCTAGTCTATCCAAATTCAGTATTCAGACCTCATTTTGTACCGTAGAGCACAGTTTAGTTTCGGGCAAGAGATTCAAAAGGGTTCTATACCTACTAACATCAAGTTATCGCATGCTCACTATCGTTACGTCCGCAAAGGCCCGGGACCATGTTATAAAAGCATATAAAACGAGACAGTTCCGGTACCGTCCCAAAACGGAGCAGAATACTTGCGTGCATCACGCTAGAGCCAACTGTCGTAAAGACCACTGCCACTGCCTCCGTTACTATAACCTATCGGAACATTGCAAATGTCTAGGTCAATGTTAAGTAGTAAAAGTTATGGTCGATTTAACTATTCGTATCGATGCGTTTAGGTAAACCTGGCAGCAGTATTTAAATTGAGCAGTACCTGAATTAAACAATTGCCTTACTAACTCGATAATTATATTACTTGCATGTGCATAAGTATGTACACATACTTTTCATTAATTTATATTTAGAAATCGGTACATTATAAAAATAAATGAATAATGATGTGAGTTCCATTAACGTGTAAATACATCCAGGAAAATGTGGAAATAAATGTGGTAAATGTGGTAAATGTACCCAAACGTTTGGGTATGTGAAGCATTCGAACATTGATCAATTTAGGGCTAGTGACGAATAGGATTCCGTAATTCCTACGAATCCGTGGTTTCGTCATCTCAGGACATAAATACTTAAACGATGTGAAGGTATTTAGTACAACTGCTTCTTAGGATGTAATCTGCTTACATCCTAAATTGTACGTACCTATAGCTGCGGTGTTTAGTCCTAGATTCTAATATGTATATTTTAAGGGTATCTTCACAATGTCCGGATAGGATAAAGTGAAATCGAGGCATTTATTATTTTAGGAAGCCCGAATGATATAACTAGTATCGTTCCATAGAACGAGATTTTTTACAGAGGGTTTAGACCCCGAAGTTATCGTTTTATCAACTCAAGTCGTTGGCAAAGCTGGAAGCAATGCTGTGCGGCTTCAAATAGCGACTTTTCTAGCTTTTCGACGTCTCGGCAAGAACGCGAGCATAAGGAGATCTAATCTACAGGCTGCCTTAAAGTTCCAGCATTCCTCAGAATTTTATTCGTCACGATAGATGCAACTTTCAGAATGAAGGCTAGCCGTATTTGACAAGCTACACCGAGAGAAAAAGTGGAGAGCGAGTGTGCGAATGGACATAACACTATCCTGCTACATTAGCAAGTGGAAGTAAGTACCGACTCTGGCCATCGTCTTTCGTTAAAACCAATGGATGGGTGTTGGCCGGCTTGGCCGCGGGGGCAGAAGTTATTGTATCGGAACCACGTCTTTTAGTCAGTTAGCCCAATAACGTGCAGGGATCAGAAGGACTGCAAAGGTTGCGAAAACTGTTAAGGAGTATCGCGACGTAACTTGGTAGAGGACTTTGGGTAACTGTGATGAGCTGAAATGATCAGAGAACTGTTTTCTCATCAAAAAATTAAACTTTATATTGCAAGGAGCAGAATTGCCAACATGTGATAATGTTAGAAGTTAGGTACCGAGAGCTGTAAGGAAGAGTATCCACGTTCGGTATTTACGGCGCTCCTATATATCCTGTGTAACTCGGGAAGGGTTACACAGGATATATAGGAGCGAACCGTGGATACTCTTCCTTACTTAAAGCATTTTTTTTGGGTGCACTTACACTAAAGCCACAGTTGCATTTACAATAAAATCCACATCTAGACGCGGTCCAGACAAGATTAACTCTAGAAGCGAGAGTTTTATTGCTGTAAACTGGTCGTAGATCATTTTTTTATTATAAAAACTACGAACGCGAATTGTGAGTCATCTAAATCGTTCGCGTGACTCATTTTCGTAACTTTCCAATTTGTGTACCCAAAATTTAAAAATAGTGAATTCAATGGTTTTTTACTTCTTATTGCACAAAGTCTAAATGGAATTAATTTACAGCAGACATGTTAAATGAATGAAACACTGAGAACACAGCAATCTTTTCAATTAAGGCACTGCTGAATCAGAAAATGACTAACAACTTCTAACAAGAAACATTAACTGTTGATAAAATGATACATGCAATTAGCCTATTTTATCATTCATGCATTGTGGTTTTTATATGGTAAGTTAGCAAATATAAAAAAGGTATGTAAGTGCTTAGCTAAGTAAGTTAACATTCAATTCTAAGGTGAGTATTGACAAAATAGGTTTTCTATTCAATTTAAAAGTATCATATCTATCTATACAGGATAAGTTTTTTAACCAGTGTGCAAACTGTATTCATGAATTGAGCATATCATTCTAGACCCCCAGCTCAGACATTTTTCATCGGTTATACAAAACAAAATCAGCTGTTCCATAAATTTTTACCGCGTAGGTATACCACTTTTCTATGAAACAGCTGATTTATTTTTGTATAACCAGCGAATAATTTCTGTGCTGGGGGGTCAAGAATGATATGCTGAATTCATGGTTACAGTTTGCGCGCACTGGATAAAAACTTATCCTGTATATAGTATGTAAAAATGAATCCCTATTTCCCTAGGTCACGGCATCACAAGTGAACGGCTGAACCAATTTTTCTAATTCTTTTTTTGTTTGTTAATGTCATTTATAAAAAGGTTCTTATGAAAGAAAAAAAAATCATATTTAAGACAGGACAACGTCTGTCATGTCAGCTAGTTTATAATTTAAATAACAAACACAAATATTTTCTAAGCAGTAAAAAGCAGCTGTTAGCTTGATACAACAGTTTTATTAATAGTATACAGGGGCAGTGACATCAATGCGCAACCTGTTACCATGGAATCAGTACAGGATTCTGGACACTGCTGCAAGTTTTTCGTTGGTTATTTTAAAAAATAATTCGCTGTTCCATACACATTTTAACCGCATATTGCACTTTTCCGGAAGACGTAAAGTTGGAAGGCCTCCCACAACGGGGATTGATGACATTGTGAGGGCCGCAGGAGTTGGCTGGATGCGGGAAGTACAGAACCGGTCAAAGTGGCGGAGCTTGCGGGAGGCCTATGTCCAGCAGTGGACGTCTTTCAGATGAAATGATGACGATGATTGCACGTTTGTAGGAAACAACTGTTTTTTTTTTATATTTAACATACAAAATATTTTAACATAGGAGGGTCCGGAATATGTACTGAATCCATGAAATCAGTTTTTATGTTGATGTCCCTACCACTCTGTATTTTTTAGTATGTGTAAAATGATGGTTAATTTTTATGAGTTTTTTGGAAAAAAAATAATTACACATTCCACTTAAATCATAGCACATACACAACATAAATAATACTAGCCACCTATAATAGCACAAATAAAGGAATTTGTTTTCACAGATGCAAATCCAATTTAACATAAAATAATATGAAAATAGAGGAAAACTGATAGAATTATCTAAGGGTAATTTGTTAGGGCAGCCCAGACATCATTTGTTAGATAGTTAATAATAATAATATCCCCATTCAATTATAATGATTAAAATTGTAATAATAAATATGTATATACCACAGGTGCTACATTACAACAATAAAAATTAGTTGAAAATTCAGATTAAGTTATCTGTTAAATTTGTTAAGTATCTAGACCATTTTGTTAGCCCTTGAGTTAGGTATGTCTAGTCTAGGTCATGCTAGATCTATAACAAACCGCTTGATAGAGGCCGGAGTGGTAGGCGTTGGGGACGGTGCCTCCTCATCAAAACGTATTTTGACCACACCGGCCGTACCAACCAACTCACTTCTGTTAAATATAAAAATATATTTTATTTATAATTATAAAGTACATCTATAACATTTGTTAACTAACTGAGTGATGCTTCTACAGTTTGCTTTAAATTAATGGCTATTAGCATTCCATTACAATATTTATTAATATGTGTTACACTAAGTAATTTTAGACAAACTAATATCTACATTTCTGTAGTTCTTTACTATGTAGTATAAAATTGAAGCAAACTAAAAATACAATTTGAAACTATCTGTGAATGTTTCCAGCCTACAGAGTAATTAAGAATATTTAAGAGAATAGCAATAGAAAGACTATTATTTTAAACACATGGTTTGTTTTCAATTATTACATACTCTTTTAATTCCGTTAATACATTTTGTGAATTATTGCAATACTGGCATGTGCCATAAATTAAATAATGACTATATTTACTTTACATTTTTAAAATAAAATTAGAGGGAGTCAATTAATCAGTTCTTTCGAGGTTTACACAACACTAGTATTTGATTCTAGTATGACAACTGTTTGAGTCCCTAATTTAAAACAAATAAGTGAAAGTTTAGGTACTCAGCTATCTCAGAGCCATACAACTTAATTTACCTACTACTTAGTGAATGCCTTAAAAAATATATGGAATACTTTTATGTAAATAAACAAACACTTACTTCTGGTTGGAGTTCTTGCAGCCACAGACACATACTGAAAGTGCTGTAATGAGAGTGACTAGCACCCCCACACTTAGAGCTATCTCTATTAGAGTATACATAACAAGAGTTTCTCAATCAATGCCTATCCGACCTGACGCTAATCTGAAGAAATATTCCATCACAGATATAACATTAAGTCACTCCCTTAAACAGAAACACTATAAGTACACAACACTCTTCCATTTGAATAAAAAGTGTTGAAATGTAGGGCACTTGACTACGCGACCACATAGACTGAGTTGAATTAAAATGGAAACAACTCAATTTCAACTATTTTAAGAAAAGAAACGTGCGAGATATTTCGTTGGTCTTTAGTCTTTAATCTAGATTATTTCGCTATCATTTAAAAATAGTAGAAGCGAAAGCAAAGCACATCCATCGACACAGATGCAAAATTACATGAATAGTGATGTTTGATTATTTCGTCAATCATTATGTCAATGTCGATAAAATGAAATTTCTAAGTTACTCGAGCTCGAGTAAGCTCGGAAAAAAATATCATGTATCAATATTTCTTGATTTGTAGTATGGTACATACAAAGTCAACAACGTAATGGTAATTTTAATCTGTTAGGTTTAATTATGCAAAAAATTGGTCACTAAAGCTAGATATTGGCACTTGCGATCATGAGTGAGTTACCGGACTGGCTACACAAACTTTAAAACAAACATTTTTTCGACCAAATTTCAAATTATTTAGGTAAACCAATGAATTATATTAGGTACATTTACTATCCATCCCGCATGCTCAAATGATCAAAAAGGTGTGTAAAAAGCTCTCTGCGTTACTAAAAACCGTTGCGGAAAAACGGCAGTAAAATAAACGTATTATGGAAGAATGCGTCTTCCACCAATCAGCCCAGACACGGTGGAGCATACGGTGGAGGTCTGCCCGGCTTGGGCGGAGCACCGCCGTGTCCTCGTGGAGGTGATCGGCGGCGGCGATCTCTCGCGTCCGACCCTGGTCCAGGCCATGGTAAGGAGCGAGAGGGCATGGCTGGCAGTCGCCTCCTTCAGCGAAGCAGTTATGCTCGCAAAGAGGGAGGCGGCGCACGTGAGGGAGATGCAGTACATGCGCCCTCACAGCCGTGGCCTTCGCAGGAGACGCCCTGGGCGTCGGGAATCCCAGGCTGATTCCCGGCCACCGTAGGCACGGGCTTGCGGACGGCGAGTAATGGGTAGCTCGCTGTCCGGTAAGGACCAAGCCCGGGTCGACGGCGCGTTGTGTTCCACGCGCGCCTCAAAGAGATGTCAGCAGCAACAGAGGGGCCCGCAAGGGCCGATGCCTGCCAGGGGTGCGGGTTGTTCGAAAGAGATACCGCCGCCCCTGGCACACAGGCAACTGAGGGAACACGGGTGGGTTTTAGTCAGTAAAAGTCTGACACGCCCTCCCGCTCCACCCAGAGCGGGAGAAGTTATTTGATGATTTCCCACCCAGAAAAAAAAAAAAAAAAAAAAAAACCAATCAGCCCAGTAATCACGGAGAAATCTATGTTTGAAAAACCAAAAATCTAGGCAAATGCATAACCTCCTTTTTAAGTTGGTTAAGAAAGGTCCTTACATTTGCTGGTTATCTTTCTAGAATCTTTGTCATTCTTATATAGATTACATTTATAAAATAGTAGGTAACTAACTCAAAACTGTATCTACATTGAATATTTAAAAAAAAGTAATTGCTGTGAGACGGATGAATGAGTCTGATTCCGAAAAAATAGTGGATGGGAATATAGTTTGTATGCTTGTCTATAACCTGGATTAATATATAAGGTACTTTTAATCCCGGTAGTACAGACGCCAGCACATCAAGCTACCCCAAACTGTCAAATTTTCCCAATTGAACATGAACCTTAAGTTTAAGTAATAAACTTGAAAATCTATCAAAGAAATTTGACAGATTGGGGTAGCTTGATGTGCTGGCGTCTGTACATACGTTCCCGTGGGATATTTTCCAAGTATAATGTAAATATGCTAGGCTTCAATCTTAACAATAACAAGATAGAAATAGAAAATTGGTTGTTATCCAGATAATACTACTGTATCATCTGGATAATAAACAATTTTAAGGCCCTACCTATAATTTACTACTACACAGGGATACAAGAACTAAAGCTAAGTATTAGCTACAACTAGGTTACAAAGTATTATTAATTTGTCAGTAACCCCAAAACTAGACAGTTAGTCTGCATCTTGGATCTCGGGTATAATGTTTGATATAATTAGTCTATGTTCCCACAGCTGGGACACTGGCCGCCCTCCTCTTTTCTCGGGTGTTATATTTAAAACCGCTTTATAACGTGATTTATTGAAATGCACAAAGGAATATTCCAAAATTGGGAAAAGGTTCAAATTCTTTATTACTCAAGGCGGTCGGCTACCGTTAAAAACTTACTTTACCCTTAAGAAAAGTGATGCGGTGCAGCGGCGCGCGACGCTACCAGCGCGCGGCGGCGACGCGGCTTTTTGTCTATTTTTATCGATATGACTTTTGCATTACTAAAGTACATCCTTATGTTACCCATAGACAAAATACGTTTAATCAATCCAAAATGACACTTCAGTGTTGCTCAGAAAAAATCGTTTTAGCAGGAATAGCTGCCTTGTATACCACCGTAAATGCGAAATAATTTTTCTAAAACGATTTTTCTATCGGCCAAAACCACAAACGCCTATAAATTTAAAAATATTGCACTAAAACGTGCATGAAAATTACCTCAACACCGTGAGAAGCCATCACTCTGACTTTTTTGTTATCTGTTTGGTTCAGCGTCCGCTTCTGTCACGACTGTCATTGTCAACTTGTCAAATGTCAAGCGTGAGTGAGTTTTCGGTTGCTTGCGATGTTGCGGTTACAAAGATTTTGAATTCGTTGTAGGTTATTTTTTAATGAATACCGTACAACCTGATATACTTCAAAAAAGGATACTAAAGCTTACTATAAAGCACAATACCTAACTATGTCAGTTCCTTAAATGTTCGATTTATTATAGTGTCTTGTAATAAAACATTATCTGCCGGTATGGATACAAAAAGTGAAATCTTCTCCAAGAGATTGATTATTGCGGTGCTATGGAACATTGGACTCCAGACGATTCTCGCTGTTGTGCTAGTGTTTCTAATACAAGTCGACTTCCTGCACCCAGTGTCATGGATCACTTCAACTCTTCACGAAATATTTGGATGGAAGATGGGCATCAATATCATGCTACTCGGACTGGTATCTTTTTTCCAAGCATACGTATATGGAAGCTACTATATGATGCCGCTGCCTAAATATTTTACGAGGTTCTCAATGTTCTTGAACATGTTTACAGTACAAAATGCCATGTTCAGTATACTGTATGCGCTCAGTGGCTATTTTACAATGGGTTTATATTCATCATTGGCAAAGAGCAAGTATAATATTCTGAAGAAAAAGTGTGCTTTTTATGATGGTCAATGTCTGGTAGAACAAAGCCTTTTCCTACAATTTGGTGGAATGTGGATGGGATTGTATTATTTTCTTAATATTCACATTTTTGGAACTACAATGCTCATGTTCCCACATATTTATCAAGATAAGTTTCAGCAAATTAAACTTGCCGTCAATAATATCCTCTCAATGGGATTCAAAAATTCCATAATGCCAGTGGTTTATTACTGCACATTCTACTATTTATGGGGAAACAAACCTAGAAGTGTAGTGTCTGACGTTTACAGTGTATACCTGGAAGATCCACCTTTAGATAATATTGTTAACTTGATGAGGTCTGGGATTTGGATTGGACTTTGGTTCTACACTAGTTTGTTCTTTGTGTCTGTGTACACAATGAGAACAATTTTCAATATAGTACTTACAGAACCAATGAAATTCCCTATTGAATCTTCAGAAAGTTTAGTGCTCCACAATGCTTTGGCTCTGAGGTCACAATTTAATGGATATTTAGGAGCCCAAGATCTAAGAATTATGTCAATGACAGATACAGGAAGGAGACAGCAAATATACACTCTTTCTCAACCTGGAGGTCATCCGAGGAATTGGAATAATTTGTTGGAACAGTGTATATGTATTATTAATGATTTTAGCAAAGAATTAGATGCTGTTAACGGAGATAGTAGATCAAATGAAACAGAGAATTCTGCCCTCAGAAATGGTAAGCCAGCAACAAGCAATGGGTTTACTTATTCTGGAAATTTAAGAAACATGGCACAGTCTCCTAAACTTCACATGCTGAAGGATCGTAACAAGAATAAAGAGGAAGACACATTTGCTAATGTTGTTAAAGAAGAATTTAATGTTTTCCTTCAGAAGATGTGTCAAAAACCTGGCATTAGTTACCTTTTTGGAGAATTGACTGACACAAAATTAAAGTTTCTGTTGATGCAAGCTCAGCCAGTGATGTGGACTTGTGAAGGCTTAGCTTGTATTGCTGCTGCTTCCTTGAATGAAGACAAATATGGAGTGGTCCAGAATGACTTGCCTATTGTGATATCCACTTTAATTAATCTCAAACAAAACTTAGATAAATTGACAAAACCAGGCCTGGTGCCCAGGAAGCATATTTTAAACGATATTATTGCCATAAAAATGAAGACTGCCCTAATCTCCTCAGTAAAAAGAAGTATTTATAAGATTGCCATCACATTCTCAAAGTATATTCATGAAATACCTTTGGATCCAGATATTCAAATTGCATTACAACCATTTTTGATGTGTAAAGAAGCATGATTTGTGATATTAATAAAGTTTTTTAATTATTTTGTGTTTTTAATTAGAACCACAAATGAAACTATGTTATAAAACAAAATTTCTATTAAAATTCTCTAAAAATTTAACATAAAACTAAACTCTGTATAACATTTTAACTATCATACCATCTGTATGAATTAATTATTAACTAGTAATTATATAATATCTAAGGACCTATGGTTGTTGAGTACCTAAGGACTACAATTTGACTTACATTGCATATTGAGATGAAAAAGGTCTATTACAAATTGAGTTTATTTTTATTTTGTGTAACAATTCATAGTGTTCATGCAAAATGAATGACAACTTAAAAACATTTTTTTTTCTTGGTAGTTAAAAATACTGAAAGTGCCTGACATCCTACAAATATTGGGTTACATCTACTAAAATATAAAATGAAGTAAATATGTAATACGAAATTACAGCCATTTCAAAATATCAGTCAAACAAGTGACAGATTTACTTTATCAGCCAAAATACTTGGTAAATGGTAATGTCAAGTGGCTCATGTTTTTTTCTTTCTTCACCCGCCTTCTCCAAATGGAGATCAGCAACCAGCGATCATCATCATTGCTATGTTCAATATAGTAATGGCATAGAAATAATTCAAAGAAGAGTATCTTCATCTCTTAAGTCGCTACTTAGCAACAGAGAGCGCTGGCTAGCGGCACCGAGTAAGGCAGTTCGCTCCGCAGACGATGTCCCCGACTCGCAGCTCAAAGAAGCTAGGCAGAAAACAAATGTTGCATTAGAATAACTTTCCGACATAATTGCAAGTTTATCAAATACACAAAAGCAGCAACATTGAAAAGAAAGATCATTATGCGACGTACTTGCAACAATTTTCATTCTATCATAAGACCAGAAGCCCCAAATTGGTTATGATGTAACACACGAGATCCTTGTGTAACTATACACTTTTATTGGAGGACCTTCTATAATTGTCTATAAAATTGACAAACTACATCGCAGAACAACCTGGAAATGTTAAAGCGAAGACGGAACGATAACTCACGACAAAGGAGACTGCTCGGTAGGCGACAGGCGGAAAGACAGAAGACGAGAGTGCGGGGGGGTTGCGTATAAGTAGAGCGGTACATACGAAGGGCTGTTTACCGTCGGGGCTGGCGTGCGGCGTGGCGCTGCTGGTGCGGGGCTCGCCGCCCAGCTCCGGCGACGCCAGCGCCACCCGCGCGCTGCCGCCCGGCGACTCCGTCATGGACGCCTGCAGGCTGTAGCTCTCCCTGTAACATGGTATCGCTGGCCATCGCGTCCTGCTACTCCTCAACTAAAATTGTTTTGCTTCTAAAGAGTTACTCGTGACTATTTTCTTTATAGATTTAAGTCGTTTAACCATCATGCTCATGATCCTAAAGAAGCAAAGGCGTTTAGTAAACAGGTCGCTGATTTGGAGTATATAGATAGATAATTTGAATCAATAGGCGATCTTATGCCATCTATAGGGAGAAATTTTAATACTAAGTTGCTACTAAATCTTTTCCGAGTAGCAAATTTCGGCTTAGGTCATCAGCTGCCTAGCCTTTTCCCAACTATGTTAAGGTCAGCTTCTAGTCAAACCAGATGCAGCCGAATACCATTTTACATGAAGCGACATCTTATCTGACCTCCGCAACCCAGTTACTGTATAATATGATAAACCTTTCGAAAGATTGGTCGTCAGACTTTCGGACGGCCCATAACCACTGTAAAAGATCCCACAATGACAGCCGGAACCAACGGCTTTCCGTACTTTCCGAGGCACGGAAAATTATGGTTTGGGTGTAGGCCGCGAATCCTGCATAGCAGCTGCACAAAACACTGAACAAATGAATTAATGAGTGATTTATAAATAGATACATAATAGTTATTTTATTCCGAATTCCGTGCACACATGCCACAAGATGGCTGAATATCATGCCGCACATAAAACCCGTTTCGAAAGGTGTTCGCACATCGAGACGGCATGCGGACCACACTTAGTATTGGTCGTCTATTTACTGAAGGTTGGGTAATGCTAGCCTGTATCCGGACGTGGACGAGGTCTGCGAGATTTCACTGTCGTAGGACGTGTCGGTGTTGATGTAGGAAGGCTGTAAGAACGGCGGCTGGGACCAGGCGCGACGTAGGGGCGTTGACTCCGGGCCCGGAGATGAACCGTCGTCCGATTCCAGGCGTACGTGGCTCACCTGTATCAGAATAATTATTTATGAGACAAAAAAAAGGAAAACTCAGATTACAATCACGTTGAATGTGATGTTTTTATAGAAATGCATCAACAAACAAATCAAGTCCACAATTTTGGGTTCTAAATTCTAGAGCTAATCAAATTCCCACTAGCGGAGAATTTCGCGACCGTTGAGTGTAAAGAAAAAAAAAAAACATTACTGAGGGAAGGTTTATGCAAGGTGTATATTCTAGAACAACAATTAATTATATTGAAAATAGCAGGTAGGTATGCTAAGATCACCATGAACGTAAACAAAGCCAAAGGTGTATGAGAGGGTCATAGTGGGTGGCGTTCTGTAGTTTCAGCCCATGAGAAGAAGGAGAGAGTTATGTACCTATGTAATTAATTAAATGAATCTTACATCCGGCTTCGTATGCCTACTGCGTCGGAACTTGAAGGTCTTCTTGGACGGCCCGTGCGCGCGCTGCAGACGCGGCCGCTCGTGCGCGTCGTGCTCGCCCACCAGCAGGTCGCTGTCCGCGCGCGCCGGGATGCACTCGCCGCACGACGCCTCGCCCGGGGACATCGGGGATAGGGGACTCAATGATGTTTCTCCTTATTACAAACATGTAATTGCATCAGAAAACTTAATTTTACGAAGTTTTTTTATTGTGCCATCCCACTGCTTGGCAAAGGTTTCCCCATAATTTTTCCTGACCAATAATAATATTCCAAATAGTTACGCCAGCGTTTCTTAAGCCTGCTGCGGTCACAGTTTCGACTAGTCAGCCAATATACCAAATACTGTTTTATGAAATTTAATCATTGTTCCGTTGCGAAATAGGGATGGCGTCCTGCATAGCTCCATATTTTTCTTGCACGGGAACAATTATGGCTTTATCACGTCATAATACAGCCTCAGTGAAGTCATAATGCCGTATTTCTAGCCGTGATCGCGATTATAAGTAATAGGGGGATATGCCTGTATCTTTAACCGACTTCAAAAAGGAGGACGTTCTCAATTCGTCGGAACCCTTTTTTTATATATGTCCCCGATTACTCGAAGATGGCTGGACCGATTTGATTTTGTTTTTTTTTGTTTTTAAGGCTATACTTCTCAGGTGGTCCCATGATCATCAAGCCAGGATCTGATGATGGGATCCTGGAGAAATAGAGAGAACTCTTCAAATTTATACGCACACTTGAAGCGATTTGGGTAGTTTTTGGAAGAGTACTTTTTCGGAGTGGTCCCATTTCAATTTGGTGAATATCTGATGAAGAACTTCGGAGATAGGCAACGGAACTCCTCAATAAATGATAGCAAATGGACTGCGATTGCTGAAATCTCATGTCTGTCTATGGTTTACACCAGTTCATGACATAACATCACACCGGTACGCTGTGAAGGGGTAAACACATGTGAACCACTATAAAGTGAAAAAAGAACTTAAAAAAAACAACCGACTTCCAAAAAAACACTACAAAGTGAATAATAACTTTAATTTCGGAAGGCGGTGACAAAAAATTTAAATGCATATCCAAAGTCACCGACTTCCGAAATTAAAGTTATTTTTCATTTTGTAGTGTTTTTTTGGAAGTCGGTTGTTTTTATATATTTTTATTCGATAGTTTACATCGCTATAAAATAGAAAAAAATATCTATTCAACGCCAAAATTGTAATACAAAGTACAAAAAAAACAAGTTAACCAACCGACACGGGTACCTAAAACGCCCTCTATTTTGGCGCACTTGGTGTGACGTCATAGTTTATGACATTGACAACGGACTGAATCGCAAACATTCCTAAAGGTGCTCTTACACGGGCAATTTTTTGAGGAATTATTGCTCGGCAACACTAATGGATCAATCTCGATCAATTAAGTGGAGCAATCTGGAGAAACAACAATAAATTGCGGATGTTTCAGGAATATTGCTTCTGATTACTCCATATATTTCATGAGTTGCCGAATATCTAATCGGTTTGGATTTTTTATTGTCAATTTTCTTTCTATCTTCTTTTTGTACGTATAAAGGTGCGCGTACACGAGCGTCTCGTTTTTGCGAGAGGAAGCGGCTGGCGGCGGAGGCGACGGGGGGAGCTTATTGTCTAGTTTTTAAATTGCTCCATATTGCATGATATTGTGTGGCATCTCTGGCAACAGGTTGCTACATGTTTGCCATTGGCCTAAATTGCTGGATGTAGTCGTGACGTCATAGTTGACGAGAATTGACCAGGACGGAGCAATTTTAGTTGCTCGTGTAAGCGCACCTTCACACATTGACATTTATTGTTGCCTATACTTTTACTTCACATTAGTGATGGGTCGTTGATGGATTTTCCGTTAACGCAACGTTAACGTTGATTTACGTTTATCAACTAGTTAAATTCGTCAACGAGTTAACGTGCAACTATTGTCGACTTGTAACGTTAACCGTTCATTCATTGGAAGGTTTTAACGCTGCGACGTTCAACGATTCTTATATTGGTATAATTTTCTTAAAAGAAATATTTCTAAAATCAACTCTTGTGTACGTTACTTAGAGTTCAAATTCTACGACATGACCGTCGCTCGGAATCTATAATGGTATTTTCAACGTAAGATTTTTGCTCAGTTCGTTAGGTACGTTTGCAAAAGTTTAGTTGATTCTTAAACGAGTTATATATAGTTCAAAAACGTCGTTGAGAAATTCAACTAGTTGATTCACAAACAGTTAACGTTAATACCTTGACAGGAGATCAACGGTTGATTCAACTGGTTCGTTGATTCAACGCCCATCGCTACTTCACATTCGCTCTGACCAATGGTGTCGCTAGTCAAATATTTGAATTTACCAGTTTTATTGAACTTTTTAATCATTAATTTCTTGATGAAAAAGAAATATACATACATATATCAAAATATTTATGGGGGCATAATTCTGAAGTTTATAAGTAAAATCAATTTGACCCTTATTTTAATCACATGCATACATATTCCCTATTGATGCAAAAACTACTGTTGCTCATTTGTTTATGGACATGGGTAATTAAAGCATATTTACTATTGTTTGCTGAAAAAACATATATAACCATTCTATAAATCAATAATGGCACACTAAAATAAGTAAATCGGTCCTTACCTGATGTGAACTTCAGTTCTACGGACGGTACAAATCGTAGTTTAGTCTGTGTGCTTGTGTATGATGGAGTACTAGCCGTTGGCTTGTCACTGCCATAGTTGTTCAGTGACCCTGTGAGATAAATAGCAGGTAGTGTGAAAAAACGGTATAAAATACTCATGGAGCATAAAAATGTTCACCATTTTTTTAATAGGTCTGGGATTTCCGACGCCCAGGGCGTCTCCTGCGGCGACTAGGGCGCATAGATTGCCTATCCCTCACGTGCGCCGCCTCCCTCTTCGCGAGCATTACTGCTTCACAGAAGGAGGTGACGGCTTCCCATGCACTCTCGCTCTACGGAGCGGCCCTGAACCAGGCCATGGCACGCCATGGCCTGGTTCAGGGCCGGACGCGAGAGATCGTCGTCGCCGATCGCCTCCATGAGGACACGGTGGTGCTCCGCCCAAGCCAGGCAGACCTCCACCGTATGCTCCACCTGTTCTCAGAGCGATCTACACAGTGGTAACACCCGGGCGTTTCCTCCCGCCTTATCCGAAACAGGAACCTCCTGAAGTAACCGTGTCCGGTGAGGATCTGCGTCAGGCAGAAGGTGAGGACGCCGTGGCGCCTCTCAATCCACTCCTCAAAGACGGGACTTACCGCCCTAAATATGGCGTTTCCAAAATGTTCACCATTTACCTACACATTTTAACTATGGTGGGCAAAAGAGGTACGGGTACAAGCAAAAGAAAAATAGAGTTGCCCAACACTTTTTTTATACGTTAAGCAAAAATATACGTATAAATATATTCTTTTGCACACATGTTATTTTTGTAGATATTGTTCACCTACCTATATGAGAATTGCCACTGCTGAGATTATTGTTGCTGTTTTCACTCATACGCCCGCTATTCAACTGCGCCTCAAACACTGGCATGTGCTGGCTCGTGGTTGAGCTACTCGATAGTGATTCTGCAATAAGAAGTGTGGGATAGTAACGCATAATTGGAGAGCAATCACGGGGGTATCCAAGAAATACTAACAGGGTTCATGATCCTGTTTATAAGGTTACATTTGTCTCTTTATGAAATTGGGCGCTTATGTTATGAGAATATTTTTTATGGTCTGAACCTAAAGTATCAAAACTTGTTCAGGTTAAATCCTACGCGATCACTCACTTAAGGGAATTTGTAACACATTCATTATATGTATTTAGGTTTCAAGTTCAAATGTTACCACTTTTTCCAACAGTTATTCTTTTAATAACATTATTTAATTTGTAATTACAAAAGCATCGACTAAAATTGAGGTCAATTTTTGTAAACTTTAGGGAGGTTTATAACTAACATTTCGGGTTCATTTCTGAAATAATCAACTCAAAGCACTCGATTTGTAAGTGAAACTACAATTTGGCATCCACAGTAAGTTGAATGATCCATTTGTTTACATCTTCATACTTTTCTTTTGAAACAGACTATAGTCATTCTAATTGCGGTTGTCAGTTGTTGTTCAGTATGATGCTTGTGTCCTCGTGCGCAGAAGAGAGGCTGACATTGCTTCGAAACCTACGGATGCCCCACCAGCATGGAGATCAGCGACGGTCTGTGCTGCTGGTGCTTGTCCGGTACTGTTGTAGTACGTACCTCTCTGCGCCGACAGCGGCGCGGAGGGATGGTCGGGCGTGCGCGGCAGGGCACCGGCGCCTGCACGCCCCACTAGCATGGAGATCAATGACGGTCTGTGTTGCTGGTGTTTGTCCGGTACTGTTGTAGTACGGGGGAATACTTCTGAAGCTCGCTTGCCAGCCGCTTGGCCAAGATTCTCGGCTATTTGTTCTAGAATAAAAAAGAGCGATTAAATTATGACGATTATTCTGTGCATTCCATCATGCTCAATGAAAGATGTGTTGATGGCTCGTAGTACACCAATTTTTGCCTACGCTTCCGGTCGAAAAACCAGTCATTTAGTAGTATCACATTAAGGATTTTAGAAGCCGATGATCTCATTCAACTAGAGTCAGATCTTCGGCTACTAACGGATTTGGGGCGTTTGCTCTCACTTATATTTTAATACGAAGTATGAGGTACTTTCCTATGTGTGTAGTTTTGTACTAACCAAACTTGAACTGGTCGTGTGTATCGCGCATGTGTCGCAGTTCCCTGGCCAGTTCCGCCAACAACGCGCCGCGCGCCCTTGCGGCCGGCAGCTTGAGTCCTCTCACTCGCTCGCGCACTACGAACTGCATGTGACGCTCGTTGTCGCCGATTGGAGGTTGTGATAGCTGGTACCAGAAATAGTAACGTTTCGATGTATTCAGCATTAACTAATATTATCATATTCACATGGTCTTCGTCTGGTTTTCGAGGGTGCTGAATCCGATAGTGAGGTCAACATGAAAATCCAAGATTTCGACTGCTTATTTTTTTTTAATTTGCGTCATGCGTGTCGTTTTCATGGATTATGAGGGCACTGAAGTCAATCATGAGGTCAAAATAAAAGTCCCAAGATTGCGACTGGCAAAATTTTCCAATTTTTCATCATTGGTGTCGTTTTCATGGTTTTCGAGGGTGCTGAAGCTGATAGTGCACATTGCATTAAGTCCACTTCTGTACATTTGTGTGCTTAAAGTGTTAAGTAAATAAATAATAAATAGTGCGGTCAAAATAAAAATCAAAGATGGCGGCAGTTAATATCTTCTAATCTTTAATCATTGGTGTCGTTTTCATGGTTTTCGAGGGTGCTGAAGCTGATAGTGCACATTGCATTAAGTCCACTTCTGTATATTTGTGTGCTTAAAGTGTTAAGTAAATAAATAATAAATAGTGCGGTCAAAATAAAAATCAAAGATGGCGGCAGTTAATATCTTCTAATCTTTAATCATTGGTGTCGTTTTCATGGTTTTCGAGGGTGCTGAAGCTGATAGTGCACATTGCATTAAGTCCACTTCTGTATATTTGTGTGCTTAAAGTGTTAAGTAAATAAATAATAAATAGTGCGGTCAAAATAAAAATCAAAGATGGCGGCAGCTAATATCTTCTAATCTTTAATCATTGGTGTCGTTTTCGAATCCGAATTCGAATTACATTCAGTGAAGAAGAAAAATAAACATAATTATGAGTTTTTTTTTTTGTGTTTTTTGTGTCTCGTCTGGCTCTGGCTTCGGCTCTCATGTGTCGCGATCTTTAGCAGATTTGGACGCTTGCCACTTTTTAAAGAGGGCTTACCTTAATCTCCGTTCTCACGTTTCTTTGTCATATTTGCGTTTACCCTTAGACGTGCCAAGCGCCGCCTTTCCCGTTACAGTAATAACTGCTTGAATCTTGTCCCAGTGGTTCTGGACTGGTTCGCCATCAATCCCCGCGCATGTGTACACTGGTAGCTATGGCGAACTCTTGGGATTTTAATTCATCAAGCAGCCCCCCATTTAATCCCAGTCCTAACATCTTTCCTAAATCGAATTTATGATCAACAAAATGAATGAAAATAAATTAACATTGTAGACCAGATGAAAAAAGAACTTGTAACCCTTGTGTATGCACCTTATGAACGATAAAAGGCTGCAACAGAATGTAAAGTGGCGTTCGATACGTGACGACATGTTCTAGGAAGTCCCACAAATGGTGCGCAGCTTCGTTCCGCCTGCCCAGGTCTCGCATCGCGCGCGCTATGCGGCCCCACTCTGTGCACAGCTCGCTTGTGAAGCATGCGCACATCACTTTTAGCGCTGCAAGAATAAAATCACAAATTAAAGATATTATTTTTATAAGTTAATCATTTATTTAGTAGAAAACCAAATTTTTCGGCAAATAATAAATAAAGAATATCAAATATGTATTTTGAGATTTCCATAAACATTTTGATGAGAATGTCAGGAATTGATTTGATAGTTTTTATATAAAAAAAAAATACACAACTAGGTACTAACACGAAAGAAATATTTCGAAACTTAAAGAAAAAGGCAGTCATGGAGACTACCGATACAAGTGAAAACGTAAAACATTGAAAAAAAAAAATCAACGCGTCGCCCATAAGTTTTGCCCCTAAACACGGCTTACGAAGTTTTCACTTCAAAAAATTAGTGTTCCATACCTAAGAAAGCGATCCTATACAGTTGATTGGATAGCCTCGTGGTGTTCCTAGTATCGCGGCTGCCAGTGAACGTGAGTGAGTTGGCGCGGTTGTCTGAGGCGTTGAGCTTAGCGTTCACGGCCGCTAGCTGTCCGGGCGGCGCGGGAGGACATAGTGCGTTTAACACCACTGATACTAGGTAGCTTACGTCGGACTGGCGGAGGGGTGGCACATCTGAGAGAAGAATATAAAAAACGATCACAGGCGAATTGAGAACCTCCTCCTTTTTGAAATTGTTTAATAAAAATAATATGGACTTACATAAAAATATGGTATAAATAAAATAAAGGAATTATGGAGTTCTAAGTCTTAGTTTATCGTTTTTAGTACTGTAAATTGGTTTGTTTAGAAAAGCTTTACAAATGTGTGATTATTATTCGTTATAGCTTGTTCAGATGCGCTAAGCGGACGAAATTCGAATTTTCTTCCGTTTTTATGATTTCCAGGTCAGTACTAGGCTGTATGGCAGCCTGACAACAGCAAATAACGTGAGAAAAAATTGAATTTCGACCTTAAGATTAATCTTACCCTTTCTACCACTGCCAACACGTAAACAAAGTGGCATGAATAGATTCATCAGCATGTTTTCAGTTTTCTCTCCAGTTTGGAACGACGCGCTGCCTCCACACATTTGCTCCAGTGAATAACTATCCTGTATCACAAGATTATATACAAATATTAGAACAATAAAAGAACAGAAGTTCGGGCTGTATAGGAAAGCGTTAAAGCCATCAATGTTCAGTTGCAAAAAAGCGATAGCTACATTCCTCTTGTATAGCACCATTCCTTTCTGGCACTGGAATAAAGATGTCTTTTACATTTCTCTATGTGTAATTAGATTACGAATGGGAATTTTCTTCTAGTTTCAGCCAGTAGTATAATCATATATTATTGTAAGTGTTTATTTACCCCTGTATTGATGATCTGCAACGCGATTAGTCGCACGACTGTACTGCAGAAATGAGGCGGCGGTGGTTGCGACATAAGCGCTGCCGTTGCTGACGATAGGTTCTCTCCACAGTTGTTGTCGGATACTATCAGTGCCTGTAAAGTAGAATAGAAGTTTAGCAATGAGTTTCTTTTTCTGTCGAGAAGATTTTTCTAAAAGTCGGCAGCAGCCACAATGCGAGAGAATGAAATATGTGGGTTTAACCCATTAAAAAGGGATTTATTCGGAAAATCGAGTTCCATTACATTGCTGCGCCGTGTTAAATACAGCGATTTATGGGCATAGTTTCGAAATTGTGCTTTTTAAAAGAGAATCAGCGTTCATAGTTAGGACGGTTATATTATGGGCTGAAATGAAATTGATTGGTGCAACTAACTTGAATAGTATTAAGAAGAGTTTTAACATGCTGCCAATGCATTATGTATGGACACCGCACCATCGTTTCATACACTCCTTTCAAGAGCACTGCCGCCGAATCCCAGTCAGTGTTTCTCTGAAAAAGGGTCCACTTTGTTAGAAAACATACAAAAAGAATAAATCTAAAATTGTCGAAGCAGGTGAAAGCGGAACATGAGGTACTTACTCTGGTAAAACCTGAAAGAAGAAGTTTTTAAGCAGTTATGAATTGATAAGTATGTGTATGGGTAAAAAAACTTGAGAATCTTACCCTGATGCTAGGTTTTTTAGCAATTTTGAGGAACACCTTATCCAACCTCCTCAAAATCATAATTAGCGCCGGCCGTAACGCATCGTCTGCCCAATCTGCCGCAGGTAGGACTTGCGTCATGTACCGTTGCAGACCACGACAACCCATAGACTCCGGGTCGTAGGGAGACACCTTGAGTAATGAGTGCGCTATTTCTGCGAGGCGCTGTAAGAAAAGATTTTCTAAAATCAGCATGGGACTTTTTGATGATGGTGGATTATCAAATGCCTTTTTGTTAAATACCATAGTTATTTGAGCGTTGACATTGCAAAAGGCTCCAACATGTTTACAGCAATATATAGTATGTTGCTGCAACCACCAAAACCGTTGCTTTTGTTTACAATGAATGGGATTGGCCTATCTGTTATTTAGAATTTCTATGAAGCTTTCTGATTGCAACTATATTATGTTAAATTGTGCCGTCATCTGCCCTCTTCGCCTATCGACAACTAGCGTGGTGAGAGCAAGTCTTTGTGCAGACTTTGTGGTAGAAAACATAAGCCAGTTTACATTAAAATCAAAAATCATTTATTCAAACTAGGCTGAGAGTCAGCACTTTTTTAACGTCAAAATAACATAAGATAGTCCCCCAAAACACCCGCCTTCTCCACTTCCTAGTGCTTTAGCTGGGATGAAGAATTTGCGCAACAAACTCCCCAGCAGCACAGCTTTCTGCTAAGTTAGAATTAAAAAAAAAATATCGTAGGAAAACGACAACAAACTCACAGCATGTGACTTAGAATCCAGCAGTTCAACTGATTTCCCGTCAGTGCCGCCGCTTCGGTTGGAGCCGTTGATTTCCAATAAGCGGGTAGTAGCGCGGCCAATGAATTCCCCGACGAGAGATAGTAAAACATCGCGTGGCCTACGGTATTCTGCTCGCACCAACTGTTGAGATAATTTATTGTAACAATTTCCATAAGTAAAATGGAAATTTTCTAAGAAATGTTAGCAACCCAGTTTTCAATCCGTAGGGGGAAAGATGTGACCGCAGTGTTTTAACAAAATATTTTTTTTGTGGGATTTTGGCTTCGCACGGTTTTAACAAAATATTTCGTGTATTTAGTTACAAGCAGGTATGAGGAGCAGGGTGAACTTTACTTCACATATACTCTATGAAAAAGGGATCCTCCGACCAGATGGGAGTCGGAGTTGTGTCTGGTGGGCAACTGCACGACGGTTGGTTTATTTTTAGATGGCATCACGCAGTTGACCTTGAGAGGTCGTAACTGCTTAACCGGACTTTCCCAATGGTTGATGTCGGGATGTTTTTTATATACCTGTCGCGCAGTAAGCTCTGATTGCGCGAAGCAGGATTAGTGTGACGTCAGGTCTTTGATGCGTAGATAGCATGTGGCATTGTTGATGCCGCCACAGTTATCTTTGCTTTGCATGTGTGTCAGCGGCGTGTTGGATGTTTCATTTAGAGAGAGAAGAAAATTACAAGTTGTCGGTGCAAAATTATTATAAAATGCGCCGGTCGGTCCATAAGGATATGCACCATTTCCGATTGTTCTTAAATTCTTTTACTGTGATTGGTTGTAGCAATCTTTGGTCTAATGGCCAGTATATCTAACGTAAAAAAGCATCCAACCAAAAAATGGGCGTTCGATGAGTAGTTTGATTGTTTTGACCGTGCAAAGGTAGTTAGGGCTGATATACATAGATGCAAAAAGTTAGTTTGATTTTATATTTACCTCCGAGTCCTCAGCTCCAGCATATTCCGGTACAGGCATCTTAGAGTTATCGTACTTAGAGTGCGATTCTTCAAAGGCGATTATAGTAGCGGCGGCGGTACGAGGCCCGGTCCTTTGAGACGAGTTTTTATGTTCCGGAGAAGTTCTGTAAGGGCCGTTGTAAGATCTAAAAAAACATAATAAAGTTGTTGTGAAATAATAAAAGCTGACGAATAATTGTGGGGGCTTGAAACCAATAGGAATGCAGTCTTTATTTTATTTTTTCTAAAATAAATTATAATGTTCTTTGTTTCTAAAAAGGTGGTAACTCAGGTATAAAGACGCGGAATTCAATTTCACAAAAGCTTTTGTATAATTTTCTCTTGTATTTAAAATAAACTGATTGCAAGCACTTACTTGGAAAGTCCTTCGCAGTTGTTCACCAGAGTTTTTATAGCTATAGCAAGTTGTTGAATAATTTCCTTCTCCGTCTTTCCCTCGCGATTGTAGGTTGGCAGTTGGATTTGTTTTACGTAGCAAGGCAGTATTGCCTCTAGTATTATCTGTGAAATTATCACGTATCAGTTTAATTGCTCGTCCGATGTCACAGAACAATGTTGATGTGGTAACTTTGGAGAGTTAATGTAATGTAAATACTTTTTGAGGTTCGAGAAAGAATGTGTGTACATTTCACATGTTCTGAAGTAGGTGTTGGGTCAAATCCGTGGAAAGAACATAGCGCTGGGTGTCATGTTAGAGAGAAATTTCGGAAAGGCCTGTATCCGACAATGTACGACAATATGCGAGTTGATTGATGTTATAGCGAAGGATTCAGTCAAACACAACCGACCGACCGACCGTCCGTCTCCTTCTTATCTCAATAACGGAAGGTAATACATAAAATATTTATAAATTACTTAAATAACAGCTGTACTTACCAACATCTGATATCCCCTCATACTCTCAGCGGAGTAAGACACGACCATGACACAGAGACTGATGCAATCCAATACATTGACCATCTCTTCTTCATCTCGATAGCAGAAGTCGATAGGTTTTAAAGGCTTTTCTTCTTTTATCAGTTCGGCTATGTGGAGTGGATCGGGAGATGGTGTCTCCAAGCTTAGGAGTAGGTTAAAAAGGCAACTGGATTGGACCTGTTTGAAGATGGTATATTGATTAGTAATGATTATGGTGAATGCTTAGGAAGCCTGAAAAGTTGAAGAAGATTGATAGACATGTATGGAAGAAAAAAAAACATACAAAGCCCTAAAAATTGGGATGATGGCAGAAGGACGATTGACGATGAATGAACAGAGACCGTCTCTGGCACCGTTATTGAAATGAGGATACTTCCGTAGGCTTTGCAATTATTTTCAAAGTGTCTATTTGAGTTTATATATTTTTTTTTTGGGAGAGGCTTATTTAAAGATGAGACTAGATAGTCTGTCGAAATGAATGATGCACATGTGTAAGTGTATTCTAAATCACTTAATTTTTTATTAAATTAGAGAAATATGACACGATTACAACTACAGTTGTTTATGCAAGCCTGTAGTAAAATAGACGATACTAACCTTGCTCGCATCTCCATAAGTAGATTCTTCATCTGTATCCAAAATGGCGGATACTGAGCCAAACATTTGTAGTATGAACGGCTTGCGGTTTAGTAAGTAAAACTGTTTCACAGCGTATTCTATTGTCGTCGTCACCAATTTATTTGTTTGGAAGTTTGAGTATATTTGCAGTAGCGTTGGCATGATCAGTAAATACCTTGAAGAGAGAAAATCTATATAGGATGAAGGTTTATTTCCACAATAAACCGCACGTCGAAGCTTGAAATTGCATCGACTGTCGTGGATTTGACATTGACAGCGGTTTTATTTCGCAAGCAGTAAGTTCGGGCTTCGTAATTCGGGTACTACGACGTGTAGTCGAGTGTACACATGATTGGCAGAAAACTTTGTATTTTCGTAATATACATACCCATTTGTAGAGAAAATGCTTTTAAAATTGAAAGCAGCATTGACGTAAGTGGCGATGACGTATCGAAGGATCAAAGAGTCTTCGCTGTGTAACATCAGGGCGCCGTTGAGAACGTTCAAAAACAAGTGAATGTCGCGCGATGAGGTGAAGTTACCGGCCATTGCTTCGAACATTCGGGCTATGAGTCGTACCCACCTAGAATAATAATATTACTTTAGCGAAAGTATTAGATATTTATTCGATTTGTAGCCTTATATAAATACTTTTTGAAAAAAGTATTTATATAAGGCTACAAATCGAACTCGGCCGAAATCGGCTAAAAACTTTGTCGCATCAATATAAGAGTCGTGAGGAAAGTTTTGAGTATGAATTTATGTAAAAGCCGTTTGGCTTTAAGAGTATGGGAAGACCAAAGAAAAGATGGATTGACTATCTGAAATACTAGCCATTTTTCACACAGTCTATCCATATTTTCTTTGGTATTTCCATACTCTTAAATCGTTTCCATACGCTAAAAGGGGATGACTACCGGTCAGGCAGCGGCGACGTTTCAATTTTGCTAAGAGGGAAGCCGAAGCAAAGTCGGCTTTAACTTACTGACTTATCAATAAAGAATATTTACTTTATTCAAAAATTAATATAGGAATGTTAAGAATTAAATACAGCTGAAAACCAAAATAAAATGTGCAATATTCCTCCATCTCGTTCTCGCTGACGCATTTTTCTATATCTGTCTCTGTCATAACCCATTGTACAGCGGCTTGCTCTCGTTCATAACAAGCGGTACCACGTGACATAAAGTGACATAATTACGGGATCGCTGTTGTATGAAGTTTTAGTTCCCGATTATGACGTTTTGGCGCCGGGTTAATTTGGACCATTTTTTTGTTGTTTTACTACTAAAAATAACCGTTTTTGTTTATTGAATGTTATGGTTAATCAAATAGCCATAGTGTAACTATATTTTTTGAAAATAGTAATAGTGGCTCTATTGACGTGCCATTTTTTAATAGCGATAGAGTTGCCGATGCGAATCCCCGAAGGGAAGCCGGTAGGAATCGTGTTATATGGTGCTTTCGCCACTGCTACCGGTATGACGACTAATAGCGAAGTATGGAAGTAAAAGACATGTTGCGCCGACCCCGAATAATTTAGGATAAGGGCAGCAGGCTTAGCACGAGAACCGTAGAGAAGCGTTTTCTCGACGGAATAGTAGACAGAAATGACGTTTCCGTTGACAGATTTTCACCGAGAAATGTAGACAGTCGATTTCTATTCCACGGTATAGTAGAAATAGAAAGCGTCATGCTAAGCCTGCAGGTTATGTAATGGGTAAAAGTACCTCACCAAATTGCGAAGTTTGTGGGGTGATTGAAGATATTTACCACGTGCTGATGGAATGTGACCGGAACATATGCGATAGACAATATTTGCTTGGTGTGGGATTTGAAGTGGGGGCATGTAACAGCATTCTAGCGTCCCCTTTGTCAGATGAGGCTAGGATGTTGTGTCGACTGTGGTTGGTTATTTACCAGAACGAATAGGGATAACACTATTAAGTAGGTCATAATTATAATAATAACTGTTTATTACACATTGTTTAGTTTTAAGTTGTTTAATGTTCTCTGTTACGGGGATGACATTATCACTAAGTGATAAAACCCTTTCAAATAATTATAGATTAAAAAAAAAAGCCTGCAGGAGATTAATGCTGCCCCATCAATGAAAATTAGCCTTAATAGTTGGGTAATGTTTAAAGCTTATTTGATCGTTGCAGCCCAATCTAAAGAAAACTAATTCAAATTTAAGGATTAAAAATGTTTACTCTTTTGCAACTTATTGTAATCATAATCAGTAGTAGGGTCAATCAAAACCCAGCTTAACCTGAGATTTGGAGGGCCAAGTAAAAAATACTTACATAAACTTATGCAGCACATCCAATCCCAATAGCGTAGACCCTAGAGCTCCCCGACTATACAACACTAGATCCGCCTCAAGAGCTTTACGAGGGAAAGACGGCAACTTCATGAGCTCGTCGTGTAGAAATACTACGCGTTGAACCACCTAAAACAGTACGTGGTGTTAATCATTTTTGTAAATTCAGGCCAAATTAGGTACAAGAACAGTTATAGATTGACAAACGTTACTTAGCACGTACCATTATTCCTGTCTTTGTCGCACCACTATTAAACTACAAGTGTAAGATAGAAACGAGAACATATAAAACACGTGCTAAGTAACGTTTATAAACTGCTGCGTAGAATTGGAGCTATCAATGTTCTAGTGCGAAAAAGAGATGAATCTGTTCAGGGCACATGGCACAATCACTGTCTCGCATAGAAACAAAATAGTTTTTAAAACGCCAATAGTTTTTGTTTTGTCCTGAGTTATTTTTAAATTATTCACTAGAGTCTTTTTGATAAAAAGCAAATGGAACAAAAGATTAAGCAAGTGTTACATACCATATCAACATTTTTCAAAATAGCCCAAGTCAGTAAGACTTTTCCGATCTCAACGAATTTCTGCAAGAGTTCTTGTTCCTGTAGTTTTTGGAAGGCTTCATCAGGTTCCATGTGAACCAATCCTAATTGTGGATACTGTGAGCGTTTGAAGAAGTAGTGGTCGCGGACATAGCCTTGCGGGTTGTGGATTTGACCTTTGAAAGAATAGTTAAGTTGAAAGCAATGCAAGGGAATTTCTAATACCGTAAACCGGGGTTACTTTGATTCTCGGGATGACTTTGATCAAAAGTTCCATTTCATATAAAATCGCTAATTGCGTGAAACGAAAAGCAACATGGTAGTTTTTTTTCTAGGTTAGCAATACTGAAGAACTGTCAAATACTTTCCTGAGCACACGTTTTTTTCTTATTCACTAATAATTTTAATTATTTTTCCTGATGGCAGATTTTGATTTTTTTAAATTGTATTGGCAATTATAATATTGAGGTTACTTTGTATTTACGCAATAAAATAGGTGGTATCAAAGTAACACTACATCCTACATAAAACTTTGATCAGTCAGTTTTTATTTTTTTCTCAAAATAAAGCAATATTTGTTCACGTATTATTACAGGAATCGAGAGTTATAAAAAAACCGATTATTGGACATTTTTTGTATTTTTTTTATAACCACCAATATATGAACCTTCAAAGTTCAATATTGATTTACGTAACCCCGGTTTATCGTACATAAATATCGGTTTCGTATCCCTACGTGGCATTGTTTTGCGAGATATTGCATACATTTTTAAGGTGTCAGACACTTCCATTTGTATAGGCAGCTGTGGTCTCCCACGAATTGAATACTTACGGGGCGGTCACAGGCGCTGTCACAGCCAAAGACTTTGGGAGGGGTCACAGACAAAGATTACCTACATTTTTTGTGAGAAAATTTAATATATTTTCGAAAAATTACTATTTTCAGCTTTACGTTTACGGCTTGGGGGTTCATGACCCCTAGGACCCCCCTCACGGACCGCGCCTGGCCGCGATCAGCTTCACCATGAAAAATGGAACAGAAGTCAAAAAAGATTCTATAGAATTGCTGATTGTGGTTCTTCTTCTATTCTTGTATTAGCAATATTTGTATAGGACTAGACTGCTCATATAGTCATGTTTTAGTCGAAATTTAGCTAGATAGCAAAATGGCAGCAAAAATGCAGCCCAAGGTACACCCGTGCAATTAAACATAATTGCTCCTTGTGGTTACCTTATTTTATTTTTTTAAACGTTGCCCCACACTTGGAATTTCTCCTGCATTGTGGATGCGTTTACAAACATTTAAACTCACATACACAAACAGCCAGACCCGGAATAACTACTTCTAGGTAATACAAATATTTGTTCCGTGCGGGAATCGAACACGACACTCAGCGTAGCAGTCGCAATCGTCTAACCACTGCGCCAACCGTGCCGTCAAATATGTTATTACAAGTACTGTTGCAAACACGGCCTTCTTTTGAATGAGTAATAAGATACGGGTACGACTTACGGGTTTTGAAATCAACAAGAAAATGTTCCCGATGTAACTTTTCTGGGATACCGAAGAAATCGAGAGACTCTTTAAGGATTTGTGCAAACACTGTGTCTTCTTGGACGGGAAACTGAGACGGTATGTAACCTTCATTGTCCGCTGAAATAAAACAATTTAATTATATTCGCAATCGGGATTACAGATAATTAATAAAGCTTAAAATTAAAAGGTGTTTAAATGTCAAAAATGTATGGTTAAACAGAGGGGGTAAGTTTCGGGAACACAAACTCTATACCTTAAATAATGTCACCGTATGATTGTGAACACCGTTCGTTTATAATCTATCTCGCGAGATTATAAACTGTCGATAAACTGTGAACTGCACCATACTGCTTACCGACCGAACAAGTTAGGTTAGATTAAAATTGCGACAAACCGGGTATCGATAAATTGTGAACCGCTACTTCCAAGTTAGTGGCAGTTACTTGACTATTTAGTAATAGCGCAAGGTACTATCCGTCTTGATACCACTTCACAATTTGACGGTTTCACTTCGATAGATTATAATCTACCGAAAAATAATGCGTTAAATTGTAAGCAGTATGTTACGGTTCACAATCTTTCGATAGCTCACAATCTTGCGAGATCGATTATAATCTAACGGTATTTACAATTTTCCGGTGGCATATACAAGATGACAGGGATCATCGACGCGGAAACAGTAGACATGAATTAAGCACAAGATTCTTGAACCCTTAGCTTACGTATTTTTCATCGGTTAGTAAAAAAAATCCTGTTTCATAGAAAAGTGCAATACCTACGCGGTCAAAATGTATGGAACAGCTAGCATTTTTTTTTAAATAACCGAAGAAAAAAACCGTGAAAATTTTCCACGCAGTTACAGGTTGCGCGTCGATGTCTTTGCCACCCTGTATATATTTTTATTTATCAATAACAGGGTACAATTATTATATAAACTAATGAGTTTATATTATTATAATTGTCCTTGAATTCCCCCCCAAAAAAAAATGGGGGCTTTGCCATAATCGATTGGCGATCGCAGTATGGTGGTAAAATGCTTTGAGAACCCTGCTGCCCATTCTCTAGAAAGTCCCTTAGTCTCCTTCTACGACACCCACGGGAAGAAATTTGCTGGTGCTATTCTTTACGTCCGGCACCGCACGGAACTGGCCTTGAATTTACATAGTCGCTAATTATAGGTAGACCAGCAATCTCAAAAATAAGTGATTACAAAAGAAAATGTTACGTGACAAAGTTCAAATAATATTGCATCTGAAATTTATTTGCTACCTTTTTATTAAGTTTGTGTATTCAAGTCTAGTTACGTTATATTACAGCTTGTTTATAAGGAGAAATAGCGTTTTATTTTTAACGCGAGGTTAGAATATTTTATAGATTGGTACTTACGTGGGCCATGGACAATAATCTTTTTGGCAGCAGGCACATTAGCAGTAAGTAGTATAGATGCATCACATTGCTCTTTACGTAGGATTTGTTTCAGATCTTTGAACATTATACCGTGAACACTGTGAACCACCTGGAAATAAAAACGATAACAATACAGCTGCAATACACGTGAGTGTTCCTGAATTTTGAGTAGAATATACTCAAATGAAATCAAAATATTTGATTTCACATAAACCTGCAAGGGCACTTATGAAACGTCAGAAGTTAGGTGCACGGTTCCAATTTGTCGCTTCCTATGGAGAAGAGCCGGCAAGAAAGTCCACGGTTACTCTTTTAAAAATAATTGGCTTTTAAAATGTTTTTAAATTACAGTGATAATAGGTATGGGAGGACAGTGCAGGCCAGTCAATAAGTACCAGGTACTTAGAGGAATGAAAATAAATAATAGAAAATCGTCTATAAATCTACAGTATGTAAGGTGTACAACGTTCTCTTATTCACAATATGTAAAAGAACCTACATAAATAAAATGAACCTATTTAAACCAAGTGTCATGATTTCCATGACAATCACTACTGTATCCTCGCTCGTTATTTTATGTCACTCAAATTTAAATTGTACAGATCGTCGAAACGACTGCTTACACTAAGCCTCTGTAAGCATCTTCAACGTCTCCGTTAGCTACAAATTATATATACTGGTTTCTCGAGCCTTAATCCTGACAGGATTAACATTTTGGAATCGCAATCAAACTTTGAAGCTTTTACTTTGCCAGAGTTGGTAATGAACAAATTACAAAAGGAAAATAGCCTAGAAGTTTATCTCACCATCCACAATATAGACAGCGCCGCACCAACAAGCCTCTGTCCCTCCTCATGGGGACTCCTCACATAAAACATGACGTACCCTATAATATAGTTGTACAGGGCAAAGGCAGCCTGAAAAAAAGCAATATAAAAAATTATGAAGCTGAGAAATTATTTTGCTCAATGTTCATTCAATCTTGGGTTCAAACAGTCGTCGTTGCACCATGCAGAAGAGAAAATACAGTCGGGCACGCAATAATTCAACTATCTATCACACTCGTCGCGGTTTCGTCCTTATCGTTTCGCGTTCGTTTACAAAACAGTCCTTACAATAAAAGGTGAACTTTTTGTCAGTGAAATACAATCGATAATGTATTACCAGTTGTTCCTGCTGTCTTCTAACCAGTTGCAACGACGACCGTATTCATCGTTGGGCAAACGGTTGCGTTTCGTCCGTCAGAAATTAGGCAACGACTCACCACTATCGCACAGTAACCAATATTCATACCTGTTGAGGTAATCTCGGTATGAACCGAATCAGGTGACGCAGTAGCTTGAACATCTCGTCCTGATGGTCTCGGGTTAGACGTTCCAGGACATGACGGAGGAATAGTGCTGAGTCTTCTACGAGGCAACACCATATAACCTGGAGAAAATGCATGGTGTAAATGAAGATACTTTGTACGCTTTTAGAAACCTCTGTGGCTATTCGTGTATTTACTTTGGAATCATATCGAAATCTTTTTAGTTACACGAAAGGATGTTGTTGTTGTGTTTATAGTAACTCGCAGATAACTGGATTGAAGTAAACAAAACCGTTCCTAGTTCCGAATAAGGCTTTAAAGCAATAATATACTATAAACTTAAGCACTTGACTCAAATATCTTGGCCATTTAATCCTATTATATATCGTTAAATCTTTCATTAGATCTGGCTGAAAATCAGAAACAGTTTAAAAAATTATGTCTTTCATTGGTAAAAACATATATGCACAAATATATACACAATACTTTACCTGATATGCGACTTCGTAGACAGAACACCCGTCTCTGGATACAGCAGCATCATCCAATAGTGCAACAATCTCAGCCACAGCCGAGCATAATGTTGAAGGGAATAATGCTGATGCCACTTGTGTGTGATGCGATCCTCGTACACCTTCGACTAATTCTTCATCTGCTGGTGCTGCAAGGAAACAAAAGAATTTCAGAGCCAGATGCTTCGTAAAAGGATTGATAATCGTCGTGCAAAGGTGCGGGAAGTTCCTTATATAGCTCGTGTCTACACAAAGACAAGATTATTTATTATTATTATTTCCACATTACCTTATACCTGTCGAAGCTGAACAAAAGTATTCGGATGTAATTTTTTTAACCAAAATCTGTTGGTGGTTTCATCAATGGTTTGTGTTTTGAGTGGCAAAATAAAAACAAGATTTTAAGGTCCATTTTGTTCTTTATTTTCTTTTAAAACTTGCTAAGGTGGAGATTCACAGATGTAAATGTGGTGCTGTCCCAAAAACAATGGGGCACTTCATAGTGTCCAACTCCTGTAGGAGCTGATGGACGCTACTCAAGGTGCTAAGCTCGTAGTTAAATTTTGGGCTGACTGTATATAGATTGCTATCGACCCGCTATGTTGAAGAAGAAGAAGATTCTTTCTTTTTTTATAAAAGGGCTTAAAGCTTTTCATGTCACTAACCAACTCTGAATAGAAACGCTGACATAAAATGCTGTACAATGTAATTAAACCCGTAAGATAACTTACGTTCAACATGGTCATCAGCTGCATGGTCAAGTGCAGGTTCGCGTGCCGCTTGCCTCGTAATAGGTATAGTAGTGATAAGGAAACTCTCCCTCTCAGCGCGTTTCTTATCATTCCGCTGCTGAAGCGCCCTCTTTATCGCTTCCGTTTGCTGTTTCTTGCGTGTCTTCGTTGCTGTTACTAGGGAACGCTGTGGGTGAAATTGTTAGCATATAAAAAACCTTTTATAAAGTTAGGTTAAATATGTAATTGTTAGGTACTTACGTTTTAGGATAAAAGACAATCAGACATAAGCAAAAAATAACACATAAAACAACAGGGTCCATGCTAGAGGTGCTCAGAGCTATAATAGATAAAGGAATAATATTATTATTTGTTTGTCGTCTGACCGACTAGTGATTTTCAAACAAAAGAAACACAGACACATTACAACACACACTAAGCACAAACTAGGCTTCATTCTTACATGTCTCTCCTGATTCAAAGTCATCTCCATATCCTTATCCTTAACCTGTGGGCTCCACGGAGGGTCCACGACCGCTAGCGACTCGATGCCGATCTTTGGAGAAGGCAGCGTGAACTCTATGCCCGGAGGTGGCACTTTGAAAGTCACTGAAGCTCCTTCCTCCATGCGCGGCCATACTTGGTATCGTAGCTTCCACATTACTTGGAATCTTAGGATTGCGTTTATTCTGGAAATTATAAATGGTAAGAATAATTTTCTTGTTGAGCATCATTTCGAATGTGAACAAAAGTGCGAAGTGTGACAAAACTGATGGCTTTCAATACTACGTGTGAGTCCTTACCACATATCTTATTTGTGATCCTTAATAATTCATACACACCTGGTACTCGGCTCAGCGTGTTTCAAATCGTTATGCATGATTTCAGTGGCGGTATTCGGCGCCTTAACAGCAGCGAGTATGAACAGCGCAGCCGCACACGAACTAAGTTCGCGATCTGATTCCAATAGCAACTGCCATGCAACGGGTGCACATTCTGCGAACATGTCTTCGCCCATTGTTGTTGCTCCTTTGATTAGGGTCGCGAGAGGAGTGTGGTAGGCGTCGCGGACCTTGAATGAATATAATGAGGTAATTTTTTGCCTTTTGGAGTGGTTCGAAATGTGTTTATTGTCTTTTATAGTAAATTTTTTTAAGTTGCTAGTGCAGTTTTTCTGGATGAGGAGCCAAATTTTGCTGTAAATCGGGACTTACGAATTTTTTCAAAGACGTCGACGAAAAAATCATAAATTGGATTTGTTTTAACCAAAGTTAAAAATAAAACTGCATAACTAAGGTTATAAACTAGTTTAAAAAATTCAGACCTGTCCCTTGAGGTACTTGAGTATAGGTGGAGGGTCTAACGGTGGGTAGGGCACCGCACCAGGTTTCAAAGGTATTCCTTCCGCGGCCATATTGGTCTGTTCCCCGCCCGCGGCCCGGTATGCAAGGCCCGCACTCTCGATCACTGAACGCTCGATTCTGGGGGTGCATTGAATAAAATATCGACAAAAACAAATAAAGTTAAGCCCCATTCACACCGAATGAGTCAATTTAGCGAGAATGTACAACTCACCTTTTTATACTGATTGTTGACTTTACGATTAATTTAGTAGGAGCAGAAGCTTTTCATTATGATTCATTGCATTCAAAGATTGTATGGGCTAGACGCTAGATCGAACAGTACTTACATAATATTCATTAACAGGCCGATTTTTTTTTGCCAATTTAAAAAAAGTATTTTCATTTCGTAAATGAAATACCATCTTCCATCTGCTTAGCCTTTTCCCAACTGTGTTGGGGTCGGCTTCCAGTCTAACCGGATGCTGCTGATTCCAGTATTTAACATGGATCGACTGCCTATCTGACCTTCATGAGCCAGTAACTGGGTAACACGATACCCTCTGGTAAGACTGGTTGTCGGGCTTAAAACCCTGACTAACATGACATAATTGCATATTTTTTTTTGTATAATTATTTAATGTCCGTCAGTTTGAGTACAATTGGACTCATAGTGAGTATACCTATCAGTAGAATGTTCTGAAGACTTGCGCGAGCGTCGTCCGCGGCGGGTCCCGCCGTTGCCTTCATCGGAGCTTGTCGTGTTGATTTCGGGGCCAAACTTTTCTCCATATATCTGCAAGAAGAAGTCAATATCTAATTTAAAAACCAACTTTAAGAAAGGAGGAAGTTATGTATTCGTGTTCTTTGTTTTTTTTTTTCGTGTATTTGCAGTGCACCGATGTCTCCGTGGTTATAATATATACTTTTGTTTGTGTAAGTGGAAAAAAACAACAAAAAGAATGATGAGGTTACCTTTTGTACAGACTTCGTAAGTCTTACGCTGGATCTCATGTTTCTTCGGAAGCAGTAGGGGTGGCAGAAGTTCTGGTGACAGCATACGTAGTTGAACGAGTTAAGGAATTTCACCATCACCTGAAATTACAAAACCGTTGAAAAGTTAGAAAAGAGTCACGATTCTCGGCAGTGAGAGATTAATTACGAATAAAAACCGGGCACAATGGAAGATTAGAACATATTGCACCGAACTCTAGAAAAATGGGACTAAGGCTAAAAGATAAAGAAGCTAGTCGGCTGAGGTCTAATAGCAACAATCTTTTGTACGGACTTTTATTGTAATTCTTTATAAATCTGCAATTCAACTTACCTTAAGCCACGGAAATCCTTTATTAGTATCAGGTGGATCAGTAGAGTTACTATCAGGACTATCTGGAGGGTGGTCGTGATCATCAGAAAGTACTCCAGGACTTTCTTCCCCACCACTGTCTACTTCATTTGACATTATCACCGTTCCACCTGTTTATAGTAAACGTTAGAAGACACTTTTTGGTCAGATATTCACTTTTTTCGACATAATGTCTATTAGCGTTGAATGTTTATGCCTAAAACTTTAAATTCGTACAGTTTTTGGGTGCCTTGAAACGCGAGTAAAAGGTTTTTTTATGAGTTTCAATGAAGTGATCTTACCTGCACCTGGATATACCTCTGAAGTGTCACTTCTATCAGACAACGAAGACACTTTTCGTCTGCTTTGTATTGAATCGGACCTCCTTGTTACAACTGGAAGGGAAATCAACCAGTTTGAATCTTCGTTACGATAAATTAAAACATTGGTATAAGGTGTGGTAAATAATATCAAAAATATTATTTTGATATAAAGAGGTCTCCGTGGCTTCTTTGCGATATTCAAAATTTTATTTTTTAGACTATTTTTTTCAAGTTTGAGTAAGATCAACTTCGAGGTATACCCCCCTAACGGTAAGAAATGATGAAAATATTTGACTATGGTAAAAAGTTATGTGTGGTGATAAATAAAGTTGACTTGAGAACCAGCTCTTTTCTTTATGCGTCCGTTAAAAATAAATAAGAACTTACACTCATCCACAACGTCTCTGGTATCCTTTTGCCTGAGTTTGATAGACCGTCGCTTGAACGAACCATAAGCGGAATGCGTTTGCTGTGTATTACGACGATGCATGCCTCCTTTACCGCGAGACCCTAAACGACCCTTCTTGTCGTCTACCGCCGGAGGTATGGCATCTGCTAACTATAAAAATTTGGTTATTGCCAGGATTCTCTTACTTCCCGTCTGATAAACTATGGAGCTAAGCTTAAGCTAAAAGCTTCGACTTTTCTACGCGATTAAAGGCGCAATATATTATGTGTATAAATGTGCTTACAGTTACATTACTTCCACCAGACACGTTCTCAGGTTCGTGTAGAACAAACGATATTTTTCTCTCCGTTTCTGCTCCCGCAATCGATTGTAAGCTTTGCGCAGACGCCTGTGAATGGCCCATGCTCGACAGAGCCATACTCCATCGACGGTTAGCTTCCCTGTGATCCAAGTTATTCACATTTCAACGCGTCAATGGACTCTCAAGTCCATGAACGAGTTAGCTTGCATTTACCAGCTATTTTACTTTAGCTTGTATACTCTTTACTATACAATTTCCTTTGAATTCTTACTGTTTGATCTCACATGCCAATGTAGCAAAAGCGTTTGTACTTTTTTCTAATTTCATCTAAACTATTTTATCTCTTAATAAAACTATTTGATAAAATTTCGAAAAGGTGTATTTCACAAAACAATTTTAATATTCGTGTAAAATTTTAGAATTATTTTTACAACATTCCATGCATTTAACTGTGCGTATGCACATTATACCGTAGAGTTGAATTTATTTTATTATAAATAAGATCGTGGAAATGAGATCGTCACAAATGTAGCTGCATGTAACAAGTAGGGTACTTGCACGGAATATTAAAGTTTGTTTTATGAAACTTAGCGTTAGATGTAGCAACAGTTGTGAATCTCGAGTGCCAAAATTTGCCAATAAGTGAACAATATTCGCTATAAGAGTCACATCGGTCCAAGTGCAATTTGCACATAATACTTCCATTTTAAAAGTGTACGTTATTCAATATTATGTACATTCTACATACGCATGCACGCTTAGTGCCGTATGCAAGGAAACATGCATTATTTCTTTTGAAAACATACTCGACTGGCATTAATGTGTGTTGACTGCTAAGAGCCCTGTTAAAATAAAAGTATTGTCAAATATAATTATGCACTCTTCTTAATACATCTCAAATGAACTGAACATAATGAACTCACTTAGTCTTACACACAATACGTCGTTTTTCCATCCATCTTCGCATAATATAATGACAAAAAATAAAACGTTTTACACCAAAGAATTAATAAGCTACTTACCAAAAATAATCTTCTAATAATAGAATGCAAGGGTACCTGTAAACTCTGTCCCAAGGACCTCTTTCTTTAAGCGAAGCCCGGCAAGTTTTCGGTAGGTTCTGGTAGGTTTCGCGTAGGAACGTCGTTATTTCAAATAGCAGTACACAAGCAATTATTCTAAGAGCTCGGGGACACTCGGCACCAACGGGTTTTCCAGGCAGGCGAATACTAGCTGTAGGAATGGTAAGTCTCCATATTGAAAAAGCAAAACGGAATTCTAAGATCAGACCAATAAGGTGCAATACTGTAGAAGTAATAGAAACTGTGCATGCATTTTAAAATTTGCTTGACATGATTGTTTATGTCAATTGCTCACGTTGAAAGTGCTGCCATCTGTGTAAGCTTTTATATTTTTTCCTAAATCTATTTAAAACATTGATAAAGGTTTACCTTCGTCTAGGAAATCCTCTTCTTCATCTTGCTGCAAAAGTTCGCGTTGTCCATCCGGGTCATTTACTAAGTTGATCACAGTATCGACGTGCTTCTTATCTTCTATCAACATTTCTTCCAGTCTGTTTCCTATAGCCTATGGTGTAGACAGATTGTAAGTAATGGTTCTGTAAGTATACGTTTTCTTGAACTCGAAGTGACATGGTTCGAATGGTGTTGACGCAGAATGTCCGTGTGTTATCATTATCATTATTTCAGCCGAAAGACGTCCACTGCTGGAAATAGGTCTCCTCCAAGCTCCGCCATTTCGACTGATTGTTTGGATGGCCGTATGTAATGCTAATATAAAACTTACCTCTGCCCACTGGTAAAATAGTTTTCCTGCCAAACGCTGCCTCTTCAATTGGGGATTTATAGATACTGAAAATATAATAGTTTATTATACTGGATTCCATTTGATACATAATTATTAATGTTTTAATATCATTATTACCAGCAGCTTTGGACGTATTCGATTTGAGCCAATAAGGCCACTGGCCCTTATTGCAGTTATGCACCAAGTGTGCACATTCTAAAAGTATTGCTGCTCTTCCAACAACAACAGTATGTGGCTGAAAAATGATAATTTTACAAGTTGTGATCTATTGAAACACAGAAAAAATGGAATAAAAACATGTTAAGATACTAGATTTATATATAAGGCCCAATCATAAACACAACAACAGCATGGACTCAACAAAATGAAGTGAATAGAGACTGATAAATTTATTTGACTTCGGTTAACACAAATAAATTCAGTAAAAAAAAACTATCATTAGTGATACTATATTTGTGGTATCCAAAAATTCATGAAACTATACACTCACCAAATCTAAGAGTGCGGCCATAAAAAGTGCGTCTGGCGTACCGCCTGGCTGTGTCGCGTCTAACAAGAAGTTGAACCGAGCCAGTCCTGCGTATAGTGGCGCCGCGGCCACTAGACGGCGGCGTTTTAGTATCACTACTTCGGATTCGCCGCCGCCCGACCCGCCCTCTGCGGAGCCACGCCGCGACATATCTGAACAAGGGAGTATAGTTTATAGATGTCGTACATAGCTAGAAAAATAATTATAGAATGTAGCCTTAGTATTACTTCACCATGTGACCTTGGCTTTACAAATTTAACATGTAATTAATTATGAAAACGATGGAAATCCGTATGTTCTAAGATTTATGAAACAGTTTCTATAAAGGCATCATAACCAAAACATGTTTTTTTTAAATATGAATATTAATAATAAATATTGTACTCACAACCACCACTCGTGTCTTCAATACTACCATCTCTCTTTTTGCCCATCTTTCTAAGACCAAATCTATTCAGCCTATCTTCTACCCTTTTCCTAGCCCTAAAACATGAATGTCATAATAAATGCTAATAATTTCTTCTTTTGAGCGATTCCTGGCTTAGTTTGTCTAGCTTTCAAATATACGTTACCTATTCAGAGTATATCCAACCCTCCTCTTAACGTGTACGGGTCGTGACGTGTGCGGCGGCGGCATGTGGGGCGGCCGGGCCAAGGATATCATGCTGCCCGAAATGGGCAAAGACTCGCCCGACCCACCACCGTTGCGGATCAATGACTGAGAATGATGCGGTTTCTGGCGGAACCAGTTCACTGGAAGAAAATGGTTGACGATTTATGTAGTTGCTGAAAGGTATATGGGGTTAGAAAATATGACATGTTATTTCACTAACGGAATGAACTAAACTAAGTTGAAATGTTGTCGTCATTTTTAATAGTACTAACAGCGCCACTGTTGAGATTGGGATATATGTGACATTATACAGGTTAAGTTTTTAATGAGCGCAGTATAGCAAAGTGGTCAAAAGCACTATAAACTATTTTTTTTGTAATTCTAAAAGCTCCTAGTTTACCCAACAATTGATCCGACGGTTTTCTAAAAAAAATAATTGTAAGTACCTGTATTACCCAACTATAGTTTTTCTGTTAAGGATAATGTTTTATTCTTCCTTAATGTTCATGCAAGTAAAATGACTAAGATGTAAACTAACAATCATATTTGCACCTAATAATGTTGTTGTTGTTGTTGTTTCTGTTATTCATGATTTTCGAAACTAATCGCGGTGACAAACGAACCAAATCTGGTATTATACATACACTTTCTTAATCGCAGATCAGCACAACAATGTTTTATTTTACCAATGCCAGCGATGTGGAACTTTGAGGGAATGGACTTGGAATGCGAGATCTTGTGATGAGGCGTGATGTCGGCTGACGAGGCAGACGGGATGGTGCGCTCTGACTGGCGCGGCGTCAGTTGGTAGCGGCGCGTGCGCACTGATAGTGGGGACTGGCTCGCTGATTCGTCGCCGCCTTCTGTTTCTAAGAGGCTCTATGGGATAGAACAGATACGCCGATAAGATATTTTTTCAAGCAAGTACAGTCTTTATCTTGTTCTCGTTTTTATTAGAACGGCTAGCCAGATTGTGATTTATTTTAGGTAACTTACATATCAGGGTTTTTCGGCGAACAACTAGAGCCTGACCTGTATTGCGGTTCCTGAACAAACCTTTTAACGTTTAGATCAATTATTCTGAATATTAATAAAGTTGGTTCACTTACATGTGCCCCCGTAGACGAAGTACTTCTCTTCTTAAATGTAAACTTCTTGTGTGATCGGTCATCAGGTGCACAACCGGAGTCGGCACCTGTGTCGGAATTACGCTCCTCTTCGCTTTGACGAGGTATGTGCCTGTAAAACGTTTATATTATGAGTTAAGAAACGATCTCGAAAAGTTTGTTTCTTGCATAATTACAAATTAAAATCTAATGAAAGACACCAAACCCTGAATCGGAACTTTATTGTCACGTCTTTTTAATGTTGGTCACACTTTAAATGTCTTTATAAACCTTGGATCTTAAGGCACGACCGAAGATAATTAATCTGATGCGTTAAAACATGTAAAAAAGAAAAAAAGGAAGTTAAAAAGCAGAAAAAGGCACTGAAATAATGCGGCGGAACAAACCTGATAACTCTGGTAGTCTGCATGTTAGATTCTTTCTGCTGGCTGTCAGGTCTTTCTGCAGTGTCCAGCAGTGCGCTAAACGCTACCACACGGAACTCCCCTCCGTGGGCTTCCCGCACATAGCTTAGAAGCAGACGCACTTCCATGTATAAAGTCTACGGATAGAAATATTACTAGATTAGCTCCGCATTATAATCGATAAAATTACCTTGCGTTCATTTTTTCCGACGATAAAAAGGAAAAGGACTTTTTATCGTCGGAAAAAAAATCTTTTTTTAATGTATGACCATAACTTTGTAGGTACAGAGAAGTCCAGTTTTGACGATTATTTCTTAATTGGATAGGGAATTGTTGGTTTTTTTGTTTATTTGGTCAGTTAAACACACGGGCTGGGTCAGACTTTCAGAATTTAGGGTGTTTGTAGTCTATGTAAAATTTGGCCACAGCTTAAGAGGCGAAAAATAATGTGGCTTTCTTAGTAAGCCAATGAAGTCATACAAAGCAGATTTGAAAGCTTCTCAAAAATCCTAAGAGCAAAGTAGTCTGTCAAATAGACTAGAAACTTTAAAGATTCAGGAACAGACAACCAACATTTATTGCCACAAAATACTTACAGAATTATCAAGCATCTTTAGTTCCTTGTGCATCAAAGCGAATCTTGTGACGAGTACTCTGAACGTCGTTTCAATGATAAACGTCTCTATGGCCCGGTTTGCGTTGGAACCCTGACCGTTACCAAAGTTAGTAGCGTAGCCTGATTGCAGGTTACTGATATCTGGAGACTTTGTGAAGCTGCGTTTTTGTTGATCTGGAAAGATTAGTAGATTTATAAACTAAAGGTTTGGTTTAGTTAAGGGCAGAAACTACAAAACGCCACGCTACGGTCGTAGCTTTTATATTATGTATTTTTAATAAATACACATCTTTTATTTCATGCCTATAAACACACATCAAATGGAGTATACTGAAATGACATACATTATAGGGTCGATTTATACGAATAGGATTTTTATATACAAATGTCACTTTCTAAAGAAAGTGACATTTGTATATAAAAAACGTATGTACGTACGTACGTATTAAAATACTAGCAAAAATCAATAGTTAATCAAAACGTCATATCAGTAAAAAATTACTCGCGCCTTTATGCCCTCTTATTTATAAACGGTGGTTAAAGATAAGTGACGTTTGAACGTCAAAATGTATGGTTATGCAGACGCGAATCATTAAGCAACGTTAATAAATCAGGGGGATAATGTTTTATGCAAGGAAGTCTACACTGCAGAAGTACAGAAAATATAAGTACTTACTCATAGGCGATACCAACGTAGCAGGTTCGGCACAAAAACCAACGGCCGCATGCAAGTTATCCAGCACCTCTCGTATTGGTGAATACTTGGTCATTTCCTTCAAGCGTAAGGTAAACTTGGGAATAGAAGCTGAACGCAGTTGGCGTAAGGAGTTCCGAGCTTGCACACGAAGACATTCTGCTTGAGGGCCACGGAGGGCTGTGGTGCAGCCGTGCGAACAGCCTAGTTGGCGGAGTAGCCTGGTGAACAGATGAAAGATTTTTTAACTAAGACGTTTGTTTTCCTTTTGTAAAAGAGTTTTAAAGTTACCTGATTGACAACCTACGATTTAAGACTGATTTACGCGGTGTGATTTAATTTAATTTAATTTTTTCGCTTAGACAAAACCGAAAACGGCTAGACTATATTCTTATATTATACAAGATGGCGAAACAACAATGAAACATAGCGTAGACCTTATTGTTCACTAACAGGCCAATTTAGGCAACACTGGGCTTGCTATGCTTCCCAAACTGTGGAGACGTAGAGGAATAAAATTTCAGTAATTCAAATTATGCTCAGAGTCAGCACAAATTAATCGTTGAAGACTCAGCATAGCTCATCCTTCACAGGACACAGACTTACCTGAGTATAACATGCATGATCATGTAATAAGGACAATCCAAGTTGTCTTCCTCTCTGGTTCTCTCCTTCGTGCTGTCGCTCCCATCTATGTTTGTTGACTCCTGGCTTTGAGCACATGGTATTCCCGAATCTCTTTCCTATAAAACATAGAATTTTAACAGCAAATAAAGTTTCTCCATGGACATTTTATACGGATCTACTCCAGCAAAGGCAGCATGGCAAAGTGAGACTGGGTTATATGAAATCAAAATTGTTTATTGTAATAATTTATTTACATAAATATTAACAATATGTAGGGCTTAAAGCTAGACGTATATAATAATTAGATTCTAACCTGAACTAGGACGAAACCTATATCCCAGGAATCTCACTCAACAGCTATTACCATTATAAATATAATCTAAGATTCCTTAAACAGTTCAACTTAACTCAACAACTTAAACAATTCCTTAAACAAATAGTATATGACAGCTAAACGCTAAAAAAGGAGAAAATATTTCTCGATAGCTTGTCATTAGTGCCTTCACTGTGCATTACAAGACATTCACTTACTTTGCTGTCTTTATCTTTATTGAACTCCGCCATAGGATCAATGTTTCCGGGCATTGCTTCTTCATTCTTGCTATTTTGCCAATTCTTGTGGACACCCATTTCCATCAGCGTGTCCACTAAGTTCAACATAACTTCCATGACACGAAGAGTTATGTAGAAACTGTCCATCGTTGATACGGAGTAAACTGCCTGCAATTTTAATATGCATTCGTTTATTTAAGGTGGGTATCAAATGTTGCCAGCATGAATTATTACTGTACGAAATGCTGCCACTTAAAAAAATATTAAATTGAAATACGGGCCCAAGCCTGGCCTGGATACTTCTTACCTTCAAGTTATTCGACATAGGCAGCACGAAAAACTATATTTCCAAAATAGTTTACTTTAGGACTTAAAAATCAAGCCTTTCAGTGAAAATAAAAACACTTTACCTTAAGAACAACTTGGAAATCAATATCCCCATCCTTCGTAATATAATGCAAAGAGCCAGGAGCCTCCTGTATTTCTTCAACGACGTACGTTATGTTTGAGTCGGTCTGTGACCGAGTCAGGCTGGGCTTACGTTCCGGTGTCGGTATGTGTTGGGATCCTTGCATGCTGACTGAGTCTATTTGGGATTCCAGGGAACCCTGCAAACAAAAACCAATGTAACTAAAGATTCTGTATTCCAAACTAAAGTATATATCCTAATAAGGGCCAGCTCTTGGATAATAGGATTCTGCAAAAAATTAAAGAATTTCCAGAAGTCACAATGCTGAAATTACGATGAAGCTACTGCTAATTATCTCCCTATCTTACCCTCTAAATTCTGATGGCTAATTACGTAAGTCTTTTCGGTCTGTGCAAACGTGAGGAGTGAATAAAAATGAGGTTTCTGAAAGGTCGAATCTTGCTTTTGTATCGGCAATAGCTTCACAATTATAGTTAACGCCGTTGTAAAATGATTAGTCAGTTTACTGACTAATCATTTTACGACGGCCAGTTTTTATTTGATTTAAAGGAGTGGAGACCTCCAGTTAGCGATGGGCGTTGAATCAACCGTTGATCTCCTGCCAACGTATTAACGTTAACTGTTTAAGAATCAACTAGTTGCATTTGTCAACGACGTTTATGAATATAACTCGTTTAAGAATCAACTAAACTAAATTTGTAAACGTACCTAACGAACTGAGCAAAAAACTTACGTTGAAAATACCATCATAGATTCCGAGCGACGGTCATGTCCAAGAATTTGAACTCTAAGTAATGTATGTACACAAGAGTTGATTTTTGAAATATTTCTTTTAAGAAAATTTTACCAATATAAGAGAATCGTTGAACGTCCCAGCGTTGAATAAAACCGTTTAATGAATGAACGGTTAACGTTACAAGTCGACAATAGTTGCACGTTAACTCGTTGACGAATTTAACTAGTTGATAAACGTAAATCAACGTTAACGTTGCGTTAACGGAAAAACCGTCAACGACCCATCACTACCTCCAGTCCTTTAAATCAAATAAGAACTGTCGAGGTCATTCAAGTATGTCTCTTACTTACCTGTCTAGTCTTAGACAAGTAATCCGGTGACGGAGTAGGAGTATGTTCAGTCACAGTGATAATTGGGTTCTTTTTCTTCTGTGCATTTGTAGGCATCGTGTTCGAAGGCCCCTGTGTTCTCTCCGTCCTCACTTCATCGATGTACCTGCAATAACTGTCTTTAAAATAACATGTTTCTTTTTAAAACTTTTGTCATACTTACCACATATTGTTCAAAAAACCTAATGGTTTATAGTTTAGCTTTAAAAGCCTTTCATAAGTTTTTATTTATTGTTTAGTAATAATGTAGCGATTTAGACTTTTCACATCATACCTGTGTTTTGTGTTGTATTTTGTTCATGCTAAATATTTAGTACTCATTCATGCTTTTAGGTCGTATTATATTGGTGATTAACATGAAAACTTCTAATAACTTGCAATTGAACAGTGTCCTTAACGTGAAGCATTAAAGTTTAAAATTGTATGCTTTTATTGTTAAATTTTACTTTGTACATAAGTGATATTTGCATGGATTGTACGCATTATCGCAACCAGTGAAGCCTCAAACTAAATGAAGGAATTTATTTCATCTAACTACGTAATCTGACTATTGTTCTAATGCATTTATTTGTAATTATGGATTGTGTATCGGAATCTAATGAGCATTGTGCGTGCATACAACTACTTTGATGTTCTGTTTTATTGTGACTTGTGACAGTGTGTGTCTGAGTGTTTTTGTTACTAAATCAAAGTAATTGTTTGATTTGCTGAAATAAGCCTACTGAATGTAGCAATAAGGCTCATCTTCGGGAGTGCTTGTAAAATCTGAAGCAAAACCTCTACGCCTAGTAAATGTCGTAATACTAGTTTGTTACCAATCCGGCATGACTAGCGTCTAAGTTACGAAGCCTCTAATTTCTTTGTTAATTTGCTCACTTACCCATTGGAGGCTAGCTCATCAATCAGACAGCTAGCGACCGAATCGTTCGTCCATTACAATAGTACGGGTACAAGCGTCAACAAGATGGGAGAAAGAGAATAAATATAATTTTTAAATATAATTTTCACCCAGAATTTTGTGTTGATAAAATAAACATGCTGTGCTTTTATAATGAAAGAATATGTGTGATTTTGATAGAACGAATTTTGATTTTGATTTTGTGAATATCAATAAAAGTCATATTTGCTGCTGCTTTGATAGTTGCTTAGCGTTTTACTTTAGCTTGTGAATTCTTTGAAACATATGTAAGAGTGGGAGAACAGCAGTCTTATTACGTAACGAAGACCTAATGAGAACCGTTCGGCAACGTAATGAGTGTTGTTCAATTGTCAGAATGAAAGTGATTAGCATTAGCAGTCTGTTACATAATAAGACTGCTGAACTATTTACAAAGATTGATTCAGAACTTCTTAAAAGATGCAATGTACCTATTGGTAGGTATATACCAGTCTATTTCTCCCCCTCCATAAATATCTAGTAAGTTAATAATATTCTACATCTATTAATATACCTAAATCATCTATAATAATCTGTAAGAAATGGATTTAAATATAAGTAAGTACCTACTGCATATTTTCAAGGAAATAAAAAAATGTCTACGTCTTTTCAATTACTATACTTAAGATATTATTACAAATTACCATAGCTGTAAAATTTTAAATGGGAAATGCCATGAAAAAGAAAAATATGAAAAAGGAATAATTGGATTATGATATTTACCTAAGACTGGGCATACTTTTTCCTTTGATCAGGTTGCAATGGAATAAATCGCCAGTGAGCCTCGGAGCCAAGGGTGGGAAGTTACTCGCCAACGCAGAATTAGGACGATCGTCAGTATTGTCCAAGCTCCTGTGATATTCCTGCAAATATACTTAAACTAAGAATTTATACTTGACAAAGGTTTTAAAATAAGCGAAAAAATATAGCTACAGATAGCATCCTAACTGCAGAGTGGAAGGAGAACTTGTGGTCATCGTGTCCAATTTTTTCCAGCGCTTTTTCTGACTTCGACAGTAGCTTTGTTTCCACGAACGCTTTTAGGTCGGCCATTTTCATTTTGCGTTTTATCTTCTCACTCGATCTTCTAGTCATGAGGTTTTCTTCTTCTGCTACTTTTGTTGGTGACGGAAAAGGCATTTCTGTTATTGGAGACATGTCTTTAACTTCTGGAATTTCGATAAAGTTCTTCAGTGAGTCGCGGTCTTTTATATCTGGACTCTGGTAGACTGATACCTCTATCTTAGGTATGGGCAACGAATTGCTTCTTTTTCTCGGTTGCGTTTGTTTAGACATATCATCGCATATGTCTCGTAACCTGTAATGTAGTGTTTCTTTTATAGTATTGTTCATCGATTTTTTTTTTAATTATGGAGAAAATGTAGGTTATAAAAAATACCTGTTATATAAGTAGTGTAGGGCCCAATACACGCCCTCTTCTTGCCATTGCGAAGTGAATAGGCACCTCAATGTAGCAACATCTAGGAATGTGGCAGCCGACACCTGAAAATACATATCAAAACAGTGGTGTCTATTCCTTTTTGGTAAAATTTTGTGTACTTAATGAATTATTTATACAAAAAAAAAAACTTATGATTCTGATATGAAACAAGACCGACGTACCTCAGTCTTCACAACAATACCTAAGTCTGAGGGCAAGATTCACGGAAAGCACTTTGACTTTACTGTATTCAGTAAGGTAAGCATCTCATACGAATGTGAACTTTTTCCATATAACCTTAATGTTCATGTTCGTATGAAACGCTTACTTAGCAAAGGAAAGACATTTTTTTTAAAATATAACTACTTACATTTCCTTGTTTAGCAGTGGGTGGTTTTTCTGTAGAAGTAGGAGTACCCTTGGTGGGCCCGCCTCCACCGCCACCACTGTCTGATAGAGACTCTTTGTCTGAGGAACTAAAGACAATCAATGTTATTATGTCATGTGTACATGAGCCTGGCGAAATGTGTTTGTATTATGGTACACCTCTGCCTAACCCTTCGAGAAAGCCAAGCGTCATGTAGTATTAGATTATGCTATATAAAACCATAACAACTGAGATAAGCAATTATAAATCCAGGACTCCACAGCAGTTGCATTTGAAACTTAATTAAATCGTACATCTAAAACCTTACCTCATCTTGGTGATTTGTGGCAAGGGTTTAATGCCTGGTAGTCCCGGCTTCGAGCAGTCGGGCTTACGGGGTTGAAATATACTGGGGTCCGCTGCATACACCGTGTATGCCTCCTTGACAGCACCTCCGAAGTTTTGTTCCGAAGGCAGTCGGTATATGAACTGGAAGTGACGGAAAACGAATTCAGGTGTCGCATTGCCCTTTAGAGCTGATTATGAGAATATAGCTGGTTAAAAAGTATATTACAATTCAGTAAATGAAATGCTTATCGTTGGTAAGCGCATCACTTGGGAACGACTAGGCCATTTTGCCTTTTTTTGAAATTTAAAATTCGGGATGAACGTCTCCTTTTTATGAGGCATTTTTGCGCGAATTATTGAAATTTGGACAATACAACGCCTGAGCATAATGTAGGTTCTTATTTTTCTTTTATCTTACCACATGCTCTTCCTCAGTACTAGAACTCTCTTCAGGAATAGTTTCAGGGAATATGGTGTCTTTGGGTGACGACAGCCATGGCTCCTCTTCAGTACTGGCCTGTTTCGACGTCACTTCCGACTGCGACATCGACACGTTCTGGCTGGGAGGACTACCGCTTACATTACCACCTCCACCTTCTTCTTTAGACATTTTGCCTGTAAGATCAAAGTTGTTAGCTATAAACTGTGTCAATTCTGAATGCAATAATAATCAAAATGTTATTTAATAACAATAATCGAAACCAAGGTCCATACAGGTATAAAAAAAGGTTTACACGCATACGCCCAAGGTTGCTAAATACATAAAGAAAACAGGTTACAGTGGTAAATAAACAAACTCCAGCGGGGTCAGTCCAGGGGATGCAATTGCAAGAAATTATGTTAAGGAAAAATACCATAAATTATGATCATTAGTAATAAAATTACTAAAGAGTAAAAGTATGATAGGTTTCTCTACATACGTCCCATAAACACGTCGCCTGGTTGGTGTCTCTTGGAATACTTGCCACCTAGAGGCTTGGGCTTTGGTTTGACGAGAGTGGTGAAGCATGGCGCTTCTGGATGCCTGAACTCCCACATCGCTTGCCACATCTTTAGGCCATTTTCCAACCGATAGTTGTTCGTGAAGTCCGACTCTTTCAGGTGGTGAGACAGTGGCGCAAACAGGAACACAAACAGCTGGAAAACATTTAAAATTGTAGGATAAGTAGTTCATAACACAAGTAGTGAGTTATTGTCATGGTGAGGTCTAAAGTACATTGTGGTGGTCATGGGCACCGACGAGGAGGGTGCAAGAACGTACACTTGCATCTAACTGCAAAATAAGGTAGCTATAAAATCATTCAAAACCATAAAAATTGCCGAAAGTGCCTAGTACAATAAAAGAGAACTTATCGTATTTGAGGCGATTTTTTTTTTTTTTAAATGAAATCTAAAGCTTCGGTACATTGTTGAATAATGCTCAAAAAGCATTATTCAACAATGTATCGAACTTCTATGTCCAAAAATCTAATCGACTCTAGTTGGGGTGCTAACTTTATCGACTTGCTTCGCTCTCGCTCTTGCATCACCTCTATCTTAATTCTTAAGCTTTTTTAAATAAATCGACACAGTAACAACTCTTTTTGTTTGCAGGGTCAAAATAAAACCTATCCCAATTGAGACGAAATGTAATAAATTTCATGCTTACTTGCTCGCTCCTGCATCGTATAGTCTCTTATTTGTTTTAAGCTTTTTAAATATTTAAGTCAACAAAGTTACTCCTTGTATAATGGTGAACAATAACCTAACATATCTGAGGTGAAGTGCAAAAGCGATCAAGCTCCATTCAAGGAGCTGAAGATGCACCCCCCTGAAATAAACTTGCACGCGCCCATGGTGGTGTATGTTTTTTTAAATGAGAACTGACCCATATTAGATTTTTATGAGTACTATAAATTCCCACCCTCTTTAGTTAATATAGAAACAAACATAAATATTTACCGTCAAAGCAGGTATGGAGAACAAATAATGAAATGGGTTTGAGAAGAATACTCCATTCTCATAGTCACTCTCAATACATTCATCTGATGCATCAAGGAGGATCCAATGTAGTGTGTACAGCAGCTTCGTTTCCACATTGCCCAAGGATTGCATGTTGTCTTTTACCCTTAAAAAATGCATTAAATTCTTTTCTTTAGTATTTATTTGAATTATTTCTTAAATATTTGGATGCCTGTGTTTGATGATGATTGCAGAATTTTAAGGACTTAATTTGTAGATTGCATTGAACACCGTATAAGCTTTGCTCATTTCAAAGGAAGACATACAAGACTGGATAATAAATTATAATGAAGCATGTGTTTAAAAGTATCATAATTATTTGGCAAGTTGGTATCACCTTGGTACCTTGATTCTTAAACAAATAAAATTAAACTTTACCTGTTGTGCAACAGAGCTGCTAACGCATGCATCACATGAGGTAACGATGCTTGTATGAGCCTCCATCGTGGAATGGATTCTATAGCATCCGCTAGGCTGATAGACAGGCCAAACCGTAGATTTTGTACCAGCACTTTCTCAAATGACTGTAATTTAGAGGTAAGTATAAAAACTAAGGTACTTATAATAATAAGACGTATTCTTCACGGTTCTTTTGAAGGAAACTGCTGAAGAAAACGAATGCGCCCACTATCCTTCTGATAAAATAGGTATAAACAACATAAATAAGAAACATGGTTTTATGAATATATTTTACTTAGGAAGAAATCTTACCTTGCAAGCTTCTTTAACTTCCTAGGAGGTGTGCGATTGAAATAAAGATTATTTAATTAAATAAATACTGTAAAAAGTTTTCATGTAAACAAACTTAGTGGAAATTTCAAGACAAAAGTAAACATGCCAAACAGTAGTCTGTCAAAATGTCAATGTCAATTTTCGACTTTTGTGAAATGTTGCCAAATTAAAATGAAAACTGTTGTGAGGCTAAGAAAATGACAGCGGATTGTTTGAAAAATATGTAGGTTATCTTAGAGGAAAGCCCATGAAGCAGTTAATTAAGGATAAACATAATATTTCATTTTAACGGTCATTCTCACTCATTCTCTCATTATTTTTTTAAAACAATAAAATAAATGGAGCAAACAAGGTGTAAACAAAGACGAACGTCATATAAAAAGAACGAAGCACAATACAAAAAAAAAAACAAAATACAGACAACAACCAATAAAAACCAATAAAACAAGGTATTAGGTAAGCATAATTAAGCTAAAGCACAATCATGTGATTACTTACATGGTGTCCAGGAGCACGTTGGCAGAACTGCGTGTTATCAACAAATAAGTGACACTTTACATTCAACACTAAAACTACGAACACGCAAAATTCAATACAATGCAAAAAGATTTCCCGTACCGGGAATCGAACCCGAGCCTCCTGGGTGAAAGCCAGGTATCCTAGCCACTAGACCATACGGGAGATACTTGTACAGGCATTATATTCAATACACAATGTGCGAAATACATTCTGTGACCTCATAGCTATAAAACATTAGGTTCCTAGTCGACGTACCTACACACGGATATAATACTTAATATCGCGGCGAGATTTTTTCGCGAACTGGATTTTCAACGCAACGGCTTAGCGCCGTAAGTTGAAAATCAAACAGTGTGTTTATTCGACGCGCTGAGATGTAGGTAGGTACTCTGTTGTATTCTCCATGCTCTGTACAACACCGAGAGTTGAAAATCCAGGGCGCGATAAAATTCCGCTGCGATATTTATACGTCTGTATGAACGTTGACAGTCTTACAATATTACAAAGCTCATCACTTGTTCAAGTAGAATGAAGGTCATGAGGAATTTGGCCTTTATAATGCTCTAAGCCTGATCCGTTTTCGATATGTAGGCACGTAAGTAGGTACAAATCGGTTCGTATGGGATAAATAAAATTAAAGACTGCATTTTGTCTGGCCTTGGGTGATGGACCCTTTGATGGGCCATCATAACATGTGCTGTATTTCATTCCAAAAACGCAACGTCGTTTCCAAAAAGTCCAATTATACCTTTTACGGAAACACAAAAGTCAGCCGGTGTTTTGAGCGTACCTATGTACACATTTTGCAAACATTGAGTTATTTAGTGTAGGCGTTATCAATACATATATTACAATTTTATGATTGTCATAAAGATTTAGGTACTCACCATGCAGGCGGCATCGTGAAGTTTTCCTAGGCGCGGTCTCACAAACGGGGTGGTTTGTCTCCACAGGAATATCTGGACTGGAATGGGGACTACCTCCTCGGAATTTGGATCTTCTTCGGACATTTTGCTTTCATAGCAAGGAGGAATCCCTGACAAAAAACATTAATTGATTTGGTTTGGGACAAAAGGCGCCTCGGCTTTTTGCCGCCCGGAGTTTTTATAACTACTTACCTATGTGATTTTATACATGGTTGTGATTATACTTATGTAATCTACTTATTAAATTTGTGAAGGAAACATTTAAGATTTTAACAAAACCATATCAAATCAAAGAAATATTTTAGGATGATCGAAGATGGCTTAACTTCTACCTAATGGTTTAAAAAGCCCGAAAAATTCATGGAACCTAAGTAGGTACAATACCTATGAATAAAATAATTCTGATACCATCTTACCTTCGCAGAACGAATGAACTTAAAAGGTGTTAAATAATTAAAGTAAGTGAAACCATTTCATTATACAGCTTGCAAACATACCTCACTTGCAGTAATTAACACATAGTTTTAAACTCATGGAAAGCACCACTGTTTACATCCCATGGTGTCACAATGGTAATGTTAGGGAGGAAACGAGGACCTCTTCCACGGCACGCGGGACTGGGAATGAGGTTCCGCGCAATTGTGACGAGACGGACGCGTAGGGTTGGCGTAGCTAAGTTTTTCTTAATTTATACAGTCGTAATTTTCACTAGAAAAATGTTCATTAGGTAGGTACTTTGCAAAGTAGTTACGAATACTTACCTACTTTCATAGAAAACGAAATTACCCAAGTAATATTTCTATACTAACAGGAAAGTTACGTAAGGTATCTAGTTATTTACCTACATTAGACCTAATCGCCACCAATCTACATAACCATACCTACCTACTCTACCTAGTGAAATTTGATATAATACTAAGTACCTAATTTAATCTTTTCTTTTTCTTTGAGAAAACATCCTCAGTATTTTGTAGACGAAAGCTACATCCTATCTGCAGCAACCCTGGCAAATTTTCAGCATTGATCTGTGCGCGCGGGTCGAGAGGCGGAGGCAGCCTCCGGTTGCCATAGAAACGGCAACATGGCTGCTTCCCGAGCAACTGAAAATGTAGGCCAGACTTTTATTCAACGATAATTGCGTTGATATGGTCTAGGTTTGAAAAATATAGGGGTTTATACACAGACTTTTTAATTGCTAGAATGAAATCCATAAAGTGATAATAAAAGTGAGTGCCTTTTTAGGTTTGGTTGTTCTATGTAGAGATTTAATAATCACGTATAGTAAGTTAAGCACAGCAGTAAGTAGGTGCAGCAGTTTATCCGCAAATGTTGATGGTTGGGAGTGGGGGGGGAGGCGCCCCATCTTCCCAACCACAACTTTGATTGTGTTAGGTACCTATTTAGAAAGTTTTTGGGGGCTGTATTTTCAGAATCAGAAAGTGCTGAATAAGAAATTATATAACATAACATCACGCCTTGTTTCCCCGAAAGGTTGCCCAGAGGTGTGTACTACAGGGTGCTAAGTAATTCTTAGCTTGATTTTAATAAATGAGTTTTCTTTCGTGCCACTCTACAACGTAAGCTCGCTAACCAATCAAGCAACTCTCCAGTTACTTATCCACTGGTTCACCATTTTCCAAACTTTGTAAATCACATAAAAAAAGAACGTGTTTTCAGGAACGTTCTTTAACAACCCTCGTCCATGTAATTTATTTGATAAGGTCCCCAAATAAAATGATAAACATAAAGACATTGAATTAACAAGATTGGCATAGATATCAATGTTCACTTTGCGGCAGGCAATTTACTTTATAAATAGAGACGGTCAGGGAGCGGCGGCACTAACAGTACCCATTTTGTAGATTGTTTCCGTTAGTTGTGTCCACATACATTGTCATTGTTTTATGCAGCCATCAGATTTTATAGCCAATTAGCTGATGTTCATTTGGTTTCTATATGTTGAAGTGAGGGGTAGTTAGCGTAGTTATACCTAATTAGAAGATTGTTGTGGTTATCCCCAACTGTGGGGTCGGAAAATTCGATGCATGTGAATTTTTATTTTCTGTATTTTAAACAAATCGACCATGGATCGACTTTCCCCCAATCCCCTTAACCAACGTAGGTGGATTATTCGGGGATCGGCGTATCGGCGACGAGGGCTTCGAATCTCTATGCCCTTAAAACTGTGTTCCCCCGTCACTTGACCGCGCAATGATACTTATCTTACACATCGGCCGGCCGCTCTCGATTCTGCTGCGCACAGCCATCAAAACACGAGGACACTTTACTTTCCAGGATCTCTACTTGAACCAGTCTCGAAGCTATGCTAGTGTTGATTTATGATTAATTTAATTAAGTATTGTCAAAAATCGGAGGTGAATGTTCCAGAAAACGGCTTTCTTTAAGGCAGAAAACTTTACGCTACTCTTTTGAATGAAATACCTTTCGAATACTATACAATCATATAGTATAAGTTACTATATGATTGTATAAGTATTCGAAAGCACTATATTCTTGGGCGACTTGATAAATAGAAGAGCTGGCGTACACAGCTATGCATTAATAACAACGGAATATTTCGTTGGTATGAGTGATTCACTTGCCAGCAACGATTATTATCATCTATGTCGTGGCTTGTTACTCACGTAATTAAACTACTGTCATCTATAATCAAATCACTCATTGTACGCATGGTCTTCTACGTCGTTTCTTAGGTAGGTAATTAAATTTCCCATAAGTAACTGGTTGCATATTAATAGATGCTTGGAAATCTATACCTATAGGTACATTCGATGGGATTTACAGGAATTTCGTGAGGGAAGCAATAATGCCGTTAAACCTAACCTAGCCTGTAAGTGCTTAAAAAACTTATTCTGCAGTCATTGCCCACTGCTGGATTAAAATAAAACTGTATAAGATTACAAAGCCATAATAAAAAGAAAGATAAAAACGAAGAAAACAAGGTTATGTGAGCCTTATTCATGGGTAGGGTTGCCATCCGTCCGGGTTTCCCCGGATTTGTCCTAGTTTAGAGGGCATCCGGGGAGCGTCCGGGCGGGGCTTAATTTGTAGCCCGGGTTTAAAAATTTAAAGTCTTGGGCCGTATTTTCAACTGTTTTTTGTTACACTGACTATGTTTAAAAAACCTGTTGACATGTGCGGGTTCTGAGCTCTAAACTCCGGGGTTTTCACGCGTCTTGTCCTGGTTAACAAATTTTAAAGATGGCAACCCTATGCATGGGGCATAAAATTCAAAATAAAGTACCAAAACAAAGAAAAAGAAATGGGTATAATAAGCATCACGTGTACTTCGCCCTCTGACTAAAATTGGTCCATTATAAACAACGGGCCCGAATTGCATACCTACAAACAATGAGACGAGATGAAAATAGCTTTATGGACAATTCAAATGTGCCGTAAACTAGCTACCCACATAACTACTTATTACATACAATCTCTGTTTATTTCCGCCCACACTGGGTGAAGGAAGTTAAAATAATATCGAAGACATCACCTGTCTTACGTCATTGTAATGAATCACGCACTAATTTTATCTTTTCTTGAAAATTGCAACATTTCCCTGCGAAATATACGAAGGAGGCAAACACTTATTTTGCAGGTTTTTATTGTTCGAACTAAGAACTCTAACCTATTTTTTTTTTAGTATAGCCTAAGATTTAATCATAGTCATTGGTAAAGCCTACCATTTGCCAAACTTCTATTCGTTCGTATTCTTCTAATCGTCATAGACTTACCAAACTGTAAATTTACCATAAATCCTAAAATGTACAATTAAAACCGAAGATTTACCAATATTCTTGTTTTACAGTAACTGGAAAATCATAGTCTTTAGATAGTTTTTGTCATTTCGAGTGCTATTCGTTGAGTATGTAGATGATGAGGTTTATCTAGGTAATAATCATCATCAAGAAAAGATTTACCTAACTAAAAGCTGAGTAATGATGTCACGGCAATTTCTTGAAACCTTAGAATTTCACATTGAATTGCGCACCTTGTGACACACCTGTTTTCCCTTTCTTTTTTATTGATGGACCAACTCGTTAGTAGGTTATTAATATTTGTGTTTGTCTGCATACAAAATTAGCTAGAAATTAAACAAGTTTTTTGCTGATTTACTCTATATTCCCGGTTCATAACAAATTATTCTATGATACAATCACGAAACTTCGTCAAAAATAGAACGAGGTTGAAGTTTTAGAATATATGCAACATACTATAGCTATTGGCTGGGCGTTACCGAAATAGCGGCGTTGGGTTTTGAATGGAAACTGCTTTTTACGTATTTGAGAAACTTTATTATAGGACGCAGAAATAATTTCAGAATTATATTGAAACTAGTAGAATAAATCGCGGGGGAATTAATGAAAGTATGTCATAAGTTGATGTTAAATGATACTAATTTGTTTTAGCAAGCTTACTATAATATACTGTCACATTAAATTTTTCATCATAGTTTTGATGAGGATTTATACATTTGAAAAATTTGGTTTTCAGTACCAAATATTTCAAATGAATAAATCGGTATCTTGGTCAAAAGATGAACAAGATGGTTGGAAAGAGGAGTTTTGAGTTGAGTTTTGGAGGAGAATTGGTATCTAAATGACATCAAGTCTGAAGCACCATCCCGGCTGGCGGCTTTAAAAAAAGAATGTGTACCTACGTACTATCACTACGTACTACAAGCTCCACGATCTAATGAGTGTATGCTAAATAAGGACACCTCTCGATTACTCAAATGTGTTTACTATAATGCCGTTCGTGACATGTAGAGCAGACAGTTTTATACATATTTTTAAATCACATGAAGAGCTATGTAGGTGCCTACCTAAAGAAATAACACCCTTTTTCCAGATGCTGTCAAATCATGTAAGAGTTGTAAGACTGGATTAAGATAAATAGATAAGATAGATATAATTTATTTGCCAAAATGGTGCACACATTAATAGCAAGGTTTACATAAAAACAAAAAGAAGACTCAAAGGAAACCTTTTGCTTATGAACTCCATACTAGCTCGAGCTAGTCTTGTGGAGTCCATGGGTGGTATCACCATATAATGAAATGCAATCGTTGATAATTGTATAACAACATAGGTAGGTATAACCACCCGATGGGCATGATTCCACCTTTAAAATATAAAACCAAATGTAAAAACTTTTTGTTTTTATGAGGAGACAATAATTTTTAGTCAGTAGTAGTAAGTACTGGCTGGAGAAGTTAGGAGATAATAAAATTGAAAAAAAAAAATGATTAACTGTCATTAAAAATCGTCAAGATGTTGTGCAAGGAAGGTGTGTTTGATGTAGATTTATTATTTATGTTTTTAGAAATGTATTATTAGTTATGTAACTTGAAAATGAACAAAGAATTATTAGTAAAACCAAAACTGCACTTTTTGCGTACAGTCGACGGTGAGCAAGCCTGTGACGCCCGTCTTGCGGCGTTGTTGGCAGTCCATCTTGTCAGCCAGGTTTTGGATGAAGCTTCTGTCATAGCTAATGCTGCTACCGAAACAGGTGATTTAAGTTATCATATTAACTGAGGTTGATACGTAATAGGTTTTGGTCTTCACGCATAGATAAATTCTCATAAACTCACGCCTTTTCCCATTTCCATGGATGTAGATAGAAACAACAGAACGCCACCTGCCATCCTTACATACTCTTTTTTGCCTCGTTTACTTACATTCATACATCAGTGGCCCTAGTGTGAGATTCATTTAACCATCTCAATGAAACGCATCGAGCGCGTTTGGCGCTCCGATTGGTCCGTCACCAATCCAGGGCCAATCGGAGCGCCAAACGCGCTCGAAGCGTTTGATCGAGATGGTTAAACGAAACTCACACTAAGGCCTCTGGTCATACACGCACGCCCATTTCAAATACTCTGTACTACGCACCTGACCTTTATGAAGAACATCACCAATAAGGTCACTATACAAAGGCGTCCCCTCCCTGCGTTTCTATTCACATCTGTCTTGTCAGTCAAATAACTTAATTTTTTTGCCGAATTTTGGGCCCTGGCGTTTCTGTCGAAGCGTGAAACTTCCAACAGTTTAAAAAGCAAAGTATTTATTATTTTGCTTTTTAAACTGTTGGAAGTTTTGTCAGTATCATAATATAAAGCCATCTTTCCTTAAGCGCGTTTGCGGCTCAAGAACAGTGGTGGCTCAGTGGTGGCTCAGTGGTAACAGCCGCGACTTACGCGATGTAGGTTGTAGGTTCAAACCCAGACAGACGCTTTACTATGTGTAAATTATTTCATGCTCTCAAAACGATGAAGGAAAACATCGTGAGGAAACCGGCATGTGACATCTACCAACCCGCACTGGGCCCGCGTGGTGGATTACGGTCCGCTCCCTCTCACAGAGAGAAGGTCTGTGTCCCAGCAGTGGGAACATTATAGGCTGGCTATTATTTACGCTAAGTTTTGTCAGCATTATAATGTAATGCCATCTCCTTAAACGCGATTGCGGCCCAAAAAGCTCCTACGAATAACGCCACCTAAATCAAACTTGGCTAGATGCATCTAAAAAGAAACTCATAATTATAAACTTAATTATGTTATCAGGTCGTCCATGGCACTATCATTCAATGTTGAAAAATCTTGAGAATGATAAACTGTGTGATGCTGATGATGAAGACACATCGTTTGAAGCGTCAAAGGGCGATAGTGACATCGTGAATGAAAATAAGATGGAGCATGTTGCCAATGTAGTTGCTACATCGACGCCGGAAAAAGTTACAGGTAGTTGTTACTAAGTACTCGTAGCATTTCAGACGCCTGCCAAATATTTGAAGTGACTGAAACAATGCCGCTAGTTAAAATATTGGTATTCTTGGTGGGATGAACTGTTCTTCTGTCATACTTTTTGACTGGTACTTACCGGGGTCGTTACTTCAAAATAAATAAATATAACAAATATTGAATTTAAACAAAATAAAATACAATTTCACAATACTGCAAAATAATAGATCAGAATATAATAAAATTTTACTGCAATTAAAATAAACGAATGAGTGGGTACAAATTATGAGAGTCACAGATAAAGAGAGCGTCAATAGGCCAAATCAATATTTTCTTTCGAGCTTTCGATCAAAGATATTTTGAAAAGTAAAATAACTATTAGGTATGTTCAATGTTTTACACGGTATTTCCGTGTATGCTGTAAGCGCTATTTTTGTTGTTAAAAAGCCCACTGTAGCTTACATTTCAGATGATGTACACAAAAATAAGCTCGAGTCTAGCTTCATTGGTCAAGGAGACGAAGAACTTGATTTGGTGAGCTATGATTACGATTTATTTGCAATATTATACAATATATTACTAAAATATTCTGTTATAATGATGTATATAAGTAACGATTTGTTTTTCTGTAACTGAAGCAAATATTTTTAGCGTCAAAACGAGTTAACGAAATCAACGTCAATGTTTATTAATCATCTTTTTGACATGAGTGATGTTGAAAGAGTTATAATATGCGATGACACTGAAGTCGTACAAACTAATCCTGAGCCCAATGAACTACTTACTGAAGCCATGAACAAAATTATGGAGTCTTTTCTGAACACTGCGTTGGGGATGACAGTTGAGCAAACAATTCAAGCAGAACAGTCTCAATCAGTAGCCGGTGCCATGCCGTCGGAGAGGTCATCAAATTCTGAACATTCTGAGTATTCGTTTTTGACGGACGCTTATGCTGAGGATATTGGTAGAGATCTAGCGTTTTACATACGTGACGACGGAGCTGGTGATGTTGATAGGAACTGTGGGGTGTCTCATATAGTTCCTGCTGTAAAAATTAGAGAGGTAAACACCTTAATCTTTTCTGATTTATTGTTTAATTCAGCAAAATTGAACTTTAAAGTTATCTATCTAGTCGTTTATTCGCTACTTTTCTAACAACTAAATATAATCACTTCGTTTAGCTTATTGTCGCTTTTAATGATCAATCAGAAACATCCACTAATGTTTTTTACTGTTATTAGCTTTGTGATGAAATCCCTGAAAAATTGGTTGAGAGCCTTGATGCCACCCGATATGAAAATGCTTATCTTACTTTGAATCGTGAGTTCATTTTCTAGATAGTGATATAATATCAATCATCCTTAGAGGTAAATATAATAATGCTGTCCTCAATCTAGGTGATTATGATCAAAACTCTGAAGATGAAGTTGATCCAATTTTAGAAGATCCAAAAGGCATGACTCTTCAAGAAGTTGAGTTAATGACAGCAAACACATCCGATGAAAACTTAACAACTCATATTGACCCAGAACCTCGTATTTGTGTAAGTAATATAAAGTGCCATAGAAATATACAACAGTATTATTCTCAGTCGGTATTATTTTCCAACTTTTTGTCTTTGATCAGCCAAAAATGAAGGAGCTAGCAGCAACATCAGGGGTGTCTGCAGACCCAAGTGGGTCAAAGAAAAGCACGCTGGTGAGCAAGTGTCGCTCTCAAGGCGCCAGGCTCTTGGCTTGTCTCCGAGGATGGTGGCGGCGTAGGACACCTGGGAGACGCAAGGTGCGAGAATAAACTGTCTTTGTTGATGAGTCACCGGATCAAAGTGTCATCTACCTACACATTGACATGTAGTGATACGCGTGATGTTTTGTGGAAGTAAATTATTATATCAAATATAATCCTATCAATGAGACCGTTAATTGAAGCCAATGCCAAGCCAACTCTGCCTATTCTATCATCCCTATGGAAGTACAGTAACACGTTTTCAATTATTTTTACTTATATTATTAATAAAAGATCACAAGTGGCACGCTTGACCTAGCTATTCGCTACTACATTACTCATCAGTTCTCGTTATGACCTCAATATGCGTCGCCACCCGAGCCTAGTGTCAGGTGCACATGTGGGGAGGTGATCTTGGTCCTGAATCTTTTCCACGGATGATTTATTACCTTTATTTTAGTCTTATTTTATAATTGTCTTCATTAATTCAATTTAATGTTTTATTAATTGTTGATTCGTAAATCTGTATTATCTTACAGGAGAATCGAATTCCATTTGTTGCACGCGGTCTATGTCCCTTATCTCCGGACGCAAGACGTCGAGCTGCCAGTCTTTTAGATCACCGTCTTATACGGTCCCCCTCACCGAATCGTTCCGTTGTGTGGAAGTTCAACACGGTCAACGAAGCCGTCGTGCATTCCTCACGTTGGAAGGACTATACATTCGACGTAAAAGCTGAGGAATGCAGCGAGTACTGATTGTCCAACCGCAAAAATCCGCCATGTTTTATATGTTTATTCCTATTTGGTTTATTTCATGTCAATAAAGGTTTATTAACCGCATGGAAATGTTTGATTGTCTTTTGAAGTCTCATTCTTAAAGCTAAACGTAAGTTTTAATGGGTATTATATCATATTACCTATTATCTTGACAAAAACACTAAATAAATCTTTATCTGTTGATTTCACGCATATTTTAAACACCTTCATTCCTCAGAGCGTACCTATACCGCAAAGATCTGATCGAAATAGTTTAGCATAAATGTAGATTTAACATTACAATTGGCGTTAGCATGTACCCACAAACAGGGCAGGTGGAAAATGTTTTCATCTCTTTTACACTTGTAAGAGTAGTGTGTGTTTGAAGACGCTATGGAAACGGACCGACTCCGCCGAAAATAGAACGGTCGCGGATTCCTGGGCTAAATCTCAAATATCCAGACGGGTGCGCCATCTAAGCCAGTTAAAACAGTCCCGCGAAAAGTTACCGAGCCCCACTTCTTGTCTGAACGTCTGCCAGTGAAGACCGGGAGGGAACCAACACCACACAAAATGGTGAGTCACTGACGTCAGTGAAAATGTGGCAAGGTGTTAAGTGAGAAAATGGACTGTTAGCTTGGCAAGTGATAAATAAAAAGCAATACGTAAAAGTAAACGCGTTTTTTCCTCGTGCAAGTTATTCCGCAGACCGGATGCTCGCGAGCGACTCGGATGTGTTCACTTCACCATCCCTCATATAAATCAGTGTTGTGCTTAATAAACCAGTGAAAGAAGATGGTATCATATAATCCGAATGCTTCTACACAAACCAAGCCGCAAAGCTGTGAATACACACCAACTAATACCACTACACTATGCATGGCAACTGTTACATACAAGGAAATAACGAAATATTTTTGGTAATTTTCAGAGCGACCTCAGCAAGAACGACGTTGAAAGTAAGTACTTACTTCTTAGTAGATGTCATTTTGTTTAGCTAACGATTAAGAACATTAACTGCGGAGACACATGCTGAATCAGATGTGCCTGGATGTTGTGGTGTGAAATGATAGGGCCAACTAACATTGATAACAGGATTAATATAAGTTGTCTTTGACAAACCTAATACTCTTCAACGAAGATGATTGCGTCATCATGTTTAACATTTCCGTAAAGAAACGTAACATTGCTTAAATGAAACGCGAGTGAGGATCATAACATCTAAGTTTAGCATCGTTTCTCATAAAAGGTGCGCGTTACTAAGAGATGCCGGGCGGCAGCGCCAGTGGCACGGCCATGCTGCGCGCGCGCTGCGTTCCAAAATTAAACTCGTGCGTCACGTGATCCAGAATCGCCGCCCGCCCAAACAGAGAAACTCCGCTCAGATTTCACTGCAAGCGCGCTACGTATGTTTTAGCGTGGGAATTAAAATCTATATACATGGGCTATGTATACTTTATGCAACGGATATCTGTCACTACATTTGCAACGATAAATCAGCTGTCATTATCAAGGTCGGCAAATGATCTTGAATCAGCTGATCCTTATGCACTTTACGCATGCGCCGAGTAATGAAAAGCAATCTAATAAATCTTCGAGAAAATTCTCATGATATTGCTGATATAATTTAATTGAAACATTACGTTATTTTTAATAATCCAAATTAAATTAAAGTTGTTTAGAGAAGACGATAAATATTTTTATTAAATAATATTTTAAATCGGAATATTTGAAAATGAATACAAATCATTTTTTGACGGAACTCTTCAGTCGGTTACTGTTTCAATCGGGCTATAATTAGAACGTGACTCAGGAGTTCACACCGAATATATTGAAACGTATCGTGGAAAAGTATTATTCTGAGCGAAGAATGTCCGCCCACGCCCCGTTCCGCACTTTACTTGACATAAACAATTGGTATTTTTCAGAACTCGTATGAAATTTGATCGAATTTGCAACATTATTTGAAACCATGGAGCTCTAAATTAATGATTTTCAACTCATAACGGACTGCGGAACAATTGATAAATAAATACTGTTGGTTGAAAAAAGACGGATTGGAAATCCAAATTATAATTCCATACAAGCATAAACTCACGCCTTTTTACCATGGGGTAGGCAACAAGTACAGCACACCGCCGGCTAGGATCCATAAATATTCAAAATTAAATTAACATTCAGTTAATTAAATCTATTCATACAGAGAAAGGATGCTAAACTTATAATGATCCAGTTTCTACCGTGTGGCAAATAAGGAGCATTTAACACACAATGCATGAATTTGTGAAACAATGATTTCGGTCAGTACAGCTATGAGTCCCTATGTTTTAACATCGTATTGCAAAATAAAACACATGTTACTGAAGGTACTAAGTAGTTCTAGAAGAATTTCTAGTTCATGGTTTATAGTCGAAACTTATGACTATATTTGTTGTACAGGGGCATCCTTCGCCTTCTCCATCTACGACTTCGATGGCTCCGGCAAGATCGACGCCTTCAACGTTGGAGATGTCCTGCGGGCACTTAACTCCAACCCCACACTGGCCACCATCGAGAAACTCGGTGGTACCAAGAAGAAGGGCGAGAAACAGCTCACCGTAAGTAGTAATCAAAGTGAAGATAATTATTTAAACGGTGGAAATAATTATAAATATTTTCATAATCTGCAGCAAAACTAAAAGCTTTTAGATGGTTAAAATTAAACTATAATTCAGTGAGAATGAGATACGGAAGTAAGCCACTCTAAAAAAAAGTAAGAATTGGTTGTGTTAAATATGATGTTTGACTCGCTAAAAATCAGAAAAAAATTCGACCACTAAAGTAATAATGGTAATAAGAAGTAATTAATGGTGTGACTGAGAAATCTGTTATGTTGTTTCAGATTGAAGAGTTCCTTCCCATCTACGCCCAAGCAAAGAAAGACAAAGACCAGGGACAGTACGAGGACTTCTTGGAATGTCTGAAACTGTACGACAAGAACGAGAACGGTCAGATGCTTGGCGCCGAGCTTACACACACTCTCCTTGCGTTAGGTAAGCAAATACAAATATTGACGGTCTTTTCAACCTTGGTAAACCTTCCATAAATTGTTCAATTTATGTGTCAAGCAAGCTAGTCTAGTGACCTTTATCAAACTACATCTACATGAGACAGTACTCAATTTTTATTTGTCAATATGAAGCACAAAGGTACATATTGTTCATTTCAATTAGCCAAGCTATTTTTATTTTTTCTGACGCTGAAACATGTCAATAAGATAAATTGGCATCGACTTCATTTCCAGTTGGACGTGAACTGAAATCACTTGGCTTGAAGCCATAATGATTGTCGTTTCGAAATAATGATTTCTGTGACTCGGCTGATTTAGATTTTGTTTCTACGCAACGGAATCGTGTATTGTTTGCTTCAAAATCCTTTTGTTGGAGAATGTAAAACTATGAAAGGATGCTTGCTGCCTAATATTGATACTGATTTTTGAAATTCTTAGGTGAGAAACTGGAAGATAATGAAGTCGCCGAAGTCACAAAGGACTGCATGGACGTTGAGGATGACGATGGCATGATCCCCTACGCACGTAAGTATCTACTCTTCGTTTGATCTGTAAAATATCAAATGATATGTTTATATTTCTAGGAGACTATGATTATGGTATTTTATGTGGTAGATACCCAGTATATGAATTTCATAATTTGTGTTACATTTGAAAAGTTTGACTCCTTCCGAAAGTATCTAAATTACATACCTTATGTTGTACACGTAGCCCAGAAAGTGCACAGATTCACCCCTGAATTCCATAGTTAAGCATATTACCATTTTACTGCATGAGTCAATAAATCATTAATTGGCCTTTTCCAAAAGTATGAACCTCGTATTTAAATGCTAAAACTTTATTTTTAAAAGCAAGTAAGAATTCAGTAGATCCTTTTGTTGTCATTTCCTTACCCAAGTGTACGAAGCATGAGGGTTGTTTCCTGGTTTTGTGTGTGCCCCCCTTGTCTTACCGATTTTCCGTTTACAGCATTCCTGAAGAAGGTGATGGCGTAGAAGCAACACATCACGTCATATCTTTAGTTATAAGATCGTAAGTGGACCGCCGTACACACTGTAGCTATCACTGTGCTCCGTTTCTTCTAACTGTTGATCTAAGGCTTTATAATTTTACAGCTCTTCTATATTTCTATTGTTATTACTACTTATCAGTTTAACTGCTTGACATACTATTTAATATATAACCGTTTCTTAAGAGATAACCAATATTTATACAATTCTATCAACGTTTGACTTAATCATTTTCGAATTTTCACAAGTTTATAACCCATATCTCGCAAATAACAAGTGCCGAAGATCCCTTATCATTTTCTAATGTTGTCGTTCTATGTTTTCAGCGTTCCTCCGAAAAATGTGCGATGGATGGCAGGGACCTAAGCCTAAGGGGGCGAAGGCGGCAGACGACGCGGCGCCGGCAGAGGGAGAAGGAGAAGCACCTGCGGAGGGCTAAGTGGCCGGAGCCTGCGCCGGCGACCGCTCGGCGGACGTCGCCAGCGCGGGCGCACACCTGCGCCGCCGTCGCCCGCCGCGCGCCGCTCTCGCCCCAACCTCGGTGACATCGACATCCCGTATACGCCATCTTAGATACGGACTATCCCCTTTTTTATACGAATATAACATCTATGCACAATCGTTTTGTACAACTTTCTACCTATTACTGTACATACTAAAGTAAGATTAAATTAAATACTGTAAACACACGTTGTACGTGTCTTTTAAATTTATTATTATTTATTTATTAAGTACGTTTATAATGACAAAAATATAAAAAACCGTAAATAATTTTATAATAAACTGTTAAAAGTTCAGTATGGTGTTATCTTCAATTAGTTTATTGTATCGTTTGATGTTAGATGAAATTAAATCAAATAAAATAGACAGGTGAATATTAACTTCGAGAATTCCGATATTTGAAATAACATTTTACTCTATTTTTGTTAGACCTCGTTATAATAATTACAAGACAGCCATTACTCATCATTTCATGTTTGGAGAAACAAATTGAAACCTAGAAAGTGCAATGTCTTGGCCATCAAACCCACTCAAAAGATACCTTACAAATTGCTATTTATCCAAAGTTGATTCCACGAAGATGGCTCTTAGACACTATTTAACATTACATCCTAGCCTAGGCTTTTTCCAACTGTGTTGGGGTTGGCTTCTAATCTAACCCGACGCAGCTGAATACCAGTATTAGAGACTATTCTACAGCAAATGAATATCACTAGTTTCTTTTCATCGTCGTCCTAAAATATGTAGTAAAAGCAACACAAGTTTTCCCTTCATATTTGTGAACAAAAAATTAAAGAATATATTGCAGAAACGAATTTATATCGTAAAGAAAACTGAGAGATTTAAAATAAGACGAGAAAATAAGAAGGCTTTAACGTCTTGAGATACGAAGAAAAAGTTTCGAAAAATCTACGAAGGGTCTAGAAGCTTTATAGGACGCTCATCATTTTCTTGAGGTTTGTCTAGAATATAATTTGAAGATATGCTTCATCGTCATCATTTCAGCTGAAAGACGTCCACTGATGGACATAGGCCTCCCCCAGGCTCCTCCACTTCGACCGGTCTTGTGCTTCCCACATCCAGCGGATTTCCGCGGCCTTCACAAGGTCATTGGTCTACCTTGTGAGAGGTCTTCCCACTCTACGTTTTCCGGTACGCGGTTGGCGCTCCAGAACCTTCGGCCCCATCGGCCACCTGTTCTGCGAGCAATGCGCCCTGCCCACTGCCACTTAAGTTTGGCAATTCTTCGGGCTATGTCGGTTGCTTTGGTTCTCCTGCGGATCTCTTCATTCCTGATTCGATCACGTAGGGCAACTCCGAACATAGCCCTCTCCATTGCCCTTTGGGTGATTCTAAGCCTTCTGATAAGTCCCATTGTGACTGACCATGATTCTGTGCCATAGGTGTTCACTGGCAACACATACTGCCTAGTTGCCTATTTGGTTTTATTTCAAAGACATACTTGATCCAGTGAAGATGTCATGTACCCGCAAGAACTGCTCCTGAACATGCACTTTTGAATAAAACTAGATACCTAACGGGTTTTGAGATAGGTCCCTATATTTGTCCTGAGTATATTTAGTATTTTAAAAATACAGAGGATTAGTGATTTCAGTATGTTTTCCTATGTAACACAATCTATGTAATACTGGAAGTATGTTCATTCAATACTAAAGTCAGTTTACACAAATATTTGTAAGGGTATACGTTTGAAATAACTTTTACTCCAACTATTCAAATTGGTAGGTATAACTGTAGAACCCACGGAGTAATGAAAGAAGGTATAACTCAATAGGGTTATACCTTTTTTACAGTAGAAGACGAAATTCCACTCTATCCGAAAATATTTGTAGGATTCTTTCGTTGAGATTCTTTAGCTCATTAATACACCTATTAAAACCATAGATAATAAGAAAAAATCTATAGGCAAACAATTCATATCTTAGAGGTCATATAGCCAGGTTAGTAGCAAGAGGAAAAGCAACTACTGGTGGAAGTACATCGTGCAAGGCAGTTTACAGGATAAGCAGTTTACACAGCAACTACTGAAAATAAATTGGATTTTGTTTGCGTTAGGTACACTTTCACCAAAGCCTTCGGAGATAATTGGCGTGATATTATATTTATGTGTCGCATAATCCATACAAAGACATTACTATCCTTAAATTGGTTGCTGAAAATATAAATTCAACCTGAAAAATGGATATATGAATATTAAAAAAAAATAGGCAGTCATGGAGACGGCCGACAGAAGTGAAAATTTAAAACTCTGAAAAAAAAAACACGCCACAGTAGCGTGCATGTGACGCGAACCCATAAGTTTAGTACCATCAAAAATCGCTGAACGAGGCTAAAGAACTTTTCACGGCAAAAATAGTTATAACTTGTCCACAAAGGCCCTAGTTTTGTATTTGTCCCCACAACTCGACTAATATATACAATACCTATACTTACTTAATGTACTTAGGTTACTTATACCAGTAAAAGAAATACATATTACCTAAGAGCAGACCGTTGTTCTTAGGTAATATGTGTTTATTATGTATTTTTTTATGAAGAACTACAACTCGCACAGCTCTCAGTTGAAGAAATCTATCGATTCTGGAACTAAGGAGAACAAAGAGAGCCCCTACACTCTCCCATTAGTACTAGTTATATAGACGAATAACAAAATTGACTGAAAAGAGAAGCTTTTTAAAAATTACCTACTGCGCAATTTAGGACAATTCTTGCTAAAATATAATCAATATCTAATGATTTATTCGCCTTTGTTCCTTACCTACGGGTACTTATTTAAAACCAGGGGCACCTATTGGCTTTGTTTGCCAAAATACTCCCTCGCACTCGCGCCAGAGAAAATGGCGCGGAAAATGTTTTCCCGGCATCAATACAAGCGTTCGGCTGTTATCGGTGTTTGTTCGGATGCGCTCGGCGTTTGTACAGTGCGAAGCTGTAATATGGTGTGGCAAGCTTTCAACTACTGCCGATTTACAAGGTAAAGTTATAAAAAATTTAAAGCCTATGATGGGTTAGGCAAAAAGAAGTCCAGTTAAGCAATTTAAAGAAAACGTGTACAGGTTACCTATTGCATAGGTACATAAGTGTAATTTTACCTAGTACGGGTAAATCAATAATGCACTCAGTGACAATGAGTTACATCATCGACCTTAGAATTATGAAGGTTCACTTTGACAAATTAGGTAAGCATTAGGTATAAACTTATTCAATAACATGCTATCAACACAACCTACAACAAAGGTTTTAGACTCGGTAGAGTTTTGTTCGGAGATTTTATTTTTTAGTGTGGCATCCCCGCTCCGGGCTCGCTCCTCAGCTCCACAAAGTAAGGCAGTGTTCAGTGTTTATCTCGCAGGCGAGCGAGACCCGCGCCCCGTGCCTCCACAGTGTTTACGTTGTGTGTGTGACCGATTGCTCAGTGATAACGTGACGAGATTGCCGGTGTACACAACATCTTATCAAGTAAGAAACAAACACTTTAAATAAAAATATTTTCCCAATAAAGGAAATTTTTAAGTGGTGTCTTTGCCAAAATGTTTTGAAGTTGACAATTTTTTTAAGCCATTGCTCTATATATTATGTAAAAGTATTTGTTTGAGAGGCAAATTCATAAGCTAAGATTGCCGGCTATTATTTTGTGCCAGTAGGACTGTTTACACCTATTCCCTCGTCACTCAGACAGTCATTTATCACTGTACATAATGTACGAGGTAGACACATAGGTACCTACATTATTTGTATATGAGTAGATTATACAAAGTATTCTACAGCTATTATCGCACACTCAATTAACAGTGATATGGAAACCAGTTGGTGATTGTCTTTATATTACACTGAATGTTCATTGGGTACCTGAATTTAATCTTTATATTGAAAATTTCAAGGATAGGTGGGGTGGGGAATGTAGATGTAATGAAGTGGCATAATATTTTTATGAATAATCAACAATAAACCTAGTTTGCGCAAGAGTACTTTAATAGGATGATAAAATATTCGAGTATACATTATTTGAGCGTATATGCATTTCCTAGTACACATATTAAGTAACACAAATTAAGCGTATGATAACGGATGCAATCATTATGCAGAACGCTCTTAATTAACGCACCCTAGATAACAATGCAAACCTAAACTGTCTTTTACATAAACCTCTATAAAATTACAGGTGTCGGTGTCTGTGAAGTCACAATGGCGGATGTCAAAGAGAATGTAGACGCTGGCAGCAAACTTGCGGACAAACATAACACAGGTAAATGAACACTAGAATAAATGCATTTTTTTTTTCTGTACAAGCGTCGTCGTACCACTTATAAAGGATGCGCAGTTCCGCGAAGACAATGGGTTACTTACAGAGAGGAACTTGAAACGAGTTGAAAAAACTCAACCATTTCATCTAAATCCCGTCTGCCTTTTGACTCTACACACTACGTCTACCATACTTGCTAGATGAAAAGAGCATTCATGAATTGCTACTAGGGCTTTTTGGCCAGTTTTGGACGGCCCCCTATGAAATGGTTGGGTTCCGGATTTTGTTCAAAATAACGAGGATCTGGATCGCTCGTTGCTTATCATCTCAAATTCCCGTAAATTGCAAACAATAGCAACTGAAGTGTAAATTATATACATTTAATGGAACAATCGGTAGTGAAACGACGATAAAAATAATTGATATAAGGTTTACATTTTATGGGTTTTAATAGACTACTTCTTATAATTTTAGAACTTAATTGTAAAACTTTATTCTAATCTTTACAGATTCTTTGCCATGAAGACTATGTGTGAACTTTAAACTACGGCGATCGTTTACTTACGTATATAATAAAAAGCCAAACCAGTTGCAATAAATTTACAAACATCGGCCACCAATAAACACATGAACTAAATGCATATTGATACATTTTGTCACGAGACAAAGCTAATGCAATTAGCAGCCAAAGATTTCCAGATCTTTCGAAATGTAACATGTAAACGATTTCGCAGCCACTGTCACAAACAGTTGATAAACGGTCGGTTTGGTAATCCCTGCTATGTTTTTTTATGGAATACAAATTAACATTCACTAATCATTTGATGAGCAAATAAATTGATTTGATACTTCTAAACGATTTGTATTGAAAATTCAATTTGGGGTAACTGTTTATCAATCATGTTTCTTTTAGTAGTGTTTTTGGTGAGTCTTATTTAAGCTGACATTAAATAGGTATTTACGAAAAAAAGTGGTTGTGGCTTCCTCATAAGGAAATAAGTTATATCGGCGGCTTACAAATAAATAAGTAGATTAAGTACGTCTTAAAACGATTTTCATTCAAAAAACAATTTAGGACAAGTGTTCTTTTAGTGGTTTTGTAAGTAAGATCAGATTACGGATATTACAAAAAGCAATCTAATATTAAAAAGCTTCCTTATATTAAAATAAGTTCTATTGGCTACTTACGTATCTCAATTTATGTGAATAATTTTTTTAATGAAATGTTTAATGACTGCAGAAGTCGAGGCGTATACTTCGGGATTAATGTATCTAGTAGATGTTTATAACTGACAATCATTATCAGTTGTGTACGTAACTTCATTTTCATTCATAATTAAAATCTACGAGTACGATACGAGTGTAGTACATTGCTATGTACATTAGTGACAAATAGTACCACCTGCCATATTACTATGAATCATCCGCGAAATAGATACATCGGTAGAGCCAAGTAACTATTATAATTAATACAATGTTTAACCCATCTCTCGTTATTATCAAATAAAAGCTTCTCTAAGATGTGGATCAGAAAAAAACTGCTACAGTGAAGTATCTACAGCTACGCAAACATTTGAAGCGATCCTATTAAGCTTATCAGTAGGGGACCCAGATAGCGCCCTGAGGAAAACCGCTAATTGTACTAGCAGTCTATGTAGCTTTCCATTGTAATGTTTGAACCCAACATGCAATTGTTAAGTGCTAAGCGATGCTCTTGCTACGATGTACTTAATGAATTGAACATTTGCACCCTTAAGTGTGAAAGTAACCAAGTACCTCTATTATTTTAATAGTTCTTTTATAGAAGACATAAATGTAGAACATTCAAAATCATTGACAGTTGGCAAACGTGGGCTTTTCTGTTTAACTGTATCAATGAAGGTAATTAACATGAATTACGAAGAAGATTAATCATTCCCTATCGAGACATCTGAATGATACACAGATCCATTTAATGATTCTATAAATGTATCTAGATAATTGCCGGAAGCCCCCGTGACTTGGAACAATATACACATGTCATGTTTGTATACTAATACTATAAGTACTTGCTACCATAGTATTAAAAATTAATAAACATGCTTTACCATTTATTGATGATGGATTACGTTTACTTTTAATACTTTCACATTGAAACGCAAATGATTTCATGATTTACGGCGTGTTGTTTTCACTTATGTCCGTCAAGAATAACATTAATTAAATAATTGGTGTCGTAATTAAACAACCGGATATATATGTTTTTGAAGTAATGTGTACTTTCAGGACTAACATCATCTCCCGTATGGTCTAGTGGCTAGGATACCTGGCTTTCACCCAGGAGGCTCGGGTTCGATTCCCGGTACGGGAAAATGTTTTTGTCATTTCGTGCATTTTTTTAAAGCGTGATTATAACAGCAACATCAATGATATTACGTTATTATGTCATCCATATAAAAACATGTCTAAATATAGGTGGACAATTCGTCATGACTGTAATCTGTAAACATTTTACTGTTAGCGGTGGCAAAGGAAATAAAGACTTTGTTGGTATGCTTCAATTTAAAATCAAATTTTATTGTCTTACAAGAAAACATGGGTATTTTAATTTTGTATTTAATGAGGATGACGAGATATAAATTAAGAAGATAACCCGTACTTCATAGCCTCACAAGAGTATAACTTTTAGGCTAGATTTCATAAGCAAGGATTCAGAAGCACACCTACTTGCATTTTGAGATAGGAAGTTACAAATTGGTGGTCATAAACCTGTAAATTAGAGTCCTCATCCCGTTGGCAATAATCAGGCATTACGTAGGCGACGGCATAACAACGTCAATCCACTTTCTTGGGACAATCGTCCACATTCCACTATATTGCTCTGTCTGAATGAGCAACTAACTATCATCGTAATAGAATCGTCCTAGTTTACGAGATAATTATGATTTATTGGTATAGGGTATGATCGGCTCTGCCCTTGCACAATCGGGCTTTGACTTACATCTATTATTATCGTCCATACATCCTCATTTATTTAACCATTTGCGTGACATATTTATTAATTAAGATTTATAAAGTCTTAACGGCAAGCGTTGCGTGATTCGTGGTGTTTATCATATTCAGGTGCATTAAGTTTTTTATCATATCATGATCGAATTCTTCATTAATTTAATCTTATCGAACAAGATTAGTATGTTTCTGTTAATTCTTAGTTTTATATATATTTCGGTTTTTAATCCACTGTGGCTAGTGGTATGTTCATGACGTGAGGATTAGTTGGATACCCGACTTTGAGATAAAAAAAGCAGGATTTTCTTATATCAATTTGGCAAGGGTCATGATATGAGATGCTAAGAAAGCGATGACTCACATTGAAGGAGCATCTAGTTACATACATAATATAAGGTAGGCAGGCCCAACACAAAGGGGATAACACTGGAATGAGAATTCGGTAATCAATCTAGAACGCTGAGCAAGATGTCGTAAAAAAGGGTCTCTGCCCTCTGGTATATTTTTTGTACGCACAATTTAAGTTCGGCAAACGGATTCGGCACGATGACCGTTGCCCAGAGTTCCCACAAATAGATTAGGTGTAGGTGGCATTTCTAAAAATACTTACAATAAATTGACACATACGTATGGATCCCCTTGATGCAGTGCACGGGGCCTTGACTTCATTTATCTGGAGCTCCCATTATTTCATTTAGCTGTTTCCTATTGGACCTCTGTTTTGTAGCACGGAGGGGTAAGGATGTGAATTTGTCTTTATCATTTGATTGTGTAAAGGTTTGAGGTAAATTTTTCTGCAGCAGTTTGAAGCTACAATTGCGGCAGTTTTCGATCAATTCTGGAGTTCTAAAAACTTTCAATTTCAGTTCTCTATTCCCGAGACCTTTGTAAAAATTTCTAAGAACGATAATCACTAATCTAATAGGTTCTCCGTTTCAATAAAGAAGTTTTAAGGCTGAATAGTATTGATTGCGATAGTTGACAGTCACGATAATTGTGTATGGGGTTTGGTCGGGGTGTGAAGGGCGTAATGACGCTTCCTAAGTTCCTAGAAGAATTCGCCCCGTGCCTGATACCAGTCGCGCCTAGGTCTCATGTCGTGCTATACCAGTAATCACAGAATTTTAATTAGCTGGGTTTATGAGCCATTTTGTTATTAGTATTTTCTTTATTTTATGCAAGCTTGCATGCAGCCGCTTGTGCTGTTGCTTTGATGGCTTCATTTAACAACATTTTCACTAGGGAAGTTTCTGGTCTACCTAGAAAAGTTACGCCATTTTGATTGAAAATATCTACTAATCTAATTCCAATCAAAATGAACAATGTTGTGATTATTAAAAGATGTGATCAAAGACCGGCCCAAACTTCAATTTATTTCATAAAAGTAGCTACTAAAAGAAATAAAATAAGTATTTCGTTTTTGTTTGGCTTCTGTGCTCTTAAGTGATGAACAATGAGTTGCGGTTTCGTATATGGGCCAATTTGATTAATGGGCCTGCCTTAGGTTAAAATGCTTTCAATCACAATTTCATGTTGATATTTTGCAAATAGCATGTGATTTTATAGATTTTTTTTCTCTTTTGAAGTTCTTCAACGATGTCATAGCTCCGTGTTTACGAATTTTTTCCAATTTCACTGATTTACGTGAGTTAAAATACTGATTTCTATAAGTTTGAATGCGCGACATGAAAAATCATTAACGATTGTCTAGTATTTTAAATCACGACATTGTGACGATAATTACTGGCAGGTTTCCGCTTTCTTGTTGATACGTGAAAGAATTTAATTCAATATGGGCCTAACACAAAAGGTTAACACATCGTCAGTAAAAGCCATAAAAATTCTAATGAGGACTCCACACGGAGCTTCCCAGAGTTTTTGAAAACAATGAAAGTTCGTTTGTGATGGAATATTAATATTTTCTCTTGGCTTGCGTGGCTGCGGCTGCGGGTACGCACTCGTGCTTCAAATGTTTGTAATTACTATGCGTCGCAAATAGATGTTTTATTGCACAAACGTAATCAACTCTAATGTTTACCATTGTCGGTTGATTAGATCGCGGGTTTTAATGAGCTATCTTACTTTATTTGTTTCATAACCTAGATTTGTATTAATTGTGATATAATATAATCATCTCGAAATAGGAATTACTAAATACCACACTGGTTTCAATTCACACCCAAGTTTTTCAAAATTGAGTTTCTATGTTCATTCCCTTGAGTTTAGTTACCATATTAACATAGCATCACGCCTTGTTTCCCCGAAGGGTTGGGCACAGGTGTACCTATAGTACTCCCACATTTCGCCAGTTATCTTGAATCCCATATAATAGGGGGCGATTGCCATCAACCGGTAACAAACCCAGACTCCGGGCTGCTACTAAGAAATTCCATACATAAAATCAAAAAACACTTTGCCCGACGTGTGACCTACGAGGCAGTCAGTTACTTAGTTACCAATACAGTTATAAAGTAAAACGTAGTTTATCGGTCAGATCTAACAAGACCCACTGATTAAATCAGTGTAGACTCGGACAGGGCGACTTACGACGTCTATTGTGTTAAGTAATGCCATAAATACAATTAAACTCACTTTACTCTCGTTAGTGTGATAATGCAGTGTCTTTGCCCTCAAGCGGCATGGCCGTAAGACTTATTGTATTATGCTGACTTGCTGAGCTCACAGCCTATTGTCTTTAGGAACCTGGCCCGGGAGTTCAACGGGGCATTGCAACTCATTCATAAATGATAAATTATAACAATGGGTTGTGCAAACACATAAACATACTTTAGGTCTGGCTTGCTTTTCAAAGTATATCCACTAGGAAACATTTGACTCGCGACATGTTTCACAACATGTTGCTCATAATGTCGAAAGGCAACGAGGATAATTTGTTTAGTACAGTTACTGTTGTCTGTTGCGCGTCGTGTTGCGCGCCAGCTGGCAACGTCGCACAACACCGCGCGACGTTGCCAGTTGGGCAAACATGTTGGGCGTCACGTGTTGCGCATCAAATGACGCCTACTGGATACGAGGCTTAAGGCTCACAAAAGTCTGCTGTATACAGGCGCGGTCCGAGAGGGGGCTCCTAGACCAAAGCCGTAAACGTAAAGCTTAAAAAAGTAATTTTTCCAAAATATTATAAATTTTCTTATTAATATGTAGGTAGTCTTTGTCTGTGACCCCCCCCCCCCAAGTCTTGGGCGGCACCCGCGCCTGGCTGTATACAATATGTAACATTAATAACGCAAAACCTTATATACCTCTTTTCTCTTTTTTAAGGCTAAGTATAATGTTATTATTAATAAAAATCGTGTTTTAACCCTACCATTATTTTATGCATTTAAAATTCAGTCTTATTGCCTTAAGATTGAATTTTCTTTGGCTGACTCGATACCTATGGCAAAACACATAATAAAAAAAATCTCAAAGGTATTAAAAGTTACTGAAATCGATTCAGGAATCATATAAGAACAAACTACTTTCAGCACTTGCGTTTATTCTGTTGCACTTTGCATACCGGAATCGCTTAACGATGGTATACCCGAACGAATTTTTGCAAATTAAACAAATTAGTTTATAGAAGTGTTCAAACTAATATTAAAAGTCAATTTTGCAAAGAAACAATGTTCTAAATAATCATAGTCGTGTGCTGTCCGCAAGTAATGACGCGGCGGTAGTTAAGTGAACAATTAGGTCAAATGTAGGCAAATGTCTATCGCCTAATAAACAGCGAGGAATTTAGCATTATGTCAGTGTCTTTCATACATAGTTGAGTCAGAGATAATGGAGACCGCCCATATTCATTTAGCTCTTATTTCCTTATATACCATGTGTGGACTACAAAAGTACAATTATAAGTAGATATGTTCATACTGGCCCAGCTTTACCGATCAGCCTGCATACGATTTTTGCCTTTGACTGTTCAGTAAAATTTATTAACTTTAAATATTTAACTAGCATAATCCGCACATAATGTTCCCACTGCTGGGACACAGGCGTCCCCTCTTCGAGAGGCAGTGGGCTTCTACTATGCGGGCCCAGTGTGGGTTGGTAGAAGTCACGTGTCTTCGAATTTTTGTTTCTAGGACAAACTTTACCGTTTTGAGAGCAATGATGATGGATTTTTTGTCACAAAGTAAAGCACCTGCCTGGGTTTGATCCAACAACCTACACCTCGTAAGTCGGGGCCGTTACCACTGGGCCACCAGTGCTCTCCCTAGAGATGAGTTGTAACAGGTTAAACACGATATCTGTTATCACTGTTAGTGTCACTCAAAAATAACAGATCCAAATATCTGTTATTAAATAACAGCCAGTTATTTTTGTACGGGCGACTCACCACCGCCACCAACTGTATTTACGGATTATAAATACTAAGTGCTTCTCTTTTTAGCGTAGTTTAACCGCTTTAGTAAGAGTGAGAAGTAAACATATTTCGAAGTAAATAATAGGTGTTTCTCTTTAGCAAGGCTAATTTTTTTATGAGTAATAGAGAGCGACATTGATAACCTTGATATTTTCCTTCCTTTGTGTGTGAGTGTGTATGAAAGTAACAGCCGTGGTAACAAACTATGACTGTGTGGAGACTGATTTATTGTAATAACAGTAACAGCCGTGGTAACAGTCTTTAAGGGTCTGTTATTTTAAGTAACAGATAACTTATATTGGTAGTAACAGTTGTTATTTGTTATTTTTAAAGATCAGTTATTTATATCTGTTACGATAAATACGCCTCACTCCTAGCTCTCACTGCTTTAACTAACCTTCATCTTATTACCCGTATTTTCATATAGATTCTTTATTGCCCCTCTGGCTGACAGCGTGCAGTCGATCACGAAGATTTATTTCCTCATTCTAATGCTCCATATCCGTAGCTTCAAAGGATTTTTCCTATGGAGGGGAAGAATATTATATTTTTATATTCTTGAGGTTATCCAACTTTTATTCAATAGCGGAGTTCTGCCACCACAGACTCTTTTACTGATTTTATTGTTTTAGTGCCCAAATTCATCAAGATACAATAAATATTTTACATAAATAGTTACATGATTTTGAGGCCGTTTATTTTCCGTATGGGTTCTATTGTCGTGTTTCCAGAATAAGTCATCTACTCTCTTATGACTAGCAGCTGTTGATGACATAGCTTTTTAAATTAAATCCGCTTTAGGCATTTAATTGGGGTCATCTTTCATTTAAGTTTTAAATTGGGACAAACATCATGATACCGCTGTGTTTTCTTTCACATATTGAGTTTTAGCTGCTTTGAAATGAAATATATGTCTGCACTGACTCTTAAAAAACACTTATTTGACCATAACCCTAGCCATTGAACATCTATTTATGTATATATTAATACACTTTTTAAGAGAAATACGCGGACGGAGGATTTTGACTTTTGGCAAAGTTAGTGTTTTTAAGGAGTGCCGAAAGCTAATATTTTTATATAACAATGCATATGAAATACATTAAATTAATCAAAAAACATGGTCGAATTTCAACCGCTAGGCGACCACTAGTTAAAATTAATAAGAAAATTTAATAACAACAAAAAATGTTTCTGTTAAAATAAGGCGTGGCTCCCGGGCGCGGCTGAGCTCATCCTGAAACTTTATTCAATGTCGCTGATTAATGAACTGTGAACTGAACAATGCCGTCTTGGAAGATACACCACCAAATTTCTGAACAGCTACAAGATACGAGACAAATGTCTCAAGATTCTATTCAATATAAAGAACATCAGTATACAAATAGCGGGGTTTTAAACATATTTTGTGGCTCCAGCATCGTGGTTCTAGTCGAAAATAAACTCCGAAATGGGATTTTTTACGATGTCAGATTTATTGAGAGTACTTTTGAAAGGACAATATGGGAGCTGCGGGTGACGGGTGAACTCGATCAGCTAAAGGTTTATTAAATTTATTATGAGTTGTAAGAAAGATCTCGAGTACTTTGACCCGAAATGATTTATCATCGTTTATTACAACAGCCACAAATCTATTTGGTTATGGTCCTTTGCTTGTATAGCTTCATTTAAATGATTCTGCGTTCTATTTAATTACAGTAGTTACAACAGTTTTGTTAGTTGACTATCAGAACAGTGATCCCACTTTCTTAGTTGCATTTGCATCAGCTTCTCATCAATATCTATTATCCCATGAACGCATGGCATCAGTTTCAGTTAAAAGCTGACAACCATGGGGGATTAGCTAATGCCTGTTCCGACATCACAGGATAATTACATTTAGCGGCATCTTGCCTCGTGATTGGTAAATTGCCGGACGAGTTCGGGGCAAACGCATAGCGTCATTTCCCACATACAGGGACACCGAACTGTTGTCTAGGTCAATGAAATTATTATGTTTTAATGCTATGATAGACCTGGCAAATAACACTTGGTGAAAAACAAAACAGATCGGTATTTTGTTGTTACATTTGATAACGCTATACAAACACTGTTTAAAATGTTCGAAGCAGTATCGGCAGTATTTTACCATTCTTTATTTGGAGTTAAGGATAAACTCCATTTGTTTCAGCTTGAATCGGTTTTAAATGAAGGCAGTTAATGTCGCCCACGAGCGAATTTTAACCATTACGTCAATATAATTGTAACGATTAGTACAATTTAGTCGCGACATTGCGTGCGGTTCGCCAATTAGGTGGAACCACCAATTAAAGCTGATCTACAAAAATAAATTCCTTATTGTTACTCCAACTCCTTTTTCCATTGCATCTGTTCCTTAGCCGCTCTTTTATTACTTTGAAAATGTTTTGATAAAGTTGTTTGTGTTTGTAAAAACAATGCAAGCACGGAAGCCAATAAAGCTTTCTTGTGTTTGTTTTGATTTATGAAAATAATTTAAACTGAAGAAAATGAACAGCGCAGAACTAATTTGACAGTGCTAATTGAGTGGTACATACAACACAGTAACATGTAAATAAAAGATACAGAAGCGACGTATGAGATTTGGCCCCCGACAGTGTCGCCCGACGCGTGAGGTCGCATACAAATTAGCGTAGCGGTGCGCGCGCGCTGGTTTCGTACAGACTACGCAACGAGTATTCAATTACATATAGAACATTATGCTATGTTTCCATGCATATAAGCGAGGACGCGACGAAATTTCTAGAAAATGCATACGATATTAGTCACTTCGGTCGGCTTCGTCACTAAGAAATCTCTCATTATCCTGCCTGAGCATCTTGCGAATGACGGCGATAACCTTGTCTCTAAAACGAATATCCATGTTGTTTAATCTAACATACCTACTTACGATTTCATTTCATTAACTGATGCAATGAAGGTGAATGTGACAGTAGGTACGAGTTGCATGACGTCATAAGGTTGGCTAAAGCTTTGTTTACGAAACCACTACGGGTCTTCTAAAACCTTAATAATCCCTTACCATAAATCTTCTAATCCAAAAACACGAGATTTAAGCAAGAATCTACTAAGATTAAGAAACTTTACAGCACGTGCGTGTTTACGAAAGAGCAGCGGCTGCAATGGACCCAAATCCGACGTAGATAAGATTATCAGATAGTTACCACAAAGCGACAACATTGCGAAGGTGTGTGCACCGATGACCCATAACTTGACGTGGCTAGTAAATATTTCTAGAGGTGATGTAAGAAACCGCTAGACTCTAATAATTACGACACCCGAAGGTCAAGATGGTCGTCATCATCTGTGATTGGTTTTTGCATGTCCACTTTCGGTTTTAAAGTTACGTTTAGGATACCTATACCTGTTTTTTTTTAACATAAATAGGTGTTGGTCTATTTTGTTTAAATTCCAGTATAGCAGATAACTTTACATTAATTCTGTCCCATGTTTTTATTTGTCTTGTAGATTTTTTTGTGTTATTGAAACGGGCTCACGGGTCCCTACATTATAAGGTTTACTTTACAAATTCATAGTTAGTATAACCTTTAGTTTATTTCCCATGTGGATTGTATTGTTTGCGCTACAGATTGAGTTGCTAGTATATTTCTAGCGTCATAAGAAATAGTGATTGTTTACATATTTTTATTGCCATTGTTTTAACTTCTTTGATACATTGTTTGATGTCATTTCAATCATGTGATTATTGATATCTTTGATTGCTGTTCGTGTTCATTTGCTTAAATTTTTAGAATGCGAATTTATGTCCGTAATTAATTTGGTTAGATTCGTAATGATTTTTTTAAACCATTGGTACGCAAGTGTTCTGTATACATAACGATCACATTATCAATAATGTAGGTAGGTATAAGACATTGAGCAGCAAGATCTATAAATACCAGAAAGGGAAATACCTATATTAAAATGCACGCGAGAAAGAAAACCAAAACTTTGAATGTTATTTTATAGAGTTTGTTTAAACAGGTGCCCTAGGTCACGCTATGTCAGCCAAACAGTTACCTTAAATATCATGTCGACGGTCTATGCAAATGTAGATGAACATTAAAACTTTAAATGTTTTCATTAAATTAAAGAGTTGAGGTAGCAAGGTTTATGGTATTCTTCGATGGGTAGAAGAAACCATCTAAACCTACAAATAAATAACACTGACGTGTCTCTTTGTAATGTCAAAATAGAAGCTTTTTACTAAATGTGTATGAAGGTATATACGCATATAACAAAAAAAAAAAAAAAAATTTTAAACTTTTGTCTGCCTGTTTGTTCCGGCTAATCTACGAAATGGCTGAACCGAATTTGAGTAACATAGGTTACTTTTCGTCCCGGTAGCACATTCCCGTGGGATAAATTCCGACATCCACGCGGGCAAAGCCGTGGGCACAGCTAGTTGTTTATAAAATACGACTCAGGTCAATACGGAGGAAGGTATAATTTGCTGTAAGGTAATTAATTAATTGTGGTAACTAGATCAACCTAACTATGCGTAGGTGTTGTAAAATGCAATTACTGTATAATCTACAACAAGACGACCTGCGGAGTAATTGCGTAACACAGTAACCGTAGCAATGGCTTTCATATTGACAGTTCATTGCGTTATTAAGATTGTTGAGCAGACACATTTTTCGAACATATGAAGCAATGGATTAGGGTAAAACCAGGATAGTTTCTCCGATTTTGATTACTCTAGTTTCGCGGATGAATTGTATGCTATTTTATTAATCTAACGAAAGACTCCAACTACCACTAAGTTGATCGTGTCGCATGTCTCTATGTGATTGCATGGGAACCCAAAATGCGATCAAAGTTTTTGCGGGATAGATGTCCTGTTTCTCGGCGGGGCATCTATCCGAAACTTAATTTATATGGATTAGGCAACTATCCCCTATGTGGGATGGATATCCCAAAATATAGAGGTCCGCAAAAATCGCTAATACTCTAGAAATATTAAAGGTTTTTGTTTTTATTTTTCATAAATTTGTAGCTAAAACAGCAACGTATCGGCCAATGTTTCAAGTGAAGTATTTTGGTTTTTGTTCCTAGAGATATAGAGTGATTTCGAAAAGTGTGGCAACTAAGTATCCGGCTTTTACCCTAGCAATAACATTCAAAATGATTTAGATTCTGATTAATAGTGTGTTACGTAATTATAATTCAGTACCTACCATCTATCTGTAAACTGGGTACCTTTTAACTAATCTAGAATCACAAAATATTGTGATTCTTTACTAGTGACAAAATCGCCTCAGCTGTAGTTAAGAAGATCGTTTGATGATACCTATCAGCTAAAAATTACGATCACTTGTAACAAGTGATAAGTGGTATTGGAGCAGTATTTCAAAATTTCAAATCAGTAGGTAAACCATTACGGGTATTTATTAATGTCATCATTCAAAGCAAAGATATTTTAAAAGAAATAAACATCATAGAGTACAATGAAAAGTTTTGAAAGAACATCACAAAAATAAAATGAATCTTCTTCATTTAGAATGTGGTTTTCAGACTTTCAGGGTTTGTCAAAATAGTTCATTCAGTCACGCTATTTCAGTAGTTATCTGAAATACGACGTCTGTTGTTTATACTAAAGCGATTTTAATGTTTATAAGATTCCACAATTTTAGTAAATACGTGCCACCTTAATGTTTATTTGGCAATTGGCGTTAAGCAGCCTAAAATCGTGGTTTGTCCAATTAGGTATCCAAAGTCACGCTAAGCTATTAACGTTTGCCCATTAAATATGTATTTACAATCAACTTTGATACCTATACTAAATTTATATAAAATATCTACGAATTAAGTAATAGTAGGTCCCTGATGATTTTGCTTGCAATAATTTATTTAAGTATCTCAAAAAGCATTGAGGGCGAGTGGTTGGTCATGAGTTCGTTCCTAGGCAGGCACTTTACTTTGTGTATTCAATGTGACGTCACCACCACTGCTCGTAAAACGGTGAAGGAAAACATCGTGAGGAAACCGGCATGTCCTGGAACCAAAAATTCGAAGACATGTCATCTACCAACTCGCTCTTGGCCCACGTGGTGGATAATGGCGTACAGAGAGGAGGCCTGTGTCCCAACAGTGGGAAAATTATAGACTGATTGTAATGATGATCCCAAATATCAATTCAGCAACGTTTAATCCAATTTCAATCCATATAACACATAACATAATGCCTGCTTTTCCAGAAGGCCGAGATATTAAAAAAAAAAAAGTTGGTAATATTAACAGACCCCTGTTAATTATACTGTTATTATTACCAGCTATTATTTAAAAAAAATCACGTGTTGTCTAGAGTCTAATCGATAGAGCAGAAAGTTGATACTCACAAAAAGCTTTGTTCAAGTGCAAACAAGGTTCTGGTAGTTAGAAGTGGGGACGAAAAACAGCGTTATGTTACAATGTAAGAATACTGATTACTTTTCTTGTTTCCTGGCGTGGGAACCTTATTACACAAGTGAGTTAAAGAAATTTACACTGACAGTAACATCAATGCGAAAGATTAGAAGGCATTAAAATAGTAGATTGTCATACAAGGGTCGAAAGAAATCAATTCTCATACGAGGTATTTAGACGCCCAAGCATAGCGAGGGCGGCTATAGTCCGAGTAGGAACTGATGTCTTTCACCCGTGTTAAGCACTCTACTTTTCATTTCAAATTTAAGGAAAGTAAAAATAGTAGTTTTTCTAAACCATTTATTGTTAATATTAACATGAGTAGTAGACACGACTACACATCAAGCTATACATTTCCAGTGTAAGCAGATCTCGCATTTTATGGGATTTGCGTACAGTGTCAGATCAGCGTAAACTGGAAATGTATAGCTTGATGTGTAGCCGTGTGTACCTATTTAAAATTAATTGAGAAGTTAGAACAATTTGTGAAATTTAAAGTTACACTTTTATTTGGAATATTTACGCTGTTTGATATGTTATGACAAATTTGGCTGTGCTGAATTTCTGTAAAAGTAGGAGACTCCAGTATTTGATTAGACGGTGGAATTCATGGTGCAGACTCCCTTGAAGTAGTTTGGTTGAAGCGTAGTGGGCCGTAAAATAGTCTCAGTTAATTTGTTTGAAATTTTAGTTTTATTTTGGACAGAATCCTTAATATAGCCTTCCGCGACTGTGCCGGATTTCCATCCTCCATGTCTTTTTAACATTGTCAAGTTCGACCTAGAATCGGCTAACAGTGTCGCTTACGTTCTTCTATAACAATGCCCGGTATACTGTTCACAGTTTAGTAAATTCAAATATGTTGCTATTTGCTTCCTGAGATTTTATTTTTACCGAACACTTGTTTATAGCATTTTCCCTTTTGGTAATTGAGAAAAAAACGATCCGTTTTTATGTCATTAGGTCTGATTTTTTGATATTTTTTTACTATTTGTGTAAACTCTTCTTGTACAACAAACGTGCGCTCAATATTTGTTTTTGTTTTAGTAAATTTTACGAGTAATAACTGACCTTGATTTTCAAAGTCGTTAATTGTTAAATTTGTGAGTTCATTGCTTCTGCAGGCGCCGTTTATATCGAGTTTCAATACCACCTGTGAAAAACACGATTTCTTCATTACTATTAATCTTTTAGGTACATAAGTACTCTTTTACTCCAGAAATGCACGCCTATCCAACGTCTGTCAATTTACGTAATCTGGTCATGTGTTTGATTGATATGATTGCCTTTTTTATGCAATCTATAATACATATCAGAGTAAAGTCGTTGGGGTCTACTTTTATGTTTACAGTAAAAGACCTCTCCCTACCTAGATAAACGTTTATAGCTTCCCTTCACTGCTAAATATATCTCGTCAGGGGCTTCATTTAAAAATGTTTCCACTTCGTAAGAGGTGAAAACCTTCGATTTTTTGCTCTTGAGCCCCTGAGACTGTCTTTTCAGAAACGATGTTAGATTTTTTATTTATTTATTTATTTATTAAACATTTTGTAGACTTGACAGGTCAACCCAAGGCGTCTACAAACAAGTTACATTTAGTAATATACGCGTACAATTATTTGTTGTTGCTAACATATTATATAGGTAGGTATTATTATTATTATTAAATACTGTGCTTAACTACTAACGTATAGTGTATACAGCTTAGCCTAGTTACGTAAAGTTAAGTTTGCAAGTCTGCTGCCATCACCTTAACTTGTACTGGAAAGACAGTGCGTGAGGTGGATATTTGCCGCGGATATAATTTTGTACAGCTTGTCAGTGAACAGGTCAACATCCTGAGTTAATAAGATCGAGTTGAGGAGCGCAAGAGTACGTCGCGTAGTTGCATTTCCTGTAGCACGGGTGCGGGAACCAGCCACTGCCAGCAGAGGCCGCCGCCGACGCAAACCGCGCTCCCCCGCACCCCGCATGGCTCCCATAGGAACGTTTAGGCTTATATCTGTCAGTGCTGAGGGATTGTCGATTTTGTTGGTGAGTAAATGGTAAAAGTGTATAATTGCCTGCAAGCTCCTTCTCAACTCCAAAGTATCGAGTCCGAGCATACCCGTTACAAAAAGCGAGGGATAAAGAAATGGGTAGAACCCATACTTCTTCTTGTATATGTATCGGCAGAATTTTTTATGTATCTTTTCTATCAAAAGTTTGTACTTGGCCTCGTACGGATCCCAAATGAGAGCATTATACTCTAACCGGCTGCGAACATACGCGTTGTATAGCATGATTGCCGGTCTACAATCCTGAAACTTGTACGTTTGGCGCATGATAAAACCGAGGGTTCTGTTAGCAGCTTTCGTCATAGACACGATATGTTCCCTAAAATTGAGGCGAGGGTCAAATGTCGATTATGGAATCTTTTCAAATCGATATTTACTTTTAGTGTTTAAGGCTTTATTTTGGCAGATAGTCCATTGAAGTATGTAAGAAATGCACTTTCGGAAAAATATTTTATTTTCTTATCTGCTCGCCACTTCATAAAGTCATTGTATGTATTTAAGCATCTTTCCTTTGAAATTTCTGGCAAAAGATTTTCGATAACTGTATTTGCCTCGTCTTTAACAGAATCCGGGGTCAACATTTCAGAATCACTTGAACTCATTTTTAATAAGTTATTAGTCTAAATAAACCGAGATTTCGATACAGCTCACAGAGTTAGTATCCCGCCAAATTAAAATCAAATCAGTCAATCAGTCTATTTCAAATTTTAACTTTGAACACACCCGCTTCACTGCCGCGGGCGGCCCTGCTTACTTCTTCTTTTAATTCGCACTGGCTGTTTATACACTCACAAGACCGCAGCATTTTTTTCGCCGACTGCCTAACCACATTTAGTTCTATTTTTTAATTTATTCCCACCCTAGAGAGGGAAGCAATTACTATGAGTCTTTTCCGCCCAAAGGAGCCAAAGAAGGGAAGTAGCATCTTCCACCCGCTACTCGGATCAAACAAACACTACTTTCCGAGTATGAGAAATGAAAAGGTACTTGTTAGTTACTGGATGAGATGTGCGTGACAAGGAATGAATGGATTGTATAAAAGGTAATATGGCCAGAAGGATACTTAATAATGATAAGTTAATAGAAATATATGGAAAAAGAAGACAAGTCGCGCCGACTTCAAATAAATTAGGATAAAGGCAGTGATGATTCGTGACAAAGAAAGGGCCAGTCGACAAATACATTTGGGTGTGAAAAATGTTATCAAGCGATAACTTCATTAGGTTGGATATATAAAACGCTTTTCTATCTGCGAATACCAACTTTCGGTCACCAGAAATAGCTGCCAAATTTTGATCGTGATTCGCAAAATGTCCTATTTTCCTAGGCGAAGTCTCCGGTCGAAATTTACGGTCTGATAAGATACGTGTTTCACAGACTACTTCCATGTTGATACGCCATTTTGGCCACAATGCGTCACTGATGGCAATCCCTTTCCTTTTATTATTATTAGTATGATGATAACCGTTGGGATTTCAGCCGTCCATTTTGCCTCGACCATTTTACCCCGACCATTTTACCCTTTTCTGTCTGACATCGTCGAGGGACCCACGGTCAGATTTTTAACGCACTCAGTATTGACCAATCACGCGAGAGAAATTGGGCCGCAAAAGGTCGGTCGGCGGTCGCCTAGCTATCTGAAGAAGAATTTGTCGCGTTACAACTTCAACATATTCGAGGGATTTTGTCCACGCTTAGGATTGTTATCAAATTTTCAAAAAATGTAGCCCTAACAAGATGAAAGTTACTGCAGCTATTCATAATTAAATATTCGTTTCAATTAGTTTTATCATATGGCAAACTTAAACCTTTTATTTTCTGCTTATCCTGTAGACAATCGCGGAAATTCGTCATTTAAGAATGAGACGGGTTAGCAAGTTAATCTTTGAACGCGTCAGAAATTAAGAAAATTGTTTAGCATGGCCAACACATATTAAAAGTACGTAGTCTAGCCTACGTACCTACCTCATTACTAAAGTCGAGGTGTAAGGTCGCCTTCTTCAGACTATACTCAAAGAGCTGCTCCTCACAAGGACTTCAAAGAACACTCCAAGACGAATCTAACACCAAGGCTGTGTGTTCACCTTTCTCATTAGCTCTACCTCCCTTTCGTGTCTCAGTGCATTTCTTAATTAAACGTTGTATCTCCTTTGATTTCCAACGCACGTAGATGTCGCTGCTAATTTTGTTGAACCTCTATTTAACGAAGCGTTAAACCGAATCACTACGAGTATACACCGTGAAATTGAAATGGTTGTTTTCTCGCGGCAGAACAACTTGCCATATAAGGAGTACTTTCGAAGCATAGAGTAAAAGTTAAAAAAATAAGATTGTTTTGTTTTAAAAAATAAAAAAAATATTCATCAGCTCGATAAAACACTACTCAATAGTAACACTAGAGATAACTGTTAGATACTACTCGAATCGCACGCACCGCTGACAAAGCGAACAGCGATGCATAAATGATTAAAGCAAAATAAACGGTCACAATGGTTAATCTTCCATTTTTTGTTTCTAATATTTTATTTGTTTATAAAACTATTGTATGACTAAGACAAAACCATTTCGCTGCGGGAAAACAACCATTAAAATTTCACGGTGTATAATTGAAAATAATTTTAAATTATGTTTGATGAGCTACATCTTAGTTATCGTCACAATCACAACACCCACATTCGCAACTTTTAAAATATTTATATTCAGTCATTTCTACTTACCAGTAATTTATTTATAAAATTATTGCTATATGGGAAAAATTGATGTCTCCGCCATGCATTTCAGACCGAATTTTAGGATAGCTCTATCTTCTCTGATGGCGCGGACTATGCGATTGAGAATGGCTCATGTCGTGGTAAAAATATTGCCATAATTAGCGCAAAACTATTGAAACCTAGTCAAGGACATCTTCAGAATACCAGTCAGGAAGAAACACTAGAAACCCACTGTTTGTGGGTAGCCACAGAGCAATCGATACTCGATAATCGATATTCTTCTACTCGATAATCGATATTCTTGTCACACATACAAGTAAGTATGTACTAACGTTAGCCGAGTAGTTGGTAGTGCCCACATATTGTGTGCCTATTAGCATTTTAATTGTTCTGCCACCAACCGATAGGGATGCAGTTACAACAAATTTAATTAAGCATTATCGCACAGTTCTGGTGGGAAAAATAATAATGATAAGCATAAAAATATTTTGTGTTTTGTTTATCAATAAGTTTCTTTGTAAATATGCGCTAATTACATTGTAACAGTAACTAGAATTTCGAGATAACAACGACGGTATAGAATTTCGTAGCGAGCCCAAAAGGAAGAAAGTATGAATTTTGTCGGAATAAACAGTCTCAAGTTAAGATTTTAAGTGAAACAACCGAAATAATAGCTCCAAACTTAAATATGTCATCGTTCTAATGCATCCGAGGGTGAAACTGGGGACGTTTCACCCTTCCCGGGCTATTAGCAATGGGTAGGGTTTCAAAGCACTCATGCAAGGACCCTATTGTTAGTGAACCTACACACTTGCGGGTCATTACGCCTTGACTCTCGTTACTCTGTCGTGTGTGGTAAACAATCATCGTTTGGTTTGATTACAGTTTTAACGTGTGAATAAGAATGAAATGATCTTGATTGCAGTATTTATAGTAATAAACTACAGTAGATAGTTATTAATAGAAAATTTCGATTGGCTTAAAGAGTTCTCACGTTTGCACGATAGTGCGAATGATATGTAATTACATATGTCGTGTGAACTTGCTAATGAAATTGTTCATTTATGTAGTAAACAATTTTAGTTATTTTACTACACTTCAGATATGGCAGAGTAGGGCCATCGAACTTTCAAGGTTTCCTGATAAAATTATTTGTTTGTTGATGTATGTATTTGTTTATAAACGAATTTAATAAATACAGTTTTATCAATACGCGTCAATTAACTAGTCAAAAATACGAATAAATGAAAAATCAAGTGGAGAAGCGGTTCCGCCGACTACGCCATCTATTGGAGAAGTTGTGAATTGCTTACAAGCGGTCGTAGCTACGCGGCTACGCTGCGCTACGGAGCGTAGCACACGCCCCAAACTTAGGTGGAAAATCGTTTGGTAGTTCGTGAAAATTATTACAGATGGCGCTGTGCGAAAAGCTTTCTCGCTCGAAGTGCGATGGCAGCACTAGCTAGCATTGATTCCATAAATAACAACTTTTTCTTTTGTAGTTGGGATTCCTCTTTTATTGTATGTATTTATGTATTTCTTTAAGGGCCTGTTTTTGGCAACTAAACAAACAAACAAATATTCTGTAGGGGCCGAATATTTTATATTGTCTGTTAACTTTTTCTGATGAATAAATACGGCAGCTTGCCGGATTGTATAAAATTAAGCTTAACTTAATTGGTAGATTAAAGTGAACTGTGTTTAACTTATCTCAACATCTTGCAATATATTTATATCTACGGTGTTCAGCAATAAAGTTTTCATTTAATTTTGCATATTTTCTTTACAAAAGCTTTACAAACAAAACAATTTTATTTCCAGTATAAAAGTCATATGAATATTGAAAAATCGGCCAAAGGTAAACTTAGCGTAGCCCATTTTCATGATTTCCAGCATTTTTTTATTTCCGGTCATTCAATTTTAATCGAAGTATTAGCCTAACATATTAATGTTAGGCTAATACTTCAACGGTTGCTATAACCTAAAATTTTTGATTAAGTGTTTGAAAAATAATTTGAGCTCATTTTGTTATCGTTTAATTTGTTTTGCGATTTGGATTTAATATCTGAAAATATCGAAGATGAAAAGTAATGAAGTCACTTTGTTATGAAAAATATACAATGAACGAGTTATCGATTGACCGACAAAAGGCAGCACAGATTACTAGAGACACACATTTTTCAGCCGAACGCCTAAACACGGGACACGCACCAATAAGGCTCGTAATGTATAGAGACACGCGATCGCGAACTCACTTCCTGGTTGGGACACAACTCATAATATTCAAGGACTACCCACCATCGATAACTTCAAAGTATTTATGAGATTATGGTACGCGACAAATGCAAGCGTAAATGTGATCTAAGGTATCGTGTCAGTAATGATTACAATAAGGAACATAAAATGAATATAATTAGATGGAACAAAATAAGACTTTTGTTTCTACCTCAAGTCATTTGAGACCAAGTCAAGGACTTGGACATAGGGAAAAAGAGGCGTACTTACGTCATTCAGAATCTACTTTATAATAAGGAGTCCAATTAAAAACAAAGAACTTTCCCTTTAGGTTTGTGGTAAAAAAATCGTCAAGCGGTCTTTCCATTCACAAATGTCGCAAGAAACTATCTAGAGCGTCATCGTCCTGTGCTAATTTACCATACAACCGTCACCTGATCGTCTGCCAAACGTAATAGCTATCGCAAATATTTCCTTATTATCATTTAATTTAGCTGTAGTTGGAGGCCCATATATTTTTCCTTATCGATTATAATGCCGGTTATACTTTCCACAAGTCTTGATATGGCGAAGGTAAATATTTGTAGTGTGTTGTTGAAGAATTACATCACTTATGCTCTGTGTTCGATATGAGTCTGATAGAAATGATCTGATTAGGGTCTTGAGGTTGAATCGACTTGATATAGGCACATTACACTGTCTCAATGGTGATCATGCGGAGAGTCTATTTGTTTTTTTTACTATCCTACGATGTCCCACTCCTGGATGAAGGGCTCCCTCCACTCCTTCCATCCTTCGCGAGCCTGCGTGTGCTCCTTCCAGTTTTGACGGAACCTATCCAGCTCGTTTCGCCATTTCCCACATTGTCTGCCGCGAACCCACCTTATTGTCTCGGGGCACCACGGGGCTCTGTGTTATTTGGGCTCACAATTGCATGTGGCAGACAAGTCCTGCCCAATTCTATTCCGGTTCATGGCTAAAATATTTTTCGTAGCAGTATGTATTAAGGATTTGATGGGATTATCAAACAAATTGCGATTATGAAAGTTCCTAACAAATAAAGACATAATAAGAAGATTAACATTATTAGTTCAAGATCGATGTTAGCTTGCAGGCTTCCTCTATGGGTCGTTGGAGCTAACGATATTGGATGGGTAATCATGCTTCATCGCCGCAGCCAATCAATCAATCATAGGTAATCATCACGTGGGACACGGGTATGTGATTGTAGCTAGAGTCTATCAGTAGTTTATGGCCATAGTTATTTTTGTCTACGAAAGGAATCTTTCCACGTTTTCATCGATGACCACGGGAAATACCAATATCGCCATTTTGCTGATTACGGCCATTTTTAATAAGGAGCTATCCATTTTTTGTCCCAACAAGCCCTTATTCTGCGTTATAGGAATGAGGGGTAAGTCGAAGTTTTTACTAAATTCAAACAGTGGCTTTTTTCCGGACGAATTGGGGTTTCCAGAACTTCTTTACACAGACACTATTATAAGAAAAACTTAAACTAAAAACATCATCATCATCGTCTGCCTAGTCTCAGCTGTGTAGGGGTTGGCTTCCAGTCTAAACAGATGCAGCTGAATACTAGTATTTTGCAATGAGTGACTGTTTATCTAACCTCCGCAACCAAGCCAGGTAACACGATATCCCTTGGTACCATTTAAGATTGTCGAAGGTCAATGTATCAACGAAAACAACAACAAAATACTAAATATATTATCTATAGCAAAAACTTTGTAAGGTGTACAAAGTTACGTTCGTTAACGAAAATTACGCGGTGTATGAAATTCGGCACACATAAAGATTATATGGTTTGGTTGGTTGGTGGTGGTTGGTATGGTGATTTTTATAGTTTTTATTATTGATTAAATGAATTAAATCCTACTTAATAATATTATAAATGTGAAAGTTTGGATGTTTGTTACTCAATAACGTTAAAACGGCTCAACGAATTTGTATGAAATTTGGCACACAGATAGTGTATAACCTGGATTAACATATAGCATACTTTTTATTCCGGTAATACGTTCCCGTGGGATAATTTTCGACCTACACGCGGGCGAAGCCGCTGGCAAAAGCTAGTTTTAACAAAATTATGGTCAAATATCGACCACTGGGCGGGCACTAAGTAGTTACGATATGATGATGATTAACACAACTATCGTACCTTAATTACCAAGATACGCTACATTAGCCACACCATCAGAATAAGTATAACATCTAAGAAACAGAAACAGCCACCCTAGCCGAAATCCGCATGGGATGTATCACACAAGGTGAATTTTTAGTCACCGTTTATATTTTTCAGGGTAATATTAGTACCCGTGAAATTGAACAACCAAGGAAAATGGGTGGAAATATAAAAAAAATCGGACCTCCCATGCGAAATTAATAGTCAGCTGATCGATTTTGTATAGGAGTTATTATTTTTTCATATTTCAACCCATGTTCCTTGGAGAAAGTTATTCAATTTCACAGGTCCTATCACCCTGATAAATTTAAACGGTGACTAAATATTCACCTTGTATTATTATTACATTATTGTACAAAAATATCATCACATCCAGATGTGTTATTTCTGGATGAGTGGCCAGTATTAAAAACAAATCTTTCTGACGCAGACTTATTATTAATTCTTAAACTTCATTAGCGTTTTTTTATTAACCAGTCCAAATGAGTAGGTCAACGACTTTTTTGGTACTTATATTAGATGGATGTCGTTCCCACCTACGTTCGACCTACGTACGTGGGTTATTTTGTGGGTTTCCTATCTGTGTTCGTTCCAAACAATCGTTCTATAATTTTCTAAACAAGACTGCTTATTAAGTACAGCAATTCATTTTCTATAGTGGAAATAACGTCGCTGAGTTAATAAGTGATTGGTTTGTCCAGTTGTATTCATGTTTTTAACCTTACTTTGACTTTAACAAATGATTTTGTATTGTTTCAGGTAATAAAATCACGCAGAATGGTGAGAATGGATCAGACAGAATCCACAACAAAACAACGTTTGGCTCATTTTATTATCGTTTAAGCTCAATGTAATGGAAAGTTTCACGTAAATGTTACGTACAGGAATTATCCCTATTTAGTGTACGCACGATAAACGTTATCATAGCTATATTTGCAATCATAAATGTAGATTATGCAAATTACGTCTTATTTAAGCATATATCTTATCAATTTATCATACCATTTGTGTAATGTGATAATTAGGTTACGGATATACAAATCATTTTATCTTTATCGATTTTGTCCACCTTGTTCTACAATTCCATTTCAATTTTCTGATTCGTTTCATGTAAATTGGAACTTGAAAAAATAAACATGCTGTCTAGCGTCACAAGCTGGGGTGCCTATTACCTTCTGTCGAAACAAATACGAGACTTATCTGCCGTCCCATTTACTCATTCCGAATATGAGAGGGATGCGTTTGTTTCGTTCTCAATGGAGGTTGTAGTGATCTTTAATAGTGTTCCCCTGTAGGGAATTGGCCGGTGGTGGTTGCGCGCGCACAATTTTCAGGGCGCAGGACGCTTTTTCTCTAGAACTACGAATGCTTAGACCTGTATTAGTATTTTAATATTGGTTTTTAACAAAAACATGTTTTCGGACTCGTGTATAGCTGAACATTGAATATTGAAGTCTTTTTTTAATAAGAAAATTATTATGATTCATTCAACATTATTAAGATTAGGAAACTAGACTCGTCCTAATTTTAAATGAAACGTAAATGAGAAATGACACAAAACTGAATTAAAAAAATAGGTAGATACAAAATAATATATTCGGCCTGTGCCCTCTCTGAACATTTAGGCAGTCTTCACGTTCTTCGGTTGCCGATAGAGGCCGCACGTATCACGACACTTCAGGTTTTGCCGGCGTCCATTGCGGAACGCACCCCTTACTTGGAGCCCTCAACCTAATCACAAAGTATCTCAGTCATATTTCAAAGTAAATCAAAGTGTTTCCCGTTCGTCTCCGGCGAGGTGAGTAGTATAATAAGCCTGAAAAACAAGTGCGGCACTGCCACGGCTTCCCGCGATTGCACCTCGAACGTTCTAGTAGGATTCCTGTTCAATAATATCTCATAGCGGTGTCGACTCTATACGAACTACTTATTCAATATCTAGATATGTTCTAAATATCGATCGTGGACGAACTAATTATTTATTAACGTAGTTTTTATAGGTAAACGCCGCTTAGTGTTGTCACTCCCACGTTTGAAGCACTCGATACGGTAAATCGGAACGGGTAAAATGAATTATGGTGTTCCGATTACGCGACAAATATTTTTTTTACTCGTGCTGTGAATCTAGATTCGTGCAATTAACTAAATACACAAAAGGCACCGCTAAAAGGCTTTTCAATTGAAGCACCACTTGCACTGTAACCGGCAGGGACTTTTTAAGACGTTCGTACCGCGTCATACTTATCAAAGCAATTAATGTTTTCCCTCGTCAATTGCACTAATTATCTGATAAGATATTAGCTTCAATTGAGACGATTGATTCCGAAGGCTAGCTTGTTGATTTTCCTGATAGGAAGATTTATTGGCGGGGTTCCTTGTTTGATCTTTTATGTCACTGTGAGGTTACTTATAGGGAACTTGCACCGGTGCAAACTATCTACATATTATATTGTGGATTCGATTTAATTGTAGATGCTATTTGCCAGATTCCAAATGGCGATTATATACAATCAAAACGTATAACTTTGTTGACATTACATAAGACTCCGTCAGCTAAAATAGACTGATTTCTGGGGTCTAACGAAAGTTCAGTATTAGCCGTAGTATTTCAGACATTTACAAGGAAGAACTCTAAACGTTAATTTCGGGAAAACGTCAACCAAACTCAAGTCAGGTTGGGACATATGTGAACAATTGCTCCATTTGAGTGATCCGCCGCCGCTCTGACGCCCGCTGATTGCTACTTGTTTCCAAAACGAACAACAAAAAACCAGCTACTGATTGTTGCATTGTTCAAAACATTAATTAATCAGTAACTTAGGTATAATTTCATGTTCTTGTGGTTAGAATGGACAATGCCTAATTATTTTGTAAGTAATTGACTAATAGTACTTACGTCTGTTAAGTGCCTGATTCACAATTTTGGGAAAAGTAGCCATTGAATTTTTATCATGAGTCATCACCGGATGAGTCAGAGGGGATTCCATGTTGAATAAAAAAACTTTACAGCCGTTAGATCCCAAACAAATATTGTGTTCAAACGAGTCATAGTATATTCTTTATGAAATCGTATTTCCTGTTCGCCTTATGCAATTTCTTAACACTGTTAGCTGCGAATATGATAACTGTTTCATTAGTTCCTGATACATGTACCTGATAAACAATGGAATTATTTTTAATTTGATAAGCAATTAGTAGGAAATCGTTTTGATATAAAATTAACGAGTAGGTAATTAGGTACGTTGCATGTGTATCCAAAAATTTAGTATTTGTGTAGGTCTCAAGCTTCAATTCTACAGTCGGTCAGTTATAATTCTAAAGAGTTAATTGTCACTTGTAAGTCAAAGGTTATTGAACCATTAACCGCTGTAGATACCTAATACACCGTGACATTTTAGTCGTCTTACAACGGCAGCCCACTTCATCTATCCAATGACTACTAATCATTTATTAAAAAAAATATATGTTTTTGAACATTTGCATAATTTAAAAAAATTAAATATAATTCACTAAGACGCATGACGTAGTTTGAAACACCCTGTTATGGAGATGGAATTAATGATGGAATATAATGGTAGGTAGGTAGATATCTTCTAGCGTTTGATACGTAAACATTATTAACATGGAGGGTGTTTCATAATTCTAAAGCATTATTTATTTTTCTTAATACCTATTATCTTAATTAATGGTAACAATGTTTTAATTGCGCCTAGAGGTGTTTTATAACGTATACATTGAGTGGACCACCTTTGTAAGACGACTAAAATGTCACGGTATATATTCTGTATGTTATAAAAATAAATTGGTATGTATGTACATTTATGTAGGTAGCTAGTATAAGTACTTCATCTTCGGCTCAAGTCATATTACCGCACAAAAAGTAAGCACTCAAACATTGACGTCAGTGCACTCTACTGAAAAGATAATATTCAAATATAGAGAAATATAACATCTAACATTAATAGTGTAAAATATTTTAAGAGATAATATGTATAGGATTTTTCAATATTTCAGTTAGATGTTGAATAATGAAAACAAGACAACAACATCTGTGTATCTGAAATAATTCACGGATATTTTCAGACTTCGTTCTGTAGGTACCTAATAGAAGGTGTCCATTTTCATACTCAATACTACATCCGCCATCTCTGCCTTACCCTTCGGGGCAAACAGGTGTGAAGTTAGGTATGTCTTGCTACTTATATTCCCTTAAAATAGTTAACTCTATTATCTATTGTTACTCTGTTATCATGTGAAGAAATATAAACACAAGTTATTTAATTCATATTAATGTATTTCATGTTTAACATTATTGCTTAAGTTTTTGATATCACTTAATTTTACAATAAGTACGCACTTATAGGAGCAAGTACGTGCTGTTTATGGAATTTAGCGTTACAATATCTTATACAATTCTATGCAAATGCTATTTCTTAATTCAATATCGTAGTATTGACTTATTATTGCTTTCACTGCGACTAAACACTATTAAAAATAAAACATAGTTCAATCAAAACATGTCCATAGTTCCATAATTGTCACGGAAATGTTACGTTGTCGAGCGGTTTTCCACAAATGATCACAATTAACAAATAATAAAACTTATCGCTAAACTGTAGGTTGACCGCACATGCCACTGACGCACTTCACGTTATGCCTGACTGAAGTTTCCCTCAGCGTGTCTTCGGCATTTACGTAGATCCTGCTTAACGTAACGAGGCGTATTTTAATTCGACTTTACTGAAAAGCCAGAACGACAAAATGGCAACTTGCCATTTATATTTCAATATTTTTATTCGTGAGTCCATGATGCGAATCTACCCTATTCTTTGTGGGAAGAATTCGAGGGGCTTCGGGTTGGCTTGTGGTGGTGGAGTGGGCGGGATCTCATGCTGAGGCTTCAGCAGCCAAGGGTTACTCCCGCTCTGAGGTGACCCATCAGCTCGCTTCTGTCCACCACCCGACGGAGTCAGATGTAGTTGAGGTAGCTGGCTTGTAGAGCCCACTGGTGGTCTGTCAGATTTCGGCTGCATGTTTCCTGAAAAAACAAAAGGCATTCATAAGTTAGGGTATCACTGAAATGCAGTTGTTATTTTCTTTGCGACGGATTTGATTTACACATGAGGAAAATTCTTAGTATTTATCATGAAGTCATGAAAAGATTATCCACACTTTTTTTCACGGTAAGCACAAATCTCTGATTAACTGTTCAAAACAATAACACTTGGTTGAATACTTACTGTCTACGTTCAAACTGATCCTTTCGAATTGCGAAGTGATAAGACGTTCACCGTTTACAAACATTAATGATTTTAAATAATTATGTATTATCAGAGCACAGCGTGGGCCGGCGGTATAACACGAAATGTACGGTGCTTACATTGGCCGCGCGGTTTTATATCACCACTGAGTCACATTTGGCAAGAGTCCTCTCTATCTAAGACCACGTCACTTGGACTCTGACGCGATGTTGTGACGGCAGCGCAATTTCCTCGCTCAGAACTTACCGCCACATTCGTACAATCAATACGTCTGCAGATGAATACACGCTATGCAGTCGGTCATTATTAGTAACATGTTTTATCCAGGATTATTTTAAAACAATGGCTCATACAAGGAAATAATTTTTTACGTCATTGCCGTGCCTTTGTATAACACGATTCTGATTGGTCATTTCATTCAGAGTATTGTGGAAACAGGTGATTCAATTATTTTATGTATTGCAAATGGTACTCAAAACATGATACTGAATTTCAATCGGTAGTAGTTGATTACGGAAGGTTTACGGTTGTTTTTTCATGACCATATTATTTACGTACTTTAGACGTTGATGTTGACTGTACGATTGTACGTTTCCCGTAACTACTCTCATAAATTTAGCTTAATCGGTATCATCAGTCGCGTTCTTATTTACGATAATAAAAAAATAAAGTAGAAACGACTTGATAGAAATATGTCACGGTCGTGGTTATCGTTTTGTTCAGTTTGCATCAAGTAGCGACTTTAGAGCACGTTCTTTAGAAGTGCAAGTATCCGTGCGTATCCTCTGATGTCAATAAATTAGATAACTGATAGATACTATCAATAATTACACTACTAATAAACACAACCAAAGTACGTAACGTATTTTCCAAAACTCAGGAGCTTACCCATAACAATTTAATCCTGTTTAATGATGAAACTTTCATTGGTATCGCTAGCAAACAATGATATCACCGTTGATGTAATTCTAATTATCTTTATTAATGGAAATATCGTGAAATTTCCCATACATTCATTCGTATGTTAATATGAAGAATTTGAAGATATCAGGTTTTTTTTTTATGGGCACGATCCATGCGAATTTCCATACAGTAGATTATAATAAATTATAAATTTTATTGATTTGTTCTGGCTTGGTTTGTATAGTGTTACAAACTACAAAAGGCTCTGGACTAGAATATAATGAACTAGAGCGCATCAGGTTTTCAATTGTGGGAAGTAGGTAGTTACTGTAGGTACTCTTGATAGTCTGGATAACTGTATTTATGAGAAATTCTCTCTTTGTCCTGTTCACGTTTCGCTTCATACAATGACAAAGAATTCACGACGAATTTCATTTACGCCTATAGCTTGTACCTAAATTTCTCGCTATTTGCTATTATATTGGTTCTAGAGGTATATTAAATTGTTTTAGGTCCTCTGAAATTATTTCTTAAATATCGTCCCTATTCCTTTTCGTTGTGTAGTTTAAGGTTTCTCCTCTTCACAAATAATTGAACAAATCTTTATCTTGTTTCCATTTTCATGAAGGCTTTCTGTGTAATTATTTACGCCTCAATTTTCTTTGCCTTTGTTAATTAAAAGTTATTAACGTAATTTACAGCTCGCTCTTGAGTCTCTACTATTTATAATTTCTTCAAAGAATATTGTTTTTTTATTTTTCATTTCTTTGGTTTCTCGACGGGTTTGAAGTTACAGATTTAATTGAAGTTCGATTCTGTTGATTGAAGGTTCCCACTCAACAGTAGTAACGATTTATTTTCGATTCATTCATATTAAAACATTTCATCGTTTCTACTTATGTAAATCTTTTAAGATTATTCGTTTTCTTAATAAAATAGGTATAAAAAAAAACCCGAGGCAATAACATTCTACCAGAGCCATCTTAGGATGTAGGTCATTTATTAGAAGGGCAGTCCATCTGTACTAATAACATCATTATGCTACGCCTGAAACCAGTCTCTTTATGGCGGAAAAGCCTAGCCATTTCAGCATTATCATTTTAGTGGTCCGCTTTTTTCATAATAAGTCCTGCCATTTTTATTTGCATGTTCGCTTTAGTTAAATTTTCCTTGTGTAGTCTGACGTAATAAATCAAATTAAAATACCACCGTTTCCAACTAAACCACTTCTGTTATTAAGTCGCGTGTAAAATCGAAATACTTAGCAGTAATTAAACAAGAGGGTTATTTAGTTAAGTTAATATAATATTGAGCAAGCAAGCACGCATACTAACGCTTATTACACAGAACGTAGGTACGTACGTACTTAGAGGACGTCATTTAAAGTCGGGTCACCTCCGTTTGAAAGAACAAAGGGTAATAGTACTTTGTAGGTAGTTGCGAAAGCATAATCATTGGAACCTACCAAGGTCGGACCCTCCCTGTGCTGGTAACTCCCATGGGAGTGCCGGACTGACGGAGTGACAGAGTACCGCAGTGACGGCATGGCCCGGCATGGCCCATCACTTCCATGCCACTGGCTCGCCACGTGTACACTGCGTGACGATGATGATGCTATCCCATACCGAAGATAGTTTATTTACGAGCATTTGGCTCGAAGATTATATTGCGTGGATAACAGTATTTTTTACAGCTCAGCATTTATTCTGAGCTCAATGAATAAAAAGTATAAAAATATTGCGTTTTTAGTGGGCTGGTAAAGTATCGTGCAACATCATTTTTAATATTTTTTTCTGTTTTCTTTCGTGGTATCTGTTGCCAGGTATTTGCACTTGTATTATGTAGATATCACTATAGAATTCTCAGCGGATAATCTTGTGATGATATTTGACTATGTAATCTCACTATATTTTGCAATCCAACAAGAGCTTGCTTTATGCTTTAATTGGTCTGTAATAATAACTGATGCATTAGTAAGCATGATTGCACAGTTTTCTTCTAAATCAAGCAACAATGTAAAACATTAAGTTCACATAAATGTTTCTATTTGATGAAAAACATTCCTCGACCTGGGATTTTTCCAGTAGGTGGGTGTGTTGTTACACTTACTTACATCATGACATTCATAATACACGCACACACATCTTTGTTTGCGTATTCTACCTATTTACGACTGAGGAGTGATAATTAAATGTATAGTTAGTCTATTAACTTATCCTATCTCTTCTCAGAGTTATCACATCAAAGGTCTTTCCTAATATAAATGTGTGAAACTCATCGAACTCATATCAGCTTTGATCGACGTGAGTGACGTCAGGCGTTGATGGAACTGTCCAAAATAACTGGAATTTGTTTATAATAGAAATAACAACGTTTATTTGCGATGTATTAATAGATTCTTTAGCTCTGACGCTGAACCTAGTTATGGAAAATGGTACATTTTGTAGTTTCATTTGTGTCACAGCCGTAATTAGCTACATTGTACAATTTATAGAGTTTTCGAACAAAACTGTTTTGTGGAATTGTACAGTGATCACTTGTACATACTCGCAGTGGTCACTTTGCCATAGCCAGTGCTATAATTAGCGCTGAATTCATTTGGAAGTCATGTTATTCAGGCATATTTTCTATTGTTCAGGTTCTTTTGAGTATGGTTTTAAAATATTAAAATTTGATGAAACGAATTACAAAGGAAAAATGTTGTTGGATTCTTTGAAAACCCGTAACACGGTATTTGCGTATAAACTCAGGATAAGAAAAATAAAAATAGAAAATTGAATTTTGAGCAGAATAAAAATCCCCTACACGACTACTTAGGTACCTACTATTGATTTAAATATTCAGTTATTTAAAAGGTAAATATTGACTTAATTCGAAATATGCTCGGACAGAAACTGGTATATGTGATTCACAAGCGATTTAAATCGATATTCATGCTAAGAAAGAATACGCCTTATAGATAGTACAATTGTCCTTCCTGTCTTCCACTCAACGATATCTTACTCATGGCAAATTGAACATTATTCATCAGTGAGATTGGTCACAAGTACTCTTAAGACAATCGTTTTTTAAAGGTCACTGGGGCACCTAAACCAAAGAGCTGTCGCTACAACCTTAATATATTTAAGTATTAGTTTTACATTTTGTTTAGGCGACAGCAATAGCTGTGCCTATGACGTATTTAAATGAAACAGATATTCCTTTTGTTTAAAATTTTACAGACGTATGTACAGAGGCGACAAAGTGACTCATAAGTTAAATGTGGCTCGTAAGTCGTAAGTGTTATTAATGTGACGTTAATACGTAGGTAGGTAGATACGTAAGTAGTACACAGATAGATGTATGTAAGATTAATTGTCAAGAAGAGCTCGTTGTCTTATCCTGAAGTTTCGTCATCAAAAATTAAAGGAAAATTTAAAAAGAATTCATTAAAAATCGCTACTGTTGATTCTCAAACTCTAAAATGATTGGTGTTATTATCCGCAGTAAGTAGTTACAATTTATTTGACAGCAAGCTTCTGGGGCCCAAGTCTGCTATTTTTATAAATTCGTCATTCCAACACGATCCCATTGTCATTTTGCTAAAAGTTCGTAATCTGCTAAATTCATCATTGTCGATCATTGGTCGGTCAATGGTCTCGTAATAGAATTGTGTTATAATGGCATTGTCGTATTGCCATTATTATAAAACCCGTTAATAGAAATGATATTCCAAAAACTACTACTAAATTTGATCATTTATTCATGCCCGATTTCATATAAATATATTTTTACATATCATTTATTTGTGTTAAATTATAGCAGACTACCGCCTAAGTCAGTCATTCATATGTGATTATGAACGAGATTACCAATAAATGCCATTTCTTTCAATGGAGTGTCAGTGGCTGACCATTGGAAAGTCATAATGACGCCATTACTTAAGTAGATTACCAAACTTGTCAAAATCAACAATTTTGAAATCAATGATAGACCATCATCGTCATTTAACCACACAAGACGGTATCAAGATTATTGTAAAAATAAATTTTCCTCGACTCGTACCGTACACTCATATCTACATATATGTACCTAGCTACATACTTCTGTAAGGTTGAATGTCTACTTATCGATTGTACATGAACCTCGTAACGCCTATAATCGATCTGACAGTCGTTCACGTATCTTGGCACTAAAATGAACCGTGTGCTGGCGTAATAAAGTCGCAAAGTAGTGAGTCACGTCGATAGAAATAATCTTATATAAGTCACTGGCGTCTTAGATAGTCTTCCACCATAACACTTGAGCATAATTGTGTAGTTTCCACTGTTAAAATGCGTCAGCAGAGCACCCCCGGCACCTTTATAGCATCAGGTAGTTGTGCGTGAAGGCTTCATGCCTAATAAAATGTTTACTGTCTTTTATAGTTTCAAGGAGACGTCGCAAATACGCGATCGCCTCGTCGAGCGAAGAAATATGACATAGAGACTACTGTCAAAGTTTGAAGATTGTAAAACTTTAATCTTTGTAGTCAGCAGTATGGACGCTAACCGGGTAAGCCTCGTGGCTTCACGAGAGCACCGAACTACATACTGCACTAATGCACTTCATTGTATCATCACAAATAAATTATATATGAAGTTTATACATGAAGTATATTACAAACTTCGACCGACGCTGTAACCAGCGAAGGGTTTATTAATTCATTAGTTTCACGTCAGTTTGCCTCCACGAAAAAGGTGCAAAAAACGACCGTGAAGCGCTCAACCCGTCCAATAAAAGTACAAGGGCCGTTTTAGCTTATTAGGTAATAAATCGAATCACGGATTTTCGTGATTACTTAAACGATACCACCATTAAACCTGCCCAAAAATGACTAGCTCATGAAAACTTTGGCATTGAACATCACGGCCCTAAAGCGTAATGAACGGATTGAGTTCGTTTCAACTTCGCAAACTTTTCAAATTTTTTCTTTGAGATTTGCAAAGTTTTTTGCCTTGTTTTGCGTGAATATCAAAGTAATTTGCAAGAAACAGATATAAGTGTTTATGAATATAAATCAGTGGAGGTACTGCCATGCAATGTTATGCCAAAGTTAACCATAGTATTCGCGAAATTTTACAGTCTTTTCATGTAAATTTGAGAGAATTCGTCGACGAGAGCTATAAAATATTATAGCAAAATCACGCGATCGAGAACGTCTACCTCTTGTCACTGACGATCACAGATATGTTTATGGCGATGCATTCTGTAAAGTATCCCAAGCTGCATTTGTGTATTCATCTATGTTATATGGATATGAGGTATTTTCGTTTAAAGAGGTCAAAGAATGAAAGAAGGGTAGACCCTTTTTCAAAACACTGAACCTACCAGCAAGGTTTAAATTAAAAATAACTGTTTTGTAATACGATCTTTTAGTATTCATTTGAAAATAAAACACATTTCGCGTGACGTATTTCCATTTCAGTTGGGATAAGCCCTAAGCAGGCACCATTTTACGATGCGTTCAACATTCAAAGTCAATTTAGAAGTCGTGCCTTTCTATCAGCGATGTTCTTATATTGCCCTCATTTGACATGTTTGGCAAAGCTTATTTGTAACTTTAAATGAATCTGTTGTGCAGTTTTAGAAATTACGTAGGTCATAACTTTTAGTATAGATTAGTTACTATTTTAGCTAAGTAATTGGAAATAATCAGTTCAAAGAAACGAGATACGTCTATTCGTATTATGGCTGTCGCAGTCATCTGGTTAAATTAGCTAGCTAATTGGACGCCTAGGCCGTTCATTAAATGCCGACATTCAATTGAATGCCTAGGCCGATTTATTAAACTAGAATCATTCAACGTTTAACAACTTGGCGTATTGAAAGTCAGCCCTTTGAAGATGACTGACCAAGACTCAGCCAAGTAATTCAAATTTAGTTCAGATTTTTCCACTGTAGCGCTAGTAGTCACCAAAACAAATATGGCGTCACTAGCGCAAACCGTGAATGTTATTTTTCGTTCTTGTGTGCAATTAATTAATTAATTAATTTAAAACATATCACAATCACTAGTTACTTAGTAGTAGGTATGAGTAAAAAGTAGTCGTACATTATTTGTGAACTTATCGTCACCCTGACCAAACACCACAAATTCATCAATATCCAATTTAACTAAATGACTACACGACATTCAGCCATCTGGTTAAACGTTGCGCTCAATGACTTGGCTAGTTACTTTCAGCTATTTAATTGGATGCCGGCGCTTAATGAACGGGCTAGGCGTCCAATGAGCTGGCTAATTTAACCAGATGGCTGCGACACGGCTATGGGGGCAGTGTCATTATAAACACAAATATATGATCTTTGGATTCAGTTTGATAAACCGTGCGTAACGTCTAGGGCAGTGACGCTCGTCGTGACGTCACTGAGATGACTATCCAAAGTATAAAACTGTGCAAAGATTATTTTCAAGTGTCGCAAACAGTAGACAGGATGACGCTTTGAGAGGTTAAAGAGATGAAGCTTTGTGATGTTCAGTTTTGTGGAAAAAGGAAGTAAGTACTTGGTAGTTTCTTACTCGTTGAAAAACTCGTAGACGCCTGCGCAGTCCTCGTTACAACGTATACTAATGGATTTGTACTTAGATATGCTTCATGGTAATAATATTTGGCAGCTAAAATGTTGGGAATAAAATGAATTCGTAAACAAGCCATTAACCAGGAATTTCCTTTTAGTATATAAAAATGTTGTGACCGTGTCTCATTTACCGGCTAAATAATTCCGCGTGTACTAATGAAATGTCGAAAATTCTTTCCAAATGGAAGAAAATTCGGCAAACTTCTATCGTTTTTTTTGACAAAACTATTCACTATAATGGGTTCAGAGGACGTGCAGTTTATTTTTTACTCGGCAATAGCTCGTTGACCCAGTAGCCGAGTTCGTGACAACTTGTATCTATCGGGCGTTGCTCGCTTGGCTCACGCGGTTCTGCTGGATCCACGAATAGGGGACGAGAACACGGAAATAAGTCATTTAGTGCATTTGTCAATACCACATAGACCATACGTAATCACACCTTATCTTCACTGTGCGTGCGACTCGAACGACGTAAACGGCCCTGATAACACATGAGTAGGTGGGTAATTGAAATTGCTGTAAGATTGATTCAATTTCATGGCACGTTATAGGCTTAAGCCTAGTTTGATGGTTTATGCTTTCAAGAGCTTAGAATCAATGATAATAGGAATGAACAAGTATGATTTATTCAGCCATAACAGACGCGAAACGTATTTTTTCTATTATGTTCAAGATATTAAATGTTTTGATAGATTTTGTTTTTCGGGAGATCTAGTTTGTTTTGATTCCGGTCGAGTGGGGGGATGGGGGGCTGGCGACAGCGCGATCGTCTCCGCCCTACACCCGACAGATACCGTGTTCAATCACTCTACATTTTGTGAATTATTGCCCAAACTCGCAAAATATTGAGTGTTTGCAATATTATTCATGATATTTTAACGTGTACTAGTTTCTATTGTCTGTGGTATACTTCATCGATCGTGTCTGCCCCATGTAAACAATATTCTATTTCGTGATTAACCAAAATTATGTTATGCGATAAGGGTGGAATAAGTAGCTTACTTACCAACGTGTAAAACTTTGGTAATGTAGATTTTGGGAAGAACACGTCTAAGTTTTCCTATATCTAAATTAAAATCATATTCATTAAAAGTTTCGTCTTCATAAACCTGCAGTTAGTGTATCCCGTAGGAATCATGAATGATGATACTTGTTTATTTTTGAAAGGCCCCAACGGAGACTCGCCCTCTGAATACTGGGTTGGCTGGTCAAGATTCTACTCAGCCACCACCAATTCGTCCACTTAATAGAGTTGATTCACGTTCAGCTTTCCCACCACAATCTCCGAGACCAGCCGTACCGCCGTCACAACCAAGACCACAATTTCAACCTGGAGGACCCGTGACTATACCTCCACAATTTGCGCCAAGAGTAGGTGCTCCAGTGTCAAGAGGCCCAGCCCCACCCGGACCTCCAGGAGCCCAAGTTCGGCCTGTACCTCCTACTTTACGACCTTTTGGTCCGCAATCGATTGCACCCCAACAAGGACCTAGGCCAGTACAGTCACCGACAGGACAGCCACTACAACGAGCTCCTCCACCGAACAATTTGCAGTTCGGTCCGAGGCAGCCACCAATTGTCAGTGCAACCACACCCGACGGAGGCAGACCACAGATTCCTCTACAACAGCCTAACGGAGCACCTAAAAACGGAGCACCCGTACCTGGATTCCAGAGACAACCATCGCAAGGCTCTTTGAAGGGTCTCGATCCATCGAATACTTATCAGACGAAACCAGTCAACCTGGATAATCAAAGTATCTCAAGTGACAACCAAAATGTCAATAATACAGAAAACGGTATTGAAGGGCCTACGGTGGCTAAAGGTAGGAGCTACAGCATTGCAGCTGCCCCCGGGGCTCCAAGTCCTTTGAAAGCAGAAGATGATCGTCGAAAATCTGTCAGTGCTATTGGAGGCAGAATAGATGAATTTATCAGCCGCAGTCCGGGACTTGGGTTGATACAGGAAGGCAAAATAGAAAGTAAAGAAAATGTACGTGAATCTAAAGAAAGTATTCGATCGGAAGGCTCTAATGAAGGAGCGAAAGAGATTCCAGAACGTCCCGAATCCCGCATATCTGGGTCTAAAATGACGGAATCTTTTATCGGCTCTCTACCAACTCCAGCTCCAAAAAAAAAATCTGATGACGATGATGATGTGATTTCGCAAAATACTTTGACTGCACCTCGAAAAGTTAATGAAACTGCTAAACCGAAAGAAGAGTTTTCTGATCGCTCACCATCACTGACGCGCAGCGATGATTCTCCGGAGCCTAAACAGAAACCAACACTGAGTTCAACTGCACCTAACAAGTCTCAGAGTGTGACCCCAGAACCAGCGCGTCCTAAAACACCAAAAGTAGAACCAAAATTCGAATCAACAAGGGGGATTGATTCTAACAAAGATGTGAAACCTGTACCAACGCCAAATAAGACTTCTTCAAAGTCACCATTACCAGATGCTAAGCCACCTCTACAAATTCCGAAAAAACCAAATGATTTAAGCACTCCTATTGCTTCAGCAGATTCTAAGAAATCAACACCTCGCAAAACAGCTTCTGCGCCTAAATCTCGACCTAAAGGTAATATTTAGGAAACTCGAATTACAAAAATATTCGATTTAAAATGAGCCAAACGTCTTTGATTTAAATATATAGATTAATATGATTATCACAATTCAACTGTGTCATTACATTAACATTTCCTTTTTTAGATGGTGACAACGATAGCGGTGTCGATGAATCTACACAGGGAAATGTATGTATTTGTATTTAAAATTTTCTTTATTTCAAACAGAACTCAGCACTACGTTATATTTTTATTTCTTTGAAGGATGTCAATGGGTCTCCCGGTTCACCGAACAAGAAGATTCCGAGTAAGTTACCCATGAAGGAGAAATCAAGTAACAGCCTAAAAACGAGTCTTTCACGATCATCGAGCAAAAGTGCTACTGCTAAAACACCGGAAAACCCTCTACCAAATGATAAGAAAAGTGAGTATTTGTGTTGAAGCAAAGTTTTTAGGGTAAAAGCCGGACAGTTGCCACACTTATTAAAATCACTCTACAAAAACCAAAATGCTTTATTTGTAAAACTGGCCGATACTTTGGTTTTTTATCTTCAAATTAATGAAATGTAACAAACGTTATCTTTAATATTTCCTGAGTATTAGCGATTTTTGCGGACCTCTATATATTGGGACATCTATCGCAATAGGGGATAGTTGCCTAATCCATATAAATTACGTCTAGGATAGATGCCCCGCCGAGCAACAGGAAATCTATCCAGCAAAAACTTTGATCGCACTTTTCCTTCCCATGCAATCGAATAGCGACTCGGTCAACTTAGTGGTAGTTGGAGAGTCTTCCAATAGATTAATAAAATAGCATGGGATTCATCCGCGAATCTAGAGTAATTACAATCGGGGCAACTATACCCCTGGGGCAACTATCCTGGTTTCATCCTATGCTTCAGTTTTTATTGTGTTAGTATTTTTTGCCCTTAACCTTCGTTGTATTGTACTTTACAACCACTATTCATTGAAATTATAGCTCTATTGTATTGGTTAATAAAGTATATTAAACGATGACTGCCATTTTTAATACAGTAAGCCAAGTTAAAGCCAGAAAAATATGAATAAAAATTTGTGCAGTATTACATTGGAATGTTTGTTGAGTTTGCTTAAATTAAGCAAGGAAGAAGGGAACAAAGTGGTATAGAATAAAAAAAATCACGATATGTGCTATTGTTAGTACTTTACAATAAATTAATAGACAGGTGCTTAAACTGCTCAACATATTGCTTTCAATCGAAGCGCCTTTGCGCACACTATAAACTTATTGTAATTACATTTCAGAAGTGCCAATGAACAAAGTGCAAGTTGGCAATGCTCCGTCGCCCAACATTAAAGCGGTGAAATCGAAAATTGGCTCATTAGACAATACGACGTACAAGCCTGGCGGTGGAAAGGTTAAGATTGAAAACAGGAAATTAGAGTTCGGTAACGTAACGCCTAAAATTGCTGCTAAAAACGATGCTTACACTCCAAGTGGTGGGGTTAAGAAGGTAAATACACTTTGATTTTTTAAACCCGAGTATTGTAGCCTTGGGTATCTTTATAAAAATTACGTCGTTGTATTTTTCAGATTGTATCCACGAAATTAGAATGGAACGCAAAATCGAAGATAGGCTCGCTCCAGAATACTGCTTACAAACCAGGTGGTGGTGACAAGAAGATTGAAACCGTGAAACTGAATTTTAACGAGAAAGCCAAACCAAAAGTTGCTTCGACAGTTAACATCACTCATAAGCCTGGAGGTGGTGCCATCAAGGTAAACTAAAAACGAGACATAGGTTCTTAGGATATCCATTGAATAGGTCATAGGGATGCGGTTATAGGCGAAATATTAGGTAACAACTTTCAGTGAGTACTCTTTTTGCCTAGTTTGTCAGCACGGCTGGTAAAAGTAACATTCGAGTAGAGCTTAAATATTTGGTAAAGCACTTAGACATAAAAGATGGCAACACGATCAAGTATCATCATCGAGCAAATATGTTAGCGCAGTTCACAATTCGTATTATAGACGCACTTAATGTAAAAATAGAACAATCGAAATCATTAGGTCTGTATTGTTTGTATAAGTACAATATTGAAAATAATGTTGTTCTTCTTTAGTCTACAGTTGCAAAAGACGGAACGAGAGCAGTGAGTAAAAATCAATATCTAAATTTGTGTGAACACAGTCACTTTATTGCACATTTTTTATGTAAATCGTGTTTTAGGTTTAAGTTTTACGCGATGACGTCATTGCATATACGTCATATACAATCGAAGTATGAAATGCAATGTCTACATACGTAATTATGGGATTGTATCGTTATTATTTTCTAGAATGTTAAATGGGCGTTACCGCGATGGAGGGCATCTCATAAACATTTTGCCTACCACTCTTTATGGAGTAAGGTTGGTTGGGCGGTACACATTTTGTACCATACGTGAGATATTTGACTTGATAGAAACTTTCTAGTGTCTACCTAAGGTATTTCTAGGACGGGCTGTGGCTGTACTTTTCACGCTAGGTGTTTTGCTTTCAACATAAACAACTGTGTCTTTCACATAAAAATTAAACAACATAAATAAAGTCTTGCCGGATTGAGAAATGCGAATGTTAGTAGAATAAGTGTCGTTACACCTTATACGTTTTATTTTTACACAGAATGCCAAATTTCTACATAAAATATTAATATTATGATAACATAACGTAAAGAACGAACATACGACTGTACAAACGACCTACACGAATATCATCGACAAGCACGCCATGGAAATCAATAACGATTATGCATTGTACTATGAAACAAACACAAACATTATGTGTACACGTACACTTACCACATGTTTATGAAATGATTACTTAGCAACGGCACTGATATGACCGTATATATTTATGTATATATGAAGGTTCCGTAGATATAATTGGCAAATAGAATTTTCCATTGTTTAATTATGCCATAACCACCCATTTGTCTCAGCAATTAATGTAATTGGAACAAAATTGTAACCCACAGCAAAATTCCTAAGGGAAAAACATTTCTATAAATAAAAATACTAATATCTAATGGGAAACCTTGTCTAGTTCAAACGATCTAGACAAGGTTTGGGGAGTTCAGCCGACCCATGAAACAATCGCCTACTAGAAGCCGTTTGCATGTAAGTTCAACGGTTTTCACCATTGTTATTTGTTGTCGTTTCCAGTGTGATTTTCTTTTGAACAATCGGGTTGATACGGCATTTGTCTCGAGAGTATTATAATTTTCTGTATGGCATAATCATGAATGTATTTTTGGAGTAGGTATTAGCATAGTACTTATTTTTAATTTGGTCCACTATGTTATATGCTTCTATAATCTAACCGCGATCTTGATAAATGATAATGACCTTTCGGTTCTGTTTACACTATCGGATTTTGCTTATTTTGATAAGAATATTCATTCACATCGTTATGATTAAATACATCGTTGAGTAACCGTAGAACTATACCTAGGTATGTATTTATATTGATTTGCACACGGCTTGCACTATACTTAAATATAATCATAACAAATTAGTTTTTATCTCTTACATAAACAAAGTATCATGATTTGTCTGCCTATTCGTAGTGGCATTTTCTGGTTACGTAATATTAATATCATTGCTTAGATCCACATGAGTTCAGCAGATAAAACATATTAAATTATATCCAGCGCACTTAAGGAGGAGATTTCTGGAAAACGCTAAAAAAGGTGTTTTTTTAAAGCTGTGTATCTCTTTAACGGTAAGTTATTTTGAAAGCAAAATATATATGATATATTCAAATCTTTTTTGCATACAGTGATGAAACTCAAACATAATTAAACATAATTTAATGCATCAAAAAAATCATCAAGGCTCTTAATTATCTTTAAAATCAGTTTATCCCTTCAATAACAGTTATAAACATAATTAAAAATATATCATAAAATTTCAATTGCCAAACTGCATTCAGTGACGGATTATTTATTATTAAATAGTTAATATCTAATTTTATACGATTTTATTTGCATTTTTACGACATACGCTTGCTCATTTGTTATTCGAATTTATTACAACAGATTTTAACCCGTAACAGATTGTAATAAGAACTATTATCGCTCATAACGTCAATATTTAAAGTTACGAGGGCCTTAACCTAATACCGTTCATATGATTATCTTACGTATTATCAGTGATAGGATTTATTCATTTGTGTGGTTACAATTTTCTTCTATTCATAATAGTGAAGTTGTAGTTGTATACATTTAATGGACAATGTTGTCTTTACACCGCGTGGCGCCGGCTACTTGGCAATGTTTTACTTTTCACCGTTTCATTCTTGCGACAATATTAGACTGACGGAGGGACTGGCAACAATGTATTAATCACATAGGTAATCTTTGGGAAAATATATTTTATTCGTTCTCATATCTACGGAACCTCCAAATTATTATTTTATTGTATGTATTTTTATTTTATGTGCACACTCACTTCTTTGAAACAGATCGAAAATCAAAAATTGGAATTCAAAGCACAAAGTAAAGTGGGCTCCATGGATAACGTAAAGCATAAACCTGGAGGCGGTGACATCAAAATATTCGATGACAAAGACTACATCAAGCAGATGACGGGACAATCCCCGGTGCCCGACAGTCACGGCCATTCTCGACAGGAGGTGAGGCCCTTTCCAGCCGCTTGACGGGCCTTTGCATATATGTCGTGTTCGCTTTTTCATTTTTGGTTTTTCGGTGGAGGTCATTTAAATCGCAATCACTCATTTTTGTTTCAGCCAGGATATTTGTACACGTTTTATTGAGTAGGTAACTCATTGGGTTGCAGTGTTTGAGGTGTTGGCTATTGTGGATAACAATTTTCTAACGCGTCTGTTTTGTTTGTTTGGTTTTTCGTTTTTCTTAACCATTATTTTTCTTTTAATTTGCGTGTCTTTTCAATTTTATCAATAGAGTGGAGATTAATGCATATTCTTTTCGTCGTAGAGTCCAGTGCCAGCGACATCGGAACCACCAAAGTCCGACGAGAATTTGAATCAACAGCAGTGTTAAGAGCTTACCTACGCTGAGAAACTTCGACTTGTCAGAAAACCACTCTATTGTTTATAATCAAGAGTCCAAACTTATTGTATAACATTTTTATATTTGTTAATTTTGTTCGATATTGATACCCAGTTTGAGTGACTTTATTAAGGTACGTTTGTTTTAGACAAATTAGATTATTAAAATTTGTCGTAATCAATGTCAATGATTTATTGCATATCTTTTCGGACAATATGTTTAGTGCGTTAAAAGTGTATCGATCATTAAAATTTGAATTGTATTGTTACACGTAATAATAACTTTGAATGTTGTATTTGTAGCGTTATAGTTGATTAATAATTTGTCAAGTGAATTCCTTTTTTTAAATCATCATATTATAACCCGAGTGATGTTAGTATCATGAGTGCCAATTCATACTAGTACCGTAGAAATATCCATTGTGATGTATACATTAACATTGTGGCAAGTAGTCTTTACCTTTATCGATGCTATTGTTTCAGCAAGCATGATTTTCATAGTCTCTACCATTGTAAGTAATAGTGCTTGAATGATACCATTATATACAATGCACCATTCGACATTATTTTCATTATCAGCACCAACTTACATTTTCTCATGCGATGTGTTAGTATATTGTATTGGTAATCAAGTGATATTCATATATTCTGCAACTATATCTAAATGTGTATATTTATTTATACTATTCCTAGGTATATAGGCTTTGTTATCACTGTGTTTTGTTGTTTCCACTACGTATTCATAGTATTATATGCACTGACTATTTCAATGTTTTATTATTTGGAATGTGAAGATGACAGGTAGGAGTTCTTGGCACAGCATTCATCATGATTTTGTAATACACAGGTGTAGAAACTTGTAGCTTTTTGTCGCATTCGCGTAATGTCGATAAGCCAGTTTTCACGATTTTGTCACTGAAGGTTCTTTGATAACACGGGACACTGCTGTGGCGAGAACAGGTGCGGGCTCGAGATTGACTGACCAGATTATTATATAAATGTTTTATATGTAACTATGACTATAAGAGATGATTAGGTTTAGATAGCGTGTATTAATGTTTGAAGCTTGAGTCACAAAACTTACTTGCATTGTCATTTTTATTATAAGAAAGATGTTTTGCATTTGAGCGGTGCAATTGATTATTTCTATGTTATTACAATTTTGACGCGTTTATCGTACTAAAATTATGAATTCGTTAATTTTCACGCAAGCTTTTTATGGTAAAATGTCTAGATAAGTTTTAACTAAACTAATAGATACTTACTATATACCAGTAGACAGCAACTTAAGTCCAAGTTTTGAGACCGATGTTTTATGAAGAGCAGGACGTATTGTATACCTATAGGTAATCGTTTAATACAGTTTAACACTATACGAGTTCGTTTTATTTTGTACACAAGTTCACAGATCACCAGACATTTAGAATCAATAGTATGTAGTGGACTATTGCCTTTACTTCTCACTTGCACTTAAACTATCATAAGATAAGAGCAGGTTCATGTATTGGATGAGACTTCATACCCTTTGGTAAGTTTTCATTTTTTTAAACTACGTTCTTTATCCTAGATTGAGGTAGTACGAGTACCTACTTCAGACGTAGTGTAAACATAATTATTAATTAGTTTGAAATTAAGCCTTGGAATCATACCAAGGATGTTTGGAGCCTGTATTAATTAATTTGATTAAATTTATTGTTGACGCCATTAGCATAATAATGAGGTTTTGTCGATTTTCCAAAATTTCCGGTTATGAGGGATTTCTTTGGATATTTTGATAGTCTGTTGAGTTATACAAGAAAACCGGTAACATTAACCTAAAATATCAATTTTTTTTAAATTTGTACATTAGTAGGCAGAGGCATGTTTTTCGAAGAAACCCAAATTTTTGAAAACAGTATTGGGTTCTACCCGAGGAAACCGGTATGGTGTACTTGCCTAACAGGCTAGTGATCGCGCTACCACGATATGTGTATGTTGTCCGGCGGGAAACCGAATGACTTTTCTCAACATTTTCACCACTAAGGGTCGATTTTTCAATCGTCAAATAACTTTTATTTGAGGATTAGCGGTTTGAAAGCTATGTTTAGAAATTACGTCAAACTATACTTAATATTTATTTTACAGATAAAGTATCTGACTTTCGAAAAATCAGTCCTAAGAAAAAGTTCGAAAAACAAACTTCCAAGGATCCTCTATCTACCCAACATCGTCAATTAGTGCAGTCAGTTTTGAATGTAATTTTTTGGAGAGCTCCATGTCCTGTAACTTCATAGAGCTGGACAAATTTGTATGATCATACGATCTAACTGTGATTTATGACATTAACATTCCCTATTTACGCAGGAACAATATTACAATATGTCCGTCCACGAGTGGACTGAGGCGGCCCGTCCGAAGTCTCGGTGCCTGTCAGCTCGGGCTCCGCGCACGCCCCGCACACCGCGAACCCCACGGGCGCTGTCCCCTCGCCGCAGGGTCCCAACCATGGATGAAGAGGACCTGGTCATGCGCAACAACGAGAGGAACCGGCGGACTTCGGTAGCCAGACCCCTAAGTGCTCGCGAGGTTCCTCGCTCCACATTGTCCAGGCGAACCTCGCTCACACAACGTCCAGCTTTCTCCATATATTGATGTAGAAAACGTTGATAAAAAGGAGTTTATTAAAAGAGCCCTAGGCTTTCAGTGTTGTCTAATTGTTGTAGGAAGTCAGAAATGTACTTTAAATTCTAAATGTTAGACTTTGTAGTGGTAGGTTTACAATGCGCACAAAAATATTTTTACTGCACAATTGTGCACAAAAATAATGTCAAAGATGATAAAAATCATGTCTTCTTTATGGCTTCTTTATGCCCTTAGTAGATTCCATTTTCGCATTATATGGGCCATGATTTGCTTAGCAAATTCTTTATGTATTATATTTAATAATGGTGGTAGATACCTATGTATGTAGTTTCACAAATACACAAGAGTAGAAAATTCGACACAGTCGTTCTTAAATACAGGTAGAAAGCAGCTTTAGTCGGTAATTGAATGTCCGAATTTATTTATGTTGATTAAACTATACCTACACCCTCATTTTGACTTTTATTTGATCGATCTGCTATCCCAAATCCGCCCATAGCAGCTTGGGTTAAACCCTATTTACAGGATGCACGTATCATGCCGGTGGCATACTTACAATAAAATTGAAGCAACAAATACACAATACATCGACTAAACTTACTTTGGACGGTGCAACTTTTAGTCTTGCTATAACTTATGGTATGCCACATGGAACTAAATCAGACCGCGTAAATCAGGCTTTAGGCCTTTTGTGCATGACACGGTTCCTTCACGGTATGGCGTATACACCGCGCCTTGGAAAAAACGTTTCCGTCAACAAGCTTCCCATAGTGACACATACTACACTGACGACCGTGCCTGCACACGGCGGATAAACCCTAGTTTTCCACGGCAAGAAAAATGTGTAGAAAGGGCCTGAAGCTGGTAAAACAAAAGAAGAATAATAAAATTTTAATGTGCCTGACTGGCCGTTTGTTCTATCGATCTTATATCTACTTACAGTTAATATTATTACCATCATATTCACTGCGAGATATACCTACTAGTATCTACTCTTAGAACAGGGCGCGAATCGACATACGTAAGGTAGGGCGCCCTCAGGCTAGGTGGAGCGACGATCTTCGTATGGTGGCTGGTAGCAGTTGGATGAGAGTTGCCGATAATCGGGTTGAAGGGCGTGCAATTGGAGAGGTCTCTGTCCAGCAGTGGAGTGCAGTAGGCGATGGATGTTCATGATATCTACTCCTAGATAGTAGAATAAACTACGTAAACGCTGTCCTGGTGCATGGAAGAGAATTTAGTAGTAGTATACCTGGGGTATTTGCACTATTGTGCAGGATATTCCATTTAGTTTCAATCGGCGGGAGTTTTTTTTCCTACTAAGAAAGGAATGACGGAAGTATCCATGACGTACACACGGCTACACATCAAGCTATACATTTCCAGTTTACGCTGATCTCGCACTGTACGGAAATTCTATACAATGCGAGATCAGCTTATACTGGAAATTTGATGTTATACTTGATGTGTCGCCGTGTGTATACATAAATTAAAATAATGCAGGTGCCTTTTGGATAACAATAATGTCAATTTCATCAGCAATTTTCCCTAAGCCGACATTCAAGTGATATTGAAATCTTAATAGAATCGCAGTGTCGTTGCTGTTAAGTTGTAATAAAACAATAATGTATTTTATATATTGTTTAATTGGTGTACATGGTTATGCATTATAATAATATTTATCGATTGTTAATTCATTAAATTATGGCACTTAACACAAATAAAAATATCTTTAAACAAATAGATACATACATTGAATGAGATAATGTCACGCCGGAAAACAATTAATAATACATACATAATTTAATAAGTGTTAATTTTTCGATATAAACTTAATTATAATATTCGGAATAATTTCTCAGTCGTTCGTTGACATTTCGTATTGTAACGAAAGCCTCTTTTTGTTTTTACTTTTTTTTATAAGAAAATAAAGTTTTCAACACAAAATTCAACTTATTGATCCCAATCGTAAAAATTATAAATAAAAAACCTTACTCACAAAATAGTACAATAACTTAACCTTTTGTACCCATAAGGACAACTGACTCACCACATGTATCCAACAATACCTTAAAACGAACGCGCAGGATGTCATTTTATAAAAAACCAGTTCAACATCATTCAATAATACAAACTGTTGATAAAAACTTACGACTAACAAACTCCTCTATGCACTGCAAACAGAGACTAACTGCGAAGCGATTACTTGCTGAAGCCGTCGCGAAGCAACCGACACTACGGTCTGATCTGCTCCATCAGTAGACATTACTTTGATTACTTTAAGGCTTGCTTGTTCGACTAATACTTTAACGGCTAGTTAGGAGTTTTGATTACTATAATAAATAATTTGTGGAAGCATTCCCCATGCTATTTAATATTAAGTAGACGATACAATGGATACTTCGACTGATACACAAGCGCACACACACGACACAGTAACACTATATAACTTTAATACATACAAAGGCCACAACACATCATTCAGTCACAAAGCGCGAATTAACCTAACACTGTAATGAAATGTGTATTTTACAAACGCTCGCAGTTCTTACAGCATGGAGGTTACGATGTTACGATCATCTAAGTAATTCAACTATAATTTAGATAACATTACTAACCTAATTATTGTATAGATTATTTCTATTGTACAGTACTAATTTGTGTCAACTTACGTCCACCCACTCTAGGTAATGAGATTATCGTGTCGACGAGCCTCTTCATCTTGTTCACTGAACGTAGCTGGCAAGAGGTTACCTCACGACTGTCTCGAGAGCCACGCCTCGGTCATACGCAAAGTTATCATAATTTAGCTCACTACGAGTACATCAACTACATTTCATCAATGTTGTGACTCGATAGCACGACGGACTACGACAGGAACTGTATCGTGCATTCAAAAGTTTTGTTACAAATTTTGACCTCTAAAATCACTACTAAGAATAACTCCATAATATTATGTACAATCACTTTACAGTTTACACCAATTAACGAATACTGAAATTTATAATAGGATACATAATATATTAGAGTATTACGTCTCGAATATTAATATCAATCATATCATCCGATAATGTTGCGCTTCCAACTTGAGCAATAAAATACATTACATACCAAAAATATCGTTTCTTTCCGCATCATAATAGCAGTGATATGATCATTATATCACAATAATATTCGTGACTGTCAAGCAGACATATGTTTTAGATGACGAGTCCATCTTTAATAGCAATATCGATATCATAATTGATTTAATACCGCTAATAATGTACATTGAGTCAGGTACGGTTGTTAAAGAGTATTTTACATGAAGTGTTGGTTTTGGGATGTGCGACGTGGAGAGGCGCATGCAGTTAGATTGACAACAGTTAGTTATACCAACACCGTATTATAATCTGTCAAATGGAACTTTTAATGTGTAGGTCAGCTTAGGGAAGGGTAGTGTCGGTAAAGGCCATGCAGTTAGTCATGTACACCAGTTAGTTCACCTACACCGCTGTAATTAATGAACCCTTCACCACAGACCGTAAAGGAAGGTGCTAAGGAGAGGCTGCATGCAGTTAGTGTAGCTAGAAGTTAACACAATCTGTGGATAGCTTTTCTGTCAATGATTGGTCAATATTATTCACGTTTACCGTACCTGATGTTAAAAACATAGTGAATTCACAAGTAATACTTAGTCATCGAAGTACTATAAAATGTTGTTATAATTTATTCCTACATGTTAAACCACTAATACCAATAGGTTGTAATTAGTATATTATACACATATCGTTAATATCGAGGGTAATTTTAGACATCAAATTCACATACACGTAATTTATCTAAACACCGAAGTACATTGGGGCGTGTTTCTCTCGACAGTCATGGATTTTCATGATTTTAGGATACGATGGAGTTTGCCCTTAAGGTTTGAGATTTTGTTCCTAGCATAAAAGTAAATAGTATTCTATATATCACATATTATTGAGATAAATATTTACTGATAATGTGTCATCAAAGGGTTTCATTACGCGCTGTCATTCCCAGTAAATATTCCCACAATTGTGTTACTTAAAATAGATTTATATACAGTCCAAGACCTTGTCGTGCCTTATAACGTAAGACTAGATTTTACTACAATAATTAGAAATGTGAGAGATATTTAATGATGTTAAGATTCTGCGAAGAAGTTATGAAAATTGCTGAGTAAGGCAACATCAAAAATTAAATAATTAAAAATAATGATTAAGACATACAAATAGCGCTCCAAACGTGTGGAGTAGAGTATGAAACATAGAATTACATTACAAGTTATATTCACATAGTCTTTGAACAGCATAGTTCACGATCACATTCATTTTCACATACCGAATCGAACTAGACATCGCAAGGGTTCAAGCACATTCCAGACGAAACGAAGTATCGTTCTACAAGTTCCATATTGTTTGCTCACTCCGAAACCTATTGCATATTTTCTCGATCATTTCAAGTTTATATTTTCCAATGCCTGGAAATATTATATGACGAATCTAAGCTGGATGCGTAGATTCAGCATAAAAATCTCAAAGCATTGGAAAGTATAGAGAGAAATGCGATATTTTTCTGAACGTTCTTCAACGTTTGCCGTTCAAGCGTAACGGGCGCCAGGCTGGCTGCCAGTCGTGCTAGGGCTGCCAATATCAGAAGTCCTCAAGCAGCACGGCATCGCGTGGGACCAGCCCCTTATGTTCACCGCGGCAACACAGCAGGTGCTGGTCGTCTACCTCCAGTATAAGTCGGAGACGCTCACCTTCGTTGAATGCCAGGTGACCGGAGTCTGAAGGCAGCCGGTGCCACAGCGTCCTCACGTACCTGGAATTACGTAATACACAGTTAATTAAACGCTGGAAATAAAATGATACATCCGTAATCTTTGTGGTTGGGTCAATTAGGATATGACCTGAATTAAGGGACACAGCTTCGGCCATGTTATGGGTCTCTATAAACACCAAAAAGTGTGTTTGCATAGTTTGGACTTCCTTATTGACTTGAAGAGTTCATGATGAAAGCAGAGTACAGAGTAATAAAGTTAGCTGTAGGACTGATCTACTTACCTATTTGATTTGTAAAGATGAGGAGTAACCGATTTTCGTGGTCTTGATGTAATTATGATGCGGAGAAATAAGAAGGGTGCGACAAGAAAATTAGCATGCAGGTATGCATTAACATGCAGGTATGAATGTTCTCGAGCATAAGCAGGCCAAAAAAATTATTGAAGCTTAAGAACAAGTGGATTCTGAAATTATGGCTCATGATAAGAACAAGACGTGCTGTAGTGACCCCAAACAAATTGGAATAGGTAGAGATGATGAAGATGAGGATGACGATGAAAATGAGTACAAGGATGATGGAGTTGATGAATCTCATCATCATGATTTCAGCCAAAAGACGTCCATTGTTGGACATAGGCATCCCCCAGGCTCGTCATTTTTGGGGGTTTTTGCCATAATCGCCACGCTTGGCAGGCGGGTTGGCGATCGCAGTATGGTGGTCAAACTGCATAGAGAACGCTGCTGCCCATTCTCTGGTAAGTCTCTTAGTCGCCTTCTACGACACCCACGGAAAGAAATGGGATGGTGTTATTCTTTTTACGTCCGGCACCACACGGAACATTTATGAATGCTGAATGTTGATGAATCTGCTTCTAAAGAAACCTCCTTTTGGAAGCAGTACAAGTCTTAGGAAGGAAGAGGATACAGAGTTGGGAAAAGGCAGACTAGGCAGATGATGATGAACGGGCGATTGAAATTACTAAGGTTGAGTACGTACTTGTGTTGTTTCTGCTGGTTGGTGGTGTGATGCGCGCGCGCGGCGGAGGAGGACGCGGCGCGGCGCGGCGCGGCTGGCGGCGGCGTGCGGCCGTACGGCAGGGAGGCTGGCCGCGGGGCCGCGCCGCCGTGCCACGCGCCGTCCATGCGGGACGTCCTGCACACAGGCATTGGGTTGAGATGCGCCAACATTGGTATATCACATAAAGCCTCCTCTACACAATAGGCCAACGTAAGCCAATATACGCCATAGTATACTTAAACTATTATCAGAACATTAAACTACTGTCATTTGCGTAAACTTATCGTTGAAATATAGACATTCGTGTGGGTTATATTGGCCCATGTTGGGCCAACGTGTAGAGGGAGCATAAAATGCTCTGCGTAAGTATGGTTCGTGCATAATTTTGAACTGTTCGTATTGTAAGTGTTGAAACACAACGTCTAACGCTAAGGATAACGATAACGCTGCTATATGAGTACATGTGGTAAGTCTCTCTGTGTATGTAAATCCCCACCTTTAGTATACTTGTAAATAGATAGAATATGGGCTAATAAGTTAAGAATAGAAACGATTTTAAAATACATTCTGACTGTTGCATTGTCTTGGAACTTAACTGTAAAAGACGAGAAATCAGAAACGAATTTCAGATTGGCCATCAGTTTTCCGTTAGTTACATGCCATCGAAAGTATTAAATTCGTTCATTAAATCAATGCATTATTAAGACCGCGGGTTATTGGGTAATTGGAGTTTTATGCTTATTATGTTAGTAAAACCGTGACATGGTTCCTCATTGGCATTTTCACTTAAGTAAGTAGGTATATCATTTGCGGTTACAAAGTTATTTTCCTTAAGCCTACAATCACCACATGCTGTTAGCATCAAACTGTCGTTACAACGATGTTAGTCACAAGTTATTCCCATCTAAAGTACATACGTTGTTCTCTTAACAATTGTAGTGTTAACAACGGCTACATTTTGCACTCGTGGCTTCACATCGGGCCTCCTCGCTGTCACCTCGGGTAATACTCTGAAGATATGTGCAGTATAAGCATAATAAAATATTGCGGTGGTGAACATAATTTATATAAAAGCATAATATTACAAAATAGAAATGTTTTTCAGTGTTTCAGTAGGAAGACATAAATAAATTCCGCCACCTGTGATATCCCATTTAACCTTGAAAGTAAGTGTAGCATAAATACAATTTGTTGCTCAATAAAAATAAAATATAGCAGTTAAATTTATACAACAGTGTTTTATTTCTGACCGACATCTTTCATGTTTTTTTCGACTGTTGTAATTTTTAGAATGACAGACATCTTTTTTTGCGACGTTATTATGGAAATATTTCCCACGTTCGATTTTTGGCACTAGAAAACGGGATAAACGGGTTGTTCTATAAATTCTATGTTACCTGTTAGCAGCCTGAGGTGGTTTCTTGTTGGCAGTGGCTCTCACCGTAGTCGGTCGACTGGGCGTTGATGTGGTAGGAGACGTTCCTTTGCGAACCGGTACCGGGATACCCCTGAACATTGGAAAATTTTCGTTCTAAATTCTGGTCTTCGAGCCAGTTTTCGTGATTTATAGCAGAATTGATGGATTTGCCTGAGAAAAATTGTCATCGCCATGGCTTGCTCGAATCTTCCCAATACTTTATTTAATATCAAGATCCAGACAATCATACAGGGAGCCATCGTAGGAGCTTATTAGAGTAGAGATAGTTTAGTGCGATGAGAACATATCGTAAAAAATGTACATGGTGTCGAAAACCAAAGTCAAGAGAATAAGGCCCATATTTCACTAGGACACCATGGTGGTGCAACCATGGTCGCAATGCAAAAAAATCAATGGTTTGTTGCACAACTGCTTGGACGCCTGGTGGCTAGGGATTGCAATCCCGCAGCTCATTCAATCCCGCGGGATTGATATGCGGGATTACTCAATCACGCGCGGGATCACGCGGGTTCCCGCGTCTTTGAAATTACATTATAAAATCAAATTTAAACTACGGAATTCTGTGTAAAAATCAACTTTTATTAAACATTTCTTACATTAAGCAAAATAAATAATTTATTTTCTATTAATTTAGTACCTTTGTCATATAAATAAATATTTTTTTCTTTAATAATGATTAATTCTCTAATAATTACTTTTTTTCTATTACTTAAGTATAAGTAATTAGTAATTTACGAATTAATTATACTTAATTAATAGAAAATAAGTAATTTATGTTGTCAATTACTAATTACTTATAGGTACTAAATTAATAATTTCTGTTGCTTAATGTAAGAAATGTTCAATAAAAGTTGATTTTACACAAAAATCTGTAGTTTCAATTTGATTTTTTAACATTATTTCAAAGATGCGGGATCCGCGGATCCGCGCTTTGAAGGTGCGGGATCTAGCAGATTAATGAAAGCAGCGGGATCCCGCGGGAATGCGTAATCCCGTTTTGCGGGATTGAAATCCCTACTGGTGGCATCCCCACCATAAAGCTGTGTATAATTTACTAGCAGCGCCACCATGATGTCCTTGTGAGATATATGCCAAAAGCAAAACAATCTGTTCAAGAAAAATCAAAACACCGACTATCTAATATAATAGCTAAAATCATAAATGATCTAGTGTACTCTGACAGTGTTTATCGCCACAGTTGGACCATATTTGGCACAAAGTAATAATGCATCCTGGGGGAATTGGCACAACGACCACAACCTACTAAATTGGTTCGTCATTGTGAATGAGACTGACAAATTATAACAATATTTTTGTGTTAACGGTTGCCTTGTCTGATGATTGTGCGAGTTGTAACGCCAAGGTCGATCTAAATAATCTAGAACTGATTTCATCTCTAGGAACTTTAAAAAATTTGCAAATAAAAAATGTGCAGATTTTTTAAATAAAACATGTGACGGTGATTCGTACGTAAAAAAAAGAGATTTCAGATTGATTTCATACTGCATGCTTAGTAACAGAAATAGTAATGACAAATTTATCCATGAGTGTTCACTGAAAAGGTATCTATCTACTAAAAGTTTTTCCTGACACATCGAAAGAGTTAACAGGTTTCCTTTGTAACGGTTACCACTATAAGTTCACTATAAATTACATTCCCATGCCAAGATACAAAATCCTAATCAAGGAACCAATATTGGTTGGTATGTAAAAGACATCCAAAAAAGATATTGACTGATATCAAAACAACATTGTTTTATCATTACCGATGGGCTGTATTCTTGGCTGGAGACTGCAGCGCAGGTGCCACTGGCCGCACGGGCGATGACACCGGTCTGGGGATCTTCGAGCCACGCGCCGCTGCCGGGGACGTCTCTCCTGAATACGTAAGTAAACAACACATTTAGAGCTATTTTCTTGAACAAAAACTAATGTCACAAATTTTAAGCACGCGTAAGTTGGCTGTTGATAAATCAATCGCAGCAGTTTACGCGCGCTTGACAATTTGCGATCATTTTCGTTCCAGAAACTGGCTGTAAGACACATATGTTTTGTAGACGTGACGTCATTCGTCCGATGCACAGGATTTACACAGCTGTTCCTTGTTCTCACGAAAATATAATGTAAACTTGTTTTGCATTGCTGATTTGCCAATTTATTTCAAGTTTATCTTCGGGTATACGTGTTACTACAATAATTGTGCATTACTTATGCACATGTAGATTTACATGTAGTCGGTTCTGAGTATTTTTAAAATGCTGGCAGGAATAATCGCTTTTTTATCTAGGTACTACTTTCCTTTAGATATTCTTATTCACGGGTGTCTTCCGTGAATTTTACTATCATAGGTTTTTAGCAGTATAAGTAAGAGAATAATCAAATGCTGGACAAACCTGAAGGCGTCACGGGACTTTCGGCATTGCTGAGCATTTCCCACTTGAGTTGCAGACGTCGGAATTTGCCGCCACCCGAGTTGCCACTACCGTTGCCAGTATTGCCACTGGCACCACTGCTGGCAGACCCTGGCCGCCAATTTTCCTCACCGCTGCACTCCAGCTAAACAAAACGTACGAATGAGGTCATACATTTGCAACTTATTATTGTCTCCTGGGTTCTACAGATTTAAATATTTGGATAAAAATACAAAAAAATCTACAATGTTCAAGACAGTAAAATTTAGACATTTTTAAACTGTCAAATGAACAAGACAATACAAACGCAAGTATTTAAATATTCTAAATTAAATATTACCAATCAAGGGACACAAGTAATAACTTAAAACATTGCAAACCATTCTAAACAATGACGTGAGAAACAAAGAAAAATAAGCACACACAATAGATGTTAGAAGCAGCAAGCAAGATACTAAGAGCTAAGAACAACCTGCTAATTAATAACAACGTAGACCGCAACAAAAATTATCAAAGCACATAACATTCAAGTAATGTCCACACAAAGCACCGCCGAGTTACCTTCACTTCATTGCTGGAGGGCTTAGCGGAGGGAGGCTTATTGTTCTCTAGACTATCAGTGTAATCATCGCTGTCGTCGAACACGAGCCTATCGAACGCCTGCATTAACTTAGAGCCCAAGTGCACCCCGGACCATCTGCGGTTATTTTCTATCTCTATTCTGCTGTTGTTCGGACAAATATCATAACCAATAGTCGTCGGATTGACGCATGAGCGTGGTCTATTCTTTTCAACTGTAGTCCGTACATTCGCTGAATCATTTAGTAGGTCGGGTGTGGAAGGCTCTTTGTGTTTGGGTTCTTTGTGTCTCATTATGACACTGGTCTGACAGTCATCGCTGGAGAGACCGCTCGACTGCATCGAACGCACCAGCTTCAGCAAATTCCGTTGGTTCAGGGTTAGTGGTGGGGTGTTAATCGAAGTGGGCTGTTAAATACACCAAATGTTTTTTAGCATCATGCATCATGCCATCCAAAGTTAGTTTAGTATAAGTAAGAGTCCTCAACAAGGTCATCGATCGAGTTCGATCGCTCGGCCATACCTTTATTTGCATTTTATGTAAGCTGTGCACGAAAGTAAATGCTAAAATATCGCGTTCGTACGCCGTGAACTGTGGTTTAAGCACATGCAGTAAACAATAAAATGCAAATAAAGCGATGTTGCTTCGGCAGGCGGCTGTTTGATAGTATGCGATAGTGGTTTCGGAACACGAAAGACACGGAATATTGATTACGTATATTCCATGGGAAAGTAGCATTCAGTGTCGGCTCTTAGATATTAGATGTTATTTTGTGAATGTTATCTAAACTTACCCGACTAGCAGCACGCATGTCGCTTTCAATCTTCTTGAAACTTCTGTGGAGTTCACGCATTTCGAACATGAGGTCCAGGGAGAAAGGTAGGAGTTTTAGTGGTTCTAGGCTAGCGAGTAACGTGTCCAAAAGAGCTCGGCATCGGGGTTCGCCCACACAGCCAGCGAGGATCAGAGAATCAGGACTGTAGTGTTTCGCTAATATAGATTCCCGTGTTCGTATGTATGACACCCATGCATCTACGGACTGTGCACTGTAAGAGAACATGATTTTTATAAAATGTATTTTCCATCCGTAACGTATAAGATTTATTTTTAATTTTGGCATTTCCTTACTTGAGCAAACCAAGGATGAATGCATTGAATTTGACCAATCCCTCTGTGACTGCATCTTCGCTGTTAATTCTCAGTACCAACTCATTGAGAGATTTTGTAATCGGTCCTAAAAGAAGTTACATAAACATCATCAATACGATCAAATGACATGACACACTATGCTTCAGGTTAGCACTGACTGCTATATTCTTACCTTGTCTTGCAGTAGCTTCAACCATTTGCCAAACAGAATTATTTACTGCTCCAAAAGAAGTTTCAATATTCTCTTTCAGGCCATCTCTGAAGATTGCATACAAAGCTGGACACAGTGCATTTAGTGCTATTTTGGCGCAGGCAGGGGATTCTTTCGAGTCTCCTAAGAAGGCTAACTCAGCTTGATCCGTAGCAGGCGAGAAATGTTGAATCAACATTTCAACAGCATCGGTCACATTTGACACTAACGCTGCAAAAATGGAAGAATAAAATGTGTGTGTGTTTGAATAAATATAGCTTTGTATCGTTAACGTTTACCAAACGTGTGATTAAACTTTCTATGATACTGAAAATATTTTTACCTCTCTTTTGGGAAACATCGATTACATCATATTTCCCTCTCGTGTCATGGTGGATGGGACTTCCAAATTCATCAGGGCTTACTTCAGCTTCTTCACAAATCGGTATTTCTGCTAAATTCTTTCCCTAGAATGATATAACCTTATCTAATATTGGGCATGCGAGAAAAAATCACACATTTCATAATGTATGTCGCAAAGTGGTTAATGAGTGACAAGCGCAGGTAACGTGTTCAAATTGCTAATAAAAATGTGGGTGCAAAGTAAAAATGCTACAGCGTAAAATAATAGCACATCCAGCCAAGCAGATCATTTTTTAAATAATCCAAGAAAATCGAGAACATAACATAAAAAGAAAACTTAAGAGCAAATAAAAAACCTAAAGTACTCACAGAAAATAACGGACAATGATGTGTGTGAGCAGATTAGCATTAGCAAATGAAACGTTACCTGATAAAGCCTCTGCGCTATCACAGCGGAAATATTTGGTGAGTTAGGTGGCGTTGTTAGACTGACGACACCCATAATGTCCTCCATAGGTTTTAATTGGGACTGTTGGCAATCGGCCTTCGTGACCTCAGACTTCTGCGCAAAACTCACTGACTTCTTACTATTACAACTACTGCCACTTGATTCTGTGGACCTTTGGTTCTCTTCCTGAGATCGCTTCATCTGGAGGAATTTGGACACCTGGTTCCTTACCTTTTGAACTTGATTTTGATCCCACTCATCCATGTTCAGACAATTGAATCCACTGTGTTTCAGAAACTCTTCAAGTTGTTGCAAATCGGCACTGCTGATGAGTGCACCAGGAGGTGGGAATTCAGTATATTCCATTTTCTTTGTTCTTGGTTTAGGTAACGGTGGAGTGTGCGGTCTATGGAACTTTAATTCGTTAGATTTTCCTGATTCTAGACTACTCTCAGTTCCAACTCCTTCATCTGGATAATACTCGTTATAATCGGCATCTTTCTCGGCTGCGTCGAGGAATTGCTGAGACAATCTTTTCGCAGCTATATCGTTATTCTTTCTATAATCTACAGTTTGATTCTGGAGATAATACGGTTCTTGTAGGGACCTCCTCTTAGTTTTATGTTCCGTGGCCGCTGTCATGCAAACGACCGGATCTTGTAAAAGATCATCCATTTCGAACATACTGTATCGTTTAGTATGTGTACTAGATTTGCGTGTCTTATCCATTGACTTACGCAATATGCTCTTTGGTAATGGTGGCCTTGGAGGTGCTAATTCGCCTTGTTTAAGAATGCGATTTTGATCTGCTAGTGAAAGTGATCGTTTCGGAATATTGGGATTTATTCTGTGACCATCGTTATTGACACCACTTGCCTCTGAGCTGGTGGCGCTATCGTAACGATACACAAACAAAGGATTGAAATTTCCAGCTGGAGCAGGGCTATTTTGTGCTGAAGAATCTGTAAGCATTGTGGACGAACCACGGTATCCTGAAGAAGGCTGAGTAGCAGTGCTTGAGCTTGAAGATACCGCGGTGGTATTGCCAGCTAAATTATTACAATCGCAACTCATTGGTCGATTTTTCGATCTTAAGGCAGGCGAAGCATTACAGTACTTATCCCCACATTTTTGCGTACCCTCTTTTTCTTTCATATGATGCATAAGTTCCGGCACTTCAGATAATAATTGCCTACATTCCATTGGAAGCAAAAAGTTGAGGGAATCCCAGTCTTTTATATGACCGACTCCCTTTTTCTTTAACATTTCCAGATCGTTGCAGGAAAACGGTCGTTTACCTTTAACTTGCATTCTGTTTCTCTTGCTTTCACTCGATCTGGGCGAAACATTTATTTTTAACGGATTTAAATAAATATTTGGTCTTCCATTCAGGAAACTAATATCTGGCAGGGTATAGCTAGGATATAAGACAAATACAGGTTTTTCGCAATCTCCTTCTTTTAGCTTTTGTAAGAATGAAGGCTCGACAATCTTGAATAGTTCTCGTTGAGACATGGTTGACAGATTTATACTAGATGTTTGTATACTCTTATCTATCGAGTCTGTTTCAAGATGAGTTGACGTTGATTTGTGGTCACATTGCTCACGCTGTAGGAGCCTATTCATTCGGGTGATCTGAGTTCCATCAGATTCAGAACAGCTTGAAATACTCACACTAGTTGCTGAAGATTGGGAAGAGCATGATTTTCTGTTAACTCTCATTCTAGATGGACTGTTCACAATATTTAAATTAGTTCTCTTAATATGTGGTTTGTTAACTGTTGCATAAAGATTAGATTCACTATCACTCAATTTAGTTCCATCACCAGTTTCTTCTTCTTCAATCAAAACTTCATCGTATACTCTGTTACTGAATGGATTTACAGGGTTTATCTCCTCGTATACGAGTGATGTGACTTCTTCCACTGCAGTACTTGGCAAATCAATCTGAGGGCGCTCTGAGATTGCAGTTTTCGAATCGATTAGTTTTTGTTCTCCCATGGATTCTCCGCTTTCTCCTCCAGAGCTGGAGGGCCAGCACTCCGATCTGTCCAGCTGATCCATACTAACGATTCCATCGTTGCTCATACTCTTTTGCTTCATAAATAACTTTACTAAGCTAAATGCTTGTTTCGGTTGACTTTTGTCTGATGAAGTTTGATTGTCAGTAGAAGATGTGCTCATAGGTTCCGAGTGTTGACTTCCCTGTGACCGATGTTGGGACACATCGTAAACTTTCATGCATATAGGAGTGCCCATTAGCCTTTGATTAACGGTGAAAGAATCGACCTGTGAATAAAACACATTGTTACAATATAAATAAACGGGAAATTCGGTGGTAGTAAGTTTCTTGGCAATCATCTCGAATACATACCGTTGAATTACTCAGAGCAGCCGAATTTATGGAACTATTCATAAGTTTCCTCCTGTACAGATTTGGCAAACTTTGGCTTTTGATGACTGAATTGCTCATGTTGTCGTCTGTTGCATCAGTACCTTCATTTGAACCTTCATTGTTATTTCCAGAGGGGTGCCTAAAACCACATTAATTCATGTATAATGGACATTACAAAAACGATATAAAATTAATGCAATAATATTGACGTGATTTACCTCCTTAAGGGTGACTGACTGGTTTGTTTCTTAAGCTTACTCCAAGTAGTTAATCCTAAATCGCTCCTAGCCATAGACGTTGTTAACTTATTGGTTATTTTCTTACATCTCTCTAATAATTCTAAATTCCTGCGCGTTCTTTCATCGTTATCTAAAACTAAGGTTTCTTCCTCGCCCAATTTGTCTGAAAATATCAAGTGTATGAGTTGGCGAGCTATCATGAGTAATTAACATAGCAGTGAATCAGTACAGGTGGGTATATTAGCGTCATTGTAAACTGGGTAAACATTATCTCATTATCGCGGACTCGCGGTATGCATCAGTAGTTCGTAGAAGGGAATCTATGTTGCCTCCTAGGCGTGATCTGCAGTGGCCTATATCGAAAGCTCTCAAATGATTGCGCAACCAAGTAGGCCGCTGCAGACAAAATTCATCGAATTGGGGGATTACTGACCCGTCCAACAACCAGTGCGAGTGTGGTGCTTCTGATCAGACCATGCCCCACTTGTTAGAGTGTCATAAGTGCCCATTCACCTAAACCTCGGATGACCTCAAGAATGCCACTGATACCGCAATTATCGTGGCCCCCTACTGGGATCAAACTATTTAAAAAAAGGGTACGAGTACCATCGACAAGAAAAGAAGAATCATTTATAATTTTGCGTACCATGTAGTTGATTGACGGCCAGTTCGATGCACTCACTGTCCTCAGAGTATGTGGTGAGACTGCCCTCGAAGGCGATAGTGTAGTTGTCCTTATTGGCTTGGCAGGTGAGGATAAGATCCTGTTCGGAGGGCAGTTCGCAGTCGAGGCTGTCCACGCTGAAGTGAACGCCATGCGCACCCTCTTTTACGGGGGAGAACAGAAGTTCCGACTTGCATATCGACATTGTGTTGATCGAACCGACGGATTCTTCACCCTAGTGGAAGAATTATACATTTGTTTTAAGACAATTGGGGTTTCTCACTAATAGTCATAACATTGGTAAGCTGTTCTGAATTTTGTGATTACTAAAGATCTGTGTCTAGGTTTTTGAAAGAGTAAGACAGTAGATAAATATTATTTTAGGTGCTTTTCACTTATAACAGAGTTGTGTAATATGCAAATTCCAATACTTTAACAACATTATGGTAAACACAGGAATCCCACATAAAACAGGGACCAGGAACGCACACTAACAACACAAAATGTAATATAGAACGTTTATAACGATGAAAGCAACATGTTGCACACTACAACACGTGAATGTTCTCAGAAGATTTCGAAACTGTAACGCGTGTTAGTTGGAACATAAACATTTACGTGTAGTTAAAACTGACGCGGATGCAAGTCGCGGCTAAAAATAATGGCTACGGTTACTTACAGGTACAATGTCCATTATCAAATAGACTGTACTGTTGTAGATCTGGGTATATGTTTTGTGGTTTATCTAACTCGGCTATAGTTATTATCTAAGTAAGGCAGTGATTAAAAAGCTTTTATCAAAACACACACCAAAAATGAGCTGATTGATAAAGCGTTTCGATTGTTTTGGGAGCTTTTGGGAATTTAGGTGCTTTTATTGGTTGATAGCTGGGCTGAGGGGATAAATTAATAGGTATAATGACCGTTATCCATAGGGGCCATAGGGGTTTCTCAGTACCGAATATATAGTTAAATGTATTTATTTTTCACACAGGTGATTTGTTTACAATTTGGAATGCAGATAAGCTCCCACATCCATATGACATTTGAAAATTTTTCCGCCAAAACAGATGATGTATTTTCCTGTTGTTTATACTATAATTTCATTATAAATTTCAGCTGTGAAGGAAACCGTAAATGTCCCTTTATTAAACCCCTTACGAAGCCCAGTCCACTGCAGGGCATCATCATTATAATTGACATAATATCATGGAGGTGTCAATATTGTCAAAAGATTGTATCTATATCGTTTGAAAACCAAAATGTGTGTGTAAAAACGGCACATTATATTGTCCATGACACGCCCTAAGTAACGCATCTGGGGTACAGTCAGAGCTAGCGCAAGCGGGTCGTTTAAAGTGACAAACAACATGGCTGCCACGAGCGTTATCATCAATTTAATTCCTTTTCCTGCTACAAATGAGGTCACAAATCAAACAACCACTCATAACAATGATATTGTTTTACATATATTTTATATTACTACCTAATTGAATAAGTACCGCTAAATGGTTGTTGACCATTAAGAGGGTAGTTAGATAAGAATAAAAGGAAATGTAGTAAGAGAATATAAATTTGAATAGACAAGTTATTGTGTAAGTTAAGAAGTGTTTATTGATAAAGATGAGTAATAAACTGTTAAAGAAAGCGATGATGTAATTATAATAATGATAAAGTTGTCAATAGTGTCATTGCAGAATATGTTACTACTGTTTTGTCATAAGATATTACTGTTCATTCCAAAATAACACTAATTCTATTTAATCTAATTAAAGCTCATAGTAGGTGGTCTAGCGTATACCTAGTATTATTTACGGAAGATTATATAGATATTGTGAACTTCTGTAGTAAACTTACTGAATAGTATCCATTGTAAGTATCCCAATCATAGTCCATCACACCCATTTTTAACAACAGTTTCATCTATTCCCACTGTCTCTAATAGAACGGGATCACTATAACACTAAATCATTCACCATGTACTTGTAGCGAAATGTCTCTGCCATCATGCTTCACACTCACTATCGAAATGTATATAACGTCCACAACGTCCGCTTTATTACGTTATCTAACACAAACACAATTATCTATAAGGTTCTCTGAACTATCACATTTATTGGTAAAGCAACATGTGATCGAATTCATTTCAAGAAAGTGCACAGACCACAGCTCAGCACTCCCGAGAGCCCTGGGCGCGACTGGGGCAGCGGGAATATTAATTTTAATATTAGACACAACATGTGCTTCTCAAACTTTACAGCAAATTAAATAAACGTGCGTACTGTCCACTCAGTGCTTAAAACGCAACTATTATCAAAGCGCAGCACACGCTAAAAATAAGATTAATGAGGGCAACAGATGTTCATTAGCCGAGCAGTAATTATTGATTAGCAAGTTTCAATTAGTAACCCTTCAAGGCTGGAAGTACTACGGAACATAACACTATGTTTGCTCCATTTTACGGGCCCTTGGGAATTGGTAAATTATGAAATCGGCGTGGTAGTGCACGCCAGGAACAGTTTGAGAACGTCTGGCCTAGAGGATAGACTTCATTGGCAACGCACACAGATGGTGGCAGTATGAACAGGGCCACACATAAGGATGATTAAATATAGCACACGCGCACATACGTAGTCGAAGAGGGAAAGACTATGACTGGGGGAATAACGAGCGTGGTTAAACTGATTGACGCAATTCAGCGTGTAGTTAGTGTAAAAATATCTGTGTGTGAATTGAGTCACGCACACAGTGTTGCCGGTCTTATTCCGTCTTTACTACTGGCACATCCCGTGGGACCAACGCACTTCACACAATAAGGAACACTAGTTGTGAATGCTAGCCAAGCGTCTGGACTTTCCAAGTATTGTTATGATGTGTGAGTACTCTAGGGAGTCAATAACTGTTAATTAGCAAGCGTGACTATTTGTAATAATCGAGAACAATTAAACGAATATGAAGCTTTCAATAAGAACATAGCCGTATGTTTTCGTGTTTCTGATTTTGTTTTATGCAGGCAGGGCATCGACGCGCAAACTGTAACCAGGCAACACATGAGTATAGACCCTCTAGGCGCCTAGCATAGATTCATGTACCTTGGTAACATGGTTGCATGTCGATGTCCCTTCTACTCTGTATGAAGAATCTCCAGCTTTTAACTCACGACAAAAATGTTTATACCTAAACATGAGAAGATACTAAAATGCTTTTAGGGATCTTTTTCATGAAGATAATCAGCTTATTAGGTAAATGGAAGATCACTGATTAGTTATTTATTCATTATTTATATAGTTATCATAATTAACCTTCTTTTCAAATAAAAAAATTGCAATAATCAGCAAACTTAACGATTCGTTTGTAGATAGACGCTTACAATAAATGAAAATGGACTCTAGAATAGGATTCTGAATAGGAAACAGCTAGCATCATAGCGACATCTATCGTTATTGAGAGTGTGATATTTATAGTGGTAACGTTGCGTAACACTAGATGGCGTTCTTGCCATAGACTACCTCTATATTGTACCCAGCACTGGGTCGTTGAAATCCGCAGTGTTACTTGAAGTGCGAGAAGTTATTAAAATTGTAAGTGCTTAGCAGAATGACGAAAATGAGATGAAACAAATTCCTATAGCATTTAAAACTTTAAAGGAAATGAATGAAATGAAACATTGAACTGCAATGCGAGGCGAACCTGGAAACTACTGTTGGCACTCATACTGCTGTCGAATCGAAACCTTTCCATGATAGAGCTAGAGATGCTCGCAAACATCTCGCCTCGGGGATTACTCTGCAATACACCATAACACGTTATCCATAAAGAAAATAATGATAATGGTACTGAAAAATAAACATATATAAAATAAATGTAAGTAGTAGACATAGATACAGAAGAAAATAATATTTGGTGCATAAATAGAGGAACGTAATTCATTATTAACACCAACACCATTGAAGTTAGAGATATGGGTAATGACAATGACAAGGTGAAGCCTAAAGACAGACACGACTAGACAGCTAGAAATTAAAACGTATAGCTAAGACCTCTTGGAATTATAATTCTCATTTTAGACCATCTTTTAAATACATTGTGAGATTATAAACTCAATTTCTACACACTTGAAACATTTAGAAATAATAACACCGTTTTCTGTTGCAACTGCCATTTTGCAAGTAATTACAACAGTACATATGTGTTACAAACGTTTCATGAACATAAACGGTCGATTTTACCGCCATAGCTTCCGTCTTCCGTAAATACGCACAAGAGTTAGACGGCCTTAGATTGCTTCTAGCGCTTGCGAAATTTCTACGATGAATTCCTATAGTATTCCGAAGAATTTTGTCGTTGATGTTGATGAAGGTAAAATTTTAGACCGCTTATTTTTAGATCATATTAAAGACTACCCATACCTACTGAATATGTATAGACCTAAGAACAATGTTCAATAAACTATGAAGCAGAGGTGCCTCTGCATTAATTAACATTATCATGCTATCAACGACGATCCAAAGGCTAAAACGTTTTTTTACGTCCGTTTTAGTATTTATATTATTCGTCACCTAATGATATCATCTACTGCTATTAGTCATCCTTTTTATTTGCCCCTTAAAGACAAATATGTGCAAGATGCACCTGTGATTACACACCTGAAGTAAACGATAGCATCATATTATTTAATTTAAAATGTAAATGTGTACGTAATATGAGAATAAAAATAAATATTATTCGTTATGTTCACCTCTCGAAACTTGTCCTTTTATGACTTTATCATTGCAACACGGCAAGTTAATGAATTCACAGCTGCTTTCAAAACCGCAGTAAGTGCATTTTCGAGACGAAAATCGTCTTGCGTTTTACGTTTTGTGGCTTAAGATTATGTTAACTGCCTACTAAAATCCTTGATCTGTATATAATTGTGCAATGTGCCTTGATCTTTGTGCAGTCAAAGTACTAAGATTTATTTAAGAAGTTTGAAGGCAGGGTTCACAAGAATGTACCTATTGCAGGTTTAAAAAATATTACAGTAATCGTTTATGTAAAAAACTTAATGAAACTGCAGGATATTATTTTAGACCATAAATGTTACAGAGAAATACGGCGTGATTTATTGCAGCTCAGTAACAGACATGTGGCACTATGCTTAACTTTCTCTATTTCCTTTTTCTGGGTGAGTGTTGCTCCAACTCTAATTAAAAGTGGTGCTGAGACAAGATTTATTTTTGCCTTCTTAGGAATATTATTTTTAACATCACTTTAGTCTTCATTAGGTATATTTTTACGAGCTATATGGTTTTCAAGAAGTTTACCTTATTTATTCTGCGTACTTAGTGTACTAAGTTTATTGGATTCTATAGGGATATGGATTGTATTGACATAAACATGAAATTGACATATGTATGTACCATTCGCGTTCTTATAACCAAAACTTCTCGAACTATGCCATAAAAAAACAATTCTGTTCTGTGGTTTTCCAATGCTTTAAATTTTATAATCCTAAAATGTTTGCGTATCCCGTAATTATATCAAAGGGTACCCAGATCGAACACTAATTACGTACAAAACGGCGAGTAAAATATTGAATGACGTTGCAAGGTCGTTATCGATGCATCAGTAGGAAAGACAAGTTATTGATTGATCCAATTTTGACGTATCATCTGACTAATGTAAAACGAAATTATGGGTTATCTTATAATTATAGTCCTGCATCGTTGCTCTAAAAATATGTAATTTTAAACTACGTTTCTCAATACACTAATAAGTTTGCATACTGGGGTACCACTTATCGTTTGCACAACCTAATGGATAAGCAATATAGCTACTCCGAGAATATAAATAAGGTCCACCACCATATCATCAATGTCACAAATTGCCTCATATTATGTTAATGAGAACATGGCATATCAAATATGTATTATACACCTGATATTATTTTCAATTAAGTCAGGTTCGCTAAGCAGTTTCACGTTACAATTAGCCGCTGTTGTAGCTGTATTTAGGATACCTATTTTCGTGCCCAATTTCCTAAATCTGATTTCTAATATGGCCTATACGCGGCAGTCAAGGGCTCTAGGTGCCTTATCTTCATGCACGTTGTTTTAATAATGATGAGGACTTGCGTTTGTACAGTGAAGAGCTCGAGATATACTCACATCATGAGTCCTGTCGTCGATGATGGTGTCGTGAGGCAAGTTGGCGGTCATCAACAGTGCATGGATGTCTTCGGTCCTAAAGCTCTCCATGTCGGCCTCAGCGAGGTTCGCGTCGAGGTCCCGCGCAAGGTCGTTGTAGCGGGACGTGAACTCGAATCGTGATGTTAGGTCGCTTATGCCTTTGTAGGAGGCCGACACGGAGGACAGCACTGAGGTGTGGTGGCAGGAGCCGTCTCGAAAAATTGGGCTGAAACATAGAAAACATTCAATTAAAACTTTTGTTAGAGATCGACGCAGGCATGAACATCCGAATAGGTACTATTCGAACAAATTTTCAATTAATAGCTAATTTAAACAAACGTCAACGGATTAAAATCTCCAGTAACTCAAATCAGATTGTTTGACATTCCCAATGATTTTAATTATCTGTCTGATATTAATAAACTGGGTCAATCGAATTTATTCAATTTTTATTTAGATAAACAAAAGAATAATCAGATTTCGACATTTCCAAAATAGAGTTATAGGTGTCCACGAAACAGTATGTGTTGCGAAAAAGATTGGAATTTATTGCAACGTTTATGAGCTTGGAAATGTCACTGTAGAGTATAATATGAACAAGCATTGGTTGGTGAGTGATTTGTTACATTTGTGATATGTATATTGTTATATTGTACAGCGCTACCTGCTCTATTGATAGTGACTTTAGTTTTTCTTTACGGAATTAAGATACCTTACAAAAGATGAATAGTCTGCCTGTTTATTGGAGCGGAGAAGTGCAGAGCTATGAAAACATTAACTTATATAATTCTCTTTGTATAGGTTTCTCCGTTAGATTTGCTCCAAAAGTCAGAACTAATGCTTACTGGTAAAAGGCGAACAGCTATTAAAGTTGCAATTGATACAACAGCTAATACAGTAGGGACTGATGAAGAAGTGGTATATACAGCATGACCGGTAAATAATGGATAACCTTAAAATGGTTGAACTAATGGCTATTTAGAAAAAAACATGTTATATTTGTATTTTTCTTTAAAAATTAGTCCACAAAAAGACAACTGACTTCCGAAAAAAACACTAAAAGTGAAAAATTACTTTCATTTTTGAAGTCGGTGTCTTTCAATATGTATTTAAATTTTTTGTCACCGCCTTCTGAAATGAAAATTATTTTTTCACTTTGTACTGTTTTTTCGGAAGTCGGTTGTTTTTTTTTGGATTCGTTTTTACAGAAAAAATACAAATAAAAATGTTTTTTTCTGAAGGGCCATTAGTTTTACTATCAACCATTTCAAGGTTATCCATTGATTACCGGACATATATACTTTGATACACGAGAGCCAGTGCCCTGGCTTTTGTAACTCAGATTTAACCTAGCTTAAGAGTCAGAGGCTTCAAGAATTGTAACCATTGTGGCAATAAGGGAAGAAAGATAGAAGAGAGTTAGAACGAGACGTAAGATAGTAAGGCAAAGCCTAAAACCCTTAAGGCATTAAGTTCATAAATGAATAAATAAGTGAAATAATAATAACTCACTTGTAGTCGAGGAACCAGAGATACCCGGAGTTGTCGCAGTGCGCATCGAGGTCATCGTGCGAGTGCTGGCTCCCGGTGAGGCTGGTGTTGCTGTTGCAGTCCTCGTCGGCGCCTGCCACCCCGGGGCTCGCCGCCTTCAGCCCCAGCCGTGGCGGTGGCCCTGGAAATTAGAGAAAGAGGTTCTGTTAGATGTGGTGGATATAGACAGAGGAATTGATGTTCACGGGCATACGATTGATTTAAAAGACCCGAAGGGGCTACGTTTGACAAAGTTGGAGTAGTGTTTAAATATAATATAAACAATATGCGTCATTGAGATAAACTAAAATTGGAATTTAGCTTATAAAAATAAAGACGGTTTATTTTATATATGCGTTTGGCGTATATAGACTCACGTATCGCCAATTCGCCACATACTCACTTGAGGGTAAGATTGTTGTAGTCGTAATGTTTAATTAAGATTTCTTAGTGAAAACTTCCAAACACAATGACGTTTAAAAATGTTTTACCGTATGCTATTTTGTATCCGTATGTCAAGATTACTGGTGGTGACGTCTCACTATTTTAAAAGGGATGTTTTTTTTTTAATTTAATAGTGACAGGAAGGAAAAATGTCTATCAAAAGCCTCTTGTTTAAAATAAATTAGTTACCGAGGCTTTCATTTGCTGCGAGCAAAGCTGCAATTTTTTTTTGCAAAATGTGTGTGTTATTCGTGGAGAATGCATTTCCCAATTGTACGACTGTCATACATTTTGTAAGTTATGACTTTTGCGGATGTACGCTCCACAGTTTGCATTCGGTTGTGTAGATTTGAGAGCAATCTCTTGCAAGAGGGAGACCATCTCATTATACTGTCAAAACAAACCGTTCAAAATTACAAGTCTCTATAAAACAGCTTTACCTAATAACTATAAAAACAATCGCCCCATGGCGCCACACAGCGCCACATTAGGCCGTCACGAGCAAGGTATTGGAATACTAAAACGTAGTGGTAAAGGTGGAGAGGGGCGTGGGTGGGCAGGCTGGCTGGACAACATGCCTTCTAGGGAATGTTGATGTGCATCCAAGCTATAAGGAAAACTGCGTAACACGCCGCTTTAACTTACAACATCTTATTAGTTACAATTTTTAATCAATAATATTACAATAGGTGTCTCCTTTAGTAATCGATCCTAAGTCATCAAGTAACAGGGTCAATAATCGTCACGCGTTATAATGTAAGCAAGGCTGTGAACTCCCGTGTGAGGTACACTGTGACGCAAGTTCTACTGACTCATCACTTCATCAGTGATACATTGCTAAGAAGCGGCTATGACTGGCCGCTCAATTGTTTTTGTAACTATGCTATGTTAATTCGAACTTAGAGCTATAACATAAGAACCGGCAGAGCATTGATTCACTGGTTTCTGCAGAACATAAAGTTTGACTCATACGACATATCATATCGATATAGGAGGAAACGCAATATAATATGAACTATCAAATAACTCAATAAAACTTTGGTTATGTTTCATCCTCCAGAATACAACTTCGTGGGTGTCATATGGGAAGTCGTAGAGCCGCCATTTAAATTACATAGCCACGTGGGTACAATAGCGTCTTGCCTTTACGATATAGACAAGTTGATGTAATGGTCTAACTTTGATCACACGGACGACTCACCAAATATAGAATTGAAAAGTATTCGAGAATTAAATGTATGGCTTCATTGCAAGTGCCTCGGGCAGACGCCTGCAGTGGGCGGACTCACTGCATTACTTCATTCTTGCAATTTATGAGCTTAAATGAAAGGAATCTCGGCTATACTTTATCGAACTCTAAACTGAATTTTGTTTACGCTTCCTTTTTTTTCCGGGGATTAGAATTACTCCAAAATATTTGATGAAGAGTTATTTGGCGCCGAGAGATTCGAGACAAAACAACATTCTTCATTCTTCACATTCAAATAAATTTATCTTCAGGAATGCCGCAAACGAACAAGGAGCAAAGACTCACACATTAAAAAGTTCGTTTGAATTAACGGTTCACGGTGTAATTAATAGGAATGTGTGTGGTTTCCCAATTTCGTGGAACGCGTGCCGGAGAAAGCATTTACTTGGGCGTCGTTTTGATAATACAACTCCCAACTCCCAAATAGCGGCACAGTGCCAAAGAGACTTTTCCCTGCATCGGCTGTATAGTCGAAACTGTGCTCGTTATATTTAGCAATGAGGCATATCAACGCGAAAAAATGCGCTGTAATGTATTAACCGTGTTTACTATACCATTTTATGTGAGTTTGTCAGAGTCGCTAACATTTTGCCTTGCTCTGGATGTAAGTGTCATTTTTCAAGAGGGATTAAGTCACTAGCACCTACATAGCTAATCCGTTTATTATAAATGCGGCGGAAGTTGAAAAGCACAAAGTGTATTCCATCTCACCAATATTTTGTTTGGACTTTAAAAGATACTGTGACCTCTGAGTTTGTTTTGGCCTTTCTTCTACTCTGAGAAGAGATAGGAAACGCCTACCTCGCCTTGTTTTTAAAATATGATTGACGTGTAAGAGTGTTTTTATAAACCTAGGTACTTACAGAAATTAAATCACTTATAGTTTTTTTATTATTATGTGTTAAGGCTGGGTTTAACTTAATCAAATTTCATTCTAACAATACCTGCACCGTCCTAAACAAAAGAACGTAAAATCAATTATAATCGTTTTATAACAATCAAACAACCGTAAGTATACTTGTACTTTACACAGAATAATAATTAAGCAGATAATTACTGTAACTGGTATCAGTGAATTAAGTCTTAATTACATTTTCACAATTGACAATTCAGATTTTGCAGTCAGTTTTTGCAACACCAGAGAGACAATGAAAATTGCCCGTGAGATCGCCAGACAAATTGGCCGTGAGCGACCGGTGGAGGTCGACGGGCACGTACCACGATACACTAAAATATTTCAGAAAGTGTGACATTTGGGGCGAGTAAAAATATTACAGTTGAATGACACGTATCGTGGTAGGGGCGTTTGCTTCTCATTGTCTGACGGACGGATGGTGGCTATTGCATTCATCTAGTAAATACGGCTAGGTACCAGTATGTAGTAGCACGGTATTGAAAGTCTGCTTTATGGTACGGTATTATAGATGATCGTACGTAGCTAACAAAACGATTCATAGAGGAAGGAGAAAAATGTCAAAATACAGTATATTTTGGCAGGGCGGGTTTTTCACTTCCCTTTGTCTTAATTGTTTTTTTTTTCAATTAAATGAGATCTGCATCATTAACTTTCACTGAATATTTTTTTTTTAATAGTAGTGGGAACTGCGGGAAGGAAGGTATCAATAAATACAAGTGGTAGTGGTTCGTACCTACCTATACATATTCTCACGCTTGCTTATGGACTGCATGACTTAAAAAGGGAAATGCTGTTCATTGGCTGACAATATTGAACTCATAGATGAAGGAATCAAAACTCAAAAGTTTCCTTGCTATATTTTTTTCTCGGTGGCTTTTGTCTTATCTGCCCAACGAAGCGGCGCGGCGTAATGAGGCCTATATCAATATTCATAGGCGGCCTTTATTGAAATAGCGTAATGGCAGAGCTGCAGCCCCCAAGCGTGAGAATGGTACCACAGTGATAGGTAACCTTTCACCTCCTTGGATCTCGTCGGTCCTTATACGGTAGACGATGACACGCTGGCGTTCGGGGACCACACAGAAACACGCGCTCTACAAACCGCGGCCGTGTTCCAAGAAAATAACGTCGTGGGCGGACACAAACAATAAAGCTATGCTTACACGGGCAATTTTTTAGAAATTATTGCCTGGTAACAGTTGTGAGACAAAAAATGCTTTAATTTCGGCAATTAATATAGCTAGGTAGGTATACATAGCCTAATATATTCCCACTGCTGGGACACAGGCCTCCCCTCTCGGTGAGAGTGAGTGGGCCGTAATCAACCATGCGAGCCAAGTGTGGGTTGTTCTAGAACATGCCTGTTTCCTCACGAAGTTTTCCTTCAGCGTTTTTGAGAGCCGTGGTAATGGAATAATTTACACAAAGTAAAGCGGCTGCGATCTACAATTCGTAAGTCGCAGTTGTTACCTCTGGGGCCATCACGCTCGCTACTGGGACCCCACTGCTGTTTGCTGGGCCACCACTGCGCTAGTTAGGATTGGCAAGTTTATTAAATAGCTCCATTTCGCTTAAAATGGTGTGGCGGTATCTCTAACAACTTTAGTTGTTGCTCGCTTTTGTGCCTTTATTGTGCCCAAATTTTTTATAATATTCACGCACAATTCTGATGATATTGAAGATGCTGCCACTCACTAATACGATAACCACTTCTGGTAAAGGCAATCCCGCGCCATTAGGTTTTTTGTGATTTTTTACCAATGTTGCGCAAAGTTGAGCAATTTAATTTTCCAGTGTAATTGCACCTTAAGGGTAAAACCGTAAGACCTTATTGCAAAAGTGCTGAACTGTGTGTTAGAAATCTAGGACGCGCATTGGCTACATACTGAGAAAAGTGATAATGTTTACAGCAGTAACTTCTCCTAAATTGTTTATAGTGAGTGTCATTTAGTATGCAGTTAATTTTCATTAGTTGTAGTTTGGTAGGTATTCCATTGTTTAGTTTACCTTCAATGCTGTGTGATTACGATTTGTTTGTTTTTTGTTGTTTCAGTTGGAAGCAGGAATGGGCGTATTTTTAAAGGTGCTTTCTATTTTAATTGTAGATTTTAAATTCGAGTTCTGACATTTATTTATTGACAAAGCCTACAATACAAATTTAATCAGATCAAAAAGTCCTATTCAGGCCATTCCGTTTTTAATCTCCTTCTTTATCGTCCTCAATAAACCAGAAAAAAAAATTAACGACTTATTACTGTTACCTTAATATCTTTCGTAAACAAATTGATAATATATCAGCTAGTTGTCACTAAGCCGACTTATAATGGCGGACCTACAGCTACCATTGTCCGCACCTCCAAGTTTTTTTCGTAATATTAAAATAAAAAATAAGGCCGTTTCAATCCGATTATGACGTTATCATAAAATGAGAGATCTTGCGTTCAAGGAGATAATGCTATATTTATTTTTTTATTCATGATTTAATCAGCGAGGCTTACACCTTAAAATTTTTTTCTTCAACATTCTAAAGGACATAATTCCTGTATGAATGTTTGAGGATAAAGTTTCAAGTTTGTCGTCTCTCTTTGTTGTAACGAGTATGACAGTGACAGGTGAGACTTATAAGGCATCACAAATGTCAAGTTTTTATGAATAGGGAGTGATACAAGGTAAAGTTTTTATGGAGTGACGCTCCATACCTCTCCTCATACGGTCGGCTTATTATTGGATTAGGCTTATTTAGGCTTATTTTGGATAGAAAAAAAAGTAAAAACATCTAGGTACTTTGAGAACTGGTTAGTAACCTTCTTATTTTTTTGAGTGGGAAATCATCAAATAACTTCTGCCGCTCTGGGTGGTGTCAGACGTTTACTGACTAAAACCCACTCGTGTTCCCTCAGTTGTCTGTGTGCCAGGGGCCGCGGTATCTCTTTCAACCCGCACCCCTGGCAGGCATCGGCCCTTGCGGGCCCCATCAGTTGCTGCTGATATCTTTTTGAGGCGCGCGTGGAACACAACGCGCCGTCGACCCGGGCTTGGTCCTTACCGGACAGCGAACTACCCATTACTCGCCGTCCGCAAGCCAACGGGTTAGTTACCTTACAGTGTAAATATTTATCACGTAGCGTAACCGTGATTATAAAGCTAAATGAGAAATCAGTATTCCCTCGAAAATTTTATTCAAATCCTACTCAGTACACCATCTAACACGAAATACATTAAACCATCTCATTTACTTAGACCAACATACTGGATTTCGTAACTTAATCAATCTCTAGGGGACGACCCATTATGTTCATGGTGCTCCAGAGTTTATTGGCAATAATAAAAAATAAACAACTCCGTAAGTAACTCACGCGACGATATTTTAAGCATGGTAAGTGAGTCATAAGAAAAACAGATTGCAAAACCAAAGAGACGACAATAAAAGAAAACAGGCCATGAGGCGCCGGTTAATTTCACAGCGACTCCGCGACTTGAGTTCAGCTCAAAATGGAAGAAAACCAACCCTTATAAATAGAATTACTCCTCGCACACTGCATGACCAATTCTCTAATTTTGTAACCAGTAACTGTCCAATAAAGCGTATCTTATAAATAGATCTCATCTTTATTGGCGACTTAATGTTAGAGTACTCTAACTTATGTAAAGACGGTTGTACACGACAGTGTTGAAGCCTAAAACAAGCTGTGTAACAAGTTTAGATCAGGTGATTAGTCAATAAATGAGTCAGTGATCAATTTAGTTTGCTGCAGTAGAAATTGTTATTTTATAAATGTCAGCGTGGGACACGCACCTACACGGGTTACATCAGACTCAGATACCGCTTTATAATGTGATACAGGCTTATACCTAGTGTTGACTGTTTTTAAATCATCGAGCATCCTACGCAAAATCAGAACAACGACCGGTGTGAGGTCGAAGGGACCTTGAAAGCGACTTTTGCTCATACAGGTGAACCAGTGACATAGCGCATGATTGACTGTGTATATGAAAATATCAAGTGTCTACAATATTTCTTAACACTGCGAGAATTAATAAAACAGAAACTCTGTAGTGACAGACCAATACCGAAGGTAGAAATTTCAAACGTCGATGTCGCGGCGTTAAGGACAAACCCTGACTTTTCATGAGGAGCAAAAAACAAAATTTGATCTAAAAACGACATAACATTTTAATTTTTTGATCTATTTTGACATTTTTGAACCAATTATTTTAAATTAACTTTAGTTATAAAATGACATAGAAAAAACCTTGATAAACAAGAGATTTCTTTAGAAATAAGCATCAAAATTAAAAGTCATTTATTCAAACTAGGCTGAGAAACTCAGTCAGCACTTTTTGACCGTCAAAATTACATAAGACAGTCCCCCAAAACGTCCGCCCTTCACTACTTCCTAGTGCTTTAGCTGGGAAGAAGAAGTGGCGCAAAAACTCCCCAGTAGCACAGCTGTCTGTGCTGTGTATGTTGGAAGAACTTGATTCTATACAATAATAGCATATAATTAACGTTCAACAATAAATTAAAATTTAATTAATAAAAATTAAAATAAATGGTTTATGCAGTCAAGTTAAATCAACATCACATCTGTACCTCTTTTTCTGTTCTAATCTTCTTGTCTGTGTGTACATAAATTGTTAAATAAATAAATAAATGGTTAAAAAATATTTTATGTAACTGCCAAAAAAGCCTTGTTTACTTGAAATGCTTAAAAAGATAATATTGATCAGGTTATTGAAGTAAGTCACAATAATCAAAATGGTGTCCATGAAACTACATGCAAATTGTAGCTGCCTGGACTGTAGACAACCAATCTTGCTTAATAAAGAGAAATCAAAATTCAAGAATACAGATCGATAGAGAATTAAATTTGCCATCCAAGCATCCTAAGGTATATTCGTGTGCATTTCAACAAAAATGTCCTTTACGAAATTTGTTTCATCCGTCCATATGTATGAGAGACTAATGTGATGGGCGGACATGTGCATGAGTAAATGACACACTGATAGACAAAACATCTGTATGACTAATCGAGCGGTACCAATTTGTACGTAGCGCGAGTCAGGGCCACTTCAACGATATGACGAGACCGTTGAAACGGCAATTTAGATGCTGTGCAAACGACAACTTCCTTTTTCAAATGGCAAATTGAAAACGCTTTTGGTGTTCCGTTGTCGAGTTGACAGAAGTTAGATAAGGTAGGAAATGTAGATACTTGCTTGTGGCTAAATAATAACAGCCGGATGGGTCGATCAATCACGTAAAGCTACGCTTGCAGCGGCTAGTCCAAGGATGGGTGAAGCCCTTCGTCCGTGCCGAGGAAAGCACGATAAGCCGCTGGTCCCGGCTGTCATTCGTGAATCTTTGACAGTTGTCAGAAGCCCGAAAGTCTGACAACCAGTCTTACTAAGGGGTATCGTGTTACTCAGTAGCTGGGTTGTGGAGGTCAGATAGACAGTCGCTCCATGTATTCAGCTCCATCCAGTTAGACTAGAAGCTGACCCAACATAGTTGGGAAAAGGCTAAGCAGATAAGATACTCCTGAAAATATCAAGCAATGCGTTCACAAACTAGAAGATGAAAAACAGCTGGATTGAGGCAGTTTCTGGTTTATTCATTCTCTGTCATAACGTGTTACGTAGCTCATATGAGTTTTATTATTGTCTAGAATCTAGGCTGCAGCTCTACACGTATATTATGTATAATAACTGTTTGGTAAGCAGTTACAACACAACGGAGAATAACCTCGAATATTCCAGCTGCGTTCGCTGCACCGCCCACACGAAATTGTGGATTGGAAAAACATACGCTGTTTACGTCAAGGTACATTAGGGTGTACTGAGATGGGATTAGATTATGAAGAAACTTTCATTATCATTGCAAATTGATCGAAAGTCGAGACGAACAGTCATTAAAGGTACCAAAGCAGCACTTACAGCGTGTGATGCATCAATTACACGCACTAATGCATGCCCTACCTTCGTTAGAATACAAAGAGCCTGCTGAATTGGTTTCATTGTGCGTACGAGTCACATTAGGCGTGATATTCTCCTGCATAATGAGGCAATGACACTGCATATTCTATTGTTTAGCTCTGAGCTCGTTGATTAGCAATATTACCATTTGTAATAACTTTTATTTATTCATTTCAAATGCATCGTGTCCTATGAGTGCTGTCGTCTTGTGCCTCTAGAAACTTAATCATTCTATTATTAGCTAGCTTAGGATTATACACAATTGTCTTTTAAAACTTAATGGCCTTTTATTCAGCTTTTTTTAAAGACTTAACTAATTACTGTTTGCTTTTCTAAAAAACAATAATAATAGGATTTTTATATTTTGCTTACACCCAATTCCCATGAACATAAAACTGATTTATAATTCGGTGTAATAATTTCATTTGAGTCTCATAATTAGCTCATTATTTAAGTTATAATGACAAAACATAAACTTATTTCTATTGTTTACTGTTTGACTAATGAAATTTTCGTCTCATTAGCACTCTCTTGCGCCTACTTAAGAAGTTCTAAGAACGTAAACCATGACACCATTATTGTTAATATTTATCCGCAACATAAACAGTGAACGAAAGCTGTGAACCGAGCGGCACTGTTTACTTTGAGAATAGTTCACGGATATATGAAAAAATAAATAGAACTAGAACAATATTATACAACGCACCTTTAACAAAGTACGCGCGTGGTCGTGAATCAGAATCGGATAATCTAATGTTTACTACCGCGTTCGTTATCCCAAGCGTGACTCACTGTAACAGAGATAATTGTCCAAATCGTTATTCTGGGTTGGTATAATATTAGCGTAGTTAAAATTCTTGTATCGTTCAGGTATCGACGTTTTGTCAACAGAGACAATGTGTATACACAAGGCCCGTGTGAATGTGCCTTATGTTTAATCTCGGTGAAATCGCTAACAATACGACATGAGCGCGGCTGTTGTCGTCCTTGACTGGCGAACTGGCGCCAGTAAGCGCCGACACTGCTTTCTGAGCCTGTACCACGAATTCTTAAGCCTATTGCCTATTTTGTACCGAAAGAGAAAGGCTGCTGAGTAAGTGTAACGCCGGCCTACTCGCTCGCGAAAACCGCGAATATTTTGTTGACCGTGGTACGAGCACACCCGCTTGCCACCACTCTACTACTTCTATTTCGAGCTGTTTTCAAGACCCAACGCCAACACTAATTTATAGATTGCAAATCACCATGTAAAGGGTCACGATTAGATATTTCAGTACTTATTTAAGTCATCGCTTGCATTGCTCATGTTCCCAACCCATCCATATTTGTTTGATTTTCAACACTTTCTCAATCAACTCGCTTAGATTCAACAAAAAATGTAGATCTGTAATCAAATACATGCGTGAACGTGTGAACATTTCTATTTGAGCACTCTCTATTATTACGGACATTTATTAAATCGCAAGTGATAACATGAAATTTAAGAAGCCCCATTTATTGTAACGGCTCTTTAACATAAAGGAAACCATAAATAAGAAGTGCTAATATATGCATAGCTGTACATAGACATTTTTATACTTTTTAATGCACGTGTTGGACATGTGAGAGCATTCAGTTTTTTTAGCACTAACCGATTACTTACTGCGTTCACTAAACAATAGTTTGGGGTATAGTCCCATCGCAGTTGAACGGTAAATACAAGTCATTGACCACAAATGCAACATGTCACGAACCACGAATACCGTAATGACTGTCTTAATAGAGTCACGTTAGCAACGCTGAATTTAGGACAATCTTGTCAGCATATAAAGTAGACATAGGTCACCCCAGTGATAAATCTATTTTAAGATAAAAACCAGTTGTACCCCCAGCGGTTAAATAAGTCATTGAATATCTTATTGTATTATGTATTGCCGAAAAAACTGCAGCCTTAAACTTAATCGATGCAAATTCGATCTCCAATACCACTTCCTGAGTGTCAAGGATTGTTCCTTATAATATTTTAATCGCTTCAACGTACCTATAATATCTTTCTTGGTTTAAAAACTTTTTCCAAAAAAAACAACTGACTTCCGAAAAAACACTACAAAGTGAAAAATAACTTTAATTTCGGAAGTCTGTGACTTTGGATATGTATTTTAATTTTTTGGCACCGCCTTCCAAAATTAAAGTTATTTTTCACTTCGTAGTGTTTTTTCGGAAGTCGGTTGTTTTTTTGGATTCTTTTTTTTATTTTTCAGTTATAGTACCTACCCCACTAATTCGAAATTTCATCATCCTTGGGGTCAAAACAAAGCATATTTATGCGTTAGCAGCAATCGTGGTTTATTTATTGTTATTTTTTGAAGAGTTCCGTTGTCTGTCTCCGAAACGCATCATCAGATCTCTATGAAATTAAACATAAGAAGCACCAGCTTTTAAATAAATAAAGAATCATCAAAATCAGTTCACCCAGTCGAAAGTTATGAGGTAACAAACATTAAAAAAACATACAGTCGAATTGAGAACCTCCTGCTTTTTATGAAGTCGGTTAAAAATATGGATCACGTGGTATTGCGTGCACTGTGCATTTTTTGCTCGATGCCGAAATGTTTGTCGTGACAACCTGCAATTAATCTCAATGTTCTCAAACTTAGAACGTTATTTCATAGCCGATTGTCAACTGAGACACTTATATTGAGTTTTAGGGCGATATTTCACAAAAAGCTTTTGAGTTATTGGTACAATTGACACGCGCGGAGCACAGTTAGAAATTATTTTGGGTCATAGGTATTCTGGTATTGTTGAAGTTTAGAGCTTATCAGTGTTAAACGCATTACATAAAGTGGTATTTAAGCAAAAAGTTGTCGAGGTAAATTTCCCGATGTGGGAGTTGATTGGGGCGTATAAATAGCCGGCCGGCATCCAAGTCGGAGCCGCGACCGGCCGGCGCGGCGCGGCGGCGCGGCGTGGACAATGGATTCCGTAGACGAGACACGTTCCATATGGATGAACTGCTAAAGGGCACACATGATCGCGTTCTAAATGCTTGCTCATTTATTTAATATGAAATTGCATACTATTTTTATTGCTTATTGTTTTGAAGGAAGAAAGCTGAGCCTTGAGGTGTCGTAAACAGAATCGAACTTTCATTTTCAAGATTGCTCATAAAAATGTCAGTTATGATACTTATGATTAAATGAAAAGTCCTAAGCGTTCTTGGTTTTAAAGTTCATAAATCAGTTTTAAACATAATCACTACATAGTATAAAACAAAGTCGCTTTCTCTGTCCCTATATCCCTATGTATGCTTAAATCTTTAAAACTACGCAACGGATTTTGATGCGGGTTTTTTTAATAGATAGAGTGATTCAAGAGGAAGGTTTATTTGTATAATACACCGACCTCCACGCGGGCGAAGCCGCTGGCAAAAAATAAACAAAAACAACATTCTAATTCAATTTTTTTAACCTTACGCTTCTTAAATATTTTATCAATAGTGCGGAGTAAAACTCACTGAAAATCTTTTCATCCATGAATTTAATTAAGTTAAATAGTTAATAAAGAATAACTTGAAAAATCAATCATTATTTAAGTATTTATTTTATCCGCTGGGAAAGGAAGATAAAGTGATCCAGTGTGAGTGAAATAGCCATAAAACGAATAGCTATAAAGATTAAGTATGACTGCGACCTATAAATTAACTCTGCTATATTTTATTTGACCGAGCATAATATGAAGACATAAAAAGGGCATCATTCCACAGAACGATATTTCAAACAAAAAGAAGACTCGTTTTCACACGATTTGTCGTTAACATTCTTATGAACAAATTAGAGTGGCAGATGGCAGTTGTTTATTTTGGGTTATTTCCCGAAAATAACCGAGTGCCAAGTAAGATAGCGCCAAGTGTTGAAGGGAGCTGTGAAGATATGCTAATAACCGGCTTGTGGGATAGATCGCGCCCAGACATGATATCTAGGCAGAGGCGTCGCCGGTGCCCGCAATGGCGTCGTCATGTGTTGGTAGTTGGACCACGTCGTGTACACACTAGTTATAGGCTTATAGCTAAGCATAGTCGCATGACTGAGCTAACACATATAATATGCGGTTAGTTATGCTGTGCATGCAAAGTCTGCAGTGCAAAAATAAATTGCAAACGACGAAAATACGACAAAACATGTCGTGCCAACTTCTAAAAGTGTGCAGAAAATTGAAAAGAATGCATTAATTTTACGGCGACTAGTCACTAAATTATCGAATTGTTGCATACTTGATATTCATGACCGTGAAAATTACTGTTTTTACAAACAATACTAAAAGACCTGTACTGTAACATAATTTGAAAGAAAATATAAAAAAAAATCACAAAATACTTTTCTAGTCAACATGATTTTCTAGTCTAAAGCGTAGGTACCTGCGTTACGAGAACTCGTAAACTTCAGCGGATCTAAAATAAGAACATGGAATTTCTCGATGCTCCCAACCTTGAAATGAAAGAGCAAACTGATTTTAAGACACGGTCACGGACAACCATATATCAGTAGTTTTTAAAAGGATATAAGGTCCTTTTGGTGGTTTGGAATTTAAGAATGATACATAACTTTTTAATTGGATATGCCGGAGATGTGTGCTGACGTAAGTTTTCGAATGATAAAGCTCAAAATTAGGCCTTTGTGTAGTACATAACGAGTCAAAGAGACTTAAAATATAATGTCTCACTACATATACGCCGTTTGACCCAGACATTTTAATTAACATAGCTCAGTCATAAGACGTAATGTACTCTAAGTCTAATGAAACTGAGTTTCGTATGATAAACAATAAACATATTTATAAAAAAAATGATTACGTTTTAAAGTACCTATAGGTAAAATAATTCTTATTTTACTGCCTGCCATGTACAAAAACCAATTTTAATGGTTTACTCTACACATTTGAAAAACTTATTGGATCTTGTCTAATTCTTCGTACACTACCGTGTAACAAACTATTGTAATAAAACCAGTTTTAGTAGATAACCAGGAAATAATTAAGTCTAGCTAGAACCGTATATAAGCATTTTATCAAATGTTTTTGCAACACGCGTACTCGTCCGTGGTAAAAAATCACGTTCAGAACTAAACTAAATTTCATAACGTTGAAAAACGCCTATTAAAATGACTACAATCTATGTAGAATGTGCGTGTCAATGTTTACTTAAATTTTGTGACTTACAAAAATACATAGTTTACTATCGAATATAGAAGTTAAGCAATTGATTCATTATTAAAAATAGTTAAGCAATTGATTATTTTTTTATAATGAATCAATTGCTTAACTTCTTCTTTTATAATGTCTTAAATCGAATGCTTTATGTAGTTCGTTCTAGCCCTAAGCCTACGCGACTACATCCCGACTGATACGCGCGTCTACTCGACTACAACGCTAAGTCGGCACGATACTTACGCGGCTACAACGCGTCTACTACGCGCGTCTACGTGGCTACAACGCAACTGCTTCGCGCGACTACGCGATGACAATGCTACGTCGCGTCTCGACCTGACATTCAAGTGGCTACGTTCTGCTACGCGCCTGTACGCGAATACTACGTCTACGTTACTGCTACGCGCTTAAAACGCGACTGACAATCTATGCATCGATTAATCTACGTCTTCGCAGCGTCTACGGTATGTTGTGTATATCATCATGTCAGCCGAAAGACGTCCAGCGCTGGACATAAGCCTCCCCCAAAAGGGGGGGATTTGCCATAATCGCCACGTTTGGCAGGCGGGTTGGCGATCGCAGTATGGTGGTAAAATGCATAGAGAACGCTGCTGCTCATTCTCTAGTAAGTCCCTCGGCCGCCTTCTACGACACCCACGGAAAGAAATGGGATAGTGCTATTCTTTTACGTCCGGCACCACACGGAACGTTGTGTATATATTACCGGCCAATCCTAATTTCAGGCCAAACGAGTTTGTCCTAGGCCAAACAGACTTATCCTACACGTGATATGTCGCAGCCAACTAGCTTAATTAGCCATTTCGTTAACAGCCTTTGGAAGTATCGCTCGCCGGCCGCTGCCGCGGCACCGCTCGCTACGCTCGCTCGGCTTTTGCACTTTTGGTCACAGTTCTAACCTAACCTAACCTAACCCATTTAATCCGGTGCCCGGGCTTAATAAGCCAGATTGGCCTAGGACAAACTAGTTTGGCCTGAAATCGGGTTTGGCCGGTAACATATACATGGATATATAGGCCTACGCCGAACAAACAATTAGTTCTTAAACATGAAAAAAAATATCAGAAAAAAATGAAACTTGCTGTCAAATCTGCATGTTACTTTAGATGATCGTGGTGTCGATTGAAGTCGAAAACATGAACGAATTAATATTCAAGCTCTGTAATCCAGCTCATTAAATATTGGGGTTTATTTACGTTTAACCATTATTTGAATATGCGTACCAAAAAAGAGAGAAATAATTTATACCTATTAAGTACTAACGTACTACTATAAACTATTTATCTCTTCTTACACTAACCAATAAATCAGTCACCATCCTTTTAAAAAAAACTATAACTCAAAAGGATTTACGAATAACAACGGGTTAAAATAACATAAAATGAAATGTAGTAAACTGCGTTACTAAAGAGGGTTTAACCGAGAAGTTTCTCAGTAATTAGTAGTTGGCATGTAGGAGTACGTTTCAAGGCGTTACTGTAAATCTTTTAATCATTGGCTCTATTATCGAGTCGGATCAATTAACATCGAGTCGTCGAGAGGACTGGCACCGCCTACGGGCTAATCGCGTGTTTTGGAGCAAGCCTGTAATTGTAGCAGGGAGGTGGAAAACGGTGTTTAATAAAACAAGTGACGTCTTTTAGTTTGTAGGGGTAAGCACAAGTGAATTGTTTGTATAGCCACATTTTTTATTGATGGGTTTGAAGATTACTTCTAGGCTTGTATCTACCATGGTAACTATTACTATCATTCGTTTTCAATTTAAATCCCAGTCCGTATCGTTTAATAGCTTCTGCCCAAGACTTGACAAAACCACTCTATTGTTTATAATCAAGAGTCCAATCTCATTAATTTTGTTCGGTAGTGATACCCAGTTTGAGTGACTTTATTAAGGTACGACAGTTCTAACAAAAAATCACTTTGCTTGAAATGGGCTGAAACTGGAAGTCCTAAAATATAATTACAGGACTTTCTAGTTTTCTACCACTAGATGACTTGAATCTAAATGGAAGCCGTTGAAGACACAAATTGTATCTAATCACGATGTAGGCACTCTATCTCTATCACCAAAGAATCGATACCCCGTTAATCTATTGATTCCTGTTGTCTTCATCAATTTTCAATTGAATCCCGCTTTCATATCTCCCAACAGCAATTAATCTTAGTTAACATGACGCTGAAAGTGTGAACCAGTTTTTAAATTATTAATACGATCCTAGTGGTTTGATTGGTGGCTTCCAAAATAGATTGGTCTTTGAATAGGTCGTTGTAAGACAAAGACAGAATGAGTAGGCTTTCTCAAATAATACAACTACGAAATTGTACGACAGAAAGTAGAAACATTTCGTGCTGCGGTCGACAGTTCATTATTTGTTTAGGGTACGTAAAACTTTGAGTACATAACATAAAATGACCTTTGTTTGCAGCTTTTATTTGAACAAAGTTTAATTCTAATGAGGTTATTCCTCTTTAAACAATGTCTAGTTTATAATTTACATTTCAAACTGGTCTGTCAATTAAGCCTCAGAAGCGGCTTGACTTATATGTTAGATAGCTATCTAAATGACAAAGTAAAATTGATCACGACTTCAACTAACATTTTTTGCGTGTCTACACAGACGAGTTTTAAATGGCAATCATTGTAATTATGTACATATAGATACATTATTATAATTACAACCTATAATGGACACGGTCCTAAACTTTTTGCATTTGTTGATTTTATTTAGCTGAAAATCACTGTCCAATAAATTCCATCCTACTAACCCTACTATCCTGCTCAACTTATATTATAAATGTGAAAGTTTTTATGTTTAGATGTTTGGAAGTTTGTTACTCAATCACGCCAAAACGGCTGAACAAATATGGATGAAATTTGGCACACAGATAGTTTATAACGTGGATTAACATTTATAATATTATATACACATTTTTATTCCGGTAGTACTTTCCCGCGATATAATTTCCAACCTCCTCGCAAGTTTTATATATCGCAATAAAAGATGTATCTTTCCTAAAGTGCCTGTACCCCATAAGAACTACAACTGGTTCCAAGTTCCAGGGAATGCAGAATCAGGATTTCACAGTGAATGTTTTTGCATGGAACACGTGGGCGGTGGGCGAGCCAGACTGCGACTTTTACTATTTGTTTATCAAGCTCCGGTAATAAATTAAATTGATTCCAATTATATGTATAATTGGCGAAAGCACAGTCGTTGATATAACACTTCTTACCTATTTGTTATACAACGCGTTACAGTATACCGTTTGGTTGCTTACAGGCATATTATTTGTTTTAAAAATGTTTGTATGTATGGCAATTTTTTATCTTCTGTCAGCCTTATATTAATTACAAGCTTCTACCCGCGACTACAACTTGTTTTAACTTAAAACATATCCCAATAAACTCGGCTTCCCATTAGTGAAATATTTTTTGGAATGAGATTAGTAGTTACATACAAACTCACCTCTGTTACCTCTTTATAATAATATGGTATGTATCTTATTTAAGAGTGAATAATATTATTGGACTATTTTCTTTTAAATGTAGAACAAATATCTGACAGGAAAATTTCTGTAGGTACATGAAATCTAGATTGAAGCCTAACTTCATGAATATCATCTACAAGGCCTATTGATCCACCGCCTTGCTAGACTAAATCAAATAATCATGAACGAGATTCGTAGTTCAGTGTCAATACAACCCGTACTATTAAAATAAATTGGTTAAATTATGTTCAATATTGGTGTTCCAGTTTCAACGATTCATTGAACATGTGTTATGATCAGTGGAAAGGAATACATGCGTTAGATTCGCCCCTATAACCAAGTCAAAAAATTGACGCGTTTTTGCTTTGTTTTGACACTTCTGTTTCACACAATGACTCAGTGACTTGACTTGATTGTCATGTGAACGCCATTATTCTCATTCTTCTGAGTATAGACATATTTTCGTCTATACGGGCCAATTTTACCAATGAAACTGAACGCGATCAGCACATCTAAACCACGTTCATAAGCTCTCACTGTTATCATCGTCGTGGAACATTGACACTAACAGCTCTTGAACGCGTTTTATGTGCTAATCACGCTCAGTTACATTGGTGAACTTCGCACTAAGTATGGTGGGGGCAAGTCTAACGATTTATATCTTCGGTCGGTGGCAAGCGGTGGTAGCGATGGCTAAACAGTTATTGGATACGGTTTAAAATCACGTGGGTGATGGTATTGGGCCATCTTTTACACGCCTACTGCGGTATCATTTTAAGAACAAGTCGTAAGTGAAAACGTGTGCATTTCTAGTGTTGATCTGATACCTACTAAATATAGATATAAATGGTAAGTCGCTTGGCTGTGTGATCGTAAAAGAGAAGTTGCGTCGTTTAGTAGGCGTCACACATATCTCAAAGTAATCCACTGTACAAACTGCAGTATGCTATTGAGTTCGCTAAATACTAAATTGATCTTAAATAAATAATTCTTGAATACCGTAAACAATAATAATCGAAGTGCATATACGTATAGGTACCTACCTCATTGCTTTTTATAATAATGACAGGAAGGAACTGATAGGACCGAGCAAATGAAATGCGAGACGCTAATTAATCTTGCAGAAAGTCTGTAGATTTCAATTAACTAATTAATAAACTAATAATATGCAATTTGTTTGCAAGTTAATTTACATTTCAAGCAAATATTGCTCCAAGTTTGTAGCTCGTCTCGTGAATCGAGGTGCTGACTAGTTGGAGCAACTTGGGGCACTAATAAGCCCGCAATAGGGCTGGTGACAGCTTCTTGCTAGAACTTTGTACTCTCAACATCGTTTAGTGGCAAGTTCCGGAGACGGCTAGGTTCCGTTTTTATTATATTTCTAGTCTACGTTTAGTGGCTTGGAATCGACAGTCATTATGGGCATTTGATAAGGAGGAATGAGTGATATGTCATGTGAAAAGTTTTGAATATGAAATGTAAATGACTTGCGGACGTCAAGTATCGGGTAGCTCACTGTCGGGTAAGGACCAAGCCCGGGTCGACGGCGCGTTGTGTTCCACGCGCGCCTCAAAGAGATGTCAGCAACTCAGCACTAACTGGTGGGGCCTACAAGGGCCGATGTCTGCCAGGGGTGCGGGTTGTTCGAAAGAGATACTGTGACCCCAGGCACACAGGCAACTGAAGGAACACGGGTGCGTTTTAGTCAGTAAAAGTCTGACACTCCCTCCTGCTCCACCCAGAGCGGGAGGAGTTACTTGATGATTTCCCACCCTCAAAAAAAAAAGTTAATTATTTGGTGAGGTTAGGTATATTATTATATGTACACGAGTATTAGATGGTTCGTGGTAAATAGGTAGCTGCAGATTACCTACTATTTAGGTCACTATAATAGCCATCAATTTATATACTGTTTTAATTTTACGAAGATGGCGACATGAAGTCTGTTATAATTGTATAATGAGCTCAACAGAATAATTTATAGAACAGAGGAACTTAAACAAAATACTTATTGATTATTAAATTATGCTGAATATTTTAATAGGTAATGAGGTTGGACTCAAAAGTCGAAATACTTCCGATAGAAATTGAATGTATAAACAGATGTGATGTTAGTACTATCAACTGGCTTGCATCGGTTCGTGACAAATTAACTTAATTGTCCAGTGACACACGCTACAATTAATTTGTGTAGCTCTACAGTAAATATAACGAGTTAAATGAAATGCAGCATTGTGGACAAATAATGTTAACCTATATAATTTACCTGCTTACACACACATTTGTTTGTTGTGTATATACAGAGTGTAAAGACATCGACGAGCAAATGGTAACCATGAATTCAGCATATGCATGTTTACCCCACAGCGTAGAATACGATTTTTTCCAAAAAATAAACCTGATGTTTCATAGAAAAGTGAAAAACCTACGCGGTCAAAATGAATGGAACACTTAATTTTTTTCGAAAATTTCAGAATCATTTACTGAATCCATAGTAAGTAATTAGTAACAGGTTGCGCGCTGTTGTATTATGCTGATTACCCTGTCGTAACTCATGTTTTGTTTAAAAGCTGTTTATTTTCATGAGGAGTTTCCCCAACCAAGGCGCCCTTTACGTGACGATGTTTTTTGTACCTACGCAATGAGAACGACCCTAATTTTAGAATGACGTAGGTAAAGACCTACGTCATTCTAAGATTAGGGTGTCTATTCTTTGTTGATATTTTAATTATGTAGGTGTTTTGTGGCTTAATTAAGCCGTGTTAAAAGCTAGGTAAAATTCAAATAAAATCACGATATTTAGCCCAGGTAAGTTGTGCATAGGCCTCTTTAGATCACAAATGTTACAACAACGAGCCGTCACGTTATGATTATGTTGCAATAAAAGATTGTCTTCACTAACTGTGACTGCTTTTGTGAATGAAGAAAACCTTTTGTGTTCAGAACCAAGACGATTTTCCGTTATGGATGATGTTCATACTGTACATCTCTAATATACATACTTACATCGCTCCACGGTATCATACATTGAATAATCAGAGACAGCGAACTTACCTGGAAAAAGAAAACACAACAATTAAACATTGCGTAAAACTGAATAAAGTTGGTCAACATCTGCCTAGTTTTTTCCCAACTACGTTGAGGTTGGCTTCCAGTCTAACCGGTTTTTTTTTAGTGTGGGAATTCATCAAATACCTTCTCCCGCTCTGGGTGGAGCAGGACACCGTGTCAGACTTTTACTGACTAAAATCCACCCGTGTTCCTTCAGTTGCCTGTGTGCCAGGGGTAACTCTTTCGAACAACCCGCACCCCTGGCAGGCATCGGCTCTTGCGGCCCACCAGTTGGTGCTGACATCTCTTTAGGGCCCGTGTGGAACACTGACTGTCAAAGATCCACGAATGACAGCCGGGACCGACGGCTTAACGAGCTTTCCGATGCACGGTGGGGTCTTGGTATGTAAAGATGGTCACCAATCCACCAACCAATCGCGGCAAGCGTAGCTTAACCTGATCACTCGAGCCGTGCGGCTGTTTTTACTTAGCCCCAAGCCCCCTTAAAGCTTAATCAAGTAGGTATCATGATTTAAATATTTCCACTTCCAAGTTAATGAATTAAACTAATCAATATCCTAAAACACGAGAAATCATTCATCATTTTTGTTACGTAATCTCGAAAGCGCAAGCAAAGAACGGTATACAGATACGAGATAGAGATGTTATGTAATGATTTGGCATCAAATATGTTAATCCAAGCGTTGTCGAATTGATAATGTCGTTGATCGAAACCATCGGCGTCGTGCGCACGAGTAGGCTTCCGATTCTTATATAATATCACTTACATAATAGCCGCCGACAGCTAAATTAGCACTTTAGCACTAATCAATGATTATAATTTTTACTTTGTTATGGTAATAAGTTAGAATAGCAAAGTAAAATGAATTTATTAATGTTTAGAAGCAAAATTAATTCGGCCACCTGATATTTTAAGTTATATTATAATTGTTTCGCGTTATTATGTCGCTTAATTAATTCTACACAAGTATTATAAGGTAAACATAATAACAAAGCTACCTAGATTAAATAAACTAAATTACGAACAAACTGCAATTACGTTAGACTTATCAGTAAGTAATCTAAATTAAGAAAATCAACTGGCTGAAACCAGTTTATATTCATGCGAAAAAACTGTAGTTTCAAAACAATTGGTTATTACTATTTGTTTCGAATAATTAGGTATGTTACTTTTTACAACATTACGCGCTCATTATCCTTCACGAAAAAAATCTACGAAATTGATACTCACGTGCGATGTAAATGCGATTCGCTTTTAAAATATTAAAAATAAAAAAATCACTTTGCAAAAATAATAAAACCTTATTACTAGAAATGTTAATGAAATTAGCTAAATTTTTACAAAGTAGCACAAAACGAGGAAAATTAAGTAATTAACATACGACCGCGGTGACAGTCTGGATGACGACTGAAATGTAAAGTCACGAAGCATATCCTTCCTTTGGAAACTACTAACGTTGAAGGACACTCTCCTTTATGTCCTACTTGCTCACCTCGATCGTACATCGCAATTCCAACACTCTGATACGCTATAGTGAAACTAACTCCCATACTTATAAGGGCTGAAGTTCCGCCTGGAATAATATGACGCAAGAAGATTCACTGAATGTGACCCGCAGCAGAGCATGAACCATGTAAAGGTGTACTTAACTCGACACTAAAGACTAAGGAAGTTTGCTTGTACTTGTTGCTATAATCAGGCTTTATAGTGCCACGTCTTAATGCCTTTGTCCCTTATTTGATACCAGTACAATGTTCTTGTTGATACTTTATCCAACGATTAGGTGATAGAGCTGTAGATAAGAATTGGTAGTGTAAACAAAATGATGTTACGTTCATGCTCGTGGCCCAGTTTTGACATTATTAATGAAAATAGGGCCATAACTTGGCAAAGATAAGAAAATTTTGACATAAGCTCTTTTAAAAAGGGCCTTCAAACGAAATTGCTTATGAAAGGACGTATTATAATAAAAAAGTCTTCCAATTTCAACGCGAAAAATTGAGTTTTCCTTTCGGGTTTTTCTGACTCATCGTATCTTGATAACCAAACAAATGTACAATACTAAAAGAACACGTATACCGGAAACAAAAACATCCAATTTACAACACCATTTACTTTGCGTGTCAACCATCGTAAAGAATCAACTACATTTTTTTATTCACACCATAAAGAATCAACTAGATCTAAACTTTGCCCATAAACGCCAGCTGTTCAAAAAAAAAAACGATGTTATCAATGGCAGTATTGACATAAGTAATTTAAGAGCCATCAGCGATTAAAATGGTGGTGCATGCATGATGCGGGTTGCAGATGAACAGGGGGCTATTGTGCGCCAGCGCGGGCGCCGAGGACGTCGCCTTGCCATCCGGACAGACATTGTACACAGCTTTATATTCATTGATACAGTCATAGATACTGAGTCGGCATACTTATTGCCTGCTCTGAATCTTGAACAACAAATAGGTTCGATGCTATCGGTCGATTGTTTATCGTGAGAGGTATAAACAAGTGTTAAGGGAAAGATGGTTACTATAGAAATGCCGCTAACGTAAATCAGAATCTGAAATCAATATATTTCTTATAAAACAGAATGCTGTCTACAGTTAGAACAGAGTACTTAAAATATTACCAATGGTCCTGGAGCATAATCTAACGATTATCGTATCTTGAGTTACCTACTCTCTTGGGTAAAATGATGCTGATCTTCTAAATTTTAGCGGTTTCTTTCAATTTCAACCACTACAAATTGTGTGGTTATCAAAGCCATTCTAGCGATGCAAACGGTTATAACGAATCGAAAGTTGCTCGGTGACGTAATTCGCAAATTGTTTTCAATAATAGCATTATAATATCATACTCGTGAATCGTGATGCGTTTGCAAAATACTGACAACCTTGGTTAAACAATCATAGATCTATAAATATAAGTTTGTTGATTGCAAAACTGATAATTACCCTTCAAAAGAAGTCTCGATTTCTGGATTTATTCACTGATATAAATCCTAAATCTTGAGTTCTTTCTTATGTCAGGTCTAGCTATTAGAAAAATTGCACAGTAATGTTACCACTATTGTCTGCTGCATCCATTACCGTATCCTACGATTGCGTATCAATGGTCTGCAAAGTGCGACTCTGACTATCAACTTCCCCGCACAATACTTGTCAATTCTAATGATCTGCAACACCATTGTTCAACCCACATCCAGTCACTTTTGACAATAGGCCGTTTTTGTACTATTGAGCAAGAATATTAAGTGCGATAATTTGATTGAAATAATAATGAACACCTCGTTTGCAATGCAATTAATTCGACAATAATATCTTACAGAATTAGAATTGCAGACTCGTATTGCAAATATGTCATGCATACTGAAGGTCGAAACAGAAAAGAGTCGAAATAAAGGAGAAAAACAACATTTGGATTCAAAATATGTGAGACATAAGGTTTTCATATGAATTCAGTGGTACTGCAGGATCGCAAAACTATAATGTAATCTCGACCCACATAAAGCAGCAGATAAAAATCACGAACGCCCCAAGCTATGTCGTGTCCTATGTAAATATCGACCCGGGGGCCTTTTGAAGGAAACTGCAAACAAAAAGTTTAACTTTCGCCTTGTCATACATAGGCTCGAGTGGTAACTGTGACAGTAGGCACTTTCCACTGTGGGTGTCACTGGTCGACCATTGTGTCCCAGCGAAAGCCGAATGAAGACAAAAGGTTATTTGAGTAATTTCGTATGTGGACATGTTATTTCTGCCCCATTGGCAATATGACTGATAAGTGGTTCAAGAAATGAAAGACGGCATTTCTATTGGTTTATTTCCTCTAACATGTGATCCGATATGACTCACACGCACTTGTTGACATACGTGTAGATAGTTCTGCTCGAATAAGAATAGACGGGATGACCTAGACTTAAAATACTCTCATTTTAATTGCCAACTTATGTTTCCGGATATTGAAATCATTATATGTATTTGATACACAAAACATGCTTATTTATTTACTTTACGTTGATTTATGAATAGAAACCGCTTTCCCTGATGATTGAGGACATCGTTCAAGGTACAGTTAGTTACGTCAGTGTCCGGATGAATTTCTCGATGGTTTTTTTGCAAATAGTAAAACTTGTTTTTGTTCGACCTACAAAGCACTCGGAAACCCATGTTTAGACAGCGTTGAAACCCCAGCGAATTGTTACTTTTTTTAAGGTGAGTTTCCTAAAGTAAATGCCGAGAATATTTCGAAATCGATATTGCCATAGCTGCTGCCATTGTGGTTATGATTAACTGCTTTATTATAAATTAGAGACGTGCGGTTGGTGTTGCATCAATGTCACTAGAAAGTCGTATGGATAACTTTTTATCGACACATGATGTCGACAGCTCGCTCACTAGAACCAGACTTACCTTATCACCTGTCTCCTCTTATAGAATGCTCTGTGACGTGTCGCGGCGACTAGCTCTCTCCTTTTAATGACTTTCCAAGAAAGACAGGTGTTTGGATTATCTATGTATTGATATTTTATATGTCTATACTCTCAATTAGAGCTTTAAAAACGAAAATCGTTTTCTTACGGGATGTCTTCGTGTCGTCATAAGATTTATTAATAACAGAGTGTCTTAGCCTTGGCACTTGATATAATACTATTTGCTTCATAAAGCATGGGGCACAGAGCCAAGCAGCGATTCTCTTTGAGATTTAATACTGCATCACATAAAACAACATCCATAATCACGGAAACATATTCAACTAGATCAGAAAGAACTGGATTACAAAAAGTATGTTATTCAAACAATAATTTATTAATTGAAACAAAGCCGTAAGCTTATCCAAGTTTTCGTCTAAACTCGAATACAAATAATGTAGGTACCTACCCTTGGGAAATATTAGTTCATTACTAAACATGAAACTGCGAGGCGTGCATCCAAATCGATACGCCCCCCCGGTCGAGTGCGGAATGACCGCGGTCGTCGGTCGGCCAGTGCAAAAACACTCGGAAACAAATGCCTCATGGCCGCTCAGTTTTTGCCTCACGGAGCTGAGTGTTATTCACAACTCACAAACTGCTCAATTGTTAGGTCACGGTAATAATCATTTCCACACAAGCAAATATATATTGTTAGTTTACAGGTATCATTGTACTGTGGGAACCGTCGTTGTTACTGACATTTAAGAGAATGGTGTTGGTTACATTTGGCTAGAAGGAAATTTAGGATATTTCTAATCAAGTATGTATTATGTTTCTGATATCATATTGAAAGCAATATGTCCGTCTTTTTGTTAGAGAAGGCTAACATGAAACCTCCAATTCGTAACTTTATTTCTGCGCAAAATTAAGATTATTGGCCCAATTCTCGGGTATAGTGTTTCAATGTTTTAAATTACCACACGATCGAAACCGTATCTAATACGTTTATTTTATATCTATGCCAGATCCGACTACGTTATTAGATTTAAAATCTAGATAAATATTATATGCGTTTAACGCTTATAGTCGTATACCATGTCCATAACTCATATTATGATTTACTGGCTTAGAGATAATTAGTAGGAAGTGTAAGGTCTTAAGCTTCCTTATCTTATTTTCCTAGTATCCGACATTCAGTTGTATTAGATAAATTGCTATGTACGGCTTTTTATGACTTCATTTTGTTCGCATATTAATAATGTTTATGATTTTCTCGAGAATGCACGGTCTTACTGTCATCTTTATTTCCTTCATCAAACCAGTCTAAAGCACGACGGGCACGCCCAGAATAAGGGTTGACAGCCATTTTAAACTTTAAATATTACATCATAAGAGCTATTTTCATATCATGGGCTTCGTAAATTCATTTTCCTAGAACTGTCTAATTTCTCTCACTCAGACTCATAACAAAACACATTTGTGTTCTGTTAATTAACTTTTGCGTCAATTCTTTTAGTCTGATAAAAATAATATTCTTTATCTAGATCAACTTTTACAGATGCGGGAACAACCAAAAATAGCTGTGCCAAATTTTAGCTATAAACATCAAAATGGTTTCCTTGAAAAACAGTTTAATCGTACAGACAGCAAGAAAAATATGCCAGTAGTGACGTTCGACAAAGAATATAATTTTACAAACTCAAACTCAAAGCATTTATTTCAATTAAGTGCAGATACTTTTGAGCTGTCTAGGGGTCGGCAATTCACAAAGATGAAGCTAGTTGCCCAATCAAAAGCGTAGTAGGTTTCTATGTAGAAGAACGGACAAGAAACTCAACGAACACTATTTTAAATCAAAATAACATACATTCAAATAATTTTAAGTAAGTAATGACTACTATTCAAGCTATGATTGACATGTGACTTTCTACTAAAGCATAGGTAAATCATAATTTTATGGATTGACTGTAATGTCTATTTTATGTAGGTAAGTGCGATCGATTGAGTCAAGTAGATGTTACGTGGGTATATGATTGGCAAACATCCGATACGCGTTCTATAAAAACTTTCTTTTGTTTTCCATTTTCTGCGGTAGAAAGAGGCGCAGATTTATTCCGGTCTAATACCAACAAACTAATACCACTGGTATTTGTTTGAACTCATATTTATTTTATATTCCAGAGCAAAACCAATACCTATCCACGTAGTTACTAATCAAGATTGACAACTAGGTTTGGTTTTCGGCTTGTTAGAGATATGTATGATGGATCGTACAAACGAAGAAACGACGACGTTCAAATAAAGAATCTTGTATCTTGTATCTTGTATCGTCCGTCATGGTTTAGATTTATGTGGGTTATCTGCTGTACTTAGTTACAGCAACATCACCATCTTCTCATCGTCATCACCATAATAAACCTACTGCCCTAATAATAGGGTCCAGTTTATTTAGGGTGTGGGCAGGTATTTTTCTTCTATACGTCTCTCTCAGCTCGCCGTCATCTCAGAAGACACTTCAATTTTAGTCATTATAATCTTGCTTTTGACATTCATTTGCGTATTGCACTCGTTTTGCAGGTCTCAGCTGACAAAAAAAAACTATATACCCGATAAACGAATGTCATATTTATATAAAGGATCAATTTAAATTAGCTAGCAATACTTCACAGACGTAGTGAGTATAAAATACATTTTGATGTTATTTTAGGTTCTACAACGGTGTGATATCTTCGTGTTGTGTAGCTACATGAAATATCATTTATTTTTACTGTTTTCTCATGTTAAGATATCGATCCCTGAAATATCGGTGGAGTTCCGCTAGCGACTTCAATTTGACCCTGTATAACTGTTACATAAGTAGATTTGCCAAAATTAAAACAAATTGCGTTAGTAATACAAAAAAAACATTGAGTGCAGTCAATACTGAAAGTGAAGATGAATTTGCAATTATTCTCCTTTCTCTGTCTTGTTACAAATACGTACCTCACATTCCTCCATCGTGTAACTCCTTATCTTGAAAAATAAGTTGTATCTAAGTGTCAACGCTGAAATATGGGTACAGCCAGACAATACCTAATGATAAATGGAGTTTGCTATACAAGGCCTTAACAGCTGCCAATTTGTCTTGTATTTGTTTCTTCTGAACATCCTTTACATTGTATGCATCAGTACAACGAAGGTACTTTCATTATTTCTAACGGCATATGCAGTTATGGTGATTAAGCACTTTACAGAAGGTTTTATCATTGAGAATTGTAGGTTAAATCTTTTTTTACAATTTTCATACAAGCTCACATCAACTCGTATCATGGATGTTCTTCGCTTCAGAATGAATTTTACATTCGAAAATGAAAATTATTAAAACTCTTTTGTTTTTGCAGGTGGATATTTTCAGCATAAAAACAAAAGAATATCACTAAAAACAAAACGAAAACAATGTGTGCGCAACATTCGGAACACTTCCGTGCACGAATTTAGCGCACACTTATCGATTTCCGATGTTCCAAAGATGGCGTTAATAAAACGGTTTTGGCGTCAATTAAAGTACAGTGTGGTGGTGACGTGACGTCATTAATAGTGATTACACTGACTGAAACGGTTTGCAACGCGACGCCACATAGACCCGGACCGGGAGAGTGTCGAAACACATCCATTAACGATAATCATCACACTTGGTTTTTTACAGCTAACGTTAAAAATGTCATCCGCTCTCACGATACCATTAATAGACACGGTAAAGAGTGCAATTAGTGGGAGAAAAATGAAACGGTAGTGACGATAGCTGTGATTTTTGGCTGTAGCTGTAATTCGTAATCGGAAAACAAGTTTATCCTGTACATTTTTCATCCAATTTGGAGCGTTTCATCCAATTGCACGGATTTTAATTGATCTATTGAAATTACAGGTTGTGGCCTTTACTAACAGTTAATAAGTAGTCCATTCCAATTTAAAAGCATCAGATAATTGTTTTAAGGCACAGTTTTGTTAATGCACTAGCTTCTGCCCGCGACTATGAAATTTCTTGTTTTAACATTAAACATATCCCATAGCGTCGCATCGCCCACCCGAGACTGCTTCGTTTTCTCTTAGGGTTATTTCGGACTATTTTTTCTTTTAAGTTGGATCCTTAAGGTCGTAGCGTGATGTTAAATGTTGTGTTGGTAGTTCCAGAGATTCCCCTTACATACAAACTTACAAACAAACAAATTTTACCACCTTATAATAATAGTATCGATGTGGTCACAACTACAGATTCTGTTGGTCACCAAACGATATATATTTGGATACCGGAACACGCTAGGCCAGACAATACAATTTTCTCATACTATCATGGGAATTCTAACCGCATTCTTTATCAAAATTTATTGTAAAGAATAAAAGGTTCAAAAGAAAACTAAACAAACGTGAGCTCATGAGAGCTACTTAATATGTCAACATGTGTCGTTGTTGCCTTTATTTTTCACTCAACACTGACTCATCCGGACTGATTTGACATCTCATATTCTTTTTATCATTGATGCAGCTGGTGCCAATGGCAAAAGAAAATACAGACAGATATTTGAGAATTTTTATCATTTGTTTAAAACATTTTAGAGAGGTTTAGAAGTTTTCTAGGCAAAGCTAATTAGGAATTAGCAACGTCAAACAAAACCAAGCTGGATTCTTTGTAAAAAATATGCTGAATAAGGCCCAAGACCTAACGGCTTCCTTTCTAACTATGTATATTATTAAAACCACGATACAATCTAAGTATTCATAATTCTTGCCTAGAACACTAATTACTCATCTCACAGGAATTTCTGTGAACAATAAGGTTTTATTTCGAACGTTGATACTAGCTTGTAATACCTACCTAGTCCATGTTTAAGCACTACTTTTTATTCTGAGTCAACCAACCGAGAGGTTAGAAACGTCATTTCGCTGATAAGAAACTACTAATACACATTTGAATGGTATATTATTATTACTGTTTATAAACATATTTGTGGGAATAAAAAGTAAGAAAAATATGAATAAATTCAGCATTTATTTTGGTTTATGAAAAGGAAAACCACTGGTTACGCATTATTATTGATTTAACTAAATGCAGCGCCTTAATAGAATTTTACTTGGTTCCAACAGAACTGTGGGCTTTCAAAAGCGATCGATCAAGTATGACTGTATGATGTTATATTATATACATTTGAGAAGCTGAGATTTTTTCTGTCTATAGTAATTCTAAGTTGGACTCCGCCTGGGATAAAGACGGTAATGCTATCTCAGATAGATAACATGTAAGCGTAAATATGTAGATATGAAATTGAACCGTCTCTTACATTCTGAGAGCAAGTTATGATGACATTTAGATTTAATCTTATGGGAACAATTTATGAATGCAAGGGTAGATTACTAAGCATTTATTACCAGTGCAAAACGAGAGAAGTGTTAATCCTACAAGGCAAAAGAAAAGAGTGAGCATAGAAAATGTTATTACTAGTCTAACGAGTATCTATGCATTCAGCCAAAGACGCTGATTGACTTATCCAGCAGGTTTCGAAAGCAATTTGTATTTCCGTTGCCATAATGTGAATTAGAGATTACATATGCTAATAAACTCTTCATCGCTAATTGTAAATGGAGATTTTTAATGCATTTCGTAATTTATTTATGTAATTTAGGTTTTACCATACGATAAAATAAATCAATGCTTTTATGACGAAAATATCATGAAGTAAGATGCACTAGTAACAAATACCTACTTACCATTTTTCAAAGAAGCTAAAGTGTATCATATTATGTTCCTAGGTATTTAGATTTACCTTATAATTTCCTTCAAAAGTTAGATTAAAATCACCTTTTTGCTTTTATAATAAAGTCGCAGCCACGTATTTATGTAATGCGTCGTGCCAGGTACGGAAACGTGGTTTTTCCTTTGAAGCAATTAGTGTTGTGAGTGGTGTTAATACCAATCGTATCAAGCCACTTGATCCCGCTTACTGCGGTAATCTAAATCCACTGTGTGCAATAAGTACTACATAAGTGAGATTAATAGCCCATCGCGCCTAAATGCTACTTTAAACAATAGCTGTATGTTAGCGGCTTCATACTGTAGAACTAATGCACCGAAAAGCTTTCCTACACTTTAAGTGGCTTCCGATAAGAGAAAATTTGTAGCAGGGGAGATTTACTCGAACATACTCGAAGCTGGACGAACGCGTTCGGGAGCTTTACTCCACTTTTTAAGGGTAACTTTCTGGTCAGTTATTTATTTATTTATCTTCGTCATAAAAGTAGATTGTGATTAATGTAACAGTAACGTAATGCAACGATAAACATCTAGTGTACTTTGCATATATTTTTATTTCATTATAAAACCCATCTTATACCTATTCCGAAAGATATACTGCCTGCTCATACTTGAGGAAAACTAGCCGTCAACAGTGACACACATATCTCCATCTTCCCCTTTGATTACAATCATCTTTACATATAAGGAAATTGCCCTAAAAGTAAGCCTTAATTTATGATAAGTATGCGATTAGACACTGATCTCATTTCGGGTGATTCAGCTGTCCACATTTAGCGTCTGAATAACGTCCCGTCATAAATGGTATGTCAACGTATTTATGACACGACCATATGGCATATATGGCATACATTATAAATGTATTCCACTATTAGAATATATACGTAGGTACATTATAACTATAAAAAAAAAATACCGTTTTGGACACGCATTCCACTGTCGATGTCGGCCTGGAGTGCCAAATTTCTGCAAATTGGATTTATAAATAGACCGGCAGAGATATTTCACATGTGGAATATTTTGGGAATTTGGTACAATGTTGGAAGGACTGAAAACCGCTGTAAACGTGCGAATGTTTTTAGTAACCTCTTTGCAGAAGTTTATGTTTACGTTGACAACAATTTCAATTAGCAGTCATGAAATATTTTCATCTAATTACCTATACAGGATAAGTTTTTATTCAGTACGCAAACTGTAACCATGAATTCAGCATATCATTCTAGAACCCCTAGCACAGAAATTTTACGTGGGTTTTACAAAAAAAATCAGCTGTTTCATAGAAAAGTGCAATACATGCGCGTTTAAAATGTATGTATGGCTGATTCTTTTTTGTATTACCGACGAAAAATTTCTGCGCTGAGGGGTCTAGAATGATATGCTGAATTCATGGTTACAGTTTGCGCACTGAATAAAAACTTATCCTCTATAGTGATAGTATACGTGAAGAAAAAGCTATGTACCGCTTTTTACGAAAATTATGTGGACGGAGGAGTATGTTTGGCGCAGTTAAAGTTTATATGAAGAAGAGGTGCAGAAAGCTAATATTTTTATAATTATAATGCATTACACATAAATCCAATTTTGACCAATTGAATTTCGACCATGGGAGACCAATAGTATCTATTAATAAATTCACAACTACAGTGATTACAAATCTACATAAAATTATACAATTATAACCGCACGCTATTCCCGTATAGTCGACTTGATATTGTTTTCCCGTAAACAACAACAATGCCCCTGTCACAAATGTTCTAACATTGGCCAGCTATTGTGTGTTAAAATAAGCATGGCTCATTGGCGCCCCGCCGCGTCAGCGCTTGGCAGACCACCCTGCCACCGCTTGGCATCCGCGACCATTGTACAAGGACCAGGTGTATTACGACACTCTTTGTAGTTCGTACTAGAACATAGCGTAGTGTCAATTCTAGGAAGCAGCAATCAGATTTATTTAATTGCTCTTTTAAATGGAACGCTTTGAAACTGATGCAATAATTAAAAAGAACTGCAGCTGCGAATTTCGTTAACTGGTTTCGAGAACTGTGCTTGCACTAATTGAAAGCCTGTTGGAAATAAATTCACACGTCGATTCAATGTCTGTTCGGCGATTTTTCATAGCAGTATTTTATGAAAACGCTTTAAAATATAGTAACATAAAATAACAATGAAATTCTTATTTTCTCTGAAGTCCATTTACCGACCGTTTCCGCAACTGCCAACAATTTCAACATCCGCACCGATCGTATCTCATCCAATGTGATGTGGATCAACCCTGAAACCAGTATTGTTCTCTTATAATCCACAGACAGGAAAATAAGTTAGGCTCAGTGCTCACGGCAGCGGCAGAGAAATTGCATCGAAGCCGGAACTGACAGCACCGACGGTTATTTTATTATTGCAGAGACCTGACACAGCGCACCCACTTCTCAAGCTTTATCGATGTAATGCTCTTGAACTGGGGAAGGATGTGTTGCAGCGGAAATAAAGAATATCAGATGTTTCTGCAGTATTTATCTTGGCAGCGTTGCTTGGTTGGTATTGGCTGTAGGTTCAAATATGATGAGCCAGATGTATAGACATTTTGTTAGAGACTTGTTGGTCTTCCATCAACCCGCACTAGACCCGCGTGGTGGAATATGGTTGCACTCTCTCTCTCTCTCTCACACAAAGTTATACTTAGTAGTGGGAACATTATCGGCTGACAATTGCTATGCTATGTTACTTTTGGAAACAACTCGTTGTATTGTATGAGTAAATGGAAAGTGACTGTTCTCATTATATCTCCTTCTACTTCCTTGTCATCAACAATATGGGTAAAAATAGTTTTCTTCTCTCCCTACGTCCGTTGACTTTTTATGGATGACTTAGCGTTATCAGCTCATAATTTTCCAATTGCTGGGACACAAGCTTCCTCTTTATGACAGGGAGCGGTTCATACACGCAGACGTAGAGCGGGATGGTGGATGTCACATGTCTTCGAAGTTTTATTTCTAAGACATGCCGATTTCCAATCGACATTTTCCTTCACCATTATGAGACTATGAATTGAATCTATGAATTGAGTTACTTCCATTCCATAATATCTTGCAGGTTACTGTAAATTATTTTAGCATGTTTAATTCTCATCTCGCTAATGTCTGTTGATGTATGAATCAATCTTTATTCCTTGGCGTTTGTCCGCCCCTGACACCGTATTAACAAATGTAGCTGTGAAGTACTCTCTTTACGGTAACTACATTTAACATCTGTAGGTACCAGTTTCAAGAGGAAAATTGCCTGCACTTTGTGACTACTCGACGTTCAGTTGACACAATTAGGATCTTAGCTGGGATGTCGAATGTGTCATAAGTTTAAAATACAAAATTATTATGTCATGTTCTCAAACATAGAACATTGTACGACAAGGTGTTAATAACCTAGTTATCTACGCACACAACAATTGCAAATATTACTGCATTATTACCTTCAAATAAACAAAGTATGCCTCCAAGTGGTTGTCAACCGGCATTGCATCAAATTAGAAGTTGCTACAGATTGCACAGTTCTCGCAGTATCATTAAATCGGATAGTTAACTTACAACATAACCCGGCGGGCCTCTGGGCAACTTGTAGCCATATATTTTTTGCTTCTCGTATTACGGTTTCCGAACCCACTCGAGAGGTTCGCACCTAATAATAAGAGCTGTCTGACACTCAACACCGAGACGATCTGTTTTCCATCATTACTCTGAACCTGAACGAGCGGCATCGAATTCTTTCGTGATATTATTAGACGAGTACATACTACATACCTAAACTCTAGCTATACCTAAATATAATTTTTGAATGTTTGCTTATATTTTTTGCAGTCTCTGACTCGTATTTATGTTTCGACCATTTTTTACAGTTACTGGAATTCAATAGGCTACGATTAACCTTTAACTGTACAAGCCGTAGCGCTATAATCCAGTTAACTTACCAAGTAAAATGAATTGCTTAGACTAAATTACTGTAACGTAAGTAGATTATGTTTCATAACATAAGCTACCGTTATTTATCATACTTTAACAATTTTAAGCACAGGTTCGCATGGGCGTAAAAATATCGTGGCGATTATTGAATTTTCACTGGATTTTCAACACACTGCTTAGCGCCGAGACTTGAAAATCGAACAGATTGTTTTTTCGACGCGCTAGGATACGTCTTTGTTGGATTCGCAATGCTCGGCTTAACACAGAGAGTTGAAAATCCAGTGCGTGAAAAATCCCGCCGAGATATTTTTACGTCCATGCGAAAGTAGGCTTAATGCTTTTTTTACAATTATTTTTATTTAGATTTTGAACTATACATGAACTAGTAATTGTGGGTACACTTAATAATAAAGTAATTTACATAGCATTGTGTTTGCGCTCCAGTGCGCATTACGATTCAGAACGTTGACAACACAATGCCTTGGTTTTTACGAAGCAGCCGACTTATCAGTCATCAGAAAGATCACTTGCCATATAGGTACATAGGTAAATACGTCCCCCGAAAGCATCGAGCTTTATCAGTATTAACAACATTCACTCTTGGTCTTCAGTTCTTCCCACAACGTGTGCATGTTTACATATGGCTATGTTTGTATATTAATTAAGCCTTGCTCCACATTACAACACATTTTAAAAGGCTTTTGTAGAAACGAACTAGGTCGTGAACTCCAAGCGCGTTTATTATTACTTCAGTTTATAACAATATGCAGATTCTAGCATTTATATTTTCACGTTTTGGATAAACATTCAATTCCAAGTGTTAGGAGGAAGTCTGTTTATGAACTTTATATGCTAAGTACTCTCACGAATGTCGCAAAGAAGTCATCAATCAAACGGCATTTGAATAGCTAATAGAAATGTTTTTTATTCAAACACCAACTTCAAAGGATCAGCTGAGGAAGCAACGAGTCGTATAAAGGACGAGTAAATCTCAGTTAGTGGTAGAAGCAATAAAACTGATAGGTTATTGCCATCTTCGTCTAGAATGTCGACTGCAAAATGTCCGTGTATCGAGCCAGGCGAGCAGTAAAATTGCAAGGAAAAGTTGGCGACGCGCCAGCCGTGCGTACATAGCGCCCGCGCCGAGCCGGCTCCGCGATTTATTGTCTGCAGAAAGGAAACTCTTATTTCTTATTCATGTGGACAACACTTCGATTGAAAGTGATATCGGACTCGCGTCTCGTTCGTGTTAGTGCAAACATACGCTTCACATTGTTGTGTTTCAATCCGTGAAGATAACATTGATAGCGGCTTCATGTACGGTATAAAGGAAATTGGAAAATAACATCATCAAGTTCTGTGTGTTGTGTGTTTGTTTGTTCACATACAGTATCATGTTTATGGACTGTAACAAGTTAAGAAGGTTGAATAACAATGCACACATTAATGTTAGAAACTTGTGGGGAATTATTTGATGGTGTGGTGGATAAGGAATTGATTTCTTAACATATATAACTAGTCCTCCCCCTATTCGACATTTCATGCAAATGTTATAATTATAACACGACATACAACGTTTTAGTATTGAACTTCAAACTGCAAGGGTAAGCAAAAACAGAAGAAAATCATCGTGTTATGAGCCAAACTCTTTTAATTCTATGTAAAAGTCTACACCATCCCTAAAATTGTAATAAAAAGCTTAGCGAAAGCCATAAGCAACGTTGCACAAAACGTTCTATAACCTAAAACGACTGGATTTTCATATCAAAAAGTGTTGTAATTCAAGTTAATGCTTCATTACTTAGACGTTTTAATGGGTGTAGGGAAGGGAATGAAATTAATTTTGCTGCTCGGGCACGCACGGGCCCCTCGCCCCCGCGCTGACGTGACGGCTGCCTGCCCATCTCATCAGTTAAGGGGCCTCCAATATTCTCGACAACCGAGTTAAAATTTAATAAATCGCTCGTATTATTTTCAGAATGATATTTTAAGTTAAAATATTTTAGGATGAACCGTTTTAAGGCATTATTTTCGTGATCTTTATTTAAAAACGAAACAACCGGGGACTACGTAAATTTGGAAAAGATTTTGCATTCGAAATCTATAAAAGAGCAGCCCCATTTTTATGGCTTCTTCGCAATGGTAGAAAGCAATAAAAATCGTTAGCTATGTACCCCGAAAAGTTTTACTTCACTAACCATATCTACATGTAGATAAGCATCTACGTTGCAGACGGCGAGGGATACAGGGGTCGCTGCACTGAACTACCCTCACCCCTGAATTCCTGGAAAATCGGCGGCTGAACTAACATTTGGAAAACTTACGGCGTCATGACTCACGTTAATCAATCAAAGCGCCTGGCCTTGGATGCTTGGTTCCAACATTTACCTAACGATCATACCAGGCATGGCTAAATAAGCATAGCCTTGAACTATTGCTATAATGGTGAAAACAAGACCCAATCGACACGCAACCTTCTTATAGCACAAATAAGCAGCTAAGGTGGACAACTTTGAAATTAGAAATGATTTATGAAATGTGTTCTGAATCTAGATCGATTGTAAGTGACAATAAAGGTCATGTAGATAAATATGTGTCTATAAATAAGCGAGGGAAAAGCAATCTAATAAAGTCCTAGCACAATATTATATGTCTAGCCCCCAAGCCCCTTTGGCTGTTAATCCTTCAAGCACGTAACTGAGTTTTTCCGGCAAAACACGCACTGCGTGATTCATCGAGTGATTTTATGTTGGGCGGCTCTATTCTTGTAACGAAAGAGACCATGTTTGCAATATTATAATGTATAATATCATCTTTATGACTTCTTTTCTTGTAAAATCGTCTCATTGACCTCGGTGGAGCCAATCAGAATCTTGAGTGGGTTGGTTCACTATTTTGGAAAGTGAGCTTTGTTCGAGAGGATTTTCGTAACAGTTTACAATTCCAAATGCATCCGATAAAGGTTACCTATTAGGCTCGCCTCCAATAAGTTACCCTTCGACTTCCTCCTTGGGAATACGTGTTGGGGTTTTCCTTACATAAAAGGCGTGACAGTTAGTTTATTTGTAAAGTCATAAAACGTACCATATTTCACAACTAATAATATCATCATTTCAGCCGAAAGACGTCCACTGCTGGACTTAGGCCTCCTCCAAACGGGGAGGGGATTGCCATAATCGCCACGTTTGGTAGGCGGGTTGGCGATCGCTTTATGGTGGTAAAATGCGTAGAGAACGCTGCTGCCCATTCTCTGGTAAGCTCTTTAGTCGTCTTCTACGACACCCACGGGAAGAAATGGGATGGTGCTATTCTTTTACATCCGGCAGCACATGGAACTCGCGAAACAGAAAATCATCTATCTGAAGATAATTTCTTTGTGAGCATATTTCTCAGTAATTCGATTATACATGATTAAGAACGTAATCACGCGCAATATAATTTCTTACTAAAAACGCTACGTCTAGTGACTTGAGCCATTAGGGGGTGTGCTAGACACTTAAATGTATGAACATGTGAGTAACAAGAGGTGCTAAAGTAAAGGGAGACTTGAGCTGCATCAACCTCATAAAAAAGGGTAATAGGTAGGAATTCAATACCCACGTAGCTTTGTACGTATGTGGACTAAGTTTTAGGAATACATAACTAAAATTGCAGATTACGATTTTTGACAAGAAAGTTCAAAACTCAGAAAAAGGTTCAGAAAAGTATATATATTTACACATTTACTTTTTTTTCTTTTTATTTACGTGGCAATGCTGCCAGTTTTCTGGGCACGTTTCCTGATGACAGAGATGCGGACGAATACTTCGACGCCTAAGTGTCCTTTTGTTTTTGTATTTATTTATTTAGTTAGTTAGTTTAAAGTCAGTTGTTTATAAATAGGTATATCCGTGTTTATTAAGACAAAAAAAAAAGTTAAATTAAACCGGATATTAAATAATTAAATCCAAATGACAAACTTGTCTGAGTTAACTCTTCTTAAAAGTCAAAAACATACATTTACATTTTACATAATGCTTCGTTCCAACGTTGTGGAGCATGCTTGAAAGCGTTTCACCTAATGAAATCAGTTAATTTCAGCTAAATGTGTGTACACATGGGCCATTTATTTCTGTTATTACGTTTACTTGAACAGCATAAAATCATTTACGTTGCTACATGATTTTATAAAATATTTTAGCTTGTAGAATGTCTTTGTTGTTCTTCTATCTGCTGTTAATAAATCCAACTTTGTATCCCTCTATTTCTTTTTATCTGTTCCGTATGGTGCCACACGTATAGAATAGCATCATCCCATTTCCTCCCATGATGTGGGTGTCGTAGAAGGCGACTAAGGGACTTACTAGAGAATGGGCAGCAGCATTCTTTATGCATTTTACCACCATACTGCGATCGCCAACCCGCCTGCCAAGCGTGGCGATTATGGCAAACCCTCCATTGTCCTATGTCCAGCAGTGGATGTCTATTGGCTGAAATGATGATGATGATCCGTCTAGTATTTTTTTTTTCATTTTTTTTTTTATAAATACTATTCTATTCTATTCTTTTTTTAAACTAACTTTTGCCAGCGGCGTCGAAGGAGGAGGTCGAAAACTATCCAACGGGAACGTACTACCGGGATGAAAAGTATCCTATGTGTTAAGTACTAAGTTACAAACTATCTGTGTGCCAAATTTCATGTAAATTCGTTCAGCCCTTTTTGCGTGATTTAGTAACAAACATCTAAACATACAAACTTTCACATTTATAATATTAGTAGGAGTAGGATTAAAATTAAATTAGATCAGACAGAAACGTTACTACGCAATGCATGTCTGTAAATTGATTTACATGTTAACCGTATTTCAATGCATGAATGCCCAATGCATACAGCGAAATCCGATTAAAACGATGATCAAAACGAAATAAGTACATTCGTAATCTTAATTTGGTTTGCATTCTTGAATAATTATAAAACCTGTTGAATTTTGAGTTTATATTTGACCTAATAAATGAACATCGAATGGAGGAAAATGAAAATAAACGAGTGCCAATCACAGGAACGCTTTTGTTTTACTTGTAATTAAACAACATTGAGGAAAATTGAAAGCAGAAATTCAGTGGCGTTGCTAAATAATGAACAAAGTGCACTTTCGCTCTGTTATCCCATTGTAACCGAATAATCTGTCGTATTTAATTTAAACCACTCAATAAATTAAGCAAACACGGCAGATGCGGTAATCGTATCATTTTTCACCTGGTTCTGAACACACCTTGTGTAGCTTGTGTACCTACAGGTAACTGCATCTCTTACAAAACCATTTTTGGTACTGGACACATTTCATGTTTGCCTTATCTTGATCCCTGACATTTCATTCGATTAAGAATGCGTGAGATAATTTAATTACTTCAATTATTTCTCAACTAGTTTTTTGTTTAAAATGCTTTAGGAATTTTTAACAAAATTTATTCTAAAGCTTGTACATAGAACTGAATCTAGTTATAGCATTGACCGAATGTATTCACTTATTTCGCTAATCTAACCACCTGCTAGTATTAATGTTCAAGCAACAGTGACAACAGTCTGTCCCACTTAAATCCACATTCTTCAATATAATTTTTCATGTTTTACGTAAAGGTTAGCTCTTCTGTATCGTACGGATCATTTAGCATAGTCCTGCCAAACAATTATATCCACTCAGCCATAAAACTGTGTACTTTATATACGTGAACTTTTGCCTGAACTTCACCTTTAAAAGTCGGTGAGGTTCATAGCTATAGAGATTCAAATATAGCGAAACTCCGCGAAATCTGTGCGTCATTATTGCACTCGTACTAAATATGGAATTACCTGATGTTCTTTATTTCGAAGTAAAAATTTCCTTTGTTAATTCCTTATATCCTTTGCCTTTTAAGGAAATATAGTTAAATGATCTCTTTAAAAGGGTCTACACGATCTTTTTCCGACATGTGGATGATAGATTTGCCAGGAAGGCTTAGTACAAACTGGCAGTATCATTTGCAAGGTGACTATTGTGACTATTATACTACTTGCTAATATTTTACCACTATTGTGTTACAATGAATGGCAATATGACGGGGTCGTAGTGAAATGCACCAGTGCTTCCAACAAAATGACGAAGGTGATAATTCTGGCCAAACGCAGCTCCGTTTAACTACGGCATGTCTAGCTAACGTCTGCAAATGTAACTGAGAATAGAATATGTTCACATCAAGTGCGTAGAACTGCTGTAAACATAATAAGGAAACTAAAATTATTATTAAATTCACCAGCCCGTAAACACGATGTCGAGGACTAGCCGTGTACGGGAAACCAGAAATTAAAATAATGTGTTATTTGGTATGCGCTAAATTACATTTGCGCGAATCATCTGGTAACATTAACGCTTCTAGCGTTCATGTAAAATAGTAAACTATTGCAAACGGACTAGCTTTGATGCTCCTTCTTTCTTTAGCCAGTTGAAAACAGAAACTCCAAACCATCTATCACTATACGGCTATTTAGAATAACAAACAGGAAAAATGTAACTCCATGCATTCACGTTATTTTTGTTTTCATCCGGTTATTTTCCTGTTACTTCTACACCAGCATACAATTCAATATTTTTACTATCACTTACACAACAAACTACCATCAAACACTTAAAAACACGTAATAAATATTACCTTATGATGATGACGTAACAACAAATGAAGATAGATAAAGTGAGCACTTTCCCTGGTAAAGGTACCTTACATACGTACATCTACATCATCCCATATATCTCCAATCGCGTATCTCACGCAACATGACGAGCTGGTCGCCATTAAGATAATTATCTTATATTCGATTGATGTGAAAATTTACACACATAGACAGTATCGAGAACACACGTGAGGGTGGAACGAGTTCAGACTCTTTTGTTAAACCGCTGCGATACGCCCCCGCCATATGTATACAGCAAAGATATGCGAACTGTCTGAAAACGCGCTCCATTATAAATATCTCAAAGCTATCTAAGGAAACATCACCTACATTCATTGTATTCAATAGAACGCCGGTCTAGTTCTGGGCAGGTATGATGGATTTAGTCCAATAGAAACGGATTTATTGTAACATGAAACTGACGATAGATTCGAACGTGCAATATATTGGCTTCACATCGAATTGATCACGTTTTGTCAAGGAAACATCTTGGAACTTGAATCAAATCTCAAAAAACAAAGATGTCATAAACTTACTATGGATAGAGATAGGTACGTTTGCTATGTCGCGATGGGGTCGAGTCACCTGCGTCAAGTCAATACTTATTTGTGTCGCGTTCGACGGCGAGGGTGGATCGCCCATCGATTGAAAAAGGAAGCCTCTTCCCCTCGAGGGTATCAAGGGTAGCTTCACAGACAGCCTCGAGTAGACTGACGTCTGTTATCTCGCCCATCTAAATGAAGAATGTAAGCCTTATCGTTGATCAAATACTTTTCATTGCCGTGCAAAGAAAACCTATAATTTTCTTTGCTAAATCTCACGGTCGCGTGTCACAAGGTCAATGTTTTAGGAAAATTTATGGAAATTTGTGTTTGTTAAGATCAGTTTCTTAACATTGTATGTAGGACAAGTTCAAAATATTTGCTTTTCTCGACCTTTGGCTGCTTTATATACATATTCTCTATGCTAATGTTCTGCTTTACAAAATGTAGGTGACACATGCTTTATTATATATTTTTTATAAATTAATTGAAGGCTTACACAAACGTTACGTCACTGTGAAAAGAGTTAATTTTGCAAGACAATAGGAAATGTTTGTTCGCGTGCTCGTTAATTACTTATTTGGAGCGATTGAAAGGCTGTTTAACAGTAGCCTGAATTACCCGTATAATTAAAGATTACAAAAGAGAATTATTGTTATGAACATGTTAACCATAACAATATAACGCCGTAATGAACAGAATCGTGGTAACTGGCTATTTAAAAGAACAATGGGAGTTTGTTGAACAAACTTGAAAAAACCTTCGTCGGAGTAAGTAGTTTATTTAATTTACTATCAATATTGTTCGCGTGATACTCACATTTCTGTCTTTAGTAGGTACCTAAGTACACTCTGGGGCGTTCATGCATATAGAAATCGTTTCTTGGTATTGTGGTTCACAATGTACTGATATAATTCGGTTATTTGTCATGTTAATATAGCTACACGCTAAAGGTATCTGAATACCAACTACTACTCCTGACTCATTCATGTCTTTATTTCCTGATGAGTTAAACAGAAATCTGCTTTAGGAACGCGCTGATATGTTTGATGACAATACCAATGTCTAAAGGAACAGTCCCAATCTCAATATTATTAAAAAAAATAGTACCTAATTGGACTTTGGTACGAATTGGAAGATTGTTCGAGTTTAAACAGGTTGACCGACACTGACCAATTAATTTAAAAGAAATAAAAAGACAATCGCTAAGGCTGCCCATTATATGTTCAAAACGGTCTCGAATGCAATTTCAGTAATTGACTGGGGGTTTGGCGCAGGCCAACCACAAAACAATAATATATAATTATGTATGTAAACTCAACATTTTAGCAGGGACAAGAACAAAGCACCTAATGACCATAACCCTTTAAACCGTTTCAACAGAACAATATAACATTCAAATTGTTGAAATAACAAACACTCTTGTCAAATAAATACAATTTGGGCTTTGCTCGGTGCATTCACTGATAAACGAGAAGGGACATAACATATGCATACAAAAGTCAATGCATTCAGTTTCACATGGTAAATACTTCGTTCGGCTCCCATACTGCTATAAATGCGCCATATGGAAGATGTTTTATTGTAAGTATTTGTGTGTTCGTGATGAAACGGCGCCCGACCTCGTCCGACAATTGCGCCAACGAGAGGACAGGACAAGTCATCGTAATTTAAATCATTAGAACGCTTTGAGCCTGAATTCTGAGCTATAATGCGAGGAGTGTAATGACTGTGCTAATCTTAAAACACGTTTACAACAAGCCAGCGCTGTGTTCTGTACCCTTGACGTATGAAATTACCATTTTCTTTTATAGAAAAGTAGTAAAAGTTGTAGAGAAAATTGAAAATCAGTTAAAAGGTTTCTTGATGTTACGTGGATTGTTGTATTATCAGACATGAATCTGTTGTGTTGTACAGTTGCCTATAACATATCTTTTGCATGTAAGTAACGAAAAATGCAACCAGACAGCACTTGAAAGATTTCTTAGTGGTACACTTACATTATATTGTATTATCATCATTCATCGTAAATGGTTCTGTACCCACTACATACACATTTTTTTATCTTCGTAGCGAACATTGAAAACCTGTGGGTACTTAAGAAACCTTTTTATTCGGTTCCCACAAAATTGTATTACCAACAAACTTGGTTCTCTTCTACTGTTGTATTCGTCTATGAGGTATAAAACTACCTACATGGCGTACACATTTTCTTTTTCACTAAGCGAAAATCGAAACGAGCGCGCGGTGGTTCCTACAAAATTGTATTACCGTCAAACTTGGTTCTGTTCTGCTGTACCCTTGCCTGGGTGAGGATCTATCTATAGCATTTTACGTATCAAACTTGTTGGTATACATTTTTCATGAGGCGGAAAATGTAAGCCTGAGACCTGAGAGTTTATTGGTGTTATATTATTACAATCAAACTGGGTTCTTATCTGCTGCACCCTAGATAGGTATGCCACGATGTGTGTATCATAGTCATTCCCTTTTTTACGAGGCGAAAAATGCTTGGCATTACGTGTATGGTCGTGATTATATGTACCTACTATATGTATTACCATCAAACTTATTTCTGATATATGCCTCCAAACCTTCAGCAATCACGATGCACGTTATTGTTGCTTTATTGTCATCAGCGTTTCCTCCTAACTGCATTCTTTCGTTTCCATATTATGTGTAAAATTCCTTCAATCCAAAATGGAAATATTATGTGTTATCATTCCTGCTGAGATTTTTAGCATCAATAAAGTTGTCTGCCACGTACGACTGCAACGTGCTGGCGGAGAGATGTCCACGGTGATAGTGGTGATAGACTATCGCCTGGTGTCTTGCAAGTTCCATGGAATGATAAGCGGTTACAAACACTTGCTTGCCACTTTCTACTGGTCTCATATTTTTCTTTCGATCCAAATCAGAATGTGTTTTGAGAAATACTTATTTATGTCTGAGTAAAGCGTGTGTTACGACAAACGTTTGTTTGAGTTGTCTTCATGTTTGTTGAGAACCTTTAAGTGCATTACGTGTTCTTTGAGTTCTTTTGCCATGCCGGTGATTCCAACACAAATACGAGAATGTAGAAACATGCATTGGGTACAAAAACGAGAGTGTATGTGAACATGCAGAGGGAACAAAAACGTATTTATGCAACAAAAAGAAAAAAGCAAAATAAACTATGTGAAATCGCAGTCAGACAATATAACAAATTACTAATTCATAGACGACAATCCGCCAAATCTGACACTAGTGTAGAACAATTCTAACGAAAGTTACAAAGTTTTACATAAGAACAAACCGTAAGCTAGTGAAATTTGACTTTCTCAGCTAATAACAATAGCGTGTTAGAACATTTTCGTCACAATTATTAGCCGTGCCTAATGTGGCTACATCAGCGACGACGTGGATATCATTGTCTTACCACACCAACCCGCATGTACTGGTGCACAAGTGCTTCAGTTTCATTCAACCCTAATTTATACTATTTTTTGAGTTACCTTCAGATATCGATAATTTTATTGATTCAAGAGGTCGGTACGTTGATAACGTGTCTACGTAGGTACCCAAAGACAAACAATAACATTAATTCATTCGACGACAAACCGTAGGAGTTAATTGATTAACATCAAGTAGGAATATGCTATAGGTGTCAACTGTTAGTATATTAATCTTATTGGACTAATTAATACTTTAGAGGTTTTCATTATTTACCATTCGGGCGAAAATCTGAGTGTGTCTTGATCCGCATTTTCTTTTCTCAATGTATCCTTTTTGTAGAGTTCGAGTTAGGTAGGTACACTATCGTAATTCAGGCACCTTCATCACTATACACTTCGACACATTGAGGGTTAAAACACCTCATATTTCGCGTCTACGATCGATTTTATATTACAGTCAGAAAGGATACAAGTTACTTAGAAAATTATATTAACAACCACTTTTCACATTGTTTTTGCACGTGACAAACACAAGTAAAGACACTGCAAGTAAAAAAACAAGATTAAAATACTATTGTTACTATTAAAGTTATGCCGCGTATCGCTTGATTTGACAGCTGCGAGCGCGCTATCCCGAATTCCCGGTCGGAATATTGGATGAATCGCGTGAATGAGCGAGGGGCGCGGGAACGAGACGGCGAATCTAGTGAACACAGCCACGAGTGACAGGAACGCGTTGGGAACGGGACGGGATACAAATAGATCAGGATTAATTGGAGTATACTACGACCGACGAGTTTTAACACATGGGACGTTCAATATAACAAAATACAAACAGGAAAATTATTACAGGCATTGAGGAATGTGTAATCGTATCACTAATATTCATTTTTATACACGCGCAATGAGTGAAACTGTAGCTGATTACGCTACATTGAATTTCGATAAGGAACATATTGAATTCAGAGATAATGCTCGCATTAATCAGATCAAGCAGTACGATGCACAAGTTAATTTAATAATCATAGTATTGTATGGTAAAATAAAAATAAAACTGACGTTGTTAATCGGATCACGACTACAGCACCGCCGTGTAAAGCGTCAAACGCGCAGGCGCAGAGCCTGTAACTGACGTACACATTCGCGCCAACTTCACACCAAAGATACGTCACTATGCACAACCAGCCTCTCAAAAGGTGGTAGGGTGCATAACTAATCAAAATAATGGTCAAACATTGTTATTGTGCTCTTGTATAAATAAATACTAAGCAGATGTTACTTAGCCAACAGCGGCACATCAGGTACATGTATGTAGCATTAAGTGAAATGATAAAAATGTTGTTAATTAACTTAGTGAACTAATTAATTATAAAGTGCAACGTGACATATTATGTACAAATTTTTTAAGTTTGTTTTACTAGTAATGTCCTACTGTTTTCCACATTATAATGAATAAGTAGTGTATCCTGCGCTGTCAACTCCAGTGCACTTTAGTTGTTAACAAAATTAACGTGGTTCTTTAATAATTTAATGAACTACCTTTTCAGATTCTGAATGCGTTAAACTTAGTTGAGCAAATTAAGTATCTTATGGACTGTATCCTTGTTAACACTTCAAGTAACTTCAAATTACTGAGGAGATTCTTAAAATATGAGTTCTAAGATAAACATCACTATCTTGCATACCTTGACAATTTCTACAAATAAGACATAAAATAAGGCTTATGTTTGTACTAGACAGAGTAACACCGGATGGCTAAAAATGTAACGGTATGTTTGCCAAATCAGTCATAACACAAAGCAAGTGAATGACCTCACAAATCGAGACGCTAATGCGGATTGCTGGTTCCTCATTCCCATGCTTCGTCTACGAGTTCTACGACCATCCATTATACAGTTAATTGTAAGTAAAGCAGTATCCGACGCTATACCACTGTGTTTCATATCGTAAATTAGAAGACATGAGACTGAACAAAACTGCGTGGCAATGTGAACCGGATTAAGTAATTGACCAAGCAAACATTTCCATAGGAAGTTTAGCCATACGTAAAAATTTTGGACTATGTAGTAACATGAAATAAAGCTGTTAATGAATCTAAGAAACTTTTATTGTATGATCTTGGCAATAAAGAAGAATTTGATGAAATTCCAGCGCTTCTTGAAAATTGTGAGTGACATCAACAGTAATGTTCAAAACGACCCTGACAGTTTAGTGGCACCACGAACCGGCAAATATTTCGCCTACACTTATCTCATTCGGTCAAGTATTTGTCATACGTCCTTTTTGTTACAGACAAAGGCATGAAAGCCGGATACAGCAATGAATTGCAAAAGAGATTTGCACACGGTGAAAAGAATAATAAAATCTTTAATTATACTGTCAGTAAATTTCCGGTTTCAAGTTGAGTCTTGAGCATTTATTAAAAGTTCAACAAACAATATTATCTGGCACATAGTCAATAGAACATAAAACTGCAATAGGATCTAATTGTTGATCAACTTTATATAGCCAGTAGCGCCACCTAGCATATTTAATTGTACTGAATGTTTCACGAACAACTTACCTTCGATCGATACTATTGTTGTTTGTATCACACTCAAACGATGCACTACCAATTAGTTGCCACACGATCACACAGATGTCGTTGGATAGGTTTTTCTTTTTGTTTTGAAACTTGACACTGTCGTACCACTAGGCATCCCACGTGTGGTTACATAATTTATAAACTGATGACCTTGGTTACATAGAAACGTAAATAGTTCTAATGTACAGGGTAATGAGGGCGTTACGAATAAAAAATAAGCTAATGAGAAAATCACTGGAGCAATGAACGCGACTATATAACACCTGTAACGAATACTTTCGAAGAAATAAAAACACGGGTCGATCAGAATACAATTAAAGCAATGACTTAAGTTATACAAGTTTCACGAGTAAACCTGAAGTTAGATGTAGAAGACAATTTATTGACAGAAAACTTTACCTCTCCGTCTTCTCCGTTTCCGGGACCTTTTTCTACTCTTCCGAATTTTCCTCTTCCTCGGTTCAAACTGTTCTAATTCACAATTACCGTAAGCACTTTTTGCCACTTCAATTATTTTGCCAACCAAGAACAGCACCAAGGCGATCATTTTGCACTCTTACTAAAATCTTCAGACTAGTTTGTCTTTATCTACTACCTCTACTAAACGTTATCTTTGAGGCACTGTTTTTTTCTTTCTTTTGTTCATTATCTTCAATTCATGCACAAGTTGTTTATTACTTTGCCGTCCGCTGTTGTTGTTTTTTAAAACCAGTTTTGATTTGATTTTTTGCACAGTTTTTGTTGAATTACACATAACCTTTGCTACTCGCGTCCTTAGCACTGCACTAATGTTGATAGTTCTTGAATGCTCTCCAGGTTTATCTCTGGCGTGGGAGTGAAATGCTTTATCGAGAGGTTATCACTGTCCTACAATGACAAGACACAAACATATGACTGTTTGGTTGCATCTCGCGACACTCCGGGAGCCTTGGCGTGATTTCTATATAAGGCTAAAAATACACGCCACTGACGCCACACATGTTCAATCATTTTTAATCCGTTGTCACCGAGTGCACTCCACTACCTATATTGTTTTGAGAAAATAAGTATCAAATAATATTTTTCCGAAAACTCCGATGTTTATTTTCCAAATGCCAAAAGAATTTGGGATGTTTGTTGCAATCGATCAGTATTACCACTTGTTCTACCGAAGGATTATTGTGAAATGTTGCTATGCACCAGGGTGTCTTGGCGTAGCGGTAATCACTGCACGCCATATAGCTACGTGCTTTCTATTCAGATGTGCTTTGCGTATTCAATTACAATAAACATTGATATAACGGCGTCAGCATGTAATTAAGTGAAGTATTAAAACGATAACATCGGCCAGAGCAGACAACCTATTAGCCAAAAAGGTTTCTAACTACTCTAGAGTATTTTTAAACGACTTCAGCTGAAACAGTTTTGTAGTTTTATGGAAAATGTTTAACGCTAGGTACAAGCTTTACTTTGATTATTAAAGTTTTGCTTTCGTGGTTTATGTGTTAGGTACGTACAAATTAATCTCCCGGAAAAAAAAAATCCCTCTTTTCCATAAAACAAGCAACAAAAACGCACGAGAAACACGGAAATATTCACGTGTAAATGGAACAAACAAATTTTTCTAAGAATAATTAGGAATTCAACGCAGTACCTATTGTAGAAAGCATTTGTTAAAATTGTCCCACGGGAATGTACTATCGGGATAAAAAGTATCCTATGTGTCATTCCAGGTTACAAACTATCTGTGTGCCAAATTTCATCCAAACCCGTTCAGCCGTTTTTGCGTGATTGATTAACAAACACCCAAACATACAAACTTTCCCATTCATAATATTATAGTAAGAAACCAATTCTCGCGAGAAACATAAGATTTCCAGGTTTATTTTGCAAATGATTTCTTATTGTCGTGAAAATCACTTCATTTAAACGTTCTAGCTTGTAGCTAAGGCCTTCAAACTTCACTGCTCGCTGTAAAGATTTATTCTACACAGAAGAGCAATTAACTAAGTCCAACTAGGCGTTACGTCATTACCCTGAAGACTGGAACCACTCAAGCAAAGTCTAACGCTAGTAAATTAATATTTGTGAACCAAATAGTTGCCGGGACGTAAACAAATATTAAACCACAAGACAGAGTTATAAACCAAACTCTAATTGAGGATAACTTGATTAAAATCACAAACCGTGGTTATTTTCCCGCAGATCAATTAGCTCTAATTCCCGGAGTGCCTAATAACATCACTTTTACATTAAGCCACCGCGAAATAAATTCAGGGAGGATTCAGTTACGTTGAAATTGAGGACCCATTTTACTCCACTGGGCACAAAAATTGGCATTCTAATTTGGAAGGTATAAAATGTCGGTAAAGTACATAAAAACATCGCTTTAATTCGTAGCTCCAACATCAAATCAAGTTTTTCCCTTTTAATCTGGCACTGTTTCAATTTCTTTTTTAACATTCATATGAAGGGAAGATTTGAATGCAGTTTATTTGATTGGACTTCTTAGAACAGTCATTTGAAGAGATTTTTCGTAGTTTTTAAAATTTTACGAATGGATGGTATAAAATTATGCGTAGACAGGTATAAGTCTGGTATTCAGCTCCATCCGGCTAGAATAGAAGCCGACCCCAGCATGGTAAAAGGCTAGGCAAATCATGATGAGGTATATGTCTGGTGTTCTGAGAGAAGACGTTTGAAAGGGAGTCGACTGTTCCATGTAACTGTTGTTGCTGCTTGAAATTAAATTAAAAGCAACATACCATAATATTGTCAACGTAATAATTGTTTCCTTGTTAATTAATGTAAAAGTTGCTGTATCCTTTAATAATCAATGTTTTTTTAATGTTACTATCTATATTAATCTAGGTATCTTAGAAACGTTTGTCTAGGTAGAGCTTCTGAAATAGGTACCTAAAAATAAAATATCCTCGAAAATGTCAAGGAAAAAAAACCTAGAAATATAAATGTTCAAAGAATTCATAATAATATGGTACAGTTGGCTGGTCTTTTTCAAATAATATGTTCTTAATTAAATATTATTAATCAAGACCAACTGAGTTTAGTAAAGCAAAACAACATGTTCTTTAGAAAAATCGTGCCAAAAAAGTCTGCCCACCCAAGATACAATAATATGTCATAGTGGTATTGCGTTACATAGTAGGTACGTGCATGAGTCATGGTACAATTATTCCAAAACATTTTCAAGTGATATTAAATTAACAAAAGCATGAATCGACCAAAGTACTCATTCCATGGATACAGAATACCTAATTTTAGAAAAACAAAAATTTACGCAAAACGCGTTATTCTGACCACGTTCAACGGCGACGCGGAAACGATCCTCGTGACATCCGCACTGGATATGCCAGCGACATTTAAAGCAGATTTTATACTGATTAAAATAATAATGAGCACTATTTAACCTGACACTCGTTAATTGAATATCCATGTCACTCTTACTACGAGTACAGTATTTATCGTTGTTAGGTAACTATCAATGTATTGCGTGAAAGTGAACCATTCAATTTAATATCGTTATAAAGAACGTATGTAAAATAAAAGTAATGGAGTTTTCGACTGATTGCTCGGTCCGTTCAATTTAAATCCATCGCTTTCCATGAAGCCATATCGAGGTCAAGAGCGGTCTCATTAATAAATGAAAAATATGGCAGAATTCAGTTGTTTTTCCAACACTTTTTCGACTTCGTCAAGGTTGAATATTTTCCTTATAAGTATGTAGTGTATTCGTTTTTCCATGGACATTCGGTCCAAATTTTTGTATATTATACTATTATTTATAAATTACACCATAAGTAACAATTACAATATTTAGATGGGAAGTACCATGCTATGAAGACCCTTCTCTACTCGCAACCATATAGGTGTAGCATAGCCATAGCCAACACTATGCTATGAGTCACCACCACTGGTGGAAATAAAAAAACTACAAAATATAGGAAAATATCTACTATGTACCTACAATTCACTAAACCATTGATGTTACTTTAAGCATCTATAGGTATTCATGTATGCATACATGCTCTCTGGGTTATACTTACATCGCAGCCTTATTAGCGTATTTAGAATATTTTCAAGGATTCTGGGCACTTGCTTTAATCTAAGTATAATATCGTGAACAATCTAGACTTACCCAGCATCCTATTGACGTCTCCTCTTTCAGTCATAGTCGTCGTCAACGTCTTTCATGGCTTCGAAGCTGTAAGTAGAAAATATTTTCGGTTATGCACCTAAAATAATTCAATTTATTTTGATATAATATGTGATGTATTATTGTTTAAACCGGCAAGGGAATATTTTACATAATGACTTAAAGCAACACACAGAGTTTTCTCGGACAAGTCTACTATAAAATAAGCGTTGAAATTCGCTACAATCTTTACCTTAGTATCGAACTATGTTCAACCCTTATAGCACAATGCGTGAGCACAACAATTAACTACCACTGGCACCAAACAAACCAATATTAACTCACTATTTAACAATATACTGCATCAACTTCATTTAAACTACGCAATAATAACCACATTTTCACTTATAACTTAATATTTTCGGGAAAACAGAAGGAAATGTTGTAAAGATTTTTCAGATTGCGATAGAGCCATGTCGCCGAGGGTTGGAAGGCGAATCTGACGGAAATGCACGAACTCTGACGATGGTACCCGAATGCAAATATTGTACAGGGAAGAATCTAAACGCCACTGACCCTTTTAAAAATGATAATTTAAAAAAACACAAAGTGATTTTAAAGGCTGTCGTGACCGTTACAAGAACTCAAATAAACACTATGAGATTAGTTTATTAATCATGTTACAGAATGCTTAAGATTTTCAGATTTTAAAAAACATTTTTGCGCGGGATAGCCCAGTTCGTGCCTGCATAGAACGGCAACTACCGCCCTGCAGAGAGGTCGTCGCCGCTTCGCCATGTTTTCCACGCATGCGCCATGGCACCCCTAGGGGTAATCACTAAATACGGTATTACGTATTAAGAGTGTTGCCAGTAAGAAAAGTCTGATTTTCCAAAATTAAACGTAATTTTACAGAGATTATTTTACATCTAAGTATTAATCTTACATTATTTGATGACAAAATAAAATATATTTGAAAACATTTTCGGTTACCTATGTTCTATGTTACTAACTGGTGACGTACGTTCATGGCGTATTGACAGAAGTGCTTGCAAGCAAGGAGATCGATAAAGTGACGTCACACCATTGAGAAGCCAGCTATAAATATGGCAGTGCACTTTAACGACAGGAATAGGCGTGTAATGGCTAAAAATAAGTACGATAAATAAGTGTACACAATTTCATTTTCATTTGGCCTGTCTATTCTGGATGATTTTCTTCTGTAGACTTCTTTTATTCGATGGAGTGAACTACTGTCGACTTTCTCATGCATAAAACCTACATTACGAGTTAGTGACGTTTCTAATTGAAATGACAATGCTTTTCATCTACAATTTTTTTTAATACGTTCATAGTTTATGCTAATACTAACGTTTCTAGAGGAGCAGAATTATAGGAACATTAATCAAAGTTTATTTCATCAGACATCATAAAAATAGAATTTACACCCCAGTGCTCCTGCCTGATCTAGCACTCTAAAACAAAACCTAAAACTCTGAGAACTAAACGTTTTTGTGTAGGCGTCAAACAATGCTCAAGTCTCGAGCAAACTTACGTATTGGATGCGCGTTACAATCGCTGAGCATTGAAGGATCCTTCAAGGTCAGCCAGCCTCCACATAAGGATTTCATCGTCATTCAATCAAGTACAGTCAGCCTCGATACAATGTATGAAATCTTTGTTCCATAATATTGTATCAAAGCCAAAAACAAACAGATTACTCCAGCAAAAGAAGTATGTATGGATCGTAGCAGTAGGCATACTTTCTAAATCCATCAACGAAGATACGGGGCTACGGGCCCGCCGGAAAATAGATCGATACTTCGGAGTGGACAGTATTCCCGATTAATTAACTTTTGCGGACGGGCAAAAACACATTGGAGGTAAAGACAACCGAACTGATCTTATGACTGCAGGTGATAGAGAGTAGGAAACGCCCGCAACTTCGGCTGAAACTACGGATTTCGTGCTTATGGAGTAGACTTCCAGGTGGCGTTCCAGGTGGAGTTTAATGCCTACCCCTCGCATAAAACAGGTATATTGAATTGTGAATCGTGTATTTATTTATGTACTTATATTTAATTGTAGCTGCATATGGATACACTAACAATAAAATGAATGCTTGACGATTCTATTGAGGCTGACTTTACAATCAACATCTATGGGACTGAGATTCCAAACAATTGGCCCGGGAGGATTGAACCTTGTAGAATACTTATTTGATACTATATAAAAGAATACATTACGGACTCTGCTTCTATTTGACGCTCCGTTTTTATATCTTGACAAAGTGTTGACTTAATGCAATGATTCAGTTGTTTACAAAGTTATTACAAGAAAATTTGTTGCTCATACGATTCTGGATCAACAGTACGAACGTTATCGATATTCCAATATTTAATTCGTAACATTTTTATGACACGACTTATAAATCATCTGAAAATACTGAAAAACTGTGCACAATTTACCTACTCATACTTGAGTAGCTTACGCGTTAGTTCACAAAGTAAAACGGTGTCGTCTTTATAGGTCATGTGTTTTTCACATCGTTGGGTTGGTATCACATTGACTATTCAGGTTGACGGCGGTGTGACACCCGCTTTATAATTCCGCCCGAATCATGTTCCAGATTCTTGTTACTGGTGTCAATCAATCGGTAACATTGACTGCTAACGACTCGTGGAGGATATCCTCTGTTTTAGAATCCGAAGAATTATGAAATGTACCTATATTTTTACTTAAAATATCTAATCTATCTATTAATTTCAGGTTTTAATGTACTGAAATTGACCTACTTTATCATCAATTTTTTTTTTCAAAGGTAATCTGAGAATATGGGATATTAACAACAAATTAATGCCCAGTCGATTTTATTGGGCGTTTGATTAGATTACAATTAGTGTTAGAGCAGACTTAAAAAAATAATACTTTTTCCTAAAATGATAAATAACTGATTAAAGCTCTAACAAAACATGTTTAGTGATCATTATCTACATATCACGTTCTGAATTGCATTTGACTGTAGACTATCTTGTCGGAACATGTTATGCTCTAATTTTATAGCGAATATGTTCAAAGCAGGCTCAGGAATCACCAGAATTGATGACGCAATGCTAACTTTTGTGTTTGTGGCATTAAGCAAGCTCATTTTGTCCTTTGTTTAAATGCAACAAGTATTAAAAATAACATACTTATCAAAACGAAATAGGCCAGTTTATGAAGGAATTATAATAACAGGTGAATGCACTGGTGACTTGCAATTGTGGTTTTCACGATTATTCAACTGTTTCTAGCCACTTACTCACTGATGGATGATGCACATTTATATCTTTGCCTTTATGTGAAATTGTAAACTTTTATTAAACAAAATAGCTACCGTGTATAACAACGAACAATTCCAACCAACTGACTGATTAAGGACGTTTTGAAAGACTTTGAAATTACTTTACTTTCAAAGTAAAATGTTTCGTAATATCATCCAGTTAGAAGTTAATTTTCCTCACACAATCGCTTCCGCCTGAAACGTAGGTGATTCCAAACTTGTTTAGCCGAAACAGATAGCATTTAATTAACATCAACTAGAATTCGTTAATTCTTCAGACTTTGTACATTCCGATCAAGTGCATTACCTATATGTTTCATTACGAGTACCATTACCTACCTTTTATTAATAGTTGTTTTAAGATTCTACGTAGCTATGTTATATTTCCACTGCCACTTTAGAAGTATTGCAAATGTTCAGTACCCACTTAATTAGGATCCATTCTAATGTGTGTAAATGGAATGTTTTTATTGTTATTATTGGATGTTAACATAAGTAGGTTATATATTATCGAAATTGTTAGCTGAAAGATCGTTTTAGTCGTCATCCTTCGTTTAATTTTCAGGCCTTAATTTTCACTTCATTTAACTGAATTGCCATTCCAAGGAAGTTTAGGCAGAATTAACTTTAGAGATTCTGGTAACTGTATACAAATAACACGTTTAGGAATTAATGTACACTGATTTTGCAATCTCATAAACATAATAGTTCTAATAAGCGATAAAAAACGATTAACACACTTTCAATGGGAGCACTTGGAGACATGCCACTTGAAATGGAAAATACACAACGTAGGCGGTTTGATGGTTGATCTATCGTTTGCTTACGTTTTCGAGCACCTAGCGGAATTGACCTCCGCTCTATTCTATAATGAGTGGTAATTGTGCACGTAATGATCGCGCAACCGTCGTAGGAACGCGTGCCGACCGCCGAGCGAGATTCTCAACTGTTTTATTTTAAAGCTGGCTCCGCACACTTTGGCCGTGAAAAATATTGCAAAGGTGTAGTAGCTCAGTGCAAAACTGATGAGCAATAGACAATGTCGTTCATTGACTGTGAAACAAGAGCGCTGTCTCGCGCATTATTAATTGCCAAAGCTATTTATTTTTTTGAACAATCGAAGCATGAAATCGTTTAACACGGTACGTCTCCATTTGAGGCCGTTGGAAAATGTTAATAATTCTCTCTCTCTTAAACAGAATATGGATTGCATCCTAGACGCTTGATTGCGCCATGAGCTCATGACAGATTTCCATTAACACCTTAAGACTGTTATCTAAAACTAGAACAAACAATAAAATGGTATCTGTATCTAATTATGCAAGTAACAAACATTGTCTGTACTTTCAATTAACTAAGTTGCGTATGTGGACTCTATCACGTAGATCACGAATTTAATGGCATAAGGAAAGATACGAAAGATTATTTATACTATATATTTGCGAATCATCGTATAACGTGCGATATGTAATGACTTCATTAAGGCATGCACGTGAATGCCGATAATTTTGGCGGTTCGGACCTTGGACTAATTTTACAAAAATGGTAATCCGACGGAGAGGACAGTCAAGTAATCATAAAAGGATAGATATCTGATAAGTTCAGAGAAACAATTATACAAGAAATTAAACTGTAATATAGTGACGGTGTGATTTAACAAAGACTAGCTTTTGCCAGCGGCTTCACCCGCGTGGAGGTCGAAAAATATCCCTAGGGAACGTATTACCGGAACAAAAAGTATCCTATGTTAAAAAAGTAAATCCACGCTATCTAATCCTTCTGTGTGCCAAATTTCATCTAAATCCGTTTAGCCGTTGTTGCGTGATTGAGTAACAAACATCTAAATATCAATCATACAAATTTTCACATTATACACCGTGACATTTTAGTCGTCTTACAAAGATGGTCCACTCAATGTATCCGTCATAACATACCTCTAGGCGCGATTAAAACATTGTTACCATTAATTAAGATAATAGATACAAAGAAAAATAACGAATGCTTCAGAATTATGAAACACCGGAGGATGTTAATAATGTTTACGTATCAAACGGTAGAAGATATCTACCTACCTACCATTACATTCCATCATTAATTTCATCTCCATAACAGGGTGTTTCAAACTACGTCATTCGTCTTAGTGATATTTTCATGTTTTTGATTAAGCAAATGTAAAAAATTTTTTTTTAAATAAATGGTAGTAGATAGCAGTCATTGGGTACATGAAGTGGACTGCCGTTGTAAGACGATTAAAATGTCACGGTGTATACAGGGTGTAACAGAAACCCTATTGCTATCCTTAAGCACTAAAGATAACAGCTGATATAGAATCACTATACATAGTTTCAGCTCAAAATAAAATACTCTAAGCATTGATACCAAATTTTCGGTTTCCTATGTTTCTTACATTCAAATCATAACAAACGTGTCACGGCACTAAATAGGTCAATGACTTTCCATGTTACTTGCCAATATCACGATAAATCTCTTCCAAGTGATGTTTTTATTTCAATTTGAATAGTTCGGTTTCTGGTATCAATGTATTAAAAAAATTTATAACTTCCGAACATGTAAAGATAGGATTAAAAAACCCTTCCAATATTGTTTGATATCATTCAAAGAAGCCGTGCTCTTGGTATGTATATACCCTTTCCGTTACACGTTGTATATTAGTAGGATTTACTTTTGTTTTATCTAAGTCTCCCAATCAATATCCCAATACTCGACAACAGTTTTCATTCGTTTGTTTTTATCTTATTTTTTTGGTTATTCCCAAAGTCAGAACACACTTTCATAAACAACCGGATTATCTTTTTTTTTGTTTTATCTACAATACATTTTCGGTAGCTAGCATCAACTTGCAGAAAAAAACAAAAACTTGCTTCACTACCTGTATCAGTTACAACACAGTTTTAACGTTATCGTAACCCTATTGGTATCAGAGAGTGCGTCGGCCAATTGCTGTAATCGAACCAATTTGGTCTGAAACTACACCGGTTCCCCGCGCCCGCGCCGGTCGGTACCCTCACCCAGTTAAACGGGCATTGTGTATTTACAATAATGCATCGTATTCAGTTCAGAAAGTTATCTTTCTATTTGACTAGGCACTTTGTTTCGAATTTGCAAACAGACGGCTATCTTATCGGCTCATATTAGTGGGAGTTGTACAGGGGCACACGCGTCGGTGATTCTCAGCTATAACTGTGATGTGAACCTCTCATGTGTTTGTGATATTTGTGTTTTATTTTTATTAAGATCGTGTTGAAAGAAAGTTTAGTGACAATGAATGAAGGCACGGTTGATATACAAAGTGAATTGGAGAAATTAAGGTTATTATTATTTTAATTGTAATGTGTGTCATCATTTTATCGTTACGTAAAATAATAATTTCTGATTTTCTTTTTTTTGTAGCTTATTAAATAATGCATATGATTGACACTTGCATTGTTATTTTAAGTGTTATAAAACTATGATGTTGCTTATTTGGTGTAACATTTTATAAAACCATTCAATGCTTTATATTCCCATTAAAAAGTGACGACATACTTACAGTATGAAATCAATTAACAGCTGGGAAAGACAGACCTGTCCACCACACTGCCATCCATCAAACACAGCACTAATTAATTTCACATAACGTTTAAGTACTTGTATTAGAAAGTGTCACCCAAGTCACGTTACTAAGCCCTACTTTATATTCAGTGAACATAAGTTGCATCATTTCTCTTTGAATAGAGGGCCGCCCGAGGAAAAGGAAGAAAATAAATCACCATCATGCGAGAATCGACCACAAAAGTACCGTATTCTACTCGAGCCTGCCCTCGTGGGTGCCATGATAGCCATCAATCTAGGTCAGACGTCGCTTCAGAACTTCTATTTGCAAACAGCCTGTACAATTGACCTAGGGGTGGATTTCAATGTTTGCGAAAAAGGAGAGATGGAGGTAATCGACATTTTTATTTTTATTTCACTCAATTCTTACTTTCACTTTGCTTTGACCGTTTATATCTGTTGAATCTTATCAGATGGTTATCTTTGTTTTATCTTAAAACTATTTCAATAACTACTCGTTATTGCAATTCTTTGGAAGATCGAGAACCTATGAGCAAGGAAGCATGAATACTTCCAAAACAATATTCTTTTCATATATTTTCAGTATCTGATTATTATTTCGATACTAAGACTAGGGCAGACTGTATTGAGTATTGACACGACGACCGTGAATTTTATCAGACCTTTGATAAACTAAGCCTATCTCACTTTTTACAAATGTCAATATACACACATAGAGGAACTATCGATATGATATCCAATGACGATCTGTGTACTTGGGAATTAGAAGTGATATTGTGCCTGTTTCATGGTGAATATGACAATCTAAGTAAATCAAATGTTAGAATAAGAGTAAGCCAAGGAACCATGATAAAAGATGATATGACATACATAAGGGATGAATTATGCTGAGATGACTTTTAGTTGGGATTAGAGAAGGACGTGCGTATGTACAAACTCAAACTCAAAGCATTTATTTCAAATAAACCAATTACAGGCACTTTTGAATTGTCAAGGTCGGTGAGTTAGAAAGATGAAGCTATTTTCCCATTCCAAAGCGTAGGTACCTATGGAGAAGAACGGGCAAGAAACTCCATGGACACTCTTTTAAAATCATGGTATTGTTACAAAAAGTTGGTTACATCATTATGTTGAAATTATCAATGTGAGTACGTCCTTCTTTCTCCACTCCACTAAATCTATTTAAACAAAAATGAATTGATGTTCGTTAGTAAGCGCATCACTTGAGAACAGCTGTACCAATTGGGGTATTTTTTTAAGTTTTAAATGTTACCGATACAAAATTAGGAAAAGTTGCATTTTCTATGAATTATTAAAAGTTTGGACAAAACAGTGCAGTCTGTCGGGTCAAGGTAACAAAAAAAGTGTTTCTGATAAGGCCAATGTAGAAAGTACACGAGACAAAATAGAAATGGTTTCTGTTTACTTTATGACTCCAAGACCATTATAGTGATGTTTTGTAAACAATTAGTAGAGAGTTAACAACTGGCAACCAACGCGTGCTGATTAATTAACTCAACAAGGCATACTTACCGCAATATCTATGAGTGACCTATGACCTGTCCGGTTTATCCTATGTTTAACAGTCAATAGAGCTAATGGACCTCATAATATAAGTACCTATAATGCCATTCTTGGACTGAACATAGGACAGCTCCTAATGCAACCAGAATTAATTCTGCTCAAGAATCAGAATGGTTGTAATAGTACGATGATATAACGAAATACAGTAAAACGTTCAGTAAAGTCTAAGCCAACCAAACTGGTCCATGGGCACGCCACGATTGCGGCGGTAAGTCCCCTCTTTGAGGAGTGGCTTGAGAGGTGGCATGGCATCCTCACCTTCCGCCTGACACAGGTCCTCACCGGACATGGCTGTTTCGGGAGGTTCCTGTTTCGGATAGGGCGGGAGGAAACGCCCGGGTATCGGGAATCCCAGGCTGATTCCGGCCACCGTAGGCGCGAGCTTGCGGACGGCGAGTAATGGGTAGCTCGCTGTTCGGTAAGGACCAAGCCCGGGTCGACGGTGCGTTGTGTTCCACGCGCGCCTCAAACAGATGTCAGCAGCAAGGGCCGATGCCTGCCAGAGGTGCGGGTTGTTCGAAAGAGATACCGCGGCCCCTGGCATACAGGCAACTGAGGGAACACGGGTGGGTTTTAGTCAGTAAAAGTCTGACACGCCCTCCCGCTCCACCCAGAGCTGGAGAAGTTATTTGATGATTTCCCACCCAAAAAAAATAATAACCAAACTGGTCCAACTACATCTTGTTTCATTGGCAGTTAAAATAGTACCAGCCTATTATTGGACCATTGCTGCAGAAAAGCCTCTTAGAATTAGAGTAGGAACCGCCCGTGCTGCTCGCTCAATGCGAATTCCCTTTCAGATTTAGGTATACGGTTCTCCTACGAGGTTTTCCTCACAATATGTTCAAATAATGAATTCTATGTGTATGCTTTAATAAATTGATACTTTTCAAACGAGTGAATGAGACCGTAAAAATTAAGATAGTACAATGACATAAACAAACGTCTGCCCTTCATCATCTGCCTATCTTTTTCCCAACTAATTTGGGGTCGGTTTCCACTGTAACCGGATGCAGAGGATATCGCTATTTTACATGGAGCAGTTGCCTCCACAACCCACTTACGGTACCCCTTGGTAATACTGGTTGTCATACTTTCGGGTTTCTTACTACTGGTAACGACTGTCAAAGATCCACGAATGATAAACGTTTGCCTTTATTTACTTGTTATTATTTTACTCCCTTGAAATCCATCCTTCCATCTCCAAATTTCTTCTACCCGTTTTAAATCAAGTTTTTTTGTTGTTAATGTTAAGAATGTAAATACCTTTATACAGTATAGGTATATCAGCTTTTGAAAGTAGAAAACAAAACGGGGGATGTTAAAGAGTGAAGCTTTTCAGGTTTTTCGCTTTTCAGACCTCTTTTATGCTAGCCTGACACGGAATTCTTTCATCCTTTATAATATGTATGTCGAAGTATATCCAGATAAATAACCGTTTTTGTATCAATTTCAGGCAGAGAGTCAAATAGTAGTATCAGGAGTGAACGTCAGTCGGAGTTTCATTGGATCTCTTATATCTACCGTGGTCCTGTTGTTTGTGGGTCCATGGAGCGATTGCAGTGGGCGACGGAAACCACTGCTAATACTGCCGCTGATCGGCATGAGCGTAATGACGACGGGAGTCTTACTTATGTTGGTGTTCCCTGGAGCGTCAACAACTCAAGTGCTGTATGCAGTTCAGCTTCCCATGTCCTTAGGAGGAAATTTTGGATTGCTACTGGCAGCCGCATTTAGTCATATAGGCGATGTAAGTAAACAAACATTTGTACATTTTATTTTAAATTGTAATGTAATTTTATTGAAAAATATTTAATCTACGTCAAAGATAAGAATATTATTAATAATAAATAGATGAATATTTAATTCATGAAATTTTGAGAAAGATTTGACAAAGTAGGTAATACTTTGCAAAATTGTATAATTTGTCCCAAATTCAATTTGTGTACGGAAACTATGGCTCTATCTGGAATATTTTTTTAAAATAAAAGTCAATCGATTATGCCTCTATTGGTCAGAAATTTGGGCAGGCGCGATAGGTAAGCTATGTTTAAACCATAGTTTGGAACAGTATGTGTGTTTGTTTAGTTAGCAATCAGTCAGCGATAAAACATTTGTAAAGCATAAGCGAGAGTGCATGGGTAGCCGTCACCTCCTTCTGCAAAGCAGTAATCCTCGCGAAGAGGTAGGTGGCGCAGATAAGGGAGAGGCAGTACATGCGCCCATGCGGCCCTAGTCGCCGCAGGAGGTGCCCTGGGTGTCGGGAATCCCAGGCTGATTCCGGCCACCGTAGGCGCGGGCTTGCGGACGGCGAGTAATGGGTAGCTCGCTGTCCGGTAGGGACTAAGCCCGGGTCAACGGAACGTTGTGATTCACGCGCGCCTCAAAGAGATGTCAGCACCAACTGGTGGGGCCCGCAAGGGCCGATGCCTGCCAAGGGTGCGGGTTGTTTGAAAGAGATACCGTGGCCTCTGGCACACAGGCAACTAAGGCAACATAGGTGGGTTTTAGTCAGTAAAAGTGTGATACGCACTCCTGCTCCACCGAGAGCGGAAGAAGTTATTTGATGTTATCCCACTCTCAAAAAAAAAAGCATACGAGGTCTGTTTGTAGAGAGATTACGAATAGTTAAACAATTTGAAATCTAACTCTATGAAACGAGGGCCGTCACTGCAATTAGCGCGCGACACATGATCTAAATAACAAATGAATGGGCTCGAATATATAGTTCAGAATGAATAAGAATTATATGGGGTAAATAATTATACATTGACATGCGACTTCAAATAAAAACATATTTCAGTACTTTAAATTGATTGAGTTAGTACTGGACAAAATATAATCAGTTAAAATACGTCGTCATTATGGGTACAGTTAAATCATTGGCCACGTAATTTTCAGGCCAGCTATTTTCAGTCTATTTAGCTCCCACAATCCGGTGGGTTAGCCTATCGGACTGTGGGAGCTTAATTGAATAGGCATGGACTTAAATCGCAACTGTGGTCCACTTTATGTGAAATGAAAATGCCTGTAACATTGTCCATTGGAACTGAAACTGGGTCAAATTATACTTTACTCTTTAGGTATCACTCAGATGTGGCCTTTGTTTACACCAGTAAAGCATAATTAATGCACATAAGCAATATTTGTTCCTGCATGATGCGAATGCTACGGAATTACACGGTTTCAACCAAAGTACTATTTCTTTTTAGCCAAGCACGTATCTTTAATATTTATAACTATTCTTAACATTAACTTTTAATTAAAGATATTTAATCGTACTCAGTAGGTACTGCAAATGGAAAATAATTTAGATTTTCATGAGTAGGTACATTATGTAACTACAAAAACTGCTACTGGAAAAGAATTGTACTCTGCTTTGAATCAACTTAGCCTATCGCAGTCCACTGCTGGACATAGCTCTCTCTCAGGCAGTGCCACAACACTCGATCCTCCGCCTTCCGCATCCAGTCTGTCCAACCCACCTTTTTACTTTGCCTTAAACTTATCAAAATAACCACAAAAAACGACTTGAAATGCGACGTTGCCAGCCCGTGCGGGATAAACATCAACAAAACAGTAATGAAAATAAATTCAAATAAATCTTTTATTTCAGACCAATTGGTATACATTTAAAACTGATGTCCAACATGCTATTTTTATATCTACTGTAGTTGATATCGTAACAATCACAAAATTTCGATTTCAATAATTAACTTACTTGCATCATAACATTATCTAAAGAAAGCATCTACCGTAAGTCGTCCAGAATGTAGAATTATAAAAGAGATTAGATTCTCGGTTAGTTCTGTTTCATATAGCAGGTTTATGACTATACTAGGCAGCAAATATCTTCTTCTATCAACTGCTGGTCACCTTCATCTAAGTCTACCATAAATTGTCTATACTGAAAACAATCGCAAAGAGTGTCCAACGCGACAGCAATTTTTTCGTTGCCAAGTTTAAAGTATGATAAAGTATCTATCTTTACCAGACTAAGGTCCATCGTCCATTACGATACTCAGAAGTATCGTGTTACATATCCAAATCATCAATGAGTAGTCAAAGCCCAGAATATTACAGCATTCCAATGGCGGTATGTACCCAGTCATAATTAGTAAATCGCGTTGTGTATGGACCACCATTGAAATATCATACTGCGATATTCTGGCTACTCATTGGTAATTTCGAAAATGTTACTTTTGAATAGCATCGTGGACGACGGAGCTTGGTCTACCTACCATAGTATAATTATGCTGAATCCTTATAAAACTGTGTGTCGAAATCCTTACAGGTGTGCTTCGCGACGGGTCGTGACGTCACTCGCACCATGGGCACCCACCGGGCCGCCATACAAATAGCCCACGTGGTGGGCGCCGTGGGCGGCCCCCTTCTATACCGTTACCTCGGATTCTTCGGTGTGTTCCCACTTGTTTTATTTCTACAGGTATATATAAATCCATATGTACGTATATTCCATTGTGTCCTTTTCTATGGCAAATACTACACTAACTATGTATTATAAAATATTTATCAATAAAATCAAAGGAAATAAGATGCATTCCACCAAAAATTCAGGCTTACTGGCTCCAAATATAATCAAATACCCTTTTGGCAACAGTTCCGGAAACCGTAAACGACCGTGTTTGCGTTAGACGGAAACTGAAAAGTGCAAAAAATAAACTGAAAAGACTATCGTACATCTAGCTATGTATACACGAATTCGCGACTAACACCGCAAGCCAAACTGCCGGGGTCGATATCGTGAACGAAAACATTTTCCTTGCATTTACGGCTGGCGGAGTGTTTTCAATCGTTATTCGACCATAAAACGAAAATTTCCATATTGCCTTACTGCAAAAAATACCAACAATGTAGGTACTATCATTACTCATTTCAATGATTCCTACAGTAGCACAGCTTAAATTTGCCTATTCCTTTTTAAGCGTTATCCATAACATACATAGGTATGCAGATGTACCTACGTATCTTGATGACCGCAGATCAATAAATTTTTTAGGTATCTAACCGCGCGTACATTTTTCTGAAAATTCAAAGCGTGTCAGATAGATGGACACGCATATAAACGAGGACATAACTAAAGGGCTCGCCAAACTCAGCGTTTGGCGAGCCCTTTCATTCGAGAATATTGTCGTTATGAGCGATAATAGTTGTTATTGCAATCCGATACGGGTTAAAATCTGTTGTAATAAATTCGAATAACAAATGAGCAAGCGTGTCATAAAAATGCAAACAAAATCGTATAAAATTACAAATTAACTATTTAATAATAAATAATCAATCACTAGATGCAGTTTGGCATTTGAAATTTTGTGGTATATTTTTAATTATAATTATAATTGATAATGAAGGGATATACTGCTTTTAAAGATAATTAAGAGGTGACTTTGATGATTTTTTTGATGCATTAAAGTATGTTTAATTAAGTTTTGAGTTCCATCACTATATGCAAAAAAAACTTGAATATATCACATATTTTATTGCTTTCAAAATTGCTTACGGTTAGAGAGATACGCTGCTTAAAAAAAAAAACACCTTTTTGAGCGTTTTCCAGAAATCTCCGCCTTAATTACATCCTTCCCCTCACCAATTTAATCAATGTTAACTAAATATTTATCATAACTAAACTAAATTATTTATCATAATATTCCAGATATCATCCCTGGTCTACGTGATCTTCGCCGTGAAAGACGTTAATGTGAACATAGAGAACAAAGTGTCGGTGTGCAATTGGAAACTGCCTTTCAACGCAGTGCATTGTTTGATAAAGCCGAGGGAAGGCCGCAAGAGAATGATCATATTCCTTATGTTGGTCGTCACCCTTGGCGATAGGATGTTGTTATCTGGTTAGTATGAACTTTCATAAACCGCCTGTGTTTCTAGAACACTGGGTACTAGTTGAGAAATGCTGGTATACTTTAGTGATCTATAGCAGCAATTGTGATGTAAGAATATTAAACATTCTAATTAGGTAGATGCGTTACACGGGAAGACAACTCATCCTCAATCTAATGATGCAGTACAAAGAACGGATTTAATACCTTTATACGACCAAGAAAACCCTAATTGGTTATTTAGAAATCACGACCGCCATACTTAATAGGTATATAGGTATGTATTTCAAAGTTATATGTATGTGAAGTATCAGATGCAATAAAAACAACAATGACGAAACAATAGGAGTATCTATATAGGGATCGAGGCGCATGGCGTTGGTACTTTTGTTTCTGCCGATTCCCATGAGAAAAATGTGCACAATGTTGTTGCCAAGTTTATATCTGAGTGTACTAAGTTTTACATATTGTCGCTAGAGGGCAGTACGGTACAGATAGATAAAAGCATCGTAGCAGCTGTCGTGTACTACGCTTGAGTCCTACGTTGCTACGTTTCAGTGATAAGTTCGGAATGAAATTACTAGATGGCGCTCTTTAAAATGAATTAACATGTTGATACCTAATTCATAAAGATGACAACAACATCAGTCCTATTGGATACAAGAATAAGAACAACACAAAAAATACAATACACAAAACACACAAAAAACAAAACACACAAAACAGAAAACAACAACAACAACAATTCAGAAAATATTTAAAAAAGGAAGTGTATAAGTTTCTGAAAAGCGGTGGTACCTACCATGGTATGTACTAATTATTTATTTCATAAATCACGTAACGCCGTTAGTATCGTGCAATGAGTCCTAACTTCTGTAACTCTTTACTGGGGTATAATAGATCAGATTTTCGAATAGCTAACACAGCCGTTGCAAAAAAATGGTTGACAATGAGGTTACACACATTAAAAAAGAATACAATTGAATTGAGAATCTCCTCCTTTTTTGGAAGTCGTTTAACACACAAAATACTTCGGGAATACCTGACCTTTATTTATAAAGCTAAGTAAATATGATTAGCGACTGTTTAACCAGACATTTTTGACGTTTAAACATCTCTTAACTTTAATCATCGTTTACAAATAAACCCCCTAATGATGTAAATATTTTCATAGAGTTAATAATAGATACTTTGTTACAGCGGAGGTGCTAATCGCGTACATGTACTACAGGTACAAGTTCCACTGGAATGACGTGATGTTTGGATCCTACCTCGCATACAGAAACATTGTCAGTTTTGTTGGTACGTATATCGTTGTAGAAATAATTGCAAAATATTACTAAGGACATTACTACACACAAAGTTACCTTTCGGTATCGGTCACTGCCTATCTATGGGTAAGTACCCATTAGATGTGACTAAACCGATCGACACCTAGTCAGCGAAACTGGTTCCTGATAAACTTTTATCAGGAACCAATTTCGCTGACTAGGTGTCGTTTTACAATTAATAAACTTTTAAGATTCTGTGATGTGTGTACAATACAAGGTACGATCTGCATCCTCGCTATACAAGTTATAATTAACTGCAGAAAAAGAGCTGAATGACGCGGAGGGCTTTCAAAATTCTTAGCGACTACGACTAGTAATGGTTCGATTCCGGGGGATAATCCGTAGTTTCGGCCGAAGTTACGAGCGTTTCCTACTCCTTATCGATTTTGTTAGATTTACAGTTCTTCTTTATTGTTTGGATTTCCTGTGATTGATTGGTTTGCGGCCCGACCTAAGAATTAATGACACCACAATTTGACATTTATCCCTAATCCGGATGTGTTTTTACCCGTTCGATACTATTTTTGGACGCGCCCGTATCTTTGTTGATGGAATGATCCCCAGATACTCTGTCGCCATATTCCACACACTTCCAGTGAACGCATTAACATCTACGTAGCCTTTTTCCAACTACACACATCAAAACCGTCTAGGGATATTTTGTTCAAAGTTCTTAAACTGAAAATATACTGGCTGGTTTTAAAATCTTTGGAAGAAAGCTTATTTTGTAGGCCTTTTTGGATGATTCCAAATTTTAATTTGAAAAATAAATCAAAAACAAAATATTTTCGCGGCATAATTTTAACGAAATTGGTTTCAATTCTCATCACAGTTTTTGGTAATTTTTGGTGTCAAATTAAAGTTTTAAAACAAATTAGCAGTTAACTTCGAATTTAGGTCACCGTATATGCAGCATGCAGAGGCGCCATTTAACGAGAGAGGAAATATTAAGGGCAGTAGGCAAGCTTCAAGCCGGTGTTAATCAACGGAGTAATTGCTGAGGAGATTGGAACAAAACAAAACGTGATATCAAGGTAATGGTCACGTTATCGTGCTACTGGTGAAGTGGCTGAAAGACAACCAGGAGAGAAGCGCATAACCACCCAACGACAAGACCGATTTTTGCAAGTTGCCGTGAGAAGACAACCAAATGTTACGGCCATGCAGTTGGTTCAACGGCTCCAGTCAGAGCAGTGATTTTTTTCTTGTTTTACTTGTGAGTGACCAAACTGTGAGGACAAGACTGCATGAAGCTAACCTTCATGCTCGCAGACCGGTTTGTATTCCAGCACTACGCCGAGGAAATCGTGGACGAAGATTACAGTGGGCTCGTACACATTTGTTCTGGGAAAATAACCAGTGGTCTCGTAGTGCTGTTTACCGATGAGTCCTGATTCGGTTTCCATCCCGATTCCCGAAGAGTACACGTATGGCGAGTTCCTGGTCGTGAGAGCCGTCTGAAACACCCTGAGGAAGTCCATCTATCTATACCACTGCGGGACTATTTTGGTTTGGGCCGGAATTTGTGTTGGTAGAAAAACAGACCTCGTTTGGATCAGAAACACCATGACCGCTGAAAAATACCGTAACCAGGTGCTAGTACCAATAGTTTACCCCTATCGACTACAAATGGGCCAAGAATTCACGCTCATGCACGACAACGTCCGTCCGCATCCAACGCGAGTGGTGACCTGCTGGCTGCAGAACCATGACGTATCGGTCTTAGACTGGTCCGCGCAATCACATGCTCCAAAGAAGGGCTTTGAAGAATTTTCCTGCAAACATTGTGACTGACTGGACCTGACTGAACAATCTCCAGCAGCAAGACTTTGATAACTTGGCTCAAGCATGAGAAACCGTTGTAGGACTGTTGTTAACGTCATGGGTGGTTTAACTGACTACTGTTACTATTTTACTTATGTAGATTCTTTTACATATTGTGAATGAGGGAACGTTGTAGGCCTATAGTTTCTATTCTTTATTTTCATTCCTCTAAGTACCTGGTACTTATTGACACGCCTACACTGTCCTCCCATACCTAATATCACTGTAATTTGAAAACATTATAAAAGCCAATTATTTTTAAAAGAGTAACCGTGGAGTTTCTTGCCGGCCGGCTCTTCTCCATAGGAAGCGACAAATTGGAACCGTGCACCTAGCTTCTGACGTTTCATAAGTGCCCTTGCAGGTTTATGTGAAATAAAATATTTTGATTTTGATTTTGATTTTGACTGATTTTTTGCATAATTGCAAAAAAATGAATAATATCGCTTATTTTTTCACTTATTCTTGAAAAACACATTAATCGTTAGTTTATACCATTATTTCAGTTTCGTCTTTATTGAAATAGAATGTTATTTACGTAAAAATAATATTTTTGTTTAATTCTGAAGTCTAGTCTGATAAATAAGCTTTATAAAATATATACACATATATGTTATTTATAGCAAATATTGAGTTAATTGAGAAAATCCGAAATATCCCTAGACGGTATTGATGTGTGTATGTTGGAGTCGACTTCCTGTAATAGCATATTTAACATTATTTATGGGTCAGTTATGGGACCGAGCTAGCACTAGTTTTAAAAACATCTGGAGTAGAAGATTTATAATTAGAAGAGTAAAAGAGTTTTTTTTTTAACTCACCAGCTTTTAATTAGCAAATCAAAATCATCACTGTTAGTGAAGTAGTGAAACCTTAATCCTAATCTCACAAACTGCGGCCATTTCAAAAACTGCACAGAATTTCTTAAAACCTTTGTCTTGTTTCAGGCACGTTACTGATCCTATCAGTGTTAAAGCGTCGGTTACGGCTATCCGATGAAACGGTGGGTATGCTCAGCTGCAGCTCCTATATTCTTGCCACTTCGGGACTTATTACTTCTACTACGACTTGGTGCGTGTTTATGTGTAAGTAATAAGGTATCTTTTAAGAATTTAATTAGAATATTATGCAACTTAAAATGTGCCATTTTATTTAGGCTTCTGAGAGCAGTATTTCATCAAGTCATTTTTTTTGTCAGAGCAAAACCTATTATCAAAGGTCTAATTATCCACATATTCGAAACGTTCGGTTATTTGTTAAGCAGCCGACCCGTCGGCGCTTAAATTATGAGTTTTTTGCTGTTTCGTCCCATTATTCAGCATCAGAAGTCGGAACGAATAACCAGTTCTTCGAAGGCTAAAACCATCACTTCATTTCATCGATTTTTTTTTTGGTTGGGAAATCATCAAATAACTTCTCCCGCTCTGGGTGGGGTCAGTTGCCTGTGTGCCAGGGACCACGGTATCTCTTTCGAACAATCTGCATTCCTGGCAGGCATCGGCCCTTGCGGACCCCATCAGTTGATGCTGATATCTCTATTAGGCGCGCGTGGAACACAACGCGCCGTCGACCCGGGCTTGGTCCTTACCGGACAGCGAGCTACCCATTACTCGCCATCCGCAAGTCTGCGCCTACGGTGGCCGGGAATCAGCCTGGCATTCCCGACGCCCAGGGCGTCTCAGGGCCGTGAGGGCGCTTATACTGCTTCGCCCTTACGTGTACCGCCTCTCTTTTCGCGAGCATAACTGCTTCGCAGCAGGAGGTGACGGCTACCCATGCACTGTCGCTCCAAACCATGCCCTGGAACCTGGACCAGGGCCGAACGTGAGAGATCGCCGCCGCCGATCGCCTCTACAAGGTCACGGTGGTGCTCCACCCAAGCCGGGCAAACCTCCACCGTATGCTCCACCGTGTCCATAGGGCGATCTACGCAGTGGAAAGTCCTGGGCGTTTCCTTCCGCCTTATCCGAAACAGGAAACTCACGAAACAACCGTGTCCGGTGAGGACCTGCGTCAGGCGGAAGGTGAAGACGCCGTGGTGCCTCTCAATCCACTCCTCAAAGAGGGGACTGGCTTTTATTCGTAGCTTGACATCAACATAAAGGTGCTTCTTAATTTCCTTCTCTAGTATCAACAACAAGAATAAAAGAAATAGGTCATGCCGTATTTTACCAAATGCAAGGTGGCAGTTACATCGACGTGCAAACTATAACCATGAGTTCAATACATAATTCTAGACCCTGTAGCGTGAACATTTTTCGTTGATTACCAAAAAGGTATGTTTTGTTGGTATCATATGAAAGTGGCACAGCATTTCGTTTTTATGACCGATTCTAAATATCAACGCAAGGAATTCTAGAATCATGTACTGAACTGAATCCATAGTAACAGGCTGCACGTCGATGTCCCTCTCCATCACTCTGTATATGCCAGTCAGCAAGATGTTAAAAAATGATAAATGATAAATGTTAGCTAGAGGCTTACTGCCCAGAGTGCACCGAGCGTAGGTATAGACGCGAGCACATCAAGCTACCCCAAACTGTAATTTTTTCCCAATTGAACATGAACCTTATGCTTATGCTATAAAGTTGAAAATCTTTCAAAGAAAATTGACAGATTGGGGTAGGTTGATGTGCTGGCGTCTGTACAACCTGTTGCTGTGTGCTGTACAAAAAGGTTGTTTTCTATTCGTTCTACTTACTCCAAGTATGTCCAACGACCCTGGCTACTTATTTCTTTTGGTGGGCATACATGGATCCTGCGCTAATTTTGCAGTATCTGTCTCCATAGTAAAACAATGACTAAATATATAGAACATAGGTCCCAGTATAAAACCCTATGAAACACCAGCCCTAAGTTTAGTTTTTTCAGTGTCTTTATCGTCAGTATTTCTTTCGTTTACAATATAAATGGATTTATGTAGAGTTTAGCACCAATGGGTCAACATTTACTCAACAGTTCCTTTAGGGCCTTTTAAAAACGTAAATTGCTGGAATTTCTTTTTCCTAATGTTTTCCTTGTCCAACTACACGTATATATGACTATTTTTTATTGTGACTCATAAACCCCTCTCAAATATTAAAAAGGAGGTTATCAGCTAAATAGATAAAAAGGTAATAAATCATTGTTTGTTTTCTATATTGTTTTTCAACCGTGATTTTATCACGTTTTCTATTTATCATGACAACACGGCAAAACAGGAAGGTGATAAATACATATCTGCAAATGTTTAAGCCGTGCTATATGAGGCCAGTATTCGTGAACAAAGTCGTTTGGTGCCTATAAAATAATACCGAAATACTCACTAGGTCCCACTTCTTCCCATAGGTGTTGTAGAAGGCGACTAAGGGACTTACTAGAGAATGGGTAGCAGCGTTCTCTATACATTTGACCACCATACTGCGATCGCCTGCCTAGCGTGCCGATTATGGCAAATCTCCCCTTTTGGGGGAGGCTTATGTCCAGCAGTGAACGTCTTTCGGCTGATATGATGATGATGACTCACTAGGTACTGAACTGGCTATCATACACATTGATAAAGATGAGAAAGTAAGGGACGTGAGATGTATAAAAGTAAATGGTCAATATTATCTTGCAACGCAAAATTACATTTCATAAGAAATATGGGCCCATATATGGCCCATACACTTAATTGATGCAATCATTGATCCCTATTTTAAATTAAACATGAGTAGATTTAGATTGAAATTACACGTTTGAATTGGAGAGAGATTTTATCTGGAGCATCATTCTCATTCTGGGCCAGCGTGGTGGATGACGGCCAACTCCCTCTCACAGAGGGGAGGCCTGTGTCTCAGCAGTGGGAACGATATGCTTATAATTCTAGAATTCGGTTTTATGAAATCACCAACGAATATTCGTTTACAAATTCTGCACTGCTTATCATTAAAAATGAATGGTCACGTGTCGCAGCACGTTCTTCATTATCAACTGCCAGCTTTTCATTCAAATCGTGTGCTTCATTAGATCGTACTCATTTTGTACTAATTAGCTAATCCAACCAATAGTAACACGACTTATCATTAAATGAAACGTGTTCTTCACGATACTTAATCAATGTTAAATATTACGTGAGGCAATTTACAAAATTACGAATTATATCTGGCTTGATTCGTCAATCATTGTTTTATCTAATGATAACGTTAAGATAAATTGGACAGTAACATGAGAGTTCATATCACGAGTTGGATACCGAACTTTGTAAATATCTAGATCTAGAATATCTTAATGCCAAGAAATGATGCCTAAGCTGTTAAGATGCCTTTGTTCCGAAGTGACAGCCAAGAGACTATTATATCTGATAGAGTAATCAGATTTTGATGTACTACTTTAAAAGCCACCCTTGAAATTTAAACCTTCTTTGAACGGTTTCTCGAATTCCATATAAATTCAAACGACTCTCAAATACCTTCACAAAAAAACATAGAACGGCTCGTGCGATGAAAACTATTTGGATTGTACGTAAAATAGGTATTGATAAAAGGGAATAAAAATATGTTATTTGTTACAGTGCCCTTGGTCGGTATAATCTCACAAGGCTCGCAGGTGGTACAAAGACCTATACTGAACAAGCAGATACTACCTACGGAACAAGGTAAACTATTCATTCCATTGTTTTGATTTAAATCTCTTGCCGGTTAGTTCCAGTTTTCTATGTCCGCCACAGTATGAATTTAAAGGTTACATCGTTAATTGAATACAACCACTTGGTTTGTTTTTAAAAACACAGATATCATTAAAAATATGTAAAACATGATGAGTCTATCGTAGAAAAGTCTAAGTTGTCGTCAAATGCAGGGTTAAACAATTATCAATCGTCAAATAAAAATATATAGTTTTAGCAATCGTCCAAAATGTTCCCAATGGTTGGACAATCAATATCATCTGTCACTTTATTAACCATACTATCTATTTCAATTCCAGGTAAAATTTACAGCGTGATGGGAGCATTAGAATCAGCGATGCAAACTATATCATCGCCTCTGTACTCCTTACTTTATACAAAGACTGTTGCAAATATGCCAGACGCGTGGTTACTACCCGGAATTACTTTAGCTTTCTTTCAACTACTTTCTTACTTAATAACAAGAAGACTGGGCCAATCGACAGCTTTAAAAACTAATGCTATGGATCTTGGTGATGCTGAAAAGAACTCGGAAAATAAAACACCGTTACAATCGAAAAACTTCGTTAAATAACGATACATCAAGAAGCTTTTAGGAAATACAGTAATATTTTGTGAAAGAAGAGGTAACTTTTATTTAAGGAAAATACATTTTTATAGAAAATTGCACCTTGGTTTTCTTTTTCATTATCATGCTTTATAATAAAGTTGTATTTGGAAATAACACTCCTATCAAAAATTGAGTTATGATGTGCTACTCAACAATTGATTGAAGTAATTTCCTTATGTTGTATCCTACTGTACACTATCGGTTATCTTAACTCTCGCTGAAATGAAAGAACTGTCGTTGCTTTCAATTGATAACTCGTATCAGTCTTGTATATGTTTATGATTACCTAATATTCTTATTGTCATTGAACAAGTGTCAATACTATCCAGTAAAGAAGAATCTCGAATTAGCTTAATTCAAGCATTCTTTTTAGTATCTTGAGAAAGGGTTTCCAACAGTCGAGTATAGGTACAATAGTCTATTTTTCTCTAAATGTACATGTCGTTGTGTGTACCGTTCATCCTCAACCTAACGTCTAATGCTGGGCCCCTAAACATGCCCCTCCCATGTTGCTCCACAATACCCGGTCCTCCGTCTTCGGGGTCCAGTCTGTCCCAGCCTCTTTTTTAAACCCGTCGGTTCACCTGGCTGGGGGCGACTCACGCTACGCTTGCTGACACGCAGTCTCCACCCTATGACTCGGCTGGTTCATCATCACAGGGATTATATGGATATAATAGATCCTGAGAAGTCATTTTCTGAATTGATTTCTAGGAACCATAAAAAGAAAATAATGTATCATTGGAGTGCCTTGTAAATAAACGCAATATTATTAAAAGCTCTCTGTACCCAACCTACTAAACAAGCTGGAATACATGGGAATCAGAGGTCTACCACTAAAACTCTACCTCTTCTATCTGATCGGTTCCAGAAAGTATAAAGATAAAACTATGTTAGTGATGATCTAACTGTCAGTGTTGGTGTACTATAGGGAAGTATGATTGGGCCCTCCCTCTTCCTTGCCTTCATTAATAATAATCTGTGTAAACTACCGCTACCCCATGGTAAGATCACTACTTTTCGCAACAGACTCTGAGCGGCGCTGACTACAGTTTGTTAGCAGTTGGTGGGTTTTTCAGTTGCTCAAATAGATTTTGCCGCCGGTTCCGAAGATGTCCGAGGTATTTGTAATTCTATGGAGCTCTGGGCAATCGATTCGTCACACTTACCGTTAGCTAATCAAAGAATCTTCTCACACCCAACGAGTTAAAGCAAAATGTCCCTAAAAGATAGATGGTAAGGGTACCTACATGTAGTGAAAGAAATGATATAACCATTGGAAGAGGCATCATAGGAAGGTTTTCTGTACCTTTTCTAGCAGAAGTGTTTGGGTCGCAGTATAGGGGTGCCAAACACAGGCACTGGACTCGACTTTGTTTCGAACCAGATAAGTGTACAACGGCCTAATAACATTTGGATTGCGAAAGTTACGAGCATTTCGAAAAACAAATCTCATGTGCCTGAAAGATTACTTCACAAGGAAACGTGACCTCCAAAGGCGGAGACTGACTAGCTTTGAGTACTTGCCTCAAGCGTGCTCTATTTTATTCAACACTGCACTGACTTTTTTGTAAGCATGCACTCGTAATGCTCACATCCACCGGCTTGGCTCGCTGCACTGACTACTGTAACCTGATTCAAAGGAATTCAAGAAAAAGCCGACAGTTGAGTGGAAGATTTGGCGCTTGGATTGAACTTCTCGTCTCGATGCACTGACTACATGCACTCCATACATTACAAACAAACTTTGCAAGTCAATCTCCGCCTTAAACGTCTGACAGCGATTGAAAGTCATTCTCAAGCCCTTTATTTTAGTGACACGAGTTATTATATCATCGCCCAAACTATAGTAGTTATGGATTGGTCGCAACCCTCTACCGTATTTCTTTTAAAATTTAGCTTGTTTACAATGCTCCAATCTTGTTTTACTGCTTTAATAAATACGGGATGAGACAACTCAGAGAATACTTATATTAACAAAATATTATGTTCCTTATTACTTGACTAGCTTGAAACATTGCACCAATGAGTCGGGATTGATTTATCAGTTCGTCTAATCACTGAACAGTGACGTATTATCACACGACCCTTTTGTTTTGCCATTGCGCCATTACACCACTATGCTACACATTTTAATATTATCTTAATTCAACAACCTAATGAATCACCGTTATCGTCAACATGAAATCGTAATAGACTATCACTATGATAATCTTAATTCAGTAAGGTGTTCGATTGATTGCATAATCTTCACCGAGAATTTGGTATTCATGGTTTTATGTTTCGAATAACTTTATTTTTCAACAATTTTAATAAATAGTTTGTTTTCATCTTCATCAAGTTAACTAATGATTAGCGGCTGTTTAACCATACATTTTTGACGTTTAAGTAGCTCTTAACTTTAATCACCGTTTATAAATAAGGGGGATAGAGTCATACCACTGAAGCTCTGTCTCGGCACCAAAAAAGCTACTTAACGAAAATTATGCAAAACATATACTTATTTGCAATCAATTAGTTATCTACATTTATAATTATTTTCAAATGTTTTATCGTTATCTTTTAATACCTAGCTGTTGTTAAGAGTAAGTTATCGCCTCTTCCAAGAAACTATAATAATGTATGGCAAACGTAATTAAACTAATACAGGATAAATGATAGAATTGCGCATCATATACCATGTGATCATTTTTAATTTTTTGACAAACTAGTTGGCACAGGATTCTACATTTGAAATGTACATCACAAAGATTATCAAGGTGATAAATAAAGTAATTATACAAGACAACATTTACGGATGCCTTTAGTGCTTGCACATACCAGCCATTTACAACGCAGGCTTAGGAGGGGTTATTAGTATAAATGATATATAGATATCGATTGAAATGATAAGAACAAAATCACAAGCAATGCAACAGTAGATTCCCTTGAAATGGTTGATGCATTGCTTGTGGCTCTTTTAGTTTAAAAGGAGACAATTTTTCAAAAAACTATCTGAACGATAGCGATGACAATCAAATAATGAAAATGAGGTATTATTTTGACCAAAGCGCAAGAGACGGGGCCGATATACGATATACAAAAACAAAGGGCAACCGTCGTGATTTGAAGCGATAGCATAACTTTGACGAATAATCTGATAACAAAGAACGTATAAATAGATGCCGCTCCCCAATCTCAATAGCAGATTGTAAAAATCAGTCGATATTACAACAAGTGAATTTTTCTTAAAGTTTTGGAATTAATATCATGTAAGTATTTAGTTTTAATATACAACTTTTTCGTAAATTGACCAAGAAGTTTTGTTACCCAGTGCATTTCTGAGCTTTAGTAGATAATGTTTAGGTTCTTCAATAGTATTCCAAGATATCAGAGTTTTATTCAACGTAGATTTTTATCCACGTTAATTAAAACTCTAACTCTCTAACTCTACCAAGAACAACGATGATTAATTTTAATATCTCTGTTTGCAGAATGCAACGCCCAGGTCCAGGATTTAATCAAGGCTACCCCGGCCCCGGCGGCCCCGGCGGGCCCGGCATGAACAATGGTATGCCGATGCACCCGGGTGCGCCCGGTGGTCCTAACAGGTTCAACAACCCAGGAGGCCCCGTCTACGCTCCTGGGTACGGCCAGCCCATGGGAGGCCCACAGTACCCCCAGCAGAACTTCCAACCAAACGCAGGCTGCTTCATGCCTGCTGCCACCATCCGCAAGATCAGCAACACCACGCCGCCACAACGATTTGACCCCTCCTTCCACTAATGTTGACCCGTCTGAATCTCTGCCTGTATATTATCCCATAAAGCTATTTTAAGTTATTGTTAAATTATATAGATAAGTTTAAAAATAAACAGTTGTACAACCACATATCAAATATTTTCTTTGGAGTTTTGTAAACTTGTTTGCAAATTCTCCAGTGTCGTATGATCTTCACATATCAATAATGCATTAGTACATGCACATTCTAGATTTTGAGATGTTGTGACGACGGTCATAGTAGTTTTAAGAGTTTTCGTTCATGAGGTTAAAGCAATTGATGCATTTCATACGATTAGGGCATAGGTATGTTTAACGAACAGCTAAGTAGAAACAATTTTCTGTTATATTATACTAGGGCCGCTTGCACGACTAATCGCTTAATATATTTACTGTTAAACGTATCTAAAACATCACTCTGTTTCTGTCAAGCGTCTGAAGATGACCGAGACAGAATTACGGTTTAAATATATTTAGCGCTGACGGCATTTCGTGATGTCTGGTGCAAGCGGACCTAGGAGTCGAATACCGGGCATATAAAACTAGATGATTGATCTGCAGTTGACTGATGATGAAGAGATTTACCGATAATCCAGATTACTGATAGTCTTAATCAAAATCGTGTACCAGTACTATCTTTGACAACACCTGCATATGTAACAACAAAGATAAGGTCAAGATAGTAGGTAACAAAGATAAAAAGACAGCAATATCAATAATATTATGTACGCATATTTAATTGTTTTTCTTTAAACCTATTTATTTTAAGACAATCATTGTAGTGACCACTATGTATAATCTTACTTGATGTCTGAAATGTCCAAGTCTAGTAAATGAACAAGTATACATATAATCAAGATAACAAGTTTGATAAAACTCCTAAAGTGGTCACTTAGTAAAAGCAGGTAGGATAATAAGATAAATCATTGAGCCAATTAAAAATATACTAGCTATTCCTGTAAAGATCAAACTATGTATCATTAATTTGTTGTTTTTCCCAAATCAAAGAGAGAGGCGGTGCACGTGAGGGAGAGGCACTATATCCGCCCTCACGGCCTTAGTCGCCGCAGGAGACGCCCTGGGCGTAGGGAATCCCAGGCTGATTCCCGGCCACCGTAGGCGCGGGCTTGCGGACGGCAAGTAATGGGTAGCTCGCAGCCGGTAAGGACCAAGCCCGGATCGACGGCGCGTTATGTTCCACGCGCGCCTGCTAGAGATGTCAGCACCAACTGATGGGGCCCGCAAGGGCCGATGCCTGCCAGGGGTGTGGGTTGTTTGAAAGAGATACCGCGGCCCCTGCACACAGGCAACTGACTGACACGGGCGTGTCAGATTTTTCAATAAAAATCTGACACGCCCTCCCGCTCCACCCAGAGCGGGAGAAGTTACTTGATGATTTCCCACACAAAAAAGAAAAAAGGGTAAGCTCACACCGAGACACGACGCTGCGCGCACTTTTTAAGATAGCAACAGAATATCTAACTTATTTACAACACGAAAAGGTATAATTTCACTGCGAGCGCGAAAGCGTGTCGAAGAACGCTGAGATTCACCGTGTTGTGCAGCCCGTATACCTTATTATAAAGTAAATAAGATCTATTTTGCATCGTGATCTTAAAAAGTGCGCGCAGCGTCGCGTCGCGTCGCGTCTCGGTGTGAACTGACCCTAAAGATGTCTTCAATTTATGCATGGAGTACCCGTTACTAAACATTGAAACTAAATTCACGGATCATGGCGCCATCTAGTCTTCCAGGAGCCAAAAATTAAGAAAATAAGTATTGCTGAATTTTATTATGGACAGCGCCATCTAATTTTTATTGTATGTATAAATTAGATCATTACTTGGTTGCATGGTAGATGGATCTTTATAGGCTTTTATAAGTGATCCTTTAAAGATCCACCTACCCAGCGCCTTCAAGCCTGCGCTTTACCTTAGCTATGCACAGGCTTGAGTCAAGACTGCATTTACTTATTGAAATAATGAAAAAGCATCATGGCTACCGGAAATTGTTTGTCAGGTAGATGAACTGCTGGCCTAGACAAAACACATTTTGGCGTAGCGTTTGGCGTGAACGCTAACAGAAATGTGTTTTGTCTAGACCTGCTGTTTGTCTGATGTGTTTCCACAGTTAACTTAAGCACTATACACACTTATTTTTCAGCTGCAATTGCTGTAAGGCTTAACTATACAGAAATGATAGAATCGAATAATGACACTGAGGTAGAAGAAAACCTTAGTAGGTCTGAATTAGGCTCTTTCGTGATACCAGTTCATTTTGTACCAAAGCCATAGTAAGACACCGTCTTCATAGAGTTCCAGCCTATTTCTGCATAGATACTACACACGAGGCCTCAGATCCTATTGCAGAATAATTACAATAAGGTACGCTAGAACAGATACACATGTACCTACGCTGAACCGGTCCATCCGCGACGCCCGGGCAGAGAGGCGAAGGGATGCTTGTAGCTGGCGATAGTGTTATGCTTCTTAAATACCCGTGGAAGTTCGCTAACTTTGCTGTTAGCATGCCCTTGATTTGGTCAACATTGTTACTGATTAGAAGAATGATAGACCTCTGTGGGGGCACATTTGAAACGCCGTAACTCGTTATGTCGTCTTAGGCAGGTAGCTACTTGCATAGAGCATACGACCTAAAATGTCCAGTTTGCAAAAACTGCCCTACATTTTTATTGTTGTTGATTCAGTGACTTATCAAGGACATGGATATCTAGGGAAACTCACCGACGCTATCATGCAGATAGTTTGATTGATTGCATTAATGTCGATGTAGGTAAGGGGACAGTGGCTTCATTTAGCTCCTTAATCGGTGGCCGGGTTAAATAGTAAAATAATCTGATAAACTCAAATGAGTCTAAGTTAGTGACGACCGTAAGGGGCAGCAGATTACAAATTGAAGAGAAACAGCAACACCAAAAAAACTGTGAATTATTTTTAAGAATTTATCTGAGACTCATAGAAATGCCATGGAATTAGTACCTATGTACTTAATGAAAAGAGCCATTCAGTTATCTCCGCATAAATGTTGCACCTCAGTGAGAGTTTTAATTCGGATTTTCAAGAGCCTTTACTTATGTGTCATCGTCTTAAATGCCGCTATTTGGTAGCTTATACGTTCAGGATACCTGATGAAGTTTCCGTAATAAACAGAATAAATACCTCTACTTTTCTCTTTGCAAAACCCCATGTCCAAAGTTCTCCAAATTTCGGCAATTACTGGAATGCCGCTGAGAAATACTTTTTAGTAGATTAATTCTAGCTTTTTTTGGCTTGTTCTAATTCAGTAAAGCAGACAAGTCAGTCCTCACCTCCTGAGGGCCTAGACAAAGTAACATCGTCAAAAATGTATTGGATTGACATAAGTTCCCGAAAAGAATAATATGTCAATCCTGTTGAAAGTCGTTGTTCAAAGATGAAACTGTTTGAAAGCGATTGCAGCTTGCCTAGGGCCGGCCTTAATTAAACCTTCAAGTAAGTTACAAGGAACTTCAGCGTTTAGACTCCTGACATCAACTCAAGCCGTTAATTTAGCATCTTTAGTTTAAAAACAAATATTGACAGTGCTTCGATTATGGAAAATTTGTCTCCTTCGATAAACGAACTAACAAGTACCTTATCGCAGCGTAAACAACAAATAAGGTAAAATTAATTAAATAGGTATTGACAACCACACGGGCTTAAAAAAATCTCATGTCTAATCCGAAGATAATGTAAAATTCATTTGTGTCTATGTATTGCGTAATATTAATACTCATGATTCATTGCTTGACTACAACATAACTGATTGTTTTTTTTCCAAGTATTTCATATCTTTCCATTCATATAATTTTTTTCATCTAAGATCTTTAAGATCGAATGACAAGTTGACAACCGCCGCGCCCCGCGCCGCCTCCCACCATCGGTCAAATGTCCCCGATCCTAACTAATATTATAAATGCAAAAATAAGTTTTTTGGTTTGTAACGCTTTCACGCTAAAACGGCTGAACGGGTTTGGATGAAATTTGACTATGACCTGGGTAAGGAGCATAGGCTACTTTAGTACTCACTAATTCTTTTACTACTCTAGTACCAAATGAAAATTATATCCAATGGGCTCGTGAACATCGTTAGAGTAGTCCCTCAAAATCAGAATAAAACCGTCCGAGAGATTATATCGGGCAAATGGGGCACCTTCAGCAAGTATTTTATAGAAAGAAAACAAGAAAGAGTTAAGATAGGAAAGAATCTTGGTCTTGAGTCTTTTCAATAAAAAAGGTGATTGAAAATGAGAAGAGAAGACGACACTAGAATGAAACATACACTAAGGCTGTGAGATTAATGCTAGTGCGATTTCATCATCGTCTTTCTAGCCTTCTTCAAATGGGCTCGGGTTCTAGTCAAACCATCCGGTTTGAAATCATTGAAATCAATCAGCAATCAGCAGATGCAGCTGATTACTTGTATTTTACATGAAGCGACACTCTGTTTGCAGTTCTGCACTCCACTACCCACACGATACCAGTTGGTAAGATTGGCAACTTGACTTGACAGCTCAGTATGCCTCTGCCATACCATAGTTTATTTACATTTGTATTGATGGGCTTATATTGATGTAATCTTGGGGGGCTTGTGGCTAAGTAATATTAGTCGCATGGATCGATGGATCAGGTTGAGCTACGCTTGCCAACTTATTTTAACATACCAAGACGTCTCCGTGCCCCGGAAAGCACGTTAAGCCGTTGGTCCCGGCTGTCATTTGTAGATCTTTGGCAGTCGTTACGGGTCGTCAGAAGCCCAAAAGTCTGACAACCAGTCTTTTCAAGGGGTATCGTATTACCCAGTAACTGGGTTGTGGAGGTCAGATAGGCAGTCGCTCCATGTAAAATACTGATATTCAGCTGCATCCGGTTAGACTGGAAGCCGACCCCAACATAGTTGGGAAAAGGCTAAGCAGATGATGATATTTATGGATCTAAAATGTTTGAGCGTAAACAGGTACTTATTAAATTTGATGTCTACTTCAGATTAAATCACTTCGGTACTTCCCACTGCAGGATATTGATTAATTTATGATAAGATTAATTTGTATTTTCTGGTGAGTAACATGTCACAGTATGTCATATCTACTTATAGCTCAAAAAATGGGTAGGAGATTGACATTTTATACTATTTTAGTAGTAGATAGATCTACTACATTATCTGCCTTCTTATTAGTTTCTTCATGTTCTTGTAAAACTCCAGCGCTAACGCAAAAAGGAATACGCTTCATGTAAGCAGTCATCATATCAACCGAAAGACGTCCACTGCTGGACATAAGCCTCCCCCAAAAGGGGGGATTTGCCATAATCGCCACGCTTGCCAGACGGGTTGGCGATCGCAGTATGATGGTCAAATGTATAGAGAACGCTGCTGCCCATTCTCTAGTAAGTGCCCTTAGTCGCCTTCTACGACACCCACGGGAAGAATTGGGATGGTGCAATTCTTTTACGTCCGGCACCACACGGAACGTAATGCAATGTAAGCAGTATGCCACATTAATTAAACCACTGCACTCAAAACGGCGAAGAAAAATATCGTTAGGAAACCAAAATAGAACCTAGAACAAACATTCAAAAACATTTGTCATCTCCAACCTGCACTGGGCCCGGCCCGCGAGGTGGATTACGGCCCACTCCCTCTCACAGAGATTAGGCCTGTGTCCCAGCAGTGGGAACGTTGTAGACTGATTACGTTATAAAATAATCAATGGCACTTTGATGAGGCATAAAATACACCCATCCGACTCAATTCTTTGTTTAGTTGTTTACAAAACAAACCGATCCTTTACCTAGTAGTCTTATCACGAAATCTTATTTCACAAGTAAGGTACATTCTAGATCGAAGAAAAACATACCTATCCAATCAATAATGAGTAGGTATGTTTACATGAAACATTTAGTAGATGCTTTACGATTATAAAAAATAATAATGGAACAGAAACTCCTGTGACACAAGTGTGTAGGAATTCATTCTTCTTAGAAGGTACTCATTAATGACTCATTATGTCTCGTAAACCAGTTAAAACCATGGAATACCTGGATGAAACTGCACAAAAACGTTTTCAAAAAAAAAAAAAAAAAACAACCGACTTCCGAAAAAACACTACAAAGTGAAAAATAACTTTAATTTCGGAAGGCGGTGACAAAAAATTAAAATACATATCCAAAGTCACCGACTTCCGAAAAAGTTTTTATTTTTCACTTTTTAGTTATAGTACCTACCCCACTAATTCGAAATTTCATCATCCTTGGGGTCAAAACAATGCATATTTATGCGATAGCAGCAATCGCGGTTTATTTACTGTTATTTTTTGAAGAGTTCCGTTGTCTGTCTCCGAAACGCATCATCAGATTAATATGAAATTGAAATGGGACCACACGGGAAGCACCGGCTTTCAAATAAAAAAAGAATAATTAAAATTGGTTCTCCCAGTCGAAAGTTATGTGGTAACAAACATAAAAAATCCTCCTCCTTTTTTTGAAGTTGGTTAAAAATACATATCTAATAGTACAAGTACTTTTGGTCAAAATACTCCGAACATTGAAAGGTTGCATTTTGTCGAGAATGCGAGCTCATTCATTGTTTGCTCTGGGAAATTTAGAAAAACAAGATACAGGACCAAACTACGACATCCCTTGCACCTGAATTGCAGCTAGCTGGCTGTAGGGCCTACTTGTGAGCTTCTTTGACGTCTGTCAGAGTTTAAGCAAGTAGTAGTCAGGTTAAAATGAAGTATTTTAGAAGGACATGTGGATTGCCTTTAGCTTTGAATATAAAAGGCCTTTTTATATAATCTATGTAGACGGGACAGGGGTCCGGACAGTTAGTGTCGAAATTGTTTTTGACGTAATGCGGTATGATTAAGATTCGTGTAAATATCGTGTCGATTTCGAATTTCCTATTTAATTACATAATCTTATTTCATATCACGTCCAATTATGACGAGTACAAAAATATTTTATTCAACGTAAGTTCTAATGAATCACGAAAAGCCAGCCAATAGCTTAGAGCACGGATTAGTAAACATATTGGTTCTGGGTAGCACCAAAAACGATCAAGATACGGACAAGGAAAAACGACGTAACTATTCTGATAAAGTGAAATCACTGAGAATTAATAAACAATACCTTGAAATAAGTACGTACGTGACAATAGTCTAGTAAATAAATTATCATGAGGTTTAGGAACTAATCGGAGAGGAAAAATACGATCAGTGTTCGTAATTTATAAAGACTTGATAACTAATTTCATTCAGCCAATTTTGACAGACTCTAGAGTAGTAAGTCAAACTACACTAAAAGCAGAAGTAGACTATATCCACTAAGACATACGCGCTTGACGAGTCAATTTGACTCAATTTTTTGTCCGTCCCGCACGTACGTAGCCGCGGGACCCTGGAACCTGGCCAGCTCAACATTGGCTTCGTTTAAATCCTATCTTGAAAACTAATTTTATTCAGCCAATTCTAACAGACTCCAGAGTCGTTAGTCAATCGACATGAAAATAAGAAGACAAACTATGTATCTACTAGGATATACCCTTCTTTACGAATCAATTCGACTCAAAAAATTTTCCCTCACATGTGTAGCCACCTAGTCATGTCTACCATTGGCTTCGTTGAAATACAGCAAGGTGCAGATGGTTGTGCAAGATGCGCAGGAAAGGAGGTGAAGCAGGTCATGTGAGGGGGCTCCACACTGGCACTGTGTTTGGGAGGGGTCGACAGGATGCCTCATTTGACGAAATTATTTCTACAGCAACCAGCCTAGCCCTGCAATCGGTTAAGCGATTTCCAGATTGGCCACTGCAGTTCGTCTCCAGGCGAAAAATCTTCTACCGGAATGATGATGAATGATAGTGTGTTCCGTGTGGTGCCGGACGTAAAGAATAACACCATCCCATTTCTTCCCGTGGGTGTCGTAGAAGGCGACTGAGGGACTTACTAGAGAATGGGTAGCAGCGTTCTCTATGCATTTTACCACTATACTGCGATCGCCAACCCTCCTGCCAAGCGTGGCGATTATGGCAAACCACCCCCATTTTTGGGGGAGGCGTATGTCCAGCAGTGGACGTCTATCGGCTGAAAAGATGATGATGATGATGATAGTGAAGAGTGAAGATTGTTCAATATAGGGACGCAAGATGCTACCTAACAATCGGCTTGTACGTTTAAAAATACTGTTTATAAATTGTCTTATGATAATGTTAGTCCTGATACAGGTTATATGTTTAATCTTTGTACAGACCGCGCCCCGTACATTCGGATTATGTATGAGCCAAGCGTAATCACTACGCTCTGAAAGGCAGTAGCGTGACAAGAGCGTGATAGTAGTATGAATAGGTAGAGAACATCATATGATTTTATTTATAGAATCAATAAAGAATTCCGTTGACGCAATATAAAGTTAAATATAATTATATACACTTTATCTGATTTTGAAATGAAAAACATCGATAAAAGAGTCGGCTGGAAGTATCCTATCAGCTATCTACTTGGTCATAAAAATGGCGTTATGTCGATCTATTATTTAATTTTTATTACCAGAAAACTAAATCCTTTGAGCGTAAACGTTTATAGTCGCATCATAATAAATACAGCAATACTAATAAATCATAATAAATACATTACATTATTAATTTAGTGTCGTATCCTTCTCAATTGTCACCTGTCACATGATACTTGTACCAAACATATCAGACGATGTCGGCTTGCTACGTGACAATGTGCAGAGACCAGAAGGAAATGAGGTTATTATAACGTCCAATATAACATCGCGTTCAAGGGTTTGTTGAGGCTCTCATGAAGGTGCAGTGCCTCCGGCATGTTTGCTGACCACAGCACGGACGGCTTCCTGGCGGTGCTGCGCAAAAGAACGGCCTCCTTGTGGTCTCGGGTAAGGGCTAGCACCAACAGGCTTCTGAGCGAGGTGTCGGACAGAGTGGACAGCCAAATTCTGAGGCATTGGACGCTCATGCATGTCCAAAACAATAATAATTTTAAATTTTATTAACATGGCTTTATGCATCCGCCTACTAACATAATATGGACTTGTATAACTACTGTGTGCTTAGTCTGAAATAAATAATTTCATTTTCACTTCATTTATTGCCATGGAATATTTGTCGAAGTTCTGACAGCCTATGTTGTAGGAAGTACCTAACAACATATCTTCTTTCAAGCAAGTTGGGCTGTGCCATACTACTTCTGCTGCGACTGCAGAGATCCTCAAACGGCTCAAAAACCGTTCATCATCGTCATTATCATTTCAGCCGAAAGTCGACCGGTGCTGGACATAGGCCTCCCCAAGATCCGCCACTTCGAACGGTTCTATGCTTCTCGCCTCCAGAAGATCCTTGCCGCTTGCACTGGGTCATCCTTCCACCTCGTGGGAGGCCTTCCAACGCTACGTCTTCCAGTACGCGGTTGCCACTCCAGAACCTTTCGGCTCCATCGATCATCTGTTCTGCGTTACTTTATAGCAATTAGCTTTGAGCCGGTTCGAGTCTCTTCAAGGAACTGCTCGAAGGCAGGTCGATGCTTCGCGTGACCAGAGGGGGTATGGCTTTTTCTGTGGCCTGATTTTAAATGGTCAAAACACACGTATGTTTAATTAGATAAGTAATTTCTTTAACATAGGTTAAAGAAATACTTCATGCCACTATAACCGTTGGGCAATTGTAATACTAAAGACAGAATGATGGCGAAACACTAATCAAGGAATATGAAGGTAATAACAATGATGATCATTTCAATAACAATTAAGAAAGACATTTATTTTTAGCAACAAATAAGTAATTAAGTCGTTAACTAGGTAAATATAAATCTCTTTATCAGATATCAAAATTAAAAATAGCTTGATTACAATTCTGCGAATTTTATTTGTAATCCGTGTGAAGGGAAAACCAAACCGAGGACAGTGACTTCATTTTCCTACACGTTTGGTTAGTAGGTCTATATGTATTGTTTCATAAATTGTCGAAATCCGAAAACACACGGCTTGTGTGTCAGTTTTCCTTTCAGGAATACAAACTTTCTATATTTCTTAAACAAGACATTTATGTCGTCTCGAATCATTAAAATTATCTCCCTTTAGTCAAATAGTCGATGCGGTTGACGTCATTCCTAAAGACTGGTCTATAAGTCTGTAGACAGATCACTACTGTTTTCTGTCCTAAAGAGAAATCTTTAAAAGATATTTTCAGGCAAAAGATCCTTGGCCCTATTTCAAATTAGGTCTAGGGAATACGGAACTAAAACAACATGATACAGAAGTACATCCAGTTGACCGACTTTACGGGGACATCGACACAATCACAAAGAAGGCCAGGGAATGTTCCAATCGGATTATAAATGCGCAGTGATAATAATCTGATAAAACATGTAGCATCCATATAAATACACGTAGTGGCCGCCTTAACTTAATAACACATTCTAGTGATAGACAAGCAAGTGGACTTGGACTCCAAGTGAAATTTTATATTCATTTAAAAAATATTTTGTCAAATCTTTATTTCAAGTAAGTATTTTTATATTATAACTTTTGGACTTTAGGTTTATATGGTCCTTAAAAGTATTTCTACTTATTTTATAGTTTTACCTTCAATAGTTTATTAAAATATTGGTGAATCCCAGCAGTCATAATTGTTCTCTTTTCCTCTTAATGCCAACCATAACGCCAGAGGTCTGACTACTTTTAATCTGCAGCTCTTTGATGACACTAACATTAGCTTTCCTTTTTTAGAATGCAGCGCAATTCAGCCTTCTCTTCCAACATGAACAACGGCTACCGGACCTTTTCACCCAGCCCTTGCTTCGGGCCACCGAGAAACCAGTACCACCCCAATGCAAGCTACGCACCCCCAGGAGCACAGCCCTTCCAGCCTAACACATGCTTCATGACCGCAAATGTCATCCGGAAAATGAGCAATAACACGCCTCCGAAAGGTTACGGCCGTAACTTCTAGACTATAGGAAGGCTCAAGCATTTTTGATGGAATCTCGAGTAGTAATTCGTTTTGGTTACCGTTTACTGCTAGTTTAGGTTAAGCAATCTCTCAATGTTTATTTAATAAGTTTAAACATGTTAAGTGAACTTATTTATAATAGAGTTTAGGGATTCGAATCGTAACAATTTATTTTTTCAAGTAAATTGTTGTGACCTGATCATAAGTATTTTTTTATCAATAAATTATTTAAAAAACCTAAACTTTGCATTTCACAATTCCTTACTTCCTAGTCTTTGGTCTAGATTCTTTGACCAGTCGAAGTAAAGCTGATCCTGAGAATGGAAACCACCAATTTATGACTATCTAATATATAAAATTCTCGTGTCACAGTTTTCGTTGCCATACTCCTTCGAAACGGCTTGACCGATTTTGATGAAATTTTTTGTGCTTATCCGGTATCTATGAGAATCGGCCAACATTTATTTTTCATCCCCCTAAATGTTAGGGGTAGTCCACCCCTAAATAATTTATAAGGCAAAACAACGTTTGCTGGGTCAGCTAGTGTGATTATAGAAACTCAAATTTCCTACTTAAAGAACACAAAATTAGGTGGTAGGTACACTCACATTGGTACTTATTAATACACCTCAGATACTTTTATCATTATTGCAGTTGATTAAACCTTCATCTTTTCTACTTGAACACTTTAATAAAATCATTTTGATTGGTCTAAAATATCATGCTTAAGTAGTGTGAGATCTATAATGTTAATTCATCACTTGTATGCACTTATAAGATCAATAAGACCACGGGAGATTTGTAGGTATATAGTATCACAAAACGGCACCCTAATTGTGAAACACAGTATAAATCAGAAGCTGAATCATTTTGAAGGTTATTTTTAATCAATTCTTTCATATAGTTCGTAAAATGTTTACTGCTTAGCAACGTAAACAACGCCATGGATGTTGAGGAACTGTGAAAATGGAAGCGATTCCTACTGATAGTGTATTAGCGCAATTACCCCTCGGAACTAACGGACGCACTGTGACAGCTGACAAGAAAATGATGGAAGTGGCGAAGATTCAAATGTATTGGCAGCGGGGTTTGACCTTACGTTGTCAAAACGCTACATAGGAAAACACACCAACTTACTTTCTTAAACAGACGTAAATTATAACTACTAATTCCAACCATATTCATATTATTTATGAATTTTCTGAATATTAATTAACAGACTGAATATTACTCAACAGATTGATGAAACCTAAAGCTACGGTTTCGTAGAGTGGTGGCCACCACATAGCGTCTGCAATTTACGTCTGTTATTTAAGAAAGTAAGTTGGTATGTATGTGAGCGATGTATCATCGAAAGGTTCCATTGAGTACCTACTTAATACTTTAATAATAAGATATTAGATACTGTACGGAATAGTAATGAAACACGTACAAATGTTCTAAAACATCAAACAGTTCAAAGTTTAAGGAAGAAGTAAACTTTTTTCACAAAATCATGTACCTACACGAATTTTGACACCAGTTACCTCAAAATTTTACTACGGCAATGCGAACAAATTACGGGGAAGACATTTTCATTTAAACAGTTATCTAAGGAGGCACTAAAGATAGAAACATATTCAGAGGTGAAACCCGCCGGTGAAGCAGTTGATAATGCTGGCAAAAGTTGAAATAGCAAATTGTCATTTACAAATATTTGTAAGTTATTTGCAAATATTGAGTGAAGTTTTGTTTATGAACACTGAACTACACAGTAAGCATAAGGATATCTACTGTGTAGTCCAATGTTCCTTCCCCGTTAGGCTCGTGGTCGCAAGCGCGACTGCAGAGCCAGGACTCCACGCTGGGTTAGATTCCCGGGCCGGGAATGTTATGGGGTTTTAAAATAGAAATTTTTCAGTAACAGCCCGGAATATGGACGTTGGTGGTGCGACACCCCCGTGCTTCGGAAATCACATAAAGCCATTGTCCTTCTGAGCTCTCCGCGATCATTACCCGTTCCGTGCTTTACCCGTTCCAAAATAATTCTTTACGCCGACGATATGAAAATGTTATGCCCTATATCAGAAATTTCCTACTGTTCTGTTTTGCAGAGGGATTTAGATGGACAACAAAGCTGTTGTCTACTTAATAAATTAGTGTTTCTAAATGTTTTGTTGGTACTTTCACACGTAAACCACGTGCAATCACGTTTCAGTATAAGTTACATGATACTACTATAAACAGGATAAGCGTTATCCGGGACCTGGGTGTAACATTTGACTCTAAATTGCTTTTTTATGCACACATCGAAAACATTGTTAGTAAAGCTTCCGAAGCTCTTGGATTTATACTTAGGTTATCAGCTGACTTAAAAAAAATTAAAACGTAAAAAAATATTTTATGTGCTTTTGTCCGCAGTCATTTGGAGTATGCCTCACAAGTATGGGATCCTAATTATAACATTCAGAATTGAGGGAATTCAAAAGCGATTCCTACATGTTTTGCGATACAAATTTGTATCGCAAAACATCACAGCATACATACATAGCGTGATGTAAATGTGGGTGAACTTGGCAGATCATTTCCCAGCAGAGCAAAATATAATGTGAGTTCTACTCGCATGCTGATGAGTTCTGGAGTTCCTTATACTTAAAAAAAAATAGTTCAGGCATTTTTGCCTGAAAAACGGTCGAATGAAAATATGCTCTGCGAACTTCTGTTAGCAGATCATTTTTCCAAAATTACAATTTTAAAACTGATTTAGGCACACAGTGGTGAGTTCCATAGTTCCTAATACTTTTCCGGAATAGTTCTGCCGACCTAAGTCATCAAGAAAAAAGAAAATAATTTTGTTAAAAGAGGCGCCTGGTAAATTTGTAGCTTTTCGTATATTCTATGGACTAAGTTTGATAGCAGCCAAGACCCCCGGGAACAGAAAAAAACTAAATAAACGCAGTTGTCTCTAAAAATTATCAGCAGAGCCTTATGAAAAAGAAATCAAGTTTCATTGAGTGATTAAGTTGGTATGATAAAAAAAAGTTTGACTACAAATGAGGAGCTAAAACTCCACGTTTCATGTTGCAACTATAAAAGAACTGTACTAAAACAGGCAAAATTAATCGCAGAACTCTGACTCTAGTATCAGCAGAGCATGTGTAAAGATCTAAGATAGTTTAAAATCAGGAGTTTAATCAGTGGTATTGGAAGATGAATCAAAAAAATCTGAGTAGCACTCAGGAGCAGGAACTCCACGGTTTTTTATGCACCATTAAAAGACCTATCCAAAAACATGCAAACGAATCCCAGAATTCTGACTCTGTGACTTTTATCAACTAACTAACTAACTAACGGCGATTTTTATCAACGTCGTGAAAACCCAAACATTAGCATTTCCTACAAGGGTTGTGATATTGAAGAAGCTAATCAGGATAAGTTCTTAGGCATTATTATTGATAACCAACTTACATGGAAACCTCATGTTGAAGAGTTATGTAAGAAATTCAGCAAATCTGCATATGCTCTTTTTCAACTCTCAAAGAAAGTTAACAGTCAGGCTCTTTCGACGGCGTGCCACGGACTGGTTGCCTCTGTTTTGCGGTATGGCATCATTTTCTGGGGGCAGTCGACTGATAGGGAGCTGGTATTTAGACTGCAGAGGCGATGCATCAGGTCAATGTGCGGCCTTAGGTCAACTGATAGCTGTGTTCCCTATTTTAAATCGTTAAAAATTCTAACTTTGCCGTGTTTATATATAATGGAAACTGCATTGTTTGTGAAGTCTAGCCCACATCTATTTAAACAATTATCAGAGATCAGGAAAAATCCAATACGGGCTCAATACATTAATCAGTTATGTCAAGTAAAATGTAAAACCGCACTAATGCAAAAAAGTTTTTGTGGTATTGCCCCACTTATACATATATAATAAAGTACCTAATATTATAAAAAATATGACTACAGTAAAATTTAAAAGGACGCTAAAAGAAATTTTAATTAAGAAAACCTATTACACGATTAACGATTTTCTGAATGATGATTCACTAACTGACTGACATACGGTTACTCTGACTGACATTATTATTTTGATCCTGGTTTTTATTTTCTGTTTGACATTCTATTATAAAGTCTTATTTTTTTATTGCTGTGACCACGCTGACATTTTTGATTTCCACGTTTCTTTTTTTCTTTTTTAATTTGTAATTCCAATGTTTATTTTTTAATTTTAATTAAGTAATGTCAACCACCTTTGCATGCCCTGGCGGTAAAATATGGAGAACTTTATTATAAAACATATAGGTACTATACCCATGTTTGCAAAGAAATAAATGATTTGATTTGATTTGAAGTGCTCAGGTCAGTGCTGGCGGCAAGTGCTCGGGCCAGTGCTGGCGGCAAGTGCTGGTGGCAAGTGCTCGGGCAAGCGTTGGCGGCACTTGCCGCCAGCACTGGCCCGAGCACTTCAAATCAAATCAAATCATTTATTTCTTTGCAAACATGGGTATAGTACCTATATGTTTTATAATAAAGTTCTCCATAGGTTTTCTTAATTAAAATTTCTTTTAGCGTCCTTTTAAATTTTACTGTAGTCATATTTTTTATAATATTAGGTACTTTATTATATATGTATAAGTGGGGCAATACCACAAAAACTTTTTTGCATTAGTGCGGTTTTACATTTTACTTGACATAACTGATTAATGTATTGAGCCCGTATTGGATTTTTCCTGATCTCTGATAATTGTTTAAATAGATGTGGGTTAGACTTCACAAACAAAGCAGTTTCCATTATATATAAACACGGCAAAGTTAGAATTTTTAACGATTTAAAATAGGGAACACAGCTATCAGTTGACCTAAGGCCGCACATTGAACTGATGCATCGCCTCTGCAGTCTAAATACCAGCTCCCTATCAGTCGACTGCCCCCAGAAAATGATGCCATACCGCAAAACAGAGGCAACCAGTCCGTGGCACGCCGTCGAAAGAGCCTGACTGTTAACTTTCTTTGAGAGTTGAAAAAGAGCATATGCAGATTTGCTGAATTTCTTACATAACTCTTCAACATGAGGTTTCCATGTAAGTTGGCTATCAATAATAATGCCTAAGAACTTATCCTGATTAGCTTCTTCAATATCACAACCCTTGTAGGAAATGCTAATGTTTGGGTTTTCACGACGTTGATAAAAATGCATGACTTTTGTTTTGCTCAAGTTTATAACCAAATTATTATTTTCTAACCAATCTATAATGTCACCTAAGCAAGTATTAATGTCATTCTCATAATTATTTGCAATAGTACATTTTATTACAGCGGTACTGTCATCCGCAAAAAGAACCATTTTGTTGGTTGTTGCTTTCGGGAGATCATTTATATATATCAAAAAAAGTGGCGGACCCAATACACTACCTTGTGGGACGCCATATTTTACATGTCTTGGTTTTGACACATATATGGTTTCCAATTTAGTTTTAGGACATATCCTAGATATTTCCGTGCATTGAAGCCTATCACTTAGTGATGATCACTGTAAGATTTATTTTAAAATTCTCATGTATACACGGCTACACATCAAGCTATACATTTCCAGTATAAGCTGATCTCGCAATGTATAGGATTTCCGAACAGAGCGCGATCAGCGTAAACTGGAAATGTATAGCTTGATGTTTAGCCGTGCGTACCTACCTATCTATCATTATTCTTATCGCTAGCAAGCATTACGCTAAAAAGTTGATTGGTCGTCAAAAAGAACAACATTTTGAACAATCAACTTTTTAACGATATGATTAATGATAGATAGGCACCTACATAGAATTTTAAAATAAACCTTAGAGTGATCATTTAAATTGCTGGAACTAGATTCACGAATAGACCTTTTTTATCTGTTTTGTGGGTAGGTACACCTACATACAAATCCTTCAACTGTCTTTGAATTTGAGCTTCTGTATCAGCATCAGTTTTGTAGCGCCTTCAGCGCTGATTTCCGCAATTTATCTTTCAGAGTTTCGTAGGGTTCGCGATAGCTGTAGGAACTGGTGGTAATACAATGTTTATTAAATAACAGAAACCAAATTGATATTAAATGCTCGACTGGACAGCTCGTTATGGTTAGGTTTGACATCTTGTCAAAGATCACTCTAATTATCATACAATTCATTATAATACTTGTAGATCTGTACAAATTCAATAGCAATCAAATCAAATATGAAATAAATCATTGTTTTTTCGGTAACCTGACAAAGTTCTGTAGTACCCATTCTATTAAATGTATGTTTGTGTAATTTGGGCAGTGTTAGTTATGCTGTATGTTGTCGGATAGTATACATAAGTACCTCTATATTCTTAAATTAAATCAAATCAAAAGTCATTTATTAAAAACAGGGTTTGAATCAACACCTTAACCACTGCTTAGTGCTTTAGCTGGGAATAAGAAGTGGCGCAATAAACTCCCCAGCAGCACAGTTGTCTGATTAGTTAGATAGACTTGATTCTATATATAAATAGGCAAAGTAATTAACATTACGAAATACAGAACATTAATTAATTTGTAATATGTCAGCTAGCCATGCTAATATACTAACAAATAAAATGAAAACTTAACTCAAGCACAAAGAATTAAAACAAAATGGATATAAAGCATAATACCAAAATAAATGCCTCCTGGTATAAAGGGCATGATAGCTTACATATGCAATGCTAGATTATGCTCACATAGCTGTTACGACCTGAGTTACAACTCGAGGCCACAAATTATAACCTAGGACCATCGACGTAAAAGAAATAAACTGGTAGGTAATTATTAGCAACAATAACACAATCAAGTAGCGATATTAGTGCCTTTGTATTCTGTACAGCAAACAGTGGTATTGCAGCAATAAATGATTATATCGCTAAACAATACAGATATCGTAGGAGAATCAAATCATCAAATAGGTAAGATGTTAGATTTATTTTCCTTAACTTATTCAATTTATGTGTTTCTTTTCACTTTTACATCCTGATCATGTTTATGAGAAAACATTTAAGTAAGCACCTACCTATTAACATTTGTTCGACTTTTTGATGCTCAACGAATCCCCCAAAAGGAATACTTTGCACAAAACAATGTACAGGAAACACGAGACAATTTTAGAAGTGGTTTTAATACTCAAATCAAATTAATATTAAAACATTGTTTTTCAGTTACATGCCACAGTTTTGGAGTGTTTACTTTCGTGTAATCTGAATAGTAACAGTAAGTAGGTAATGCTCTATGCTGTAGAAAAACGATATTAGTGCCTTTGTATTTTCTACAGCAAGCAGTTGTCTTGCAGTATAAAATGATTCTATAGTTAAACAACGTAACGTAGGAGAATCATATCATCAAATAGAGAAGTTGTTGATTGACCTTCTTTAACTTATTTCATTCAAGCTCTTCTTTTTCACGTTTACGTCATTAAGTATGAATAATTGTCATTGGACAATTATTATAGCACTTCTTCTAATACCCAGTGCGACCACCCCAAAAAATGCTGTTACCACGTCTATCTGCGAGTTGTGAAAGATCTTACAGCAATTTAATATATTTACGAGTTTTAGATTGGTCAACAACGTTTGAGACGCGCGACGTTAGTGGATTGAGAGGCGCCACGGCGTCCTCATCTTCCGCCTGACGCAAGTCCTCACTGGACACGGTTGTTTCGGGAGATTCCTGTTTCGGATAAGGCGGGAGGAAACGCCCAGGTGTTTCCACTGCGTAGATCGCCCTGAGTGTGGTACCACGGTGGAGCATACGGTGGAGGTCTGCCCGGCCTGGGCGGAGCACCGCCGTGTCCCTGTGGAGGCGATCGGCGGCGGCGATCTCTTGCGTCTGGCCCTGGTCCAGGCCTTCTTCGGAGCGAGAGTACATGAGTAGTCGTCACCTCCTTCTGCGAAGCAGTAATGCGCGCGAAGAGAGACGCGGCACATGTGAGGGAGAGGCAGTTTATGTGCCCTCACGGCCGTAGTCGCCGCAGGAGACGCCCTGGGCATCGGGAATACCAGGCTGATTCCCGGCCACCGTAGGCGCGGCCTTGCGGATAGCGAGTAATGGGTAGCTCGCTGTCCGATAAGGACCAAGCCCGGGTCGACGGCGCGTTGTGTTCCACGCGTGCATCAAAGAGATGTCAGCATCAACTGATGGGGTCCGCAAGGGCCGATGCCTGCTAGGGGTGCGGGTTGTTTAAAAGAGATACTGTGGCCCCTGGCACACAGGCAACTGAAGGAACACGGGTGAGTTTTAGTCAGTAACAGTCTGACACACCCTCCTGCTCCACCCAGAGCGGGAGAAGTTATTTGATGATATCCCACCCCAATACAAAAAAAACGCTTTCCATCCATGCTTTTTGCAACGTCGCGCGTCTAACATAACATCACGCCTGTAATCCCTGGAGAGTTAGGCAGTGGTGTACCGCCAGTTATGATTTAGTCTAATGTAATAGGGGCGAGCCTATTGCCATCACCCGAGCATAAATCTAGACTTCGGGCTGCTACTGAGAAATTCCTGATGGAAAAACCCAATTAGGTACTTACCTTGCTCAACCTGGGAATCGAACACAGGACCTCGTGCTCAGCAGTAGCGTTTGCGACTACTAGACCAACGCAGGCAGGCAGTCTTGATCGATCTAATTAGTTCTATGTAACCTCTTTCCCTCTTTTTCCTCTTTTGTTCCGTGTGGTGCCGGACGTAAAGAATAGCACCATCCCATTTCTTCCCGTGGGTGTCGTAGAAGGCGACTAAGGGACTTACTAAAGAATGGGCAGCAGGGTTCTCTATGCATTTTACCACCATACTGCGATCGCCAACCCGCCTGCCAAGCGTGGCGATTATGACAAAACCCCCAATTTGGAGAGGCCTATGTCCAGCAGTGGACGTCTTTCGGCTGAAATGATGATTTTGATGATGAACCTTTTTTTAAAAAAAAATTATATGGAATGCAATAAATGAGATGATGAATATGACTAAGAAAGAGTATATCTTATATGGATTTCTTCTACTCAAACGCACTATCTTATCTTCTAATATATAAAATTCTCGTGTCACAGTTTTCGTTGCCATACTCCTCCGAAATGGCTTGACCGATTTTGATGAAATTTTTGTGCTTATCCGGTATCTATGAGAATCGGCCAACATCTATTTTTCATCCCCCTAAATGTTAGGGGTAGTCCACCCCTAAATAATTTATAAGGCAAAACAACGTTTGCTGGGTCAGCTAGTTTGATATAAAAATTGGTGTTAGGAAGTAAGTACCTACCTGTCATTCGGTCTCTATCTTCCAAAAGTGGACAGTTACTCATAGTAAAATCAATAAAATGAACAATCGTATGTTACGGGTAATGCAAAGGGGAATGATTCAAAATAGATTTACTCGGGTTTACCTAATACCGTCAGCTGTGGCAACTTTACTTTCCATGAGTAACTTTACCAATGAGAACTGTATTAACATATGTCTCAATAACTCAAAAAATGTTACAAATAGTAGATTATTCTTCTTCCGTATCGGTTGGATTTTAACTGGCGACAACAGATTTCCAGTTATCGAGAGAAATTTAAATAAAGTTGCTCATGGAAAGTAAAGATGCCACAATTGACTGTACCTATTAAAATTAGTATGATCACCTAGAAAAATATGAATATGATTATCTAGGATCACCATAGTTTTTAACAGAAATTTACAAAACCCCCACCACCAGTAAAAGCCTCTAAAAATAATATGTATTGGCCCTTTAAGTTTAACCGTCGCGTCCTGCATAGCGTTAGCGTCGAGAGTTGAAAATTGAACCGTGCGTTCTTTGACGCGCTGGGATGCACTCTGTTTTATTCTTAACTAGCTTTTACCAGCAGCTTCGCCCGCATTGAGGTCGGAAATTAACCCACAGGGACGTACTACCAGGTTAAAAGTATCCTATGTGTTAATCCAGGGACTGATTGGGGCAGGGCTGTGTTAAACTATCTGTATGCCAAATTTAATGTAAATCTGTTCAGTAGGTTTTGCGTGAAAGAGTAACAAACATCCATCCATTAATCCATCCATCCTGATGAACATCCACATTATAATATTAGTAGGATTAAGGGACTACTCACACTTATTTAGCTCTGTTCATCTTTTGTCCATAGAAAACAACGATTTTGTATACAGTCCGTTCAGCTTTCCGCGGCTGAACGGAGATGCGTACGCAACTTATACAAACTTGTTTTCTAGTACAGAGAGTTGAAAATCTAGTGCGCAAAAATATCCTGCTGCGATTTTATTACGTCCGTGGGCTCATCCTTCCTACAGACATTAATTATTGCTGGGCCTCCTCTGTTGGCGTTTTCATTTACCGTTCCCCGATGCGACAATACTTTAATCAAAATATTACCTACATCTTAAGTTAACCAAAGAAAGCCAAAACATATTTATTTTTTTACTTTTAAGAAGTTTATGTTTATGTCGGGGGTTTTAAAATTTATTAATTAGCTTTTGTTTCCTGCTTTTAAAACATATAGGGGAAGCCGGGGCATTGCGGGCCCCCGGGGTAAAACGGACACCCCCTGTCCCCCGTAGGATAATAAATCGAGACGCTCAAAACTAGTCGGATCGCGTTTCAGTAGACCTTGCCCTAGCGAGACAAGTGATTGTGTGTGTGTACCTGCGCGTCATTTGTCGATAGAACGAAAATACGTAAGTTGATCAATTTAATATTATTTTTCATTTTTAAGTCTGCATTGTAGCTAATTCATGAATGTGTTAAATGCTTAGTTATTAAGTAAATTACTACGTCCAATTATGTGACTAAATAACTAGAAAGAGTTGTGAACTAACTACCAGATATTCGTTTGATTAGGTTAACATTTATTTTATGCAGCGGGACAAAATGGGCAGGGTGCCCGTTTTGCCTCGGATAATTGTATTGAGTTTATGTTTTTTTTCTGCAGATACAATTATAGTTCACCACTACCAAAGGATGATAGAACGTGCCAAACGGAGCTTGGAGGAGATGCAAGCATCAGTAAGGGATGTGGCAAACGGAAGGTGAAGGTGTAAATGGGCAACTCTTGAATACACTATGGCACGATTAACTTTGCAACGAAAACTCGAAGAATACAAGAAAAGAAAACAATATTTATAACCAACAAAACTAGGTAGCTATAGACCGGTATTCTCAACTGCTCAAGAAGAAGAGTTAGCTGCATATATTAAAGACATAGAAGTTCGTTGGTACTCTGAATCTATTGAGGGTTGGGTCACTTGCCATGCATGCCACAGATGGGCTCACTGTTCTTGCACCAGCGAAGAAGATAATGATGACGAGTCCCATCACATTTGTACATTTTGTGCTCGGTTTTAAACTTATTTAAGTGAATATACCTGTACATGCCTATTATGCCCCGCATATGACCATTTTACCCCGGACACGGGGCAAAACAGGCAGTTTCTATTTTTTTTTAAAGTTTGATTAGCACCAAAGACTGGTGGACTAAGATAATTATTTTAGGTTTATTTTAAAGAACATTAATGAGACTAATAAATGGCTGTCGATTTTTTTAATTATTTAGTTTTTCTTAGGTTTTATTCAAGATTTTCCTTAAGGGGCCCGCATTGCCCCGGTTTCCCCTAGTAATAATAGACACGCTACGGTTGACATGTGCCTCGCTTAGATCTGCGGAGCTATACACGGTATGTTTCCCAAAATGTAGCTAGTAACTAAGTTATCTTCATTCCTCTTTGCTATTCATCAGACCCTGATCTCCCTGACCTATCTATAATCTTTTCATTGAGACCTTTCTAATAAGCTCAAACACGATACTTTTGCTGTTTGCTGCAAATATCAGGCGGCAGCCTCAGTTCAAGTTTACTTTGTTTTTCTATTATCATTGAAGTAATGGACTACGAAATTTAGACTCGATCAGAGCTAAAGAAGATGCTCACATCCCTTCATCAACTAGAAAAGAGCTGATAATTTTCTAACGGCTAAACAGATTATCTTGAATCATAGCTAAGAACACCTTCGATTAAGTTTACCTTTCAGATAAAAACAAAATGAGTTTAGCCGTTTGGGAGCTACGATGGTGCAGACAGACACAAAGATCCCTACACAAATTAAATTGATAGCACCCCTCTGTTTCGGTCGGGGGTTAAAAACAGAAAGATGTGCGCAAACCAAGTAGATACTTAAGCACCTGCGAGCGCAATTCGGCAAAAGCTAGGGCCATAGCTGCATCCAACATCCAGTAGGAGCGCCATGCATCTGACCCAGCGTACCCACCACCAAGCCAAAATAATTTACTAAAGTACCATCGACTCGAAAGTTAGGTAGGTAGTAACTTGCTGCGTTTCTTGTCACACATTTTACACCTTCCGTCGCAAAGAGAAAACTGCTACTACTTTATTGTTTTCAGTTTTCAATAAGTATTCAGGTTTTCAGTAAATATTTTCTCAACGTGACCAAAGGTAGGTATTTCCCAAAAAGTATTCCCCAATGTTAAATCACTCTGTTAAGATAACAGTTTTACAATCAGAAAGAAATCTAGTATGTCGTCTTTCCAACTTCCTTGGGTTTATCCGCCTTAGACACGTATTGGTATTTTCCCCGATTATGGATCTCAGCTTACAGCTGTTTCAAGGGCGGTTATTAGTGATGAGACAAATGTAAACGCCCCCAACACCTCTTCTGATTTTCCTTTTTTGTTCGATTGGTACAGATTCTGTGACGTGACATTGATTCATAATATAATCGAGATTTCGTTTAGAGCAAACGAATGAATGAATGAATGAATGTAATCTTGGGATGAATGTATTTCATCACTAGCTTTTCCAGCGGCTTTGCCCACGTCGATGTTCAAAAATATCCCACGGGAACGTTCTAACTGGATTAAATATATAAAAACAGGTTCTCAACTATCCGTGTGCTAAATTTCACCCGAGTCCGTTCAGCTGTTTTTGCGCCAATCCGTAATATATACGGACAAAAATTCTTAAAGCTAGATACATTTTCGGCAACAGACTCGTTCCCACACCTCGTCCCATTAAGTTTATTTTTTCATAAATGTTCATAAAAGTAACGAAGTGAAAACTGTACATTGGTACAGTTTTCACTTCGTTACTTGTTTGTTAAATTTATGGATATTATTATTTACCAGTAGCACCCTGCGTTTTTCACAGCCAGGCCTGGGTGTCAGTGTTAATAATATTTTACTCCTGATAAGGCGTGATTTCACATTTTAATTTATGTTTTTCGGATTCAAAGTTCATTCAATTTTAATCCATCTATAAACTTTTTTCCGATTTAGATACAGCAAATGCTAAAAAATACTTCCAATGCTCCCATGACGTAAACGACAGTAACATAAAGACTACCATTCGTTGCCAGGTCTAACTTAAATCCGCTCTGTCAAAATCCGTACCGAGCGTGGCTCAAGAGTCAAGATCTACGCATTTATACGATGACGTCGGCCGGAGGAGTGACTAACTGATTTAGACCCTATGAATTTCCGTGGCTCAGACAGGCATAATCTAGCATGGTGTCGACTGGAAATAGAAAAAACTAGCCAGAATGAAAAAAAAACTAAATTTATTCATCCCAGATAACTCTTCTTTTATGAACAGTTTTTTGTGATCACAGTACAATTACGTAACCAAGGAAAATCCTAAAGATAACATTTTTAAGTGACAGATTTCGGTTTATCAGAAAACACCGATTTCCTCATAATTTTACATCCTTGCATATTATATACCGTAACGTCCGTCTGTCAATCTGTCCATCTGTCCAGTAGTGTGCTTTTGGTTTTTCGACTACTTTTTACAAGAACTTTCATCATCAATCCATCTGTCTGAAATCATCCACTTGTGAACAAAAGACTATCCATATAATTCCAATTCTTCGTTTTCCAGTGGCAGCTTTCTATCTAATCACTTGTCGGTCATACTGAGTGACTGAGCTAGAGGAGTAGATATCACATCAATTCCCGTGACGCAGATGAGCGAGAGGTTTGCACCTCGGCAACTCTGCAGACCCGCGAACCCCATCTAAACCCGTAACGATCAAGCGGAGAGTAAGATAGGGCGACACCAGTTCATTGAAACTATACAAGTACTTACTGTACTATTTAATTTGATTATTTATGATTAAATAAATAGATAAATTATTCACACTAATCCTACACGACATCGTGTAAAGTTTAGATGGGGACTATTGCGGTGTTAACATCTATGGTACTTACCCATCCCATTTAAGATGTCCAGATACTCTTGTGCTTTTAGCTGAAAACTTAGATGATCGCCCAAAGATGGTTGAAGACCTGTAAAATATCAACATCACGAAATCCGTGTTATGGCTCTGATGAAAACGCCCACAGCGCGTTGTCGCTATCACAGAAGGACCACATAGCGAAATTTGTGTCGTGGATATCATGCTATACGACTTCAACACGTTGTGGCAATGAAGAAAGGCCATGACTCAGTTGCGAGTTCTTTTGAAAAGGCTTAGTCTCGAGGTATTTTAGACAAGACTCGAGCCTTCCTATACCTACAAGACTTAACATTCAAAAGTACTTAAGCTCAGAATATTTTTGTCAGACTCGAATCTTCAATAACAACGGACGCTCAAAGAGAACTCAAATTATATTATAGTAAGACTTAGGACTCGAGTTTCTCACAGCACTCTAGTTCATGGGATATGATGCTTAGAAACTCTCGAAGCGACTTAAATCACCGGCGACTCACTGGCAATTTCAAAATCTCACGTCCTCCCACAATTTTTTTCCCACAAGATTTTGTTTTCTTCGCCATATTCGTATTTTGTCCATGTTAAATTTTGTTGACTAATCGGCTGACGTAATCTGTGTGTAGACAGTAGCAGCTTATGTAGGTACTCAGCATAAAAGTGATGTAGTATGCTGCACGAAGAAGATAGACAAATTATCAGTCGTTGTTAACGCCACCTTGCTGGCTTGTATATTAAGCCTTACTACCATCACAAAAGATGATATTAATGTGGCCTCATCTTTTGCTATTTAGGTGGCCAAATATTCAATAGAAATAGCAAAACAAAGTCGCGCGGAGAGTGTAAGATAAAGACGATATTACAATTCATCCTTAGCATAATTTTATTACCTCATCATCGAAGCCTAGCCTAGCATTTTCTCAACTAAATTGGGGTCTGCTTCCAGCCTAAACTATGCAGCTGGATACCAATACTTTAAATGGTGCGCTTTCTAACTGACCTCCACCCACACGACGTAACCCCTCGATGGTCAGACTTTCGGACTCCTTAATACCCGTGACTCTTTTACCCCTTAATTCAGAGAAAATTTAATATAAATAGCAATTCCTAATTTACAAAGTAGTTTAGTGATAGTTTAGCTGTGGAAGGAGAAAAGGAGGCCTTTGTCCCACTATAATAATAATAACTCCACCGCCGTAACACTACGTTAACGTCGTCTAGGTCAGCGCCGTTAAAGTTTACTTTGCCGGAATAGGTCTAAGGTAAGGAGCCACACCTAAAGAAATACAGAAAGCCGTAGGGCAGCCTGTGGCGAGCTGTTGGGCAGTAGCAATCCCATCGGCGCTATCTCCCGGGAATAGTCTTGTTCCTCCCCTCTGGGCTGCCTTTATTGGCCGGATGGCATAATCACTTACGAGAAACAGAGCTCCTACCTCTTTTTTGGCTTTATTGGCCGCTAGAGTAGAGATTTGCTAAAGCAAAAGTGCTTGAAGGAAGGAAGTATTCCAGTAAGTGCTGGTAGGGATCTTGACCATCGTCCAGGCTCTGGGATTGTCCTGATAGCCGTGGAATACTTCTCCACTCCTTACCCACCTTAAGACAGGTAGCTCCCTTGTCGCTAGGTCACTATGTGCTAGCCACGATTTTCGGGGGTCCATAATGAGTGTGGCCCCCTGCCATTTAATTCGTGTAGGTATTATAACATTGACCAGGCAGGAGACATAGTTCGCTTGGTGTCTGATAACATTTAAAATTGTATAAGGGGCTTCTACGAATTGGTTTCTGCCCCTCGTACGTCTTTCAAATGACTGGGACCCCATGGTCCCGAGATAAATAATCATGTAAAAATAATAATATTTTACAAGCCAGAGTTTTTATGATATACCTGTTTCTGCAATGTTACTGCGACATATTGTGTTTTGATGTACTCATCAAAACAGACATACATCATAAAGAAACCCAAGGATGAGTAACCATTCAACCTAAGACATTTGAAGATGAGAGAAACCCAAATGCACGCAGCTTTTTCACAGATAACTCTTTCAAGATAAAATATGGACAGATGTTATCTAGTTATTACTGTATTTATAAACCACAAACATCAAATAGGATTTAGTAACCAAACAACTGTTTAACGTGGAGTTTGCTACTGAGAAGAAAATCATAATCAGGTAGGCAGAAAATTACTAAGATTTTAGAGGATTATTTAATCTATTATGTCGTGATTTCTGTGCTCGTGATACCTATTATTGTCGAGATTTGTAAATGTGTATTACTTTTAATTTCAAGAATTTACTTGAACGTACTAAAATTAAAGTAAGTTGTTTTTATTGTTTGCATGTGCACTCTTGAATCCTGAATGACTGAGGCCATACAAGGAATTGTTAAAGTAATTATAGTTCCAACGAGAAAAAGAGACCCGGCTAATCCAGACTTACAGGTCATCCCTGTTTGGGCTATACAGCCCCCTCTAATAAGTAAATGTAATGTAAATTATCATGGTAATGCGTTTTTACTGTTTAACCAAAATAACAAATGTCATAAGAATGGTCCCACGCTTACACCCCCACCAACCGACAGCGGACGAAGGATCACTAGTGCGTACGCTAGGCACGCAGAAATTTTCTTGGTTTTACCGATTATCCTGTTGGTTTTACTGTATGCCTACAGTGTTTTTACGTGATTATAGTTAACAGGAAGGTAAATTTACTGTTGAAATTGCATTCGAATAATTGATACAGCCCAACACAGACCCCCAAGCGAGCACTTTCGTACTCAAGTAATACATTGACTTTAAATTTGGCAAAAGATTTTCAGAAGAAAGTTCAAATTAAATTGTGTGACTATATTGTAGTACACTGTAGTAAACTGGTTGTCCTGTACAACATTTAACTGAAGGTAGATTTCACGCACGTTGCACGTTGGGAGTAACCTTGTATATGTTGGCTACATGTGCTCTATAACTAACATACGATTACATCTTGATAAATCAATAACTTTATTTTAATTTTGTTTCAGATATGTCCGGTCCAGGTGAAAAGAATGAACAGAAGCCGTACCGTCCTCCTCCATATGAGAGACCGTACGGACCACCAGACAACCCGAAAGATCGTCCAAGAGTATAACCAAACCGAGCTATACAATTCGGAATTTTGCGTACCTAAGCTATTCAAGTTAACGTGAAATATTTACATTGTGAGTAAAACAAACGAAATGTTATCGTGGAAAATGACCCGGAGGCACCGAAATAGTTAGAAAACTTAAGTTCTGTAAGCCAGTAGCTAATAATGTATGACGAAGGATTGATAGCCACTGCAGGAGCCAAGTCCTCGATTGGAGGCAGTGAATCAACAAACATATTGCGGGACACCCGGCTTGATGAAAAAGAGGACTTGAAAATGGAGTCGAAGGAAGAATTATTTGTGGGAGACGCAGAAGTGGCCGTTGTTGTGCAATTAGTTAGACCCCTGTCTGTCAATGGACTGCGATAAGCTAAGTTGATCGATGAATTATTTGACAAGCCACAAATGATGGACAAGGTATGAAAGGAGCCTCTAGTGCTTCAGATAATAATGTCCATGGGTCTAGTATTCCTTCTAGCAGTCGTTTGTCCAGTAGTCTTTTGGCCTCCATGAAGAAACGCAATTCATATTGCTAACCCCATAGGCCGAAACAACAGCAAAGAAAATAATACTGATATCAGTCAATTATTGGAAAGCACACGACCCACCGTAAATTATTTGGGAAATCCCTAGCGAGATAAGCACGAGATGTGAAAACCGTTTTAGTATGCTAATCAACTCATCAATCAAAAATAGATGTCAACCAAGTGCTACTGTTCTATTTGTAAAACAAAACATGTATATAAACATATCATTTTAAGTGTAGATAGGAAACCAGTGAAACTGGTTAAAGAATAAGAGATTAATATTAATTATTTTATGTTTATTTTTAGGGACTTTGTGTGTTAAGTTATATTGTAGAATCTCTATTAAATTATAGCTTTTATTTATTAACATGGTATTTGTGTCATTTCTAGTAGGTACCCCATCCTTTTCGCAGTGTTGTTAGTGCTCAAACCGAAAAAACTAAATCAAAGAGATAAAGTTTAAAAGGTTTAATGACGTGACACAAAACAACACGTGGTAAATCTTATGTTATGTACTATAATTATTATGATCTAAAACATCTGGATTAATATGATACTTTAAGTAATGACGTTAAGAATAGTGCCAAGTAACATAATGTAACTTAACTCGAACAAACTGCACGCGGTAAATTAGAGACGATTATTGCTGACCAGTTCCTTAAACGTGTCCAAAACGGGCTTCTTTGATTGAACTGAAATTAAAATGTCAATTAGGTAAAATACTGAAAGTTTTAAAATCAAAACCAACTGTTCCGACTTTGTGATAAATCACACTGTTATCTGTCAACTGTTACCTTCTGCGCGCGACTTTGTCCGCGTGAAATTTGTTGTTTTATCCATTGATATACTCGTACTAACACTTTAAATTACATATCTATACTAACTATGCGTTCATATAATTATTATTATTTAATTTTTTATTGCCTGTCTAACAATTTTTTTTTATAACTATCTATGATGAGTTGTTTTAGGCTTTATTTGGCCTCAACAGTTTTCATTTTATTTGTCGGTATATTGGTATGGCTAGCTGACATTTTGACTAATTATTTAATTAATATTTTGTGTCTCGTAATGTTTATTACTTTGCCTAAGTATGTATAGAATCAAGTCTATCCGACTAAACAGACAGCTGTGCTGCTGGGGAGTTTGTTCCACTACTTCTTCTTCCCAGCTAAAGCACTAGGAAGTGGTGAAGGGTGGGCGTTTTGGGGGACTGTCTCATGTACTTTGACGTTCGAAAAGTGCTGATTTTCAGCCTAATTTGAATAAATGACTTTTGATTTTGATTTTGATATAATATTAATCTATACTATAATAATATCTATAATAATATTATAAAGCTGAAGAGTTTGTTTGTTTGCCTGAACGCGCTAATCTCAGGAACTACTGATCCGATTTAAACAATCCTTCAGTGTTAGATAGCTAGTGATAGATATTTATCGAGAAAGGCTATAGGCGAGCAAAGAGAAAAAGTCAAGAATATGAAGTACTCGCGATTGCGAGGCGATTTGAAGGAACGGGGGTTGGATCGAGGAAGCAAGAAATTTGACACGATCGTAGTCGCGAGCAGAAGCTAGTTTTTAATAAAAATAAAGTGAGCGCACCTTAGTACATGGCATACCTCTAGTTGCGCGCGTTTCGTGTATGTTTACATTTTAGCTGTGTTCAATTTATTTGCGATTACCCTACACTTGTGGACTATTCTGTACGTTGTAATTTTTCTTCTGGGAATAAAGATATCTCTAACCCATTTACAAAAATTCCAAGATGCGCACAGTCTCGAACAAAAGTAACACTCAAAACTGTCCCCGTCACAAAAACACATTTTTTTGCAAATTCAACCTTACACGCATGACTTAAAGTAGTTTTTACAAATCAATCTGCTAAAAGACTGACTGAAAGATGACTGACGATACTATTTGACACCAGCGCACATTGCGCCCTATTTATGCAGACGTTGAGACGCCGATTGTGTATCTTCGGTTTTTTGTATATCAATGGTTTTAACATAAAATATATCTTAAGACACTCGGCAATACTACTGCTTCCGAATCAGTAGTTCTGAAGATAAGCCACTACATATAAACTCACTACCTATTATAACATTATAGTATACACATAGACAAAGACTTAAAACTTGGTTCAATCATATTTAATTGTAGGTACTCATTCTTTTACATTCTGCACTGTACATGCAGAACACTTGATATGTTGATATGAGTTTCTGCTCCATGCCTGATTATGACCATTGAAACTAAACCAAATAGCACCAAAATTGATATACCCAGTTTTTAATAGTAGCTTCGACAAATACCAAGGCTTTACCCAACTAAAATGATTGAAATTCACAGTACCATACATACCACATCTAAAGTCTATCAAGCACTTAATGATAAAAGTAATGGTCTGGTCGACTTCTTTGCTCATTTGGTCGTTTATGTAACATCTGATGAAACACCAGAAGTCGGCTAAAACCGCCGACTAGGCGACCCATTTTTTACGCGTATTAATATGCTTCAAAATGTTAAAGACCATGCTTGAAATGAAATTTAAATCTTTACTGTCTTTATTTTTATTATGGAATCAGTTTTACATTTTACTTTCAGTACAATCTAGAATATGATAGGAAATTAAGATAAGAAACTCGCACGTAAACAATGAAAGAATAAAAGCAAAGTAAACAAAAACATGTCCCGAAAATTCCCCCTGGTCGCCGCCGTCGGGCGCTACGCACGCCACCTACGATCCGAAAGTGTAGTCACGAACATTACCGATGTTACCCAAATTCAACCGAAAGCAATGACCGGCTTGGCCGACTACTCGGCTATTTTGCAGCCAACTAGTCAGCTAGTCGACTAGTCAGCCAAAGTCATAGTCAGTCCATCTCTAATGATTTATCACATTTATGAATGCTAATACTAAAAACAAGTGCATGAGTTTTTTTTTTCAAATGCATAATTCATAAAAACGTTGGTATTCTTATCACAAGAATAAATGGTGGACATTTATTTGCAGTTTCCACAGCAATTAGAATAATGAATATTATCATCAGTGTAAAATACCACAAATTCATTTTGTAAGCGAATAACTTTAGGATATTGCCAGTCATATATAAATCTTTGAAAATGGCATCAAACAGTTCGTGCATACTCATGCATATGGTTTCAATATCTATGAGGTTTATGTTTAAAATGAAGATACTTACGACAAAACCTATGATATCAGGTCCATTCTTTATTTACGTCAAAATCAATTACTGCAATGATAGTAAATGAATAGCTGCTAATCAAAGCCGCAGCAACTACCAAAGACTAGAGCTTAAGCCACAAATTTAACTTCAGCTGTTATTATAGGTTTGGGTTACCTCAAAATATAGCAAATTAAGTTTTAAACGAGCGAAAACAACCGTAGAACATTTTTCAGTCAAAAGACACCTCAAGTCTTAGTCCAGCGCGCGACTCGCTGGCAATTCCAAAATCTCCCACAATTCTTTTTTCCCACAAAATATTGTTTACATCGCCATGTTCGTAGTTTGTCCATGTTAAATTTTGCCTAACCTTTTCTCAACTGTATAGGGGTCGGCTTCCAGCCTAATCTATGACGCTGAATACCAATATTTTACATGTAGCGACTGTCTATCTGACCTTCACCCACCTGGAAGGTAACACGATACCCTTTTTTTTTTTGTAGGTGGGAAATCATCAAATAACTTATTCCGCTCTGGGTGGAGCAGGAGGGCGTGTCAGACTTTAACTGACTAAAACCCACCCGTGTTCCCTCAGTTGCCTGTGTGCCTGGGACGACGGGATCTGTTTCAACAACCCGCACTCCAGGCAGGCATCGGCCCTTGAGGACCCCACTAGTTGGAGCTGACATCTCTTTGAGGCGCGCTTGGAACACAACGCGCCATCGGCTTGGTCCTTACCGGACAGCGAGCTACTCATTACTCGCCGTCCGCAAGCCCGTGCCTACGGTGGCCAGGAATCAGCCTGGGATTCCCGACGCCCAGGGCGTCTCCTGCGGCGACTAGGGCCGTGAGGGCGCATGTACTGCCTCTCCCTCACGTGCGCCGTATCCCTGTTCGCGAGCATTACTGCATTGCAGAAGGAGGTGACGGTTACCCATGCACTCTCGCTCCGTACCATGGCTTGGACCAGGGCCGGATGCCAGAGATCGCCGCCGCCGATCACCTCCACGAGGACACGGCGGTGCTCCGCCCAAGCCTTGCAGACCTCCACTGTATGCTCCACCGTGTCCTTCGTAGGGCCATCTTCGCAGTGGAAACACCCGGACAGTTCCTCCCGCCTTGTGCGAAACAGGAACCTCCCGAAACAAACACTATACCCTTGATTGTCAGAGTTTCATGCTCCTTACCACGGGTAGTAGCGGTCCCACGGGCGCTATCTCCCGGGATTGGTCTTGTTCTTCACCTCTGGGTTCCCTTTATTGGCCGGCTGGAGTGAACACTGACGAGAAATAGAGCTCTCACCTCTTTTTTTGCCTTTATACGGCGGTTGAGTGAAGATTTGCTAAAGCAAAAGTGCTCGAAGGAAAGAAGTATTCCGGTAAGTGCTGGCGATCTTGATCATCTTCAATTGATGATTCGATTTGAGAATGTCCTGATAGCCCTAGAATACCTCTGCACTCCTCAAGCACCAAAGAACATGTTGCCCCCTTGTCGCTAGGTCACTATGTGCTAGCCACAATTTCCGGGAGCCCATTATTAAGTGACCCCCTACCATTTATACGTGGATATTATAATAACAATGGAAAAGTAAGGGACATGGTTCTTCCATCACAAGGTAACAACATATCCACTAAAGCCACCCAGACCCATAGCTGTTTTGTTTCCATATTCTCCAATAGTCCAGCACCAACCGGGGCTTGATCCTTGGGTGCACTTGCTTGCATAGTGCATACAGGGATAATCGTCAGATGGTGCCTGATTTCATTTAAAATTGTCTAAGGTGCCTCTCCAAGTTGGCTTAGGCCTCTCGTAGGTCTTCCGAAGGACCGGGATCCCATTGTCCCGAGTAAACGTATAAAAATAAAAATAAATAATAATTTACAAAGTCATTGTATAAACCGTGAAATTTAAATGGTTGTTTTCCCGCGGCAGAACAACTTGCCATAAGGAGTACTTTCGAAGCATAGAGTAAAAATTAATTTTAAAATAATTTAAAAATATTCATCAACTCGATCAAACACTACTCAATAGTCACACTAAAGAGTTACCTTTAGTGTTACTATTGAGTAGGTAGATACTACTTGAATCGCATGCACCGCCGACCATGGGAACAGCGATGCAAAAATATTTAAAGCAAAATAAACTCTTGCCCGTGGTGACTTTTCACAATGGTTAATCTACCACTTTTTGTTTCTAATATTTTATTTGTTTATAAAACGATTGCATTACCAAGACAAAACCATTTCGCTGCGGGAAAACAACCATTAAAATTTCAGGGTGTATACACCTGTTTCGGCAATATTACCTACTGCGACAAATTGTATGTTCATGTACTCATCAAAACAGACACACTTACATCATAAAGAAACCCACGGATGAGTGATCATTCAACCTAAGATAATTGAAGATCAGGGAATCCCAAATGCATGAAGCTTTTTCTTCACAGATAACTCTTTCAAGATAAAATATGGACAGATGTTATCTAGTTATTGCTGTATTTATAAACTACGAACATAACATAAGATTTAGTAACCAAACAACTGTTTAACGTGGAGTATCCTACCTAGAAGAAAATCATAACCAGGTAGGCAGCAAATTACTAAGATTTTATAGGATTATTTTATCCATTGTGTCGTGATTTCTCTGCTCGTGATCCCTTACATATTTGTCAAGATTTGTTCATGTATATTGCTTTTAATCTGAATAATTTAATTCAACGTATTATAAGTAGTGAAGTAAGTTGTTGATATTGTTTCCATGCGTATTAAACTTGGATTTCTGAATGCCCGAGGCCGTATGGAAGTGTTAAAGTAATTATAGTTCCGACCCGAAAAAGAGAGCCCGCCAAACCAGACTTACCTACGTAGGGCCGTTCCTGTTTGCACTATACAGCCCACTCTAATAAATGTGATCTCTATTATCATCTTAGGTAATGCGTTTTTACTGTTTAACGAAAATAAGTGTAGTATTACCTAATGTACAGACCCACACATCTACTCTCCCACCAACCTACGACGGACGAAGAATCACTAGTGCGTGCGCTAGGCTCGCAAAAATGGTCATTGCTTTACCGAATATCCTGTTTGTTTTACTGGTGTACCTACTGTGTTTTTTGTGATAATAATTTTGAATATCGTACCGTTGCTGTTAAACTTGCCTTTGTATAACTGAAACAGCCCAACACAGATTCCCAAGCGAGCACTTTCGTAATCGCGTAAACCTTTGACTTTATATTTGCCAACAGATTTTCAGAAGAAAGTTCAAATTAAATTGTGTGACTACATTGCAGTAAACTGTATAAAAGTAAAGTGCTTGCCATGTACATCAGTTACGAGAAAAAGTCAGATTGTACTCACGTTGCACCTTACGGGTAACCTATTAAATCAGAGTTAATCTCTTACAAACATGGTAACATTTGCTCTATAACTAACATAGATTATATCTTGATAAATCAATAACTTTATTTTAATTTTGTTTCAGATATGTCCGGTCCAGGTGAAAAGAAAGAACAGAAGCCGTACCGTCCTCCTCCATATGAGAGACCGTACGGACCACCAGACAACCCGAAAGATCGTCCAAGAGTATAACCAAACCAAGCTATACAATTCGGAATTTTGCGTACCTAAGCTATTCAAGTTAACGTCAAATATTACATTTAAAGTAAAACAAACGAAATGTTATCGTGGAAAATGACCCGGAGGCACCGACAGAGTTAGAAGCCAGCAGCTAATAATGTATGTCGAAGGATTGATAGCCACTGGAGGAGCCAAGTCCTCGAGCGGAGACAGTGAATGAAAGGCAGTGAAGCGGAAATAGACAGTGAATCAAACAAACATATTGCGGGACACCTAGCTTGATGGACAAGAAGAACTGAAAATGGAGCCAAAGAAAGAATTGTTTGCGGAAGACGCAGAATCGGCCACTGTGGTGCAATTAGTGAGACACCTATGGACTGCGATAAGCTAAATTGATCGACGAATTAATTGACAAACCACAAATGATAGAAAAGTTATGAAAATAGCCTATAGTGCTCCAGATAATAATATCCAAGGATCTAGTAGACCATCTTTTGGTCTATTCACCATGAAGATACGCAACTTATATTGCTGACCTCATATGCCAAAACAACAGTTAAGAAAATAACACTGATAACTGTCAGTTATTGGAAAAACACACGACCCATTGTGAATTTTTTGGGAAATCCCTAGCGAGATAAGCACGAGATGTAAAAATCTTTTTAGTGTGCTAATCAACACATCAATTCGAAATAGATGTCAACCAAGTACTACTGTTCTTTAAGTAAAACAATAAATGTTTAAATAAATTTATGTGTAGGTAGGAAACCGGTGAAACTGGTTAATGAATGAGAGACTAATGTGATTTATTTTATGTTTATTTTTAGGGACTTAGTGTGTTAAGTTTTATTGTAGAATCTCTGATAAATTATGGTTTTTATTTAACAATATGGAATTTGTTTCATTTCTAGTATTGTTAGTACGTACTCAAACCGAAAAAACGGAATCAAAGAGACAATTTTTAAAACGGTTTAATGACGTGAGATGAATTAACACGTGCCAAATCTTATATCAAATCTTAAGTTATGTACAACAAATAAGGTCTAAAACATCTGGATTAATATGATACTATAAGTAAGGACGTTAAGCATAGTGCCAAGTAACATAGAGTAACTTAAATCGAACAAACTGCACGCGGTGAATTGGAGACGATCATTGCTGACCAGTTCTTTAAACGTCTCCAAAATGGGCTTCCTTGATTGAACTGAAATTAAAATGTCAATTGGGTAAAAGTGATATATAAATCAATATATAATTGTACTTATCCTTTTCCATTCTGCACTGTAATTGCAGGACACTTGATATGTTGATATGAGTTTTTGCTCCATGCCTGATTATGAAATTGGTGCTATTTGGTTCAGTTTGAACGGTATGGCCATTCAAACTGAACTAAATAGCACCAAAATTGATGTACCCACCCAATTTTGAATAGTAGCCTTGACAAACACCAACGCCTTACCTAGCCGAAATTATTGAATTTAACAATAAGATACATACCACATCTGAAGTCTATCAAGCACTTGATGATAAGAGTTATGGTCTGGTCAACTTCTTTACTCATTTGGTCGTTTATGTAACATCCGATGAAACACCAGAAGAAGGGCAAGACGCTCTTAACAATGACCAGCCATTTAAGTGACGCCTAAAATCATACAGACAAATCATTAAAACTGATATACAAAAAATATTCTGGGAAGAAATCCTAGGCCGCTACCTGACCGATTAATTTTAAGTGTACGGCAGGTTGAAGTGACATGTAGAGCTACTGAGGACTTCAATTGTTTTGCAAACATTCGCCCTTAATACGTTTAGCGCTAAAGGTGTTTAAAACATCTTTCTTTTTCTGTCAATCGGTGAAGATGACAGAGAGACATATGTTTAGCATTAAACATAATTCTTACTTCGCACTTTATGTGACGCAAGCGCGCCTAAGGTGTAAAACACTACAAAGGACGCGTGGTGCTGCGGTTTTTAACTTCTTGTCATGGTCACTTCTACAGCTATAGCATAGCCTAGTTATTTAAGTTTAGGACGTCTAGGTCATAAGTAAAATATCAAAACCTATACTAGTACCTGATTGGATACAATTACGGTCACTCCAACCACTCCACTTGTGAACATCAACCAGATCGATAAGAAAATCTGAAATCAAGATGAGTTAAACAGTGATTGCTTCTTGATATTGCAGAAAGTCGAAAAGAACTCATTGCCATAATATCAATGTAGGATAATGTGCGCCATTGTCAAAAAAATAACAGCGAACATCGGTGACCGATCTGTCAAAATAAAAGTGGTGGAAGGCTTTTTTTTTTGGTTGGGAAATCATCAAATAACTTCTCCCGCTCTGGGTGGAGCAGGAAGGCGTGTCAGACTTTTACTGACTAAAACCCACCCGTGTTCCCTCAGTTGCCTATGTGCCAGGGGCGACGGTATCTCTTTCGAACAACCCGCACCCCTGGCAGGCATCGGCCTTTACGGGCCCCATCAGTTGTTGCTGACATCTCTTTGAGGCGCGCGTGCAACACAACGAGTAGTCGACCCGGGCTTGGTCCTTACCGGACAGCGAGCTATCCATTACTCGCCGTCCGCAAGCCCGCGCCTACGGTGGCTGGGAATCAGCCTGGCATTACCGACGCCCAGGACGTCTCCTGTGAAGGCTGCGTCCGTGAGGGCGTATGTACTGCCTCTCCCTCACGTGCGCCACCTCCCTCTTTGAGGGCATCACTGCTTCGCTGAAGGAAGCAACGGCTACCCATGCACTGGACCAGGGCCGGACGCGAGAGGTCGCCGCCGCCGATCGCCTCCACGAGGAAGCGGTGGAAGGCTGTGTTTGCATTGATACAGTTTGTTACTAAAATGTATCTTAGTAAATTTTCCTATTTTTTATTTATATATTGTTAGGTACCTATTATTTTTGTTCCATTTTGTAAGTGTGTTTTTACTAATTAACTTATTAATTTCTTCTTATTTTATTCTTAGGTACCTATTTATATTTTGTAAGAAGTGTTGTTTCATCTTGCATTTTATGTTTTATGCATGATACATAATCAGCCTATATTGTTCCCACTGCTGAAACACAGGCCTCCTCACGGTGACAGGGAGTGGGCCGTTATCCACCACGCGGACGCAATGCGGTTTGGTGGATATCACAGGCATGTTTTAAAATTTTTGTTTCTAAGACATGCCGTTTTCCACAGGGCCACCACTTTCTCGCTCTTGCTTAATGGTAGTTACCTAATCAATTTATTTAAAAAAAAACTTTATATTATATAAATTTGTTGTAATTGAAAGAAAGTCACGATTTAACAAGAATTTCAAATTTAGACCTTACCTGTAAACCGTAGCATTTTTCCAAAAGATGAACGCACGTGCTTAAATCATCATACAGTTTGCATAGAAATTTTAAATCAAATTGTGCTAGATCATCTACTTCAATAAATTCTATACTAGGGCTACAAACGTACTGAAGAATGCGTCCCATTCCCATATTCTCTTTGAAAATCATTTTAGGTACTCGTGCATTGTCATTATAAATTAACATTCTAGACAATTGATGATTTAACAATTTTATGAGTGCTAATAATAAAAATAAATGCATGATTAAATGCATAAATGATAAAAACGTTGGTATTCTTATCACAAGAATAAATGGTGGATATTTATTTACAATCTCCATACCAATTAAGATAGTGAATATCACCATCGGTGTAAAATACCACAAATACATTTTGTAAGCGAATAACTTTAGGATATTGCCATCCATATTTAAATCTTTGAATATGGCATCTAGCATTTCATGCATACTCATGCAAATGGTTTCACTGTTAATAATGTTTAAAATTAAAATTAAGATATTTACAACAAAATCTATGACATCAGGTATTAATTCCATTTCTTTCTTTACCTCAAAATCAATAACTCTTTTGATAGTAAATGAATAGCTGCTAATCAAAGCCGCAGCAACTACTAAAGACCAGAGTTTTAGCCAAAAACTAATCTTGAGCGCATCTCCTTTATCCGTTATTATAGGTTTGGGTAACCCAAAAATATTGCAAATTAAATTAAACGGGCGGAAGTAACCGTAGAACATTTTTCAGTCACAAGACACCACAACACTATAATCGTTCACAAAAATATGAAATGAGACTCGAAAAGCTATTGAAAAGAAATCATATTGTAATTAAAATGCCATTTTCAGTTAGCTCAACAATTTTACATGAAAGTTCACTCAAGCAAAATTGAAAATTAGATTATAATGAAAGGGTATTCTCGAAAGCAGTATTTATTCTTTCATATCAGAAGGGCAATTCTCGTAATGAGAATAGTTCAAAATGTAGTCGCAGTGTCGATGTCGTCTCGGCTACAGTCAAATGTCAAAAACGTATGAAAACTCGAGATACTTTTGACCGATTGAGACTGAGACCAGACTGAACGTTCTTAAAATTACGAGAATTGTCCCTAAGATCTTTTTTTTTAACGAATATTGTTATTTTGACTGACGCTTCATTCTTATCACAAAGATTGTAGGTACAATCATAATGTATCGGGTTGGGTTTTATACTTTCTTGATAATAATACTAGATCAACCGAATAGATGACACCACCATTCATCGATGGGTCCTTCAAGCCATTTCATTAAAAGAAATTGGTCCTTTCTTCGTGAACGAACATTATACAGGATAAGTTTTTATCCAGTGAGTAAACTGTAACCATGAATTCAGCATATCATTCTAGACCCCCTAGTGCAGAAATTTTACATCGGTTTTACAAAAAAAATCAGCTGTTTCATATAAAAGTGCAACACCTACGCGGTCAAAATGTATAGAACAGCTGATTTTTTTCTGTAAAACTAACGTTAAATTTCTACGCTGGGGGTCTAGAATGATATGCTGAATTCATGGTTGCAGTTTGCGCACTGGATAAAAACTTATCCTGTAGGTATATTTTACTAGCTTTTCCCAGCGGCTTCGCCCGCGTGGAGTTAGATATTATCCCACGGGAACGTACTACTGGGATAAAAAGTATCCTATATTTTAATCCAGGTTATAGACTATCTGTGTGCCAAATTTCATATAAATCCGTTCTGCCGTTTCTGCGGGATTGAGTAACAAACATCCAAACATCTATTTAGATTATTTATTATCCAAACATACAAACTTTCACATTTATAATAACAAGTAGGATTGTTTAATATCAATGTAACATATGAAAAAACGTCAGGCGCGTAGTACTTCAACCAGCGTGCGTATGAGACCAGTGACCCTAGTGTGAGTTTTATTTAACCATCTCGATCAAACGCGCTCAATGCGTTGGGTCGAGATGGTTAAATGATACTCACGCTAGGGCCACTGAGGCCTTAGTGTGAGTTTCATTTAAACATCTCGATCAAACACATCGAGCGTGTTTGGCGCTCCGAATGGCCCTGAATTGGTGACGGACTAATCGGAGCGTCGAATGCGCTCGAATCGTTTGATCGAGATGGTTAAGGCGGAGATTTCTTGAAAACGGTCAAAAAGGTAGTTTTTAAACCAGTGTATCTCTTTAACCGTAAATAATTTTGAAAGCAAAAAAATATATGGGATTTTCAAGTCTTTTTTGCATACAATGATGGAACTATAAATATAATTAAACATACTTCTAATGCATCAAAAAATCATCAATGTCACCTCTTAACTATCTTTAAAAGCAGTTTATCCCTTCAATAACAATTATAATTCAATAAAAAACATACCATAAATTCCAAATGCCAAACTGCATTCAGTGATGGATTATTTATTATTAAATAGTTAATATCTAATTTCATACGATTTTATTTGCACTTTTACGACATACGCTTGCTCATTTATTACTCGAATTCATTAAAACAGATTTTAACCCGTATCGGATTGCAATAACAACTATTATCGCTCATAACGACATTATTTAAAGTTACCGGGGCCTTAAATCAAACTCAAACTCAAAGCATTTATTTCAATTAAACCATTTACAGGCACCTTTGAATTGTCAAAAAGAAATGAAACTCACACTAAGGCCTCTGATATAAGAACGTAAATATGGCAAAAGGAGTATTCAAAGATCGTGCCAGGTGCCGTTCTGTAGTTTCTGCCTACCCCTATGGGACGAATGCGTGAATTTATGTATGCATGTTTAAATATATAAAATATAAAGAATGTACTCGTCGTACATAGCCTAAAGCATTGTACATGGATTTTCAGAAAAGTACGGCTTGGTAGGCACATCGTCGTCTGCCACTCGTTTCTGTGTGATTCAAAAACGTCATGTACTCGTATGTACACACAGTTAGTTACACATCAAGCTATACTTTTCCAGTTAAAGCTGATCTCGCATTGTATAGGATTTCCGTACAGTTCAAGATCAATGTAAACTGGAAATGTATAGCTTGATGTATAGCCGTGTGTACTATGTATATATAAAAAACGTAGCATCTCAGGATCCAAAGGGAGGAGGCGTATAAACAGCGGTGATGACCTCAAAATCCGGAATTACCTCCTTTCGTAGCGAAGAAATATCGTTTTCATTCGAGAAGGTTTGAAAAGGAAATGTTCTAAAAGATATAATGAAAAAAACTTTTCTTTACTTGAAAAAACTTATATTATGGTAATATTGGAATACCTAATTACTTGATTTTAGTTTTGTGGAGTTTTGTTTAGGTTAAAAGTAGCAGACTGCCACAGGGATCTTTCGTTGGTTCTGTTCATAGTTGGTACATTAGTGGTACCTTTGGCGTTTATTTAGCTTATTTCAAAGCTGAGTTTATTTATTAATAAAAAAAGGGTATTTCCCAAGACTAAAACACAAAGTTTTGTTTTTTCTTGGACAAAATGTCGCAATTAATCAGCCTCAAATACTTTTCTTATGAAAATTTGGTACCTGCAATTAAACAAATATTTGAGTTCGTTAGCTTTTCAAACACAAAGTACATTTTATCTTATCATGTAATGCGTTGAATTTCTACTAACCGATATGATAAGGGTGTGAAACATATGATAGGTACAAATATATGATAAACAACTGAAGTGTCCAGTGAGGTATTGAACACCTCTGAAACAAACAGTTCTGTTTATTGTTTATTCTGTTGAACATCATATAATTTCCACCATGTCCCACAGTAAGTAATCTTTTAAATACCTACTAGCTTTTCAAGTTTGAGTCTCCCTTTAGTAGAAAAGTAAAACTGCTTTTGTATAGGTACTTATTTGTATCCATCTACAGGTGATAAAGCACGTAAACGGAAAGTGACGTTCCGTCTTGTGCCAGACGTAAAAGATCCCATTTCTTCCCGTGGGTGTTCAGAAGGCGACTAAGGGATTTACTAGAGATTGAGCAGCGCTCTCTGTGCATTTGACCACCATACTGCGATCGCCAACCCGCCTGCATGACGATTATGGCAAATTCCCCCACTTTTGTGGGAGGCTTATGTCCAGCAGTTGACGTCTTTCGGCTGATATGATGAACCCTAAGAACTTATCATTACTTCATTAATACAACCTCATGTCACTTTTTTCTTTACTTAGATCCTCCGCACGGGCCACCCCCGCCGTACTACACCGGTCATGGGCATCCTCCGCCACCCGGTGGATCATACACGTACGTGCCGACTCCAGTGATATACCAGCCGGTGTACCAGCCTCAACAGCCCCAGCCACCACCACCCACACCGCCTACCTACGTCACCAACTACATCTACCAACAGCCACCGCAGCCGCCACCAGTTGTCATTGTTGAAGGTACCTATATATAAATTCTAAAAAAAATTCTAAGTGGTTTTCAAAGCAATCGGATATGACAAAAAATACGCGGTTCAACCAAATTTTGACTAAAAAGCGCAAGGGCGTAGAAGTAAAAGGTACCTACATAGATATAACCGACATTGGATGATTCACTTTTACGTTTACCTATTTATTTCGGTATTTCATAAGAACATCAAAAGCAATGTAATCAACATTGGCTTACATTACTAGGTACCTATACACCGTGACATTTTAGTCGTCTTACAAAGGTGGTCCACTCAATGTATCCGTCATAAAATACCTCTGGGCGCGATTAAAACATTGTTACCATTAATTAAGATAATAGGTACAGAGAAAAATAAATAATGCTTTAGAATGATAAAACACCCTCCGTGTTAATAATGTGTACGTATCAGACGGTATATTCTAATGTACTCTGTGATCAGACGGTAGAAGATATCTACCTACCCTACCATTACATTCTATCATTAATTCCATCTCCATAAAAGAGTGTTTCAAACTACGTCATGCGTCTTAGTGAATGATATTTGAATCTTTTGAATTATACAAATGTTCAAAAATCTTTTTTTTTTAATAAATGATTAGTAGTCATTGGATACATTGGAGGGGCTTGTGGCTAAGTAATAGTAGCCGTACGGACCGATCGATCAGGTTAAGCTAAGCTTGCCGCGGTTGGTCCGTGGATGGGTGACCATCTTAACATACCAAGACCTCTCCGTGCCTCGGAAAGCACGTTAAGCCGTTGGTCCCGGCTGTCATTTGTAGATCTTTGGCAGTCGTTACAGGTCGTCAGAAGCCCGAAAGTCTGACAACCAGTCTTTCCAAGGGGTATCGTATATTACCCAGTAACTGGGTTGTGGAGGTCAGATAGGCAGTCGCTCCATGTAAAATACTGGTATTCAGCTGCATCCGGTTAGACTGGAAGCCGACCCCAACGTAGTTGGGAAAAGGCTAGGCAGATGATGATAGTCATTGGATACATGAAGTAGGCTGCCGTTGTAATACGACTAAAATGTCACGGTGTATATGTACTTCAATTAGATTGCTTCATCCAAGGCGAAAGGCATAATTTGTGAACCGTGGTTATTTTATTACTCATTGGACACGCACACCTACTATCTGAAATATATTGACTAAGCCTTGTAATCCGAGAAATCGGAATAACATGCCAATGTGATGATAAACAGTGACTGAAATAAAAAGTGACAAAACAATGTCATTCGACAATGGATCTACCAATTAAATAACAAAGAAAACGTTTTGTATTTCTGTATGTACTGTAAAGTTTGGCTGCAAAAGACGACCTGACGTTGTCCAGGCCGGCTATAAAATAACTTTAATCACGCTCATTTAGAATAAGCCATCAAATATAATAGGTTTTTGTTTCGGAAAGATAAACTAGGATTTTATCTACGACTAGGACGACAGGCGCGTTGCTGTAACCACAAAAGCGTGGAATAAACGAAGCGAAGATTGAAAAAGCACTACAGAGGTGTATGATTGTTCAACCCGGTACAGGAAGTCTCTGAGATCCACCTGAGGATCTCACAGTACTGTTGGTTAGATTCTTAAAGCTAATTGTACCATACGCGATATTGAGCCGTTATGATATTTTCTTTCTGTTAGAACCTTATATGGTTGGTGAAGAATGTAAATGAAAGTCTGGAGTCCAGTATTAAGTGTATTGATAATTCAGGGATTATGTTACAGTGGGGTTGGTTCCAATATATTGCTAAGACACAAGTTAACACTAGGGCGCGGCGGGGGCGACTGGCTCTCGACCGTTCGCGCGGGGCTCATTGCAATTTGCCTCGTGTGCATTATTGCTACTGTAGTTCCTACACTTTCTTTCAAAGGAATCTAATACCTGAATTGTAACTGGCATTAATCAAGATGCTATTAAATTTAGATCCGCAAAGAGCTTTTGTTACCATAAATGTACCGAAAAAGTTCGACAGGGTACAAAGTTGAGCCCCATGCTCTGATTTTATGCATAAAGACAATATATATACCAGGAAGCATGGTACGTCTTATATTTGAAGTTCATGTTCAACCCCACCTCCATCTCCACCAAGTAACCATTAGAGTAGCTTATTGAGAGAGGGAGCCGAGAAGGGATTGGCATCAATGGGCAAAGGGTTGGCAGTGCTCGAAAATAATCTGCGCTCTGGGAATTCTAGTAAGAACTAATCTATGAATCAGTCTCATAGTAAATTCAAGTCACAGTGCGTAGATGCCTACTTATGTAAATTAATGCACAACAGGATCGTTTTAAGAATACAAAATTATAGTGCCTATGATTGTTTGCTTTTCTGCTGTGCAAGCCTTTTCTAGTACAATAAACTTATACACGATTTTGTGATAAAATGATCAATAAGTTTTATTTTTGTTACAGATCCGATTGAATGGGTACCAGCTACCACATCGGACGTTACTTCACTGACGCACAAAGCTTTTGTAGCTGGCAGGGAAGGTTGGGATGGCAGTCCCCTCTGTGTCATCAGGTCGCACCACAGCGGAGAGTTTATTCCGGGGAAACTGGCCATCAAACATCGCTCTGCTTATGTGCCGCATGGAGGGAAAGAAATCCCCGTACATAACTTTGAAGTACGTCACTACATATACAGGATAAGTTTTTATCCAGTGCGCAAACTGTAACCATGAATTCAGCATAACATTGTAGACCCCCTAGTGCAGAAGTTTTACGTCAGTTTTACAAAAAAAAATCAGCTGTTTCATAGAAAAGTGCAATACCTACGCGGTCAAAATGTATGGAACAGCTGATTTTTTTTTTGTATTACCGACGAAAAAATTCTGCGCTGAGGGGTCTAGAATGGTATGCTGAAATAATGGTTACAGTTTACGTACTGGATAAAAACTTATCCTGTATGTATAAATTTTATTGCAATGGCAGCAAAAAAATAATTCACATAATGAAAAATAAAGACCAAGACTTGAATGGCAACAGTAGGTACATGCGTAAACAGATAAGAGAATGTTTTCATAACATTTATTCATTTATATTTAACTTTCATTTATTTGTTTGTAAGAAAAGAGAATAATTGATGAAATCTGCTTGCTACCCGTATACAATGTGTAACTAGCTGTTTGTTCCTATGACTTCTCTCCTTCGCGTAACATAAAATATGTAAGCATAATGCGATATTATTTTATTACAATGTGTCTATTACCTCCAGGTGCTGTGTTGCCCCCCTCACATTGTGCGTTGGGTGCACAGCAGCAACGGTCAGGTTCCAGTAGGAGCCATAGCAGCAGGCAACTCCCACAATGGTGAACAGCTTTACATTGGACGCGTTAGACACATGCGATCTCTGACACCCGGCAAAGTAAGTACTTTTATAGACCGTTATCATCATTTATCATTAGTCGATAGAGGTCCACAAGTAAAGGTAGTTGTCCCCGAGCACCACTGTAAGCAATCAGACTTACCTCTATTAGCCTATTAGGTACGTGCAATTGTTTCTTTTACAAACAGGAAAGTTTATATCGCAGACTGAAGCCTTAGTGTGAGTTTCATTTTACCATCTCGATCAAACGCATCGAGTGCGTTTGGCACTCCGATTGGCCCTGAAGCGGCCCTGAGTAAAGTAAAGATATTGCAAACTATATAGATAATATACCTATCGATATAGATATCTAAACTATAATGAAAATGCAAAACGACGACCGTAAAAATGTTTTTCCCAAATAACGAACTTCCATTGTTATATTGACTGTAAGACTAGCTGAACCTTACTTCTTCATTGAACGCACTGAAGATACTGATTACTTCAGTCGGTTTGCTATCCTATTATATATCCTTACTACTATTAACATACAAAGTTTCGCATTTATAATATTAGTATATTATAAATGTGAAATTTTGTGAGGATGTTTGAATGCTCAATCACGCAAAAACGGCAGAACGGATTTGGATAAAATTTGGCACACAGATGATTTATAACTTAAATTAACATATAGAATACTTTTTATTCCGGTATTACGTTTCCGTGGGATAATTTACGACTCCACGCGGGCGAACCACAGGCAAAAGTTAGTGGGTATATACATAATTTATAATATTTCCATTTCAGGTGCACCCCAGTCACGGATGCTGCTACATTTCGTTCGGCGGGTCTGAAATTACACACAAATCTTACGAAGTGCTGTGCAATATAGTTGGTTGAATACCAGCAATTTATTAAATGTAACAAAATACACCGTGACATTTTAGTCTTCTTACAAAGGTGGTCTACTCAATGTAGCCGAAATAAAATACCTACAGACGCGATTAATTTTTTTAAATATTAATTAAGATAATAGGTACTAAGAAAAATAAATTATGAAACACCCGCCCTTAATAATTATCTACCTACCATAATACCATTACATTTCATCATTCATTCCATCTCCATAACAGGGTGTTCAAAACTACATCATGGGTCTTAATGAATTATATTTTGTTATTATTATTAAATATTCATATGTCCAAAAATATCATTTTTTATATAAATGATTAGTAGTCATTGGATAAATGAAGTGGGCTGCCGTTGTAAGATGACTTAAATGTCACGGTATATTATATTATTATACAACAGGGATGGCGAACCAATGGCACGCGTGCCTTTGGTGGCACGCAACAAAATAATTTGGGCACGCCAGCTTATGTCACTGTTACAAACAGAAATCTGAGCGTGATAATTTCATCTTCTTAAGCCAGAGTTACGAGATACCGGTTCAGCTTGCATTCTGCTAAAAGTCAATATATGAACCTAATACCAAAAATTGCACTAATTTATTATTTTATTAAATAAGGTGGTATGACGTTGATTACTGTATAAAAGCTCAAGCCTATTTCTGTTTGCAAATAAAGAGTACCTGTTATTGTGAAATTATTTAGTTTTTTCTAGTAGTCAATAAGGCAAGATTGTTTGTTGGCACGTCAATGCCATATTTAATGTTTTTTGGGAAAAATGGCTCGTAGAGGTTTGGAGGTTCACCATACCTGTTATATAATTTACCAATCCATGCCCACAATTAATCTTTTTATTTGCACTCTCCATTATTTTTTTGGCAAATTCCTTATTAGTTGATTCCTTAGTATTATACATATTATTTTAATAGTGTTTGTTTTGTTTATATACATACATACATAAACAAAGGCCTTCTTCCCATGGGGTCAGCCAGAAATTACAGAACGCCACCTGCTACAATCTTGACATGCTCCTTCTGTTTCGCGTTTACGTTCATAAACGCCCGTTGTGAGTACTACGCACCTGAGGCCTTAGTGTGAGTTTCATTTAACCATCTCGATCAAACGCTTCGAGCGCGTCCGGCGCTCCGATTGGTCCGTCACCACTCCAGGGCCAATTAGAGCGACAAACGCGCTCGAAGCGTTTGATCGAGCTGGTTAAATGAAACTCACACTATGGCCACTGATCTTTCTGAAGAACATCATCAATAAGGTCATTATATATCCTGCTAGGGCGTCCCCTCTCGTCGTTTCCACTCACATCTGCCTTCTAAATACCTTACCTTACCTTTTGTTCAAATTATGATTTATTTTTGCACATTTCTACTTAGGTCTTACAATAAGTTTTTGCTTTGGACCAAAATAAGAACGTTGAAAAAAATTGAAAAAGAAACCGATTGTAATAAAAAAGCTCGAAAAAATATCACTTGTGATGCAGTTCGTATTAACTAAATAACTGCCACAACCTGCGCCAGACTGCTTGAAATGTTTCTGATTTCCCAATTTTTATTTTCAATTCTTTTTCCTTTTGCATATTGCGCTCAACTGGTGAGCATCAAGATTTATGAAGCAAGTCAGTTTTAGATGAAGCAAGTCAGTTATAGATGAAGCAAGTCAGTTTTAGATAGAACTGAAGCCGAAACCGATAAACGCTACCTAGTTATTAATTTTATAACACATTTGCTCGTAAAGGGTATCTTATTACACCAATTTCAATATCGTAATGTATGTCACTACGCACTTGTGCGTTATTGTAATGTAAAACGCACGGTTTATCAAGATGCTCCGTCTAAAACGAACGGTACTTTTTTAAATCTTAGCAAAGAGTTTTTATGTCAGAAAAGTGGTCAACATTTTGTGAATAAAATTAACTTTGAGAGATAAAATATAAAAAAATTAACATTTCATTCTTTAATTTAATTAGTTTTGACAATAAATTACAACCATTTATCTGTAACAGAAACAAAAAAATATTAATTTACTTTATTAGTTATACTGGCTGTTTTTGTGCCTTCGCCTTTAAAAAAAAGCGCTGATGCGCGCGCATCGCTAATTTGTGAACAAGTAATAATCAATTCTACAAATTGTTCAAATTTTAAAGATTTACTCGTTTAAGAAAGTCCGACAAATATGATTGGAGAAAAATGACGACGAGAGCCGACCCCAAATAAGCTGTGCGGAGAAAGAGAGAGTTCATTTAGAAGTCGCTTTAAGAAAGAATTATGTAATGAATGTGGTGATCAATGCACGTGTCTTCTCTGTATGAGATGAGGCCGTTGCACTATGGAAAATATGGCTCGTTTGCTGATTAAAAATCTATATCTCCTTTATTTTTCAAGATAATGAGTTGCAATTTTGCAGTAACATAGTACATACTATAAATATTTAATTAAGTATACATTTAATACGCACAAAGGTTTGTTCGCGGTTTTACTTGCGTTTTAATTTGAAATGCTGTCAAAAAACCGCAAGGTTTTTTGTAGAGCCACTTGAATGTAGTTGTTTTCTCTTTTTAAACCCCCAATATTTAAAAAAGGTAAATTGATACTTACGTATATGTATTTATTAAGTTGATACTTACCTACATGTATTTATTGATATATTTTTTCGATGGTGGTTCAGGTGTGATCACCTGAATCACCTCAGGAACCGTGATTAGTTGATTCACTTTCAAGAGATGCAGAGTATCTTCGTCCAGTTCCGCGACATTATTTTCATATGGTTTTCGAATACCTTGTAATGTATGGATCTGATGTATACACCGTGAAATTTAAATGGTTGTTTTCCTGCGGCAGAACAACTTGCCATAAGGAGTACTTTCGAAGCATAGAGTAAAAGTAATAAAATTAATATTTTTTTGTTTCAAAATAATTTAAAAATATTCATCAACTCGATCAAACACTACTCAATAGTAACACTAGAGGTAACTTGTAGGTACTACTCGAAACGCATGCACCTCCGACCAAAGGGAACAGCGATGCATAAATGTTAAAAACAAAATAAACTTTCGCACGTGGTGATTTTTCACAATGATTTATCTGCCATTTTTTGTTTCTAATATTTTATTTATTTATAAAACGATTGTATTACCAAGACAAAACTATTTCGCTGCGGGAAAACAACCATTAAAATTTCACGGTGTATAGTACTGTATGTATTGGTAATTTTCATCGATGTAATAGGTGGATAGCCACTGTCTTTACAGTTCTGTATTTTGTAATATTATGGTGGCAGTAAAACTGTCTCTTTCATTTGTTAGATTTCTCAGGTACAAATACTGTGCTTTGGTAAGATCCAAGTCAATATAGACACTTAAAACTTCTTCGTCGGTTAACATTCATACGTTTTCCGAACCAATCAATTACAAAATTATTTTCTTATGTTATTCGTCTGCAGATATAACAACTTCAACAAGGTTTGCTTCAGTTCCTTCGCTCATTGATCGTAATACTTGCAAATATGCTTCATAAATGTGTTGGAATCCATATACGTTGGGTAATGTAGCATTTTTAAGCCTTTTACTCGATTCAGCAGAGTCTTCATAAGGAATACAAGGTCTTCCTCGCTTTTCATTAGAAGTTGAAGGCGTGCAGGGAGACGATCCATCATCTGTTGCTGAAGCAGGCAGAGTTACAGAATATTCTGTATCAAGACAACTGCTATTGGTTTCAAGAAATTGATCCTATTTGCTATGTGAAGCTTGAGCCCACCTGTTATTGCATTGTGGTAATTTGATAATTTTAACGTAAGAATGTTGACAGGGCCGACAAATTTTTACCCTTCTCAATATAGAAAAGTATCAATTCACATTTAGAGCAATTAAAAGAACTCATTATGAAACTTATAAGTATTTTGTATTATAATTTAATAACGTACAATAACGATTGTGGTAAAATGAGTTCTATGGCCAAGTTTTTATAGTAAAATCTAATATGGGTGGTGTGCATTTATTTACCATTTTTATCTTAGGTGACCTTATTGTTACATAACACGTGTGCAAAACTATATCAAAGCATTTGGGACGTGTTGTGACATGATGCTTCATAACACCAAAAACCGCAAAAATCCGCTACTTTAAAAAAAATAGATATATTACATAGATACCTAGCGCAAAAAATAAGATCAAATTTAGAACTTAGGCAAGATTAGCTAACTACTAGAAGTCTCTGAAGATGAAACAACCTCGTTTTGTTCAGCGTTTTACATAAAAAATTATGACAGTTGAAATGAAATGAAATGTTTATTTATGTAAGTAGATCTTAAAAGACACTTTTACACGTCAATATTTTGTTAGTCAATATTTTTAAAAACTAGATGGCGCCGGCATTTCCTAGCTGACTGTTCCCTGAGAAGAAAAGCCGAAACAAACTCAGAGGTCATGGTCTCTTTTAAAGTCCAAACATAATATTATTTAAATTTTATGTGAGTCTAACAATGCAGGGTAATGTCTGGAAAGGCCTTTTGAAGAAAGAGCCATTGCAGCTTTGAGCTGACCTGTCTCAACAGACGGCATGTATGTAGCAGTCACCGTGTAGCTCAACCCTATTTTAGGGAGCTCAACGACCCAGTTATATTTTAACCCAAATTGTAATTTAAATAAAGGTTCCTTAATCTACATAAAATATTCTTTCTAAATATACACCGTGACATTTTAATCGTCTTACAACGGCAGCCCACTTCATGAATCCAATGACTACTTATCATTTATTTAAAACAAAAAAATATTTTTGAACATATGCATAATTAAAAAAATGAAAATATCATTCACTAAGACGCATGACGTAGTTTGAAACACCCTGTTATGGAGATGGAATTAATGATGGGATGTTATGGTAGGTAGGTAGATATCTTCTACCGTTTGATACGTAAACATTATTAACAGGGAGGGTGTTCCATAATTCTAAAGCATTATTTATTTTCCTTTGTACCTATTATCTTAATTAATCTTAATTATGTTTTAATGCCGCCTAGACGTATTTCATAACGGATACATTGAGTGGACCACCTTTGTAAGACGACTAAAATGTCACGGTGTATACCACACTATATTCTTCTTTTATAACCAGTGCTCAATATTTAACTCTGAAAATATGTAATTTGCGGATTACAATTCGTTGAATTTCTACAATGTCGAGGTCTAATGCAATTGTCTCATTGTTTTGTGTATTGAATGGATAAAAAACGAATTGCATAAAATCAAAAATAGTACGACTCCTTAAAAAAAAAATGAGACGAAAAACGAATACAATTTGCAACATTTCAATAAAGTATTTATGATGTGCTGATCATAAATACTTTGTTTGTTTTGTTTGTTTTACGATAATCCATAGTGCGTTGCCCTGCAGGGGGGTCAGTAATCGGCTGGTATTATTATTATATTTCTACATATCTCGGGACCATGGGGTCCCGGTCCTTTGGTAGGCACACGAGGGGCCGAGGCCATGCAGTACTGACGATTACTACTTTATGCACTATGCGAGTGCACCCAAGGACAACGACCGGTTGGTAACTATACATTACATTATATTTTAGGAAACTCTGAATTCCATCTCCGAACCTATGTTTGGGTGGCTTAAGTGGACTGGTTACCAAGAACTATGGAAGGACTTATGCCCTCTGCCTGGTCAATGTTTTATTCAGACACGTATAAAACTGCAAAGGGTGACTTGCACACTTCATAATGGGCCCTCGGGAACTGTCGCTAGCACATAAAGACGTAGCGCAAAATTTCGACAAGGAGGCAAAATGTTCTAAGGTGCTTTTAATATGAGGAGTGGAGAGATATTCCACGGCTATCAGGACAATCCCAGAAGTACGGTCAAAACCCCACAGCATCTTGCTGGAATACTTCCTTCCTCCGAGCACGTTTGCTCTTGTGAATTTCCACTCAAACGGGCCATTAAAAGGAAAAAAGACGTGGGGGCTCAGCTCCTCGTTAGTGTTAACTTCAGCCGGCTAATAAAGGCAAGCCGGAGGTGAGGAACAAGACAACTCCCGGGAAATAGGGTCCGTGGGGTCGCTACTGCCCAACAGCTCGCCACATGCTGCCCTGCGTGTTTTTGTATCTGGTATCGCTTATCACCCACAAGTCTACCTGTTCAGGTAAACTAAAGTCTACCGGCACAGACCTAGAGTTCAGAGCGCGCAAGCCGCACCACGACATCAACATAAAGATACAGCTGTGGGGGTATTATTATTATAGTAAAGAAGATTTTAAATGTAATCCAAATCGAATATGATAAATTTTAAAATCTATCAAATATAATTTTCAAATCGATGAATAAATATCGAATATCGAAATTGGTACTATGTCGAAGTCGAAGTATATTTTATCTAATCATGAAATGCGTTGGATTTCTAACCGATATGATAAGCGCGTGAATCAGATGATAAGTACGAATAAATGATAAACAACTGAAGTGACCAGTGAAGTATTGAACACCTGTGCAATAAACAGTTCTGTATATTGTTTATTTTGGTGAACATTTTAACGATTTAAACCATGTCCCACAGTAAGTAATCCTAGCTTTAAAGCGTGTCTTCATTTAGTAAGTTAAGTCTGCTTCCTGGAGGACTTATTGATTTATATCTATGGGTGATACGGTTATATATGATATAGAACAAAACAATTTTTGTTCCGAAACGTAGATTCTAGAACGGAGAATCTACGTTAATTACTAACTCATTATTTTTTTTCGCAAACAACAATGAAAAACTTTGATGATGAACTATTTTAGTAGCAAATATTACAACGTAGTCCAGTGTCTTGAAATTCATTATGAATCATCACTAAACTTTTCTTTATGAAACCTTTAGATTGAATTATATCTTTCCTTTTGGCAAACAATTCATCATGTTCTGATTCATCTGAATCATGTTCTGATTTTCTTGACTTTGATTAGATCCTCCGCACGGGCCACCTCCGCCGTATTACACTGGTTATGGTCATCCTCCGCCACCCGGTGGGTCTTACACGTATGTGCCGGCTCCAGTGATGATGCCGGTATACCAGCCCCCGCCGCCCCAACCACAGCAAGAACCCACACCGCCTACCTACGTAACCAACCACATCTACCACCAGCCACCGCAGCCGCCGCCAGTCACTATTGTTCAAGGTACTATCTACAATTCTAGAAACTTGTCTCAGTAGTTTTCGAAGAATTCGAAGAATATCACACGGTCCAACCAAATTGATTCAAAGGAGTGGAAGAAGAAAACGGTAGGTATGACCGACATTGGATGATTCACTTCTATGATTGCACAATTTTTTATTTATTTACGTATATTAAAAACACCAACAGCTATACTGGCTTACATTAATATATACTTGAATTTGATTGTTTCATCCTGGTTGAAATGCATAAAGTGAACCGTGTAATTTATTCATTAAAGACTTATTACTGGGCAAGTAAATTTTAATTTATCTGAAACACAATCAGTAGGCCTACTTATCCGCAATATGGGAATAACATGCCATTAAAAATGATGATATAACAAAACAAAAAGTAATTTTAGTTTTCTGTACAGCTGGTTAGATATTAGTCTTTTATTTAGAGATAGAATGCACCAAACTCGATATTAAGTCGTTATGATATGTCCCTACTTTCAAAGCTTCAGTACATGCCTAAATCATAAAATAACTTTAAAAAATAACTAGATACGCTTGTTTTTGGATTTGAGCATTTTGCTACAGGTAATAGGGGTTCCACAAGGTAAAACGTTTAACCCCATGCTCTTATTTAATGCAAGACATAAAAACATAATGTACTCAGAAACCATGGTACTCACTTATATTTACAGAAGTCCATGTTCCAACCCCACCTCCACCTCCACCAAGTAATCATTGGAGTAGCTTATTGAGAGAGGGAGCCGAGAAGGGATTGGCGTCAATGGGCAAAGGGTTGGCAGTGCTCGAAAATAATCTGCGCTCTAGGAATTATAGTAAGAACTAATCTATGATTCAGTCATCATCTGCCTAGCTGTTCGGCCGGTCGGCCATACCTGAATACCATTATTATTCAGTTTCATAGTAAATTCAAGTCGCAGTACATTTGCAGTATTTAGCCATGTATTTTCTCTTGCCCGTGCAGCTAATTGATTGCACCATAAATTCATGTTATAAATTCAAAATGTTATGGATGTTTGTTTGTTTCTATCTTCCATATTTTTCTATTTCTTATGATTAAACTTAATAAAAACCTGATTTTGTGATAAAATGATTTAAAAATCTTATTTTTCATTACAGATGCTATTGAATGGATACCAGCTACCACATCTGACGTTGGTTCACTGGCTCACAAAGCGTACGTAGCTGGCAGAGAAGGTTGGGATGGCAGTCCTCTCTGCGTCATCAGGTCGCACCACAGCGGAGAGTTTATGCCGGGGAAACTGGCCATCAAACATCGCTCCGCGTATGTGCCACATGGAGGAAAAGAAATCCCCGTCCATAACTTTGAAGTACGTCACTAGATATTTTATATAAATGGTATTGAAATGGCAGCAGAAATCCTCTACATAATCTAATAAACAAAGACATATATAGCCCTTGAATTGCAACAGTAGATATATGTATACTGATAAGAGAAAACTTCCCCTAGTCCTTGTGGATTTGAGAGTTTTCATAATATCATAAGTAAATGAAACAAAACTGAAGCAAAACTTTGAAGTACGTCACTACATATTTTACCTGTATATAAATGTTATCGAAAAAGCAGCAAAAATACTTCACATATTAATACACAAAGACATATATATACACAGGGTGTTTGACAGAACGTTGAACATACGAAAATGCTGGAAAAGTGGGCTAATCTGCTACTTTCTCAGCCCTAATTTATTTGGCCCTGGCCCCCTGGATATTAAAAAAGATTTATTTTTTGCTTTCTTCTAGTTTCACCACTTTCTTAAATTTCAAGTGTAATTTTTAGGCAGATTCTTATAAAATTATTGCTTTATTCAGATGATAGCTAGAAAAAAAGTTATGAGTCCTCAAGCTTAAAAGAAAGAAATAAAAAATACTTAAAACATAATGTCAACTTGCATTTTTTTTAAAATTGCCGGTTTTACCTATTTTTAATAAAAAATACACTTTAAAGTTAAGAAAGTGGTGAAAAGAGAAGAAAGCAAAAAAAAAAAATATCCAGGGGGCCAGGGCCAAATAAATTAGGGCTGAGTAAGAAGCAGATGACCCCACCTATCCACCATTTTCGTATGTTCAACGTTCTGCCAAACACCCTGTATATAGCTCTTGAATTAGCACAGTAGATATATGCGTAAACTGATAAAAGAAAACTTCTCCTTCTCTTTGTGGATTAGAGAGTTTTAATCAAGAGTAAATACAAAATAATTATTTAAATAATATAAAATGAGAATCACTGATGAAATCTGCACTATAAAGCTGTTTGTTGATAATATAAGCATAGTGCTATGTTATTTTATTACAATGTGTCTTTTATCTCCAGGTGCTGTGCTGCCCACCTCACGCAGTACGTTGGCTGCACAGCAGCAACGGCCAGGTCCCAGTCGGAGCTATGGCAGCTGGTAACACCCATAGTGGTGAACCGCTTTACATTGGACGCGTTAGCCACATGCAGTCTCTGACACCCGGCAAAGTAAGTACTTTTATAGGCTCAGCTTTAACCTTCTTCATCATATTCCCAGCCACCGTAGGCGCGGGCTTGCGGACGGCGAGTAATGGGTACCTCGCTGTCCGGTAAGGACCAAGCCCGGGTCGATGGCGCGTTGTGTTCCACGCGCGCCTCAAAGAGATGTCAGCACCAACTGGTGGGGCCCGCAAGGGCCGATGCCTGCCAGGGGTACGGGTTGTTCGAAAGAGATACCGTCGCCCCTGGCACATAAGCAACTGTGGGAAGACGGGTAGGTTTTAGTCCGAAAAGTCTGACACGCCCTCCCGCTCCACCCAGAGTGGGAGAAGTTATTTGATGATTTCCAATCCAAAAAAAAACCTTCATCATTTATCATTAGTCGATTGACGTCCATAGCTTCACCAAAATGCTGTTTTCTGTTATTTATATAAAGCTCTCCTCATCACTGCCAATTTTTCGAAATTATTTATTTTACAAACAAAGACCTTAAAATCATCATAAACCCTCTTTCTCTCTTGATCTTTCTACGTCAAGCTAAACATAATGAGAAGCCCCATGTAACAAATTATGTAACATAATGATTAGCAAATTTTCAAGTGTTTCATTATCCTATTTTGTTGTTTTCACGTTAACATCTAATTAATGTTCAATTAATTGTCCCATGACTTATATATTTAATCTATATTGCAATTAAGGAAATTACTTGCAAAATAACATGATGCTCGGGTTTTAATAATGACTTTATTTTAATTCACTTTGTGTAAGTGGGAAAAGCAACCACAAACTGACACATTTTGACGACAAAGGACATAACACGGTTCGTTGACACTTAATGTGCTGAACTTTCTTTCTCTGATTTGCTTGAGTTCAAAAAAAATTGCGCCAATAGGTAATTTCTTTAATTACAATTCAATATAAGATTGTAACAACTTTAAATAGAACCTCTGAATATTTCGGCTATTTGGGTCCGTACCATTAACATTTGCTCCACAGTTTAAGCGCAGGGCAGATAATGATGACGAAACGTGAGTCATTCCTATACAAATTTTTGTTTCCTTAAAAACTCCATTCCTTAATTTCCTTAATTTTCCTCCATTTTTGCATAGACTGTAGAACCGAACCTTACTGCTCCATTGAACACACTGAAGTTACCGATAACTCCAGTAGGATTACTGTAAGTGTTTAATTACATGATTTTTTCCATTTCAGGTGCATCCCAGTCACGGATGCTGCTACATTTCATTCGGCGGGTCTGAAATTGCACACAAGTCTTACGAAGTGCTATGCAGAATTGTTGGTTGAAAACCAGCAAAACAATATAACACCCGAAATTTCACTATTTTCCATCCTATCCTCTACTAATCTTTCATTTTAAACTCATCAATTAGGTACTTTACTTTGAATTTAGAAAACTTCTTCATCAACCTTCAAGTTTTGGAATACGGAAATATTATATTTTGATATTGTTTTAATATGTTTTGTTTTTATATGATTCATTAGCACATTACCTAAATAACGTGCTGAAAGTAAAATGGCAAGTTCAAAAAACTCGATAGCAAATAAATAGTTCAAAACAAGATCACTTTTCAGCAGTCTGATCCAGTTGGTGACAGGGATGAAAAGTTTTGCAACCACCCATAATTTTATGTACCTACTTTCTAACCAAATAAACGATAATGATTATGGTAACTTTAATTCAATTTCAGATTTGATGCCATCAACTGCTTAAGACTGTGAAAGTGATTTTGTTTTGAACTTCTCTGTTGCAATCGGGTTTTAAGATTTTTTCTTATTTTTATCTTCATTTTAACATGACCTTGTCTTTGTGTCGCGCACTCGGGCAAAATATCACCCTCAACTTGTTAGCATCAAGATGTCTGGACCCAGTTAGATATTAAGGCGGCTGAGCATGTAGTACGAACTTAAGCCGGTGAACGGTACCTAGTAATCAATATTACTTTATCGGCCACAAAACAAGGAATGGACCAACGTGTAGGGCCTAAAAACAACTCAAAAGTATCTGTCCAGCTTTTTTTTATTGGCAAGGACATATCTACAGGAAATATTCATTAAGTCATGGAGCCATTTAGGAAATGAATTAAAAGGATAAAATTATAAAATAAGTAGACCCGTTAAACGAATCTATATAAGATGGTGCAAGCATTTCCTGGATGACGTTTGTACGTGGTATTTATCATGAAACATTTTCAGGAGTCATAAATAATCTCGTTTTCACCACCGTCATTCAGCTGAAAGACGACTGCTTAGGGTTCCCAACCGTACTCTAAAATAGGTATTGTACTCTATTTCTTATAGGTGTACTCTATAATCTAAAACACGAATAGAGTACGCCAAAATACTCTTTTTTCATAAACTGAGTTTGCAAGTGATTTAGTTTTCTGCGGTTTTCCTATATGAGACTACTATTCGTCGGTCATAAATTTGAAGTGGCGAGATGAGAATTACAGAGCTTTATAAATATTGATTAAAATTATTTTATTATGTGACGATGTTTACAATTCTTGTAAAATCAATTTAAAAAAATTATATACCGCAAAATGTGCTAGAAAATACATCAAGTGAAATGAATAAATGGTACTTTATTTTATAAATCTACACTCTTTATTTAGATATTCTCTCTAAAATCAGAAATATTCTACTTCTAGAAAAAGTTGGCAACCCTATCTGCTGGACATAAACCATCTCAAGCGTCGCCAGTCGATGGTACAGCAGGCTTAGCACGAGCACCGATTTGCCGACGGAAGAATAGACATGACTATTAACTAAATGACGTCCAATAGTAGATAGCTATTTTCTTCTATTTATTATCACAGTTATGCGTTCTAAACGAATCAGGATTTTGTAGAAAATCGTAAATACTTTGTGGCAGTCGAGTAGAAAGTTTGTGGTCAGTGTGATTTTGACAGTTTGGGAAGAAATATTATTTCTGAAATAGTCTACATATAAAAGGACCCAGATAAAGATGAAACGAAATGCGACTTATAAAAGTAGTGCTGTGGAAGGTTAAATAAATCAGCAATATCAGGAGCTTCAGCTCAGCTTCATATCAGGAAGAGGCAGGATTTTTTAGATGTTAGGATGAAGATCCGTCAGATGATAAAACTCGTTCGTTTCATCCACATAACAAAATCTACCTATAATATTCCCACTGCTTCCCAGCAGGCCTCCATTCTGTAAGAGATAGTAGGCCGTAATCCACCACGCGGGCCCAGTACGATTTGGTGGATGTCATATCTTTGAATTTTTTGCTCTAGAACACCGGTTTCCTCACGGTTCCTAACGATGTTCTTTTGATCTACTCTTCTTAATTCCCAGTAATTTATTAAAGCTTGAAGCTAAGAACAAAAAGAAAACCATAATTGTAAATAGTATCAAATATGTATTTAATTAACACAAAAATTAAAATTTATTAGAAGTAGCAAAGTTGCTTGATTGCTTTATCACTCAACGTGAGTTCTTGTGGGTCATCTCTGCATGTCCATGGGGTGGCTGCCCATGTCTCCGCCATCCGGTGGGGGTGCCCAACCGCCGCCATCGTTGTTGAATGCGTTATCCACAACGGTCACGCCACCGCCGTCATCACCGCAGCAACTACAGCATAAACCCATGATTGTAACCTGGAAAAGTTGAGTACATTCTAAGTTAGTTTTCTAGTTGTCTATTAAATATCATCATCATCATCATTATTGCCGAAAGACGGCCATTGCTGGTCATAGGTCTCTCCCAAGCACCGGCACTTCGACCTGTTTTGTGCTTCTTTTTAGGGGGGTTTGCCATCATCGCCATGCTTAGCCGGCGGGTTGGCGATCGCAGTCTTTTGGTAAAAGGCATAGAGAACACTGCTGCCCATTCTCGAGTAAGTCCTTTAGTCGCCTTTTACGATGCCCAAGGGAGAAAATGTGGTGATTTGTTACTTTCCTAATAAGTTACTAAACAATATACATGTTACTTCTAGTCTGTAGTGTAGATTTGATTTCTAGTTTCTGATTTAGCTACGTGGTATAAAGATTCTGAAAATATCCGGTCATTGGTCAATAAAAACTTAGCAAAAGGATATCCCTCTCACCGAGAGGCCTGTATCCCAGCAGTGAGAACATAGGCTGATTATGATTACGATGAAATGGATATATGTACTTATGGCCTACCAGTGGCGAAGCTACAATTTTTATTAGAGGGAAGCCGAAGAAAACATTGTTCAGTTCTCATAAACTCTAGATAACATGAACGTCCAGTAATTCCTTTACTTTTTCTAAATTGAACGGCAGCTATGATCGGAATTCTTGGTTTAGACATAAAAAAATGGCATTTTTGTAATCTTATATGATGTTTTAAGCTAGTATGAAATATCTGTAATGTGATTTGATACACACACATGTGCTACATATTGTTTGGCAATAGTAGACACTAAGAAGAGTGTTTCTTCCAAAGGGAAGCCGATAGGAATTGAGTTCTATGGAGGCTGCGCCCCTGGTACCTACCTGACCAAGTAAACTAAGTAGGTACTTCCTAGGCCTAGACAGTGAGGTGAATAGGTACTCGATCCACCGACTGCACAATGCAAAAAAATATAGGTATCATTGTTCCAAATCTATGACACTGCAAATATGTCTGTAATGATAAGATTAAATGGAAGGCCTTCCATTGTTGATTGGTGAACTGGCAATTGTAATGCCATTGATATCTATCGACTTTTTAGATACAAGTACTTATGTACTTACTTATGTTGAACTCTAACCCAAGGTAACAAAGAAATTGAAAACTCTAATATTGTTAATTGAGCTAACGAGGACCACATAGCTATTATAATACCTATTCATTATTATTATCTACCATTAAAAACCCGCAACTGCAACTGCTTATAAAATGGGCTTCAGATCCTACGATTTTCTATGTTATTGCATGGAAACCCAGCCATCGGCCCAGCAAATGCGAATTGCGTATGGAAAGAGCCATCTCAAAAACAAAGCTGAAATGTTATTGTCATAATCGGGCGAGGAACCTGGGAGAGGCGTATGTCTAACAGTGGACTGCGATATGCTCAGTTGATGACGCGCTTGACAAAATTGGTATTAACAGCAGAAAGAAGCTAAGACCTGATAAGAGCAAAAATTCTATAACTACCAACCTCCATACATAGTGATGGTCGTATATAGTTTTGTATTGGGAGTTGATATTTATCTAATTTTATTTGGGTTTTATATCATATCAGCTTCATAGGTTGTTGATTTAGTCTTCTGCATCTGTACCTATGCAGAAGACTAAATCAACAACCTGTTTCTAAAATAATTGTCTCAAATGGGTGCGTTTCAACTAAACACGCACTGAAATAACCTTTCAGATCTAATATGACCTTAATTATATAATACATAACTAATAAACAAACTTATTATGTACACAAGTACGTATTCAAGTTTCAAACATAGAATATAATTTAATAAAACTTACCTTTAGATGAGTTTATCCAACTGTTGATGCACAACGATTACAAAAATGTATTTTATTTTACAAAGCGACTTATTATGTAGCCCACTTGCTAGCTAAAGCGATGCCTGTGTCCAGTAAGATAAGATAAATTATCGATAATTCAGTACCAAAAACGAAATATTTATTTTTCATACGAATTATATGAATCACCTAAGGCATTTACAGATTTAGCATAACATAATGTCGAGGAAAATGTTGGGATTGGATTTGAAGCACGACAATGTGTCAATTGCCTAAGGTAATTTGTCTGTTATCACTTATCTGTCCACAAAAAACTGATTTGATATCTATATATCCATTCTTACTGCGGTATTTAAAACCTTCAGATGATAATTTGCAAGTAATTACGATCGCCACCCATATTGTTTATCAGTTACCACTAAATAATGTATTTTATAGAAGATACATAATTGCTTCGATCAATAGATAATAGTATAATTATGTAAAATGAGGTTCGAGCAATAAGAGTGATCGGCGAAATTAATGTAATGAGAGTATAAAAAACGTTTTCCAAAAAAAAAAAACAACTGCCTTCCGAAAAAACACTACAGTGAAAAATAACTTTAATTTCGGAACGCGGTGACAAAAAATTTAAATACATATCCAAAGTCACCGCCTTCCGAAATTAAAGTTATTTTTCACTTTGTAGTGTTTTTTCGGAAGGCAGTTGTTTTTTTTTTTTGGAAAACGTTTTTTATACTCTCATTACATTAATTTCGCCGATCACTCTTATTGCTCGAACCTCATTTTATTTTTTTGATCATATAAGATTTTATTTTTTACTTTTTAGTTATAAGTAGTACCTACCTCAGTAATTTGAAATTTCATCATCCTGGGGGTCAAACCAATGCATATTTATGCGATAGCAACAATCGCGGTTTATTTCATCATCATCATCATTTCAGTCGAAAGACGTCCACTGCTGGACATAGGCCTCCCCCAGGCTCCTCCACGTCGACCGGTCTTGTGCTTCCCACATCCAGCGGATTCCCGCGGCCTTCACAAGGTCATCAGTCCACCTTGTGGGAGGCCTTCCCGCTCTACGTCTTCCGGTACGCGGTCGCCACTCCAGAACCTTTCGGCCCTATCGGCCATCTGTTCTGTGAGCAATGTGCCCTGCCAATTAAGTTTGGCAATTCTTCGGGCTATGTCGGTTACCTTGGTTCTCTTGCGGATCTCGTCATTCCTGATTCGATCGTAGGGCAACTCCGAGCATAGCCCTCTCCATTGCTCTTTGGGTGACTTTAAACCTTCTAATAAGGCCCATTTTGAGCGACCACGTTTCTGTACCATAGGTCATCACAGGCAACACACACTGGTCAAAGACTTTCGTCTTGAGACACTGCGGTATTTGGGTACTGCGGTTTATTTACTGTTATTTTTTGAAGAGTTCCGTTGTCCGTTTCCGAAACGCATCATCAGATCTATATGAAATTGAAATGGGACCCTACGGGAATCACCAGCTTTCAAATACAAAAATAATCATCAAAGTCGGTTCACCCAGTCGAAAGTTATGAGGTAACAAACATAAAAAATAAAAAATACAGTCGAATTGAGAACCTCCTCCTTTTTCGAAGTCGGTTAAAAATAGCAAACATTACCTACAGCATAAATGTCAACGCTAGTGTAGGTACTTTAAAAGTAAATATAAGTATTTTTCCTGAATTCACTTACGTTAGGATGGTTTGATAAGTATAGTTTATCTTGACAAGTATTTACATCACATATTTCAGATATAAGATGTAGGCCTGTGATTTATGCAATGTATTAAATTAAATAGGTCACAGCAGTAGGCTGTTTGCAAAAAAATCACTAGGTAAAACGTAAAAACGACGACGTAAACGTTGAAATTGTTTGGCATTCCCAAAAAACTAAAAAGCAATTCATCATCTGCCTTGCCTTTTCCCACTTATATTTGTCAAATTACAATCTAAGGTTGGATGATTTCCCAACCTCAAAAAAAAAATAACCAGTACCCTAACTGCGTAACACACGATCAATCATAATCTGTTTCATTTTGACAGTTCAACAATATTAATTGCGGATTCCCTCTTTGAGGAGTGGCTTGAGAGGTGGCATGGCGTCCTCACCTTCCGCCTGACACAGGTCCTCACCGGACACGACTGTTTCGGGAGGTTCCTGTTTCGCATAAGGCGGGAGGAAACGCCCGGGTGTTTCCATTGCGAAGATCGCCCTGAGGATACGGTGGAGCATACGGTGGAGGTCTGCCCGGCTTGGGCTGAGCACCGCCGTGTTCTCATGGAGGCGATCGGCGGCGGCGATCTCTCACGTCCGGCCCTGATCTAGGCCATGGTACGGAGCGAGAGTGCATGGCTAGCAGTCGCTTCCTTAAGCGAAGCAGTGATGCTCGCAAATAGGGAGGCGGCACACGTGAGGGAGATACAGTACATGCGCCCTCACGGCCGTGGCCTTCGCAGGAGACGCCCTGGGCGTCGGGAATCCCAGGCTGATTCCCGGCCACCGTAGGCACGGGCTTGCGGACGGCGAGTAATGGGTAGCTCACTGTCCGGTAAGGACCAAGCCCGGGTCGACGGCGCGTTGTGTTTCACGCGCGCCCCAAATACATATCATCACCAACTGGTGGGGTCCACAAGGGCCGATGCCTGCCAGGGGTACGTGTTGTTCGAAAGAGATACCGCGGCCCCTGGCACACGGGCAACTGAAGGAATACGGGTGGGTTTCAGTCAGGAAAATTCTGACACGCCCTCCTGCTCCACCCAGAGCGGGAGAAGGTATTTGATGATTTCCTAACCACGAAAAAAAAAACACTAATTGTACCCACTGCAGAGACTCAGCGTCAGCCGTCCTCTGTGAGGTAAGTCCTATTAATAAGGAACCACGTCGTCAGTTATAGAGTTAATAAAAAACTGAAACTGCAATCATTCTGTGGTACTGTGCGTCGAGTCGTTGAGCTCCGTTCTTGAGTTGAGCTGCACAATAACTGACAAATGCGTACACAGATTGGACGCGTCCACTCAATCGTATGTGGTTCTTTTCACAATAGACCATTTCAGACATCGATCTATATGGTCTTTACCTTACCTAACCAAGATTAATTCTGGACTTTAAAAGAGACTGTGGCCTTTGAGTTTGTTTCGGCCTTTCTTTTCAGAGTAGTCAGATAGGAAACGTCACCTCAACCTCATCTACTTTAAAAAGATATTTGACGTGTTTGTTTGTACAGTACAAACCTACGTATAGAAATAAATCATTAATTTAATTTCAGATTTATAAATCATTTAAAGTTTAAGATCTCTCTCATACGAACCACCTAGTATAGGATAAGTAGTACTGTAGTATACAGGATAAGTTTTTATCCAGTGCGCAAACTGTAACCAAGAATTCAGCATACCATTCTAGACCCCCCAGAAATTTTACGTCGGTTAAAAAGAAAATCAGCTGTTTCATAGAAAAGTGCAATACCTACGCGGTTAAAATGTATGGAACAGCTGATTTTTTTTTTTGTATTACCGACGAAAAATTTCTGCGCTGACGGCCTAGAATGATATGCAGAATTCATGGTTACAGTTTGCGCACTGGATAAAAACTTATCCTGTAGATGCACTGGCATCTAATGGGAACTTCTTAAAGTGTAATGTAAGAAAACATCTAGCTACGTAGTTAGAAACTTAGTTGAGAATAAAAACATTGTTAATGTTAATCATGTAATATTGATAACAGACCGGTATCTATACGATTGATATCTATATATAAAAAAAATAGTGTCTGTTTATAATGTCAAAATAACAAGCTCTACTACATGCATATGAAAGTATAAACGGTACCTATTTACAAAAAAAGTCAATTTTTCTCATTTTTGTTTGTCGGTAACTTTGTTCCTGCCAATATCCGAAACGGCTGATGCTGCGGTTTTTGAAAGGACTTCCTCGGCTAATGTTCTATGGAGTAACTTAGGCTTTTATTTTAGAAATAGAATATATATGGGTTTCGCAAAAAAAATTAAACCCGTGAAATCCAATTTGTTATCCGACATACATGCGAACGAAGTCGCGGGCACAGCTAGTTCTATAATACAAATGTTATGTAAATACCTACCGTACCGTCATTTGTTTTTATTAGTATTTGGACTGATATTAGCACAGGATATTAGTCACCTTTAAATGCCTCAAATCTTTCGGCCTAAATGTGGGATGCATTAATTAGTTCTGATTAACACGTCTGGGAACTTCTGACGCACAAACGTATCATCCATTTTATTAAGACTGGCTCGGTTTTGTCGGTTGATAAGTTAAATATGTGACCATGGTGTCGAATGCCAATCAATCTCACACTTTCTGGCTTGTCTAATGTGGCTGAGCAGATGTTCACATAAATTGTGCATCTGCACACTGGCAGTCTCAATGTGATCACATTCGTGATGTTCTCGTTGCCACATTTTACTCTAAAACATTGAAAAGAAAATCATCATTATCTGCCTAGCTTTTTCCCAAGTATGTTGGGCCGACCACCAGTCTAACCGGATGCGGCTAAATATTTTGCCTACCTATCTTAAAAGGAACTACTTATGGACACGAAAGAAAACGGTAAACACGCGCTTTCGCCAGCCCGAAATAATCTAAATTTGATACAGCCTGTTCTTTGCTACCGACCCCCCAGAGACGCCTTAGGGTGCGGTCCCGTACCCCACAGGGGGTACCCCATAGCGTGTAGTTGCTTAGTTTATATGTTTTGTGCCCTGGCTGGCCTATTTATAAGGCTGGCCTATTTATAAGGCATCCATATCCACAGGATAGCCTGGTTAAGCAACCTCCAAAGTTGAAATGCGAGACGCCATTCATTTAAAAAAGTAAGATTTTTTTAATGGAATGTACTTAATGTGTAAAGATAAGGGTTGTGGCTGCCAGCCTAACCAGAGGTGACCAAACAGTCTAATGAGAGTATCAAATATTGTCACAAACAGGAATAAATAATGTTTAGAATTATCTACCTATAAACTGACCTACCTATTTCCAAACGCAAATCTCCTTAGCGTGTGTTGCATTTTGCAGTTGACTGTCAGGGTCATAATGAACATTTGGTTGCAGAATACTTTCGTAGTTCTCGCATTGCATTATGCCCCTGACTGAAATGGCCGCAATTACTGATGGATTGCAGCATAATTATGTAAACCAGAAATTGTGAATGTGATTGTTGTTAATATACAGTCATAAAAAAACAGTTAAAAAATCTTCTTGTAGGTATACAGAGTTTTATAATTGAAATACGGCAATTTGTTGGTAATCTAGTACCTTAATAATACTAATGTGTGCGACTAATTGCATTCAACTTTGGTCGAATTTTTGTTTGGAGAAGAGAATAACGGCTTAATTCCACTGCTGTAGGATGTTCATGGAAAGGCACGCACTATTAATCACCATCTGAATCATTTTGAAGGCAATCCATTGCTTCATAAGTTCGAATAATTCGTCTGCTCAACAACGTCAATACAATTAATGTTGTTGAACTGTCAAAATTACAGCTATTCCTACTGCTAGTATGTTACGCTATTACCCCGCAGGTTAATTTATTAACTAGCCACGCATCAGAGGCCCGTTCGGCGTTCGGCGTTCCGATTGGCCCTGGATTGGTGACGGACCAATCGGAGCGCCAAACGCGCTCACTGCGTTTGGTGCGAAGATCGCCCAGAGGACACGGTGGAGCATACGGTGGAGGTCTGCCCGGCTTGGGCGGAGCACCGCCGTGTCCTCGTGGAGGTGATCGGCGGAGGCGATCTCTCGCGTCCGACCCTGGTCCAGGCCATGGTACGGAGCGAGAGGGCATGGCTGGCAGTTGCCTCCTTCAGCGAAGCAGTCATGCTGGGGCGAGGGCGAGAGGGAGGCGGCGTACGTGAGGGAGATGCAGTACATGCGCCCTCACAGCCGTGGCCTTCGCAGGAGACGCCCTGGGCGTCGGGAATCCCAGGCTGATTCCCGGCCAACGTAGGCACGGGCTTGCCGACGGCGAGTAATGGGTAGCTCGCTGTCCGGTAAGGACCAAGCCCGGGTCGACAGCGCGTTGTGTTCCACGCGCGCCTCAAAGAGATGTCAGCAGCAACAGATGGGGCCCGCAAGGGCCGATGCCTGCCAGGGGTGCGGGTTGTTCGAAAGAGATACCGCCGCCCCTGGCACACAGGCAAATGAGGGAACACGGATGGGTTTTAGTCAGTAAAAGTCTGACACGCCCTCCCGCTCCACCCAGAGCGGGAGAAGTTAGTTGATGATTTCCCACCCAGAAAAAAAAAAAAAAACTAGGGCCTTAGTACGTGGCGTGACGGTGGGTCGCACAGGGAATGATCCTATTTACATTTTCATAAAATGCGAGACAAAACTATAAATATTCTAACTACAAATCGCGGAAACGTCATGATTCCTATGCCCGAGACTGCAAACACTATGATATGCTTCCCCTTGTGGATAGGCGTAAGATGCTTTTTCTCTTTGATATCCTGCGAGGTCGCTTGGACAGCAGTGATTTGCTATCATGTATAGATTTCTGTACCCCTAAAACACGTACCAGACACACTAAATTATTCAGTATCGCTGGCTGCCGTACAAAATACGGGAGAAATGCTGTTCTGACCCGACTGCCTCGCATCTATTATGAGGGTTTTGAAAATGTCGATATATTTCATTCATCCAAACAATCATACCGCAAACAAGTCAAGCAGATATTGTTTAGTAAACAATTTGTGCCATAACTCACTTTTAGAAAGATATAATATATTTATATAATTATTTCATCAATGCACGTTGCGCGATGCTAAGTGGAAATTTATTCACAATGTTTAAACAAATATTTTATTTTTATTTTTCCGTTGTTTTTTCTTTTGTTAATTAATACAGTCATAGTATTTAGGTAAGTGCATACTTGAAACTTTAATTTAATGTGAGCAATGTGTCAACAATCGCACATTACCTATTATTGTTATCTGCATTTGTATAAGTTTTTTCTTTTTTTCTTTCGCTACTTCTAGTTAACCTAGCCCTATCAATGCCGTGAAACTCGGTTATTGGCTTAAGAGACAATTGTTTTTCATTTCATTCAAACATTCTGTTGAGTTTCCAAATAAATAAATTCTGATTTTGACCAACATTGATAAGAACTCGCCATCAAAGCTAATACTTCATGTTTTTTTTTAATAATGTTTCATAACTGTTTACACAAAACAAAAATAAATAGATACCTACTTGGGAAATTGGCACTCTAATATTCCATCATCACTGGAAAATTCAATTTTGTAGTTACTTATTTATGGTGTTTCTAGTCAGTGGATTGTTATAATTTTTACTAAAGCGTTAAAAAAACAAAGGTTATATTAATGAAACTTTTATCTCATAATAAATACAAAATATGATAAATAACTTATTATAAACAAATTCCTTAGGTATCGTCCAGTGGTAGAGGTCTCCCTGTATCGCTTATCAAATTCCATATACACAATTCCATTTTAAAATAATCTAATATTATAAGTGTATAAAATATATTTTATGAGCGCTATCCATAAATGAGCCTATTATATATCTCAATTATAATATGACACTATTATAATTATATAAATACATCACACAGGCTTTTCTTTGGAACTAGGTGAGGGATCTCATTATTTTGGTTTACGGGTTTGTCACACTTAATGTACTAAACGTAATACAGTAACTTGTTAAATATACATCTAAGACCCTATATTTCAGACGGAGACAAAAATTAATGCTTTCTGAATTCATATTATTAAAACGGCTTACAGTTACATTAATATTTACAACCGAGGTAAAACAGGTGCTTGAAATACCAATATTATCACAATTACTGATATCTCCTGTCTCGGAGTAAGACATAAGGAAAAAGCAAGAACTCACGTACTCTCATTCTCAATTAAAAGATAATAATATTATAATTAGTTTTAGGTATATTGTATCTAGATAAAAGTTGGAAGAACTGAGACAAATACACTAGGAAAATGTGTAAAATTTCGCGTTTTACGATAATCGTAAAAACGCTACGATTATATTATAAGAATTTGCTCTACAAGCTCTATCTCAAAACAATATTCATGTCTTATTTGTTTTTAATCAAACAAGACATGTATTATCACATCTGTCTTATGAAATTAAGTTTTCGGAGAAAAAGTGTTATCTTGTGTATTCAAAACAGTATCAACAGCTGCATTAAATAAATAAAGAACCATAAAACATTTGGTTGTGCTAAAATTATAATTAATAATATTTATAACAAGATAATATTAGGTTAACATTTTGTAGAGGTAGGTGCTGCTGCATACTATGATTTATTTAGGTGCCTTCTGAGAGAGGAACCGTCTTACCGTATTAAATCATTACCGTGGAACAACATCGTCGTTTCAGGTGAAAGTCGTCCAATGTTGGACATTACGTCCAACAGTGGAGGCCTATGATAGGCCTCACCCAAGCACCGCCACTTCGCCCCTGTTCCCGTGGTAAAATTGGATATTGACCATAACAATGACTTGAATTCAGGAATTAAATTTGGTAACACAAAATCCCTAATTAGGAAAGGATTCCTCTCTCTGGAGCCCAGACTTTGCTCCCGATCATTATGACGACAGATATAACTCTTATTTTCATTCATTTTGATAGAAATATTTAAAAAGGTAAATATTATGTATGTAAGTACCAAAAATGTAGATTTTTTTTTTAAATTATTATACGCATTTATAACAATGGGGTAATAACATTCTGCTAAGAACATAATGTTACATTGAGAAATAGAAAACAAGAAATCTTAAATTAGGTTTAACTTTGACAGCAAACCTAATTTCATAATCATTGTTATTCACATTGACGAAAAAAACAATTCATAATTGTGTAAAAAATCTGCTCTTGAATCAATAACTTAATTAATACAAACCTACCTATAGTAAACATTTATAGAAAAAGTTTGATAAAAACATTTTGATCAAGCACAGAAGATTTTGTGACTGTACATTGGGCTATGAATAACGGTGCTGAACTGTTGGTATCAAACCGTATTTTGATAAAATTGAAAGTTGATCTCTAAAACTTAAACAAAAAAAAAATATATTATAATGATGATATTTAGTATTTCCGGTAGGGTGGTGGTTGATGCTGCACTACTTGGGGTCCAGCAGTTGGTTGTTGGACAACTACATGGTTGACAACCACGGTGCGTTGTTGAGGGTCTTTACAACAGTCGCAGCAACAACAGGGGATACAGCAGCAGCAACACGGGCGACATGAACAGTTACTGCACATCCTGGAACACAAAATTGTTAAATTAAAGAAAATGCTAAAGCTGCTTCAGTTGATGACTACAAAAACGTGTGGGTTACCCTGGCAAAATGTTGTGCTGACTTGTGCTTTAGAAAGGTGAGACTATAACAAACAATTTAGTGTATCATGAGGAGTAATTTGTTTACTAATAGCAAAGTTTGTTAGAATTGTAATTTTAAAGTTATTTGAGGAAAAGAGATTTTGCTGGAGTAACGGTTTCAAACGTTACTCTGGCAAAATCATTTTCAAAAATATATATAGGTATAATATATTCTTGTTTTTTATATAATTTCATTAAAGCCGTAATTGAGAGCTGAAAGTAACAGGAAAGAATGTTCATGAATCATTTTAATTTTTTTATAGAACGATGGCATACTATAAAAAAAATGATTTCTTAATGTTATGGGAACTGAGTATTCGATCGCTAAAGTACGACCAATGTAAAATTAATCATATTTGTTTTTATATTGACATCGTCTAAAGTTACAAAATCTAAAATTCCTGAAGTTATAAGCGTCTACCACAGGTATTTTTTACACCGGTTTATTTGGTTATAAGTGTATTGGTTTACTTGCAAATCCGTTTTTTCTGTTTTTTTTAAACCATTTAATTACATTGGTTTACGTCAACTAAATCAAAAACGAATGTGTAAACAAATTTAGACAAATTAAGGTCTCTTATGGGTATTTTTTTCAGACCTTTGCGTTGAGCCGTTTTGAGATCTGAGAAATCCCAAAACGTTACCGCAGCAAAATCTTAAATATCTGAAGAACCATAACACACACAAATTTTGCTATTTAAAAACATTTAATACGCAACAAAAGCTATCTATTCATGTATTTGGTTCTGGGCTGAAGCGAATTTTTGAAAATAATTTTGCCAGGGTAACGTTTGAAACCGTTACTCTAGCAAAATCTCTTTTTCTCAAATAGTTTTAGAACTACAATTCAAACAAACTTTGCTAACCTCTCTAAAGCACAAGTCCGCACAACATTTTGCCAGGGTAACGCACACGTTAGGAAAAGGGGTCAAAATTACAAGATTTTTGCATCGTGTTTTTTCCGAAAAAAAATAAGTCGGCCTAGACTTTGGCATTAAAGGCTGTGTTTATTATGTGGCCCCACGACATTTACATGTCGGAAATTATCCCACGGGAACGTGCTACCGAGACAAAAAAAAAATTAAGCACTGTCTAAAATCTAAAAGCTTTCAGAAACATTTAGTAAAAGACCGTTATTTTGACATTCCGTTACAAACAGATACTTTTCATTTTATTTATTTGTATTAAATGTATCACGAAATCATCTGCTGAGCTTGTGATGACCGCTGAAGGAGCATTCCGGTACCTTAGGTAACAACGCAGCATTTTTAAAGATTTCATAATTATCAAAAATGGCTATGTCAAATTCTTCCAGTTGAGTTGAGACATCCCATAATAGGTACCCCTATTATGGAATGTCTCATAACTATTAGTCATATAATATTGATATACAAAGGTACATGTGACTAACAGATAATATAGATTAGTATTTTCAGCTGTCATGAGTCATAAATGCGTTTTAGGTTATTTGATGACGATAACGATACTATCACGTTTGAACAGTCATTAAGTTTGTAATTACGTCGTACTTTTTCCCTTGTACACAAATACGGTATGTTATGGTTGGGAAATTCTACTCTAGATGGCTAATTGTCTTTCTACATTATTATTATTGTCTCGATTAGTCTTGTCACAGCGGTCGCTACTGATTGGTTCAAATATAGGTTCTTAACTATCACTAGCCCGACTTACACTTTGTAGGTCGTAGGTTCGAACCCAGGCGCTTTACTTGATTTAAATAATTTCATCTGCTCTCAAAACGCTGCAGGACAACATCGCGTGGAAAAAGACATGTCCTAGAACCAAAAATTCGAACACTTGTGACATCTACCATCTCCACTGGGCCCGCGCGGTAGATTACAGCCTACTACCTCTCGAAGACAGGAGGCCGGTGACCCTACAGTGGGAATATAATAGGCGATTATGTAACTATCACTAAAATAGGAATATACAATTATGTGACGCAGTCTCAATATAATGCTAATAGAATCGAAGGTCTGTCACTGACGAGTGACGACAATTTGTCTCGTGTCTGTCATTACTTGGCCTAAAAAAGTAATTGATTCAGTTTTTCTGAGAAAATTTATATTGTGAGAATTTTCTGTCACTTATTGTGTCGCTATCAATTCAAATTAATGGGGACTAGAATTATGTCCAGTATAAAATTGTGTCCATCCAATAATTATACATGTTAAGAATCTTCCAACGAAAATGAATATTTATACCTATTTAGTGTGTATGTTAGCATTTATGTGAAATGTCATAATTCACGGATCTATGTATACAAGCGTAAAAAACAATATATCTACTAAGTTTATAACACTGTGGGAACAGAGTTTCAATAGTGTCATAACAGTCAAGTAAATTTTAAGAGACTAGTAACACTATTCAGTATGTATTTTGGCAGCATTTGTAATAGGTAATGTCTTTAGTAAATACTGTCATTTAGTTTATTATACTATAGGTGCGATCACCAAAAGATAAGTATACAAGGTCGTCGGATATAGTTGAAGATTAGTACGAAACCGATGAATGTTTTCTAATAAAATTAATAGAAAGCAAACAGTCCATTTATCAAATTTAATTTCATTCGAAAACATCCATCAGTTTCTTACTAAACTGTGATGATATCCGACAACCCCGGTTACTTACGTCTTTGGAGACTGTACATAGATATTTTTTTTAATATTAAAATTTTAATTATTTAATCAAAAATAAAATTGAAGCTGAAAGAATCTTTTAAAACAACTTAAGTAAATTTCGCATTGTCAAAAATAAAAAATAATTTCATTCATTAGATAATAATTGAAACGTACGTTATAGAAATATAATATTTTAACTGCAAAATCACGTAAATCAACGAAAACGGACCAATTTCGTACACGGCCTCTTAAATTTAAATTTTAAGTTAGTGAATTTGCTGCGCGGTGTGGAAACAATTCTGATGTCGAAAATATAGGTTTTAGGATGTTTGTCCGTTTTTCTGGACGTATGTTCCGGATTGGTACAAAAATGGTTGAATGGATTCAGATGAAATTTGGCGCCATTTTGGGCTCAGATACTTTATAACCTGCATTAACACATAGAGTACTTAATCTTGGTACATGTACGTGGGATATATTTTGATATCAACGCGGACGAAGCCGCAGGCTAAAGCTGGTAAATTATATGTGCCCCTCGCCTTCATATATATACTGAAGTCATTAACTGAATCATATATAGACATGTCAAGGTAGATGATCAAGTTCACAAAAAGGACACAGAACAAAAATATTGTTTACGAACTACGTATGTTTAGTTTACTCACTTATTAGCGGTTGCTCAGTTCAGGATTAATTCGAAATTAAATTTAAGTGACAATAGGATCTCTCCAGTTATTTTTATACTGACTCAAAACTTTTTAGGACTACTAACATTCCGAAAGTAACTGTGTTTAATAACTGCCATCAAGGTACAAAGATATCAGGTATTATCAATAACTTATCTATGATTTTCGTTATCAAATGTTGGTATCGATTAATGCCGAATAGGTACCTATAACCTCCACCTCATCACTGGCATACAAGTAAATCTAGGCATGCATAATTTAACGCCCAGTTTCAACAACGAAAATCACACAAAAATTAGCCTACAAAGTATCAAGGGCCCGTAAACTTCTGTGATTGGTTGACTGAATTACCAACAACCAATCGGATCACTTGACATGCGTTAAATTTTGACAGGTCGATAATTTTCGTTCAAGAAACCGGGTGTAAAAGTAATTAAGTACTAAATAGTAAAAACTAAAAAAGGTCGTCCACTACTCTTACCTTAAATAAAAGCTTTTCATCTATACATTTGGTTAGGATCAGGACCGTATCCGGGGTATCCTTGTGGTGGAGGGTATCCTGGGTAACCGCCGGGAGGTGGGTATGCTCCTGGTGGTGGCGGATACGGGTACCCTGGCGGTGGAGGTGGCTGGTCGTAGACGACTGGCGGCTGCTGGATGACAGTCACTTGCTGCGGTGGGGGTTGTTGCTGGCCACACGCGTTAGGACACAGGCAGGGCACCAGGCAGCACGCACCCAGCGCCAGACAACAAGGGTTGCAGCAGACATCACAGTCCCCACAGTCAAACGACAGACATAAACCCATCCTCACGCACCGTTGTCAACTAAAACCGATACCAATCAATTACTTCGTCTACTCGTGAAACACCTTTGCAAGATAAAAGTTACTTACAACTAAAAAAAAATATTCTGAATTTTAAACAAAGTGGAATAAGTACCAGAGTCCTTATTGTGGAATGACAAAATGGCGGAGTGTTATCGTTGTTAAGAATGTTATCATTTGGTGTTATCTGTTGATAAGGTCAGCCATTGCTCACACCACAGAGGAGGAAAATGACTGCCGAGTCTTGGAAACACAAAAGGATATGTTTACGTAAAGATAGACAAAGGGGACGACACAATATAGTCACTTGTCAAATATGTTTTATCACGCTATTACCAAATTAAAAACATAGGTATGTGTCATGGACTCAGGGCCACTACTTAATTAATTATCAGTTAAACGTTCAATAGTTCATTGTCAGTTTTTTAGTTTTATTCTATGCTACACAGTAATGTTTTCTTTCGCTATCCAGAGTTGGTGCCAAAAAAGGAGGTTCTCAAGTTGACTCGAAGCGTAGCGTTTTTTTTTAATATATAATTTTTTTCAGAGTAGTGTAATTTTGACGATTGTTCTCTTACAGTGAAACTTCTTAACATTTCATAAATACCTAAGTTGACGGTCTGAAGGATTGCCAATAAATTCAAAACCAGGTTGTGTTAAGAAAATATAAGTAATATTATAGTTCGTCACACTATGAAATTAAATCTTTTAAGTACCTTCAGATTTAGTGCAAAACATTGAGTTGTAGTGGACATTAAAACAAAACGATTCAGAATCAGTTTAAGCATAATGTATCATGTTTAGGTAGTTGACCAAATGATAGAGAAATACTTAGAAAACAACATTTAACAAAAACCTTGTTGTTCCTTCTAGCCACGTATTCAGAATCGGTATACATAATAAAGCAAGTCATTTATAATAACTGATAAACAAAAATAATTGAAATAAATATTTAATTATGAATATTTGCAATGTTTAACTGATTTTGATTAGATCAAAGAAAGCCGCCGAGCTCGTAGTCTATTGTATGAAATAAGGATAAAGACGGAAAGAGAGGACTTGTAAAATTAGATACTTACTGTAAACATTTTTTGAATATGTCGATTTTAATAGTTATTTGATATTGAACTCTCAACTAGCCAATGCTTATTTTTTAAATTATAACTTCATCAATGTTGTGCTTGTGGGTAAGTGTATAATACGTCCCTAAAAGGAACAACAGGGCTTATGTAACATATTGTTTACTAGACAGCAACAAATATTACTGGCATTCTTTGAAGGAGGCTTTATCCGAAGGGGATCCGTATAAACTACATTATTATTTTATCTCTTGACATTTCTCAGGACCCTGGGGTCCCAAACCATTGTAAGGCGAGGGACAGAAGCCAACTGGCAGAGGCCCGTTAGATTAGGCACCAACCGATTATCCCTGCCCGCACTATGCAAGTGCACCCAAGGTCAACCCGCAGTTGGTGCTATTGCAGGATATGGAAGCAAAGATATTGGATTATGGCTTAGGGTGGTTAAAGTGAACTGGTAATCTAGGACTATGGAAAAATATAGCCCTTCCAACTAGTAACTTGCCTGACCAATGTTTTATTTAAATTACACAGATTAAATAGCAGGGGGTACCGTGCACACTCAATAGGTAATGGGCCCCCGAAAACGGTCACCAACACATGGTACCTATCTTATCGATAGGGGGGCAACATGTCCTAAGGTGCTAAAGAGGTGGAGTGGAGCGGTATTCCGGTATTAATGGTATTTAGCCACGGCTATCATGATAATCCCGGAATTACGGTCAAGATCCCTAAGAGCATCCTATTGGAATACTTCCTTCCTCCAAACACATTTTCGCGCCAGCCAATAAAGGCAAGAAAGAGGTGGGATCTCTAGTCTAAGGCAAGCCAGAGGTGAGGAACAAAACTACTCCCAGGAGCAGAGGTTCCGACGGATTACTACTGCCCAACAGCTCGCCACGTACTGCCCTGCGGGATTCAGTTTCTCTTTTGGTCTGGCTCCTCTCCCTAGACCTGAGCCAGCAAAGTAAACTCTACCAGCCCAGACCGAGAGCTTAGAAATGCGCAAGCCCCACCACGACGTCAACATAGAGAGGCTATTATTATGACCACGAATAACTTTTACAGAGTGCTTATCTGATACTGACGATTCTTTTTTTATAGTAAAAGTTGTACATTTTTCATGAGTACCTACCTACTTTGACGCTTTGCAGGATTGCCAATAAATTCAAAATCAGGCTGTGTTAAAAAAAAAAACTAAGTAATGTTACAGTTAGTCACACTGTGGCAGCGATCTACAATGCCACATACGAACATCAAATCAACAATCTTGAGAAACACAAAAAGTGAAGTGGCGCCATCTACAATGCCATATGCGCACTACCGCGCGACCCGTATATATTATACAACATCCCGACATCAACAGTCGGCCCCAACCGCCCCTTGCCCGCTTGCCAGCCCGCGCCGAAGTTGAGCAAGTAGAGTTAAAATCCCCATAATCTAATAATAATGAAATTGTTTGATCCAGCCTGTCCCCACTTGCTGTCCTCCCTAAATAGTGACGCCCTGAGCCGAGGCCCGAACCCCGCAGGGGGTGCCCTCAGCGAGCGGTTGCTATAGTTTTAAGCGTAGTTTTGTAAGCCCTGGCTGGAGGCTCTTAGTCTAAAAGCTATTATTCCCCACAGGAAAGCCCGGTTGAGCAGTCACGGCCTCTCAAGGTCAACTGCGAGATGTCATTTAAAAAAAAAAAAAAAAAAAAAACAGTCGGGCAGTTGCCCATCAGACAAAATACTCGTCTGGTTGGAGGATCCTCCCTTTTCAATAGAGTATGAGTGAATTTTACACCCTGTTCCTCATACCTTTATAACACCATGAAATAAAATCAATTGGGTACCTTCTTATTTAGTGCAAAACATAAAGTTGCTGTGAACATAAAAATAGAAAACGATATTGGGTATATGAAGCAGGGATGTTACGAATGTCATATTTTAGACATTCGCGAATGCGAATGCGAATGCGAGTGTTTGAAAGGCGAATGTGCGAATGCGAATGCGAGTGCGAATTATCAGAAGAGGCAAAAAAAGAAATATCAAGGTATGATTTTAAAATCATCGACTTTTTATTTATTTAGGGTTATACAGTGTATATATATAATATACAGAATCAAATTAACAACAAACTTTAATAATCGAATTTCAATAAGGGCAGATTATATTTTAAAAACAAAAAAATTGAGAGGTGTCAAGGGACACCCGGATGGAACGAAGTTCCTTTCGATTAATTAGTGAAGGAATTGTAATAACATTTTAAAAATTGTACATAACAACACATACACACACACACACACACGCACTCTGTCTGTGTTTCTGTCTGCACAGAAACACGCGCACGCCGCACGGCTTACAACAATGTAGCAAAAAGTGTCGTTACAACTTTTGGCCTTATTTTTTTCCGTCTAGCCCCCTTTCGCAACGCCCGATAAGGAACTTCGTTCCAATAATTTAATTAAAACACGCGATGATGCTCCGCTAAGCTCCGCCCACTCCTACTTGTCTCGACCTGCATACACTCGCATTCGCTAAACATTCGCATTGTTTGATGCGAATGCGAGTGTTGATGCGAGTGTTTGAAATGATGCGAATCATTCGCATATGCGAATGCGAACGCGAACATTCGTAACATCCCTGAAGACATACAATCTGGAAGATAACTATGCATTAACACCTCCACAATAGGGTGCTAATGTATATTTATGCCTCACAAGGGTGTCGGTATGTCATTAATGGTCACCTATCTACGGACCGACCTCGGCAAGCGTTGCTTAACTTTGAAAATCGACCCTTGTGGCTATCACTGTTTAGTAGGCACATGTTAGGTAATCTAAGGTAATTCTCGTGTTGTTTTTTTCAGTTGAGGAAAACTTGAAATCTACATGATCAGCTTGTCACGTCCTCAACTTGATAAGAAATAATGTTTATTAGGTACGAAATTATACAACATAATCTTAAATATCAAAACTATTCATCAGTTCCCGATATTTGCTAAGTATTTAATGATATAATTTGAGGTAGGCAGATAGCTATGGATTTACCGAAAATTCGGATAACGGAATATTAGGTATATAGATACTTATTGGTAGATAAGGCTCACGTGTTGGTCTCTTCATTAGAATAATACTCATAACCATTAGTCTAATTGCTGGTACAGTAGATACCTAGGTATTATAATTACATTAAAAATTTCACGGTGCCACTGAATGTTAGGAAGACACGAAAGACTATAAATAATTAAAATATTACAAACATGGAATGGTGTGATAGGTACCTACTTACACTACTTACTTTTTCACTGACCCTAAGCGACACCAAAATGAATGCCTAAATAAAAACAAGCTGTTGGATTTTTAACCTTCGACGCTGAGACGAGCGTGGAAAATCTAATAGCAAGCTCTTTTAGTTGATAATTAATTTAGGTGTCGCCTAAACAGCATTAGTAATAAAGGCATAAGTCGCGAGTTTGGAAAAAGAAACTTCTAGGAGACTGACATTCATACAACTTATGTACGTAACATAGCTTTAGCAATTGCAGTAGGCATGAGTCTGCTCGGAATTTATTTTCCTGGCAACAAACAACATGCTTATAGTGATTTGGGTAAACCCTATGACTGCACATGAAGAGCATGTCCATATGTAGGGTGCCTACATCTTTAGCAATATACCTACCTACGATCATGGGGCAGAATAGAAACTTGATGTAGGGTAACTTCAAAGGGTCCTGAGATGATCAATTACAATTGTCAAATTTTACGTGCTTCTTACACGTTGGTGAGTAAATTGATCGTCTTACGAATGCAATTAAAGCGATTGACAATACTACTACAATTACAATTGATGACAATTCATCGTTTCGGGGACCTCTTTGTTTTAGGGTGGGAAATCATAAAATAACTTCTCCCGCTCTGGGTGGAGCAGGAGGGCGTGTCAGACTTTTACTGACTAAAACCCACCCGTGTTCCCTCAGTTGCCTGTGTGCTAGGGGCGATGGTATCTCGTTAGAACAACCCGTACCCCTGGCAGGTATCGGCCCTTTAGACCCCTAATCATAACTGTGCTATCAAAGGCTAACAGTAACTACTAAACAGACTGTCTTTAATTAGCTACATTCTTGCCCTGCCTACTACAATACGCCTAGAAATACAGATTTACAAATGAATAGAAAGTACCCATTATTGTCGTATGTCTGTTGATTGTTGTTTAAGTAGTGTATGTTTAAACTAATATACATAGTCATTAAAACACAATGATACGTCACAGTTGCGGTACATTACATTAAAGGTGAATTCGTTTTAAATATTAAACAACAAAAATATATTAGAATGAAGTGAGGTGGGGACATAGTTAATCAAATGTTGAATAAAATCTCTTCTGTCACTTTCAGTTAATATGGAAATTAATTACAATGTATATTCCAGTGATTGAATATATATTAATATACGCACGCAATTGACGCACAAAAACTGTGAGTTTATAAACACATGAAAATTATTATCACATTTCAACGCAGCTGATTTTTGATATAGGTAAGTGGACGACCAATTTTACAATTTTGTTAGTAGGAACCAGTTCAACCCATGTTTATTAATTACACCAAAACCTAATTAAAAGTCTTACCTGATATTTTGTATTTAATTATAATAACAACACAGTTCTTCTAACCACGATACCAACACAACGTTAAGGAAACAAAAGTGAATGAATCAGTTGTTCGTGGGTTGCAGGTGGTTCGTCACACTGGCGGGTAGCGGGGAAATAGTGCGATGACGCCGACGCCTGCGCACAACGCTTCGAAATAAATAAAACTCTATCTCTTTCCCTCCCGTGTGGAAAATGATACGGATAACGAAGACGAAAGACCCAAAACTACGGTTTTGCTATCAGTGGTTGTGAAAATGAGAGCAATGTCGATTCAACCTTGTGAAGTTGCACGTAGTGAAAACGAACCAAACATTTTTTGCGTGAGGGAAAAAAAAGCATCAAATTATCATCATAACAGTATCTCATTTATTTTGGTTGAGGTGAAAAACCTCTAAATTAAGGAACACGAAAAAATATGGACCGTATCGAATATTCCAAAAAACTGGCTGCGAGTCGGACACGAAGGGTTCCGTGCCACCGTACCTACAATATTTAAAAGTACATTAAGTTTTTTAAATAAACCGGCCAAGTGCGAGTCGGACTTGCACCCGAAGGGTATGTATTTTTTCGGCATTTTTTGCCTTGTGGTACGGCACAAGGCAAAAAATGCCGAAAAAATACGTGTCTTGTGTGGAGAGGAGACCCTCTTTAATTTTCATTGACTTTAGCTAATAAGTTTATTTTTCATTTTTATTCTTTGTGTTTAATATAAGTTGTTTTTTTATTTAAGTACCGATTTGGTGAAGAATGTATCATTTGTAAATAAAGTTCTGTTTATGAACACAGTTTGAATTATTTATGGTCACCGTACAAAGAAAATTCTTAAGGAATGTTAAAATTATTAATATCTTTTGAAATACTGAATATAGAGAAATTCTGATTACGCCAATATTTGGTAGAAATTTCTACTAAATATTGGCGTAATCAAACTTCGACTTGATCAACTACTTTAGTAGCTACGTACATTTAGTTTTTATAGACCGTCAGGATTGAGGAGCCACATAAAATAAGTTGTATTACCGAAATTATGAAGCCTTTGGGTTTTATTTTTATACTACAAATTAAAACAAACTTACTACTAAATCATACTAAAAATCTATTTGGATTGCTTCATAAGTTTCCGAGAAACAGCGCGGGGAAATTTATGGATTTTTCAGATAAATCAAATCATTGTAGCTACCTCAAATTCAGCCGTATAAAACCCATTTTTTTTGTACAAATTAAGCATAAACACTACTAATTCCTACCAAAGTTTCAGAAATATCCATTGGCCAGTTTTCAGGTTCTGACGTGGCTCCTCAATCCAGACGTCTGAATTGAGGAGCCACCTTCAACGTCCTGTAATTTTTGAAGGGTTTTACTACAAATTCATATTCCAGGATTGGGGCTACAAATTTGGCTAATTTGCTACTAAATATTGGTAGTACCCTCGTTTAAATCTGAGACATGGCTCCTCAATCCATACGGACACCAAAAAACGACGCACGGTTTTTGTACTTTTAATTGAATTTTTTACTTTATTTAGTTTTATTATTTGTTGTTACAGCGGCTACAGAAATGTCTACCTATTACGGTCCATGAGATAGGTACAGCCCGCTGACAAACATACGGACGGACAGCGGAAGTTTAATAAAAGGGTTCCGTTAGCACCCTTTGGGTACGGAACCCCAAAAATGCAAACTGACCTTTCCAGGTACATAATTAGAAACAATTTAAATGCAAAATTTATTTTTCATATAATACCTTAATGTACAGTTCTTTCACCTCGTAAGATATAATATTCATGCAGGTATCGAAAGATAAGTCGATATTGTCTTTAAACATAATTTACTCAATTTAATTTGCCCCGTTTCTTTATCAGTGAATGGATGATGTCTGTACAATGGAAGGAGTATCTATTGCTTTTAACCGACTTCAAAAAAGGTGCAGGTTCTCAATTCAGTTGCTTTTTTAATGTTTGTTGGTTCATTTCTCCGTCATTAATAAACCGATTTGAAAAAAATATTCCGTTTAAAACTGATGTACGTAGTGTAAGAGTGGTCCCATATAAATTCAAGCTTCAGTTTCAATAATACGTAATTTTTCCACTTAGTTTAAGTTGATGATGTTATAATAATTTACTGTCACTGTTTTACTTAGCCAGTGGAGGTATACGAATTTGTGTGGGGTAAGTACAGTCAAACAAGCTAATTGGTATACAGACAAAAATTGACAGGTCTTCCATTTTTCCACTGCACTAACAGTATTAATTTTTAAACACTTACTTTTAAAACGCAAAGAATTAACTATTCAACACCATCACGAGAATGCTATGAATACAGCATTGTTTAAAAGTTTCTTCAACATAAAGTTAGTTGCCTGAATACCAAATACACACACCGGCAAAAATAGAGGAACACAAAAAAGGAACATTTTTTTGTTTGTGGATTTTGACTTGTGGATTTTTCGACAAGTTTTTCTGTTATTTGAATGATACAAAATTAAGGGGATCTTTGACAGTTTTTAACCCTGTAACATAAATTATACCCTCTTTTGCGTTTGTTTACAATTTAGGCTTCTGAGTTCTTGTGATAAGAAAGTTGGTTTAAGCAGTCAATGATAGCCTTAACTCATTTTGTTTGTTTTTTGGAGAGTTAACATTATATTGCATACAGAATGAATGATTTGCTAGCAACTGAAGTCGTCAGGGCTGTAACAATGATTGTGGAAGGTCACACCTACTGGTCAGTTAGTCTAACGTTGGGTGTATCAGTATCCATGATCCACCGTAATATGCAACGATACAGACAGGATCTTACGTCCGCAGACGAGGCCAAGGCAGAAATCCTGCAACCAGTGCAGTAGAAGACCGTTTTATAAGGGAGCAAACTTTGAGAAATCGTTGTCAAACGGCGCATTACATTAGTGAACGAACAGTGAGGAGAAGGTTAAATGAACTTGGATTGAAGTCATACGTGCCAGCAAAAGCACCTGAACTTGACGTGAGCCATCGAGTAGCAAGATTAGCATTCGCTCGTCAGCATCAATATTGGTCCAATGAGTAGAGTCGAGTTTTATTCTCTGATGAAACCCGTTTTTGTGTAAATTTCATCAACTAAAGGGAGGATGTGAAGGTATCATCAAGGAGAACGTTACCATCAAGCAAATTTTTCCGAAACAACGTCTTACGGTGGTGGGTCTGTTATGGTATGGGGTGGTATAAGTTTGATGGAACGCACCGCTCTGGTCATCATCGATGGAGGTTCCTTTGTTATGCCTTTTGCCCCATTCATAGGATCAGATTTTGTGTTTACGCATGATAAAGCACGACCCCACACTGCGCACATAGTGTGTGATTACCTTAATGAGATCGGTATAACCCAGATGGACTGCCCAGCACGATCGCCAAATATGAATCCAATAGAAAATGTCTGGGACATAATTGGACGAAAGGTGCGGGCAAGAAATCCAGGCCCTAGAAATGTTGAAGAGCTAAAATTTGCGCTGTTTGAAGAACAGCCTCAGAAAATGATTGAAGATGTCATAAGGAGCAAGGGTAGACGTATCCAAGCCCTTATAAGGGCACGAGGAGGCAACACGCACTGTTAATTCTTTTTATTTTACTTTTTGTTTTAATTTTGATCAATCCTTACGCATTAGAAAACATCAACATTTTTCACATTAGACCACTTTTATTGTTTCTTTTTAAAATAAATCCTAATAAACCCTATATAAAAAACCCTATATAAATTTTGTTTTTTTCTTACATAAAATAAACAAACGAAGTCAAATGAAGCGAAAACAATAAATAAAAGACATTCAATCTCAAAAACGAATGCATTTTTTTATGTTCCTCTAATTTTGCCGGTCTGTGTAGCTTCTTCGACTATACCATCACCAAATTGTGAAAAAACATTACCTACCTAAGTTATTAAAAAAAAAAACAATCTTCGAAACTACATCGACATCTACTAGGTGGAAAATAACTTTCATTTCGGAAGTCAGTGGCAAACAAACGAAAATACAAAACCAAAGACACCGACTTCCGACATTAAAGTTATTATTCACTCTGTAGTGTTTTTGTTTGCTTCTTTTGCTACGAACGAACTATGGACACCTAGGTACCAAGATGGATTCATCAAGTCATCTTATCTAACCCTCGTCTAATTAATTGATGATAGAATTCTATAAAACTATACTGTTCATTACTAGTCACTGACGGCCATGAATTTTAATGAACCTCATTACTTGCGAGTTGTCTACAGACACAATGACTAACTTAGAACATGATTTGAGTACGTATCCAAACTACCTAGTAAACGCAAAACTAGACGGTTTTGAATGGTATTTACCCACAGGATTCTGAAATCTTAAAATAACATAGGTAAAGACTTTGTTGTTACCCAAAAAAATCGAAAAAAAAACAAAAATCAAAATATTTTATTTCACATAAACCTGCAAGGGCACTTATGAAACGTCAGAAGCTAGGTGCACGGTTCCAATTTGTCGCTTCCTATGGAGAAGAACCGGCACGAAACTCCACGGTTACTCTTTTAAAAATAATTAATTACAATGTTTTCAAATCACAGTGATAATAGGTATGGGAGGACAGTGCTGGCCAGTCAATAAGTACCAGATAGATAGAGGAATCAAAATAAAGAATAGAAAATCGTCTATAAATCTAAGGTAAACGCTCCAATTATGGTCAATAGTAGAAAAATATTTTGCATTATTTAACATTTATCAAAGTAGTTATTGCTTAATCTGTCTGTTCTATTGTGGTATTTGTGAAAGACGGTACCACTTACCTGCAGAAATTTTAAATACTAATTTATCTATTATAGAATAAATAAAAATTACTTGTTATTTTTATAATTTTTTGCACTAATTATGGTCGGGTAAAAACCTAGTAATGAACACTCCATTTATAGTCAACTCCAGTAATGAACAGCCAATAATGGTCATAAAATAAATAGAAATAGAATCAAATCCCACCCAGGTAAGTTTTTACAGCTTTACTAGAATAAAATGAAATATGGTTATAATTAAGTAAGTATATAAAACATGTATTAAGAATGTAACATTAAAAAATCCAAAAAATTAACATATTACACAAGTATTTGAAGATCAACATTATAACATTTCAGTTTTATCTTAAAACTAGTTGTTTTTTTTTTTACCAGATTTTCTAACAGGTGTTCCATTAATGAATGGATTTTCTCTTTTATCAGCTTTAATGATGACTTGAACAGAGTCTAGTAATTGCTCTTTCCCTACGGGGCAATGTCTTTCTGCCATTACAAACAGCCATTGTATTAATAAAGCTTCTTCTCCACTGGAGAGAACGGTAGACGGGCCCATAGAACAAGTAGCAGGACTTTTTCCCGTCATTTTATTCCGTAAGGTCATTCGCGGAACACCATATTTCTTGGCTGCTGATGAACAGCTCTCACCTCTTTTCACCGCTTCTATGGCAAGGGTCATCTGATGAGGCATATAGCATTTTTTGGGCGCCATTGCATTGTTTCCTGGCAACGTTAAATTAATATGATTACCATACATTTTTCTTGAGACGATGTGCTAGTTATGGTCACACTAGTAATGGACAGTGATGTTCATTACTAGAACCGTCACTTGAACGATTGCGTAAGAAATGTCAAACGCATGCTCGTTATATTTAGAGTTCAAATCTGATGAAAAACGGTAAAAACGCTATTGTACCAATTATGATCAGTTTGACCATAACTGGTAATAGCCATTTAAAAACGTTCCAGTAATGAACAACTCAGTTAAAAAAAAAGGTATAAAATATATTCGTGTAATTACGTTGTTATATGTATCCCAATCATCTTAACATACATATCAATGATAATCTACAAATCAAACACAATTCTTCATAGTAAAAACAAATCTAAAAAAGAACTCACCCCACTAAAACAATTCACAATGTTTTGTTAACTTTGCGACAGCGTCTAGTTCACATGGCCACCATTTTGAAAATGAACGATGTTTAGACGTCACACGTCATGATTTGATAAGCTGAGTGTCTATGGTTTGTTATTTAGTGTTGCCATTCTCCCTACAACATTTGTGATTCTTATTTTAAAGGTTTTTTTTTCGATTGACCATTATTGGAACGCGTACCATTACTGGTGCAGTTACCAGTCTGTAAGGCCTACAACGTTCTCTCCTCATTCACAATATGTAAAATAATCTACATAAGTAAAATCAACCTATTTAAACCAAGTGACATGATTTCCATGAGAATCACTAATAAATAGTCGATATTAGAAGTGATGTATAATATGCTTTTTTGACACGGAGTCGTTTGATGTGAGTTTTAAACTTTCCATCGCTATGTTCTGTAACTGACTTTGTCAAGTTATTATAGAAGCGGATACTGTTTATTAGAAATGACTTGCTAGTTTTAGTCAATCTAAATTTTGGAATCACAATTTCATCTTTACTACGTGTATTTAGATTATGGAAGTCACATCTTTTATTGAAAAGATCTAAGTTTTTGCGAACATACGAGATATTTTCTAGGATATAAAGAGAAGGCAAAGTTAGTATACTAACTAAATATTTAATATATATATCAATTACACTGTACCTGTACATCTAATATTGATATGTCAATTTCGTTGAATTTGTTTCTAAGAGACTCGCGAGACCAAATTTTAGAGATTCCGCGGATTGGCCTCTTTTGTAGAATGAAAACTGATTCTACGTCAGCTGCAGATCCTCACAGCAGAACGTCATAAGACATAATACTGTGAAAATAAGCAAAGTATACTAACCTAGCTGTGGCTACATCTAGGTCCAATTACCCTAAATACGCTGGCGAAAACGATGTTACAATACAAGTAATACCAATAAAGGTACCTCTCTAATTATATGAGTATCTAGCTATGCTACCATTTGCATTTGATTGTAATGGAAATCATTTGTATTGTCAGTACCTATGTCTTTATATGGTACACCTACCTATGGATGTTTTTAACACAACGCTGCGATTCTTACCTAATTGTTCAAATATAATGAGAGCTGTACCTCCTACCATTTTATCGTATCTGCGTAGTATGACACAATTGCCATGTTTTATTTTATCATATTTGTCCAGAATTAGTATCAGTGAAGTGAAGTTTAGAGCTGTTCTCGTGGCGGAAGAGTTGATTAGCTCACGGTTACTGAACACAAGGCTACGGTTTTAATCTTTTTTTGTATTGCATTGTGTTTTTTAACTATCATTTCGGAGACATTGCCGGTAACTATCTGCTAAAAACTTCTAAGATCCCATAGTCAATAGCTGTTGTCAAAATAAAAATTATAAGATGTATTTATTGCCACCAATGAAAACGTGCTACAATGCATTTGTTTTCTATGAGATTTTTACAGCGTATAATCACTATAAACCCAAGTCGCTGTAATCACAGTAATCTGGATAATATCTTATCATGAAACTGCGTCACACTCAATCAATGCCAAAAATTTAGACAGGAGCTCACTCTAGTCCGATAAGCGAACAAAGTATATACAAAATGTGGAAAATAAAACAATATAGTGATGTCTGATGAAGACATAACTGTGGTCGCACCGGCGAAGACTACAAGGAATCATAAGAAATCAGTGAAAGTTAATGAAACCCAATCGTGGAGGAATAGATTCAGTGACAGTGAACCGAAAGATGATAAAAAAGCGAAGAAGTCTTTACTGCGTCGACTACCGAGCGTACAAAGAGCGGTGATACCAGCATTCGGCAGGTTTCGCAACAGCTTCCGAAAACTGAATTGCTTAAAGAAGCAGGACGAAGACGAGCTACCAATGATGGACATACCACGACACAAGAGCATAGACATCGGCGTGGGACTGGCGCGACGGGTATCCCTATTTCTTTTCACAAGGAGGACAGTCTGCGTTCATCCTTATCATCCTTACACACCGCCGCAGACCACAAGGAAAATCTACGTGTTTCACGATGACAAATAAACTACTTTCCTTATTGAGCAGTTACTCACGATGTTATAGAATAGTGATAATATCTATGACCGTTTCTTGTGATTGTTTAGATATCGCTGTCACTAATAAGACAGACGTTATCGTGTAAAAAAATAAACATTTACTTAATTTTAGTCGTTAGATATATAAGTTGTAGTTTATTTTCTAACTCTAGGTATTATTTATTACTATATGCAATTTATTTATAAGTAGTTTTATGTAGAATATTTTTATATGAGACCCTAATAAAACTGTACCACCAAACCTCGGTATTTTGCACAAAAACAAAATTGTCATACTTCTAGAGTTTTAATGAGTCCGAAGTGTATTTTTTCTTTCTAATCCTAGTTCAACATTTTTCTAATTCTAATGTATCATCAAAATTGTTTTTTTTTTTAATCCCTACCGAGACGCTTGTGTTTATCATTTTAATTAAGTACCATCAGTCCATAATGTGAAATGAAATAAAATTTGATTTTTATATTATAATGCAACATTTTCTTCCCAAACTGGTACCTACCTATTAATAAAGAAAATATCACAGATGTTGTATTTGTTGATTTATCAGCATCTTATGATACAGTCAACATCAAACGACTTCTTCAATCAAAGGTCAGCCACTTCACAAAATGTGCATATTCTTCGTGTAGTGTTAAATAATAGCTGCTTTCAAGTCCGTTTCAATAACAGCAGAAGCGGGTGGCGATGTCCGAAAATCGGGTTCTCACAAGGCAGCAATTTAGGCCCGGCGTTTTTCAACTTTTACATAAATGACCAGCTTTTCTCTTTTAAAATAACGCTTTCTATTATCAAACAACCTTTCTTTAGACACCTAGACATCTAGCTTTAAAGAGTAGGAAGAAAAACTGACTAAATGTAGGCACTCGGGAAATACTGTGACTAAAATTGTAGGCTATGGCCATGGGCCATTTCTAAAAACAGGATAATGTTTACGTTATCCTGTGTTTTTCATCTTCGTAACCGACAAGCAGATCTCCAATCAAGTCGCAAACAGATGCTGAAAGACGAGTACGAAAGTATGAGAGTCCGTGGTGCTGGTGTTGGCACACCAGCACAACGGTCTCTCGTACGCTCTCCTACATCAGATACCATTGCGTCAAAACTAAACAAAAAGTGGGTTCTAGTTGCACTTACCTGTATCCACCAGTTAGGTAGGTTTTCTTTTCTCATTGACAATTTTACAATTTGATTCAGTTGTCAATCTAACTATTGGCACACACCATAGCCCACAGCTGAATCTATAAAAAATTAATAACTGCAAAAACAGTTTTAAATTAAAATTAAAGATGCTTACAATAAGTGTAAAGCCTATAAATTACAGTATATACCCATTATTGATTAATTGGTCTGGTAATTGACTCGCAAAAGCGCAGAACTTGTTTCGATCGGTATTTCCTGCCCATAATAGAAACTATTGTTTGTGGGATTTTGTTTTTCGCTTTCCTTGTGTGTCATAGAAATAAGATGCATAGGTACACAAGACAGTATATAAGCGGATACTTACATGATCCATAATTACATTATAGCACTCGCTGCTTTCATCGTCCCACGTACAGTTATTCTTTCTGATAGCTTTCAACAGGTTTTGAAAATCAATTAGTCGTTTTCCTCATCGGTATTATAAAAGCTCGGAATACTGTTCCCCTTGACACACACTATAATTGGTTACTCTGCTTAATTCTTGAGGAGATACCGTGCCGACATGTCGCGAGCCATTCTGTTAGTGGTCCTTTTATGTTTTATGGCAAAAACTTTTGGCAAAACGTTGTCAGAATGTGAATTGGTCCGTGAACTTCGGAAGCATGGTTTTCCAGAGCATCAACTCAAAGATTGTAAGTACTTTATTTATTTATTTCACCGACTCGCGTTCGCTCCCCGAGGGCCGTGCAACAAAATGTGTAATAAATAGGTTCAATTGTTTTTTTTCTTCCAATAATTTGTTTATTACAAGTGACATATTTGTGTGGTCTGTACCTACACATTTCTAACCCCTCGGTGAATACACACGTAATGTAGGTTATGTAATTCATCCGAATTCTTAAACATACGAATTTTTCCATCAGCTAGAGTTAAAAAGTTGTTGTTAGATTTTAAACTCTCGAACTCTTTGCTTGCTGTAGGAGACTTACCTCCAAGGAAAGCAGCATCTCAGGAGACCGTCAGAAAATTATCCAAATTCGAAGTTAACTGGTTAACAGTCCATCCACACTTAAAGATTCAATTATTGTAAAATCAAATCAAATCGATAAAAGTTTAAAAACTGCTAAAAAGTCTGGTATCCTCTTTTCCACATCCTTCGTTATGGCTGGTTTCACCCTATTTCCCCCGTACTTTCAACACATAGGTACAACAGTGTCATTAACCCGGAAGATGTCGATCACACACATGATTTTGTGCAAGTGACGTCTTACAATCCTAGTAGGTTTTCTTAAGAGCAGAAAGTTGTTATACTCTTTTTGCTTTTTGCTGAGTCGTTGATCTAGTGGTCGCATGTGCGACTGCTCAGCATGAGGCCCTGAATTCGATCCCCTGGCTGCGCATATTTATTGTATTTTTCCACTGTAGTAGCTCGTAGTCCAGCCTCTAAATAGATATTCTATAGGGACTTCAAAAATAATTGGTGTAATGTCGGTATCTGGATACCTCTGCCCTTCTCTGTCTCCTGCCCTTTAGAGAATACGAGTGTGAAGATTTTATTTTTTTATAACAGGGGTGTGCCTGGTGAATGCGGAGAGTTCAAGACGGACCGACGTAGTCGGTGGTCCTAACTCAGATGGGTCCCACGATTACGGACTATTCCAAATAAACGACCGTTACTGGTGCAGCGCCACCGACAAACCTGGCAAGGGCTGCAACGTACGATGCAAAGGTAAATTAAAACAATACCAGCTGAGTTTTTTGTGTAAGCAGGTATAATTAAAATAGTACTAGCTTCTGCCCACGACTTCGTCCACGTCGAATTTCTTGCTCCCCGACCCACCTCATTGCACCGAATCGCCTGCTCGTGCGACTCCGTGCGAGTACTTCATATTCGTGACTTTTTTTCTTTTTGCTCGGCTCCTAAGGGCCGTGATGTTATATGTATAGTTTGAAGCCTCGATAAATGAGCTATCCAACACTAAAAATATTTTTTCAATTCGTACCAGTAGTTCCAGAGATTAGCACGTTCAACCAAAAGAACTCTTCAGCTTTACAATATTAGTATAAAAGTATAGATACAGTGTAAAGTGGTTTCAAGTGTTTCGACTGAGCGTGGTGTCCTGAGTTCAATTCCCAGGCTGAGTCAGGTCTCATTAGGATTTTCCATGGGCAATTTCTCAGTAGCCCGATGTCTGGATTTGTATCCAGTTAATGGCAAGATGTAGAGTGGGAGGGCCTCCCACAAGGTGGACCGATGACCTTGTGAAGGCCGCGGGAATCACCTGGATGTGGGAAGCACAAGACCAGTCGAAGTGGAGGAGCTTGGGGGAGGCCTATATCCAGCAGTGGACGTCTTTCGGCTGAAATGATGATGATGATGATGAATGGCAAAAGTGGTAAGGTAGGTAAGTAAGTAAAGCTGATGAACGCAAGTGCACTATAAACCACTGCTTATCCGCAGCGTTGTGACTTTGACTGCCTCGTTGGTCTAGTGGTCGCAAGCGGTACTGGTGAATTTGAGGTTCCGGGTTCGTTTCTCAGGTCAAGCAAAGTGTAAATGAGTTTTCCATCTGGAATATCTCAGTAGCAGCCCTGAGCCTGGATTCGTGCCCGGTTGATGGTAATAAGCTCGTCTCCTATTACATGGGACTTAAACATAACTGGCGAAATGTGGGTAGGAAAGGTGTACACTTCTGCCCTAACTCTTCAGGGAGTACAGGCGTGAGCTTTGTTGCTCGAATGAATTAAATGATTTATGCTGTGATAGGACTCCATTAATTCATACATTTATTAGGGTTCCGTAACCGAAGGGTAACCAACGGGACCCTATTACTAAGCCTCCGCTGTCTGTCCGTCCGTCTGTTTGCCAGCGGGCTGTATCTCATGATCTGTAATAGGTAGACAGTTGGCATTTTCACAGAATGTGTTTCTGTTGCCGCTATAATAACAAAGTTAAAAATTAAAGGGGTCCCCATACAAGAAACGTGTGTTTTTCTGCGTTTTTTGTGTGGGTACTGAGGCCCTAGTGTGAGTTTCATTTAACCATCTACACCAAACGCAGTGAGCGCGTTTGGCGCTCCGATTGGTCCGTCACCAATCCAGGGCCAATCGGAACGCCGAACGCGCTCACTGCGTTTGGTGTAGATGGTTAAATGAAACTCACACTGGGGCCTCTGTGCGAGTCGGACTCGCACTTGAGCAGTTTTTAATAACATTTGTCTGTTTATTATAGATCTCCTGTTGGATGACATCTCAAAAGCATCCCAGTGCACTAAGACCATCTTCGGTGTCCATGGCTTCGAAGCATGGTACGGATGGGTGAACAAATGCAAAGGGCGTCCGCTACCAAACATTCACTGCTAATTCTGTATGCCATACTTCCGTTTTCCTTTAGATTTTAAGTTGAAGATTGTTTTCAGTTTTACTAGTGGCTTTACGCGCAATTTTCACGAATTCTGTTTGACAATAAGAACTTATTGTAATGAGTGAAACTGTAAAATTTAAGTCTTTAAATGCATTTATAATTTAATAAATAATAATAGTTTATCCTAAGTTTTAATTTGATATTTTATAGTTAGATAGTAAAAAAAAATGAAAACTATTTTGAATGTTATTAAAATGTAGGTAACTCATGCAGTGACAGTTAATTACTACTATTTATCAATATCTAGTCTACTACCTACTATTATAAAAAAATAGGTACCTAGTCACTCGTAGGTACTTACTAACACATTTTTTTATGTATCACAGTAAAATAATATATTTTTTGTTTAAAGCAATTTTTTATAAATAAATTTCTAACCTAATAAGTATACAATTTGGCCTGCATTTTTTTACCTTATGGCGTAGTATTACGCCTGCAATTTCCGAAGGGTTGAGCAGAGGTGCACCTATACTACCACACCACACCCACATTTTGCCACTTGAATGAGAAACAAAATGTTCGCTCGGTAAAGTAGTGAAAACGCGGCTTTACGAAGCAAAAACTCCCCAACAAAGAGCCGATGTCTTGGAATATGAATACCTACAACAAAAACCGAACTAAATATAAGAAAAAATTTTTGGCAAATTTTTCAATAGTGGCCATATTTTCTACCTAAAAAGCTGTTTGACAGCGTCACATTTATTCCTCAGATTTAAGTTATCTGACTCAGTGGCGGACTAACAGGGGGGCGGAAGGGGCGTCCCGCCCCGGGCCTCCGGTCTTGGGGGGCCCCCAAATGCCTCCGCGTTCCCCTGATCAAATCCTAAATAAGACTACCGGTCACGTACACGCGGTCACTTATCGATCCAGCAAGTTGACAGTCCCTAAAAGCCATGTGGTCGCATATCGATCCACCCGGATCAGGCGGTTTTTATCTTTATTTCTGAAATATAAATAAGGTTTAATATCGGGTGTAATCATTTAACACTATGGTCCGATAGATCTACCCTGCTAATTGTATCTGCAGTAATCGACACTTGTGGGTTTTTTTACAGAAATGGAATCCTTAGGGGCTAACCTATATGGGAAAAATAAAAATATTTGGGTACTGGAAGTATGTTTTTATGATAACGAGATCGAGAGACGACACAGTAATTGCATGAAAATTTTTCTTTTAGATTTCTGCGTTTTTCTCGAAACCGCTTTTTTGCAAGTACTGCACTTAAAATTAGCAGGGCAGAGATCTCGTCAACTAAATAATTAAAAGACAAAAATAAAAAGGTACCGCAGGCATGTAAAAGCCACCGATACGAGTATGGACGTTGCTGCCAAATGGAGAGCCCAAGAAATCCTTCAATTTACTTATAATAAAATGGGACTTCAGTGAATCGATACTCTGTATTTCGCTTCTACTTCAATACTTCTTGCCCATTTGCATCTCGGTTGCATCATGCGAGAGGAGTTTTTCGAAACTTAAAATAATAAAAAAATATCGTCGATCTAGGGTCAAGAGCGACTGGTTAATCTAGCCGTACTTTCAATAGAAATAAAAATTTCAAAAGAAATCGATTTCACAGAAGTAATTGAGGAGTTCAGTAAATTGAAGGCACGAAAACACATATAACACGCTACTAAAAAGAAAAAAATCTTAGATTTATTTAATCAATTTTTTTTGTCGATCTTTTTGTATTTTATTTTCCTCACCCATATCCATTCCATAATGTAGGTATGTATGTTTATTTGGCCTAAATAATTTAAGTCGAATTTAAATTTCACTTGCCAGATTTTAACGAAATAAACATTAACACTTCTTTATACATACAAATGTGAACTGAATCAAAAGCTTGTAAAACTACACTTTTTTTAGAGCTGGGGGGCCTCATTCAGCTTTGCCGCCCCGGGCCTCTACGGGCTTAGTCCGCCACGTAGATTCTGACTATTGAAAAATCAGCCCTAGGTAAAAGTTTACTGCTATTATAATATAAAAGCATTGCAATCTACAGTGAGCAAATGCCTAAATTAATACAAGCATTTGCACTTTGACACTAGTATTAAAGTGTATTTATTCAGTGTCATCAGAAAAGCCTTACAATGCCAATTCAAATATAATCATCGCCGGATTATGAACAGAACAAGGCAACGAATTAGGAGTCCACCCAATCTAAAATAAAATAAATCATTTTTGATAAAGCCTTTATTAAAAGTAAAAGAGATAACTACTACAATCGTATTGCAATCTACATTGTGCTAACACGCCTAAATTAATACAAGCTTTGGGAAGTCACAGTCAGACATAACATCGAGATATCTTTAATAAATTATGTAAGTTTAATATTAATTAATACACATAAAACTACCGGAATAAATTCTCTAAATTATGGTGAAAAAGACCTCACAGTAAATTTACCATAATTTAGTGAATTTGAGCGGAGTTTAAAAGAAGAACGGTTACACAGACAGACAGATAGACACAAAAAGCCACATTAATTTATATTATAAACATGAGTAATATTTAACTACAGTAATTTTTCCTTAATTGAATTACGTTGATTTAAGCGAACATTGATAATCTAATATACTTTTTGGCTTCACTCGTATCTGTGAGAACAAGTTCATGTTCCCGGATAAGGGTCAGCTGAGACAGAGCAGCAAAATGATCGAGCGTGTTCTTGAAAGTTTTGAGGGAAAATATGCATATAGGTGCGTCTCAGGGAATCAACTGTAGCACACTATTTTGAACTCTATTTCGGAACAATTTATCGATGAAATCATGCTCGAGCTGATCTATCTGCGCATGATCTGCACTAACCCTAAAAAGCAACACACAATAATGTCACTGTTAAAGACAAAAAAGAGCGAATAATAACAGCGATCTGTGCAAAGGAATGGAAGTTATAAACAGCAAGGATTGTTTGTACAGATGTTACATTTCACGTATGCGCTTCAATCATTAATAATTTCAGTAATGAGTTATACTCTTTTTTTGCCTGATGATGGGACAGCGCCCGCGCCGCTGAGGCCGGTCCAGAAAGAGGTTGCGAGATAACCTGTACGTGTACCGAGAGGGCTGGTTTGAGGAGGCGCTGGAAAAAGAGTTCCTGAAACGACTTTGTGGAGGCCTTTGCCCATCATTGGGCAGCATAAGTTGAGGAAAAAAATTACTCTTATGTGATTCTTAGACACATTACGCGGGCTTCTGAATAGCGCTAACCATCTATACCATTCAATAAAGTGAGTGTTATTCGATGGATTTTAATCTATCCTGAATCCCAGCCCGTGAAATAATTAAATATTAACAATAAATTAATAATACTTACAAATACTATGGGTTTCTCTTATGTCTATAAATAATTTTGCTCAGATCTAATTAAATATGATATATCACAAACAGAGAATGCACGTGAAGCCTTTTTGTATCAGGTAATGCTGGAGTAATACTTATAAAAAAACTAATAACAATTCAACTCTATCCGAAGTATGCACAAAGTTCAACTTCGACAGTTAAATAAAGATAATAACAGAAAAAACGAAGTAATACATTAAATGAATAGAGATTGGTTATATAACATAACATTATACTGATCCACATTTATATCGTCTGCTTACTGGTAAAACAAGTTAAATACATTTTTTTACTAAATCGAGTTAAAAATGCAGTCACGTGTAATATTTTACGGGCTATCTACTGGTAAAATCAAAAAATGCAATGTCCAATGGCTGCTGAGATAGTAAGTTTGTAAAAATGATATCTTCTCACATTTTGTAAATATTATATAGACAAGAGTATATCTTAAAAGAAGGGTAATTAGTGCAACAGTTTGCTTTAACAGTTTTTTAAATTAATGTGTTTATAATATATCAAATTAAAACAAACTTTGAAATGTCATTTACTCGAAATGACACAGACTGCACTTATTACTTTTTACCCGTAAGCAGACGATATCTTAATCCCAAATCAGAAAATTAGAAACTAGATATCTCTTAGGAAAATAATAATTTACTTCCATTGAAAATGGCAGGTGCCTTTCAATAGGTTTCTCTAATTAATTGGACTATGGTACAAAATACTATGGCTCTACACGATTTTTCAGGCCATTTCCTCCGAAGTCGAGTTATCCCATTTCCACATTATAGTAACGAAGCCGAACAGCTTATTGTACCTCTCTACAATTTCATAAATAATATAAATTATAAATATCACAAAAAAATATTGAGCTTCAAAAATTGGTATACTTAGTGTGTAAATGTTCAGCGAGTATTGAATTGAGATTCATTTTGTTGAATTTGGTTACAAGTATTCCTAAATATTTTTTGATAATAGCTGATTCAGATTAAGTACTTATTTCTTTCCAAGCTCCTTATTTCTAATGGTTGACGCTTCTACTGCGTTGATCAATGTCGCCCTGTAACAAAAATATTTCAACTAAACATTTTTTATTAGTATAGAGAGGGAGGCCTTTGCCATGCAATCGGACAAACCAAGATAGATGGATAAGTGGTCATACTTCTCAACGAAAGCTAGTATGCCACCAGCCAAACTGACCCACTTGGGACATCTCTTAAACACACTCAAATCATTTCAAATAAACCAATTACAGGCACTTTTGTATTGTCAGGGGGCCGGTCAATCGGAAAGATGAAACTATACTCCATTGGTTTAGGTAGTTAAAAGTAAACAACAAAAAAACCACGTCACTCATAGATGCGAAACCTTTTATTTCAAATGTTAAGATCATTTTATTTACAGTCATAAAATAATAGGTTCTATTCGGAATTTGAATCAGATTCTGGTGAACTATCTGTCACATTAGTAATAAATCATTCTGTTGTATCATCAATTATATTCCTAGCTATAATAACACAATTTAACAAAATCGAAATGCACTCGCCAAATCGTAAATGTCGATTGTTGAGGGCGCTGTCAAAAACGTAATACCGGCCACTTCAGTTGCCATACTACATCACACACAGTTGTACTTTTCAATTTGAGTAGCAAATTCGTTATATTTTCTAAAAGGTTTAGGGAACCTGTCATTTTGGGCTCTTTACAATTCAGATTACAAAACATTATATTATTGTAATTAATCTAACAAAAAAAATCGTGCTCAAGTAGTTACATCTAGGAAGAGTAGTTTAAGAAAGTTTAATATTTATTAATAAAAGAGGAAACTATCGTATAAATCGAAAATAAATGTGATTTTGTTACACCGTATTTTTAAACAAGAAAGTATCAACTATAAAAAACCTTTTTTACGATTTGTTTACCTTTATTTAACTACCTAAACCTATGGAGTATAGTTGCCCATTCCAAAGCGTAGTCTCTCACTCAGAGCTACTCAAACTGAATGGTGTGTAAATTGGTAGTCAGGAGCATAAATATATTACTATAGGGTTTTTCAACAAGAACTTTGTTTTTCAATTGGGGCAACAACAACAGCATGACAGTTTTGACATTTAGTTTTTTGACGTATTCGTAGTAGATGCTTTGGCAATTGTTACAATGAATTCAATTTCGCTTGAAAATCGCATTCAAATAATTAAAATCCACTATGAAAATGGTGGTTCTGTTAAAGTTACATTTCGTAAAATTCGTGATATTTTCGGACAACATAATCGCCCTTCTGAGACCGCTATTAAGAATTTGGTCGTTAAGTTTGAGTCGACAGACTCGGTACAAAATGTGCCAACACCAACGCGTGTTCGACCTGGTCGTTCAACTGAAAACATCACAGCCGTGAGCCACAGTGTTGAAGAAGATCCAAATTTGTCTATTCCTCGTCGTTCTCAACAATTGGGGTTATCCAAAACCACTACATGGCCTATTATTGATGACGTGGATAGCACTGACACGCGGTTTCAACAGGACGGTGCTACATGTTACACAGCCAATGAAACGATCAATTTATTGCAAACGAAATTTACGGATCGCATAATTTCACGAAATTCAGCGGTTAAGTGGCCAGCCAGATCGTGTGATTTAACACCACTGGATTATTTTTTGTGGGGCTATGTTAAGGACAGAGTCTATACGGAGCCAATCGAATCGATTGCAACTTTAAAACTCAAAATCTGTGATGTGATTAACGAAATAGACCCGCCATTTTGCCAAAAAGTGATTAAAAACTTTGACGAAAGAATCGACTTCTGTCAGCGTGCTCATGGTGGACATTTGTCAGATATCATTTTTCATTCATAATTGCCAAACTTTTCTCTTCGTAATACAATAAAAATTTTAATCATCTTCATATAAATTCTTTGTTTTATTTTGTTTTCGAAAACAAAGTTCTTGTTGAAAAACCCTATATTAACAGTTCGGCAATAATATCTGATTTCATGATTCATTCATTTATATCAAAGACAGCATTTTCGATATTAATGAATGAATCATAAAATCAGATAATTATGCTCGTCACTGTAAACTGAACAGAAACTATTCCGAAAATCATTCATTTATTTATCTTACTAAATTCCTTATAGCTTACCTTAGTTTGCCATTCTCAAGTTCAGTAATGCCACAGATAGTGGAGCCACCTGGAGAACAAACTTCATCCTTCAGCAGCCCGGGGTGCTTCCCTGACTGCAGCACCATTTGTCCGCTGCCAACCACCATTTGCGCCGCGTGACGCATCGCCATCGCTCTTGGTACACCCTGCTTCACGGCCCCATCTGCCAATGCTTCAATGATCACGTACATCTGTAATTATTTTAAACTGGTATTAGCTTTGGAGCTTCCGGCCAGCGGCGCTTGTATGTACTAGAAATCGATAATGTACGATGCTACTACCATTGCGGCGTTTAAATTTTTGTGGAATTCATAAAGTGTAACACATCATAGTCAGCCTATAACGTTGTCACTGCTGGGACACAGGCATCCTTACTGTGAGAGGTACTTTAATAAATCCGAAAAAATCAGTTTGAAATAGCCGTTTTTTTATCTAGTCCTAAAACAAGTTTCTAAGAAACGTTGAAGTCTTATAAATACGAAGTATAAAACATAATAATATGTCCGTGTCTATGCTGGTATTATATATCTATCTATTGTTCATGTGCCAACCAGACTTAATTTTTAAAATAAAGTTCATTAAATTCAGAACTTACATAAGCTGGTCCACAAGCAGTCAGTGCGCCCAAGGAATCCATTAGATCTTCAGGAACTTTCTCACAAAGCGCAGAGTTGCTTACAAGTTTTTCCAATATTAAACATTTATTTTGCGACACTGTGGAGTCTGGAGTATATAAACAAATGCCTGCTGCCACCGTCATTGGAGTGTTGGGCATTATCCGTATCACGCTTGCATTAACACCGCTTAAATGCGATTTTATGGTCTGAAAAGTATAAGCAGCAAATAAGATTTATGATAAGGGACCATTATTAACAAAACATATTTTTCTGGATATTTTGACAATAGTACTGTTTGGTGTGTGCACATATTTTTTTAAAGTCCAGATGTTTAACCTCGGAGACACCGTAGGTGGAAGTTTTGACACTCTTGAAATATAAAAAAAATTCTGCGGAACACACGTGAACTTCATATTTGTCTTCTCTGCAGGCTAAAACAGGATGTACCCAAAATTGTATCTTACGTCTACGAATTTGTTTCTGTCTGCGTTTATAAATTATATTTTTTGGTTAAAGTTAACATCTTATGGAAGTATATCAATATTAAAATAAAAAGATGACGTCTTGGACTGTTTGATTGGCAATGCTTTACTGAACTGTGGTCGTTACATTACTATTTGACTCGGCATCAATGCGGTTTAAAAGCGGTGCGGCATAGGTAAACGCGATTTTCATTCGTATACACAATATTGCGGCCCGGCCGCTCTATATATACAGTATTTTCCATCTCAAAAATGGTTTTGTCGAAAGTCGTAAATCCATAGATTGTTTTATGGTTTTATACTCTCAAAAGATGGAACTTACGAATAAATTACAAAATTTAAAAAAATAAAAAGTTTTACGTTTATAAAATGAACCACAAACATTGGGCATAAATATTTTCATGCCAATTAAATTACCTTTAAGGAAATTCAACACAAAATTATTCGGAAGTTTTCCAAGGAAACATATTAGTGTTTTACATCATTAGATAGCTTAGAACATACACTTTGCAACCACGTTTTTATTAAAAAAATATTTTTATTTAATTTTTTAATATTTTTTAGTGAAGTAAATAAAATTTAGTTTTTGTTAATTTCAATTGGAGTTTTCGTTATTGCCGAAAGCAGCCGGTGTCAAGTTAATTACTCTATTAGAGACCTTATCTATTCAGTAATATGAGGATTAAAAAAAAACGTGATTTTGAAGCAATAATGTCAATATGGGAAAAATCATCGAAAACTACGGTTCTTCTTTTTTATTATGAAATATTATATTTAGTTATTATCCTTTGATGTCTATCTTGTTTTTTTCTATTTCTATGATAAAAACATACATTTACGAATTAATAAACTGCTATTATATTTGAAAGAATCTTCCCATGGCACTTTTATTTAGGGTGGTCACCTTAACCACAAGTATGATAAACTATATTGCTGCGGAAGTTCTATTTATCTGTTGTGGTAATTAATTACAATCAGTACTAATTCCACTATTTCGATGAGAACTGTTATAATCAATTGTCCCATGGTTTTTGCACAAGGCACTAAAATATTCGTCCTTTAAATACCCGTATTTCAGCATACGATTTATCAGTGTTCAGATACTTCTTTTCAATAACAATTAACGCACCAAAAACATATTATTATCTAACAATGAGTGAATTCGTTTGTGTTCGACGCGATCTTTGTGAACTCAAACTCAAAGCATTTATTTCAAATAAACCAATTACAGGCACTTTTGAATTGTCAAGGTCGGTGAGTTAGAAAGATGAAGCTATTTGCCCATTCCAAAGCGTAGGTACCTATGGAGAAGAACGGGCAAGAAACTCCATGGACACTCTTTTAAAATCATGGTATTGTTACAAAAAGTTGGTTACATCATTATGTTGAAATTATCAATGTGAGAACGATGTAAAAAGACGTGCACATTAAAGCGTCCGTAATTAAAACAAAAATAAAATAACAACTCAGAAATTAAAATAAGCCGTGGGAGCTAGGAGATGACCAGTCCCTACTGACGGCGCCCGTTCACGAACATGACGTGTGGATCAGCACCATTCAGCTCAACCATTTTGAAGGGAACTTAATGATCCAACACACACGCCACCACCAGCGAGACATTTGAGTGAGCATGACATACTCTCAGCTGCCAGGGCACATTCAAGTCAATGAAAGACGTACCCTGTAAATGGTAGCTTTATAGTAGGAACATAGTGCTCACACATATGCTATGCAATTATACAATACTAGAAGTTTGAATTTATACAAAGCAAAGATATCTAGTCTATTACAGTCTTCAGCAGCTCCAACAACGTTTTCAAATGCTAATCAATTTGGTTTAAGCTACCTTGTGGAGCAGGACAAGCAGCGTTTAGCCAAGCATTTTGTCAGCGATGTAATCTCCCAACTTATAATAAGCATGGCTGCATAGTGTGCGTTTTATACAAGATTTAAATTTCATTTCATTCAGTTGGAGTATGTGGGGAGGTATTTTATTGTAACATTTTAAACAGTACCCCATGAAGGATGAGTCTACTTTAGCCAGTCTGAAGCCTGGTTGAACTAATTGGTTCCTATTTCTAGTCCCAACGGTGTGTCTTTCACCTCTTTTACTGAAAATATTTAAATTTTTCCTGACGTACATGATGTTCTCATAGATATATTGACAAGGTACCGTCATGATATTAATATTTTTGAAAAGTTCCCGTAGAGAATCTCGCCTACGGAGGCCATATATTGCTCTAATGGCCCTTTTCTGCAGAATAAAAATAGACTCGATATCTGCAGCCCGTCCCCATAGTAAAATACCGTAAGACATGATACTATGAAAGTAACTGAAATAGACTAACCTCGCGGTTTCTATACATTAGTGAATTGGCGGATTTTTCTTACAGCATATGCTGCTGAACTTAGCCGTCCTGCAAGAGCTGTTAAATGAGGACTCCTCTGTAGCCTTGAGTCGAGCGTGATCTCTAGGAAAACAGTTTTATCGACGAATTCTAGTTTCTCTTTATTCAATACTATGTCACAATCAGTACTTTTAACATTTGGTAAAGCAAATCTTATGCATTTAGTTTTTTTCCCATTTAATACTAAATTATTAGCAGTGAACCAATTTTGCACCAACAGTAGGGCGTTATTTACGTCGTCAAGATTTGATGCGCATCTATTTATTTTAAAAATTAAGGACGTATCGTCAGCAAATAACACTATTTGTGGTTGTTTTTTTAATAAACGGGGTAGATCATTAATATATACTAAAAAGAGGAAAGGACCTAATATTGAGCCTTGTGGAACACCCATTTTTATTTTTAAACCAAGTGAATTGACTCCATTTATATGAACTTTTTGCTGTCTATCATTTAAATAAGACTTTACTAGACTGAGCGCAAGTTTACCTAGTCCGTAATGCTCAAGTTTTAAGAGCAAGGTTTCGTGATTAACGCAATAAAATGGCTTGGAGAGGTCACAAAAGATACCAATGGCATCCTGGGCGTCCTCCCAAGCAGTAAATATGTGTTTTAATAAGGTAACACCGGCGTCAGTCGTACAACGTTCTTTGGTGAAACCATATTGCTGATCGTGTAAGATTTTGTTGGTGTTAAAATGATTAAGCATTTGATTGAGCATTATCTTTTCGAACACCTTGCTGAATACCGGCAGCACGGATACTGGTCTATAATTGTTGGCGTCATTGCTGTCCCCAGATCTGAATAGAGGTATAACCTTACTATATTTCATTAAATCCGGGAAGACTCCTTGATCTACACACAAATTAAATATCAAAGCTAAGTATGGTGCTATGGTCTCGATTATAGATGTACAAACTTTTATAGACATTCCCCATAGATCTTCGGTCAGTTTGATTTTGATTTGCCGAAAACATTTTAAAACTATCATAGGATTTATGTGCTTAAATTGAAATGCAACAGGGCAGCCTGGAACGTTCGCTCTTAATAAATCAATTGAGACATCGGGGGACGAATTTAAAGCTTCCGTCGTTTTAAATGGTATATAAGTAAAGAAGTTTACAAATTCTTGAGCTACTTCTATCTTAGAGCTTATGGCACCACGCGAAGTCTCCAATCTATAATCCGTATTTCTTATTTTTTTCCTACTAGTTTCGTTATTTATAACTTTCCAAACTGTTTTTATTTCATTCTCTGCTGATTTGATCTTGTTGCTAATGTCCAAAGCTTTAGCTAACTTGCAGGTATTTCTAAAATTTTTGGAATATGTAATGAATGCAAAATATGTGTGATCAAATAATAAAAGGGAAAAGTACTTCAGACCTAAAAAAATATTTGTTGAACAACTCTCAACTATCGGAAACTGACGTTAATACTGTAATAGAGAGTATTAAAAAAAATCTAACATCGAGTTGCAACCAGAAATGGACCAAAGCTCAAAGAAAGCCAGACCGGTTCGAGAGCCTATACTCAAATTGGTTAAATGGTGAGTTTAAAGTATCATTGAATTGTTGCAGTACCTCAACCACTGAAAATTCTGGTTTGAATACTTCTGGTGATCGTGGAAGACCAACAAAACCATATGACGAGTGCTCGGAAAACACAAAGAAACGAAAAAATATGGAGCTGGTCCAGGAGTATGGAATGGGACATGTCCGTAACGCTTATGTGCAAGGTTTAAGATCCATGGAGGAAAATGACGAAGCGTCGATTGTGACTATTATCAGAAATAAGGAAAAAGAAGAGAAAAAAGTTATTCTACAAAACATACTCAATCCAGATAACGCACTTTCCTTTACAAAAGAGGAAGCATTGAGTATCTGCATTGAAACAGATTTAACCAAAGCTCAATATGCGTACCTAAGAAAAAGGTAAATTCTTATCAACGAGATAAGAATTTAAGTTCTGTATTGCCTTCGTATCAAACACTAAGTGAAGCAAAAAAGGCTTGCGCTATCCGCCTGCATCCAGCATTACGGTGACAAATATAAGCGCAAAAATCAACCTGCAAGATCTCTTAGACCATACAGTCTGCCGTATTATAAAGATAAAGTCAGGATCGACTTACAATCGTCTCAAGCTTTTCACTAAATGGGGATGTGATGGATCCTCCGGGCAAAGTGAGTATAAACAAACTCTACCGGAAGAAAACGAACAAATATCGGACGCTAATTTGTTTATAGTGTCCCTTGTACCACTGCGACTAGTAGACGAAGAAACTTCTACGGTCATATGGAAAAACCCTACTTGCTCATCTGTTAGATATTGCAGACCAATTTCATTAGAATTTGCAAAAGAAACTCCCCAAAAAACTACAGTGGTTGTCAGTGAAATTGAAGCCAAAATTAATCATTTGATTCCAACTCTTGTGTCAATAGTAGATAAAGTCATCGAAGTTAAACATCAACTGTTTATGACAATGATTGATGGGAAAGTTGCTCAAGTGTTGACGAACACATCATCCAGTGCTACCTGCACTGTTTGTGGAGGAACTCCCAGACAAATAATGATCTTTTAAAAGTTACAACGAGAGTTGAAAATGAAAATGCGTTTAAATACGGATTGTCACTGTACACTACACGTATGGATAAGATTTATGGAAATGATCCTCCATATTTCTTACAATTTACGGTTTTGAAAAGTGGTCTGCAACAACTCCAGAAAACAAGCAACTTAAAGAAGACAAGAAAAAAATTGTCCAAAAACGTTTCCGAGAAGTGCTTGGCTTGTATATTGATAAACCACGTCAAGGTTCCGGTAATAGCATATTTTGTTATATACATCTGATCCTTATAGGTATATCTAGCTTAAATAAACCAAGTTTTCTAATATCCAAAGAATTGTTTGACGAAGCTAAAGAATTGTTGGAAATAGAAAGTGATGAGTAGGATAAGCGCTATGTTTTTTTTGTATTGTAACTGTTTGTTTAATAATAATAATTTAGTTTTAAACTTATTTTAAGCATAAGTGTAACTTTTATTGCTATTTTAATATAACTGTATAGGTAATTTTTTGTATGAAATTTCGTATAACTTTATCTTTGTCATTTTTTTTTTCAGAAAAAATAAAATTTTAGAATGATGATGTTTGATTTCTTTTATTGCCTAGATATTCACAAATACGTGAAAAAAAATCAAGGAGATTATCGATTTTTGAGATGGAAATATCGGTTGGTCCCATAGTGCGCCGGTGCGGCTCCGGCGTCACCTCCATGAAGCCTGAATGAGGAAATTTTTAGTTCAGTTAATGAACGTATCGGCAAGCGTAGTCGACGCCTTAAAGGTGGATGGGACAGACTGGATGCGGAAGGCAGAGGACAGTGTTGTGGCGCAGCCTGGGAGAGGCCTTTGTCCACAAGTAGACTGCGTATTACGATAAGCTGAGTTGATTTGAACTGCAATGATCATCCGACATTAGATAATAACTACGAACAAATTGAAAACACTTCTCACTGTTCTCATTCCCAAAACATGACCGGTGCTGTCGAAAAAGCCTGTAACGAAAGCCGTACCGGAGGGCTCATGTTTAGTAATGGCACGAGAGAATATTTCGTTAACGTTTCCAATTATTGTTTCTCACAAACCGTATTAGGACTATTAATTACGACCATTTTTAAAACATTCAAAATAGTCAAACGGGACCCGATGAAGTCAAGTGATGCACTTGCCAACGAAGAACATTTCATTTTTATTTATATACCTACACGCCTGTAATGCCCGAAGAGAGGTGCGGGTTGTTCGAAAGAGATACCGCGGCCCCTGGCACACAGGCAACTGATGGAACACGGGTGGGTTTTAGTCAGTAAAAGTCTAACACGTAGAGAGCGGGAGAAGTTATTTGATGATTTCCCAAACAAAACAAAAGGGTTAAGCAGAGGTATCTACAGTGACACCCTTATTTCGCCAGTTATATTATTTATATTAGTTAAGCTACGCTTGCCGCGGTCGGTTCGTGAATGGGTGACCATCCATTACCTATATATTATATCAAAACCCCTTTGCGCTTGGAAAAACACGTTAAGCCGTTGGTCCCGGCTGCCATTCGTAAATCTGAGTCGTTACGGGTAGTCAGAAACTCGAAAGTCTGACAACCAGTCTTACCATGGCGCATCGTGTTACCGAATAACTGGGTTGAAGTCAGAGATCAGACAGGCAGTTGTTACATGTGCCTAAAATATAGGTATGAAGCTGCATTTGATTAGACTGGAAGCCGAACATAGATGGAAAAGGCGACGCAGTTTGATTAATTTACTGGAGATCCAAATTTTCCAACTTGCTGACTTTGAACCTGCTGTTTAAATAGGTATTGTATGTTATCTTTTATACACATTGCCCATTATCAAAGTAAATACTACTGTCTCAGACAGGTACAATGGTTTGAAAAGATAATTTTGTTTTAAATGAGATTTTTTATAGAATTTAGATAACATTGTTTAAATGAGAATGTTTAAAACAATGACGACTGTTAAATAAATGAAAGTTTCTAATCTTATTGGAACTTATTTGTTCAAGCCGTATAGGGTTGAAACTCTAGGGCCATGGGGTCGAGAGCCACTTCGATTTCCAAGACATTGCCAAGCGGTTGGCCGACTCTTCACGTGACCAGAGGGCTGGCCTGTGTTTTAGCTAAAGAATCAGCATTGCCATGCAATGTGGCAACACTGTCAGCCTTTTGGGCACTTTTCCTGTTGACAAAGATGCGGACAATTTTCTTATACCTTATGATTCTTTTATTTTTCTATGCTTTTATGTACATCTTCTTATTTTAAGACGGTTAAGTTTTTCAATTATGTCAAACATTAACAAATCTAGCTTTTGCCAGCGGCTTCGCCCGCGGGAAGTTTGTAAAATTATACCCCGGTAACGTACTACCGGGATAAAAAAGGATCCCATGTGTCAATCCAGGTTATAAACTATCTCAGTGCCAAATTTCATTCAAATCCGTTCGGCTGTTTTTGCGTGATTGAGTAACAACCATGTAAATATACAAACTTTCACATTTATAATATACATTCATACAAATTCAATTCAATTCAATTTTGTTCATTAACAATGTACATTGTGTTTGAAATAATACTACTTTATAAAAAGAAAAAAACACTCACAAATTCATGATACAAGTTACACAGTGGTAATTTAAAAATTTAAAATGTTACTCACATTTATACAATAATATATTACTTAATTGTCAACTTGCTAAAATAAAGAATAAATAAAAAACGGTAATTTAAAAAACTAAAAAACCCGACTGCTTTTCTCAGTATTCATGGAAAAGCCCTAAAACAAGAAAGTCGTTGTAACCGATTGCACTTAACTTAAGAATCGCCAGTTGCTAAGGCGATGCTTATTTATTATAAGCAGATAAATTGTAGCAGTCGGGACATATTCTAGAAAGTCAGCCGTCTATTCAGTAGATTGGAGTAATCTGCAATGTAATATAGGTATGTGCCCTCAATGCACTAAACCTCCATTTCTAGAAGGGGTCCCGACTGCTACAATTTATCTGCTTATAAGCATCGCCTTAGCAACTGGCGATTCTTCTCGTTAAAAATTATAATATTTGTTCCGAACGCAACCCTCTTCCTAACCTGACCTGATTTATCGTTCCTATCCTAACCCAAAATTGCGATGTAGATAGGTTCCCCCTCTCTTTCTTAAAATAAAAATATACTTACCTATGTGTCAAATCAGAGTTTAATATTTATTATACGTAAGTAATCAAAATATCACAATAACTACCTACCTATAGTATCTAAAAAATTATAACATTTCTATTATGTGTCATACTCTGAACTTACTTTTTATACATGTGTCAAATTAGAGTTTAATATTTACAATAATATTATAATATCACAGAATCAACATGATTAATAAACAATATTTAAATCATTTACTTCTCCTAATTAATGATTTTAAAAGGAAGTTAGAAGTATGACACTTACAAGACGGTTATTAATTTTTAGTATAAGGTACTTATTATTTTTTTCGATTTTTGTTTGTGTGGTAGGTATTTTGATTACTTACGTTCAGTAAATATTTAAACTCTGATTTAACACATAATTATCTAGGTATACTTTTTATTCTAAGAAAGAGCAGAGGGGAAACCTGTATAGGATATTTTTTTATCAGCATATCATTCTAGACCTCCTAGCGTAGAAATTTTTCAATGGTGATACGAAAAAAAAATCAGCTGTTCCATACATTTTGACCGCTTAAGTATTGTACTTTTCTATGAAACAGCCGATTTTTTTTGTTTAACTGACGAAAAATTTATACTCGTGTATAAATTTTTCGGGTCTAGAATGATATGCTGAATTCATAGTTACAGTTTGCGCACAGGATAAAAAATTATGCTGTACATCGCAATTCAGGTTAGGATAGGAACGATACGTCGGGTCAGGTTAGGAATAGGGTTACGTTCGGAACAAATATTTTAATTTTTATCAAGTTCCTAACCTAACCCGCTACCGGGTTAGGATTTCAGGTCAGGTTCGGAATAAACCAGAAAAACGCATGGTCAAATTATAGTACATGTATCACATGTCTTCAACAGAGTAGAGACACTTATCTAGTAGGCTCGACACTTTGTTTTAAATGTAGATGTTTAAATGAAGCTTTTTCATTGAAGTGGTAAGTTATTAAATATTTGCACTGCTTGATATTGTGAACTCTGCTTCACAATATTGAAGTGAGGACTTGTCTTATTTCTTAAATCCTTCCTACGTGTGCTCTCCTTAACCAGTCTTTCTACATCTGTCTCATATTCATGAATGTACTTGTTAAAATTAGTCAGGATTACTAGAACGTAGAGACTAGGTACTGTAAGAATGTTTAAATATACGAAATGTGGGCGGCACCTCTCTCTTTGTGATATACGGACAATAAGTCCGTATAGCTCTTTTCTGAAGTACAAAAGCTCTTAGGCAAGCTCAAAGGCAGTATAATTATTATAGCTGTTCCACCAAAATTGTATGCTATATCGTAATTTAGACGAAATTAACGAGAAGTTATACTATTTTTAGTTGTTTAATGTCAATTTCATCTCGAAGGGTTCTTAAATGAAAAGTATGGAAAAAAATATTTCGCCAACCACAAATACACACAGGGTCTTTTTAAGGGTGGGAATTAATCAAATAACTTCTCCCGCTCTGAGTGGAGTAGGAGGGCGTGTAAGACTTTTACTGACTAAAACCCAGCCGTGTTCCTTCAGTTGCCTGTGTGTCAGGGGCCACGGTATCTCTTTCGAACAACCCGCACCCCGGGCAGGCATCGGCCCTTGCGGACCCCACCAGTTGGTGCTGACATCTCTTTGAGGCGCGCGTGGAACACACCGCGTCCGCGACCCGGGCTTGGTCCTAACCGGACAGCGAGCTACCCATTACTCGCAATCCGCAAGCCCGCGCCTACGGTGGTCGGGAATCAGCCTAGGATTCCCGACGTCCAGGGCGTCTCCTGCGAAGGCTACGCCCGTGAGGGCGCATTTACTGCCTCTCCCTCACGTGCGCCGCCTCCCTCTTTGCGAGCATCGCTGGTTCGCTGAAGGTGACGGTTAACCATGCACTCTCGCTCCGTACCATGGCCTGGACCACGGCCGGACGCGAGAGATCGCCGCCGCCGATCGCTTCCACAAGAACACGGCGGTGCTCCTACCAAGCCAGGCAGACCTCCACCGTATGCTCCAGTGTCCTCAGGGCGATATCCGCAGTGAAAACACCCAGGTGTTTCCTCCCGCCTTATACGAAACAGGAACCTCCCAAAACAACAACGTGTCCGGTGAGGACCTGCGTCAGGCGGAAGGTGAGGATACCGTGGCGCCTCTCAATCCACTCCTCAGAGGGGACTTACCGCCGCAATCGTGGCGTGCCCAAATACATACAGGGCGGATTTTGATCCTATATCTCTGAATTTCAGATATCAGAAGCAACATACTATCTCTTTCTTAAAAAAAAAATTCTAACGCGTATTTGTTCGAAGTTTACATTTTTTGTCCATTTTCGGTAGTCTGTTCATCATAAAAGAGTAAGTTACTAAGCTTCTTTCATTCTGAAAGTAGGGTAATTTCGGCTGTTCGCGTCCATCGCCCAATTCGCGTTCATTTTACGGAGCTCCCTTTAAAAATCCTCGAAAATAAGTAAAGTAACACACCAATCAAACGAAAAGTTATTACCGCTAATACCTCAATGTATAAGAGGCACGTACACATGGACAAAATGTCCGTACGCCAAACCAATCGCTTTAGAAAAAATAGATAATCTCGGCTGTTCATCAAGGGAGTGCGTACGCGCGGGATGTTCAGACAAAAAATAGTGTGCAGCGGCGGGTTCGATGGTAAGTTTTTTATTGTTTTATGTGAATTTTAGGATACATAGCTGTTTCTAGACTTTTATAATGAAAAAAGGAATAATATTAATTATGAATTTGCTTATGTTTTTTTATATTTAACGAATAAAATAAGGTGGACGCGAATTACTACATCGAATTTACAAAATTTCCACTTTGCGTCCGCAATGGACGCAAACTATACCTACCGGGGATAATAATAAACCAAATTGCGTCCACTATTTTCGTTAAATACAACTGACTTGCTTGTAAAAATAATTCATCAGCATCAACTGTATCGTTACCATCCTTTTTACCTACAGAGTCTCTAGTACAACCAGCTTCAGCAGCAACAAAAAAGAAAACCCCTCATCCATTTAAACACCACCTGATGCTACCTGAAATTTCTAACAAAGCACGAAAAGATAATCAAAGAACTCCAGCAGCCATATCTTCTGCTGTATGGAAAAAGTATTATGAAGATAAAGAGCAGATCAAGAACGAAAAGCAGGAAGCAATACGAAAAATAAAGTTAGAACGAATAGAGAAACAAGAACAGAAAAAGACTTTAAAACACTCTCAAACGGTTCGTAAAACTGCTCCAAAACGAAAAAGAATCTTCAAGAAGTCACACAGGAAACGGTAAATGAGGAATTTGAGAATGAAAATTTACCAGCCGTGGAGCGAGTGAAATGTTCTGAATGTGACGATATACTAATTTCAGATGTAGACGACGACGATGAGAAAAACATAGGCTGTGACGAGTATTTAGATGGTATCAATCATACCTTGTCTCATAATTTATTGATTCAACAATTGATTCTTCTAGTTGTATGATTAGACAAAATTGTTGTATTGTTTTGTTGCTTTAATATCGCCAAAAACTTATTATTAATCAAGGCTGAACTTTAGCAATAACAATATACCTTGTGATTTTAGGGTAAAATTAACAGAACTGATTACTGTTTATTCTTAAAGGTGCAATCATTATTTACCTACTACCTACTTACCTAATTTTAAGTTCAAAGTGATGTTTTTAAAGATAATAATGTTGATTTTTAATATTTATATTCTTAAAGTACAATCTTTCTATACAAATTCTTAAAAATATCACCCCTTTATTCCTTTTCTAAGCTGGTGGACGCTAAATGGTCCACGGGTGGACGCAATTTGGATTTTGTGGACGCAAAGTGGGTAAAACGCCTAATTCAGAAGTTTATCTATTTAAAAAAAAAACACAAGATGTTTCGAACGAAACTGAAAGTTAATCTTAAAATAGACTATATAATGAACACATTACATAATTTTTTCATAGAAATTGGTGCTGGGATATTTTTATTATCGCCGACAAACTTGCCAACTGCACTAAATGGACGCGAACAGGCGAAATGACCCTATATACGTTTTCTGCAATTTCTGACTTTTCTAATTATTACAGTTTTTTTAAAATAGGATTGATTGGCATTATTAAAAGGTTTTGAGAACCTACCCATTTTTTTGCTGACTGTACGTTTTTTTCAAAATCAATAAATGCACATCATAATGTCTCAAGATGTTAAGGACAGTCACCAACTGTTTTCCTGTAGTTCAAATAATTAGGGTGGGCGGCACCAAAGCTACATTAGACGTAACCCTCCGTTCTTCCCCGACAGTGGGTATGCATGAGGATATTCTCATGGACAAAAAAGGTTTGGATAAAGCTTAAAACTTATACACACCTTAAGAAGTTCTTCTATTTGAATCCCAGCTAACATAGAGACAAACAACACTTCTTTTTCTGTGGTCTTCGCAGTCAATTTGATACCTTGGATAGCATCTTGCAGTTTATTGACCTTCACTCCCAAAAATATCATATCGCAGTTATCAAATACTACTCCGTTTTCTGAAGTAACGTTAGCCCCCATAACGCTCCAATGTATGAGATTTTCTATGTGGGGACCTGCTACCCAAATCTTTGATGCTGTATGGACACCTGAAACATTATCATAGATTTTTACTGTAGTTCCTAAGTTTATTCATAAAGGTATACCAACAGCTTCTGTATAAAATGTATCCTAAGGACTAAAGCCTCGGACTTAACGACTTTTACAAATGTATTGGATTGCTAGTATTTAATTTAACATAACACCTCTCTTGTTGCGTCGGGTGTTAAAAATATACAGACTTACCACTTTTTAAGATTCCTTTTACAATTGCTGTAGACATATTGCCACCACCGATAAATCCCAAATTGAACTCCATAGTGCTCGATAAAATTGCTTCTATCTTCCTTCCTGGGCAAAAAATTATTGAAAATTTGGAGATGCGAGTTATTGGATACTAGAAAATAAACAGCGGGCCGATAAACTATTATTAGAAAGAAAACGAAGATATTATTATTATATTAGAAATTTCAAGAATTTTCATGAAATCTTTAGAAAATTTGAAAGAACGTCTAATGCTAGCCGTTTCAGAAAGTCTGAAACACAGAGTACCTACACTACCTACATTGGTATGAAACATTAAATTCTAAAATCTTTGGTCCTGTGTTGCCAACTCTAAAAGTTCAAATTATCGACTTCCGACGTGAAAATTATCGTATTCTTGGCAAAATTATCGTGCAAAAGCCAAATCACAAAAAGAAACCTACTTAATTCATTTCAATTGATAACAAACGACAATACTTGAGTCAAAGGAGGAGTATGTTTCACAAGCGTGCTTTGTCGTAGTGTTTATTTTTTCAATGTTTCAGTCATAGAGAAATATCGCACATAAAAGCCATTTGACGTTTTGTTTACGGCATTGTGCATATTGCGGATGGAAACATAATTATGAATCTTTTCAGAATTGTGCGATAATGAATGTAAGGGAAAGAAAGAGAGAGAGGGAGAGAGAGAATTTACTTGTTGATGCTGTCATCTTCACATTTGGCATTGTGATTTTGTTGATATTTTTTTGCGTTTAATTTTTTTGAAAGCTACGTTTTGTTGGAACTTTTTTTTCCAAACCACAAAATTATACATTAGACATTAATTATCGTATATCGTACCATTGGCCAAATTATAGTACGCCCCCATAATTATCGTACGGGTTGGCTACACTGCTTTGGTCTGATATTTTGAAATGTCAGTCAGTCTTCCTATACTTTTGACATTTGACTATTTCCGGTAGCCGAAGCACTTTGTGTTGTCTATGACTTATTTCCGGAATCTGCAGTATACACACGCAGCGCCTCCTGGAGATTTCATTATCTCACGTCCACCCATACATGTTGAAATCGTTTGCGTAAATGCTGTCAAAATTTAGTGGAGAAACGAACAGGTTCTATTTTAAAGGCCGCAAAGCCTACGTGTTATAGATTCAAAGTAATACAAAGTAAACAAAATTCAAAACAGCCTCTAGACGGTCATTTGGGGATAAAAAAAATATGTTCTTTTTTTTTACTAATTTTTTATTTATTTTTGGATGAATTTATTAAATGTTAGCTTATTTTACAACAATTCCAACGACACACGATTTATGTACAGCACATCAAGCTAACCCAGACTGTCAAATTTTCCCAAGTGAACGTGAACCCTATGTATATGTTTTAAAGATGAAATCTATCAAACAAAGATAGATTAGGGTTGCTTCATGTGCTGGCGTCTGTACAGCTCCATTACAAAACATAAGAGATATCGTCATTTTACTCTCCCCAGCCTACTCTCTCTTATGTACAATAAACTTTGCAAAATCTGCGAAATTAAAACACTCATGCGAATGCAAAAAAAATGTAAAGAAAATGCTGCCTAATATTGAAAGGAATTAAAATGAGACAAGAGTTAAGTATGGCAACTCTGACAGTTTGTGGCTTCATTTTGTAGGGTGAGGTGTAAGTTGTGTTTTTTGGATTATTTTGATATCGTTATCAATTTTATAATGCTGAAATAGTGTAACATTCTTGAAAGTGCTCAAATATGTGTCGTTGTAGTGGCTCATTTAATTATAGTTTGTATGAAGTGTAGTGTCCAACATGTTTCGATGTATACCTTTGTTCAAATGTAATCGCCAAGTGGAATGTGTAGACAAGCGGCACTGCTCGTTGCCAGCAATACCCGAAGACATTTTACGATATTCCAGGAGTTTAGAAGAACTCTTTTTGGATGCTAACCATATAAGAGATTTGCCGAAGGTGAGTGAATTAGTAACCTAATTATGGGGATTCGTTTCACTCGTGGGCGTTTACCTTATCACTGATTATGTGTAAATAATATCAATGCGTCTTATGTTGTTATTGGTGAGCAATGAGTATAAATTCTTGAACCCAATTCTCACGTTTTTACATCATTTAGATGGTACTGCTATGAGTATTTCAAACAATTATTTTCTTTTTAATATAGCTCTTTGTAAATAGATAGATACAGTCATGCCCCTGAATAAATACCTACTTAAGTTTGAGATTTACAGATTTATAAACATTCCATGGAGCTCCATCATAAAATGCTCTGTCTCATGGGATTAACAAATTCTTAATATTACGTTTATTTAGATAATTATACAGTTGTAATTATTTCAGGTTCAACTTGAGTACTCCCAAATAATATCTAATACAAAAAGAGTCATATGCAAGGCATATAACTCAGATCTAAACACCGGCAGAGTCTGAACTCAAAATCTTATAACACAGAAATACCACAAGAAAAAAAGTGAAGATTCCCTCTTTATTAAATTATTGTCAGGCAGATAGACAGAAATTGTTGACACTGGGATAAAACAATAAAAATAATTCATACCAGGATAATATAAATATATTGTTTAATACCTGCAAACAGTCTCTCATACTTAGGTTTATTTAGTTTTTATTTTGAGTTGCATTATTTCATAGTTTTAGAATATAATTTCCTTGCTCAGTATGCCAGGGTGCAGGTAAAGTAATGGTATTCATCTGCATCCAGCTGGACTGGAAGCAGTCCCCAACATGTTTCGAAAAGGCTAAGCAGATAATGACAGTATGCCTGAGTTTTTACAAAAGTTTTTCACTAAATTATGATTGTAATAAACATTTCATTTATTCCGTGTGGTGCCAGACGTAAAAGAATAGCACCATCCCATTTCTTCCCTTGGGTGTCGTAGAAGCCGACTAAGGGACTTACTAGAGAATGGGCAGCAGCATTCTCTATGCATTTGACCACCATTCTGCGATCGCCAATCCGCCTGCTAAGCGTGGCGATTATGGCAAATCCCTCCCTTTAGGGAAGGCTTATGTTCAGCAGTGGACATCTTTCGGCTGATAATATATATGATATCATAATAAACATTTTACATTATCACAATACTATTTACGGTGCTGCACCCCACCTCACTTACTACTTTCATATATTATCTTCATTTTAACAGTAGTACCTTGCTTTTCACAGTTTTTACAACTTGATGAAACATGATGAAGTATTCTTTATCTGTATATATCCTTATTTTTGTATAAAGTTAGATATTAATGCATTATAAACATCAATCTTCTAGAATAAATCCTGTAAATGATGTTGAAACACAAATCTGTTGTGTGGTTTAGGAAAACAATGCATTACACAAACAGACACAAATAGCAACTTCAATTTATAATATGAATGCTAGTTTCTTTGTCTGATTGTCAAGTTGTCCGAAGTAACTTGCAAAAAGCACAGAGGGGTGGCAAATGAAAAACTCTTACATTGGTAAAATTACATGCACTAAAGTACATTTTCTGCACTTGCGCTGATGATTCAATATTGCTTCTAATAATAATGCTGTATAGCGGCTCGCATCGTGAGGAGGTTCCTGTCTCTGGAGCCCTAACCACCGGTAGCTTGGACCCTGCTCCCGTTACCGGCGGACCGCTATTTTTTATATTTTTAAATGTTTTTTTTAAAGTTACTTTTATAAAAATATTTAAAAATGTAGTAAATAAGGTATAAAATGAATAAAAGAATAATAATGCTGTATAGAAAACAGTGTGATGGTTATTTTAGTTTACAAATCAAATTTTCAAAATGATCAAAACTAAAACACCACCTGTGCTGGCAATGCTGCAACAGAATGGCCCCAACCAGGGTTTATTTTTTGTTGTTCCATAGTCAAACAATATTTAAAAAGAAACAAAAGACAAAGGAAACGTCACTTGTAGTTATTTTTCCCAAAATAATCCTCTCTTTGGGACTCTTGGCATCTTGATCTTATGTACTGTATGTTTTTGTTACAGAATTTCTTCAGACTTCATAAACTTAGAAGATTAGGTCTCAGTGATAATGAAATCCACAAACTTCCAGCGGACATACAGAATTTTGAAAATCTAGTTGAACTAGATGTATCTCGAAATGGTAAGTCGTAGATTTGATTATTATTTCAGGTATTATCACTGGCACTTACACGGTATAGTTTTAAAATATTATTATGTTAACTTTAAGAAGTGTTTGGCAAAACCAATTTAGAGAAATAAATTAAATATCTTTAATGGAATCTTGAGTGCAATAAAGCCCCCGAATTCTTTACGAAATCGTCATTTTAATATTATGGTCAAGTGGTCTTATCATGTCCCAAGATAACTTAGCACATAAAAGTAAACATTGTAACTTGTACAATGTTTACTTTTATGTGCTAAGTTAGAACGGACTCTAAACCATAAAAACAAGAAAATTTTAAAATATTTTTGTACAAAATTAAAACATTCCATTTGATTAGACTTTCATCGTTCAAAGAAAGGAAGTTTAATACTTTTGCTCCAGATTACGTCACGTTCTTGACCATAAGACTGTTCAATTTACCTTTGAGAGAAAGTTTAAATATTTGAAACATTTTAGAGACTACTTATTTTTTTGTTAACCTCGTTCTTTGTTTACAATACTTTTGGTAAACTCCTGAAAATCTTAACAATCACTTCTCTGAAATACGAAATCACGGAACACAATAAAAGTAAAAAAAAAACTTTCTCAAATATTTGTAGCCAAAATAAACAGGCTGAAATCTTTTATGGCTGTAGGTAATGTATGTACCTCCCGTTATCAGTATGCAAGTTGCGTCCTTTCTATCAAGCGCATAACTTCACGTACGAAGCAGGTGCGAAATACTCGTGAATGAAATATTATTCTAATAGTAAAGTTTCATAGCTATATGAGGGTCAAATCAGTGCACCAAGTTGATAACAAGTAAACATAAATAATAGCGATTTACGTCGACTTGCTCACATGAGGTTTCCAGTGACCTCGCCATGCACAAATGCCACGCGCGGCTGCAAATCTCCACTAAGCGTCTTTCCCTATTGTGTATTCGATGGGAAAATATTTTATTCTTGTCTAGTAATGTATCAGGTGGGAAATTTCTACCTCTATGTGTAACCTATTTGCAACGAAGGTCGTAAGCTGGCACGAATAAGTTGTAAACTTTATGCGACTGTCTCCGTTTGAGGTTAAATAATCGTGTCTCATGTCAAACGATCTAGCAATGATATCACGAATAAAAATGTTCCAACATTGTGGCTAATGTCCTTCTTTACCAACTTTCCAATCACCTTATTAAATACAAAATGTATTTCCGAATTGCACGATCCAGATGCCAGAATGAATTTGCGCCAGCGAAGTACACATAGTGGAACAACATTTAAACAACCTGATACCACTTTCAGTTATACATAATCTACTATGAATTTTGTACATAACGTAACCAACCGAGCTCAGTCGCGTTCCTAAATTATTCGCATGGTAAATGGTAATGAATAGCGTATTGACAATACTGCAACTAACAATTCGACACCATTTAGTAATGACGGACGCAGGTACATAATAGGTCACTACCTCACTGGATACTACCGCAAGGCCTAGTAAAGTACCTGCAAGACAACCCATTGCACTTGATAACATAACACCACACATGGAACCCACCGAAACGCAGACAGAGTTGTACCCATAGTAACCACAATTCGACAGGTCCTATGTCCGAAATAGCTGTAGACTCTGTGAGCTTAATGCCATAAACCGGGCACAAATCCAGTTTCTCCGTGCTGCTACTGAGAATTTCCATATTAATCTATATATTAAATATATATTTTAAAGAGAATGGATAACCCCATTACATTACATTCTAGGAATCAAACACAAGGACCCATGTTTAGCAGACGCGGTTGGCACTAAGTCCAAAAATCAATACTTATTAATTTTTATCGATCATCATAGTCCTCCTGCACTTATCCCAATTAATTTGTGATAAGTGCAGACTGATATAGAATGCATCTTCGCTGCATGTCTTCTACTTCCATCATCTCTATCAGCAGTTATCTCAGTAGTCACTGCCTTTCCATCCACCGTTATCATCTTTCACAATCCAACCATCGTTTCTTTGGGTCTTCCCCTGCATTCCCTATTCATTATCAGCGATGTAATATGAAAACAGTTATCTCATCGTCATGACATAGCCTCTAACATGTGACCTATAAAGAAATCGCGTATGCAATCCACAACAAGACCGTGTGCATCTTCAACCTCTATTTTTAAATTTCTCACTAAGTAACTAAGTTCTGTTTCACATTTGCATCAAATTGGCACCAATCTCGTTTAACTTAAAGCGATGTGTTAAATTAAAGCTGTTCTATTATAAGATGTTTACTTACGGTATGGATACCGTTTCAACGCTGACGGCGGCAAGGTCTCTCGAACGGGGCTGGTCTAAGTAATAAATAATGTGCAATTTACTTCGTTAAAATGTGATTATAAGCACTTCCGCGCTCACATTTATTCTACTAAAAATATTTTAAAACTGGCAGAAACTTAAAAAGTAAGTGCTTTTTTGGGAAAACTCGTCAGAAAAACTGAGCATTGTGTTAACTAGGAAAGATACTTATTCTGTTTGGATGGCTAGACATCAATTTTCTTGATTGCGGTTGAATAAGAAACCTAGTAAGTAAAAGCCTAGTTTTCAGTCATTTATTTGATGATGGTATTGTTACTTATAATATGGTTCTGACATTATAAATCGATATTACTTTATGCTCTTCAGTATTGTCTGTAACTAAATTATAGCAAAGGCTAATAGGTGTAGCACAAATGATCATGGTAAATAATATTGATACCTCTTTGTTGTTTGTTTACTAACCTGTTTTATTGCAACGGCAAAGTTTCCTTATTATGTTTTCCTTACGGTGTATTAGAGCGGCTAATAAGTGTTTGTGTTAAAAATAATATAAGTTTGAGAACAAACTGCTCAAACATGTACCTATTAAGGATTTAGAGGGTTTTGGTAGAAATAAATGGGAAATTCTGCAAGGCCTAGAGACCATCCTCTTTAACCAATGTCTTGCTTTTCAGTAGATGTTATAATAATACCGCTGGCAAGCTGAACAAGGACGCTCACTAAACAAACTATCATAATATATCAATATACTAGCTGACCCGACAGACGTTGTCCTGTCTTAACTATGAATTTTGTATTCGCATGTTACGCGCAATTTACATATTTTTTCTTTCATAAGAACCTTCTCCTGACAATAACGAAAACAGCAAAAAAGAATTAGCAAAATTGGTCCAGCCGTTCACATGCACGTGTGATGCCGTGACCAAGGGAAATAGGGATTCATTGTTATATAATAGGATATAGATTAGGGTTGCTAAACAGGCAATTGTTGCATTGAACGATCGATTTCAAAATCCCGTAAAGAAACTAGACGAATATCGGTATTATTTAAACTATCTAATCTCTAGTGGTAGACTTGATTAGATGCTGACCCTGCTGTCTCATCTAATAAGGAGTGGATTTTTGTCCTGCGTGAAAACCGATGCCAAGATTATATGTATATATATAATGTAATACATACCTAGACTATTCCGGAAAACCTGGTTAAAATGGGCACAAAATAAGTAGAGAAACCTGGCGTAAAATGGAAGAGGATTCTATAAAAGAGACTAGTCCCACTGCAATGTGTAGTGGGATTAAAAAGGCTACAGACAGATGATAAGGATGTAAACCAGACACATATCCAAATCCGGACACCTGGTAATTCTAGTAAAACGTAGAAACGTAAAACAGTAAGAGTAATGCTTTTTAAAGAGTTTTGTATAATTTACCATCTACAATCGACCTTGTCAGCTCAACGTTACAATTTAAACCGCACAACTACATATTATTTTTACCGCTAACCTGACGTCACCAAGTATTGAGCCATTGTTATTAAACAAATGCGTTCCCACATTAGACGAACACCAAGAATTTGCCATTTGCGAACTAGTTCAGCAACAAACTACATGTAATCATTGCACGTTATGTTACTTTTGACATTGTTTCTGTTGGCAATTTTCTTTTTTCGTTGCTAATCTTTTTATGTCATCGATATCATCTTTTCTTTGGCAAAGATAACCTTAATTTTGTATCAGTTGATTTTAAATCCACCAGTATTCTGGGCTTAATAGGTTACGTGTATTGAATTAAATGTGAGACGAAGATCATGGTTTACTTTTAAATGGAAAATTCTGAGGCCTAATTTCAGGCCTTTCACAGCTCTCATAGTCACGGGTCAAGTGGAAAATCTAATCTATTGAAACGTTTTGACTGTCGTCAGCCAAAACCGCTACTTTTTTACTGTTTCTATCCACGCAGAAAGCTTTTTCTTGTTGTTTGTGTAGTGTAAACAGAGCTTTTGCAAACATGAGAATTAAATCAGAAACGGTAAGTGTTCGCTTATTGCAGACAAGGTTTCACGATACAGACATTCCGAGCCAAAATGCAAAAAAAAATCACCTAATTCGTATCACGTTTTGCAGTACTTATCATATATTTATTCATTGGACTAGTATGGAAGAAGGCAGAAAATAACCGCTGCACTGCACCGAACTCGATTAAATTTGGATATAGGCCGGTGGATATTAATGATGTTTCCTAAGAGTAGGTTCAAACCAGTTCAATAATCGAAAGGTTGATAAATTGCTCCAATGTGTAACCATTCACTACAACAATGTCTTGTCCAAATTTTGACCCGGTAGCGGTTGTCTAGCGTAATGTTAGCCTTTTATGTTTCACTTCATTAAACTAATTTGACGAGGGTCCCAAGCGCACTTCTTTGTTGTTCAAAATATTGGGACTTCAGCTTGCTTAGTCAACATCTGCATTTTTTTTGTGTGTATGTTGATGTAAATCAAGAACTTTCTAGTTTACAGTTTTTAAGGCTTTAACGGTTACATACTGCTTCAGATTACGTACGTCATGATACGTATATGTATAGTATTTTACCAACTTGTACCCACATAGATGGCAAGTTCGCGGTGGGTGATTCGAGTACGTTTCCAACGACCCGTGTAGATGAACTAGATTTCCTGTTAAACTCGCATCAGGCGGTTAGTGCTATGTTATGTTGTATACCATACTGATCTCTGTGTATTATTCACAGTTAACTGCTCCTCTCTGAATTTTAAAACAATACGACGAAGTATTGCAGTCTTATGCTGAAACCATATCACACCAAACAGTGTATATTCCAGCTTGGTAAATAATTTGGGCGCAAAACGTTTTTAATAGGCTCTAATTAGCAATTTGTTTGTTATTGCAAAGAGACCCGTCTGTTGATGACATCGTGAATCTGGGTGCTTAATTAAGTCGATCCTGACAGCTGTAATTAAATTACCTTTGTAGTAATAACATTACTTCAGACCAGCAATTACTTTAGCGAGGTGCTTAATTTAGAGTTTAATAATAAACCTGATGTTTCACATTTTCGCTGTGTATTCAGTGAAATTTCGTTTAAACGTACTGTCGAGAGTCGAGATGTTTGACGTGCTTTGCTATCAGAACAAGCCACTTATTACTGGCTACTTGCTTAGCTACTTACTGAATTAATTTGATAAGCTTTATTATTCTTTTCCCACGGACTCCATTCCCCTGTATCTGCGACACCCATCGTTACAAACACAAAGAGCACATTGCTAGTAATATAAAAGAAAAAATAACAGTGCCTTGCAGTAGCAGGATACTATGAGAAGTATTCATCACACCATCTAATAGAAAGTTTCTTATAACTAATTCTATTTGACTTTATTGACGCAAGATGCAAATCTCTTTGAGTTATTTCTTCAAGTCTAGTCTAGTTTGCATAAAATATGCCTTCCTTGTTGCCACGATTCCCCGCTTGCGCTATCTTTATTCAATCTTAGCATGACCTACCAACTACGTGACGTAGATGCTTTAAAGTAACTTAGTAAGCTTTCTAGTGGAACGAGATAAAAGCTTAATCTAGAATTTTTCGAAACTTCTGCCTGACTACAGTGTTGGAGTTCTCGCAGTGGCATTCGCAAAGTTTCTTTTTACACATCATTATAACGTTAACTATAGACATATATTTATTTGTATGAAATAATTATTATCAACAATGATAAACACGATAAGTGGTGGATTGGAACCACTTGTATCTCGCTGCCACAAATTTCACGTATAACTGCAAATAACAGTATGTGACATGGAGAAGTAAATAAATTGAAGGTTTATATTATAGGACCTACTACTTCCTTTCTTCTTTTATTTGACTGAAATGTCACCAGGTCCGTGTCTAACAAAACGTCACGCTTGTATTCCCCAATGGGTTGGGCAGAGGTGTGCTAATAGTACACCCGCATATAGTTCCGTGATTATTTTCAGGAAATACGGCCATGGTATATAGTACGTACACACAGCGTCAGTATGTGCTAACCCCTCAAGTTTTAAAATGTTACTTTGCTACAACATTGATTTCGTTATGATGAATCTAAAGAATACTTCAAAAAGAGTTCATTGTTTCGACTTGGATTTGAACCATCGCATCACCGAACGTCGTCGTACTCATACCGGCAATTTGACGAACTAGCCAGCGAGCCCATATGAATTGCGATGAAATTGTTATATACTATCGTCGGAGTTACTTTATATTTAGGTCTCCGTCTAATCAATAGACTATGTTATTTGAAGGTTACCATTAATTTAACCTCTCAATCCCCGCTAATGAGACACAATTGATTTTCTATTGTATCGTACCGAAAAGCGTCCGCGCGGGACTTGACTGACTTACTTACGTTTTTTTTTTAAATTAATTCCTACCCTCAAGTTATATCTACAACGTTTCATGTTATACGTTCACTTGAAACGTCTATATGCTGAGACGTGACGTGACTAGACAGATCACGTGACGGAAAGTTAGTTTATGTCAATGTGAAATATTTCTAGCGCTTCCTATTTTATTGTTTGCGTTCTATTGATGTCCCTTGTCTGGGGTCCCGTTTGTGTCAGTTGTCAAAATATGTATAATAAGTTATCTGTAAATTATCAAATCTAATTGTAAAATATAAATCTTTGTAGTAATATAAGATCAAAATTTCGTTAAATAATAGCAATAACAAATATTAAGAAAAGATTATAAAAGTATTTAATTATTGTTGATTTTTAAATTCTTTATAAATATTACTAAAACAAAATAGAAAAATACTTTATATCAAGAACAAAAATTGCATGACAAAAAGCACATTTCGTGCGTAGGATTTGAACCTCCAATCTTATAAACGGCAAGCCGTCTTGAAACCTCCGGTCTAATTAGACTATGAGTAAACTTTCCGTAAATGTTAAGCATATTCAGTAAAACAATACAGTCATTGTCATAAAATGTTTTTGCAAATTACAAAAAGTTACTTGGGCCTAGCGCGGATTTGAACGCATGTCTTTTGATGGGGTAACCACTTAATGGAGCTGTGTGTACTAACTGTAATTGAAAGAACTGCCGTAATTAAATTATGTATGTTTTAATGCCTTTGCGAGGATATTGCCATAGTTTGATGATATCAGTTCAAGGATATATTGCAATGCCCTTCATAATAATACAATTCGGATCCTCAAGGGGTTGTCGTTGCTCGCTTTAATCCGATTTCGTTGTACTTAGAAATAATGAGAATTCCATTTTAATTGCCAATTACTTAATACATAGATTTTGGTTTGAGGTCAAAAGTATGATAATTATGTTGTGAAACGGATCCAACTTTCTAAGAAATCTTCTTCATTTTCCATTCCCAACACAATGGAATTCCTCATATCATCTTTTTGATATGGCTAATGCATTCTAAGAAAAAGTTTCGTTCTTCTCAGCTTATGTTAGTGGTGAGATTCGCTTGCAAACAACTTGCAAACTTTTAATCACGAGCTGTCTAGACGTTTTATTTGTTTTTTTTTTGGTGAGAGGTCAGAGGTGGAGCGAGCAGTGTTTCAATGACTGCTCATGGGGCTGTTGAACTAACGGAGCGTGCTGCCGAACATCGTATTGTCCTCTATACTCCCGCGCGTTTGCACCGCTCACGCTTCTCGCTTGTCTGCCCATATAGTCGTCATTACAAATCCCATCGCTCTCCTATATCACAAAATTCCTTTCTCCAGTCTTTATGAACACCATGCGAACCTTATTCTTAATTTATAAACCAAACATGTATGTTGTTTATCACACGAGGCGGGTTGTCGTTATAAAAGTATTGGATCACCGCAGTGAGGTCACTTTTGGACCGGTTTGGTTACAATAAATCGGATATTATGTTATGGGCTGAGAATTTTATAAGATTTGTTGTCGTTTTTGTGAAACACAAATCACAGCGTGGGATCAAAAATTTAAATTGCTGGAAGTGTAAGTTTAATTTAAGAATAGTATTGTATTCTTGGTAAAAGATATTTTCTCAAAGATACAGAGAATTTCAGTCTGTATCAAGTCCCACGACACATATATATCGCAGACGCACAAAAGAGAGGATACTTCTTATATGATTTTGGTCGATGATGTCGTTGTTTGATTCAACATAATTCAGGCCAAAATAAAATTCACTGAGAACTGCGGAGTGCGGATCAAATCGTTCGCAATGTGGAACATCGTTTACGATCAATAAATTAACCTGTAACTTCTCAAAGTTGTAACTTCACACATGTCATTACATTAAATATTCAACTGTACAGTAATAAAATCAAGTTGGGAGCAATGGCACGTTTACTGTCGCAGGTGTGACTAATTCTTGCGTGCGAGCAAGTACTTAGAACAAGATGTTTAAAATAAAGATACATTTAAAATAAAGATACGTTTAAAATACTTGAATTGTGCATGTTTAATCTATACTATTATGTATGACGCAATGTACGTAACATGTCATTGGCATGTTTGTATTTGTTGCGTTTGAAGACAGCCATATGGAGCAGCGATGTTTCATATCAACGCTGTCAAAACGGTGACTGTTTATAATAAGCCTTCTTTATTTGCATGTTTATTCACCTCCATTAACGTGTCTCTTTTAGTTTGTTTGTTTTACCTTAGCTTTGTCAATAAAGATACTATAAAAGACATCTTGTTTATGAAGTTAATTGTGTAAAAATGCACAGTAGCAACTACCAACGATGGTCTACAAAGCTAGTTGAGCGTGAATTTCCGTCATTAGTATCGTTCAGTTAGCAGGAAAGCAAAATTCATATATCATATAGTTTGTTTACAGGGGATGAATGTTTAACATCTTTAGTTTACCTAGTTTCAAATGCTTCTCCCAGAACAGCTTGCAAGACCTAGTTTACACGCAATATTGTAATATTTGACTGCAAAATGTGTGTGCTTAGGTTGTTCAAGTATAAGTCATAACCGCTTATTCAATCGTTTGCATATTTGTTTATAAAAACCGCAGCTAAACGGGACTACTTTTGTCTTAACCGATTACGAAGCCAAAATCATTATTATCTCTTGAATTTTCCGTCATATTATCTAGGTACGTAGTATTTTGGAAAATAGATCTGTGTACATATTACTGAAATTACTCACAACTATTAACTACATTTTCCTCATAACATTGTGAGCCATATTAATAACTGCCATACGTTTTACTTTAGTGGTCAACAGACTCGTTGATGCGACGCGCGCAAAACAAATAGGATTTTCGCCCTCAGGGTGTCTATTGTGCCCTGAGTCCCACCGGTTGAATCGACAACATCCATTATAGTCAGCCTTGGGTTGGTATAGACTACTCGTTCGTTGCTTTGTGTACAGAACAACTCAATAACGTTCTAATGGGAGTCCAGTGGTGGTAAGCCACGCGAGACCGCCACTCGACCGGCGACTATAACTTTTACTGTTCTTTTATCGAACCTGCATTGTTTATAAATGTAGTCTCGCGACCTATAAAACCTACACCGTATGTATGTTTCATTTTTTACTTGCCATAAAGGTAGGTACTGCGAGGTCAGCTGACATTATTGTAACACGCGAATCAAACATCTGCTAACCAAACTATGCGAGATGAGAAATGGGTGCGTCCAATGAAATCTGTGGTTGTCTGCTGAACACTTGTTACATCATCTCTTAAAAATAAATTGGTTGCTTGTTCAATTAATAAACTGGATCTTGTGCGTATTTAACAGGAAGGTTAACGAGAGTAATTACGTTGATATTTTGCCATCAATCAAATGTGCATTGGCTCAAGGTGACCATTCGCTCAATATTTGAAATTTCAATTTCACTAGTTATACTTTTTCAAATCGATCACGATTAATAGAAGTGAAGAACATCATGAATTTATGACGTAATAAGTCTAATCATCTTCACAACTGCAAATCCTAGTTTTCCACAACTGTGACAGCTAAAAAAAAAAAAAAATTATTGACTGTTAACACGTATATTTGAACTGTTTCGCGACGACACAATATGCATCTTGAAACGAGCAAAAAGAATTCAAAATGAGCCTCATTCATACACCTGCTTACTTTATGTGACGAGTCATGTTTTTGTTTATCTATTCCTTTCAAACGGCTTTATCGAATTGGGCGTATCGGAGTCGGCGATTCTATATTCCATCTCTTCGAAAAAAGCATTTCGCTTATTTAATAAATTCCTACAATGAGAAATGTTTGTTTGTTTTAGTCTTAGATGCATTCTGTGCAAGTCTAGTTAATCTTCGTACCTATACGATACGACCACCATAGTAATAGAGATTCCGCCGCAAGATGAAGATGAATTTCCTTCCAGTAGCCGTTTCTAGGTCCCCCATTCGATTCACCGTTGGTTTGTGCTTTGCTACGGATATTACGCGATTCCGGCCATATGCCACTTGTACTAACAATCATCTTCGTTTTGTTTTGTATACTTTGATTACCCTTTCTGTTAGTAATAAATTACATACATCATCTCTAAATTCTTACACTGAACTTCATAACAATAAAGACATAAAGAGAGTAGTTGGACAATGATTCTGCTCAAATTATAGTACGTCACCACTTTGTTAATTGTTCGTCTGTTATACTTTCCATTTGACCTACTCTTAGAATATATAGTATCTAATATAGTAGCTAATAGAGATGGGCCGACTATGACTGGCCGACTAGTTAGCCAAGCCGATCATTGCCTTCGGTTGAGTTTTGGTGACATCTCGGTAATATTCGTGACGCTTTCGGCTCATAGTTGCGTGCGCGGAGCCCGGTGGCGACCAGGCGGAATTGTCAGGACATGCTTTTATTCACTTTTCATTTATTCTATCATTGTGTATGTGTGACCGGTTTGCATTGTGTATGCGTTTCTTCCTATCCCAATTTCCTATCCTATTCTAGATTGCACTGAAAGTAGTAAAACTGATTTAATTATAAAAATAATAACCGTAAAGGTTTCAATTCCATTTCAATCACCGTCTTTTAAATTTTTAAGCATATTAATAGGAGTAAAAATGGGCCGACTAGTCGGCGGTTTTAGCCGACTAATCGCCGACTACGTGAGGCCGACTGGTCGGCTTTCCCGACTAGTCGGTACATCACTAGTAGCTAATTTAAACGATTCTCGATCTAATTTAATGGAATGATATGAAAGCGGTCTTTGAGCATGCTATATTTGATTGAAGTGAACTTCAAACTTATTCGGAGCACTGACATGCGGAAACATTCAAGAGTCTGTAGGACGTACCACTTAAATAAACATCTTTGGAACGGTTTTCGAATTATAACGGAAGTGCCATTAACCAAGACCTGAAGTGAACATCTTCCCGCACCCTTCAGATAAACAAAAGAAACATTCTAAGACTAAAATCTATAAACGTTACTTAGCTGGCTAACACGTTCCCGTCTTTATCTTGTACTTTAAGTTTCAAAGTTGGGTGATAGTGTCAGGGAAACTCTTAGCCAACGTACTAGTTAAGTAACGTTTAAAGATATCGGCCTCGGAATCTACATAACATACCTTTCTTAAAATAGCCACACTCGCACTCGAAAAGAGCATTTCCCCTGCCTCCCTTTTAAAAATATGCTTTACTTCAACATTATTCAATGAATGATTTATCACCGCTTCGAACACCTGTTACATAAATTGAAGAATTATTTTAGAACGTGGAAGAAGTTTTAATAATACTGAAAAGACTAATGCTGTTTAACCATACAGTAACATTTTAAAAGTAGGTACTTATATTCGGTGCATGTGTAGAATTTACTATATCTTAATACCAGGTTTGACGCAGAATGTGCACTTCGCAAAATATGCACAATTAGCGCAAAATGTGCACGTCCCAAAATGTACACTCCTCAAAATAGCACTTCTGAAAATGAGTGTGAATTTTATCACAATGGATCAAAATAAAAACAATGCTTTTTTATTATTTTGTCCTAACACAGGAAAATAAAAATCTTGTAAAATAACAACACGTAATTTAACCATTGTACATACATACATATAACAACACTGTTCCAATTAAATGTACTATTTTATATAAGTATTTACGAAGTAAATACTGAATGCTGCTGCTGTTTTTGATAATATTCATATAGAGTAGGAGATTTGCCAAAGTTATCATTACTGGCCTACCTACTTAGGTATTTATGTTATTTTTTATACATATAGTTATGCTATTTTAGTTTTCTATTTTTTTTTGAAAAATTAGATTATGAAATTATGTATTCACATATTTATTGTAATTACTAAATATATGAACACAGCATAAATGAATAAAGCATTTAATATGAAGTATACTAATTTTCATATTTCCTATTTTTGAGTAAATTGAGTACAAAACTTACGAAATAATATGTACCTATATTTTTGTAAGCGTGATCAATACGATAAGTTAAAATAAGGTTAAAATAATGTATAATAACAATATGTTTATTTAAAAAAATACAGATGCAGTGCGCAGCATACTACAATGAATGGCTGAAGTATTACTTATACTATGTGTATGACGTGTACTGAAAATACATAATCAAACATTTCCTGAACGTGATTACTTTTTATAAATAAACTACCTTTACTACCTGTAAGCTAACGGTTTTTATTTTGACACATTGTGATAAAATTCACACTCATTTTGAGAAGTGCACAATAGGCGAAGTGCGTATTTTGCGACGGGCACATTTTGCGTCAAGTGCACATTTTGCGAAGTGCACATTCTGCGTCAAACCCTTCAAATACCAACACGGATAGAACCAGCACCCTAATTTGGAAACACACTATCAATCAGTATCTGATGGAAAAATGTGAATGCTCTATAACGTAAATCGCAATGGATGTTGTGGAACTGTCAAAATGAAAGCCATTCCTGCTGTTTACTGTCTACGCAATTTTACTCCCCTGGATTAAGCTGGCACAGGAACGTGGGCATTGGCATAAGCAAAGAGAGGCCCAGGAGTGGTTGAAGTCGGCCTGTGGATGATGATGAATATCTAAGTGCAGTGAGCGAGCTGGATTGCAGGCGTTTTCAGGATACAGATCTAACTCCCACTTTCCCTTTATTGATGTTGTACAGACGCCAGCACATAGAGCTACCCCAAACTGTAAAATTTTCCCAATTTAACATGCACACCTTAAGCCTTACACCTTAAGCTTATGTAATAAAGATAAAAATCTATCAAAGAAATTTGACAGATTGGGGTAGCTTTATGTGCTGGTGTCTGTACAACTATTCATTTTATTTGTTGGTATGTTGGCTAGCTAATTATTTAATTAATGCTCTGTATCTCGTAATGTTAATTAGTTTGCCTATACCTATGTATAGAATAAAGTCTATCTAACTAAACAGACAGCTGTGCTGCTGGGGAGTTTGTTGCGCCACTTCTTCTTCCCAGCTAAAGCACTAGGACGTGGTGAAGGGTGGGAGTTTTTGGGGGACTGTCTTATGTAATTTTGACGTTCGAAAAGTGCTGATTCTCAGCCTAATTTGAATAAATGACTTTTGATTTTGTACAATTGCATCTTCTCTAGTTTTTTGAATACACTTATGTTATTTAAATTCTTTATTGATGTCGATGTCGCTTGAACATGTTGATTGGACGGGCAAACTAACGACTTGACGTAACCGATATTAAAATTAAATTTACTGACCTGTATTGTCGTTTGGGTTCATCCATAAAATAAGCACAGCTCATGGCTTGACAAATAATTGATGACGACACGCCCGTCGGAATGCCCGCCCGCCAACCGGAAACCGGGGCGCACTACCGTTAACATCGTGAAATTAGAAAACCAGTTAGGTACTGCCTTCGTAATGGTGTTTATTTTGCTAAAATCTATCAAAAGTTGCATTTGATTTCGTTGTTTAAATCAATTCTTCGTTATCGATATGAAACAGTTTCATGATGATGGTTACTCTTGAGGCAATCCATAAATTACCACGATCAACAAAGTGTGACAGGGGCCTCCCTCTTGTCACAGTTTGATTTATAAATGTGATGTCACAAGCCATAAGCCTCGTTACATCACATTTATAAATCTCAATTATCTCTACACAGGATAAGTTTTTATCCAGTGCGCAAACTGTGACCATGAATTCTGCCTATTCTGCCTATAATTCTAGACACCCCAGCGCAGAAGTTTTTCGTCGGTAATACAAAAAATAAATCAGCTGTTCGTTCCATTCATTTTGACCACGTAGGTATTGCACTTTTCTATGAAACAGCTGATTTTTTTTGTAAAAGGGGATCTAGAATGATATGGTGAATTCATGGTTACAGTTTGCGCACTGGATAAAAACGTATCCTGTATTCAAACTTAAGTTTCAACTATAACCCGAAACATATTTTTGGGCCAATCCTTAAATTAAGTACGACGTACGTTAAGGGGGAGGTAGGCGATCAACAAAGTGTGACAAAGGGGGGGGGACAATTCACAAGCCTTGTGACACGTCACGTGTATAAATCTAAAGTATACACCGTGAAATTTAAATGGTTGTTGTTTTCCCGCGGCAGAACAACTTGCCATATGGAGTACTTTCGAAGCATAGAGTAAAAGTAAAAAACTTAAGATTTTTGTTTTAAAATAATTACAAAAATATTCATCAACTCGATAAAACACTAATCAATAGTAACACTAGAGGTAACTGGTAGTTCATTTAAAATTGCAGTGTTCTCAAAAAATCTGAAATTCGTGTGACGTAATTTGGGTATGGCCCATTTCAGCTTCATTCAGTGTAGAAACTAGTTCGTTACAGAAAATGTGTTTCATTACAATAGGGCGATGTTGTAATAGAAGTGCTGGAATGTAACAGTTTTGCTTATAATTCTTGATATGCATATCGGTTATGCACACTATTCGACCTACCATAGTATCCGTTGGTCGATTAACTACGGGTTACGGGACTGTCGCGATTTACCTGCTCTAGTTAACTCGTTTTGTAAATAATTCCTTTAACTATACTAGTAGTTGCCCAGTGGTTTTCTACTGCATTATTATAAAAAAGTATGAGTTTTCTGCACTGCTCCAAATAAACTTTCTGTGCCAAATGTCACTCTGCTCTGTCCGTAGTTTTCGTAAAAAGGGGTACAAAGTTTTTGCTATACGTACGTGAAGCAAAAACGTTGTACCCATTTAATATGGAAGATTCATTAATCGAACTTCTATTGCTTTGATAATGTTTGCCTTTATTATGAAGTACATTGGTACAAAAGACTTTTTAAAGTGTCACAGTAAAACTTGAATTAATGAAGGTGCTTCTCTACAAGTAAATTGTTAAGTCAATTAAATTGATGTTTTAATCTTGTGAACCCGGTTATTCGAGTAAAATCAAGCCAGTTGAATTATTCAAAGTTACAATAATATGCCCTTTGTAAACGAAACTAATTGTTTTATCTTAATTATACAACAATTAATTACAGACAGCCAGTAGCTTAGCAGCTAATAAACTTCTGCTACGAATCAAGCTTTTGAATTAATGTGTTCAGTTTATTTATATCGTCTAGGATAAATTATACATATAAAATAATATTTTTTATGAAAATAGTGACACAGATGATACTGGTATTCAGTATCATCCTCGTCTCTACTGTTAACATTAAATAAATAGGTATTAAAACATTTAACACTTGAGTGACGCACGATTTGTCTAACTATTTTATTTTTGTCTTCGACATGTGGTGTCAATTGAAGCCAATAGAATGTAATCAGTTCGACCAATTTTTTTATCAATATCGGGTCCAGATTTGTCCTATATTTTTATGTCATCATAACCTTACTAGCTGATAACCTGAAGCTTCATTGTGGAACCTTAGGTTATTCCAATGTTATGTGACGATCAGAAAATTATGAAGATTGTGTCATCGATTAGATAGTCAAAATTGAGTCCTTATAACCAAATTATGAACAATTTAAGGGAGTAATTCTCGCGAAAATCAAATGTCTTCAGTTTTTGGCAATTGGCAGTTCAGTGACAGGTTTTATGTTGATTAAAATATGTTTCTTGACTGCCTTGTTAGTCTACTGGTTTAATCTATCTGGATTTTCTCTGTAACAGCCCAGAGTCTGGATTTGTGTCCGGGTTACGGCAATAGCCTCGCTCGGACTTAAGCCCCCCCTAAGAGCATTATCACCCACGATAAAGAACTTCCGATTTGACAATCCAAATTACTCTTGGAAATTGCGAAGGTGGATGAAGTACTGTTACTCTACTCATCTACTGTAAGTAATATTTAATAGGAACGGCTGTATAATTTACCGCTCCGTTGACCTTTGATGAGCCTAAAGAATTAGGGTCCGGAGGCTATTACTGAGAATCAACAGGCGCTCAAAGATCCTCTCTCTGTTAGCGTGTCATGTTCTGATGTTACGTGTAAAGAAAGATTAAATTGAAAGTGAAGTCTAACAATTACCTACTATTGCTCAACTTCGACGTTTGCGGTCATCTCCTTACCTGATGATGCTATCGAAATAACTAACATTTCATATGCATAAGAAACACGTAATTTTCATTTTATAAATGTTATTCGTATTCAAATCTTGGTTCGACCTTGTCTCGACGTCGTTTACATTGTTTTGTTTAACGTCTGGAAACGTGGAACAATCGCAAATTATTTTGATGACCGCAATGTTTATGTCCATGTGCCAATTACTCTCATGTCGACCTTCGACGGCCCTTAGCTTCACTGAATGCGTGCGATGCAATAGGTCCTTGTGTGGCGTTAACTGTGCCATATGCCGAAACTGCGATCTGTTACCAGTGCCGTATTTGGATGCCCAATGTTGCAGTAACCTACATGAAATTGCTTTCTTGAAAGGTTACGAATTTACACTACATATTTTCATTTATGCCACATGGCACATATGCTTAATTTAATATTTCTTTAAAATTTCCAGTTCGACAATATAAAGACGCTACGATACTCTAAAACTGAAAATTTTGCATTTACATATTTTCTCATGCTTTAAGTTTTGTAATCTTGTGAAACAAAACATTCTGTATAATATCATGTGCTATTTCAATTCACAACAAAGTTATAATTATTTCAAAGGCAAACTGAATCGTGTGCCTGTTGTTGGTTTGATTTACACAAACAAAGGGCACGAATTTTTACATTCTAGTTTGACATGAAGAGCCGGTTTAATTTTTAAAGCGCCAACGTAGCATGTAGCAACAGAAAACAGCTGTACACCGCACAACGATACAACCCAGCCACTTACGTAAACATCGGTGTGTAAACTGTTAATTACATAACGTATTTATTTTACAGACATTCCCGATATCCCGGAGGATATCAAGAAGCTGCGGGCGTTGCAGATCGCGGACTTTAGTAGCAACCCGATCCCGCGGCTGCCAGCCGGGTTCAGCCAGCTGCGGGCGCTGACCGTGCTTGGCCTCAATGATATGTCACTTACCAGCCTGCCCAGCGACTTTGGCAGGTGAGACATACACATAGTATAATACTAAACGATTAACATTCTTATTCGATGTTAAATTGGCATCCTGACACAGAACTATTCAGTGCTGAAGTGCACAACTTGGACCTTTCGGCATAAACGTAGTCGTTGTCGTCCGTTGTCCAGTGCAGTTAGATATAGTAATCTGATTAGAGACATTTCGTTTTTTTTTTCCTCAAAACCTATAATTTAAAACTGTTTTTGTACTGAAATCATTTGGTATTCCACACAAATATTAAATAAAAAGAACTGGAACACAATATTTAATTAGTGAGCGAGTAAATATTGTTCAAGGATGGTAATGAAAATTTCCCCAAAATTAAAGCAATATTTGATTTGAACGCTCGTTACCTCGGGGTAAATCCTGTTAGCAATGAGGCTTTGTGGGACATGACTAAAGATTTATAAACTAACAATGAAAAATAGTCCTTTGTCACGACATGAAAACGGATTGTACACTTTTATGACGTGTTTTCATGTGACTCTTCGCTCTATGTCATACCATGATAAGTAGAACATCGTAAAATTATTAATATAAAGTCATTTTTACCGTCTGCTAAGTCAATAGATAAAACACTAGAGTTTGTGATTGTATGTAATGCAGTCACAATATTGGGAGTGTGGATTTGATAAGAATTAAATAAATTCCTTACGATCCTTAACTGTTAAGTTATCAAAGAAATGTGGTAACTTTAATTTAGCTAGGAGAATTTATGTTTATTTACAGGGTTATGATCATCGGTGTTTTAATAAATGCACATGATTTCGTCTTTAAAACTCTGTAATAAACCTTACAGTACCTAGTAGTATAATCAGCACCCTAATTGCGTAACTTACGATTAATCATAATCTGTTTCGTTTTGAAACAGATGGCTAAACCATTGCTCCATATGTTCGTAAAATGTGTTTGCTCAACAACGTAAATAACGCAATGAATATTGTTGAACTGTCAAAATGAAACCGATTATGATTAATCGTGAGTTACGCAATTAGGGTGCTGATCTATTCTTTCTTAAGGTCCAATTTAAAATAGACAAGACATATTCTTGTCTATTTTAAATTGGACCTTGAAGCTTCTTTTGCCATATTATCACATAGGATCTATGTTAGCATGCTAGAGTTACGTATCAAATCAATTTCATTAATAAGCTTAATAGACATGTTTGTGCAGGTTATTAACTACTGTTAATGGAAGAATTATATTTCAATATAGCTAACAGATAACATGATTACTTTGTTTCTGCTCGACTTGGTACTAATTTCCTGCGGGAAATTGATTTTAGTTCGACATTGATCAGAAGCCTTTTGTGTTCACATTCCATCTCTGAGCCATTCCTTCTTATAGTGATTGTTAATCAAAATTTTTTACGCCCTACAGCCTACAATCTATTTATAATTAAAATGTAAATCGTTAAGTTTTGGAACAAAAAGCTCAAGTATAACTACGTTGATAATGAAGAATAGAATAGAAAAAGAAAGAATAGAAAATACGTTGTTCATGGCCTTCAGTTTCATATTGTTTAATAACATCGTTTATGTTAGCTGTAAGTTTCCCGAATAAAATAAAATAAAATAAAATAAAAATAAAAATAATTGGGATGTGAGGCCTTTTAAAGAGGAACTGTTTAAACATTCATATTCATAAGGTAGGGAATAGTCAACTTAAATTATTCAGCAGATTTTAGCAACCTGTGACGTTCCCTTCGCAAAAATTGACGAAGAACACGATTTATTATTCACGTCAATGAGTCTTCGCAAATTCGAGTTACTGTTCTTATTCCACTAAATAATTCCTTAACAGGTTACATCACCGGGTTGCAAATAGGATCCAATAAAAAGTCAATAAGGCATAATTATTATATTTGCATATTTGTAGATCAAAGAATGATTCTTCTAATTTATCAATTCTGTTGTAACTTGTCGTGAAAGTTAAAAATGGATGAAGTCACGAGTCTATAGTTGCACTAACAAATTGTATGACCAAGCTTTGTTTGAGCGCATGGCGAAAGCGAAAGTTGAACTGGAAAGCTATGGTCGGCTCTTAGAGTAACCTCCTATTGACGTATATACAAGTATACAAACAAATAATACGTTTGTTAAACTTGTTTCACGTTCTTTTTGTCCGAAGTACATTCTTTCTGTTCTCTATAAGTACCCCCTATTGTGTAACGCTTAGGCCATTGTACGGGGATTTACGAAGAGAAAAGCTTTACCGATTCTTATTTTTGTGTATCATGTGAAGTTGTTTGTCACTGATGTAAACAGAAAACTAGACAGCTATTAGTAATGCTTCCGGAACACATATTTTGCGAAATAGGAAAGAGTAAATAGAAGATTTGTTAACATTTCTGTATGATAACTCAGATCAAAGGTTTGTAACGTGAAGTTCAACTATGTACTGGTTCGCGTACATACATAATGTAAGTCGATACGTACCCTATTAGCTACAAGATTGATATGATCGTCATCCCTCAGTGACTGTACCGTACGTCTGATAGCGATGACTAATGCTGTGTCTCGACAGTTTGCTACATGTGTATGCAGTTAGCATGATGTTTCAATTAAAACTCATCGGGTTACAAGTAACTTGCACTGATTGATTAATTGATATTCAATAACATCCATTAGCACGTAAGCCGCGAACAGCTATTTTTATAAGTTGCTATTTTACATTAATTGCGTTAAAAGCCTCACAGGTTCATCAAAGTGTATTTTCTGCGAAAAGTAAATTAGGTACTTTATCAAGGATCCAATTTTCAGGCATTTGAGCTCAAATCACTTTGTCGTTCGATTTATTGAATATTTTGTGGACTCATTTGAATATGGATATTCTATCTGATTATTATGAACAGATTTTCAAAAAGTATTTAGAATAGAAACACACTGTTGTTTTAATGAATCGGTAGGTTGTTTGGTCGGATACCAGCAGAAAATGTATAAAGCAATTTATTGAAAATCGACCGGAAACTTAGCAGATAGGTAGAAGTAGTATGTAGTTATTATCTCGTAAGTATCCGGCGGATAATAAAAGAAGCCGGATATTGAATAGTGGCCGGTAATCGGTTTTTCTACGGATGGTAAATATTTAATTGTAATCGATAAAAGGGGCTTTCAGGGCATGAGTGAGAATATCTTATGTAGAAATAATGTCTTTACATAGGTTTAAAAAAAGAAAATGTAGGCACCTACTCTTAATATCCATCAAATTCAACACATATAAATTTTTTTGTTTGCAGTGGTAACTGGTTTAACTAAGGATATGTCATGTCATTAAAACAAACAATAAAGTTTGTGCGATCATCTTAGTTGTAGAGATCCGTTATAAGAGGTGTGTAACGTTACGTTATACACGTCGCGTCGTTGCTTAAACCTGTTGCTTTCACATCACCCTGATTAATGTTTTCCTTTACGATTTAATTGACGCATTACTTCTCCTTCAAGTCAGAGCCGTTTTCGAGACGTCTTGCTTTTATTATTATAATAAACCTAATTTTCGGACATCGTAAAACATTTTTGTGATTGTTGCGGTTTACCATAGCATTAACAAGAATACAACTTTATTAACGCTCTATTCCTGGATTTGGGTCACGAACACACCATGCCTACTGGAACACGTACATAAGTGATGTTTACTCCATATTCTAATTACTTGAGTTCATAAGCAGACTTAAAGTGAGTCAGAACACGCTGTAGTACAAGTACAAAACCGACGCTAAGTACTATGACATCGACTATGGAATGTGGCCTCAAGGCTCTAAACAAACATGACGTGTGCTCACGTATTATCAGTAAACAATAGGGCTTTTTCATAACACTATAACTTCAGACTATTGCTTAATCTTTGCCAAGACTCGCAAAGGAAGTTAATTAACGTTTAAAATACATACTATACTAGCTTTTGCCAGTGGCTTCGCCCGCGTGGAGGTCGGTGTATTATACATATAAACCTTCCTCTTGAATCACTCTATCTATTAAAAAAAACCCGCATCAAAATCCGTTGCGTAGTTTTAAAGATTTAAGCATACATAGGGATAATAGGGACAGAGAAAGCGACTTTGTTTTATACTATGTAGTGATACAAACATTCAGTATGTAAAATCCAAACACAACTTTACTTTTGACTGTTCATTTCCCGGAATGGTGTGTCGGCGCGTTGCAACAGTTTTCTGGAAGTCCACCGAACAAGCAGAATACCAATATTATATGTCGGTCGTGTACATTTCAATGTAGAATAAAATATTGGCGGTGGCAAATGTGGCAATTATTCAACGTTTTTCCCAGAGTTGGAGTTTTATGTTTCGCTTTAAGTATTTCATCACAAGAAATATGCACTTATTTGAATAAAAATATGGACATTCCGATACTAATACGAGAGCAAAAAACCTTTTGGATTTAGAACGTCCACTGTAAGCTAGTTAAACTGTAATGTTCCGCCAAACTACACTAAAAACAATTACACTACTCTGAGATATCTTTAGCAACTAATATTGTAACATATCACTCTTCGTTCATTTGAAAAATAAAAAAAATATGTAAACGCCAAACACTGTTTACTCGTACACTAAAATTTACTTTGAAAATAAACACGCGCCTAATTGGTGGATAGAATGTAATTCAAAACCTGTTTCAAATTTTAATAACATGCCACTTCGCAAAAGGGTTTCTTCCACATTCCTAGCAGGATAATTTTCTGCCTGTTGGAGAGACTTGAACTTAAAAATGCATGTGTTAAATGCTTTTATAAAACCGGCTAGACTTATCTACTTAACTCGTACGTGTCCAGTCAATTACTCTGTCGCGGTTTTACGTGCCGCCTTCGATATGAATTCCGTTTCTTCGAGTATGTTGTATCTTACGTGCATGTCTAACTTGTTTTTGCAATCAGCTTCGTCTGAGCGAGGCTAGAATCTGATATTATGCCACACACTTCTCCTACAGTTTCTGTTGATGCAGATAACTCCGTTATGTTGATGCGTTATCATTTTACTAACAAGTTAAGACGATGGGAAAGTTAGCAAACCTCCATGTTACAATTTTAAAGTGTAAGTTGTCCTAGTCCTCGACAATATTCTCTTCTAAAATTGAATCTCGTTCCATTGCTATGAAACTACCGTACCGTGGAATATTTTCACGTGCAGGAAAATAAAAACTAATCACGGACGTAATCGCTGCTCGCTGGCATAGCTACTGTTCAACATTTTGCTCAACAATGAGCTGAAAATAGGACTTCTCTTAAATTAATTCGTATTTCCAAGTTCCGACTCCGACAAACATTCAGAGTCTTCATTTCATTATCTGCTTATTGCCGTTGCGAGGACTCCTTTTTTCGAGAAAATTTAATTTTCCTGTGATGTAAGAACTCCTTATACGGACGGATATTACAGAATAATAATTACTTCCTTACTGTTATTTTATGTTGTTATGAAAATCATTTAAGTTTCCGACATAAAGTGAAATGAGTTGTTAGTTTTATTTAACATTTCCGTATTTGTTTCTCACAATTTATTTATCAATTCTTTGAAATGGTTGCCATCTTTTGCAGTAATAAACTTAAATCATATCAATGTTCAACAGAGCGAGTTTTTGTTTGTTTCCGAGTGTATTTCAGGAATTGATATAAAGAAATAGAACAGAACTAAGTGGGAATTTTCGTTATTCTTCAATCTTATTAAAAAGCACCATGGCTTATAAGGAGCGTGTATAGTCTGGGAATCATGTCTGAGTGATTTCTAAGGTGTTCTATCTGAGATATATAGAAAATTATTAGTGTTAAATTAACCTTGCAACGATACAGTGGGAGTCTTTGAGACGACTTTACCTCGATTGTCGTTCCATTGTCTTTCCACCTCGCTGAATTGTCTCATCAAATAATTATGTCACAATTGTTGGGTAGCGAAGGTTACATACTATTAAATTAATGTCTTGCCTTTTATTTGCTCTCAATAATTGTTTAATTTTTTTTTTAAATCTTTTCAGTTTGATCTCACTTCAGTCGCTCGAGCTGAGAGAAAATTTACTAAAGTCGCTGCCAGAGACACTGAAAAATCTTACTAGATTACAAAGGCTGGATCTTGGTGACAATGACATTGAGGAACTGGTATGTTCTTTATCAATTTTGTATGTCTTTTTTAAATGCAATTAACCAGTAGAAATAAATAACCATGCCGCGTTTTCAATTGCAGCCGGGTTTCATCGGAGAGTTGCCCGCTCTGGAAGAGTTATGGTTGGATCACAATAAACTCCAGTATCTGCCCCCAGAAATCGGAAATTTAAAGGCACTAATATGTCTAGATGTGAGTGAAAATAAACTAGAGAAAATTCCTGAAGAGATTGGAGGCCTGTGCTCCTTAACCGACTTACATCTCTCACAAAACATGCTGGAAACTGTACCAAATGGTACCGGAGATTTATCCAAGTTAGCTATACTGAAGTTGGACCAAAATAGATTACATACATTAAACGAAAATGTAGGAAGGTTAGTATATCGCACTGTTTAACATATATTTCATTTTGTTAGTTTATCTTGAGCTATTTATAACGCTAATGATTCCGTATTTCTCTTCCAGGTGTACAAATCTACAAGAGCTTATATTAACGGAGAATTTTTTAATGGAGCTGCCTAAGTCGATAGGGAATCTCAATGAGTTGACTGTACTGAATGTAGATAGGAATACCTTGGCTGAAATACCGTTAGAGATCGGGAATATGACTTTGCTTGGTGTGTTGTGCCTGAGAGATAACAAACTTACGAGATTACCGAACGAGCTGGGGAATTGTAAATCGTTGCATGTATTGGATGTCAGCGGCAATAGGTAAGTTTTATCACGAAGATAAAATAATTGTTTATATTATTGATAAGCTATGACAGTTGTTAGGTACGGGTCGTCAGAAACCCGAAAGTCTGACAACGAGTCTTACCAAGGGGTATCACGTTACCCATTTACTGGGTTGTGGAGGTCAGATAGGCAGTTGCTCCATGTAAAATACTGGTATTCAGCTGCATCCGGTTAGACTGGAAGCCGACCCCAACATAGTTGGGAAAAGGCTAGGCAGATGATGATGATTTATTGATAAGCTATGAATAACTGTGAAGCCTTTCGCTGAATAGCAACAACTAAACACGTATTTAAGAGCATTCATTCCACGCGGGCTGGCAACAACGCATTTATAGTCGTTTTTCGTGATTATTTCATTAAACACAAACAAAAGTACTTTTTTTTTCAGCCAAGCACTAGATCGTTGGTATTTATAATTATTTTAAATATTCATAAAAAACGTTTAATCGTACTTAGTAATGCAAATAGAAAATAATTGTCGGTATGTCGATTTTTATAACTAAATACCAAAATAACTGTAAAAAAAATAGCATATAAACTTGAAAATACCAACGATCTAGTGCATGACTCAAAAAAATGTTTACTTTTGTTTGTATTTAATGAAATAATCACGAAAAACCGCCATAAATTCGCCGTTGCCAACCCGCGTGGGGAGAATGCTCTTAAGCGTAAAGAGTTGATTTTTGCTGCTGATAATTATGACATTGAATTGCATATTTATCTTTCATTACTTAAATAATATGATTATGTAATGGAACCAGACACATTACATGATGCAAATGTAAATTGTAATCGTTACCTACTGCAGTGTTACATAAAATGTGACTTTACATATTATCTTGATGGAGATCTTGCTTAATTCTTTATGATTTATCATATAGTTGAGATGGGAAAATAATATTATTATATTTAAAATGTTCCAGGTTACAGTACTTACCCTATACATTAGTGAATTTGGAACTAAAAGCGGTGTGGTTATCGGAAAACCAGGCGCAACCGTTGTTGACCTTTCAAACGGACAGGGATGAGACCACAGGGGAAAATGTTCTTACTTGCTTCTTACTACCTCAGCTTAGTTATACGCAACAACCAGGTATGAATGTGGCCTTAATTTATTATCATGGTGTCGCTTTTGGTGTCCTGCTCGTAGAAATACCATTAGTATTCACTTGAATTCAGAAACTTAGAGAATTACATGTCATCGCCAATTAATCAATAATCTACTTACTTTTATTCACCCTAAGTTTATTTTTGAGTGACTATTTGCAATAAACAGGTCCGAAATAAAATTTTAGTTGCAATGGAATTTGATCTTGGTCATATGTGACAAGGAGTTTGAGGTTCCAAAGCTTGATATTTTATCTAAGATTCTGAATTCAAGTTTAGGTGGTTCATATTTATAATCTTCATCTTTGCCTATCAACACTGGTTATTGTAAATTTCATTAGCTTGTGATTTATTTGATCTATTAGAGCAATTTAATCTGCTGATAGTTAAATAGTATTTACTTTGCAAAATGAATATGTTTTGATTTTAAAATTCATATTTGATTTCGATTTATTTTCAGTTGTTATGTTTTCTTTTGATTCCATAATTATGATATTATAGTGATAATGATAAGGAAATCACATTGTTAAACAATAATAATATTCCTATCAATATAGCATAGTAAAGAATATTACTGCCATTGTACGTTTGCTTTTATGTGAGCATTTTGGTACGTAATTTATGTCGTCTTTGCCAATGCTTTTTGTGCTTTTATTTAATTATGCAAAATCAGGGACAGCTCACAATACTGGTATTAAAATTTCGGTTTGCTCTACCGAGTTTCTCTTATCGCCTTAATACGAGACTTTCATTTAACTTTTGCTTTAAGCAATCTTTAAGCAAGGATCTTTAAGGAACGTCAACAGTTCTAGTACACAAGCGTAAAAGGCGATAGTTATAAAACACATCACCGTTTGTTTTGGGTGTCTCGATGTGTTTTAAGCATATTCAACTTAAGGCCGGTACCCATATATAATAAATCGGCTCTCAATCTAATAAAATGGACCATTGTAAACTAAATCCATATCCTTTTACGCAACACGAAAATATTTAATCGGTCATCGAATTGTGAAGTTATTGCTTAATTCTTCGCCATAATTGTATGATTCATGGTTGCATTTCCTGTTATATTCACTTAGCGGTTTTTATGTACTGTGAGCTGTCTCTGAGCTGTTCTTGTTTTGTTTTTGCTGTGTAAATATACTAAATGCACTTGTCACACACGAATAGAGCTGGAACACACGTCAGAGGTCGGCAGTGGACACTGGTACAGGGAACACAGATTTAATTCACAATCGCAAGAGCTAGATAGAAGAGGTAAGGTTCAAAAAAGTATCAATACAATACGGTTACGAATTGAAACCTTTTGGGCTATAGTATCTGCTACGGATTTTTTTCCGCGTCCATTTGGTTGTAAAATGTGAGTGCCTGGGTTGAAGATGACTGCATTTTTTGTATGAGATGTAAAGTATAATATTCCCTTGCTGATGTAACGTCCCATTGTATCTCAATAAAAGATAACATAGGCATGTTGATAAAATTTATTAACTTAATAATAGACTGTACATGATTTTTTCTATTCAAACTAACTAGTGTAAAGTGATGTTATTTGTACTGAACAAATAAAAAAACCTCGCGCCAGTTTTTACTATCAGATGGACGCGCGACTTTATCAAGGTTGAAATGAAGATACTCTATTATTATGACAATTTCGCACTGTTATTATTTTTTTACGACACAACGCAACTCATGGCCATCATGCTATAGCACTGCACTGAATAGAACTGTAGTGTTGTTTAGAACTTATTAACTGTTGTAACTGTTTTATTTACCTATATGAATATTTAAACATTCTGCACCCTAATTTTTATGGTTCGATAATATTTATTGCGTTATTTTTATTCTCTTGACAATTTTCAAGTTTCGAATATTTTTTTCTTATTATAATTTGTATTGTTACTGGCCATTAGCCCTACCCGTATGTTAAGAGCATTCATTCCACGCGGGCTGGCAACATCGCATTTATAGAAGTTTTTCGTGATTATTTCATTAAATACAAACAAAAGTACTATTTTTTTTCAGCCACGCACTAGATCGTTGGTATTTATAATTATTTTGAATATTCATAAAACACATTTAATCGTACTTAGTAATGCAAATAGAAAATAATTGACGGTATGTCGATTTTTATAACCAAATACCAAAATAACTGTAAAAAAATAGCATGCAAACTTGAAAATACCAACGATCTAGTGCATGACTGAAAAAAATGATTGTTTTTGTTTGTGTTTAATGAAATAATCACGAAAAACCACCATTAATCCGCCGTTGCCAGCCCGCGTGGGGAGAATGCTCTTAAATTAATGTCGCCATTGTAGCGGCACGTTATATAAAGCAATTAATTTTGTTGAATTTCGCTATGGGTTTAGGCATTACTTGTAAGAGTGTGTTACATTAAATAAGGGTGCAGGCTGGGTTTAGTATGATTAGAGAATTTACAATGTACACTTATCATATTATAATCATTATTAATTGATATCAATTTACGCAACGTTAGATAATACTATATCATTTAGCTTTCAATGTTTGTTTGATTTGTGACGTAGCGCTGCTGTGTTGTGATTGTCTTTGGTCATTTATGTTTTAGTCTTACTAAATGGGAAAATCTTTTTCATTCTAGACAAAAAATTTAGAGTAAATCTCCCAGGAAAATTCATGGTATCGCTAGTGATATCGACAGTTTATGAATTTTAATTTATCATTGAATTATTGAGTAATTACTTGTGGACAGATGAGATAAGTATGCAGGAATCTAAGTAACTACATCTACCTTTTTTTATCACATTCCTGCGTTACTTATTAAACGGTGAAGTCTTTGTCATTATCCGAATGATTATACCTCGTGGACACCACACCGCAAAAACGACAGATACCTGCGCAGTGATTACATGATAATTACTCGCCTGCATAATTATCTCATTAACCGTATGAACTCCCAAGTACTTAAACATGCTCCTCAACATTCCACTAATTGAATTGGTTCTACAGAATCGTCTCGCGACCGGGATTCGGACGACGAGAACTGGGAACAAAAAGAGAACTCACGCACGCACTCAGTCAAGTTCACCGAAGATATGCCGGAACTCAAAGAGGTGAGCATCTGCTGTTGTAGTAACTTGTTCAACAATACTATGGGATGGTATAAAAATAAACGGAAAATGAACTTTAATACTAAGTACGCTCACAAACACTTCCAGTATAATGTATCTTCTTGCTTCCACCACGCTGGTGACACGCTTAGAGAGAGGTGGAGGAATGTAGGTTCTTGGTTCAGAATACATGTACGCGAAAATTTTTCGAGGCACAGAGCTTATCTAGCACTGAGTACAATACTTGTAGCTTTAGAATAATTTCAGTATTAAACAAACATACTGGTAAAAATGTTATTAACGCTTCTATTTAGCATGTTTTTGTTATTTGTTTAATACAAACATTGCAATTCTCGACTTGTATAAAGTACAGTTACAAAGGTTTGGTGATAAACGATCTGCATATTATTATTTTTAGTTGGCTTAACAGACACCTCAGTATTATTTAGTATAAGCTGAATACTAATTACTATTTTTCTGTTTATTTATGTAATAAACTTTTAGTTTTTATTATTTTTATCTTTTATTTGCATGTTTTATTTTGTTACACCTCTGTCAGAATTTTGACGTATATAAGAATGATGGCCGTTAGAGAGATTAATATAATTGCCTAAATAGTCAAAAGTGCTTTCCAAAGAAATGACAAGCCGACTTATTAGAGTTCCTTATTATTATTTTAATGATCTGTTGAAATTGTATATGTTTTGTTACTGTACACTCATTATATAACGGATACGATATGACACCTGATTGTGTTAATTAAATACCTACGTTTTTTTATACGTTCAGACTGTAATTATCGTGCTAGAGTTTCTAACATCGAGCATCATAAACTCAAAATTGCAACTGCCTCACATGTTAATCTACAATTGATTAGAATGAGTTAGCTTTTTATTTTTCCTGATCAAAACTTGTCTTTTCTCGGTAGGTAACAAAAAACAGCATTACATTAAGTATGAACCGTATGTATTTTAATAACCTACTATCCATCAAATATTTTGATAGACATAAGCCTCGTGATATACTGCATACGTTATTATTGCATTATTGTGTGTTTATTAATAAGTATAGGAAGGAAAAGTAAATAAACACTGCGCAAATGACTATTTTTATTGTATTGTGTAAAAATATATTTAATCATTGATAAATGGGTTATAATGTAACATAAAAGGAATATTTAATTTTACGTAGAACCTCATTGGTGATGAACTGTTCCTGGAACAAACAAATTTTAATTTTAAGGTTTCGACGATTGAGGAGGAGAGTGATGACGTGATGCCTTCTGACTCGTTCTTCGCACAACAGTCGATGCTTGCCTTCAGGCGGCCTATTAACGTAGTTCGCAAGCTAGTCACTACACAGCGGAGGAGTTCCCTGCAACGACTCTCCTCCTCTATAACTAACCTCACGGAGGTATGCGGCAAAGCGTCTCGCGGGGTGCATTCACAAATAATTATACCAACTAATCACACAGTAAAAGTATCAATTAGGTATTTACTAGACAGTCTAATTATTCGAAACACTTGGTTATGGATCGAAACTAAGCTTTCTTACAATACCTGCATTGTCTCTTGAACGATGAATGAGCATTAAGAGATGTTTAAGGCATTTGTCAGTTTCTTTTTACATCCTAATAATAAAACATCTTTATCATAATGTAACTTTAAACACAGATATTAAATACCGTCTTGTTGAAACCCGCAGTGGAACCTGCAACAAAATACAGTCAAAATAGTTACGTTATATTGTGAACGATATTGTGAATGCACTACCATCGAGTTGAGTATGCGCTGTCCGCCACTAAGCCTCTTGCTCTATCAGTATTTAGATAATAGTTTGTTTTCTTTGGAAGTAGACTAATGCATAATATAGTACAAATTAGTGTTGTTTTTTGCAAAAGCACTTACATTTTTTTTCTTCGAATTGAAACTTACGCACATATCAACAAATAAACGTTACGTAACACAACATACCTGTTGTTCTGGCACGGAATGACACTTATCAAAGCAAAGTTTTGATTTCCCAGCCACTCCCCAAAATACTTCATTCTTATTCGCACAGTATAAGTATATCAAAAACCATATAACCTATTTTAAAGTATTCCTCCAACTAATTCAACATTGCTCACAATATTTGAACTGCACTTAACGTAGATTAGCTCTGTACCAGCAAGAGACGTCGTAGTGTCACGAAGAAGAGACTACGTGTGATATCATATCCTGTGAATCATTTCGGTCCGTCTCACACACTGCGACAGTATGCGGTTAATAGGTTAAGTGACAATTATCATATTTCGGTACTTTAGTCAGGAATCTGAACATTACTGGGATAAGCCATTGAGTTTCTACACGACATGGATTGATTGAAATCATTTTTTGTATTGATTTTGTTCTTGTGATTTTTGTGTGATCGCCACGATTGTAATACCGAAATATGTCGCATTTCATTAGGTATCATTTTTACTGGAGATTCTTTATCTTTAGTATAATTAACATAATGATTACACTTTCGCTTGCTTCGTAGATATTTTTATATTTAACACACTAATTTAATAAATGCACAGCGTTATTTTGAATGTTGCAATTTGCAAAGACATTTTTAGCATTCTGAAATTATTTTGACTACTAACAAAAATAATTTATTTTGCCAATTTTTATAAGTAGGCACAAAAATGCATTGCGGCATCTTTTCTTTATTTCACTATAATTACTAATTTCGTTTTATATTTTGTCTTCACAAAAACTATTGGCGCAAGCTTATATTTAAATACACCTTTTATTCGAATACTAAGCATGAGCATGTTTATTTTGTCAATTTCAACCGCTGTGATGCAGTAAGTGATTCTCTCTTCTTATCACGTTGCCCTGTCTCACATGATTAAAATGTTCACAGACTCCGTTTGTCCGACAAAATACACCTCACCCGAAGGATTTGAAGGCGAAAGCACAAAAGCTTCTCGCTGGTCGGTCGCCCGAAGCCGCGGCCCTGCTGGCGGCGAAGCAACAAGAGCCACCGACAACCAACGGAATTCCCATGTCGACACCCGAACACGTTGAAGTGCCTGTGGAGACTATTGAAGTAAGTAGATTACTTTTTCTTTGTTTTGTTTTTCAATCAATAGCATTTGAAGGTTGTGGGCAAAGACAAATATAGGGGCAACATAAGTTTCATACAAATTACAGAACTCTCATCAATCTTTCCATGAGTCAGTTTGAATCTGGAAGTCATAGTCTAGGGCTGTTTTTTATTAAATGATTCTATATTATTATTACAACAGATACATATTTGACTGCAGATTAGTTGTTCAGAGACTTGAACAGCGTTTTAGGGACTTGGCGTTTGAACTAACACCTGCGAGGTGATAGCAAACACACAATACCTTTCATTTTGATAGTTCAACAACATTCATTGCGTAATTTGCGTTGATGAACAGACTAATTTCTCAAACAGACGAAGCAATAGATCAGCAATTCCGTTCAAAATCCTTCGGATTGTGGTCGATTCGAAAGTGCGATACGCAATTAGGGTGCAGGTTTTTGAAAGGCGGAAGTAAGCAGCGTGCTACTTCCTATTAATAACGGGGGATGGCCAGCTATTTCAGTTTAAGATCTTACTTTTATAGCCAACTTGGAAATCATGTAGGTAATCCAATAGGAATATAATTTTCTAATTTTACTTTCACATTTAAAATTTATGAGCAGTATCACGAGTTAATGGTGTTTATTAACTAGCGATGGTAAACTTAAGATCATCTATGGTTAAGTTAACTATTGCTATCTTTCCCGCTAAATATAGGAGTTTCGATACACACTCTCAAGTAAAAACACTTGCTTCATGTGGTCTGTTGATTTTGACGGTGAGCTGTTTGTTTTTCACGTGAAATGGTATTGTAGAATTGTTATTACATTTCCTTACCTACGCCAGTTTTGACACTGATCCCAATGAATTTCGTAAACTCAGTTTTTAATCGGAATGCCAATTCACTTACTAAATAGACATTAAAATTAAAGTGGCACTCTCATCTCAGCGGCAATAAATGTCAAAAATATAGTTAAATTAGTGGGATTTTTGACGATTGACTCACACTTATTCAGCTCTGTTCAGCTTTTGTCCATAGAAAACAAATCAGGAGGCTAATTCCCTTATTTAAAAGGACGTTCTGATTCTAAACTCAGTCTCAGAGATATCTGTAGAAATTTACTAAATAAAGCTTCATTTACAGCCGGTGCCCACGCCACAGCCTCTTCCTGAATTGACGAAAGAAGAGGAAAGCGACACCCAGACGGCGGGCGATCGAGAATCGTCTGAAGGTGAAAACGACGAGAACGATGATGACTCTGACGAGCTAGAGGTAAGACTATTCTAAAGATTATTTGTGTGATGGTTTATAGTTGCCTACATACTGCTCCTTTTGTGGCGTTGCAAGCATCTTTGACAGAAAACGAGCAGATTTGTAGACACCTTACTTTGTAACTTTCTACAAGTTTTAATTGATGTAAAAGTAATGTACGTCACTGTAGGCCTGGTTTCCATGACAACGCTAACTGAGACACGCTTAGAGCGTTTGAATACGCGCGCATTGACGCACGCTTTGAAAACATAGGCGACTTCCCTCGGACACATGCAGCGCACGCTAACGCGCGTTAGCACGCGTAGACGCGGTAGATTTTTTTTGTCATGGAAAACTAAAACTTATCTTTCAAAGTTAATTAAGGCTTGTAAAAAGTGACTGAATTAATTTAAAATATATTCGGGACATTGACTAATTTGATTATTCTAAATTCGCCTGGGATTAACATGTAACCCAAAAAGTAGAAGTTAACCCCCCTAATACTCCATTTATTATAGCATTAGAAAAAAGAGGCTCGTAGAAGCAGGATTGCAAAACATTTTATTTCAAAGTTATAACGTTTTTTTAGATAGATTTAAGACAGTATTAAAAAATGAGATAAACGAAATAAAAGTCATTTCATTTTACACTAGCTTTTGCCAGCGGCTTCATCCGCGTGGAGGTTTTTGTTGTTATACATATAAACCTTCCTCTTGAATCACTCTGTCTATAGATGAAAACCGCGATAAAATCTGCTGCTCAGTTTAAAAGATCTAAGCGTACAAACACGAAAAGCGACTTTGTTTAATACTATGTAAGGATAATGCTTTATCCTTAATAACATCTTCATCATACTGTATTACAAAATTACAACAAAATGAATGAATTAAACAAACAAACACCATAATGATTTAAATTTAATTAAGATAAAAGGAAAAAAATATTTTTTTAACAATACTTTATATTAAATAACAATTTACAATACGTCCCGTCGATGAAACTTCTTCGTCTTCATCAGCTAATTTAGTCACGTTCTCGGTATTGTTCAATACTGCTTCTTTTACGTTTTTACCATTATCACATTAATTTTAAATTGCAATGAAGTAATTGTATAAATGAAAGCCACTTCGTTTCTTATGATATTTAGTTAAAATTATTAGAATTAAGTGTGACAGTTGGTATATAAATAGATTTTAATAAATTTGGCGTTAATCGTAGCTGTAACAAGTTTAATGTAGTTTTGTTACGAAGTGTACATTAAAAATAACTTAAAGTTAACTTCTGTCTAACGCTGTTATAAATGGAGTATACTTCTGCTTGTTATAGAAGTACATGACTTTCTAATGACTTAAAATTACAATTAACATAGGAAGGAAACTATCTATTAACATGAATTTTGATACATTAACAAATTAACTTGTTGGAATCCGGTAGCTTTGTTATTGATTTTAAAACCACTTTTATATTATGAGACTAACGTGAAACAATGAAAATATGCCAATGAAAATTTATTTACAATAATATTTAGAATACTTTTCGACAAGTTGCAGATAGACCTTATCCCTCATTATATTTTAAGACAACATTGTTTTTCATAAGCATATTCTTTCATATTCCTACACATTTATACTTGAAAATGGATTTAAGTTACCAGTCATACCTCGAATGCAAATCACAAAACACTTTTCATTGTACCTATGCTTTTGGTGAAATCAGGGTAAAGGGGACCAAAGTGGTGGATTAATGTTCATCCGAAAGATCACCGATATCGGTATATTCATATTTTCTTTTTCAATTAGAATTTATCGTCATAAATTAAGAAGGGTAATTTTTTGTCATAATTATGGGTAATTTTACTAACGTACCTATTCTTATTTTATGTTTATATCGATGTGTATAAAATATCGATATAGAAGTGTAAATCGACTTATTTAAGATACATGGGTGTCGATAGATATATCGGTGACTGTTTGGTAACCTTAACCATAAATCATCACTACATGAGGAACCTATCACTGAGGACCGCTTGAACTACATCACTAAACACATTTAACACATAAAGAAATTAAAACATCATTCTGACTTTGTCTTCTTTAAATAATTGACCGAAACAGAACGATGTTTTAAATTCGTCCAGCGTTAAATGTGTGGTGCAAGCGAGCCTGAGGTTGCCTCTCCACTGGAGCGGAGGAGAAAAGAAGAGAGGAAAGGAGCTGTGACAATATTAATCAATAGAATATTTTTCTTCTGAGCGGAGTTCAGACTCTAATTGGTTAATATTGGCATAGCTACGCTGCACTCCGCTCCAGTGGACAGGCAGCCTCAGTGCACTTGATAAGCTTCGTTCGGGATATGACTGTTGATTGGTATCACGGGTGTCCCCCGGTGGTGGTGCGGGTAGCGTCCCCGGCGGGTAGCGTGGCGCGCGACCGTGGAGGAGCGCGGCGCGCCCCTGCAGGCCGGCCGGCTGCACCGCCGCGACACCCCTCACCACCTCAAGAACAAACGCGTCAATCAGATCGACGCACGCCGTGCGCGAGACCTTATTGCGCAGGTGCTGCTACCGTCTTCCTAATGCATTGTGTTTATGTGTACTTACTTACAGTCTGTTAACTCTGGTTGTAGTCTTGCTTGCTCGATTGGTGCTAGGGTACATTCATACTGAGGGTCTTAATCATAGCTGTCGGCATTAATCAACAACTCAACTGTAAGGGAAAAGTACTACGACCATATAATTATGCCGTGAACGGCATCGATGCCGTAGACATTTCTAGTTCCTGTCTGGGTTGGCAGTGCATTTGGAATATGTACTCCAGGTGCCATAAAAGAGTATAAAAAGAACTCAGGCGCATGTTCAACTGCGGACTCGGTGAATCACTTTTCGCCCTTATGTCTTAAGCAGTAAGGTTGAAAAGTGGCCGGTACATACCCAGCTTCTAATTTTTATGAGCAAGTTGTTGATTGATGCAGACATACCTGAAAAGACCTTATTGGACTTTAAAAATTGTAACTGGTTCCTTGTTTTACTACCTTTGAATGATTTTAATCTAATATTTGAGACTTTAGTACACGTCTTCCTAACTAGTTTTGTTCAGCATTTTGAATCACAACTTTTGAAGTCCAGTTTTCCTTGCATCATAGTGGTAATTTCGATGTGTAATCATTAAAACACAATTTGCATGTTTATACATATTTTTCATTAACTTGTGGTTTATTGGAGTTCAGATTTTTATTGAATGGTTTTAATGTAACATTGTGTGTGTATTGTGTATTTTTAATTATAAATACTTCTTGTTTCGACGATTCACGATCCATTATAAGGTCGAGTCCGCACGACGACACACGTTGCAATACATGTTGCGCAACTTGTGTTATGTACAGGCATCTGAAACAAAAATTGTTCCATCCATTCCACTTACAATCCTATGGCACAATAATCTCTCAAGAAGGTTCTTGTCTGTGCGGACAAGACTTTAGTAGAAGTAGTTCATGGTACTATGTCCTTCATGATTGTGTACTGTTGTCAATATCAGAACCTAGCTTCATTTCGTATTATTTGTACTATCGATGTTAGGTCATCTCCGATCGTAGTTCTAATTAGATTCGCTAATCTGTGTAAATTCATTCATTAATGCATGATGTACGTATGTTCGGTATAAAACCATATTCGTTAATGTTGTATTTTTCATTTCGACCCTTTTATGTCCTTCGTAGGTATGGTACGGACGGTATGATCGTTTAGGAAAAGTTTAAGATTGCCAAAACCGAACTCTTACCTACTAGAAATGGAGAAAAGAGGTCAAAACTCACGTCTCCTTTTCTGTATTTCTTATAGTTCCAGTTTTGGCTTCATACAGTTATTTCCAAAATTACTTTCTTTATTATTCTCCGTGATTTCAAAGCTCGTCCAAATAAGGCAGTATTGTTTCGTTGAAGTCTACGATAAAGTTATTTTTAACTTGAAAAGCGTTCAGCGTAGCCTCCCTTTTACGCTTTCTTTAATTTTAATAATAGTATCGAAGCGCAAAACCTATTTTTATAAGTTAACACCTACCCTGGTTGAGAAAGTATCGTCTTTAAACCCCGGGCTATAAATATGCAATTATTAATAAAGAATTTGACTCATATTAAAAACCTCATGTTTTGAACAACGATTAATCTTTTACGACATGTACAAGATATTTTCAGAAACTACGAATCCTTCTTAGGGATTATTGCCTTTCAGAATTATCAATTTATTTTATCAGACAAACGAGTCCAATGATAATAATTTGAAAGAACAAAATGTAAGTGAAAACCTAAAATAATTTGAGCAAAAATATTATTGTTATGCTTGTCTTATTTACCATGATTCTATTAGCGAGTGATTATATTTTTTTGTAGACGGTATCTAATACATTGATCGTTCATCAATTAAATACACTGATATCGTGCAATCGTGCAGCGCATCACAATGGCATCTAAATTGCGGACTATACAATAACGCGAAAGGGTAAAAGCTGACGCACGGTCCGCGTCGAAATTTCTTGTTCACCAGAGAATAGCAGAAACAATAGCGTCGTGAGATCTCTTTCTCATCGCACCTGTACATACTCTGTGAACATATTACCATAAAACGATCATCGGGGCGAGTATTCACACTTCACTCACATTTCATCCTGCTCTGAAATAATTTCTAAATACCAGTTCAAAATCTAGTTTGGAATCTAAGTGAAGAATCTGGTAACATCGCAATGAGTGTGTAACTAAGTAATAAATCTCTTGGTGAATCGCTCCGTTTCTGTAAGCACGACCCAACCGTGGGTAATTGTTGGAATACCGCGGCTGTTACGGGCTGATGCGCGCGGGCCCTCGACCACAACGTTCTCGGTAGACCCTCCGCGAGGCTCGCAGAAATGAGTGCCTTCCACCGCGCTGCGTCTAACAATGCTTCGTGTACCGCGATTAATCGATAAGTGAAGTGCCGCTTTCTCAATACAAGTGTAGTGTTAAATAAATCACCAACAAACACCTGGCAATTTCCAAAGTGCTCCTTATCGGTATATATTAAAATGAGGTGCTTGAAAGCGGCAGGAGGATGGCTCGCCCGGGTGAGATGCGTATGCAAGATAGAAAGACATTTAGCGAAAGATTTCAATTTAGATTCGACTGCATTTTGTTTGGCTTGCTTCGCTTGTGTATTGTCGTGTCACGATCATACCATTTCACTGGCATGTAGTGTAATGCGACATTTAAGTTACTTCCCTACTAGCTGTAATCAGTGTGGCTTATGTTTTGTTATTGCCTGTTTATCTTCTCCCGTTAGTGACTGTGGCGTTTTTTTTTTTCTGGCGTATAAAGCATGTTTTCCTTTGCAGGCAATTAAAAAACGAGAGCAAACTGAGGAACCGAAGACTGATGACGAGGAGACCGTTGAAGACGTCCACGACGGTGAGTTGCATTTAAAATACCTACCTACGTTTTGTATTTACCAGCCAATAAAGCAGTTCATTAGTTGTTATTACGGTGCAAAACTTAGGTGGTGCACGATGTTCCCCTGAGATATTCGATAGTTGCGACATTATTTCACACGTTCGTGACCATAGTCTGACGTCTTGCGATCACGAACGTGAACCGAGCGGAGCCCGTCTGTCACTCTCGCGTCACACACAAACGCATCGTCTCGCCTTTATTTTTATGTGGGAAACGTCTAACTATGACTAATAACTTTCCCGACTTGAAAACGTGGGCTCGTTAATTATCATATATTGCTCTTTAACTAGAGATCATGCGAAAATGCAGCCTCTAGAGTTTGCTTGTAATTAGGGTGGTCCTGATTCGGGGAATAACTTACTTTATACGTGCTCTTCCTTAAGTACAGTGAATGAAGCAACATACCTGTAATACGCAATGTTAGCGTTGTATAAAATCGGTATCGCTTCGTTATCAGCTTATCTCCTACACTCGGCGTGCCATTTCGTTCCGTTGAACGAAGCCCCGCAGTGTTCCGCTTGCCTGTGCCGAGTTTGCCGCAAATTCCACCTCCTTCTTCAGTGAAAATTAATAACAGTGTGTTCTAGTCGCGTGACACACTTCCAACTAAACGATACAGATATTCGTGATCTGTGCCGAATTCGTGTGATACCTGCGTTAGGTATTGTATGAGTCAGAATCACAAGCTGATCACATTCGAATCATAAAAAGGTGTGCGTTGACGCAATGCCCCCTGTCGTATATCCCTGTATGTGTTATTAAGTTGTCAAAATATTCAGTGCCCGGAATTAGTGTTTTAGTGATACCGTAATTTAATAACAGTGTCCCTTAATGGCTTAACACGATAGAGATGTTGATTCGATCATGAGTAAATAATATTATCTATTGTTAAGCACGTATGTATGATATTCTAGAAACTAGTGTGTTCAAGCAATGTATGAAGGTCAAGCCCGGTTATTGTTACATCGTTACATATAAACGCGTCACTTACTCATGTTTCTGTGTTTTTGTTTCTAAAACATCTCAATGTTCTACGGAACTTCGCGGTAATACGCTTTGCTCCATTTACTTCAAAATTGCGGGTTAGATACCCTGCACTTACGTGCACAGTTGCACACGTACCCACTTTCCCTGTGTCATACCACAGTAGACAAACCGCTTCTTTGTTGCTTCGCCATCTAATGGGTTGTCCATAAGAAATAACCTATTTAAAATATTAATTAAATTATTTATTTCACTTTAAGACACAAACATCAGTGTATCGCAAGAACCAGAAAATGCTACCACAGTAACTGATTCCTTAATTTTGGTAGTCCTAAGTAAACAATTACAAGTTGTTGAATTAAGCACGGTCGCGCACCGCGTCGGCCATACAGTTGATAATAGTGGTCTGTTTGATTTACAAACAAAACACTAACTTGTTTCTTAACACTTCGCGACCTGTGGCGTGTTGAAACGTTTACATTACACGCTCATCTAATGCGCGATACGCCGAACATATTTTAGGGAGTTTTTTTATCTGTATTAAACGCTATTTTCTTCGCCGACTTAAAACTTTCACTTTGAATCTAAATTCAGGCTCCTTTTAAATAATTTGCACTAATTATAGTCCACAATCGTGCTTAAATTTTCTTGTGGTGAAGTCATTATAAAATCGGTGCCAGCAGTATTTTAACTGGCTTTAAATTACAACATTTGTTCGGATGTACCCAAAACAATGCATAGAGAGCACCTGTAACCTTGACCCAGTGTAGGTACGTATTTTCCACTTGCTCAAGGCATAATATTTTCCTGCTTGAAGATTAGTAAGTATACTTCACATGATTCACGTGGCTGGCATACCAAGTTGATAAAAATACGTTTTACATTAGCAAACAATAACTGTGGCTAAGGTTGCCTAGAAGGTGTTATGTGCCTCTAGGCCCCCAGGGAGTAATGTACATGTTTGTTGATACGAGTTATTGAACTGACGGCATTATCTTATCAGCTATAACAATAAATTATTATTCGATCGAAACTCATTGTCAGTCGTTGTTGAACATTGCACTCAAGTAGAGGGAAGTTGTTCATTAACATGTGATAATATAATTATATCAATATTAGTTTCTTGAACATCGAATCAGTTCAAATAGTTTGCCACACAGTCATCTCTGTTAATTGGTTACGTTTCGTTAGTGCCTTATCGTGAAATAAAAATATTTTCTTGGAAATTTTATTAAAACGGTTCTACTCTGTCTGCGCGGATATTGCATGTCAAGAAGTTGTTTATCAAGCAACATCGTTGTTCGTATATCTAATTTACCAATTATTTATATTATTTTACAATCACGGTTTTGTATTTATTAAATAATTTTATGTTGACTATCTCTTTGGAGTAAACGAGTTTACGAATTCGTTAAAAGTGCACGAACACAATTTATATTAGCGTATTGTATTAATCATCCTGATCGTTTGAAATACTGTGTAGGTAATTAGTGACAAAAGAAAACATCCATCTAGCTAGCTGAACCAAAGGTCGCTGTAATTGATAGAGTAATCGTTAAACGGATCTATGAATTTTCTCTTTACGAGTTTTTTTTTTGTTCCCCTCTGTCTATACGTCAAATTGCCTGCCACGGAATTGACAGTACCTTTGTCCGAAAGTCGTGTCGATGTTTCGTTCAAACTATTTTAACCTCAATTAGCTTCAACAACGGCGGTCTTGTTCTCGGGCTTGTGGTCATTTACTTATACATCGACGATCATCATTACTCATCGTTCATGATGTACCTACGCCGCTGTAGATGCAATTTACTTTCTTCAGCGTGATTTGTTGCTTCGTTGTATAACACCTTAAACTATAATTAATCCATTATTTAGTCTGACAACGTTTCTAATTTGGACACATTAAGTATCAAATGGTTATGGCAAGGGGGTTCTCACAAAAGTGTAAAAAGAGGACATAATGAAAGACAAAAAGAGACTGGAAGTGACTTTAAGTGTTCGTGGTGACGGTTCACTGAGTCGAAACAACCTCAGGAGTAGTAACAGGAGTAACCGCAGTAATGCAAGTAACAATAGCAGCACACTGCCCGTGAGCGAGATATTCGCCACCGATCGTTTCTCCGCTCCTCACAACAGATCCTTTGATATACTCGACAAGTACCGCAGGCAACCGAATCAATATGGATATCCAGCACAAAGCTTGCAAGCATTAAATCATTACCAACAATCAGAAAATAATGGATACGGTATAAGGGAGAGAAACAACCCGTATATTGATTACACAGACTCTTCGAAGCCATATTACTATCAGCAACAGCCACAACAGCTGCATAATGTGGGTCAACAACAGTATCAGCCTGTCTATAATGATCCATCGATCCTGCAAGGGACGTTGCCACGATCTGTCAGTCGCCAAGACCAGCAAAGGGGCAATCCTATGTATGATGAGGAGTCCTTTCGTTCAACATTGCCTCGGTCAGCGAGTCGCCAAGATCAGCAACGAGACAACCCGATTTATAGTAATGAGACAATGCATGGGTCGTTACCACGGCCAATAAGTCGTAATGAAAAACAAAGAAATAATCCTGTCTATAATGAGGAGCACTTTCCTTCAACGTTGCCTCAGTCAGTGAGTCGCCAAGATCAGCAAAGGGACAATTTGAATTATAATGATGGGTCAATGCAGGGATCTTTGCCACGGTCATTAAGCCGTAATGATCAACACAGAAATAGTCCTGTCTATAATGAAGAGCACTTTCGTTCAACGTTGCCTCGGTCAATGAGTCGCCAAGATCAGCAAAGGGACAATTTGAATTATAATGATGGGTCAATGCAAGGATCTTTGCCACGGTCAGTAAGCCGTAATGATCAACCAAGAAACAATCCTATTGATAAAGAAGAGTCTAGACTACATGGATCAATGCCACGACTAAACCGCATAGATGAACAAAGAGGAAATCCTAGCTACAATGACCCTTCAGCTCGATTGCCTGGCACTTTACCTCGATCAGTAAGCCGTCAGGATCCGCAAAGGGGTACTCCAATTTATCCCAATACCCATTACACGTTGCCTGCTAAGTACGGGCCAAGACGAGTACGGATAAGCGAACTGGAGCCAATCGTACACGGATATTATGGTAAGTGACCAAGTATAATTCAAGCTTGACTTGTCCATTTTATGATGTATCTGTTACAACTAAAAGGCAAAACGCGGTTACAGGGAAGTTATATGTATGTTAGGAATAGGATTTCCAAAAGCGCCCACAGCTATATGTAGCCGGTTAGAACTCGGTACTACAAAGCGCACATCCTGAAATGCATAACAATAGTTTTGATGTCGGTTGACGGGACTTGCTATCTACCCTAATATTAGTCTCTTGTTAGTTGTCCCTGAGAGTGGTCTGTCTGACTAAAACTGGGTGACGTAGCCTAGTGGATTTTCAGTTTTCATCCAGTGCAAAACCACGAAGACTGTTTGGTCGGTTCCTGTGAATGTTTGGGAAGTGCATTACATCTGATGATAAACTTTAATATACAGAAATCGTTTTAAATAAGTTGTGCTTGTATTTCTATATTTCGAAATGTATTTCAAGAAATGTTTTATTGGTAAGTAATATACATTTTGTACAGTGAAGTCGGGAGAGAAATCCAAGGTAGAAAGTCGTTTTGAATATAAACTAATCTAGTCGTTAAACTGCAATTATCACGTTGTATCAAGGTATACCATAAAATATTCTGCTTTCAGCTCAACCACCATAGTGTTTTGAATACTTAGTATCGATATTCTAACTACCCATTAAGCTCACTGGAAACCTGTATATCTTAACTAGTTCGCGACAGTTAAATCCTGCGAGTTTATTTATACCTCCTTACAGATTTCTACAGAACGACTAAACTTTACAGTGCATATTCCTGGCTGTTTATTACATGTTCCGATTTTTATTGTTGTAATATCGAACAATATTTTTCCGTCACTTCTTCTATATATAAACAAAAGGTTTATTATGCGTGTGAGCGTAAATAGGACGACATCTGGGCCAACCCTCCCTCGGGACGGACAACAATAGCTGCAGCAGGGCACTCTCCCCGCGTTTACTGGTGCGCTCTAATGAGCCAGCCAGACCGTTGTGTTAGCACTCAGTACTTCATATGCCTCTACCATAAGTACCCATATTTTGAAATTCAGTGGTGTTTAATTATTTTTCAAAAGAAAATCTTTGTGATGGCGGTCACAAAGTCAGCGGTTCGTGGCATTATGTGTTCCCTCATGGAGTTTACGTTTAAAGCAAGTAAGATCTCAGAGTTGATTTGAATTTAACGTTAAATAGCCGGACTTAATAAGTAAAAATCATCTATAAGATTAATGTAAGTTAAATTGACCCACTGTTTCAAATAAATTCTGCACATTAAGTTAAAGTTATGAAGAGATTATGTTAAACATTATTTTACGAATTTCTTTTAATCTTGATCACGTCGATAGAATAAGAATAACAGTCGGTGCCGTTATAATCCGTACGTTTTGATATTCGCGTGTCACCGTTTGAGCATTTGCACAAAAGGAGCTCTGGTTCAGTTAGAAGGTCGACGACTATTTATTGTCTTTTATGTTTACTAAAGTTATACCAAATACAGCTGTGACGCCGCGTTTCTAACTTTTATTCCATTCAAAAAGAAGATATAAAGAATATGATTAGTCGCCATATTATCTTCTCATTATACATCGTGTGACTCACAAAGCTTCTTTTATGTTTTCAAGTTTATGTAGGATAGCCTTATTTGAAAGTTTGCGATCCATTCCAATCTTTGAGTTCGTTTTGTGCAGTGTAGTTAGATACGGGGTTTATGTAATGGACTGTTACGGTATAAAATCTAATAACAAATGGTTCGTAAACCATAATCTATATCTCGAGAGTTGTGTAATGGTTGGCTATATCGGATAGAAAGTACAATACAGGCAGTGTATAAAGTTGGAGGTTATTTGACCCTAACAAATAATAACGGATGAGCTTTCGTTGCGAGTACAGTGGAAGGCGGTGTGGTACCAGGCAGGGTGCGCGTGCCTGAGCCGAGTTCGTGCACCGATGCCTGATAGAAAAGGAGACGAGCACGATTGACACTCGTGAACTCACAGCTTCACTCAAATAACATCGCATTTCGATTTTACTAGACCACACCACACCACACCAAAGTCGTATTTAATTAATTACCTAATCATTCATGACGTCATTTATCATGAACCTTGGATCAAAAACAAAGGAAATACCGTTATGAAGATTAACACCGGATGTAAATAAACCAAGTAATTAGTGACTAAGTTGGGAATCTAAGATACTTTAGATATGAATCTGGGAATGTGATTGGGCAGTAACGAAACTATATTATTAACTGTTACCAAGCTAGAGGTCTATCAGTCACATCACACGAACGTAAATTACCGTGTTTTACTTTCCAATCTTAATAAATAAATGTCATAGATTGTAATTTGGTACATGTTATTATAATGTTGGATACAAAACACCTTTCTCTGTAGCAGTAATTACTATAGGTAGTGCACTCATGTTTTTCTTTTGCATTATCAATCTTCGTGCATCCGCGTCTTATTCAACGCCGTGAAAGTCCTTGTTATTGTGTATTCTGGCCCCGTGAACTTATTAATTGTTATTGCTGTTACAATGGCGTTTAGCAGAGATACATAACCTTTTCTGATTTCTCCGACTATTAATCTCGTGCATGAAAAGAGCGCGCTTGCGATCGCCACTTGACGTTGGAATTTTATCGGAGTGCTGACTCAATCTTATCTTTTCTTTTGTATTATAAGGACGTTTATTTCAATGGATTTGCACGTGAATATGTCTTATTTTATACCTGTCGTAGTTACTCCAATTTTTTATTTGACCGCAGTGTGTCAGATCTAAGGTACCTGTCGGCTGTAGTCATATAAAATCTGCAATGTGCGCAGGAAACCGTGCGGTGCGGTTAACATCCGTGCTGCGGGCAGATCTCGAAAGTGAACCCGTGAAATGAGTTATTGAAGCGCATCAAGAACATGATACCTTGAGAACATGAGCCCCTATCATTAATAGTATTTACTTTTGCTACACTGCTTTTAGTTAGTTTTAGAGATGTTATTCCTCGCTGTAATACGACATTTGATCAGGGTCAATCAAATCCATAAAAATTTGAAAAGGTTCTTGAGTTACTTTATATGAAAAATGAATGAGAAATCTATAAAATTATTTTGTTTAGTTCTGCTTAATCCAAGATACAACAAAATTGAATGGATTTAAAGAGAAGTCGCTGCAATCTTTTCACGGATTAACACGTTTTATCGTCAACTCCACCTACGGAGAAACAGTAACAAATTCTTACAGAGCTATGTCACCATGACCGTTACTCGAAACGTAGACGCACAAACTTTCGGTGAGAAAAGTGTCCTTTCGAGAACAAGTTTGTTAGTGCTATATTAAGTAGGTCTGAACGTCCATTGCTTCTGTGACGCGTGCCGTATCTAATTGGCATCCTTGCATACATTAATCACCCTGCAAGGTGTGCATTGCCTGTATGTAGATCACCGGTTGGACTGCTTTTCGAAAGCTGAAGTCCTGTTCAATAATCTACGGTTAACTGAAAGCCATATCCCGGCCGCTACACGATTTCTAATTTTCTCCGATAGCGGGTAGGTAATATTATATCGTTTCGAAGTGTAATTAACTGTCATCTTAACATATTTTATGTAATTAAGTAAATTCATTCCGCAGCAGTTTATGTCTACGGTTTATTTTGTGGGCTTTGCTATGGTTGATCAATTCCCCATTATGTAGATTGCGTTCTACACCTTGACTTTGCAATTCAAAGTCGCATTCATTGGTCTGATTGTGGTGTTTGGTATTTTTTTTTACCACTAAAGCTTATTTCTAGTGTTTGTTATCAATTACAAGACTGGTATTTCGGCTGGTCTTCTAACTTTTTTCATCCGGTATTTAGGCGAGGCGAGTGTCTGTAGGTAATTTTGTTTTGGTTCCGACCTGATGGCAATCCTTTACTTCATCCTGTATAATATTTTAAACACAAAGTCAATTTCAAGTACTTATATGAACAAAATCTTTTCGAAACCCATACCAATTGGTTTCGTTTCAACTTATAGCGTGTATAATTTCTAAAGTTGAAATTTATTATTCACAGACATTCGAATCAACAATACAGAAGTGATAAAAGCAATAATAACTGGGTATACAATCGATCACATCGATATGTACTCATAAAGAATCGAAAGTGTCGGTAACGAGATCGGATGTAGATTCGATCGATCGGTACAGATAATGGGTAGGTAACGCTAGGGTAAAAATAAAGGAATCGGTATGCGCCAGGTTGAGACTTTCTATTTTTAATCGGGCGGAGAGGTCGCGGGCGCGGGCGCCGGCGCCACAGCCTCCGCCAGATCTTGTGGTGGTTGCGCGCGCATTCCGTCACCGCGTGCGCCCCGGGCTGCGCGCACTACACGCGTTGTTATAGCCAGTTCGGTGTTCACGACTTGTTTGTTTTGATTTGCCGTACCAAATCCGAAGCCGGTTACACTCATTGCGTCTATAAACAACATTAAAATTTGATAAGCATTTATGATAAACTTAACAGCTTATAAAATTATGGACAATTTATTTTATTATTAATTTGAACAATGACCTAGTCGGACTGCGAGTTAGGGCGAATAGCCGGCCGGTGCTTCGGTTTGATTGACGTCCGATACTAAGCAGATAGTATCGTAACGAGAGCCGGTAAATCAATCTCCGCCTTCGGACATAGCTGCCCCTATTCAGGAAATAACCCGGGACTAGTTTTAGACGAGGAAATGGGTGTGATCAGGAGAAAAAAACGTAAGTTTACTTTCTCTTTGATTAGATAACTAAGCGGGAGGAAACTCTATAAGAGTACCTTCATGTTGTTTTAATTGGTTCCTAATTCATATCCTTGTGTAAGTTATTTATGATAATACATTGTATGTTTTTGTTGTAACTATGCATGCACGATTTCGATTAGACAGTAACCTATGGCACACACACAATATATGTTGTTTGCGAAATCTCTGATGCAATTCACCCAAATTAACATTTCGTATTGTTGAATGTAATGTTTTGGACAAAAATAACAGCATGCTACAAATTTCTATGGGCTGTTAACTTTGTTATGGTTATGGAAATACTGCCGGGGAACGGATACCGTGCTCCACAACTCTATATATAATATTCTGCGACAAGCGAGTCAAGGTTCATTATTGTTTTTATGCAGAAAATAACATTCACATTCCATGGGATTTTTTTATACAGTTTCTCATTGTATAGTTAATTAAGTTTTATATTATTTTTATGACGTATAAATATTTTATGAGGGAGATACTTTTAATGCGTGTTATAAGTTTGACGTGTCTGTGTGTGTGTGTGTGTGTGTGTGTCTGTCTGTCTGTCTGTCTGTCTGTCTGTCTGTGGCATCGTAGCTCCCGAATGGATGAACCGATTTTGATTTGTTTTTTTTTTTACGATACTTACCTCGTGAAATGTTTCTATTTTATCCTGTCTTGCATTATCTATGAATAAAATATCCATTTCAAACACTATTGTAATGTTGCTAGTGTGAGATCGAAATTAATTATTTGGATTACGCGCCGCGCCGTACGATGCGACGTCGCATCGCAGTATTGTGTACAAGCCCTTAATCCTTAATTAGGTGCTTCTTGTTCTCTTGTAAGATTACTTGAACCAGCTATTAAAGTTAACTTAAACTGATCGTAATGCCAACTAACCGTACTTGTAATAATGCAGCCATATAAGGACTCGCCATATGTGTTGAATTCATGTTCATCCAGTGCATCTAACTAACCCGTATCGAGTATCATAATGCATCCGCGATTCGGTTTGTTTACCACAAACATTTATCTAAACAATATTTATTTTATGACCAAACGTGAATTAGAACGTATCTAAAATATTGTTACATGTACATCAGATTTTAATTAAGATCTGACACGACAAGTAATTGGATAGTAACTTCTACACGAATTCCATACGTAACTTAAATAATAACAATGTTTTATAACCCAATGTTAGCAGGCGAATTTTACGGCACGTTTCTTTAAAATTTAGCTTTTGTAACTGTGTATTTTTAATGTTTTTCACTCATACGATATTGTTATTTCCGAATTCCGATATGAATAGGTCATCGTCATTAATAAAATGGCATTGATCGCTAACTAAATATTCAATAATAATCGGCGCAAAATGTTCATCTTCTGTTTATAGTCGCGTACACAATTGAACATAATCCTTGCCGATAGAAACCGCAAAACAATGCGCATAATATTACAGTAGTATAAGGCTACAGTGCAGGCGCACTTGCACTCAATAACATTAATCGCCAACCGCTTCTGTTCAATAGGCCATACGTAACATATTTTACGCGCTTTGTAAATACCTTAGTGTGAAGGTGAAACAGTACCTAATGGTTACGTTATGCGGTCATCGCTTAGCTCACGTATTCGGGTGGGTCCCATTAAGGTGGATGCGCTAAGAAGGCCTGCGAAATTTTAATTTTCTTACGTTTTTTACAATTAGCAGGTCAGTGTGAGGTTGTATGTTGATTAAAATATGATCACGACCGTAAAAAATGTTGCTTTGCAGAATTATAATCATTAAACTCATCAATACAACCCTTTTTTTTTTGAGCTTGCGACATCATCAAATAACTTCTCCCGCTCAGAGGGCCTAGCGTGAGTTTCATTTAACCATCTCGATCAAACGCAGTGAGCGCGTTCGGCGCTCCGATTGGCCCAGGATTGGTGAAGGACCAATCGGAACGCCGAACGCGCTCACTGCGTTTGATCGAGGTGGTAAAATGAAACTCACACCAAGGCCTCTGAAGCGGGAGGGCGTGTCATATGTTTACTGATTAAAACCCAGTCGTGTACCTTCAGTTGCCTGTGTGCCAGAGGCCGCGGTATCTCTTCCGAACAACCCGCACCCCTGGCAGGCATCGGCCCTTGCGGATCCCACCAGTTGGTGCTGACATCTCTATCAATACAACCCTCCAAGTTCATTTAATTCCATTGAATGACTTTTTCACGAAATACTTAGTCAAAAATCAGAAGAAAAATTTGAATTTCGCAGGCTACTTTAACGCATCCGCCTTAAGTTACACTCGCCATTGTACTTACCTGTGTTTCGTAAGTGCGTAGTTATAAACCATGTTATAACTTGAAAAGTACCTACTCGCAGGTACCTATCTGCCAAGTTCTTTTGGTCATTATTGACTACTTAAGTAACTCTTGTCATTGGGTTATTTTTAAATAGGCTGCCCTTTTAAGATTGACCTTTATCTTTGTCATCTTCTAAAATAGCTTGTATAATAACAACAAATTTGTGTTTGGTATAAAGTGGCCTTCTTCCTACTACTACTACTTTGTAATTCTATCATTCATCTACAAACATTTCTGTTCTCCTGCCTTTCATAAAGCTTTTACACCATAATTACGTGTTTTTCGTGTGAATTGCTAGCCTCCGTTGGAATTATCTTTCATAACTGTGATTAGTGCTTGCAGCGCGTACTCGGACGTGCAGAGTACCGTATAGTCTGCAGTCTGTAACACCAAACAGCTTTCAAAACCAGATCACCCTTTCAACGTCCATTCCTTTTTCTGATTAAAAAAATAAAAATAAACTTTCATGTGTCCAGTATTTTTCAGATGCTCTGAATCAGATGTTCTATTTTTTTCATTGGGTATCACACCTTTTTTAAGTTGTGTTATCATATTATGTATTGGATAAAGAAAGAGTTATATACATACTACTTTCACAGAAGAAAGATACTTTGCGGTTTATTTTACTTCAGCAGGTTATTGTTATTATCTGAGTTTTCATTTGCATCCACTGTAGATTTTAATTTACGGGCACTGTGTGGTGGTAAAATTCAAATAAAATGTTATTCCTTCTCGAAAGTATTATTGTGAACACTCCACTTTTGTCATAAAATCCAAAATATGTATATGCACGCCTTATGCATATTTATAGTGAGACTGATAAATCGAGGTAAACATAAAATGGGACATTTTATTTAAGTATAAGCACAAATGCATAATACTGTCATGAAATATAAGAAAGTGTTAGTACAGCATATATGGATAAAGTTCATGCATAGACTTAACATAATGGTGCTATACCGTTGTAAATGATGAATGTATGAAGTCATACGGTTAGTATATTTACGGCGTAATGTTCTCGAGGCCGCAGCGGTGGCGAACACAGGCATTTACTTACGTGTTTACACCCGTTACTACAAAGTGTACATAGCCCAGTACAGCCATTAAATCAAATTACCACTCTTAATTTAACATTAACGGACCGCTATCAAGCTCAGGATTTATTCCTGTCATCAGAACTGCAATTTCTTACATTGCTTCTAAGTTTTTACCGTGTTTAAGCGCAGCCGCCAACAAAAACTGCATTCGCTACATACTCGATGAAAATTACTTCACTGCTCTTACTTAAATTACTTTCATATAGTACCTGCAGCAATTATTTATTAGTACCATGCTTTTTCGTTAAATTACTCACTGAATCATTTCACAACATTGGCTTTCACCTGTCCGTTACATTTAGATTGGAACTAAATTACCATCATTCCTAGAAAAGAGCATTTTCCAATAAGACTACTGTAAAATGAGAGTCACGAATCCCTCTGTAAACTATCACGACTCTTTCTGGGGTACAATAGTTGTGTACTTATTCTATTAAGCTTATCCGGGGGTGAAAGTATCGCAACTGATTGGCCATTGTAATGCACAAGACAGGACGCGGGCCCGACCATTCGGGATCATGATTTCACTGTGGTCCATTCATTCGTCTCGACATGTTGATTGTCGTGCGAACGTTACAGAATGACGCGCGATCATTTGTTATTCAATTCCGTACTGTTTGCATTGAAGATTTGTGGAATTAGAAATCCGGTTGCGTAGAAACGTATCATCAATAATTGTCGCAGCGCATCGTTTGTCATTGGTCTATGGAACAAAGCATTTCTCTCAGCGATAGCGATCGCAGGCTTAACATTTAGCGACTGATAGTTCACAATCGTGACGACCGCAAGCGCAGGTGATACGTCACACAGTCATAATGTCTATATCGTGATGGTTTATTTTTGAGCTCGTGATCGTTTGAGCGGCGACCTTGCAAGCATATGCACCACATTGCATCCTACAGCGCATTTGTTCCTATTCACAGGAGGGTCAATAATTAGTTCAGTGCCGGCGGTACTTTTAAACGCCCACTACTTATCCTATTAGCTCAAAGTCCTTGTTTAGGATAATTTGTTTTCTTGCTTATAGGGAAGTCTTCTTCTACTCATCTTTAATTGTGTATGTAACCTGACAAGTAGGTTAATTGGTCTATGCATATAACGTTGTCTTATTCTCACGAATATCCATTTTCATATTAATGCTTGACCTTACACTTGCTGACAATAGATACATGAGCGTTGCGTAAGTGGCGGAACTCAGTAGTCCGAAACAATACGCATTACATAATGAATGGTTCAGATAACACACATGTAATTAGTCACTATGGATTAATTAATATTGAATAATGTGTCAACGAGCTGATTGTTCTGTATTCGCTTATCAATTCCAAATTCAGCAATGACTTAAAATTGCAGATAAATAAAGTAAAGGGTTTTACAACGATAAGTATGTTGATGGATGACATAATGAATACAATTCTGGTAATAAATGTATTTAGCGACGATATTTGTAAACATTATCGACTGAAAGTTTTATCTTTACAACCTTGGTATACCTACTCAAGGGAATGGGGTGCGGTTAGAGTGATAACAGTAGCATCTGCTCTGATAACAAAATACCACGATAGGTTTATAGGGCACGCACATGTGCATTTCTAGCTTATAATATTATGATAACGTCCGCCTCGTTGATTTAATGGTCACAAACGCTTATGCAGGTCGTGCAAAGTGTTTATGGCTTTTCCATCAGGAATATCTCAGTAGCAGCCCAAAATCTGAATTTGTGCACGGTTGATGGCATTAAGCTCGCCCCCCTTTTACATGAAAATTAAACATAACTAACGAAATGTAAGTTTACTACAGGTCTACCTCTGCCTAACATTTCGGGGATTATTGGCGTGACGCAATGTGTGTACTAATGATCATAATCATAACATTCTTTTGTTTTATGACAGGTGAGTCCGTATCAGAGCGAGCGGAGAGTGAAGCCCGCGTAGTCAGCGATCAGCGATGTATCGAGGTCCGTATAGCGCGCACCGCTGGCGGCCTGGGGCTCAGCATAGCCGGGGGACGAGGCTCCACGCCTTATGTCGGCGATGATGACGGCATCTTCATCTCTCGCGTCACATCAAATGGACCCGCTTATATGGCTGGACTTAGGGTTAGTACACTATAACTTTTTAAATGTAAATGATTGCCAACAAGGTAGTCGGCCAACCTGAAAGAAAATAAGGGAAAAAATGTTTTGTAGCACAAACTAAAAAGCGCACATCTTATTCTGCCAAATAAAATGTAAAGTTCTAAGGGTGCCTCTCGGCTACGCTAAAAAGGCCCAGTTCAGCGAAAATGTCAGACAACTGCCTGACACTGAAGGTAAGTGCTGACCGCTATGGAGATCTGCAATACCAGCAATATCGCAGTTGCATTCTTATGTTAAGTCATAGCTAAGTGAGACAAGTCTTTATTTACACCGGCACCCTTAAACTGGAACACAGCAAGTCTGCAACGCTTTACGACATAAATAGATTCTGGTAGTACTTCCCGGACGCGCCCCTTTATGTAGCTCTAATTCAATACTATTCAAATGGCATAATAGATTAACAAGTGTTAGATAGTGTTGATTTCCGCTTCGAATCATATTAATCACATCTGGAAGTATTAATGTCGTCGTTAAATCGTTATTGTATCCGTTGAATTACTTTCTTCTCTTTTGTTTTATTTGAGTACTGACATTAATCATGTAGCACATAGCAGTCTTCCTATTTTCGAAAATGTATGAAAGATCGTTTAATGAGGTACAGTCAGCAATAAGTTGATTAATACTGTAACTTTACATATCATCTATTGATACAAAAATAGTTCGATACATTGCTTTTATGCATTATCTGTAAGTTATAGCTCAGAGTTAATACTGTTAAAATATTAGTACTTACTGATTTTCGATGAATATTTTGCTCATTAATAAAGATTTAAAAAAATCGATTGAACCTATTTGATATACAGGGTTATTGGAAAAACACCAACCACCAACATACTCATCATTATGAACAACTTTTACTAAGGGACCAAACCTGAAATCGCGAAAAAAAAAGAAAAACAGCTGTTCCCTACATTTTGATGAGTTATACGAGCATAAATGTAAGGAACAGCTGATTTTTTTTTTCGCGATTTCAGGTTTGGTCCCATAGTAAAAGTTGTTCGTAACGATGAGTACAAGGACCTCTTAAGAGGTTATTGGTGTTTTTACAATAACCCTGTATAATAGTGTGTTAGTAAGTCGCAATAAAAAACGTTTGTATTGTTTCAGGTTGGCGACAAGGTGCTCTCAGTGAACGGTACGTCTGTCGTAGAAGTGGATCATTATTATGCAGTGGAAGTACTTAAAGCAAGCGGGCCCACGCTCACACTTGTCGTGACCAGAGATTCACCCAATTCGACCAGGTAAGCACTGTTTGCTCCTTATCTTAATGTTACATCACCACTGTTGCAATGCAGATTGCGAGCACCTAAATTATTTAGAACAGATCATGGAAGTTTAAGTGCAGTTACTTCAGTGTTTGTGCAACATGACCAGATACAAGAACTATATGTAAAATGATTTATTTAATTTTCGAAGATATAAAAATCCGGGAATGATTCTTAGGTCAAATAGAAACAGATCAGTATTTGTAATCTGTAATTGAATAGAATATAATAAAGTTTATTGTCTTCAGTATTACAGCTATAATTGGCTACCTTTTTGTATTGTACACATGTTTGTATGTATCAATAGCATAATTTTATCCTACTTATATTATAAAGGTGAAAGTTTGTGTGTAGATGTTTCTTACTGAATCATGCAAAAACAGCTGAACGGATTTGGATGAAATGTGGCACACAGATAGTTGATAACCGGGATTAACACATGGGATACTATTTATGCCGGTAGTATATTCCCGTGGGATAATTTTCGCCCTCTACGCGAGCGAGGCAAAACTTAGTTAATAATAATTAATTTAATTCAGAACTCACAGCCGAGCGCCGAGCGGAGCGAGCCATCATTCTATATCAAGCACCACCGACACAGTATCAACCCTAGAAAATGGACAGGTAAACATCTCATTCAATATTCACGCCGCAATGTATGTATTATGTAAATCACATCACATATGCAACGCAGTTCTTAATGTTTTATTGCAACAACTGTATTGATAAACACGCGAGTCATTCTTCGAACAGGTTCCGACGGGTCGCGGTATTCCGACTAAACCGCTTATCATCAGCAACCAGTATGCGCAAGAGTTTGAGCCGGAGTATAAGGAGCAAGCGATGAACCAAACGGTGCCGACGGTACTGACTACCGTGACGAACTACAGCCCGTCGCCCACGGGGCAGGTCACGACGGATACCTACCAGCGACTGCAAGCGTCGCCGCCGCCTCCGGTTACAGAGCCATATATACCGCCCGGTAAGTTCGACTACAATTGAAAATGACAATAAAAGTTATAAGTAAACGCTTCCTTTATGTCGATTGACGAAAGTTAGCTAAAGTACCCGGTATTCCGCCTTCCGCATCCCGCCTGTTGCGTCGCTAAATAGCTTCCGTGAAAATATTTAAACTCAATCCGGTTTGATGAATAATCTTTATTTACAAACAGAGACCTTTCAGCGCGCCAGGCATGTTAATCTGTCAGTCTCAAACATCGTAAATTATTCTATGAAAGTCGTCACAGGCAATCGAAAAGCTCAATAAAACCTGATTGCCGGTCTAACCTTTAGAAACAGGTATTTCCTCAGCCGGGTTGCGGAGGTCAGACGTCAGTTCACCGTCTAAAATACAGATAGTGTAAGCATCTGGTTGGACTGGAAGCCGAACTTGATGCTCGTGGGAAAAGGGCAGGCTTACTTATTTACCCAAGAGATGAGATTATGTAAATCAAGATCGTAAATAGTGGTATTTGTAGACACCTTTCAACTTTAATCTAAATATCACTTTAAGTTAGCATCATAACTATGTGAGAGTATATTAACTGCTCCCAAATTACAATGTACATTTTTATTCTTTTTTTTACAATTTCTGACATATGCTCGTCATTATTTGACATTATACATCACTTCTAATATCGACTATTTATTGTAGTGATTCTCATGGAAATCACGGCACTTGGTTTAAATAGGTTGATTTTACTTATGTAGATTTTTTTACATATTGTGAATGAGAACGTTGTAGGCCTTACATACTGTAGATTTATAGTTGATTTTGTATTCTTTATTTTCATTCCTCGAAGTACCTGGTACTGATTGATAGGCCTGCACTGTCCTCCCATACCTATTATCACTGTAATTTGAAAAAATTGTAAAAGCCAATTATGTTTAAAAGAGTAACCGTGGAGTTTCTTGCCAGCTCTTCTTCATATGAAGCGACAAATTGGAACCGTGCACCTAGCTTCTAACGTTTCATAAGTGCCCTTGCAGGTTTATGTGAAATAAAATATTTTGATTTTGATTGAAATTTTGCCCCATTATTGAACTTGAAAACACTGCGAAAGCTAGTCTGCGACTCAACAATAAAATGTCACATCTGATGAATGACAAAATAATCAATTAATTACTACTGTACACCGGCTGTCGAAACATAATAGACATTCTCATTGTTGCCATTTATTCTTGAAATTCTAAACTCAATGGTAGTGATTTTACTCCAAAGTCACAGGCGCTTGTAGACGGCCGTTTCTTCCACCGAATGCCAGGACCGTGTTATTCACTTTGCATGTGTTGGACGGCTGTCCGGTGCATGCTTCCATTGTACCTTAACACAACCTCGATTTCATTGAAAAAACGGGACGTGTACAAGCGAGCTAATATTGCCGTCACATACCGTCTATTTACCACGTAGCGGACTAATATTTTTTTTCTAATATTTCTAGTATATCAACAAAAGGTGCTAGTCCATACGACTCTGATCCGCGACGGTGCAGGCCTCGGGTTCAGCATAGCGGGCGGGAAGGGTTCCCCTCCGTACCGAGACGACAGCGACGCCATCTACATCTCCCGTATCTCGCCTCAAGGTGCTGCCGCTAAGGATGGCAAGATGCTGGTCGGCGATAAAGTTGTTTCTGTAAGTTGTTTACTCTCATAAGACAACTTTCCTTGTGCATGCACGCTTGAAACCTTGTCATATTAAGGTGGTAGCCCGCGAAATTAAAATTTTCTTACGTTTTTTGAAATTTGTAGGTCAGTGCCAGGTTGTATGTTGATTAAAATGTGATTCGCGACCGTAACAAGTATGTAATTCCCAGTGATCGGATAATCGAGCGCTTATATGCCTAAACTTCTTCCCACGAAAGAATAATATGGACATTCCTCTCTGAATAAATAAGTAATCCCGGGTTCCCGGGATTGAACAATTTTGTAAAAACAACTATAACAAACTTAATGAAATTATAGCAGTGGTTATTTTGATTTAGTATCTTTATTTTATTCAAAACAAATGGAATATCAATAAAAAATGATAATGTGCACAGTGTGGTCAAGAAGTGGAAATTGATTTATCTATCTAACAGATTAGTGATCGAATCAACTAATTGTTTGTATTTTATACGAACGATTCCGGGTTCCGGGATTCTGAAAGGCATGTCCGTATTATTCTTTCGTGGGAATAGAAGTGAAGTTTAGGTATATTAGCGCCCGATTATCCGAGCACCGGTAATTACAGACTTTAACTCATTAATACAACCCGCTATGTTCATTTAACTCCATTGAGTGACCATTTCATGAAAAACTCATTCAATGGAATTAAATGAACTTTGTCACCGCCTTCCGAAATTAAAGTTATTTTTCACTTTTTAGTGTTTTTTTGGAAGTCGGTTGTTTATTTTTTTTGAAAAAAGATTTTTATTTTTCACTTTTTAGTGGTTCACATGTGCTTACCCCTTCACAGCGTACCGGCGTGATGTTATGTTATTAACTGGTGTAAACAAAGAGAGATTTACTTATTGATGATTTTAATGATATTAGGGTATTTTACTCGATTTGATTGATTACAATTCAAAAACGTTTTCAACTTCGTTTGAATGAAGAAAACACGCTTTTGCTTTTAAGATAAGCAAATATGGCTTGGTTACTGCAAGCGAAGGCTTGTATGATAAGAAAGCAATCATGTTAAAACATTATGAAGAATATTGTATTGAAGTTAAGATAATGTAGCTAGAAGCTGTTTTACAGGAGAAAGGAATTCGTTGACGTTAATTATATTAAGGTCGTAAACATTTAAGTACGAAAGCCAGCTAACCCAAAGACTTAATATAGATTTATTTCCTTAGATAAACGGCGTAGATATGGAGAGCGCTCCTCACGAAGCCGCCGTATCCCTTCTCACTGGACACGAGAGATTTGTAAGGCTTGTTCTACAGCGAACTATCACTACGGAACAGGGTAAATATACTGCTTCATTACTTGCTTCTATGTAAGGTATTATGAATGCTTGCCATATCGAGTGCTTTTGTATTGGCATTTTATTTCGCGGAAGCAAAATGATGCTAATAAATGAATGGATAAATATTTTCTACGATGTAATGGGTCTGATCGTAGCATAGACACCGCTTGGCTTTATTCTCGTCCATTAAAATATATTTTTTCCTCGTTTAGGCGAGTCGATGCAGCGGAAGTCGACATCAGACGAAGTGAGAGAACACAAGACCAGCCTGCAGAATGTGAACATCATTCCGACACAGAAACCCACCACAAATCACATAAGCACACCTATCGGGAATCCCACTCACACTCACAGCGCACCGGCTGCACAGCCCGCACCGACTCACGCCCCCGTACCAACATACACGCCCGCACCGACACACGCGCCCGCACCGACACACGCGCCCGCACCGACATATGCGCCCTCACCGTCGCCGCAGCCGCCGGCGCCGATACACAAACAAGCAACTTTCGCTCCCACCGTCGCACCGCAACCCGCACCGCGAAAACTGAGTCAACCGAACGGACAGGTGAGGCTTAGTGATCGCTTTCTATGGATTTCTCGGTTTAGATTTCGTTTTGGGAATGTAGCATTAATATAGGTGTTGATTAGTCTAACTGACTTCCATTTTGCACATTAGTATACAAAAATTAATTAATAACATTTGGATTGGAACATGCTGTTGTTTAGTTGGACTAATAAAGCTGAATTAAAAATGTTTAAAATACCAACAAGATGCTTTGAGAATTCTAGTCAATAATACGCTTTATGTGCACATTAGCGATGCAAATAAATTCAAAATTAAACCTCGTTCACTCCAGGCCAAACCGACAACTAACAGTACGAGCACACCCCTAACTCCCGGCGCCAATAACGTGCACGGATCTAGCGACGATGTCTTCGACGATATTCAGGTAAGACTCACTTACTCATATATTAACTTACCCCGATTCGCAGGTGATGGTATTGGTTTAACACGTTCACATCCGAGCTTTTACGTCATAGCTTTACCACAATTGTGTGCGGTGCCTTATCTGTTTCACTTCACTATGTAGATTAGTTGAAAGTCGGCGATGGCATTTAGCTTCCAATAGCTGCGAATGGTATTACGTCCGATGCATTCCGAAATATAGAGCTCATATTTCGCGATGTTCGGATTTGATATTGGTCACAACTATTAATTTTCGGTTGAATGCGATCTCCGTACTTTATTTGCATTTATCTGCTTCACTATCCTATAAAACATTCAACATTTCAGACCTTTGATACTGTAATTAAAACCTCATGGGTAAAAGTCAAAATCATATTTATTAAAACCTGGTTCGAATGATTGAGTTTAAGTAAGTAAGCAAAAAAAGAAAACATGCTAACGTATCATTACATTTATTCTAAAATTGAACGGTGTATTATTATCATTATGTATTTTTAATAATTATGCACATTTTATTGTATTCACTAGTTTGAGCATAATTTAAAGGCTTCAGCTTGACCTTGTATAATTGCACTATCGCCAATAAACATTGTCGACGCTACATTGTTTATAACTTTGCCATATTACACGTTTATTAACTATTTATTGTTATCATATAAACTATAATAAATTATTATACAAATATGTATGTAAAAACGTATGTTTATTATGTATGTAGGATTTCACAGCTACAGACAGATGTATGAATTGCTAGAAATGGAACCAATTAAAGGGAAAATATCTCAACTCACAGTTTTGTTGAATAAAGTAACCAACGAGTTATGGTAGCATGTAGATTTCTCGTAACATCTATAAAAGCACTATTTTTAATTTTTCAGATCTTTAAAGCTGGAAAGCTACGGGGCATATTAATGATAAAAAGAAACTGTTCAATCATAATTTGAATTTCTTTATACATCGAATAGTTGTTTGTCAGATAACTACAAGCCACTTCTAAGCACATATTTTACTAGTCTTTAAAAATATGTACAGAGGAACATATATTTTTCGGGTCACAGAAAGCTTTAACATAAGATACTGCTAAGAGATCAATATTAGAATACTTATGCAAACATTTAAAAAATAAAAAAACCAGTGGAGGATCAAATAGACAGTTTTCTCGTACATCGGAATACTCATACGGTTTTAGATTTCTTAGTAAAATTCTTGTAGTTAGATAAAACAATGGGCCTGATTCCGTTATGCAACACAAAACTAAACAAAGACGAGATGAAAGCAAATAACAGAACTCGAAAATACAAAACTTTAAGTCGTAGCCAGATTTTAGAATTTATGATTTCATGAAATGATTGTATTTGATGAAACAGAATTTGACTTTCTATTTCTTGGCCGGTGGTCGCATCATGATGTGGTCTGGCCAGATCATTGAATACGTTTGATGATATGAACAGTTGAACGCACGACTACGGGGACTTGTGAATGATAAAAAAAAATATAACCTCAAAGGGGATTGTGGGGTCTTTGTCCGCTTGCATCGCTGGTTCACTAGACCCTAAACCTTGAACCCTGAACCTAACCTGTCCGAGTCGGGGTGCCTCAAGTCCAGAGCTCGCTTCGCTCACTTTTTAATCTTAACTATTTATTGCCTATTGACTAAGTCTAGATGTGTCGGGACTTGAGGCACCCCGATTTAGACAGGTTAAGTTCGAAAGGGACGGCGGAGTCTTCGTTGTTTGTACTTACAAAGGCATTACAAAAGTTCTTTCTTTATTTAGAACTACACCTTAAACCATGGATACTCCTACATTAATTGTATGGCGAAACATCGACTGACATATCATTAAACGTTGATGTTTGACCGATATGGTCAATTATAGCTGGCCATTTCATGGAACGCAACCATTTCATGAAATGATCTAGCCACGATATATTTATGTATACAAAAATAGACGCCCGCTTGCATCACAAATCACAATGCTTTAAGCGCTAAACATATTTTAAACAACTCCGGTTGCTGTCAATCGTTTGAAGAGGGCTGAGGCGGAATGATGTTTTAATTATGTTTATACGCTTAATGCATTTAGTGATTTGTGGTACAAGGAAGTCTAAGACACGCATTCAGAAGATTGACAGTCAAAGAACCCATGATTTATGATTTATTTGATTTAAATTGAGTTTAATTCCGGCATGAAAATCGTAGAATTTTCCTTCGTACAATTTCTGTCACATTCGAAATCATAAAGCGAAGGCCTTATAAATTCCTTAATTAAACGGAGCTTCGAATATTATGTCTCGAATAGCCATCCTTTGTGAGATATGTTAGCCAGGGTACACAAAGCTTCTTTACTTATCTAAACAGGATTATGAGGTGAAAACGTTCGCGCTGACCGATTTGAAGGAGTAAGATATTGGAAGACAGTGGCAACAGCGGTAGTTAAGTTTGCGCGCAAGAGGATTAGTCCCTCTGTTTTAATTAGAGGGGCTAATCTTAGTCGGATAGCACTTATTTTCAAGCTTTCTGGAGTGAAACATAAAGCTGCAATTGATTTCCATTTTTTTTTTTCACTTGAAAGCGAGGCTTGTATTACTTTGGTTATGTATAAATTCTTTTCAATACTTGTTTAGACTTCTGGAATTTTTTTGGGTAAACAAATGATACGCTACCATGGCCGAATCTACTCGCCTTTACATGCACTAATAAATTTAGACTGATTCGATGTGAACGTGTTAAACGCGCAGCCGTCGCGGCCGATTACCAACGAGGACTTCCAAGCGATGATCCCGGCGCACTTCCTGGGCGGCGCGCGCGCGCGGCCGGCGCACGAGCCGCCCGAGCGCGGCGTGCGCGTCACTGTGGAGCGCGCGCCCGCCGTCGTGCTGCCGCCGCCGCCCGCCGCGCTCGGCCGCGTCACCGAGACCATCACCAAGTCCACCTTCACCGAGACGACCGTCACCCGCATCACCGACAACCAACTCGTGGAACCGCTCATCATCGAAGTAAGAATGCCGAACGACGACAACAACTTATCAGTTACAACTCGTTCACAAATATGAGGCCACGGTCTCGCAATGGCAAATTTTAAATCTCGAGGGTTTGCATCAATGCTCTCTACACAAGTGGTGGAAGCACCATCACTTTTTTATTTAAAAAATCAAGTATTTTTTAAACAGGTGAAAGGTAATATGCACGTTTTCTAGTATGAAATGGATGAAGTAATGTTGGTAATGTTACTCTGTTCTTAATCTTTATCTTCTACCACAAAATTATAAATCGACCCGACTGTCAGTTCTTTTACGTCTACTTTCTAGTGTAAGTATTTCAGCACACTAATGTGCCGAATTTAACAAAATTCTTTATTAATCCATTCCGCCTTGTTTGGGATATGAATAAACTTGTAAAAGGGAAAATGCGCATGTTGTATTTTTAACATGATTTAATCATCCACTGATAAAGCCATCACAGAAGACTGGGGCATCGATGCTTAAAGCCAATTGGAGTTTAAATACTCAGTTATGTTTATGTTTAATGTTAAACACCATACCAATTGTAATAGAGTGGAATGTCCTTGGGGTTAAAATGATATTGATGTATGTATGAATGAAAAAGAGATAGATAAGCTGATGAGACACCACATAATAAAAACATAACTCATGTCAAATGTGTTAAATTATAATATCCACATGATCGTACCATGACAGAGCAGTAGTGCTGTAAAAAAATGGTATATAAATATTATTTCATAGATTTTATTATCCTTCGTTTATTACTTTTTTTTATCATCATCTAGATAAAATTTAATAATTAACGATATTAAATTCGAACATGAAATTCGTCTATCGATAATTTTGATCTAAAATACATACTAAAGACCTGTCTATACTATGACCGACTTTGGACCTCCCAGTCTCATTCCAAAATCTATAAATGTTACTTAGCACGTGCTCTGGCTTGACATGTTTCGTCTCTATCTTGCATTCTTGCACGACAGTGACAAGAATAACGCTTAACCACAGTACATGCTAATTAACGTTTCTAGATCACGGCCTGAGTGCTCAGATGACCCGGAGCCGATGAATTTTGAAATTTGTCGATACATTATATGTATCGACAAATTTCAAAATGAATACTAGGAGATTGCTTGTATTCATTTTGTATGAATTGTGTGGTAAAAATATGTTTGATCTTGTTATATAAAAGAAGAAAAGAAAAGGTGGATGTGTTTCGAAACTAAAATTACTGTTGTAGCTTAGGTTCGCCCAGTATGTAGAAATGGTACGGCTAGATGTCGACAACTTTGATCCAAATAACTAAATGAGCTAGCAGAAGAAAAAAATCAAAATATTTTATTTCACATAAACCTGCAAGGGCACTTATGAAACGTCAGAATCTAGGTGCACGGTTCCAATTTGTCGCTTCCTATGGAGAAGAACCGCCAAGAAACTCCACGGTTACTCTTTTAAAAATAATTGGCTTTTACATTTTTTTCAAATTACAGTGATTATAGGTATGGGAGGACAGTGCAGGCCTGTCAATAAGTACCAGGTACTTAGAGGAATGAAAATAAAGAATAGAAAATCATCTATAAATCTACAGTCTGTAAGGCCTACAACGTTCTCCCATTCACAATATGTAAAAGAATCTACATTAGTAATATCAACCTATTTAAACCAAGTGACATGATTTTCATGAGAATCACTAGAGGTATAGATGTTCAGAATAATGGGCGTTGTGACATTAAATGCCATGAAAAACAAGAAGAACTAAATTATACAACATCCTTATTTCCCTTTTACCGCGGAAAGTGAACAGCAAAAATCATTATGCTAAATCGTGCATTCAAAATTGGCCAAACACCGCATGATATCATTGCATACCACCTTTCAATCTTCGTAGTTAGCACGCAGTATGAGCGCAGTATTTTCATGTTATAACTTGATGTTCGGAAAGGGAATGAGTAGAGAAGAGGTGATCCATGTTACATCTTATTCAGCGAAATTCTAAACCATAAAGGGCGATTAAGAGTGAGTTTTGGGTTGTAAGTCGTGCTCGCGGGTTTGCTCAAGATGTGTTGTGCTCACATTGCTTACCTTACACTTATATACATCTACTACTAAAATTACCGATGTTGGGAAACACTTGGTGGCAGTCACGCAACTCATGAGCGTATAAGCAAATGCGCATGACTTTTAAACCATCCGAAAACAGAGCAATAATAAAACATTCCCTTATCATTAGGAATAAACAAACATAATTTCTCGGATAGAGAGCTACTATCCGACGAAGTTATTTTGTAATGGAATCAATTAGTGGTCTACGAAGGCCGGTAATAAAGTGAAGCAGAACATGAATTGCAACTAAATGGAAATATTAAACGTTGCGATCTTTTTGTTGCAGGAAGTCGTCTTACTCAAAGAAGGAGGATCTCTTGGATTCAGTATTATCGGTGGAACCGATCACTCTTGTGTGCCCTTCGGTGGAAAAGAACCCGGAATATTTATATCACATGTAAGTTTTTTTTTAAACCTACTTTACTTATGACATAATCTGCAATCTGCGTTCGCAATTTAGTTTCCAAACATGTAAACAAATATGAGCTTTTGGAAAAACAACTTTAAAACTTACTGATAAAGTTCAGTTTGCACTAGATATTCAACATTTACTTCAACTTTTTAATTGTACTAGTAATTGAGACCTTAGGTTTGAAATTATACCATAACTGTTTGTTGGCCGGTCAACATCTGTCTTGTCCCTAAATCCTCTTTTACGATGAGAAGCGAGAATATCGATTCAAAAAAGAGTTGAAAAACTCTCCTCGTGTAAAAGTTTAAGCAAGTTTTCTGGTGACCATAAACAGGTGGTGCCTGGTGGAGTGGCCGCTCGTTCAGGCAAGTTGCACATGGGCGACCGTCTACTGAAAGTCAACGGTGTAGAACTGCCCGGCGCCACGCACCGCGACGCCGTGCAACTGTTGCTGCAACCGGGCGCAACTCTCACGCTCACCGTGCGACACGACCCGCTGCCAAATGGATTCCAGGTTTGTGACATCATCACACTGTACATAAAACACCGTGACACGGGATTGAATATTTTCTTTATTAATTTATTGTCATTTTGAAAAGTTTTATGATTACGAAATATAAACATAAATGCTTTGAGTTTTTAACGAATTCCTGTGTAAAAGAAACTATTCACAATGAAAAGATTTACTATTATGTCATTTGAATGATAAAATTATCTGAAATAAATAAATAAAATAACATTATAATTGAGCAAAATATCATTTAGAAATACTTAGTTTATATTTGTTAAGTCTTTAATCAGGCGTTTGTCAATAGTTTTTGTACAATCCTGTGTCACACAGTAACTCGAGTGATATACAATAAATTTAAGAAACATATAACTGTGACAAATACTCGTTAATTTGAAAAAGTACAGTCCCCACCATTGGGTATGTCTTGTTATGAATATTCGTAATCTGTGTGTACATAAAAACACATACGTAAGCGCGCAATGTTTTGCATGTTATGCAAGTAACCGAATTTGTGGATATAATGGTGAGAAGTTGAAAGCATAATGTGAATTCACGAGTAGAATGATTTGGGTATTGTCGCTTACAGTAGACATTTGGCGGTATACAATAATAAAAAGTATGCATAACGCTTATGCATCGATGCACATGATTGTTCAACATTTATACTGACAAAAGCATCTAGTATGTCTTTGCTAAGATTTCTGTCGCTTATCTCGTCTGTCGTGTTTCTTGTTCAGTGACAAAATCTTTTCAGTCTTGAACAGCACATTGATACAAGTTTTATTTTGTCGTTATAAAACGCAAACAATTGTTTTGTTCCACACGTTCGCAACACGGCCACCGCCACACGTTCAGGGTCTCATACAAGTTGAGATTGTTGACGCAACTGTAAGTGTGAACGTCGCTCGGCGATCTCGAACTTATGTGTGTTACTTTACCAAATATATATGTCAGTCTCCAACCCCTCATCCAGTCAGTCCGTGTGCCCAGCTATCGTCGTATTCGGAATGGTTATTTCGTAATACAGCTTTTCCTTATTAGAACGCGACTTTTCATCTTAAATATGAAACCTTTTTGCTTATAGCTCTTTCTACTGTCATGCCAATTACACTGATACTTACACCCTTTACAATTTTGTCTGTCATGTGCTAGGTTTTTTTATTATCTAGAATGTTTTTTGTAAATATTTAGTATGAAAGCTTCTGTAACGAGTGCATGAGGTACTGTTGTGGCTTTGCATGTTACAAGTGTTTGTGTATGTAGTTATTAAAGTTACCCGTTTGAAATAGCAAACTTTCTAATCAGATACTCAATTTTTAGCTTTTAATATTTTGAATCGATGCCTATAGATTTTTTTATTGTTTGGTTTTCCGCGATTTCAACCTTATTTACTCTCCAGGACCTAACCATAATCAAACAAGAAGGTGAGAAGCTAGGAATGCACATAAAAGGCGGTTTGAACGGTCAGCGTGGCAACCCTAACGATCCTAATGATGAAGGAGTCTTCATATCGAAGATAAATAGCGGTGGGGCCGCCAGGCGAGACGGTAGACTGAAGGTGGGTACAATACAACTATGACAAAATAATATTTTGTAGCGCGAAAACTGATTTGATCTGGCTTCAAAGGACTCAAACTAAGTCCATGTTTTATGTAAGGAGATCTGTACTAAAAATACGATGCGCAGTCATGAAACTAAATATTTTCCTCGTGACAGGTTGGCATGCGTCTATTAGAAGTGAACGGTGTGTCGCTGCTCGGCGCGACGCACAACGAAGCCGTGAACGCACTACGATCTGCCACCAATGCGCCTCTACACCTCGTCGTGTGCTATGGATACACCAGGCCGGATAAGATCACCGTAAGATCATCGTTTACCCATATAACTCGGTGGAAATGTTTGTGTACAAGCCATAGACACCAAGCCACCCCGCGTGCGAATCACAATTCGTAACTGGGAAGCGAAGCGTGATTGCAAACATTTCTGTCGAGTGCTATATTTTTTTTGATTTCATTGTTTTTTTTTTACCTACACAATTCAGTCAAAACGAATAAGTATTCATCTTCTCTTATCGAATAAATATGAATGCTTTTACGATGCTTCCAAAATTCACGCTTTTATAAATACACAGTTGGTCTCAATTATATTTGACACTATTTTCATTTGGCACGCTCCTGAGTGTGTTTTGTCTTTCACAACCAAAATTTTTGTGAGTCCGTTTTGGCTAGCGCTTGTTAGAAAGAGATAGACGAAACGAATGTTTGCACAGACCGGTAGCGAGAGCGGGACGGCGGAAACGGGCGGCTCTCTGTCTCACTCAACGTCAAGCCTGGACAGAGATGATAGTACGTTGCACCAACAGCAACAGGTCAGTATAATAAGCGCTTCCTAATATTTCTTTTGTTGCATTCGAAATTATGGCATGGTTTTTTTTTTCTTTATTGATGTATTAAGCTTGATCACAAGCATTCACCCTAAGCTTGAAATTTCAAGAATATCGTTTTCTGAACATTCAGTAATGTGGGACAAGAGAAGGCAGAATTACCTTTATAATGTCTATTCTATTTTTTTTTCTTTTGCTTAATCTGTGAAAGGCATCTAGTGTCTCCGCCTAAGCAGTAATAAGCAACAGTTACCGAACAAAAAACTGCAATCACAAACCTTATTCAACGGTATTTTATATTTGATGAACAGCAGTGGATTTATGTATTTACCTACTTAAAAAAATAATAAAATTAAATTAAGAATTTGGTTACCACAGGAGCAACAATTCCAACAGGACCTTGTTGAGTTTGAACACGAGAAACAAGTCGCAGAAATGAGGGAAAAGTCTACACCCGAAAAGGTTAGTAACTTCTCAACTGTACTTTAACTCAAACATGAAAAATGGTAATAAGTCTATGATTTTTGTGTGATCATTTTTTATTAAGGTGAACCTAGTCAACATTTTTCCCATACAAACTTCGGGAGTGTATTACTCCATTGTTCGACAATTTACATCAAAAATTAAACATGGTATAGTTTTATCTCATTATTAATATTGTCTGTACGGAAACAGAATACTAAAATAAAAAGCCGTTAAAAAGTTACGAGCCAACAAAGATTCGATTTTCTTGCTAATTTAACCTAACTTTGGGCGTGTTTAAGTAATAAAAGATGTGTAAAATCTGAAAAACTAAGTCGGTACCGACAAAGCTCAAATATCTAAAAGTTCAATAAACTTTATTGGTCATTGATTAATGCAGTGGTTTTTTCATAAAACCCGATCTTCCGAAGGACTGTTCTTAATTTTTTACGCGCCTGTTGTACTAAAAATGATCCTGCATCTCACTCAATAATGTTGTGCGTGTAGACTAGTTTCTAACTGCTCATCACTGATACTACCTCTGTCGGACATGATGCCTGGTGAGACAGCGTGCTTTTTAGCCAGGCCCATAAGTGAGTTCGAGCCCGCGACTAGGTTCCCCTTAAGGCAAATAAGACTTATGGCAACAGTTGAGAAAACTTGCAGCTATATCGTTCAGGGTAATATTCTCTATGAAATAAAACTTAAAGCAATATTCAAGGAACTTAAGGTCTAATTCGACCTCATCCTCCTTTGTTGTATTTCGTACAAGGCACTTGAACATTAGTTGTCAAAGTTGATACACTAGCCATATATAAGGTGTATCTATTCATACACGAAATATCTGAAGGGGTCATTGTACTCGTCATTATGAACAACTTTTACTACTGGACCAAACCTGAAATCGCGAAAAAATATCAGCTGTTCCCTACATTTTGACGAGATATGCGAACATAAATGTAGGGAACAGCTGATATTTTTTCGCGATTTCAGGTTTGGGCCCATAGTAAAAGTTGTTCATAATGATGAGTACAATGACCCTTTCAGATATTTCGTGTATGAATAGATACACCTTATATACAAAGGGGGTGCCCGTGCAGCACCCCAGCAACAACCATATTTTAACGAGAATAAAGATCAGTGATATCGACATACTTAATTGCCACTATTAAGTATGTCGATATCACTGATCTTTATTCTCAACCCAAAAGCAACCTTAACCTAACGAAAACAAAGATCACTTTGATTTTGACAGTGACGCAAAATCAGAGGTAAAATAAGTTAAGTGTCAACGGACTCTATCAGTTTTATGCTAGCATTGACGCGTAGCGAATGAATACAGCGATCAGTAGTCGTATAGCAATCGTTTGGGCAAACCAAAAGGACTCCATAACCGCCAGTCGACCATTTATCATTATGTTAGTGCTTAAACTTCCAATACGCAAGGTGAACTCTATCAGTTTCATTTAATGTATCTTACCAATACAGGGGTAATTACCGACATGACGACTACTAGAGAAGTATGGAGGGAAAGACGTTGCGCCGACCCCAAATAATAAAAAGATAAGAGAATCAAAAAAAGACATAACAAAAAAATCTAATCTAGAAGGACTCAGCGGCGAGGTGTCAATTTTTCTAAGAGACAAGCCTAGGCGATGTCGGCTATAACTTACAGACTTATCGATAAATAATACTTACTATCATTCTAATTTTACTAAAGGAATTTAAATAATTAAAAACAATAAAATTTAACAGCTGAAAACTATATAAAATGTGCAATATTCCTCCATCTCATTCTCGCTCATGCATTTTTTCTATATCTGTCTCTGTCATAACCCGTTGTACAGCGGCTTGCTCTCGTCAGTATCAAGCAGTGCCACGTGACCTAAAGTGACATCATTACGGGGTCGCTGTTGAATGAATTTTTAGTTCGAAATTTATGAAGTTTTGGCGCCGAGTTAATTTAGAACATTTTTTTTTGTTGTAATTTAAAGCTAAAAATAACCGTTTTTGTTGTTTGAATGTTATAGTGAATTAAATACCCGTAGTGTAACTATATTTTCTGACAATAGTAGCTACTATTGACATGCCATTTTTTTATAACGATAGAGTTGCCGATGCGAATCCCCGAAGGGAAGCCGGTGGGAATCGTGTTATATGATGCTTTCGCCACTGAGGACTATTAAATGTTTTATAAAAACGTTTCAGGTGCTAGACATCGTCCACGCCGTAGAGAGCATGGCTCTCGAGCCCGCGCCACCGATATCGCCCGAACTTCAACACAAGACGACCACCGTCGTAATGTCCAAACACACACTCCAACCTCAGGTCAGTGCAAAACTGTACATACAGACATAAAGCTCTTTTGAATAGAAGCTAAACAGCTTATTTTAATAAAAGCTATAAAGATTTAAAGATTCGCTCTGTCCAAAATGCCAGAAAAAATTAATGACTTCTAGTTTTTTGAAAAATGCGCCTACTGGTTCGAAAATAATTTTACTTTAATATCTACTATTAGTCGCATTGTTCTCAACGATCCCCTGAATAAATCTAAACCCCACAGACGGTCACAGAATAAGATAGGCGGCCAATGAAAGTTATGTTATTTAAACAATCCTACAAGTCCATAATATTATCCATCTTACATGATAATTTCTTATCTTCTTCTGTGTCCAACTGTAAATACCTTTAATTTGTATGCATGTAGTCTATATGGCATTTTCCAATTTGATATTAACCATTTATTTCTTGAAAATTTTAAGCTTAATATTTTGATAATTGGAAAGTTTCTATTACAGCATGATAAATGAGATTTAGCTTTGTATTATACTATTATGAATAACTTTATCGTATATAAAGGCCGAAACAACTCTGCTGTATAACTTTTTTGCACGGTTAGCATTTTCCTATGATATATGATAGCATGCACTATGTATATTTTGTAGTATAAATATTGCTTGCATGAAAATATTCGTAAATATCTGTATTGAGTACTTTAAGTATACTATTCGTATGTTTAACTCCTTGTCTTCCAAAATAAATGTTGTTTAGTATATCTACATGAGCCTTTAATTTGTAGTTGGTTGTGATGAAATGGAAGGGTGGCACTTTACAGAAAACTTCAGTACACCTATCTCTTGGCGGCGAACTTTCTCACTATTGTCTGTAAACGTATTAACTATTACAGCATTGATATTGCATTTAAAGGACTGTTTTGCATGTATCCTCAATTTCTTTGACTTCTCTCTGTTGGGACGTCTACGTAATAATTAATGGAAATGTAATAGAACTTCTAAGTGTACCCTAGTACTATTAGTGTATACCTTATAGCAAGACGATGTTGTTCAGTTCTTATTTTAATTTACTGTAGCTTAGCTCAATGTCGTCATGTGTTAGCTTGTAAATGGGTTCTGCCTAGAGGACGACCCTAACTGGTGCAGTTTATAATTAAATTAATGATAAAGCGTATTACGTCCATTGCAGAATGCATCCATTGAGGAAAAGGAAGAAAACACATAGTACGGCACTGTTAACTTCTGTCCAAACACTTTGTAAATAAGTAATGTTCAATAAACTTAACGGATACACACAACATGTCCAGTAAACATATTTATTTATCTAATGTTAAACTAACTGTGAACTGTATTATTGAATGGAAAATCTAAATTAAATATAATAATTACGCATTTATAATTTTGGTTAACCATTATATTGAGTGTTAAAATATAATAAATTAAATAAATGTTTTTAATTCAGAATAGCTATATGTGCCAATGCAATGCTATTTAGTTGCATTGATGATTTTTATGTCCGTGCGTTTACAATGATGTTTTGAGAATAGATATCCAAATATACTTTTACTAAATGTCGTTCTAGCTTCGCGCTGTTTAACATTATGTAATCAACTACATGTAAAACATGAAAATGTTCATTATGAAAAATAATTTAATATAAAGTGGTAAATGTATATAATAGCAAAATTTATCATTGTATTTAGTAAATAAGGAGAAGGGTATATGTAGCTAAGATAACATGATATACGTGTTAAACAATATTTTAGTTTGGACTACTGGATTTAGCATTTTTTTTTTTCAAATCGAGTGTTAATAGTATCCATCCATGATATATGGACGACTCTATGCAACCTAACTATAGAATAGTTTATGAGTATGACATAACCCACCTAATAATGCCTTTGTATATTTAATATCATATAATTATAAATCCTACCTTACTATATTATCCAATCAAAATGTTTTAATACTAATGTTTTGAATTTTGCAAATTACGCCTTAATGCCGTTGATGTTACCAATAAACTTTTTACACTATTAATCAGTCCGATACGACCAATTTATATCATTATAATACCATACGTAGTACAATATTTATCCTACAAGTACATTCTATAACTTACACCTATATACTGATGTTATATTTGTAGGACTTTTTATTCTATGTAATCTTCAATCCAAAAGACCAATTTTATATACCTGTTCATCCATGTTTGTCTAACTAGAACAATTCTATACATATATATATAATGCATTTATAGACATTTTTGATTTTTGCTTTTGGAAATAAAAAAAATACTGATCCACCATATTGTTTATCCACACTTTCTATGAAACAACAGATATTTTTTTTGATAACCGTTGATAAATTTATGAAAGTTCAGAATCTTGAGCTGAATACATGATGGTCACGGTTTGCGCGTCCATGTCGCCAATCTGTATATTTCGCTTTCAACTTTTTGACAGTGTTGATTTTTTTTTTGCAGATGAAGCATACCTTTGTTGAGTATCAGATATTTGTTAATAAATTCTCAATTAATTGATTCAAATTATGTAAGACTTATCGTTAAGGTTTTGGCCAAATTTCAACTGCCAATTATTTTACATTTGATAAAACTATTGTGCGTTTACTTTATTTACTTTTTAATGTACAAAATTATTCTAATTGACGTTATGTTTAGTGTTACATTAAAATACATGATGTTTCAGATGACGTTTCGTTTTGTTTTATATTAGCATGTTTTCAATGACATTTATTTTGGAAGATTTTTGTTTGTCGCTGAAATAGGCTTTTGGGTTTAATGTAAAATAATGATGTTGGTTAATTATTCATGATTTTCGTATTCATATTTTCGTGCAAGTAGCTTCGCTATTGTTCGATGTATGAAATAAAAAATATTATATTTGGCTCAATTCGTGATTACGCTCGATTATCTAGCATTTTGTTTTGGTCTTTCTTTTAGCCGTATGTAGCCAAAGTAATGAGTTGCGTATGTACCGAGTGGTGCAGTATATTTTGTTGGTTTGGTTAGTCGTCTAGTTCGCAAGCGGCGCCCCCCTCGCCGCTCGCGGTGTTCGCGCAGCAGAAGGCAAGGACGCCGCCCCCCTCCGCACCGACCCCCCCGCCCACGCCTGGCACGCCGGGGGCCCGCCTGCAGCGCCCCAGCGGGCCCCCGCCCGCGCCCCCGGGGGCCCCTGCGACCCCTGCGTCTCCCGCCAAAAACAAACCTCAAGTGCCTCGCAAACCACACACGAAGCGAGTTAGTTTCACACAAGAACCGATGGATGAACCCGAACATTACCCCTTGTCGACGAACGATACGAACATATTTCGATACTCATTGCATGATGAGCATGATGATGAACGAACGGGGCCTACGACCATTGACACTAACGATGCATGCGAGGGGTTCAGCTCCTTACTAATCCGAAACCAAACGACTACCGAATTGGGAGTCTCGAGACCGGTCCCTAAAGCGAGTCGGGTGCTCCACGCCGACCTCATCATCCCGCCTCCGCCTTTGTTCGACACTTACGTTAGTGATAATGAATTAATTGAAGATGAAGATATTGAGGCAAGTCTACCACCTATCACCGTAATTCCTGAACGGATTTTGCTGCCGGAGCCTGCGGTGGCCGAAACATCCATGCAGTCCTCAAATTCCACAAATTCTCCTGAAACCGTAGACCCTCCCCTTGTAAATTACAACGCATTTCCACACTTGGCTTCGGGGCCGGTCGTGTCTGATGCACCATTTCGCTCGGTTGTAGTATCAGCAGTGCCTTCAAGTCAAGTCTTCCGTACAACAGAACTTCCTGTAGCCAATGATGAATATTATAAAGAACTTTCTGTAAGTCCTAGTGGAGAACCCGATGCCCCTGCATTGCTTCACGCACAATATAAAACTCTACCTAGTGTATCACACGTCCCTAATTCTCCATGTAGTTTACATCCAGATCAAACTTATATCGATCAACGAACAATGTATGTTCCCGTGCACCGTTCATTACGTGATTTGAGGACAGATAATAGTACACCGGGTATGGTTCACTCTAACACGTACCCTCCAATCAACCCTTACCCATCTCTAACGACTGTAGCTGGAACATACAACCCATACACATGCACGGTCCCTGTATGTTCTTCCAATCAAACTGGTTTCTTGAATCACAAATCACATACCGCTCTAGTCAGTACTTTAGGACAAGATATAAATGCAAACATCACTTCATCTGTTCCCACTAATAACGATGATGCGCCTAAAAGTGTTCAATCAGAGAGAAGAGTTCGTTTCGGTGAGGTGACGACAGTGGCCGAAACCGATAGAATGTCGAACAGTTCGGATCCCTTGAGGGAAGGGAGCCCTACGCCCGCATCTGCCTTGAAACCCGCATGGAGCAGCAAAATCAAATCCTTCGCCATCGGCGAGGTAAACATCAATGTACGGAATCTTATCCTCGCACACACACTCAGCTTCTTTTGATTGTGTTCGTCGACAACCCAACCTGGATTCTTGACTAAAAACCACATAGCCTGTCATCCCTCCATATCCCATTTTGTTACTTACCCCCATTGAATTATTGTTTTTAACTTGCAATTACTTATATTTTGCATGTTTGATTTACTAACCGCAATAACCTTATTTTATTATTGTTTATTATTAAAACATTGACTGCATGGGTGTGAAGGCTGGAGAAGGGAATTCCAATGCTTGTAAATATCATAAGCTTTTTAACTCATTTTTTTATTTTTATTTAATGTGCGTGTCATTTTGTTAGTGAGTTTAGCTAATCAAACCGAATGTCCTCAGGCTTCCCCACCTCATTCTGGTAATTTTGTGAAAGCGTCTGTCAGCGATAAGAAGAAGTTCTTCGAAAATGCTATGGAAGAAAGTCATAAACCATCGCCCAAACCAGGTAATAATATTTTTTTATTGAAAATGTTTTAGGTTTTTATGGCCTACACTAATTTATGTTCATGGACGTTTAGGAGAATTCGTTAAGTTAGAAATACACGCATACACACAGCATGACTGTCGAAATATTTAAACAAAAATGTTGCACTTAAAAATAATACCATTTTTAACCAATAATACCACTAGGCAACGTAAAATACTACTTTAGTACTAGACGAATGTTCACCAATCGAGAAGATAAAGAGAGCATAAATCTACATTGTCATAAATTTTAGCACTAAATTATGATTTTCAGAAAAAGTTTTCACATTCCTATCAGCGGATGAGGTGGAGAAATTGAAGCAAGAAGAGGAAAGGAAGATGGCATCTCTGTCGCGATCAGAGCTCGGCTCGTGGTCCCCAGGCGAGGACCGGCAGAGTGGATATAGCTCACATTCCGACGACGAACCTTATGAGAATGGCCATAGGTATGTACTGCACTGTATGTGGCGCGGCCGATCGTGTCACCATAGTTCCACTAATGGTATCTGGTGTCTATAAAAATGTAAAAATAAAAGATTAAATATACATGATAAGTTTTTATCCAGTGCGCAAAATGTAACCATGAATTCAGCACATCAATCTAGACACCCTAGCGCAAAAATTTTACGTCGGTTATACAAAAAAATATCAGCTGTTTTATAAAAAAAGTGCAATACCTACGCGGTCAAAATGTATGGAACAGCTGATTTTTTTTGTATTACCAACGAAAATTTTCTGCGCTGGGGTGTCTAGAATGATATGCTGAGTTCATGGTTACAGTTTGCGCACTGGATAAAAAACTGATCCTGTATTAATGTTTGTGAAAAAAAATTGCTGGGACTACTTTGCAACTATTAGTTTTGGTATGAAAAATCGGTACGGTACAGGAGTTGAAGAGTTAGGATTAGGAGAGAACTTGTAAATATGTTTTCTTGAAAAAAAAAAAACAGTTGGAGCTTTGAACTTTAATATCTCCGTTACCGGAAGTTTCCTAGGTATGGGCCTGTATAAAAAATATCACAATGACAATACTTTCCGTATGTATAAGTGACCGCTTTGATTGGCGCTTTTTTACATCCGTATAATTATTACAAACACGACGAGAATTGTTACTAGGAAGACAAATTAGTGCCCGAGGCGGTGGCCGAGCCGACAGTCGAGCGAGGCAAATTGGGCAGATTCCTAACATATAAAATGAACGGAGTGTAAAATGTTGTCTATTTTTCATAATTTTTGTGTAGTGTGTCTGGAGGCGTGAGTCCGTCAGCGAAGTCCCAGCGCAGACGTGCGGGCCGCGACGGCGACGTGGAGGATGCGGCGAGCCGCGCCGCGCGTCGTGCTGCCTGGCGGTCTGCCAGGCTGCGCTCGCTCGAGCAGGTCAGTCAGCATCATTTGATGAAGAACCCTTCGTTTCCACTACTTATAATATGCCTTCCACAGATAATCACATATATTTGCTGTCTTATTGAAAACAAATATTTATGAATGGATCATGAAATCAGACATTATTGGTGCAGACCATCAAACTGAAAAACTTTATCCTGGGCCAATATAAAGCTGTCCCACACATTTTGTTTTATTACTGAATGGGCCTGCTCTTGACCTCGAGTAGGGATAGAAGTATTGTAAAGGACTGCTTATTATTTTTTCGCGATTATGATGTCGGTCTCGTGGAGATTTTTCTGATACACGCTGTATTTATGATCTTAACTGATCACGGACATTGTCACTATGATAAAATCCAATTTAGTTGTATCTACTAGTTGTTTAAATCATGTCTTTTAATGTCAATGTGGGCTTAAAGAGTGTTTATTCTATTTAGGAGGCTATCGAATCACAGAAAGTGATAAAAAGTATGGTGGGGCCAGCGAGTGACATCTTAGAAGATCCACATAGGGAGAACTCTAACGAGGTAATTACTCCAAATAATAACTACTTCATGTCTTGATGAATGTTATCCAAATTAAAATACTAAAGCAAACGATTCTGTAAATGGAAAAACGATCATATTTTATCTCTAAACCCTTTTAGTTCCCCAATTAAACTTCGCATTAAATATAACATCATATTGCCATCTTCGCTTCTCATTCAAATATCCAACGTCATCATTTTTCCATTTCAGATTTAGAATGTTTTGTCATAATCCAATAATATTCCATGTATTAATTTGTTTGTCTGTAACTGTTAACATTGTGATTAACACTGATATAATATTGTCTTTGTCCAGTAAGCAATGATAAAGTCTGTCCTAGTTCTGTCTGTATTCAATTTGAATGTTTGGATTGATACCTTTAATGTCTTGTTGCAAGTAACAGTACTTAAGTACTTATGATTTAACTTTAACTAACACATTGTGGTTTATATGTCTTATCATGGGTGGGGATCAATGTCGCTTGGCTGGCATATTATTGTACGTTCACATTGGGCTGCGAATGTCAAAATTGGCTTTACAAATTATAGAAATGGCCCCTGCCACGTATCGCGTTACGTACAAAACCTGGCCAAATACTGGCCGTCAAGGAGAAAGAAAAATTGTTAAACGAGCGCATTACTCTCCGCACCGAGGAGTTCGTGTGCCCGGCAACCGGCGAGACTAAAGTGCGAACCGTCGAGTACATTGAGAAAGTCATTGAGAAAGAGGTACGCGTATAACGCCGCGACTTGTACATTCTGCTACGTATAGACGCTGTACACAAGCAATGCCGTCTCGTGTGGTTTTTTATTATCTTTTGTATATCTCTAAAACTACGCTTAGCTTTCAACGTGCAACTATTATGACAGACTATTAAAGACCTTACTCGAGACTGACGAAACGAACGAATTTGAAATAGATTGACTGACATAGATCAACTACGTGTACAAACACTAAATTATTAACGGGGCCTTTTAAATGCACATAACGAAATACACCATTTAGCACAACACAAACTTGAAATACCACAATTGCAGTAGATATGTTTTTAGAAGAAAATCACTAATCAGTAATAACATCTATCTAAAGTATTTATACTAAATTCCACGATGGCACGAAATGCTTATTTCAAATTGTTTTTTTTTTTACGCCCTTCGACTAGCATTAAACTGTTAGGTGTCTGGGTAACCAAATCTGAAAATCAGTAAAAAAGGTACCATCACTTTTTAAAATATTTACACTAAATGCATTCAGAATACAAAAAAAAAACAACAAATCTGAAATACTGAAATAACCAAATGATGTTTGCCGATTGGTGCCAGGTTGTGGAATTTAAGAAAATAATGAAGAATATGATAAAATAACTCATTATGCAACTTTTCTGTAAAAGATATGAAATGTAGATAATCACGTAGTTCCTAATTACACTCACGTAAATATAAAGTCGACGTGGCAATAACACGACTTAAGTTGTAGAATATCTATATTGTTATAAATCCCATGTTATATACAATTTATTTGCCCCATTTGACAGTATCCCGATTCCTAAGGTTTCCCCTTTTATTTCTTCTTATCTATTTAATGTTTTCACGAGTGTTGCATGATATTTTGGCATGGCATGCTAACTTAATTTATTGTGTAATTTGTCAGACGATACCTGGATTCTAGACACGGCAAGCTTCAACGAAAACAATGGTTTGTTGCGTTTATTACTCTACAGAAATATATATACTAAAGCTTATTTCATTGCTTTAGCAGCAGAAGCAAAACTAACCCACTAACGCCTGTATATTATAATATTAATAGTATCTAGTGCATGTCATTTCCCATAGGTAGCCATCATCACATTTACCAACAAGGTGCTCAAAATTGTGACTTATTTGTTGTAGTATGCTTTTGTGTTTGATGTTGTTTTAGTAATGTTATCACAATTTTGAGCACATAGTTCGATGACATTAACTGTTGCTATGAATTTTTAAAATATTATTTCATAATTTCCCGTTCTGGAACAAAATACTCAAAGAACTTCATAAACTTAAAGAACTTGGAAAACTCTCTAGACCAGTAGTTTTCAAAGCATTCTCTCTAAATAATTTCAAGTCATGTCATTTCTCATAGTTGGCGAAAATTAATGCAAAAGTATAAGTCGCGGTTTTAATACTATTTATCTATACAGGTGGAAACGACGCAAGAAAAAATAATTTCTCTGGAATTAACAACTAGCCCGAGTAGCGAAACCGCGCCTACCGACCTTGAGGAGGCCGGTATTAGCTTGGGAGAGGGAGAGACAGACGGGGGGGACTCGCTGCAGCCCGATATCGTGCAGGTCGTGAACCCTCTGCTGGACGGCGGCGCCGGGCGCGTCACGGCCATTCCCGTGGGCCCGGCGCACCGCGTCACCGCCTACACAGAACAACCTCAGTAGACACTCATTTAGATCTCTTTCCTGACACGCCTCAATCTCCGCCCCCTTACCCTACCTGAACGATCAACCCCATGACAACACATCGGCTATAACCACAGTTGTAATAGACACGACTCGACTACCGTCGAGAATCGAACTCGATTGTAGATTTCTTCAACGAAACGAACGTTCGTGAAACGAGTTTCCATCTTAATTTTGTATTGTAACTGTGATAATAAATTTAGATTCCACCGACTTGTTATGTTACTTAAAGGCGCTTGAAGAAATCCACTAGCGAGATGCGTTTTGTGGCATTTTAATTTTGATCACAATTTTTATTTTTTTTATTTTAGTTTTGCGACGGAGATTTTAGATTAATTATAGGTGTTACTATATATTTTTGAAAATATTAATAGTTATTATTCTTTGAATACTTTATGTATTTAATTTTAAATAATTTTCATTCCGTGAAAGTCTTTATTTTGACTGAATGTTGATGCTGTACCTGTTGAAGAATGTGACTGGTTGGTCAGCCAGAATGTGAATGTAGGACGAGTGTAAAATGATATTAGAGGTGTACATACCATCAACACGCAATGGAATGGGACGCAAGTGTACGAAAGTGGCATCACATTTGACGATATAACAATTATACCAACCTGTACTTGCATTATACAATTACTTATTTTATTTGCGCATTGTTGTTTCATTCAGTATTTTGTGTTTGATGATGTATTAATATTTTAATTTAATGTAATATTAATTTAATTTTATATGTGGTGCCTTGATTTCTTGGAATCAATTTTATTATAATTATACGATTTTATTATTCAAACTTCAGAATATATTATTTTACTATTCTTGTAATATTGATTCGAAAAATAATTTTACATTTAGATAAAATATAAAGATTGTAGCCCTACAGAGGGTGATGAATTACGCATTTGCATCAAGTATGACCGTAGTTTTATTATTAAGATTTGCTGTAAATGTCCAGACGTAACAACAAACTGTACATTTCCGACTGTATGAAATGTGATTTGAGTTTGATAAAATATGTATTACGGTAAATAAATTGAAGTGTTGAATGGAAGAATGTGTGTCCTTTATACCTTTCTAGTGATATGTGCATTGTAAACTATAGAAAAACATTGTATGTTTGTCCCAATTAAATGTTTTAATATATATTTTAATAAAATTATTTAGTGGTTTTATTAAAAAACTCATTTAGATTTATGCTAGTTTTATTTATTCTATATAATAACTGTAACAATATATCTGAAGAACACAATTTAAACGTGTATTATCTGGTAATAATAACAAAAATATCTTAAAAATAATTAATAATAACGAATAAAACACTTTTACTTCTTTGGTGCAATAATGCCTTCCAGTTGCGCCTAAAAGCAAATAATATCAATTAGGAAGTTGTAAGGAATCACAAGTTTGCAATAAACAAACATTTTTTTGACACTCGTGCGAGTAAGCTCAAGTATGTCAATTTATTGAACTTCAATTCAGAATCTCACATGGTCACACAAAAATCAACTTAAAATAAATAGGTCTAAAGTTGGTAATTGAGAAAATGCATAAAAGCGTAATCAGCAGAAAATCTTCTCAATACTGGGGCAGGCTGTGTCTATGTGAGCGGCAGCGGGCTGCAATCCACCACGCGGGGCCAGTGTGTGTTGGTGGATGAGCAAGTGGCAATGAATGTAAATTATCTGATATCCTGAACTCAAGGATAGGTAAACAAGTTTCAAAAATCAGGGAATAAGTTATTCTAACCTTGAGTTGAGCGTTGGTCTTCTTCAAAGCGAGTAACTCTTCTTGGTGACGCTTCTCCTCAGCGGCCCGTAGTTCTGCCGCGCGCCGCTCCAGTTGCTCAGTCTTTTGTTTCAACTCCAAGCACTGTTTCTCCAAAGCAGAGCGCTCAGCTTCCAGCTTTGCTACTTGATCCATTAAGTCTGATTTTCCCTGCTCTGACTGGGATGGAAATAATAATTACTAACGGTTCTCCGCAAACCCTATTAACACTGCCCGACTTCGAAACAAGGCAACCTAGGGCACCACATTCAGTAGTCACGTTTGGGGCAACTAAACCAAAAAGGCAGTCTAAATAAAAAGCTACAAAAATAACCATATTACATAGGGCTTAAACATAACTGCCGAAATAAGGGTGTCCTATAGGTACACTTCTGCCCCGTCCCTTCGGGGAAACAAGGCGTGATGTTATGTTACGAACCTGTAAAGCTTTCCTCATACCGAAAGCGATGGAACTACAGTAGAGCGTTTGGTAAGCTTCCATCGTGATTTTTGCTTCATCGCGCACCCGCAGTAACAGGAGGCCTCTTTCGCCACAGTTTATTGTTACCTGCAAGGATTGCAGTATTTAATACTTTTGTTTCTAAAATAAAATGATAATGCCGGTAGACAAGCTGTACAAGAAGATAGGATGTTGCCACATGGAGATGCATTACGCACGTGTCTACTCTTTGTAGCCACTCGACGTGTTCGGGCAGAAGGGTACATACAGATCCCTTTGTCTATCGGTTACAAATACGCCACACACAGATGAAACGGCCGCGATAAATATTTCCACCTCCCCATCGCTAGTGTCCTTGACGCTCACGCTGTGGAAGCAAGTGTGACCGCCATTTCGTCGCCCGTAAGTACGAAATCTATTATTTTTCCGGTATTTATCGAATGTTCTACACTAAAAACTATTTTGATATTGAATGAGCTCTCAAAATAAAAAAATAAATTGGTGCGCTAGTCGTTTATTAGACCGAGACCTAGCCAACTTGAGCAGCGGTAGCCTAGTGGTAGCGGCCCCGACTTACGAGTCGTGGGTTCGAACCCAGGCATGCGCTTTACTTTGCTTAATTTATTTCTCCCACCACGGTTCATAAAACGGTGTAAGGAAACCGGCATGTTCTAGAACCAAAAATCCGAAGACAAGTGACATCCACCAAGTCGCACTGGGCCCGCGTGATGGATTACAGCCCACTCCCTCTCAGAGAGAAGAGGCCTGAGTCCCAGCAGATGACATGCTTATTCTAGCCAACTTCGGGCGGAGAGACGTGAAAATCAATTTTTATCAGGACCATAGAGCAACGTTAACAACTAGGAAACAATTTAGTTGTGTAGGCAAACCCGAGTAACACATCATTTTGCTGCTTTATTTTGGAGGTAGTGCGATAGGCGTCGGTAAACATAACAAACATACATTATAATGCTGGAGCCACACTACAGTCAATGTCAATGCCTAACATCGCGATAATCAACGCGGTAAACGTTCCGATAATTAAAGCGATAAATTCAGTAGCCAACTTGACCGCCAACCGAGTTATCGCCTAACGTCAAATGGCAATGTGAATGCCATAGTAAAATTATCGCGACAAATTGTGGCTACACCTACGGTTAACGTCCATCATCGCGATAATCAATGGCATTTCTCGTAGGTGTGGCCGCGGCATAAGGAATGTGTTATTCAATCATAACGTTTTTTAGCATCAAACAAACTTAAAAGTGTGAACCTGTCGTATAAGCTCATCAAAGCACTGCGTGTAGAGCTGTCGGCGCACGGGACAAATGCCTGTTTCTCTAGCTTGCCTCTGTTGCAGGCGCGTGTCGAGCATTTCTTGTAGATTTATCACATCCAGCCGAGTCGCGGGAGTCGACGAAATCTAAATAAACACATTAAATCATAAATCTTTCCAAACAAAGTACTTACCTATTATCGAATAACTTTTTTTTTATTTAAGCACTTCATCGCGTGTTCGGGCACTGTATTATAAGCTAAAATAGTTTCTTACAACATTATTATAAAACGCGTCTTTATGCCTGACTATGGTTAAAAGAACTATAGGCTTGACGAAGAACTGAACTTTTGGCCTATCTGAAAACGGTTGACTTTGTAACCACACCAAAGACGGCACTAAATCCTTCCAGGATTAAGGACCACGAAACGAAAATAAGACAAACTTCGGGCTAATTGGATTCCTAAATCATTACTACTCCGAGGATTGAATCAGGCATAGGCGTAAAAAGACACTACAGTACCTTTTGTGTCCATATTTGGCCGTCTTCTTCCCATTCCTTTGGTGGCAAAATGGCATTTAGAATCTCTTCTGTTTCCTTTTTGGCTTCTGTTGGCACACATGGCTGTAGGGAAGATCCAGCGAGAGCTGGTGCCTGTAATAAGAAGTAAGTAAATAATAAAATGAGCATGCACCTCTTGATTCTGTTTGGCAAATCAATCCGAGTAAAACAAATTTTGATGACTTACGGCTTTTTCCACCCGTTTAGTAACTAGTACAGGATTGTCATAGCGAACTAAAGTTTCTTCTGCAGACACGGGAGCTCTCTCAGTCATTTCTAAAACTATTTATTAATTAAAATTAGATTAAATAAGTGACTAGAATTGTCAATGTCGAACAACGATACACGGTCGTGTAAGTATTGTAAACAAAGTTTCGTCTCCATGGAGACAGCCTGTTGCATAGCAATCTTTTCCGCATTCGGTCATGTTTAAAGGAAACCTATGTTGAGTACAATCTTGTTGGTTGCCAGCTGCAAGGATCCTTGGACCAATGTAAAATGTACTCTGTGCCTTGGACGACGAGGATGTAGTGTTTTATGCTGATGCTGCATAGTGCTATAAGAATAGAACAGACATTGTAGGTACACCAGTATAGTACTTTTAAATATGATTGTGGTGTACACCCTACACTCAATAAATCATTCTAACCCCAGATATTAACTGAAATGCCGCACAAGCTGCATTAACAAGAAACTCGTGTATAGCTTATCAATCTCTAATCGACATTGTTTAACCCTATCACCATATAATGAAATGTTATTAATATAAACAGCATTGTATAAATAAATTTAAAAGTCCACAAATAAAACAGTTAGTTGAGAATATGAGTTTGAATACTATTTTAATCAGCGAATTATGTCTAAAATTACATTACAGATTATTTAAAAAAAAAAAACAGTCTGTTAATCTAACATTGCAGAGTCCAACAAAAAAACCGTTCTTCACAGTTCTTTCCGCGTAGCTGTCTATTCAACTAAACCCATCACATTAATTTTCATAATGTTTGATTGTGTTTCAAACACTTTTTCTTCCTTATTCATTGAGAATCACTGCTGGAACTTGAACTCGAGTCGGTGGACATAACTTCTACGTCCTCTTGGTTGGGCGCGTCCTTGGCGCGGCCGTCAATCGCAACGGAGTTGCCGCCTCCGACCGACATGTGGAGCTCGCCCGATGGATGCCACGTGAACTGGTTTGATGCAGATGCTGGTACTGTAAGCAAATAAAAAACAGATATAATCAAGCATGAATGATTATTTATTTTACCAATCTCTATATTCTATTACCTTTCATTTATGCCTTTTCCTCTATAGGAACTCAAGGCCCGACATATAAGTCGTAGATTGTGGGTTCGTACCCAAGTTGGCACTTTACTTTGTGTAAATTATTTTATCACCACTGCTCTCAAAATGGTGAAATAAAACATCATGAGGAAATCAGCATGTCCTAGAACCAAAAATTCGAAGACATGCAACCTCTAACAACCTGCGCTGGGCCCACATGGTATATTATAGCCCACTACCTCTCGAAAAGAGGAGGCCTGTGTTCCAGTAGTGGGAACAAAAAATAAAGAGTAATTTATTCAAACTAGGCTGAGCGTCAGCACTTTATGAACGCCAAATATTATGGGATATACAGGATAAGTTTTTATCCAGTGCGCAAACTGTAAACATGAATTCAGCATATTGTTCTAGACCCCCCCAGCCCTGAAATTTTTCATTGGTTATAAAAAAAAAATCAGCTGTTCCATGCATTTTGACTGTGGAGGTTTTGCACTTTTGCATGAAATAGCTGATTTGTTTTTGTATAACTAACGAAAAATTTCAGAGCTGGGGGGGGATGATTATATATAGGAACTCAGAATATCAACTAAGTACCAGATTTTATTCTGTTTATTATGAACCCCTCTTCAAACTTTGGGCAATTTTATATTACTCTTAATTTATTATATATTTAGCACTGTTACATACTATGATATGATTCAAGTAGTAACTTGATTATAATTTATGACTACATGAGGAAATGTAAAACGCCATAGAATTCAATGAGCCATAAAGCTTATTCATACCCATAATTGCTTTATAGAAACTTTTAATGTACGAATGAGTTAGAATAAATTTCTTAGGAAATGTATGAATAACATGATTCACCTCCGCCTGTGGTCATTCTGTGTAGTTCGTTTAGTGTAGACGGTGTGTGGCCATTGAGTGGTAGGTCGCAGAGCCGGCCAAGCATTCCCAACCTCATCTCAAGATCTGTGGGGTACGGTCTACGCGGGTCTCCAGGCTGCCACGAAAGAGGTGCACTCACTGCATTTGAGGCACTGATTCTGTGAATTTATTATTTTTTGTTACAAGGAACAGTAAGTCCATTTTTTACCAAAATAACCAAAGTAACATTTTATAGACTGTATTTTAGGTGATTGCATAACTACCATAAAACAGGAATACTTTAGGAAAATAAGAAAATTATGTTATGAAATTCATTTTGCCTTTAGTTAATCGGCGAATGTGAAAAACTTACCTGTGCGCGAATTTAATCAAGTCTTCTGATGGTACTGGACGTTTTCTAGACTTGACTATTGATGCAAGCTTCTGTCTAGCTTGATACAATGAAGTTGCGAGTATTTGCTCTGCATCTTTGAGTTGTCTTTGTAAATGGAAGATGTCTTGATCCTACATAAACAATACAATAATGTTTGTGTTTGTTTGAACATATTTTTGGCTTATTGAGTTATAAATTAGAATGTATACAAAATATAATTCACCTTATTTTCCACTTCCGCCTTTAAATCGTTCATTTTCTGTTGAATCTTAGCTTGTTCATCAGCTAATTCCAGCGTCTTCTTCAATTCTGAATCTTTTGAGAGCAGCAAATCAGTTAGCTGTGCATGGTCTGCTGCAGAAAGTTTTTGAGGTTTCGGAGCTATCGATACTTCTATCATTTCTCTGTAATATGAGATTTACCGTCAGTAAAATACTTTCTATTTTCATATTGTTTTGGCGAAACAACTTTACTCACTTTGAAATTAACTCGATGTCGTCAATCAATGCCAGTAGTCTGTCTTTAGTGCTCAAATGAGATGCCATAGTGTCCCACTTACTTTAAAGTTATGTTTAACACAGAAAGAAGATTATTTATTGTTTTATTCGTATTTATATTGTTTTAAATCTTAAAATCTAGTGGTAGTATCTCAGGATGCCCAAATTAGCGAATTTGACGTAAAATCGTAAATTGTATTTGTATTGTTGACATTGACGCTTGGAATGGGGTTGTCAAGTAATTTTACTAAATATTTTTTGATTCTGTTAGCGGTGTTATAGTCTGATGAATTGATGAATAAATAAAAAAGTAATAAAACTGTCTACATCAATTAGAATAATAATTCTTGTTTATTACAGAGAAATAAAAACAGCAAGATCTGTTAAAATAATTGTTTTCGTTTTTAAAGTCTATCAACAATCAATGTTGTACGTAACATACATCTTTCTTCTTTCAATATGGAGGATGCGCTAAGGTAGCCCGCGAAATTCAAACTTTTTCTCACACTCTGATGTAATTGATTCCCGTTTAATTATAAAAAAATTTGATTAAATAGGCTTAGCAATAACAGCCGTCGACCCGTGCGGCTGTTATTGCTAAGCCTGATGATCAGGTTAAGTTACGCTTGCCGTGGTTGGTCCGTGGATGGGTGACCATCTTTAAATACCCAGACCCCCGTGCCTCGGAAAGCAGTTCAGGCTGGAGTTTCAATAATATTGTAAAGAAATTCCGCTCTAACTGGATCCTGAGGGATCCTAAATATTAATTAATTACATCTTGTTTGAAAGATTCTAAATTTAAATACGTACCATTATTAAATAAAATATGTCAATGATACGTACCCACTATCTAAAAATTTAATTACCGGGATAGGAAGTTGGGACGTATTACGAAATATGGTTTGGATCTACTGCAAATAGCACGTTACTAATATTCTCTCATGAGACTAGTGTGGCCCTAGTGGCACTCGATGCGTTTGATCGAGATCGAACTTACACTAAAGGCCTCTGCAGGAGGATGGAGCTCAAGCAATGAAGCAATCCATTTGTTAACTAGATTGCGGATGCGTAACGTTAAAAATGGCCTACTTTCCTAGACTCCAAATGAAGTTCATTAAGGATTGGACTGATTTTCACTGCACTAAAAATGTAGGTAGATAAATAATTAACAATATACTGCACGTTTATTGTTAAATAATTACCTACATTTACCTCAAACCAAGCACTTTCATACGGCGTAGGAGGTAGGATTTGTCGGTTTTTAATTAAAGGTAGGTGTTTTAATAACTTGATCCTTTCGTACTGTGTACAACAATTGCATTCATATTAAGCGAGTCATATTCTTGTTCTTGCAGTGAACGGATACGTATAGGTACTTACTCCGTACTCACCTACCTTGGTTTTGTTTGTATACATAGTCATAAATTATGTGATTCACACTAACCGGCTTTGAACACGCTGTTGCTGCGTGATCAGCTGATGGCGAGGGGAATGTGGACAGAGGGGGGTCCGGAGTGGTGTGAGGGGAAAGAGGGGACACCACGCTGTGAACATGCGCACTACACGTGCTAGTGAGACTTTATTACTGTGCGTCACCTTGTATAAAATAAAATGCACTTTCAATGCGTCCGTGGTTTTTCTTTGAAATTATGTTTATTACCATTAATATACCATTTATATGATTCACTGAGCATATTAAGTAACGTTGTAAACATGATCACGTCTAGCATGCTTGTTTTATTTATTGCTTGAATAAATTTTTCGACAAAAAATAAAAGCTGTGGTCTGATTGGTAGTTCGTGTTAGCGAGTATCTAATAACATTTTTAAACCTTTTTATACTGAAAAGAAATAGTTATTTTTACAGTTCTAAAAATAAAAACCACGATTCTTCCAATCGTACACTAATAAAGGCAGCAATGCCACAGCCTAACTGAATCAGTTACATAAGACGATGTATTTGACTAATAATAACGATTAACTCACTTAAATAAAAGATATATAAAGTAAAAGAGAAAACTGACTAGGTTTTTCTTTCCTCCTGTACTTTCAAACAATTCAAATGGTTAGTATTTACAATAACACCATTGAATTGTTACAACCAATTCTTTAGGCTATGTGCGAAGGTTTCTTTTCTGACATCACAAGCGAGGTGAGGGGGGCGGGGCTAACATTGTTGATTCGATCGGACGCCCGTTCGTTTGCTGCAAGCAAGTTTACCATTTCCAGTGCGAGCTTGGCAGTAGCGGTGAAATTGGCTTCTCTGCCAATCTAATGGAAAATCGCTCCTTCGAGAAAGTGTCTTCTGCAATCGTGTTAAACAAATCAAACATTCGCCTAAGGCGCGACAATTGTCGTAAACAACAAATCCTGCTATTACTATTATGTTGTTTAAACGGATCATTGAAGGAAAATCCATGTTGAAAGCGGATGCCAAGAATATTTCGCCAGGGAAATGTTCTAGAAGGAGGCTGGAATGCGATGGATGTAGTGAACATTGCACGTAAGTCTGGACGCTACTCCTATCTTGGTTCTACTTAGTTTAATGAAGTGTTTAATACTTAATAAACTTTCATTATACTTCTGGATCTGTAGTGCTGCAAAATACATACAGGCTTATTATTTAATAGATGATGTTGACTCTAAACCTTTGGTTTCCTAAGAAAGTGGTCCACTTTACTACAAAAACAGCTGCGTACTGTTTTTTGCAATTTTCGGGTCAGTGTCGGACGGGCATAAACAACATAAACAAATGTGGAATATGATAAGATTCGTGACCATAACACGGATGTAATTATATCATTACAATCATCAGTAACTAGAACCCTCTTAGTTAATTTAATGCCACTGAATTACTATTTCATGAAAATGTCATTCAACCTGCCAGTGACCCTGATGTCGACCACTGGTGAAAATGGCAGATTTTCGTGACGACCGCCACTCTTCTATGCTGCCGATAATAACGTCCATTAATCTTCTAAAAAACGACTTCCACACAAATTAATTAATCCTGTCAAAGCAAAAAGTGCAACAAAAAACAGACCAAAGCACGAACTAGAATTTATAGGCCGTGGCCCGACCAGTTATTTAAGGGTCTCGCAGAACCGCGCGATGCAACGCTAGTAGAACAATTTCTATGAGTGTTCCATATCGCGTCGCGTAGTCGCGCCGCGCCTGTCTGTGAGAACATTTATTTTTAACGCCAGTTTACATCAATGCCACCGATGTGCATTCTTGACCGACTTTAACAAACTGTCCGAGTTAAACAGCGCAGCGCGTATTAACGTGATGTTTGTTTACATTAACCGGATAGCGGTCAAAAAGGGTAATTACTGACCATATGGGTTCATAAAGGATCAATGATATTGACTTGACTGAATGTATTAATAAAGTAAATAAACCTAAGTAATATGTTTCCAATACCAGTTGGTAGCATCTGTTAAAGTGTTAATGAATGACCCATATACCTAAACAAAAGGTTTTTATATTGACAACAAATGAATGTAATGTTGGAAAACCGCGAATAAGTAAACATAATTTTTTTAAACACAATTTCGGTTTCGTTACTTGTGGTAAGTAGTCAAGTGTTGGTTGATAAGTTTTAACCGGGTACCTATTTAATTTTATAAAGTAAAATAATAATAGCTTAGTATAAAGTAAGTACCTACATTACATAAGTATAAAGGTATATTATGTTTTGCGTTTATCTAAAATCAGTTAATTAATCTTAAATTAATTAATGAGATTGCAAATTGCAGTTATGTTTGCCAAATCCGCTTTGCTGGATTCGGCCTCTAGCTTTTTTATGTTGTATGGGCCTCTGCGAAGTTTCTTACGTAAAATTATCAATTTATAATGCAACGGCTACATTGTCGCAATAAAGCGAACTACAGTTTGCGCGCTCTCTCGCACACCGCTCGACCGACGTCTCGTTACGTTACGCAACAGAGAGCGCGCGAAGTGTAGTTCGCTTTATCGCAACAATGTAGCCATAGCATGATAATAGCTTAACGCACTCTTTTTTTCCGTGGAATAGGTAGGAACCTAAATTATTTTGATAACAAATCTGTGCTTGCGCGCTCTTATTTAAATTATTGAGATGAAATTATTTTAAACTTTTTAGTTCGTTTTATTAACAAGTATTAATCAAAGCTTGTTTTTGAAAAGATTTTTTTCTTTTAATTTTTACATTTATTTTTGATTTTTTTATGGTTTACTATAGGAATGACCCTTCAATAACATGTTACCGAATGTGAGATAAGAATGATTCTGTATGAAGACTGTAGGTATGACCCTTAAATAACATGTCACCGAATGCGAGATATGAATGATTACAATCTACCCACTAAAAGATAATACTGAGGTGATGCATCAGAAACGGCGACAATGTAGCCGCAGCATAAGTGCATAGCAATGCCAGCAAAAGAAAGAGAGCAAATAACCTCTAAATATAAGGAAAAAACAAGAAGTAACTAGAAGGACTGTCCGGGAGCATGTTTTATCTATCTTTGATAAGTTATTTAGGTGACGGCCTTCAGAGACGTCATCGTTGTTAAATACATTTAGCAGACAAATTGTTATGTTATAACAATCTGTAAAAATTGGTACCTAGCTACCTATTTTGTATAGGTATCTTACAGATTAATTCCGCAGTTAAAGACAAGTCAGCGCTGACCCGAAAAGTCCCAATGTAAATTGATTTGAAGTCAGTACAGCGGTATGAAGTCAGCGCTGACTTGTATATTCGCAGATGAATATTTTGAAGTCAGTCCGCTTCTGACTTGTGCACTGACCCTGTGTAAATCAGCCTTTAGGTGAAAGAATAGCCTGACGCCAGAAACAAGTCATAACAAGGAAAACAAGCCGAAATTTTAATTAACACGCAATTGTCAATTTTGTGATCATTCATTTGTATGAACTGACAATCACGTCAACCGTGAAACAAAAGGCCAACTAAAGAAGCTAAATCCTAATTGCACAAGAAACGTAAATCAAAACTGCATGAACTTACAGATAATTGCTTAGATGAATTTCCTAAATGTCAACCATTTCAACATACATTTTAACAACTACCCTCTTTCAGACTTCTTAGTTTAGTCACGCGCGTCAAATTTCCAGTGTTTATTTATTTTTTAATGAACAGCTGGTGTGAAATTAAGTTTAAACTTTATTTACTTATGTGAATGAAATCTTTTATTGAGGTCCACCTTATGCGTAGTAAGTATATGCGTAATTTTAATAAAAGCAAAACAATATTCAGATTCTTTTACGATCATTATTCAAGATCAAACAATCATTCGTCGCTTGTTTATGTTCTTTAACACGGATTGTCTGATTACTAGACATGCGTAACAGTTAATTTTAATTAGGTATTACATACAGTATTATAATTAAGTCTATCTTTAGCCGGAACTTCTAGTTCAGGGGGCTCGCCTTCTTATCGTATGATAGCTAAAAACGGCGAATAATTGTGACGATACATACCTACATTACATGTCTCCACACTATCAGCTAGGTTATACAAAGGTTATCACAGGCCATGCCCCTTCTCGTATAGGTCTTCATAAAACTGTTTATCCACCCGTCTGTTGATCAGTTGGACTCCAAACGTCTCAGATAAAAGAACGAAGTATGTTAATAGTTAGAATTGGTCCTCGGTTGGTCTCTTGGCATTTAAATAGTATTATTATTCGGATGGTGAAGCGATGAATCATTGTTGGATCCTTTGTTGCAGTATTATATTGGAAGAAATGATGAAGATGGTGTTGCTTGGTGTGATGCTCTGGGTGGGAGTCACATTCGGGAGCCAGATTGCTCCGTACCCGCTAAATCTAATAATATCCACGGGTAAGTTCCTACTTCAACAAAAATCATGAAAAAATAAATTGTAATTGTAGTAATATTGTCAATCGTTTCAATTGTATTTGGTAGACGATTCAATTTGTATTAATCAACCACTTAAAAATGTACAATTGCGATTGATCGTTTCGGGGTCCCTTAAAGATTTTAGGGACAGGGATCTAAGCCGTGTTCTACTTTTGCAGATTTCAGTCATCCACCGCCTATGTATGATTTTCCGTTCCCGAGTGCTGAAATGTTGAGGAGGTTACCACCTGTTACTGCATTGCACACGAACAGATCAATAAGGATTAGCAAGCTGGAAGTGTCAATGTTGGAAAGATTGGAAATGAACTTGCAATCTGCTGGGATCTCTCCTAGAACTATCTCTCCTGCGCAGGGGCTTGCAATTGACGGTTCTGTCTCTGACAACGCTATGCAATATGAGAAGTCTTCATTGACCATAACGAAGGCGTCGCAGAACCTAGTTTACACTCGGTGCCGAAGGTACGTGACTGAATAAGTTCGCTGTTATTTACATAAAGTCCTCGTGTCTATGGGTCTCAGTTTAATAGCTGTTTTGTTTGTCCATATTCAGATACGGTTTGCAAAATGATGAGTGCGCGAGTTTCATCAGCACGTTGAATTTGCGCGACAGTGAGTTCGGTGGGGAATGTGCTGCTCTTGAACGCTTCGTGTGTCGTGCGAATAAGATGTCGTCAAAGTATCGATCTTTTGATGCTTCCTGCAACAACAAAGTGCGTTCTTCCTGGGGACAAGCACTTACTGGCTACAAACGTCTCCTGCACCCAAGATACGCTGATGGCATTGAAGAGGTTGGTTTTATTCAATCTTGAATCTGTATTTTTCTCGAATACTTCTCATCAAACTACTTGAGATCTGTTCTAATGCCCTTTAGGTTTATCTATTAGTAAACAACTGGATGATTATTACGTTGGTATATGGGTTTTTAAACATAACTTTGCAATATTTATTGAGTCACCGTTTCGTTTATGAACCAAATCTGTGTTAGATAAGTTGTATATTCTATATTTTCCTTGCAGCCCCGTCGTGCTATAAGCCACAATGCCCTGCCTTCAGCTCGATCTGTCAGCACTAAACTAACGAACAATCTGGATGTGCCTAACAACGGCAAGACCATGACTTTGGCCATCTGGAGTCAATTCATCTATCATGATCTGGTTCACACGCCTGTTCGCAAAACAAGTAAGTCTATTAAAATAATTGAAATAAAAATGTAGCTGTTACTAATTGGAACGAATCCCTGAGTCACAACTGTCTGATTGAAACTCGTAACAACACGTTACATTTGCAATTTTAATTTAGCACACAGCTCACAGCTCACAATACCAACAGTCTACGTTTTATGATCAATTTGGTTAACAAATGCAGTACTATTGATATCTACATACACTTAGAAACCCACCTCTACTTCTTAGTGGTCAAAGCCATTCTCACCACTATATTTTGTCACCAGTCCACACGAACCAAGCTATCCGGTGCTGCGGTAACGACGGCTTCCCCCTGTCTCCGAGGTACATCCACCCAAGTTGTATGCCGATCACCGTGCCCTACGATGACCTCTTTTACAAGGAGAAGTACGTCAGCTGCATGGAGTACACCCGCTCTGTCACTACTTATAGAGGAGACTGCACTTTTGGAGCTGCTGAGCAGGTAAGACTGCCTCATTTCTTTTGTTTTTCTTATCTGGTCAACATAAAACCAGTTCGGGTTTGGCGAGTTATAAAGATGTAAAACCGTTGTCTTGTTTGGCAGTTGGCTTTTGAGCCTACCTGCAATAGCTTGCATTGGTAACTGAGAGATCAGCAGTTCACTGTAACAGGTTGTTTTAGTTCCTGAAAGATGTGCGTTCAAAGAAATGTCTCGTGTATTTGAGAAAGCTACGGATCTCATGGACTCGCTATTGTTTTTTTGTAGGCTTTTTTTTCAGCCTTGTAACTTACATCAGTATCTAGATTTGTTTTAAGAATATTCTAGAGATTTAAAAACAATTCTCGGTTCCTTGAACTCTTGTACAGCAAAACGCGCGTCATTTCATATCAGAAGAGGCAAAACAATTTCTGTGATACATACGATCATGTTCAAAGACTTTGTCTGTATATAACGACGCGTCATCGATCATGTACCGATGTCGTGTTACTTAGTTTGTATAATTTGGTGACTTTGTATTTTGTCAATAGAGACTGCGTAATTTTGTATGTTGTCATTACTTTTCATATCACGTGTGCCTTTGACCGCTTTTCTGAATTAGTAATAGTATGTTTTTATCAGTCGATTGAAGCGGATTTTCTGAGATCTCGTTGAATTAGTACATATTATTAACTTGGGTTTCTTGTTGAGAAACTACATATAATTTGGAAGTATCCTATTACTTAGGTACTTACATTTTAATAAAATGTAAAAATTACCTAAGTATTTGTTTTACAATACCTACTGATAAATAAGCAAAGCAATAAGTAGGTTAATTGATTATGAATCAAAATATACATATTTAGATATAAAATCAACGACAACATTATGGTTTTGTAATGAGGTAAGTACTTAGGTATTAGTGTATCAGTCAGCTTTAGTTCTAACCGAGAGACGAATCTCGAAGACTAAGTATTACGCTAACGACTTACATTAGTAAATTTTTCCTTACAGTAAGAATGGTGCAATAACAATATCTTATATTTAAAAGATTTGTCGTGCTATTTATGGGTCCAAGAGTCCAAATATTTGCAATGCTAATAGATTCCCCTTATCGATTTGTACCTACTTTACTGAGTGGTTTCAATTGATAGCAAATACGGACTAATAAAGAACACGCGCCATGGGTGCCTAGGTTCTAGTGGGACTAATAATAGTTTAGTCTAGATGCTTCTATTGACAACGTACTATTACATAAGGGAATGGCTGGCTAATAGGTAGGTATCTATTGTGTAACATAGTTTATTTTATTTATTTATTTAATTAAGGTTCACCATCAGTTGTTACAGATATTATACACTTAAGAGCATAAAAGTAATAGTGTCTTAAATCAAACTGCACGACCAATTACAGGCAAACACCGCATGCAAAGTACTCTTTGTGATTATAATTTTATCTTTAAATAATGTTCTTAAATTCTACATAGTTATATTAAAAACTAATACGACTTAATTACGTCTGACAAACGTCGACATTGAGTCTGCGTGGACGTCAACCAGGTCGCTGCGTTCGTTTATAAGTTTGCACATAATGCAAATGCACATGCGGGGTATATCTTCGTTCTTCGTGAACCACATAAACTACGGTCGCGATTTAATTTCAAAACATGGAAACAAATACGATTTTTTGGAAAAAAATATTACTTTAGCGATAGTTTTAGTCATTCTGAAATCAATTTAATTCACACTTGCATAAAGTTGAAATTAGTCTAAGTGGAAATACCGTCAAATGGAAACTAGGATTGGAATCTCTCGCCTCTGAATCGGTACACCAGGAGATTCCAAACGCAATTATGTATGTTACACAATATCCTTGCGGGAGTGCCTACGTCACTTGACTCATAAATTCATAATAGAGATATCTGGAGTAGTTCACAAACATGCAATTGATAAGGACTGACGATGCTACCTGGACAAAACATGTTTTTGTAAAACCTAGCTATACAATACAATTGATGGATGCATGATGGATGTTATTACGATAGACGAACGTGATTGATTCACTGCAGTTCGTTTGCCTTACAATGCGACCCTGTTAAAATAATTAAATGCACTTTTCCTGATGATTGCGCTAAACTACAATAAACAATAAACACAGTCTATGCATTCACCTATTTTTTTATGCAGATTCACTGGAATTGTTATTGTAGGTAAACATTGCAAAGTGCAGTTTTGTTTATTATTTTCAACTTGTATTTATGTTATCGCAATGCGTGGTTAGCAGCCGTAAGTACTTACCTATTTGTGAATAATAAGTGAAATAAGCGTAGGTGTAATCACTTGAAACTTACTTTCGTTTTCTGTGAAATAGGTACTTTGACATTGTGGGTAAAATTATGCTTTCCAATCACAAGATAAGTCTTCCGCTGATGGCGCATAAAAGTAATGAGAAATTTCAGAAACTAAAAGGTCTCGCAAACCGAAGCGACGCAACTCTAAACGAACAATTTCTATGAAAACATCATGAAAATTGATCTACTAGAGTCGCGTCGCGTCGGTTTGCGGGACCTTTTAATTTCTGAAATTTCTCATTACTTTTATGCACCGCACTGTGTAAAAAAAAAACATGCAGTAATGTCTTTGACATGTTACCATAAAGACATACACCTACTAAGCGCCTAAATTCTGCCTACGTGATGAAATGTCTTTTGTCATCGATTATAGGTATTTATGGAAAAATCTGTCTAATGAATATGTGAACGCATTGTTTTATCAGAATGGCGGTATATTTTCACGACGTATCCAATTGTAAACATTATTACTTGTACTTATTTTCGTTTCCCGTGTGTTAACTAACTCTGCACCCTAATTTGCGTTATACACTAACAATCACAGTCTTAATAATTTTGAAGGAAATTGTTAATCCATTGCTATGATAATATATGTTAGAAATGTTTTGTTAATAACGCAACAAATGTTGTTGCCCTGTCAAAATTAAAGTAATAGGTACCTACTGTTAGTGTTTTACGAAAACGCAAAAAAACCTCTTTGGTCCGATTTTACAGCTGTTGATCAATGTTTTCGATTTGTATTACAGATAGCTATGTTAAGTAAAATAGTCATGAGTCTATTAGATTATGGTAACTTCGACCTACATTACGTCGGTTATTATCAATAAAATTGATATAGAAGCATCGTAAGGTTTGTTGTGTGTGCGACAAGATACGCCCTGATTTTCCTAAGTATTGTTGTTTTCCTCGTATAAGATTCTGTTTACACAACTCAACAGAATATTTCTAAGATCCGTATCTAACTCATTAACATAGTACATTGATGACTCTTATCTTTATTAATTAATGATTGCACTGCCTAGTAAGATAAACAATTCTAGTAAATAAGATCCCCGGAATTACTTATAACCAGTGGTCACTGCATACATATACTTACTGACATCAATAAACTACAACATTCCATATCAATCATAGACTGATGTAATTGAGTTATACCTAATTAAAGGTAACGACGTATTTACGTTGAAGACGTTGACAATTACTGAGAAATCTTTCATAATCAGAATGTACTTATGCATGTTTTTCTTTGCTCCCAGATGAACCAAGCGACTCATTTCTTGGATGGGTCCAACATCTACGGTGCAAACAGCTGGGATGCTGCAGCCTTACGCGAAGGAACTGGTGGTCTACTGAAGACTTCCACCATTGAGGGAGAGGAATACCTGCCTTTGGCTGCCAATCCTTCCGAGAAGTGCCTTGTGGATAGCAGCTCTGCTACATGCTTTAATGCGGGTAAGTTCCATCAAAATACATGAGCATGCATAATTAGCCTATAACGTTCCCAATGCTGGGACAGAGGGCTGCTCTTTGTAAGGGGGAGTGGGCCGTAATCCACCACGCGGCCCCAGTGCGGGTTGATAGATGTTACATGTCTTCGATTTTTTTGTTCTAGTACATGTCGGTTTCCTCACGATGTTTTTCTTCACCGTTTTGAGAACAGCAGGTGGTGGTGGTTGTGGTGGCCCAGTGGTAACGGCCACGACTTACCTACTAGTTGTAGGTCGTAGGTCGGTTGTAGGTCGTAGGTCGGTTGTAGGTCGTAGGTTCGAACTCAGTCTCAAAACATATGAGCATTTCGTTACGTAATTAAAGGCACTAATCTGCCAATTGACTCTCTCCATTCAGCCGGTTTGAATCTGATGATTGCATCACAATAATTTACACAACGTAAAGCCTGTGCTTGTCAGGGTTCGAACGTACGACCGTACGACTCGTAAGTCACGGCCCCGTCCAGTGGGCCACCACTACTGTATTAAAACAAAAACTTTTAAATTAATTCTAGAAGTAGGTAGTTGGCAAGATGTTTTATTTGGCACAGCCTATGAGCTGACGTTGTTGAGTTTTTAGTTTCGTCACGGTTCATCGTCTTATGAGATACGGAGTGTAAATATTGATGAAAAATACAGTCGTGTGTTGAACATGATGTACCTACTTAAAGATATTTTGAAAAAACACTAGGCATAAGTATGTAGAATCAACGTTGGTAGGTAGTTATTGTGCCCAGTCAGGTATTGTAAAAAATAATCTATAAATACTATCTATTGACTGAATACTCACCACAAAGTTATCGAATACATGACATAATTCGTTTTGTTTTGGATACTTTAAACACGTTCGACTTCAGTGGCCCTAGTGTGAGTTTCATTTAACCATCTCGATCAAACGCATCGAGCGCGTTCGGCGCTCCGATTGGTCCGTCACCAATCCAGGGCCAATCGGAGCGCCAAACGCGCTCGCAGCGTTTGATCGAGATAGTAAGATGAAACTCACACTGGTTTAGTCCATGTTCAACCCCACAATCTTTACCCCCGGCCATGTTGAACCCCTAAATGCTGTCCATATTCAACCCCTGTGGGGGTTGAACATGGACTTTTATTTTTGAATGTCTTTAATCCACGTTCAACCCTCAATGGACAGTAAAACACAAAAGATTTTCTCATTTTCCCTATTTTTTTTTACCGACTTCAAAAAAGGAGGAGGTTCTCAATTCGACTGTATATTTTTTTTAATGTTTTTTACCTCATAACTTTCGACTGGGTGAACCGAATTTGATGATTCTTTTTTTATTAGAATCCGTGTGGTCCCATTTCAATTTCATGTAGATCTGATGATGCGTTTCGGAGACAGACAACGGAACTCTTCAAAAAATAACAGCAAATCAACCGCGATTGCTGCTATCACATAAATATGCATTGTTTTGACCCCAAGGATGATGAAATTTCGAATTAGTGGGGTAGGTACTATAACTAAAAAGTGAAAAATAAAAACTTTTTCCAAAAAAAACAACCGACTTCCGAAAAAACACTATAAAATGAAAAATTGTTTTATCTATTAGCTATTTGCCCTATATTTCTGCAGTTACTTTGAAATTCAAATGAGTTTATTCTACCTCTTTAATAGTTGGCCAGTCGTTACAATTGCATTACTTTATTAATAGTTATAATTAAACAAAAAGGATTGATGTGACTTTGACAGTGACACTTATTGTATTTCTGAAAATGGCTGAGATTCCGTCTACGAGTAGCAATTTATTTAATTTTGATTTCGTGACTTCTAAGCGTGGAGGACGTGATGGAAGTTTCAGCCCTTGATAGAGTTATCCCACCTACATTGTCATTCGGATAAAAGTTCTTCCCAGACGTCCGTCTGCGGTTCAAATAATGTAGAGATCATAACACGGTTTTTTTTTTTTTTTTGGGTGGGAAATCATCAAATAACTTCTCCCGCTCCGGGCGGAGCGGGAGGGCGTGTCAGACTTTTACTGACTAAAACCCACCCGTGTTCCCTCGGTTGCCTGTGTGCCAGGGGCCGCGGTATCTCTTTCGAACAACCCGCACCCCTGGCAGGCATCAGCCCTTGCTGGCCCCATCAGTTGCTGCTGACATCTCTTTGAGGCGTGCGTGGAACACAACGCGCCGTCGACCCGGGCTTGGTCCTTACCGGACAGCGAGCTACCCATTACTTGCCGTCCGCAAGCCCGTGCCTACGGTGGCCGGGAATCAGCCTGGGATTCCCGACGCCCAGGGCGTCTCCTGCGAATGCCACGGCTGTGAGGGCATGTACTGCATCTCCCTCACGTGCGCCGCCTCCCTCTTTGCGAGCATAACTGCTTCACTGAAGGAGGCGACTGCTAGCCATGCACTCTCGCTCCGTACCATGGCCTGGACCAGGGTCGGACGCGAGAGATCGCCGCCGCCGATCACCTCCACGAGGACACGGCGGTGCTCCGCCCAAGCCGGGCAGACCTCCACCGTATGCTCCACCGTGTCCTCAGGGCGATCTTCGCAATGGAAACACCCGGGCGTTTCCTCCCGCCCTATCCGAAACAGGAACCTCCCGAAACAACCGTGTCCGGTGAGGACCTGTGTCAGGCGGAAGGTGAGGACGCATCATAACACGGTCATGTTGTATTAAAAAGTTTGCGTCCATGGTCTCTCGTTTGGAATACTACATTGTAGCACATCGCTGCACCTCAAGATCGACTGGAAGTACACCTGCAAGTACCGGTAGGACTCAAGTACTAAGCGTCCTATACGCTTTACCGCCCCTATAGTAGCCGTATCGACCCAGACAGGTTTAAAGTCAAAAATGATAAACGCCAAGTAGCTCATCATGATCAATGTTAACCAAAAAGCCATGTTTTCTTTTTTTACCCTACGAAATATCAATTGTAAAGAAAATAAATACACTTCTGCTCTCAGTAATACTTTAGTGTCATTATTAGTTACCTAACAACAATGGGTTCAATATGGACAAAGAAAGGATGACCAATGTATTGAAATCCATGTTCAACCCCTGGGGGGTTGAACATGGAAACATTTAGGGGTTCAACATGGTCGGGGGTAAAGATTGTGGTGGTTGAACATGGACTAAACCCTCACACTAAGGCCTCTGGTCGTGAATTGATAAACAAACAAAAGTTACCAAGTATTAAAGTTCCTAATAAGTTAATGCAGTTTACACTTATCAGAGTCAAATTAAATAAGTGCGATTTTGACAGGATAAAACATAAAAAAGTCAATAGGTCAATATTACATGGGACTTAAGAGCGTTCATTCAACGATCTAGTGCATGGCTGAAAAAATGTTTACTTTTGTTTGTATTTAACGAAATAATCACGAAAACCCGTAAATGTGCCGTTGCCAGCCCGCGTGGCGAGAACGCTCTTAAACATAACTGGCGAAATGTGGATGTACCTACATAGGTACACCTCTACCCAACCCTTCGGGGTAATAAGGCGTGATGTTATGTTGTTATTTATGTGAATTCAAGTAAATAAACAACTAGCAGTCGTTGACCCCCAAAAAGAAAAAAAAAACATATTTTTTTACTTGTCGTGTTAACATATCGATACCTACCTATCACGTCTGCTATCCTAGCTATCAAGTTTAGCTAGCTAGTTTAATTTGACCCTGTATATTGCATACATTAAAATGAATATCAAGTACATCCGACAACTCGAGGTATTAAACCATTATTTACAAACTTGTTAAGTGCCATGTGGCTATACGATGATACTGATAACGACGTAGATAAAGAGATTATGTTATTAAGATAACAATTCCTTTAAGATTATGTCGTTAGATAAGATAATAATAATAAAAAAACCTTTCTGGGTAAATTCCATCACATCTTTGGCTGGAATGTTCTGATTCTATATTTTTAACTACCTACTTAGCCCCTCCCCGCGACTCCATCCACGTAGAAGCCAAGTTTCTATACCATGAAGTAACCTTTGGTACTCTGCAATACTCTAGCTTCCCATTAGTGAAAGAATTTTCGGAATTTGATCAGTGTTTCCGAAGATTAGCCCCTACATACAAACTCACAAGCTTTACCTCTTTATAATAATACCTATTAATAGGGATAGATGAGATGGAAAGTGCACTACTAAATCCATTTATTAACGAAAACGAATTTATAAAAAGAGGAAAACACACCGTGAACCTCATAATCATAATTTGATTAAGCATTTTCAGACATCATCAACATATCATCAATCAAGACTTTAATTGTCTTAAGGCCCCGCAGACCGGCGTGACGTGTCTCAACTAGATTCATTTCCATCAAGTTTTCATAGAAATTATTTTGTCGCGCCGGTCTGCGAGCACTTTTAATCAATAAGTTCATATCTTCACAGTAGACCGAATACCGAACCGTTAAATCAAAGTTTGTCATTCAAAGGCGGCAGGGCGCGTTGCTCATTAAGAACCCAAGATGTCACATTGATTGAATGCTTTCGACTGATCGTACTCGTACCATACCCACTTTTGATTTCAGTTTCATTGACCTCTCTGATCTACGATTAAAATAGATTCTTAATTTTAATTGTCTTTTGTTTTCTTTCGACGAAGCTAAGGCGATGACTGATTATTTAATTATTAATGAAATGCGTTATTACAAAACAGTTTTAACCTCTACACCTCGTTCTAGAACATTCGTGAATTTTTGACAACAATATTGATATGAATCATCTTCAAAGACCGTTATAAGACCCAAAGTGGGTCAACTAAATAGTTGTGCAAGATTCATTAACTGCTGATTATAATAAAAACAAATACTTAACTCACGAAAGGTTTTCATAGAGAATGTTTAAAAAAAATAAAATTATGTCCATAGGCAAGGCAGGTTGTTAGTAACAAGAATTTTGCTTATAACTAATATTAGTAATTTAAAAAGTAAAACAGTAGAAACTGGACACCCCTGAACAGTAGGCTCACCGGTCTCGCAACACATGCAGTTCAGTGAACCTACTGAGCAGAACTGTATCTGTTCTCTCGCCAATCATCCTTAAGACGCTATTCGGGCTCCCCCGAACTCGTCGCACCATCGACGCAACTTTTTTACGCATAATAATTAGAAGTCATCTACGCTGGCGTCAGTAAACATGCACTGCAGTATCGAGGGAGCCGAAACAGAAACCCTGAACACATTATTATAATATAATACATCGTAACTGTTAAAGACTGCCTGCTGCCTGTTTTTATTCCAAGCCCCTATAAAATGTCCAAATTACATTACTGATGGCATGTTTCTTTTTCTCTCCAGGTGATGCCCGTGCCAACACCCACCCATGGTTGGCCAGTATGTACTCCATTTGGGTAAGGGAACACAACCGCATCGCTCGCTCCTTGGCTACCCTAAACCCTGGCTGGAACTCAGACAGACTATACCACGAGGCCAGGAGGATTGTCATTGCTGAAATTCAACATATTACTTACAAGACCTGGCTACCTGCATTGACTGGTAAGAATAGGGTATTTTACTCTGTACGAGAAAAAATTTAAAAATATTTTAGTGAAATAGCTTAGGCAAAATGTAGTCGGAAAATGTTAGTTTTAGTTCATGAAACAACAAAATCAATTTTAAAATACAATTTAATGATTACAGTTTTTTAAATCTGTGTTTGAACACCATGAAATAGTAGCCGCCATGTTGTTACGTCATACGGCATGTCAACTGAGCAACTTTGTTCTTTTATTATTTTCGTAACCAAAGTAATTTGTATTTAAATAACATTTTGCATTCAGGAACAGCAAACCAACGCTATGTAGAAAAGTAATATTTTTTTTTAATTGTAAACAATTGTCTCTTATAATATCAGCGCATTTGTTTTTAGCAAACTGACGCCATACCCACAAAGCAATATGGCGTCCACTGCGTCCACCGTTTTCGCCAAATTCCGCGCGAAAATGTAAAATTTAAATGCATTTTTATGGCACTAATCGATTAAATAAAAATGTTGTGTATTTTTTACTGGTTTATTTGGATGGTTTGTTAGGTATGGTTTCTTAGGACTCTAGAACCTAATTTTAACACTTAAAACAAAAATGAGTGTAATACCCTATTTTGCAACAACATAAGAAATATTGCCATATACACCAATGCATTTTTTCCTATACATTGACAAGCAGCAAGAAGCTGTACAAACTTCTTTGTTTGAAAACAAAACATTTGATTACGTAAAACCTAGTAACCAACCAACAAAATGCATTGTAGCCACATATGTTTTTTCAAACGCCTTTTATGTTTTTACATCATAAAAATGGCTTTGTTTTACAGATTTTCTATAGGCACTATAGTCATTAGCAATATTATGAAAAAAGAAAAAAAAAATGTGTTAAACAAAATCATTTACAACACTCCGGTGTTTCAACAACCATTGCTAATTAATGTAAATTGTTATTTTCACAGGAAAGTCATTCGATGAGCTGTATGAGAGCTACGACACTGGGTATAACCCAGACATTGACTCCACCATCACGAACTCCTTCGCCACAGCCGGTTTCCACTTCGTCAACAGTCTCTTGGATCAAGACATCGAGCTAGTTGATGAGAACAAAAAAATGGCATCACATCGTCTTTTGAACAACTACTTCAAGCCTGAGCTGGTCTCGCAGAAGGGAGGATTAGAAAAGATCTTGAGAGGAATGATCAGCCAGAAGAGCCAGGGATTAGACTTCAACTACGATGATGATGTAAGTTTTTTTGAGATTTCTGTTGATAAAAAAGGGAGAGGGATGGTTGTTTGTAGGGATTTATAGAAGCAATGATATACAGGATAAAATTTTAATCAATGCGGAAACTGTTACCATGAATTCAGTATATCATTCTAGACATTTTTCGCCGGTTTTACAAGAAAAAAATCAGCTACTTCATAGATACGCGGTCAAAATGTATCTAGAATGATATGCTGAATTCATAGTTATAGTTTGCGCACTGGTTAAAATTTACCCTGTGTAGGCAAAAAACACAGTCTCAGATCAGGGTGCCAGAGTCATCGAATTTTGACCCGGAATGCCAAGAGAGGAAGATAAGGAAGATTAACCTTTGAATGAATATGTTTTTATAAACGCGAAGGTACTATGTAGCAAATAGTGACGTAAGCAGACGTTAATCGGTAGGCTGAAGTAATTACAATGTCAAATAACATATATGAATGTCGAAATGTCAATGCTTAAGTAGGTAGAGCGTATTGACTGGGATTTCCAGTGATGAGTCCAAAAGGTACGTTTAATATGGTAACGATGGTAACATCATATGTGAAGTTTAAACAATTCACACTTTTATGCTAATAAAACACGTACCTAACGATCTGACTTCACCTTGAAAACATACCAGAGTATATTGACAAATTACTTATGTTATTGTATATAAAGTATCTGATATATGCAGAGCATAAAACATTTTTTTAAATATTCGAATGTTAAAAGAGATCATACCTATAGGTACAGGATACGTTTTTATCCAGTGCGCAAACTGTAACCATGAATTCAGCATATCATTCTAGACCCTCCAGCGCAGAACGTTTTCGTCGGTAAAACAAAAAAAAAAAATCAAATGTTCCATACATTTTGAACGCGTATTGCACTTTTCTACGCAACAGCCGATTTATTTTTTGTAAAACCGACGTAAAATTTCTGCGTGCTGCGCGAAAACGTTCTGCGCTGGGGGTCTACAATGATATGCTAAATTCATGGCTACAGTTTGCGCACTGGACAAAAATTTATCCTGTATAGTTTTTAACTGCACTGGCATATAAAAACAATGATTGAAAATTCATTTCAAATTACTTCCCGAGTATGAGTCAAGTGTAACTGAGAAAAATAACAAAGTGCAGAGTTATATGTTATGAATTTTCCTCCGACGTTTGTTCTTGCCTTGAACAATGGTTGAATGTCATATTGAACGTGTTTGCCTTAAGTAAATAATGTATAGCACTGCATAAACATAGCACAGTATATAATAATATTTAGACCATGTGATAGGCGTGGCTGATGAGCATACTAATTTAAATAACATTAGTTGAGAGGGTTATGCATGTAGGAATTTTATATCCTAAATTAATCAAATTAAATTAAAATACAACAATAAGTGTATAGCATTTCGCGTGGTGCCGGGCGTAAAAGAATAGCACCATCCCGTTTCTTCCCGTGGGTGTCGTAGAAGCCGACTAAGGGACTTACTAGAGAATGGGCAGCAGCGTTTTCTATGCATTTGACCACCATACTGCGATCGCCAACCCACCTTCTTTTACGATTTTGTGCTAGGAGTATTATCGCCTAGTAAACTATAGTTGGACCAAAGCATCCCTATTAAAATAAATATACTGTCACGGCTGGTGCAACACTCTTAAAAATCTGATACATTCCGATTTTCTGTTCTATTTCTCTAGTCTACTAATCTAAGAGCAAAGTGGCTTCTCTAAGCAGTTTTAAGCGCGGCGACGAAGTGTCCTCTGTGACTTCTAACCACAGCAAAACATTTTGTTTCATTTGTTCTGTGGTAACTCATTAACAGTAATTGATTCTCTTGTACTAACTTATCCACCTGAATCTATTAGAAAACGAATCGCTTTGTTTATGTACTGAACGACCTAGCCATACTTTGTAACGACAATGACTGCAGAGAATAAATTGCGCGTTTAGGAGACTTCTTGAAAACCGGTTAAATATTGATCTAGAAGCATACAATATAATAATGTAAGCTATTTTAACCTTATCATCAAGGACGTGGCTTTGATGTTAGTTATCAGCCATCAATTATGTATACATACAATTAAAGTCGGTAGAACCAATAATAATTGCACTCTAAAGCATATTGTTTATGCTTACTATCGCTCTCTGCATTTTAGCTTCATTAGCTATATTTAATTACCCCATCAAGTTCCTTTATGCAAATTAAACTATTTATGGCAATTAAATCAGTATTGCAGGACGTTATCGATAACTTTTACTGTTAACAAAAACTTCGTTTCCGCTATCAATTCATCTAATCTTGCATCTTATTTTATTTTGCATGTGGATCATAATTGATTAATTCGATTCTCACCCTACATCGTAATATGGATGAGATGTAGGACTCGCAGAGCACCTTCAACCCAAGTATTCAATTTTAAGTTCTATCATCCAAGTTCTAAAGACTATTTTTATTCAACAGCTCCGTCATCAATGGTTGGGTGGTCTTGACGTGTTAGCAGTGGATGTTCAGCGTGGTCGTGACCATGGTCTGCCTGGATACACCCAGTATCGTACTCTCTGTGGATTGCCTGCTGCTACCGGCTTCGAACAACTTGCTGATGTTATTCCGGAAGAGGTATGTGTCTATTTCGAAATTGAATTTCTTGCTTAAATAATAATTGATTTTCTAAATTCCCAAATACAGTGAGGCTATTTCAAATCAAAAACGTAGGTAATCTATTACGATCTCAACGAACAGAAAGTCAAAAAGGCGCACAAATTCCTTACTCCGAAACCTCACAAAAAGAACTCGGAGAAATAATTAGAATAATACATTTCTGAAAGCCTCATTCATTTTAATAAAATTCAGCCTAAACATTTTCATTAAACTGTTGTTTTACTTACAGACGATTGAGAAACTGTCAAAACTGTACGAGCAGCCTGGTGACATCGACCTGGTGATCGGTCTGATGGCGGAGACACCTGTCCCTGGATCACTTCTTGGACCCACGGCTATTTGTGTTATAAGTGAGTATCCAGCAGCACATATAGAATACGATAACCTAGCTGAAGGCATTGGGTTTGGAATGAATTAATATAAAGATTGTCCAAATAAAAAAATGTATATCAATTCAGTCTTCTTGTGAAAATGCGCAATTGAAAGATAATGCGCGTTAAAAACTATTCAGATTGGTAACCATAGTTCGATAACACCGGCGAAAACATTCAATTTTATTACTCTTCACCTTGCCAGAGTTGCAGAAGCTGTATCAAACAAAATTAATGTTTTGCTCTTCCTACCCACAGAGGAACAGCTATGGCGCACAAAGGCAGGCGATAGGTACTTCTACAGCCACCAGGATGAGTCTGGCAGATTCACCAAGAGGCAGTTCGCTGAAATAAGACGCTCATCCCTCGCGAGAGTGCTTTGTGACAACACATCCTTTGACAGAATACAAAAGGATGTGTTCCAGCCAGCTTCTGAAAGGTAAATTGTAATTTCACAGCATCTTTATCATAATTACCATGATTTAAGTACGACGGTGCTAGTCTTAATACTAAACAGACGCCACAAAAGCATTCGATATACTATAGGTTCCAAATACAAAGCACGTCCTCTATACATTCGTATCATAAACCACTGTTTCAAAATGTGCCGTTACAGAATGCAACCAAGTATTAGTTTGAAAGAAGATACATATTCCGTACCTTTGTAGGCCACATGCTTGAACACATATGTATAGATGAAGGAATGCCACAAGGTACACTCTTGGACCATAGTGGCTTAATGTGGAGAGGAAAGTGATTAGTGATTACAGTATCAGATTATTTGCGAACTAAAATATAGTTGAGCATTCTTTACGGCAGTTACTGAAGGTTGCAGTTTTTGTGGTAAATGACAACATCGAAACGGTTTAATGATTCAATTCCTGATGGAAAGTAGGATGCAGATGGACGTAGAATGATTAAACTTGATAAAGACCTTCGTTGTGACGCTTCCTGCTCCACTTGTTTATTTGTAAATATTTTCATTATAACTGTATTGAAAGTGGTTTTCCTTCTTATTGTGACATTTGTCTTTATTATGGCATTTGTATTCAATATACATGACATTATATGTTTTGTCTTTGCAGCAATCCTATCATACCGTGTGAAGAAATCAAGAAGGTGAATTTGGAAGCATGGCAGGCTTCAGCACAACAGCCTGACATTCTGACCCGCACCAATAACTGGCTCAAAAACAAAGTCGGCAGCTCGGGAAACTCCACCAAGTAGATTCTCGCCCTTAGCATAGGTATCTTCTGTTAATCTGCAGTGCAAGTTAGGCCCATGTAATTAGTTTTTAGTGTTAGTTTTACGTTATTTTGGACCATCGAGTACTTAAAATAAAACTTGATGCACGGAACTTACTTATAGTTACTATACCACGAAGTTCTAAGTATGAAACTGAACACCTACGTAGTTAAGTAATAGAGAATGTATTAAGACTGTTCCAGCTTGCATTGTAGACATTAAGGAAATAATTGTAGTCGAGAGATTCAGTATTTTGTTTGATTGTGACAGTGTGCTTATTTAGTTAGTTGTAGTTAAAACCACGTTCCTCGATGCTTAAGCGAAAGTGAACTTTAAGTAGTACTTTAGTGTGTAGACCATTCAAGTGTCTTCTGAGAATTTCAGATTTTTGATGAAGACAGGTTTGGTCGTATCTGCCTGTCGTGTGATTGTACCGTGTCGTACAGTGGCTGTGATATGTGGACGTCAAGTCCACTGCATTGAGAAAAAGTCTCGAGTTCGGGACGTGAGTTTATGATTCTTGAGATCCATATGTTAAAAGATCCGAGGATTGTTGCTAATAACAAAAACAAAAAACAACATCTAAATAACTCGATATATTAAGAGGAAATTGATAATGTTTAACGTACTTAGACTGCAAAGCCAGGGTATTTTCCAGTGGAAGAAAAGAAGATATGTTATTATTTAAAAAAAGGAATCATCAAAGTATCTAGCCTACCCTGGCGAAGGGTTGTGGTTTTATAAAACTAGCCCAGTTTTATCTGTAGATTGTTAAAAACATCTCTTATGGATACTGATGAGGAAATAGTCATGAGGGTGACAAGAGATTCCTGTCGCATGACACACGATACGATCCAAATAAGGATTCTGGCTTTTGCTGACATAACGAGGCTAACCAGTTTTCACTGAAATTTATGATATCTTGAGCAACATGGTCATTATTTTGATGGTAATCGTGTGTAATAACTTATGGTGCATCCAAGTGAGGACTGTCTAGCTGTAGGAACTCAAATATATTGGTCCCAGATTTTTTTTGCAACTTTGCGCTTTCTTTTCATTGTTTCCTGTTATTATCTCGTCTTGTTTTCGAGTTCTTTCTTTTCTCTTATGAATTCTTTATGTTGATAGTTTTAAGTTTATGGGCATGTATTGATCTAATTAGGATATTTTTTTCTGATATCCAACGAAATTTAGAAGTGATGGCGAAAATTAATGCCAAAGATTGGAATGCAAAAGTTAGCGGCTAGCGGCTAGCGATTTTAAAGATTGTTTTTTTTTTTTGTTAAACTTATTGAATATCGACGGTATCTAAATTATTAAATAGATTGTGAAAGCCAGCTTCACTGACGACGGTTTTAATCATTTTTAAGATTTATGCAAAAACATGTCAATGAGTTCGTAATTTATTTTTTATTTTAATACTTACTCCCTATTGTGTCTTGATTATTTCTCGAAAAGAATATATAATCTCGCAACTTTTGTTGAATTTGTTATTTTGCTCAAGGGACATCATAAAAATAGAATCGATCTATTGCAATAATTTATTGGAAAAAGTTTTAATTAGCACAAAGTGTTTTGCTTTTAGTATAAATATATAGTAGGATCAGCCAGATAAAATGTTTTTGTCACAAAAAATATTCACATTTATAAAACTGCCAAAACAATATCATAGCATGCCTTGCCTTTTCGTATTTAATATGATGTTACTATGTTAAAGAATTTCTTGTTAATTGAAATGTCATTTGCGAACAAAATAAATGTATTGATTTTTTTTTAAAACAGAATGACTTACTTATTCTTATCTCTAAGTTCATTTTATACGACAATAAATCTATTTACTATATTACGTGTGACTTTCATTTAATTAATTTTCGTCGATGCTTCCTTTTGTAACTTAGGTAGTTTCAGCGGTAACATGGTTCCTACTAGATAGCCTGAAGAATGATTAATGAGCTTCAGGGTAGCGGGTTCATTAAGCGGTATTGTTAATCATAGTGTAACAATAAGTATTAAAAACTATCAACATCGGCAAGAACTTACATGTTCTTTTTCATTGTGAAAAAATATACTAAATGTTTCCCGTTTCTGTCGATCGTTCTGTAGCTCAAGTTTGCTGGAAAAAAATTCGTTTTGAGATAAGCTTGCTTTTGTTCATGCACGTTCATGCATGCTCAGAATGACCTAGGTGCGGTACCCATTTCTGTACATACCTGTTTATTTTTGGACATTAAATTATTGGTACAGGGACGCACGGGCAATTTTTTTACGCGACGTGTGCTTTATACTGGATTTCGCACTCTCGGTGTTGAGCCGAGCATTGAAAATCAAAGAAAGTGCATCCCTGCGCGTTGAAAAATCAGAGCGTGATAAAAATTCGGCCGTAATGCCGTTTTAATAATCTTTGTAATAATACACCTAACCCTACACTGCCATCCTTTAACTAGAAAGGCGTTAACCCTCACTTGGTAAGTTTTTACTTTTTAATAGAATCTAAGAGAGTTCAAAATTCTCTATCTTTCTGTATATCAAACATTTTACAATACAAATAGTTCTCAAGATATGAAAAGTTTGTAGGCCGTTAAGTAACATAATTTTGGGTGATTCCATCAGTTGAAAGCGTCTAACCCACACTTCTTAGCTAAATGTACTTTAAAACACTTTAACTGCCGGATGAAATGATTAATTATTATCTAGTATCAATTGATGTCAGTGGCGTGCACAGAATTTTTAGACAGGGTAGGCAGAAATTTAAAAAAAGGTAAAAAAAAAAGAAAACAACCGATTGCTGTACCTACCTACACAGCATGCAACCTGTGAGGCAACTAAATGAATCATTTTGTTTTGTATTGAATTTACGATTGACTTTACCTATAGTTTGTACCTATTAATTGCAAATCCGGTGTAGGCACAACTACTTTTCACGACACTTTATTTTTTTCACCGCTAGATAGTTTAAAAGAAATCATAATGTTTTCTTTTCTCTTTACGCACACTGCCTGAACAACTTTCACAGTGAATATATCTATTTTTCACACTATTTATCAATGTTAAAATCTTAAATACATGCCATCATAGCTCACAAGCACAACCAAAACAAATAAATCAAAACAAACAATGGCGTCCGAATTATTCGGAATATGAAAATAATACGACAAAGAAATTATGGTTGTTTATGTAGTCACAATTCAATGAAATAATGCTACTTTTTAAAATAGTCGCATAACCAGCTTTGTTCGGAAAACTTCGGTAAGATTCGTAATTCATCTCGTTGTTAAAAATCGTAAAAAGCCAGTAACTACCCTGTACGGTTGTGTGCGTTGTTTGTTACATTGTGTGCCACGTATGTATAGTGCGTTCCTATACTGAATAAATCTGCATGACCACGAGAGCACACCTACAAACATTGAGACACGAATAGTTCGTGTCTCTCCCGAGGCACCAAGCGGCGCTAGTGCATTGTAATGCGAAGTTGCATCAAATTGCATGAACGAACGGGATATTGTGTCGATACTCGATAATACTAATGATACGACCGACGCTCGACAGGTGGCGCTGATTTGTGAATAAAGAGTTTTTGTTTATTGATAAAATAATATTAGTTTTACATATTTATCTGATTTAGGTAGGATAGGCAGTGTCTTTCTGTCTTTATGGACTGCACGCCACTGATTGATGTGTCCTACAATCAGTAACGTAAATATCACAGTTTTTAAGAAATAACGATTCGCGCGTTCTTTACCATTTTCTCAGACACAACTTTTAGGGCTTAACGCCTTTCTAGCTAAAGGACGTTAGTACAGTCATACAGCCGCTATGCCTTTTTTTTGTGTGGGATATCGTCAAATAATTTCTCCCACTCTGGGTGGAGCGGGACGGCGCGCGGCGTGTCAGACTTTTACTGACTAAACCCACCCGCGTTCCTTCAGTTGCCTGTGTGCCAGGGGCCACGGTATCTCTTTCGAACAACCCGCACCCCTGGCAAACATCCGCTATGCTTACGTTCACCCAGGGTGTACTTTATAACCGCGCTTTGTTACTTTTTTTTATTTCTTGCAAAGTTAACAAAGCACACTGTAAATTGTAAGTTTCATCATATACTGCCTTGTTGCTCAAGTGGTCGCAAGCGCTACTGCTGAACATTAGGGCCGGCCTGGGTTCGATTTCCAGGTCGGGCAAAGTGTTATGGATTTATCGACCTGGAATTTCTCAGTAGCAGCCCGGAGGATGAATTTCTCCCTGGTTGATGGCGATAGGCGTTCCCCCAGTTACATGGGACCTAAAACATAACTCGCAAAATGTGAGTGTACTATAGGTGCGCATGCACCTCTTTCCAATTCTTGATGTTATGTTATGTATGTTTATCCTACTTATATCCTAATAATATTATAAATGTGAAAGTTTGTGAGTATGGATGTATGGATGTTTGTCACTCTTTTACGCAAAAACGGCTGAAAGGATTTGAATGAAATTTGGCACACAGGTAGTTTGTAACCTAGAATAACACTTAAGATACTTTTTATCCCGGTACTACGTTCCCGTGGGATAGTTTTCGACCTTCACGCGGGCGAATCCGCTGGCAAAAGCTAGTAACGACATAAATTACATCCAACTTCATGCAGAGACATATTAAATGAATTAAGTACCAACAACAACAATATTTTAGTTAAATAAAAAATGCATAGTTTACCTACTGCAATTGGGTGAGCAGGATGTGCTTTATCAAGCAATAAATCAAGTTTCACAAAAAAACTTGTTCCAAAATTCACAAACTCCTATCACATTTTTACATCTTGGGTGTGGAACTGTGGACAGGTAATATTTTGTCCGTAAACAAGATCTGTCAGCGGTCAAGAAAAGGTTACTTTTCATTTCGTTAATTGCTCAGTACCTACGTGAATTTACATGGTGCAAGGTCATCTAAAGGCCTCTTTCTTAGGCCGAGGTCTACATACCTGAATACGTTATTTAGCATTACGTTTACATTTTGGCTAAGCCATATTCCTGTCACCATCGCACTACTAGCAAACAAAGTGTAAGTGCAAGACAGAGTCAGGAACATGTCTTAGTCAAAGCACCTATGTAACGTTTATAGTAGGTATTCGGCCTTCGTGTCAGTGGGTCTAAAAGACTAGTATATTTGGATGTTTTAACGGCCCAACGTATTTAGATGAAATTTGGCACACAGATAGTTTATAACTATCTTGGTAGTACGTTCACGTGGGATAGTTACCGACATCCACGCGGGCGAAGCCGCTGGCAAAACCTAGTAAATTATAAAAATCGAGTATAATTTGTTTAGACTAACCTGAACTTACTGCGCGTTCACTGGACCTTCGGAAGTGATGAAACGGGCGATAACCATAAATACCGGTGGCCAGGGTGGTGATATCGTGGGATCTATCTGAAAGCTGAAAGTTAGAAAAGAAAGAAAGAAAAAGTATTAATTAAAAAAGTATTAATTAAAGTTCAACATTTGGCAAGATTTTCTAGTCTGTCCGAGCGTTCAGTCTGCCCGATGCATGCTCGAGAATAATTCCACTATGTCTAGCAGCTAGTATAAGTCTCAATGACTGTGTCCCATTGATTGTATTTTGGTTTCAATGATGTATTCAATTATTACAAGCTTTTATTTAACTGGCTATTTGCTGTACTCTGGACGCTTTTAACGTGTGCCTACGTCTTTTTAACATCGTTCTAACAGATATGTCCCTGCCATTGCACCCTGAATACTTGTAAGACATCTCGTCCAGCTACCTGCTATCGACTGCGCATTCATTGCGTTTCTTACGTAATTTAGCAGTCAAATTTTTCGAACATACTTTATGAGGCAATACATTAGCAATACCTATCCTTCAAAATTATTCAGATAGTGATTGGTATGCAACTAGGGTGCTGACCAGATGCTAACTACCCTAGCTTGCAAATTAGAAGAAATTATTAGGATTCTCGAAATATATCACCAAACACGCGCAAGCATGGAGGTGGAAGAATATTTAGTACGCAAAGAGTAAAGTGCTTATCCAGTTCATCTTTAATATTTAATCGAGTTCCTGTTAGCAATTTCGTCGTTCTAGGTATACCTATCAAGGTTTCACGCCTAGTTAACTTCTCGCTTTCATTAAATTCCTAAAGCTCTTTTCAGCAACGGCATCTACTTACTATATTTTTTACTTTGCACGAAAAAAGTTTAGCTTTGACGTTGTTATCGTTAGATCTATTGGGATCGGAATTTATGTATCTAAGTACCGACACTTTATTTAAAGTATTGGGCTCAGTCTCAAAGAAGTAAAGGTAAAATGGCACATTGCTGGAAGCGTTTAATCGAAAAACTTACCTACCTTGGGCTGGAGAAATTGGTTTTTCACTTACTTACCTACTTTTATAGCAGACGATATTGGTAGCAACTAAGGTGCAAAGATCTAGATATCCTGCTTGATAAAACTCCAATAAAATCTTCTTCTTTTCGTATCGATTGTACTGTTATACTTTTTCTCCACAGTTTGAGCCAAGTAAGTGGCCACGTTAATTGCGGCATCAATGGTATTCTTTAGGTCATCCGAGGTGCAGGTGAACGGGCACTTAGGACACTCCAGCAGGTGGGGCATGGTCTGATCAGAAGCACCGCACTCGTACTGGGTGTTGGAGGAGTCAGTAATCCACCACTTTGACAAAATTGTGTCTGCAGCGGCCTATTTGGGTACGCAATCGAATGAGAGCTTTCCAAATAGGCCAATTCAGATCACGCCCAGGAGGCAAATGTTCCTGGGGTTTAACGAAGTCGAAAGGTGGTGGATGCCTATTTCATTGGGTGGTTTGTTCTGGATGGCCTGCGTAGAGCATAACACGTTCTTACGACTTTTAAGCTTGTCTGAGGTCGTTGTGTGTTGTGTCAGGAATCGGATTTCCGACCAATGTAATTAAACTTCGGGATTTTCTCACGCTTAATCACGACTTAACAAGTTACGAAATTAAATGACGCAGTTTTGGTACGTTAACCTACGCACTTGTACCAATAAATTGCTTGACTTACGCAACATAAGTAAGGTCACCCCCGGTCCAATACACGAATTGTTCAAGGCGAGATTTTATGGCAAGTCGAAACGAGGCGAAACAAAAGAATTGATAGCTTACAATCACCATAGACTCGAGGGTTATGTGCCTATAATGTGCTGACATGACTTCCGTTTCTTTGAACTGATTTAATTGAGGTAGCATGTTTTCTATGGTTAATCAATCAATCAAGTCTAATTTAACCCACTGCTGGTTCATTTATTATTGTACAGCCCACACGTTAGTGGTAACACTTTGATCTTAAGCCCCACACGCTAAAGTAGCTCGCGGAAAATCTATTTCATGTAATAGTCATTCTAAATTAGAGTTTTCTGAAAAATCTCTTTCTCTCTTTCTTTTGAAAAATGAATGCGAGGCCAGCTTTTACTCGTTGTGTTGCTACTGACACGCGGCTTACTGTGCTTGAAGCATTTAGCGAGTCGGCGTCGTTAATCTGGCCGAAGGGCACAGTGTTCACGAGTGGTGATACCAAATCAGTTCCTATCTTGTAGACCTAGTTGTGTCTTGAACTGTGTTATACAAAATCGGTTTCCAATCTGCCGAGCCTTTTCCTATGTTGGGGTCGGCTTCGGCTTCCAGTCTAACCGGATCCAGTCGAATTTCATTTCGTTTCATTTATTTCATAGACAAAAATACATCTAGCAAATTTAGTCGATTTTGGTTTGATTGAACACATATGGCAATCTTACTTGTTTATGAATAGCTCGAAGAAAACTATGACGATATTCCAAAATCACACGAACGAAAGTGAGCACACACACAACATTGAGTAGCAAACATCCAATGTCATCGAAGACTTAGAGTCATAGATTCGTGTGTCATGGACTGAAGACTGTTAATATGAATTAATATACCAATTTTTTTTAAAGTTTGTTTTGTTCGTTATTATATAAAGAGTATAATAACTGAATACCATCTCAATTAAATTTGCCTAAATAAATATTATGTGCGTTAAAGTCTTCTATTCCAAGCCTATTCCTTATTTCTAGACTTATAACTGCTGCTCATGAGTCAATAAATAAACCAGAACACATTGAAAAATACATGTACCAATGTTTACGTGAGCATGGGAGAGGGGGGTAAGAGCTTTGCTTTCTTTTGCTGACGAGGGGGAGAGGGCGGAGTTAATAATTGCAAGAAATCTGCTTACGTAATACTTGAATGGTCCCATATAGAATGCCAGTGAGTGACTGCCTCTCTGGCCTCCAACCCAGTTACTTGATAAGACTGGTTGTCAAACTCGAAGAAAGAAAGAAGACAGAAAATCCACGAACGATAGCCGGGACGACCATAACGTGCTTTCCGAGGCACAAAGTGGTCTTGGCAAGTGAAGATGGTCAGCCATCCACGGACCAACCGCGGCAAGTGTAGCTTAACCTGGTCTACCGACCAGTGCGGCTGTTGTTACTTAGCCACAAACCCAGAACATCGGTTATGTCAAAATCAAAATTAAAAGTCATTTATTCAAATTAGGCTGAGAATCAGCACTTTTCGAATGTCAAAATTACATAAGACAGTCCCCCAAAACGCCCGCCCTTCACCACTTCCTAGTGCTTTAGCTGTGAAGAAGAAGTGGCGCGACAAACTCCCCAGCAGCACAGCTGTCTGTTAAGTTAGATAGACTTGATTCTATACATAGTGTCTTGATTCTATGCATGTTAGTACAAAACTTAGTTTTTTACTAACTGTTCTTATGTTTGCCATAGAGACATCTCACCTTTTCTTTAGGATTTGCATGGTTTCGTACGCCTTCTGATATCTTCCTATTGTTAGTTCAAAAGTACGTAGGCGTTGCTGCTCGTGTAACTTTCTTAGAAATTCTTATACGTGACTCGTAAGACATGCGCGAAATAAATTAACATTATAATTAAGCTGAATACACAACTGTCCTACCTTCCTCCTTATCTCTAACGATATCATGTTATTATAAGCAACCAAAACCGGTAGCTATTTTGGCTAAAAAGGCGTAATTTGGAATTTTAGTATTTATCATCGACTGCTTTAATTTTAATTCGATTTAGAGTGCGAATGAACGGATGCTATATAAGGTGGGTATTAACGGATGCGGTATACGGCCGGGGGGTATATAAAAGTATGCGATGTACTGTAGCCTTTAACATGATAAAATGCAAGTGCACTAGGCATTATAATATTACTAAACAATTGACTTAGTAGATGCTGCTGAGTTTTTCCTTAATTTCTGAGTCACAGCTGCAGCTTGTTACCGCATTAGGAAATCACAATGTGCGTAAACGGTAATTTCTAGTATTTTAATACTCATTATATAAGACTCATTTCAAGTAGTCATTTCTTTCTCTGGACAAACCCTGAAGATTGAAGTATGCAATACTTTTACTCTTTGAAAGAGGTTTAGTCACTTGGGTAGGCATGAACGCACACGTCACAGGTAATATTGGATCCTCTTGAACTTTCCCACTTCTGTTTAACGTCATAGCCTTGCCCTAGCTGCAAGGTTCACCGCATGCAATGACGTCAATGTTTAGGGAAGTTGAATGTTGTGCAATTTCTTCTTTTCCTTAGGCACTGCACGTTGTGAAAGAGATACATAAAAATAACAAGAACATTGCAATTCCCAACATCTCCATAGATTTAGAAGTAGAATTATAATATGGTAGGTACTAAATAACATTACTGATTTTCATAAAGCAAAATTCGGCACAAGGTTTGAAGAATTTCCTCTAAATCCAGAGTATCATGAGACCGTCTTCATTTGTCCATAACGTTTGAACTGGTCATCATCATCATCATCACTTCAGCCGGAAGACGTCCACTGCTGGACATACGCCTCCCCCAAGCTCCGCTACTTCAACCGGTACTGTACTTCCCGCATCCAGCGGACTCCTGCGGCCCTCGCAAGGTCATCGGTCCACCTTCCAACTTTACGTCTTCCGGTACGCGGTCGCCACTCCAGAACCTTTCGGCCCCATCGGCCATCTATTCTGCGAGCAATGTGCCCTGCCCACTGCCACTTAAGTTTGGCAATTCTTCGGGCTATGTCGGTTACATTGGCATCCACTTCTACTTGAAATAGTCCTGAGCCCTGAACGCCGTCACTTCGACTGATACTGTGCTTCTCGCATCCTGTCGATTCCTGCGGCCTTCACCAGGTAACACAATTACAATGTGAATGCTTCTTATTTTGACTATTCAATAATATTCATTGCGTTGTTTGTGTTATCAGTAGACGAAACCTTCAAACACTTACGAAGCAATGGATTAGGAATGTCCTTCAAGATCCTTTGAATTGTGTTAGAAAGTATGTTATGTAATTAGGATGCTGCATTCTAAATTGCAGTAACTAATTAACAATGAAGATCTAACATCTCTTAAATACAACTATTTATCTTCCTACAAGGCAAACTACTCCGACTAGACAGACGGTTACATATTACATATTTGCAGTCCTAATCTCGTGTTGCATTAGAACAATTGCGAGTAGATCATTAATCTTGAACTACACGGGTATAAACGATACAAAGTACATAATGTTAATAACGTGTCTACTCTCTGCTTACGAGATATTGTTAGCTGGGTACGTGTGTAGAGGATATACGCTTTACGACCGCATTGCTTCAGATATTACGCCATGCTGGCAGAAATTCGAATTGACGAGCAGTGATGGGCTGTCGCTAACGAAATTAAGTCATGGTAGAGTAGACGGCTATAATAAGGACAGTGGCCTTTACTTTATTCAGAGCACACAATTCCTCATTTATGTCCGTTTGCCTAAAAACTATTCGCATGAATTTGGAAAAGAAAATCGTTTCAACGTTCTGAATGTTTAGTCTACTAGGAAATTCTATTTTGCTCGCAAATTAAGTTCTTAGCATGTTATAGTTATAAATTAGTAATAAAAAGTACCAATAACGTTACATAAGAACAGAAATTACTGGCACTTTTCCCTATAGGAATCTGAATAGATTAACCATCAAATATACTATAAGTAGGCACCTGTAGCTTTAGTGAAAATGACTTTATTAGGTTAGAAAATATAATCGTGACCCGTGAACCCCATTTCTTCCCATGGGTGTCGTAGAAGGCGACTAAGGGACAAGAGTTACTAGAGAATGGGCAGCAGCGTTCTCTATGCATTTAACCACCATACTGCGATCGCCAACCCGTCTGCCAAGCATGGCGATTATGGCAAATCCCCCCTTTTGGGGGAGGCTTATGTCCAGCAGTGGACGTCTTTCGGCTGATATGATGATGATGATGATATAATCGTGATGGATGAGAGTTGCCGAGAATCGAGCTGAATGGCGTGCAATTGGAGAAGCCTATGTTCAGCAGTGGACTGCTGTAGGCTGATGATAATGATGATGCAATAATCGTGTCGTGCTGTTCAGGAGTGTTGCTAACACCTATATAATCGTATTAAACATATCGTAGCTAATTCGGTTTAATAATATAGATGTTTCTTTAGGGTCACATTGACCAATTTATGTTGTTGCCATATTACTTATTTTTTGTACCTAAGTTTATTTTAGTCAATAAAAGTCTGACACGCCCTCCTGCTGCACCCAGAGCGGGAGAAGTCATTTGATGATTTACCACCCAAAAAAAGGTTAAATACTAAATGGTTGACTTTGTAAGTTCCAGTAAATTATTGTGTTAAGAATATACTGTGAGATTAATTAACTTATCAATAACTTTTTGTAAAGGCATCGTTACAACGTATTGTTTAAAAGGATTTGTTTTGTATTATTAGTTGAGTTCATTTTATCTGTTGCAATATTCATGTTGATTAAGTGGTAAGGCTAGACAGCTGTCATTTGAAATGTTAAAAAAAGATCATGTAACTATATTTTTGGTGTTTTTTCTGTACGTGTCGCTGGATGGGTAACAATATAAAAACTTGTAAGTCATTGATTTGAATTTATTATCAACCTACTTCTCAACACCTGCTTCACCTATTTAAGGTGGAAGCGCCAGGGTAGCCGATGGTAGTAATTTATTAGTGGGTGAATTAACAACGCCAGAAATACGTAAGACAATTGGCACGTTTTAATTTTACGCATATATAACGTTACGAAAAATGTCACTGCAAGTGCATGCAATATAATGCATAAAATTCAAGACGTGCCAATTTAATAAGTCTGTATCTAGATCTGGAGTTGTCGTTTCGCCCACAAATAAATTAAATTCGTATCGTATTAAATCATATATATTATTTAAAAGTGTCTATTCGGGAGAGTAAATTCGTGCGAATCGACTAATTAGCCAATTTATAGACGAGACTACCAATAATAGATAAATTATTACTATAATGCTTTTCATATCCAACGATAATATCCCAGAGGTATTTTATATAGCGACCATTAAGTGGCTTGATTACTCCTATTAAGTATTATAAAAGTCATAAATTCTGCTAATATGAGGTAGAATGTGGTAGATGTGTTCTGTTTAAAAAGTATTTAATGAAAGTGTAAACAAACCCTGTTCAGGATAAATTCTTAAACAATCCCTCAATAAAGGGAATTAGTTGCACATTCTCTATTTAGAAGGGTCGTTCTGTATTTGGAAGGTTTCTACTCCCAATCTCACGACTTCTCCCAACAATTATTTTTTAATAAATCATAATTTTCAGTTTGCACGCTATATGTTGAACAAATATGATTCGCGAAAGTAACACGTTTGTTTTAACACAATTATATTTTTTTAAATCATCAATATAACCCTCCAAGTTCATTTAGTCTCTTTGAGTGACTATTTCGCGAGAAAGTTCTTATTTAAAAAAAAAGTATTATTAAATTCACATTAAATGACAATTTCATGAAAGAGTGGGGAGTGGTGGAGGGTTGTTTCTATTGATGAATTTTATCGATACTAGATACTTATTAATATTATAAAGCTGAAGAGTTTGTTTGTTTGTTTGCTTGAACGCGCTAATCTCAGGAACTACTGGTACGATTTGCAAAAATTATTTCAGTGTTACATAGCCTATTTATCACATCACGCTAAAACCCATAGGAGCCGAGCAAAGAGAAAAAGTCACGAATACGAAGTACTCGCACGGGCAGGCGAGGCGAGCGACGGGGTGGGTCGGGGAGCAAGAAATTTGACACGAACGAAGTCGCGGGCAGAAGCTAGTTATTATTATTATTATAATATTATAAAGCTGAAGAGTTGGTTTGTTTTTTTGCTTGAATACGCTAATCTCAGGAACTACTGGTTTTGATTCTGTAAAGCCATAGGTATTTGTCACGGTCGCGAATCATATTTTGTTCAATAAGCTGCGTGACACTGAAAATTGAAAAAACGTAGGAATATTTCAATTCCACGGGCTTCCTTGAAGGGAAGCGCCTTAAGGTGATTTGGAATTAGTATTTCGATTTTATGTCTAAAATATAATCTAATCAAAGTACTCAATTTGTAAGTGGCTTTACAAAATGGCATCCCCGCTTATGTTTTCTGATCTATTTGTTTTCATTTTTATCAGATACATTTGGAACACACTATAGGTATTAAATAAACTTATAGGGTATAATACATACGCTTAGTCGATTTAAGACGATTAAACCTGGCTTTGGTTGACAGAGAAGCGGACCTTTTTAATCTATTTTCATCCAGCTATGGCAGCAATTACTTAAAGCTAGCAAAGAGGCTTAAAATAAAATGGTCTACTGCACTGCTTTGACCAAAAACTGAGTTCATCTTCATGATGTCTTAATGGTATTAAGTAACGATGGTACAGGCAAGTTGGTTTCTAAAAGTTAATCTTGATTGCTTTAAATTTTCGTTGGAATCATATCATAATATTTTTTGCCAGAGAATGTCTACTATGCATGGCCTCAATGACGGCCAAATTGAATGGTCTTGATGGAAATAACTGTAATCAACGTGCTGGGCAGACGAATTAGAGATCGCAGTCCATTTGTTATTTGAAGCAAAAATATGGTGCTGCCCTAGCTTATGTAATTTTTGTCGTCCATAAAAGATACAAACTAAAAAATAAACTTTTAAATGGCAATGCGCTGCCGGGTTGGCTTGGATTAACTGTTGTAGCAATCAATTTTATTCATGAAGAAAATGAGATCAGAATGAGCAATGTCTTTAAGATAGGTAGCCAAAAGACAGGCACAATATAAAAACAATTTAACTAAAACAGATCTAAATTATAGGAAGCTTCACAAACTCACAATCCAGTCTACTAAAGATGGAAATTTTATTTCTTTAGTCAAGACGTAATCTTCTAGAAATGTAGGAACGATAAAACCCAATTTCCAAATCAGCACCTAGAAAGCGAGTTCCTCCGTATTATTAAACGTAAAGTTTGTTACTTCCACGGAATTTGGTTTTCCTTTTTGTCGAAGTTTTTTTCCTTTTATTTCCTTTGAACTGTCTTGAATACGTTTCCAAATTATACATCGTGAAACCTTTATCGTTTCTGCGTGCGGTTCAGTGACTGTAGTATCGACTGACGATGTTTTTTTAAATAAGTATGGGGATTTCAATATTTTTTATACATTTTCCATGATGCTGAAGTGCTGTGAGTCTGTATAGACTTGATATAAGCGAAAAACATTTTTCGCTCGGTAAAGTCGGGGAGGGAATACGCATTGTAGTTTTAAAAGTACCTAATTAAATAAAGAGTTTAAAAAAAGTCATGGAGATAAATAATTAAGTAAAACTATCAACTTACATTGTCCGCATTCGAATCGCAGCTGTACAGTTTTTGAAAATTTTATATAATGGCTATAGCACCGAAAATTTACGTAAGATGTAAATTTTCTTAATATTTAATTTTCCTTTCTAAAATAAAGACCACTAGTTTTTGTCAGCGGCTTCGCCCGCGTGAAGGTCAAAAATTATCCCACGGAAACGTACTACCGGGATGAAAAGTATCATAAATGTTAATTTAGATTATAAACTATCTGTGTCCCAAATTTCATCTAAATCCGTTCAGCTGTTTTTGCATGATTGAATAACAAACATCCAAACACCTAAATATCCAAATATACGAACTGTCACATATATTAGTAGGATTTCAATTAAATATCACACTTTGTTGTGAACATGACATGATGTATATCTATGGACCAGGAAATATCTTTTGGCATCCACTATATCTCACTTACTTTAGTGGTACCATTTAGCTTACACCTTTACAAAACGTTAAAACAGGTCGTATATTCAATCGTCGTTTCAGCTCACGAAAGCCATACATCTTCCACGAGCACCTTCGCAACATTTTCTCGACAATTTCTTCACAAGATAAGTGGTTGATATATTTAACGTTTAACCAATGTGACTTTTTCAATTTATATGTGCTTTCCGAGTTTATCTCGGAAATTACTGATATCGGTGAAGGAAAACCTCGTGAGGAAACCAGGACTCATAGTTACCTAAGTCTGAAATCGCCAACATGTCTTGAGCTAGTGTGGTAGTAAATGCTCGTGCCTTCTTCATCAATCACGTGCTGTACATTCATGGTTTCAGTTTGCGCATCGATGTATCATCATATCAGCCGAAAGACGTCCACTGATGGACATAACCTCCCCCAAAAGGGGGGGATTTGCCATAATCGCCACGCTTGGCAGGCGGGTTGGTGATCGCAGTATGGTGGTCAAATGCACAGATAACGCTGCTGCCCATTCTCTAGTAAGTCTCTTAGTCGCCTTCTACGATACCTACGGGAAGAAATGGGATGGTGCTATTCTTTTACATCCGGCACCATACGGAACCCATCGATGTATACCATCCTGTATAATAAGAACAGCCTATACTCTGTCCCACTACCGGGGAAGTTCCTGTTCTCATAAAGTATGATTATGGACAGGGGCGTACCAGTAGAAATTGGCGCCGAGGGCACGCATCACATTTGCGCCCCTTCGTAAATTATTTTCTCAGTCTACACTGAGCAAAGCTAGCTCGCATAACCTTTCTTGACCAATTATAGCCTTCAATAACGAAGGTATTAATTTCAACTTGCAAAAAAATCGCTTGCAATGCTACAATTTTAAGAGTCTGAATAGAAATAGAGAGATTAGGAAATACTTTTATCCTCGTACTGCACAATATATTTTAGTTCTTCAGATTTCTTAGATATAGATAACAGTATGAGCTGGTTGTACCGTATGGTGCCGGACTTAAAGAATAGCACCATCCCATTTCTTCCCATGGGTGTCGTAGAAGGCGACTTAGGGACGCACTAGAGAAGGGGCAGCAGTGTTCTCTATGCATTTTACCACCATACTGCGATCGCCAACCCGACTGCCAAGCATGGCGATTATGGCAACCCCCCCCCCCCAAATGCTTGCGGGAGGCCTTTATCCAGCAGTGGACGTCTTCGGCTGAAATGATGATGATGATGAAATGGTTTATTGATGTTTTTTTTTTAATTAAATGATTGGCGACATTTTGCGCCCCATTTAATAGGTGCCCAGGGCTCTTGCCCTGCTTGCCACCTACCCCACCCTAGTTACGCCCCTGATTATGGACCAACACGATTGCTCAAGATATATTGGCGATTTTCGACTTAGGTAAGTATATTAACTATAAATCCCGGTTTCCTCACGATCTTTTTATTCACCGATATCTACCAGTATGTGGTTTATTATACATTTAACGGATATTTTACTTTTCCCTCCTAACATTTCAAGAAACAAAATGTTTTCGATCGTCCAAAGGTTGCGGAACCAATTTACTTAGTGTAACTTTAACTTCACTTAGTTTGAGTTTATGGTATCTTTGTTAACAATCTATTGGAAGTTTTGCATTCGGAATGTTTAATGCAACATTGTTTGTTTGTGAGGTTGAAGATTTGTGGTTGTTAGGTACCTATTTAATTTTGGAGTACCTACACTTTATGCCTTCAGTATCTTTGCCAACTTAAATTAAAACCTTGGAGATTTTGTATCTTCGTACACAATGTTCTACGTCTACATCAATTAGGTTTTCTGTTACATATTGTAATAGAACTTTCTATCAAACTGAAAAAGATCAGATGTCCGAATTTTCATCAACTATACAGGGTCAAATTAAATTAGCCGGCAATACTTTACACACGTCTTGGGTATCGATATCGAGAACGAATAAAAAAAAATTAAGACTTTATTTTCATCTTTCTCACTTTGTTCACTACTCGATTACTTACCAATCGATTACGGGCGCGGACCTTCGCCCCTCGCTGTCGCCTTCCGCTGATTTACCGAATCGTACTTACTGGTTTATCATGCATGCATGAAGTAAAATAAATAAAAATTTGCAGGTTTAACTTGACAGGAGGTACTTATTTAACTATCCATTTGAGTTCAAGTAAAGGTTTTTTGTTTCTTTGGGTTGCGATATGAATACCGAACACGTGGGTATTGTATTGCCAGCTTATTTAATTGGACCCTGTATACTCATATGTATAGTTACCTCGTCGATATCAAAAGCTATTAATTCTCATTTAGTACCTGCTCAAGTCCTATTTGAGAATTTATGGTTTCTTATTCGAGGTTTGTTTACGATGCCAGATAAGGAGGATCTACCTAAAAACACTGGGTCCGTGGCTTAGGCCCCCAGTGGTCGAGGTACCTGTAGCCGATGGCCCCGATTCGATTAATTTAATGTCTTTTTTTTGTGCTTTTTCACTTAGTACAGTAAATGAGAAAAGTATTTCACCATCATGTCGGCAAATACCGAAGTACCAGATAATGCTCATGCGCAAGCACCAAAAGACCTCATGCCCGTTAAGCATGAGCAATAATATTCCTTTATGGCAGATCTGGCCTCCGAGGTGAAATCGATCAGTAAATAACTGTAATAAGTTTTATTTGATATGTACCTCGATGAGATACGACCTCTCAGGACCATACAATCTTCCGTTTGGATGTCATACTGTGTCATCCTTGGACTTGGTGTTATACACACTTCCATATTATACACCTCCTCGCATATGTTCGCTAATATAGGGAGCGTGCCAGGGACAAATAATACGTCCCCAAACAAAACAAAATAACGTCTTCTTCGGTGAGGACAGGAAACATGGAATATCAGCTATGGCGTTCATTGATACTAATGCCGCTCGCTGGCGGTTAACGTTCTCCGCTGTAAAGTAGTTCCCCAGCCTGTGGGTAACATTCATTCTTTGTGTATTAATTCTGCAATAATTGATTAAACTGACTGTTATAATTAGGTAAAATTATTCTCATTTGTTTAAGGTTTCACAGTTGATTACGTTTAATTACTATTGTTACAAAGATAAAAAGAACATTTCACTATGTAAAAAGTTAGTTGCTCTGCAGTAATTATTAAAAGTCTGATTATTTAAAATCACTATCTTATTTTGTTACATTTGAGGCTGATTATTATAATTAAGTTAAATGATTATCTTGATTATAAATAAATAATGAAAAATAACTAAGACTTTCAATTTTTCAAAACATACATCCAATATAATTTATTTCAGTTTAATTTATTTAATTTTAAATTATTTCAATTTATTTTTATTTAATTCTAATTTATTTTAATTTAATTCGAATTTATTTTAATTTAATTTTGATTAACTTATTTCAATTTAAATACAATTGTTCTCCTCGCGACTAACATAGTTTTTAAGATAACGTTATAACAAAATATTGACAATTTAACAGTCTGAAATAAACGTATTTTATTTTATTTATTTAATATAAAAGCATTTCTATGTTATAAATATAATTATGATTTAGTTATTATACATATACATACAATCAATATACATTTTTGTGCCTGACAGTACATTTGATCAAAAATTGCTTTGAATTAAATTAATCGAATCGGTGGCGTCGGCCACAGGTGCCTCGACCACTGGGGGCCTAAGCCACGGAACCAAAACACTTATAATAGTAACCTACTTATTATATATACTATTTAGAAATATATCCTCTAGCTTAAAATTTGAAGATTGTTATAAAATCTAGAAAATTGTTTGAACATTTTCACGTTCTAAATAATTACTGTCGCATAAGGTGTACTTCAATAAAAACGCTATTTCCTGTCGTTGGCAACACAGATAAAAATCATTTACCTTATTGCACATTTCGAAGACATAGTGAGCAAATGCACTTAATAACATCCTCTTACTCTACATACCAAATACTTTGGAGACCATTAATGTAACATTTATCGTTAGGTAGGTACAAAAAAATTCAAGGTTGACTCCGAACTAAAATACCAAAAAATCATTTAGACAGTTGATCTATAGAAGATAATATCAGCCGACGACATCGATCAGAAGTTGTTACTAGGAGAGCCTATCAATCTACGCCGTTAATTGTTAACGCGGCTCGGCGTCGACAAACATTCCTCGAATTTATGCGGAAACACCCCTGTTCCCTAGTACTTTAAAGAAACGCTGATAAAAACTAAGACAGTTAATCCAAAGTTAAATCCCATACATAAAATGTTTAACTACAACATCCATAATGACGTTTGCCTATAAACGTAAATATGGATCACTTGAGAGATGTGGGTGAATGAGTTTTAACTAATTGTCCTATAAAGTTATTAACAATGTTAACGAAATATGAACTCTTCTCTTGGTCCACTTAATATGTAAAATTTTGTTTTAAATATACTCCCCCACACATTTTATACATAATCACCATCATCATCTCAGCCGAAAGACGTGCACTGCTGGACATAGGCCTCCGCCATGCTCCTTCACCTCGACCGGTCTTGTGCTTCCCACATCCAGCGGATTCCCGCGGCCTTCACAAGGTCATCGGTCCACCTTTTGGGAGGCCTTCCCGCTCTACGTCTTCCGGTACGCGGTCACCACGCCAGAACCTTTTGGCTCCATCGGCCATCTGTTCTGCGAGCAAAGTGCCCTGCCCACTACCACTTAAGTTTAGCAATTCTTCGGGCTATGTCGGTTACCTTGGTTCTCCTGCGGATCTCTTCATTCCTGATTTGATCGCGTAGGGAAACTGCGAGCATAGACCTCTCCATTGCTCTTTGGGTGACTTTAAGCCTTCTGATAAGGCCCATTGTGAGCGACCACGCATTTTACACGAGGAAGACAAAATACGAGAAAATTCCTCATTACTTACTGCTGAGAGTTTATCGTTATTTCTAAGAAACATAGATGATTCACATACTCAGGTTTATTAACTCCCTTACTCTTGACTGCACGTTCTTCTAAGGTTTTCAATTTTATGGAACGAAAAAAGAACCTTCATCCATCTGTATGTACAACAAGCTTGGTGTACCAAATTTCAATGAAATCGGTTCAGAAATAAATCTTTCTTCATAGACACACACTTCATGATAGGCTGTCATTTAGATATAATTGGAAATGAAAGCACAATGCAATTAAGTAAGAAGGTGATACCGTATGTTGAGTTATAAAATAATGTCCATGAAGTAATATCATCCAATGAATAGTTGGTACGGAGATAAACGTAGAGAAACTAATTTCCTGCAGTTGATAGAGCCGCCGCGCTGGTTAGAATGCAATCGGTTTTGTGGTCTATTCATTATGGCGACCGATAAATAATGTAGTCGGCAGTATTCGGAAAGTTGTGGTCGGGTGTGGTCTGGTAATCATGACAAAGGGCTAACAAAGGACTAAATTGCCTGATGTGTACCCGCGCCAGGACACACTGCATCTGATCACTAAAGCCCAGGATCTAAAAGAATGCTGGCTGAAATTATTTTTAAGGGATTTTTTTTCCTTTTTTAGTAATTTCGATATGAATTATTCAAGTTCAAGTTAAGTTTTAATGACATACATTATCAGCCTATAAGATTCCCACTGCTGGGATATAGGCTTTTTCTCCGTGAGAGGGAGGGGGCCGTAATCCACCACGCGAGCCCAGTTGGTAGATGTCACATATTTTCGAAGTTTTAGTTCAAGGACATGCCGGTTTCCTCACGATGTTTTCCTTCACCGTTTGAGAGTGCAGTGTGCTGTCGTTACCACTGAACCACCACTGCTCTCCTTCCAGCAGCTTGATCTATGGAACTATTTTGATCAATGAGCAAATGTTGGTAAATGTAGGTCAACACGGGTACTAAATATGAGCCTAATTTGAAACGATGTGAGCTAATAGTATCTTATTTCATTCATGGCATAATATAAATTTATTTATGAAGACTGCATATTGACAAGCAAATCACCATAACTTCGCGTAGTAATAATGCTTGTACATAAACATGAAAAGGGTAACATAACGTAACGCCCTGCTTCCTTTAATGTTAGGATTCTTCTCGTAACTTGATGTTTTTTCATACTTTATTAGACGTTACTGGCTTGCGAGCGATGGGAATGGTTTTTTATGTTTGTAGGAACTCTTCGCCTTCCAAGACTTTATAACTGCGTTCGTGAAGTAAACGAAAAATTTGTTTTTATCAGGGCACGCACTGATTAACTAAAAATATCTTGATAATTAATAGCTGCTAACTCAATTTATGTTAATGAGATAATTAGGCCACTGGAAAATTCTTAACTAATTGAACATTACTGAAATTTTACCGGATTATATTTATTTTCAGTTTCATATCTTGGTACCTGCAGTGGGCCTTGTGGCTAAGTAATATTAGCCGCATGGGTCGATCGATCAGTTAAGCTACGCTTGCCGCGGTTGGTCTGTGGATGGGTGACCATATTTAAATACCAAGACCCCTCCGTGCCTCGGAAACCACGTTAAGCCGTTGGTCCCGGCTGCCATTTGTGAATCTTTGACAGTCGTTACGGGTCGTCAGAAGCCCGAAAGTCTGACAACCAGTCTTACCAAGGGGTGTCGTATTACCAAGTTACTGGGTTGTGGAGGTCAGATAGGCAGTCGCTCCATGTAAAATACTGGTATTCAGCTGCATCCGGTTAGACTGGAAGGCGACCCCAGCGTAATTGGGAAAAGCCTAGGCAGATGATGATCTTGGTACCTGCAAAGAAATAGTAGTTAAATATGTGTCGCAAAATAAATTAATCCCTTTGAAAGTTTTTTACTTTAGTTGATGAGATTGGACAAGTTATTCCTACCATGTCAGCAAATGCAAAATTTTCTTGGTTCAAACTACAAAGAGCTTACTTGCATTCGCATTTGGATGGGTCTGATTGGTTATCTAAACCACCGTACGCCGTGGGAGAGCCATTAAAAATCCAGGATTCATAGGGATATACCGTTTCGTATCCATTTTTAATTGAAAACAACTACAACCCATAGACGGCAGAGCAAAACAATACGGCTAGACTGACATATAGAAGATAGTCATAGACTAATGCTGCGACACAAACATGAAGGCTTAAATAGTGTGCTTTTAGATTTTCGACACTCGTCTCGAAGTTAAAGAGTTGAAAATTCAACAGTGCAACAATATTTAGGCATTTTAGTGTTAGAGAAATAGGGCATAAGCGTTGGAATTCAGTTCGTAGAGTACTCAAGGATTTCAATTAATAGTAGGTACTTATCACTGAGCTTACTGCTAGCAGTCACGGATTAAGTTTTATTAGAGGCACCACATAGAGCGCTATTTCGAATTTGTAACAGACTGCTTCTTATCTTTGTCATAGTCCTTACTAACACTGCGAAAACAGGTCCCTGAAGGCTGGAGAAGTACAAAAAGTTTTGCTCTAAGTATTGTTTATCTTCATAACTTATCTGAAACTTCAACAAAAAAAATAGGGATCCTTAAAGATGGAGGATTTTTCTTCAATTAATGTCAAAAAAATCCTCCATCTTTATGGATCCATGGGTTTTTAGCGTTTTGTTTTGCAATAATTTATCATTTTTAGAAGGAAAAAAGAATTGTTAATATTCTTGATGTCGAGGTTCTACTTATTACTTGTACGTACACCGCTAAGGGTGTGTCCAGACCTGGCGAATGCGCCGCGAATGTGCCGCTCGCGAGCTGCATGCGAGACGCTTGCGAACTGCGCGCGTGCATTTCATGTTCGTAGACTACCAACAGGTCTGGACACACCCTAACATAGAATGTATTTGGACAAAGCATCCTTATTGTAAATACATATTTCTAATTATGAGATATGTACATTGACCAGCGGATTTTTTCGAACATTGTTATTTTAACAACATTCATTGCGTTATTAAAGTTGTCGAGCAGACAAATTTTTCGAACATAATTAATTATGCAGCAATGAAATTAGTAATATCCTGTAAAATCGTTCAGATTGTGATTGAAAGTGTGTTACTTAATAAGGGTGTAGGCTCGTTTCTTCTTGTACAGGGATCAGTGAACTTTCCTTAAAACAAATAACGTTTGTCTCAAGGGCATTTAAATCCATTACACCAATACGGGTTCTGAAATCTAAACCATCGTTTCTTTAAAAGAATTTTCAACTAAAAGAAAGCACCAATATACTTACTTTGTTCAAGAAACTACTCACGTTAAGAGGTAATAAAGCTTTCTTTAAGGCTCCTGCAAGCAGGCGCGACGCAACTAACGTAGAATAATTTCCATGAAAACTTCGTGGAAATTGTTCTACAAGTGTCGCGTCGCGTCTGTTTGAAGAGGACTTTACAGGGTGCAATGTGCCTTGAAACTGTTTTTGTGCATGTGTGGTTAGAAGTCAAACACCTGCCGGTCTATTCTGTAATTACCTTCACTTTGAAAAAAGTGAGGTGAGCTTGGACGTAAAAATATCGCGGCAGAGTTTTATCGCGCACTGGATTTTAAACTCTAATGAGTAGAACCGAACATTAAGAATCCAACAGAGTACACCCCACCGCGTCGAAAACAAACACTGTTTGATTTGCTAAACTCTCGGTGTAGAATCGGAGCATTGAGAATCCAACAAAGTGCACCCCAGCGCGTCGAAAACACACTGATTTACAACTATCAGCGCTAAGCAGTTCGTTGAAGAACCAACAGGCTTAGCACGAGAACTGTAGAGAAGCGTTTTGTCGACGGAAGAGTAGACAAAAATGACTTCGGTGTAGACAATTGACAGTTTTGTACCGAGAAATGTAGACAAGCGATTTCTATTCTACGGTAGAGTAGAAATAGAAAGCGTCATGCTAAGCCTGCAGTACGCGAAAAAAACATGATTTTATTAAGTATATATCGATTTGTATTACGGGAAGTAATTACTACTTAATTCTTCAACTCTTGGTGTAAATTCCTTATTGCATCATTGAGTTATCATTACCAATACAAAATCTAAACCCTTAAGCTTACTTACCTTTAAACGCTACAGAAATTCTTGAAAACTCCTTTGGTTGAGGAGATCTGAGAAAACCCATTGTTCATATTATCCATGCTAAAAAAGCTTAGGTAGGTAATTCCACTGAGATTGCATTATTTTAAGAAATAAAAAAATAACTATGAATAAAAATAACTAAATATACAAAGAAAGAAAATCCTTTATTTTCACAAACATCTCATTTTAAGTTTTGCTTAAAATCCTAAATCCTAACTAATTTTATAAATGCGAAAGTGACTTTGTTTGTTCCGTTTACCAGACCAAAACGGCTTACCAGATTTGAATGAAATTTGGCACATGGGTGGCACTACCTGAAGAAAGACAGGGTATTTAAATCCTGGATCGCAAACGAAGTAGCGCGCAGCAGCTAGTGATGTAATATGTACAAAGATCCGGTCCAAGGATTATATGTACGGCGATGTGTCATTGTCGCCTTATCTTGTATGTTAATTAATCTAACACTCCTTATGTTTGACTGCAGAAATATCTTTTACTATCGCTGCCAACTGCAGTTTCATTTTCACTTTATTTGCAAACGGATTTAGCAGCAGATGTGCTACCTTATAAAATAAAACTGCTCATCCACAGTTCCGACTGCTTGCGGAATAATAAAACGCTGAGAAACGGGATCTTTTCAGGAACATTTTCCACCAAAATGTTCGTAAATGTAGTAAAACATTTAGTTTAGATGATTTCAGTAGAACTGAAGTACTTTATTGAAGTGGCGGTGGGCAGGGAACGTTGCTCGCAGAACAGATGGCCGATGGGGCTGAAACGTTCTGGAGTGGCGACCGCGTACCGGAATACATTGAGTTGGAAGGCCTCCCACAAGATGAACCGATGACCTTATGAAGGCCGAAGGAATCCGTTTTATGCGGGAAGCACAGAACCGGTCGAAGTGGTGGAGCTTGGGGAAGGCTTATGTCCAACAGTGGACGTCTGTCGGCTAAAACGATGGTGATGATGATGATGAGGTACTTTTTTTTTTTTTTTTTTTCTGGGTGGGAAATCATCAAATAACTTCTCCCGCTCTGGGTGGAGCGGGAGGGCGTGTCAGACTTTTACTGACTAAAACCCACCCGTGTTCCCTCAGTTGCCTGTGTGCCAGGGGCGGCGGTATCTCTTTCGAACAACCCGCACCCCCGGCAGGCATCGGCCCTTGCGGGCCCCATCTGTTGCTGCTGACATCTCTTTGAGGCGCGCGTGGAACACAACGCGCCGTCGACCCGGGCTTGGTCCTTACCGGGCAGCGAGCTACCCATTACTCGCCGTCCGCAAGCCCGTGCCTACGGTGGCCGGGAATCAGCCTGGGATTCCCGACGCCCAGGGCGTCTCCTGCGAAGGCCACGGCTGTGAGGGCGTATGTATTGCATCTCCCTCACGTGCGCCGCCTCCCTCTTTGCGAGCATAACTGCTTCGCTGAAGGAGGCGACTGCCAGCCATGCCCTCTCGCTCCGTACCATGGCCTGGACCAGGGTCGGACGCGAGAGATCGCCGCCGCCGATCACCTCCACGAGGACACGACGTTGCTCCGCCCAAGCTGGGCAGACCTCCACCGTATGCTCCACCGTGTCCTCTGGGCGATCTTCGCAATGGAAACACCCGGGCGTTTCCTCCCGCCCTATCCGAAACAGGAACCTCCCGAAACAGCCATGTCCGGTGAGGACCTGTGTCAGGCGGAAGGTGAGGACGCCATGCCGCCTCTCAAGCCACTCCTCAAAGAGGGGACTTACCGCCGCAATCGCGGCGTGCCCAATGATGAGGTACTTTACGTTCGTATATTTTTGGTGTAACTATGAACTAATGAAGATAGATGCAAGAATGGTTCACCGTTTCTCTTCCAAACGAGCTTTAGTGGAAAAAATTTCAACTAAATGTGGAAGAAACTCATGCATACCGTGATTTCCTAAGACTTTATGGCCATAAAACTTCGTTAATGATAATGGATATGGAGCAGTTTTGCGTGAAACATGATTTAAAACTCTGAAGCTTCGAGTAGGTGCCCTTTTTTTGCAGTTCCCGAAGTAAATAACTTTAAGAGCATATCTAGCGCTGCTTCACTTGGATGGTCTCATAAAAAACTTTGGTTATTTGAGTAGAGCTTCTGAGTATACCTTTCATTTGAGGCGGTTTTGCAAAAAATACTACGTAAGAAGTTATAATAATGTCTGGTTATCAACATAGAATAGCTTCGAAGGAGGAAATTTAGGAATCTTTCATGTAAGTTCGCAATAATAACATACCTACATGGGTAATTTTATTATGTCAACAAACATTTATAAATACGTACCTTCGGTTCTTGAACCCGTAAAATTAGGCATGACTTAATTTGTTACTTAATACTTACGGAAAAATCAAATGAGATCTAAAGCGTACACACGATCTAAAACAATAAATAAAACTTATAAAAGATCTTGAAGTTTTTTTAATTAAGTACCTATCACAAGTCAAGTAGGTACTTAAAAATTTATCAGTCATTCTAATACATAATTGAAGTAATTTAGGTTGATGCTATTATTTTAAAGTAGTAAGTAATTTTATTTTGAATCCATCTTAAACCGCTTTGGTACACGGTCAGTAAGTATTATTTTTGCTCTCTTTTTCCATTCTGTATGTAAATAAGTACGTCTTTAGTTGCAGGCATAAATTTGTAAATAAACTCTCCTACATCGAAATCCGTGGTTTTAAAGTCTAAAACGGTTTAAAAGGACGACCACGTGGGCCGGACATTGATTACGTATTATTCTAAAAATGAAGTTAAAAAACTAATTGAAACCATTCACTATCTTTATTAATAAATGTGTAGTCATAATAATAAATCATATTTAAACTACTTTTTAAAATAAGACAGACTGAAAACAATAAAATATACATTTTTGAAATGTTGTAGCTATGAGTATATCAATAAAAATAGTCTGATTAGGTTTTTACTCAGCCACTGCATATTTTTAGAATGTTGGTATATTTTTTATTTTATTGCATTTGATCGGTGAGTAAGTAGGTGTGGTAGGTCACTTCGTGTGAAGCCGAAATCGCTAAATGTGGTTTTTAAATGTTTTCCATCAAAAGACGGTTTATAACCAAATACTAAAAAAAAAGGTTTTGCATACAGGAGCCTCTACAATATGTAACAAAAACCCTGTTGTTCCCTCTACCCACGTTTTCAGAATCGGTATACATACGTAATAAAGCAAGTCATTTATAAAAACTGTTCAACTAAAATATTTAAAATAAATATTTAATTATGAATATTTGTAAAGTTTAACTGATTTTGATTAGATCAAAGAAAGCCGCCGAGTTCGTAGTCTATTGTGCGAAATAAGGATACTTGTAAAATCACATATTGTAAACATTTTTTTCGAATATGTCGATTTTAATAGTTATTTGATACTGAACTCTCGACCAGCCAATGCTTATTTTTTTAATTATAACTTCGTAAATGTTGTGCTTGTAGGTCAGTGTATACGTCCCTAAAAGGAACAACAGGGTTTTTGTTACATATTGTATATAAGAATCTTCCAAATAACTCAGCACGTCAACTTTGTTCTTAATGACTCCTACTTCACGTTCAATGTCTTCTTCAGCAACAAACTCGGCACCAATCTTTAAAAAAACGGATAATTAAGGTCTTCGTGCTAATTACGGCTCCCTATGACTACCCTATAAATTCCCGTGCCGGACCCATCATACCACTGGTCATACCCCTGGTGGCATGGTGGGTCCAAACCATACCCCCTAGTGGTATGCTTGGGATCCCACCATACCACCATAGTGCTGTCCTGGTGCAATGGCAGTTATAGATATAATAGTTAGCAGTTATATACATTTATTATATATTTACACAAAATCAACGAAACTAAAACGAATACACTTCTCAGTTTTAAACTGGGTATTATCTATTAGGTATAAATTATATTTACACCAGTAAAATTTAGATACAGTTTTACTTACACCAATAATCGTTGGCATTTTCTCTATCGCATGACCTACTGCAATTTCTTTGTTTCGTAACTGCATTTGTACGTATGTTACAAACTCGTGATTAACAATTTGGTTCTTTCTCCTTTTTTTACAATACATTTAGTAAACGCATTAACGTTATGGTGTTGTTTTGGCGTGTATTTTTGTTTAATTTGGAATGAAAAGATTCTAAAATGTTTGTCGTTCGGTGGCGTTCACTAAATACGCTAAATATTTCAGGTGAATGAATTTTAAACCAAAACCATTCCGATTTTATATATTTAAATCCTAGTATCACTTGATCAGCAGGAAGAAGCGGTCAGCGGAGAAGTCGTTTCTTTATGGTCTGCGCTGCTTCATTAGCGCAAATACTAACGGAACCACTTCAGTTGTTTCCAAGGTACTGCTCATGTCGCCATGAATAATTGTAAACTTGAGAGAAAGGTCCTGGGCAACTGTCTATAAAATATTCTTTAATATTTGGAATCATTTTTTCGAGATTCATTGGAACAAAAACTAGAATACGGGTTTGCTCGAGGGCTTCGCTGTGGTAGTAATCGGCTAAAAGAAAATCTCTGAACTGTACCGGCACTTCAACTTCACCAAAATTTTTGAATACGGTCTTAACACTTGTGCAAATTTGTTTCTGGCGTTGGTCGTGTAAAAAATGTTTAATGCTTTCGTACGGAGGTAAATTCCCAGCTGCTAAATTGAAACCCTTGTCTGTGTAATCATTATTTTTCTTGTTGTATATTCTTTGGAAAGGTTCATCAGACGATACACCCTTTTCCCACAAATCACACATTTCCTTTAGTATTTGATTCTTGTGCATGTCTACTTCACAAACATGGTCTTTCCTTGTATTGTTTTTTTTATCTTAAAACGCATAACAGTAAAATTTAGTTAACCTGTTAACAAAATGGTTTTACCTACTTACCTCAGTAAACGTTAAAGTACCACGACTTTTCTAGTGAGATATGATCAGCACCGCCATACCACTGAACGGTTTTTATATTTTTATGGCGATGATATGTATTACCACAAAGTAATACGGTTTTTACCACAAAGTAGAGCCGTTCCACCATTTCAAGTTTTTCCATGTTATTTTTTTGTACTTCCATTTAAGAATATTTATGTCCAACTAAATATTGTTTTTTTGTAGGTACAGCAAAATGTCATATGACATATAAACAAAATAAATTAACAACTGGCCAGCCAGTCGTAAATTATACATTTAGTAATAAAAAAAAGGAGTTCAAGTTCTTGGAGTTTTAAAAATGTGTATTAATAGTAGACGTCCCAAGTGTTAGATAGGTCACAAAATGACACTATTATTGCAACTACAGAAATTGTGTTTTAACAAAAAGATAACTGCTATCGTATCAGGACAGCACTATGGTGGAACGGTGCGGACCTAACCATACCACCAGGGGGTATGGTTCGGAACCACTATACGACCACTATATGGCCAGTGGTATGGTGGGTCCGGCAGGTAAATTACAACAACAGGAAAAATATTTTCAACACAAAAAACTTATGATTTATGAAAGTCAAGGAAGATCAAACATTTTAGAAGTCACGTTAAATATAATCATGCGTCATTTTGACCCACACAGTAATATTTCAAAATTGGTGAGACTTACCTTATTGACAACTATATCTTGTGGGGAATTCCAGCGAGTTAATTCAGATTGTGATCAATAGTGTGCTACGCAATTATTTATGATGCAGATCACCTCTGAGATGTCCTAGACACACTGCGAGAGATTTGGAATAATTTTAATGAAAGAGCAATATTTCGCTAACGCGTGCGTCAATGTTGCCCACGCTACCTTTTAAGGATTAAGCAATTTAATTATAATAAAGTTCGTATTCAAAGATGGAAACTTACTTAACTTATACGATGTAAAACTTATAAATACAGGGAAACAATTAAGTGGACTCAATGAATATAATAGGTAATAAATAAAACTAAAGTAATAACAATACTATAAATAATAAACTGCTAACCGCATAACTATACTTATCGTAAACTCAGGATTTTGATGAGTTAGGTAATAGGTAGTTATAATTATGTAGTAAATAAAGAAGATAAATTGTTACCAAGACAGTAAATAATACGACAAGTCGGATAAAGTTCAAAAATAGTCATTTATTCACTAATAATACGTTTTAAAAGAAGTAAAAGTTTTCTAGCTTTTATGATAAGATTCCAGGTTAATTGAATGCAGATCAGAGGTGAACGTTCTACGTTTATGCGTCAACATCTAGACTAGACAGACTAGATCTAGACAGAACATTAATTATACATCGGCTACAAGATCTTATTAATTTTAGAATGCACTGTCCAGTTCCCTCTTTCCACTTGTAATCTATAGTACACTTTTGCGCCAATCCTTGAAAAGGAGTCCAGCTCACAACGTCTTTATTGAGGAGTAGGCTGGAGCCTAGGGTGGCAAATTTAGCTAAATTTTTTTGCCTTATGAAAAAAAAAACATTATTATATACGCGGAGAAAAGAAGTCTCGAAAATTTAACAAAATTAAAAAAAAATAGTACCTACCTACTATACATACAGTAGGTATACCGAATACTCCAATGTCTGTATATGAAAAAATCCTAAACGCTGTTGAATGTACACTAATTGTGAATACGATTTTTTAAAATATTCCAAAAGCGTTTCAATATTACAATTCAAAAGAGTTAGTAGGGGCCGCAAAAATGTGATAGCCTACTGGCGGCAAATGTGTAAATCCGCCACTGTTTAGTTATCTGAGCCGCACTTAACGTTATTGTTATTAGGTAATTATCGACGCGCACATTAGCGTGTGACGGAGTTTTGGTGACGACTGTATTGAGTGATTATTAATTAGGTAAGCGTAAACGACTTTTACTGTATCAGCATTATTGGCTCGTACACTGTAAAGAACACGGTAATTATTCGTAAAGTACCGTCATTACATAATAAATACGCAGCTCCAACATGCAGCTACACATAAAATTAATTATACATCGGCTACAAGAACTTATTTATTTTTGAAATGCACTGTCCAGTTCCCTCTTGCTACTAATATTGGTATTATCCTGTAATTTTGGGCCAGTCCTTTAACCTTTTAACCGCTTACGTCGGATTTATCCGACAAATATTTTCGGGTCCATTTCATCAGGGTCCTATATTTACGACCAAAATACCACAGCTCGTTTAATCTGTTGTAAAAAGTTAAGTATTGCACATCCCTCTTTGTTGTAGGTAATTTATTTATTATTTTTATTTATCATATTTTTTATTATTTTGTATACTTTATCTTTCGATTCACTGTGCCGGGCGCTGGGGGCACGACAAACGATAACTGATATTATGAAGTCGGGCGGTTAAAAGGTAAAGGTTCAGGCATCCTCTGGGCACGCTCATCCCATCATATACCTCATCCACCGCTTTCCATCCGGCTTGATCAAGGAAAAGAGACAGTCATGCCAATTCAGCAATTAAATAAGGTTTCCAGCCCACAAAGTCATGATTGAGGAAAAAAAAGCTTTACTCGTTTTAATTATCACCGAGCTGTAGAATAGAAAAACACGGTAATTATTCACTAGGTACTTTCATTACATAAGTAATAAATACTCAGAAAATAATGTCGCTATGTTTATATAGCCTCTTTCTCGAGATTACCTGCGTTTGTGTTGTCATCACCATCTTTAGAAACAACTTAGTTATGAATCCGGGAATTCCGGTTATTCAAATTTGATGTGTTAAAGGACATGATGTAATCTTTCCGCAGGCAATGTCACTCCCGTACATTTTGGCGTAGTGTTTGGCGTGAACGCTAAAAGAAATGTGTTTTGTCTAGGCCTTCTGTTTCATAGATGTTAAACATTAATGATGATTGCATACCCGGAACGTTGTATATCTTGTACGTATATCGCTTTTAATTGAGAAAGGTCTAATTGGGATCAAATCCAATTTTACATAACATCTCGCCTGTAATATTAAAAAGGTTATGCAGAGATACCTACAGTACACCCATATTTCGCCATTTATGCATAAGGCAAACCTTTTGCCATCACCCGGGATCAAATCCAGACACCGGGCTGCTACTGAAACATTCCTGATAGAAATATACACCGTGACATTTTTGTTGTCAAAGGTGATCCACTCTATGTATCCGACATAAAATACCAACAGGCGCAATAAAAAAAATTGTTAACATTAATTAAGATAATAGGAACTAAGAAAAATAAATAATGCTTTAGACTTTTGAAACACTGTTAATATTGTTTACGTATCAAACGGTAGAAGATTTCTACCTACCTACCATAATACCATTAAATTTCATCATTAATTTTATCTCCATAACAGGGTGTTCAAAACTACATCATGCGGCTTAGTGAATGATATTTTTTATTTTATTATTATTCATATATTCAAAAATATCATTTCTGAACATATCTGCCAGGGGTGCGGGTTGTTCGAAAGAGATACCACGGCCCCTGGCACACAGGCAACTGAAGGAACACGGGTGGGTTTTAGTCAGTAAAAGTCTGACACGCTCTCCTGCTCCACCTAGAGCAGGAGAAGTTATTTGATGATTTCCCACCCTCAAAAAAAAAAACCTTATACTTATATAATAAAGTTGTAAATCTATCAAAGAAATTTGACAGATTGGGGTAGCTTGATGTGCTGGCGCCTGTGCAAAATGGGCATCAAACAAAATGCAAAAATGTGCTCTAATAGAAACTGTAGGAAGCCCAATAATCGTTATCAATATGCCCTCTTATTTATAAACGCTGCTAAAAGTTAAGAGATGTTTAAACGTTAAAAATGTAAGGTTAAACAGACGCTAATCACTACTTAACTTTAAGCAAAGTTTATAAATAAAGGGGATGATGTCCAGCAGCAGAGCAGAGGTGGTCAAGCGGTAATGGACTTGACTTACAAAGTCAAAGTCAAAGCATTTATTTCAAATAGGCACAAAGAGCACTTTTGAACGTTTACATTAAAATAGAATTGATTCTAGTCGCCCCCTCAGAAATTTAGCTTCGTATGAAGAAGAATGGGCAAGAAACTCCACCGCTACTCCCTACAATATCTAACATACATTCATTATTATGTGTCAAAACTATGCACCACGAGTTTTACGAGTGGTAAGACGCGCTTTATTTTGTATATAAATAATTATTTCATCACCACAACTCTCAAAACGGGGAAGGAAAAATGAGGAAACCGTTATTTCCTAAAACCAAAAATTCGAAGATATGTGACAACGTGTCTACCAACCCACTCTAGGCCCGCATGGTATATTTTAGCCCACTCCCTCTCAAAAGGGAGGCCTGTGTCCCAGCAGTGGGAACATTATAGCCTGGTTATGTTATGATGTCCACGGGTAAACATTGGCCTTTTTATGTGGCCGCAGTGAAAAAGAGCAATCACTTCTCATTATTTAATGAAAATAGTGTCTAGTTTCTACATCAGCCGGTCTAAATCATTATAAAACATGTCGTATTGTGTCCCGCATATTATTATTTTGATTGGATCTCGCACGTAAACCTAAATTTAAAATTTATTTTTAGAATCGTTGCAATGCTTAGTTATGTAATTCTCATTATTTTTTTTATTTTTCTTTGCTAGTATCTCTCTCTAACTATTATTCTTTGATATATGTCACAATATTGATTTACTAATTGAATGATGTACCTATCAACTTAGTTTCTCGTGTTACCAAGGAAATGTCCAAAAGTTAATAAAGGTTATCACAACATAACATCACGCCTTTCTTTCACCCACATTTCCAGTCAGTCACCAGACGAACCAGACTCTGGGCTACTGAGAAATTCCAGAAAGAAAAACCCAATGACATTTTGCCTAACCTGGGAATCGAACCTAGGAACTCTTGCTCAGCAGTAGCGGTTGAGACCACTAGACCAACGAGGCAGTCTATAATAAAATAAAGATTAAATACATTTATAGAATAAAGATTATTACATAATTATTGCTCAATTTATAAAAATCAATCGTTGTTACTTTCCTAGAATAGGTACTTAATTAACCTCCCAAAGTAAACAGTTATTTTAAAAGTTAACATACCAAAGTTTTCAATATGATTTTAATATTGTATCCCCGCTTGTTAGGAGTATATATTTGCGTGTGCGCCCTTCCCGCGGCTTAGTTGTTTGAGGTTGGTGCATTGGCAGCACCGTCGACTGCCTGCGCACGAGCACGCGCGAAAGAGTTTCGCGATCGGAAAGCTGTTACAATTAAATTGAACGTAAGTGTGAAGTGGAGTGTTTTGGAGATACGTTGATTTGTGTGAACAGGTGAGTTTCATGAATATTATTTATTAAATTATTAGCGAATTTGGAAAATTTTATGTTTTTATTTTACGTTAATTGAATAATCATTAAAAAAAATAACTAAAGGGTAAGTAGGTACATAGGTTACTCATCATGCTTAATAAATTAAATAAGTAGGTTTCAACAGCAGCTGTAAGTAAGAATTTATTAAGGAAATCAAAAAAAAAAATCAAGAAATACCTTTCTATATTTGCAAAGAAAGAAGAACCAAAGAATCAGCATTGCCATGCGTGGTAATGCTGCCAGCGTTTTGGGCATTTTTCCTGTTGACACTGATGCGGACGAATTTTTTGATGATTATTTCCCCTCTTTATACTTGTAGATATAATCAATATTATTTTAAGCCTGTTAGCTTTTTAAATGATGAAAGTATTTTCTTGGAAATTGAAATAAATGGAAATAAAATATATAACAAAACTTAATTAATTACCTGTTTAATCCAACAATATTTGAGAAATACGTAGTTATCACTTAAACATAAATATTGCACGCTATAATTAATTCTATAACCGTATTGTCTGAGATATTTATCCGAGTGTGGGAAAAATAACGAAATACCTCGTAAGGAGTTTAGGTATTAATTACACTTTGTTTTAGATAGCAATTATATCTCGCTTTGATTGATAATTATTTCGGGCGATGATAATAATTAGGTTTAGTACCCAATTTAATAATTAGACCGATACTTATGTTGAGATTAAATAAGTAGTTAGTGGATGCAAATAACTTGAATGCCTCATTACTCTAGTGCTTGCAAGCGCGACTGCTAAGCGTATTATAAGTTGCTAGGAACGATACCCAATATTAAGAGTAACAATAACATTTTAGCCCTAGCAAAAATTTTATTGTTTTTTTTTTCTGGAATTTCTCAGTAGCAACCTGGAGTCTTGATTTGTGCCCGGTTGGTGGAAATAACAGCGAAATGTTGAACTGCTATAGGGAAACCTCTGTGCAACCCTTCGGGGAAACAAGTCGTGATGTTATGTACATACATAAAAGTACATAAACAATGTTCAAGCTATTATTTCATAATTGATCCAATTTCTTTAAAAAAAATAACCAGCGCCAAACCAATCATTAATTGTAACACCATCATTTGCTTATTACGAAACATAATACGACTGTAACGGCTGGTCCGAACTGCACCGGTTTTGTCATGAGCAATGCGCATGGGCAAAGTAACGCAGTTGCGTATTGCGTACGAAACAATAAAAGATCTTAATGTGATTATAATAGCACGCAAAGTAAATCAGTGAAACAATTAAATTGGCAGTAGTAAATTATTCAGTTTGTTCACTGACACTTACAAAGACAATGCCATTAAGATACCTCTATTATTCGTCGGTTACAATGACTTATTATTTTTCTCTATCGCACGTTTTTCCTCGACACGGTTAGTTACGGTTAAAAACAACTGATTGTTGTGAAAGACGGTATCTAGGTACAGCCGATCTATTCTGTAAAAAAGTTACCGTGAACATTTTAGTGAAGTGAAGTGTCGATAATGTCAATCCTTCGTATCAGGGTTTAATGACAGCTCAGTCACGTCAAACGAGCGCTAACACACAGTCCGTCGAGAGAATGCGTTCCTGACAGCGTAGTGTGACAATTCTAGTACTTACACATAACATAACATTACGCCTTGTTTCCCAGAAGAGTTGGGCTGCGGTATAACCACATGTTGTTAGTTTTGTTGAAGTCTCATGTAGGTTATTGGGCCCAGTCTATTCCTAGCAACCGGGCCAAAATCTAAACTTCGGACTGATCGTGAAATCTTCCAGATAGAAAAACTCAATAACACTTTGCCCGACCTGAGAATCGAACCCAGGACCTAGTAACTGACAAACATCAAATTGGCAAAACACGTATTTGTTTGTATGAAACTGACGTCAAGAAGGCATTCTCTCGACGCACACTGGTCCCAAATTAAAAAAAAGTGGACATTGATAGTAGACCGCTGATATTTTTTTTTATTGTTGATACAATGATAACAGATAAGGCAAAAAAATATTATTGTCCTACTTCAAATACTTTTCTGTAAAAAAAATATTTCTTTTTTTTTTGTATGGGAGCGATTACATTTTACTCAATTTCTCAAAAACTTTAAGCGATGTCGAGATGGCAATCACATATGTTAGAAAACTAATAATTCTGAGTATTTGGCTCGAAGAAACTTATTGCTTATCTCTGCGTACTTTCGAGATAATAGTGACAGAAAATAACATTTTTTTAATGTTAATTTTTTGCTTTTTTTTAATCATAGCCTTACTTTAGCACATAATTATAATGTATGCGTAATGTCAAATAAGTAAAAAGAGACTTCTCTGTAAAAGAGGTTATGGGGGCTCACTAATGACTGAAAAGCTATGACCTTTCTGAAGGAGTACTTTCATCAGTTCTAAAAAACAATCAAAATGAAGACATATTAAGCTGCAAACATAAAGTTGAATATGTTCACAAACGATTCTGAAAAAATATTATGGTGAAAGATTAATATTTGGGTCTATATTCTCTTGAGAAATCTCTATTTCCTCGTTTTCCAACGAAAGCAATGCATTGTTCAAGATCAAAGCACTAGCCTCTGGAAACAACTGTTTATGTAAACGAGCAAACTTTGGTTTGATATGGCTGATGTAAGGATCTGAGCTAATTAGAAAGCTGTGGATAATGTCTAAATTAGTCTGAACTCTACCGATTTTTCTTGTATGTGCCATTCTAACATTCCGGAAATCTTTATTCCTCGCTTCGGAAGCTTCTTCGGAAAGCATGCCTATCGGAATAAAGGAGAAATTTTCACAAATATCAGCACCGTGTATCAACAATTTATGGACACTTGAAGGCATGTAATACCATGGATATAAGTTTACATATAGCATTGCTGTTTCTTTACAATATTCCCTAAACAAGTTGGTATTAATAAGTTGACCAGATGAAATTGTTTGTAAAATGACTGCAAATCTCTTGATTAAATCAGGGTGGATACCCGTTATTTCAGCAGATACTTCATAATTTTCAAAAAACCTTCTTGCCGTGTTACCGTCATTGGTTGTACCAAATCCCTGTTTTACTATGTCAATTAACAAACCAGTTCTTTCCCGGAATTCTTCTTGTGTCAAATTCTTTTTAATTTCTTTTAACAATTTATCTTCTTTTCGTGCAGCCCACTTTTTGAAGTCTAAGTTGTACGAAATGTGTAAAATACATTCCATACATCTTATCCACATATGAAGCGAAGACAGACCATATTTATACATATCTTCTCTGATGAGTCTTTTGGATACAAAGTCCAAGTCATTCATTTTGCTAGGTGGGGTATTGCAAATATTACAAACAGCTGCAGAAGAAGTATTGGAAATCACAGTAGAAATTTTCCCATCAATCATAGTCATGTACAAATCATGTTTAATATCAAAATTATCTACAATTGTGGGAACAAGATTACGAATTTCTTCCTCTAAGGATGCACTTTCCTTCTTTATCAATTCATTTGTTTCTTTTGCAAATATAAAGCCAATTGGACGACAATAGTTTGTTGAAGAGGGAGCAGGATTTTGCCACAAGATAGTACCACTCTCTTCTTCCAAACGAAGCGGAACCAAACTAATCATGAAAACTGAAGAATCGTCAATTTTAGTGTCGGAGTGTGACTTTTGTTTATAATTACTTTGAGAAGATGACCCGTCAAAACCCCATTTGCCTATTAGTTTTAGCGATTTTTCGTCGGCAGAGTTGTGCTGAATTGTTTTTAATATCCTATTAGTTGTCAAATCTAGAAGCGATTGAAGTCTTATCTTAGCATCAGATTCAGTTACAGTTATGTCTGACTCTGGAGGATAACAAGTTTTTTTAGCTTCCAGGAGCTTTTGATAGGATGGAAGACCATACATTTTCTCTGAAGCAAGAATAGTTCTTAAATTTCGAAATTGCCATTTTGACAAATTTGTTGAGGTGTAAAGCGCTAACGTTTTATCATCTGGTAAACACGGTTTGTCAGTCTTTTTAGCGAATAGTACATCATATACCATCTCACATTTTTCCTTGTTTTGGCTGAGTTCGTTTAATATAGCTGCTAATTTTGTTTTTTTAGACTCTTTTAATTTGGCACATAAAGCATAAACTAATTCCTCCTCTGTGTGATCTAGAAGTGTTAGAGAACGCCTTTTCTTCTGTTTATCAGATATATCAACAAATGGTTTTTTACTTGTACCATAACTTAATTGATGAGTATCCACTTGCGTTTCGAAATTTGGAATTACTTCCTCGGCAACTTTAAAAATGCTGCTTAAATCGATATTTTGACATTTTGGCCAAACTATTTGGGATTGTAACCAGTCTGAATTTTTGTTAAGAAAGGTCTTTTGAGCTCTACTGGAAGCAGACCATCTTTTTGAGATATTACTTGAAAAATTACGACAAAATAATTTAATATTACTCAAATCTTCGGAAGACAATTCAACACCAATACGTTCAATAAGGGCATTAAATAAAAATTCGACATTTTTAAAACCACCTCCTGATTTAAGAACAACGTATAAGTCTAAGTTGGTGACAAATGCGGACATATTATAATTTTAAGGAAAATTGAAAACAAATTAGAATCAAAGATATCAAAGACAAAGTGACTTTGATTTTAACAAAAAAAATTACGAAAACAAATTCGACGAAAGAAAGACAAACAAAAATTATTTGATTTTAAAATCCAAAGATTCAAAATACAACAATAACAAAACAAACAAACAACAAGCATTTCTTCAAGCGCACAGAAAAAATAAGGACACGTCTTATCGCAACCACATTTAGTTGTACACTGAGTGAGGTGTACGCGCGCGATTCGTGACCGTATTACGTTACGTCATGAGAGGCGGCCATCTTGTTATCCCGGCAAACTCGCGTCGAAGCTCCATTTTGCTGGCCAGCGGACCTATTGCGATATGAGTAAGGCTATGATTAAAAAAAAGCGAACAATTAACATTAAAAAAAATTGTTATTTTCTGTCACTATTATCTCGAAAGTACGCAGAGATAAGCAATAAGTTTCTTCGAGCCAAATACTCAGAATTATTAGTTTTCTAACATATGTGAATGCCATCTCGACATCGCTTAAGGTTTTTGAGAAATTGAGTAAAATGTAATCACTCCCATACAAAAAAAAAAAGAAATATTTTTTATAGAGAAAAGTATTTGAAGTAGGACAATAATATTTTTTTGCCTTATCTGTTATCATTATATCAACAATAAAAAAAAAATCAGCGGTCTACTATCAATGTCCACTTTTTTTTAATTTGGGACCAGTGTGCGACGGCCGGACTGTAGGAGCCGGCTCGATGGTTTTCACGAGTGTATTGTCGTTTCGAGTGTATTTCTAATTCATACAACAACGGAATAAGTCACCGTGAAAACTAAGAAGGTAAGCGGAGGTACAATTTTCATGGATTAGATTTTCATCATCGATTTAGGTATACAAAGTGTATTAATAAAAATCAATTGGTTCTGCTCAGGTTATCTGAGTACTTTTACTTGGTGATAGTCGAGGTTACGTAAAAAATTAAGGTGCAGTTTTTTGTACTGTTATACATTTTATTTTAATCGCGGTTTAATTAACTGTATTGAAGGCGAAGGACTTAAAAATGCCTTTTACAGAAAAATCGGTATTTAAAGCTTCAATTTATTTAAAAAAAATGTAAAAAGTGATTAAGTGTGTCCCTAATTGGTAACTTGGTTGTTTGTCCTCCATGTTACCTGCGTAGCCTAAACAAATATTTGTGCATAAAATTTAATTTGGCAAAATTAAGGGAAACCAATTATTGTAGCTGTCAATTTGTTTTTATTAGATACGGTATACCTAAGTATCGCAACGTTACTAAAGGTAGGCACAGGCTAGAGGGTGACAAAATGTAAATTATAGGTAGGTACTAGGTATTTTGAAATGGCATAAATGTAAAAATCGTCAGTAAGTTAACATAATTTGCATAACACCTGCGTTCAGGAACAGAAAACCAGTTGTCTTCTATTGTTTACTGATTTATATTCAATTCAATAAATATATTGTCTAACTACTGATTATAAATCCCTGAATCCCGAATAGCATCCCTGATGCGGCGAGTGCGCGATAGCTCCAACAGCTTGGTGGCTATCGTTGCCAGTAAAATGGACAGTCCAATGATGTGGCACTGGAGTGGTCACACTCATCGTGCGTCATTTTCTTATGTAAAATGAGAGTTCTTTGCATTTTTATTTTATTTAAGTGTGTTTATGTGTGTATCTTTTGTGTGCGTATCCTTTTGTTTTGTGTATGTATGTATGTAAAATTGAAATGTTTTTTAATTATGGATTTAATATGGTCTGAAATAAATTTTATTATTATTATTATTATAAATCACTGCCTAAGTACGTAATTCAGTGATAATAAATAGAGCTTAGTTGTACGTTCCGTTTTTATTAATTGAATAGTGAATACCTTCATACCTACCTAATCATCATCTGCCTAGCTTTTTCCTAATTATCCCTTTACGGCGCAAGAACGTGTTTTTGTATTTTATTATTGAAAATAGGTTAAGACGAGCTATCTAATGATGGGATAAATAAGAAAACGTATTAATTTTGAAAAAAAATAATAATAACGCCATCTAGCGGTAAATGCGGTACCTAAGTCGATAGAATGGTTTGCTGCAGTTAAGAATTGCTGCGTTAAAAAGTATTTTATTCGTTTTTTTGAACGAATTTGTTAGTTCGAATGGTATGATGCAGAACTGCAATTTATCACCGTAAAAGGTTATGTTGGGGTTGGGTTCCAGTATAACCGGATGCAGCTGAATATACCAGTATTTTAAATGGAGCAACTGGCTATTTCATCCACCAAACTCAGTAACTGGGAACTGAAGTCTGGATTTATGCCCGTTGATGGCAATAGGCTTGCCCCCTGGTTTAAAGAACTGAAAAAACATAAATGTCGAAATGTGGAAGTTCTTTATGTACACCTCTGCCCATTCTGTCTTCCATTAAAATGTCCAAACATACAATTTAGACTTAAGTAAGCAATCATAAGTAGTTAGTCGGTAAGTAGTGATTGTTTAAGTTACATAAAGTTAAGAAGAATAAGTTTATGACGTGATGGTCCAATGAAAGTATTTTAATATTAGGAAACGATCATGAACGATTATGATATTATATAACATTAGCCATAATCACGACACATAAGTGCTTTAAATTGAAAAGAGACGTGTTATTTTTAACCGTTGTTTTTATAGTTAATTAAACCATTATATTTTTTTAATGTATGCATTTAATTTGTTGTTTCTGCTTTTATATAAGATTTGCCATTTTTATTGGGAAATACTTAGTACAAAATATTTATTAAAAAAGAAGTAAAACGAGCTAAGGCAAAAGGAGCATGTAAGGATCGTACCAAGTTGTGTTCTGTAGTCTCTGCCTACCCCCATGCAAAGAAGGCGTGAGCTTATGTATTTGTATGTGGCAAAGCAAGCTGTATATTTTACAAAGAAAATATCTACTGACGAATATGAAATATTAGCGTAAATTATATTATATTATCAGTTATTAATTACCTACATATTCTCTTTGTACAATATATAGCGTGCTTTCACATATTTTCATAAACATTGATTTTTCTACGTTTCTGCTGCTACCATGAAGATAAATAAAAGAACGTTTCCTTGTTTACTTCTTCAACTTTGAACCTTTTCACGCTTCAAGATCCGGAGGATGGATGATGGATGTGGATGAAATTCAAAGGGATTCTTTGTGAGCAAGTGAATAAGTTAAGGTTATCCTGGAATATTTCGCAGAAACGATGTGTTTATTGATATATTAGTATTATTGAAAGGGTCCGCAAGGGCCGATGCCTTTCAGGGGTCCGGGTTGTTCGAAAGAGATACCGTGGCCGGGGTGGCACACAGGCAACTGAGGTAACACGGGTGGGTTTTAGACAGTAAAAGTCTGACACGCTCTTCTGCTCCACCCAGAACAGGAGAACTATTTTTGATGATTTCTCACTTGCTGTAGTGTCCTAAGTGGCCGTTGCAGGTCCCGGTGCAGGTGGCACCGTGGATGATTTAAAGAATGGCACAGATTTGATGCCGTAATTAACATGGCCACCTACTGTGCTCAAACTATATAAAAAAAGTATACGAGTGTCATCGACACGAAAAGAAGAATTCTTGAGGCTAACCTACTACTCGTACCTACGCAAAGTCTTATCCTCAAGAATTCAACTCAAAGAGGAAATTAAGGCGGAGATTTCTGGAAAACGTTCAAAAAGCTGGTTTTTTAAAGCTGTATATCTCTTTAACCGTAACTAATTTTGAAAGCAAAAAAAAATATGATATATTCAAGTCTTTTTTGCATACAGTGATGGAACTCAAAACATAATGAAACATACTTTAATGCATCAAAAAATCATCAAAGTCACCTCTTAATTTTCTTTAAAATCAGTTTATCCCTTCAATAACAGTTATAATATCGGACCTGAGCGATTGTATGAGGCTTCAAAGAGATCTTGATGTCCTTCAACAATGGTGTTTCAACAACAATATGACGCTCAATGTTAAAAAATGCCAGACTATTACATTATGATTATCATATAGATGGATTGGTATTGAGCCGAGTATTAGTCATTCATGATCTAGGTGTACTCTTTGATTCATCCCTGTCCTTTCGCGATCATATAGATACTATAGTTGCTAAGGCTAAAAGAATGCTTGGCTTTATAATCCGCATGTTAAAACCTTTCCGCAATTATAGTAGTATTATTCTACTCTATAACACACTGGTGAGGAGCACCTTGGAGTATTGTTCCACTATTTGGTCTCCCTATTATTCAAGTTATATTCATAATGTTGAATCTGTTCAGGCCCGTTTTGTTAGGTATCTATCTATGTGTGAAGAATGGGATCCGAAAAGCTATACCTGATTACAATGATAGGTTAAGGCACTATAAAATGATTAGCTTAAAAGAAAGACGGTGCACTTGTGACTTACTGATTCTTCACAAAATTATTAATGGTTCCATAGATGCGCAATTGATTAATTATTTTAACTTTAAGACTAGCCAACGTAGCAAACGATATCATCGTATTTTTCAATTGCCTACATCTACCTTAAACACCACTTTTAATAGCCCCCTAACACGTATGGCAAGGATATATAATGAAAGGTCCAATTTGACGGTTTACCCTATCGAGGTTTTCTCTATGAGTTTCGTTTCATACAGACGTTCCCTATATAAACAGTGCGAACAATGTACGCCTATATAGCACAAAGTGTTTAGTTTTCTATGGTGTTCTAGATTTAGGTTTACTGGACACACTTTTTATTTTTTCTTCTTGTCTCTAATTTTCATTATGTCAATGCCATGCATGCCTGTTATTTGCACGGTTACTGAAATACCGATCTTAGATGTAAGTTTATTTGAAATGTAAGTGACAGTGCTGTTGGTGTGCTTATTATAAATAAATAAATAAATAAATAAATAAATAAACATAATTAAAAATATACCATAAAATTCCAAATGCCAAACTGCATCCAGTGATTGATTACACTGGTCAACATTACTTTTTGCCGTTAATCCAATTGTACTTTTTCGGTATCTTTCATGTATAAATTAACGGAAAAATATTTTAAAAAATCTATTACATCGAAATATCTAAATATGTACATATATGATATATTTGGATTAATTTTGTGAGGGTATGTCCAAAAAGAGTATTGCAACTGATCTTACTTACAAAAGCAATATTGTTGTGGGTAGTACACGATATATCCTTAAACCTGTATAATTTCAACTCGGTATTGTTCGTTCATTGATGTTTAATATTGCTTTATAACACATTTGCTCGTAAAGGGTCTCTTATTACACCAATTTCAATATCGTAATGTATGTCATTACGCACTTGTGCGTTATTGTAATGTAAAACGCACGGTTTATCAAGATTCTCCGTCTAAAACGAACGGTACTTTTTAAAATCTTAGCAAAGAGTTTTATGTCAGAAAAGTGGCCAACATTTTATGAATAAAATTAACTTTGAGAGATAAAATATAAAAAATTAACATTTAATTCTTTAATTTAATTAGTTTTGGCAATAAATTACAACCAACAAAAACAAAAAAATATTAATTTACTTTATTAGTTATACTGGCTGTTTTTGTGCCTTTGCCTTAAAAAAAAAGCGCTGATGCGCGCGCATCGGTAATTTGTGAACAAGTAATAATCTGGAGTTTTTGGCGGGATCGCGTTGGAACATGTCGCACGACTTTTTATTTTCATGAAATTTAGTGAAATAGCGAATAAAATTGTACAATTTTGGTAGTGAATTATGCAATTTAATTACGTGTGAGTGCACAAATATAGTGAAGGTGAAAATAAGTGACTAACGTGGACTTTTCGTGTTCCCCCCAAAAACTCCTAATACGTTGTTGTAAAGTTACTACCGCTTTACAATAACTTTGACTTGACTGACTAAAGACGACTATGACTGTTTTGTAACTTCGTGCCCGATATCGGGCCATTTACTTGATCGAAAAGAACTTGACACTGGCTAAATGCACAAAACGTGCGAAGCCATAACCCAAAAAAAAAGTAATAATCAATTTTACAAATTGTTCAAATTTTTCTAACTGCTTTAACAAGTGATTAAAGATTTACTTGTTTTAGAAAGTCCAACTTTTATTTATTTCCTCGCCAATATGTTATAAAACGTCGTATGACATACGTGCGCTTTGAAAATTACAGCCTCTGCTTTCTTGTAGCCCTCGCCTACGGCTCGGGCTAGCAATATCGCCTCGGCTGTAATTTTCAACTTACCGCACTTATATCATAATGTACTATTACACGTTCTAATACGTAATATTGCTTCGACGGCGTGCAGTTTCTAGTGGTAATTCCAAAGTGTTGTTGTTTAAATTGTGAAGTCTTTTTGTCAACTTGAATACGTTTCGTTTTTGAAGAAGTGTACTAAATACATATATAGTTTGCATTATGAATCGAAAGTGTTTGAATTCACTGGATCTCTTCTGTTTTGTTTGTGGGGAGTTTAATTCAAGTTCCAATCGAGAACGGCCTATATACCTATATAACATTTATAATTTGTATTTTGGTTTCAAGATTTCTGAGAGTATTAATCAGTCTTGGACACCAAGTTTTTTTTGTTTAAGATGTGTACGTTATTTGAGAGGGTGGTTTAATGGTACCCACCGATCAATTCCTTTTTTCTTAGAAAGTGGGTGTTTCAATTTTTTTTAATGGACGTATTTTAACTAATCTCATGGCAAGGTATGGAAAAATACAAGTTTCAAACCGCGGCAATAAAAATATTTTTTTTTGATGACCAGTGTTATTTATCATTAAATCGTTAATAATTAATTTAATACGATTTTATTTGCATGTTTACGACATACGCTTGCTCATTTGATATTCGAATTTATTACAACAGATTTTAACCCGTAATAGATTGTAATAAGAACTATTATCGCTTATAACGACAATATTTAAAGTTACCAGGGCCTAAATAGAAGTTGAAAACTTGATACGAAGTTGAAAGGAAGTACTAATATAGGTACCTAATATGAAGCGTGAATTTCCCGAAGGCCACGCAGAGGTTTGGCCAACGTTTCGCCAATTGTGGGTAACTTCCGTGTCTGAAGTGATGCCGTGAGCTTCTTGTCACCAACTGGACTAAATCCAGCCTCTGAGCTGCTACTGAAAAAATCGTAGACCAAACCTAATACCACTGTCAGAACTTTGAGGCTTTTTGGTACTAAGCTTTGTTTATATTTTTATCTTTTAACTTTTTTTTTTTTTTTGCTTGTTTTCATTGTTATTGGTATATGGCATGGCTAGCTGACATACGGCAAATCATAAATAATAAAATAAAAAATTAATAATATAATTTTTTTTTTAATTTATAAAGAATTAAAATTATTTTTCGCAGCTAAAGCAATGGTAAGTGGTAAAGGGCGCGCGTTTCGGAGGCCTGTCTTATATGGAAAGAGCTGATTCTCAGAATAATTTCAATAAATGACTTCTGAATTCGATTTGGGCCTTGGGATCGAACCCAAGACCCGTGATCCGCAGTCGCGCTTGCAACCACCACATCGACGATTCGTTGCCACAAAGTGGTGCTGAATAGAATATCATGCAACACGCACGTTAGATTTTTCCCACGATTTCGCACCCGATCGAGTTGGAGCACTCATTCATTAAACAAGACTGACAGTACAACTCAGTATGCTAATTATGTGAACATTTGTTAGAAACCTCTTCTTCACTTTGTCGAGTCGTTTGCGAGAGAGAAATGAGAAGCATGTGACAATTTAGATTGTACCTTTTTGATGAAGATCTGATTTTTATTTTATTTTTTGTTAAAGCTCTGGTTTTTCCGTTTTGTGCCGTCATAAACAAGCCTTGGAATGGTTTTCAAGTTTCCAAAGTGACCAGTGAGCTTGTTGTGTCGTGTAAACGAAATAAAGGACACATTTTAATTAAACTTTACATAAAAATAACATTATATCACGCTTTGTTTCCCCGAGGGGTTGAGCAGAGGTGTACCTATAGGAGTACACCCACTTTCCGCTACTGAGAAATTCCAGATAGAAAAACTAAATAACATTTTGCCCGATCTGGGAATCGAACCCAGAACCTCACGCTCAGAGTAGCGCTTGCGATTACTAGACCAAAGAGGCAGTCTATTATATTTTATTATACTTAAAATAAAGGGTTGGTAAACTTATTTACTCTAAACAGGTTCATTATTGGATCCTTCCATAGTTTCCAAATTCCGAAATAAAAATTGACTTTTCTGTAATCTGTACCTGCCTGCTCATTTTGCTCTTTTTGTAAGCTGTACCAATTTAATTTTATATCCGTATTGAAAGTATCTAATTAAATTATAGATAAGTATACTTACGGATATACAAAAAACGAATTCAATCTCTCAGTTCACCGGTTCTCAGATTGATGCACAAATTATGTACGTTAGTTAGACGCACGCGATATTATCGAACCGTGCATAAACAACGGGCTTTTTGCGAAGTAAAAAGGAAATTACCGCATGTATCTGGAGGGCATGTTTGGTGCCGACACTGACCGTTGAACACAGAATACTTGCTTAACGATAATATTGCCTTTTTAAAACGTTTCCTTTCAGGGTGACGATATGTTTTTACCATTTTTGAGAAAAGTAGAACGGAAACTCGACGATTGTTCACCTCAAAAGCCCTGAAGCCTCGTTTTAGTATAATTTAAATGAACAGTTATAAAATAAAAACTATATGAAGGTGAACGCCTCAAAAATTTCAGTTTACTGCCTTCATTTACATTTTACAGATAGTTTTAAACCCTTTTTTTTTGTCATAATTATTTTACGTAGTATTCGATAACAAGCACAGATGTATTGTGGCGAGCACTCTGCTCCAATTAAAATATAGCGGGGCAGAGAAATTCCAAGGATACCTTGAACGAATAAGCGTAAATATAAATACGAAATTGTCGATATATCCATGATAAAATAAAAACTTAACTTGGTTAGTGAGTTTTATTATAACCTGTTTATGTATTGTGTATACATTTACTTTGATATTGCTGTCTTGTTGACAAAATCAAAATCAAAATATTTTATTTCACATAAACCTGCAACTCACTACCGCACTTATGAAACGTCAGAAGCTAGGTGCACGGTTCCAATTTGTCGCTTCCTAAGGAGAAGAGCCGGCAAAAAACTCCACGGTTACTCTTTTAAAAATAATTGCGTTTTATAATGTTTTCAAATTACAGTGATATTAGGTATGGGAGGACAGTGCAGGCCTGTCAATAAGTACCAGGCACTTAGAGGAATGAAAATAAAGAATAGAAACTGTAGGCCTACAACGTTCTCTCATTCACAATATGTAAAAGAATCTACATAAGTAAAATCAACCTATTTAAACCAAGTGATATGATTTCCATGAGAATTACTAATAAATACTCGATAATACAAGTGTTGTATAATGTCAATACATTACAATGACATTACCAATACCCTCGAATAAGGTTATTTGTATTCCTCAATGTCCCTATATCACTTATATCATTATAACATACAATTAGGCTCTTAAGGCTTTTGTAATATGCCTGGTTCTGGTAAAGCAGGTGTTGCTACTTAGCCCAGGAGTCAAGGCTTTATTTTGTTTGTACACATTTTTTATGCCATGATTAAATTAATGAAATACACCGTCCCTGCGTGGTTTGACCAGACTCGAACCCCAAGATTTGTACTAGCCCCTGCCTGAGGCCTCATGTTTCATGGTGCTAGAGAGACCATTACATAGAAGTGTCGAGAGAAGACCGGGGGGGGGGGGCGTGTAATGGTAGAGAAGACATATCCTTAGACTAGGGAAGGATTGCGAGCTGTACCAGATATGCATCCTAGAACATAGAAATGATAAAATAACATCATTTACATATTAGTTCTTAGAGCCGAAAAAGTGTATATCTGTTAGACTTGTCACCACCAAATACAGCGTCATTGTATAATGCAATATCCGTAAATGTCCGTAAAGAACAATCGACCTATGATCGTGTCCGACGCGTGTCGCCCACATTGTTAGTGTTACGCTTTTTTAGTACATTAGATACGCTTTAAAACATTAAGCAATAGTCTAGACTTGTGTTAACGATACAGTACAGTATCGTATTAGATCGTCGTATCTTCGTGAAACAAATTGCAGCGACAACTTGTATCCGTTACATGTGAGATACACCTTCCATTACTAATGTCTATCTCTTAGTCTATTTGATGGTATTAACTATTACAATATAAAACAACGTTATATCACCTGTATTAGGGCTTGTGACTACCGGTGACGACTGCCAAAGACCTACAAATGACCGCCAGGACCAACAACGAGGCACGGAGGGATGTCGATATGTTATGAAAGGTCACCGATCCACGGACCGACCCATGCCATGCAGCTGTATTATTTAGCCACGAGTCCAATTATTATTTTGTAGTATTCAATTATTTGTATCTTTCTTATCTGTCCATTGCATCGTATATAGTATCATCATCATCTTATACTATTGTATAATATTATCTAATGGGTAGTATCGGTTATTTATATTACGATAAATGTTTATATACTTTTCTGGCTATGAGATATTGTTAGCAGTTACGCTTATGGTCATATATTTAATGATTTACAATAGGCACTTACGGAAATCCGTTTCGGACAAAAAGATAATATTTGCAGCAAAAGTTCCGTATGAACACACACAGATAAAAACACAGATTTATCAGAAAATAATGAGCTGACATTGGAGGACCGTGGAGTTTCTTGCCCGTTCTTCTCCATAGAGATCTACGTTTTGGAATGGGCAACTAGCTTCAACTTTCCAACTGATCGACTTTTTGACAGTTCAAAAATGCCTGTAAATGGTTTAATTGAAATAAATGCTTTGAGTTTGAGTTTGAGTTTATGTAAACCACAGATGTAAACGTATGTGACTAAAAGAGTGGTGAATATTTATAAATGTTTATGGACAGAGAGGGAGAGGACGGCCAAGGAAAAGATGGATATAATGTGTGAGCAGAGGCTCACACGGTGGGGCAGAAAGGGGAAGAGCCCTGGGCGCCAATCGAAGGGGGCGCAAAAAGTAGCCAATTAATAATAAAAAAAACATCTATAAACTATTTCATACTATTACCTATATCTAAGAAATCTGAAGACCTACTTGAATATATTGTGCAATACGAGGATGAAATCTAATTTAAAATGTGCCTATTTCTATTCAAATTCTCTTAAAATTGCAGCAGAATTTGAATAACAAGCGATTTTTTAGCAAGTTTAAATTAATACCTTCGTTATTGGACAAGAAAGGTTATGCGACCTAGGTTTGCTCAGTGTAGACTGAGAAGTTAATTTACGAAGGGGTGCAAATGTGATGCATGCCCTAGGCGCTATTTTCTATTGCCCCTGTGTGTGAGGAATGATATTGAAGAGGACGAAGCGAATGATAGACAACGGTTGACAAGGGAAAGATGAAAAAGAAAAGTTGTGCCTTGTGCCAAGCCCAAGTAACATGGGCTCGTCCCATGCAGGAAGATTATGTTAATAATCCCCATCAGTCCTCATCTTATAGCAATCTACTGCTTTCTCTGCATAATATAATATGAGCCAATTGCAATTAGATTACAATTGAGCCATTATGTTGTCAAATCAAAATGTTAATCTAAACACCTTGTTCAATTCGACAAAGCTATTTACACACGTTTGAACGGTTCAAATTCACTAACGACTGACTGAACGCGATAGATAGTGCTTCAATCAATCATTTGAGCTGTTTCCTTTTTTTTTATTTTCACAACCGCTTGAGCACTTTTTGTGGCAATTTATTTTGTGTGATCTTTTTGCATCATACTATATGACGATTAATTGAATGAAAGGCACATAGTATACTCATAGATTGCTTTTATTTAAGCACGATCTTGGATGGGTCGAATTTTGTCTTAAGTTTTTCAAAATAAGCAGAATGAGTACTGGTCCTGAAAATATGGATACATCACATCACAGTCGCGATAAATTGCTATCATCCCGTTTACACAGTGAGCCGCGAGCGCAAGCTAGTGCATAAATATTATGACCAAAAATCCTTAATCCCCTTTATCCCTATTTTTATCATTACCAGCGGGGCGAGCACAGCCTATTGTGACATAGCTTGAGTTATACAATTTATCAGTCTGGGTAAGCTTTTAATATTAATATTGTGAATCAAGCGATGACACAGTAGGCTGTGCTCGACCCGCTAGTAATGATAAAAATAGGGGTGTGATTAAGGCTACAATTTTTGGTCATAATATTTATGCACTAGCTTGCGCTCGCAGCTGCACTCGCGTGGTAAGTCGGTAAAAAGTGGCACATGTTCTTCCCCAGGGTTGAAAGTATCCCCATTCCAAATTTCATTAAAATCGGTCCAGCCACTCAGGAGTTTACCCTCTACATACAAATAAATTTTACCCCTGTGTACATACGAATAGATATATTTCTATTATATTTATGAATAGATTTGACTAATCTCTAATTTCAAGAATGCATTTTGCATTGCAAGTGATCTAAACCGAGACATGGATTACCGTAAGAATTGCGTAGGAGGTTTAAAGTTTGACGTCACATAAAATACCTCTAGGTAAATCGATCCTATGTAGCCTGCAGGCTCTGTTTACCAACTTAAACTGTTTATGGATAATAAACCCGACCGTTATTGTTTTATATAGCTCCAAGCGTTAACTCGTGCATCAGTTAGTAGTCAATATAATATAATAACCGCTAAGGGTCTTTCAGGGAAACCATTATTTACATTTTATGGTTTGTTGTGTTATGAAAGTTTTTTGGTAGGTCGCTACATAGTTTATTATTCACTTATGTACGGACCTCCTACATAATATTTTTAAGCATTTTCTCTGTGTCTGAGAACAGATATTAACCCAAAGTTTAAGTATACCGACATTAAATAAAAGTGTTGATAGTATTTGTTAAATTCAATTTATATTTTTATAACTAAACGTAAATGAGGTTTTACCAGAAATATATTAATAAAACAAATCATTATATCTCGGTTTACCTTGTTACTTAGGGTTGAGGAAGGCGCCGGTGTCTGTACTAGCTCAGACTTCGTTGTTTACTCTATATTTTATTTACCTACTCAAAACTTTTGTTTTAGTTTAGGATAGATGAGTTGTACCCACATTTTGTAGTAAAAAAAATTGTGTCTTCTAGGTATATTTTGGGCGAAATTTTACTATTGTAAAAAGTGTCGAAATCATACAGGATGTAAGGAAAACGCTTCCGAAAACGAAGACAGGTGATAGGGCTAGTGATTCTCGATACAGTACCACCAAAAAATCTAGATATTTTTACAATTTTTACCAAATTTTTATAGCATTTTTTGTACACTATGCTGTGACAACAGTTAAATGAACCATTATTTGAGATTAAACACATTTAAAAACGACCCCAAGTCCAGGCGGTGACTTTAGGTTTAGACATCCTTTGTAAAGCGCCGCCAAAATTGAATAAGTAAAAACATTACGAACGCGTCAAACGTTTTAAATTGATGCAAAATAACCAATTTCAGGCGAAAGGTTATTGGTATCCGTTTGCATTTATATTTATTTTGTATATAACCTACGTTCTGGCTTCGGAAGCGTTCCCCTTACACCCTGTACACAGCGTAAAATTTTAACGCTCAAACTGTAACCATGAATTTGGCATATCATTCTAGATCCCCAGGGCAGAAGTTTTTCGTCGGTTATACAAAAAACTCAGCTGTTACATAGAAAAGTGCAATACCTACGCGGTCAAAATGCATGGAACAGCGTTAACATTTTATCCTGTATGTTGTAAATAATGCTTAAACTTTGTACGAACTGGAACCAACATTTCATGTTGCTTGCTCGAATCATGTATACGTATGATATTAATAACAATTAAAATAACTGCGCCACTTAATTTTGCAATTCGCTTTCAGAAATCAACAATTCTTGGAGCGGGCCAAGGTTTTTGTCGTTGACATGACAAAAAATAATAATAAAATAGCTGTTCCTGTCGGATTGACGAAATAAAGTCTCGTTACCGATTCGAGAGATATTTTCCTCGTTATTATAATTTTATTTAGAACAAGAAGACGCGTTCAACTGAAACAATTACAATTCAGAATTTTAATTGGAGAATTCAAATGATCGTTCGAAAGTTTCAAATTAATCATAATTCAATATTATTGGAGCATTTAAAATATTATTTTGACAAGAGAACAAAAGAAAGAAGAAAAAGAAATAAAGTGAACACAAGGGTGTTCACTTTATTTAAATAAAAAAATCATTCAATTCAGTAAATCACTATATAGTATAAAACAAAGTCGCTTTCTCTGTCCCTATATCCCTATGTATGCTTAAATCTTTATAACTACGCAACGGATTTTGATGCGGGTTTTTTTAATAGATAGAGTGATTCAAGTGGAAGGTTTATATGTATAATACACCGACCTCCGCGCCAGCGAAGCGGCTGGCAAAAGCTAGTTCAATTCTAAAGTGAAGCTTCATATGCGGCGATTTGATATAGGTAATTGGACGCAAGTTGAGAGAGAGATATCAAGGACGCGTCGCGTTCAGGCACATTTCGTTACACGAGAGAGAAGAAAGATTTAACTCTCTCTGTCTCTCACACTAAAATCTCTCTTATTCTTTATTTTTAGAAGTTTCACTTTGAAAGGTCTTCGCAATTCGGTCGGTGACATTTCTTTTTTCTGTAAGTAGAATTTATATTCACTTTCTAGGAAATATTTATAAACGATGAGATGCAATCTGTTCTAACAGGAAGTTTATTTTTAAATCATATACACAATCAATTCATTCGTTTTCAATGGCTTTTTGATGAATCAATCAAGTTTTCTAGTAATCTTATTGATAGAATATTAATAACTTGTTCTTAGTAGTGCAGTTTATTATTATTAACAGATTATTAATAGAAACTTACTACTGTGGAAATTAAATACGTGACTCTGGTAGTAATACTTATGTACTGCAACTTCAATGAAACCTTATCAACTAGATTGCTTTTCGTACCTGACACGGTGACACCTTTATAGACTTTAATTTGTGTGTTTGATGCAAGGGTTTGAGGTCTTGGGTTGTAAGATACCTAGAAGCAGAATAATCTAGGGATTGAATAGATTTAATTTTACTTATGGTATTACACGGTGACTTTAATACAAATCGACAAAGTGGTGTTCTACGCATTAACATGTACAATTAGCAAGGCACCTATTGCGAATTCTCAAAAAGATTTCTACCTTCCTAGCCAAATAGTGAATTTGCAAATTCGGTATTGGTCCCATTGTAGGTAAAAGTAGTTCATGTTGATGGGTAGAACCCTTCTTTAATTCAGTCGCCTGTTTTCAAATTCAACCTGTATATCTGTGAATAATACTGTCATTCAATTGAATAAAGAACAATCGCAGCCGATATGTAACTACGAGAAATCGCTTTTCAATAAAACCTACTGAATGTATAATTTTTTTACACGTGACATCATTAATGTTCTACCAATTAGTAGTCGAGTTTAGCTCAGTATGTGTTAACCAAATTCACGTATTATATGATCGGATCTGTGTCCAAATTATTGAATAAAAAAGTCCTCTGCAATAATGAAAGCGGACACGTTTTACTTGAAACGAGTTTAATGTTTATATTACGACGCCATTGATTGCTTTTATTTACTTTTATTACCATTGAAATGGGCTCAGAGTCTCAGACATTATGTGGACCTGCTTTGTGCTGAAATGCGGTCAGTTATGCAACGATTCGATTAAGTCGAGTAAGCGCAACTTAAGGTACTTGTAGACTGCGGTTTCCGTCCTAATATTAATAACTTGTTGATTCCCACACTTCACATACATACAAACGTGTCGATGACTAACGCCTTGTTAAACCACGATCAGGGTTGGAATTTAGAAAATTCGTGTTAAGCGAATTCTCTAGACTCTTAACAGAGTGTGTGCTCTTTAGAAAAGCCTTAATTAGAGCACTAGACGTGCGATGATTAGACCTTTCAAAAGAATCAAACTTCATGTCTCTTTCAGTCAATCACGGAAAGGTTTTGTAAGTATAAAATAGATTTAAAATAAAAAGTTAAGCAGTAACAAAAATAAAGCTGTATTATTCTGTGTAAGCTCGTTAAGCGGGTAGTTTAACGAGTTTGCAGGTTAGTTTGTTCTGAGGGATGAAACCTTTTATTTTGTTTATCTTAGCAGTTGAAAACATCTGCTGGCTGTGGTTGTAACAGAAGATTAATTCTCGCATTTTTAAGAACTTTCGCATTCTAATCTTCTGCTTGTCTGACTGTCTAATTTTATGGCATAGGATTTTGATGTTGACTGTCGCTGAGATGACATTTCGTTTTCAGTGGCTGTAACATTATAATATAAGTATCGTATGTCCGTATTTCTGGATGGAACTTGACTTAAATACTTCATAATTGTAGTCTCATTTTTAACCTAGTCTATACCTAAATGTAGATTCTTGACTGTGCTGTGGGATTATTGCAGTGTGTGTGTACAGTAAGGGTGTGTTTTAATATCATTGAATGGATCAATTATAGGCATGGTGTAGCCAGCATTCGAGATGTTTCATCGTCTTTAAATCCCGTTCTCAAATGGCGACCTTGCGACTAGGAAATCAAATCATGTTCGCGTTTAGTTTGGGCTGTGGTTGGCGTAATACTCATCAATTTGTGCACTATTTTCTAAAAATATCATCATATGCAAATCAAAGGCCTACAGAACGAAGTAGTCTTTGTAAACCAGAATAGTGCCGGTGAGGGCCCCACTGCAGCCACTGTGGAGGAATTCAAATTTCATGTATCTGCAATAAGTATTGCAAAATTTCGCCGTCATGTAGTTGCATGTGCATGTTGCATTTACGAATACTGGCGTGACAGTATTCAGAACCATCGAAAGCACCTTGTATAATCAACATAAAATGTGGAACACTATTTAAATTAAAAGCTCGATTAAAAGGAGAGTTAATTACACTCTCCACTCCATTCATAATTACTGGTAGACGTATTAATTTGTAAAGCACGCGTTTTCAGTCGTAGAGCTGTATCAGTTTAGCTTATTTTTTGAAAAATGCGTCATGGGTAGTTAAAAAAGAAGCATTTGGACTCTAACAAACTGAAAATAGTAGGATAAGAAAATATGTTTATTTTATGTGTATGTAACAAATAATAGATAGGTAACTTTATAGAGCATTTAAGCAGTTAAACAGTCTATTTATGCCCGGCATTTCATCATTATATTTGACGAATAGGTAGGTATACCTAATGGTTTTAATCATCAATAGGGAAGTATTCTATAATTCAACTGAATAAGTGTTTAATCTATTTAAATACATAACATAGGTACCTAGTCAATAATTACAAAACATAATAAATTTTTGAGCGTTCCTACTAATTATCTGTCAAAGTATATTCATTATGTACCAGGGTTGCATAAACGGTAGGCGTTTAAAACAAAATCTAGCAACCGGCCTTGTGCTTCAAATAAAATGACCTGAGGCCAGTTAACAGTCGGTATGTGAGGGCTGCTAGTCACATGAGTACCTACCTGAGTAGGTACCTTTCTTTGACCACATGTTACCTTGGCACCACATGTTCAATCACGTGCTTTGCTTTCGATCATACTCCAAATTATCTGCCCTTGGAAGTTTTACAATCGACTTTTAGGCCTATTAATAGTTCTCAAAAATAATTACGATATTTGTTTTAAGTCCATAAATCAAGTACTTAATTATGATGATTGGTAGATTTATTATGCGTATTACGCATAATAAAATTAGCGTAAATAAACAACGAATGTCCTTGACAACAATGACACGCTATTCTTAATATTTAGAATGGCAACTTGACCTGTCTTGAGGTACGGTGGCTGTGTGAAATAAAACCTTATCGAACTTCGCGGAGCACTTCCGACGTTTGGCTCCCAGACTGGAGCGGGCCGGGGCTGCCTTGAAGCGGCTCCTGCCCAATCTAGGGGGGCCAAACGCCTCCTGCCGGAGGCTCTACGCGGGGGTCGTGCGGGCCATGGCCTTATACGGGGCGCCGGTGTGGGCGCCTACATTGAGGCGCCAACCAGCACGCCGGTTGAAGGCGGCCCAGAGGGTCATGGCCATCCGGATGATCCGGGGATACCGCACGATCTCCGGTGAGGCGGCGGGCCTCTTTGCCGGATTACCGCCATGGGGTCTGGAGGCAAACGTCCTCGCGCTCACTTGGGAGTGGCGCGAGGAGGCCAAACGCCGGGGCGTAACTCCGCTGCCGCGGGAAATCGCGGCACGGCGGACAGAGCTCCGGCAGGATCTCATGGCGACGTGGAAAGTGCGATTGTCGCAACCCAGTGCTGGGCACGCCGCGATTGCGGCGGTAAGTCCCCTCTTTGAGGAGTGGCTTGAGAGGCGGCATGGCGTCCTCACCTTCCGCCTGACACAGGTCCTCACTGGACATGGCTGTTTCGGGAGGTTCCTGTTTCGGATAGGGCGGGAGGAAACGCCCGGGTGTTTCCATTGCGAAGATCGCCCAGAGGCCACGGTGGAGCATACGGTGGAGGTCTGCCCAGCTTGGGCGGAGCACCGCTGTGTCCTCGTGGAGGTGATCGGCGGAGGCGATCTCTCGCGTCTGACCCTGGTCCAGGCCATGGTACGGAGCGAGAGGGCATGGCTGGCAGTCGCCTCCTTCAGCGAAGCAGTTATGCTCGCAAAGGGGAGGCGGCGCACGTGAGGGAGATGCAGTACATGCGCCCTCACAGCCGTGGCCTTCGCAGGAGACGCCCTGGGCGTCGGGAATCCCAGGCTGATTCCCGGCCACCGTAGGCACGGGCTTGCGGACGGCGAGTAATGGGTAGCTCGCTGTCCGGTAAGGACCAAGCCCGGGTCGACGGCGCGTTGTGTTCCACGCGCGTGTTCCTCAAAGAGATGTCAGCAGCAACAGATGGGGTCCGCAAGGGCCGATGCCTGCCAGGGGTGCGGGTTGTTCGAAAGAGATACCGCCGCCCCTGGCACACAGGCAACTGAGGGAACACGGGTGGGTTTTAGTCAGTAAAAGTCTGACACGCCCTCCCGCTCCACCCAGAGCGGGAGAAGTTATTTGATGATTTCCCACCCAAAAAACATAAAAAAAAATAATCGTGTCCATTTGGGCGACAAGATGCCAAGAGTCCAATGGCGCAGGGTACCTAATTGATTAACACACATAAAAATTACAACTGATCGCAATTTATTTCACTTTGATAGTTTAGCCAAGTTCATTGCATTAGTTATGTTGTTGAGCAGATAAATTTATGAAATATAAGAAGCAATGGAATGGAAATATACTTCAAAACTTTCGGTTTGTGATTGAAGTTATGTTACGCAATTAGGGTGCCGGAGAAAAAATAAGTTAGTTACTTATACGTATTTTTCTATAGTAGACTCTATACCATCAGAACTCTAGATTATTATAAAAGTAGATACCTACCTAAAGAAGATTTAGGAACGGCCTTGTATAAAAAACTAATAAGTCTAATAAAATGGTCTATCTATATTGGCGATGTTCCCAACTTTAATAGATATTGTTGTTGTTATAAACAGTTACTTCTTTAACACCCACGTGTTGACCAGCCAAGTTGTGCAATAGATCGTGGAAAGCCGAGTTTTGCAATATGTGCATATAAATTGTATTACGCACTAGGATATTTTACGATTTCCGTTAACTATCTCGTGCTTGATGTTTTAAAGGAAATTGTAGTTAACTTTGTAACGCTAATAAATACTTTAACACGAATGTCTTTCTTGCGTAATGTGATTTATTAGCTGTTTAATTATTTTCAATGGAACTATTTAAAATTCTTTCTTTAGATTAAAAGTGTCGCCTCTACTTTCTACATAAGCACAGCTAAACACTAAAATTTCTTGCATTTTTCCTGTATTTTGGTATGTGTGACTGGTGGTAAGTAGGTATTCAAATAGAGAGTGACTGGGCTTTTTTATTAGCAGGTATGCGCCGCCATAAATCATGTACTATCAGACAAGATTGTGGTTATACACGTGTTAGATTTATTCATGAAAAATATTTGCTTATAATATGTACGAACAAATTGTGAACTTTAACAAAAAAAAATTGTTGGAAAATATAATATTGTTGATGGTTTCTCTCTTCAAAAGATCTCTGGGTCTTGTTGCTCATTGGATAGGAAAAATTAATCATTGTTTTAATCGAATAAAACAAAGAAAATTAAGGTTACCGAAAACAAAAATACATTATTAGTAGGTATCTACTGTTTTTCAAAGCGAAGCTTAAAGCTGATTTGGGAGCTTACTTTAAACATTGATTTCCCAGAAGGGAGTGAAAAATGGCACGACAGTGAATTATTGGGCGGCTCTTAAAATCGACAGCTATAATTTAACGAAAGCAAGCACAAACTTTTATTCTTCGTTATTTCTCATTTAAACGACTTTTCCGGGATTATATATTTCCGGGTCCGGAAGTCAGATAAATTAAAATGTTTTTAATGTTTAAACGTTATTTTTTACTGTTTGATTTTGAATTGTCAAGTAACATGACATTGAATAATGAAGGGCAAATATAGTGACCGTAAAGGTATGTAGTTTGAACAGTGATAATAGTAGCATCAATCAATCACTGGCATTCATTGCTAATTAGCTTGAAAATGACATTCTGATTACGTCAAAATTACAGGTTCTGTATAAGTAATGACGGTACTTATGACCGTACTTTAACATTTATAATGGTTTCATACTACGTTAACACTTAATATTTTATGATCACACTTAAGTACCCACTTGGTTGTTAATTTATTTAGTTGAAACACCTGTATATTGAAAGTATGTATGTGTCAATAAGAAATAGGTGTTATATTACAGTTTTGCACAATAGTATTTGAGCAGATTGCGAAATAATTAATGGTTAGTTATAACGTTGGTATTAGCTGTGGCGCGTCACATACAAGATTTCACCGAAATACATTCATCCCTTACGGAGTGATTGAGGTACAAACTAACAACATCTAAACTAAACTACTCTAAGCTCACCTCTATAATATTAGCGAGGGCTGAATAATGTATAACCAGGAAAAGGCTAGGCAGATGATGAACATTTTACAAAGGCGATTCGCACAAAGTTAATTTATTTGTGGGCGAATCGACAATTCCTGAAATATATATAAGGCAATTGGCTCGTTTTGTATTATATGTATTTAATAAAGTTAGTGTACATTTTCCTTAACTTTTCGTTGTTTCCTTAACGCTTTGTTCAAAACGTAAACGCAAATATTAGGCATGGATAATGCTTTTGACCCTCAGGCAGGGTCATTGTCTTGCTGAAACACACTGCTAAGCAAACGTACTATTATGTCTGACAGACAATTTAAATAAATACGAAACCAGTTAAATTTTAGAATCGGACCATAATTGTAATTTACACATTGCTTTGTTATAATTTGTGAGTTAATAATGTATTGCAGTTGAGTTAATTATAAACACATTTCAATTGCAGTTAGATATGTTACTTTGTCTGGAATAAAACACAACAACAGCTGCTAACAACATTTTTTTTACAATTTATGCTGAAAAGGGTAGTTATATTTTTGATCTATGTAGGATCTTAATAAAAACAAATATTGGGCACGCCGCGATTGCGGCGGTAAGTCCCCTCTTTGAGGAGTGGCTTGAGAGGCGGCATGGCGTCCTCACCTTCCGCCTGACACAGGTCCTCACCGGACATGGCTGTTTCGGGAGGTTCCTGTTTCGGATAGGGCGGGAGGAAACGCCCGGGCGTTTCCATTGCGAAGATCGCCCAGAGGACACGGTGGAGCATACGGTGGAGGTCTGCCCAGCTTGGGCGGAGCATCGCCGTGTCCTCGTGGAGGTGATCGGCGGCGGCGATCTCTCGCGTCCGACCCTGGTCCAGGCCATGGTACGGAGCGAGAGGGCATGGCTGGCAGTCGCCTCCTTCAGCGAAGCAGTTATGCTCGCAAAGAGGGAGGCGGCGCACGTGAGGGAGATGCAGTACATGCGCCCTCACAGCCGTGGCCTTCGCAGGAGACGCCCTGGGCGTCGGGAATCCCAGGCTGATTCCCGGCCACCGTAGGCACGGGCTTGCGGACGGCGAGTAATGGGTAGCTCGCTGTCCGGTAAGGACCAAGCCCGGGTCGACGGCGCGTTGTGTTCCACGCGCGCCTCAAAGAGATGTCAGCAGCAACAGAGGGGCCCGCAAGGGCCGATGCCTGCCGGGGGTGCGGGTTGTTCGAAAGAGATACCGCCGCCCCTGGCACACAGGCAACTGAGGGAACACGGGTGGGTTTTAGTCAGTAAAAGTCTGACACGCCCTCCCGCTCCACCCAGAGCGGGAGAAGTTATTTGATGATTTCCCACACAGAAAAAAAAAAAAAAAAAAAAACAAATATAACATTAACTTAACTAAACCTATTCACAAATTAAAAAATGTCGTCAAAAAATTCATCTGCATCGCTGTCGACTGGTAATGTTCCCAAGAGACTGATAGCATTACCACGTCATATGGCAATGCTTAGCCGCTGGCCGAAGTAGAAACCAGCCCTTGGGCCACGGGAAGTGTCAACCAGCCTTTTAGAGATTTCCTTGAAGAGACCATGAGCACTCGGACCCCACCTCCCGAGGGTTTCTTTACTTACTGAGAATAATCAGTAAGTAAAGAAATCGAATCGATTTAAAGAAAATTATGTGAATATCTTTCGTTTTCTTAATTTTAAAAGGCACTAACTTTAGAAATCAGTAAATATTGTCCTTTATTTTATGTAATTTCGATATCAATGGACAAAAATGGCTCCAGTTTATTTCTAACGTACACGTGCCCAACCCACAGACAAAACTGTTATCGATCAAATTTAATCACTTGGAATACGATATTCATAATCATAACTTTAAATTTGCGAGTGGTATCTGAATACCTACGCAAAATATGTTGTAAATTATGAATTATTAATTGGTCCTATCAGTGTGTTTATTTTGTTACTACCTACACGTCGTATTTGACAGAGTTATGTCAACATTGCAACCGTAACTTTTTAATTACCATGGTTTCTATGTACGAGGGTCATTCAATAAATACTTAGCCTACAAAAAGTAAACGAAAATTTTGGAAAAGTGGGAATTTATTTTTCAACATAGTCTCCTTTTAGTTCGATACACTTAACCCAGCGATGCTCGAACTTTTTTAATCCGTCCGAAAAATAGTTTTTGTCAAACTCTGCAAAATAGGCCTCCGTGGCGGCGATGACCTCCTCATTCGATCCATATCTATTCCCGGCGAGTGATTTTTTCAGATTAGGAAACAGAAAGAAGTCACAAGGGGCCAAATCTGGAGAATACGGTGGATGGGGCAGCAATTCGTAGCGTAATTCGACCAATTTGGCCATGGCAACGGCAGACGTGTGAACCGGTGCGTTGTCGTGGTGAAACAGCACTTTTTTCTTCGCCAGATGGGGTCGTTTTTTCTTTAATTCGGCGTCGAACCGGCCCAATAAATCGGCATAGTAAAGCCCTGTAATTGTTTTACCCTTCTCGAGGTAATTGATGTAGATCACACCTTGTGAATCCCAGAAAACGGTGGCCATAACTTTTCCGGCCGATTTTACAGTTTTCGCCTTCTTTGGAGCACGTTCCCCGGTCTGGATCCATTGTTTTGATTGCTCCTTGGTCTCTGGTGTGTACCAGTGGATCCAGGTTTCATCGACGGTCACAAAACGACGCAAAAACTCCGCTGGATTCCGCTTAAACAGCGCCAAACACGTCTCCGATGTGGTCTCACGGTTGCGCTTGTTTTCTGTTGTGAGTAAACGCGGCACCCATCGCGCCGACAGCTTTCTCATGCCGAGTTCCTCGTGAAGAATATGATGCACTGTTCCTTCTGAAATGCCTACAGTCTCAGCTAGCTCCCGAACCTTCAATCGGCGATCTGCCATTACGAGATCATGGATTTTTTTAATGTTTTCCTCCGTAGCAGCTGTTTTCGGTGCACCTGGACGTGGTTCATCAAAAACCGACGTACGGCCACGTGCAAACTCGTTGAACCAATTCTTGACGGTGACCATCGATGGAGAAGAGTCACCGTACACAGCATCCAAGCGCTCTTTGATTTCGATGCGCGTTTTCCCTTCCAAAAATAGGAATCGAATCACCGAACGATATTGCTCTTTTTCCATTTTTGTAAAACCGATCGAGACGTTCGCTTCCATAAGTTGTCAAATTAAAACAAATGAAGGGATTGGAATGAAAATTTGAAAAAAGAATGAAAAAAGAATGTGCTACACTGTGGTAAAACTCTTTTGAAACTACAGCGCCCTCTGGCGATGAGGCTAGGTACTTATTGAATGCACCTCGTATATTTCGAGATAGAGATATTTTCTAACAACTTATTTATTACTGTCTGAAACTCCGGGAAAATCTTGGGGCAATGGATCCATGTTTTTTGAAGGTGTACGAGGTTCTGATATTTTCGGATAAAATAACCTTACGGCTATACCCATTCCTAAAATAGTCGCAATCGAGAAGAGATCTCTAATTTATACCCAGGAGAGTTACAGGAATAAATCTAAATCGATTTAACATCATCACATCGTGTTTTCTTTCTGAAGATGTGATATTTTAGGAACACAGACAAAATTAAATTCGTCCTCCACAAACAAAAGTAAACCTATTGTGTGATAAATAAGTTTACTCGGTTAAGAAACAAATTAGAGTCAGATACTGTAATTAAGAACTTCAAGGCATAATGAATTACGTTCTTTGGAGTTTTGAAGACACCTTTCTGTTGTCTCTGCAATTATTTACATTTCGTGTTTTACAGATTTTTCTTTTACCGTTCTAATTTTCCTAAAACATATTTCGTTGTTTTTTCTAACGTAAGGGTTTATTTTAATTTAATTCAACACCTACGAGCAACACAAAACAAATTGGGTGGGTAACACTTTTTGTAACAGCAAATTGAAGTGTGTTCACCTGAGTTAGACTGAGTTAATTAAAAGCTATCCATTTCGGGACCACAGTCGTGATCCCGCCAAGAACGAAATACCTACTTACTGTGTTCCCCAAAGTTTTGGTAAAATGCTACTTATTCACGCATTAGCATTATTTTGTCCGTTTGTCTGGGTAATAATAAAACAGGCGATTACCACACATCTGCCAAGTGTGATGAGTATGGCAGTATGGGAAATTAGCGTGTGGTGTGCTACCTAAATATATCTATTGGTACATAATATTAATTAAAATTCTACTAATATAATTAATCATTTATCTAGGAATAGGTCTCAAACTCACACATTGTGGAGGATTTTTTTTGGGTGGGAAATCATCAAATAACTTCTCCCGCTCTAGGTGGAGCGAGAGGGCCGGGCGTATTAGACTTTTACTAACTAAAACCCACCCGTGTTTCTTCAGTTGCCTGTGTGCCAGGGGCCACGGTATCTCTTTCGAACAACCCGCACCACTAGCAGGAACTATATTGGGGTTGGCTTACAGTCTATACGGATGCAGCTGAATACCGTTATTTTACGTGGAGCAACTGTGTGTGGCAGCATCTCAGTTTGAATATATTAATTACAGTGATGTTTCGACTACCAAAGGTTATGTGCCATGCGAAACATACAACATGATTGACCCTTCTTTCAATAGATTATTAGGAACCTCACTACCTGATGACTGTCCCACGCCCCGCCTTCCGTTCTCCCATGGAGTATCGAGTACCTTTGTGTTTCAATAATAGTCGCTTCCTTGAGCTATTTCTATGACCTTACAGCTGCTAAATAAACTGTAAAACTTTCTTAAATTCTGAGATAAAAGGTCGTAATGAGAAAGAACCTAAAAGCTCATCTAAAATCTTCTACGAATCGGTCTGTACCACCCACTTTAATGTAAGTTAGGTAATAAAACATTAAATACCCTATTCTTAAGGCACTAGGGACCATAATACATACTGTTCAGTTCGTTAAAACCTGATTTACGATCTGGCTTAATGAAATGAGAAACACGTGATTGGAATCCTCACATCCTGCTACATACATTTCTACAAATCGTTGTGATTGAACCGAGTAAAAGCAATTGTAACAGATCCATCGACCGGTTAAAAGTGAAGATGTACAATAAAGTCTTGTGTATTGTTCAATGTATTGCAATGGACTAATTAAAGCGATCTAGTCGCAACGATTTATTGTAATGTGTACGAGGTTCTAGAATCCGAGAACAAGTTCATTACTAGTGCGTGATAATTACATTGAGATCTGTATCTCAATCTTAAGGTGATTAACTGTGAGAGAGGGCCTTAACACTAGCTAAGGGCGAAGCGCCAGGGTGGCCTGCAAAATTCAAATTTTCTTACGTATTTTGAAATTTTCAAGCTAGTGTCAGGCTATGTTGAAGAAAATATGATTCGTGACCGTAACATGAATGTATGTAATAACTATTTCATGAAAACGTGATTCCACAGGATTACGTTAACTGAGAGGGTTTTGTTGAAGATTACTCTGTAAATACATGCGTGTTACACTGCAAATCATATTTTATTCAAAATACAGTCTGAACCTGACCTGCAAATTGCAAAATAAAAACATATAGTAAGTAAAGATGTCCTAGGAATTACTTTTCTGTTAACAAATACCTAGTAACTGCAGCTTAACAGATAACCTAGGAACTGAATTCACAGTTCTCTGTTACCATTTCGCCGTTTACCATGCCATGACGTTCTTTCCTTCATCGTTCACATAACAGCTATTTTGTCGATGACTGGGAATTCCTCGGTATTTACTTGCGAAGGTCGCTCAGTAGTGACGATAAATGAATGTATGCAACAAAGAATTAGCAATTTAAGCCTCTTTGAAATAAGAACTTTATTCCGATGGCACGCGTGTGTGTATTGTTTTCAAAATAGTAATAATAAACAATAAAGTAAGAATCCTTCCATAATGTTTCTTCATTATTTCATTTACCTACTTCTTTTCCTACTGCATTAAAAGTTAGGTAAGTAATTACTTATCTGTCTGAAATATTACGAAGTATGAATTAATTATTCTATCTAATCAGTTACCTCAAGAAGGAAATTTCCCTGTTAAAAGTAACAGGTAATTTCAGAGCTTAGGAACAAGTTACCTGTTAACAGAGTTATACTGTTAAATCCCATCTCTAATAGTAATTAAAATGTTCGCTAGGACGCATAGTCTTACTTATAGAACTGCCTGGCTGGTCTCGTGGTCACAAACGCGACTGCTGAACGTTAGGTTCTGTGTTCGATTTCCAGGTCGGGCAAAGTATTATTGGGTTTTTCCATTAGGAATTTACCAGTAACAACCCGGAGTTTGGAAGTTGGTGGTGTGAAAACCCCATCCATGCCTCGAAAATCACACTAAGCCGTTAGTCCTGCGCTTGATCTCTCTCCGGTCGTGTTGGATTACCGTCCCATGGGTCTAGGGGAGTAAGTGAAGAGAGAGTGCACCTGTGTCTGTGGCAAAAACTTGTGCACTATTATAATATTTCCCGCGTAGACGGCTAGTCTCCGCTGACATTGGCTCCCATGGCTGAAATTCGGTCTGAGCTGTATCGTAGTAATAGGTGGGGACCTATTATTATTTACTGCTAACTTCTATCTTTTATGGGGATTGCTGAAAATAGTCTGATGTTAAAACCTATACAGAAATAAACAAGGTTTGTCGTGAAACCTTTGTGCTGTTATTCCTAGTTCTTCAATGTTAGAAAAAAGCTTATAAGCTATTATACGTTTTCAAATAATAAGCGAAATAATATTCTTAACTTACGGCAGACATCGCCAGTTGAGATTACATATTTTTGTCAGTCTCAAAAGTTAGTAATATAATCCTCTTTGAACATTATGCGATCGAGCGTGAATCCAATAAATATCTTAGTATCGACTTTAATTTATAAAGTAGGTATTCTATCAAGATTAACAATAACGTCATGAAAGCAATATCTTGTTTTCACAATTTATTGGACACTGACAAATGTTTTAATTGCAATACAAATCAAAATTAATTACAACGCCGAAAAAAAAATATTGGAGTTAGAAATGTGTGTAATTAATTGCAAAGCTACGTGTAATGTTTGAAAAGTACACGGACATTGCTTTGACAATTTTATTTATAACTAGCTTTTGTTAGTGGCTTTTCCCGAGCGGAGGTCGAAAATTATTCCACGGGAACGTAGTACCGGGATAAAAATGACCTTATGTGTTAATCCAGGTTATATTCTATCTATGTGCCAAATTTCATCCAAATCTGTTGAGTAGTTTTTGCGTGAAAAAGTAACAAACATCCATCCATGCATCCATCCCGGCAAACTTTCACATTTATAATATTACCAGCTTTTGCATGCGGCTCCGCCCACGTGGTCGTCGGTTATCGCGTAAAAAAGTAGCCTATATCCTTCTCCATATTGCTAACTCTGCCAATTTCACGACGATCGTTTCAGCGGTTTAGGTGTGAAATTGTAAGAGACAGACAGACAGAGTTACCTTCGCATTTATGATAGTAAAGTAGGGATAGTAGGATAGGATAATTATATTTTAGCTTATGTTGTCTCACTGTAGGAAAAGCCTCAGTTTCCTCCGTTCCACTCCTCTCTGTCTTGAGCTAGTGTGGACGAATCCCGTCTGTAGGTGTCAAGCTCGTCCCGCCATCTACTCTTGGGTGTACCCCGATGTCGCGGGACATTTTCTGAGACACACATTGTGATTGATTTGGCCCGTGGCTCATTTTGCAGGCGTTTGACAATACATAACCCCTCGACTATTAGGCAGACTCATTGAGTCTGATAACAATAGAAAAGTAATTGTGTTAATTACTTCACGCTTAAAGGTTTAAGGGAACTGAAAATATTTTGACTATTTTATAGTTTTAAAACTAGATTCGTGCCATTTCTTGGCAAGTTTGTAGAGCGCCGAGTGCCTATATAAACTTCAATGTTTATTCATCGATTGTTTAATGAAACTTAGGAATACGTTTATCTACCCTTTTAGATTAAGCAATTTTGTTACTATTTATATCCCAGTGCTGGTAAACTGAGAAAGATTTGCTGACAGCGGCAAGCAGGTAGGTATACGGTAGGTACAGTCAAGAACAGTTAGTTACGTAGACAGTCCGCAGGTCAGACAGATACAATAAAACTTCGGTATCCATTGGAAAACAATAAGCTGTACGATTCAATTATTTTTAATAAGAACCTGAATCTTATTTGATAGCGAGAACGTGATAGTTTTTACTGCAGCTTGTACGATTTCTGAAATAAAATTCAAGGTTGACTCTAAAAAGTGTACGAACAATGCATAACATGCGTTCATAAATGTAGTTTTTGATTACTTAACAAGTTATTAAAAACTACTTATATAAATTTATCTATTTTCCATGACTAAAATGGTTCAGTTTTAATCAAACTTTCTCTAGTATCGTCACAAATATTTTGGAATGAATGAGTCTCAAGGCGATAGATTTTATTTTAAACGCTGTGTTTTGTCAATTTATTCATACAAGTCGGATACTTCAATACGTCTATATATAATACTTCGTATAATAATAATTAGTAATTGACATTCTCAGTTGGCAGCCTACAGTAACAAAAATTCAGCCAAATACATGTCCAATAGTTTAGTCAAAGATTGGAAAAATCCATAGTCGGCATAACTTCTACTGAGTTTTATAAAAAAGCCCTTTTTTATTTCAATGTTACGATTTATGTGATAGTTCCGTAATACTCAAATGCATTAGTATTGGCAGTGTTTTCATGTATTATGATCTCCACATTGTATAAAGCGTGGATGTACAGCTGTGAAAATGTATCTAATAAATCGGGAAATACTCAATAAAATTATACTCAACACTGGTTTGCCTTCATTAATCCCAATACCTAACAAGATAAGCCCGCTATCTGTCAAATAGCAAAGCTATCGATCACTCAGTCAATGAACATGTTAATTATGTCTGTTGACAGACAAAATGTGTATATACCGGCTGACATTTTTTAGCGTCTGGACAACAATATGACGTTTTGTGTAAGTAGAATAGAACTCATATACCCTAATATTTACCTGGTACCATTTATTTAATAAAAGTTCCGAATATCCTTAAAATACATGAAAAAGAATACATCCTACGGCACTCGCGTAAAACTAATATTATCCAAAATAGGTAATAGTAAACGGCGTCAGCTGCGATTGCACATGAATGAAGCATGATGGAAGTGTGAGCGAGACGCTAGCATTAACTTCGCTCTCCTGAGCACAGGACGATACCGCCTGATCCCTACACACTCACGCACACATTTGCGCGTGTACCTACATACGTCACCGTGCTGTATGTAGTTGTAGTAGGCTTATAATTTGATACACTGAGTGACGCGTGTCTTGAAACCGTAAACCAAATAAATTACGTCTCGTAAGATCGGTAAAGCTTTGATAGAAATGTAAACAAACCGCTGATGTTAAATACTTATAACAATCACTCACATTCATATGTATTTCGAAGGTTTTAACGTGATGTGTAATAAAAAAGGATTCCAACAAGGTTGTTTAATCCAAATCGGATACTACAACTTACTAGGCGTATTTAAAGATCGTAATCAACTTATTTACAAATAATAATACTGATTAATTTTTACAAAATTACAGAAAATGAGTTATTATTTACAAGAAAAAGTACCTTTTCAACGATATTGCAATATTTGTTCTAAATGTCCACCGTTTCTTTCTAAACACAAACTCCCACGTTTTTGCAAATTGGTTGTTAGACTCCTAAGCGTGTCTCTGTCACTTTTCAGAATATGAAAAACGTCTATTATTCGCTGTTTTCACTCATTTACACTACGAGCTTCTTCGGTGTACACTAAGCGTTTTAGTTCAACCCACAAATAAAAGTCTAATGGCGTTAGGTCTGGTGATCTCGCCGGCCAGTTCACAGGTCCACCGGGACCTATCCACTTATCACGGAATTCACTATCTAAATACGCGAGCACAGATCGCTCGTAGTGAGCTGGACACCCGTCGTGCTGAAAGTACATGTCCGGCAGATAGTCCAGAGGAACGTCTTCCAACATTGTGTCGATAACGGACTGTATAATTTCACGATACATTATCCCTGTCAATCGACCTTCGATACAAACTGGACCCATTATGCCAACGTGTATTATCCCGGCCCAAACATTGACACTGAATAGAACTTGATGAGCGTGTTCGTTTATTTTAAGTGAGTTTTGAAACTCCACCATTGCTCGTTGTGTAGGTACGTTGTAGATACCAGTGCGGGTAAATATGGACTCGTCGCTCCATAGAATGTTCGCCTGCGGGTGGAGTTGGAGTATGCGTACGTCATTATGAAAACAAGCACTGGCCGGTCGAAGCACACACGGTTCGAACGTAAAAAAACAGCGATCGACGTCACGCTATGGCTAATCGCAGGTGACTAGAGAGAGAGAGCACGAGACGCGGTACTCGGTTTGAAGGGCGCGCGGGCGGGAGGGGATGCGCATGCGGTGACACGTGAGCGGTACGCCTAAGGAAAGATATTTTGCGATAGTAGTTACCTATCCCCGGCCGGCTTCAATCAAAGGATTGAATGTCGCTACGAATTCATTGATAATTTCTGCGCGTAGAGTAGGGTGCCTATAAGTTGGGTTTTGATATTATTTGCCGATATTTTTACTCTTTTCTATTTTTATTATTTTTTAAATTTTAGTATGAAAAGTTTACTACAAATAAGTAATAGTATTTATTGATAGGTTCATTTCATGTTAGGATTTAAAAAAAAAAGAAGTGAAATTTCTATGCCATAGGCTTCTACTCCGTTCACCTATTATGCCCTATTTTTTTCCAGACGGTAAAAAAAATCATACGGTATATGTAGGGAGTTTAAGTTAACATAATTGTAATTAATAGTAACCAAACGTTCGATTTTAGCGTCATTATGCCAAAGTAAATAGACACTGAATTAATTAGGACAACGCGTGTGTCATTCGTGATTTACTTTTTTAGGAGTTGTTTTAATTCGTTTTTATTGGTAAGTTTAAAAGGTGGACGTTTTTTATGTATTGGAGGTCCCCACAATGCGATTGTTTGTTAACTTTATTTTTTTTGGATCGATTTGAGTGTGATTTATTACTGTTTAAGTAAAAGTCAGCTTTTGTAGATGCACTCCATGTTGAACACAATAACATATTTTTTCCACCAATGTTGTTAAGCAATATGTGCGTGTGTGTTTGTATGAGAGCACCGTGTTGTCCCGTTGAAGGTACGGTGACAGCGCTGTGCTCGACTGTGCCGCCACGCTTCGCTTCCGAGAACTCGTTCATTCAGACGATTTTCCACGATGTACTAAATGTACTAGATATACTGATTTTCTCTTCTTTAGTGACTTTATACTCAACAGTGCTTATTATCACACATTTTGTGTTAGTCGTAAATTATTTGACTCCAAATAATTTGATAACTTCATTTAAGTAACTAAAGCAATTTATATACTTTATCATATTTTTTTTAAAGTGCAAAGACGAGGTTGGAGTGTAAACCTGTACGACCTTCAGCGAATACCTTGCGGATATTCTGAGTATAAGGAACGCCAATCTGGTCGACAAACTCTCGATCTTCACCACGTTGCTCACAAGGGACTAATAATCGATAAACCCGACACCACCTTGGGATCTTGGGACTATAGATAATTGAAGTATTAAAATTATTCAGAAACCAATAATTTATATTTCATACCTACCAAAAATTTTAGCTTCACTGATGTATACACACATTTTTTGTAGTCATTAATTACGTAAACAAAGAATTTATGAATGTCAGCAACTTTCAAAGCTAAATGCATGCATAATGCGTGTCAATGTCAATTGAGTGTTCTTAATTTTGAACAAGTTTGTTTGTTTAATTTTGAACATTTTAACGAATAACCAGCAAGAAGCATATTCGGTTTATACTTGCTTAAAAGTATACCGAGTTAAGTTAAATTAATTAACGAAATCCTACATACGTGATGGGTATATATTTATAATCCTGATAAAACAATAAGAAATTAATTTGATGATATTGAAGTACATGACGGCTGGTAGTGTAGTTACTTGAAGAATGAGTTTACAAAAACGTTTTTTTGTTAAATCGGGTTTAAATGTTGATACCCTATTAAGTATGTAAAGTTAACACAGTAAAAACTTACTTTCTAAACTCTAACAACAACTTGTGGTTGTTGATCCCTAAAAAACACTTTTTTATCGTGTGCAGTTTCTGTAGAAAATTTAATTAGAACCTGTGTACACACGGCTACACATCAAGCTTGATGTGCGTGATAAATTTTTGGTCCTGATTGATTCGTTGTATTAATAAGCAAAATCAAATCAAATCACTTATTGTTTTGCAAACATGGGTAATGTAGTAAATATGTTTTATTTTATGAGTCCTCCATGTTCTACCGTCACATGGGGATGCAAAAGCTAGTAATAAAAGTCAATGAATGACTACTTGAACTTTTAATGTATTGTTTTATTATTTATTTCTGCTTAAGTGTGCAAGCTGACATAATTATGGCAAATAATTTAATGTTATGTTTTGTGTTTAGCAATGTTAATTACTTACCTATTATTGTATGGAATCAAGTTCTTCTAACTTAACAGACCGCCACCGTTGGTTGCGCCACTTCTTCTTCCTAGCTAAAGCACTAGCAAGTGGTAATGAGCGGGCGTTTTGGGGGACTGTCTTAATTAATTTTAACGTTCAATAAGTGCTGACTCTCAGCCTAGTTTGAATAAATGACTTTTAATATTGATTTAGAACAACAAAAATTTAAATTGAAAATATTGATAGATCTAGCATCAAAACATCTTCACTCGTCTATCATTCGTTGCTAAATTAGCCACTTTTATCTACTACTAAATACGATTTAGTGAAAGTATAGCGGTCTGAACAACTATTATAAGTAATTGAGAAGTTTTACCGCTGAAGTCTGTGCAGGGCTTTAGTTTTGCACTTGGCTGCACCTAAAACTTAAACAACTTTTAAAAATATATCTCGAAAACGAATGGACGTTTAAAAATATTCAACTTACTATTTATTATTCTACTTAATACTATTTATCATAATTTTTAAATAAAGATAAATAGTAAATTCAGGAAAATTTGCTAAACGTCACATCGCAAGCATCACAAGCTGTGGCGATACTGACCATGACCAGCCTGAGAGCTTTTAAGCTCTGATCAAACTAAAGCGAATCTCGAATTGAAAACTCCTTGTAACTTGTATGGAGGTGTTCAACCTGGTGCAAATAGTCGATGCGTCGGCTTTCACCTCAGTTTGTGCAAACCTTTACCTCTAAGCCAAATAAAATAAATCTATTAAGTACCTTATCTGGTTTTAAACAAAACGGATTCCATGGTTCTTCCTGCTCTTGATACGGTGTACAATAAAGAATATAAATGAGAAAAACGTGTAAAGACAATAAATTTACACTCGAACCTGGAAGCATTTTTGCTTTATACTTGAAACAAGACTTTTTTAATCTCTACGCTCCAAAAATTGCTTTGTTTCCGTCGCGGTTCCTGTTAAATTCCCTTTTGTTACAATATTTTTATTACGTGTGTCCGTTTCATGACTCCTGAAAGCTTCCATTATTTTATGTTTAAAAGATGATCTTAGATACCTTTGGGCTGTACCTATGCTTAACGTTTTTTAATTGGTTGGCAAACTTCACAGACGAGATAGATCAATACCTATACATGCACATAAACTCCCACCTTTTCTCTTAAGGTGGATAACGACGTTAAATAATATCCAGTAAATATTTACTGTATGATAATTGATCAGTGCAGTGCAGTGCATTCAGTGCATCATTGCAGTGTGTGTGTTGTTATTTTGCCAGAAGCAGATCGTTCCATACGTTTATGTATTGAAAATTAATTAACATCTGTTTTAAGCAAGCCTGATTAGTTGTTTTTTTTTTAATCAAGAGAAAAGGGCTTTGTCGCACATGCGATTATGCCGCCCTGGTTGGCTTAACAAAATCTTACTTATTTCTATTTAACAAAACCTTAGAGTAGCTAGTTTATCAAGTACTCTAGCTGCATCAGAAAGTGGCGCAGCTAGAGCTTACAGTAACCTATCTCTTTAATCCTGCAATCTAATTTATTTCTAAATTCCTCATTGCGAACACACTCGATTAATATGTGATAAACATCATCTACGGAATTAATACAAAACTCACAATTAGTCGTAGTTGTTATGTCTACAAAGTTTCATTTTCAGAGAATCTCTTGTGTTTTAGTTTCAATTTCGAGATTGGTTATAATAATCAAGTAGTTATTGAGGCATGTAATAAGCAAATGAAATGATGGATGGACTGTGTGTGAAAGGTGGTATAGTTAAAATGGAGGAGACTACTGTAACGACCAGTAATAGAGAAGTGGGGAAGAAGAAAAAATGTTGCGGTGACCCCAAATTAATTGGAATATGGGCAGGAGAATGATGCATGCAAGCCGTCTGTTGGGACAGGTCAGCTCAAAGCAGCAATGGCTCTTCCTTCAAAAGGCCCTTCCAGAAATGGGTCTGCATTAGTGATGGGTCGTTGGCGGTTTTTCCGTTAACGTTATGTCAACGTTGATTTACGTTCGTTAACTAGTTAAATTCGTCAACGAGTTAACGAGCAACTAATGTTGACTTGCAACGTAAACCGATCATTCATTGAACGGTTTTTATTCAACGCTGCGACGTGCAACGATTCTTATATTGGTATACTTTTCTTAAAATAAATATTTAAAAAATCAACTCTTGTGTTCACTTCGTACTTAGAGTCTCTCTCTTATGTACTTAGAGTTCAAATTCTACGACATGACCGTCGCTCGAAATCTATGATGGTATTTTCAACGTAAGTTTTTTGCTCAGTTCGTTAAGTACGTTTGCAAATTTAGTTTAGTTGATTATTTAACGAGTTATATTCATAAACATCGTTGACAAATTCAACTAGAAGATTCATAAACAGTTAACATTAATACGTTGACAGGAGATCAACGGTTGATTCAAATAGTTCGTTGATTCAACGCCCATTCTGCGCCCACGCCGCTAGTCTGCATTCTTAGACTCACATTAAATCCTAATAATATGTTTACACTTTAAAAGAGACCGTGACCTCTGAGTTTGTTTCGGCATTTCTTCTCAGGGACCAGCGAGCTAGGATATATAAAGCCTTCTAGTTATAAAATTATTATATATATTATTGACCAACAAAATATTGACGTGATATTGAGGCATACAATATTTGAGTGGCATCCAATTAAAGCAGCTGTCTGTACACATGATTCATGATCTAACTAGATCAATTATCATACAGTAAATATTGACTACGTATTATTTAACGTCGTTATCCAATACCGGACGAAACGCTGCGTACCGAGGTATGAATTACCTATAGGCAGTCAGCGAGGCTTGGAGTTTTATTGAGTGGATAATTATCTGCTAGATAAACAGTAACATCGGAAGAGGAAGTTAAAGAGATCGCTCGATTCGTTCCCACGCTCGTTTATGTGCTATTATCTATTAATTAATAATGCTGTAATAATACAACATACGTTACATAATATGTTCGATACTTTCAGTTTTGTTTACTATTTCCGTGTGGTGGTCATTGGCCCCTGGGTTCGATCCTCACGTCAGATTTATTATATTTATGCTTCACTAATGCGATAAGCAATTCACAAGTTTTATTTTTAACATACTTCCGTACTAATAGGAAAGTAAATGTGCTTGTCGGTCTGTCTTACATTTTCAAGTCTAGCAGTTTAAGGACATATGATACTTATCATCCCGGTAGTTTGTGAGGTACTTTCCGACCTACACACGAGCGGAGCCGCGGGCAAAAGCGAATATCATACCTAACCAGTACCTACCTAATGCTGAAATATTTCAGGGGTGTAAGAGCAAAATCTGCAGCATTTACATAAATCACAGCGGCCAAGCAGTGTCAGCGTACTTAGATAGACGCTTCAAGATTGTCTTCACAAGATTAATGTACTGCGCAGTTTTGTACCGTAATAGAATATCTTAATGTTCTATAAAAACTTACTGAAAGACAAGTTCGGTTTTCTTATAAAACGTTTGTATATAATGAACTATATTTAGAACGCGATAGGTATCGATATTTTTGAAGAAAAAACTTCTTTGGGCGTGTTCGCCATTTTTTGAGATGGGAAAACAATTGAACTCGCGACCCCTTTACCGACACCTCTATATAAGTTAGTTTGATGTTCGTTTTAGTTGAGCTTGATCAGTATACATTACATGTTAAGGCTCGTGCAGACTAGCGCGACGCGACGGTCGCGTCGCGACACCCGTAGAACAATTTATAAGAAAACTTAATGGAGATTGTTCTACAAGTGTCGCGTCGCACTGTCGCGTCGCGGCTGTTTGAAGAAGCCTTTATAAAAGATTTTACCTATTTGGTAAAATAGCTGCCAATATTTTTTTTCATGTAAGTAGATACTATAGCGCATTAAATGAAAATTGTAATATAACTTTTGTAATAGTAGTTTATAATAATGAATAAATGAACACTTCATTTCAAAGTACTTCCTGCACAATAAAATATTTTGTGACGATTCAAAAATACACACGTAATTGTTCAAGTTTTCACTTCTGTCAGCACTCCCGGAGTGCCACTGTTTCTTTTTTCGATGTTTTACGCTTGGTCCAATAGCAAAAGTGTATCACTTTCGTGGCTACTAATACTAACCCCGCTTACAATAATTTTACACAATTTTTACTACACGATGTATAGGGTGGGTTTTTGAGATGTAGTAAGGATAGGTAACTCAAAATAGAACGTGACAATCGACATTTTTATTGCTAAATGTACCTACTTGTGACCTACAGACAGCAAGCAAAATGTCAATTCTCGACAGATTTCGCAAAACTGCCAGTTAGCAATTTATCAGAAAATTAATGGCATTCTTCGAAGAGGCCTTCTAGAAAGCCCTTACTGCCCCTTATCAAAAACATCCAGTATTTATTTCAGAAAAAAAAAAAAACTAAAAGTATATCTTTACTACACATACCCACACAGAAGGTTTTTTGCAGCGCTTACCGATAAACATTCAACACACAAGTGTATCTAAAGCGCTTCCATCGCTGCACATTAATTTCCCCTTTCATCTCTTCGCTCTAGATTTACAACTTTTTATTACACATCAGACAAATCGGAATGAAAACTGCAATATTGAACTGAATCACGAGGAATATTAATAGCTACATTTACTTTAGGTAATTACTTTTTCAATGAATAGTTAAGTCCTTGTGATTGCAATAATTATTTTCCTTATTACTTGGGCAATGATTTATTACAACTGCGTATTGTTATGATTTACGTGACATACCTTAGCCTTTTTACAGCACTCACAGATAAACATCTAACACACAAGTGTTTCTAAAGCACTTTCCGTTGCATACAGTGACTTTTTAGGTAAAGATTTTGTTATCTGGTAGACTGATATAGGAACATATCCAAGAATAATAAATAAAAAAATAAAAACTTTTATTTAATTCAATAACAAAGTAAACTAATCTTTATCTAAAACAATTAAAGTTAACAATTTGCCCAATTCCAGCCCTCTTTATCTTGGGTTATTTGCATCCAGCTTGGGCCAGTCGTTTTACAGATATCGTCCAAGTATAAGTACTGTCATTTCAGAATAAACTATTTTTCGGTAAAGAGCAAAGCGTAGGTATTACTGAGTAGACTACTCTGTATACGTTCCCGATTTTTATAAATGGTGTAAATTAAATTTTATATCTAACTAGCTTTTGCCCGCGGCTCCGCCCGCGTGGATGTTGGTTATCGTGTAAAAAAGTAGCCTATGTCCTTCTCCATATCCCAGGCTATATCTCTGCCAAATTTCATGACGATCGGTTCAATAGTTTTGGCGTGAAAGCGCGACAGACAGACAGCCAGAGTTACTTTCGCTATTAAGTAAGGATAATAAAAACAGAGAAAACAGTGATAGCCTAGTGGTAACAGATGGACTTACGAGTTGTATGTCTTAGATTTGAACCCAGACAGACGCTTTACTTTGTGTAAAATAATATCATCGCCACTGCTCTAAAAACTGTGAAGGAAACATCGTGAGAAAACCGAAAACCTGTATGTCCTAGAAACAAAAATTCGAAGAGAAATGGCATCTAACAACCCGCACTGGGCCTGCATGGTATATTTACAGCCCACTCTCTCTCCCTCTCTCACAGAGAGGAGGATATTAATAGGATGATTATGCTGATAAAAACACAAGCTAAAAAAACACAGCAATAAAGTAGTAATTAACACTTAAAATCAGGGGATTTAAAAGTGCCACTTTGGCAGAATCATAATATGATCATATTATGAATAATATTTAAAATCGTAAAATGTCACATACTGACAATTCATAATACTCGTATTATCTGCGGAGACAGCACGTATACATCTATTTGACAGTTTTGAATGGAAATTTGTAAAATGGTCACCAAAATAAGAATTGCTTTTTTAAAGTAAAATGTCAAATAGCAGAATCATACAATTCAGGAAATGAATCACTTTTAGAGGAATTGCTTATTTGGCCTTTTTAGACCCGCAGGTCTTAAAATTAGCCACAGTGCAGTCAACATTTCAAATAAGTCACAGCCACAGCACAGTACAGCTACAAACTTGCCTAACACAAGGAAAAACAAGGAACTAAACTAAAAATGCTCTATTATCCATTGAATCACATTGCCTCATTGTCGGCCTCGTAGTCTACATAACAATAGCGCAAAAACTTGACGTAAGTACAGTCACTTGTAACACCTAGTTACTCAGTTCGTTTTGCTTAAAAACTTAGCTGGTAAGGTGCCACGCCTTGCCAACTGGTCATGTGTGACGACCTCCTTGAAGAGCTCGTTTAGGGGTTACAGTAAAAATGTGGTAATGTTGACTTGTTACTTCTACTCGCATAGTTCGTTTTGCTGAAAAACTTAGCTGGTAAGGCACCATGCCTTACCTGGTCGTGTGTGACGACCTCTTTGAAGAGCTATTTAGGAGTTATAGTAAAAAGAAATTGAATATCTTTACTTCAATAAAGCGAATTGCGATGCAAACTTAATTTTTTGGTCTTTTAAGGTGTCAAGAGACCTTAAAAGACCAAAACGTAAGCCTACTTGAGCGTCTGTATTATGATTTTGCCAGATAAAGTATTTAGTTACGTACATACCTACTTTACCTAATTATCTCTGTTGGGCATGAAATGGGAAATTAGAATCCTACTTACTTATTTGTATCAAAATACAAAACAGAATGTACAAAAAGAGGAATAATGTGTGCCACGTGTTCCTAAAGCACATAACACCTTCATTAAATGTATACATGCCTTTGGAAAGAGCACCTTCCTAAATCAAAAGGCGGTACGTGCTTCACGAATAGACTTTTCCAATAAGTACTTCTAATTCCTTTTAATACTTTCCCGGGGGTAAGTACCTATCTACTAAGGGTCTTACATCTTTGGTGCTAAATATGTATTACATAAAATGAAAATATCAAACGTGTCTGCCGACCAACCTGATTTTCCTGAGAGAATTATAATATAATTTCATTATTAACTAACTTCTGCCTGCGACTTCGTCCGCGCACCCCTAACCAATCCTGTCGCATCGCATCGTTTTCCCAACCAATCCCATCGCATCGCATCGCTTGCCCAACCAATCCCATCGCATCGCATCGCTCCTTCGTTTTCGCTTAGCGTTCTTTCGTTTTTTTTTTCTTTTTGCGCGGCTCTCAAGGATCCTAGCGTGATGTTAAATAGCCTATAGCGCTCGTCAAGAATAAAGCTAACAAATGCAAAAAGACTTTATCAAATCCAACTGGTAGTTACAGAGATTATTGTGTTCAAACCAACAAACTTAAAATTATATTATTATTATTATTATCATTAATAAGTACATAAGCAGTACAGCAGTAACTGTCTTTTAAAATGCACCATTTGAAAATTCTTAGCAGTCACATTTTATTCAAACATCGAAGAATTGTTGAAGTTATTTTAGCTTTACCTTCTGAATTTCAAGTAGTTTGCTTAATAGAAATTCAGAAAGCAGTCTATCATATTGTGCCTGCTTTGCTGTTTTAAATATGCTAGTTTCCTATATTTTGTTAGAATTCCGCGAGCTTGTAGTTTGTCTTTCTAGTAGTGTTTTGGCACGTACCTATTTCATCGTCTTATTTATGTCGTGCGAAAAATGTTTAATGTCGAAATATTGAATGTTGTTTGTGTTGACACCGTAATTTAGTTTTCAACAGGTATAGGTACACATAGGGGAGCCAAAATTACGGTGAAGGGAATTCACACACTATAGGCACAGAGGCGGAATAAATATAGGGCATATGTCAGTCAACCTTAGTGTGATGAAGAGACAACCAACCTACTTTTATCACCTTACTTATACATAAATATTTATTATGGCAACAATAATAAATAGACAAATAAATACGCATGTCACCGTCTGGGTTAGTCCATCAGACATATTATCTCTGGTTGTTCTCGTCTCGCTAACGGCGAGTACTTACACAGGCATAACCAAGTAGCCAGGATTATTCACTAGCAACTTGCTTTGCAATATAAACTTGTGGATTCTGAAGTACCGTATTACAAGTATGTGCTTGACCCAGTTTTCGAATATGACCATGTCACGTTGTACTGGGAACAGTCTATTATTACTGACATTTTGTTCTGGATGCCTCGTTTTCACACATAATTATACAATGAATGTATGTTAAATATTGTAGTTAAATCATTTTAAAAGAGTAACGGTGGAGTTTCTTGCCCATTCTTCTCCATACGAAACTACATTTTGGAAGGGGCGACTAGAATCAATTCTATTTTAATGTAAATGTTGACGTTCAAAAGTGCCTTTTAAGTGCCTATTTGAAATAAATGCTTTGACTTTGACTTTGACAGGACTATTGTAGCTAATAAGCCTGATATAGTGGTGATGGATCGGTTGACGTGCCGCGCAATGATAGTCGATGTTACCATTCCGCATGACGGGAACCTCGTGACAGCTGGGAAAGAGAAGCAAATTAAATATCTCGACCTATCACACAAGGTTGTTGACATGTGGAATGTGAACTCGGCTGTCATTGTGCCGATTGTCGTATCAGCCAATGGACTGGTGGCCAAAAACTGCGATCAACATCTCTCGAGGCTCTCGTTAGGTTGGATTAAAGGCCTGATTCAGAAGGCAGTACTCCTCGATACGACTCGCATCTTGAGGCGGTTCCTGTCTGTGGAGCCCTAACCACCGGTAGCTTGGACCCTGCTCCCGATACCGGCGGACCACTATCTTTTATATTTTTTAATGGTTTTTGTAATGTAACTTTTATACAAATATTAAAAAAAAAATTTATAAGGATAAAGACTAAATAAAGGAAATAATAATACACAAATATGTAGTATACATCAAATTAAAACATGAAGAAATGAATGTCAAACGATGGGCACAATGGGCACCCGTTTCGAGTTTCATCCGTCACGTCATCTAGCCCACTTAGGCTTTTGAAAAAGGTGTAGACAGCTAGCCTAGATATAGGTTTGACGGATGGATATGGTCCTCGATTAAATTCTTCCACGTCAAATTCGCTCGTCATGCCTCCGTTGCTAGGTTATTCCGTCATGTTCGAATCCTCAATATTAGGGCTCAGGGCACGGTGACGAGGGTACCTGTGATTACAGAAATCTGAATCAAGTCACGTAACATCGGAATTCAGAATCATTCGCCTGAAAAATATCTACCCTCCTATCTTTTATTACAATTGTAAGGTCTGTCTGCGATACTGACGGGACGTGGTCCATTTACCTGAAACCTGATATCATAAAAAATATGTGTGACTAGATTTTAGTGGAAGAAGTTTTTCCACGTGTGACCTAGAATTCAACAAACATGTGTCTGTTCTAGTTATTCCTGATACTAACGAAATAGTGGTTATCTCAGGAAATTCTATTTCAGCTTAATGTTTTGTTGAAAGAAAAATCCGTATTTTACACAGTTATGTGAACAGGCACTTCGTTGCTTCAATCAATGAACAATTTAATCGAGATATTATCGATGAAATGCAGCAGCGAATCGGATCGGTATTCATAACAAACATCGATGCTCGCTTCTTGAAAATGCTATTCATTTTTTTGTTCGTGCAATCGTGTTTATGATCTTTTCAGGAAGATTTCTTTCAAGATTTTCATAAAAAGTAGATGAATAAATGTTAGAAATGGCTAACAACAAAAGCATAAAGTTTTTACGTTTGGTTTTATTTGCTATTGTTTTCAACACCTCTCAAGAAGATTATTCTTTTCTTTTTCTGACTGCCTTTTACATAAAACGACCAAAATTTAAAATCCCTGAAGAAATAAAACGCCTTGACCTTTCCCTTTTGATATTTTTAAAACTAATTTGAATAACTTACAAAGTTCCTGTTTAAATGGAAATATTCTCAAGTCTAGACTTCAGTTTGAAAACAGCTGAAAAAGTACTCCTACTAAATTTTGTCCACAGGGACAATACGATTTCTCTGTTAATACTACTTACTTACAAAAAGTTTAAAGGATTTATTTTTATTTTCCAGGTGACAACGAAGACGAACAACTGAAAACAGGTTAGTTTGATTTTTCTGAATAAAATGCCTCTCTGTAGGTAACTGTTTTACAAAGTGGATTACTCTCGATCTTTAATTATTGAATTGTGAAACATTGCAGAGAGAAATAAGACGATATCCTTCAGAACAATACAAATATAAAGACTATTTCACAATTTTTAGCTCATTAAGTACCACAAAACCTTCTCAATAAAAACTAATTAAAATGCGACTAAATTGCACAGATTTTTCGAAAGGAGACCATTCATCCTCGACCGTGATTCTGATCACAGGCGAGAGGAGTTTAAGGCAGACGCAGACGAGTGCAAGTGGTTCAAGGTCTGAAGGGAGGACCTTGACTTAGGCGATTACTTCCCCCCACAACAGCTGTGAACTGCAGATAAAGGGAAAGTAGCTCTGCTTTGTAGTCGGGGTGTTGAAAATATTTGAGTTGCAGGGTTATTTTTAAATCAAGCGTTTTAAGTGGAGTGTTTTAGCGATAATGTTTAAAGATGCAAGTATTTTGTTCAATTACTGTTTTTGACACGTATATTCGGATTGTTATTTATTCGTCAGTTTTTATGAAGTTTAATAAGGCAGTATGAGTAGGTAGTTCGTGCATTTCACAACGTAATTGTTAATTAAATAAGTATTTGATTGATTGAGTACGGTATCTTAATAACCTAGGCGAAGGCACAATGTAGCCCAATTTCCAGTTATAATTATCTAATAATGCGTTAATTGTGAAGGAAGTAATGTATCAATTTCGATTTTCAAAGTTAAAAACTATAGCCGCTGCTTTCAACAAGGTTATTAAATGTAGGCAAATATGGGAAGGTTGAGATTGTTTTCCCTTTTCCTGTTTTGTATTCATTAGCTTCCTTCATGCAGTATGTTGTAATAGTTAAACATTAGAAGGTATATTGCTTTCATTTCATATTTCTTACGTTTACCTACTATCGGCATATAATTTGATAGGCATGTTCTGGGTTTATGTTTAAATTATGAACCAGGTTCAACTGAAAGGAATGGTACTTTTGGAGGTGCACCTGTTTTTAAAAATATGTCCATATTTGATGCTTTCAATTAGGCACCTAATAGGTATATTTCACTTTTGGTAGACACACAAACCACGGTGCGCCATTTTGCCCTTCAAAGTTAATTGACTACATGTAATCACAAACAGGAGTCTGGCACAACCGTGTGTATTGATGTAGAATCAAAAACATTCTGCCATCTATTTTACATTTTTGTGCAACACCTTTTATACAGGTTGGCGACATCGTAGAAATATATCGTCAGAAATAAAAAAATAAACAGCTGTTTCACAGAAAAGTGCAATGCGCGGTCAAACTGTATGGAATAGCAGATTTTTTTTGCCGTATACTTTACCTTAATTGGCAAAGCGTAGGTTTTATTACAATTTTGATTTATAACAATTTATTTTATTATAATCACCCCTCATTATGAGTCATTACACTGCATTACAATAACGGAACTTGCCTTATTCCAATATTACAGTTATGTTGCATAAATTATCTCATTACGGCGTCGATCAGTAGTGAGCGTGTAATGTCGTAACTAGAGTCGCGTGCGCAGGTCTGCGTAATGCTAATTTTGAACGTAACGGTTGTTCTTGTGACGTCAGCAAGGCCATGTTTATTCTTATTGTGACATTGATAAGAGATCCGCAGGAGAACCAAGGTAACCGACATAGCCCGAAGAATTACCAAACTGTGTGTGACAGTGGGCAGGGCATATTACTCGCAGAACAGATACACTACAGACCCGTTACAGAAATTTTACCGCGAACCGGAAGACGTAAAGTTGGAAGGCCTCCCACAAGGTGGACCGATGACCTTGTGAGGGCTGCAGGAGTTCGCTGGATGCGGGAAGCACAGAACCGGTCAAAGTGGCGGAGCTTGGGGGAGGCCTATGTCTAGCAGGGAACGTCTTTCAGCTGAAATGATGACATTGATAATGATTTGATTTGTTGGAGTATTGTATAATGCTAGATAGGCAATTTGCGTTTTCCAGCCAAGTATGTGCCAACTGCTATGGACAGGCAGTACATGCGCCCTCACGGCCGTAGCCGTCGCAGGAGACGCCCTGGGCGTCGGGAATCCCAGGCTGATTCCCGGCCACCGTAGGCGCGGGCTTGCGGACGACGAGTAATGGGTAGCTCGCTGTCCGGTAACGACCCAGCCCGGGTCGACGGCGCGTTGTGTTTCACGCGTGCCTCAAACAGATGTCAGCAACAACTGATGGGGCCCGCAAGGGCCGATGCCTGCCAGGGTTGCGGATTGTTCGAAAGAGATACCGCGGCCCCTGGCACACAGGCAACTGAGGGAACACGGGTGGGTTTTAGTCAGTAAAAGTCTGACACGCCCTCCTGCTCCACCCAGAGCGGGAGAAGTCATTTCATGATTTCCCACCCAAAAAAGAAAAACTGCTAAGGACGAACATGTGGTTGTAGTTTTAGCCAGCATGAACGGTATACCGAAATAGTCTGCCCGGAATGGTACCTATTCAAGAATGTTTTAAAATTATCACAAAGAACACTGCAGGGCTTAGCCCTGCAGTGTTCTTTGTGATAATTACAGAATCTTCGCTCAACAATATAAAAGAAAGAAATTTCTGAAAAACTTTGTGGACCTCGTTTTTTATGTCACTAAAATCGCGATTAGCACACAACTTTTTCTACATTTATATAGTGATCATTAAATCTGGCTCCTTTTTAACAAGTTGCTAGATAATCCGCTTAACGACGGCCTTCTTTTGATGACGGGTTTAAAAAATTAACCTGGCCAGTTACAGTGCCTAGTGATTTTTTTGCGTAGTAGGTATAACTTACTTTTAACAATGTTTTGAACTTTTTTGATGTAGATAGCTCGATGTTGATGGACTCCACAAATTGTGTGCTATGAAAAATAAAACAACAATGTGTACGATACTAGCATATCTACCTATTATCACGCAAAATTCAAAAGCGTTTTTCTCGTGAACGAACAAAGCCCAATTTTATAATAGTTGAGGTTTCGAAAATACTACATAACAGTATGCTTGTAACAACATAGCGTTTCTATGAATTACTTTTTTCATCGCTTTCATTATTGCGTCAGCTTATAAGTAAGGTAGGTATTTCTGCTCATGGCTTGTACATAGGTATTTGAAATCAATTGTCGAAGCTTTAAAATGAAAGTCTAAGATTCTGGTTGCTGTTTTTATAGCCTCACTCATATATGACCGAATTTGTTTTGTTCGTGAAAAATTTCCAGAAGGTACTAGTCAAAAGTCTGTTTCTTGGTGTTAAATGCTACTACCTACTTATAACACCAAAACCACTGCCGATACATTATGTTGTAGGTACAATCACGGTTATTTAAGGCACTACGTGTGACAAATCACATAATTACCGCCTTGACATTGTATTAGCCAATTTCCGTCAAACGATGACTTGCGCAAGATACCACACTACTTTTTCATTAATTTTGTAATTTTCTAGATTAACCTAAATTTTTCGTAATTGAGTAGGCCTCATTTAATTATAGTTACAAACAAAACATATAATTAACTGTTATTATTTTGGTACCTATTAATTAAACAATCACGTTAAAACGGTCTAAAGCGACCAAAAAGGTACCGTGTAATTAGTTCATTTATGCAATAGTTCGGTCAAGAGTTTTTTGAACGGGTCACAAAAGCCATGTCGAATTGAACGCCTTCCCGTCTGACGTGAAGGTTGGCGTTCAGTGTTTGTAAACAATACCTACAGCTATGCATCTAGGCATTTTGGTAGTGTGGATGATTAGTTCTATTACTAAAGTATGTGCTTATTGTGCGATCATTTGATTGATGTTTTTTGATAGGTCTAATATAGGTTGTTTGTAATGGAACTTAATTGAAAAATAGCTTCTGTCCGCGAAATTATGCCACGGGAACGTAACTGGCAGATAGCTAATTTAAAACATTAGCTACCTATCTGCCAGTTAAAGTCCTGCCAAAATCAGCCCAGCCATTTCGGAGACTAGCCAGAGTAAACAGGCAGAAACACAAAAATATATTTTATAATTTCCGTAAATATCTACCTACCTACATTCATATGCATTTAGTAAATTGCTGTTTTTTTACATCTTTCTCATTATGCCTTAGTGTAAGCACCGAAAGTAAAAATCGTTTGAACAGAACAGATCTCGTTTTTTTTTAAATATCTAATTATTTTCCTTTAGGCCATTCTCCCTTAATTAATTTTAAGAATATTCCAGGCATCATTGTTTCTACTTTCCAAAAATTATGTACAATAACACCCACGTAATACCTACTGACACGAACTTTTTCGTTTTTCTAAGAACCAATTAAGTAGGTATGTCCGTTCAAAAAATACCAATTTTTTTGACGTCAAAGGGTTTTCTTTACGTTTTTAAGTAGTCTTTTAGAGCGAATTAACCGTATTTTATTCGTTAACTAGCTTTTGCCAGCGGCTTCGCCCGCGTGCAGGTCAAAAATTATCCCACGGGAAAGTATCACCGGGATAAAAAGTATCCTCTGTGTTAATCCAGGTTATAACATATCTGTGTGCCAAATTTCATCCAAATCCGTTCAGCCGTTGTTGCGTGATTGAGCAACAAACATCCAAACTTTCACATTTAAAATATTAGTTGGATAGTAGGATTAAAACCGAATAGTTGTAAGAGCTTTTTAGGTAGAGTGTGTCGAAACAAAGGTTGGTTATGTACATAGGGCTCAGTGCGCCGCGACCTTTGTTTGTCACGACAATGATCCGGCACGCCCTGTTTTATAGGAGACAAATTTATGTAGGTATGCGCTGTGATTATAAAACAATCAGTTCCTTATTTACTCCGAATTACTCTTGGCTTCGAGTCAAAACCACATCGAAGGGTCGCTTTTCGAAAGTTGTGAAAGCTCGAAGGAGTATGTGTATACAGGATAAGTTATTATCCAGTACGCAAACTGTAACCATGAATTCAGCATATCATTCTAGACCCCAACGTAGAAATTGTTCGTCGGTTATACAAAAAAAAAATCAGCTGTTCGATACATTTTGACCGCGTAGGTATTGCACTTTTCTATAAAACAGCTGATTTTGTTTTGTATAACCAACGAAAAATATCTACGTTGGGGGGTTTGGAATGATATGCGGAATCCATGGTTACAATTTGCGCACTGGATAAAAACTTACCCTGTATAGGGCAAGTCATCCAGCTCGGCAGACATAACTTTGAGAAAGAAGCCGAGAGAATAGTAAATCATCAAATTACTTCGCCCGCTCTGGGTAGAGCAGTAGGACGTGTCAGACTTTTACTGACTAAAACCCACCTGTGTTCCTTCAGTTGCCTGTGTGCCAGGACCCACGGCATATCTTTCGAACAACCCGCACCCCTGGCAGACATCGGCCCTTGCGGGCCCCATCAGTTTATGCTGACATCTCTTTGAGGCGCGCGTGGAGCACAACGCGCCGTCGACTCGGGCTTGGTCCTTACCGGACAGCGAGCGACCCATTACTCGTGGGCAGCGTTTCGAAAACTTCGCCAAGTCTTCTCGTCGCTTATCCCTCAATGTTTGAAGAGTAAGGTATTCAACCAGTGCGACCTGCCTATTATGTCATATGGTGCCGAAACGTGGACACTGACAGCCAAGCTGGGCCACACATTCAAGGTCGCGCAGTATGCTATGGAGGTACGCTATGCTCGAAGTTTCTTTGAAGGATAAAATCAGAATTTACTCGGAAAAGAACCGGAGTTACCCACATAGTTTTCACAGTAAACAAACTGAAGTGGCAGTGGACTGGCCATGTTTGTCAAAGGACCGGTTTAGAGAAGACGAGTCCTGGATCGGAGACCGTGTATCGGCAAGCGTAGTGAGGGACGCCACCCTGTTAGATGGATAACGACCTTAAGAAACTTGCTGGGACAGACTGGATACGGAAGGCGGAGGACAGGGTCTTGTGGCGCAGCTTGCGAGAGGCCTAATATGTCCTGCAGTGGACTGCGATAGGCCAATCAAGCATCTCAGCCTGAGTTGCTTGATTGATCTATTGGCTATTAAACATAGCATTGGTTTTTCTATCAGCCATTTTTCAGTAGCAGCCTGGAGTTTGGAGATGTGCCAGGTTGATGACAATAGATTCCCCCCAATTAACTTTGATATAATCCTGCCGTATATAGGTGTACCATTATGTAGTTAGGAAAACTCTGCCTACCCCTAGGAAAATACAAGCGTGATGTTATGATGTTAATCTTGCCTATTGTCTACGAACAAATCGTTTTCAGGTGTTGTTCTATTGGTGGTAAGATGTTCTTAACTGGTAGAACTAATCTCCTTACTACACGAGGTGGTTTTTTATTGTTCATTAGCTGACCGTCAGACGTCGTCCTGTCTTAACAATGAATATTGAATACACATTGGTAAACTTTATATTAGAAAAGTTAAACGGTCGCTAAGTTTTCTTAAATTTTCTAATGTAACAACCTTATCCTGACAATAAACACAGCAAAATTGGTGCAGACGTTCACGTGTGCCGCCGTGACCAAGGACATAGGGATTTATTTTTATATACATAGATAGATAATGACAGCTTTGCTCTATGATTACCTGCTGATGTTAAAAGACTCAACCTGTATAATATTAAATAATTTTCGTCGATACAAGTGAAATAGAGCATGCTTTTCACCTTCAAACTACATACTTGAACGTGCTGAATTTTTGATGTAATAAAGCTAGATAACTAGGATATGGAAGTAAAAACGTTGTTTGCACAGAGAAGATTTTTAATTAAGTTTTTACAAGAATGACACAAGTCATTATAAAAATAAAAACACACATGTTCGAATATCAATTTGAAATGAGTTGTCAACTAAAATGTTTCAAATGAATGTATAAGTTCATAGCCTGCATTCATATCTGAGACAAGAGAAATACAAGAAATACGAACTCGTGCATACTTTCAAGATTTATGCTCAAAAGAACTCAGCAAACTCCATATTCTGCTGAGAAATAAGATTTATTTGCAGTTTCTGATATCATTCCATCGAAGGATATGCTTTTGAAATGTTTTGTTATTCCCACCGTATTATATCTATAAAAGAAATCTTTTGTTCGCCATCTTTATTGTCCAATACTTCCCCATATTCTCGTTTGTGAGGAAATATGTTTTATCTTTTAGTTTTTTAGGGTTCCGTACCCAAAGGGACCCACCCTAGTACTACAGCTCCGCTGTCCGCCCGTCCATCCATCCATTTGTTATAGTGCTGTACATCTATTGAACCATAATAGGTAGACGTTTACTTGACATTTTTCACAGAGTATATACCTACTACTATGGCCGCTTTAATAACAAATCATAAAAATATTTAGCCTTAAGGGGAATCTAGTCGCGGGCTCGAACTCACTGGCGGGCCTGGCTTAAAAAGCACGCTGTCTCACCATGCATCGTGTCCGACAGAGGTAGTATCAGTGATGAGCAGTTAGATGCTAGTCTACATGCATAACGTTATTGAGTGAGATGCTGGATCATTTATAGTAAGACAGGCGCGTAAAAATACAAGAAAAGGCTTTTGGAAGATCGGGTTTTGTGATAAAACCAATGCATAAATTTGTTTTGGAGATTTTGGACTTTTTTATTACTTAAACACGCCCAAAGTTAGGTTAAATTAGCAAGAAAAACGAATCTTTGTTGGCTCCTAACTTTTTAATGGCTTTTTATTTTAGTATTCTGTTTCCATACAGACAATACTAATAATGAGACAAAACCATACAATGTTTAATTTTTGTTGTACATTGTCAAACAGTAAAGTAATACACTCTCGAAGTTTGTAAGGAAAAAAAATCGACAAGATACACCTTAAATATTGTACGGTGGTACGGAACCCTTCGTGTGTGAGTCAGACTCGCATTTGGCAGCTTTTGTTATTTTTTTTAAATATTAAGAGTGAGGCCACGTATGGCGTTATTAAACTGTCAAGGTGACCCAATGTTTATTTATTTCTGGTTATGTTATGTTATAGCATTTACCTTGGTTAGTTTTCGTCGAAATGAAGCAGATAAATATCTAATGGGTATGGTTATTGCTGCTATGACGACGGGTTAATTATTATGTAGGTAGTTGCAATGGCTTGACTAATCGTTTCGTGTCTTTAGTGACTTTAAAAAGCTATTTTTAAGTGTGCAGATATTAAAAAGTTGATAGTAATACATACATATTTGTTTTCTGTTAGAATTAACTATATTTATACGTAATTTACTATAAAATAGGTATACCTATAATTATAATTATGTTATTCGTGAATAAGTATTTTCCAAAAATGCTAGCAAAGCTTTTGTTTAACTTTTAGGTACGCACGGCTACACAACAAGCTATTCATTTCCAGTTTACGTTGGTCTCGCACTGTACGGAAATCTTATGCAATGCGAGATCAGCTTATGTTGGAAATTATAGCTTAATGTATATCCGTGTGTACAAACAACAAAATACGTAAAAAAGCCTCATATCTCTTACTGATTATTTATTTGACTACACTTTAAATTAACTGAAATTAGTTTCATTACGTTTGTTTAAGTATTTACCTTGTCTTGTCCAAATGTATTAGAAGTGATTTCTTTGAGCCACGGTTTCAGTTTTTTTATTTATCAAGGCAATAGCTACAAATATCCTAACATTGGCCATGAAAGCGAGAGCAAAAATGTTAAACGATACTTAAAACATAATTATTAGGTAATTTTATACGGAGAGTACGGAGAACTGTGTCATAAAACAGAAAAAAGAAAAATGTCCTCCAAATGGAGTTTTTATTTTTGCTTTGTGTGGCAGTAAAGAGGAGTGGCTGTAATTGACGGTAATGTGTTATTTTTGTAACATTACTGGTTTAATCCCACCTCGGACAGGTTTTCAAGATGTGAGCTATATTTTAGGTATGAAACACTGTCCAAATTGCTTGTGGCTTGGTAATAACAGCTACATGGCTCGATCAATCAGGTTAAGGTTGATCTTGTCGACATTTTTCTCATACAAACTTCGGGAGTGTATTACTCTACTGTTAGAAAATATACATCAAAAATTAAACATGGTATGGTTTTGTCTCAATATTAATATTGTCTGTACGGAAACAGAATACTAAAATAAAAAGCCATTAAAAAGTTAGGAGCCAACAAAGATTCATTTTTCTTGCTAATTTAACCTAACTTTGGGCGTGTTTAAGCAATAAAAGACGTTTAAAATCTCCAAAACCAAGTCAGTATCGACAAACCCTAAATATCGAAAAGTTCAAAAAACTTTATTGGACATTGATTTATGCAGTGGTTTTTTCATGAAACCCGATCTTCCGAAGGACTTTTCATAATTTTTTACACGCCTGTTTTACTATAAATGATCCTGCATCTCACTCAATAACGTTGTGCGTGTAGACTAGCATCTAACTGCTCATCACTGATACTGCCTCTGTCCGACACGATGCCTGGTGAGACAGAGTGCTTTTTAGTTACGCCCACCAGTGAGTTCGAGCCCCCGACTAGATTATCCTTAATGCTATCAATCGATTACTCGAATACATTGTGCATAATTATGCGATAAGTGTAATTGCTCTGTATGCGTGTTGGGCTAGTTACACTGCATTGCATTTAATCAGACCCAGTGTACAACGAGCGTGATTATTGTAAAGATCTTGCATAATATTTGAACCAATCACGAAGTACAGACGGCAATAAAAACTGTTAGAATTTTTGGCACAAAAATAGATGTGTGGTCACCAAAAGTGAAAATATCCAGAGTCGTAGGCTAATAGTTGAACTTTAGTGAGAAACCGATGGATGTTTTCTAATACAATTTAATTTAATTAATAGAAAACAAACAGTTCATTTATCAAATTAATTTTCATTCAAAAACATCTCATGTGAAAGACATAATTAATATTTTGTTTATGAAAGTGTACTATAGCGGGCGTGATGGCCCAGTGGTTAATGCCTCGTTTTTTATTAGCACTAGATTGTAGGTTCAAATCCGGGCAAATACCAATGTGACTTTTTCAAACACATAGTACACATACGCTACTTTCTGAGTTGATCTTAAACATTACTGACATCGGCGAAAGAACAGATCATGAGGAAAACTGTACTTAGAAATCGCCAACCCGTTTTGAGCGAGCGTGGTGATCCATGGGCATGCCTTCTTTGTATGAGAAGAGGTCTTTGCCCTGCTGGAGCAATATCAAGTTGGTACTATAGTATTAATCAGTAAAATTATTAACAATTGTTATTATATGTATTTTACTGTGTGTACATAAATAATAAAATATAAAAACTGAATGAACTCTATAGCTTTTTTCCAGGGGTGCGGGTTGTTCGAAAGAGATACCGTGGCCCCTGGCACACAGGCAACTGTAGGAACACGGGTGGGTTTTCGTCAGTAAAAGTCTGACACGCCCTCCTGCTCCACCCAGAGCGGGAGAAGTTATTTGATGATTTCCCACCCTCAAAAAAAACTCTATCATTTAAAAGCAAATTTGTGATAAGTCTGTTTACGATCTGGCATCCCCGACACTGTTTATTAATTATTACATTATTATTAATATAATATTAAGAAAACGTTTAATCAATCAAGCGTGCGAAGCTTCCTATTCAGGAGTTAATTTGAGACATTTCAAAGCAATCACTCATTAATTTCAGAAAGGCTTCGTCGATAGTACTTTTGATGTCGACTGTAGATATCTACTCGACTCAATAGATAAGTTAGAAAGTGAATGTTAGTCAAAATTAGCATGCCGATGTAGTAGGAAGCGAAGGTGTAATCAAGATAATGATAGATTTTGTTTTTATTACCATAATAACAGACTTAAGTGTTAAACAAGGTGTTATTTCTCAGATTACTTAATCATAATAATGGCTGTGCTTGCAAAAATACCGATAGCTATTGAAGCATATAATAATCATCTAAATTGGCAAACGCAGTATAGAATAACTCATCGAGAATTGAGAATCAATGACCTGGCAAATGTATCGGTCATAAGTTGTTTATTTTGTTTTGCACTTTTATTCCACGATATCACATTCATTATGTTAGTACATATTCGTTATTATTATTTTATTTAAGTGGAACTAACATTATAAACTGAGAAGGTTATAAAATTGGTCCATTGGTCTTTACGAAGTCTTAAATAGACATGGCAAATTTCTCAACATTGTTCGTACAAACTTAATTTGGTGTTGGAATATACTGGAGCACATTTTTATCAACTAAAATTCTTTTTTCGGTGAATATTATTAATTTATTTGTATAGATATTTACATAATTTAAAAACTACTGGTCTTAAAATAATAATATGTTACAACTACAATCTTAGGTTTGTTCTTCCTTGCGCCCTTCATTGTGCGCGGCCCAACACGCACACGGGCGGTTTTTACAAAAGAATACACTCTTTTGTCTTATATTGCAAAATACATATATTACGTGCCTTTCAGTCTGTATTAAATAAAAGTATTTTCTATCAATATTTCTTTAAAAGTTAGGACTCAACCTAACCTTAAATTGCGACTAGACTGATTTATTGAGTCACTACATTATACACAATCATATTTTTTCAATCTTCAACTCAGCCCAAAATAATTTTGAATAAAAGTTAAAGGCATAAATAAGTAAAGGGTTGTTCAATAAATTACAGCCACATTTTACCTCACCATTGACACGGCCGATGGGGCCAATAGGTTCTGGAGTGGCAACCGCGTGTCGGAAGATATAGCGTTGGAATGTTTCCCTCAAGGTGGACCTTGTCAGGACCGCAGGAAGCCGCTGGATGCAGGAATGACAGAACCGGTCGAAGTGGTTGTGAGGCCTGTGTCCAGCAGTGGACGTCTTTCTTTATTATCGTCACACTTGCTTTATTATGCTGCATTTCAAATTTTAATTTTAAATAATGCATAATAATGTTTGCTTTTTGCCTTAATATTTGGTTTTTGTTGCAATTCAAGCGACTTATTGAATATTACTAACTTTAACCGACGAAAAAAAGGAGCGCATACTTTTTTGTGTTTCTAAAGCCTTGCACTGAAGAAACTTTATTAAGATTACAGAGAAAGATAATTAATTTTCTAGAATAGAATTTATTGTTTCAATTAAGTACTCAGGTTAAAATACATTAATAGTCTGAATGAAAAGTAAATTGAATGTAAAGTGTGAGTAAAATGTAAAGACGTCGCATTAGCTGCACATTAATTAATTAAAGTCATCGTCAATTCCATCTTACAGTTTTTAGCGAGCTACTTTTTACTATAAAAGATTTTCTTATTAGACTTTTTACACAAAAACAATGATTGCCTTCGACCAGCCTTGATCTCAATTGCTTAAAAACTTGAGATTAAAACTATAGCAACGTTACGACGTTCAGACTTCACCAACATTAAAATAACAGATTGTTTTAATTATTATTTCGTGTGAATCATTGGGAGGTACAGTACGGCCGATGAATCTTGACCGATCCGAACTTTGCGCAGGAGGCCGCGCAATAACGTTTTTTAAGAAACCAAATGGTGACATGAGGCGAGTGTGAGTAAGACAACATGCACGAAATTTCGGAGAGCCTATGTTCAGACCGGCCATGAGTCATCGGATGTATTGGGCTGCAATTAACTTACCATGATATACCTGTATAACACGGGAAAGCCTGCCACGTAGCACAGATTATTTACATTAGGTACATAATGTACATAATGCACATCAAGCCGATCTGTGAAACTTTTTTTGATAGTTTTTCAATTAAAAAAAAAAAATTGGACAGTTTGGGATAGCTTGATGTGCTGGCGTCTGTACAAGAGCTCTGCATCCACCCCTTACAACGCGAACCTATTTGTACTGCTCCCGCCACAATCCGCTCATCCAACACGAGCGCAGCCTCTAGAATGTTCTAGAGCCGTGTAAGAAACATACGACGCGCACCCTTGTTTTGACATTAGTCGCCTGACGTCCGTCAATGGGACTACGCACCAGAAACCTTTATCTTAATTTACGAACCTTCTAATTTCGCCAAGAACCCTATTGTTTTTATATAGGTACTTTTAAATTACTGCAATTAAAGTATTAACAGAACCTGTGTGTATGTTAAACTTTTTATATAAAAAATGTGCTTGTTAAAACACCTTTTGACGTCTAAAATGAATGGTTAAACATTCGTTAATCATTACTTAACTTTAAGCAACGTTTATGAGGTTAGTCAAGCATTTTGACCTTTCATAAACTGTGGGAAATATCGCTGTGACATATTGACCTGTAACTGTAGCAAATAATTTACATAGAATTGAGTTCAACGATACTCTTTATTTTTATTCAGATAGATAATTGGGTTATGGAATTATATTAGAATTTAGGCTCAGCTTAACTTTTAATAGGCTCCAAAAACATGACTGAAACAAGTAGGTAATACTTTAGTTTCATTAAAATTCTGTTTAATATACTAAAAGTTTAAACCCAAATGACTAATAGATACCTTAAATTAAGTCCCAGTGGAAATCAAAGAGTGAAAACCGAGAAGGATTAGAAGCCTTAAACTCAGATTAAGTACCTTAGCTTTACTCTCGATGAATAAACCTTTTAAAATATTTATATTTTAGCTCAAGCTCAAGCATTTTCGCATAATATTAGGGTCGCTTTACATAGTTACTTTTCTGCTAACTTAGGAATATTCTACTTGGAATTGTGTTCCTAAGATAAATTAATGGAGGTAACAATATTTTAGTTTAGGTCAGCGTTTTCTTGGTCCTTTGTCACACGAATAACTATGTATATATGTGACGAAGGACCTGCGAATAGGCTTAACATAATTCTGTTAGGCTCAATGGGCATTATTGGTAGGCGCAGTACTGTGAGACCCTCGTATCAGGGGCTCCTTTCGAACGATGAAACATGTTTATTCAGTAAATTGAATAACTTGTATTTCTATAAGAGCATTCTACGAGTACATTTTGATGTTCTTCCTTCAGCTTGTCAGCCCAGTATTAAATACCAATACAAATAGTTTATTTTCTTTAACAAGTTTGTGTACTACATAGCCTAGAGATAGAAGTGTAATTTTTAGTAAATAAATGCCTGTATTAGGACGCTTCACTATTCTGCAACAACTTAAATGAACGTAAAGTACATTTAAAAATAAGAATTATGCCAGCATGAACTATTCACAATTATATAATTTTAAAGAAGTAAATTAAAATAACAAAGAAATACAGAAGACTGATATTTTACATAAGCTAAACACCCACACACCGACCCACACCCACTCTTAATGTCTACTATTCCAATTCTAATTAGTTTGACACTTCAGAAACCATTAAAGTTATTTTATCGCCAGCCTGTACAACATAAGTACAATCTTTAGAGTACGTAGTGATGTGCGACGTACTGCGAAAACTGTGCAGCGAAGCAAAGGTTTGTAAGGAGATATGTAAGGTCGTAATTACACAGCACTTGTGGAAAACAATGTAAAGCGATATGTCTTAGTCTACGAGAGAAAAGCGGTTTCGCTAAGTCTGTAAGACGTGTGACGTCACGTAGTCAACCTCAACCTTTACAATCAGGCGATCACGTTGCTATTTAACTACGAACCCTTCCAATAAAAAATATTTGCTTGAGCATTAAAGCTTCTACAAACAGGCGCGACGGGACCCTCGTAGAACAATTTCTATGAAAACTTCATGGAAATTGTTCTACAAGTGTCGTGTCGCGCCTGTTTGAAGAAGCCTTTATGTGCTAAGGTTGACCGCGGAGTTCCAATTTTCTTAAAATATTGCAATTTCTGGTCAGTGTCAGGTTATTTTATTATGTTGATAGAAATATGATTCACGACCGTAACATATATTTGTAGATAATAATTATTAGAATATGAAGAAAGAAGGATCAGAAGTTATAATTGGCCTGAAATGTCATGTAAAGGTAATTTCTTTGGGCTTTTTTTAACTTAACTGTTGAGTTGTATTGACGTATATCATTACACATATTATTGTAATAAAAAAGCCACGTCACGTCAGTCTGTCTATTTGCGATTAACTCAAAAAATACTGAACGGATTATATATAGATAGAGTGATTCATGAGGAAGGTTTAGATGTAAAATTTGTTAAGATTTCGTGAAAATTGGTTAACGCGGATGAAGCTGCTAGCATAAGCTAGTTGATCATAATTCTGTATATATATTTTTTTTATGGTCACAAATCATAATTCACAACATGCAACCTGATAAAGAACAGTAAATTGCAAAAAAAGTAAGAAATTTTGAATTTTCCTTCTGACCCTGGAGCTTTCGCCTCAAATGCTAAAATACTTTAACTGGACGTCCCTTACATGATCGTTTGTCGTTAATCTTTCACACTTCCTTGTGGATGTACGTTTCGATTATTCTTTGTCCTTGATGGTTTTCTAAGGGTTTGTGGTCACGAAGAAGAGGATGAATGTTACTTTACGGTACAATAAATAACTCTTTTATCTACAGGGTACATTTTTAACCAGTACGTAAACTGTAACCATGAATTCAGCATATAATTCTAGACCCCCTAGCGTCGAAATTTTTCGTCAGTTATACAAATAAAATCAGGTGTTTCACAGAAAAGTGCTATACCTACGCGGTCAATATGTATGAAATAGCTGTTTTTTTTGTATAACAGACGAAACATTTTTACGCTAAGGGGTCAGAATGATATGCTGAATTCCTGGTTACAGTTCACACACTGGTTAAAATTTTATCCTGTATAATTTATTTAAGGCATGTCCTACTCAACTTTCGCTTAGAAAAATGTTTAACTTAAGTGGTCGGTAAATAGATTAGTTATAATAAATGGTTGAAATTTGTAGATTACGTCGATTTGAAATATCAAAAGCACTGGTCAGGTTAGATAGCTATCTATAAATTGCTCCTACAACCGGAGTATCCTTTGTTTTCAAAGACATTTTCATTCACAGGGTTGTCAATATCGTCTACGCTAATACCTACATACCAACAAACAATATGACAGTGTGATATGCATCTAGTCTTGATACTAGGTACATGTTTTCTCTATAGCAGCTATCCTCAAGCACATTTGAAGTTCATTTAGTACTGGTAGAAAAACTGTGAACACGTAGGTACCTACTCGCATTGCAAGGTACGCTGAAAAATAAAATGATATTATAAAAATATAACAGGATTAAACTTTCATACGAAAAAGCAGTCTTGTTTTACATCACAAGACTATGTAAAATAATTCATTGTAGTATTTAATTAATTTTAGTTCTTTTATTTAACTTGTAAATGAATAGACGTGTGTGGAAAAGGCAATGGAACCCCCAAGGCCTCCCTTTGACCAGCTGTGGGACTAGATAGATAGATAGAACTAAATTTTATAAGTAACGTAATTAATTTTGCAATTCTACCACACTAGAAGTAAGTAGGTACCTAGTTAAGAAAAGTCTGATGTCAACCAATTATTAAATAGTCGGATTATTTTAAACAATGACTCTTGTTGGAATTTAATGCAATGACTATGGTTTATAGTTTGACACTGATTTGTGTCTAAAATTGATTTTGAAACAATTGTTGGTCCCTAATTCACGTAGGTATTACACAAAACTATAATATATGCGTAAAACACAATTACTTACTACATTGTTTATATATAGAACACAATCTAGAGATACCATACCAGTGTAACGCCTGCAATTGTTTGCAATAATAGTTACAAGAAAATAACCACTTGGATTTGATTGCATAAAAGTCTACAAAAAAGATCACGGTGATTTTTTTCCTAACTTTTTTTACTTTTCGTAATACTATTTACCGTATGCGAAGTAACTAACCTATACGAAAAGTACATGCCCATTCAATATTTAATTATAATGATCTTATACTCGAGGCACTACGTCTGAGTTTCTCAATGTAAAGACTTTTCAGCAGAATATTTTTCTTTATTTCTTTCTTATAATATTATTGATATTTAGATCACTCCTATATGAACGTATTCCATTTCGCAGGGAATGCAAATTAATGTTAGTCCATATTTACGAATGATTCCGATAATATTTTATTGGAAATGTCAATGTCAATAAAGTCGAATATAAACGTTTTAATATTCGAAAATTAAAAAGGTACGGTTTGCATCTGAATTGCAGTTAGTGAAAGTTGTGATGTAAACTGTGTTTAAGTTAATTTAATTTATTCAAAATCTACAATCGATTCAGTTTAGAATCGGTAAATAGTACTTACTTGTGATATAATAAGCATCTCAGCCACATAAACCGGAGATGTGCGAAAGACATATACTTAGGGTAGGTAAACTAACTAACAAAAAGGCTGTTAAGGCCAAACGTAACAAAAATCTACATGCAGTTTGCTATATTTAATTAATCTACACTAATATTATAAAGAGGAAAGATTTTTGTTTTTGTGTGTAACGAATTAACTTAAAGTTATATTTTATCCCCGTATTCTTACGGAATCGGGAAATACGCGGGTGAAACCGCAGAGCGCTGCTAATTAAAAATAATTGTGATGCGAACGGGTCATTTTACGTCGCTATCATTTGAATAGGATCGGTGTAAAACTAAAATGTCCTTTCTTTGGTATTGTTCGTCGAATCGATGAGCTTCTTAGCTTCTGAGTTTAGCTACACGATTACTAACAAATGCGTGGCTCTGACTAGACTGGTCCACTCAATCTATGTGGTTCTTTCCTCAAAAGTCCGTTTCAGACACCAATCTACTGACCACTTCACGCGATCGGACTATATCTTACCTATGTCTGGACTTTAAAAGAGACAGTGACGTAAGAGTTTGTTTCGGCCTTTCTTCTCAGAGTTTTCAGAGAGGGAAAGCCTCATCTAGCTTTTAAAATATGATTGACGTATAAAGTGTTTGTACAAACCTACTTACAGAAATAAAAATCATTTATCAAAACTTAACAACCTTAGTAGGTATCGACCATTATAAGGGATATTATGTGTCTATATCTTCCTACGCATACATAAAGTTACGAACAATGAACATTGATAAAATAATTTCACTTGATAATTTTTCTTGTGAAACATTTAGACTTCAGACATGAAAAAATATTCTTCTTCCATTTCTTAAGAAATTAAGCCAAAAGTAAAAACAAACTTCGGAATTTTATTCAGTTTTATTTCTTACTTAATTTACATAACCTACGTATTTTTCCCCCGACTGATATAAACGGCTGTAATGGAAATTAGACTTACGTTACCAAGTAATTCAGTCTTTTTTTTTGCGGTAGATATGGGTGCTGTAATTACATACTTGATACGTTTATACTGTGCAAAGACTACATTGGGGACAAAAAGACATGAGCATTGAGCTGCTCTAACACAGTCAATCTTGATGTTTTTTTTTTTTTTTAATTCCATTTTAATAAACAAAAATATTTGAAAAATGGGATGTGTCGACTTTAAAATAAACTTTGACCTCTGAGTTCGTTTCGGGATTTCTTCTCAGAGTAGTCATATTAGGCAACACGAAATACCGACTTCATCTAGTTTTTAAATTATGATGGACATGAAATATGTGTAAAAACGTATCTACAGAAATAAAATCAAATAGTACGACAAAGATCAACATTGCCTCTGACATTTCAGATGTCCATAGGTGGCGGTTACCATTTAACTAAATCTGGTGGGCCAGCAGATAATTTACCCAACCAGAAGGTTTATAAAAAAACGTTTTCATAAATTACTTTAATTTATCATTCCGAACTGTCGTCTGTCAGCTTATTTAATTTGTAAAAGTTAACTCAGAAGTTATCTTACAAGTTCTTAGAAACCGAGAATAAAAGTTATAATAACATCCTTCAAACCGCAAATTACTTTTGTATGATACTGACTTGTTACGAATACTTTTTCTGAGCGCTTGAGTATCTCAATCTTATTCATTTGTTTTTTAAGAATTCTCTCGGGTGAAACAATTTGTTTGGTCTTTATAAAGTGTGAGTAAAGTAAGTGCTAGGAGAGATTTTCTTTATTTTTAGAAGAGGACGATATTTAAAGGTCTTATAAACGATTTATTAAAGCAGCCTTTATCTTCCAGCCATATCGCTTTTCTAAATAAATTTTCAGGATGAAATATGTATTTTCTTTCGCTCAATAATTTATAGAAAATTGACTGACGTTCAACGCCCAAAGAGTTTTAGGATTCCGTAACCATATGCTGCCAACGGAACCCCCAGTCCGTCCGTCTGTCTCTAAGCGGGCTGTATTTCATGCACCGTAATAGGTAGACAGTTTAAATTTTCACAATGTGTATTTCCATTGCCAAAGAACGAACAAAAAAAGGTCCCCATAAAACAAACGTGGTTTTTCGGCTCTTATTGCAGCGAGCTGTAATTCGTACACCGTAATAGGTAGACAGTTAACATTTTCAAAGAGTGTACTTCTATTGCCGCTATAACAACAACGTTATGTACCCTATGCATAAAGCAAGGCATACTAAGGCTATCTAACTGTTAGGAAAGTTGCACTTCCTATACTTAGCTGATACAGAAATGTCAACATGCCTTATTCGAAAGGTCATTGTCCAAACAAGTGATATCCACACTTCGGGTATCGATGTGCCATTAAGGAAATGTGATATATTATTTTTCCCTTGAAACACAATACGTACCTTTGTTATAGGCCATTTTTGTAACGCATACAAACGTAATTTTCTCTTATGTAGTCTTATTCATTTGTTTTCTAAGGAAGATTTTTCATTTAAGTGCTTGAACTTGCATACTTACGCATATGAGGCAATATACGACGAGACAGCAGCGCACGTGCTGCTAAACTCAAATTACAGGGCAAAATACTTCGGTAACCTAGGTACCCTACGTGAGACTGTCAGCAACACTAAGACGTTGCTGGCCTTTCTCGAGGAGCTGGGGTGGATCGAATGAGCGATTCTCCCACCCGTACGCAAAATACGCGCTTTGACGTGGAGTTGCGGACAACAGCCCGTATTACCTATTACCTATTACCTATGAGGCAATATACACAGTATAAGGTTACAAGCATTACATTGTGAACAATTATTTTGTGTGAAAATCGAAGTGTGGATTGCAGGTCCGTGGGAAGTTGGAACGCTCGTTGACAAGTTGAATGGACGTAAAGCGGCTTTCAAACGGCGGGAAACGACTTGTTCTTTCATAAATCAATTGACCTGTAAATTAATGATAGAAAATCGACTCAAGTTTATAAAACAACCGACTTCCAGAAACACTGCAGAGTGAAAAATAACTTTAATTTCGGTATTCGGTGGCAAAGAATGAAACTACAAAAGCAAAGACACAATTCGGAAGTCGGTTGTTTTTTTTTGTAAAAAGTGTTTATTTTTCACTTTTTAGCTGTGTACTTACCCTACACGAATACGTTTACCACTACTTACTATGAAATAACACTGGCAGGAAGTTATGAAGATATCAGCAATGTACAGTAAGTGGAAAAAATACGTATTATTGAAGCTAACTCAAAAACTACCTTAGAAAAATTACTAAAAATTATATAGAAACAACCCTAAGGTATAGCTATCCATTTAAAATTTTCGACATCGATCCACAATTGCAAGAGATATCGCGGTACATTTATACCTTTACAAAAAAAGTAAATGAAACGATGTGTTAGTAGTTGAACCGATGTGGTTCAGAATGAAATTCGATATGTAGGTATACGTTTAATATTCAATACTCAATACTCAAATTTTATTTGCATTGCACAATGTGTACTTAGGTGGTAAATAAAAAAATAGTGATCATTATGGACCCTGTCGGGCACAGCAAAAAATAGTAGGAGAGAGGAAGCTTTAATAAGTAGCTAAACGTACATCTAAACTAAATCCAATAATACCACAATGTGGGTTCTTTATACCTACAAGCTATATGCTGTAGAAGAACTGTAATTTTATTGAGATAGTCATGAGCTCTTAATTTTGAATTTAAATGTTAAATGATTTAAATTATTATTTAATTTAATTTTGTTAATTCTAATTTATTGATCTAATAACATTTTATATTATTATTTCAATAATTATATCAATATAAAGCTAATTTTATAATTTTTTTGTCATAATTTTTAGTTTTAAGGTATTGACCATGACTATATGTTGCTTTAGTTTTTTTATAAATACGTTTATTTTATCTTCTTTTTTATGTAGGTACGTGGATCATGCAAAAAGCCTTTAGAGACTGGGAGTCAACTGCTTACAAATCAGACTAATGTAGCAGTTTATTAATTATGGAGAAGGGTTGTTGAGGTCAGATAGGCAGTCGGTCCATGTAAAATACTGGTATACAGCTGCATCTGGTTAGACTGGAAGCCGACCACTACATAGTTGGGAAAATGCTAGGCAGATAATGATGTATCAGCGTATTAATTGATTTGAATAAGTATTTAATTTTAAAGTAAAGATAATTGATTCAAATACGTTATTCCTTCATTAATGAATCAATATATCTTAATAAATTCTTGATTCATATGCGCGTACGTGTTGTGATAATTAATGTACCATTACGAATAAATGTTTACTAATGTAGGTGATCAGTAAGTTAGACTTAGTCACACATGCTACGCATATGCAATCATATGTTAGTTTAATGAACTTAAATAAAGATTTAGGTATGTTCCTGAGTATGCACAGGGTTGATTAACCAGATAAACTTAATTAAGTCTACAAGGTGACTTATGATAACGTTACGTTTAAAGTCAACTTATTCATGATTTTTGTGCAAATACTCACTGGAATTCAATCACATGTTCTTGAAACTTGTTTTTATTAGCATTTAAAAAGGTTGGTTTGGAGTAAACAGATCACTTAGTTGCATGTAATACAGCAGTTACAGGGATATTAATTTATTGTATCGCGAATTGGATAAATTGCTTATACAGCAGGGTAATTGTATATTTACCATGCTGTATAAGCATTTTATCCAATTAACTATAACTGTATTGTTATTAAAGTAGCGTTAGGTGAAGCGTAGTAGGCTAGAGGGCTTAGACAAGCGAAAACCGCTTTCAAAGCATTCCTTATTTCTTTAACCATTTTTAACAGGATACACATATCCGATAGATTTTTTACTTGTCCAGCATATCACTGATAGAATGTTACTTTGTCTAGGCCATCTGGGTTGGTAACAGAAGTATTGATAAAACTATTGATACTTTTTCCGGATCTCTATTGTTATGAACTCATTTTTTTATGTATGAACAACGCCGAAATCAGAATTCACTTACAACACAAGCCCCGGATATTTCAACGAGGTCATCCAACGAGAATATCGGGGAATGTTCGTTATACAACACTTAAAAGGATCACATCGAAACCTTTCCGGCAACCGGCAACCGAAAGGCGATTTGTAATTAAGACGTGGTAATGAATGTTCGGAATCTCAACCAACAGTATTAAAGGCTAAAATGTTTAAGGCTTCCGCAGAAAGGAGCGACGCGACTCTAGAAGATCAATTTCTATTAAAACTTCATGGAAATTGTTCTAGCAAAATCTTCACATCTGACTGCGGGAGTCTTAAAACGTTTGGTACGAATACTACCACCACCACCATACATGTTACGCTATGAGACGGCTAGCTTTATTTTACGATTTCCGCACTCTGCAAGTTCGGAAACAACAATGAGATATTATGTATACCTACCAGTGGTGAGGGGTAGAACTATGGCCGTATAAGCGGTTCCAAATTTTGGAACGGCTTTACCTGCGCATAAACAATAACCGCGTTATACAAGCTTAAAGTTTCTTCAGAAGATAAGGCCCCACTTTCATTGATACTGATTTGGAATAAGTGAATTTTGTACGGATGATTGGTTTTTAATTTGCATTTTTCAGAATACTTTAAAAAATTCATAAAAAATAATTGTACTTTAAAATAATGTATCGGTGGATCGGTTCACATTTAACCATTTTCTTTCGATTCCGTAAACGGAAAAGCACGATTCAAGTTCAGTTATTCTTGTGGAAGTTAATGTTTTTAAAATGAATCTGGTTCTTTAGCTTGTCAAATGGTTTAAATTACAGGTGTTGAATAATTTCAAAGTATTTTTTTTTTAATATTAGGTTTACCTTTCCATGTTATGTACCTAGTTACATATTAACGATCAACCAAAGTGACATTTTGAATATAACTGGGCCAGTCCAATTTTTTTAGGTCATCGTCATCATTATTTCAGCCGAAAGATGTCCACTGCTGGACATAGGCCTCCCCCAGGCTCCTCCACTTCGACGGGTCTTGTACTTCCCACACCACCTTGGGTCCACCTTGTGGGAGGCCTTCCCACTCTACGTCTTCCAGTACGTGGTCGCCACTCCAGAACCTTTCGGCCCCATCGGCCATCTGTTCTGCGAGCAATGTGCCCTGCCCACTGCCACTTAAGTTTGGCAATTCTTCGGGCTTTGTCGGTTACCTTGGTTCTCCTGCAGATCTCTTAATTTCTAATTCAATCGCGTAGGGAAACTCCGAGCATAGCCCTCTCCATTGCTCTTTGGGTGATTTTTTTAGGTATCTATTCTTAATCTGCCCTAACCTCCACAATGTGTGACTTTAGGCCTATTCTCAGAAATAATTAATACTAATATTTTACCACTTATTGTTATAAAAACAACATTTTCATTAAAATAACAATAGATCTATTTCGAGCGTTTTCACATTGACATTCCATTACTAAGTTCTATATGCTCGGTGTCACAATGTGGTCACAATCACAATAGCGTATTTTATAACAGTGTACCGTACTATATCTGTTTGTTTGTGCAGTAATTGTGCTGTGACACAACTACAAGGCTGTCTCACATAGTTCCATGCCCTACTGACTCTTGACGATGCCGACTAGCGTTTGGAACGCTGCGTTTGAAACGCCAGATGTTAACTACTTCGAATATTTTTGTAGAAAGTTTGGAAAATAATAGAATAGAAAATTATTTATTGTTGCGGCAGGTGTCTTACATCATTACTGTCTAAATAAATAAAAAGGATATTTATAACATCTACCTCTAGTCTAGGGTCCTACTACAATGTATAAGAAAATATAAAATATATAATATATAGAAAAACTGACACAACAGAGCATCCACTATTCATGCCTTTTCTCAATTATGCTAAGGTCGGCTTCCAGTACAACTGGATGCAGCTAAATACCAATATTTTACATGGAGCGAAGCTTACCTCCACAAATCAGTTCTGGGTAACACGTTACCCCTTGATATGGCTGGATGTCAGACTTTTGGGCTTCTGACTGACTGCAACGACTGTTATTTACGACTAAGCTGCTTTCCGAAGAACTGAGAAGTTCCTTTAAGTAACAGATCCCATCCACGAACCAACTGACGAAACTGAGCCTTGGATCGTTCCGTGCAACTGTTATCTTTTAACAACAACTGATAATAGGTTCATGTTTAAGCTGAAGCCTAGCTGATGATGAATGACGGATTCAAGCGCATCCAGTCAAAATGTAAGCAGCAAAAGTATGGCTTGGAAAATTTATCATCGTCTACTTAGTCTTTTGCCAACTACATGTTATGTGGTTTTATAGTCTAACCGGATGCACCTAAATCCCAGTATTATACGTGGAGCGGCTGCCTATCTGACCTCTAAAACCTAGTTACTGGGTAGCACTATACCCCTTGATAAGTCTGGTTGTCAGAAACGACTGTCAAAGATCCCACGAATGACGGCCGAGACCAACGGCTTAACGTGTTTTCTGAGTCACGGAGGGGTTTCGGTATGTAAAGGTGGACCCCCCGGCCACGGACCGATCGCGCCAAGCGTATCTTAACTTGATCAATTATCCCGGGCGGCTATTAGGTATTAATCATCATCATCATCATTTCAGCCGAATAACGTCCACTGCTGGACATAGGTCTCCCCCAAGCTCCCCTACTTCGATCGGTTCTGTGCTTCCCGCATCCAGCGGACTCCTGCGGCTTTCACAAGGTCATCGGTCCACCTACGACCGCGCACCGGAAGACGTAAAGTTGGAAGGCCTCCCACAAGGTGTTAGGTATTACTTTAACCTTTTAACCGCCCAACTTCATATCAGTTGTCGTGCCCCCAGCGCTCGGCTCAGTGAATCGAAAAAAAAAATACCTACAACAAAGAGGGATGTGCAATACTTACCTTTTACAACAGATTAAACGAGCTGTGGTATTTTGGTCGTAAATATACGAGACCCTGGCGAAATGGACCTGAAAATATTTGTCGGATTAATCCGACGTAAGCGTTTAAAAGGTTACATAATATTTGGCTTAATATTAGACGTTTTTTAACAGTTCGTGTGTTCATTTTGTCGCGGAGGAATTATACATCAGTAACTATATCGATGCTTATTTAAAAGTTTGTTCATATCCTTCTGTCAGTAAATCAGGCATGAATTAGTAGGCTAATGAGAATTTTAGTACATGCTTTAGTACCTAATTACCTGTTGAAAAGTAATTTTGTGCTCGTGCTCATTTAACAAACTAAAAATTCAGATGACACGTCTTTCAGAGAAAGGTGAAAGTCACTGTGACCTCTGAGGTTGTTTCGGCGTTTCATCTCAGAATAGTCGGCTAAGAGAGGATCATAGGACATGCCGACCTCATCTAGTTTTTAAAATATGATTGACGTGTAAAGTGTTTGTACAAACCTACTTACAGAAATAAAATAATTTAACATTTAAAGAATTTGTTATATTAGCTCTACCCTCGACTTCGTTCGTTTGAATATTGGATTTCGCTGTTTTAATATTTTTCCCAATTAAAGTGGCTTAAGTTACTTCTTATAACATAAGATATCTGCCAGTAAAAGTTCTGTAGAAATCGGTCCAGCCATTTCGGATATAAGCCGGAACAAACAGACAGACAAAAATTTTTTGTTGTTATATTAGCGTATCTATACAGTATATGCATTTAGTAAAAAGCTGTTATTTTGACATCACAAACAGACACTTTAATTTTATTCATGTGTAGTATTTGTTGTAAAGTAGAGTATGTATGTACCTATAGATGGCTAGCGTTCATGTGGTAGGCTGGAAAGTAAATACATCCCGAGCAGCTCATAAAGTGAACATTACTCTGAATGTTAATGAATTTTAGTAGGGTATTTGTCAACAGGGTCGCCATTAATTGCACGTATATTAGTATCGGTTCATGGAATTACTTCTCAACTGCAAACAACTTATTGTATTAAATTGCTTTCAAACTACGTTTGTATGGCCCACCACAAGTGCCATATGTACATACTTAATCATCTCCCTCACCTTTGCCTAACCAAGTTGGGGTTGGTTTACAGACTAACAGGATGCAGCTGAGTAACAGTTTTTACATGAAGGGACTGCCTATCTGACCTCCACAACCCGGTTACTGGTTAATACGATACCCTTTGGTATGACAGGTTGTCAAAATTTCAGACATCTGCCCGTAACGACTGTCAAAAATCTACAAATGATAGCTGAGACTGACTGCATAACGTGCGCTCCAAGCCACGAGGGATCTAGATGTAGTGTAACGGATGAAGCCCATCCACGGCCCAACCGACCCTTCCTTGTTGAAGTGCCAGCCCGCGCCGCAGCTGAGCCTGTAGAGTTAAATTCCCCGATTGATAATAATCGTGATAATTTGATTCAGCCTGTCCCAACTTGCTGTCTCCCAATCATCAGTGACGCCCTGACCCGAGGCCCGTACCCCACAGGGGGTGCCCTCAGCATGTACTCGCTTATCTTATGTAGTATTACGCCCCTGGCTGGAGGCTTTAAGTTTTCTTAAGGCAACCACAGGAAAGTCCGGTGAAGTAGTTACGGCCTCTCAAGGTCAACTACGAGATGCCATACACAAAAAGAACCTATCCACGGGCAGACTTCGTTATGGTTTGTCCACGAGCCCCTGCCATCCAATATTACATGTTATAAATTAAAACGATTGTGGTCTAGGTAGTGGTTTTACTTGATGTATGAGTTGAGACAATCTGTTTTATTTTGTTTTATTGTATTTAGATGTCGATATATGGAAAAAAAAACCGTTTTTTAACTGATATTTCAAGTGACTACACTAACTGCGGTCAATGACCCCACAGAAATGAGCAAATTTTTTTTTTATTGTTTTAGCATGGCAAGATATCGATACTCATCAAGTCTGCGGGGGTTTGCTAGCTAACTTAATTAGACCTTGTTTGGAAAACGGAGAAACAACCAATAGAAAATAGCTCTAGTTATTATTATTGATTGATATCAAATTACTGGCAACACCGACGAATGACGTTTACGAGCGTGTCTATTGAAGAGACAATATTCTACGGATATTATGAAAAATTGAAAGTGATGAGGGTCGAGTGATCATCGAGTACAATGGTTAGCGTTAACGGGAAGCGAGCGTTAACAATGAGGCTCTCTAAAAGGAAAATGTTATAGACAGGGACCTTCATGTAAGTGCGTGACGACCATACGATATGGCCTTATGACGATATGTGAATTAAGAATAATGAAAGTTGTATAAAAAATAAGGTTGTTGAGTTGCCGTCGATAATCGCAATCGTTCATGGTGAAGTAGGTACCTAACAAGTGGCTTGCTTGAAATCATTGGTTTTCATTTTCTACGAGTAAACAGGTTAGACCCGAATTATTCTTAATATCAATAAAACAAAATTAGAAGCATTACTTTTAATTTTGGATACACTTATCTAAGTAGGTTATTTAAGAAACTGTTAGAATAGCCTACCATAATTCCTCATAAAAGCGTTTCTAAACGGAAAATATTTTAAGAGATCACGTAATGTCTTGTCAACCTACGTGACAACCATACAATATACCGTAACCCATTTACAATAGTTCAAGTTCGGTATGAACTTGAACTATTGTAAATGGGTATTGTATTGTAAATGGATTGAAATTGCTTACGAGAGGCTGGTCAATCTTTTAGGTATTTGTCAATAAGCGCATCGCAGCGAAAAATCGCTAAGTATCTCCCCTCCATGCGAGTTTTTATTATTTATAATAAAAAGAGACAAAGAGATAGTAAGGCAGTTTTAATGGTATTTGGCGGTGCTGAAACCAATATTGAGGTCAAAATGAAAATCCAAGATGCAAACAGTTTCTAAGTTTTCGTCATATGTGACGACGTGTTCATGGTTTTCGAGGGTGCTGAAGCTGATAGTGAAGTCAAAATGAAATTCCAAGATGGCGACTGAAAAACTTTTCACAGTGCGCTTTTACGGCGCCCTACGTTTGGGTTGCACCGCATTTATTATTTACATTTATTACCATTTAATCTGCTTATTATTAGAAGCCTTGAATAGACATTCCATTTTAGTGGCTAAACTGGGATTTACAAACTCTACAACTCAGTGAATAAAATAAAATAAAATATCTTCTATTATTTCTATTTGTTGGGCCGTTATCCTTTGTCAAGTTATGAATGCTTTTCACGAAAGTTGCGAGAATAGTTTTTCCGTTGGGTTTCTGAGTTCGGTAAAAGTTCTTTAAGATGAATAAAAACAGTGGAAATAGAGCACTTACACAAATGCATTATTCATTGGTTAACCGAGAAACTACGCTACAACGACTGACGACTGAGTCGTTTGTTGTATCTTTGTCACGGTTTATTGTCATTAGGTTTCATTTTATAATTAATTCGTTGTTCAACTAGTTCTTACATAATACCATTCAGTTTCTTTTTTAGCAATGCCAGTAGGTGACGGATGTTTTTCCGCCATTACGTTAGGTATATCAAAGCCGATCGGAGTGGCGATGATCGGGCAGGCCTATGTTCAGCAGTGGACATCTTCCAGCTGAAATGATGTTGATAATGAGATCGTGGGTCATAAATAATGACATGATAAATAATGGTGCCTAATGTGATCGGGATTAGCTATGTTGTTACTATACAACGTGTAATGGAAATGGTATATACATACCAAGGGCACGGCTGATTAGAAATCGATCAGTTTCATTTTGTACCTTATGGTTGGCAAGATTATTGAACTATACTACAAGCATAATCGCAAAGAGTAGGAAAAAATACATTTTTTATATTAAATTAAATAAACTCAGGGAAAATTGTTAAGCAAATTGAGTACAAATTTAAATTGTCTGTATAAGTTTTCAAACACAACTGTAATTATTTAACAGTTGTATAAAATAAAATGACTAAGTATGACACGGCGGCGTGACGTAGGTAGAGTATCCATTTGCTTAAAATTGATTTCCATGACTGCACCTAACCGTTCTGCAGACACGAGTTCCAAAGCATCTTAAGTCCCCGCTCAGCAAATAATGTCCATGTTCACTAACTAACGCACCATTACGACTTTCCTTGCTCGGCTCAGCGCCGAAAGCTTGTTTTTTTTAGTGGAATTAACCCGCCTTCTTCCCACCGTTTTTACTCCTCCATTCTACATTGCTTTCGCTCATTAAGGCATGTCAATGCTAGTTACTTCGATAATGACCGCAATTTTTAATATCTAGTCGATTCTTCCGATTAAATTCAGTTGTCACTACTACTATACGTCTAATCGCTGCGAGTGCTGCGACAAGTAGCGAGATCGGGTAACTCCCCTAGTCTGTTGTTGCGACTCTGCAACTCGACGTCAAGTGCGGAGCTTTGCATGAAATATATGTACAGGGTGGCAGGGACATCGACGCGCAAACTGAAACCATGAATTCACCACATGATTCTGTTTTCCCCACCACCATGTATGATTATGAAAATTATAGCGCTATGAGCTAAATCTTAAAGTTCAAATTACATTTTTTCTTAAAACCGCAATGCGTAAAGTACTTATCTTGTACTGCTTCTTATTTTTACGACCATTTTATTTTTGTCGTTATTACCAAGAGTGGGTTCTTTTATCGACGGCCCAGAAAGCTTCGTGTAGACTTTTCTAAACCTATATCTTAACAACGGCTACCAACACTTATCTCAGAGTAAACGTAAAATCTAGACTATAAAATCTCTCCTTTTATTATGTGCTAAACGGGTGTAAAAACCGGTTGGTCGGTAGTTTGCAGCAAATATAGGCTTACGAAAAGGACGATTACAGTTACAGCCTCATAAGCTAAGGAAAGACGAAGTTCTAATAAAAATTCTAGCAAAATACCAATGAAAAATGACTAAAATATCATCAATAGTCACCCACGCAACCTTTGTTTGAGCGGCATTTTTCTCCTCAAAACATTAATGACATCCTCTAACGTGCGACCATAAAATTTTAAATACTTCGTCGCCCTCTGAAATATTACGCCCCTATTTTCAGTATGAAGTTTGTGTACAATAATTTCGTAAAGCAATAAGTATGGACCAAAATAGCCCGAAGCTAACAAGAAATTTCACCACCCCAGGCACCAAGTGAGCTTAAGGATCAACAATTTAACTTGGACGACGGACGTTTTATACACAATACGGTTTGAGTCTACGTTAAAACACGTGTATTTCTAAGTTGTGTAATGTAAAGTAATGTAAAGTCGGGGAAAATTACTAAACAAATTGACTACCAACTTAAATTACCCATATTATAATCAAATCAGAAGACTTTTTGACAATTGCGTAATATACAGAGTGTAACAGAAACCCTTTTGCTATCCTTAAGCACTAAAGATAACAGTAGGTATAGAATTTTGAGCTGAAACTATGTACTATACATAGTTTCAGCTCAAAATTCTATACCTACTGTTATCTAAAATAAAATAGTCTAAGAATTGATACCAACTTTTCGGTTCATACGAGTATGTTTCTTAAATTCAAATCATGACAATCGTGTCACCGCACTACGTAGGTCAATAACTTTCTATGTTACTTGCCAATATCACGATAAATCTCTTCCGAGTGATGTGTTTATTTAAATTCGAAAAGTTCGGTTTCTGGTATCAATGTATTAAAAATTCTCATAATTTCCGAAGATGTAGAGATAGGATTAAAAAACCCTTCCAATATCGTTTGATATCATCCATTTAAGATACTTTTAGTTGCAATGACCTGAGAAAAGAAAGACATGACGTCACATTATTGATAACTTTTATCTACTTTACGTTGAGAAAAAAATGGTTGTCACAGATGTTTACTTACCGATAGACGATCCAAATTCATTCGCATATGTGTTTTGTTTGTCATTCAAGATGATGGATGTTGGTTAAAAAAGCAACTTTCGCATTGAAAACTGGACATGAATTTCTTTCTTGGAAATTATATCTGGTAAAACATCTGTATGTGGTTTGAAAGGGTTGGTAAATAAAATACCGAAGCCTGCAAATTGAAGCAATGCCACAAGGACATAATCAAAGTTTTTATACTTACCTATCTACATTAGCTCTTAGCCACATGGGGCAATTCTGGCATATTATAAGTTTATTTATTTATTTATTTATTTATTTACTCCAATAAGTACAACATCTTAGTTTCCCAAGACGATGTTATACACACCTATTAAACTATATATCTCTAAATAATATATACCTAAAAATATAAATACTATAACATAAAATTCAACAATAAATTTATAACATTTTTTTTTTTTTTGAAATTTGTACGCCTTCTTCAATGCACCTTTGTACTCCTGATACAAATTTCGGCAGGCCATCGAAAACATCTTCCTTCGGCATATTATTAATAATATCGTTCTTATTTTTATCTACATTAGCTCTCAGCCACATGGGCAAAAACTATAAATAAATGAAAAGGCATAAGAACTGATTTAGTATTTGCTTATTATTTATACCTTTAGATTTATAGACTTGGATCCACAAATCTAAAAGCTATGAATGTTCCTTGTCCGTGTGTTACACCTAGCGCTCTGAATTTATCGAGTATTCCTGAATCTGCATATGACCCAGTTGTGGGTCCTTGAACAGCATTATACATTTGTAAGTACCTACTGCTTCTATTTTCCCGCTTATGGGGTTATTTAGCACGCTGGTGTGTTTACTTACATCATGTTTATTGCAAGTCGTAAACAGATTAAGGATCGCCGAGTTGTTTGCTAGAGATGCCTGAACAATTTTAAGTAGATTAATTTTGCCAAGGTTAGCAAATCAGCAACGTTCCAGTGCGTTTATTGCAACAAAGAAGACAGGCATATATTAGTGGTTCCTTTAAAGTTAATCATCCTACTTCCTACCAATATTATAAATATGAAAGTTTGTGAACATGCTTGGATGTTTGTTACTGAATCTCGCAAAAACATCTGAACGAATGTGGATGAAATTTGGCACACAGATACTTTGAAACCTGGAATAATACATAGGATACTTTTATCCAGATAGTACATTCCCGCGGGATGATTTCCGACCTCGACGCGGGCGAAACCGCTGGCAAAAGCTAGTGTTAATTAAACTACATGCGATCTGTCTTCAAAATACGTGAAAAGGTACTGAAAGGAAGAAACTTAAGGGAAAAGTACTTCCAAGATGGAACCGAGATAGCTTTTAAGTTAACAAGCCAAAAAACTCTAACATTCCGAACTATCACAGTTCTTGGCGACTATTCAAACGTAAATTTAAAAAGTTAAGAGTTTTTAAAACAGCTTCTTCTACCTTGCGGGAATATTGATCCCGGTGGTGTAGAGCTCATTTTTCTGCGATATGCAAAACATACATGGGTATATTGTTTTAAATGTCGTCCCATTAACTTCATATTGGGTTGATCCCAACCGTCTTCCAGGCCATTTCTTGGTACGTCATGCGCGAATTACCTTCGTCGTTTCGATGTGTTCTAAACATTCAAAAATATTCTTGTTTCTTTTGAAAATGCTTACTTATTTTTGGCTACAAATAAGAACTTTGTTATCTATGAGTTATTTATTTCTTCAAGAAGTATTGCACGTGATTTGCATGGGTAAATCAATTGCAAAAATGTATAGTTTGGTATTGATAGGTACTGTAAGTCTGAACAGTCAAAAATATGTTAATTAGCCATTGGTCACAATTATGATGTTAAATAAAATTAACGTGGTTATCAATGTCAGATCATATGGTCAGAACATAATGGCTGCCGAGGCGTCCTCGTGCACTGTACATAAATTAGTAACATCACGCTATTATTCTTCAGAGGGTTAAGCAGCGGTGTACCTTTACTTCACCCAAATTTCACCAGTTATGTTAAAGTTCCATGTAATATAGGAGGCGAGCCATCAATCTGGTCTCCGGGCTGCTTCTGAAAAAATTATGATGGAAAATCCCTATCATCACTTTTTCCTACCTGGGAATCGAACCCATGACCGTACGCTCAATAGTAAGTAGGGCTTGCAACCGCTACAAAACAACGAGGTATAAATAAATGCCAGTTATTTAGGTAGCTATTCTTTTGTTGATCTTTTGTTAGTGAAACTGATAGTACATTATTTACACTGTATACAATACCAATTCACCATCATTTGCCTAGGCTTTTCCCAAATATGGTGAGGTCGGCTTCCAGTCTAACCGGATGCAGCTGAATACCAGTATTTTAAATGGTTGCACCTGCCTATCTGACTTCCACAACCCAGTTACTGGTTAATACGTAACCCCTTGGTAAGACAGGTTGTCAGACTTTCGGTCTTCTGACGATCCGTAACGACTTTTAAAGATCCCCGTGCTTTTCGAGACACGCAGGAGTCTTCGACTGTAAATATAGTCACCCATCCACGGACCAACCGCGGCAAACGTAGCTTAGCGATCGAACGCACCGTGCGGCTGATATTAATACGATAATATTGTAATATATAATTTATGATAATATTGTAAAACTAATAGCACAAGATTGATAATAAGTAGATAAATTGTCGTTGCAAACATCACCAAAACTTCCGACTTGTTTACGATATTAAATAACTGTGCATCATTAGTTATCTAATTGGCCGTTATTTGAACATGTGAATGTTTAACAGGTAGCCATTCATTATATTACGTTAACACGCTCTAAATCAACGCATAATTACTAGTTAGCCATCAATTTTATTCGGTTCAGTCACTTCACATTAAGGCATAATTTGCAATGATAACTATTTTTTCTAACCCACTGGTACACTGACGACTGGCCGGTTTTAATTAAAGAAAAAACAGAAAAGAAAACAACTGCAGTCAACGCCGATTTTAAAATTCGTATTCTTTTGAACTGGGCGTGAAAGTCTTCGGACCGGTACAAGTTTTTTATTTGATATCACTGTTTTAACGCAATACTTCGCTAGTGTTGTTGTTTATTCGTTTGTACTATTTTAATTGATATTACATTTTATTAATATTAATTGTACTTCAATCATGTATTAAGGTCAATGTTTACAATTAAAAACAACTCATTAATTGGTTTAAGGACACAAATAACATAATAAACGTGCGTAATACATTAAGTTTACATTATTTTGAATAATTTAGCTACTAATCTGAATTTAGGCTTCCTCTTTAATTTTCATGAGACGGTAGAACGGTAAGACATAATGAAGTGGATGGTAAGTTGAACCATTATATCTTCTAACACCTACCTTCTGTCCGCGACTTCATTCACGTGGAAGTCGTAAGATACTCAATATACTAAAATAACAGCCGCTTTTATAAAATTCCCTCTGCCCCAGCATCGCATCGCATCGCCCGCGCTAATAGGTACTACTACTACTACGTATTCACTTCGCTTAACATCCTTTCAGACTTTATTTTATTTTACTCCTAAGGATCATAGCGTGATGTCAAATAGCCTATTATGTCTTTCTGAAGTATTGTGCTATAAAATGCAAAAATATTCGTTCAAATTCGACCGGCATTTCCAGAGACTAGCGCGTTCAAACAAACAAACAAACTTCAGCCTTATTATAGGTATCAATAGATAGATATAACTAAGTATGGATTTTCGTAATATTAGATTTTCATAAAGGAAGACTGTTGAAGATTGAAGAGCTATTAAAACCTTCCTTGCTTCATTTCCTCAATGTCAATCGCTTGGAGAAAATGTCTTGACATTTTAGGGCCATTTTTGGGTACGACATATTTTATGCTGTGATATTTATTTAAAGCTGTGGATTGCTTCCTACATCTTCTAAATGATAAAAGCAGCCTAAAGGACCCTAAAATATAGGTCAATCTTTATGTTGGAAATTATTTCGTTGTGCTACTAAGGCAGCTAGATCAAAAAAAAAACTCAGTCACGCACGTTTTTAATAAATTGGTACCAACTATATGTATAGTCAGGAAAATGTAGGTATTCTTGAGACTCACACCTTTGCCGTATTCGTTCATACAACTGCTTAACAACTCGTTTCCTTTGCTTAAAAAAACGTATCTACTTTAAATTTTATCGAAATCAAATCATTAACAACTGATGCATGATATAATACACTTTAATTACGACCGTCAAACATCAATCAAATAATATTATGTTATAACTAATTATCGCGTCAGCTGTACACGATTACCACGTCGTAGTTATATAGCACATAATTATGGAGTATCAAATACCAGCATAGTTTATTAGGCTAGTGGGAATGTATCGGGAAATATTTTATGCCACGCGTTACGACTTAAGTATCATTTTCGCCATACTATGCTAACATTTAAAAGGGTAGGCTGTTTTTTTTTTGTCTTAAGGCTTATTTTTTAATAGACAGATACCTAGCTTCTATTTGAGGAATAAATATTTCGGTTTCACAGCTTTTGTATAGAAAATATGCCAAACTGTCAGATTTATTCTTCAAATAAAAGTTAATTGACTATTAAATATTAGCCATTAGAAATATAGAAACAGCTTATAACGATGTATTAGTTGTCATAGAAAGTGGCATGGAGATTAAAATAAAAAAACTGCTGTTTCTTAAAAGAGGTGGCCCTCTTTTATATAAAATATTAACTACAATTTTTTTAAGAAGCTTAAAGCAGGAGTGCCTGACATGAATATCGTAGCAAGAAGTCACATAACGCCAATATAAACTAAATTGTGTGATATGTGCAACGGTAGGTATTAACATGTTATAACAGTCAAAGATAAAATTCTTTGAACTGGGGAATATCAAGAACTATTATAAAGATAAATCTGTCAATAAAGTTTACGTGATTTAGCTTTTATCTTGATATAGTGACGTATTTCGGTTCCTGAGTATTTTCTGAAACAGTAACAATGCAATGTTTACTTACGAGAAGGTAAACCTAAACAAAATGCTTCAGTAACTGAAATACCAGAGAAAAAGATATATAGTAGATGTGAAAGTCATTGTTGAAAGTTGTAAATTGCAAACTACTGAAAAATAAAAAAATCCTTTTAATTAATTTAGCGTCGTTTAAAGGTTTTACAAATTCTAACATTTATTGGTAGCCATTTGTCATTACACAACCCAGGTATATTCCCAGCATCACGTCTTATAATAATGATCTTTAGGTCCTCGATGTTCCTGAGGACCCTCAGCATTTAAGAAATCAAACATTCCGGAAAATCGTAGGAGTTTAGGGATAAGTTAATCGGAATGTTAAGCTTGTTAATGATCATTACTTTTCTAACTGCCAATGAAAGTGAAGAAGGGCGGCAATTCTCGTAATTTTAAGATCGTTCACAGCCTGATCTCAGTCTGAATCTGTCAAAAAAACCTCGAGTTTCCATACATTTTGACAGGTTTTTGACATTTGATTGTCACCGAGATGAGACTGCGACTACATTTTGAACGTTTTCAATTACGAGAATTGGCTTTAAGCCTTAGCATGGGCAACTTAAATGAACAAGGGTTTATTTTTCCGAGGAATAACTATAGCTTTTTTTTTTAATTTTTCCTTACAAAAACGGTCGAACGTCGATTTTATTCAACTTATAAATGATATCTGAAGATGAAAGTATCAGCAGTAACATCTTGATTTCGTTTTGTAGGAACGAAGATGTTACGTACTTTTTGCAGCGAACTGTGTACTATTTGAACCGTTGTACGTTGTACGTACTTACGCCCTGTTTACAGCGTACCACCCTGGAGTGACGTGGAGTATAATGGCGTAAGTTTGGCACTGAGACCGTACGAATCAAATAACTGTTTTATCTCTGAACAGGTGTTCTTTGCTATTTTAATGAACATAATAAAATGGCACAGAATTAGACTCGTACGGTCGGGGTACGGTATACCAGCGCCAAGCTTACCCCAACATGCCTTATCTTGCGGATTTCCCATAATTTCTTATAGTTCCGGCACCATAATCGAAGTATCACCATGTCGCGGAATTCCCATCCCTCTTATTGTTCCGGCACAGTAATCAAAGTATCACCATGTACTTTTAGGAGTTATTAAATTTACGCAATTCTCTTTCTTCGCAGATACAATGGCCACGGTGACAATATACCTGGCGCTGGCATTGTTTTGTGCCATAGAGGGCATTCAACACAGCTTCCGACCGAACCCAACTCAATTCTTCCTTGAGAACCCGAGTCTCCATCTCTCTGGCCCTGGAGCTGCCTTCGCAAGAGTTACAGCGTATGGACCACAACCAGACAGATTACCTGTCTTTGGATTTGGGTGAGAAAAAATAAGAATAATTTCATATATTGACGTAATTTATGCAAACTGTTTAGATTTGTTACAGTTTTCGCAATGTAAATTAGAATGTAAAGGTACAACAGTTCTTTCGAATTGTAACTAACTACAAGCACTTGCTAGTATTTCACTGTATCAATGTTAAACAAACAATTTGAATGTTGCTTTTAGAACACAAATTTAAGTTGAAACGTGAAAGTTGTTAAATTATTTTCTTGTATAGTGTAATTGAAATTTTCTGTTCTAAATGTATGTTACGAGAATACGGAGTATGAGTTTATGATTTTCATTTCATAGTATATTAGTTTGTGATATTATTATGTTATTCAAGATCCTGGAAGATACAAAATTATACACCAACGAACTATGCACTCGCATAAAGAAAATGTTGTAAAGAAATATTCTATTCTATTCTAATTAGATATCCTAACAACATCTTATAGTGACCATATCAATATTATAAAATCTTTTATGCTTATAATAAATAGACTGACTTGGCAATCGCACTAATCAATCTAATTTAATATACAATATATGTATTAATTGTGAGATACATTGTGTTTTCATGCGATGGCCAAGTCAATCTACTTATTAGAAACATAAAAGATTTTAAATATTGATATGGTCACTATAAGATGTTGTTAATATTTCTTTATTTTGGAAAAACATATAACTTAAAACAATAAATCAACCGACTTAGTATTACATGGATCTCACAACTTTTTACGGCAGAAGAACTGAGTTGCGAGACTTGGTTTTTTTACAAGTTATGTTTTTGATGGCTTATTCATTTTTGATGGCTTATTCATTTTCCAAAATTATTTCGTCAAACTCTCTTTTTCTTTCATGAGAATGAGTGTATGGTCGAAAATTTATGTCAAGTGGTTAAATTGTATTGTATAGTTGCGTATTATTAATTCTATGACCGTGTACGTATTTCATACTCTGTATTCCAGTACCCTATTTATCGTCTGCACAATATGTACCTAGTCGCAACTGTGAATAATTTTCCCTCGACTGTAACAGACAGACGCCTGTCTGAAATCTATCCCTACAATTCTCAGTTCGCACATATGCACTGGTTGTTAATTTGTCTTTGTGTCGCATGTACTTGTTGTAAAATGCACTGATTCTGTCTACAGCCCGACGATTGACCCCGACCCCTTTGGACCCACGATAAGGTTACTTATTGTTTATGTATTTGACTAACACTATTAACTAAATAACGATTAATTAACTTATTATTAGGTTTAGTTACTTTAATACTTGTTAACGAAACTAACTATTAACGAAGCTAACAAATTAGAACCAAGCACCTACCTACTAATACCTATATCCTTTTGGGATTATAAATGTTTTGGCACATAAACTATCTCTACGCAAAATATCACGTTAATTAGTTGCCCCGTTGTTGCGCGAAATAAGGACAAACCATCAAAAACACTTTAATATTTAGGCAAAAACCGCTAAACGGATTTGGATGAAATTTGGCACACCACAACCTGGAATACCGCATAGGATAGTTCTTATACCGATAGTAAGTTCCGGTGGGATCATTTTCGACCTCCACGCGGGCGAGTAAATTTTGACGTTCAAAAGCTCCTTTAAGTGTCTATTTGAAATAAATGCTTTGACTTTGACTTTGCAAAGCCGCTGGCAAAAGCTAGTGTATGATAATAGTAAAGTATGATTTATCTAACCTAATCTATTGCTAGATCAAATTAAAAAAGGTTTCAGAAAACGTACTAACTGTAATAATTTATAGGCTTTAATACGTTAATTTTATTTGGACACGTCTTAACCTCACACAAAATAAATAATGTAGTGATTTAGTAATATTGCTAGAGCAAAAAATCCGCTCACTGTGAAAATGATTGCCTGTGAGAAAAAATTGTGTTCATATATCAACCTGTTTTAACAGACCTTTTTACCTCCACACTATTTTCATATTATAAATATTTAATACTTCGGTATGAATACTATTACAGAGGGTTTGAATACCTGTTTTATATACAACTAAGTCCTCAAATAAATTAATGTGAGATATTACTTCTTGATAAGTACGGCAGGTACGTGTACGTGTGTTATTTAGAATTCGTTCTCGGAAAAGTGAAAGAGGTTAGAAATTTTTCAGTGTCGTTTTGGCACATTTACTACCACCGTACCACGTACGAACCTATATTAAAAGGCTGAAAATGGAATTCGGGCGACAAACTCCGAACACGTCTATACGATGTGATGGGTTTTAATTTGGTTGGAAATATCGACATGAGCACCTCTCTATTTTTGAGTTGTGCTTAATAAATTTTTATCAACCTTTTTTGTCGCACAACACAAAAGTCTACTGTTTCATAGAGTGTAATACCTGCAAGAACGAAATGTTTGTAACAGTAATTAATTTTAAATATCTGACGAAAAATTTGTCCTAAAAAAAAGCTTTTGTTTGCGAAAAATGTCGCTGCCACACTGTATACAAACTTAGAAATGTGTAAGGGGTATACTCATAAACGTTGATTAAAGTTAAATGATGTTTAAACGTTAAAAATGTATGGCTAAACAGACGCTAATCATTACTTATCTTTAAGCAACGTTTTTAAATAAGGGGGTTAACCTCTAAATAATGTTCGTACGTACATATTCATACAAAGCATAGCCCCCAAACCTGGACGCCGCAATGTGGATATTACTTACGCTCTAAATCAATTGCTGTCAACAACACGAGCTACCAGTTTACCACACGTATACAAGCGCCAAGATTCCCTAAAGAATTTCTAAAGATTTTATGGTTGTAATTGAACAAAGGTCATCGCACACGCATAAGCACTGCACCTGTTCAGCACCACCGGTCTTTATCGGCTTTTCATCAACGAGACGTAAGCACGTGACGGTTAGCACTTTGCCATTGCGATGGCCAACGTTTTGCTCATTACCTTACGTTAGCGAGGCGTAAGCTCCGTTTATCTGCTGATCTTGATCCGAAACGATGCGTCACGATGCTTATAAGTGTACGTTGCAGTATGGAGTTTCATAGAGAGCATACTAAACTGCTGGAGTTGAGGCGATGCTGATCCGGTGTAGAGTTATATGTATGTGATGACCTTTAATTTGCTTTGCCACTCCCGCTGGGTATAATTAGAAACAAGAGAATGTACATATAGCAGGAAAAATGAATGTGTGAATAGAAATCTTTATCTTAAGGATAAATGCATGATAAACGTGTAGTAGGTATGTGTATGTCGCAGCCAACTAGCTTTAACAGCCTTTCAGTTAACAGCTTTGCCTTTTAACTCAACGGCCCGGTTCAAATAGTGGCCTGAGTGATATTCATTATAGGTTAGGTTGGATTAAATGTGATCAACCAAGCGTGAACCGAATTGTTCGCAGAAACTAAGCCACGGATGACCAAATGGGTTCGGTTAGGTTAGAACTGTGTCCAACCGCGCGTGAGCCGGGCGAGTGCTACTTCAAAAGGCTAGGCTTTTAACTGCACTGATAAATTAAGCTACTTGACTGCGACATGTAGGTACAAGATATTAAAATTGTAATAATGGTTTCGTAAAAGTACATTGCTTATTTATTCTTGAGAATCGTGAAGAAATGCATGTTCCTCTAACTTCCTGCTGATAAAAATAATATCTTTACTGTACATAATTATAATACCTTCCCCCTACTAGTCTAACACCTAAGTATGGATGCAAATAACTTTTTATTGATTTTCCTACGTATTAACTTTCATATGCCGTTCGTTAACCATCAAAACTCACTACTAAAATCCACCTTATTGGTATAGTTTCAGCAACCCACCACCTCCACTGGGATCTAGAGTGGACCCGGCCACACAGACCTGTGGTCTTTCGCCCCCATTCTGTGCCAAATCTCGGTACAGGGCTATCGATGGCTCATGCAATAACCTCCAGAGATCATCGTGGGGCATGCCCCAGACGCCTTATGGACGGTTGGCACCCTATAATTATGCTGATGGTAAGTACAATTTATTTGGGTTGGTTATTATAGATCGTTAATTATTTTTGTGTACGGCTCTGTTAAAGTTTCTCATTGTGGAGCTGATCAGTTTAATAAATCCGTTTTTTTTTGTGTCAATTTCGCAGATGTGATGGGTATAAAGATCGAAGAAGTTTATGTAATCTAAATACGATAAAACTTATTTTCTCAACTCATAATTCAAGGAACTACGATGTGAGCGGTAGCCCGCAATTATTTTATCTTTTTTATGACGTTGGCGGATTTTAGCTAACCAATTTAATTTGCCCTGTATAGTATTATGGTATCCGGTACCCAGTAACTGTGTTGTGGAGATCAGCTAGGCAGTCGCTCCATGTAAAATACTGGTACTCAGCTGCATCCAGTTAGACTTGAAGCCGACCCCAGCATAGTTGGGAGAAGGCTAGGCAGATGATGATAATGATAGTATTATGGTACCTATGAAATTCTGTAGGGACAGCTAAAAAATTGTTTTTTTGTTACTAATGTACCAAGACAACCACAAATATATTGTGACAAGCAAATACGCTCGCTATACGAATGTATATTCAACGTCGGCTCATTGAGCCGAGTAACAAGTGATTTACGAATGCATACGAGAAGGCTCCGTTCCAAGGGGTGGTGCTCGGTTTATGCAAATATCTAAAATGCTTGCCCACGTTTCAGACATTTGCATGCCCTTTCACTCGTCACTAACGTAGCTGCATTATTGATGTTTGCCCACTTAATCTACAAATTGAGCGAATGAGCCATTTTAAGGGGGATTGAGTCTGAAATTGTTCACGATCTTTGAAAGACTCTTTTATTGGATTTTTAAGTGTGCTCAGAAGTTCTTTGGCCTGTTATATTGTCTGAATAAATTTAATTTAGAGTATTTTATTTGCATTCGAAATAAAAGGTCTCTTTTTAATCGTTTTATTGCTTTGTCCCGGTCTGTCGCCAATAATAAATGTCTTAAGGCTCGATTTCTAGCTTCCAGGCTTAGGCGATTATTTGGAAAGTTTTATAAGTAGCTATATATGAGAGGGAGGTTTTTGTTAGTAATAAACTATAACCTATTTATTACATCGTGTAGCAAAACAAATAATACATTTATGAAGAGAAAAAGTATTTAATAGTACTCACTGTCTTTGATTGATTGAGCTTGTGTTTATTGAAATGGTTGATCAAAGTAAACATCAAGATGGAGGAACAGAGGAATTTTCTATTAATGCAACATACTTTTCTTTCTACTCTGGCGTAATACTGACTTCGCATGCTAATAAGTGTAGTCACCATGGGTTTTTGTAATGAGCACACGCATTCAAACTTACACGAGCGTAGATAATACGCGCGTAGCAAAATGCTTCGTTTTAGGGACGGTTCGTAGCCCGTAGCTACGCGAGCTACGCGCGTAGCATGCGTGCGTAGTAGTAGCACTTATAATCCTAAAAGTGTTTTTGGTTTAGTTAGATACGTGTGCATTTATTCTGTTGAATAATAATAAAAGCTCTCAAGATACTGACTGCAATTTTCTATCAACCATTTTATCCCGTATTTATCTCAGTATTGTATGTCCCTTCCCTCCACAATAAATCATTTCCGCTGGTTCCATTTCCAATAAGATAACTTCCTTCTATTTATCATTTACTTTCGGTCACAGGGGATTGCCGCTATTTTCCTTTAGTTGGCGACGTTTTGATGAATGATTGTGACGCTTAGCAATTAATGTATTGCGCATATATATGTGGGGATATGTTAATTTAGCCCTAATGGCGCAGGATGTGAACAGGGTGAAGGGATGTAGGGATTTATGGGGGTGAAATATTCCCATAAGGTAGCAAGTGGAGCGAGATAGATTAAATTTGCAGATATCCATACATTTGTGATGCTTTTGGAGGACTTAGTATATAAGAAGCTTGACTCCTAATTCTGATTCGAATGTTTTGTTTTGTATATATGTAGTTTCATAATTAATGGTGTATTCCATATTTCCATATTTATAAACGTTTGGTCGTAAAGTGTTTTACAGATTTTTTTTGTAAAGGACCACGTCGATTTCGTGAGGCAATTTTAAAAAGTTGCGATCGGAAAACAAAATAAAACATATGATAAAACTGGGAATAATGAGATCAAGTTTTTATTCATTCTAATCTCGACGCTTAGATAGAATTAGTTTTATTTTTATGAGATTTAATGAGGCTTTCGTTTCCAGGTGTAAGCGCCATGACACTGTCAAAGTCCGGACGTCCACTCCCGAACCCCCGAGACATCAGTCTTCGGCTGTTCCCCGACAGACAAATAGTCGACCCTATTTGGAACCTCAACACACAACAGTGGGGACAAATTGTAACCCACGACATGTCCCTCACAGCTGGCGTAGTACAGTCCCGTAAGTTCTTACATTAATTTCTTAGCAGTTTTGTTTAGTACGAAGAAAAACTTTTGTTTGTAACCTACTTGTATACTTGACTAAAAAGTTTGGTATACAGCCTAGGAAGATACGTGTATGTACTGCACATACTTGACTAGATTTCTTCCAATATTACGTAGGCGCAGGAAATATTATTAGTAAAAGACATAGAATTCCTAGAGCAAATAATTCCAGGGTGATCAATTTCACTTACCTCGCTTATGACCCATTTTTTATTAATTAGTAAACTTTATCTTTTTACTATTACAGAGGTATGAGGAACGGGGTGTTAAGTTCACTCATCCTCTTTTTAAAAGGGAGTATTCTCCGGCCAGACGGGTATTGTGTCTAGTGGGCAACTGCCCGACGATTAATGTCGGGATGTTGTACGTATGTTGCGCGGGAAATTTTACGTGACCTCAGTTTGATGCGTAGTTCTCATGTGAATGCGGCGTTGTAGATGCCACTACACCATTAAAATTAAAACAATATTATTCTATTTATTTCGTTCTAGTTGCTTGCGCTATGATTCGTCACTTACACAGTTAAATACACACTCCAACCAAAGATTGGTTTACAACTAGACTTCCCATCACTTGCACAACATGCATTAAAGTACATAGTTGTCTCACCACCCGCACACTTATCCCTTTTGTTGACTGTACATAAGAGGACGTACAAAACGGGTAGGTGTAGATTTGCGCTAGGATTATCGGATTTCGTTCAAACAATGTTTGTTATCGTGAACTTTGGTGATAATAGTAAATGTTACTGAACGGATAATAAACTGTATCAAATAAATAAGAAAAGTTGTGGAACTTTTTGTCGATATTTTTGTCATGCTTGTATTGAGACGAAACTACAATAGCTCTTACATTATTTCTTCTGTGTTTGTATAAGAGATTATAATCTCTATTCACTCTATTTATTTACTAAGTTAAATCTGTCGTCGACTATTATGTGAATTTATATTATGATTGGAAGATGCTATTTTTGTCACCCAATCACAATAAAACCTGCAGATTTTTTGATCAAAACTAATCATAAGTCTTTCAGAAAAACAAAACGTTTTAAGTTTTTAAAGTCTTCTATTCTAATATGGAGAACTAAAATATTTAGAATAGACCTAAATTAGAAGACCTTTTTTTAAATATTAATATCATGTCCTTGTTCCTTGTAATTTGGTGTTGGCGCAAAACATTTTCTTCTGCCATTCTCCCCGGTCAGCTGTCACGCTATCATTAAATCCATTTTCTTTCATATCATTTCTCACACAATCCATCCACTTATGGAGATCCCCCAAGATCATTTTCATCACTTTTTTATTCACATGCGTTTCTTTCTTCCTCACTACATGTCCATACCAAGCCAAACGATTTCCTTTCACTCCTGATTCAAATTTCCCCTTATATACAAATTTCTACCTTTAACCATTTTCGTCACTCCCGGCCACCGTAGGCGCGGGCTTGGGGACGGCGAGTAATGGGTAGCTCGCTGTCCGGTAAGGACCAAGCCCGGGTCGACGGCGCGTCGTGTTCCACGCGCGCCTCAAAGAGATTTTAGCACCAACTGATGGGGCCCGCAAGGGCCGATGCCTGCCAGGGGTGCGGGTTGTTCGAAAGAGATACCGTGGCCCCTGGCACACAGGCAACTGAGGGAACACGGGTGGGTTTTAGTCAGTAAAAGTCTGACACGCCCTCCTGCTCCACCCAGAGCGGGAGAAGTTATTTGATGATTTCCCACCCAAAAAAAACCATTTTCGTCACTCCAAACATCCATCTCAATATTCTGATATCCGCTGCATGCAATCTCTTTTCATCCGTCTCCTTCACGACATGTCCATACAATAGGTACGACAGACTTTATGAGGGATTTGTAAATTTTCTCTTTTATTGTAATCTTCTTTACTAACTATTATAATTATTGTTTTTCTACAGCCTTTTCTACTGAAGCTGAGAGTAAGTTTAATGTGTGTGTAAATGTGTTACTAAAAATATCATCATTTTATTTCAATTTCATCAGTCTATAACATTATGTGTGTCACATTTTTTTATAAGTACATAATAATAATATGTATGTAATCACCGTCGCATGATTTTTAGATTGTTGACAGCCCATAATTGGCTTATGTAAAAGCCTGAGGCTTTATGTATACAATGTGGGCGTAGATTTTCAATCATTCGTTTTGAGTTAACTTGTATAAATAATTAGGTACGTACTGCTTCACATCAAGCTATACATTTCTAATATAAGCTGGCTGCTTATTGTATGAAAAGCGATACAATGCGAGGTCAGCTAAAACTGGAAATGTATATCTTGATATGTCACCGCGTACGTACACGCGTCGAAATTATTAAGTAAAGCATTTATACAGTCCCAACATTTTGTACACATATACCTAATCTTGGTTTTATATTCTCAAAGAATGTAAATAAAAATCATTTTGAAATCGAGGAGCAAAAGAAATCGCTGCAAAAAGTACTATTATTACGACTTTTCTCGACAGCCAAACAAAAAAACAAAACTGTTCGAATATCGATTGAAATGTTTGAACATTTCTTCGATTTTATGAGACAATTTTCTATATCACATCAAGCGAGTCTTTTATGATTGATTGCTCAAATAGATGTTGTTGACAACGATGGACGCGACTTAATAAAACCTTATCTATTGTAGAGAAAATGGTGGATCTGCAATATCCAGAAAGGAAAATTGTTTACAGCAAAAATATTACTAATACAATTTCCTTGTTCTGTGGTGTTGCTTAGAAGAATTTTCGTTGCCAAAAAGCTTATTTAAAAAAAACGAGAAAACTGAAAAAAATCACAAAGAATTTGAAACGTGACGCTATACATATAATAATTTGCTATATTATTACAATATTTTTTTCTGTATTAATGCCAAATTCTTTTTTAAGATTCTAAAAATTCTTTATCACAGATATTTTTTCACAAAATTCGTTATTTGTTTGTAAATTGGTAACGCAATACCTCATAACGTTGTAACATAACACCAGGCGTGCCTAAAAAAAAGTGCATGGTTTTAGAAAAAGCTTGAAAATCTTTTTGACCGATTCAAGCATTACCTGTTACCCATCATAGTATCATCTACTGCAATATATAAATCCTTTTGTACAGATAAGGAATTGGTGACGTGCTGCGACGACAATGGCCAACTGGCTCCCGACGCGGCTTCGAACCCAGTGTGTGCACCCCTGCTTATCCCACCCAATGACCCTGTCCACTCCCCACAAGGAACCCAATGCATGAACTTTGTGAGGACTGGAACAACAAGGGATAGAGGATGCACAGCTCCTAATGCTCCTGCTGAACCGGTAAGGAATATGAAAAGCGACTTTAATTTAAAATATGTAGGTATAAAGAATATAATATGGAGAACAATGCCCACTTCTCATACATTTAAAAACCTGATAATGAATGTTTATGTATAGTTATGAGGTATAGGAGAAAGACTACCTGTAAGTATAGAAAATAATGTTATTTAGTAATTTTTACGATTTAAACGCTACGAAGTCCAAAAAATACAAATTACAAGTAGTACTAACGTTACATACCAAATATAAAGAAATAAATGTGTTAGTACTAATTATTAACGCTCAAAAATTAGTCTCAAAATCCAGGGGCGTAAAAAGAAGTAACACACACAAAATGGCTCAGTACACAATCAGACGCAAATGCAACGTCGAAACTGCGCCGATGCCAAAACTGTCAAATGTCAAAAAAATCCGTTTCAGTCGTGCGAACTCAATTACATACTGCATGATTAATTTATTTAATTATTTTGTTAATTTTAATTAATCTGTATTTTACAAAGACTAATAAAGAAATACTTAATGATTAAATAAAACGTAGGTACACATACATGCAACATAATGTATAAAAATCCCAAACAGAGTTGAATAAAGGCAAGTAGCAGTGTGTAAAATGTAACGTCGTAAAAAAAGTATAGTTGCGTTAAAAACATGGTTATACGTTTATCCGTTACGTAGAATAAGCATAGCGAAATATACAAAAATATTTTTTCCCTACGTTTCTTTTAACATTGTGATAAGCGCATTTAATATACAATTAAAAAAAAAGAAAAAAAAGAAAAGAAGAATTCAATTGCTGAATTTTAAGATTCATTTCATTTCTATACATAGTCAGGTGAAAAATGGGCATTCTTGTCTAAAGACACTTTTCCTGTAAGACTGCGTTGTTCTTCTAAAATTCCGCAACAGATTCTGGTGCGGTTTCCACCATTATTTAGAGCTTTTTATCCGGAAGCTTTACACTAATATTAAACACATACTCGGTGTTTGGTCGAACCCATGCGCAGTAGGGGCGAGTTGCTGGTAAGCTTATAAAAGAAGATCACTTAGGACCAGGTGGGTCATTATTATTGGTATATGCGTGTAAACGTCAAAAGGCGGCAATGCTAGAACAGCATATCTACTAATTTCGTAACATACTTTCAATCAAAATCTAAATCCTTTTGAAGGATATTGCTAATCCAGTGCTTCATATTTTCGAAAAAATTGTCTGCTCACAACGTAAATAACATAATGTATTGTGTTTAACTATCAAAATGAACTACTGCTAGTGTGTTAAGCATTCACTCCGCTGTATGTCGAAAAAAGCGTTGCATTATGAATACCTAACAAACCTCAAAGTCACAAAATCAATCATTTTAAATCTAGCTATAATAGGCATTGCAATCTACAGTCGTTGGGTCTCTAGACTTTTAATTTATGAGGAACAGGATGTAAAGTTCAATCATACTCTATGGAAAAGGGAGGATCCTCCGACCGGTGGGCAGTAGCCCACCAGACACGACGGGTGTTGTGTCTGGTGGGCTACTGCCCACCGGTTGATGTCGGGATGTTGTAAATATGCGAGTCGCGCGGTAAACTCTGATTGTGCGATGCAGGATTTTTGTGACGTGAAGTCTTGCGTAGTTCGCCTGTGGCATTGTAGATGGTGCCACATCACTTTTTGTGTTTTCAAGTCTTTGATTTTGTAGTTCGCATGTGGCATTGTAGACGGCCGCCACAAATTTAAAGCTTCATAGTTTCTTTTTTATTTGAGGCTACTTAAAATTACATCTGGAAACTTCGTCTCTTTTGTGTTTTTTGTTGACGGACAAAAGTGGTTGTTACTAGCCACTCACAATGCTCCGGGGAAAAATAGAATAGCCTTTTTTTAGCTAAGGGTCTGATGGCAAATATTTACTCATTATATTCAGACCAAAAATAAAACACGCTTTATATTCTTGTTTGATAGGGCTTACAATAAATTCCTATCATGTGCAAAACTTAGTCTCATCTTCCTAAGCTCGCCTTTTCGCCCAACTTTTCTAAGGTCGGCCATCTAGTTTAACTAAATTGTGGCCGAATAAAAAGATAATATTTATAAACTAGCTATTATCAGCGACTTCGCTCGCGAGAAGGTCTGAAAATATCCCACGGGAACCTATTACCGGGATAAAGATTCCTATTACTAACCTAGGTGATAGTACTTGTGCGTGTTTCATCGAAATCTGTTCGGCATGAAAGGCAACGAATAGAAAGATATAGATAAGCCTTTTTCCATTATTCATTTAAAAGTTAACGTTGAGTTTGAGTAGATAGGATTTTTTTTTAAACTTGCATTGTCCTACTCCCAAAAATAAGCTATGCTCATCAGTAAAATACATTTTTTTGTTACCAGATATCAACAGTTACAGCCTTCATGGACTTATCGCTGGTCTACGGCAGCAGCTTTGATCAGGCCAACCCCATCCGATCTTTCCAAGGTGGCCGTCTGCTGACCAACGTGAGGGGAGGTCGGGAGTGGCCCCCACAAGACCCCAATGTCACCATTACCTGCGAGTCTGCGCAATCAGTCACTGAACCTTGCTACTTGACTGGTAAGTTAAAAGAAGAAACTTTTCTTTCTTACTTCCCAATTTCATTGTATGTCGTAACCAAATGAAATAAATTGAATGCGGGATCCAATACTGGTGATATTTCTTTGGAACATGGCCAAGCTTAAATACGTTATTGTGGTAAGCCGCCTTCTTTGTCGACCCTTTTGCTCAGTGTTATCATTGAAGAACGCTGAAAATAAATTGGCTGACCGTGATAATTTCTGCCAATATCACTTACATTAATAAACATTGCGATTTGTATCTAAATTATTTTTGTTGGCAGTACGAGTTTGTATAACCTAGCTTCGAAATATTTTTCGGGAAGCTAAGCCATTATTAGGCACAAAATACTGGTTATCTAAGCTTAGAGTGTTCGCAATAATCCCCTTAAGTATATTGACAGAGTTTAAGGCAGCTAAGGAAACAGATCATTCTTAGCGAATGTTTATACAACCATAAGCCCCTTTGAATGATGGGAAGATCCTCTTGATCTTTGCTTATAACCCCCTGGCAACTGACGGAACACGGGTGGGTTATAGTCAGTAAAAGTCTGACACGCCCTCCTACTCCGCTCAGAGCGGGAGAAGTTATTTGATGATTTCCCAACCACAAAAAAAAGCAAACCCCCTTGATGAATTACCGTCGTGTAGCGCTGTAGAGGTTGTTCCAATTAAAGTTGGCCTCCCATAAATATAGTACAAGAAATACAGTACTAGGGAGGACGTTATTGTACCTACATATAAACCACTTTCAGGTGAGTTGGTAGTAATATACGAGTGATTTTGTGTTGTTTGAAATTGTTTCGCACGTGTCGCCACACGGAGAGCGAGTAACTTTATTGGAGGTACTTGCAGCGAAATTGTGTAATAGCTGGAAAAACATTGATAGCTAGATACAATAAATTGGTTTATTGTTAGCTGGATTCACAACATAAACTTAAGAAAATATGTTTTAAATAAATAATTTTATTTTGTGAGTACTTATACAGGCAGCGTAGCCAGCTCGAATGTTTACAACGTTTTTTAGCCACGATGATGGTTTGTCGCCAATATTTGTATTATAATACAATCATTGCAATTCCTTCATTAATGTTATCCTGCAGGTATCTTTTAAATAAAAGGATTGCGAAACAACCAAATTTTTCTAACAATTCATAACGAAAAACGAATACCAATTTGATCACTGACCATTGTACGATAAACGACAGTCTTGGCTTTTTTCTGAGCAAAGTAGAACACCTATATTTGTGAATTTGTTTGTGGGATTCCTAATAGAGTTTGCGGACATTCGATTAAAATGATCTCATTTTCGTATATAAAAGGTGTAAAGACTTGGGAAATGTCATTTACACAATAAAAATCGCTCAGGCTGAATATATTTCTGAAAAAGTATCTGTAATTTTTTGTTTGTGATTAAAGTTTAATTTAAAGTTGTATTCTTCCGAGTTCGCAACTCTATTCGAGCAAGATAAACGACAACCATCGTACCACTAAAAAAAAGGTGAAGATTTTCTTATTGAATTTAAAATATTATTCCTTCCAACAGGTGACATCCGTGTGAACCAAAACCCTCAACTGACGGTCCTCCAAGTAATCCTGATGCGTGAACACAACCGCATCGCCGACAATCTGGGGCACCTCAACCCTCATTGGAATGACGAGTATATCTACCAGGAAGCGAGACGCATCCACATCGCTGAGATACAACACATCAACTATTATGAATATCTTCCTATTCTGTTAGGTAAGAATCTTTAAACACCAGATATTTTCATGTAATTGCTGCGGATAATAGCTACGTTACATGGCTTCACCTCTTTAAAAAATTGACCTAAGTTTATGCTTACAAATATCAATTAATACAGGCACTTGTATTACTGTGTGGCAGCTACAAAATATTTTCTGTTAAGTGGTCTAATTAATGAAGGCTACAAAAGATCTTTTAAAATAATAGGCCTATTATCATTCATAATACAATAAGTGGGGGTTTTTGCCACCAATTGTCACGCCATCGAAGGGCTCGTAGTCATCAATCTGCCCATTGTTTTGACGTCTCTTAAATGCCTACGCAAAGAAAAGGGATCTATGGCAAAATTACTTGCCAGAAACCTCACGAGCTACCAGAACATTCTGCAAGGCGTTTTTGTGCCTAAAATGATAAATAAACGGAAAATCGCCCTCTTAGCCTTCATCTTTTTTGTGATAGGTAAGTGTGTGTTAATTTTCCACATGCAAATTTTAACACATTAGTATTCGAGGAGCCCTTTTAAATGAAAAAATTTACGCCCCTTATTTAAACATATTTATTTCACATCCAGGCTTTGAAAACATGTTGAAGAACAAACTGATCTACCCGGGGGCTCATGGCTACGTGAACGACTACAATCCCGGAGTGGACCCTTCAGTACTTGACGAACATGCCACAGCCGCCTTCAGACACTTCCACTCTTTAATCAGGGGTTACTTGAAGTAAGTATTAAAATTATAACCTTGAATGTCTCCTTATTAACCGACTTCCAAAAGGACGAGGTTCTCAATTCGTCGGAACCTTTTTTTTTTTTTTATGTATGTTCCCCGATTACTCGAAGATGGCTGGACCGATTTGGATATATTTTTTTTAGTTTGAAAGGGTATACTTCCCAGGTGGTCCCATGATCATCAAGTCAGGATCTGATGATGGGATCCTGGAGAAATAGAGAGAACTCTTCAAATTTTATAGGCACACTTGAAGCAATCTGTGTAGTTTTTGGAAGAGTACTTTCTCGGAGTGGTTCCATTTCAATTTGGTGAAGATCTGATGAAGAACTTCGGAGATAGGCAACAGAACTCCTCAATAAATGATAGCAAATGGACAGGGATTGCTGAAATCTCATGTCTGTCAATTGTTTACACCAGTTAATAACATAACATCACGCCGGTACGCTGTGAAGGGGTAAGCACATGTGAACCACTAAAAAGTGAAAAATAAAAAACTTTTTTCAAAAAAATAAACAACCGACTTCCAAAAAAACACTAAAAAGTGAAAAATAACTTAAATTTCGGAAGGCGGTGACAAAAAATTAAAATACATATCCAAAAGTTACCGACTTCCGAAATTTAAGTTATTTTTCACTTTTTAGTGTTTTTTTGGAAGTCGGTTGTTTATTTTTTTGAAAAAAGTTTTTTTTTCATTTTCCAAAATTAATCTAATCATAGCAGTATACTACAAGCTATGATATTAAAAACTTTTTCCAAAAAAAAAACAACCGACTTCCGAAAAAACACTACAAAGTGAAAAATAACTTTAATTTCGGAAGGCGGTGACTTTGGATATGTATTTAAATTTTTCGTCACCGCCTTCCGAAATTAAAGTCGGTTGTTTTTTTTGGAAAAAGTTTTTATTTTTCACTTTTTAGTTATAGTATCTACCCCACTAATTTGAAATTTCATCATCCTTGGGGTCAAAACAATGCATATTAATGCGAAAGCAGCAATCGCGGTTTATTTACTGTTATTTTTTGAGGAGTTCCGTTGTCTGTCTCCGAAACGCATCATCAGATCTATATGAAATTGAAATGGGACCACACAGGAAGCACGAACTTTCAAATAAAAAAAGAATCATCAAAATCGGTTAACGCAGTCGAAAGTTATGACGTAACAAATATTAAAAAAAACATACAGTCGAATTGAGAACCTCCTCCTTTTTTTGAACTCGGTTAAAAAGTAAGAAGAGGTAGAGGTTACCTACTCAACATTCGATCTTCAGAAACGGCTCAATATCACATTATTAGAAAACACGTGAAAGTGTGATGACATGTCATAATTCTTGGGAGCGAAAAAGCGGTAAGACGAAGAAAACTTGGCTAATTAGCTAAGTTTGGACGTGTCAGTTGCGGAGCGTATACAAAAACCTATCTACCCTTTTTACAATATTTTTGGCTACAAGGATCTTTTGGTGCCTTAATGACATTGACAGGGGGCGTTGTTGGTAAACAGTTGTGGAATTGCCACAGATTTTTTTGAACAAGTTTGCTGTGGTAAATCCGATTTAGGCCACAAGCCAAACGAACCTCGTGGCGTTGTAGGCACATGAGACTGATTTTTCCTTCTTCAGATAGTACATACTAGTAATCATCATTGTAAAGAACTCCTGTGTGAATCCATTTTTGGATGACCTTAATCTTTAGTTGTCCAGTTTCTAAATTGGATGCTGGTAATGTAATTTTTTCACCTTCTCATTTCATCATCAATTTGACACTACAATATGGTCGTTATAACGGTGGCCATTAGGTTCAACACTGTGGTCTATTTCAACTCATAAGGTTTGACTAAATTGACTCTAGTGCAATTATGCCATACATTTATTGACTCTTAATGTTAATGAGATAAGAATTTACAATTCCGGTCCAATGTATATTAATCAGGCCTATTATATTAAACCTAACACATATTACTAATATTTTCATATGCCATGGTTTTTGTTGATTTCTTATGACCTTATAGGGCCGTCTTTATAATTAATCCATCTTTTGAAGGTACTTTATTCGAAAGTAATAAAAACTATTTTTCTTTGATTTTTCACAGGCTTATCTCGGAGAACCGTCGTGAAGCTGGCACCGTGCGTATGAGTGACTGGTTCAACAGACCTCTACTTCTCGAACTTGATGACGCCTTTGATCACTTGGCGAGGGGGCTCGCAACGCAGGAACAAGACTTCAGCGACCAGTTTTGGGACTCGGAAATGACCCAATTCCTGTTCAAGTAAGCCATCCCTACTTTGAAAACTAATAAAAACTTTGAGCTTCAAACTATTGCCACGAGAAACTGAGAAACTCCGCCATTCAATATCGAAAATACGTCACATCGGATGCAGAAAAGACAAAATTGCTTCTAACTTTCAAAATAAATATTCAAAATAAGCTTCTGCAATAAGAAAAGAAGGAGTAACTATGGTCGAAATGACGATGATTTACGATGAAAACAGTCGCCAAAATTGTGCTGAAGTTTTACTGTATGGAAGAGATGAGGGAGATTTATTGGCTCATTAATATTAAAACCAATCCGAGCTGATATCACGCCTTCAAATTTATATATCTATAAACTTGAAGTTAGACGTTATTACCACGGATGAACTGCCAGGGTCTGTGAATAATGATTACATTATTCTAATAATGGTTGGTTTGGCAATCAAGTATTATTTCGTTACATCAAAGACAGTTCAATGTCTAAATAATTTTCAGTTGGGTGGGGACGTAAGTGATAGAATTACATAAGTACATAACTAACTTCGAAGTTCCTATTGTCATGTCTTTAATGACATAATTCCTGCAAGTAGTCTCGCAATTGACGTAATTTTATGCTGATTTGATTCAACTGTACCCATAGAAAGAAAAGAAAAAATATACGATGTTATTCGTTGAAAGTAATGAAGCGGATTTGTTGGAGAACGGCCTATTGTTGTTTACGTATGTAGAAGTTGATGATATTAATGAATGGTAAATCAAAGTAGCCTTTTTTGATCCGTGTTTGCATTGTACTTGAATTTTCCAAATATATTAATTTCATTAAAAGGTTTAAATAAAATAACAAAGAGTGTGCGCTCCTAAGCACCTTAACACGTTTAATCTATTTATAGATTGATCAAAGTTTCATTATTTTATTCGAAGTTGTATTATCTAGAAGATAGGTAACAAAACAATTCTGTTACGAAAACAATTAAAGCAAGATTTGAGACCTGAAAAGTCTTTGTTATTTTCGTCTTGTTGATAGTAATAATCCTTCGAAATAGCCTGTATTTGTTTCTCCTAAATTCATTTACACTAGTTAATTGTTTGTACTATGAGTTTAATAACAAAACTAAGATAGGTACTGAACATTTCAAATTGTATTATGTACTATTGTTTGTCTTGCGCGGATCGTATACTTGAATTGAAAAGGTCGTTTAGATTATTCCTTAGAAACAATTATAACGTTTAGTATTGATCTTAAAGATTCATTATAGATGATAAAGTTCCTTTTACAGTATATAATTTGGCGTTAGGCATAATTTATTCTAAAACATAAAACCAGGTTTGGGTTCCTTTTTGAAATTAATTTAAAACGGTGGACGGCATTTTCATTTCATGTTTAATCCAGATGTTAGTGAAACTAGATGAATACGATCAGGACATTGTTAAAAGTTTTATAAAACAAGCGATTTTATGACCTGATTAACTTTATTGAACACAAATCTTTACTTCTACAGGCGCAACAATACTTTCGGCGGTGACCTGCGAGCTACGGACATCCAAAGAGGTCGTGACCACGGCCTTGGCTCTTATACTGCCACACGAGCTGCTTGCGGCCTTTCCGTGCCCAAGACCTTCCATGATATGCTGGACTTCATCTCGGAAGAGGTATGTTTATTTAATTTCTTACTTAAAATACGTTAAGGGAATATAATAATCCAGAAAAGAAGTGAAGTCACCGACGTAGAAAGTGAACACACTATTTTTAGCCGGTCAGAAACATCATTCGAGTCGTTTCAGTACGGACGACGTGACTCGACATCACGTCGTACTTAATACAACAAGTGCGGTGATACGTGGCTCTAACCGATTCCATGTCGATAGCTTTGGTCACTCCCATAGCCTGCTGACTCAACAAACTGAAGTGACAATGGACTAAAGCCTTGTCTGAAAAAGACCGATGACCCATAGCAGACCGTTGGAGCAGATCCATCCTTGACTGGAAACCGCAAACCAACAAATGAATATGATACGCTCCCTATTAAGACCGGACCGATGACCTCCTAAAGGCCGGGACTGACTGAATGGGAATTTCTCGTCTGTCTTTTCAATAATACAACATGCCACTAAATTCGATTCTGTCCTCGTTCGAGTCAACAATAAATGAAGAGTGAGTGAGGCCGTTAAGTGTCTGAATATAGATCACTTTCAGTGGAAACATGCGACTGTCATTCTTGGCATATATTCGTGTGGGTAGGGAAACGCTAATATAAAATGATCTACAGGCTAACAAGTTAGTATCCAATATAATTTCTGACTTCCAAGTGAAACGCGCGGGACACGGCTGCGTTATACCTGATTAATTCAATATATTAACTACGAATACGAAGTTGATCGCTACATATATGAAATGTGACAAGTACAGTCACAGCACACTATATTTACACTTAGCATAATCAAAAGCGATTTTCTCGTGGAGTTACAATTATAAGTTTAAGATACGACCATTTTTAACTCATACTGTTTTAATAGTCATTATAATTTTTTGCCCTTATCACGATTTACTACCATCTACCAACACGCCTTACTATTTTAATATTATGTTTTAAAAATAACTATGTCCGTAACAACTTAAAATTTCAATGAATGCAAACAGTAGAAGGTAATCACTTTTAGTAACTGTTAAGTTACCAAGTGTGTACTTATTAAGGAAGATACCCTGAGGTAGCCCGCGAAAAGAAAAAGCAAAAATCCCTTTGTATGACTTTGTCATGAAATAATCATATATTGGGATTAAATAATCGCACTTAAACTTGGACTTTTAATCGTATTCAATAGCAGACAGTTCAAAGAAAAATGATGTTACCATACCTACTAAAACGAATAGTGTTGGGGTAGGGAACGATTTTGTGTAAAGAACGAATGATAAAAATGGTTTAATTTTAGTGTCGTTATAAAACTTAAAAAAGTCGTTTGTAAGATGTGGAGTATAAGAACAATTCATAATTATTAATAAAAGTAATTTCCTTTTTTTATTAAATTAAGGCGAGTTATTAAATTTTAAATATTTTTTTGCATGTAGTATATTATTTCAAGTTCATTCAATTTCATTCATTCTTACACCATTTCACTATTTTTTTTTGTCATAATCTGGTAACCCTTCAATTGTCAAGTTACTGTATACAATCAAATGTCCAAGTATAGATGGTTATATTGATGATTTTAACTATAACTATTCTGTAGTTTATTACGGTCGCGAATCATATTTTGTTCAACATATGTAGGTACGTGGTAGGTCCGTGTGGTGCCGGACGTAAAAGAATAGCACCATTTCGTCCGTGGCTGTCGTAGAAGGCGACTAAGGGACTTATTAGAGAATGGGCATCAGCGTTCTCTATGTATTTGACCACCATACTGCGATCGCCAACCCGCCTGCCAAGCGTGGCGATTATTGCAAATCCCCCCCTTTTGGGGGAGCTTATGTCCATCAGTGGACGTCTTCGGCTGATATGATGATGATAATGATGAGGTAGGTACAGCCTGACACTGACCTGCAATTTACAAAAAACGTAACTAAGTTTTAATTTCGTGAGTTACGCTGACGCTTCTCTTTTAATTTCGTGGGTAACGCTGTCGCTTCTGTTTTAATTTTCGTGACTGTACCTACAAGGTACGTGATGCCAGACGGTACCAAAACTCTTATCAAACTGTGTCCTCCATGCCCTGGAGGATATCTAGGCAAGTCAAAAGATGAACTAAGAAACAACAATAAATTCTGAATAACAACAATAACTTGACAATTCAGACATCTTGCTATATTTCCTCAGATATAACGTCACGTACAGCCTATTAAGTTGGTACCTACGTGATATCAAAATCACAGTCAAAATATGGTAAAATATTTTCAGTTATTAATTGCGGTCTATATTCAGCTGACGGGTGATATATTTTGTGAAAGAGAAAACTGGCTTGGCAAAACAGTGTCAGTTTATTTACCTACTTTATTTGATGTGTTGTTATACATTATGAGAGTTAAGGTGACTTGTTCCTTCCTTGTACTATTTTTGGTATTGTTTCCCTTACTTAAAATTTATTTATTTATTTATTCTAAAGAAGACAAAAGGTTACCGTATTCGTGTACCAGGTAGCGTTTGCACGCATCTTCGCCCACGTGGGTGTCGGAAAATATCCCACGAGGACGTACTACCGGGGCTAAAAGTATACTTTGTGTACATCCAGGTTATAAGCTATCTGTGTGCCGAATTTCATTCAAATCCGTTTTGCCGTTTTTGCGCACGTCCGAAACATACATCCAGAGAACCGGGCTAAAATTCTTCGTTACTATTTAATTATGCGCTTCCAAATCCACTGTTATAGTCTAAAAGCACTAGGCGGTCTCATAGTCACACTTGAAAATTGACTTTAATTAATAATATAAAATAATAAATGAAGACAACTCATTTTGTGATAAGTTTTTAGTGAGCAGTGGTGGTCCAGTGATCACAGCCGCGACTTACGAGTTTTAGGTCGGAGGTTTGAACACAGACTGAGGCTTTATCTTATATCTAATACCATTAAACGAGCAATTCTTGTACATATATAATCTGAATCTCGGAAACGGCTCCAACGATTTTCATGAAATTTAGTATGCAGGGAGTTTCGGGGGCAATAAATCGATCTAGCTAGGTTTCATTTTTAGAAAAGGTCAAACCTAAAAAAAAACTGAGCAAAGCTCGGTCATCCAGATATTCATAATTATTTCATGACCACTACTCTCAAAACTGTGAAGGAAAACATTGTGAAGAAACCGGCATGTACTTAGTTTAACCTGATCGACCGACCCTTGCAGCTATTATTACTTAGCCACGAGCCCCTTTATATTCATCTTACGAAAATGTTAAAATTATACGATTTCACAACCTTGAACGTAGGCTCCAGAATTCTAGAAACTTTTGTAAGTCAATTTGTAACCCAAAGCAAACATGGTCCGGCTATTCTTAGAATCTATGCTATTAATGATAATCTTCTGACCTATCTTTCGTTATAGCCCGGTGTTGTCAAAAGATTAACGTCGTGATCTTGTCAAGTGTTATCTTCTATTATAAATCCAATTAACTGAGGCTGGTAATAATAATAATTAAGGTCAGAGATGATGGGTTTGTCAGGAACGTTTAAATTGGAAATAGTTGGTTATCGAGGCAATATGGTTTCACTTTCGTCAGAAATGCTTTTAAAATCTTTAGTAGGTCAGACATTGAGGTTAAATAATTCATATTATAAAAAAAAAACATTTACACTTAAACAAATTGAAAGGATACGATTATAGTAATATGTTTTTGTTCTACCTAAAAATATTGTAAATAAAGGAAATTCCTACTGAAGATTATTACAAAAGTTATATAATTATATATAAATAACACTGAATAATAAAAAGTATAGCAACAAACTTCTAATTACATCGTGAGTTAATAAAAATATCTGAAAAACTTTATGTGACGTAAATATAAATGGGGACTCGGAATGCTAAAGTTTATAAATACATTTTAGGAAAGTATAGGATAAAGTTAAGAATGGTATATTTTGGCACTGAAGGGATTTTTCTGAATTTAGGACTCTCTTGTTCAGATGAAAATGATTCAATTCTGCGTATATCATAATTTGGGGCTTATTTATTTAATCCGACAGGCACCAGTTGACGAACAGTTTGTTCTTAATTTTCTGCTGTAATACGTTTATAATAAAAACGGCATCATGGATATATTTTTAATCATAAATCATCTTCCAAAAATGTTTCAATGAAGCAATTTTTTTGACAAATATGCCGCATTGTAAGTTATATTATATAGGGCCCTGGATTTACTTACAATTGACTATGTTAAAAATAACCATAGGATTATTAGTTAGTAGTTTTATCAAATACTTAGAGCTAATATAAGGGAACTTATTTATGCTCTTATCTATACTTAAAGCGAATCTTAAAACCAAAACTAAACAAGAAAACAAGCTCCCCGAGCTGCACTCTTGCGATAACCTATTTGTTGTCATATAATTTGCATAGTAAAATTACTCGTATAAATTACCTCAATTTTAAACATTTTCAGAATTGTAGGATAAACTGTTAGAGTTATTATAATGTTACGGCGTGTTACCTTAGTTTTCTTACTTTCCTAGAAATCATTTGTTATTTACCTGCCTAGCCTTTTCCCAACTTTGTCGGCGTCCAGTCTAAATCTTCAGTCAGTCTAAGTCGACTATACCTATAGACCCATAACGTAATCAGTCTATAATCTTCCCACTACTGAGAAACAGGCCTCCTCGCTGTGAGAGCCGTAATCTACCTCGCCAGCCAGTGCGGGTGGGAAGATTTCACGTGCCTTCGCTGCCTTTTTTTTGGTTCTTAGACATGCTGGTTTCCGCACGATGTTTTCCTTCAACGTTTTGCGAGCAGTAGTGATGAAATAATTTACACAACGTAAAGCGCTTGTCTTGGTTCGAACCTACGACCTACATACAACTCGTCAGTCGCGGCCGTTACTATGGGGCCACGACTGCTTACTTATAGTGTCACTTTATACTATATATTATTTATTTATTATTATTATTTATTATTTACATTATTATTTATTTATATTTTGCTCTTTTGTAAATTGCCACTTTGTTTTTATGTAATTGGTTATAATTATATCAATAAATACGTCCGCATCGTTGTCAATGGGAAAAGTGCCCAAAAGGCTGGCAGCATTGCCACGTTGTAGCCGCTTGGAAATGTCTCGGAAAACTTCCAAGCGGCTGGTCGACTCTTCACGTGACCAAAGGGCTGGCCTATTTTTCGGTTAAAGGATCCGCATTGCCATACAACGTGGCAATGCTGCCAGCCTTTTGGGCATTTTTCCCGTTGACTACGATGCGGACGAATTTTTTGATGACTTACGATTGTTTTATTTTTTATATACACAGGTATACATATTATGATTTTCAGCCCAGTAGTTTTTAAATATAATTAATTAATGTATCTTGATGTAAATAATAAATTGGTTATCATTTAATTTTGCTTTTGGGTGATGTATTATTATTTTTGTGTATAGGTACTGATTACTTGGTTTATCTATCTATCTATGCAAATTGACACGGTAGCTTACTTGTTAGGGGTAGGTAATGGTATGTTTTGTAACAACAATCCGTTATTACACGGGCGTGTAGGCGTATACTTGCGGCTGAAATAACTTAGTCGAAGTTGTGTTAGAGGACATAAATTATTAACCCTGCTATCTATTGTTAAGAATAAAAGCTATTGTAGTGGGACAATAAAGTACCCACATGCTATGTATTTTTGGGATTGTCAGAGAGATTCGTTGTTGACAGTGTATTGACTGACAACGTAAAGTGCACGTTAGTATTGTAGAAGTATGAGGAACAGGGTGTAAAGTTCACTCACACTCTATTGGTCAAGGGACGATCCTCCGACCAGACGGGTGTTGTGTCTGGTGGGCAGCTGTCCGACGATTGATGTCGGGATGTTGTATATATGTAGATCGCGCGGTAAACTCTGCCTGCGCGATGTAGTTGATGACGTCAAGTCTTGAGTAGTTCGTATATGGCGTTGTAGATGGCGCCACTTCACTTTTTGTGTCTTCCACATTTGTTGATTTGAAGTTTCGTATGTGGGGCATTGTTGATGTCCGCCACAGTATATTTAAATGATTACAGTAATTCTTTGACAGTTGTATGAAATAGCTTCAACTTCAAATTGATGAAAGGTGTAATTTTGCTTAGTATTATTTTCCTTACCGTGCATAAAAATGCTATTGTGTCTTTACCTAGCTACTTCGAAAAACTGATGCTTAACACATTCCATGCCAAGCACCCAGCATATGGGTCGAAAAATAGTTGATTCGTGTGCCCACAACTTGCATCCGAGTCGTCGCAATAAGTAGCTATTGATGATTCTGTTCATGCCCAGGACCCGACTAGCGAGACTACTTATAGCGACGACTCGGATGCGAGTTGTGGGCACACGAACTAATTATTTTTATTTTTCTTGCTTGGCATCGAATGTGTTAATAATGTTATTTTTTGTTCGAAAGTATGGATTTCATTGTTCTTTTTTACTTGACAAAACTGTTTTGTGTACCGATAGTATTAATAATAATGCCCTAAATCGTAAAAGGTTCTTATCCGAGAAAATTTGGATATTTTTCGTACAAACAGAAATATTTTTAATCTACGGGTACATTGACCCTATATTTTTATTGAGAAGAAAATTGCCATCATATTTTGTCCATTCAATAACGATGACATATTTGGCAAGTCGGAGTTTTCACGTACCAGCTTGGATAATTTGTTCTGCGACTTTATTTTCTTGTGGAGCGTACGTACCTACCAGCAAGTAATTTGAATTATTGTAAAATATCACAAGTTCATAGCACCTACAGCATCAGTAACATATTCTGCGATATTTAAGAATTACTTTATAGACCATATAATATGTACTGAATAGTCATCCGACGTATTAAATCCACTACGACGTAATTCCTTTCCCAATGAAATTACAAATTACAACAATTCCAATTGATAAATTTCGACTAAAACCATCAATTCAATTGTTAGTAAGAACATTGAAACATTCTAACCACCACATAGACAAATAGATGTTGTCGTTTCGTGCTGTGCAAGTTACATTCAACCTTAAGGTGGTAAAGCTATTACAAGGTGACTATGCTTACAAGTGTTTCTCACCATATCATAGTTCTGGGCACGCCGCGATTGCGGCGGTAAGTCCCCTCTTTGAGGAGTGGCTTGAGAGGCGGCATGGCGTCCTCACCTTCCGCCTGACACAGGTCCTCACCGGACATGGCTGTTTCGGGAGGTTCCTGTTTCGGATAGGGCGGGAGGAAACGCCCGGGTGTTTCCATTGCGAAGATCGCCCAGAGGACACGGTGGAGCATACGGTGGAGGTCTGCCCAGCTTGGGCGGAGCAACGCCGTGTCCTCGTGGAGGTGATCGGCGGCGGCGATCTCTCGCGTCCGACCCTGGTCCAGGCCATGGTACGGAGCGAGAGGGCATGGCTGGCAGTCGCCTCCTTCAGCGAAGCAGTTATGCTCGCAAAGAGGGAGGCGGCGCACGTGAGGGAGATGCAGTACATGCGCCCTCACAGCCGTGGCCTTCGCAGGAGACGCCCTGGGCGTCGGGAATCCCAGGCTGATTCCCGGCCACCGTAGGCACGGGCTTGCGGACGGCGAGTAATGGGTACCTCGCTGTCCGGTAAGGACCAAGCCCGGGTCGACGGCGCGTTGTGTTCCACGCGCGCCTCAAAGAGATGTCAGCAGCAACAGAGGGGCCCGCAAGGGCCGATGCCTGCCGGGGGTGCGGGTTGTTCGAAAGAGATACCGCCGCCCCTGGCACACAGGCAACTGAGGGAACACGGGTGGGTTTTAGTCAGTAAAAGTCTGACACGCCCTCCCGCTCCACCCAGAGCGGGAGAAGTTATTTGATGATTTCCCACCCAGAAAAAAAAAAAAAAACCATATCATAGTTCCTTGGGACCGTCGAAACGATACAAGATCTAATGACCATGGATACCATTTCTGAATCATTTTCTTTTTCCACCAGAATGTGAAGGTCCTTCAAAACCTATACGAGACTCCTCAAGATGTCGAGCTGGTGGTAGCAGGCTCATTGGAGCACAATGTGCCGGGGGCGCAGGCCGGGCCGACGTACCTGTGCATCCTGACTGAGCAGTTCTACAGGACCCGAGTGGGGGACAGATACTTCTATGAAAATGGAGCTGATCCTGATACTGCCTTTACGCCTAGTAAGTATAATTTTCATATGTTTTAGAAAAGGCAGATAAAATAAATATTCGAGCCAGAAAAGTTGCCCAGGATGTTTTTTCCGTACATTCCTATTTACGATATAGACAAATTAGGATTTCTGGTAGTTGATTGAGTTGTGAATATCAGTCTAGTTTGGTGTTTGCCTGAGTTCCTAGCAAACACATTCTATTAAAAGTTCCATTATTTTTTGCTGCTGAATGAATAATATCTAGATGACCGAGCTTTTCCGTGTGGTGTCGGACGTAAAGAATAGCACCATCCCATTTCTTCCCGTGGGTGTCGTAGAAGGCGACTAAGGGGATTACTAGAGAATGGGCAGCAGCGTTCTTTATGCGTTTTACCACCATACTGAGATCGCCAACTCGCCTGCCAAGCGTGGCAATTATGGAAAAACCCCCATTTTTTTGGGGAGGCCTATGTCCAGCAGTAGACGTCTATCGGCTGAAATGATGAAGATGTTTTTTTTTTTTTTTTTTGGTTTGACGTTTTCTAAAAATGAAACCTAGCTAGATCGATTTATCGCACCCGAAACCCTCTGCATACTAAATTTCATGAAAATCTTTGGAGCTGTTTCCGAAATTCAGATTATATATAAATTTATATATATATAAGAATTGCTCGTTTGAAGGTATTAGATACGTTTACATAACAAAAATTCTGACAAGATTTTATTGGGTTATGTAAACCGCGTGATTTTTATTCATTCTTACAACATGAGGCAAAATGTCGTAAATCATGTTGAGCCTTTATTTCTTATTGACTTTCACAAATAATGCTATTTCCGTGAGTGAATAACATTTTCCCGTCATATTTTTTACCAAAGAACGCAATAAAATGCGGATAAAGGTTCACCAGATTCAGGGCACGTGACTCAAGGTTAACAAAACACTTCCCGTGTAGGCGTTTATACACAGAACCTTATTTTCCCCAACAAATCTTGTTAATGTGTATGTCTAGTGCAGCAGTGATCAAATGCCACGTCACACAAATAACGTTAGCTAAACTAATGAAGGTACTCCATCATTGTGGCAGATGGAAAGATAACCATAATTTTCCTTAACGGATAATTACTTTTGAAATCATATTTGCTGTACTTACAATGAGAAAACCAAAGAAAAGAAAACCATAAAGTACTATTTTTTTTTAATAAAACGTATACAAAAAGAGTCTACAGAAAATTTAGTCAACAGTAGTAAACCCATGCAATTATTGTGCCTGAAAATTTTTCTTACAAGTACAAGTGATAATGTTTCGGAGTTAAAATGTTAGGTAGCGATTCGTCCGATCTAGGTTTATTCAAACCAATGTTTCGTGCGTATAAACGTGCTGTGTCCTCATTGTTTATATTCCAAAAATATGCTACAAAAGTAAGCTAAGCAAAGCGAGTGTCTGATAAAATTTAGTACAAATTGTAGAACTTATAAAAAAAAAACAAAATGCAATAAATCATCATTATCATTATGATGCACTGTTTCACACCGTTCGTTGTGCCTCATGATTTTTTCAGCTCTGCAGGACGAGTGACGAATTCAAATATCCTGAGTTACATGGGTTAAGAAAGGATATTTCTGTTCGAATAGCTTTGGTTTCCTAAGAAAGGTGAACGGTAACACAAAAAAAATAGTGGTACTCCGGGAGTGCCGACAGAAGTGAAAACTTGAGCAATTACGTGCGTTTTTTTGAATCGTCCGGAAATATTTTATTGTGCAGCAAAATACTTTTAAATGAAGAGTTTTTTATTCATTCTTATAAACCACTACTACAAAAATTATATTACAATTTTCACTTAATGCGCTATAGTACATGAAAAAAAAAATGGGTGCTATTTTACTAAATAGGTAAAATATTTTATTACATATAATTTATACTGATCAAGCTCAATTAAAACTAACTTATATACAACGGTGTCGGTAACGGTGTGGCGAGTTCAATTGTTTTTCCCATTTCAAAAAACGCCCAATGCGCGTAAAGAGGGTTTCACTTCAAACAGCTGCCCAAATAACTTTTGACACTTTCATGTCAAATACTGGTGAAAGGGGTGAAAGTGACAGATTTTCAAGACAGCCGAATGAAATGAAATTAAAAGTCCTGTATTCAAACTCAGCGGAGAGTCAGCACTTTTTGAACGTCAAAATTACATAAGGCAGTCAGTCCCCCACAATGCACGCCCTTCACCACGTCCTAGTTCCTAGTCGATAAAGCATCATAAAAATATGATGCTTTATATGCTTAATATAACGGTACCGCTTTCCCAGAAAACCCTAGCTTTAGGTACTCGTTAGCGTTGTTTTGATTCAAGTCAGCTCCTATATTGGCTTGCAACTCTGTAGTTTTTATGATAAGCGACTGTATTCTGTGTAATTAATAGAAAGATACTTAATAGTAATACTGTACTTTTATGAACAGGTCAGCTCGATACGATACGAAAAGGTTCATCTATGGCTCGTCTACTCTGCGATAACGGTGACGGCATTCGGGTCATGCAGCCTAGAGCCTTCCAGCAAATATCGCACGGGTAAGTACCGGCATTACTTACAGTCCCGTCTGTTACGGCTAATATACCGTGGAGCCGAGATACGAGAATGTTCCCATCGAATTATACTTGCGATGAAGAGTTATTGTGATAATGAATTCAGTGTTCGAGGATGGATGTTGGTTTGATGGTTGTTTTATGGTACAATTATGACAATACTGTCTTTACCAATCTTCCTCCGAAAGAGCAAAAAAAGTTTGGTATAATTTAAGCAAAGACTTAAGAATGTACTCCTGATATCCAACTGTCTATCTAGACTGTACTGAAAAAGTTGTTTGTGTACACCTAGTTAAACAAAAGCTCATTTCGCACTTTTTTTTACAGGAACAAGGTTATACCGTGCGATCAACTGCCGTTTGTGGATCTAACATTATGGCAGGATGCAAGGGGCCATTTCTAATTAAATCTAAGAAATATGTAGTTAACTTAAGTAAAATTGATGACAAATGAAAAAGTTACCGCCAACTATCAACAAGTATATTTTGTCAAAAAAACTTTACAACTTTTGGAAATAAGACTTCATTTGCCACTATAAAATAGTTTAGCGAGGTGTCATAACAACGTTATATAATTTATCAGATTTATGTTACTTTCATAAGTTTTCTATTAACTTGACTGAGCCAATAATACCTACCCCACTTTTCATGTTTGAACTATTTGCCCGAAAACTTTTGTTTAGTTGTAAATGTTCACAGAAAATAGAGTTGAACTCTATTTTCTGCGTATAAAAATTGTGAAAAAACATATTTTTTTATTTATTTGTACAGATTATGATGCTAAGTTGTAATTGTGTGATTATGGCCATTTCATAAATGTTTGTATATATTTTACATGCTATTTTAGAAGTTACAAAAGTGTTTGTTTTGATGTAATAATGACTGTATAAATAAACTTCATACCTACATAATTAACTTTATTTGAAATGAATGGTACGTAAGAAAGTTGTGTGTTTGTGAGTAAAAGTGACAATAAAGTGCCTATTTGTTTATAATTTTCGTTTTATTTTATTTATTTATTAGGAAAGTAAACTAAATATCAAAGATATCGTGATATCTTAAATCCGTTTTTGGGTTAGATCTTTGTAATTTTTATACCAATATAAATAAAAAAACATCACATCAGAGGATCAAAGACTGGATTTGCTTTGAAGACAGATAAATACAGAAAGACATAAAAATATCTGCTTAAATAGGGAGCGTCGTCTGACTTTCGCTTATAGCAAAACGTGGACTCAAAATGGGTCGAGAGTTTAATAAAGTTTATAGCAATAGAAAATGCTGACATTTTTATAAAAGCACGTATTTCAATAGTCATAGAAATTTAAGTAAAAGTGAGTTATATACTACAGATGACGATAATAACCTAAATATAGATACTCATTGCAACTACATTCTATGCTGGGATTTCAGCCCTGAGTTGTCCTCAAATATAGCTGCTTGGAACATTGTAAGTTGATCTATTTATGATCCATTGCGCTTGCCGCTGACGTGGCACTCAAGGGCCGGACAAAAATGCCCAACTATGTGCATATAGCTTAGTGGTCACTTCAGACAGTTACGACATTTGAAGGAAGTGCTGCTGCACACTGGGCGACCGGCTTCAGACACAGCTCAGCGAGTTAAGATGGCGCATCAGAAAGTTGGCAACATCGGAATTTAGCTGTCAAATTGAATCTTAGTAAGTAGCACTGAATACTTGTTTGCAGTGTTCAGTGTTCAATATTAATGATTGCAATCCATCCTACTAATAATAGTTTGTGTGTCAATCATGCAGAAACGGCTAAACGGATTAGGATGAAATTTGGCACACAGATAGTTTATTACTTACTACTTTTATCACGGCAGTTCGTTCCTGTGGGATAATTATTGACGTTAACGCGGGCAAAGTCGCGGGCTAAAGCTATTAATCAATATTTTAGTGCACTACAAGAGACGATATTTCATTTATTTCATACAGTGATATTGACAAATGAATCAAAACTACTAAATATTTGACAAGTATTAGCAACATTGCCAACTTTCTGGTTTCTTCAAGCAGTGGTCAAAATTCTTAAATTTTCTATGATATTGTCGATTTATAACATACTTGACGTTCGTGCCGGTGCCTCTTGAATCAAAAGCTAGGGAAATAACTGAATGGGTTTTTAAGCTAGCAGCATGCGTATACTTCACCATTTGTCTTTCCGAGAGGAAATCTATCCTATACAATTTATATACGTCGCTTTTCGTGTCTGTCTGTGTGACGGTCTTTCCAGTGGCGTGCAGTCCATAAAGAGAGAAAGACACTGCCTACCCTACCTAAATCAGATAAATATGTAAAACTAATATTATTTTATCAATAAACTAAAAATCTTTATTCATAAATCAGTGCCACCTGTCGAGCGTCGGTCGTATCATTAGTATCATCGATACAATACCACGTTCGTTCGTACAATTTGACGCAACTTCGCATTGCGATGCACTAGCGTCGCTGAGTGCCTCAGGAGAGACACGAACTATTCGCGTCTCAATGTTTATATGTGTGCTCTCGTGGTCATGCAGATTTATTCAGTGTGCGTTTTTATACACACGTGGCACACAATGTAATAAATAACGCACACAACCGTACAGGGTAGTCACTGGCTTTTTACGATTTTATACAACGAGACGAATTAGGAAACTTACCGCGTCTATTTTAAAAAGTAGCATTGTTTTTTTTTGTCGTATTATTTTCATATTCCGAGTAATTCCGACATCATGTTTGTTTTTATTTATTTGTTTTGGTTGTGAGCTATGATAGCATGTATTTAAGATTTTAACGTTGATAAATAGTGTCGAAAATAGATGATGTTACTGTGAAAGTTATTGCACTTTCAAAACTATGTATCGGTGAAAAAGAATCAAGTGCTCGTGAAAAGAAGTTTGGATTTGCTACTAATAGGTACACACGGCTACACATCAAGCTATACATTTCCAGTATAAGCTGATCTCGCACTGTATACGATTTCCGTACAGTGCGAGATCCGCGTAAACTGGAAAGTTATAGCTTGGTGTGTAGCCGTGTGTACAAACTAAAGGTAAAGTCAATCGTAAATCCAATACAAAACAATAAGATTAATTTAATTCCCTCACAGGTACAGCAATCAGTTATTGTTTTTTTTTGTTGCCTTTTAGAAATTTCTGCCTACCCTGTCTAAAATCTCTATGCACGCTACTGGGTCTTTCTTCTAAACTACACAACGGATTATGAAGCGGTTTGGATGACGGGCTGTGGTTGCCTAAACAGTCTAATACTGCTGTTACTGCAGACACAACATAACTCAGACATGTCACATACACGTCACGTCTGTGGCTTGTGGCATGTCTGGCTTGTCGTGTCTCATGTCTGTGTTTCATGAATTAGTATGAAAGAAATAGTTAATAACTTAGTTTGAAAATTATTCGCTCAAATGGGAAGTGAGATCGATTGATCTATTTCTTCCTTACTAGGAAGAAAAATGACTATAGGCTGGAATTATATATTTTATGATATTATTTTGTTCGATCATTCAAATTTTAATGTATGTAAGTTTTCGATGTAATATTTTGGTTTGTTGTTAGTTTTTAGTAAAAGTAGAATATATATTTTTAAGTGGTCTAATAGTATGGGGAAACTAGTCAATTAGGAAGCAAATTGTTTTTCGTCGTGAATTAAGTACTAGTGATACGCGATACTTGAAAACTGTGGGCGCATAATCTGCCATTAAATATTTGACCACGGTATGACATTTTTTGATTCGTGCCGATATGCCAGATGAAGGAAAATTTTGATATTGGCCTATACATTATTGAACTTAACATAACATAATATGCTTAATACAATTGGTTTTAATGTAAGGTTTTTGTAAACTTATTATTGTTACTTAGAACTATTTTCTAACTTAGAATTGTTTCATAAAAAACTATTCTAGATGTAACCAATTTTACTGCGTATAAAAGTTACTAACAAGTGTAACTTTTATTTAATTTTGATAGAATCCGGACGCGTGGGCATGTTCGGTACGCAAAATGCATGAGCAATATGCTAATGAATTGAATTGGAACTGATTCAACAGGATGGAATTTGAATATTTTTATTATGGAAATTTTAGTCTTCTAATTAAGTAACTAAAGCTGGATTTTAATATTTTACCTACATATTATGAAGTAACGACCATCTAACTTCTACAACCCAATTACTGGGTAATATCAATATATTTCTAAAACTAGACTACTTATTATTCTTTCGAATTTCAGACTGTCTGTATTGACTTTTATAGATGATAGTCGTATGAAAATTAGGACCAACTAACATTCTAAACAAAGGAGTTCAGCACTTCGACAAGCCGCATTCAAAGCGCTGCACCAGTCCGTCGTGCACAAGTTGCCGATCAGTACCTGAAGAAAAAAAAAATGGTTATAGAATAGCAGCAGAAAGTCTGCCAGGATTTTCAAAACGAAACCAGCACAAACATATTATTTTACATTAGTAGTAATAAATTGATAGAATAGGGAATAAACGTAACAGATTAGAATGAGAAGCTATGATGACTGAGCTATGATTTCGGGGGCGCTTCCGAACTATATGGTTATATGATATTATATATAAAAAAGTTTGTAGGTATGTATGTTTATGAATAATTGACGATATAAATGTTACATTCCAATGTTCCATATAAACTGGCATTTAGTATTTCAAGCAGAAGGAAGGATTCTGTTTATTTCATTTTATTTGAATTGTTGCAAAACCTTAGGACCCTTATTGTTTGCAGTGGAAGTGACAGATTCCAGAATAATTCAGGAAGTAGTAGATGCATCAAGTTTGGAAATTAAACGACTACATTACGAAATTCAAAAATACATTACAAAATGAATTAAAAGTAAATCACATTGTCACGTGGTTGCAGGTTTTGTTGACTATCGGCTCAGTATATTCGCTTGCACAAGAAAGAACAAGGACGGGTTGATGATGATTTTTCTATTTGTATTCTTATTAAATGCTTTTGAGTTTCATTTTGCTGCTGGTGGCAGATCTAGTTATGACGATGACAATGTTTGAACTATATTGGTACTTTGGGAATATGTTAGACTGACTAGAGGGTATTTGGATTGCAATTTTATTGTGGAGTCCATTGATATAAAAAGGGATTTTAAAATTGAAACATTGTAAGTGAATGCTGGGTTTGATGTAAAAAAGTATAGAATACTGAAAAAAAAATACTATGGAGCTTAGTAAGTAGTAAGACTTAAGGAGTCTAGTAAGACCTACAACTTGGAGTCTAGTACGTCCTTCCACTTTTAGTTAGTGAGTTTAGTAAGTCCTGCAAATTATGGAGTCTAGTAAGTCCTACAAGTTATGTAGACTCGAAACTTCTAGGACTTACTAGACTCCATAATTTGCAGGACTTACTAAACTCTTACTAAATCTTACAAATTATAAAGTCTAGTTTGTCCTACAAGTTAAGTAGTCTAGTCTTAGTAAATCCTTCAACTTATGGAGTCTGGTCTAACGCTCTCTTTCTCTCTTTTCTCCACTTTTATTTATAAGCTTCTTGGACTAGTCTACAAAACTTTTAGGACTTACTAGACTCCATAATTTGTAGGACTTACTCAACTCTATTAGTGGTAGGACTTACTAGACTCAGATTGTAGGACATGCTAGAATCCATAAGTCGTAGGACTTCATCATCAACATAATCAGCTTTTATCAGCCACCACGAATATAAATATAACTTAATAGTACGACAGTAAAATAGAAATTTCAACGACAACGATGCCGCGGTATCCGTAGGCATGCCGCGACGTCCATAGGCGTCATCATTGAAATTTGGATTGGATACTTACATTTATGTTATATTCCTAATTGTCGTCCTATTTGTCCATTAAACTGGACAAATGGGCATAATTAAATTGGATGTATTGGGCATCTATTTATTTTGACGCATCAGGTATCCATTAAATTGAACGCATTTTAAATCTCTAAAAATTAATATTTTCCTTACATGTGACTTATCATGTCAAGCATAAATAACCAACTCCGGAAAAAATAGACGTTGAGGGAGACCCCGCTTCATTAGGGTCGTCTAGTGTTAGTGAAAATCGGCATTAGTATCAAATCTTTATACTTACATAATTATAATATGATGAAAACCACTACTTTTGTTTTCAATAAAACAATATTTGATCATTATTCATTCGACAAGGGAGTTACAGAAGGTATTGAAAGCCAGACTAGTTTAGTATTCGTTTCACATTGCTATCTCTAGAGGGTTGCAGATAGACGAATTGTTATTTCTATCGAAATGCCTCTTCATTCCCTGATTCGGCTTACATGAAATGTAATTATTCTATATTTTATGTGAACAAGGGTTTCACAGAATGTATTTCTTTTGTCTTTTATCACTTTAGGGGCTCATAGCCTAAAAGTAACATCCAGTTGTTGATTTAAAGTGATGGTGGAACTATCCACCAATAGACGTAAAAATTAAACGCAAGTCAAGAGATTCGATTGGCTGTTGAGAATTTAATTATCCAATTCCAACTGTATAAGGGCGCTTGCCAATTTTTTACTAATATTTGTGTTGATTTTCTATCTAAAAACCGGGCGTAAAAGTCATATCTACCAGTTATAGATACTCGTATGCTGCAAGTACCACTTACATACTAATATTATTTTTCAATAAAAAATATAGCTTAAGTACCTAATCATAATAAACAAAACCCCAAATTCGCCAATCATCATACGCACTGAAAATGTATCGCCAAATTTCTTCGATTGCCCTCGATGTTCCGTCACGTTTTCCTCTTCTTAAACCCTTGCCTGTAAATTCACGTACAGGGCAAATTGTTTACAATTTAGTCCGCATGAGTTCACTGGCTCCTAAAGAGAGAACGATACGGGCGTATAAAAGAAACGAACTGTGTTGCTTATACAGTACAGTATAAATAGTACCACTTGGTATTAGGTAGGTCGATTTACAAAAAATGGAGGTTTATAGCTAGGAACACTTTACTTTAGTTTTAGTTGTTTTGTTCACCTTATTATTGGTCATTGACTTCTTCTTTATGTAACGTAAGTAATGGCCATATTAAGCTTAGGTAAGCTTAAGGTCGACGTTGATTAAAATCAACGCGAGTTCTTCTGTTTAGAAAATCTCTGATATGCTCTGAAATTTTGTCTGGAAAGTAGCATATAATCAGCAGTGGGTGAAAGTAGTACCTATAAATATAGTTCAATTAATAATTCTTACGTGGGATTTAATATCATTACGGTACTGTATGTAGGTGATAAGTTCAACAGCTTATTACAGGCAACACGTAAGAAAAAAAAAGCCTCAATGATATAATATCTGCAATCAACGCCCAAACAAACATTTCTGCGAGTTCAGTTTGCCCTTGCCCATTTCACCCATATTCTCATTGTCACTTTAATACAAACACGTGAAAAAACATTATTTTATATGGACTAATACACACATGGAGGTAAAACAAATTTCAGGGTAGCTCGGTGCCAGTTTGTGGGATTTGTCCTTTTCAGAGTGTCGCGTTAAACAAACGAGACCTTTAACGAAAATATGGGGTAGGTATAAATATTTACCCAATTATTCGCTTGCAGAGAATGCAAATGCTATTTTAATATTTGAAGCCAATATTAAGATTGCATTTTCATTCATTTGTTTACATACATATCATTTATTTAACGAATACAAATTATAATATTGTATAATGTTTTTTATACTTTCATTGGAAAATGCTTTAAAGGGCATTGATCTTGAAATATGGAAAGTCATTTAAAAAAATCCTATTACACTTAACAGTCACATCACAACACCATATTAAGTGCCTACATTATCAAAGGGTTGCTGACTTCAAACGTTTGTAAATTGTATTATTATTATAGTCAAACATCGTAGCTGCGGCGCTCCTAGGTTTAGCTAGTTAAACCTCAGGTCTGACAAGAAGTCCCAACTAGGGATTGCGAAATCTAGACTTTTTTCAAATTTGGATTTAAAAGTTATAATCACACACAAATCCGGAATATCCGGATTTTTCGAAGTTATTATTTTATTTTGTAAGAATTTAAGTAAATTTATATTTGTCAAGTAAAATGTAATTAAGTAAGGCGGTTGAAGACACGTGTTCTAGTTTATAGGTTTACAATTATTTCAACGAAAAAAAAACAGCTATTTTTTTATAACCCTTTTTTGATTACATACATAATTGTCGAATTCGAATCGTCATAAAAGTCGAATTGAATCGTCTCTCTATAATTCTCATTTTCAATTACCTAATTTAGGTCAAACTATCAATTAAATTAATCTAATTTAGGTCAAACTATCACATTCCTGTCCCTAAAGGAATGTGTTAGTTTGTTAGAATTAAGTGTAAAAAAACATATTTTGTTTATTTTAATGTTTATTGTTGCAATATTATAAGAATGGATTGATAAAAGTTATTCACAATAGTAAAAAAAATGTTATTTTGTTTAATGAATTCAATAAAAAAAAACATTATGCAAATAATAACAAAATGAATGTTTATGTATAAATTAAATGTATAAATAAATATTACGTGTAAAACTTGTATAAACATGCAACAAGTGCAGTACAAATTGACGTTTGATGAATTTTGATGGACTAGGCAAAGTACGAAACATTATTTTGTTCCGTCGTTTGACTTACAAGTTCTCGTAAGTAAGCGTACTTCTAGGTTTGCCTAAAAATATATCAGTCCAAGACCGAAATTGAAATCTATTTCGGGGTTTGCAGAACGGCGTTGGTCAAACCTAGGATAAACCAGTCATTCCGTGAAGAGGCTACATATTGGCCTTTGACTATAACATATTTGCAAAAAGATACATTTATTTCAAAAGTTTTAAATTCAAGTCAGTTTAATTAATAAATCTTTAGTTGCTATCCTCAGCCAGACATCTTTGAGTTTAGAAGACTTGTTTACATTTTCAGTATACAAGGGTTGGTGTTTACGTATATTGCAGATAAACATTTTACACGCAGCAATATAAAAAAAATCATTACAAAAGAAAAAATACGTTTACAGCAGCAGACAAACTGATTCCAAGTTAACCAATGAGATTACTCTTAGCACGCATAGCATGACCATCGTAAAAACGGAAATGATGAATAACAAAATGATAAATTGCAAAAAGATTCCTACCGCGCGGAACGATGTTAAAAATAAACAAGTGTGACACTACTTATGCAAGAAGAGATGTCTCTCTACGCGTATTGCTTACATTGCATTTGACTTTTAAAATTTGAAAGTAATAAATAATTCGCAGTCGTTAAGAAACACATTGGACATCCAAATAACGTACATTTTCCCCACGATAACATGAAAGAGATTGCCATACATTTTATGAGTCTATTACACTAAAATATCTTTCCTCAGACCCACGGAGTCGTTTACACCTTATTGAACAATTTATGTTATGTACTAAACGTTTATAGCTCCAATAAGGATGTGTTATACCACCATTTTAGTGATAAAACATCCAAGGGTTAAACAAACATTAGCTAGCGGTACTTATTATAAACAAAAAACAATTATTTTTTGTAAAAAATTACACGTTATGGATAATATTGATTTAAATTCAATTGTAGAATAGGACATTTATAAACCCTGTATTTACGAAGTTGAGTTAATATTTCGCAATGTATAAGTATTGATCGCCATCGTCCAAGCCAGATCGCCATCGTCAGACTTCGGCGAGGCTATTGCTTGGAATTTCCTATTGTAAAATCCAGTACTAGAGTTCGACCTGGGAATCGAACCTAGGAACAGACCAAGAAGGTTGATCCAATACTAGCTAAAGTAAAAAAAAAAATAGTATAGTTACACCAATAAACCAAAACAAAGCAGTACTGGTTACCTAACTAAAGTTTCAGTAAAATTAGATTTCTGTTATACTTTATACATTTAATTTATAAGCAATTTTACTACTCATATTACACGTTTTTGCATACAACTTTTACTTATATTCTTAAAGTGAAGTTGTGTCATTGGAGCCTTTTAAAACAAATCTTCTCTGTACCGGCCTAAAATAAGCTCTATCATCGCCAAATATCTTCACATCGCCAGATATCCTTATATCCTTTTCAGATGACATTGTATTATTGTTAACAACATTGTCGATCTTTTTTTTTGTTTCAATGTGTTCATTTGTAGAATTTGATGTTGAGTTTGTAGTCATTTTCATTAACTTATGTTTTTCTACTATTTCGTTGATTGATTTCATGTCTTCGGCGTCGGTTAGTAAATCATCACTAGCAACATCATTTCCATTTAAGAATTGATCATTTAGTTTTTCTAAAGAATCGGTTGAGACAGCTAATTTAGGGCTTGAACTCACGGTTTCAATTTCTTTATCAACATCTGTATTAGAATTGTTCAATAGTTCATCCTCCGGATGATAAGGGTTGCTAAGACTGCGTTTCTTTGAAGTTCTCTGAATAAGTTGACTTGCAAATTTTTGTAAGACCTCTGAATACAACACGCCTTCAAAAATGTTCACTAAATCCTCTGATTCTATTTGTATTTTAATTTTCTTACCATTTGTAACTAAAAAGACTAACGAACCCACTGAAAATAAACAAAATCAAATAATATTATATTTATAAAAATTACTTATACGTAATTATGAAATAAGGTATACTTTATCCATTGCATTTTGTTACTTACAGGCAAAACATAAAAGGAGTTTCATTTTGTAGAAACCGGAAACAATACAAGAAATACATTAACGATAAATAATATTACAGTTGGATATAAAGTACAAGCGCGTCGTAAAATGCATGCCATGAAATTAAATGATTCACGAATTATATAACCATCTAAGAGCATATTATCGTTAAAGTTTATAATTACCTCATGAAAACTTAGTACCCTTAAACAGTGACAGCATAATGGCTACGATGTTGGAATTCTGATCATAGGTGGTGTGTTCGAAAATTATACCTCAATAGTAGGTCTATTGAGGTATACATACAGATCTAGAGGTTCTATGAAAACGATGTAGTGATTTGCCAATCAAACTTTCATGATGTGTGGAATTTAAAACAAACTACAGGAAGCCTGACATTTGGATTTTGTAGAACAAGTGGAAAATTCTACGTAAAGGGTGCGGGTTGTTCGAAACAGATACCGTGGACCCTGGCACACAGGCAACGGAAGGAACACGGGGGTTTTAGTCAGTAAAAGTATGAGACTCTTGCTTCACCCAGAGCGGGACAAGTTATTTGATGATTTCCCAACATCAAAAACAAAAAAAACAAAACCTGTAGGCTCAGTCCTAGTTGTGACTACTCGCTTTATCCATCCTAATTGAAAGTCACTTTGAATTACACACCTGCTTTTTTACTTATTTTTACTATCTATAAATGTACTAACAGTAAGTAATTATTACTATGGCATAAATCCCGATCGATTACTAAATCGGTGTATCAAGATACCGGACTCGTTTTTCTGGCAGTAGTTCGCAAAACATCCATTTTTTTCGATTTGTTACGTTTTCGAGAGGGATCTAGAGTATGAGTAAAGTCGGATTCGAACTTCAAGTATATCTATAACGCACGTGACGGATAGTTTTACTAGATTTGTGGTATGGTATATTGCGGATACTAATGTCGTAACTCATTCTTTGGTAGACGTTTATGGTACATTTACGGATTTGCAGTTATATCCGAAAACTTCATGCCTTATTGGGTTTGCAAACATCCAATGAAACAACGAATGATACTGTGTTTGAGAACTTGTTGCAGGAGTTTTACAACTATTGGGAAACAATTTGGGTTTGCCTTTTTTCTAAAAGGACATTTAAGGTATAGGATACATTTCATGTAAGTAGGCTTCTACGGCTTAAAGGTTAGGTAGGTTTTTTATATGACAAATGATTTTATTTCTTTAAGTAGACTTGTACAAACACTGTTACAAGTCAATCATATAAAAAAAAAATTGATGTGGTCGGCGTTTCCTATCTGAGTACTCTGAGAAGAAAGGCCGAAACAAAATTAGACCACACAGATTGAGAGGACTCGTCCAGTCAGTGCACGAATTTGTCACTAATCGCACAGCTCAACTCAGAACATTCCTTTTCTTTTTTTTGTTTATTACCCAACCGTCTAGATCACCAAATAAGCATACACCCATTATTGTATTCAGCCACTGTGTCAAATATAAATTAAGATTCTACAGTGTTTTCATTAATATCATCAGGGTTTTCTACCGGCGATATTACCGGAGATATTTCAATATACTTTATATTACTATACATATTATTACTTAATATTGCCATCACCTCTTTTCCACCGGCAACATTACTGGAGATATTTTAATATACTTTATATTACTATACATATTATTACTTAATATTGCCATCACCTCTTTTCCACCGGCAACATTACTGGAGATATTTTAATATGCTTTATATTACTATACATATTATTACTTAATATTGCCATCACCTCTTTTCCAACGGCAACATTACTGGAGATATTTTAATATACTTTATATTACTATACATATTATTACTTAATATTGCCATCACCTCTTTTCCACCGGCAACATTACTGGAGAAATTTTAATATACTTTATATTACTATACATATTATTACTTAATATTGCCATCACCTCTTTTCCACCGGCAACATTACTGGAGATATTTTAATATACTTTATATTACTATACATATTATTACTTAATATTGTCATCACCTCTTTTCCACCGGCAACATTACTGGAGATATTTTAATATACTTTATATTACTATACATATTATTACTTAATATTGCCATCACCTCTTTTCCACCGGCAACATTACCGGAGATATTTCAATATACTTTATAATACTATACATATTATTACTTAATATTGCAACTAGCAACTGTGAGCAGTGGTGACCCAGTGGAAACAGCCGCGACTTCCGAGTTGTAAGTCGTGGGTTCGAACCCAAGCAGGCCCTTTACTTTGTGTATATTATTTCATAACCACTGCTCTCAAAACGGTGAAGGATAACATCGTGAGGAAACTGGCATTTCTTAGAACCAAAATTTCGAAGACATGTGACATCCACCAAACCGCAGGGCTCGCATGGTGGATTATAGCCCACTCCCTCTCATAGACAGAAGGCCTGTGTCCCAGCAGTGGGAACATTATATGCTGATTCTGCTATGATTAATACGAAGACAGTTTCAAAACGTTGGTGTCATGCAATAAGTCATAGGAAGGAATTATAAAGCAAATTGACTACCAACTCTAGTTTGGAACGGATTTGGATGGATAAAAGGAAATCACTAGTTTCGGCTAAGCGTGGACAAGATGCCCGGTAAAAATTATTTTTACTAAACAATATTATTAATTCTGAAAGAAATATTTTTGCACATCACATAGTAGCCAGACGCATTTACAAAAAGTCGTAATAAACGGTATTTAAACTGTATCCACAGTTAAAAAGCATAGCCATTTGTTTGACGCAGTGTTACCAACACGAATACTTGCATTTCACGCTGAAAAAATATGCATAATGCAAAGATTTTACCCGGCATGGTTTCAATTTTTCACATGCTAGATGAAGCATATTCCTGCATCTTGCTACAACTTTAATATAATATTTGCTTTTATAGAGAGAGATAAGTAGTTTAGAAAATGCAAGTCTTTCATTAATACAGATCTTGTCCACGCTTAGCCAGATCACCCTAAGTGAACAATTCCCTTTGCCACACTTAGTTTGTAACATGGAATAACAAATGGTTAAAACTAGTAAAATATATAAGGCTTAGTAATCACAACTCGTATCTTTTTCTACTTACTGTTTTGTATATATTAATACGGAACTGTTGAAGACCTATGAACATAGAAGCATATTGAAAGAGATTGGGGAGCAAGAGGTCAATAACCTCTGCAGGAAACTGTCTTAAATAAAAAATAAAAAAACACTAGCTTGTCAAAGACTTAATGATCCTATTTTTGCTAGTGATAAATAAAGCCTTTCCGTGTTTGAAGTAGCATAATAGCATTCGTTTAACAAACATCCCACGTTGCAATTCCTTGTACGATGAGAGTTAATTAAAACAACTAGCTGATGCCCGCGGCTTCGCCCGCGTGCATGTCGGTCATCGCGACCAAAAGTAATAAAGAAATTTTGATCCCGTTCCAGCAACCCATAGGAATCTATTTCAGGGTTAAAAAGTAGCCTATGTCTTATTCCAGGCTATAATCTATCTGTGTGCATATTAAAATGGATATCCTTAAGAGATAGACATAATGTCATCGTGGACTTTTCTGTAGACCTATATAAGACACATAATTCCACCATACATCATTTTGTTAAATCTCGAAGGGCTGAGGCAGCGTTTTCGTTGAAAGCTCCCAGACGGCTTATTTTTTTCCGACACCTCCAACAAATATCATTATATTTTAGCCAATGTTTACAAAATCTTGACAAATGATATGCTAAAACCTTCCTCAAGAACCACTCTATCCATTAATGAAAACAACATGAAAATCGGTGCAGTAGTTTTTGAGTTTATCGCGAGCAGACAGACAGACGCGGCGGACTTTGTTTCGTATTATGTAGTGATTCCATAAGTAACAATTAGTTAAATTTTTAGCTTAGGGAGCTAAAAATTTAACTAATACTATATAAAGTATTTTTTTAATCTGCCTTACGCAGGATTAAAAAAAACTTTATAAAAAATTGTACCCTCGGTAATATCATGATTCGCACAGTCTTTCAATGAAGGTATTTAATCTTTCAAACACTCCAACGGTCAACGTTTTGTGGTATCGAAGTTCAAAATCAAACCTTACGCAACAGCTGTTCGCTTACCGTAAACCCGGAACAGGCAGCGTAAGTTTTAATGGCCGACATAGGACTGGCTACCGGGAACTATTTTAATAACCGCATATACTTGAAGGGTCAAAGGCAACCCTGCAGTGTAATATTAAGTCCTTAGAAAGCCGTTATTACGTAACTTTCATTGTCCAACTTAACGTATTAACGTAGTAATAACTTTATTAACTGCCAATGCCGCACGTGAGGTCTGAATCCTATTTTTGATACGGATAGAGCTTGGTTGAGTCTAAACTTTTCTAGTCTAAACTAGAAGTCAAAGAATTACCGGTCGTCCGTAACCATTTTGCACGCAAATGCGTTTTTAACGTTGCTAGTGACATACGATGTTTCAGAAGGTTGAAGAAAACACTTGTTGATGTATGAATGTGAATGAGCATATATTTGATAGAATAACACGGATTATAAACTATTTACAATAAAAAGACCTAACCAATAAAAACATTTACATTAAATTAAATAAAAATCTTACAAAAACACAACGAATAATATTAACGCATTTATAGCCAATCACATCACAGCCTGTGTGTTCGGTACGAGCGCGCGGCGTGCGCGCCGAAGGCATAAGTATGGGTGCCTAGCAATCCGCGCTTCCATTTCGATTCAGCCACCGTCATGTGAACATGGTAAGGGTAAGGGTGGTCAGGGTAAGTAGTGAACTTGTCAGGCGCGGGGATAGAAGATGGAGGACGCCGCGAACTGAAGCAACCCTGATGTTCCTGAAGAACAAGATGACGGCGTGTGGGCTCTGCAGTCCTGATACTCCTGTTTCTTTAGAGACTGCTAAAAATGTGGTGTCAGTTCTTCTCAGAACTGCTTGCTTCGTGTTTCTTTATCGGATGTCAAAAACGTGGTTGTATGCTGGGATGAATTGTGGCTACACGTTTGTGCCATTTTCAAAATAAACGTATATTGCACCTACTCGTCTCGACACGGCACTTTCAACTGAGAGTACCGCAACTGTCGCTTAGGGGTCACGTATATGCGCGCGTCTGAGTGAGTGAGCAGTTTCGAACGTTTGTTCGTTGTTTCTGCACTATCCAAATGTATATTGTGGCCAGATTACGAAAACATCGAAAACAAAAGTAGGTCACTCTACAAAGGTTTACTCTCTAAGTTCGTCAACGAAGATACTGGCCTGTCCAAAGGCAGTTGGTCCGTCAAAACAAGTGTCAAATTTCATTTTTCGGACCGGAAAAAACACATCGGGAGTAAGGGACAGCTGTTAAATCGTGCTGTCATTCATTATTAGTTCGGGCCCCGAATCAGCTTACTTTAACCCCAATCTGTGGAATTCTCGACTAGTTAGTTAAACCATAAGCACCTACTATCTGTTACATTTTATAGACAGTGGGCTTCTGATAAGCACAATTTAATTGTTCGATGAGCAGCCACAAGCTAAGTGAGGGAAATAATTCATTTGACTAAATAGATTAACTAAATGCCTATTATCTTTACCAATTCCTTTCTAGGCAGAATCGCCAAATGGAGCTTTGTGAGCAATAAATTACATTTATTAGACTTATCTACATCGAAAGTAATGATACCTAGACCCAATTGTGAATCGAAATTAATGTAACGGATAATGTTCTGGTTTTTACACGCTTTATATTAGCTCATTTGTATGTTTGTTTGTTTGTGTTTGTATGTAACCGACTCCTTTGGACGCTATTTTGACCCACTTTAAACGGTCAGATTTAATTTAAACTTTGTAGACTTATCGAGGACCTACGACAATTCAATAATTTAAAAAAATATATAAAAAACACGCTTTTGTAGTTAGCAAAACTAAAAAATAGAAAATGAATAATAGTTTAAAAAAACTAAAAAAACACGCTTTAAAAACCAAACTAAAAAGTAGAAAATAATTTAATTCTGTTAAAAAGCGTGGGGTGCTTTTTGAGGTATTTTTATAATCAATTAATATCAAGCACCCCACGCTTTTTAATAGAATTAAATTATTTTCTACTTTTTAGTTTGGTTTTTAAAACGTGTTTTTTTAGTTTTTTTAAACTATTATTTTTTGTTAGACATTTAAATATCTTACAAAAATAATTAAACAATTTCTATGGACATAGAATGGGTGTCTGTAATACTTTTCGCTGTCGTTTGATCGTATCTGTGGGCTTATTCTCTAAATACGAAATCTGTAATCTAGGTCGGAGTTACGGGCGTTTCCTACTCCGTATCACTTACGAACCTATGATTAGTTTGGGGCCCAAACTAAGAATGAATTACTACACGACTTAACAGTTATCCCTAGTCCCTATTAGGTTTTACCCGTCCAAAAAGTTAATTAATCAGCTGTAGGAGTCAAATTGAAGTTTCGGACTACATATTTTCGGACGCGCACGTATTTTCGTTGATGGAGTTAGAGAATAGCCCCCCAGGCCCAAAAACAATGACTAAATTAGTTGTTATATTATAAGGCCTGCGTGTACAACAAATCACTTATGGGTATTTTTTTTACACCTTGGGTTGGTTTTAAAATTTGAGATCCTCAGAAATACCTACTATTTCTAAGGATCTCAATTTTTTTCTAGTAATAAATATAGCCTATGTTACTCAGTGATAATGTAGCTTTCTAACGCCAAAAGAATTTTTGAAATCGGTACAGTAGTTTTTAAGTTTATTCGTAAGATACAAAAATACAAATCTTTCCTCTGTAATATATGTTTATGATATTAATGATAAAAATATGCTTTTTTAGGTTAAGATATTTAAGTTTCGGCCTGTGTCGCCTGAAAATAAATGTTTTTATTTTATTTATTTTTATTGTATCACTGAATTGCGATGCAAGCGGGTCTTAATACCTGCCTTAACAAAGCGTTATGAAAATGCTTATCAATTAAACCATAAACCTATTCTTGAAGATGCTTCAAAATTAACTGAACCATAATTTTCATTTGCCTTTCAAGATAAACCCTTTAGAATAATAATAATTGTTATTGTTAACAGTAACGACGCAGTAACTAGGCAAATTAACAAGACCCACAGTTTCAATATTGACGAGATTTCAACCAAAAGGAATCGTGAGTTTGTAATGAAACCGGGTCTTTAATAAATCGCTTTGATTTGAAACTTTGACGATGACTCGGATATTAATTAATTCGTTTTTGTTAAAGCAGTTAAATGAACAAAATGAATAATATTATTTAAAATGACTGACAACCTTCGTGACATTTCGTTTTCTGTATGAGACCTTTTTATTTTTTAAATCATTACTACAATAAAACACTTCGAAGCTTCACGTTATTTCTAAATCTTATCGTTTGGTTTTAATTTTTATATGCTAATTTTGATTCTTAATAACCGACGAATATTTCGACGCAGGGTGCCTAAAGTCATGTTCTCTGGATTTATGGTTTCAGTTTGTGCGTCGATGGATGCCACCCTGTATGAGTGATTGTGATTATTTTTTGCTAGGAGTCGTCGATATCCTACGTTACAAGTTATTAGATACCAGACCCATCCTACACGAAACAACAAGGCTATGTAAACAAAAGTCTAAAATGGCAAGCATAGGTTTAGGGTAAGTAGGTCTCAGAGAAATTCATTGTTAAAGCCAATTAACAATCAACTTGAATCGTCCGATTATTGAGTTAGTCATTTTTAGAAATGGCTAGAACTCGAAACTATTCTTCTTCGTGCGGACACCCCGACTGAAGCGTGTCATCTAATCTGTGTTTGAGTACTAGAACTGTAACGCACTAATGATATTGTAGGTAGGTCCGTGCCTGAGAAAGCAAGTTAAGCCGTTGGTCCCGGCTGTCTTTCGTAGATCTTTGAAAGACGTAAAAAAATCTGACAACCAGTCTTATCAAGAGGTGTCGTATTCCCGGTAACTGGGTTGTGGCGATCAGATAGGCAGTAGCTCCATGTAAAATACTGGTACTCAGCTGTACCCGGTTAGACCAGAAGCCGACCCCAACATAGTTGGGAAAAGGCTAGGCAGATGATGATGATGTTGTAAGTCCAAAGATTTAAATCGTTAGATTAGCCCTCAACTTACTTGGGTTGCACGAATATTATTGAATAATATCTATGTTTACGAATAAGACGGTAAAGCCGTGAGTGTTGATCTGAGGTAAAATATGGCAGTCTACAGTACGTTTATAGTCGTAGTGACGACTATAACATATTTTACATTTCTGAGTTCCTGTTAATTGCTACTATAAGAAGGATTAGCAAATCAAATGTTCTTGTAAATCTTTTAAAAGTCATCTACCCTTATTGTAGCAGGCTAGTGCAAATATACTCAAACATATTGAAAGATTTTAGGGTTCAGTCTCCATTATTCTTTATAATAAAATTTTGTGAATACCTACTAAGTTTGCACTCTTTTTTATTCAACAGATCTCTAATATGGATGTGGACAGTTACTTTGCAAAGGACGATTTCTACGAATTGTTTACTGAAGTGATATGGCCCTGTTTCGGATAAGGTGGGAGGTTTCGGATAAGGCGGGAGGAAACGCCCGGGTGTTTCCATTGCGAAGATCGCCCTGAGGACACGATGGAGCATACGGTGGAGGTCTGATCGGCGTGGGCGGAGCACCGCCGTGTCCTCGTGGAGGCGATCGGCGGCGGCGATCTCTCGCGTCCGGCCCTGGTCCAGGCCATAGTAAGGAGCGAGAGTGCATGGGTAGCCGTCGCTTTCTTCAGCGAAGCAGTGATTCTCGCAAAGAGGGAGGTGGTGCACGTAAGGGAGAGGCAGTACATGTGCCCTCACGGCCGTAGCCTGGAGAGGAGCGCAGGAGACGCCCTGGGCGTCGGAAATCACAGGCTGATTCCTGGCCACCGTAGGCGCGGGCTTGCGGGTGGTGAGTAATGGGTAGCTGTCCGGTATGGACCGAGTCCGGGTCGACGGCGCGTTGTGTTCCATGCGCGCCTCAAAGAGATGTCAGCACCAACTGATGGGGCCTGCGAGGGCCAATGCCTGCCGGGGGCACCACCGGGGTTGTTCGAAAGAGATACTACGGCCCTTGGCACTGGGGACAGGCAACTGAGGGAACACGGGTGGGTTTTAGTCAGTAAAAGTCTGACACGCCCCTTCTGCTCCACCCAGAGCGGGAGAAGTTATTTGATGATTTCCCACCCAAAAAATAAAAAAAATGTAATATGGCCTTGGAAAATCACACGTTTTATAATAAGAGATGTCACAATCAGACTAATTCGAATCTTCTATCCCATTTCATTATCACCAAAGAGAAAATAAAACATTTATTCTACGTAAACATTTTTTGGTGTCAGCATTGTAGATTTGCAATTTATGACCACTATTTAAGTGATGAATGTGAAATTTGCTGCACCTAATCCTTATTTCCTTCCTAAAACTTCCGCTCTGAAAAGCTCCCGCCTCTGTATGATTACTCCATCAGTATTATTTGATATTTAAGTGTAATATTTAGTAGGTAATAACATATTACTCACATTGTTTTACGTTATAAGATTCTACTTTATCGCTGATCTATGATCAAATGATTTGTATTTGAAAGTGTTTTTGTTTAAAAATTATAATAGGTATTCTTAGCTATAATTTTGTGTGATTATTGTCATTCTTTATGATTATCATTTATAGAGAAGATTCAAATTTACGCAGTTATATTTACTATTATATCGTTTTACCGGTGACTTTACAAGTTTGTGTTCATACTGTCGATTGTAGTTTATATTATTATCTATCCAGGTACATAAAATTGGCCAAAATTTATGGTTGGAACTTTTGTAAACTGGTAATCCGTCAATATTTTTATTAATTGATAACTTATTAGATATATCAGACTGACGTTGTAAAAATTGCATTAATAATTGTTCCGTTAGTCCGTTGTGCCAATAATGTCCAGTCCCATTTTAATTATTTTTATTTTAACTGTATTACTTTTAAGAAGTGTGTGTGCATCTGTTGTTAATGAATGGGGTACTAATTTATTCACAATTAAAAAAAATATATATTTAAAGCACAATGCATAATATTATACTGCACAGCCCAAGTAGCTATATCATCTCTGAACCCGTCATTTTCTATGTCTCTCTTTATGTCACTGTCACGCTCTTCAGATGATTCATTATCACTTTGAGTAAGGTAACCTTTAAAGAAATCTTCATCGAAAGTGTCGCTGTCAAAATTTTGTGAAAATAATTCTACGGAACCCATAACATTTTCTTTCATACTTACATAGAGGTGCTGTCAACACTTTATTTATTTACAGAAGCTATGTTACTTGCCTTTTTGCATTAGCTTTTAAGCTGCATTCAAATAAACATTATAAGGGAATAGGTTTTATAATAGCCCTATTAATTTTACAAATAGTATGAGGCCAATACGACTACAAGGTTAAATTATTATATGTCTGAAAAGTCGTATTATATGCTTCTATATGATCAATGCGTTATTTACATTAGTTATATAAACGAATGTGAAATAAAGTGATAAGACCGATACACCACATTAGCAAAAAACACATTACAACATCCTTTTATAAAGAGAGTTGTAAAACGAATGCTGTTATAAAACATATACAAGAGTTATTACCTTATACATCATTCGTTATATGGCAGTTTTGCTAGTTGGGATTGCACCTAGATTCTCCGTGCCCTGGTTGAAGACAATTAAGACAGAACTTTTGTGTTTGTGACAATAAATTAAAATAAATTGATGTATTCTGCCATATTATACCATACAACTTTACAGCCATAGTAACAATTAGTGTACTATTAAATTTAGCTCACAGGTCTTACTTTCATATGCGGAATTCATTCATAGGCCACCAGATTTCTCAGTAAATAATGAATCACAGATAATATAAATTTAATAGTTAAAATCAATTCGGCATTAATAGCTGCTCACGTTTCATCACAAGGCATTCACTCTGGTTTTAGCCGAGAAATAGAAATGAAGTTTCCATTTTACGACTTCTAGGAGCGCCATTGCAGTTAGTTTAGGGTTCCTTAGCGCAAAATGTAAAATCATTATTCCCTCTATCTTTTACTTTTATTATTATTGTTAAAACAAATACTGGCATTAATACTCCAAAGGAATGTAAAGTGATTTCATTAGATAGATTTTATTATTAACAAACGTTATTATATTATATGAATGACTTTTACAAAATATTTTAGAGACAAATGGTAAAGTAGTCAAACCAGTACCTAGTCCATGAAACAAACAGAAAATCTACTTAAAAAACTGCCTACCATCCAATTAATTAGAACTTTGGACTCTGAACTATCATTGTCTTCAAACTCTGATCTGTCATTGCCACTATCGCTACTATCATTATAATCAGACTTATCATAAGAAACAGAATCTTGATCAGCGGAAATATTTTTTGGATCGAAAACACACTTTACAGGTAGACCGTTCACAAATTTCGTAATCAGTAGTACCATCAAATCAAATCAAATCAAATCAAATAATGTTTATTTTCAAAAAGCCAAATACAATTTGTCCATCTCGATCAAACAAAAAGAACAATGAAGCACTATGCATTATTTGAGACAGAGTGAACGTCTGTGTCTGTGCTAGTATAAACTGTGTTACAGACACAGGCGCCTTCCTCTTACAGTTCATTGATAATTTGCTTCACTTGATAGGAGTTTTGGTACGTATAAAATTTAAGTTTAACGTATGTAGGTTTTAGATGCTTTAGTAAGATTTTCTTGCAAAGAGTTGTTCAGTCTCATCGTACGTTAACTTTTGAAGAAAGCTACTAACTATAGTTTTACATTTAAATTTAGGTAAAGAATATACGTTGCAGGTTTCGTTTATAATGTTATAAAGGTGGCTGCTAAGACACGGGTAGCTTCGCCTCGCCAGAGCAGTTTTGGTGGTGACAGGTGGGCAGACAGGATCTTTACGTCGTTTATTTTGCTGTAGTAATCTTGCGTCATAGGTCAATGACGAGTGTACACGTAAAGTGATGTTAAGTGCACAGAGCTGTCGGACAGTGAGTACAGATATGTCTTTATAGAGCTGGGTAGTCGGATACCGATAAGGTTTGTGAAGCATGACTTTCAAGACAGCTCTTTGTGCCCTCTCAAGGCGAAGCAAATACGTTTTAAGTGTACCGCCCCAGACAGATATGCAATAGGTAAGAAGTGACTGAGCTAAGGCCAAATAAATAGTTTTTAACAGGGGGTCGGCAACTACTCTTCTTAGCTTCTTCATAGGGAAAATTAACTTACGAACACGCGTAACTGTCACACTGATATGCTCTTGCCAACTCAATGTGTTATTAATGTGCACCCCCAAATATTTAACACAAGAGGTTCTATGTATAGTAGAGCAGCTGCAAGGGGTCAGTGAAGAGTCACAAGTATGGGCTTTAACGTCTGGCATACTTGGCTGTGTAGCAAAGTTCGCAGAGAAAGAGACATAGTGGGTTTTAGATATATTTAGCGTAAGTAGATTCAATGAAAGCCAATCCATCACTATGCCAAGAGCATTTTCAGCTGCGTGGTGAGCAGATTCCCATGTCTCTCCACTTATGATAAGCGCAGTGTCATCTGCATATACGACTATCTTGCAGTTTGGGATTGACAGCTGACACAATCTGTTTACAAACAGAAGAAAAAGGGTGGGACCAAGCACGCTGCCCTGTGGTACGCCAAAGGTCAGATTCACTTCGTCACTGATGTAGTTGTCTACCTTAACTCGTTGATTACGGTTTGTGAGATAGTCACGGAAGAGGTTTAGAGTGATATCTCTTATTCCCAAGCTTTCTAAACCATTTATAAGGATGGGAGCAGAGACCGTGTCGAAAGCTTTGGCTAAATCAAGAAATATACCTATAGTTTTAGTCCTAGAATCAAGGTTCTTAACAATTCGGCTTGTCAGTTCAAGAACAGCGTCTTCTGTTGATACGCCTCTCCTAAAACCGTATTGGTTTGGCGCAATTATGTTGTTGCATTCAAGATAGCTAAGCAATCTTTTGTTCAGAACCTTCTCCATAATTTTGGACAGTGTGGTGAGTACAGATATAGGCCTATAGTTCTCGACACGGTCACCATCCCCACCCTTAAACACTGGTGTGACTAATGCCTTCTTAAAAGTGTCGGGGAAAATACCCTTTGAGATACATAAATTACAGATATGGGTTATTGCTGGAACAAGTACATGTCTGGCAGACTTAATAACTGAGGCTGGTATTCTATCGTGACCTACTGCACAATTATGTTTTAAACCTATAATTATATTTTCTACCATGAATATTTCCTACAGAACCCACACTTAGATTACTTGGTCGTTCTTCATCCGTGGTTACAGTCAATGTCTCTCCGTCGGAAACCTCCAGTTCTATTAATTTTTTGTACCTATAATAGTCGATTTTCTCAAAATTAAGCAAGTACTGTTATTGCTATGACAAAATGGCGTTTACAGTGCTGTAAAAAGTTTCATTAAACTTTCGTACCACTATTACGCTGTATGATGGCTATCAAATAATGTTTAGAGCACGTTTAGGGCCTTAATAGATAATTTTAAAGCGTTTTCTCAACTTCAATAGTAAAGTCGAATGAAAGCTTTGGAGTAAGCTATCATATGACATTAGGAGCTTTTATAGTAACCGAGATGCTATTTTGTTGAATGAACAGCGTTTACTTCACAATAATGCTGCAATAATTCAATATCGAAAGATTGTGCTATAAAAGCTGGTCTTATAACAAATTAGTAATTCAAATAAGCTTTCAATGAACTTTTATAAGACTCACGGTTGCATGAAGGCGATCGAGAGATATCTTTATATAATTATCGTATTAGTGTGATATGTCCACATTTACTCGACATGTTTATAGAGCCAAAAAGCAATTAGTGCTAAAGAATCTAGAAAGCTGCTTTTATACGGCTTTTTGAAATAATAGAATCTTTCATATTAGTATCTTTCGATCCATAGTCGTGAGAGTACTTGCTTATTGGGTGTTGGATACGTTTGCTAGTTGGGTGGTCTCGTGCAGTTATAATGCTTTTGAAAAAGTCCCTCTCAAGCTATTATCCCCGAGAAATGTCTACTGCTGGACATAGACTCCTCCGAGCTCTGCCATTTCGACCGATACTGTGCTTCCAGCATACACCAAAATCCTGCGGCCTTCACAAGGTCATTGGTCCACCTTGTGGGAGGCCTTCTTATTCTACGTCTTCCGGTACGCGGTTGCCACTCGGCCATTCGCTCACTCGCTACCTTTCCGTCCCATCGGCCATTTGTTCTGCAAACAATGTGCCATGCCCACTGACACTCTTAAGCTATGCAAAAATAAAACTATATTTACTTTAAAAGTATGTATGACATTTATTTAAAAGAAAACGAAACAATACAAAGCAAAGGTATGAAAAGAAAACAAAATAAAGATACAAATTAAAAAAAAAAAAAAACTAAACAAAAGGTTAACATTTTTAATAAAAACCTCAAAGACGCACTACTCGATTTTAAATCTTTCAACAGTTTATTTTTTGTAAAGACGGATTGATATTGATATATGGCTTAGAAGGAATTACATTCCAAGATGACAGAAATGCTGCGCCAATCCCAAATATATTGGAATAGGGGCAAGAGCTTGATAATGAATTATTATGGGTTTTGCTGCAGTAGGGTTTCACCAACTTAATTTAAACCTCGAAAAATGTTTGTTATCTGAAGGCATAGTCTTAAGTTTTACCATAAGTTTGCTTCATGTTTACTAGTAAGGGTCGGGGTGCACATTTTGTTTTCCCAAGTAGTACTCGTACGCCATAGTTGAGGAGAAAGCAACATATAAACGGTTTCTAAACCAGTGCTCTTTCAATAAAAAGAACCGTGTTTTTCAGAAAAAAGTCGTATCGTAAATTGACTTCACTTCATCGTCCAGAGCAACCGGTGTTACATCTATAAAGGAAATATGCAAATGACAAAATTAATTTGACATGGTGAGGCTTCGATCGTTTGATTTAAATTAATACGTGACGCAAAAACTTTGTACCCATTTTTGCGAAAATTACGAGGACGGAGGACTATGAAATTTAGCACTGTTATGGTTTATTTGGTGAAGGCGTGCAGAAAACGAATATTTATAAATAGGGTGTAAGGGGAACGCTTCCGAAGCCAGAACGTAGGTTTTAAACAACCTAAATGCAAACGGATACCAATGACCTTTCGCCTTAAGTTGGTTATTTTGCATCAATTTAAAACATCTGACGCTTCTGTAATGTTTCTACTTATTTTATTTTGGCGGCGCTTTAAAAGGTCCCTTAAACCTAAGGTCGCCGCCTGGACTTGGGGTCGAGCGCGGTTATGCGTGAGCCTATCAGCTGATTTTTATTTTTGAATAGATTGCTTGCTAGAGTTGTAAAAAAAGATATGTTTTTAAATGTGTTTAATCTCAAATAATGGTTCATTTAACTGTTCTCACAGCATAGTGTACAAATAATGCTAAAAAAAATTGAGGTAAAAATTGTAAAATAAAAAATCTAGATTATTTCATGGTACTGTAACGAGAATCTCTAACCCTATCACCTGTCTTCGTTTTCGGAAGCGTTTCCCCTGCACCCTGTATAATAATGCATTAAAAATACATTTAGTTTTAAATGAATTATGGTCGAATTTCGACCACTGTGCGATCACTAGTTTGATTTCAATAGGGTATTAGGAAATTAATTGATGTTAATGTCATATATCTATGCAATGTGTGGTCGCATATTTAATGCCATACCTGACAGCATTCAAATCTTACCAGCTAATAAATTTGCAAGGTGTCTCAAACTATGGTTAAGGGAAAAGAATTTCCATTCAGTAAGCGACATATTCAACAAGAGATTAAAAAATGAATAATAATAATTATAATCTACCCTCTGACATTATTTTTCTTTTTAATGTGTTTAATAATTGTAATAATATTGCTACTTCATTTTATTTTTAATTGAATTATAACTACAAATAATTTAATCATATTTATGTATAAACCCAAATGTTTGCATGTCACGGTATTATGACTAAGTGTTTTGGATCTGTATAATTATTTATGTTAAGACCGAAATTGTATCAACACTTATGGCAAATAAATGGATTTGATTTGATTTGATTTATCTGATATATCCGCCGTTGGTAGTATTGCGTAATATGCGCCATACAGGATAAGTTTTTATCCAATGCGCAAACTGTAACCATGAATTCACCATATCATTCTAGAAACTTTTCGTCGGTTATACAAAAAAGAAGCTGTTCCACACATTTTGACCGCGTAGGTATTGCACTTTTCTATGAACCAACAGATTTTTTTTGTACAACCGACGAAAAATTTCTGCGCTGGGGGGTCTAGAATGTTATGCTAAATTCATGGTTACAGTTTGCGCACTGGTTAAAAACTTATCCTGTATAATAATTTTTACAGATCGCCCACGTTCATTGCATCATTTATGTTGCTAAATTAGACAAATTGTTAAAAGCTACCTATGAAGCAATGGATGAGGAATCTCCTTCAAAACATTATGGATTTTGATTGAAATTGTGTTTCGTAATGAGTGTGCTGTTTTACCACGTTTACATAAAAAATGTACATACCAATTTTTTTTGTCTTAGATGCCAATTCATGCCGATTCACGGTTGGCATATACAGGGTGCCTGCCGATGGAACAGTCGATGGAGATGCTGGCAAAAGAATTTGTAAATTGTTGAATAATTTAAAAATTGTCTGATAATTGAATGAACTAACTAGTTTATTCTATCCCAATGTGTTATAACACACGTTAGGCATTTAGAACGTCATACAGAGTGACCAGGCAGGTGTAGGCTTACCACGAGAACCGTAGACAAGCTTTTTGTCGTCGGAATAGTAGACAAAAATGACGTTTCCGTATAGACAGTTGATAGTTTTCTCCGAAAAATGTAGACAAGCGATTTCTATTCTACAATAGAGTAGAAATAGAAAGCGTCATGCTAAGCCTGCTGTATAATATAAATAAAATGATAAATAATTAAACCAGTAACGCCTTAATGGTTTGAGCGTTTTTGTTTTATGTCAACCCAGTTTTTCTTGTACGCAACCCCAAAAAATGTTTCTTTTCGAACGGAATACAGTAATGGCACCCTTAACGAAAAACTACATGTTTAAACATTTTTTTTTTAACAATATAGCGACATTTTTGGTCTGATCTGGATCAAAATAGGTTTTGAAAAGTAACCATATTGCTTTTCGGTATTTCCCGTGTAAGATAACCAAATTTCACAAAATTAAAGATCGCTTCTGATTTTATTTAAGATCTAAAGTCCGTTTTTTTCCTATGCACAAGTCATTATTTGTCATAAAAAATAATGATTTTTATGACAAACAATTAGACAAACAAACAATTACCTAAAGATGATTTTTTTTTTGTGGATCAAATAAAGAGACTAATTTTTCATACAAATGTTTTGTACCTGTATTAAGAATGTCCTTTAACATTGAAACCGTTCGGAAACATTTAATCAGAAACAGTGATACATCACATCTTTCTCCGCCATAATCCCCTTTACATTGACAGACAGGCTTACTCTCCTCGTTCAAATTACAATCGCCGTCGTTTAAACAATATCCCTGACATAAACTGTTGACTTGATTTCTGTCCCCAGAGTAACCAGCATCACATCTGAAATATCGAAAATATGAATAGGGTAGTAATAAAAAAATTAAACAAGAAAGCCGATAAACCAGCCAATTAAATAGATTTTTTACCTGCATACAGCATGTCCTTCAATGATACTACAATTTCCTCGGATACAGTAGTTCTGACAGACTAGGCTTTCATTTGTAGGAACATTGAGGGAGTTGGACACTGAGTTTTTTGAAATCAGCGCTTCGCAGTCCTGCACACCACGAGTTTGATCTTCTATTTTATAGTTCGCGACTACTAAATTATAAACTGCCACAAAAGAATTCGTAAATTTTTTTTCGGATTCAGTATCGCCATTTTTCTGTAATTTCCACACAGTGTTATCATTGTACGAGCTTTCTTCCATCCAGTAAATGAATTCTTTGGATACGGTCAACGCTTTTGCAATGGTATATCTGTAGATTTGTTTAGAATAAAGCACATCTAGGTGCACCTCTCCCTTCAAGTTAATACTTTCAATTGAAAATTGTTTGGTAAACGGAGCATAACTTCCAGTATTAACAGCATATTGATTAATCCAGTACAATTTCTGTGTCTGCTGGTCAATGACCAAGTGATCAAAGCTACCCGGGTCATTAACGTGTACAACTTCTCTTTGAGAGCCATTCAATCGAGCTCTCTCTATTGTATTGGCCGTGCCAACCCTATACGTCCAGTAAATAAACCTGTAATTTGATAAATACTATTAATTTATAAGAAGCCCAAAATATATTTTGTTGAATAATATGTATTTTACTTACGTACCCTCTACAACTATCTACGGCAATCGCAAAAAACCTATTGTCGTTCGAGCTGATTAAACGGTTCCCGTATTTTATATCGTTTTCGAATCCAGGCTTTAAAGAAAACCAATAGATTCCGTTTGTGTCAGAAAAGTAGACTAACTCTGTGGCCGGGTCGTAGGCAAAACTAAGGATGTCGTATTCTGTATTTTCTTCATATTTTCGTATAAAAAAAGATTGGCGTCCCATGGTTGCTAAGTTCAAGCTATGTACAAACATGTTATAAGTTTTTTCTTCGTCTAAAAACAGTAGCCTGTTTTGTACAGCATCATATGTTAAATATTTGTTACCAAACGTGAAGTATTCCGAGTGCGTCAGAGTTGAGTCTTTATAAAATTCGAGTGTAAAGTTAGTCGCCACGACGACGTATTCTGAAAAACAAAAAACATATTATTTCGACCAGATATTCTCAAGAAACCTTAGGAACCGGAAGAAATTACCACCGGGCGCGTTCACGGTTCTCACCTAACCTATCGAACCTTATAGGATCCGGCAACTGGGACTCGAGGTGGCCCTGCACAAGTCCGAAGCCATGTGTTTTCATGTCGGTGAGGAGGCGGGCCTCCTTGCCGGATTGCTGCCATGGGATCTGGATGCAAAGGTCCATAGGTCCTCGCGCACACTTGGGAGTGGCGCGAGGAGGCCAAATGCCGGGGCTTAACTTCGCTGCCGCGGAAAATCGTGGTACAGGGGACAGAGGTCCGGCGGAATCTCATGGCGACGTGGAGAGTGCGATTGTTGCAACCCAGTGCTGGGCACGCCACGATTGCGGCGGTAAGTCCCCATCTTTGAGGAGTGGCTTGAGAGGCGGCACGGTGTCCTTACCTTCCGCCTGACACAGGTCTTCACCAGTCACGGTTATTTCAGGAGGTCCCTGTTTTGGATAAGGCGAGAGGAAACGGCCGGGTGTTTCCATTGCGAGGATCGCCCTGAAGACACGGTGAAGCATACGGTGGAGGTCTGCCCGGCTTGGGCGGAGCACCCCCGTGTCCTTGTGGAGGCGATCGGTGGCAGCGATCTCTCGTGTCCAGCCCTGATCCAGGCCATGGTACGAAGCAAGAGTGCATGGGTAGCCATCGCTTCCTTCTGCGAAGCAGTGATGCTCGCAAAGAGGGAGGCGGCACACGTGAGGGAGAGGCAGTATGTGCGTCCTCACAACCCTAGCCTCCACAGGAGACGCCCTGGGCGTCGGGAATCTCAGGCCGATTCCCGGCCACCGTAGGCGCGGGCTTGCGGACGGCGAGTAATGGGTAGCTCGCTGTCCGGTAAGGACCAAGCCCGGGTCGACGGCGCGTTGTGTTCCACGCACGCCTCAAAGAGATGTCAGCACCAACTGATGGGGCCCGCATGGGCCGTTGCCTGCCAGGGGTGCAGGTTGTTGGAAAGAGACACCGCGGCCCCTGGCACACAGGCAACTGAGGGTACACGCGTGGGTTTTAGTCAGTAAAAGTCTGATACACCCTTCTGCTCCACCCAGAGCGGGAGAAGTTATTTGTTGATTTCCAGCCCAAAAAAAAACCTATTGAACCTTTACTATAAATCTACATTTTTTGTAAACATAAAGAAGGTTTTAAAAAGATCAATTAAATGATGGCACGGTTGGCGCAGTGGTTAAGCGCTTGACTGCTGCGCTGCGTGTTGTGGGTTCGATTCCTACACGGAACAAATATTTGTATGACCTACAAATAGTTGTTCCGGGTCTGGCTATTTGTGTATGTGAGTGTAAATGTTTGTACACGCACCCACAATACAGGAGAAATTCCTAGTGTGGGGCAACGTTTTAAAATAAAATAAAATAAATAAATAAAATAAATATTGCCCAGTAGAATATTTTTGTTGAAACTAAGAAAAAAAAACATGACTCTTGTACTCACCCCAGGACACAGAGTGTGCCAGCCCTACGCACAGCAGTACCAGCGACACCACACTATGCGTTCTACCCATTTTGTACCCCTTGAAGACAAAGTTGCTAAAAAAAACTAGAAGTAGATGGTACGTCTACCTCTGGCGATTGCTCATTATGTATTAACGTAAACGCAACTAGCGTTTAATTTTAACAAACTACTCAAACTAGAAATTACAAAAATACGTCGTTTTCGCAATAGTTCTCTGATACGAAGAGCTCTTATCAGGGTCTAGCTGTGTCCCTCAATGTCATCCGGTCAGCACCGATAACATTGACAAGCAAAATTACATTCTTTTCTCGTGAATTTTTGGCAACTGTGATAGCTAGGACGGCTAGTGTGATCTTGTGAAGGCAGCAGGAATCCGCTGGATGCGGGAAGCACAGAACCGGCCGAAGTAGCGGAGCTTGTGAGACGTCTATGTACTGCAGTGGTCGTCTTTCGGATGAAATCATGATGATGATGATGGCTAGTATACGTAACTGAAAGAAATAATAAGTATTTATTGGAACTCCCACACGATCACAAACTACACATAGACATACGCTTGTTAACACACAAACACTATAGCGAAAGTGTCGTGTCATTCTAAATATTGCACTTTTATCGGTCTAGCTCTCATTCATAAAGACGTATGTACGTGTGAAAAGGCACTTCATGCCAAAACTACTGCTCAACTTTCATTTCCCGTGAAGTTATTTGCCTAAGAGAAATGGTTTACGATATTCCTATACTTCCAAATTCCTTCAAACACCTTATGATCTATTTTGACCCAGACTAACACTAAAATAATTACATGGCTGTGAAATATACTGTGGAAGAATTGAGGGGTTCTGAGGAAAGAGAAATTTGAGGATGGAAGTTTCGATCAACCTTTATTTGAATGAGGCAGGTAAGCATTTCTCATAGCTATGTAGCAAGCAATGATATTAGCAATGATATGATTGCTCCTTGTCGTGAAAGAATAGCACCATCCTATTTCTTCCCGTGGGTATCGTAGAAGACTACTACGACTGCTAAGACTAAGGGTGGGAGCACTAGAGAATGGACAGCAGCGTTCTCTATGCATTTTACCACAGTGATCGCCAACCTGTCTTCCAAGCATGGCAATTATGGCAAAACTCCCCTTTTGGGGGAGGCCTATGTCCAGTAGTGGACGTCTTTCGGCTGAAATGATGATGAAGATGATGAAGCAATGATGAAGTATGAATAGGAGAATGTAGGGTAAGAAGTTAAGAAGCGTATAGTGAATTCCGGCAAGTTATTGAAGAGCACTGGTGACCAAGTGGGTTTGAAACCAGACAGGCGTTTTACTTTGTGTAGATTATTTAATCACCACTACTCTCAAAATGGTGAAGCAAAACATCTAAATAAATCAGCGAAATTGACAAAATTGTGTATATATCTCTTTTCGATTTCGGTTCGGATATAACTTTAGTTTGCTTCAAGTGGGTGTTTAATATGCGTAAGGGATTAGTGGGCAAATGAGTCCTCAACTGCCAATGAGAGATCACTAACCCAAGTAGCATTGCAAGCTGTATACAAGCTGTATTTAAGTTCGATTTTATACTAGAAGCTGTATATTCAGGCTGTATAGAGGTTGTATAAGCGCTTATACAGACCTTATAAGAAAAAATGGGCACATTTTACACAGCGTTTTGCTCTAGTATAGCTGTATAATAGCTGTAGAAGCAATAGAGGCGCTGTATAATAGCTGTATTAGAGCTGTAATTCGGTGTACAAAGAAACCATTATACTACAGATATTATTTTATAAATACTTTATAGAGAAAAGAGTTTTAAATAGGTTTTTGAAGAGAATCACAAAATGAATGTTATCCTTTTCAATGAATGGCGACATTGTTATTTATAATATTTATTAGTAAGTAAACGTAATCTTGGACTTAGATATCTGAAGGTGTTAATTGGTGAATTGAAATTGCGGATTCAAATTGATTGTGAACCTGTCGATGTTTTCCGTCAAAATATTCAAGCGCCAGCAAAATAATCGATCCGATATATAAGAAAAATACCATTTATATGGTAAGTCAATGTTGGTTTTAAGGTTAGAATAAAAAACAATTTTATAATAACAAAAGTGAGGGTAGTGTGATCATTGTGCCCTCATATCAAGCTGAAAATCATTATATATTCCTTAAATTATGTTTCTAATTTTGTTTTATACCTACATTCGAAATTACGAAAATGGCGACTATTTGCTAAACAGCCTAAACGATAATCGGAGTGTATTATAGTCTGAGTAGCTGTACTAAGTAAGTTAAGGATTATATTGTACAGCTTTTGGCTGCTAATCAGCTTTATAATAGAATATTTTTATTATTTAGGCTGTATATCAGTTCTCTATACATAACTTATAATGCTCATAAGGGTTACCTAAAAGAAATAAAAAACGCTGACTCATTATGATACATACCTACATATAGTAAAACTAAAACAAGTAGCTGTTTAATTTTTAACCCACAAAAAAGGAAGAGATTCTTAATTTGACCTTATATTTTATACCTAAGTAAACATAATGTAAAGCATTATTAGTTTGTTGTATGTATTATATCAGTTTTACTTTATTTTCAGAAAAATATGCCGACTAAAATTTAAGCAACCATTGAGAAAGGGCAAAACAAGCTTTGCATTGTACCAAGTTTGTGGGAATCAAAAGGCAAGTTAAGATGGCCAAGAAAGCGATTAGATATCAACAAATTAGTAAAGGATGAAACATCTCGGCCTCTACATAATTGGTCCACCTCAAAATGCTGTGTGAAACGGCTATCAATATCGTCATATGACGAAGCCGTAAGAGAACTAGATCTCATGGTTCAAATCAATCATCATTTGAACTACTTGCGCTGCTTTATGAAGAAACGTCAAATCATGTTCCGAAGGTTGAATTAAATTTACACATTTAACATAACTGTTATGATCATTAATAACCCTGTTTAATGTTTTTGCTACGGAACCCTCTTCGTTGGACGTCGACGGAATTGGCGGTTGACCGTAAAGTCTTCCCCCCCAGTGGGGTTCCCGCATTGTCGTTGCGGGGGGGCTCAGTAACCGTGGTCCCACCTCCCACGGTGAAGCGAAGAGGAACCCCAAGGTGGGGCCGCTCGTCAGGGCTTGTGCCTCCAAGCCGACGACGTAGTGGCCAAAAAGTAGGTTGCGGTGAGGTGCATCGCAACTGAGGCGGGCCGCGATGTCGAATGGGAGGCATCGCGGCTGAGGGTTACAGGCTGCGGCGGAGGAGGAGTGCCGGTACTTCTGAGTAGCGCTCTTCCCTTCCGTAGCCTGGACGGGGCCGCCACCGTTTGATGGCGGACGCGGTGGGGCCGCAGGGGAAGAGGAGTGTCGGTATAGCGTTGGCCGCTCTCCCTATCCCCTGCGGCCGAAAAGTGGTTGGCGGCGGGGCCACTGTACTGACCCGTCGCAGGAGGACGTCAGTAGCAGCTGGTGGGGCCCGCAAGGGCCGATGCCTGCTAGGGGTGCGGGTTGTTCGAAAGAGATACCGCGGCCCCTGGCATACGGGCAGCTGAAGGAACATGGGTGGGTTTTAGTCAGTAAAAGTCTGACACGCCCTCCTGCTCCAACCAGAGCGGGAGAGGTCATTCGATGATTTCCCACCCACAAAAAAAAAAAAAAAAACCGTAAAGTCTTTCCGAGTGACTGTCAATAATACAAAATAAAGCTGTACTGTAGCTGTCATTTATTTTTTTAGTTTTAAAACACCCTCAAAAACAGAAGTCATAAAACCACTGTATTTACAAGAGTGTACAATTACGCCATAAAAATAAGTTTTAGAACGGAGTTTGCATACACCATTGTACAGAAACAAGTCTGAAGTGATACTATAATAACACTAAGAGCTCTAATAAGTAAGTGTTCACATGCAAAATACAGCTTGTATACAGCTTTAACGATAAAACCAGATTAAAGTGTCACAAAATACTTAAGCTGTATAGTGGAGTTTTCATATTCTGTTTAAATACCCTAAGCTTTCGCGGATCCCTTAATACAGATTGAATATTTTTTTGACACTCTTGTAAGTCTCTAAAAGAACTCTAAGCTCTAAATAGGCTGTTATATTGATGTTGAAAACACTTGCGTGCTGCTTGGGTTAATCCAGTTCGAGTAACAAACCGTACCGATCTGTATATCGCTACTATCAGTCGTCTGTGTTATTATATTTTCTGGGTCACGATCCCCTTTCCTATTCCTGCAATTCTATTGATAAATAGTATAATAATAATAATAATAATAATAATAAATTTTATTCAAAAAATAAAATTGGTAAAATACAGTACAAATCTTAGAAATAATATAGGTATGAATTAGCCATCGACAGGATTGGTCAGCATTAACAAAAAATAAGGTTGTGGAAAAGGGATTCTTTTATCCAGCACTAGGATAAAACAGTGGCACTCCGGGAGTGCCGACAGAAGTGAAAACTTGAAAAATTACATGTGTATTTTTTAAATCGTCAATACAGGATTTCACATTGTGTCCTTGGCTCCTGATTGCTCTCGGTAAAAAATTATAAACGAGCGATCGATTTCAGCCATTAAAGGTAACAGGGCCCTGACACAAAACACATTTCTGTTAGCGTTCACGCCAAACGCTACGCCAAAATGTATGGAAATGACATTGCCAGCGGAAAGAACACGACGTAATCTTTCCGCAAGTAATGTCATTCCCGTACATTTTGGCTTAGCGTTTGGCGTGAACGCTAACAGAAATGTGTTTTGTCTAGGCCTGCAGCACAGATTATTACGATAAAAATACAAAGGAAAAGAAAGGGATAAAAGAATTAGAATTTCCTAATGAAAGAAAGGGACTTTTCCAAAAGACATCGACGACTCATCCGTGTGCTCGTTCATCCAACCACCATTTTAAATAGACCCCTGCGGTGGCTCATAATCTGATTAAATCAAAAAGCGTTCGGTGACGATGACGCGAGTTCCATGATTTTTGTTCACCCAAAAACTGCTCAACGCGCCTAAAGAAGTTATCACTTCAATAATAATAATCGAAAACATCAGTATGCATAATAAGCAGAGCGTGCACAGATGTCTTAATATTTACATCCAGCACTATCTGGCTCATATTTTTACCACATTTACGTTCCGACACAAAATGAAGGCACATGTTAAATATTCCACTCAATATCAGAACGTAAAGCTGTCATTACAATGTATTTTCCGAATAACATTTATTTATTTTTATTTATTTATTTTTATTTACGACATGTTTCCTTTGCCATTACAGATCATAATAAATCTAATGCGACAAAGTAACTTAAAATATACTTAACTATACCTTACATGCTATACAGTACGTGGCTCTTGTGAACTCACCCAGTGTACAGGTGAATATGTCTATGGCATCCGCCACCATGTTGAGAGTGCGCAGTGCACGAGTCAGCGGTGCGCGCCCCAGCAGGTTAGTGCGCGCACTCGGCACCAATGGAACAATCTACACTAAAACATCAACATGGAACAATCTACACTAAAACTGGCTGGTTTCCGCTTAATCGATTGTCAACATCACGTATTTGAGCGAGATTGCGAGCCAACAGCCATCGAGTTATAAATTCCACAATTATAATCTACGTCGCCGGGAATCTCACAGGGAACTATTTAAAAGGATTAATGTTATGATGGTACCTTGCCAATTCATTTATGAAAATATCATATATGTAAGAAACAACTACATCTTTTTAATAAAATAAATGATTGACATAATTTTAATTTTAACCATTTTTCAGATTAGATAAAGTGTGTACATACATCTTTTATGGAGCACTGTGTTAAATGTCATAAAAAATATCTTTAGATATAATGTTGCAGTTAAATGAAAGGAAATCTAAACTCATATTAAAAGTACACTTTGTAAACAAGCATATTACAAATGAGAGGATTATATCTAGGATAAGAATACTTGAAAACATGCTGGGCCTGCTCCATAGGACTTTCTTGAGTCTGGACAAAAATCGAACTGGTTGCTAATTAAATTGTTACATTATTATTTTTATGACATTGACTTACACTCTAATTACTTAGACTCACACACTCACTTATTACTTGTTAATATTTTGGAAAATCGTAGAATTACTTTTACAATGTTTGTTAATATGTAAGCACCTTTTTTTTTTGGGTGGGAAATCATCAAATAACTTCTCCCGCTCTGGGTGGAGCGGGAGGGCGTGTCAGACTTTTACTGACTGAAACCCACCCGTGTTCCCTCAGTTGCCTGTGTGCCAGGGGCCGCGGTATCTCTTTCGAACAACCCGCACCCCTGGCACCATGTATCTATCGTATAATAAATTTATCTGTCATTGCTTCGTGTTTAATTCTTTAAAAAAAGTTACCATACCATAATAGGTATATTGTTATAGGTGCATCGTTTTCACATTAAATTATATAGCTAACTGATGTAAAATATTGTCATACATTTTATAAGAGTAACGGTGGAATTTTTGACCATTCCATTCCATCCCTACGAAACTAACTTTTGGAAGCTGCGATTAGAATCAATTCTAATGGGCACATAAACGGCACTTTTGATTCAAAAGTGCCGTTTATGTTTTATTTTAAATAAATGCTTTGACTTCGAACAAATTAACGAAAAACCACACGTGAATCAGTAGTTCCGTATTTTGATGAAAATGGAATTGGGATGTTAATTTTTGTTGTAGTTCAGTTAGGTTACATAATAATTTTCACATAAATGGTTGTTATTTTATTCATGCGAAGTTTCCCGAACGGATTTTGTTTAAGACTGAACAAAATAAGGATTTCATAAACACAAGGTTTTTAGACTTATGTCTGGGTGTCTATCGTTGCTACTACGTTTGCGTGACAATAGAATAAACAAAATAAAAAAGGCACCCCTGGCTGGTTATCCTGTTTACCAGTGAAAACTTGGCATTGTCTTGATTCTACCTGTTTTGTCTTGTCTTGTCCTACTATTATGTGCGATAGCTGTCGGTGAACACCAAACAAATTAGGCTAACAGAGACTAGACTAGTTTGAACAAACTTATCTAGGTTGAAGTTAAGTCCTGACCCTAGGTTAGCTTTCAGGTAAGTTTCGCTGTAGATATTATGATCGAGATCATAACCGTATTCGTTGTATCTTGGTGTATAATTTTTGTTTGTTCATTAATCACTGCGACTAGTTTGGTCGATTACATAACAGTATTGACTGCTACGAAAAATCTATAAAAACACGCTCTAAAAACGCAACTAAAAAAGCAGAAAATAATTTAAAAATAACTTGGGGTGCGTTTTTAAAGCGTGTTTTTCAAGATTTTTTAATCTATTATTTATTTTCAATTTTTTGGTTCTGCTAACTACAAAAGCGTGATTTTTAAGTTTTTTTTTAAATTATTGAATTGTCATCAGTCCTCGATAAGTCTACAAAGTTTTAATGAAATCTGACCGTTTGAAGTGGGTCAAAATCAAGTCCAAAGGAGACGGTTACAAACAAACATACAGGTGAAGATAATAAAAAGCGTGTAAAAAGAATGGAATGAACTACATGAAAGTTTTTCATGTATGAAGTTCATACCGACAACCGTAAGATATTGATTAAAATTAATCCTCTTTTCACGATACCTTGAATTAGATAATTTTAAGATGAATATGGCCATGTAATAGTGATGACTAAGGCACAGAAAGTGGTCGCTCACAATGGGCCTTATCAGAAGGCTTTAAAGTCACCCAAAGGGCAATGGACAGGGCTATGCTCGGAGTTTCACTTACGTGATCGAATCAGGAATGAAGAGATCCGCAGGAGAACCAAGGCGACCAACATAGCCCGAAGAATTGCCAAACTTAAGTGGCAGTGGGCAGGGCACATTGCTCGCAGAACAGATGATTGATGGGACCGAAAGGTTCTGGAGTGGAAGACGTAAAGTGGGAAGGCCTCCCACAAGGTGGACTGATGACCTTGTGAAGGCCGCGGAAATCCACTGGATGTGAGAAGCCCAAGACCGGTTGAAGTGGAGAAGCCTGGGGAAGGCCCATATCCAGCAGTGGACGTCTTTCGGCTGAAATGATGATGATGATGAAGGCTTGTTATGTATTGCTTTTTGGATATTTTTGCCACAAAAATGATCTTAGATCAACCACCACTTTTTCATTTATAAAATTATATTAAATATATAAATTTCATATTTCCTTTTGGAACGAAGTTCCTTAGTATTTTTGTTTGTTTGAATTACCTACACTCTATTGAAAGCTTGTGGAACAGTTATTTAGACAAAATAAAATAAAATGATTTATTTGCTTGCCGTGTGACGTGCCGTGTTCGAGCCTTAGAACAATGCTCGAGAAGGTTTATGTGAAAAGAAAATAACGCTAGACCCAATTTAATAGCGTCTATTTTTTTTGTTAAAAGGCTCTTATTATTTTATTAGGGACTGGCGCCCAATTCCAGTGATGTGTTCTTCAAGACGCCACCTTCAGTCGTAAACTCAGGGCCACTATACCTTCTAAAACAGCCGGAGACAAATTCCGCCAACAAGTAACATTCTTCACGTTTTACGTTCTAATAACTTCCTTATTTACCCTAACTTTGGTTACGACTACTTACTGAAAGAGATAACTTGAGTTCGGCTAAAAGTCTGGTAATTACATTTGGGTGCGACTTTCATCAATTAGGTAAGTCATCATGTCGTCGTGCCCTGTACAAGATAAATAATATACGTGGAATGATTGGAAGGAGTTTGTTGTCGACTGGCCGGACATTTAAAATTTTATGTCATGACATGATTGAGACATTTTAATATTAAGTTCCGTGCGGTACCAGACGTAAAGAATAACACCATCCCATTTCTTCCCGTCGGTGTCGTAGAAGGTGACTAAGGGACTTACTAGAGAATGGGCAGCAGCGTTCTCTATGCATTTGACCACCATACTGCGATCGCCAACCCGCCTGCCAAGCGTGGCGATTATGGCAAATCCCCTCCTTTTGGGGAGCTTATGTCCAGCAGTGGACGTCTTTCAGCTGCTATGATGATGATGAATATTAAGTTAATGCCTCAACAAGCCCAAGTCCTCCTAGTTGCATGTGTAATTAATTCTCTTTGCTGCTCAACTTATTATTTAAAAAAACTAATTATGTTTGTTCAGTGATGTTACATTGTATTAGTATCACTAAGTAATGGGCTAACAAATGTGATAAATTGGCAGTAATTGGCACCGCTGTGACAATGTGACAGTATAGGTCACGTCGGTATAGGTAAATGTGTGGTAAACGTAACCGCAGCGTAACGTAACTCTGGACGTTTTGCGGTCGTTTTGACGAGGTACTTAGATTAGATAGTATATATACATAGTCATATTATCATTGTATAACGGATGGACGATTATCTCCAATCAGTTATTCTGTAAGATACCACGTATGACCTTTCGGAGTTACCCTAAAAGGTTAGACACAGGTCACACAGGTGTAGGTGTTCAGATACTCGAAGTTCTACGTGGTATAAAGCATTAGTAATATCATACAATATACTCGTAAAATAGTTTGAATAGTTTCTTATTGCACATGCATGAGTATTAATAGACGACGCGACGCTTGTAGAATACATATTTGTAGCACGATTGTATGGCAGCTAAAGTCAATTTGTAATTAAGCATTCATGGGTGTATTGCATCCCGAGAATAGTTCTAGACTCTATGGCAGATTCTATAGAAAAGACATAGCTGTGCTTTATGAATACATTAATCATACCTCGAATGTATCAAAACACTTTATTTATGTCACCTTATGGGATGCCTGCCAGGGGTGCGGGTTGTTCGAAAGAGATACCGCGGCCCCTGGCACACAGGCAACTGAGGGCGTACGGGTGGGTTTTAGTCAGTAAAAGTCTGACACGCCCTCCCGCTCCACCCAGAGCGGGAGAAGTTATTTGATGATTTCCAACCAAAAAAAAAAAATGGGATCACAAGGTAAACGTCTAGATGCTTATTTATCTAGTCTTAAATGATCTAGCTATTACATAGACAAACTTAGCTAGCCACTATCTGTGTTCGTGAACAAACTATAACAAAACTACTTAGTGTAAGTATTCGCTATACCTACAATTACACTTACAATATTTTAAGTGTTTTCATGGAATAGTAATTTAGGGTTTCTGTATAAAATATTAGACAATTCAATATTAATTATTCATTAGAAAAATTTATGTTGGATTTTACATCAATTATTATATCAATTATTAATGAATAAATTTGATTATCTGTTGCAATTAATTTCAACATCATATACAGAACCGGAATGCCCAAGAAAGAGGTATTCTGACGACACAAATACGTTCTTGATCAAATCAAAGACTTGTTGTAGCTGGCTGATGAAATAAAATTTCAAAGTTTACTCTTTATGATTGGGGTCGTTAAATATCGATACAAGTGAGCAAAAAAAAATAAAGGATTGCTTTTGCCCGTGGCTCCGCCTGCGTGGATGTTGGTTATCGCGTAAAAAAGTAGCCAATGTCCTTCTCTATATCCCAGGCTATTATATCTCTGCCATTTGAATGATGGGCAAATTTGTATGAAACCTGGGCGTAAGACCAACAGAACTGTAACTAGTACCAGTGGTTGAGACCCAATGCCAGAATAGTAACTATATAAATAGAGTCCCGTACGGTTTACAAAATTACCCTTGAACGATATAATTGTCTACAGAAAGCAAGCCGTTGAACGATAATACGAAAAAACTTTTAGTCGATATCATAATTTAGCGACAGCACGTTTCGCCGAATAACGCTAGAAAGAATGAATGGTTGGCTGATACCAAGATTTGGCGATGTCATGGTTCGTGGGAACACGTTTCACTTAAATAATCTTTTACCAATAGCTATTTCCGCCGAATCCAAAACAATTGTCTTCTATTTCTTGCTCATAAAATGTGGACAAGTGTCGATTAAATTGCATTAACTTCTATTTCCAAATCCAAAACGTTATTTTAACTATTTGCTCTAAAGAGTAGTAGATTACTTACCAAACCCCGATCTATTCAGCTGTTTTATAAAACGGCTCGCGGTTATGTAAATCAGCGGATTCGACATTCCATCTACGAGATATACATATACATTAATCTCTCGATAACTTTACCGATATTTTAATAGACCTGGTGTAATGTTTCGACTGCAGAAGTTAGCGTTCATTAATTAAAACTTCAGGATTCATGTAAAGTTCCATGCTCCATTTGATCCTTAGGAAAATTACTACAATTTTCCTTTCGTCTGAACAACTAGTTGGAAGGAACGGATAATTACTATCATTTCATCGTAATAGAAGGTCAATTCTTATACTTAAAACACGTTACAATTCAATTCGCAATATTCGCAATCAAGTCTCAGCGACTATGAATGTCAAAAACTTAACCAACTAAAAATGTTGGTCAATTACAAGATTTTTTGATAGATTGAGACTGATTTTATTCTGTCAGTTTTTATCCACGACATTTTTTTATTGCAAAATGGGCCTGCACTTGCTCATCACACTTTCAATCGCAATCTGAATGGTATTGTATCTGAATGGTGTATGGTTTTTGCTAATCCATCGCTTCCTATTGTCGAAAAAGTCTCCTCAACGACGTAGGTAGGTAAATCACGCAATGAATTTTGTTGAGCTGTCAAAATAAAAGTATTAATGTACAACGCTATTTATTACCCCGCTGCTTTTGATCTCTATTTCGCCTGATAATAATTCTGCCCTGTTAATTGTATCTGCAGTAATCGACACTTCTGTGTTTTCACTTTTTTGCAGAAATAGCATCCTTAGGAGCAAACCTATATGGGAAAAATAAAAATATTTGGGTACTGGAAGTATGTTTTTTTGATAGCGAGATTACTTGCATGAACATTTTACTTATAGATTTCCGCGTCTCTCTCGAAACCGCTTTTTTGCAAGTACTGCATTTACAATTAGCAGGGCAGAATTATTAAACTTGAAAACTGGTTAGAATTTGCTTCCGAACAGCAATAATTACCTGCCATGACCATTCACAGTCACTTCATGATCATCATCCACATTTCAGCCGAAAGACGTCCACTGCTGGACATAGGCCTCCCCCAAGCTCCACCAGTGCGATCGGTTCTATTCTCCCCGCATCCAGCGGATTCCTGCGGTCCGATAACCTTATGGGCGGCCTTCCAACCCTACCTCTTCCGGTACGCGGTCACCACTCCAGAATATTCTGGCTCCATCGGCCATCTGTTCTGCGAGCAATGTGCCCTGCCCACTACCACTTATGTTTGGCAATTCTTCGGGTTATGTCGATTGTCTTGGTACTCCTCCACAGTCAGTTAAACGTAGTTAATCATAAAATATATCCTCACTCGTATTCTAACGAAAGCCTGATTATGTTTTTTTTTCTGGGTGGGAAATCATCAAATGACTTCTCCCGTTCTGGGCGGAGCAGGAGGGCGTGTCTGACTTTTACAGACTAAAACCCAAACGAGTTCAATCTGTCGTTTGCTGTTGAAATTAATTGCAACAGATAAACAAACTAAGTTTAGAATGTACGATTGAATTGGATTTTTGCAATCGTGTTCATTATTACATAAACTTAGGATAATAGGTTCGTAATAATTGCTTATCATAATGTGCACATGGTCCATAATTAACGACCAAGTATACGAAAAAATTTCATTTTCGGTAATAATAATTTTAGCTTTGGCCGAAAACAATTAGGTTCTGGCACTTCCATACGGTCAGTAATTTTTGCGTAAATTACAACAACTGAGAGAATGCAGTAAAAAATCTTATAGGTATATGAATCAGATTATTATTTATCTTTTACCAATAGAAAGTCACGTTATTTGTGAGTGTCATAGGCTATACAGGGTGTAATTTTAATCACCTGAAATCGTGAAAATAAAATCAGCTGTTCCTTACATTTTGACGCGTTATGCGAACAGAAATGTAGGAAACAGCTGATTTTATTTTCGCGATTTCAGGTTTGGGCTTATAGTAAAAGTTGTTCATAATGATGAGTACAATGACCCCTTATGAGGTTAACGGTGATAAAAATTACACCTTGTATATTAACTCGACAAATGAAAAGACTTTTTCGTGGTAGTCGGATTTACAAAGTAAGTCGGAGAAAAAACGGTCGAACGAAAACGTTTTCGTTAGTTCGTTTCATCGTTAAGGCAGCGTTCTTAAACGCTGCCTTAACGATAACTACGATGAGAGCTATATGATTGGGTTCTAGAAAAAAGTTGTAGAGCTTGATAATGCCTGCAAACAAGTCAGCGATAGCATAAGTGTAACTTTTATATTTAAGTCACAAAAAGTCGTTTTTTATAGCACTAACCGAACCACACTCATAATTTCATTACAAGTAAAAATGTTTACCGCACAACGAAATGGACGGGTCAGCTAGTATACTATTATATAATAAAGCTGAAGAGTTTTTTTTATTTAAAAAAAAAAAAAACGTTGCGCCACACTAGGAATTTCTTCCTGTATCGGGTGAAACATAGAAACTCACAAACACAAACACCCAGACCCGGAACAATTATTTACAGATCATACAAATATTTGTTCCGTGCGGGGATCGAACCCGCGACACGCTGCGCAGCAGTCGATCGCTCAGCCATTACGCCAACCGTGTCGTTGCCGTGTCGCCGTTTGTTTGTTTGAACGCGCTAATCTCTCTCTACCAAATGGATTTGAAAAAAAAAATTTATAATAGCCACATTCATGACGAAGGCTATATATAAGCTATTTAACATAACGCTGAGACCCTTAGGAGCCGAGCAACAAGACAAAGAGTCAGAATGCATTCTAAGCGACAACGTAGAAATGCGGGATGGGGTGAGTCGAGGGACTAAGAAATTTCACGCAGATGAAGTCGCGGGCAGAAGCTAGTTCATAGATAATATGCCTTTGGCAAAGTATAAAGCAACGTGAGACTTGAGTTTCAATAATTAAATTCAATGATTTAACGATTGACCCTGTATTGCCTCTGCTAGGGGTGCAGGTTGTTCGAAAGAGTTAACGTAGTCCCTGTCACACAGGCAACTGAAGGAACACGGGTGGGTTTTAGTCAGTAAAAGTCTGACACGCCGTCCTGCTCCACCCAGAGAGGAAGAAGTTATTTCATAACTTCCCACCCTCAAAAAAAACCCTGTATCGTCTATTTAATATTTTCGAAACAAAACCTATCGATAAACAAAAAAACAATTTTGTCGTTTACATAAAATACATTTTCCGTCGAATTCTAGTTTGGTGAACGGTCGCAGAATAACGGCTGTCTGTCCAAATACAAAGTGTGTTTTGATACCTTATGGAGCATTGGCCAAGGTACCCCGCGAAATTCAATCGTATTTTAATAAATATACAGCCCGACACTGACCAGCACCCTAATTGCTTAACACACGACCAATCATAATCTGTTCCCAGGCTGATTCCCGGTCACCGTAGGCGCAGGCTTGCGGACGGCGAGTAATGGGTAGCTCGCTATCCAGTAAGGACCAAGCCCGGGTCGACGGCGCGTTGTGTTCCACGCGCGCCTCAAAGAGATGTCAGCACCAACTAGTGGGGCCTACAAGGGCCGATGCCTGTCAGGGGTGCGGGTTGTTCGAAAGAGATACCGCGGCCCCTAGGTAGTTTGTAACCTGGAATAACACATAGGGTACTTTTTATCCTGGTACTACGTTCCCGTGGGATAGTTTTCGACCTCCACGTGGGCGAAGCCGCTGGAAAAAGATAGTGAGACATAAATTTAGAATTGTTTTAAGACATAAAATTCATTTTTTTTACATGAATATAAATGTAATATGTTTGAAAAATTTGCTTGCTCAACAGCGTAAATTACGCAATAACCGTGTATGTGAATCTGAACTGTGAGAATGAAAGCTGTTAGTGTGTTAGGCAATTAGCTTGTTGGGTTCGATTCCCGGGCCGGGGAAAATGTAATTGCGTTCATCCGTCCAGGATTTCTTAGTAGTAGACTGGATTTGTGCCCGGTTGATGGCAATATTTGCCCCCATTACATTTTTTTAAAATTTAATTGAACTTTAGGCACCTCCCCCCCAGTGGGGTTCCCGCATTGTCGTTGCGGGGGGGCTCAGTAACCGTGGTCACCCTCCCACGGTGAAGCGAAGAGGAACCCCAAGGTGGGGCCGCTCGTCAGGGCTTGTGCCTCCAAGCCGACGACGTAGCGGCCAAAAAGTAGGTTGCGGTGAGGTGCATCGCAACTGAGGCGGGCCGCGATGTCGAATGGGAGGCATCGCGGCTGAGGATTACAGGCTGCGGCGGAGGAGGAGTGCCGGTACTTCTGAGTAGCGCTCTTCCCTTCCGTAGCCTGGACGGGGCCGCCACCGTTTGATGGCGGACGCGGTGGGGTCGCAGGGGAAGAGGAGTATCGGTATAGCGTTGGCCGCTCTCCCTATCCCCTGCGGCCGAAAAGTGGTTGGTGGCGGGGCCACTGTACTGACCCGTCGCAGGAGGACGTCAGCAGCAGCTGGTGGGGCTCGCAAGGGCCGATGCCTGCCAGGGGTGCGGGTTGTTCGAAAGAGATACCGCGGCCCCTGGCATACGGGCAGCTGAAGGAACATGGGTGGGTTTTAGTCAGTAAAAGTCTGACACGCCCTCCTGCTCCAGCCAGAGCGGGAGAAGTCATTTGATGATTTCCCACCCACAAAAAAAAAAAAAAAAAAACTTTAGGCACCTCTCTCTGACCCTTCGGGGATTAGGGGCGTGATGTTATGCTATGTACATAACAATCATAGATCGTCCCCTTGAGACTTTTTGGGAAATATGATGAAAAACTAGGTAGGGTACCTACCACACTACTATTATTTTGTGAAATAAAGAAACCATACGGCGTACCGCTTTTAATGATATGGTTATGACTTTAAAACTAATATACTTTTAGAGCGAGAATAATAAAACCCATATGACCTTTTATATGTAGCACATAATAATAAAGTGTACAAAGTATTCATTATAAAACTGCATTTATGAGAGCAATTTGCAAGTTCATATTTAATGTAACTAAATTGCTTTACAATAACTTTTTATGGTTCACCGTTAGATAATGTTTACAAAGGGTGAAATTCGAAGCAAAATAAAATAATGTTTCTCTACACCTCCGACAAACCAGCACGTTTTGCTCCGTATCGGGTAAAATATAGTATCATATCAGTCATCTCTAAAAGACGTCTCCATACTGCAGAACTCGGCATTAAACAGCGTTTATCAGCACTATAAGTACAATCTCGAATACTGAAGTTCTGTAGTCATGTCTCGAGGAGAAATAATGACTCCATAGAATATCTTGTGGGTGCAGGGCAGCATAATAATCAGCAGCGGCGAGGTGTCAATTTTTCTAAGAGAGAAGCCGAAGCGAAGTCGGCTTTAACTTGCTGAATTATCAATAAAGAATACTTACTATCATTCATAAATTAATACAGGAATGTAAAGAATTAAATTCAATTAAATTGAACAGCTGAAAACCGAATAAAATATGCAATATTCCTCCATCTCGTTCTCGCTGACGCATTTTTCTATATCTGTCTCTGTCATAACCCGTTGTACAGCGGCTTGCTCTCGTACATATCAAGCGGTGTCACGTGACCTAAACTGACATCATTACGAGATCACTTTTGAATGAATTTTTAGTTCCCGGTTATGATGTATTGACATTTATTTGTTGTTGTAATACAAAGCTTAAAATAACCGCTTTTGTTGTTTGAATGTTATGGTGAATTAAATACCCGTAGTGTAACTATATTTATAATAGTACGCCAATAGTAGCCACTATTGACGTACTATTTTTTAACAGCAACAGAGCTACCGATACGAATCCCCGAAGGGAAGCCGGTAAGAATCGTGTCATATGGTGCTCTCGCCACTGATAATCAACCTATAATGTTCCCACAGTTGGAACATAGGCCTGCTCACTGTGAGAGGGAGTGAGCCACCACGCGCCCAGTGCAGCTTGTTGGATTTCACGTATCTTCCATTTTGTTTTTTTATTGGTCCGGCTGGTTTCCTCACGATATTTTCCTTTCCTTTAGAACAGTGGTGATGCAATTAAACACACAAAGTGAGGTACCTACCTGGGTTTTTTTTTGGGTGGAAAATCATCAAATAACTTCTCCCGCTCTAGGTGGAGCAGGAGGGCGTGTCAGACTTTTACTGACTAAAACCCACCCGTGTTCCCTCAGTTGCCTGTGTGCCAGGGGCCGCGGTATCTCTTTCGAACAACCCGCACCCCTGGCAGGCATCGGCCCTTGCGGACCCCACCAGTTGGTGCTGACATCTCTTTGTGGCGGACGTGGAACACAACTCGCCGTCGACCCGGGCTTGGTCCTTACCGGACTGCGAGCTACCCATTACTCATCGTCCGCAAGCCCGCGCCTACGGTAGCCGGGAATCAGCCTGGGATTCCCGAAGCCCATGGCGTCTCCTGCTACGACTAAGGCCGTGAGGGCGCATGTACTGCCTCTCCCTCACGTACGCCGCCGCCCTCTTCGCGAGCTTTACAGCTTCGCAGAAGGAGGTGACGGCTACCCATGCACTCTCGCTCCGTACCATGGCCTGGACCAGAGCCGGATGCGAGAGATCGCCGCCGCCAATCGCCTCCACGAGGACACGGCGGTGCTCCGCCCAAGCCGGGCAGACCTCCACCGTATGCTCCACCGTATGCTCCACCGTGTCCTCAGGGCGAACTTTCGCAATGGAAACACCCGGGTGTTTCCTCCCGCCTTATGCGAAACAGGAACCTCCCGAAACAACCGTGTCCGGTGAGGACCTGCGTCAGGCGGAAGGTGAGGACGCCATGCCGCCTCTCAAGCCACTCCTCAAAGAGGGGACTTACCTCCGCAATCGTGGCGTGCCCAACCTGCCTGGGTTCAAACTACGACTCGTAAGTCAGGTCCGATACCACCACTGTTTGATGTAGGACAGAGTGGGAAGTGATAGGCCACGCGGTTTACTGATGCGGTGGACCGATTTAATTATATCCGCGGATGGAGGCCCTGATTAGACACAATTCATCGTGACCACGACCGCTCTACCAACTGGTGGGGTCCGCAAGGGCTGCGGGCCAAGCCACATATTTTGGCTAAGGTGTAGAGTTTGTGAAGTTAGGCTTTGTAGAGTTAGAGCGTTTAGAGTTAGCTTGGGTCTACATGAGATCTGATAACTTTTTGACAGTGCGAGTCATATGATCTCGTCTTGGTAACATTTTACATGAAAATGTTTATGGTGGGATTTCAGTTCTTATTCTAAGTTGGTTGTGACAATATTTTTTCCTTTTTTAACCCCGACGCAAAAACGACGGGGTGTTATAAGTTTGACGTGTCTGTGTGTGTGTGTGAGTGTGTGTGTGTGTGTCTGTCTGTCTGTGTCTGTCTGTCTGTTGCATCGTAGCTCCCGAACGGATGAACCGATTTTGATTTTGTGTTCTTTGTTTGAAAGGTTAATTAGTCGGGAGTGTTCTTAGACATATTTCATCAAAATCGGTTCAGCCGTTTAAAGATTATGAGCTCTTTTCTAGTCGTTGAAGGGAGTTTTATTTTCGTTTCAATAATTGTTTGAATTTACGTTTCATTTACTCAGCGCTTTTGGCCTAGGCCTACAGTTCAGCAAAACGAGTTAGGTACTGCTAATAAGAATAGGACCGATCACTTTTCCGATTTTTTTTTGTTCGAATTTCATTTTACTGAAAACTATTGACCGACGTCTTTTTTGCTGTATGCATTAAAGCTCTTGCAAACAGGCGCAACGCGAATACGCGACGCAACTCACGTAGAACAATTTCTAAGAAAACTACATGGAAATTGTTCTACAAGTGTCGCGCCGCGTTGTCGCGTCGCGTCTGTTTGAAGAAGCCTTTATTTGCCATATTTTTATATCATCGAAGTATCATGTGTCATAGGTATTATTTTACCGAAGTATATTTCGCCGATTTACAAAATAACTTTTTGCTACTGGCAGAAGCCTCTTTTGAACTTTTTTCATTTGCCATATTTTCACCACCGAAAAAACATTTTACGGGTTATTATTTGGTCACAAATATATAGCCGGTTACTTGGTAGCATTTTCAATATTAAGTTAAAATACTTTCTTAAATAGTCAATATGTTGTGCTACAAAATATAGTGAGAAACGAATCGCTGCAAAACCGACTTCATACAGTCTTGTCTGCACCCCTAGAGTATAATTTAAGTCCGCGCAGGCGCGGAGGGGTGGAGTGGCCCGCGAGCTGAGGAGCTGGTGGTTTGAAAGCCCGCCGCCGCAGCTGCGGCTGGCCCGGAAGCAGCGGTGGTGAGCGTTAAAACCATCTGCGACGAAAAGTTCACGTGGGGCCGCCCAAACCCCGCAGCGCCGGAGCCGTGACAGAAACAATGCTTGCTGCATGTTGTATGGCCTGCTTGCACACTGTATGCCTGCTTGAATGCTGCATGCTTGCTTGCATGCTGCCTGCTTGAAGCAGACATCCATGTTTGCATGCTTCTTACTGGAACCACTTAAAATCACTTTTGTTCATAATCAAATGTTTTATTAAGTGCCATTACATTTAAAGAATTAATTAAACAAAAAGTGGTATAATGAATGTTTGGAAACATAATACTTCGAACAAATGTTATTTCGGCTAAGTGTAACTTCGGTAAAAAGTTCTTCAACCAAATGACACGTCGGAGTAACGAAAAAAAAAACTAATTGATAATAGGTCAACTGATACAGTGGCAGACGTGACTTCCATGAAGTAAAAAAAAACGAAGTGATAAAAGTTGAAAAGTGTCGAATAAAAATAAATTGTATAAATCTTGAGGCATTAGAATCGAATGGAAACGCTCATTCCAATAATTTATGCCTCAAAGGCAATGTAAAGTTGGATTCATCGAACAGAAACGTCCATCTGCAATACGATTGACTTGTAAATTAGAGTACAATAAAGATCGCGTAAAAGAGGGATTCGGAAACCGATTTAAATTGTGTCTCTCCCCATTTCGAAGTCCGTATAATCCTCTAACTACAAATGACAAATTTTACAGGAGAGCGCTTCAAAGTTTCAAACACGTGTACATCATGTTCTAGTTAATGTAATGTCATGATGGATTTAAAGTGCATTTTGCCATCTCAGACTTATTTTTGTTAAACTAAACGATAGTATAGGCTGGCCTGAAATTCACGAAAATAAAACATACAGATCACTTATCTACCACTTAGGGGATTGTACGTAGTGACCATGCATTGATGCTGACATAGCTTTACGTATCAAGCGATTTATTATTGAATAGTTGGTGGCTGTGGGCTTTTGATGTAGTCATACCTATAAAAGTATTACGGAATTATTGATATTATTTTAAAGTGAAGTATAATGCCGTAAACAATATATATTACATAACCAGTCAATCATTGTAACAGATGCAGACTTATGGATATTTTGAAGCTGATTGAAAACTGTAAAGTGGAATACTTATTTTGTTTATTTTTGTAAACAGTTTTTAGGCTGCGTTTAAAAAAAAAAACAAGCATCCCTGGCTGAAAATATAGACTTGATGCAATTACAGTTTAAACTTAATCGTCATAAAGCGTCAAGTTTATTGCTCTTTTATTATTCAATTTAAGACATTCCATTAGTCGATCGTTTCGGGTCGATTATTTGCATAAGCCGTAGACCATACGGCACCGCACCGGCAGCGTCTGGAGACGGCAGTACCTACCCACTAATAAATTTGGTGGTAAAACCGCATTTGAGCGCAAAAAATTTGTGTAGTCCTTCAAAACCGTTAGTTTCTATACATCATTTGTGACGTAGTACGAGCAAATGATGACACACTTGGTTTGTATTCAAAGTGTTGATTACGGTTCTAGCACCTTGGCCGTCGAGGCGTCTCTGTGCTCTGTGGTATAAACCCTTTCTCGAAATCAAAAATGATTAATATTCCACTTTCCACACACCAGACATTTGCAGAGCATTTTGCACTGCAAAATGTTTGTTACACATTTTTCACAAAACTTTATCTTTCTGCAGACTTATTGTATTGTAGAAGTCAAACAATTTAGATAAATCATGGTAAGCTTGAACACTGTAAAATGTAATATATTTCTGAGAGCAGCGGTATTTACATTTTACTTTGCGGTGTAATTTATCGCATATATTATATTTCATTGCCTTCTTCGTTGAAAGATATCTCGGTTGTATATTTTATAAATTGGGAGATTTTCATAATTTGGGACTAGAGTTTAGTTTGAAAAATGTGGTAACTACCTACGTTTAAATAATTTATGTTACTATTTATCATCTAAAATGATGAACAGAGTACTTACCTGGCCAGAAATAAAAATGATTTTCATTCACAATAATCAAAATACATAGGTACTTTTTAGTAGTGTTGGCAGGTGCATTCATCATTCTCTTGCCCTGATCTCAATGTCTTCGGAGTCGACACAGCACATCTTTTTCTCCCAGACTTACATCTCTATTGCCCGTCATCACAGTACAAAATAGGTTGAGAGTTTTTGAGAAACCAATCAGTAATGTTCCTTGTCGTTTTTAGTTACTTGAAAATATTAATATACTGGACCGTAAAGAAAAAGGGTCGGTTAGAAAATCTTCAGTATCTTCAAAAGTACCTGTTCTAGCTTTATGAAATAAAGACTAAATCAAAGAATATTTTAATGTATAAATGAAAAAAAAAAAAAAATTCAAGCTTTTTATTTTTAATAAATGTAAAATGAATAAAAATACGTAGTTTCCAGTATTTTCGTAAATGTAGATTGCGTAAAATGCGTGAAAACGGCAAAACCGTAAGGATGTGTCGACATCCTTACGGATTTGCCGTTTTCACGCATTTTTTAGTACTTTGTGTTGCCTCCGCGGGCTCGCAATACTGCTGTTATGCGATTTGGCATACTTTCTACTAGGTTTTTGAGGTGATGCTGCGGAATATTCTGCCATTCTATTAGAGTTTCTTTCATTACACGTAGCGTGATTGGCGGCGGATTCCACTGACGTACACGTCATCCCAGTTCGTCCCATGCATGCTCAACGGGGTTTATGTCGGAGTTGCGTGCTGTCCACTCCATGTGTGTGATACCGACTTCTTGAAAATAGGCAAACACTATCTGAGCTGCATGCGGGCGGGCATTGTCTTGCATCAAAACGCCATTCTCGCCCATGTCCACTAAAAATGGACCAACGTAGTCATTCAGAATTTCAGTGACATTTCTTTGTGCAGTTAAAGTTCTATTTTCTATCACCACTAGCAAAGTGCGGCTTTCGGAAGAAATCCCAGCCCACACACAGTGGCGTGCAGTCCATAAAGACAGAAAGACACTGCCTACCCTACCTAAATCAGATAAATATAAGTAAAACTAATATTATTTTATTAATAAACAAAAAATCTTTATTCATAAATCAGCGCCACCTGTCGAACGTAGGTCGTATCATTAGTATCATCGATACAATACCCCGTTCGTTCGTACAATTTGACGCAACTTCGCATTGCGATGCACTAACGCCGCTGAGTGCCTCGGGAGAGACACGAACTATTCGCGTCTCAGTGTTTAAATGTGTGCTCTCGTGGTCATGCAGATTTATTCAGTGTGCGTTCCTATACATACGTGGCACACAATGTAACAAATAACGCACACAACCGTACAGGGGAGTGGGCACGCCACGATTGCGGCGGTAAGTCCCCTCTTTGAGGAGTGGTTTGAGAGGCGGCATGGCGTCCTCACCTTCCGCCTGACACAGGTCCTCACCGGACATGGCTGTTTCGGGAGGTTCCTGTTTCGGATAGGGCGGGAGGAAACGCCCGGGTGTTTCCATTGCGAAGATCGCCCAGAGAACACGGTGGAGCATACGGTGGAGGTCTGCCCAGGTTGGGCGGAGCAACGCCGTGTCCTCGTGGAGGTGATCGGCGGCGGCGATCTCTCGCGTCCGACCCTGGTCCAGGCCATGGTACGGAGCGAGAGGGCATGGCTGGCAGTCGCCTCCTTCAGCGAAGCAGTTATGCTCGCAAAGAGGGAGGCGGCGCACGTGAGGGAGATGCAGTACATGCGCCCTCACAGCCGTGGCCTTCGCAGGAGACGCCCTGGGCGTCGGGAATCCCAGGCTGATTCCCGGCCACCGTAGGCACGGGCTTGCGGACGGCGAGTAATGGGTACCTCGCTGTCCGGTAAGGACCAAGCCCGGGTCGACGGCGCGTTGTGTTCCACGCGCGCCTCAAAGAGATGTCAGCAGCAACAGAGGGGCCCGCAAGGGTCGATGCCTGCCGGGGGTGCGGGTTGTTCGAAAGAGATACCGCCGCCCCTGGCACACAGGCAACTGAGGGAACACGGGTGGGTTTTAGTCAGTAAAAGTCTGACACGCCCTCCCGCTCCACCCAGAGCGGGAGAAGTTATTTGATGATTTCCCACCCAAAAAAAAAAAAAAAAAAAAAAAACCGTACAGGGGAGTCACTGGCTTCTTACGATTTTTTACAACGAGACGAATTACAAAACTTACCCAACTTTTCCGAACAAACTTGGTTTTGCGTCTATTTTAAAAAGTAGCATTGTTTCACTGTTTTTTTGTCGTACTATTTTCATATTCCGAGTAATTCCGACGCCATTGTTTGTTTTGATTTGTTTGTTTTGGTTGTGAGCTATGATAGCATATATTTAAGATTTTAATGTTGATAAATAGTGTGGAAAATAGATGATATTCACTGTGAAAGTTGTTCAGGTAGTGTGTGTATAGAGCAAAGAACCAAATATGCATTTTCAAAACTATCTATCGGTGAAAAAAATTAAGTGATCGTATTTGTACACCGGATTTGCAATTAATAGGTACAAACTAAAAGTAAAGTCAATCGTTAATTCAATACAAAACAATATGATTCATTTAGTTCCCTCACAGGTTGCATGCTGTGTAGGTAGGTTAGGTACAGCAATCGGTTAATCTGCTTGATTTTTTGGCTTTTTTGAAATTTCTGCCTACCTTGTCTTAAAACTTTGTGCACGCCACTGCCCACACGTGACGACGACTAATAGGTCATGGTGTATAATGTTCAGTTTGACAGTCGTAGGTAAACGATATCTATTTAAAAAAAAAAAAGGTACTACACGTACTACACAACAATGACTAAATATTACGTTTTTTGTAACAGTGCCACATGGTGCGAGAGAGCCACATTAACAATAAGTGTAGTTACTTGTTTTCAAAACTTTCTGAGCTTTCGTAAGTCAAAATAAAATTTGTTGAAAATCGTCTGCAAAAATCGACGTATCGGGCTCTGTTTCGCTTTCAATGTCCCGTGACTATTAATATTTATCTAAAATCATTTACAAAATTAAGTTGCCATTTTATAATTTTAGCTCGTCACAATACAAAGTTCATAAGTTTTTTCTTCCTGTCAACTAGCCTATGCACTTCTTTCATAGTTATGACTAAGATCTTTAACACTATCTATCCACATTTTCTCTTTTTTTTTTAAATATCCCGACGGAATTTTTTCGAGCACTACAATCTTCAACGCACTGCTCAGCGCCGAGAGTAGAATATCGAACGGTGTGTTTTTTCGACTCGCTCTGACTCTGAGCCCCAATTCTGGGCCTGAATTCACTATGACCACTTAACGATTCCTTACTCGTAACCATGTCAATCACACACGAATTCTGCTAATATCATATTAATAATATCGACAAATTGTCTTGGAACACACAGAATATGACATTTCGGTTCCTTACCGTATATTGGTTTCTAAAAAAAAAAACGACATTGACGTTGTTTGAACGTAGGAAGATTCCGCGGGGAAATTATAATGATACAGAATTGGGGCCCTGTATGGTTATAATGATTACCCGCGGTAAGGAATCAAAATGTCATATTCTGTTATGTTCAAAGGACAATTGTACTGTCAAAGTTTATTAGCAAATGTCGAGTATGCTCTAAGGAATTGACGTGGTTTCGAAGTAAGGAATCTTTAAGTGATCTAGTGAATTAGGGCCCCGGTATACACTCCGTTGAATTCTCTATGCTCGGTTCAACATTGCTAGTTGCAAACCCGTTCGTCCGAAACTGGTATAACTGGTGCGTTATCTATTTATAACCTGCACCCTAATTGCGTAACACACTATCTTTTAAAATGTGAATAATTTATGGTTGAAAAAAAAATCTGCTCAATAACATAAACAACGTGTTGCTGAACTGTCCAAATGAAAGCCATTTGTATTGAAGTGTGTCACCAAACTACACCTTTGAATTTCAAGAAGCCGCATCCTAGGTAATCAAAGAAAGTCTCTTAGAAACCAGGCTCAGAAAAGTTATCATCAGTTGCAAAAATTAATTTTTCTCCTGAATCTGTGATCGGCTCGTCATCTTTCCATCAAGGTTTCGAAACTGAATTATTCTTTTGCTGTGATGGATTGGTCAAGTATATTGGATTTCCTCTTGGACTGTTTAAATCGAAAAAGATTAAAGAAATCCAATGCGAAATGGACTAGGTACCTACGTAATGAAATGGACGTTAATGACTTTTTCTTTTTGGCTCCTTCCTTAGAGGTTCCGGGTATCTAGACAGTCAATTTATGTGACTTTAAAAGGAATGCTCTTGGTGGAATCGTTTTTAACAGATAGCTCAAAATAACGAGATTATGGAGATGTATGCGTGTATGGTGTGTAGCAAGCGGCTAGGTAGGCGGCGGTGAATATGAAAACAGCAAGAAGAACAATAGACGGTATTTAATGAGGATAGATGATTGTTACAGACGTTAGAACGAAGAAGAAACGATACAGAGTGATAGGATAGTACTGAAGCTAAGTTATATAAGAAAATAGGAGTTTTACTAGCGAGATTTATAAGCACGGGTGGCTAAGACAAAGTAGTACGTGTGTCCGTTAGAACGATCTGGGTGCACTGGCGCGGCGTCGCGCGCGCACTGAATATAACGGGATTTCTAGGTGACCTCCGCTCCTTCGCCCCTCGTAGTCCCCCGCTGTACAGGGCCGTACTCAAGGGTCCGGACTCGAGATCATGTGGATGCCACAGTACTCCCCTGCCGAGATCGTGACTACGATCGATAGTAGTCGGGAAACTTCACAGTCCTCCCGCTCCTGGTCTTCTTATTAGTGTTTGAAGATAGGCCGTCGGGAACTGGAACTGTAGCTGTAGCGGCGGGAGGTGTCACCCTAGTCGTGGTTGCTGGTGTCGGCGCTGGTGTCGACTTCGGTACCGGTGTTGGTGTCGGTATTGGAGTTGTTGGTGGTAGTGTGATGTTGTCGTCCGCTGTGTAAGCCGGTTTCAGTCTGTCTATGGTAACGGTTTGTACCTTATTCTGTACCTTTATGTCGAATGTTTTGGAGCCTCGGCGCACGACTTTGTACGGGCCGGCGTATGGTGCTTGGAGTGGACGTCGGACTGGGCCTTGGCGTAGATAGATGTGCGTCGCGGTACTCAAGTCTCTCGGTATATAGAAGGGACGAGGTGAGTGCCACGAAGTCGGTGTCGGTGCTAGTTTGCTCATGCGACTGCGAAGACGATCGGCGAAGTCAGTGAAATTAACTTCCTCTTCTAATGTCGTGTTGAAAAACTGCCCAGGCAAGCGTAGAGGCTCACCATAGACAAGTTCTGCCGCTGATGATTGGATGTCGTCTTTCCATGCGCTGCGAATGCCCAGTAGCACCATCGGTAGAGCTTCGGTCCACTGCGATGACGCGTGACAGGTGATGGCGGCCTTGAGTTGCCGATGTAGACGTTCCACCAAGCCATTGGCGGCTGGGTGGTAAGCAGTCGTCGTAAGATGGTCGGCACCGATCAGTGCCGCGATGGACTTGAAGAGACGCGACTCGAATTGGCGGCCGCGATCGGTGGTTATTCGTGCGGGACAGCCGAACCGTGCGACCCAGCCAGAGATGAAGGCTGATGCGCAGGTGTCGGCCGTGATGTCGGCGAGGGGGTACGCCTCAGGCCAACGTGTGAACCGGTCGACTATCGTGAGGCAGTACCTGTGGGAAGCAGACAAAGGTAAGGGACCTATAATATCCATATGTATGTGTTGAAAGCGAGCTGAAGGTGCTTTAAACTCTGTAAACGGTGCGGTTGTATGCCTTGTGGTTTTACACCGTTGACATTGGTGACATTCCTTAGCCCATAGTCGACAGTCACGCCTTATGCCCGGCCAAACAAATCTAGAAGTTACTAATTGTACTGTAGCTTTAACACCGGGGTGACTGAGGTTATGAAGTGTTTCAAAAACTTGACGTCGAAAGGCACAAGTAACGTATGGTCGAGCATTAGATGTAGAAGTGTCGCAGTATACTTGCGTTGTGGCATCAGGTAGGGAAACCTTTTGCAGTTGTAGACTGGATCCGTCCACGAGTAGCGCTTGTAGCTCTGCGTCAGTCTCCTGGGCTCGGGCTAGGCTGTGGTAATCGAGGGGCGTTGCTATTTCTTCGATGCGGGAAAGAGTGTCAGCTACTACGTTGTCTTTTCCTGCGACAAACCTAATGTCAGTTGAAAATTGTGAGATAAAATCCAAGTATCTAAACTGTCGCGGTGAACATTTGTCTCTTCGTGTGGTGAAAGCAAACGTAAGTGGTTTGTGATCGGTCAGTATGATGAATGGTCTCGCTTCCACCATGTAGCGGAAGTGACGTATGGCGTCGTATATCGCCAGCAGCTCGCGGTCATACGGACTGTACTTTTTTTGTGATTGGCTGAGCTTTCTTGAGAAAAATGCCATAGGTTGCCAGTCGTTACCTTTCCGCTGCTGTAGGACAGCACCGATGGCTAAATCAGAGGCGTCGGTCTGTATGGCCAGTTCAGCACTGGGATCAGGATGCACCAGCAGAGTAGCCTTAGAAATACTTAACTTACAGTCTTTGAAGGCTTCCTGTTGTTCAGTCGTGAGTTCAATCGGCTTTGATCTTTTGCTTTGTCCAGCCAGCATAGCGTTTAGAGGCGCCTGCTTCGCTGCTGCGTCTGGAATAAACCTTCGATAAAAGTTTAAGGTTCCTAAGAATCTTCTAAGCTCTTTTGTGTTTTTAGGTGTCGGGAAGTCGAGAATTGCCTGTGTTTTTGATTGTAAAGGACTAATGCCTAATGCGGACACGCTGAAACCTAAGAACTTTACTGTGTTTTGTCCGAAACAACATTTCGACGTATTTACTATGACGCCGTAATCCTTCAGGCGTCCGAACAGTATACGAAGGTGCTCCAGGTGCTGTTTCTCGTCAGTAGAATAAAGTAGGATGTCGTCAAGAAATCCATAAGCGAAATCTAGGCCACTTAACACTTCGTCCATAAACCGTTGGAATGTTTGTCCCGCATTCCTTAGACCGAATGTCATGTACGGGAATTCAAACATCCCAAACGGTGTTGTGATGGCGGTCTTCGGAATATCGTCTTCAAAGACCGGCAGTTGGTTATAGGCTCTGACTAAGTCTATAGTAGAGAAGATTTTTTTACCAGTAAGGTCGTTTGTGAAGTCGTGGATGTGTCGTACCGGATAGCGGTCTGGAATTGTTCGGGCGTTCAAGGCTCTGTAATCCCCGCAGGGTCTCCATCCGTCGGTTTTTTTCCTAGCTAAATGGAGAGGAGAGGACCAGGCGCTCTCTGACCTTCGCGCGGTGCCATTTAGTAGCATTTCGTCAAATTCATGTTTAGCTATTTTCAGTCGTTCTGGATCCAAACGGCGCGGGCGACTAGAAATAGGGGGCCCTGGAGTTGTACGGATATGATGCATGGTGGTGTGTTTAAGTACTTGTGGCTTACCAGCTGGCCGGGTGATATCAGGAAATTCCCGTAGCAGCTTGTCGTAGACAGTATCATCTGCTGTGGTACGAATGGATGAAATATCAGATGCATCCCTAGGCTGCGGCGCGTTGATGCCGAGCATGGTGATCCCATCAATGAGGCGTTGCTGTCTACAATCCACTAAAATATGGTAAAAACTTAAAAAGTCTACCCCAATTATTGGCTTCGTGACATCAGCCACGGTAAACCTCCAGCTGAATGCTCGCCGTAGTCCCAAGTCCAGATTCAGTTGTATGTAACCGTATGTAGGAATAAGCGTTCCATTTGCGGCAAACAGTTGATACTTAGTCTTTGCTCGAGGCTGTGGTATGGCTGACTTTGGAAACACGCATAGGTCTGAACCCGTGTCGATGAGGAATTGTGCCTTTGTTTTCCGGTCAGTCATGAACAAGCGGCCTGAAGATATGGGACAGTCAGCTACCGCTACTAATGACTGCCGTCGGCGTTTCCCGCCGTTTTGTAATTGCACGGCTGCCGGCAGCTCCTTGCTCTGCCGCCATAATTGAAGTGGTACCAACAATGCGGATGATCAGCGGGGCGTTCTCGTGACCTTGACCTATGTCTTGAGGTCGAGCGGCTACGGCCCTTCCGTGCGTTGTTGCGAGATCGATTATTATTAATTGAAAAGCCTTGTACCTGCTTTGCCAGTTCGTCGACCCGTTTCACCAACATCTCGATGGCTGACACAGTACCTGGGGCCTCACTTGCTGCACATGCTGCCTGCTGCGTCGGGGTCGAAATGTCGTTTATTTTGTCTGCCAACTCGGCCAAGGTTTGGAGTGCGCTGTCGGTCTGCGAAGCAATAATCGTTTGAATGTGGGTAGGTAATCTATTTGCCCAGATTTGCCTGATGAGGTGATCAGGGATCGTCGGTCCAGCTAAATTCTGCAGATGCCTCATGAACTGGGATGGCTTCCTATCCCCCAGTTCCTCGTGGGTCAACAATTGTTGTAGCTTCCGCTCTTGTGAAGCGGACAACCGCTTGATAAGTTCCGTTTTTAATTTTTCGTAACGGCCGCTATCCGGCGGTTTTAAAATTATATCTTTCACCTCTGCCGCGTATTGCGGCTCTAATTGACCAATCACGTAGTGATATTTGGTCAGATCAGCAGTAATATTGGAAATTATAAACTGACCTTCAATTTGCGCAAACCAAACGGCCGGTTCCTCGGGCCAAAATGGCGGTACCCGCACACCCACTCGACACAAACCGGAATTTTCCAGTTGATCTTCACCGGGCTTCGCCATTATTTCTTCGTCGGGGTCACCACTATGGAGATGTATGCGTGTATGGTGTGTAGCAAGCGGCTAGGTAGGCGGCGGTGAATATGAAAACAGCAAGAAGAACAATAGACGGTATTTAATGAGGATAGATGATTGTTACAGACGTTAGAACGAAGAAGAAACGATACAGAGTGATAGGATAGTACTGAAGCTAAGTTATATAAGAAAATAGGAGTTTTACTAGCGAGATTTATAAGCACGGGTGGCTAAGACAAAGTAGTACGTGTGTCCGTTAGAACGATCTGGGTGCACTGGCGCGGCGTCGCGCGCGCACTGAATATAACGGGATTTCTAGGTGACCTCCGCTCCTTCGCCCCTCGTAGTCCCCCGCTGTACAGGGCCGTACTCAAGGGTCCGGACTCGAGATCATGTGGATGCCACAAGATCTCTAAAAGCATACCGATCGATTCCACTCACATTATGGGAAAAGATCTTTTTGGTTTATACGTAACTTTGACCACATATTACGAAAAATTCTCGTGTTCAAACGGGAATACTTTTATATTACTTTGACTAAAAATATTGTTTCAATTAACTTAACCTCGTACCCAGTACCTAAAGGATCTGTCTTAATGCCTGATAATTTTTAAACAGTGAAATGTCGTGTTTTTCCCCAACTAAATAGTAGAATAAGAAGACCTTTGCTAGTTCGTGAGTTTGTGACCCACTTCTAGAGATTCGAGCAAAGCCTAAGCGAATGATGAACTGTATTGACCTCGGCCATTTGGTAGGCTTGATTTATTTCGTCCTGTGCAGAGCTTTTGCGCTGACGACAATAAACGATGAATAGGCAATTGTTTCGAGTTTGGAGATTCATTTAATACTTTAAATACTCAATAGTTTATTGACCTTTCATAAAAACATAGGTATCCATGTGCCACAGTCAAAACTGTTTTTCGGTCAAGAATAGTTTTGTTTGCAAAAATCACTCAACAATATCTTTCATTTACAAAACCTGGAAAGTTCCTTTTTTAACCTTTTTAAAACTAAATTGTTTATTTTTGTAGTTTTTATAGATAATTAATAGGGCGTTACGTACAAATTGTAGAGAAACGCGTCTTTACTTTTTAACGGATTTGAATGAAACCAGTCAAAGCTGGCGGAAACCGAAATTTTTAAGATATGTGACATCTACCAACCTGCACTGGGCCCACGTGGTAGATGACAGTCCACCCACTCCCTCTGGAAGACAGGAGTCCCAGCAGTGGGAAAATATAGGCTGATTATTCAGTAAAAGCTGACTTTGACCAATTGACAGTTTTGACTGAACATATATAATCGTTTAAGTAGATTATCTCAACACTAAAACTCGCGTGGACTAAATGACGAAAAACGTGTATAAAAAAGACACGTGTAGTATTTTTATTGCACAAACTGACTCGCACTTTCTTTGTGGTTACCAAGTGTAAAAATACGCTGTGAATGTGTGTGTGTCTGCGCAGGAGTTCTCGGTACCGTCCGAGACAGTGGCGAAGTTTGCGTGTGCGTGTCACGTGCCGATGCTACTCGTCTTCACGCACATTCACGGCGTGTTTGTACAATTGTTTACCACTTGTTTCGCCTGTCCATTCATGAGATAAAGTACCTACTGTACTTATATCTATAAGAAATCTTGAGTAATAAGAAACAATAATTAACAAACAGACAGATAAACCGTTTCACATTAAACTCTTAGGGTGATATCATGGTGGACACTGCCGTTTGGCGACAAAGAAATATTTTTTTTTTACAAAGTTAAGCATTTTAATTATAGCTCTGAATAAAAAGGTTGGTAAACAGATAGGGCGGCGGTGAACGCTCACCGATTCCAATTAGTTTCACGCCGTCTTCATGGACACTAAACCGAAGAACTTATCTCATGTGTCTGTAGTTCCGGCAACGAAGCTGAAATAAATAACAATTCTGGTATCAAATAGCACTATTACAGCAAATAACAGTCACGTTATCAAAAGTTATAATAATATTTGTATAATGATAGACTTTCAATTACGAAACGCAAACCCATCAGCAAAAATGACGAAATACGACACATATTTTTAAAAACCTTTTTGTAAGAGCTTATCGAGGGAACGATACGTAATTGCCACATAATTGTGTTCGTGTGCTCCCTTGCTGTAAATGTGCTACTGTAATATGTAAGATATTTAAGGATTTACTCAATAAATCGTACACTTTAGAGACACGATGACTTTTAGCTTCCTCGATAAACAAATATTAAAAAACAAAACAAGATCGGCGTACGCGGCCTAAATACTTGAAATCAAATCATTTATTGGTTTGCAAACATGGGTAATTCTGTGGTTTTCACGGAACGTCATTAGTTTTTTTAAATTTATATCAAAACTACTGTTAATGTGCTGTTATGTAATGTTTTCTATAACGTATATTTTCAATAAAATGAAAGAAATATCTTTATTAGTGTTCGAACCATCCATTCTAGCCGAAGCCGCCATGCTTCAATTAGCGCCAGAAGTTCAATGCACTCATAAGGACCTGTTGTGTAAAATGTAATGCTTCTATGACCGTGTTTTAGGCTGAGCATTGCCTATCCTATATTGAAAGCCCAATATTTAAGTGACGTGTTTTTTTAATAGACTTCGCCCCCTCTCTGTCATTATATCATCCCGATTTAGGGAAAGGGTCGCTAAATATCGTGTTATGTTATAAGGCTATTAATTTGTTAACACTATTTTTGTGTCCTTGGCGATCATAATCTTTACGTAGCTGGTAGATCAACCAGACGCTCTACTTAGATGGATAGAATTATTTATTTGCCTAAAAACAAATAGGCGTAAAGCCTTTCATTTGCAGCATTATGACGTCAATGCTTGTGACGTAATAGCCCTATTCTTATCGTTGTTCACTTCGTCTGGCTCCCTTAAACGTCCTTATCTGTCTCTGACACCATGCCCATCTATCAGTATGTCTCGATATAATCGATGTCGTATTTTTCGACACACTGATCTGGCTCTTTTCCTTGTACATACACTGGAAGAAAAATGGCCGTTTATTAAGTTCGTCCAGTGACCTTCCGTGATGAGTTTGAAAAGAATTTATTTGGTAGGTAATTGATATTTTTGCAATTTTTTTTCTCTTTTTCATTATCAAACGTAGGTTCATCTTCGTTAAGCTTTGTTCTATTTTATTAGTCGTACGGCATGAGCATCACAATCATTAATGTCGTGACTCGTAGTACCTTGATAAGCCTGTCAGCAGGTAGGTACCGGAGCTGACTGCCTCAGGTGCGTCTGGATATCATAATCTATCATTATAATCCACCTAGCCTTTCCGCAACGATACTTTAGTCGACTTCCATTCTAATCGGATGCAGCTGAATATCAATATTTTACAAGGAGCAACTGCGTATCTGGCCTCCAAAACCCAGTTACCTACTGGGCAATATCCTTTGTTACGACTGATTGTTAGACTTTCGAGGATTCCGGTGACTGGGACCGCAATTAACTCGAACCGCGGTCCCAGATGATGGGACTCGCTTTTCCGCACTTAGACTCTCATTCGGTCCATTGTGCGTGGACCGCGGTCCCAGTCGCCGGGTCCATTTAATTTTAATATTTTCTTCCGGCGACTGGGACACAGATTTTGTTATATGGGTGCATATAACAAAATCTGTTGTTGAAGTCAAAAATAGTACAGTCAAACGAAAATAGGAGTAATTATATTATAAATAATCAAAGTACCAGTTACTTCGAAAGCATAAAACGTTTTCTAGCTGACACACCTACCTATGTTAGGTGAGCTCCTACCGAGTTATGACCACCTGGTACTTCGAAGGCATAAAAGCGTGACACAAAATTAATGAGAAAGTTAATTATCCCCTTTTCTCTCGTGAAATGAGTTTAGTTTAATTTCTTTTTGTTTTCTTGAGTTATAAATGGTAACTAATCCAATTTTTTTTAGTTATGTAGATATAAATAAATGATATTTCGAATCAAAGAGTTCTTTTCTTTAATCATAACTTTTAACCCTTTTCTGTCAGACTGTACTATTTTTAGCTTTTCAACAATAGATTTTGTTATTCATATATGAGTGGTCCCAGTAGCCGGAATAAAATAAATAAAATTAAACGGATCCGGCGACTGGGACCGTGGTTTGAGTTAATTGCGGTCCGATTCGTCGGAATCCTTAGACTTTCGGGCTTCTGACGACCCATAACGACTGTCTATGATCTATGAATGTTGGCTACGATGGAAATGTGAGAATGTTAGATACGATGATGATGATGATTGCCATGTGTATAAAAAGTTCCTAACGAGTTTTTGGGGAAATTACGACGTTTGTGTAATGGCAACTATTTTGACTTTTGCTTTAGCTGTTACTTGATTATAGAAACACATTCGCCGTAGTATCAGTAAATGTCAAGTAAAAGTCAATGCTTTTACTGATTACTTTAGTTGTTGATGAAGAAACTAGCCGTTAATGTCTAAGTCTGGCCAGTAACATAAATGGAATACCAGTTTAGTTTTTTTTCATTACTACTTTAAGGGTGGCGAAGCAAACCTTCGTTGAAAACATGAAAAAGACGTATCAATGGTCCAAAGTCTCTGTCTAAACGCTTGTGGCAATTAATTACAAGTTAAAGATAAAACTTTATTAACCCAATAATGCTGAGTGTAGGTCGTTTGTACGCCAACTGTTTTTGGTTCTTAGCCAATTTCGTCGACCTAGAAAACTTTTTGGGCTTTTACGAAAGTTAATTAAAACACGAATATTGTACTTCATCGTCATCATCATCATTTCAGCGAAAGACGTCCACTGCTGGACATAGGCCTCCCCCAAGCCGCATATCCGATATTGAACTTAATGGTTCAAAATGTTCATTTTATAACCTACGACCGAAGTTTGTTTGGTAAAGTGCCACGTGATGTCTGCTCGTCTTCAAGGCTTTTCTGCTTTTGAAAAAAGTAAGGCTATTATTTATTCACGCCTTATCTGTATTCAACTGGACAATGATAAGTACCTACCTATCTTTCTTAGGGGGAATTCGATCTATGTTTTATACTAGTATAAGACTTATACCTAGAATAAGTTACTGTTTTTGCCTTATAAAATGTGTCAGACGTCTAAAATTTGTTTGCAGGATTGCACTTAACACTAGGATAAAATTTTGGTCGAATTCACCCTCGGATTCTTGTAAACACTTTAACTCAGAAGTTAACAATATTATTCCAAATCTGAAAAATTGAATGAATGTAAGTAATGGTTGTGGCCCAGTGGTAAGGTTTTATTTACCTTAATATTATTTTTATATATGCAGATCAAAGACAAATAATAGTCATTGATGCAGATAGATACCTACGTGGCGATAGTGAAGCCATTGCAACTTAGAGTGAGTCGTCGAGTGGCGCGCGCGGTGCTCATCACTGTGTGGTGCGCAAACGCACTGCTTGCGCTGCCCAGTCTCCTCTTCTCTGACACTTATAAGAAACAGTAAGTAGTTAGCCTATTATTTTGTCCCACTACAAAGCAAAGGCCTCTTCTCGTACTGAGAAATCACGAGCATTGATCACCACGCTTGCTGAAAACGGGTCGGCGATTTCTCACGATGTTTTCCTACACCGATGTCCCAGATAAACTCAGAAAGTACATATGAACTGAAAAAGTATCATTGGAACTTCCCGGAATTACATCCACTGAGAGGCGAGGTTTGAAGGAGGATGCACTCGAATCATATCGAGGGGTGAAAGGCTATTTGTTTGAAGCGACATTTTGGACGATATTGAGTTATATACCCAATAACTAACTCAATACTGTATATAACTCAATTTCGTCCAAAGTGTCGCTTCAAACAGATAGCCTTTCACCCCTCGATATACGAGGCGGAGTGGTTCCGGGAGGCCATGTCCGAGGTATGCGACGTGGCAATGCCCCGGGTCCAGCCAGGACGTGCTTCACGCCAGGTGTACTGGTGGTCGCCGGAGCTCACAGCTCTGCGCGAGGCGTGCGTTGCTGCGCGGCATCGGTACACCAGGCACCGCAGGCTCCGTATCCGCCCTCCGGATACGGAAGCCATTCAGGCGGAGCTATACGAGGGGTACAGAGTGGCGAAGACCGCCCTCCGAGCAGAGATCCTGCGGGCCAGGTCACTGGCCCGCGAGGAGTCGCTGGAGACTCTGAACAGAGACCCGTGGGGACGCCCCTACAAAACGGTGCGGGAGAAAATCCGCCCGTGGGCTCCCCCGCTGACCCAGAGTCTCCGGCCTCAGCTCGTGCAGGACGTGGTGAGCGCTCTGTTTCCCTCGCGAGGGGAGCATGCTCCCCCGCCCATGGCTCCGCCACCTGCGGTGCCCGACGCGGACCACACCGACGACGACGACGATGCTTCAGAGGTGACCGAGGTAGAATTGAGAGTGGCGGTACGTAGGCTGAATGCCAAGAATACCGCCCCAGGACCCGACGGCTTGCCTGGAAAAGCCTGGGTCCTGGCCTTGGAGGCTCTCGGGCCTCGACTAAGAGGGCTCCTAAGCGCATGCTTGGAGGAGGGCCAGTTCCCACGTCACTGGAAGACGGGGAAACTGGTCCTCATCAAGAAGCAGGGGCGCCCCGCGGACTCTCCGTCCGCTTACCGGCCCATCGTGCTGCTCGACGAGGTGGGCAAGCTCTTTGAAAGAGTCATTGCAGACCGCCTCGTCGGGCGGCTGGTGCGGGTGGGGCCGGCTTTGGCGGAGAGCCAGTTCGGCTTCCGCAGGGGGCGCTCCACGGTGGACGCAATCATGCGCGTGCGAGCCCTCACGACGGGGGATGCTGTGGCCCGGGGTGGGGTCGTCTTGGCGGTGTCTCTGGACATCGCCAATGCCTTCAACACCCTGCCCTGGAGTTGCATAAGGGAGGCACTCCGGTACCACCGGATGCCGACCTACCTCTGTCGTGTGGTCGAGGCCTACTTGACGGACAGGGCCGTCATCTACCCCGGTCACCTAGGAGAGTGGAACCGGCGAGAGATGTCGTGCGGTGTCCCACAGGGATCGGTCCTGGGGCCGCATCTGTGGGACATCGGATACGACTGGGTGCTGCGCGCCGACCTCCCTAGCGGCGTCAGCGTAGTTTGCTACGCTGACGACACGCTGGTCCTGGAGCAAGGGAGGTCGTATCAGGCGGTGGCCGACTTAGCAACACACGGAGTTGCGACAATCGTCGATAGGATCCGGCAACTGGGACTCGAGGTGGCCTTGCACAAGTCCGAGGCCATGTGGTTTCATGGTCTTCGGAATGCGCCACTGACGGGTTCCCAGATAACGGTGGGAGGGGTTCACATCGGCGTCGAGTCGACGATGAAGTACCTAGGACTCGTCCTCGACAGCCGGTGGAACTTCGCGGAACACTTCCGACGTTTGGCTCCCAGACTGGAGCGGGCCGGGGCTGCCTTGAAGCGGCTCCTGCCCAATCTAGGGGGGCCAAACGCCTCCTGCCGGAGGCTCTACGCGGGGGTCGTGCGGGCCATGGCCCTATACGGGGCGCCGGTGTGGGCGCCTACATTGAGGCGCCAACCGGCACGCCGGTTGAAGGCGGCCCATAGAGTCATGGCCATCCGGATGATCCGGGGATACCGCACGATCTCCGGTGAGGCGGCGGGCCTCCTTGCCGGATTACCGCCATGGGATCTGGAGGCAAACGTCCTCGCGCTCACTTGGGAGTGGCGCGAGGAGGCCAAACGCCGGGGCGTAACTCCGCTGCCGCGGGAAATCGCGGCACGGCGGACAGAGCTCCGGCAGGATCTCATGGCGACGTGGAAAGTGCGATTGTCGCAACCCAGTGCTGGGCACGCCGCGATTGCGGCGGTAAGTCCCCTCTTTGAGGAGTGGCTTGAGAGGCGGCATGGCGTCCTCACCTTCCGCCTGACACAGGTCCTCACCGGACATGGCTGTTTCGGGAGGTTCCTGTTTCGGATAGGGCGGGAGGAAACGCCCGGGTGTTTCCATTGCGAAGATCGCCCAGAGGACACGGTGGAGCATACGGTGGAGGTCTGCCCAGCTTGGGCGGAGCAACGCCGTGTCCTCGTGGAGGTGATCGGCGGCGGCGATCTCTCGCGTCCGACCCTGGTCCAGGCCATGGTACGGAGCGAGAGGGCATGGCTGGCAGTCGCCTCCTTCAGCGAAGCAGTTATGCTCGCAAAGAGGGAGGCGGCGCACGTGAGGGAGATGCAGTACATGCGCCCTCACAGCCGTGGCCTTCGCAGGAGACGCCCTGGGCGTCGGGAATCCCAGGCTGATTCCCGGCCACCGTAGGCACGGGCTTGCGGACGGCGAGTAATGGGTAGCTCGCTGTCCGGTAAGGACCAAGCCCGGGTCGACGGCGCGTTGTGTTCCACGCGCGCCTCAAAGAGATGTCAGCAGCAACAGAGGGGCCCGCAAGGGCCGATGCCTGCCGGGGGTGCGGGTTGTTCGAAAGAGATACCGCCGCCCCTGGCACACAGGCAACTGAGGGAACACGGGTGGGTTTTAGTCAGTAAAAGTCTGACACGCCCTCCCACTCCACCCAGAGTTTCTGGGTGGGAAATCATCAAATAACTTCTTATTTGATGATTTCCCACCCAGAAAAAAAAAAAAAAAAAAAACCCCTCGATATATAAATCAACATTACAGCTTATGCTGACACTGTCAAATTGTAATTTTTTTAGAAAAATTGAATTTCGTAAGCTTCCTCCTTAATCACTGAACTTTGGAACTTTGTAACTGGTAACTGTGTACACAATGGAGGTTTATCTTAGTACCTACATGTTTGTTTTGTGTGGCGTGCAGTTCTGTAGCTATCTATCCTTGTGCTATCTATCCGTGTGTCTATCCTTTCCCACCCCAGGTCGTTAACCGACTAAGGGATTACTTCGAGGTTGGGCATGTGGTTATGATAACAATTGTATTGCAAACACCAAGAGTGGTGGTTCTGATACTCCTTGATCACTGTAACGATCAGTAGAAGAGCCTCAGAGAGTGATGAATGATGAATAATAATCAGATTTTGCTTCGCCCCCATGGCCGTCGGAAAGTACATCGCGGGAACGTACTACCGCAATAAAATGTATCCTATCTCCTAGCCTAGGTCATGGTCTACCTGCGTGTAAATTTCGTAGCAATTTCTTAAGGTGTGAAAATGTAACAGACAGACAGTTACTTTTGCATGTATGTACCTATATTAGTACCAACATTCATAGATCATGTCAGCCGAAAGACGTCCACTGCTTGCAGACGAACTTATTACACGGAATATGTCCGGAACGAAGTCTTAGCGCGATAACGGTATCACATCTATTCAACAGCTGATTATCTCTCCACGGTGAGTTCAAGGGATACGGTTGGATTGTTTTGTACCAGATTCCTTTCTCGTGTGATCTTTTATCGAAGTACTCCTTCCAAAGCTTTTTATACCCATGGCAATCATCATCATCATCGTATCAGCCGAAAGACGTCCACTGCTGGACATAAGCCTTCCCCAAAAGGGGAGGATTTGCCATAATCACCACGCTTGGCAGGCGGGTTGGCAATCGCAGTATGGTGGTAAAATGCATAGAGAATGCTGCTGCCCATTCTCTAGTAAGTAGTAATGCCAGCCATAATATCACTGTCAAGTGGTGCCAGGTGTCAAAGTGAAAGTTCTTCTATGAGTTCCGTTGTAAGAGCCCCTTCACACTAGCGTCTGTCTAGCGCAGGCGTTCGAAGAACGTATGCGTAACGCGCCACGCGTGCGTCGCGTTGTCACGGAGTTTTTTCTGCAACTAATTGAACGCTGCGCTAGCGTGGCGCAGACGTCACACAATTTCATTGTCGGATTGGTAGGTATTATCATTAACAAAATGGATTCCGAGGAGGAAATTAGACAGTACGTGACACCGCAGTAACGCGGCGCATGCGTCGCGCACCCGCGACAGTAGCGCTGCGTACTCATGTGCCCCAGCAGAGACGCTGCGCTTACGTTCATCGAACGCCTAAGTTGGACAAACGCTAGTGTAAAGGGGCTGTAACACTGCTTTGTAAATTCGAAGGTCTGTAGGTACTGTTTTTATTGAAATACACTAATTACAATGAGTATGTAATAATATTTTTTGATTCACTTGTACATATTGTTATTTTAAGACTTAACTTTTACATTATGGAAATATTGGAAAAACAAAAGATAAGTAAGTAATTCTATTTAATCTGAAATATATCTTAATGAATATGCAGTGTATTGGTCCATGAGGAAAATATGGACATAAACTTGACGCGGTCGCATAAAATTAATATTATTATGTTTGGTAAAAGTTTATATGCATATTGCATTTTCATTTTCATTATAGTAATATTTGTAACAAAAGATGCCTAAACTTATTTTATCTGGGTAGCTTAGCGTGTAGAGCTATTTACTATGAGTTCCACGATATTCAATTCAAATATTGTTTTATTAATTACCATTTGAATACTTTTTTTGCCCCATAAATAATACATGATACTTGCGATTATGTAATCTTTTACGCCTATGCGTTAATCACGCACGAAAAGTTCATCGTCTGATAAACTTGAACTTTCACTGGGCGATGTTAATGCCATTTTAATATAAACACAGTTTAGGTCACTACTCATAATACAGATAAATGCACAGTGATTTATGTTAGCTAATAGCTCAAACAGACCCTGAATACAATCGAACCTACAACAGTACAACTTAGATGAAATGACAATTACTTTAGCTTTCACACCAGCTTAATGCGCAGTAAAAGTTAGAGGCAAAAGTAACAGTTAAAGCAACAGCTAAACTTGTGAAAAAACAAATTTAACCGTTACTATAACTTTGTGATGTTGCTTTGTGTTACTTTTGATGAAGAAACTGACCGTAGCCTAGAAGTATCAATATTTAAGTTAATAATACCTTTTATTTCATCACATAATAACAAATTAAAAAAGGTGTGACAGTTGACTGGCCTGAAGTATTTTTGTAATTTTTTCCTCCAATTCATTTTTAAAATTCAATAAGAAACGAAATCTACTCGGATTCAATAAACTTCTGTTTCTTGTTCCACCTGAAAACTGACTGAATTTCAGCAAAAACTCTTTCTTTGTAAATTAAAGGAATATTTAATATTGCGTGGTTGTGATAATTAAACGTAATTTACTTATAAATTAGTTTATTGGAAAATGAGAAAAAACGTGGTTACAAAAAGACAGATTCAGTTCGTGACAGCTAGTGCGACGACAGCGCTAAAGGTGCTAAGAAAAGCAAACTATTATGGTTGCGTTCCATTACGCTAACACCCTCCCTTGGGACGCAACCCCATCTTCGTTACACAATACAAATGTTTATCTGCAGTGGTGCCCTTAGTTAAACTATCAGCAATCATTTCCTCACCTTTAACATAACTGAATTTTATCTCTAAATTATTCACATGATCTTTGAGAAAATGATAGCGAATGTCAATATGTCTTGACCTTGGAGAGTAACAATCATTATTGGACAATTTTATAGCACTTTGATTATCACTAAATATGACGAGTGGTTTTCTCTGTTCCTGTCCGAGTTCTGCATGCAATTGTTGTAGCCACAGTGCCTCCTGCGTCGCCGAAGCCATCGACATGTACTTAGCTTCAGCGGTAGACAATGCCACAGTCTGCTGCTTGTGTGACCGCCAAGATATTGCACCACCCTGCAAACAAAAAATGTAACCCGTGCACGACTTCCTATCGCAGACATCGCTCGCCCAATCAGCATCACAATATCCTGTGATGTTCTCATTACCATCCTTGGTATATAACAACTTCAAGTCTTTTGTACCCTGAAGATATCTAAAAATTCTTTTCACCGCAGTCCAGTGTGCAGCTGTAGGGTTTTTATTAAACCGGCTCAGTGTATTTACTGCAAAAGATATATCAGATCTGGTACCTTGTGCCACATACAGTAAAGAGCCAATAGCTTCTTGATATGGACAGTCAGTGATTTTTTCTTCTTGCATTTGATCACTAAATTTCGTACCAACTTCAAATGGTGTTTTCACCGGTTCACAATCTGACATTTTGAATCTTGCTAATATTTCATTAATATATTTTTCTTGATCTAGCAACACTTTGTTCTTATCTCTGGTTATGTGAAGACCAACACATTGGCTTGCCCGACCAATGTCCTTCATTTCTAAGTATTCTTGTAGTTTCTGCTTGAAAATACTTTTTGTCTTTTCCTCTGCAGTAAATAAAAGTAAATCATCCACCCAGATAGCTAAAAAAGTATTTTTCTCTGCATTATAGTAGACACACGGATCTGTCTTCGATTGTGTCATTCTTAACTCATGTAGGACAGAGTTTAATTTCAAATTCCAGAGTCTGCTGGCCTGCTTTAGTCCATATATAGATTTATATAGCATGCATACCTGAGATCCTTGCTTATACTCTTCTGGCTGCTGCATGTAAATGTCTCTGTCAATATCTCCTTGCAGAAAAGCAGATACAGCATCCATTTCGTCTATCTCCAGTCCATACCTGGCAGCTAAAGCAAACAAGTAGCGTATAGTTGTGTATCTGACAACTGGTGATTTGAAATTTCTTCATAATCAGTGCCCCATCTTTGGGCATAACCTTTTATTACAAGCCTCGCCTTGTATCTCTGAACATTCCCACTCTGATCTGTTTTTGTTTTAAACACCCATTTATATGGGAGAGCCTTTTTTCCTGGAGGGAGATCGGTCAAAGTCCATGTCTTATTTTTCATCAGGGAAGTATATTCCTCGTCCATGGCCTTCTTCCATTCTCTAGCTTGAGGCGATGTGAGTGCTTCTTCAACAGTCTGTGGGTCGGTCGAATCAGTAAACAAACACAGTAAGCCCTGCTTGTCAATTTGCGCCTCATTTGGTTTATTCCGTGATCGTGTTGACCTCAATGTTACATTACTATAGTAATCTTGTTTCAAATGACGTGGAGGACAATAAGTTTCATCAAGTTCTCCAGTATCAGTTTCATACTCACTTGAGTCTTCAGTATTATACTGTGTTTCTGATTCTCTGTTGGATATCACAGGTACAGATGTGGAAGACTCCTGAGTGTGTATCTTCTTTCTCTGACTGCCTGAGTTTGTACTTTCGAGCGGGACAGAACTTGCAGTGGTTGATTGGCTCTCTTTTACTGGAACATAAGTTTCACAATCATTTGGTACAATGACATTCTCATTGTATTTTTCCATAAAAGAAACATCTCTACTTTTCACAACCTTGTGTGATTCAGGGTCCATCAATCGATATCCCTTTGTGTTATGCCAATAACCCACAAATATCATTTTTATTGACTTTTTATCCCACTTTTGGCGTTTTTCTCTGGGTACATGAACCATAGCTTCTGAGCCAAATATCCTCATGTGTGATAAATTGGGTTTCTTACCTTTCCACATTTCATATAGGGTTTTACCTTGTAGCGACTTTGTCACGGAACGGTTTACAACATATGCCTATATCCTCTTGATTTATGTGTATCTCACTCCAACTCCCTTCACAGCTAATGGCTCTCTGTTTGCTACAGTAATATGCTTTATAGTTGGTTCGGTGACATTGTACATCCAATCATTTCTACTTGTCATGTGCATGGATGCACCTGAGTCCAATAACCATTTATCATTAGTATTGTTTCCTTTGTCTGTCGCTGAGAATGCTGCTACAAAACTGGTACTCTCCCCTTTGTTTGCTGATTGTTTCTTTTGCAGCTTACAATATTTGGCATAATGACCATTCTTGTTACAGTTGAAACATCTTGGTCCCTTAGATTTCACTGGCTGCACATTGTTTCTAGTTTTCTTAGTATTTGTGTGGAAAGCTGATGACTTTGATATGTTTACCTCTTGTATGAGTTTAGACTTAACTGAATCAGCACTTATTTTAATCCCAGAACTCTCTAGTCCCATGATCATAGGTTTGTATTCGTCCGGTAGACCAGCCAACATCAAAGTACTGAGTCACTCATCATTGACATCAAATTCAATGTTCCGCAGTTTGTGAGAAGTGTTCATTATCTTACTCACATAGTCCTCAATGCTATTGCACGACTCGAGTGTAGCGTTTATGAGGTCTTTGAGGAGACCTACTCTTCTAGTTAAACCATTGTCATCAAAAGCCTTTTGTAAACTGCCCCATACTTGTTTTGCAGTTTTGCATTCCTGAACATGTACGTAATTCTGTGGGTCCAACAACAATATCAGCTTTGACTTCGCCTTCACGTCTTTACTTGCATCTACAGGTTTATCATCGGGACGTTCGATGCAGCACCACAGGTCTTCGTGTTCCAAATATGTCTTTATACTGAATTGAAAAAACACCGTCCAAGATGAAATAGAAAATCTAGTAGATCTTCCTAAAATATTCTACTAGTGTGAGTATTAAGTGTAAAGTATAAATAAATGATTTTCAATGGATGCTTAATCGATAAGGCTATTTTCAGGTCTGGCCTCATTCCATAGTTTTGGACATAATTATTAGCGATTTCACATACCTGCGTTCCGTGTGATGCCGGACGTAAAAGAATAGCACCATCCCATTTTTTGCCGTGGGTGTCGTAGAAGGCGACTAAGGGACTTACTAGAGAATGGGCAGCAGCGTTCTCTATGCATTTTACCACCATACTGCGATCGCCAACCCGCCTGTCAAGCGTGGCGATTATGGCAAAACCCCCTTTTTGGGGGAGGCCCATGTCCAGCAGTGGACATCTTGAGGCTGAAATGATAATATACCTGCTATAAGTAGATACCTACCCTTATAAAAGTAGATTATAAAGGTCGCTAGGTAGCCAAGCATAGGCTTTATTTGCAGATGACCTTTGAAGAATATATAAATAACCAAGCCCATCCTTAATTACAAAAGAGAGTTTCATTCTAATTAACATGGTTCTACTAAATGAAAGCCCCTGAATAAATAAAATAAAGTTATAAAACTGATATCTAAACGTGACGGATGATGCGGCCATGCGACCAGCGGAGCGTAACGGGTGCAATAACATTCAAGGCAAAATTAATTCAAGTATTTACTTATATCAGTTCCAATTTTTCCCTAAATGAAACACAGTTTAACTCATGAAGTTTAATAGTTCTAATACTACCTATACCTGTTGGTATTTTTTATGCATATGCATAAAAAATAGTAGTTGAGGATTCTATTAATGTAGTACCTTAGAGGGTATTGGCGAACGAATTGAGTGGGTCAATTACAAATGTTCGCCTTTGCCCCATCATAGAATAAAAATCAGTTCGTTCACTTGTAAATTTAGTGTTCTTCAGCCAGTCAGGATGCTTACATGTTATGTCGTGACAGTGGTATCATTTTATTGACTCTGCCTTTACATACGTCCCACAGGACCTCCCACAGGGTCTCACCTTTGGACTTAACATTTTCTCATGAAAAATGTTCAGACGGGTAATCGTCTTCACTTCTACAGTTGTGATTTTTGCCGGCCAATATCTCAAATTTAAATTTAATTGTGACTAATCTGTCGTAAGTGACCTCATTTTTAGGCTAATCCGCATCAATTGCAAATGGTCGTGATTGCCTCACTAGGTATCCGTGATTACCCGGCTACTGTCGGGTAAACACGAACACTAAAGGTTTTTAATATAAAATTTGATTACATAATAACAAATTAACGTTATTGTTTGTATTAGTCTAAAGTACGATCATTTACCTTTCAGAAGAAACTATTAAAATTAACCTGTGTATCTTTTGATTTATTTTAAAACTCCCTAAGGTTTTCGTAATTACCCTGCCTTCCCCTACGTTAGCGACTTAACTTTCATAGTTAACATAATAAGCTAACTTTACCCTACTAAATTATTTAATTACAAGATTACCCCTGCGACCTTGCACTGGTTTTTTTTCAAGTTTATGCACAAGTACAAAAATACTTTTCAATGGCAGACTTCAAGCAAGATATGTTGATTTGCATGCGGATTAAATTAAGTCACTATTACTACTATTCAGATGATTTAAAATACTTTAAAATTAAATTACACAATAATTATTATACTAGTGAGATCATGTGTATTAGATTCAATTTGATGACCTAGGCAGTATAAGAAACTATTTCAACTTAGCTTACAACTTAAGATCTCACTTACAGCGTAGAACACATTATTAAAGAGACATTTCTTAAGTTTAGTACCTGAGCCTAAGTAATCATCAATCAAAATGTGGAAGGTGTACCTACGTACTCCTTCGCCTCGTAAACTTCTGTGACCTAGAAACTTAGAAATCAGGTAATTTTCTCGACACCATCTTATATTTACGTCGTAAACCTATATTATACCGGGTACACTATACATTTTAGGCCTACAATACCTGTGTGTAGTCTAGGAGCCTTAAATATAATTTTATCCGTCGGTCGGCGGGTATTCTCAAGGGTTAGTTAACTCCCACTATTATACATCACGGTTAATGTTTACTTAGTGAACGCCAAGCTTTAAAATGTGTTCCGTGTTGCTAGGTAAATAAACCTGAGGCCTTAGTGCGAGTTTCATTTAACCATCTCGATCAAATGCGTCGAGCGCGTTTGGCGCTCCGATAATTGGCCCTGGATTGGTGACGAACCAATCGGAGCGCCGAACGCGCTCAATGCGTTTGATCGAGATGGTTAAATGAAACTCACACTAGGGCCATTGGTCGCTCCGCTCACCGAGTCGCAAAAGTTCCGGCTTGGAGTTTGCCAAAGAGCGAGGGATGGGCATTCTCAGTATAAAAAGACAGGACAAAGTTCGGAAGCCCACGCTGCGTTCCAGAACGGGTGTAACAAACGTAGGCAAGAAGGCTGCCATGCTCAAATGGGATTGGGCGAGTCACATCAGCCGCATGCAAGATGACCGCTGGGAAGAGGTTTCTACACAATGAGTGCCTGAAGATGGACGACGCCGGCAAGGTAGGCCCAGAAAGCGGTGGCGAGACGACCTGGATGAATACCGCAAGGGCTGGTTCGAGGTGGCTCGGGAAAGGACTTGTGGGAGGCCTTTGCCTCGTAGTGGGTCAGCTTAGACTAAACGAAAAAAAGGCCCAGTGCGGGTTTGTGGATGAAACATGTCTTCGATTTTTCTTGGTTCTAGGACATACCGCTTTCCTCATGATGTTTTCCTTCACCGTTATGAGAGCAATGATATTGAAATTCTTTACACAAAGTAAGATGCCTGCCTAGGTGCGAAGCCATGACCTACAACTCGTAAGTCGGGGCCATTACCACTGGGCCACCACTGCTCTCCCGTCTCTGCGTCTTCAGACGATAGCTAACGAAAATACGAAGTTAATAGCAGTCAGGATAAGCTCGTGGCCTACAAAAGTCTAATCAGTTCACAGTACATAAGTCTTGTGTACCGCACGGACCGCACTGTTTACCGTTTTCTCTGTGTCCATACAAATAACCAGCCGACACTTGCGTGGACACAGGGAGCCTTGTGTCCCACCGTCAATAGACAATATAACGATGAAAGCCAAAATAAGACCTACAACAATGAATCATTTAATAGTGTCTTGGGCAAGTACACCTAGGGAAATGAACAATTTGACTAACTTCGTCAATTTGTCGTGTTATAACTATAGATGTATGAGGAACAGGCTGTAAAGTTCACTCATACTCTGTGGTAAAGGGAGGATCCTCCGACCAGACGGGTGTTGTGTCTGGTGGGCATGTGCATCTGGATTGAGGGCCCATTTTTTTTTCCTTGCGCAACGAAATAAGACTATTAGAAAAAAATAGTAAAAACTTAAAGCAAAGGGCCATAAATTTCTTAAACGTGAAATAACACTTTTATGATTAAATAACTTGGGCCCTCAATCCAGACGCGTGCATAAAGTGGCATGGCCTAAATCTCAGAAAGTACTAGCTCTGGGTTAATCATTTTTATTTAAGAATTTAGTTAAGATTTTCTTAAATATTTTAAGAAATTCCCAAATCTCTAGAATATGAACTTACAGATTTATGGCGGTATATCTAGGACCCACAATTCATTCATGTCTTTACTGAGGAATCTGCAAAACATGAATTTATCTGAAGAAATACATACATCCGACTTTAATATATTTTACTAAGATACCTCTGTGAATTAGTTAAAAAGAAATAATGACCCAAAAGTTATTCGTTAAAAAGTAATTGAACGTCGTATTTTACTAAAACGTCTGAACTGAGGGCCCAATATTTTCGGCAATGCTAGTTACGAATGCTATAATTTTTTATTTAGATTATATTTACAACTAAAGGTGTGTACAAATAAATACAAAAAAAGGACACTTATGCGTCGAAGTATTCGCCCGCATCGCTGTCATCAGGAAACGTGCCCAGAAGACTGGCAGCATTGCCACGTTGAATGGCAATGCTAATTCTTTGGCCAAAGAACGACCCAGCCCTCTGGTCACGTGAAGTGTGGACCAGCCGGCGAGAAATTTCCTTAAAGAGGAGACGTGCACCTGGGTCCCATGACCCGAGCATTTCGACCCCAAACGGCTCAAAACTGTAGTTACCCATAAGGTTACAAATTTACAACTACAATTCTAATTAAACTATTTATTAGTGGTTGTCCTGGAAATCATGTCACTTAGTTTAAATAGGTTCACATGTTTTATTTATGTAAATTCTTTCTTCTTTCTCTATTCACCCCGTTTTATAGTACATTGAATAATTCTGCCGGCTTAGAACGGCAATTTGTTGTTTATTACGTTGATAAAATCATATTACACCAACATTTGCTTTCTCTGACCTTTTGAAGTTTTACTGCCAGTAATTAACTAAGTTTAAATACATAATAAAATATGCTTACACTAAAACCGAGTAATCAGCATTTCCTGATGACTATGCATCAGCAACAACATTAACGTCGGAAAAATCAATGATATATGACTTTAAGATGCATTACCGACGCTCAATATTGGCAAGATGAATGCAAGGTCACGTACATAGGCCAGCCCATCAGGCTGATCTAACCTGTCAAATTTCTTTAATATATTTTTAACTTTAAAATAAAAAATAAGGTTCATGTTCCTTTGGGAAAATTTGACGGTTTGAGATCGCTTGATGTGCTGGCGTCTGTACCATCCAGTGACACGACGCAACGCTAATGACGGAACTAAATATATAATTATGTTTATCTCTTTCTAACAACAGGAATCGGTAGTCTTTTTTCTTCTAAGCGTAAACCATTAATGTAGCTGCCTAGCTACATTCATGGTTTACGCTGTTTTTAAGTGCTCTAATGTTCGTGTTTGATGCGTCTATTTATAATACGTCATCAAAAAACATGACAAGTTATTCTTCCAATGAAACAGATAATATTAAAGCGTCTAGGTACTTACTTCGATATTACAAAACGAAAACACTGATAATAATAATAGTTACTGCACTATTAAATTATTGCATCACACAAAACACGCTTGTATGAGGGTCTATAATTTCATACAAGCTATTTTTAAGCGTATTTTTTACGCTTCTGATCCTGTCCAAAAAAGTAACAAAATCATATCCACCCTACAAAATTTTCTCCTATAAAAAAATGGAATTCAATTTTCTCCTAAAGTATGGCATCTAGAAGAATGGATGATGTGTTACATTTTAGTAAAAAAAGGTATTCTAATTTGCGTTAATCTATGAGGTTGAGCCTAGCCAATAAAGCCGAAAATATTGGGCCCTCAGTTCAGACGTTTTAGTAAAATTTGACGTTCAATTACCTACTTTTTAACGAATAACTTTTGGGTCATTATTTATTTTTAAGTTTTTACAATTTTTTACTAATTTCCCTATAAGCCTTATTTCGTTTCGCAAGGAAAAAAAAATGGGCCCTCAATCCAGATGCACATCTGGTGGGCAACTGCCCGACAGTTGAGGTCGAAAGTGGGCTGAGTCAGTATTGCTTGCCAGAGCCAGCTGTGGCTCCAGTGGGTCGGAACCGCGTGTCGCATAGTTCGCGGTGAGTCAGAACTGTCTGCGATGGTACGAGCCCCAGTGAGTCGAGGCCGGCGCTGCTCCGCTGCGTCGTGGTACAGCGCCGCGATGTGGTTGACTGCTGTTGTCGACTGAGAGATCGAGCTCTCGACCGGCCGAAGAGCAGTAGTGCTATGGTCGCTTATTGAGGCTGAGAGTGCTGACCAGGAATGTGCTTTTGCTGTATGCTGGTGGTCAGGGATACCCATTGAAGCTGGCTGGCTATCTGTCTAGCTGCTTGAAAGCTTGAGGAAGTGGTCTTGATGATGAGGATGATTACGTGACGTGTTGCAGGAAGGCTGCGCTGACGTTCATCACGTCGGGGTCACCAGTATAGAGGTATGAGGAACAGGGTATAAAGATCACTCATACTCTATCGAAAAGGGCGGATCCGCCGACCAGACGGGTGTTGTGTCTGGTGGGCAACTGCCCGATGATTGATACCGGAATGTTGTATATATGCGGATCACGCGGTAAATTCTGCTTGCGCGATGTAGCTATGGTGCGACGTCAAATCTTGTTTAGATCACATATGGCATTGTAGATGGCGCCACTTCACTTTTTGTGTTTCTCAAGTTTGTTCTTTTTGAAGTTCGTATGTGGCATTGTAGATGGCCGTCACATAACCATTTCACACAAACTGAGAAAGGACGACATGTTTTGTTTTGAATATACGGCCAATTTAGATAGTAGTTAATTTGATAAACAAGTAATTTACCCGATTATACACAAATGTAAAAGTTCTTTACCCTTTCCGTTGTATGAAGTTGTAAAATATTAGGAGTTTACTCGTTGTTATACGATGTTAAAAGACATTGATAAAAGTTTTAATGTTTTTTTGCATTTTTTTTTTTGTTAATAAGAACTAAAGTTCTTACGGTCTTATTCATAAAAAAAGCTAATCGAGGGTTTAAGATATTTATTAGTTAAACTGCTCGAAAACATTTGATAAAATTTTGTAAGTATTCATAAACGTTCTTTAACTAATATGTCGTTTATAAATCAAAATGTTGCCATTTTAATGAAGTCATCCATGAAATTGACCAACACATCGAATCATCAAACGAGAATGTCTGCCTACTGACCGAATAATTGTAACCATAGACATTATTACGTACTAGCAACCACTTAATTGTCTACAGTTTCGACACTTCTGACGCGGTGACGCCATTGTTATTTAAATTTGACATATAATTTGAAATTGTAACTATCATTGTTGCTTGAAAATTAACATTTGGTGACACACAATCCGCTTATTGTACTCTGTGGAGGTATATTTATGTTCTGTGCACACAATATTTGTACGTCAAATGCTCAAATGTCCCCCCCAGTGGGGTCCCGCATTGTCGTTGCGGGGGGGCTCAGTAACCGTGGTCACCCTCCCACGGTGAAGCGAAGAGGAACCCCAAGGTGGGGCCGCTCGTCAGGGCTTGTGCCTCCAAGCCGACGACGTAGCGGCCAAAAAGTAGGTTGCGGTGAGGTGCATCGCAACTGAGGCGGGCCGCGATGTCGAATGGGAGGCATCGCGGCTGAGGGTTACAGGCTGCGGCGGAGGAGGAGTGCCGGTACTTCTGAGTAGCGCTCTTCCCTTCCGTAGCCTGGACGGGGCCGCCACCGTTTGATGGCGAACGCGGTGGGGCCGCAGGGGAAGAGGAGTGTCGGTATAGCGTTGGCCGCTCTCCCTATCCCCTGCGGCCGAAAAGTGGTTGGCGGCGGAGCCACTGTACTGACCCGTCGCAGGAGGATGTCAGCAGCAGCTGGTGGGGCCCGCAAGGGCCGATGCCTGCTAGGGGTGCGGGTTGTTCGAAAAAGATACCCCGGCCCCTGGCAAACGGGCAGCTGAAGGAACATGGGTGGGTTTTAGTCAGTAAAAGTCTGACACGCCCTCCTGCTCCAACCAGAGCGGGAGAAGTCATTTGATGATTTCCCACCCACAAAAAAAAATAAAAATGGTCAAATGTCTTTTCACAAAATGAAAACGTAATAAATTAAAAAGCTGTGACTGTTTACAGGCCTGAGGTATTTCATATTTTTTTCCTGCAATCCATTTTTCAAATTCAATAAGACACGAACTCTACTCGGATTCAATGAACTTCAGTTTCTTGTTCCACCTGAAAACTAACTGAACTTTACCAAAAACTCTTTCTTTGTAAACAAACACCATCCCTCTACTCCCTATGTCATCAAACTCGTTATCCGAAGTATACAACTATTGCAACGTCTGCCGTCGTTAACTTTCAATTTATTATACGTTGTAGCAAAGCGTTTTTGTTTATCGTCAATTTACAGCGGATTTACGTTGTAAAATCGAAATTTAAAGGCACACTAGATATTTATAAAGGCAACGTAAATAATGTCATGTAAAAAATTTCAGTATCATCATTTAATTTTATATGAGGATAGCTATTGTTCGTGCCAAGGCAGTTACCAAGATGGTATTATGGTTACTCAGAGTGTGACACACTTTTATTCAGTCAGGGAAATATTCTTTTATCACATTATCACCCTTCCCCAATTTGCTGTGTTATGGCTAGTTCATGCAACTATCAAAGAATGACAGTTGCGGTTTGAATATACGGAAAGTTCAAATTGGTAATCAATTTGCAATTAATTTCTCGGACTTTGCCTTTGCAAGACCTGCAGTATTTGCCACTCTACTCAATCTTATCTATTTCTACCTACTTCGATGTTGCTAAAAATTTTATTGTCTTTGACTTTATTATATAATTTAACCATAGGCACTTGTGGTGGCTGTTTAAATGCACCCTTGATTTTCCCTTTAGTTGAGCAACAGCCGGTATGGGACATAAAATGACGCAAAATAGTTGAAGTTGACTCATAAAACCGTGGTAAAACAGCACATTTTAGGCGCCACAAGGCGGACCGATCCGTTTAAAAGTTTTGATTGTAAGCAAAGCTTGGCATTAACAAAGTTAGTACTGTTCGTGACATTTAGCATTTTATTACGTCAGAAGTTATTACTGTTTTGTAGGTAACCGAAGGTTGTTTGATGTGCTGTTCATGGAATGTGAGATGCAATTTGAATTTACTTGTGTTTATTCTTCTTTATTAGGGAAAGTGTGTCCTACTGTCTGGTATTTCATAGGACGGCTTTTACAAAGTTCGGATTTTTTTGCCAATCACTTTTCTTTTTATTCTTAGGTATTCAAAAATAAATCCTAAATTGTTTTTTTTTTGTTTCAGGTACGTGAATGGTAACAGGGAAATATGTTTTATTAAATGGCCTGACGGCAGTTACTTACCCCTCATTAAGAGCTGATTATGTGTGAGTATTGTTAACTAAGTAGGTAATTGCATGAGGCTTATATAAAACTGGCGAAATATGGGTGTACAATAGGCATACGTCCGGCGTGATGTTATGTTAGGTATTTGAATTGATTCAAATTATTGATCAAACTATTGGCAATATGCAACACTGGTAACTAAACTAATATTTGGAATTTATTTCATCTAGATGTAATTATATTCACATAAGAATCTAGTACATCTGTATTCTGAACTGAAACACGTGTAATGTAGTGTCTTGCTAATGACTTACAAATCTACGTATTAGTAAGTATCTGAGAGCAATTACTTTGTTTCGAATAGAGTTAACAAGATCCAAAGTAATATCGAGTAGGTAATCGAGATAAACGTCTATTAAAGGCAACTACAACATAATTCCCAAAAATTGAGCGAACCGCTTCCAAATTTAAAATTCGTACATTAGTTGCTATCAGAAAACATCTAAATCTACTCCAACAAATGGTCTTGATGTCAAAAAATGAAAGAAAACCTTTTTTGTTATAAACCTCGTAAGGGTCACCAGTTCCCACAAGGTTAGGTCAGGTGGATTTGAGCTCTGACTGAATAATAAATATATCTTATTAGGGTTCCTAGTCTATAGAAATATCTTCTTAGAATATAATAGGTACTTGCTCGATTACATTGAACATTTTGTCGAGAATATATAGACATTTTTAAACCCGAGGCTGGGGTCGGTACGAAGGAAAAATATTCACTGAATTAAAAATCGTGCCTAGGAGCCCAGGCACCGATATATTCTAATACCTTGCTGGAATTCTTGACTTCTATACGAAAACACATTTTGTTTTACAGAATTTATATTTAATGTTCATCGATTTTTACGTTGAACACCCTTTATTTTTTAGACACCGCGTTTGTTTTTCATTAGAAATGCGAAACACCTTTTGAGAAATACCGTGAATTTAAATTAAAAGTATTCCAGGTGTTTTAGGAAAAGAAAATTGAATTCAGAGAAACTGATTGGCTTAAGTCTAATTTACACGTTTTTTATCCAGATGAGAGAGAGATTTTACATTTTCAAGAAAAAATTTAAGCATTCAGTAAATTATATTAGGCTCTTAAGGAGTACTTAAAACAAAATAACGCTTTCACTATAAATAAAAGGTATCTACATTCAAGAGTTATTTTCGTCTCCTGCTATGAATTGCATCATGTTTGATGTTTGATTAGCAAGTCTAACAGTTCACCCGAGCGCATCTAGGTTCAAAATTTTCTAAAAGTTTTAATCGATTTTGTATTACCCAGTCATAGCAGCGGATAAAATTCCGCGGTTTCTCTTCTTCAAGCTTTTTTTTTTCAATGGCTTCAGATTTTGTTTGCCACGATGTTTTCTTATCGTGAACAGTAGCACACTAAAAGGCGAACTTATCACTGCCATCTTTTGGTATGAAAATAATTCTCCTTTTCACTGTCTGGATGAGAACGACACCCCTATTTTCAAGTTTCGAATTTTCTCCTGAACCGAAAGCCTGAAAACCCGATTAAGAATTTGAAAATTTCTTTTGAAAACTCTTTGTTTTAAAGCTAAACCATTTATTTGGAAAACATGTAGGTACCTAAGTGCGTGTAAAAATTTTTCTTCATTCGAACTTTGTTAAAAACTTTAAATCGCCTTGTGATATTTATGTACCTATAAAAAGACAACCAAACGACTGATAACTTATGGTTTTTGGGAATTCGTGAAAAACATCTAAGATCCACGAAAAATTACAAAAACAGCCGACCGACACGGTTCGCTAACCGATCAAGGGCCTGACCTTCGCCCAGCTTGGATTTGTAGATGTTTGAATGTTTGTTATTCAATCATGCAAAATCGGCGGAACGTATTTATTAAATTTGGCACACGGATAGTTTATAACCTGGATTTTACTGTTTTCCCGGTGATACGTTCCCATGGGATAAATTCCGACCTACACGTGGGCGAAGCCGCTGGCAAAAGCTAGCACACATATATTTGACGGTGGCAGCTCGCAAGTCAACATTGAATGGATGTAGGTAGGTTCGTACGTAGCTCGTAGTGCATGTCAGAACAGTAACTAAGTAGAGAGTAACGCCTTCTGCCAAGTTTCAAGCCTTCATTTCAACCTGGAACAGGAAATTATTTGGCATACAAAACATGCATGCTATCTACCTACATAGTTTAGAAAATCTGTGTGGACAGTTGGTTCGTCAGCGTGTGAAAAGAGCAATTGGCGAAGTGTCGAGATGATCCATGCTCATAAATTGTAGAATCAATTTGGTTTTATTCCTCTTGTATGTTCTTCATTCTCCTCACGCTCGAACGTGGGACGTATATTTTAAGAAAAGGTAACGTTCTTCGCAATTGTTATCCAAAAGTCGTTAAATGTGTTCCTAGGCCTTTTTCACTAGACTATTAAGAAACAAATAAATTTTTCTGCACCTAAATAATTATTTATACCTTTACCTAGAATATAGATACAGGTATTTTAGCTGGCTTTGGGATCGGTGTTTTCCGTTCATTTTGAAAACGGACGAAAATATTTGAAGAATTCTGAATACCTATCTCATTTTATGAGCGAAATATTTCCATGGCACCTTATTTTGTAGATTTCCTTTTTTTGTCCGATGCAGCCACGTGTAACGAAATAGGAATGGAAATGGTAATAATTTTATTCGCATTTGGGGGGCAGGATAAAGTGGTAGGTATGCGTTGGATCATTCGATTCCCTACAAAATGGTTGAACTGGATGGTGCTGATCCGTCGGTTGAGACTGGTCATCTCCTAACTTCCAGGGCTTATTTTTAATCTTGCATTTAGAATTGTTTATTTTTTTTACATTGTTCTCACATACAAAAGCAACAACAATAATATTCCCAAGATTTTGTAAGATCCAACTTGATTTAAAAGAGTGTCCGTGGAGTTTCTTGCTCGTTATTCTCCATAGAGATCTACGTTTTGGAATGGGTCAGCTTCAAATTTCCGACTGATCGACTTTTTTACAATTCAAAAGTGCCTGTAAATGGTTAATTCGAAATAAATGCTTTGAGTTTGAGTTTGAGTTGATCAAGCTGTAGGTATTTAGGCGTACGTTCTTTACCTTGCTGAAAACGTAAATAAATTTAATTTTCCTTATGTGCAACGATTTCTTAGCCTACACGTAAAATAAACAGGAAGATGAAAACCTGAAAACCGAGACTTCCATTAATTTACCTAATTGGAGATTTAGTCTTTTGGAATCAAATAGTCAACCCAAAACTGAGGGAAAATGTTACAAACCTAATTTCTTTTATATACTTTGCTGGAAATTCAAGTAGGGTTGAAAGCCCATATTACGGAAACCACACCCGATCTGTTTAGTTTAGTTTTGAACTGAAGGCAACATTTTAGTTTTTTGTGTGTGTAATGTGATGTTCCCTTATGAATAGGGATCGGATAATCGGATGCATATTTACCTAAAGTTAATTTTTATTTATCAAAATATGGAAGCGGCTTCTTAAAATATTTTTTCGTACAAAAATCCTGGGATGCCAGCAACACCGGGAATGCATAACTAGTCAGTTGTATAGTATGGAAGCGACTTCTAAATGATTAAGATTGCATAACTATTCAGACGCATATTTATAAAAAAATTGACCCCGATAGAAATTTGGTACCTATACCTATGTACCTAGGGTGTAAGTCTGTAAGAGTAGGGGTGGTGTGTGTTAGTGAAAACATTTTTTTTTACATTAAATTAAAAAAAAATCGATACAAAAGCGCATTCCATTTCAGCCAACCTCTCAACTTTAGGTGAATATGCATCCGAATATCCGATCTCTACTTATGAATAATTTAATTTAGTTGAGGTTGTGAAAAGAGTCGCTGTACAGGTTTCAGGATTTTTTAAATAAATAAAGTGTCCCAATATGATTTTAAGGAATAACACACACACACATTTAAAGCCACTTATAAATCGCCGTCGATTATCAAATTGCACGAGATCCTGATTCTGGCGGTCCTGATCTCCTAACAAACACAAAACAAAAACTAACAAAAAAAAAACAAACTGCGTTTCAACGTCCCTCAGAGATCAAATAGATTTAATGCAAGTATATCCTTTCCTTTTTCCTCTTCTAACTACAGACATAGCTCATAATGGTGCGAGCGATTAAGGACTTTAACATTCTTTGTAAAGAGTTCTTATTTGACCCATATACCACCAAAACGTATACTGTACGCACTCGGATGAACGCTGACTTCTTTAAAAGTGCATAGTGCTTATTGTACCATATATATTCTTTTCTATCGTGCTTGTTAGTGATCTTAGGATTTGTACTACTTTTTTCTGTTTTTACCCGTGAGAACCTATAATTGGCTTTATTTTTCATATTCAAATGTTATCCATCTATTAAAGTTGTTGGTTGAATAAATTAATAAATAACTTAATGTTTAAGTATGAAATCATAAAAATTTGGGCGAAAATATCAAACGAATATAGTTCACTCTCTAGCTCTACCTAATTAGTTATTTTAAAACGTCCGTAATGCCTGTACAATACTTACCTACTTCAAGGAAATGGAATTTTTTCATTCGTAATAATTATAAATCTTTGATTTCAGATGGTATTACTGACCGGAATTTTTGACCCACTTCAAAAAAAGGAGGAGGTTCTCAATTAGACTGTTTTTTTTGTTTAAATGTTTTTTACCTCATAACATTCCGAACCGATTTTGATGATTATTTTTTTATTTAAAAGCTCGTACTTTCTATGTGGTACTATTTCATATAGACCTGATGATGTGTTTCAGAGACAGACAAAGAAACTCTTCAAAAAATAACAGTAAATCAACCGCGATTGCTGCTATCGCATAAATATGCATTATTTTGAACCCAAGGATGATGAAATTTTGAATTAGTGGGGTAGGTACTATAACTAACAAGTGAAAAATAAAAACTTTTTCCAAAAAAAAAAACAACCGACTTCCGAAAAAACACTACAAAGTGAAAAATAACTTTAATTTCGGAAGGCGGTGACAAAAAATTATAATACATGTCCTAAGTCACCGATTTCCGAAATTATAGTTATTTTTCACTTTGTAGTGTTTTTTCGCAAGTCGTTTGTTTTTTTTTGGAACAAGTTTTTATTGAAATAACTAATTAATTAACAATAGGTATATATTACACTACAGCCTAGGTTAACATAATAATGAGATCAATTGTTTTTTGACAGATTTTGATATGATGACACTACATATTCCTATCTATTCATTTTCAACAAGGGTTTATAATGAATTAATTAATTTATAAAATGAAAATAAACACGACTTTATGAATTAATTCAACTCAAACTGAAACTCAATGAGAGAAAAATATTAAAAATTTCCTTCCACGGAGTGGGCGACAAATAATGTTCAGAAGCGTACCCTCGATTCAAGCCACCCTCTTAATTTATATTTTAAAAGAAAATTGTGTGTCTTATAGAACAAACGCTAAGTAATGGGATCGTATTGGACATGAATAAATTAATTGCTGCTAGGTATTTTCTGGATTAAAAATTAAACAAAAACACGCCTTAAATAACTGACTTTTCAGACAGGAGCAGATCAATTAGAATTGTAAAGATTCCCATGAAAAATAATCTGCAGGTAGATAAGGGGCCCATTGGAACATTCTTTAAGGGTAGGCCTGAATAACGCGGAAGACCTTGCCCATACAAATGCGCGTCGCGCTTGATCGGAGGATATTTTCTGGTTAAAAAGTCGTTATAAATCATCATCGTTATCCTGCTCTCATCCCAATTTATTTGAGGTCGGTGCAACATCTCAAACAGTCGTTGAAAATATTACATGCAATAATAATTGCAAAAGTATATCAACAGAGTACCTACTGGTCTATTTAATTTTTTTATGTAATAAGTATAAAGCATTTGGAATTGTCGTATTTTACGGGTGCCCGCGATTTATAAGAAAGGAGAAACATGGGTGGTAATCGCTAAAAAGATTGCACTTGGCACTGCTATTTCATCGATATTTAAATACTTTTTATAGTGAAGATATAAACTGTAAACATTTTTTTCGGGATTTGTTCCAACAACAGTTAGAGAAAAATGGTTGCAATATGCGTTCTGCTTGATCAGGAATTAATTTTACGATCTTTGTACGATTGAATTGATCTCATACAGTTTTTGCACCTCATCTATCAGAATTTCAATTACTAACAAGACTTGGAACTGACGGCGACTATGGCCAACATAACAATGGAAGAATCATGGCAAACTTGTGGATAACTTTGGTTGTACTTGCCATAACACTATTACGGCTGTTGCTAGTGTTTGTCTCTAACTAATAGAATCCAGAGAATCTTTAATATAAATTTCTACTGTAAATTGATTGGTGAACGTGTTACTTATTACACGTACCTTCACATGGATTTCTAATCACCACTTTGTCGGCGTAATCGTGATTAATATGTATACTTACACAACCAGACAGAAGTGGTGAAACTATAAGGGCACCTTGTTACTACGGAACCCTAAAACGTAACAGCTGCCGTTGAGCTACAGAAACTTCTACTTCTGACAGGTTATTGATACTGCTCCGGAGCAGTCCTTAAATCCTTTATATACATTTATTTAGTAATAAGCCTGGCGTTTCGCGAACTGACGACATGTTTTGCATCTAATTAAAAGTTATGAGTACGTTCTCATGACTTTACTCGATTGAAGTTTTATAGTTTAAAATAAATATGAAATAGTTGTATTTAGCTGCATCCATTTAGAATGGAATAACTAAAAAGTGAAAAGTAAAAAACTTAAAAAAAAAAACAACCGATTACCAAAGAAACACTACAAAGTGAAAAATAACTTTAATTTCAGAAGTCGGTAAATGACGGTTGACTTTGGATATGTATTTTATTTGATTTTTGTCACCGTCTTTCGAAATTAAAGTTATTTAATTTTTAGGAAAGGAATTTACAAATCGTTCAATTTTTTCTAACTGCTTTAACAAGTGATTAAAGATTTACTCGTTTAAGAAAGTCCGACTTTTATTTATTTCCTCGCAAATATGTTATAAAAAGTCGTATGACATACGTGCGCTTTGATAATTACAGCCTCCGCTTTCTTGTAGCCCTCACCTACGGCTCGGGCTAGCAATATCGCCTCGGCTGTAATTTTCAACTTACCGCACTTATATCATAATGTACTATTATTTTATTTCAGAAATAATTCTATATCTCCAATAAATCAGTTACTAATAACACTCCGTGTGGTGCCGGACGTAAAAGAAAAGCACCATCCCATTTCTTCCCGTGTCGTAGAAGGCGACTAAGGGGCTTACCAGAGAATGGGCAGCAGCGTTCCCTATGCATTTTGCCACCATACTGCGATCGCCAACCCACCTGTCAAGCGTGGCGATTATGGCAATCCCCTCCCCGTTTGCAGGAGGCCTATATCCAGCAGTGGACGTCTTCGGCTGAAATAATGATGATGATGAATAACATTCAGGTTTTATGATACGGGTAATCATTTGTTGGCTGTGGCAGATATGGGTGGGATCAGTGTGGTTAATACGGTCGCGAACTATGTTAATCAAAATACAACCTGACCGACTGACCTGAATTTTACGGGCTACCCTAGAGCATCCCTTTATTCATAACTCATAATACCTACATTCTCTATTGAAACCAATTTCCAACGTAGATCGTAATATCCGCCGGCAAAATCTTCAATTAACATCCATTCATGCCAACGATATTCGAAAATTCCTGAACCGAATTAAATACCGTGCGTTTATTGTTTACGTTGCTAATTAACTTCACACACGGTGGTAAAGCATCAAATATTTACATGTCTATTGGCCTTTTGAAAGACAAATTGACAGGAAAACCAACCCGCACCTACCCTTTTGAGAATATCCTATAATTTCCTTTGTGGATCGGAATGAACAAACTGCGACGTCCGTATTGCCGCTGCCATTCAGAGGCGAAAAGCGGTAGGACAAATAAAAAACAAAGCGTTGTCAGTGACTTTGTCACGATCCCCTTTGATTTTGTAACACAGTACTTCCGAGCTATATTTTGCAGGGCAACTTATGCAAATGGTCCTTTTTAGTGTATATGGAAACATTTTAGTCAAGTTTGATTGTCGTCTTTTGTTTTGGTATTTAATTAATCTACAGAACAAAAGGCAGCAATATCCGCATGCGTCCAATGGTATAAGCTTATGTACCCGATATAGGTTGCAGAGTTGCTTAGACTGTGTACCGGGTTGTAGTATTATTTATCACGGCCGCTGTGGTACCTGGGGGCCTACTCCCTAAGCGAAATCCGTAGTATCGGCTATCGTTACGGGCGCTTCGTTCTCCGTCTCACTTACGGACATACCGTAAGTTAGACAGAGAGCGAAGCGCTCGTAACGACGGCCGATACTACGGATTTCGCTTAGGGAGTAGGCCCCCTGGCATTTGTAAAGACTCAATACCTACGTCGTATAGCTTGATTGATTGATGAACTGTGTTCACCGCTGTATGGCACACGCTGTTTATGTATTCTTGCTTACTAAATTAGAGAACAACAACAAAAAAACAGTATATAATAAAATACTCATTATTATGTTAACCATATTATAGATAGAAAAACCAAATAAAATCAACACACAAAAAGAACAACAAATTAAACTATGTATTAATAAGTGTTTGTTTGATTGAGTCCCTGAAACTCCTTATCCGATTGCAAAAATTCTTTCACTGGTAGAAAGTTGCACTATGCCCAGGTCGAGGGCGCGTTGTGTTCCACGCGCGCCGCAAAGAGATGTCAGCAAGAACTGGTGGGGTCCGCAAGAGCCGATGCCTGCCAGGGGTGCGGGTTGTTTGAAAGAGATACCGTGGCCCCTAGTACACAGTCTGACACGCTCTCAGCTCCACCCAGAGCGGGAGAAGTTATTTGATGATTGCATACCCAAAAAAAAAACCGTGTGGTGGTGGATTTATGTTGCGAAATGTGGGTGTACTATAGATACACATGTGCCAAACCTTTCAGGGAAACAAGGCGTGATGTTATGTAATGTAATGATTACCAAGTTCAAATTAGAGATGAGATCAAAAACAGGATTTTTTTATTCGTAAATCTTCGTACCACACATCATAACTTAGAACTTTCTGGAACTTACAGGAAAGTACAAAACACGAAGTTCCGTTTGTAGTCGGTCTATTGTGATCCTCCGAATGAAAGTCTGAGAACAAGATAATGGTCTTAGAATATTGTGTAGGTTCATGCTATTGTGATTCTTAATATAGATCATTATTAAAAGGTATTTTATTACGAGTCCCGAGGATGACAGTGGGCTTTTATTAATTATGTGGTCAATTGATCAGTCTTGCTTATTTTATCTTGCTGACTGTGCCCAATTTGCTGTCTCTATGCCTAAAGTAATGTTTCTTATTCGTAAATGTGATCTCTATGTCAATCAAAAGGTATTTTGATTACAATAACAACAAGCACCACAGAAGGTGGCAATTTGGTCTGTAGTAAAATCTCGTTACTATAAGCCAAATATTGGATTGCAGTAATTTTTTAAAACTGACATAAGCGTGATATCAAATGTTATTGAATCGACTCCCAAAAGTAGTTTTCCTGGATAAAGTCCATAAACTTTGTTATGAAAAAGCTGCCCACTTCACATTAGGTGGATCTCAGTCTATAATATGATATTGATCCCTTAGTCATACCGCCAATCTCACGGGACTAGATTAAGAAAACAAGAATAGAAGCTAGTGGGCTTGCAAGTTAGTCAATACTAAGGAATTCTGTGTTGGAGGCTAAACTAACGGGAAAGTCTAATCTTTAAACAAAAAAAACTTGGTGTCTTATCATTAGAGATCGGATATTCGGATGCATATTTAACTGAAGTTGAGAGGTTGGCTTGGATGGAATGCGCTTTTGTACCGATTTAAAAAAATAATAATGTAAAAAAATGTTTTTACTAACACAGACTTACACCCTAGGTACATAGGTATAGGTACCAAATTTCCATCGGGGTTAATTTTTTAATAAATATGCGTCTGAATAGTTATGCAATAATAATCATTTAGAAGTCGCTTCCATACTATAAAACTGACTAGTTATGCATTCCCGGTGTTGCTGGCATCCCAGGATTTTTGTACAAAAAAATATTTTAAGAAGCCTCTTCCATATTTTCATATCTAAAAATTAACTTTAGGTAAATATGCATCCGATTATCCGATCCCTACTTATCATCCGTCGGTTTAGCCTCCAACCTGCGGAGTAATACACTAACAGTATGAATGGCTTTTATTTTGACAGATCAACAACACTGATTGCGTAATTTATGTTGTTAAGCAGGCAATTTTTTCCAACATATGAAGCAATGGTTAAGCAATATCCTTCAAAATTATTCACATTTTAAAAGATAGTGTGTTACGTAATTAGGGTGCAGGTTGGTTTCAGATTATCGTCAAACATGCTGCAGTTCATCTGCCTAGCTTTCTACCATACGGTCTCACAGGAATCAGCTGCGGGATGACTACAGTTGAACATCAATTTTGTACATGAGGCAACGCATATTGTTGCCCTCGACAACTCAAAACAGAACAGAAAACAGAAAAAAATAACTCGTGCCATATCATCCGAATATTTAAGCAATTTAGTTTGATTCTTATCGTTCAGCTCTTGGTGTCAAGTGTGGCCGTCGTGCGTAAGCAAAAAGGGTTATTGGATTTTCCGGTTAGAGAATTTCCACAACGTGTCGACCTTGGATTTGGGATTTTCACCAATAAATAACGTAGGTAAGCTTTGCCTTTCCATGGAATTTGATACCGCCATCGAACCACGAATCTAAAGTACATCCGAATTCTCATGTGTAACATTCGGCAACGGCCCATCGGGAAATTCGGGCGTGAGGTTAGAAAACGAAATTATTTTTACGTTATACGGTGTCACTATGTGCCTATTTAAAGTGGCCTAAATATCCAGGGTGAATTTAACGGGAATGATTTCCAAGCCATTGCGTTTAGATTCTTAACATAAATGTCCTAGAGACAAACGCTGAAAAGAACCATAACAACACAATTAATTTTCTTTGATATTGAGCTCATGGAACCTTTCAGGTTTTTCTCGACGACCTGTAGTTTTTTTGTGGTTAAAACCAGGCCGTAATGTAGTGAGTGTCCAACTGATGACTGTTGTGTTTGCCTTTAACTTGCGTCCTATACTTTGAATAGACCGTTCCGCAAACTATTTGCGAAGTGCACCCACTCTCTAACATTTGTTTGTTTGAGATTATATTCTTAACATTTTTAACGAGAAAATTGCGACACATTCACCTGACCTGAGGTCTTAGTGTGAGTTTCATTTAACCATCTCGATCTAACGCATCGACCCTGTTTGGCCCTGAATTGGTGACGGACCAAACGGAGCGCCGAACGCGGTCGATACGTTTGATCGAGATGGTTTAAGGAAACTCACACTAGGGTCACTGAAACATCATCGAAGTTGCTACTTTAACTCTCACCAAGATTGGCAGACACGATCACACGACTAAAACAAACTTTCAAGTAATGCAAGGTGCATGGATAAATTAGAAAAGTTTTATTTAGACTGCGAGAGCTGTCAGAAACTCATTTCTGTCTCTTGCAATTAGCCGTGTTTATCCATTCACTCAAATGAATGACTCACTGATTGCTTCCCTCGGTGCGTCATTGAATTTAACTAATGTTAAGCTAAATAGGGACACGTGGCAGAAAGTTCGTGTATTAAACTGAATTAAGTAATTTCTCTTTAAAACTTAAGATGAGAGCAGCGCGATAAAACTATGTAGTTAGTATTAGTTTCTTTGGATTTTTCGGTTAGTCTGTTTCGCTGTATAATTAATAAATCATTTATTTGACAGTAAATGCCTGTTTCGAGATTTCACATAAACATTTCGAACTATCCAAATGGTTTTGATAAAGTTTCTTCCGAAATAGCATTGATGGATCATGCCATTAAGATTGTTTGCTATTCAAGCTCTTTACGTACTTACTTATAACCACATCAGTTTTAATCTATCTTAATTTGTATTGACACGTGTGCTGTATTTTCCGTATCCGCATGATATCTGTTACGTTGTTTTTGGGTCATTCATAATACTCGTAGCAACCGTACCTAACACTGGCATTCCACGGGTCATACGATCAAGTATAGGCTTAATATTCCAGTCATTTAAAGCGTTATAGGCCCAAAACAATGCACAGTACTGATTCTTTAAATCATTAATGGTCAAGAATAAAAGCTTCGGGAGTAATCATACTGGTATGGGAGGGCCATACTTTCTTATCTGTTTATAGACCACCAGCCTCAAACTTGTCATCATTTTTGATCATAATGGAAGAAATATTAGGTAAACTTTTTAAAGATGATAAATTAGTCTTCGTGTGTGGTGACCTAAATATTGATCTATTAGTTAATTCACCAGAAAAATGTAAGCTTATCTCATTGTTTAAATCATTCAATTTAAAATGTATATTTAATGAAGCGACTAGAACAACAGCAACCACCGCTTCGTGCATAGACAATGTATTTACTAATTGTAAAATAAAGGACTCTTCCTTAATTAGTGGCGTCAGGTCAGACCATACTGGTCAGCTTGTATCGTTTCACGTAGATAAAAAGTTACACCTAGATAAAACCATTGAATTGAGACCTCTGACTAAAAATAAATTGGAAACGTTTAAAAATAATGTTCTTAGCAATCTCTCAACAGCAAGTTTTGATTCACAAGACCCCAATATAAACTATAGCACATTTTTTTCTACAGTATGCCAAGAATTCAATAAAGCATGTCCTGTAAAAAAAGTTACAATCACTCCTAAACCAAAATTTAGCGAATGGGCCACAGCTGGCATTAGAAAAAGCAGAGATGTCTTATATAATTTGTACCACGAAAAATCACTGACTTCTGATCAGGCCCTTCATAATTATGTAAGAAACTATTCTAAGATATTCAAAAGAGTCTGCGCTCAAGCTAAATCTAAATTAATAAGTAACAAAATTAATATTTCTAAAAATAAAATAAAAGCTGTGTGGCAGGTAATTAACAAAGAAACTGGAAACACACAACAGCGAGATCAGAATGAGTTAGCTCTAAAAATTGATAATGAAACCATTTCAGATAAGTTAAAAGTTGCTGAGACTCTAGAAAATTTCTTTACCAACATCCCAATAGAGGTTACGAAGTCTCTACCCTCATCATCTGTATTAGCTGAATCTCTTCTTAAAGAAAACATCAGTAAGGACATTCCAAATTTTGAATTCAAACCCATTTCTATTGCCACAATTAAAACAGCATTCAAAAGTCTTAATTTAAAAAACACTGAAGACTTATGGGGGATTTCCGTTAAGGTTCTTGAAGGTATCATTGACACAATTGCCCCTGTCCTAACAGGCATATTTAATCAATGTTTAGACAGCGGTACGTTTCCTGACTTAATGAAACATAGTAAAGTAGTACCAGTTTTTAAATCGGGTAGTAAGAGTGATCCCTCAAATTATAGACCTATATCTGTGCTTCCAGCAATGAGCAAAATTTATGAAAAAGTCATGCTAGACCAGATGTTGTCACATTTTAACTCAAATGGGATTTTACATAGTCGACAGTTTGGTTTCACGAAAGGTAGGTCGACGACTGACGCGGGAGTAAAACTCGTCAGTCACATTTTGGAATCCTGGGAGAAGTCCCAGGATGCAATTGGCATTTTCTGTGACCTCTCAAAAGCGTTTGACTGCGTTGACCACAACACACTCATCTGTAAATTACACCACTACGGAATTCGTGGACGAGCTGCTGATCTTGTACTTTCCTATTTATCAAACAGGCAGCAAAAAGTAAATGTTAACGGGGCAACGTCCTCGGGGTCTCTAGTTAAGATGGGCGTGCCTCAAGGTTCAATTCTTGGCCCTTTTTTATTTCTAGTTTATATTAATGACCTTCCTTACCTAATGGCAAACTTCTCGGATATAATTTTATTCGCTGATGACACCTCTCTTATTTTTAGAATAGATAGAAAAGATACGGATGTCTTACATGTCAACGATAGTCTAGCTGTTCTCTCGAAATGGTTTGCGGCTAATAATCTTTTACTCAATGCGAACAAAACTAAATGTCTTAAGTTCTCATTACCAAATGTACCCCAAGTAGGGCTAAATTTAAAACTTGATGGCAAGAAACTAGATGCTATTTCGGAAACTGTATTTCTAGGAATCACTTTAGATTCAAAATTGCAATGGGGTGCCCATATTAGAGCTCTCTCAAGTAGATTAAGTTCAGCTGCTTACGCAGTAAGAAAAATAAGGCAGTTGACTGATGTAGCCACAGCTAGGTTAGTATACTTTGCTTATTTTCACAGTATTATGTCTTATGGCGTTCTGCTGTGGGGATCGGCAGCTGACGTAGATTCAGTTTTCATTTTACAAAAGAGGGCAATCCGCGCTATCTATAAAATGGGGCCTCGCGAGTCTCTTAGAAACAAATTCAATGAAATTGATATACTAACTCTGCCTTCTCTTTATATCCTAGAAAATATCTTGTATGTTCGCAAAAACTTAGGTCTTTTCAAAAAAAGATGCGACTTCCATAATCTAAATACACGTAGTAAAGATGAAATCGTGATTCCAAAATTTAGATTAACTAAAACTAGCAAGTCATTTCTAATAAACAGTATCCGCTTCTATAACAAGTTGCCAAAGTCGGTTACAGAACTTAGCGATGGAAAGTTTAAAACTCACATCAAACGTGTCCTTATCAAAAAAGCATATTATAAGATAAAAGACTACGTTGAAGACAGGGAAGTTTGGCATTAATTCCTTCTGCACATGTGGCTTCCCTGGTACCTCATTAACAGCATAACTTTGTGAGAGTCTATTAACTGCTTCCAAATTACAATGTTAATTTATAATTATTTTTTACACTTTCTGACATATTCTCGTCATTTTTGACATTATACATCGCTTCAAATAGCACCTATTTATTAGTGATTCTCATGGAAATCATGTCACTTTGTTTAAATAGGTTGATCTTACTAATGTAGATTCTTTTACATATTGTGAATGGGAAAACATTGTAGGCCTTACAGATTAGATTTATAGACGATTTTCTATTCTTTATTATCATTCCTCTAAGTACTTGGTACTTATTGACAGGCCTGCACTGTCCTCCCATACCTATAATTTTTACTGTAATTTGAAAACATTGTAAAACCCAATTATTTTTAAAAGAGTAACCGTGGAGTTTCTTGCCGGCTCTTCTCCATAGGAAGCGACAAATTGGAACCGTGCACCTAGCTTCTGACGTTTCATAAGTGCCCTTGCAGGTTTATGTGAAATAAAATATTTTGATTTTGATTTTTTGATTTTGAATCAAAAACTTGGTGCGTGGCGCTCGATAAACATCGCAATTATCGGATTTCTTTCAGTTTTTTACTTTTAACTTCAATTAGCACAGGTCTTGCGAAGCTGAAAACTTGGTTTTACATTAAAGGTATCTATCACAACATCCCAAAAATCAGTACAGTGCAATGTAATGCGACCTAACGAGATTTTTGCTTCGCGGAAACCGAGCTTTGGTTCGATTTTATCAGCGTGTGCTGAAAAAATCACATGCCGACCGCAGTTTCAACACAAATTAATTCAGTGATAATACCTGGAAATCTCGGAGTGTTTTATTATCACTAACCCTGTAGTGAAGACCGCAATAACAATAAAAAAGGAAGGGTGAGCGCTTTTATGGTGCATAGATTAGAGAGGTTATAATATGACAAACGCTTATAAAGGGAGGGTGACGTCTTTCGACATCGTAAAATATTTAGGTAGGTCTGAGTATAATAGTTTGTATGCTGAAGGGATGCGACTTTCCCATGTCTGTCTTGCCCAGTTTTCCTTTGATGTCATGTCCAGTTTTGAAATCATTGCTGGTACGAAGTCCTTAGTATGTATAAATGTTGAAACAAGCTAACTAATAAGTTTCAAATAGGTATACTTATATGAAAGTTAGTGTTGATTGTATGTTATGTACATTTCAGAAAATCAACTGATGACAACAATCGATGCACGTCGTCGAAACGAAACCGCGAATACAGCTGAAGGCGTAGTCAAGCGGCAATCGCTTTCAAAACGTTTCGTTTGTCAACAGCACTTTTCAACGGGATTTATGTAAAGTTTTTGGTAAATAGTATCAGACCCATTTCTACATTTTGACTTTTTCAACGTTGTTATCGCTGATACAATGGCACAATAGGCTCTCTGTTACAATATCGTTAATTTCTAGTATTATTGAGTTTTACATTAACATCAGTCGATCCCGGGGAAACCTGTTCCTTGAATATAACCTGGGTTTTTCAACCAGTATGTCAGTGTCACCCTCTGTTTATCTTATATCGTCTTCATTATAACTTATATCAATCATACATAACTATGCAAAAGTGCACATTTTTAAGCATTTCTGTGCCACGTTTTCACATACTTAATATTATTATAAACTATCGTAATGTATCATATTACACAAATAACAGCACGCCGCCCGTTACGCTGTGAAAGGGTAAGCACATGTGAACCACTAAAAGTGAACAAGAAAAACTTTTTCCAAAAAAAAAAAACAATCGACTTCCAAAAAAACACTACAAAGTAAAAATAACTTTAATTTGGGAAGTTGGTGACTTTGGTTAGTTATGTATTTAATTTTTTTATCACCGCCTTCCGTAATCGGAGTAATCGGTGTACATACATTAAAAAAAAAACAATCGACTTGAGAACCTCGAATTTCTGTCGATGTAAAATATCAATCAACCTAACTGAAATATTTTCTTATTTTTGATTAAAAAGCTCCTGACCATTATTTGTTTATAGAAAAGAGAAATATCAAAAGAAGCAATCGTATTGTGTACAATGAATTATCTGGCTTCATAGCAGGTTTGTAATCAATAGACCAAATCGACGGTCCCTACGTACAATCCCCTAAGTGGTAACTACGTGATTTGCATGTTTTCTTTTCGTGACCTTCAGGCCAGCCTATACTACCGTTTAGTTTAACAAAAATAAGTTTAAGATGGCAAAATGCACTTTCAATCCACCATAACATTCATTAAGTAGAACATGATATACACTTGTTTGAAACTTTGAAGCACTCTCCTGTAAAATTTGTCATTTCTAGTTGGGGGCCTAATCCCCTAACTACAAATGACAAATTTTACAATTTCGACGGTCCCTACGTATAAACGTAGGGACCGTCGAAATTGTAAACAATTAAGTTCAAAAAGGCGGGTGGGTTTGATTTGATTCCGTGAAACCAGCGGAGTAATTGCGTAAAACACAAACAATGGTCTTTCATTTTGAAAATTTGCCAATATTCATTGCGTTATTTACGCTGTCGAGCAGACGAATTATTTAAACATACATAGGTGGAAACAATGGATTGAAGCAATGGATTAGGAATTTGAAGTGAGTTACGTACGCAATTATGGTGCTGTATTAGTTACGGAATAAAGAACGATACTTACTAACTGGAATAAATAGTCGAGGATCTGTGCCAATAAAGCAAATTACATTATCTTTGTCGGTCGGTGACGATAGGTTCTCCGAAAGTCACAGCATGTTGATGAGCAACGACCTGATTTTCACTCTACAATATCTTGTTTTTGTTTTATTGTTTGTTGTCTTGATGTTTATTGTCTTTGGTTTTTATTGTCTTTGATCCCTAGCCCTAACATCAAGCAATGGACAAAGTGGAAAATTTTAATTAGTTGAATGTAAGGCTTTTTATTATTTTGTATGTACAAAACCACAGAAATAATTCTCCATTATACCAACAGTCGGATAGACTTACTAACAAGTTAAAAAAGAACGAAAAGAATAGCTAGGTAGGTATTTATCATCGCTATGTTTCAGAATCCCAAAAAGTAACACATATTCCTAGTTTCTTATCTATCTCATAAAGTTCAACGGCCTAGCCAAAGACGTGAAAATATTATGAAAGATAAATAAATTTCAAATCAACTACATTTTATTTAGTGGAGATGATTGAAACTTATAAAAGTGAAAGTCCTCCATTAAAGGCTTTTATCTGTACTTTGATACTGAAAGCAATTAGTTAGTAATGCATAAAGTTATTACTAAATGAAAATATTTATTTAGCTTAACGTCTTGTAATGAATAATGCATATTAATAAAGAAGCCTTTTAAGTATAAATCCTTAAGGCGCATGCAGTAAGAAGCAAATTTTTGTATTATTTGACAATAGTGCATCGCGGCATCAAATAGTACCTACGTTCAAAATAGCGATGCTTTTGATGTTTGTTGAAATGAATGAACACCAAAATAAAAGTAATTTGACAGTTTTATTTAATTAAAAAATAGTCGCGTAGTTCTTTAGTAAAAAAAAATACGACGAAAAATATTTATTTGAGCTCTGTTTTATGATTGTTTTATCATGGTACTATTTTATTAATAAAATATTTTTGAATAAATATTTTTCTTTGCACTGAACACTAAATTTTTCTGGCGTATATAATATGTAACAAAACGCGTAAGTCGATGTTCACACGGACGTAATAAAATCGAGAGATTTTTGGAGCACTGGATTTTCAATTCTCGATATGTAACCGAGCGCTGACAATTCAACAGAGTGAGTGCAGTGTGAGTGAGTTTCCCCGCGTCGAAAAAATCTCTTTCTGATAAGAACCTCCTGTAAATAAAAAAAAGTTTGTTGGATGGCCAAGTCGCGTTATTTGAGTTCAAAGATTAAAAACAGTAGTAATGTAATTAAAACGATTTGGCATATTATTAATAGTGAAACGGGACGGTCTAGCAAGCGAAATACTGACTACAGCCTGTCTATCAATGACAACATAATAACATCAGGCTCACAAGTCGCCGCGGGTTTTGAAAATTTCTTTACTGATTCCAGTTTCAACTACAAAATTTCTAAACTCATCACCTTCTGTTGCTGAGTCTTTGCTTAAGGAAAATGAGATACAATTAAAATCTTTCACACTTTTAATGTAAAAAAAACTGCAGATCTGTGGGATAATTCTGTAGAAGTCGCTAAGTCCATTATTGATATTGTAGCACCTACTTTAGCTCTTATATTTAATAATTGTATCGACTGTGGGGAGTTTCCTGACCTAATGAAGAATAGTAAAATAATACCTTTGTTTAAATCAGGTAGTACATCAGACCCTTCTAATTATATACCTATTTCAATACTACCTACCTTTAGTAAAATTTTTGAGAAATTAATTTTAGACCAATTTCAAAGATTTTTTAATAAACATTTTTTATTACACAGCAAACAGTTCGGTTTTACAAGGGGTCGTTCAGCTGCCGATGCCGGTATTGAACTCTTAGGACATATTTACAATGCATGGGAAGATAAGTACGATGCCTTGGGCATCTTTTGTGACTTATCTAAAGCATTCGATTGCGTGCTTCATGAAATTTTAATCAGGAAACTCTGCCACTACGGGATCCGGAACACCGCTCTGGATCTTCTTATTTCATACTTGTGTAATAGGATTCAGTGTGTTGATGTAAATGGGAAAAGATCTCCCGGATCCATAGTATCAATGGGAATCCCACAGGGCTCAATTCTTGGTCCTTTCTTGTTTCTTATTTATATTAGTGACTTGCCTTACCTCATAAAGGATAATCATGATATAGTGTTGTTTGCGGATGACACTTCACTTTTGTTTAAACTTAAACGTCAGCAGCTGGTTAATGACGATGTAAATAGCGCAATCTCAAAAGTAGTTCAGAGGTTCAATGTTAATAATTTACTTCTTAATGAAAAAAAAACCAAATGTATTAAGTTTACGCTACTTCAGGTTAGGCAGGTGAAAACTAATGTGTTGATAAAGGGCGAAGAATTGAATCCTGAAGATAGCACTGTATTCTTAGGCTTAACTTTGGATGCCAGGCTTCAGTGGGGCCCACATATAGATAAATTGTCGAAAAAGCTAAGCTCTGCAGCATACGCTGCCAGAAAAATTCGTAATTTAACTGGTATAGAGACAGCCCTTTTAGTGTACTTTAGCTATTTTTAAAGTGTAATGTCGTATGGTATTCTGTTGTGGGGAAATGCCGCCGACATTCAGGCTATCTTTGTCTTGCAGAAAAGAGCTGTTCGATCAATTTATAAATTAACTCCGAGACACTCTCTCCGAGAGCAATTTAAGGAGATTAATGTAATGACTATGCCTTCACAGTATATTTTTGATAATCTTTTATATGCACATAAAAATATTAAATTGTTTATAAATACAGTGACATCCACAGTATAAATACTAGGAATAAACAAAAATTTGGTGAACCATCAACAAGGCTCAAGAAAGTAGGTGGGTCATTCAGATGTCAATGTATACGCTTTTATAATAAACTTCCAAGCCATATTCAAGATCTAAGTCTCAATAAATTTAAATCGTTCATTAAACGTAAGTTGTGCCTGAAAGCCTTTTATACCGTCAAAGATTATATTGAGGACAAAAAGCTTGGGTTTGACCTGCTCCAATTTTAGCATCGTAAATGTTGTTTTTTTTTGTTTATGCAAACATAAACTCTTTGACATTTGATAATTATTATATACACTTTGACAAGAATATTTACTTTGAGAAGTAGTAATAGTAGTAGTAGTTTTTTTGTTCTCTTTTGTTTTGTGTTTCATCTCTTTTTCAGTTAGTTTTAATGTTAATCTGGCAGTTTGAGTACTTTACGCGGCCCACCCAAATGTCCTTTCTTTGGTATTGTTCGTCAAATCGTTGAGCTTAAGTTCTGAGTTGAGCTGCATGATTACTGATAAATGCGTGCACAGAATGGACAGGCCCACTCAATTTGTGTGGTTCTTTCCTCAAAAGATCGTTTCAGACACCATTCCACATAGTCTTCACATGATCTGACCAAGATTATGTCTGGACTTTAAAAGAGACTGTGACCTCTGAGTTTGTTTCAGCCTTTCTTCTCAAAGTAGTCAGATAGGAACCTCATCTAGTTTAAAAAAATATGATTGACCTGTAAAAGTGTTTGTACAAACCTACTTACAGAAATAAAATCATTTATCATTTATCAATTAATATATTCAGCCATTTCCATGATAATATTGCGTGGAAAACAATCAGAGTAGAATAATTAGTTTTGCCAACGCTACCTGGGTGGCGGCGTCAAGGGCACAAAACCACGGAAGACATAAAGTGTGTAGTGATTAAGGTATAATTAGTTTCATACTATCACGTCAAGGAACTCGCTTGAGTAGGTACACTTCAAGCTTTGTATTTCAAAGACGGATTCAACTTCACACAACATTATAAAGACAGAAAGGGTCGGAATTATACTTATCTCTTATTTTCCATATATAGTGTGCTTTCCTTTGTTTTCTGCTGTGAATCTAGATGTGGAGATACTACTGAAAAATGCTACCTCTAAATATTTACGGTCTTATTCATAAAAAAAGCTTATCGAAGGTTTAAAACATTCATTAGTTAAACTGCTCGATAAGCTTATAAAACCTTTGATAAAATTTTGTATTCATAAAACGTTCTACAACAAAAATATCGTTTATAAATCAAAATGTTGCCATTTTAATGAAATCACCCAACAAAATGACCAACACATCTTATCGTCTAACGAGAATATCTGCCTACACACCGAATAATTGTGATCATAGCCATTATTACGTACTGGCAACTACTTAATTGTCTACAGTTTCGATACTTCTGACGCGGTGACGTTATAGTTATCTGAATTTGACAAATAATTTGAAATTGTAACTGTCAACTGATTGCTTGAAAACTGACATTTGTTGACACACAATATTTGTACGTCAAATGGTCAAACGTCATTTTCTTTGTAATCAATCAGCTGCTATAAAGTCGGCCATTTTTTCCTTAAAACACTGTTAAAGTAGGGTTCTGGCGTTTATACCTTTATAATAGGTTTAAAGAACACTTTAGTGCTAAAATGCGTTTATGAATAGCACTTTTTGTAAACCAGACTTTAGCAACTGTTTAGATGTTCGATAACTTTTTATGAATAAGACCGTTATTGTTTCCGTTAAATTGAGAGCTTCTGCGATTTTATAACTTAGCCAACCAACAAATACCATGAGCCCAATTTATTAACAGTTAATTCCGATATCTGAATCCGTCGAAAGATTTTGGACCGATATTTAGTTCCGTCTAAAATGTTATAGCAGCGATTACATGCATACATAATAAAAACGCTGTTCGCGTAAAAACGCAAATATTAAAACAAACTATTTTAGTTAAAACCCTTGTGAATGGTAATTTCTCTTAGATTTTATTAATATGCTCCTTGCTGAAGACTTCTAAGTAGGTATGTTGAAACAAAAACGGAACTTGATAACAAATAGGTGAGAGAAAAAATGAAAATAAATTCGTACGTACAACAACCGCGAAATAACTTGATTGCTTAAATCAGAGATAATCTTTTGATACCGTCCTTGTTCGTCTTTCGAGCATCGCTGAAAGATAAGACGTTTACAGACTACTTCATTGCCATTTAATTGGCTTTCCCAAGTTTATATTTAAGTTAAATACTCGTCGTTATTTTTTTTTTTTGCTATAAAAACATTTTTCTCTTCGCCTTTATTCGTAAAGCAACAAATTCACTATACAGGATCTGTCTAATAGTCTGCCTAATAAGTATAGATCGGATATTCGGATGCATATTTACCTAAAGCTAATTTTTTGTTTTGAAAGTATGGAAGCGGCTTTTATAAACATATTTTGATGCCAGGAACACCGGGAATGCATAACTAGGCAGGTGTATAGTATGGAAGCGACTTCTAAATTATTAATTAGCATTGCAAAACTATTCAGATACATATTTATTTAGAATTAATGTTTAAGCCCCGATGCAAGTATATGTATGTAGGGTGGTGTGTTAGTAAAAAAAATTAACATAAATTAAATAAAGATTATTTCAATAAAAAGCGCAATCCATATTAGCCAACATCGCAACTTTAGGTAAATATGCATCCGAATATTCGATCTTTACTAATAAGGCATAAGCCTAAGTACTCGTACAATGTGAGCAGAGGCCCTAGTGTGAGTTTCATTTAACCATTTACATCAAACGCAGTGAGCGCGTTTGGTGTAGATGGTTAAATGAAACTCACACTAGGGCCTCAGTTGTGTCACAGAGGAAACGGTCGCGACTTACGAGTAGGTAGGTAGTAGGTCGTGGATTCGAATACTGACAGGCGCTTTAAGTTGTGTAAATTATTTCGTCACCAATGCTCTCAAAACAGCAAAGGATAACATCGTGAAGACACCTGTGTCCTAGACATGTCCTAGAACCAAAAAATCTCAGACAATTGACATCTACCAACCCGCACTGGGCACGCGTGGTGGATTACGTCCCACTCCGTCTCCCTGTGTCCCATCAGTGGGAACAATAAAGGCTGATTGGCTGATTATGCTAAATACAGAATAGAATTTTCGACTGGCAGGAGTAAGTTAACCACACATGTGCGGTCCCTTATAACGAATATGGCATATTTCTGTAAAATTATAATCTGAAACACTGAAGTCTAGTTACGTTTTGTGACATTGGACGGCCAGTATAACGGTTGTTTTGTTCTAATGGAACATTTTTGCGTTACATTTTGCTCTTTGAAGTGGTTTTTGTGAGACGGCTGTTTAATTCTAACAAATTCTATTTATTCTCTTTTACCTAAAAAAAAAAAAAATAGAACAGTTTTAAAACAACATTATTAACATGCTTGACGTGGTTTACTTTAACATTATTTTGTTTAACATTTAAAAATACCTATTTTGTTCCTTGGATAATGAAACGAGAGAGTTTTTAGCAGCCCTGGCCTTTTATTGTCTTATGCCATGTTTGTTCTTATTTTTAACCGACTTCCAAAAGGAGGAGGTTCTCAATTCGTCGGAACCTTTTTTTTTTTTTTTTTTTTTTTTTTTTTTTTTATGTATGTTCCCCGATTACTCGAAGATGGCTGGACCGATTTGGAAAATTTTTTTTTTGTTTGAAAGGGTATACTTCCCAGGTGGTCCCATGATCATCAAGTCAGGATCTGATGATGGGATCCTGGAGAAATAGAGAGAACTCTTCAAATTTTATAGGCACACTTGAAGCAATTTGTGTAGTTTTTGGAAGAGTACTTTCTCGGAGTGATTCCATTTCAATTTGGTGAAGATCTGATGAAGAACTTCGGAGATAGGCAACGGAACTCCTCAATAAATGATAGCAAATGGACAGGGATTGCTGAAATCTCATGTCTGTCAATTGTTTACACCAGTTAATAACATAACGTCACGCCGGTACGCTGTGAAGGGGTAAGCACATGTGAACCACTAAAAAGTGAAAAATAAAAATCTTTTTTCAAAAAAAATAAACAACCGACTTCCAAAAAAACACTAAATAGTGAAAAATAACTTTAATTTCGGAAGGCGGTGACAAAAAATTAAAATACATATCCAAAGTCACCGACTTCCGAAATTAAAGTTATTTTTCACTTTTTAGTGTTTTTTTGGAAGTCGGTTGTTTATTTTTTTTGAAAAAAGATTTTTATAAAATATATTTTACATAAAAGATAAGGTCATACTGATATGGCTTGAGTATAGATTTGTCGTCATAGTTTTTATTGAATCTACTTGTTCCCAAGTTTCGAGCTCGATAATGGCTTCGTGGTATATCTTCACATCCTAGGATAGCAGGCGTTCTTTGTGAAAATCTCGTCGTTAACAGACGCCATAAAACGTAGCTAAAGCTTTTAATAAAGATTCAATATCTTGTGATAATAATGACGTTGTTTATCAAGTGATATTATTCTCGTCAGTCTTCCTTGAACAACATTCGAATTTACATTTTATAGATACTTAAATTTAAATTACACGTATCTGACATTCAATTATTGCATATAGTTATACCTGATGTTTTCATTGTTAAAAGTCTTTCCAAAATAAAGTTAGAAGTTCAGAACGAAGCTTAATATTTTCCTTGTGATTAAAATTGTTTCAAAGCTAAACTCGGAATGAAATCGATAGAAACAAATCGTTAATCATTCTCACTCGTAACATATTATGTTACAATTGGAAAGCTGTTACTTCTAATTATTTGGCTGCTATTAAAATGCTAACTTTTATCGAAGGTTCGACGTTTTCCGGAATTGTGAAATATTTCGAAATGCAGACACTCGTAGATGAATAGGTTGCTGTGAGAATTAGATAGATGAGTGTTTGTAAATAACAGGCAGGTACAACGACGTACACACGGCTACACATCAAGCTAGAAGTTCCAGTTTACGCTGATCTCGCACTGTAAGGAAATCCTATACAATGCGAGATCAGCTTATACTGGAAATGTACAGCTTGATGTGTAGCCAAGTGTACATCGTGTTAAATTGGTTCAGTACGAAATTTGCGTGCGTGGAAATTTTTCGTGGGTTATTAAAAAAATGCTGTTTCATATAAAAGTACGTGTAAGTGTGTAGTAACTACGAGGTGAAATGAATGGCCGAGCTATTTTTTTTATAACCGTCGAAAATTTTCTACGCTGCGGTCTGGAATCATGTGCTGAATTCACGGTTTGCGCGTCGGAGGCCCTGCCACCCTGTGTATTAAATTATAAAAATATTTTTATAATTTATAGGTGCTTTAAGCAAACGTTAATTTTAGTTGTCTTTTCCAAATGGGAATGCCCATCAGCCAAGGACAAAAATACCTGAAATGAACAACAATGAAATATACGCCAAATTGCACTAAAAATCGTAGGGAACCCAATACAATTTCAATAATCATCGAAAACCTAGGTAGACGCCAGTTCCAACCATGCTTTTGTTTTTTTGAGGTTAGGAAATCATCAAATAACTTCTCCCAGAGCGGGTTAAGGGTCAAGTCAAGGTTAAACAACAAAACATAATTTAAATGTTTTAATCGATGCAATACCGAGATAGCAGTTAATACAATGTACGTTTATATTTATGAAATGGAAACAAAATCCTTAAAAAATGGCCACAGTGGTCGTTAAATCTAATATATAAAATTCTCGTGTCACAGTTTTCGTTGCCATACTCCTCCGAAACGGCTTGACCGATTTTGATGAAATTTTTTGTGCTTATCCGGTATCTATGAGAATCGGCCAACATCTATTTTTCATCCCCCTAAATGTTAGGGGTAGTCCACCCCTAAATAATTTATAAGGCAAAACAACGTTTGCTGGGTCAGCTAGTATCCTATAAAGCAATATGGACCTATGTAACTCAAGTCGGAAACGCAAGAAAATGAACCAATCAATTCTAGTTAACAATAGAAAGAATGAAATGCAGTAATGTCAAACTGTCAGTAAGGCAAAGGACACGTGACGCATACAGCCTACGATACGTTTTCTATTTTGAACATAATTTGATTTTAATGAAATATTGACATGCATAAATTATTTTGATTATATTAACGAAATAAAAAGGTCCAATTATAATAAATTAATGATAACTATGCAGTTATTCTATGAAATAGTTTGTTATGGATTATTTGACGATTCCTGTTGGGCTGAATGTCGATTACTCGTGTCAAATAAACACTGACCTCCAATAAAAATAAGAATGAATTAGACGGATATCAAGTAAAATATTTTAATACAAAATACAAATACAAAATTTATTTATTGGCAAACAAGCAGGTACACCAAGTTAGATTTACCTGACTCCTGCGCTAGTTATATAACTGTGTTGCAGGAGCCAGTGTTGATCCTTGTGTTTTCACCCTAGTTATACAAACTTGAGAATAATTTCATTATATATATTTTATTCTAAATAGAATTAAGGACTATCAGTAGTTTCTGTCCATTACAGGCATTTTTTAGGCATTCCCCTTTAGATTTGAATAAATGATAAGTTAGTTTTTTTTTTGTATGGACGATCTGTTTCTGTCTTCCTTTCACTTGAGGTTTACTCTCTAAGTCCGTCAACGAAGATACGGGCCTGTCCGAAGGTAGTTGGTCCATCAAAACCAGTATCAAACTCAATTTTTTGGTCGGCCAAAATCACGTCGGGAGTAGGGTAGGGTAGATTAGTACAACTGTCAAATTGTGTTGGTATTAATTAATTCTTAGGTTGAGCCCCAAACTTAACCAATTTTAATAGTTTGTGACATTCATTGGATTATATATTAGTTTATGCCTGTGTTTTTCCGTCCACACAATTTAATTGTAAGCAATCCTATTTATCAGGAATTAATGGTGCAAAGATACTGTATGTGTCCTGGCTGGTACCATGTCTCTTGCAAAGCTATTATTATACCAAAAGATCTACACAGCTCTTTAATGCTGTTGACAGACCTTTGTACACATTTACAGTTGAACGATACCATTATATACAATCTATTAATTGCATTTCATACTGCGGCCGTCGCTATTCGAAACATTATTCATAAAATATTAGGTTAAACTATTAGGAAATTTCTCAGAAACACGATTTCAAACTCCGGGCGAATTTGAAATTGTTCTAGATATCGGGATTTCAGTTATCAATATAGCTCACTTCTGCCTACTTTTTTCAGGAATTTAGAAGATAGTTATAATGAATGTTCTGTGTTGATTTTAAGCTACAGTTTTTGCACTAAATATACTCGTATTTTGCATCAGCGGCAGTTAGGCTGGAAGATGTTCCCTATATACTTACATAGTTAGGTAAAAGCGTTGCAGGCGAAGATAATCCGCGTCGATATTGTGTGGGTGGCATAAAGGCAATCGAATACTAAACTGATCTAGTATCCAAACTTTCAGGGACTTTCGAAATAACTTGAAGAATCAAACAAACTTAACGTAATTGCTGCCATTAACCTTTTGACCGCCACCGTCGGATATAGCCGACAAATAAAAACGTGCCCAACACGCCACCTTCGGCTAATGCCGACAAGAAAACAACATTTTATGGTCAAATTAATAAGGTCGAGTAATGTTTTATTTAAAAAATAGGGGACGAAAGCAATGATTAATTGGTTATCGTTAAAATTTTAGAATCCCTATTCTTTTTTGCAGGTATTTGCGGCGAATTTTTGCCTTGGCGTGGGAGGGACACCAATGCGTTTACGCTCTGGCGGTCAAAAGGTTAAAATGTCAAGGACAAAATACAACACTTCTCTAGCTTCTGTCGATCAAGTACTTCATAATCAGCCTATAATGTTCTTACTGCTGTTAAAATATCACGTCCTGGAAGGAATACGTAAAATGACAAGTCAGTCTGTATGGTATACAGGGTAGCAGAGACATCGACGTGCAAACTGAAACCATAAATTCAGCAAATGATTCAAGCAAATATTTTTATGAGTTTACTACACAGAGTGGCAGGGCCTCCGACGCGCAAACCATGAATTTAACACATGATTCCAGACCGCAGCGTAGAAAATTTTCGGCGGCACCACGTAGTTACTACATACTTACACGTACTTTTATATGAAACAGCATTTTTTTAATAACCCACGAATGATTTCCACGCACGCAAATTTCGTACTGAATCCAAGTTAACACGATGTAAATTTCCAGTATAAGCTGATCTCGCATTGTATAGGATTTCCGTACAGTGCGAGATCAGCGTAAACTGGAAACTTCTAGCTTGATGTGTAACCGTGTGTACGTCGTTGTACCTGCCTGTTATTTACAACCAGTCATCTATCTAATTCTCACAGCAATCTAGTCATCTACGAGTGTCTGCATTTCGAAATATTTCATAATTCTGGAAAACGTCGAACCTTCGATAAAAGTTGGCATTTTAATAGCAGCCAAATAATTAGAAGTAATAGCTTTCCAATTGTAACATAATATGTTACGAGTGAGAATGATTAACGATTTGTTTCCATCGCTTTCATTCCGAGTTTAGCTTTGAAACAATATTAATCACAAGGAAAATATTAAGCTTCGTTCTGAATTTCTAACTTTATTTTGGAAAGACTTTTAACAATGAAAAAATCAGGTATTCATTCAATTATATGCAATAATTGAATCTCAGATACGTGTCATTTAAATTTAAATATAAAATGTAAATTCGAATGTTGTTGAAGGAAGACTGACGAGAATAATATCACTTGCTAAACATCGTCATTATTAACACAAGATATTGAAGCTTTATTAAAAGCTTTAGCTACGTTTTATGGCGTCTGTTAACGACGAGATTTTCACAAAGAACGCCTGCTATCCTAGGATGTGAAGATATACCACGAAGCCATTATCGAGCTCGAAACTTGGGAACAAGTAGATTCAATAAAAACTATGACGACAAATCTATACTCAAGCCATATCAGTATGGCCTTATCTTTTATGTAAAATATATTTTAAAATAAGAACAAACATGGCATAAGACAATAAAAGGCCAGGGCTGCTAAAAACTCTCTCGTTTCATTATCCAAGGAACAAAATGGGTATTTTTAAATGTAAAACAACATCATGTTAAAGTAAACCACGTCAAGCATGTTAATAATGTTGTTTTAAAACTGTTCGGTCATTTTTTTATATTTTTAGGTAAAAGAGAATAAATAGAATTTGTTAGAATTAAACAGCCGTCTCACAAAAGCCACTTCAAAGAGCAAAATGTAACGCATAAATGGTCCATTAGAACAAAACAACCGTTACACTGGCCGTCCAATGTCACAAAACGTAACTAGACTTCAGTGTTTCAGATTATAATTTTACAGAAATATGCCATATTCATTATAAGGGACCGCACATGTGTGGTTAACTTACTCCTGCCAGTCGAAAATTCTATTCTGTATTTAGCATAATCAGCCAATCAGCCTTTATTGTTCCCACTGATGGGACACAGGCCTCTCAGTGAGACGGAGTGGGACGTAATCCACCACGCGAGCCCAGTGCGGGTTGGTGGATGTCAATTGTCTGAGGTTTTTTGGTTCTAGGACATGTCTAGGACACAGGTGTCTTCACGATGTTATCCTTTGCTGTTTTGAGAGCATTGGTGACGAAATAATTTACACAACTTAAAGCGCCTGTCAGTATTCGAATCCACGACCTACTACCTACCTACTCGTAAGTCGCGACCGTTTCCTCTGTGACACGACTGAGGCCCTAGTGTGAGTTTCATTTAACCATCTACACCAAACGCAGTGAGCGCGTTTGGCGTTCCGATTGGCCCTGGATTGGTGACCGACCAATCGGAGCGCCAAACCCGCTCACTGCGTTTGATGTAAATGGTTAAATGAAACTCACACTAGGGCCACTGCTCACATTGTACGAGTACTTAGGCTTATGCCTTATTAGTAGAGATCAAATATTCGGATGCATAAAGTTGCAATGTTGGCTAATATGGATTGCGCTTTTGTATTGAAATAATCTGTGTTTAATTTATGTTCATTTTTTTTTACTAACACACCACCCTACATACATATACTTGCATCGCGATCGGGGCTTAAACATTAATTCTAAATAAATATGTATCTGAATAGTTTTGCAATGCTAATTAATAATTTAGAAGTCGCTTCCATACTATACACCTGACTAGTTATGCATTCCCGGTTTTCCTGGCATCAAAATATGTTTATAAAAGCCGCTTCCATACTTTCAAAACAAAAAAAGCTTTAGGTAAATATGCATCCGAATATCCGATCTATACTTATTAGGCAGACTATTAGACAGATCCTGTATAGTGAATTTGTTTCTTTACGAATAAAGGCGAAGAGAAAAATGTTTTTATAGCAAAAAAAAAATTACGACGAGTATTTAACTTAAATATTAACTTGGGAAAGCCAATTAAATGGCAATGAAGTAGTCTGTAAACGTCTTATCTTTCAGCGATGCTCGAAAGACGAACAAGGACGGTATCAAAAGATTATATCTGATTTAAGCAATCAAGTTATTTCACAGTTGTTGTACGTACGAATAAGTCTTCAGCAAGGAGCATATTAATAAAATCTAAGAGAAATTACCATTCACTAGGGTTTTAACTAAAATAGTTTGTTTTACTATTTGCGTTTTTACGCGAACAGCGTTTTTATTATATGTATGCATGTAATCGCTGCTATAACATTTTAGACGGAACTAAATATCGCTCCAAATTCTTTCGAAGGATGCAGATATCGGAATTAACTGTTAATAAATTGGGCTCATGCGATTTGTTGGTTGGCTAAGTTATAAAATCGCAGAAGCTCTCAATTTAACGGAAACAATAAATATTTAGAGGTAGCATTTTTCAATAGTATCTCCACATGTAGATTCACAGCAGAAACCAAAGGAAAGCACACAATATATGGAAAATAAGAGATAAGTATAATTCCGACCCTTTCTGTCTTTATAATGTCGTGTGAAGTTGAAGCCGTCTTTGAAATACAAAGCTTGAAGTGTACTCAAGCGAGTTCCTTGACATGATAGTATGAAACTAATTATACCTTAATCACTACACACTTTATATCTATGTCTCTGGTGGAACAATTTCTATGCAAACTTCATAGAAATTGTTGGACCAGATTCGCGCAAACTTACGATTAACTCATAGCAACATTTAATTTGCCTCTTTGCAAATCTGTTAAGATCCATCCAACCAAGAGCCAGCATGATTAACAACTTAAATATTTCATGCGTAATTTTTTAAAGTAAATAGTAGTTTTCAGGTCATTGAAAAAAAAAATGTTCAATACCTATTTAAAGCTCTGTGAAAATCAATTATTTTTAACAGACTTCACAAAAAGGAGGGGTTCTTAATTCGGTTGTATCTTTTTTATGTTTGTTTCTTCAGAAAAACTCCGTCATTTGTAAACCGATTTGAAAAAATCTACTTTGGTTTGAAAGCGTATACTTACCGAGTTAACCCATATTTATATCTTACTAGCTTCTGCCCGCGACCGTTTGCGTCAAATTTCTTGCTCCCCGACCCACCCCGTCGTTCGCCTCGCCTGCCCGTGCGAGTACTTCGTATTCGTGACTTTTTTCTCTTTGCTCGGCTCCTAACGTCGGAAGGTGTTAGCGAGATGTTATATAGTCTATAGCCTTCCTCGATAAATGGGCTATCCAACACTCAAAGAATATTCCAATACGAACCAGGAATTCTTGAGATTAGCGCGTTCAACCAAACAAACAAACAAACTCTTCAGCTTTGTAATATTATTATATAATATAAGTATAGATTGATTACTTATGTTGTATCTCCAATGCCTAACCCTCAGCCCTTTACAGCACTCTGCAGCCAGTTTTATTTAGGCTTTCATCTTTTTGTGCACGTGTCCTTGTGCACACATATTACTTACTTATGTGTAAAGTTTTAATTGACTTGGGTAAGTACATATACCTACGCGTTATTGTTAACGTTAATATTGAAAAAAAAATGTCTAATTTTGTATTTAGTTTATTTTGGTTTCACTACCTATAGACGGAATATAAATTAGAAAAGCTAACAAAGCTGAGACATTTATTTTTCCATATTGTTCGGTGTATATTAGATACCTAACAAAAGCCCAGACATGTAATTAATAATAAAGTGTCTTCTGTAATTTTGACGTTCAAAAAGAGTTGACTCGAAAAGTCATTTATTCCAACTAGGCTGCTAGTTGCAATAAATGACTTTTGATTTTATGCAGTCAAAGAGATAAATCTATGAATTTTAAATTGTTATGTAATGAGAGGTAATTCCCCCCCAGTGGGGTTCCCGCATTGTCGTTGCGGGGGGGCTCAGTAACCGTGGTCACCCTCCCACGGTGAAGCGAAGAGGAACCCCAAGGTGGGGCCGCTCGTCAGGGCTTGTGCCTCCAAGCCGACGACGTAGCGGCCAAAAAGTAGGTTGCGGTGAGGTGCATCGCAACTGAGGCGGGCCGCGATGTCGAATGGGAGGCATCGCGGCTGAGGGTTACAGGCTGCGGCGGAGGAGGAGTGCCGGTACTTTTGAGTAGCGTTCTTCCCTTCCGTAGCCTGGACGGGGCCGCCACCGTTTGATGGCGGACGCGGTGGGGCCGCAGGGGAAGAGGAGTGTCGGTATAGCGTTGGCCGCTCTCCCTATCCCCTGCGGCCGAAAAGTGGTTGGCGGCGGGGCCACTGTACTGACCCGTCGCAGGAGGACGTCAGCAGCAGCTGGTGGGGCCCGCAAGGGCAGATGCCTGCTAGGGGTGCGGGTTGTTCGAAAGAGATACCGCGGCCCCTGGCATACGGACAGCTGAAGGAGCATGGATGGGTTTTAGTCAGTAAAAGTCTGACACGCTCTCCTGCTCCAACCAGAGCGGGAGAAGTCATTTGATGATTTCCCACCTACAAAAAAAAAAAAAAAAATGAGAGGTAATTTGAAATCAGGAGATTTCAATTAATGGTGAATAGGTTATCATTAAAATAATCGAAAGGGAGCAAAGTGTATGAATTTCATTGCCGGCCGATGATAAAAAATATACTCAAAAACTTTACCATGTAAAAAGTGTAAACTAGCTTGCACCACTTCTGTAAAGAAAAAAATGGAAAGTAATAAAAGGGTAATCATAATCACCGTAATCAAAAATAATAAAAGGATGGACAACCTTTTATTACTTTTGATTACTTACCTTTGTTATTTTCCAACTTAGCTAAAGCCTTCAGAGGTAGATAGTACAAATTGAGGTTAACTAGCCTTATCTAAAAATTATTAATTAAAAAATGTCAGAAACAGGTGTTTTATATCTTCTACTGCTCAAGAGTTATGAATACAATGAATTCTCGTTTTACTTTCAGAATTACAAAGAAGAAGCCATTTATTCAAAATATATAATGAATATCATTGACTTTATATTAATTTCACGGTAGACGTAGATTGAAATGAATTTATTTTATCATAAACTGGAGGACAACGTCTTGAAAGCCTTAAAAGCTCTTACTGAACCCATTATTTAATTAGTATTTACGAAATACAGCTGAAAATATTGCTTCCCGAATTTTGATTCGAAGTTTGTAATCCGTTCATTGATGAAGTTGAGCCTGTGAAACTGATAGAGTAGATATATTTGGGCATAACGACATAATGTCGATAGGCTTAACATCCCAAGCGATTCAATTTGCAAACAAAGGACTTGTGAATTGAACCGATACGAAGAAGATTCATGAATTCTGCGATCTATTCCGATGGTTATCGATTTTATTCTTGTTGACAGATCGCTCGAATGCTGCAAAACTGATAACGAAACGCAGTGCGAATGAATCCGAGTTGGGAACCCGATGAGAGACAACTTCATATGTGCGACGATAAGTTATAAAATAAACGTAAAATATGGACTAGTTTTTAATAAAAACTCAATTCATCGAAATTAAAATGATCTCGGCGTCTCGTAGATCTCTTGCTAGTACGAGAATTTTGTTAAGACACTACATTTTATATTATACGTGACGATGATTATGTTGATGTGAACGTTTTCCATTTTTTATACAATACCTATTGAATTTCTTAATTAGCGCTGTAATCAATACATCGAAATTAATTATGTTAACGGGAACCTTGTTTGGGTACGTATTGTACGAAGGCTCCATTGTTTGCTTGTTCTATTTTTGTTTGAAGATAATATTTTACGAGGGGCTCGTGGCAAAGTTATGACTGCGGATCGATCATCAAGGTTAACCAAAGCTTATTGAGGTCGGTTCGGGGGTAGGTGAACATCCATTACCTCGGTAAGCTCGCTTAGCCGTTGGTTCTGTCATTCGCAGATCTTTGACAGCCGTTACGCGTTGTCAGAAGCCCGAAAGTCTGACTAGCATTTTTTTACCAAGAGTAATGCGTAACCCAGTAGTTAACTGGATTGTGGAGGTCGGGTAATCAGTCGTACTCAGAGACATCCGGGTAGACTGGAAACCAACCCCTACATTTTCTACATTTTGGAAATATATTCAGCTTGACTGTTACCTATAATGTTGTGAACCATTTTGTAGCGAGGAGATGCAAAATTATCAAGGTATTTTTCTTATTATTACGCAATAGTCTTAATTGCTGATCTGTATAAATAATATGGTCAAAAATTTACTTTTTTCTATTCTTGTAAGTAATATTAGCTACAAGCAATACCACCGTTGTGTCAAATGTTTGAAATTGGACTTATAAGCCTGATTAAACATAATTTTCGTGTGATTTATTTGTACTCAGCGCAAGAGATTTCTTATCTTACTTAGAATAAACGTTGAAACAGTCAGGGTCATTCATCAAACCTCCATTCTGATAAGGTCATGCGATATAGGAATAACTTTAAAGTACCACTTACTTGATAATCTAGAAAGCGATAAAGTTTTTCTAGAAAACTGTTTCCACTGACAAGCGGGGGAAAATAACGATTGATCGCCAATGTCTTGTGATTTGAAAGTCCAGCCAATTCATTGTGTTATTTGCGTTTCCCCAATTGGTGGTAGGCCAATTCAGAGTGCCACTATAGCCAGCTTTGTAGAAATTTATCACCAACTGTGGCTGAACTATTGAATTTAATGTACTTGATGATTCTATGATTACCTAGAGCAACTTTTATGTGGTACCGTCAGGAACACCAGCATACCATAATTATATTTTCATATCCATGATTTACAGATATGAAAAAAAAAAACAACACTGTAAAACGTTGTTGTAAATCTAACCATTTTGTTATTCATGGAATATTTATCCTTATAAATATATATAAGACTATAACATTAAGAATCGTCATTTCTTTTCCAAATAAAATGTTTGTTTGCAATCCTCGTTTTATTTTTCTATCCAACCGAACATTACGTATTGGATATTTTACACAAACCTAATTTTGTGAAAACATTGTAGCGAATACTGAATACCTATTTCAGTATTTACCCATCAGTAAAATGAGTAATCAAATTAAGGAATGCCAACAATAACAATTTATAGAAAAACTACTAATAAAGTGAAATGTCAAACGATAATGTTAAAGAAAATTAAACAGCATTGGGTGCTAGTTGTGCAATTAAATCACCGTGGAACTTGAAAATAAGTTATTGGTAAATTAATCTACCACTACCCGTGATTTATTTATTTATTTAATACTTCACGCTCAGAAAATGTACACAGGTGTACTTAATGCCATAGGCATTTTCTACCAGTCGACCTTTATTATTTTTCTTTATTTATTATTTGAAAAAATATTTACAAGCAACCTACCGTGTCCTCGTGGAGGCGATTGGCGGCAGCCATCTCTCACGTCCACACCCAAAAAACAGCTTTAAATTTATCACGAAAAAACATGTTATTACCTAACGAATCATGTCACCTCCTGATGACGTTTATTACAGACGATAAAAATAACGTTGTAACAATCACGATTCATACAAAAGAAATAAAACAACTCAAGTACACAATAAACAAATAAAGGAAAATTCGGACAAGGACACTCAAGGTCAGTAGGAATTTTCCTGCTTTCGTTAGGGCACCGTTTGAAGCAATTACAGGGGACAATTTGCGACAACCGTAAACCACATTAAAGCTACGGTACCATACCGTCTTGGGTCTTGATCAAGCCAGAAGTTTGGGATTAATTTCTTACAAAGCGAAGAAGGTTCAATCAATTTGTCTTTTACGTGTAATCTAGGGTGTTACGGGGCTGTTAATGAATTACATAAACAGGTATTGAGATTTACAGTAGCTGTAGCAGTGGACATTGTACAAGTATTTTAAGATACAGCGGAAATTCCCCGCTGTTTCTTGAACTTCTGATTAGTAACAATTTCCCGTGATTTTATCGTTTTAGTTTGGAAATAGTGTATTATTTTAATAGCGAATTACAATATCCACTGTGGCAATACTGTTAAGATATTTTCATGAACTGTACAGGCTTTCGGAGATACAACTCAGGCAATTGAATGTGTTATTGTACTTTGGAAACACTTAGAAATCACGGCTATGATGTCGTTCTTTCTGGGTCACAAAAATGAAATTTTATATAGTTGGTCATTAGTTGTTCGGCAGTGCAAGAGAACAATTGTGCAATTATAAAGTATAAGAAAGATATCAGTATTTTCATTGTAAAATGGTTACCAATCACAATTTTAGTGATTGTACATATTGCAGCCCGTCCATTCTGTCGAGTCGAGACGGTCGATGAGCTACACAATTATAATGTCGTGGTAGGAGATTTGGTAGTCAGCAAGTTGGAACCGAGGCCGATTGTCCAGGCTTTTCTACACGATCATTCAGTCACTAGAAAGGCTCTTAAGTGCACCCAGTTGCCATGTTTTTTAATGAGTTCGGGATGAGCTTGCATGAAATACAAAAGGTCCTCCAGCTAACAAAACATGGGTCGACGGCGTGTTGTGTTCCACGCGCGCCTCAAAGTGATGTCAGCAGCAACTGATGAGGCCCGCAAGGGCCAATGCCTGCCAGGGGTGCGGGTTGTTCGAAAGAGATACCGCGGCCCCTGGCATACAGGCAACTGAGGGAACACGGGTGGGTTTTAGTCAGTAAAAGTCTGACACCCGCTCCACTTCTCCCGCTCCACCCAGAGCGGGAGAAGTTATTTGATGATTTCCCACCCAAAAAAAAAGCTAACAAAACATACCCACAAGAAATCTTTGAATATGTATTTATTATATTTCAAGCCTTTTAGTTTATAGACAGTAGGTAGGTAAATGCCAATAAGTTGTTTCATAAGTGTCTCGAAACATAACGTGACCTAGTTAATGGATGTAGGATCTTGTTTCAATCCGAATAGAGGCAGATCTCTGAGAGAATCTTCTCAAACTATTTAAGTACCTTTATATTCCCGAAGCTGTTCTACCATCCACATATGGAATTCAAGGTGTAAAAAGTAGGTGTTTGTGAATCTACAGGTACACATTTATCCATTCAAATTATACACAGTAGAAAATAGGTTCCGCAAACATGCCTGGTGGCATGAAAGAAAATTAGGTGTATATTTTTGCTTGGCATTATCTGAAAATGTGCTTTATCTTGCTTTAATACCAATAACGCACTTTTGGTAAATTCAGCTAAAAATATTTGATACGAACATATTTCAAGGCGCCAGGTTCTCGCTTGCGAGAACCGCAGAACATTGTGGGGTAAAAACACACTTGTATTTTTTCACAATGTTCTGCGGATTGCAATAATATATATCCTTTCAATTGTGCTTACTATTTGTAAAAAAGAACGTTAAGTCAATAATGTATGGGGAAATCGCGACCTTTCTCTGGCCTATCTAACACATCTTAAACATGGTGCTATTTAAAACATGCCCATAAAAGTAAAATATCGACCTATAATAATTTCCCAGATGGGCCCACTGTAAAGTCTGAAAATGGTTTAGAGTTATTAAGTATTCTGTCAAAGAAATTACTCGCTAGAGAGGCATTTTATAATAGGTCAATACTTGCCTAATGAAATGAAAGAAAAACTTCGTACACTTGTAGGAACAAAAAGAAGCAAACAACTGTATGGAAGATTAAAAGAAAATTTTGGCTATGTATTAACCTAATAAAAGACAGGAGTGTCAGGCGTGGTAAAATACCAATGAGTTTTCGGTAAAAAGTCATCCAGTTCTAGATTGTTGAGAAATATCGATAAAAAAAAGTATTTTTGAGCATTATTCTTTTTGTGACGAGACTGTGACTAGATGAGAATCGAAGCAGTGTATTCTGTAAATAAACACACATTTAAAACCTAAGTGAAGTGAGCTGCCATTCCACCTAATGCTAGGAAATGCTACTATTAACAGCTCACTTGAAATTCTTTTGACCTAAGTTTTCACGACGAGATTTTTAAAAAATATGTCTGCAGTAGTTACTTTGTTATTATAAAATAAAATATTTAGTAAGACGCAGATATGCTCACAAAAAGGTTCTTTCCAATAATATTTACACCGCTTGGAAAGTGTTCCTTGGAAATCGATTGACGATTACGGGTCTGTACCAATCTCAGGCCGATTAACTGTAATCTTTTTCCGGAGTTACGGATTTATTAAGTGGATTAGAAGAGTACTTTTATGAGACAGATATCGTTCAAATGTATAATATATCCTTGAGGAAAGATTGTTTTACATTCACATTGAACTCCGATCTTCTTCTTCATCGTATCGATGATTCCATTCGTTTGTTTTACACAAGTTTCGTCGGTTTTTTTTTTAGAAGAGTGTTTATTCAAAATAATCAGTTTGGACGAAAATGATTCGTTCGCGTCAGTGGCGTAGCGTCGACTAGTATAGACGTGGGCGAAGTCGTATCAGCGAGGCCCCTTTTCTTTCGTTCCCAAAATCTACATATTGTGATCTATGTATTGTTGCTTGATGTAGTCTAAATAGCACTTACAGTTACAATGAAATGGCGAAGTTATGACGGATGTGAGCGAGACAATGAGACTCTAACAAAAATCGGGGAATCCCCAGTTCATAGACAAACTTTCTTATAAGCGACTCACTCACTCGAGTCCGCCGCGTCAAGTTTAAATAAGCGAAAGGTTGCCGTGTCTTTATAAAACATAAAACTGAGAGTTATGTTTTGTATTATCTATTTCAGGTTCAGGAAAAACTGTATTTTCATTATTGTTTTGCCATTATTTGTAAAATAATCATTACAGGCCACAAACACCCACGGTTTAAAAGGAGACAAAATTTTATGGGACTGTTATACAACAAAAAAAAAACTACAAGTTTCATTGACATACCATTTGAAACAGACAAATGAACTATGTTATTTGGAACTACCAACTTCTACAATTCTTAAATGAAAAAATTACAAAAATTCTAGAATATTTGAAATATTTCCAAAATTTTTACCACCTTCACTGTTTTGTATGAATTATGCGTGTAAAGGAACGTTTTGCAAAGCTAAGCTGTGTTGTCAATCTGTGAAGAGTGTAGCCAATATTTTTTAGGTTTTTATTTAATTTTAAAATAAACGGGGATTTCAAGTCTGATGGCATCGCATTTAAAGAGGCCTCGCAAGGCCCCTTTAAGTGCGAGCCGTTGGCGAGGGCCTTCTTCGCCCACGCCTAGCTACGCCACTGGTTCCCGTGATATAAGTTCTTTAAATTGTAGGCTACAATCATAAACCCGTTATTACTAACCCCGTATTACATAACGTGTGGGTACCCACCCTATATTTATTTACCATGTGTAAATTATAACGTAGGGTGGTCCACACGACATATCGGAATTAGGTAAACTCTAATGTATATGACGTGCAGAAGAGACATGGAAAACCTTCCACGAATTTGTAATTGATGGTTCAGTTAGAAAATTATACAAATAATTCATGGGTTACCTATCAGTTATTTTCAACGTCGTCTCTTGAATTAAAGAATGATATCAAAATTTTAATATTAATGGTAACAAAATCATCATTGTTATTAAAGTGTCGATTCAAACAGCACAATGGCACATTTCATCACAGTAGGTGTTTCATTATAATTTATAAATCGTACATTACCTAATTACGGCACCAATGTTCCACAATCGAAGGTTAGCAACGTTCCAGGACTCTTGTTTCCTACCAAACATCATCATCATCATATCAGCCGAAAGACGCCCACTGCTGGACATAAGCCTCCCCCAAAAGGGGGGATTTGCCATAATCGCCACGCTTGGCAGGCGGGTTGGCGAATCCATAGAGAACGCTGTTACCCATTCTCTAGTAAGTCCCTTAGTCGCCTTCTACGACACCCATGGGAAGAAATCGGATGGTGTTATTCTTTTACGTCCGGCACCACACGGAACAATCATTTCATGATAATTGTAAATAATGCATCTTTAAGTTTTAAAAACAGCGCCACCTTTATGCTCATATTTCGTAGAGCCCAAAATATGTTTACAGCCTATATTAATCGCAAGCAAACTCATTTACATCATCTTATCATATAAGCTATCCTTTTCCCAACCATTTTGGGGTCGGTTTCCATTCTAATCAGATGCAGTTTAATACCAGTACTATCTCAACTGGTGGGGTCCGCAAGGGCCGGTGCCTGCCAGGGGTGCGGGTCGTTCGAAAGAGATACCGTGGCCCCTGGCACGCAGGCAACTAGAGGAACACGGGTGGGTTTTAGTCAGTAAAAGTCTGACACGCCCTCCTGCTCCACCCAGAGCGAGAGAAGTTATTTTATGATGACCCAGCCTCAAAAAAAAAAACTACTATACGTGGAGCGACACGGTCATTATATCAGCCAAAATACGCCCACTGCTGGACGTAAGTCTCCAAAAGGAGGGGATGTGTTATAATCGCCACGCTTGGCAGACGGGCTGGCGATCGCAGTATGGTGAGCGACACGATACTCCTTGATAATCCGTATCTAGGTGATTCTTATACCTACATAACCAAATTCTTTCAGTTTATGAATAATTACTTAAAATTTATCAGATATCTAATAATGAAATTATTACTCGATGTGAATTGATAAATATAATGGTATGTTTAGGTCTCTTTAGAAAATGACTACGAAAATGTTGCTTCAGCCTTTTTATATTTTGCTTATCAGTTTTTTGTAGTTAAAGTGCGTACCCGAGTGAGCAATGAAAAATCATTACAGTATAAATCGATTCTCAATATCTGCTTACTCATGCTTTTTAAGTTAACTTACAATCAAGCGGTAAAAATAAAAACGTAAGCATCTTTTCGTGGCAACGAAATAAGTTTACTCGTTTTATTTTTTTGATAACAATAAGGATCATTACAGTCGATCTTTGTTAGCTATGACTATGCAAGCTTTTTCAATATGTTTTGCTTGGAATCTTTGAAAATTTTACTGGCTAGATATTTCAAAATGTTTAACCTGAAAAGGAGCTAGTTTATTCAGATGTGAAGATTCTTCAAATCTAACATTTTTGTTATTATAATGAATAAATTGTTACATACTGTATCGGTGTAACAAAACTCCGAAGGCTTCGTCGAAAATAACTGCAAAAGATAAACTCTCGAAATCTTTTTTAGTTTTTGCTTTCTAGTTTTCACTCAGGTAGGTATGATAAGGAGAACTACAAATAGCACCAATTTACGAATAAAATTTTAAATAAAAAAAAAATACAAATAAGATTTTAAATTAGAAAAAAAAAGTAAATTACAGGCGTTATAGGGGTAATTAATAAGAACCACACTGACTGTAACAAGTTCGGTAATGTTATTTCTGTTAGTTTGTAGATAGGCGGAATAAATAAACGTATATTCGCTAAATTCTTTCTCCGTTCTGTTGAAGAGTTAAACATTTGAATACTTTGAAGAACCACTTAAAGGTTGTAATAGTCGTTTATTGCTAAATTGATACCGAATAAAAGGTATACCAAATTCTTCTAAAGGCTTCAAAGCAGAAAGGTATAGCTAGACCGAGATCCGCACTTTCCTCGAGAGGCTATTTATGCGTCACTAAATATTTCGTTGATTTTGTGTGAGGGGCTCGTAAAGGAAACCAATCTTCAAGTTACCTAGGTAGGTACTTGTTAAGATTCTACAATATGTAACAAAAACCCTGTTGTTCCTTTTACCCACGTTTTCAGAATCGGTATACATACGTAATAACTTCATCAATGTTGTGCTTGTAGGTAAGTGTATACGTCCCTAAAAGGAACAACAGGGTTTTTGTTACATATTGTATAATTTTCATTCTTTTTTTCATAAAAATAATACTTAGGTAATATTTACCGATATTTTATAGTCAGCGTCGCTTGTTGGTTGAGAACTTATCGCTTTTAAAATTATCTCAAATGTTTACTCACAATTTGGTTTTTTTTCAAAGCTTTTGTGACTCAAACAGTGGCAACATCATGGCAATTACTTACACCCCTGCCTGATATCGATCTCAGTTGACACTAAAGCAGACCAGAAATATATTTCCAGCACACTGCTCGATTACGAGTATGTCGTAGGTTAAATAAGATGATAAATTTTAAAAGTTTTAATTGATTTACGAGTACCTACCGATGTAATAAAAGAAGTTTTACATCTTCTGTAATATTTTAAAGTTTTACCAGTAAATTAATACATGATTGTAAGTCATTGCATTCTACCTCCGTAATATTACTATATCGAGAAAATGAGTACTGTTTACAGTTTTTAGCTCATAACTTAATTTTGTTCGCCCTTTTTAATTGTTTATTTTACCGTGCTATAGTTTTTACTAGTGATGGCTAATCTTAATATTTACTATCAGAATGTGCGTGGGCTGCGTACGAAGACGAACGATATATTTCATAAAATATCTCTTAGTGCATATGATGTTATTGTGTTTACGGAGACGTGGCTTGTGGGTGATATCTTTAGTAGTGAGATATTTGATGTTCGTTATTTGGTGTGGAGGCGTGATCGTGATTACTCTAGAACCTCTCAAAAGCGGGGCGGTGGCGTTTTGATAGCGGTAAGAAGTGATCTTACTGTTGTAGAACGACATGATTGGCGAAGTTCTGCCGAAGACATTTTGTTTATATTTTTTGTTTATTTGTTTATTTCTCGCCACAATAAATAAGTACAAATACATAATTAAAACTATACATATTCATTGTTATATTGTGGGAGACTGGTGCCTAAGCTAGGCGTCAGGCCTGTATTTCAGGACACCAGGTCTCCACCCCGTCAGAAGCTGTTACATTTTAGTTGTATTATGCACTCGCACACAAATGCGGCAAGTAATAAGGAACTAAATTAAACTAAAAGAGGACAAATAACACTATAGACTATTACTTATTCTAGGGTTAGTGTGTAACTTAATGTGCATGTGTGTGTTGTGTGTGTGTGTGTGTGTGTGTGTGTGTGTGTGTGTGTGTGTCTTTATATGTTTCGAAATATGATAGGGAAGGTAAAGGGCTAAATGCACAGGATAGTGATGTGACTAAATGTTTTTATTTTTGTTTAAGCAGGTTAAGCCGGTGTAGATAGAAGTTCTTCAGTAGCTTCATAACTTAGATCCTGGAGCCAGCTCCTGATCTTCAGCTTACACTTAGTTTTGGTAAGATCATAAATGGAGAGCGTCCTGTTTATTTTATTGTAGAGAAAGCGACCAAGGAAACAAAAGAAACGCTTGGAGAACACTGTACTAAGTCGCTTACCGTGGCGATCTACTGGGTCGAACCGTCGATTTCTTCCTAACAGCGAGACGTCGAAGGTAAGGAGTCCGTGTTGTTTTAGGGCCGTTTGTAGGACAAATAGCTGACGTACAGTTAAAACTTTAGTCTCTTTATATAAGAGTGCTGTGGGATATCGAAAAGGAAGAAAATATGATACCTTTAGAATAGCTCTCTGCGCTCTTTCCACTTGTATGAGTGTGTATTTAGGTGCACCGCCCCAAGATGTTATACAGTAGGTTAATAGAGACTGGGCGAGGGCAAAGTAAATTGTTTTCATCAGCCTTACGTCACCCACTTTTCGTAGGGTCTTAAAGATAAATATTAGCTGACGCAACCTATTGCAGAGGGTGTTGATATGTTCATGGAATCTCAAGTTGCAGTCTATTATAATCCCTAGGTACTTTACACTATTTGCTTTTTGAAGGCGGGTGCAGTCACATGAGTTGTCATTTACACAAGAGCAGGAGTGGGCAATTAAAGAATACAAAGGGGTCGTTTGGGTTGTTTGTGTGTTGGACTTTAGGGAAAAGGCAATATATTTTGTCTTATCCGCGTTTAGTGTGAGTATGTTGCTATGCAACCAACTCGTTACAGCATCAAAGCCAGTCTGAGCATGCGCGTACACTTCAGGCCATGTCTTTGCGCTAAAGAGAAGGGCAGTGTCATCTGCAAAAGTTATGATTTTACCTTGGGGGATAGTGAGCATGCCCAGTTCGTTAATGTATATGAGAAATAGAGTTGGACCGGGTACGCTACCTTGTGGCACATCATAGGTAATGGTGCGTTCTTCGCTGACTATATCATCGATCTTAACGAACTGGGTACGCTCACTCAGGTAGTCCTCAAAAAGTTTGAGTTGTTTCCCCCGTATGCCTATTTTTTCCATTTTGTGAATAAGAATGGGTACAGAAACAGTGTCAAAAGCTTTGGCAAGGTCTAAAAAGATACCCAGGACCTTCTGCCCCTGATCCATGTTTGCGACAACATAATTAGTCAGATCATGAACCGCATCGGACGTTGATTTGCCAGCCCGAAAACCATATTGCGAGGGTTCTCGAATATGTTAAACTTTTCTAAGTAGTCAACGAGCCTATTATTCATAATTCTCTCAAGTATCTTGGATAGAGCAGGAAGCACAGCAATAGGTCTGTAGTTGTTGACACTGTTTCTGTCCCCACTCTTAAAGATAGGGTGTATTATGGATTTTTTAAATGATTTTGGAAATTGTCCTGATTTGAGAGCGAGGTTGCAGATGTATGTAAGTGGCGGTAAATTATGATTTACACATTTGTGCCGTCTATCTTTGTAAAGAAAACCTTGGCAATTCATATTATAATCAATTACATAATTTTAGTATTAATTTTAACCACTTGATCTTAACCCACCCATTGGATAAATTCATGAATCAAAATGACCCATAATAGGGTCATTTTAATTTTGGTAATAATGTAGACTGGACAAATTCTGACGATAGTGAACTGATCCCGCAAAATGTATCATGTCATCACTTGAGAGAGTTTTTTGATGGAATTCTCACTTCTAACCTGTCCCAATATAACGACGAAAGAAACAGCAATGCTAGATTATTAGACTTAGTTTTTTCTAACGACTCTGTCAATGTTACTGAATGTCATGATCCTTTAGCATTGCCGGTGGACCTCCATCGGTGCTCGAGCAAGTGCTCGGGCAAGTGCTCAGGCAAGTGCTCGGGCAAATGCTCGGGCAAGTGCTCGGGCAAGTGCTGGCGGCAAGTGCTCGGGCCAGTGCTGAAGGCAAGTGCTCGGGCAAGTGCTCTGGCAAGTGCTCGGGCAAGTGCTCGGGAAAGTGCTCAGGCAAGTGCTCGGGCAAGTGCTCGGGCAAGAGCTCAGACAAGTGCTCGGGCAAGTGCTCGGGCAAGTGTTTGGGCAAGTGCTCAGGCAAGTTCTCGGGCAAGTGCTCAGGCAAGTGCTCGGGCCAGTGCTCTGGCAAGTGCTCGGGCAAGTGCTCGGGAAAGTGCTCAGGCAAGTGCTCGGGCAAGTGCTCGGGCAAGAGCTCAGGTAAGTGCTCGGGCAAGTGCTCGGGCAAGTGCTCGAGCAAGTGCTAGGGCAAGTGCTCGGGCAAGTGCTAGGGCAAGTGCTCGGGCAAGTGCTCAGGCAAGTGCTCGGGCCAGTGCTGGCGGTAAGTGCTCGGGAAAGTGCTCGGGCAAGTGCTCGGGCAAGTGCACGGGCAAGTTCTCGGGCAAGTTCTCGGGCAAGTGCTCGGGCAAGTGCTCGGGCTAGTGCTCGGGCAAGTGCTCGGGCTAGTGCTCGGGCAAGTGCTCGGGCAAGTGCTAGGGCAAGTGCTAGGGCAAGTGCTCGGGCAAGTACTCAGGCAAGTGCTCGGGCAAGTGCTCGGGCCAGTGCTGGTGGCAAGTGCTCGGGCAAGTGATCGGGCAAGTGTTTGGGCAAGTGTTTGGGCAAGTGCTCAGGCAAGTGCTCGGGCAAGTGCTCAGGCAAGTGCTCGGGCCAGTGCTGGCGGTAAGTGCTCGGGAAAGTGCTCGGGCAAGTGCTCAGGCAAGTGCTCGGGCCAGTGCTGGCGGTAAGTGCTCGGGAAAGTGCTCGGGCAAGTGCTCAGGAAAGCGCTCGGGCAAGTGCACGGGCAAGTGCTATGTAGTCTAGTTTTATGATTAAAATCATAAAACTTAAAAATAAATAATGGATGTCCCGAAGAAGTGTGGTGTCTGTGATGATCAGCTAACTGATGGAGTGCGTTGCTCAGTGTGCGGAAACGAGTTGCATTTCCAATGTGCAGGCATCACTGAAGCTAGCCATCGCAAGCTGGGAGACAGGAAGCTCTCATGGCGATGCATGAAATGCAAACAGACGTCTGCTCTTCATCCAGCTTCACCAGTGTTGCCGAGGTTAGAACCGGAATCTGCAGTGTTACTGGAGATTCGGGCGTTGGCTGCAAAGTTGGCTCCATTGGAAGGTCTGAAGGATGAAATCCTGGCACTTAGGAGTGAGTTCGCTGATATGAAAACCTCTCTAAACCAGCAGTTCAGTGAAGTTGTTAAGGAGTTTAATGGAAAGATAAGTGATATGGAGCAGCGTGTTGTTCAGCTGGAAAAAGTTCAGGGTCAAATGGATCAGCTTCAGGTGCGTCTGGATAAACTGGAAGAAGATTCAGACAACAAGGATCAATGGTCGCGAATGAACAATGTGGAAGTGAAAGGTTTGTCGCCATCAAATAATGAAAATTTGGTCCAAATTATCTCCAGTATTGGTGCGAAAATTAATTATCCCATTGGCAAAAGTCAGATTTACTTTATTACTAGAGTGCTCACGTGCGAAAAAGATCAAATAAAACCAATAATTCTTTCGTTCTGCAATCGTTATGATATAGAAGACTTTGTTGCTGCAGCCAGATATGTTTCCAAGACATCGCCACTAACAACCAACCAAATTGGATTAGCAGGAAATCAGAGGATATACATATATAAATGACCACCTAACGACTAAAAATTAAATACTGCTATCTAAAACGAAAAAGCTGGCGTCCGAAACGGATTTTCAATATGTATGGGTTAAGCATTCAAAAATCCATGTGTGAAAAATGGACACCACCCCAGTTATGGTAGTAAAATCAGAAAAAGACCTCTCAAAAATGGTCTAATAATAAGTATTAACCTTAATAGAGCGGTGTTTACATATTTTATCAGTTGTGCCCATAAGCAGCTTGGGAATCACTATCCGTTGTGTGCTACTTGCGTTTTCCTAATTGTTGTTGTGTGTGTTAATGTCTAACTTCTTTACAAAAAACACTTATATGAAACCATTATGTCCATGTCATCGCGACCTAATTGCGTTTAGGTTATGGTCTAATTTCGAATACTCTGTTATGTGTGTTAATACCACTTCTCGCTGCCAGCGATTCTTATCTCGCTACCGTTCGTCACCTTTTGTTTGTATTCAAAGCTCATTTGGTTTATGCGTTTTGAAGTTATTGATTTTTGGACACTGTGCTCTACTGTGCTTAAGCAACAATATAAACTTCATGTGGCTACAGTCGCTTGACTTGCCAACCGTTAGAAAATCTACTAACAGAGGTGACTTAATTTTATAACAGTTTATAATTACCTGTTTACTGAAACCCAAGTGCAACTTTGTGGCGCTGGCATGGGGTGGGGTCGAATTGGCAATACTCATTGTCGTTTCGGTGCGAAGTTTCTTGGTTTTTGTAATGGTACAGTCCTGAGCACTAATATACCTATGTATATACATGTAGCCAAATTCAAAAGCGATTTTCTCTTAAATAACTATTGCAACCTTGAGATAACCTCGGTATTTCGTTATAGTGTGGATTCTATATAATATTATGTATAAAGTCTATTTAAGGTTCTATATATATTATATTAAATATGATATGATTTTCATAATAACATCACTTTTAAAAGTTGGTAAGCGTATAAATATTAGTGCTTGTGACTGTACAGGATTAGCCCTGAGTTAGTACCTTTTCCTAACAAACAATTCAAGTATACAAACGCACACTTACAAACACAAATACACATACCTACATACCTACACTAACAAACATCTTTCATGCAAAAGAAAAATGTTGTATTTAATTTTCTACGCTTGGTTTATGATGCATTATTTTTAGGGTTCCGTACCTCAAAAGGAAAAAACGGAACCTTTATAGGATCACTTTGTTGTTCGTCTGTCTGTCTGTCAAGACCCTTTTTCTCAAGAACGCGTAAAGGTATCAAGCTGAAATTCATATCAGATACTCAAATCTACTGTCCCTTACAGCTGTGAAAAATTCAAACTTCTAAGCCAATGCAATCAAAAACTACAGCCGTTTATGCCACAAATTTTCGACACTCGCAAGGGAATCAAAACCTACAGGGTACTTCCCGTGGACTCAGAATCTTGGAATTTGGTACGAAGCAATGTTTTATAGCACAGATAAAGGAAAAAGTGCGAAAAGCATAAATTTTTAGTTACATCATAAAATAAAAATAATTTTAAACTTACTACCCCTTTCCTCATGAACGCGTAGAGGTATTAAATTGAAATTCATAACTTTTACTTATATACCTACGGGTTTGTACGGAACCCTCGGTGCGCGAGTCCGACTCGCACTTGTCCAGTTTTAAGATTAAAGTCTGTTTTGTTTCCAAATGTATTTTGGGTTTGTATAACACATTTGCTCGTAAAGGGTCTCTTATTACACCAATTTCAATATCGTAATGTATGTTATTACGTACTTGTGCGTTATTGTAATGTAAAACGCATGGTTTATCAAGATGCTCCGTCTAAAACGAACGGTACTTTTTTAAATCTTAGCAAAGAGTTTTTATGTCAGAAAAGTGGTCAACATTTTATGAATAATATTAACTTTGAGAGATAAAATATAAAAAAATAAACATTTAATTCTTTAATTTAATTAGTTTTGACAATAAATTTCAACCATTTATCTATAACAAAAACAAAAAAATATTAATTTTATTAGTTATACTGGCTGTTTTTGTGCCTTTGCCTTAAAAAAAAGCGCTTATGCGCGCGCATCGCTAATTTTACAAATTGTTCAAATTTTTCTAACTGCTTTAACAAGTGATTAAACATTTACTCGTTTAAGAAAGTCCGACTTTTATTTATTTCCTCGCAAATATGTTATAAAACGTCGTATGACATACGTGCGCTTTGAAAATTACCGCACTTATATCATAATGTACTATTATAAAACACCAAAATGTGTCTTTGTATTGAGGGTGGACGCTGGCTCCTGCAACTCAGTTATAACTAGCGCAGGAGTCTGAGAAATCTATAATTTGTTGTACAACTTGTTTTATGTCAATTAAAATATTTTTATTATGTTTCCGTACGCAAAATACGCGCTTGGGTGTAGAGTTGCGGGCGCCAGCCATCTTACTACTATAAACGTAATATTTGAATTAAATCCCTTTCATCTTGTTTTATGTAACTACACGAAAAAAACGAATGAATGTAAAGTGATGTGACTCATGAGAGTGTGTGATGTATGATATTGAGTTAATTTAATGTTTATTTGATAATGATTTTGATCACCATAAACACTTTCAACTTTCGAATTGTGCCTACCAAATCAAGACGCAGATATCCAAATATTACGTATTTTTATCGTTGTAATCTAGCCCACTGTTGTCTCATTTGTGGTGGGCGGTGCTTGTCTTACTTCATCCCTAATTACGTTTCAGACATTTGACACGCTAAATGGGTTCCCTTCACTTATTTTTTTGCTTACATTTCTTTGTTTCCTTAATGTTTATTGTCAGAATGTTGCTGCTTTACTTTTAATTTTCTGAAGTTAAGAAGAGTATTTTTTACGAGTGAGTCCACGCTCGCAGGAACGTAAAAATGTCGCGGTGGGATTTTTTTGCTTGCTGGCTCTGTAACTCGAGGAGTGCCTTTTTCACGCGCTGGAAAAATATGCCAGAATCGACAACGGTTAGTTTAAACAAAATATGCAGGTAAGTATGCCGCGGTATGTCAATTTTATATTTACTTTACCTTTACAGTTGGACCCAAGAGGATACTTACAAAAATTCGTTTTAAATATTTTAAGCACTCCGAAGTTTATTACAAAATCGTGGTTCATTTATACATTCAAATTTTGGAAATAAACGAATGTTTTAAAATCGAGTACCTACCTACTAACCGAAGTCAATAAAAGTATTATCTGATCATGTTCAAGCAAATAACGTTTTTGTAGATTTATGACAGGCCTTATATTTCTCTTTTGACCCATTCTAGCAAGGGTTATTTTTGAAGTAAAAACTTCTTTAGGCGGGTTGGGCATTGAGATGAAAAAAAAGCAACTGAACCCGCGACACCGTTACCGACACCTCTTTAAGTAAGTTAGTTTTAGTTGAGCTTGATCAGTATAAATGACAGGTAATAAAAGATTTTACCCATTTGGTAAAATAGCTGCTAATATTTTTTTTTCATGTAAAACAGCGCATTAAATGAAAATTGTAATATCATTTTTGTAGTAGTAGTTTATAATCTATACTTATATTATAAGAGAGATTATAATTATAAGATTTGATTGTTTGTGTGTTGTTTGCATTGAATAGGCTTCGAAACTACTGAACTGATTTGAAAAATTCGTTCACGGTTGGGAAGCTACACTATCCCCGGGTGACATAGGCTATATTATATTAAAAAAAAAAAATTAGGGATCCTTACTAAAACTCCAATAATATAACGCAAGGTGTAAAAAAATTACCTAAAATATTATTTACATCGCGTGCGCTGCATTGATGATAGGATAAAATAATGTACTACGACTTTGCAAAACCGCCGCCGCCACTGCCACTAAACCGCCGAACCCCGCGCGACAAAAAGAAACAAAAAAAAAAAATAATAAATAAAACTGCAAACAAACAAACATGCGGTATTCAAACTTCTTTATAATTTTCTTTTTTTAGTAACCTGACGTAAATAGAAGGGTTTATGTGTGTGTATTATAAATTTTTAATTTTGAAAAGTTTTTGTTAAATTCCTATGCGAAGCCGGGGCGGGCCGCTAGTAATTAATAATAAACACTTAATTTAAAAGTATTTCCTGCACAATAAAATATTTCCTGATAATTCAAAAAATGCACACGTAATTTCTCAAGTTTTCACTTCTGTCGGCACTCTCGGATTGCCACTGTTTTTTATCTTTACGACTCCCACCATTGTTGTTGTTTGGTTCACTGAATATATGGATCAAATGGCTACCCTTTTTTCCTACGTAGGTTGCCTAAAGTTCACTAACCCCTGCTATCGCTGATGTCATTTGACAAAATAGGTATCTTACAAATGTGTCTTACGATAATGGCTGCCGCAGCCAGGCGTGACACAACACCGCGACGCGACTCTTGTAGGACAATTTCCATAAGAAGTTTTCATTTAAATTGTTCTAAGTGGCGCAGTGGTGACCAGTTTGCGGGAGCCTTGAGGCAAACAGTGGTCTAATTTGCTAAACAAACAACAGTATTGTCCAATACAAACCAAAGCATACTCTTATCTAATACACAAAATTGAAATTTTGTATTTGGGTTTACTTTGATTACGCTTGCTAATAAGCTTGTCTTGTTCGTTCGTGTTTTTCGCGGTTCTTAATTTACGTAGGTGAATTAAGAACTAATAAAATAAAATACCAACTTCTGATAATATATATTTTTTAAGTTTGCCATCAACGTGAAAAGAAGAATACCCACTTAGGTACCTTTAGTTTTACTTGCTTAACATAATTATGTTGAACCGTGTATTTGTAATATACTTGAGCATAAGGAAAATATCTGTCTTTTTGCGAAAGTTACTACTCAGTGATACCCGAAGGATGATTAGATAGCTAAGTAAGCTTATGATGATGGATGATCCCAGTGATGATATCTCAGCCTCTACTAACGACACCCCGAGGAACACTGGGTAGTTTAAATTTAGAGACAAAACTAAATGACAGCATTATGAGAGTTCTAACATTTATAGGGTGGTCATTTTCACCGGACTAGGGCGAAGCAAAAAGGAGGGTTACCTATGATTTTGACCGCGGGTGTATTCAGGATGAATGTTTAGCTGTTGTTCACTGACGTGTCGTCGACTGTACGTCAGTGGTAACACTTTGACCTTTGAATAAGAGGCCAGCTTAGGACAGCCTATACTGATTTCATTAAAAATGAAATGCGGCCTACCGTTCTAGAGCTCCCATAACCTAGAAATAAGACCACCATACATATTAATTGTGTCACCAAGCATTAAAGATTAAACAAAAATGTGTCATATAAAATACTCTATTTCGGACACGACACTCAACAAGGTGGCCCGCCCCATCCGGGATACTACCGGGGACCTACAATGACCATATAGATAAGATCTTAACAAATACAAACAAAATGCTCTGATTCGCAGTACCTAATCTAGAATACTGTTCCCAGTTATAGTGTACTCGTTAAATCGTTTTGTGTTTGTTTTATTTCATTATGTACATAATGTGCTACCCCAGACACGGAAAGAAGCTGCTTTTATGTTCATAGGTCTTCTAACAGTTCCGTTTTAATTAGTTAAAACGGAACTGTTAGAAGAAAAGAATATACAAAAACGCAAGTAATTTTAACGGGTGGGGACGCGTTGTAATTATGAACCTTATCCTTATTAACTGAGTAAGTCTAGTCTTTAGGAACTACTTCAGCCTTGGTAAACACATTTGGTATTCAAATGATGTCCTCAGTATGTTTGAAGGTCGTGTGAATACATTGTAAAGGCGTGTGATGGTATACCACAATCCTGTTTGGCACCTAAACTTCTTGTTCTTGAACGATTTTCAGTCCCGAATCTCGAATTTAAACTCGTAGTGAGGAACTTAATTTAGCTCAGAGGGGCTCGCAGCTTATCTGCCAAGGGAGTGGGTTGTTCGAAAGAGATACTGTGGCCCCTGGTACACAGGCAACTGAAGGAACACGGGTGGGTTTTAGTCAGTAAAAGTCTATCACGCCCTTCCGTTCCGCCCAGAGCGGGAGAAGTTATTTGAAGATTTCCGACCCTAAAAAAAATGGGCTTGTGGCTATTTAATAGCAATAGTAGTTACGCAACGCTTGCCGAGGTCGGTCCAGAGATTGATGACGATCAATTATATCCCGAGACCTTCCGTGCCACAGAAAGCTCTTCAATTGAGCCGTTGGTCCCTGCTCTCTTTCGTAGATCCTTGCAGTCGTTACGTGTCAGAAGCCTGAAAATTTTATTGCCGACCTAAACACAGTTCGGAGAAAAGCTAACTTGTTAATGAGTGCCCACTCGAGAAACTCAAAAAGATTAAGGCGTCAGGAAACTTTATTTTTTTCTCTGGTATGGTAATTGGTAAGTAAGGTAATTGGTTCGCTACATTTTATGAGACACAATCAACTAAATCATTGTTTGAAGATAATGATGCTATAAGCGCACCCATTTAAATAGAAATCGTAGGCAATAAATGAACCTAAAATGAAAGATTGAGTTTCATTTTCTCGCATTTCTTAAATTGTAGATCATCAAATGAAATAAGAGAAAAGATGCTACCGAAAATAAAATGAATATTTCATAAGTAGACGCCTTAAAAACCTCGATGAAATCTTTTGATGGACTTAGACATTCTCTTAAACCTAGAAAAAATAGAAAAGAAACAACATGAAAGATGAAAATACAGGCTTAAAATAGGGGAATCAAACGTAGAATGTTAAATACTGGAATAAACGCTGCAAGAATCATTTTCTGGTTAGGCCTATATTTAGAACTCAATCGACTCGATTGCATCGAGCCAACTTGACCTGACGATTTCTTAGATTTTTTTTAGTGAGATAATGTTGAACGGGTAATTCTCAACTAAGGATGAAATTTTTAGGTCTTGGTGACTTAAATTAATAATCCAATTTCTAATGAAAGAATTTCTATTTACCAGTAACAGTTGCAAGCGGTGAAAGAAGCTTTTCTAAATTAAAAATAATTTAAAATGATCTGCGATCCACCATGACACAGGATAGACTATCTGGATTAGCTATGATTTCAATAGAACATAAAATTTACTTTTTTTTTTAATAAAACGTTGCCCCACGCTAGGAACTACTCCTGGAGTAGGAGTAATATAAATTGGGATCTCATTATCCTGACAGAATGTTGGCTGCCTTGCACCCAGGCTATTCCTTCTCTTAACAACTATATGATACACTATACCTCTACCAACTCTACCCAAAATGAAGGTGTGGTCATTTTTCGCAATTGTAGTATGAAATTAACTGTAGAAGAACCTTTACTGCTTGATGCAAACCATCTTCTAGTAAAAATAAATATTGACACAGTTATAATAGCAATTTACCGTTCTCCTGCTCAGAAAAATATCTCTGGGTTTTTGAACTCCTTAAACGAACTCCTGTTAAAACACTCATCTACTAAAAATATCGTGTTGGTTGGTGACATCAATATTGATATTACAGAACTTAATTCTGACTCTCGATCTCATAGTTATCTTAATTTGATGGCGTCTCAAGGCCTACTACCAGCCCACAACTTTCCCACACATGGACGTACCTGTCTTGACCATGTTATCCTAAAAACGAAAAGAAACGCCCGTTGTTTTGTAACACATTCCTCAGTGACTGACCATGACAGTACCTCCCTTTTCCTAAATTTAACAACTCAGCATATGCACCCAAAGAAATTCTCAAAATTAATTGACTATTGTGGCTTAGATGAAGCTATGAAGGCATTGGACTTTTCCCCTGTGTACGCCATGAGCGACGCCAATTTAGCAGCTACTTATCTGATAGATACTTTGACTGATATTATTTCTCTTCATACTAAGGTTGTCCCTGTCAGTAACCGTCGCCGTATTATCAAGCCATGGATCACTCCAGGACTTTTGATATGCTCAATAAATAGAGATAACCTTCATAAGAAGTTGAAAAAGTATTTGAATGATGAGTCATTACTGATTACGTACAAAAGATACCGTAATTTTTGTAATGACCTATTGAAAAAAATTAGACAGGAATACGAGAAAGAGGAGATTAGAAGCGCGAAGCACAACAGCAAAAAGCTTTGCAAGGTCATCAGAAAAATTACCGACACATTTAAACCTAAGTCATACGCCCAGGAACTCATACAAGTTGAAAACCCCCAAGTCAGTCAATGAGGTAAACTACTTTTTTTCCAATATAGGTAAATCCCTTGCGGAGAAAATACTAAATCATCACGTACCTACCCCTGCTAGTTTTTCAGTCCTTCATCCACACTCAATGGCTTTTCTCCCGACAGATGAAAAGGAGGTAGATTACCTCATTTGTCACCTCAAAAACACCTGCTCTGAAAGTGTTAACCCCATTTCTGCTCGCTTCCTTAAGAATGCTTGCTTGCTTGCTTGTAATGACAAGAACTACTTAGTTCCCCCACTTACCCAGCTATTTAATCTAGCACTTTACACCGGCACATTTCCGTTGCCTTTAAAAAAATCACTTGTACATCCTATCCACAAGGCAGGGGGCAGAGGCTGTGTCAACAACTACCGACCGATCTCCATTCTACCTACTATTTCCAAACTATTCGAACGCCTCATGAACGGCAGACTTACCGGCTACCTTGAACGCAATAACCTTATTTCACAGGATCAATTTGGTTTCAGGGCTGGAAAATCTTGTGCCGACGCCGTTCATGAACTGACAGATCATCTTGTCAACGGTCTTGATAGTAAAAAAAAGCACTTTTCATATTCCTGAACCTGGCCAAAGCATTTGACACAGTCTCTGTACCCAACCTACTGAACAAGTTGGAAATGATGGGAATCAGGGGACTACCATTAAAACTCTTCCATGACTACTTGTCTGATCGGTTCCAGAGGGTTAAAATAGGAAACTATGTTAGTGATGATCTACCTGTTACTTTTGGTGTGCCTCAGGGGAGTGTTATTGGGCTCACCCTCTTCCTTGCCTACATAAATGATCTCTGTAACCTACAACTACCCCATGGTAAAATCATATCTTTTGCCGATGACACGGCAGTACTATTCACAGCGGACTCATGGGCTGATGTCTACCATTATGCACAGAAAGGTTTTGATACGGTCCTGGCTTGGCTAAATAATAATTTTCTCACCCTTAACGTTGATAAAACCAAGTATTTAGCTTTCTCCCTCACTAACAGACGCAATGAAGTACTATCCCATTTCCACATTAAAGCGCGCTCTTGCATTGACACACATTCTGACACATGCTCCTGTACCGTTCTCCAAAAGACTACCTCGATTAAGTACCTTGGAATTATTATCGATAACAATTTAACCTTCCAACCACATATAGACAGCCTCACGTCGAGAATTCGTAAATGAATCTTTCTTTTTAAAAACCTACGTCACGTAGCTGACGTGGAGGTTATTAGATGGGTGTATTATGCAATGTCTCAGTCTCTTCTGACATACTGCATAACATCATGGGGTGGTGCTCCAAAATCTATCATTTTAAAATTGGAAAGAGACCAACGGGTGGTAATAAAGGTGGCCTGTTTTCTCCCATATCTGTTTCCTACCGTAGATCTTTACAAACACTTCAAAGTGTTATAAGTAAGACAACTCTTTGTTTTATACACCGTTCTCAAGAAACACTTCTCCTTGACATTTGACCCCCTCTCTATATCAGGAAAACGCAGAAATTACTCCATTTGTAGCACTACTAAAGGTCTCAGCACGTGCTTCTCTCAACGATTCTATATCTTCTTAGGTTCCCACTTATATAATAAAATAAATCGTATTACAAAAATCTATCATCTTACAACAAAGGCTTGTAAAAGTGCTCTAGTTGATAGCTCTAGATATGGCTCCATAATCTAGATTATAATGCAACTGAGGAATTACTAAGTCATCCAAAATAGTCCGTCCCGCTAGTTTCCGAACGCATTCATATCATCGTTTTTTTCCACTTACTAATCTTTTTGTTTTATTGTTTTTAATCTGTGAGTTCATTTTTATCACTGTTGTTTTTATTGTTTTTTTTTTAATAATTATTTTTTAACTGATGTTTATGTTATGCCCTATTCCTTCACAGTTAATAAATAGCTAATATTATTTATATACCGTGTGGCGGGACCCTGGTGATCTGCTATACAGGTATTCCTAGTGCAGACACCAGTCTCTCAGTAGCTAGTGTCACTTAGTTTTTAAGCTTTTATACCCTTGTTTGTGAAGAGAAAATCAATTATTTGAATTTGAATTTGAATTTGAAAGTTTTCGACAGTATAAATATATCAGAAATTGTTAAAGACTTTGCAGACCAAAAAATGCGAAGAAATTATTTTAATTATTACGAGGTAGAGTTCAATGGTTTATTTACCTAATTTGATTATTCTTAAGAATCACTGATTCGTTTTGTAGCGTATAAGAATGACTGATTCGTTTTGTAACGTAATATAATTTAAGTTTAATATTTTATTGTTTAATTTATGTTTTTTTTTTGCAATAAATTTAAAAACAAATAATTCGTTGTGTTTTTTTCATACTTAACATATGAAGCTTGACTTAAATATTAAAATGATTACAGTTTGGTCCTAATCTTTTTAACTTCTGTCACGATTTTGATAAGAAATGTTTATTGTTTCATAAGGGTCGTAAATATATATGGGCAAGATTAGCCCGGGACAGGGAAAATGGCAAAAGGGATAAGAGGCCTATTCCCAGCAGTGAGTTGAAACAGGTTGGTGATGATAATAAAATTGAAAAAAGATATATGGGTATGTCGACTTTTTTTAAAATCAATCCGTTCATTGATTTCTGAGAAAAATTAGCTGATCGATTTTGTATGGGAGGTCGAAATTTTTTACAAACATTCAAACATGCTCTCGTGAATTTTTGTATACTTGTCCAGAAGCCGTGGTAGACTAACGTTTGTGAATAATATACGATTAAAATAATATCACATATATCCCATCTTAGGAATAGCAAGCTCATGATTTATATCGTGTTAGTGTAAAGGGCGGCGAATATTATTTTTTCCCGGAGCGGCTAAATAGGTAGATCGGGCCCTGCTCTGAGAAGAAATAGTACCTTCCAATATAAGCACGGCAATTTATGTATTTAGTAATCCATCACTTGTCTCAATTTACAAGAACACGTGTTTTTTAAGTGTAATAAATGTATCTGGGTTAGTTGTAACAGATTACATTTTTGTACCTAAAATGGAAAAGAAGTATACAGAACTGATCAACCGTATTATCGCAATTTCGTTCGCTATTGATATTAGAGTATATTGTAAGACATGTATTATTGATATTAAAGTATGTTGAAAGACAAGAGGAACATTGAACTTTTGTATAAGATTTCAGGTTTTAATAGTCGGTTTTGTTATTTTTCTTCACTTTAATTTCTTTGTTCAAATATTTACCTACGCCAATGACAAAGCCTTGATGTTTCAGGGAGAGACTGGATGTAGTTCAACAATATGCGGAGATGCGGCTTCAGAAAGACTGTTTGTAGCTGAAGCATAACCTGTTAACACTTAACATATCGAAACCCTCATTTGTACAGTTCACTAACGCTCGCATAAAACAGCCCAATGTGGCTGTACGGATGCACACATGCAAATTACCTTTTGCTCAACAGTCCTCGTATACAACTCTGAGCAAATCTAATACGAACAGATACCTTGGGGTTCTCTTAGATGGGAAAATATTCTGGCAACCGTAGGTATATGGAGATGGTTTCGTCACGAGTCAGGAAACTTACATGGGTTTTTAAAAATCTGAGGCATGTATCTGACCGCGATCTCTTCCCTTCAGTATATTTTGCACTAGCTTTTGCCCGCGGCTTCGCCCGCGTGGATGTCGGAAAATATCCCACGGGAACGTACTACTGGGATTAAAAGTACTCTATGTGTCAATCCAGGTAAACAATGTCTTCTCACACTGCTTATTATAGTATCCTATATCAAAATCATATATCAATCCGCCGTGCACCTGCACGGCGGATTGATATATGATTTCTGCAGGATAACAAATCCTAAAATCTAACAATTGCAACGGAATACATAACGGAAAGGAATATTAACAACTTGAACGCAAAATTTGAAGGCAACTGTAAAACGGAAATTTGTTGAAAAATTAAGTTGAGGTTAAGGTAAATAGTAAATAATAATAAATAATTCAAATTATTATTATTATTTTTTATTATTTCCATATTTTTTTATTTATACTTAAAGTACCTTTTTATATACTACATTAGAGGTTCTGCTCTCAGGTGATAATACAACCAGGCTGCTAGATGAGCACGAATAAAAAAAAATAAAAAAAAACCGGTCGGTTAAAAACTAGCCGTGTGAAAAGCAGTCCCCTCTAAGATCAATTTCCGCTGTTTTCAGTGACTGACCCTGAGACTTATTAATCGTCATTGAGAAACAAACATACTTTTTTTTTGGGTGGGAAATCATCAAATAACTTCTCCCGCTCTGGGTGGAGCGGGAGGGCGTATAAGACTTTTACTGACTAAAACCCACCCTCAGTTGCCTGTGTGCCAGGGGCCGCGGTATCTCTTTCGAACAACCCGCACCCCTGGCAGGCATCGGCCCTTGCGGGCCCCATCAGTTGCTGCTGACATCTCTTTGAGGCGCGTGTTAGAATAATGAATGGGGGTACTATATAAATTTATAAATGTATATGTATATTTAAAACAAGTATCAAGCTTTGAATATCAGAATGTTTACTGCTTACGTGCTGTATATGTATATGTACATGTACTGTGTACTGTATATGGTTTGTAGGGAAAGGATTTCATGAAGTAAAGCACAGAAAGACAAGACTAGATATGTATTTCAATTAGGCTTGTCAGTGTTTAGTCAGAAAGCTAGTCGTCCGTTCCAAAACTAGGTCTTCATGGAGATTTACTTCAACAGTTTTTCTGGTCGTAAAAGCATAAGAAAAAAGAACTAGGGCAAACCTTTGTTGGTTACAAAGTTTAAATGAGGAGTAAATATCTGAGATTTAAAGTAAGAGAACAGCTAGCTAGCGGCTTTACAACATCCATAATGTTCCATTGAATGAAAACCAAAAAAGGTTTCTGAGAGGAAGTTTTTTGAAAATATCAAGTGTCACAAAACGAATGTACTGAAAAACGATGTGGGGCTGTAAGATACCCTTCTCCAACTATCCGTTCAGCTGTATCATTTCCTTTAACCTATTACACCTATTACCTCGGGTTTACATACAAGTTGTGAAACTCGTTTTCGACAAGACTTGTCAAAAACGTGCTGTGTGACATCAAAACATTTGTTACTAAATTATGCATGCATCATACATGGATTATGGTTGTTTCAGATATATTTCATATAATACCTGTTTTGTTCAACTTAATGACAACCTTTCTACAAGTTAAGCATAAAACTACCCCCTTATTTATAAAAGTTGGTTTAAGTTAAGTAGTGATAGCGATTGATTAACCATACATTTTGGCGTTTAAACATCTCTTAACTTTAATAATCGTTTATGAATACACCCGTAATTAGTCTTTAAAACTTGTTTTAAGTGTAAACGATAAGCGGTAACAGTAGATACAACTAAATATAATACATATTTTATACCTTGGTGTAAACGTGAGGTAAAACAGGGTGGCAGGGACATGAACGCGCTGTTTTTGAGGCCTCTGACGAAAAAAAATCCACGCTAGGTCTAGAATCATGTGTGTGTGTGTGTTTATTGTCATGTTTATTGTTCTTTTTTATGTGTTTGTTGCTGTTGTGTTGTGTCTGTGTCGAATAAATGCTTTCTATTCTATTCTATTCTATTCTATATAGAGGTTTCAGGTTGTGCGCTTGTACTCGTATAGCTTCACGAAGGTCACTATCAGTTCCCTAATATTTGACCTTTCTCCAGGGAAGCAGCTTAAAGTCCCATAGGGTTTTCAGATGAACAGTTGATAATGACCTCGTACTTCTTCGTTTATTTTTTTGTAGTTTGGGACACTGAAATTGAGGTTGCCTGTTAAGCTGCTGAGGGGAAAAAGGTTCTTGTAGTGTTTATATTATCCTTTTACTCTGTGGCTATACATCTACTGTACTTTTTTAAATTAGGTGTTTATCTTCATAATTTTAATGATAACATAAAAATTGTTGATGGTGATATTTGATTCTGCATAAATATACAAAACTCGTTATTTATTATCAATGTTCAAAACATTAACAATATTATGTTAAATCTGAGTGACAGTATAGGGAGTACAATATTTACGTTACCAACGTCGAACGACGGGGTCTCGACTGTCGATAAAATTGTTTTAAACAAACAACAATCACCATAGCTCTGTCAGTTCAATTTCACTTGAAATGTACCCGAAAAGACAGAATACAAATGAACTGTAGGTAAATATTATGAAAAACAGGAAGAAATCATATTCAAAGCGATATACCAAACTACATAATGTTTCAAGCTGTATCATAAGTTTATAATTACAGTCTACCTACTAATCTGTTTGTTGGCGGATATAATTAGAAAAATCTAGATTGAATTTTGAATTTTTTGTACATTGTATTAACAGACAATTTATTTATTTAATAAATTATTTATTATTTTAAGGCTACCAAAAAGCCTGCAGATGAAGCCACTTTTCATCGGCATTTATAGAGAAATTACATCTGACAAAAATATATAGTAATCTACATGGTATGTATGATACGTAATTTAGTTTAGAAATATTTTTTCTATCGGTATCACATAATAAGAAAAAAAAATCACCAAATCACCTCCAAATCGTTGGGTTGAAACCATTTTACTCCTTCATTTTTAAACAAAAGAGTCAAAAAAAATATCTACTGCTTTGTAATACAAAGGAAAATGATTTGATTTTGTAACTTTTTTAAAATATGTATTATTTTAATCATGATAAATTAAAAATGCGTCCGATTGAAGACTGCATCTACATCGCCCCCGCACTCGTCCACAAATTCAGTGCGGGGCGCATCGTGTTGCCAGGTGTCAACGTTGACAACCATGTCGCGTTGCGAGAGGTCAGCACTACGAAATAAAATCGTAAAATATTACTGCAAAAATTAAGTTTTGTAAATAGTGGAGTAAGTTTTTTTTATATAAGTTGTGTTTTATAGTTATATGAATTGAACAGTTTTAGTAGTGTTTAAAATTAGTTTTTAAAACATGGGCAATAAGCAGAAATGAATGAAGAAAGGTTTAAAATAATATTACAAACAAATTATAATAATACATATTTCACTATACACTATAGCTTTAGTTACCTTTCATAAAAGTAGATAGGTACTAGGATATTTTTGTTTATACCAGTGGCTAGTATTAGTATCATATATTGGATAGAGAAATCAATTAAAGTTAGCGCTAGTGCTGGCACTAGTACTGGCGGCTAGTACTGGCGCTAGTACTGGCGGTAGTGCTGGCGCTAGTATTAGCGGTAGTGCTGGTGCTAGTGCTGTCGGCTAGTGCTGGTGGCCAGTGCTGGCCACTAGGAATGACGCTAGTGCTGGCAGCTAGTAATGTCACTAGTGCTGGCGCTAGTGCTGGCTCTAGTGCTGGGGTTTAGTGCCAGTGGCTTATATTGCTAGCCAGTGCTGGCCGCTAGTGCCGACGGCTAGTGCTGGCGCTAGTGCTGGCGCTAGTGCTGGCGCTAGTGCTGGCGCTAGTGCTGGCGCTAGTGCTGGCGCTAGTGCTGGCGCTAGTGCTGGCGCTAGTGCTGGCGCTAGTGCTGGTGGCTAGTACTGGCGGCTAGTACTGATGCAAGTGCTGGCGCTAGTGCTGATACAAGTGCTGGCGCTAGTGCCGACGGCGAGCGCCAGCGGTGAGTGCCGGGGGCGAGTGCCGGCGGCGAGTACTGACGGCAAGCGCCGGCGACTAGTGCCGATGGCGAGTGCTGGCGGCAAGTGCTGGTGGCGAGTGCCGGCGGCGAGTACTGGCGGCGAGTGCCAGCGACGAGTGCCGGCCGCTAGTGCTGTTGGCTAGTGCTGGTGGCTAGTAATGGACCTAGTGCTGTCGGCTAGTGCTGGCGCTAGTACTGACGGCTAGTGTTGGCGCTAGTGCTGACGGCTAGTGCTGGCCACTAGTGCTGGCAATAGTGCTGGTGGTAGTGCTGGCAATAGTGCTGGCGCTAGTGCTGGCGCTAGTGCTGGTGCTAGTGCTGATGACTAGTACTGGCGGCTAGTACTGAAGCAAGTGCTGGCGCTAGTGCTGATACAAGTGCTGGTGCTAGTGCCGACGGCGAGTGCCGGCGGCGAGTACTGGCGGCGAGTGCCAGCGACGAGTGCCGGCCGCTAGTGCTGTTAGCTAGTGCTGGCGGCTAGTAATGGACCTAGTGCTGTCGGCTAGTGCTGGCGCTAGTACTGACGGCTAGTGTTGGCGCTAGTGCTGACGGCTAGTGCTGGCCACTAGTGCTGGCAATAGTGCTGATGGTAGTGCTGGCGCTAGTGCTATCGCTAATAGACTATAGTGAAACCAACCCATGTTTAACATAAATAATATTTTAAAGACGACACAATCGAGGATCTATTTTTATCATCTTCTAACCGTGTCGATAGCAATTTGTGTACAGTCAACCCAGAATTTGACTACAAGCTTGGCACCTTCAGTAGCGTCGATCAACTCGTGTAGCGTGCAGACAACAGGACACACTGGACTGTGGCTGCACGCTACAGGAGAAGAAAAACTTAAACTTACTGGCTTGTGGCTAAGTAATAATAGCTGCACGGGCCGATCAATCAGGTTAAGCTTGGTCCGTGGATGGGTGACCATCGTTACATACCAAGACCCCTCCGTGCCTCAGAATACACGTTAAGGCGTTGGTCCTGGCTGTCATTTGTGGATCTTTAACAGTCGTTACGAGTCGTCTGAAGCCCGAAAGTCTGACAACCAGCCTTACCAAGGGGTATCGTGTTACCCAGTAACAGGGTTGTGAGGTCAGATAGGCAGGCGCTCCATGTAAAATGGTATTCAGCTACATCCGGTTAGACTGGAAGCCACCTCAACATTTTGGGAAAAGGCAAGGCAGATGATGAGGACGATGTATAGCAAAAAACAACACTTGAGAGGTGTCAAGGGACACCCGGTTGGAACGAAGTTCCTTTCGATTAATTAGTGAAGTAAAAAGTAAAATTAAAAAAATTGTACATATACGTACACACACACACACACACACATATATATATATATATTGTCTAATATATATTGTCTGTGTCGCTGTCTGGAGAGAAACATGCGCACGCCGCGCGCCGCACGGCTTACAACAATGTAGCAAAAAGGGTCGTTACAACTTTTGGTCTTAATTTTTTCCATCTAGCCCCCTTTCGCAACGCGCTATAAAGAAATTCGTTCCAAAACTTCGTTCCAAAAACTGAACTACTTAATGCAATGTCCTACTTGGATGTTTGATTAAATTGTTTAATACGAGCGCTAATCCTGCCGATAAACTGTCACGCAGTTTGGCTGGTTTATGGGATTTGTACAAGTTTAGGTCTTTCGTCTGGGTTTGGGTTTTGGTCTTTTGGTTTGGTTTTGGATGTTCGATCCGTCCGATCCGTCCGATGCGTCCGTTCCGTCCGATCCGTCCGATCCGTCCGATCCGTCCATCCGTCCATCCATCCATCCATCCATCCGTCCATCCATCCATCCGTCCATCCGTCCATCCGTCCATCCATCCATCCGGCCATCCGTCCATCCGTCCATTCGTCCATCCGTCCATTCGTCCATCCGTCCATCCGTCCATCCGTCCATCCGTCCATCCGTCCATCCGTCCATCCATCCATCCATCCATTGTCTGTGTCTCTGTCTGTGTCTCTGTCTGTGTCTCTGTCTGTGTCTCTGTCTGTGTCTCTGTCTGTGTCTCTGTCTGTGTCTCTGTCTGTGTCTCTGTCTGTGTCTCTGTCTGTGTCTCTGTCTGTGTCTCTGTCTGTGTCTCTGTCTGTGTCTCTGTCTGTGTCTCTGTCTGTGTCTCTGTCTGTGTCTCTGTCTGTGTCTCTGTCTGTGTCTCTGTCTGTGTCTCTGTCTGTGTCTCTGTCTGTGTCTCTGTCTGTGTCTCTGTCTGTGTCTCTGTCTGTGTCTCTGTCTGTGTCTCTGTCTGTGTCTCTGTCTGCAGAGAAACACGCGCGCCGCACGGCTTACAACAATGTAGCAAAAAGTGTCGTTACAACTTTTGGTCTTAATTAAAAGTGTCGTTACAACTTTTGGTCTTAATTTTTTCCGTCTAGCCCCCTTTCGCAACGCGCGATAAGGAACTTCGTTCCAAAAATAACAATAAAAAGTGCCCCATTATTTGTGGGGCAGCACAACATTTTACATTCCAGGACGGAGGCATTTGTGAATCTCCACTTGTTACACAATGACATAAGAATACTGCCTATCCTATCGACATTAAATTACAACATAATATCTACAATAATTGCTAAGAGACGCATTAACGTCCACAGACTCAAACAGCCACAATAATTTAATAAACAAACATTAAAAAACACTCACAAACTCCAATAAACATACCGTAAACTGAATTTACGTCAGCTGCCGATCCCCACAGCAGAACGCCATAAGACATAATACTGTGAAAATAAGCAAAGTATACTAACTTAGCTGTAGCGCTACATCAGCTGTCTACTGTCTTATTTTTCATACTGCGTAAGCAGCTGAGCTTAATCTACTTAAAAGAGCTCTAATATGGACACCCCATTGCAATTTCGGAATTTTCTGTATTTTCGGGAATACAGTTTCCGAAATAGCATCTAGTTTCTTGCCATCAAGTTTTAAATTTAAACCTTTTTGGGGTACCTAATGAAAACTTGAGACATTTGGTTTTGCTTGCATTGAGTAAAAGATTATTGGCCGCAAACCATTTCGAGAGAAGAGCTAGACTATCGTTGACATGTAAGACATCCGTATCTTTTCTAAAATAAGAGAAGTGTCATCGGCGAACATAATTATATCCGAGAAGATAGCCATCAGGTAAGGAAGGTCATTAATATAAACTAGAAATAAAAAAAGGCAAAGAATTGCCGGCAAGGTAATAGCGTAAGTCAAATACAATGGCAAACGATGGCAATGCATTATTGACTGTTCTGCCATGTTTACGTTATTGAGCGGACGAATTTTCCAAACCTATGAAGTGAATTAGGAATTTATTGTTTGAACTTTGCATGTTGTGTTTGTAACTCTAGTCTCTGTTGGTATACATAAAGTACAAAGGTAAAAGGTTTAACAAAATTAGGAAGTTGTGCACAAAGAACCGAACTTGCAAACCTTGTTAGAGTTCGAAATATTCCAGAAACATAAATCAAGCGTGTTTAAATATGAGAAACTAAGCCCATATTTTATAATAGGGCTCAAAGGGATCACGAGACGTCTTTGAGAATTTGTTTTAAAGTACCTTTTTGATAGGTACTTACCTACCTACTGAATTCTAAAGTACAGTAATGTAGTAGATTAAGGAATCCTTACGAATGAACGCTTTTGGTACAGAACAATAATATAAATAACTACGTACCTGAAATTGTACCAAGTAGTATGTTTGTAACTACGGGAGTCAAGAATTCTAGATACAGCAATAAAAAATAAGCCAAAACAGAGAAAAATAACAAATAATTATGTGTCAGTTCTCATCGGCACCTGAACGTCCATTTTCCTGGAGTTCACTCAATATAGGCGACGCGGCAAAAATCCTTACATGACACATCTACACGACATTACAGCTCACCTGTACAGTCACGTGCAAAAGAAATACAATTCAGCAACGATTTTCTCGTGTAGGTTTAGGATGAAAGAAATTTTGAAATCTGATGCAATGTGCAGGAAGAAAAAGAGACAGCCCGCTTTCGCACAGGCCAGATCGCGCAAAGCCAGGCCGAAAGACCATGGGAATGGTCAGATCCGATAAGGCCTCTGGAGACCTGTCGTCGCCCGTCCGATCCCGTCGGAAGTCGGTAATTTCAATGGTGCGACTCAAGGGCGCCTGTCGCATCTTGTATGGGCGCGTTTCTTCTGTGTTTACTTTCTTTTTGATCTATTGATCATTTTTTTTTTCACTTGAAATGTTCGAATAGTGGCCGCATCAGGCCTACACACGCCGTGGAAATGCTCGGCGCGGGCCGCGACGGGGCTCGACAGGCATGGCAACGTCTGGCGTGGCGTGTCAGTTAACGGGCCGTGGGTCCGCAGCTTAAGATGTCAAGTCATGTATCTTTGATCGATAGTCGTTCGACAATTGCCATCGATTTTGATCAAGGCATCGGCGTTAATGTGTCATTGATCGTACGGATGTTATATCACCCCATATGTGTACATATATTTGCACGTGACTGTATCATCATCTATCATCACATCGTAGATATGGAAACTCCATTACATCGTTCCCAGAATACTTTAATCGTATATTCCGACATGTCAGTGTTAGAGACTCACTTTTACGATAAACATGTTTCTGAAAGTAATGGTAACATTCGTGTTTATGTGCCCTAATTGTGTGGTAGGTACTCGTTAAGGAAAAACCAAATTTTAGGAAGGTAATGGTGAGGTTAATATTATCCTGTGAAATATGTAGTAATTACGGAGACTATATGCTATTGTTATTATGTAAAAAGAGACCATAATTAAGTCGTTAAATCCGTGTCGAATCGTTAATATGATTTGGTTGAATGTAGGTAATTAACTACAAAAAAAAATTAATCATTTTGTGCCAAAACTGCGGAATTTCTATTATCTTGCAACTTATTTCCGTCTCTTCGATTAACGATTCAAACTGTTCTTCTAACAATAAGAATTTGTCAAGTACAATTGCTATCCTTACGCAGAAAACCCCTGTCATATACTTACTGTAATAAAATCTACTCGAACTACGATTACATACAAATACATATTTTTTTAAACAATAGGTAGATAACTCTAAAGACAACTGCTGTAAATTAAACAAATATGACATAATAATCAAAATTAACTAATTTTATGATATTAACATCAGAGACGAGCTCAGGTTTATGAGAAGGTTGTGTCTGTTTGAACGTGACCTGATTTTGAATTTAAGGTTTTGTACACTCAAGGAACGAAAAAGCTTAGCTATTTTACCTTTTCAAATTATCCTTTTTAAACGGTTTTATTTAACTTGCTCTGTTTGTTTTTCGGTCAAATATAAGTATAGTTACAAATTTAATCAGTGTTTTTGTTAATCCAAGACGGCTACCGCTACAAAATGGCGGATTACATATTTTTTGACAACCCCCTCAATATGGGTATGAAATGAAGTATGAAAAAAAAATGAGAAATATTAAGTACCGAAATAAAAACTAAAAACTTGAAAATAAAATAAGTAAAAAAAAGTTTTAATGAAAATAATGTACTAAAAACTAAAAAAATAATGCGGTAGGTCCTAGGTACCGGTACACCACTTCCTCCTGCCTCCCCCACCAAGCTCCTTGTTATGTACTACTTGAAGTTATTCCTCGTATATTGTTTATGCAGTCGCCCGCGATCGGATCAACATAATTATTTATGTACCTATTTTGTATTGGAAGACCAATATTTTCAACATCAGCAATTAATTTTACAATCTATACTATATAAAGACCCTTAGGAGCCGAGCAAAGAGAAAAATGTCACGAATACGAAGTACTCGCATGCATGGGCAGGCGAGGCGAGCGACGGGGTGGGTCGGGGACAAAGAAAATTGACGCGAACGAAGTCGCGGGCAGAAGCTAGTTCTATTATGATTAATATATATTATTATATATAATAAAATATAATATAATATAATTTGAATGTAATATAGTTTTTTTAACAAGATATGAAAAATTATTTCAATGTTAGATAGCGTATTTATCGAGAAAGGCTATAAGCTATATTATCAATTTATCACGCTAAGACCAATAGAAGCGGAGCACCAATGAAGAATGTTTGAAAACCGGAGTTTTTTTTCCTTTTCAGAGCTGCTGCTGCGTGCGCTGCGTAAACGGTTAAAGTTTCTCAAATTTATTCCCTTTAAAAGTTCTAAAAAAAAGACCGCTATAGCATATGTCTACCTTTTAAGGTTGGCTCACTAAAACCTTTTTAATGCGACGGGGTGGGTCGGGGAGCAAGAAATTTGACGCGAAGGAAGTCGCGGACAGAAGCTAGTAAAATATATTTAGAGTCTTGTAATGCCACAATTCTCTCCGTCTCTACGCAATAACAAAGGAAATGTTGTACATTACTTATGCCGGGGCAATTACCACGATAAGGAGTACATTATAATGTTTGTACTGCGGTGGAACTATTTCGGGAATATTAACACTCCCATTATAATAGCGGGCCGGAAAATGCCTTTATTGGTACGGAGTAAGGACCAACAATGTACATACAGGAAAATTGACTGTTAGGAAAATCCCCGTTAATTTTCAGAGTGCCATGTGTCTTATACCGTGCCATTGTATAAGAACCATTTAAATAAATATAAGGATAATTTAAATTGGAAGTCAATTTGATTGACGATTCCTTTCCCTGACTAATTGCATAATACGCACACCAAGCGGACGGCGAGTAATGGGTAGCTCGCTGTCCAGTAAGGACCAAGCTCGGGTCGACGGCGCGTTGTGTTCCACGGGTGCCTCAAAGAGATGTCAGCACCAACTGGTGGGGCCTGCAAGGGCCGATGCCTGCCAGGGGTGCGAGTTGTTCGAAAGAGATACCGCGGCCCCTGGCACACAGGCAACTGAGGGAACACGGGTAGGTTTTAGTCAGTAAAAGTCTGACACGCCCTCCTGCTCCACCTAGAGCGGGAGAAGTTATTTGATGATTTCCTACCCAAAAAAAAAAAAATCGCTTTTGCCACCTTATGAGATGCATAATCAGCCTATAATGTTCCCACTGCTGGGACACAGGCCTCCTGGCTATGAGAGGGAGTGGTCTATAACCCAAAACGCGGACCCAGTGCGGGTTGGTGGAGATCACAGTATCTTTGAATATTTGGTTCACATTTTCGTTTGGTTTAGGTTCACGTTTCATCACGATATTTTCCTGCACCGTTTTGAACGTCTGGTGTTGAAATGAAATACGCAAAGTAAAGATACGAACCCAGTCAGATAGCCTGGTTTTGAACTCAGGCCCTACAACTTGTGATTCGGGGCCGATGCCACTAGGCCAACTCTGCTTAAATGAGATGTAATTTACATAGGTTAATTCTTGGCGGGGCTCAGTGCCTAGAGTGCACCCGTCGAAGTTTAGTAGGTCACTTGGGAAAGCTTATTGGCACTTAGCAGGTCATTTAGTTTTATCAAAAAGTATTAATTAGGTCACTTCTTCTGCTTTGTGAAGGTAAACAATATCTATCACTCTTATTAAAATCATTATGCTGTGTTATAAGTACAAACGGCTGTATTACGCTGACAAATATAGCTGCATGGCAAATAATACGCAGGCTTCTATTGCGAATAATGATATTGGATTTATTCGTTTGTTTTTATGAGTGAACGCCAAAATTGCTCTTACTACTTATATGAAACTCCACTTTATTACTGTTTTATTATAGTCGCGAACTCGTGACCCCAAAACAGAAGTTGAAACTCTTTGGATAGCAAATAAAACATGCTGGGAAAATACTTTATGATCGTAATTACTTCGTTTATCTGTGTTTGGGAGTCATATTTGGCTGGGTAAACGGAAAATGCTTATATAGAGCAAAACATTTCGCACTATTGCAGCAGATTAAATGTTCGAAAAGCGCCTCATCTTGGCGTAAAACGAGAGTAGGTATACAGCGGTTTCAAAATATCAACGAAAACTTTGGCGCAATTTTTCGATGAGGGTTGCTTCTAACCGAAGGCCTCGAACACTGCCTCGAGCGATGCTACTTTTTTTTTTTTGGGTGGGAAGTCATCAAATAACTTCTCCCGCTCTGGGTGGAGCGGGAGGGCGTGACGATCGAGGCGGAGGAAGGTGGAGAGCGGGAGGGTGTCATACTTTTACTGACTAAAACTAAAACCCACGCGTGTTCCCTCAGTTGCCTGTGTGCCAGGGGGGCCGCGGTATCTCTTTCGAACAACCCGCACCCCTAGCACGCATCGGCCCTTGCAGGCCCCATCAGTTGCTGCTGACATCTCTTTGAGACGCACGTGGAACACAACGCGCCGTCGACCCGGGCTTGGTCCTTGCCGGACAGCGAGCTACCCATTACTCGCCGTCCGCAAGCCCGTGCCTACGGTGGCCGGGAATCAGCCTGGGATTCCCGACGCAGAGGGCGTCTCCTGCGAAGGCCACGGCTGTGAGGGCGCATGTGCTGCATCTCCCTCACGTGCGCCGCCTCCCTCTTTGCGAGCATAACTGCTTCGCTGAAGGAGGCGACTGCTAGCCATGCCCTCTCGCTCCGTACCATGGCCTGGACCAGGGTCGGACGCGAGAGATCGCCGCCGCCGATCACCTCCACGAGGACACGGCGGTGCTCCGCCCAAGCCGGGGAGACCTCCACCGTATGCTCCACCGTGTCCTCAGGGCGATCTTCGCAATGGAAACATCCGGACGTTTCCTCTCGCCCTATCCGAAACAGGAATATCCCGAAACATCCATGTCCGGTGAGGACCTGGTGTCAGGCGGAAGGTGCGGACGCCATGCCGCCTCTCAAGCCTCTCCTCAAAGAGGGGACTTACCGCCGCAATCGTGGCGTGCCCAGAGCGATGCTACTTGCGATGCGCCTTGGGTCAGTTGACTCGCGTGCTTCTCTTTTTCGTCCTTCACCGGGTCGCTCCCCAAATGGCGCAGGGGTTCGGTGTCCCGTAGCATGCTTTAAACATCTTTTACAGTTCGGTTTCTCCGAAGTGACCGCACCGTCACAAGACGCGTGTTACCTGTGCGTGTAGCTCGAGGCGGAGTCAGAGTTGCCTCTCGTCTTAGGTGAATAATGAACTAAGCCTTAAAAATAAGAACACCATTGCCAAGCATCGTAATTTGGGGCAAAACTTTCCTTTCCTACCTAAACTTTTAACTTGGCAGTCATAATCTAATACTCTTTTTTATCAAAGCAACACCGTGTTATGTATTGACATTAAAACAAGTTCCAACCTGCTAGGCGTTTACAATTATGCCGTAATAAATTGTTCTAATCTAGTTACGACGTCGGTTATTATCCAATCATCCCTATGACTACTAGAATGTTTGTGTCTACGTAATAATAGGTTGGGGAAAAAGTTTCTTCGCATTTTTTAAGAAAATTCAAAACATTTTTTAATAAAGTTTATTTACATTTAACTAAAGTATGTAGGTACCATTTTGTTCGATAACTTTTTGCCATCTTGTAGGTAGGGACATGATCCCATTGCTATAGAAATTTTGGGACTTCTGGTCAAAATACCGCGACAAGTGGTTTTGGCAGTCCTCTCGTGATGTTAACCTGATAATAAATAAATAAATAAATAAATAGACACTGCCTAAAGAATTCTGAAGAGACCGAAACAGGTGGAAATCTGAAGGTGCAAGGTCAGGACTATACGGCGGATGCATTAACACCTCCCAGCCAAACTCTCTTAATTTTTGTTGGGTGGCTAAAGATGTGTGAGGTCTAGCGTTATCATGATGAAAAACCACACCCCTTCTGTTGATTAATTCCGGCCGCTTTCTCTCAACTTCTTGCTTTAATCTCATCAGTTGTTCGCAGTAGAGTTCAGAATCGATGGTCCTGCCTGGTGGTAACAGCTCATAATGAATAATGCCCTTCCAATCCCACCACACACACAGCATCACCTTGTTGCGAGTTAACCCGGGTTTCGCCACAGTCTGTGAAGCCTGACCGGCCTTGACCACGACCTTTTTCGCACGTTCTTGTCATACGTGATCCACTTTTCATCACCAGTTATCAGCTTCTTCAAAAATGGTTCGGTTTCATTACGTCGTAATAAAGAATCACAAATGAGTACACGGTTCATTAGGTTTCTTTCAGTGAGCTCGTGAGGTACCCAAATGTCGAGCTTTTTTGTGTACCCAGTTTTTTTCAAATGCACCAAAACTGTTTTGTGGTCAATTTCCAGTTCTTCAGCTACGTCGTAACTACTGGTATGCCGATCTTGCTCCACTTTTTCAAAAATGGCATCCATTTTATCCGTAATAGGGCGACCAGAGCGACGTGCATCTTTGACATCAAAATTTCCGGATTGAAAACGCTTAAACCAAATTTGTGCTACTCTCACAGACACTACACTAGGTCCATAAACATAGCAAATTTTTTTCGCGGCTTGCGTTGCATTTTTACCTTTTTTGTAGTAAAATTTTAAAATGTATCGAATTTCTTCATTAGATTCACTCATCTTGACGGTACGAAAAACAAATGAAAATCACACATTCTCCTAATTTGAATTTGGAATTATGTTCTTTAAAATTTAAACTTTCAATGATACCAAAACCAGCCAGATACAAATAGTATAGCCAAAGAGATTTCATTACAAGTTCATACATACTATAATGCGAAAAGACTTTTTCCCCAACCTAATAATTATGATTACAGATATAAAGAAGATCTTCACTATTTCCGAGCCATATAAAACACATTTCCTAATACGAAGTTCGTATCCCGAGACACTCACGTTTTCTGTTCACATTAATTACAAACTTTAGTGACGTGGGCAACTGTTTACATAAAGAACCTTGTTTGGACTATACGAGAACATAGCACATGATATCTTGTTCATATTTTGTTTTAAACCAAACGTTTACGCCTCAGTTCTGATAGCCCTCTTAATTATCATTATAATCAGGCTAACTTACTCAACCAGGCCCACCTGATTGGGTAAGTTTTGGGTCATCCGTATTTGGCTAGATGGGAAGCCCAGTTCCCATTTAGCCAAATACGAATGTGTACTAATATTTTACATGCGTCGCCCCTTCCATAATGGAAGTTCTGTGTTTAGTTAGTGAGAGTACCACTTAAGTATCAGGGTAGAAAAAAGGCGACCTTTGGTAATATTTAAGTACCTATTAGATTATGAACGTTCTTAAAATATTCATGTCAAACAGAAGCGTCTTCATCGGTTTTCTGGGAGTTCACGTAAGTACCTATAAATATAATCCTAATCTATATTTGACAAAGAGGCAGAATTTGCTGATTTCGTGATCTAGATCATTAGATAACAAATAATTAAAGACCTTTAGCCGTATAAGGGCGAATTTCGCCAAATGTGTATACCTAGAATAAGTCTTATTCTGCGAATAAATGTTGAATTTTTGACAGTTTTCCCCTACTAGAACTGTCTGTCGTTCATTTTATTCCACGGATAAAAGATATTTGACTTTGGTAAAATCAGCCCTAAGTCCACTTAAATGTAATGTAACCTTAAATTACTTTTTAGGGAAAAGTAAATCCCAATATTTATCCTAATAGTTGTAAAATTCTGCAACAAGTACACAAAAAAAGTATCATTTGTCGTTCCAATTGGATGTTTGCCAACCCTAGAAGGCATGAAATTTCTGGATAACCCCGCAAATCCATAAATGTACCGTAAACGTCAACCAAAGAATGAGTTACGACATTTGTATCCGAATTTATATACTATAGCAAAAATCTAGGGAAGCTATCCATCACATGCGTTATAGATATCACTGAAGTTTGAATCCGCCTTTACTGATACTCGAGATCCCTCAGGAATACGTGACAAATACAAAAAAAAAGATGTTTTGCGACCTACTTTGAGCCTTCGATCAATGGTGAAATATTTGGAACATAACATAAATTGTTCAATAAGGTGTAAACGACTCCGTGAGTCTGAGGAAATTTAGTGTAATAGACTCAAAAACATATGGTAATCACTTTGACATTATAGTGGGAAATACGTATGTTATTTGGATGTCCTATGCGTTTCTTATAGACTTTGAATAATTGATTACTTCAAAATTTTGAATGTCTCGTATGTCTATTCTTCGCGTATTGCTTACATCGATATGCAATAAGCGTAAGATCGACATGGCTATTTGTATAGAAAGTGTCATTACTTATTTGTTTTTTTATATCACGCCTTATGAATATTTTTAAAATTTGCCATTCGTAACTTGAGTTTTTACGATGGTCATGCTATGCGTAGTGAAGTTGGATCTCATTGATAAGGTATCTAAATCAGTTTGTCTGCTGCTGTGAACGTGATTACTTGTCTTTTTCTTTTTCATATGACATCTTTTAACATTGCTCTGTGTGTAAAATGTTTATCTGCAATATACGTAAACACACCCTTATTTACTGGAAATTTTTATTTTCTTGAAGCACACATCTTACTTAGTCTGCAACATCTGTAAATAACTAAATTGAAACATGACATTGAATAAATAACTGAAGATTCTTTATTTGATTTGACTTGTATTAGGATTCCCTTTCAAGCAAAACGGAGGGTTCTGATTTTGATCTGTACGTATGTATGTATCTATGTTCAACTGTTCCTTCATAACTTGTAAACTACTTATAATACTGCCAGTTGCAGAAACGAACTTTAACTTTTAAATCCGTCATTAAATACGAATCTTCCATTAACTTGTTGCAGAAAGCAACATTAGACTCGATTTTAATGGTTCTTTAATTTTTTAATATTGCAGTGTCAATAGAGTCAATCTGTCACAGTTTTTGATGCTGAAAACAAGCACCATTAACGCCTTAGCGCTAAGCAAGCACCATTAGCACTTGGTTTGTGCAATATAATTAGGTAAATCAATGAAATCATTAGCTTTAATGATTCATTATGTAATGTTTGTCACCTGGGTGATAATTTGAAAAATGAGACATATAATCCGCGCGCGATGAGAATGGGATGGAACCTTGTCAAGATAAATCGAAAATGACAGACATCGATGAATGATATTAAATAATTACACAATATTTAAAATAAAACTCGAGCTGAAATCCACGCCTTGGATTTCAGCTCAAGTTTTATTTTAAATGCGAGATTTATATATTATTGTGTAATTATTTAACTGTCATTTTCTATTTGCTTTGACAAGGTTCCATCCCATTAGCATCGTGCGCGGATTATATCGTTGGAAGCATCTCATAAATTGAATATGACGCCTTCTAGACATATGCACATAAAGTAATTAATTAATTAAATTATTTTTTATTTAACACGGCTGCGTCTTTATTTTCCGGCAAGAAAATTTTCTCGTCTGAATGAGAATATTGTCTTGTTTCATATATTTTAGAGTGTGATTTTTCAGCAGTTGGATTTTAGTTTTTGAAATGAATTTACTGAGATAAAACTTTCTTGGTGCTTAGATGAAATAAAAATACTTGGTACACAATTTATAAACTTTGGAAGTCACCAACCCTTTGAAGGCACTTAATATGGTGTTGTGATGTGACGGTTCAATGAAATAACAAATTGCTTCAGCTTTTAAATGACTTTCCATATTTTACGATCAATGCCCTTTAAAGCAATTTTCAATGAATATATATACAAAAATACATTAAACAACATTATAATTTGTATGCGTTCAATAAACGATGAGTAGGTATGTTAACAAATGAAAATGAAAACTCAATATTTGCTGGTTTCATTTGATCTTTAACAGTATTGAATGATAGAATAATCTAAATAGCTCTGCAAATGAATAATTGCGCAAATATTTAAGCCTACCCCGTATTTTCGTTAAAGGTAGAGACGTAAAACTCCGAAAAGTACCGTACCTTAATAAATATTGCGACAAATCCCACAAACCGGCACCGAGGGACACTGAAAATTGTTTCACCTCCGGGTGTAAATAAGTCCATATAAAATAATGTTTCAACGTGAAAATGTGGTTTAAATACATCAAGACCAAAGTGAACTCACAAAAATGTTTATTTAAGCGTTGATGGCATATCTTATATATCATTGACGCTTTTCCCCAGAACTGCGATGATAAATCCCACGTAAAAGACATCGATTGAACTACCTTCATGTTACTTCATCATCATGATTAGCAGCTTTCTTACACCCACTGCTGAGTGGATGCTATCTTGTCAGGTCCATTACAGAGATCATCAATCAGCGAGATATTGAGTTCTTGAATATCCCGCTGATTTGAATCAAGCTGACGACTTTATGGCCTTATTTATTTATGGTCTTATTTATTTATTTATTTATTGGATCTCCACCAGAGGCTACACAATTACATGCAAATTTACACTGAGCAGAGAAAAACCCTGTGTGCTTCCAATTATAGGAGAACACATCATTTACTTGTAATCCAGGTAAGTTTGACAATTTTAAAATTAAAAACAAATAATACAACACTAACAGGAAACAAAGATAATGATTTATGAGATCAATGATGAAAGTAATGTAAATGAAAAGTTAGGAAGCTTAACATAGCTTAAAAAAGAATAAAAACAGAAGGGTACAATAACCAATAAGGTGAACAAAACAATCTTAAGAATAGTCTTTCTACTAACCATATAATCCACCATGTTGAACTACCTAAAACCAAGTAGGCAGATGCATTTCCTAATTAATTTACTGTACTGTATAAGTAGGCAACACAGTTCGTTTCTTTTATACGCCCGTATCGTTCTCACTTTAGGAGCCAGTGAACTCATGCGGACTAAATTGAAAACAATTTGCCTTGTACGTGAATTTACAGGCGAGGCCTTAACAAGAGAAAAACGTGACGCAAAATCGAGTGCAATCGAATAAATTAGACGATACATTTTCAGTGCGGATGGGTATGGGCGAATTTTGTGGTTTTTCTTATTATGATGATAAGCTACTACGCTAAATTTTTATTTTTCTTGGAATTTAATTTCGGGCATGTACCTAACTAGCATTTGCAGCAGTATAACTGGTAGATATGAATTTTACGTACGGTTTTGTAACGAAAATCAACACAAAAATTTGATAACAAATTGTCAAGCGCCTGTTAACTGTGGTGATTAGTTAATTGAATTATCAACAGCCAATCGAATCACTTGACTTGCGTTCAATTTCCACAATTCTATAATTTTCTTTCCAGTTCCGGGGTGATAGTGAACAGTTTCACCATCATTTTAACTCAACAACAGACGTGTACATCCAATGGTAGTTTCAAATTGTAGTGTGTTGCCATTAATACAGACTAGGTCTTAGCATCAGTAAGTTGCGCTTGAAATGAGAAGACATCCCATATTTCCGGGAATAAAACCTACCTTTTATCTATATACTAGGGATGTAACGGAGGTGGTTTTATCGGAACCGAAGTCGGATCCGGAGGATTCAAATTTGGTTTGTCGGAGTCGGAACCGGAACCGAAGTCGGAGTCGGAGTCGGAGGTGGAGGTGGAGGTAGAAGAAAGATGTGCTAGTTAAGGGCAGGTCTGATAAAATAAAATATTATAAACATTAATCAGCCTCTTTAATGTCTAATTTCTTAGTACATCATTTACACACACACGCACATAATCATTTCAGACATGTCTAGGAGTTAGGTACTTAAATGAAATAATATGGAGTGACTTCAACAGAAGCAGATTATTCTTAATAAATAAAAGCTTTGCAGTTTTGTCTCCATCCAATCGATTTCTCAGTGGGACATAAATCAGTCCTGCACCACTGAAAAGTTGTTCACTGGCCACTGACCCTGGTGGACAAGACAAATATTGGCGGGCAATTGGGTTCAAGTATTTAAATTTTGTATTCATTTTCCACCATAATATGGGATCATCACTTATGGGAATACGTTTTTCTCTATTGTACTCATTAAGTAATCCCTTCAATATAATAATGTGGTATCATTATCATCATCGCTGCTCATCAATATACTTTATAAAATTGTTTGGACATTATCAGATTGACCAGCTACTGGTGATGCCAACCTTGCCCGTTTTTCTACAGGAATGTCAATATTTTCAGCTTCATTGGCAGATTTATTTCCATCATCAAGTAAAGTCATCAATTTGGATTCAACCCTTTCTTTAATCACTTCGTTAAAAAAAATCATTTTATAACGCAAACTCGCTAAACGTAAACAAAACAAATGACCGAGTAATCGACAGAAAGAAAGGCACGTGTAACGAAGGGAGGGAGGGGCATTTCTCGCGCGACAAACACAAACTTGTTTGTACGCGCTGCCCGCGGTAAATTCGCCGCTGTCCCGGCGCCGCTGTGCTTCAACCTCCGATATAACCTCCGGTTCGAAAGTATCAGAACCGAAGTCGAAATCGGAGGTGTAATATCAATCGGAAGTTCCGACTTTTCGGAATCGGAACCGAAGCTTCGTAATATCTCTACTATATACCTACTAATAATAAAGCTGAAGGCTTTATTTCTTTGTTTGAACGCGCTAATCTCTAGAACAGCAGGTCGAGTTTAAAAAAATATTATTTTACTTGATAGTCCAATCGTTGAGGAGGGTTATAAGTTATTTAACATTACGCTGCGACCCTTAGGGGCCAAGCAAAATAGTAAAAAAGGAACGGTGAGCGAAAACGAAGTAATAGGATGCAACAGTGTACGACTAAACGCCGACAAATACTACGCCGACAGGACTCATCAGGTAGGCAATATGTTAGGTTAGGGTTGCGCGAACCGCACGCGAGCGAAGCGAGGGAAGCGAGCGGTGCCGCGGCAGCGGCCGGCGTCTGCTACTTTCATGTTAGTGGCAGTTACTTGACTATTTAGTAATCGCGAAAGGATGAGCCTTGTCGGCGAAGAGTCCGGTCGGCGAAGTGTCCTGTCGGCGAAGAGTCTCGTCGAAGTGTCTTGGCTGTGTTCAGTCTATCGGAGTAGTGTCTGTCGGCGTTTAGTCGTACACTCAGGATTCAACGCGGCGACCGCGTGCAAAGTTGCGGGCAGAAGCTAGCACCTATATAAATACACGGTCTGCTAAAGCACGTATCTGCCCTTTATAACAAACAAGATACTTGATACAGTCGAACAAACTATTTGGCACACTGGTTGCTAACTTGCATTTACTTTATAAAAATGTGTGCTGAGTAGTGACACTTATAAGTAAGCCACAAGCTTTAAAGTGTTTCGAATAAGGCGGGAGGAAACACCCGGGTGTTTCCATTGCGAAAATCGCCCTGAGAACACAGTGGAGCATACGGTGGAGGTCTGCCCGGCTTGGGCGGAGCACCGCCGTGTCCTCGTGGAGGCGATCTCTCGCGTCCAGCCCTGGTCCAGGCCATGGCACGGAGCGAGAGAGCATGGGTAGCCATCGCTTCCTTCAGAAAAGCAGTGGTGCTCGCAAAGAGGGAGGCGGCGCACGTGAGTGAGGAGAGGCATTATATGCACGCTCACGGCCGTAGCCTTCGTAGGAGACGCCCTGGGCGTTGGGAATCCTAGGCTGATTCCCGGCCACCGTAGGCGCGGGCTTGTGGACGGCGAGTAATGGGGAGCTCGCTGTCCAGTAAGGACCAAGCCCGAGTCGACGGCGTGTTGTGTTCCACGCGCGCCTCAAAGAGATGTCAGGAACAAAGGATGGGGCCCTCAAGGGCCGATACCAGCCAAGGGTGCGGGTTGTTCGAAAGAGGTACGGCGGCCCCTGGCAAACAGGCAACTGAGGGAACATGGGTGGGTTAGGTTAGTAAAAGTCTGACACACCCTCCTGCTCCACCCAGAGCGGGAGAAATTATTTGATGATTTCCCACCCAAAAAAAAAAGCTTTAAAGTTATCATCAACTATAAAACCAAATATTGAAAATGTAGTGGAATGATTAATATTTATCGTGAGGTAGGTATGAATGTGGCTATCAGAGTGTAGCAGAAGATCAAAAAACGATAAAGGTACTGTGAGAAAGATGATACGGCTAGAAAAGGCGTGACGACTGAGATAACGACTTATAAAGATATATTAAAGAAAAAGAAATTGCCTTTTTCTTGCGAAGTAGACATGCGCAAAACAGTGCGTTATAAAGTGATGTAATATGACATTACTTTTCGTACCAAGTAATGTTACATTACACCATGACTCTTCAAACATGACGCGTAATGACGCATCACGCGCGATGGCTATTGTAATGAAATGCTCGCGCGTTTCGTATCGTACCGAGGCATGTTGCATTACACCATGACTCCAAACATGACGCGAAATGACGCATCACGCGCGATGGTTATTGTAATGAAATGCTCGCGCTGTAGAAGATATACATAATTATTAATTCAATCAAAAGGACATTCCAGTAATAAACATGGATTGCAATATTTATTATTGACTATGATTGTGAATTTTGGCGTATTTAAAAATCGATTTTATGTACTTAAAATGATTGTTTCATGATGATTCTTAATTTCATTCGCAATTATTATTTTCGTCGCCATAGTAACACAAGATATTTTCACACTTACGTAGTAATAATCTATTTATTTACAGTTTTAAGTTATTTTTTTAAATATTACTCAATACCTCATTAATTAATAATGATAACACAATCGCAAACACAACACTCAGTTTTATATTTGTTTCGTGTTACTGTTTTATTTTGTATCGTATGGCGCGCGCGGCAAAATGTAATGTCACAGGTCATAGGATTACGGAGTCATGATAATTTAAAAAATAAGAAATATGATTATGATATAAATAAATATCGCAGCACAGGCAGTCCGCGTTGTCAGTAAAACGTAAACCTTATTTCTTGAAGGATACGGTTCTACATAATAGTTCACTTATTTCGTTGCCAGCCGGTCGGCGCGCGGCGCATGCTCCTTCTCACTTGCACACAGTACAGCGAAAATTACCGAGATAATACGATGTTTGTACGAGGTACGAACGCCGAACAGCGCGTCACAGCCCGCGCGTCATATTTTAGAGTCATGAGTCATGTTTAATTTGGTCGAGTCATGTGTAATGCTTACAGTACGCGGTCGGGTTATATGACGCGTAATGCATCACAAACAAATAGATTGTCTGACTGTACACTTTCTCCCCTTTAATGCCAATCATTGAGTAACTGAGAAATGTAAATTTAAGAGCGCCCTGTCACTTAACATTATTCCCATATTGCGATATTCAAATCTAGCCTTTTCTCTAGATAACTAGGTCGGGTTGTCGTAACCAGTCTAATCAGATGTAGCTGAATAACCTTGCATGGAACGACTGCCTGGCTGATCTCCACAAGCCAGTCACCTCTAGGTACTGGTTGTCCGACTTTCGGCCTATTTTAACTTCCCGTAACGACTGCCAAAGATCCATCAACGACAACCAGGACCAACGGCTTAGCGTACTTTCTGAGGCACACAGAGGTGCAGTTATGTAAAGCATGGTCACCGATTCACAGACCGATGTCGGCAAGTGTAGCTGAACGGCCGATCGACCCTTTCAGCTGTTATTATTTATCCAAGAGCCCGACTCTTTCTTTATTTATTTTTTATTTATTTAGGTTCGCCCACAATTGTTTACATGTTCATCTAAACAATTGTATTTATAAGTGCAAAAATTACTTACATGCTAACACCACATCTCTTATTCTATAGTATTCCTTTATTTATATCTATCTCTTTATCAATGGTCCATTTCATATATCGTTTACTATCGTATAATATTGCCTTATGGATTGTATCTATTATTTATGTGACGATAAATGTTTGTATACTTTTATGGCTATAAGATATTGTTAGCAGTTACACTTATGGTCAGATGCTATTATGATTTACAATGGACATTCACGGAAATACGTTTCGGACAAACACATAGCATTAACAGCAAAAACAGAGGATTTATCAGAAAATAATGAGGTGACATGAAAAACTACTATCGTCCCGTTCACACAGCATGGTAATGGTAAGGGTATTATTAAGGCTGCAATTCTTCGAGATTTTCCGTTATATTTATGAACTAGCTTCCGCTCGCGGCTTCGCCCGCGTAGTATGTCGATAAAAAGTAGCATCCCTTCCCAGAGTTGCAAGTACAGATACATGATCAATCTATGATGTTTCCACTGCTGGGACCCAGGCCTCCTCTCTGTGACAGGGTGTCCACCACGCGGGCCTCGTGCGAGTTGGTAGATGTCACATATCTTCGAGTTTTTATTCTAGAACATGCTGGTTTCCTCACGATGCTTTACTTCACTGTTTTGAGAGCAGTGGTGATGAAATAATTTACACAAATTTAACAGAATTCTCCCCACGCGAGCTGGCAACGGCGCATTATGGCGGTTATTCGTGATTATTTCATTAAATACAAACAAAAGTGAACATTTTTTTCAGACATGCACTAGACCGTTTGTATTTTCAAGTATGTATGCAATTTTTTTTACAGTTATTTTGTTACAAAAATCGACATACCGTCAATTAGTTTCTATTTGCATTACTAAGTACGATTAAATGTTTTTATGAAAGAGTAAATATTTAAAATAATTATAAATACAATCTAGTGCTTGGCTGAAAAAAAAAAATGTACTTTTGTTTGGATTTAATGAAATAATCATGAAAAACTACTATAAATGCGTTGTTGCCAGCCCGCGTGGAATGAATGTTCTTAAACGCCTGTCAAGGTTTGAACCTACGACCTAAAAATCGTTAGTCGCAGCCACTACCACTGGGCCACCACTGGTAACGAGTTCAAAGTATATCCATACCGAACATCAAAATCGGCCGAGCCGTTCTGGAGACTACCCCCTACACACAAACAAATTTACCCTCTTTGTATTATTGTTATATAAATATTTCCATTATTTATTTATGAATACATTTGGTTAATCTCTGATTTCAAGAATGCAGGTTGCATTGCAAGTAATCTAAAGCGAGACACGGATTGACGTAAGAATTGAGTAGGACGTTTAAAGTCTGACCTCACATAAAGTGCTATTAGGTAAATCGATGATAAGTAGCCTGCAGGCTCTGTTTACTAACTTTAACTGTTTAATGATAATAAACACCACTGTTATTGTTTTATACAGCTCCAAGCGTTAACTCCAGTCCATCAGGTGGTGGTCAATATAATTTAATAACCGCTAAGGGTCATTCAGGGAATTGATTGTTTACATTTTATGGTTTAATATGAAACGTTATTTATAACGTTTATTCATTTAACGTTGTTTATAAAGGAAACCTCTAATTTACGTACCGTGAATTAGAGGTTTTCGAGACAGATAGATATTTAGGAAGCGAACATTAAAAAAAATACGGAAATTACACTTCTGTTACAAACACAGCCAGCAGCTGTTTACAACTGTAAAGGCTCGTGCAGACTAGCGCGACGCGACGGTCACGTGGCGTTACTCGTAGAATAATTTCTACGAAAACTTAATGGAAATTGTTCTACAAGTGTCGCGTCGCGCTGTCGCGTAGCGGCTGTTTGAAGAAGCCTTAAAGAAAAACGAAATAAAAGGTTTCATCTCTTAACAAACTAACCTAAACTCATTAAGCTACCCAGTTAACGAGCTTACACAGAATAATACAGCTTTATTTTTGTTACTGCTTAACTTTTTATGTTAAATCTATTTTATGCTTAGGAACAAAACCGTTCCGTGATTGACAAACTGAAAGAAACATGGAATTCAGTTTTCTAATTTTCGCACATATTCTAGGTATTTTTGCTTGGAACCCAAAACGTAGCCTTTGCATTTAAACAAAAATTAAAAAATATATTTAGGTGTCAGATATGAACAGCAATCTAGGTGATAGGTGACTTTTTATTTTTTCTTCTTGTCTCTAATTTTCATTATGTCAATGCCATGCATGCCTGTTATTTGCACGGTTACTAAAATGCCGATCTTAGATGTAAGTTTATTTGAAAAGTAAGTGACAGTGCTGTTGGTGTGCTTATTATAAATAAATAAATAAGGTTTCAATGGTGTTGCATAGGTACCTAAGTATTACCTATCTAATATCCACAGTAATAAGTCTATAATAATAGATAAAAGTAATAAACTACACTACTAAGAATAAGTTATTAATATCATATCAATGAGATTACAAGAAAACTTGATTAAAAAATGCTATAATCAGATGTTTGTGTTTGATTTAATTATACCAATCCTATTAAAATAGATTGCGTCTTATCCTTCATAAATATTTCTTAGAATATGAACATAAATTCTACGCCTAAAAAATAATTTATGTGCACGCGAAACCGTGCAAATGATAGAAGTGAAACTTCTTAAAAATAATTAATATGAGTGATTTTATTGTGAGACTTAAATCTTTCTTCACTCTCGTGTAACGAAATGTGCCCAAAGGTGACGCGTCCTTAAAATCTTACTCCCGTTCAATTATCGAATTGCCGCCTAAGAAGGTTTACTTTAGAAATATCAAAATTAAGTAATTTGAACACAAGCGTTAAAAATGTATTTAGAATGCTCCAATAATTGAGACATTAATATTAAGTCTTTACCTACGAAATTGGAGATTTGTATGAACGTTTAAAAATAACATTTTGGTAATTTTTTATTTTAGCTCATCAAAATAATGGCTCAAATGATCTACTTATACATTTTGATGGCAGCTTATTTATCCCTTTACTGTAAAAGTCTGCCGGACGGGAGGCGATGAAGTCAGCGAAAGCGTTTTGTACTGCCTCTTCGGTCTTCAAATTTTTCCCACTTAAAAATTGTCAAAATTTTGAGAAAAGTGGAAATCTGTTGGGTCAAGGTCCGGTGAGTACGGTGGGTGACCGAGAGCTTTCAACTGTAACTCTTGTAGCTTTGCAATGGTCTGTCGTGAAGTGTGAGCTCGCGCGTTGTCGTGGGGATGCAATGGGGAAGTGCGGTTGACCAGTCTTGGTTGTTGAATTACAAGCTTCTCCATCATTGTTTGCAATAGACATCTGCCAGCACTGTGGTGCCATTCGGTAAGAAGCTGTGATGGACAAGTACATAACATGTCTGGTGGACTGCACTGATCCACCAGACATACCATCATCTTCCTATGAGTATTTTTTTTAACGCACTGATTAGGTGCTGTACCCGTCCACCCACTGAGACGAACACTTACGGTTGTCGTACAGGATCCACTTTTCATCGAAGGTAACAATTTGATGTAGAATTCCCTCATTTCTATGCCGATTCAGTAGTTGCTATGCATGCTTCGGTCGCTTAGTTCGTGTGGCACCCACTTATCTAGCTTTTTTATCTTTCCGATTTGACGCAAGTGCTTCAATGTTATTTTGACACTAACTCCAAGGCCCACAGTAAGCTCAGCCGTAGATTGAGTTGGATCCGCTTCCATTATCGCCTTCAATTCGTCGTTGTCGACAATGGTTACCAGCTGTCTTGTCTACCTATCCTTAAAAAATGAAATGGTGCATATAGACCAGACAATTAAATTTAATACAGGGAATACAAAATAGATATGTAAAAAGGTACCTGCCTAAAGGGAAACGCACTCTATTGAGAGATGAGGAGGACAGCGGAGATCACTTGATATAATGTCAGACCAGGCCTGCGGTTCTGTGTAGTCGTCCAGGGATGCGGCGACATATAGGCGTCCAGGGATGCGGCGAAGTGTAGGCGTCCAGGGATGTGGCGACGTGTAGGCATCCAGGAATGCGGCGACGTGTAGACGTCTAGGGCAGCTCCGCGGCTCCAGACATTGTCTCAGTAATTGGGAGCCTTGCTTTAGTTTCGTGCAGCAGAAGAAACAAACAAGCATAGGTCCACTGTCTTCAGTTACCAAACGAACCATCAGTCAGTTGGCTTCCCAAATCCATCGCTCTCTCTTACAACGACTTCAGAGCTCTCTTCTTTTTTCTTCACATTCCAAATTCCTTTTTTCTTTTTCCCTTTCCAGCCATGTCATCCTCTCATCTGCCGGGCTAGTCGGCCAAGACGTATCAAACCTCCTTGATAAAAACCGAGAGTGCGTATAAGAATCTTATAATTATAGACAACGTAATTACGTAGAAAAACCAAATTTAGGCTATCCAAAATGACATAAAAATTATTTTTAGTAAATACAATCCTAATGCAATGATAAATAATTAAAAGAATAAGTAGACATCTATTCTATTCTATTTTTTTAGAGGAGTTCAAGTTGGGCCGCCGTCGTGAACGGTCGCGTCTGCCCGCGCGCAGCAGATGTTGACTTGCCAGACTTCGAAATCAAACCGAGTTTTTTGTGCGTCTCCGTCTGTGTCGCAATTTGTTATATTGGGTATTATAAAACAAGGGAGCAAAAGTGATGTAAGTGCGCTTCAGCCTGCAGCGAAGACTGGCTGCTGGAGGACGAGTGACACGGCTGACCCCTGGCGGCTAAACCTGGTGAGATCGTTCCTAATATTTCAGGGATTTGTTCTATAAAACTGAGAACGGCCAGCCGGCCGGTTCGTTGTGGGCCAGTGTGCTAACACTATATATAATAGGGCGGCACAAACTAATTTACGCTATTATTCTAGCGCAAAATACGGTACCTATCGCTCAAAACGCAGTACCTAAAGATTGTATTATTATAACTTGTAACGCCACGGTTACCGAAATTTGAGTCGGCCCACGGCCCATATGTGCTGAAGTGTACAAAAAAGTTACCCTTAACTCTTAAGTTCGCATAGCACGCTTTTGTTCTACAGATTAACCAAAAAAAAAGGTCAAGTCAGCCTCAGCCCCTTTGCACGTGTCCTGGACTTGCACTACAAACAAAAGTGTTTTCAAAAAATAATTTAATGGGCTTAACACTCGATCATAGGATTGTCAGCCAAGATCTCGCCACATATATTTGGAAACATCGACAGGATGATAGAATTTTCCTAGCACTTCTAAATAATATACATGATTTTCTCCCTAACAGCATTCTCTTCCAGGAATAAAGGATAGCAAAATACATAACCGCACAATCCCTACTAATATTATAAATGCAAAAGTGACTTTCTGTATGTATGTTACGCTTTCACGCCTAAACCGCTGAACCAAGTGTCATGAAATTTGGCTGAGATATAGCCTAGAATATGGAGAGAGACATAAGTAGGCTACTTTCATATAGGAACATACGCTATAACCGACTTCCACGCGGCCGGAGCCACGGTCAGGGGCTAGTTTAATATAACATTTTGTGGTGGCGAAGATATCATCATCGCCTTGTCCGAATACTATCTCGTAAATGTGCACAGAAACAACAGAAACGCACAAGGGTATTCACCTATTGGCGAACTCGTACCCGCCAACAGCGACATCCTAAGTACAACGCTAAAACACCGCAACATGCCAATCCTTATAACCGGTAACACACACGAGAAGAGCAAGAAAAATCCACGAAACCCGGGCCTCAAACGAACAGCCCCCAATTAGCGAACTCATTAACACCATGTGAAGAACAAGAAGCAAGCTACTAACACCGTTATCAGTCGTAATCGCAAACGACACTGGATACACAACACCCAGAAACAGACCTTTACCGCAATCAAGCGCACTTGACCAGACCTGTGCATTGGCGCCTCAACACCAGCCAAAGAAAGAAAATCAAATAGACGATGAACCTTCACGTAGCGGCATTCATATAGCCAATCTACAGGGAACAGGGTTGAACTCAGGAACATACATCTCCACACTGTGATTGGCACCCCTCAAGAAAAGCGAGTAACACACACCGGGGTCATATCAAGCACAAACAATGCAACTACGCAGCTCTCAACAGAAATTCTGTATAAAAAAAATACGAAGACTGGATAACAAAAAAAACTAGCAAATAAAGACATCATCCCAACGAGTAAAGACATCGAAATACCCTGGAACACAATAACGGAGGTTATTAAGAAAGAAAGAAAGAAAGAAAGAAAAAGTATTTATTAGACTCGCACAGGAATAACACAAACTTAACTAAATAACGTACTTAATAAAATATAAATTAAAATTAGAGAAAAACAAAAAATTAAAAATAAAAACAAAGTCCCGTACGAGGCCAAAAGGCCCCTATCTCAGCATGATGCTGCGACATTTAAAAAAAAATTGTCGCAGCGCTGGTATTCTGATGGGGCCCACTGTGAATGTCACGGACAGATACAGAAATAAAAAAAATAATTAAAAAATAGATAACATGTATAAAATAATGTACATAAATAGTAATTAAAGTAATCCGCGTGTCTGCACCCCACGTAACATCTATTACTTGTCTGTGCCTTTATCGTCTGTGACACTATGGCATCACTGTGACAAGTAATGAGACGCAGGCGCTGACATTACGGTAAAAACAATAGAAAATCACAATTTATATATAAAAGTATTACGGGTGTCTTGCAAGTTAGAAAATTTACGGCAATTAGTGAAATAAAGATAATAATAATAACTAAGGTTTTGGACAATAAGGAAAAGTAAGAATTCCGATGTACAAAAATGACAAACAATTAAAACCGACCGCTTCTCAGGAAACTGATTCTTCAGCCAAATTTAATAAAGAGACCATCGCTTAGCTCTTGCTAACCTACAAAGCGGGAAACCGGATAATCCAAATAGGCATAAAAATAATGGCAGACAACACTCCAAAAGGTTAAATATCAAGAAGAACAAAAACACGCAGAGTCCGCTTCACCGGACTGGGGACATTTCACACCGGAAAATGCAGGCAAATGCTCGACACGTTTTACAGGAACAACAAACAAAACGCCGAAGGAGATCCGCGTACATAAAGGTGTCCCCCAGGAAAACAAAAAAAAAAGGAGCGAGGGTCTTTTCAGATACCAAATGCTAAAATAACAAAGCCGAAGAAGTAATGGTAATCATCAATAAAAGCCAAACGAGACAGCTCCCGGAACGGACCAAGTGATAACCGTGGTAACCGAACTTAACAAAACGATGCCCCAAATATAACAGGAAACCGCAACTATACACAAGAATAAAGCCAGGACACAGAATACAGTGCCGGACAAGTGGCTTGAAACCGCGCAGGTACTAATCCCAAAAATAAAAAACTAGAAGACGCGAACGAATATCGCTGCATAATGGTACTACAGAATTTACGCCAGATGCATAGTAAAAACAAAAAAATAAAAAAATAGACGATGCAATAACAGGACTACGCAACTACCAAGCGTCCCTTTTAAACAATGGATCAACAGATTACCACATTTTATGCACGAAAGGGTCCTAGACGAGGAAGGATTTGCAAGTAAACGAATTTACGCTCGCCCTATCGCCCTTGTCATAGAAAACACCAATGTCGACTTAAAGACATTAAGGCATTAGGATAATTATTGCAATGAACTAACAAATCGATGACCAACAGGATAATCAAGGTATGCATGAATGTAAGAACATGCATCAAATGGAGTGGCCAGCAAAGCAATTGGATTATAATTATCAAAGGAAAGGAAGTTAAACGGGGTTGCCCTCACTTCTCTCGCCTTTTTACATTAGTCTTCGACGAAGTCCTTAGAACCCTTAAAGATGCAACCCATTTAATCAAACTAGATCAGGACCGCGTTTCATTCCCCCTGGTATTATCATTTGCGGACGATCTTATAGGTACTCATTGCAGATGATCTAGAAGGACTAGAGCGCATCTTATACCACACAAAACCTTTACTAAATACCGCAGGCCTCCAAATAAACGAAATAAAAACAAACATTCTAATTAGGGACCCCATAACATCACAGCAAACAATCAACGTGACCCTCAACGGAATAAGTATACCAACAATGGACGAAATAAAATAGCTAGGCACATACACAAGCAGAAAAAGCACAATTAGAAAACGATGCCAACAGGCCACGAGAAACGCAAATCATTACTACCATTCATACTAAAGGCAAAGATGGACTGGAAGTTAGCTAGACTTATGTATCGAAGAGTTATCGTACCTTGTATGATATATGACTTAAAAGCATCGACCCAAGGTGAACAGATTAAGACTCAGAAGATATGAACGAGTTATCATGAGAGACTTGATTAACCACATCAGGAATAAACTAATAATTAAGAAAATGCATCAAATCTTAGACGAAAAAACCGTAACAAAACGCATCAAGAATCACAGGATGTGCTACTTAGCACACGTCTTCAGACGGGATAAACCACACCTATTGCAGGTAGCAATGCAGTACAAGGTCAAATCTAAGAACCTCGGACGACCTATTTACCCAAGGAATGACAATCTAAAACAAGCAATGAAATACTTCGACATGGGAATCAAGTTTTGAAAGGACATGGCTGGAGACAAAACTAAGATCAAGAAAGCGGCTAGTAATATCTAAAAAAACCAGAAACTGTTAGCTGCAAGAACTCAGAATATTACTACGAAAACAACAAAACAGAACATAGCGAAGCAACGGCATAGAAAAGAGCTAAGAAAACAATGAACGTACCCAAGAAGCCCGACCTGAATCAACATGCCGGCGACGTCGTGAAAAAATGCCCTCCTATAAATAAATACCACCCGTCTCTCCACTAGTCCAATGCTTACTCAAGGATGCATATCCGGTAGGCTCGCAATCCTTTCCTATCCTATGGGCACGTCTACCTGACCATTACCGCGCCCCCCGGTCTACTTCTTGATATGCAATGGCCTCTGTAACACCATGAAGCATGAGGCTCCAGGGGCTAGTGCAAATCTTGGGGTTCATTCGATTTATCGAGTCTGGTCAAGCCACGCTGGGATCGGTGCATTTCATATTCATATTCATATTCATATTCATCTATTCTATTCTATTTTTTTAGAGGTTCTGGCTCCATCGATAACGTTCGATGATTTTGCCAATGTCAAGGTATGAGTAAATAATTGTCGTAAACTGTTACATAATGATTGATCAGTGTTTGTAGCGGTGGCATCCATGGATCCCCATGCTAAAAAAGGACAAAACATTTTTGGTTAGTACATGTAACACGTCACAAAATAAATGTTAGAACATTCAGTGAGTATATAATAAGTAGATAGAAATATCAACTATAACTGAATTTTATTAATGCTAATGAATTTATAAAGGATTTTAACTGCAGGGTATGGGCGAAAGATAATAGGAAAAGAATGTTAATTGGGCGAGGAACATCAGGAGGGAGTATGTCGTAAAGGGGAGTGGTTAAACGAGGACAGGAAAAAAACAAGTGTTCCAGAGTACCCTCATCCAGACCGCATTCACACAAAGAAGAGTCCCTCACGCGGATTTTGGCCAAAAAAACTGGTGTGCAAACGAACCCAAGTCGGAGTCTAATTATGACAGAGGGGGCAATTTTACTAGAGAATTTTAATTTGCTGAACCAACATTCAGAAGGAATGAATGGTTGGATAGAGCCATAAAATCTTCCCTTCAATATTCTAGTTTTTTGCCAATGCTCATTCCAATTCTTCATCATTTCAGGTTTAACAAGACAGTGCAGATCTCGGGGATAACAAGACGGATGAGACTCGATCCCATTCCGAGTGGCCAGCTTAGCAATCGAATCCACGTTCTCATTATCAACTATTCCAGTGTGGCTGGGGATCCAAGCCAGAGACATCTCCAAGCCTAAGCAGTGGCATATATACAGGACTTGTTTAATCTTTAGGATAAGGGGAAAACTGTAGACAGCTAAGAGAATCTGAGAGAATAAGACTTTTGTTGAGTCCATGTGATTCAATGTACGAGACTGCTTCCAAAAGAGCTATTGCTTCCCCAGTGAATATAGTACCAAAAGCAGGGCTACGAAAATTTAGAATAATTTTGTATTTTGGGATCCACACAGCTGATCTGACATTACTATTATCACACATCTTAGAGGCATCTGTAAATAACGTCAGCCAGTCGTGCCAGTCCTCTGCTAGAATCCTATTAAATTTGACATTAGCAGCAGGGTCATGTTTGGATATACCAAAGTTAAAAATAATTTTTGGTTGGAAGAGCAAGGAATCAAAATTTACTTCAAATATGGGGTTTTTATCTAACTGGACTAAGGAAATGTGCAAATTATTTAATTTATTGAAGCTGTTAAAGAGGAGTGAAGGATTTTTGTGAGACCAATAGCGAGATGTTGGGATTATTTGAGAAAGAGTACGAAGAGGAGGGAGAAGAGGATGACATTTATTCTGGATGGCTTTATAAAAAAATCTGTCACAGAGATATTGTCTACGTAAGTGAAGGGGAGGCTCTAAACATTCTACCTGAAGGGCATTAATAGGTGAGCATTTCATAGCACCCGTGATAATACGTAAGCATTTGGATTGAATTCTTTCCAGTTTGGCCAGGGCTATTTTATTGCATGGTTCCAACAGAAAGATTCCATAGTCAAAGTGACTACGGACTATGGCATTATATAGGATTTTCTGGGAAGTTGGATGAGCTCCCCATCGAACACCAGAAAGGGCACGTAAGACATTAACGCCTCTTTCGCATTTCTTTGAGATGTAATTCAGATGATAGAGACCAGATAATTTTGAGTCAAGAATTAGGCCAAGAAATTTTACTTTGTCACGGATCAAGATGGGTTCATTTTCAACATAAAGGTTAATGAGAGGAATATTACGCTTGCGAGAAAAGACAACCGCATTGGATTTGGAGACTGACGTTTGTCAGTCTCCAAATCCAATGCGGTTGTCTAAGCCGTGATCAGTCAGCCACTGGTTTAAGTAGTAAAGGGCAGAATTTAAGCGAGATGAGGCATCTAAAAGGGAAGTTGAACTAAAGTAGAGAGCAATGTCGTCAGCATATTGTAGGATTTTACAGAAACAACTCACTGAAGACTCCAAATCATGTGTATATATATTATAAAGGATGGGGCTTAAAACCGATCCCTGGGGTAGGCCTTTCCACACTAGACGGGATGGGGAGAGGTAGTTTTGGTGACGGACAGAAATAGAACGGGACATAAGGAGACAACAGATGATGTTGACCATCAAACTCAAACTCAAACTCAAAGCATTTATTTCAAATAAACCAATTACAGGCACTTTTGAATTGTCAAGGTCGGTGAGTTAGAAAGATGAAGCTAATTGCCCATTCCAAAGCGTAGGTACCTATGGAGAAGAACGGGCAAGAAACTCCATGGACACTCTTTTAAAATCATGGTATTGTTACAAAAAGTTGGTTACATCATTATGTTGAAATTATCAATGTGAGAACGATGTAAAAAGACGTGCACATTAAAGCGTCCGTAATTAAAACAAAAATAAAATAACAATTCAGAAATTAAAATAAGCCGTGGGAGCTAGGCGATGACCAGTCCCTACTGGCGGCGCCCGTTCACGAACATGACGTGTGGATCAGCACCATTCAGCTCAACCATTTTGAAGGGAACTTAATGATCCAACACACACGCCACCACCAGCGAGACATTTGAGTGAGCATGACATACTCTTAGCTGCCAAGGCACATTCAAGTCAATGAAAGACGTACCCTGTAAATGGTAGCTTTATAGTAGGAACATAGTGCTCACACATATGCTATGCAATTATACAATACTAAAAGTTTGAATTTATACAATGCAAAGATATCTAGTCTTTTACAGTCTTCAGCAGCTCCAACGTTTTCAAATGCTAATCAATTTGGTTTAACCTACCTTGTGGAACAGGACAAGCAGCGTTTAGCCAAGCATTTTTATCAGCGATGTAATCTCCCAACTTATAATAAGCATGGCTGCATAGTGTGCGTTTTATACAAGATTTAAATTTCATTTCATTCAGTTGGAGTATGTGGGGAGGTATTTTATTGTAACATTTTAAACAGTATCCCATGAAGGATGAGTCTACTTTAGCCAGTCTGAAGCCTGGTTGAACTAATTGGTCCCTATTTCTAGTCCCAACGGTGTGTCTTTCACCTCTTTTACTGAAAAGATTTAATTTTTTCCTGACGTACATGATGTTCTCATAGATATATTGATAAGGTACCGTCATGATATTAATATTTTTGAAAAGTTCCCTTAGAGAATCTCGCCTACGGAGGCCATATATTGCTCTGATGGCTCTTTTCTGCAGAATAAAAATAGACTCAATATCTGCAGCCCGTCCCCATAGTAAAATACCATAAGACATGATACTATGAAAGTAACTGAAATAGACTAACCTCGCGGTTTCTATATTAGTGAATTGGCGGATTTTTCTTACAGCATATGCTGCTGAACTTAGCCGTCCTGCAAGAGCTGTTAAATGAGGACTCCACTGTAGCTTTGAGTCAAGCGTGATCCCTAGGAAAACAGTTTTATCGACGAATTCTAGTTTCTCTTTATTCAATACTATGTCACAATCAGTACTTTTAACATTTGGTAAAGCAAATCTTATGCATTTAGTTTTTTTCCCATTTAATACTAAATTATTAGCAGTGAACCAATTTTGCACCAGCAGTAGGGCGTTATTTACGTCGTCAAGATTTGATGCACGTCTATTTATTTTAAAAATTAAGGATGTATCGTCAGCAAATAACACCATTTGTGGTTGTTTTTTTAATAAATGGGGTAAGTCATTAATATATACTAAAAAGAGGAAAGGACCTAATATTGAGCCTTGTGGAACACCCATTTTTATTTTTAAACCAAGTGAATTGACTCCATTTATATGAACTTTTTGCTGTCTATCATTTAAATAAGATTTTACTAGACTGAGCGCAAGTTTACCTAGTCCGTAATGCTCAAGTTTTAAGAGCAAGGTTTCGTGATTAACGCAATCAAATGCCTTGGAGAGGTCACAAAAGATTCCAATGGCATCCTGGGCCTCCTCCCAATCATTAAATATGTGTTTTAATAAGGTAACACAGTCAGTCGTACAACGTCCTTTGGTGAAACCATATTGCTGATCGTGTAAGATTTTGTTGGTGTTAAAATGATTAAGCATTTGATTGAGCATTATCTTTTCGAACACCTTGCTGAATACCGGCAGCACGGATACTGGTCTATAATTGTTGGCGTCATTGCTGTCCCCAGATTTGAATAGAGGTATAACCTTACTATATTTCATTAAATCCGGGAAGACTCCTTGATCTACACACAAATTAAATATCGAAGCTAAGTATGGTGCTATGGTCTCGATTATAGATGTACAAACTTTTATGGACATTCCCCATAGATCTTCGGTCAGTTTGATTTTGATTTGCCGAAAACATTTTAAAACTATCATAGGGTTTATGTGTTTAAATTGAAATTCAACAGGGCAGCCTGGAACGTTCGCTCTTAATAAATCAATTGAGACATTGGGGGACGAATTTAAAGCTTACGTTGTTTTAAATGGTATATCAGTAAAGAAGTTTACAAATTCTTGAGCTACTTCTATGTTAGAGCTTATGGCACCACGCGATCCTCACAGGGATACTCAGCTGTAGCAGCTTTTGCCTGAGTATTGGAAGTTGGACATTATCATATGCTGAAGCTATGTCTAGGAAAACACCGATAACACTTTCATTATTGGAAAAGGCAATGCGGACATCAGACATGAAGACACTTAGACTATCTAGAGTTCCCATACCTCTTCGAAAACCGAACTGAGAACTGGATAAGATGCCGTTAGTTTCCAAGATCCATTCAAGTCGGTTCTTGATGAGATTCTCCATAAGTTTAGCCAAGACAGAAGAGAATCTTTTGGGTCTTTCCCAGGTTTCAAAATTGGGATAATTATTTGGAATTTCCAAGACTCTGGAACTTGGCCAGTAACAAAAAAGGAATTGATTAGGTTCAGAAAGATTGGTTTACAGTTAGAAGAAGATTTGGAGATAAAGGAGTAGGGTATTCCATCGACCCCCGGAGCAGAATCCCGGAGATGATCTAAGGCACAAATAAGTTCTGAATAAGAGAAAAGGTCATCAAATCTATCAGAGGAAGTGGGAGGAGAAGGATCTATTGTGGGAAGGCATTCGGAGCTAGGCACAAAAGGAGGGGCTAATTTGGATATAAAGTCTTCCAACCAGGAACTGTGGTCATTGGTAGAAATATCGTAATAATAAGAGACTGGCTGTCACAAGCTCTGCGGTAGATTTTGATTTTTTTCCATACAAGGGAAACTGGAGAACGTGGAGAAAGTGACTCGCAAAACTTGAGCCATCCACATCTTTTCTTTCTTGCCAATAACCTACAAGTAGTTGCAGAAGTCTTTTTAAAATTTAAGTATTCGGGCATATTTATACTGGAGGAAAAGGTGTTTTCTGCTTCTTTGCGTTTACGGACACCTTCCGTGCATTCAGCATCCCACCAAGGTGGAGAAGGTATTAAGGGACGGGCAGAGTTTTTTAATGGGATTGAAGAATTGGCCGCTCTTAACAGACACTCAACAAAATCACTGTAGAGAATTAGGGAGTTGGATGAATTTATTTGGGGAAAATTTTGAAGTTCCGCGTCCAAATTGGACAAGAACTTAGACCAGTCAGCTTGGGATAGGCGATATTTTTGTAGGGGTTGGATGGGAGGAGAACGTGGGTGAGTACTTGGAAAAGAAATTAGGATAGGAAAATGGTCACTCCCATATGAATTAGGGAGAACAGACCAGGAAAGAGTTGATACTAAGGAGGGGGAAGAGAAAGTAAGGTCAGGAACACTAATATTTTGGTTAGGGGAAACCCGACGGGTAGCAGATCCATCATTAAGAACACAAAGGTTGCGGTCATCTAAAAGGTCTAGCAAAAAGCTGGAGGAGGGATCATTACAGTGAGAGCCCCAAAGGGTGTGACGGCAATTAAAATCACCTAACACAATCAAAGGGCTAGGAATAGAAGAAAGGATAGAGTTAAATTCAGACAAAATATTAGCATTGGGATGGGGAATGTAGGCAGATACATATGATATGTCCATGGCTCTAATGGCCACTACATGTAGACCAGGATCATGATGGGGAAGAGGAATCTGGGAAAAAGTGATAGATCTGTTAACCAATAGGGCGCAACCCGCCCATCCGTCATCTCTATCGTCCCGAAGACATGAATAACCAGGAACCCTAAACAGAGATCCAGGGCTGAGCCACGTCTCCGACACAGCAAAGACAACGGGTCTATATCTATTTATAAGATAGGTTACATCATGTTTTTTCCTGCGAATTGATCTACAGTTCCACTGAAGGATTTTTTCCATTTAGGCGAGTCCAGGATTCAAGGAGTTGTTGAACTAATATTACGACATTATCCGGTATTGCGTCACTAAATTTTGACAACATGTTTATAAGGGAGCAAACTAGGAGCTCTATCAAATTGTCATTAGGAGTGGGAAGAGGAGTGGTTTCCACATAAGGGGAATTTAGAGCACAGCCATTAGGCTGAGAAGAATTAGGGGTATAGACCATCGACTTATGGGCTTGGGTATCATATGACTTACCCAATTCTGGCCTAGGTCTTGGGGAACGATAAACTGTCTTGGTATAGGAGGTTTTAACAGGGGAAGCATTTGGAGAAGAAGTAGGAGTCTTAAGAGGGGACGAGAGGAGAATGGGTTCAGAAGGATAAGCATGAGGTAGTTTATATTGGCAAGGACCTGCTGTTACATTAGAGTATGGCAATTTACGAGGACGAGGAAACCTTACTGAGGCCTCACGGTAGTTTAGGTTTTCTTTAGACATTACCATTTTAATTGACTTCTGTCTTGAGTGTTCAGGGCAATTACTATCAGTGGCCTTATGGATTCCACCATCACACAAAAGACATGAGACCTGTGAGTCAGGAACATTACAGCTATCTCCAGGATGAGGTTGAGCGCAACGGTAACAGCGGGACTTAGATCTGCACTGAGTGCTTATATGGCCAAAACGTAAGCAGTTGCGGCATTGGATAGTGGGGAGATGATAGATAGAGACAGGAAGAGAAACATTGTAGCAGAAGACTTTCTCTGGGAGAATTTGTCCAGAGAAAGTAAGCACCACTGTCGGTGATGGGGACCAAGATACGGAGTCCTCTTTTTTGTTTTAAAAATTAAGCCTTCTAGCCCTAATGACTTCTCCACAATTGCGAGGGGTTTCTATACCGAGCACTAGCTCCTCTAGAGTCCAGTCAGTAGGAATATCCCTAACAACCCCCATGCGACTTACATGAAAGCATGAGATAGTTACCAAGTATTTATTTTCAATGAGAATGGGATTGCTGACAAAGTTGTTGGCATCACTGAATGTCATTAATTCAATAGACATCTTGTTACGGCCCATAGACCTGACATTGCCTTGGACAACACCTTTAAAACCTTTATTGAAAATAAAAAAAAGGAGGAGGCATATTGATTGCTGTTTTGAAGTCAATAGACTCTGCCCGGATGTTGCAGTGGGAAACAGATATTGAAAACTTATGGGTCAGACTGAAGACTGTCAAAGGAAAAAAATACCAAAGCGTAAATATCTGCGCGGTTTATCTTCCCCCTCCAGTTCAACATCGTACACTTGAATCGTTCCTTGAAAAGGTCTCCTCTGTCATCGACACCACTGGCGACGAAACCTTCATAGCTGGAGACTTTAATCTTAGTTTCATTAACTGGGAAATAGACAAAACTTTTTCCCACACTTCCAGTAACACAGCTTTTAATTACGCTAGCGCCTTGGGCTACTCACTGATAGATTTTATGTCTTTAAGTAACGTGGAGCAAATAAACTCAGTCAAAAATTGTTATAACAAAACTTTAGACTTAATACTCTGTAACTTTTATGGTGGAATTGTCAGTGTATGCAATAACCCTCTATCAACAGTAGATGTCTATCACCCGCCCCTCGAAATACTTATAAAAAACACGTCCCCCGCATTACTAAAGAGTAAAATTTCTACAAGATACAACTTTAAAAAAGCCAACTATACTTTAATCAATGCAAAGATTAGCGATATTGACTGGACGCATATTTTCTCTGAATTGTACGATGTCGATGCTATGGTGACGCACCTATATAGGCACCTTTATGATGTAGTTGACGAGCACGTTCCTAAATCAAAGAAACCGAGCGATAGGTTTCCTCCCTGGTTCTCTAAACCTCTTATTAGACTCCTAAATGAAAAAGAAAAACTCAGAACACGTTTTAAAAAGTACAAAAACCCAAGAGACCACTTTGAATATAGACTGTTGGAGGGGAGATCGAAAACCATGATGAACAGCTGTCACAAAAACTATATGAGCTTCACTGAAAAAAGTATTAGACATAATCCGAAACTTTTCTGGTCCTTCGTCAAAGCGAAAAAGTCTAAGTCTAACGACATTCCCTCAGAGATGTGTCTAGGAAATAAAACAGCATCTACCGGCAATGGAGTCTGCCACCTTTTTGCTGAGCATTTCTCCTCCAATTTCACTCCTTCGCTTGGTTCACCTGCTGCAGCTCAAACAGGACCCATTTATCATCAACATGCATTAGGTAAAGTTGTATTCACGGAGCGAGACGTCCTCAAAGCGCTAAAAAAACTGAACATCTGCAAAGGGCCGGGGCCACATGGTTTGCCGCCATTATTTGTAAAGAAGTGTGCTACTAGCTTATCTCTGCCGCTTAAAATAATATTTAATCATTCCATTGCAACATCACGTTTTCCGACGGAATGGAAAATGGCTAAGGTGGTACCGATTTTTAAAAAAGGAGATTCTGGTGACGTGCAGAACTACCGTCCTATTTCCCTTCTTTCAGTTTTCGCAAAACTTTTCGAATCCCTGTTGTGTCCTATACTTACATCACACATCTATCCTCAGCTAGTACCCCAGCAACATGGCTTCTGTGTTCGTAAATCTACGACTACTAACTTGGTCCACTACGTCAACGAAGTAAGTAGATTGATGGACTCTCGCGCCCAAGTCGACTCAATTTATACTGATTTCAGCAGTGCGTTCGACAAGGTGGACCATAAAATCCTCGTGACGAAGCTTGAAGGTTTCGGCATATTTGGTCGTTTACTCCTTTGGTTTAAATCATATCTCACAGAAAGAAAACAGAGAGTGGTTGTAAAGGGGTATGAGTCACTAGTTTACTTTTCTTCATCTGGAGTCCCGCAAGGCTCACAGCTAGGCCCAATCCTCTTTCTAATATTCATCAATGACATAGTTCTGTCAATAAAACATAGCAGCTGCTCTATTTTCGCTGATGATTTAAAGATCTATAAAGAGATAAACTCATCCGTTGACGTCAATTTACTCCAGACTGACCTCGACGCAGTTCACGATTGGTGCTTAAAAAACCGCATGTCTCTCAATGTCAAAAAGTGCTACCACATAACATTTACCAGAAAACGGAAAATTTTACCTACGTCCTACTCAATGAATGGGGTAGCACTACAAATAGTGGACATGATTTGTGACCTGGGAGTCCTCCTCGACTCGAAACTCACATTTGTTAGTCACATTGACAATATCACTGCCAAAGCTGCAAAAATTTCTGGTTTTATAAGAAGAATATGTCGGGATTTCCAGTCGATCTCTACCCTAAAGGTGCTCTACAATACTCTAGTGAGAAGTGTACTGGACTATGCATCTCCAGTTTGGAACCCTACTTACCGCGTTCACGTTGACAGAATTGAACGTATCCAAAGAAGCTTTACCATATACCTTCGTTTTAGAAGTCTGACCTGCCCACGGGATTCTTCTTACATTCAAAGGCTCAGTCATTTTAAAATGTGCTCTCTTGAACACCGAAGAGACGTGACGGACCATATCCTTCTCTATAAAATTGTAAACGGTTTCCTAAATGTTCCCGATCTTCTGACGCAATTAAGTATAGCTGTACCCCGACAGAAAGCTATTAGATCTAGTCGTGAAACTGTCCCCTTTGCCACCACTGCAAGCCGTACCAACCTTGGTAGCACCGCACCCATGAACCGTCTAATGGGAAAGTACAATAAAATTGCCACACGTGCCAATAGCATCGACATCTTCTCTAACCATTTACAACAATTCCGACCGAAAGTTCTAACCAGCTCGGAGACTCGAGTCGTCTGTGCGACACGAGCCGCCCACTACTAATAATTGTATTAACTTCCATTCCTTTGTTTGTCAGAATATTTCGTTTTATTTTTATTTTAAAGTACATTTTGTATTCCGATCGTGGCTGTGATTGCTCATTTTTTTTTAACCTCTATTTTATTTTATAACTGTTATGTAATCCAACTAACGATATCTTGTACATTCTTTTAATTACCCTGCTAGTGCTGTGCACTTCTGTAAGTGACTAATTCACAATTCCTAAAACTGTTTGTGATTTTTGTTTGTGTTTGTCTTAGTGAATAAGTCGTTGAAGTGCCTTATCAATAAATAAATAAATTGGGCAAACTTAAGGGAATTTAAGGTTAGGCCTTGCTTAGGGTCTGTTTCCACCCTAGAGACAAATACAGTAAAGGGAGCTCTGTCACTCTCACCATAGAGCATTTTGGAGTCGTTCTGAAAACCTGGTTTAGTAAATACGGACTGAATTGAATCAGACGGCGGCTTATTTCTTTTCGCGTCAACGGAAATCTCAGGACCTCCGGGGCACTTTCTAATATCGAGTCTTACGCGATCAGTGTTTCGGGAACACTCCACAACCTCCATAATATCTGGAGGAATCCCTCCAGCCCCATCAGGGGGTTCCTCGGCACTCATTTCGTTATGAAAAGGGTGCAAAGAAACTTAAAATACCAACCTTATACCCAAACCAGACCACACAAAAAAATCACAACACTACAAACAGATTTTGTTATCAAAATAAAGTTGAGGTTAAGAAACGCGTGCTTAATCTCACCAAGACAATGACAAAATCCAAGTAGACATCAGTTTGACACATTTGACTTAAATGTCACAAGAATATTATTATGTAAACGATGGAAAATTCTAATGTAAAATCAGGTAATTCTACTTACGAATCGTTTAAGATACATTCGCAGAGTGCTAACACAGAAAACAAAGTGTGAAATATAATAAAATGTTTATTCACGGCGCCACAATTTCACAAAAACAAAACACTATCTAAAAACGAATCTCTGAATTTGTTGAAATGAAAATTTACTTGAATTTTGGATTGCGCGCCAACGCAGAGATAATTAAATCTGAAAATGCTGGTTATACAATATCCAATTAGGTACCTAGGTAAAGACCTATAAATATAGACTTTTATAAATATTTATTTGAAACTTTCGAAGGATAATTTGAATTTCCAATTGACATTCAGAATTTTATTTGTTTCATCTGAATGCGTCTTCTTTTCCTAAATGAAAAGTAAAAATGAGGGAAATATCTCTTGAATCGGTAAAAACACTTTATTTCGTGAATCGGACGGGAACAGAAATATTATAATTATTTTTTGTCATGTCAACAACAATAATACCCTTGGCCCGTTCCAAGAATTATTGATTTCCGAAAATGAACTTGCAAAATTGAGTGACGCAGTTATTTTAATTGTTAATAATATTATACCTACACGTGATTCGAGAAAACAACAACAAAATGTTGTTTCAAGTTCGTACATACACCATGTGTGTGTGTTCTACCTGCTAATTCACGAGTAGAAATTACTTATTATTGGATAACAATAGTAAATTGAATTGGCCTAAAATATTCCTAGAGGACTAAACAGGGTATCTTTTTATCTAGTGCGCAAACTGTAACCATGAATTCAGCATATCATTCTAGACCCCCCCAGCGCAGAAATTTTTCGTCGGTAATATAAAAAAAAATCAGCTGTATAGGTACAGCGTGTTGGTAATATTTTATTTCATGTCGGTATAACTTCTAACTTTTTGTAATTGACTGTCGCATGTTTCTGTGGTTATAACATTACAACATACATTAAGCCAGTATGTCTGCAGCATGAATTTCGACTGAAATACCTCAGAATGATAGTCTCATCTTCATACTAGTCTATATTTAAATCGAGTTTCTTGATTGTGCATCATTTACGAATACTGGCGTGATGCTATTCTGGGCGCCTACTCTCTAAGTCCGTCAGCCAAGATACGGGCCCATCCGCGATTAGTACGATACTTCGTATTGAAATTTGCAAATACATAGGGAGTAAGGACAGCTGTTAAATCGTGTTGTCAGTAATTCTTAGTTCGGATTCGGAACAATCGGAACAATTCGGAATAATCTTATGCCCGATGGTGATACGGAGGAGTAAACGCCCGTTACTTCGGCCGATACTAAAGAATTCGTTAAACCCCCAGAACGACTGAAAGCAACATAATACATTACGTTTTTATGATCAACATAAAATGTGGAACACTATTTACATTGAAAACTATATTTATTATAGCTTTGCAATGAAGATTGTAATTAACTCTCCTTTTGTTGGCAAAGGCGAGTTAATTACACTCTCCACTCCATTTTTAATTACTAGTAAGTACTTATAGATATTTTGTAGCACGCGTCTGCTGTCGAAGAGGTATTTCCGTTTAGCTTATTTACTGAAAAAATATTTTCAAAAAAAAGTAACAACCGGCTTCCGAAAAAACACTACAAAGTGAAAAGCAGTAGTGTTTTTTCGGAAGTCGGTTGTTATTTTTTTGAAAAAACAAAAAATAGTTTTCACTTTTCATTAATACCTACATCACTAATTCGAAATTTCATCAACCTTGGGGTCAAAACAATGCATATTTATGCGATAGCAGCAATCGCGGTTGATTTATTGTTATGTTTTGAAGAGTTCCGTAGTCTTCTCCGAAACGCATCATCACATCTATATGAAATTGAAATGGGACCACACGGGAAGCACCCGTTTTCAAATAAAAAAGAATCATGAAAATCGGTTCACCCAGTCGAAAGTTATGAGGTAACAAACATAAAAAAGCATTCAGTTGATTTACAGAACTACTACTTTTATGAAGTCGGTTAAAAATGCCTCATTCGTTTTTCAAAAGAAACGCATTGGTAGTTTAACAAACTGCAGTTTTTTTTTCTCAATCTTTCATGTTTATATAACACAGGATATCTTAAAATTGTTTCAGTCATATTTGACGAGTAGGTATACCGAATGGTTTTAATCATCAAGAGGGAAGAAGTACATATTATGTTATTCAACTGCATAATAAATGTTTCATCGATTTATATATACAACACATTCACATACCTAGGAAATAATTACAGAACATATATAAATAATTATTGATTTTACTAAAGTATAATAAAGTAAGTTAAGTAAGTGGTTGGTTTATGTTCAATAAACATAATTTTAATGGTATTTTTCGCTGTCTTTGAGTCTTGGTGGCTCCCTGAAATGAATGTTTTCGTATCCTTTAGGGCAGACCGGGCCCCCAAACCTAAATAAATTTTGGGAACGGCCTCACAGGAAAATTAATAAGGCTTCAAAGATTCGTTTGCCTAGTAATTCTCAATTGTTTGTTGCATTCCATCACGTTGGTAAAAACAGTTGAAAGGCTTAAAATTAAAGAAACAATCATGTACCTACCTGTAAAAAATCTAGGAGGAGAGGAAGAGAGTTTACCTGTTCAGATATTTGTGTTTATATTATTTATTTATTCTGGAATTGTATGTTGCTGTGTGTTGTTTTGCATTATATAATAGGTCGGTAAGTAGGGCTTTCTTCTTATACACATTTACTTATCTAGCACACGTGGTTATTGTAAGTAATTATACATAACTCATCAGTCAAGTTGTTCAATAGTTAGTGAAAAGTTGAGTTTTGCAATATGTGCATATAAACTGTGTTACGCTTAATTAACATTGTAATGCTTATAAATACTTTTCCACGAATGTCTTTTTTGCGCAATGTGACTTATTAGCTGCATAATAGCTATAAATATTTAATAAAAAATTGAACTATTTAAGTTTCTTTCCTCAGATTAAAAGTGTTGTCTCTTCTTGCGACATAGGCACAGCCAAAACACAACGGTATGTGTGACTGGTGGTATTCAAATCGAGTGATTAGGCTTTTTAATAGCAGGTATGTGCCGCCATAAATCATGTACTATCAGATAAGATTGTGGTCATACACGTGTTAGATTTATTCATAAAAATATTTGCTCATAAAATTTATGTACGAAAGAATGTGACCAAATCACAATTATTTTTATCGTGGATGATTCGATCGTTGATGATTTCCATCTTCAAAGGATCTATGGGTCCTGTTGCTTCGATACTCGTGGGCCAGATACCGTCATCAAAAGTAAAGAAGTCTTAAGTTAAAAAATAGAAGGTTCCCGAAACTAAAATCACGTTATTAGTAGCTGCTGTTTTTTTTTAAGTTAAGCTTAAAACTGATTTCGCAGCTTACTTCAAACATTGATTTCCCAGAAGGGAGTGCAAAATGACACAACTATGAATTATGGAGCCGCTCTTTAAATCGACAGAATTTTCCTTATAGCTTTTTCGGTATCTATTCCGGAACCAGTCACAGAAATTAAAATCAGATACCTAATACTACATAAAGAGCCTACCGAGGGACTTTTGAAATAATTGCGTTCGTTTCATCCCTTGCTTGTATCTTTATTGCTTATCCTTTAGTTATTCGTTTAGTTATTTTGATGATAAGATATTTATTAATTCACTCTATTAATCGTTTGCTATCGCAGAAACACGATAAACTTGTAGTTTCTGCGATAGAAAAAAGATATTTTATGTAAATGCCAAAGAAATAAAAAAATAAACCCTTAGTACGGTGTAAATACGTAACGGAAGGTTTTCTTCAAAATTAAGTGTTTCCTATAATATGAGTTTACGTTTTCGAAATGTGTATTTGTTTTGATAATACGAAAGAAATATCTAAATTAGCTCGCGAACCGCCCGTTCTATCTAGAGCTGCCATGCTTCAATTAGCGCCAGAATTTCGGTGAGCTCTCTCTCTCTCAATTTTTTAACGTTGTTTTTCGCAGTTTGATTTTGAGTTGTCAAGTAACATACCCTACATTGAATAATGAAAGGCAAATATAGTGCGGTTTTAAGGTAGTATATGTGTGTTATGTAGTGTATAATTTAGTGGGGTTTTTTGTATATCAATGCGTAAAGGTATGTAGTTTGAACAGTGATAATAGTGTCATCAGTCCATCATTGGCATTGCTAATTAGCTTAAAAAATATATTTCGATTACGTCAATATTATAGGTTCTTTATTAGTTAATGACGACAAGACCACTGTAGTTGTATGACGCGGGCAAGAGTGGCGGTTTATGCATAAGTAGGTACTTTGAGAGCAAAGTTTTTAATAAGCAGGACCGTCATACCACAAGTAGAGGACACAAAAATACGAGCTCTTTAATTAGAGAAATTCCGGGGTCCTTTTTATTAAATCTGAGCGTAGGTTTTTTTGCTTATAACTTATATAAAAGCCTTTCTGGGTTTCCTGCCCACTGAAGGGACAGTTTGTTCCTGTATAATTAAGAATTTACTTCAAATATTTAAAAAATAGAAGAATGTGTCTTTTCTTTTGAAATTATCTGAAGAATAATTTACAGGTCAGTCTAAGGTTGTAGGTATGATTAAAATATGATTCACGACCGTAATAAGTAAGTATTTTCTGAATTATAATAATTTAAATCATCAATTTAAATACACAATAATTAAATAATTAATTAATTATTATTATTATTATTTATTTAATTTTTAAGTACATATAATCCCATTGAATGACTTCTTCATGAAATAGCTTCCAATGGTCCTATAGACTATAGAGGTATGAAGAACAGGGTGTAAAGTACACTCATACTCTATAGTAAAGGAGGATCCTCCGACCAGACGGGTGTTGTGTCTGGTGGGCAACTGCCCGACGATTGATGTCGGGATGTTGTAAATATGTAGATTGCGTGGTAAACTCTGCTTGCGTGATGTAGCTGCGGTGTGACGTCAAGTCTTGAGTAGTTCGCATATGGCATTGTAAATGGCGCCACTTTCCTTTTGTTTTCCACATTTGTTGATATGAAGTTTCGTATGTGGGGCATTGTTGATGTCCGCCACAGTCCTATATAAACTTAGAGGGTACAAAATAGCACCATCGGATATTACTAAGTTTCTCTAATTCCGTATCGTAGGTCATGTTTCCATGAACATTATTTAAATACTTCTAACAATACTTGTAATCCATTTATCAAGTTTACTATTGTCTGTTCCACCTGACTGTTAGTTGATTGATACTAAACCATAAAAACACTAGTATATCTACTTTTTAAAATACTAGGGACCATAATATAGACTGTTTAATTCGTTAAATCTTGATTTACGATCTGGCTTAATGAAATAAGAAACATTTGATTGGGATCCTTATAGCCTGCTACATACATTGCTACAAAGAAATATACCTAAAAGTAATTGTTATAGGTCCATCAACCGTTGAAAAGTGAAGATGTACTATACAATCTTGTGCATAGTTCAATGTATTGCAATGGAATCATCAAAGAGAGTTAGTCCCGACGATTTATTGTAATGTGTACAAGGTTCTAGAATCCGAAAACAAGTTCATTACTAGTACATGACAATTACATTGAGATCTGTATCTTGGCGTCAAGGCGATTAACTGTGAGTGTGGGTCTTAAGGGGTACCGCCAGAGTAGCCCGCGAAATTCAAAGTTTCTAACGTGTTTTACAATTTACAGGGTAGTGTTAGGGTGTATGTTGAACATGATACGATTTGGGATCAAAACTTACGTGAAGTATGTGTTTCCAGTATTGAATGACTATTTCTTGAGTCACTTTGGTTTGTAGTGCAAAAAAATGCCAAACAGTAGTAGTTCTATGTAGTTATTTTAGAGCACCGCGTACCGGAACACGTAGAGTGGGAAGACCACAAGGAGGAGCGATGACCTTGTGAAGGCCGCAGGCATCCGCTGGATGTGGGAAGCACAAGACCGGTTGAAGAGGAGGAGCCTGGGGAGGCCTATGTCCAGCAGTGGACATCTTTCGGCTGAAATGATGATGATGACGATGATTTTAGGCCACACAATGCCAGAGGAGATCACAGATTTTGTATCCATGACAAAAGTCATCCCTCTTTGCGCATTATGCGATGGAGCATAAATCCAATAAATATCATAGTAACGACTTTAATATAAAGTAGATATCATATCAAGATGATTAATATCCTCATGAAAGCAATATCTTGTTTTCACAATTTATTGGACATGGAGACATACTTACTTTCATAGAAATACGAATCAAAATTAATGACAACGCAGAAAGAAAACTAGTTTTTATCGGCTTAGAAATATGTGTAATTGCAAAACTACGTGTTATATTTTAGAAGTAGACGTCCATTGCTTTGACAATGTTTTTTTAATGCATTAAACGCACATGTAAACAAACATTAGGTGGGCTGGCCTTATCGATTTCTGCGAAAAACTAATAAAAGCAAACACATCTGCAAGCAGATAGGTACAGTGGAGACCAGTTAAACATCTCTTCCAATAAGACACGTGTTTACGTAGAGAGGTCACTCCGCAGGTCAAAGCGATACAATAAAACTTCCGTATCCAGCGGAAAACAACCAGTCGTACGATTCAATTATTTTTAATAAGAACTTGTATCTTATTTGACATCGGTACTAAGATGGTTGTTACTGCAGCTGGTACGGAAAAATAATGCAATTTTACGATGTAAGAAATTCAATGTTGACTCTAAAAGAGAACGAAAAGTTTTTTTTATTAGGTATATGAATTTACCTATTTTCGACAGTTTGGTCGATGTGACTAAAAAGGTTCAATTTTAAGAATATTTGTTACTGTACTATACAATTACAAATTTTCAGAATTGTTAACTCTCTCAAGATTTGTAATCTCTCTCTCTCGTCTCAAGGTAATACATTTTATTTTAACGCTGTGTTTTGTGTCAATTTATTCATACAAGGTAGAGACGACAATACGACAGTAAATTGAACTTAGTATAATGTGTAATTGACGTTCCCAGTCTGCAGTAGTAAAAACTCAGCCAAATATATACATATTTATTTGTATATATTATATGGCACCGTAAAATTGTAAATACCGTCAGATTATAATCTATCTCACGAGATTGTAAACTGTCGATAAATTGTTAACAGCACCATACTGCTTACCGACCGAATAGGTTAGGTTAAATTAGAATTGCGACCAACCGCTACTTCCAAGTTAGTGGCAGTTACTTGACTATTTAGGAGTAGCGCAAGGTACTATCCGGCTTAATACCAGTTTACAATTTGACGGTTTCACTTCGATAGATTATAATCTACCGAAAAAAAAGCGTTTAACTGTAAGCAGTACTTTACGGTTCACAATATTTCGACAGTATACAATCTCGCAAGATAAATTATAATCTAACGATATTTACAATTTTACGGTGACATATATATTTTCAATAGTTAAGTCATTATAAATAGGCAAATATTGGAAAAACCCATTGTCGACTTATCACTTCTATTCAGTTTGTTAGAAAAAATCTCCATTATGTATATAATTGTTAAGATTACTTGATAGTTCCTAAATACTTCTATGAAATAGTACTGCCAGCGTTTTTATTTATTGTTGCACTAGCTGCGGTGCGCGGCATTGCCTGCTTGAACATTGGAAATTATACCACGGTTTTTTTTTTTGGGTGGGAAATCATCAAGTAACTTCTCAAGTCAGACTTTTACTGACTAAAACCCACCCGTGTTCCCTCAGTTGCCTGTGTCACAGGGGTCGCAGTATCTCTTTCGAACAACCCGCACCCCTGGCAGGCATCGGCCCTTGCGGGCCCCATCAGTTGCTCCTGACATCTCTTTGAGGCGCGCGTGGAACACAACGCGCCGTCGACCCGGGCTTGGTCCTTACCGGACAGCGAGCTACCCCTTACTCGCCGTCCGCAAGCCCGTGCCTACGGTGGCCGGGAATCAGCCTGGGATTCCCGATGCCCAGGGCGTCTCCTGCGAAGGCCACGGCTGTGAGGGCGTATGTACTGCATCTCCCTCACGTGCGCCTCCCTTTTTGCGAGCATTACTGCTTCGCTGAAAGAGGCGACTACTAGCCATGCACTCTCGCTCCGTACCATGGCCTGGACCAGGGTCAGACGCGAGAGATCACCGCCGCCGATCACCTCCACGAGGACACGGCGGTGCCCCGCCCAAGCCAGGCAGACCTCCACCGTATGCTCGACCGTGTCCACAGGGCGATCTTCGCAATGGAAACACCCGGGCGTTTGCTCCCGCCCTATCCGAAACAGGAAGCTCCCGAAACAGCCATGCCCGATGAGGACCTGTGTGAGGCGGAAAGTGAGGACGCCATGCCACCTCTCAAGCCACTCCTCATAGAGGGGACTTACCGCCGCAATCATGGCGTGCCCAGCACTGGGTTGCGACAAGCGCACTTTCCACGTCGCCATGAGATCCTGCCGGAGCTCTGTCAGCCGTGCCGCGATTTCCCGCGGCAGCGGAGTTACGCCCCGGCGTTTGGCCTCCTCGCGCCACTCCCAAGTGTGCGCGAGGACCTTTGCCTCCAGATCCCATGGCGGCAATCCGGCAAGGAGGCCCGCCACCTCACCGGAGATCGTGTGGTATCCCCGTATTATCCGGATGGCCATGACCCTATGGGCCGCCTTCAACCAGCGTGCTGGTTGGCGCCTCAATGTAGGCGCCCACACCGGCGCCCCGTATAGGGCCATGGCCCGCACGACCCCCGCGTAGAGCCTCCGGCAGGAGGCATTTGGCCCCCCTAGATTAGGCAGGAGCCGCTTTAAGGCAGCCCCGGCCCGCTCCAGTCTGGGAGCCAAACGTCGGAAATGTTCCGCGAAGTTCCACCAGCTGTCAAGGACGAGTCCTAGGTACTTCGTCGTCGACTCGACACCGATGTGAACCCCTCCCCCCGTTATCTGGGAACCCGTCAGTGGCGCATTCCGAGGACCATGAAACCACATGGTCTCGGACTTGTGCAAGGCCACCTCGAGTCCCAGTTGCCGGATCCTATCCACGATTGCCGCAACCCCGTGTGTCGCTAAGTCGGCCGCCGCCTGGTACGACCTCCCTTGCGCCAGGACCAGCGTGTCGTCAGCGTAGCAAACTACACTGACGCCGCTAGGGAGGTCGGCGCGCAGCACCCAGTCGTACCCGATGTCCTATAGATGCGGCCCCAGGACCGAACCCTGTGGGACACCGCACGACATCTCTCGCTGGTTCCACTCTCCTTGGTGACCGGGGTAGATGACGGCCCTGTCCGTCAAGTACGCCTCGGCCACACGACAGAGGTAGGTCGGCATCCGGTGATACCGGAGTGCCTCCCTAATGCAACTCCAGGGCAGGGCGTTGAACGCATTGGAGATGTCTAGGGACACCGCCAAGACTACCCCCCCCGGGCCACAGCATCCCCCCCCCCGTCGTGAGGGCTCGCTCGCGCATGATGGCGTCCACCGTGGAGCACCTCTTGCGGAAACCAAACTGGCTCTCCGCCAAGTCCGGCCCCACCCGCACCAGCTGCCCGACGACGCGGTCTACAATGACTCATTCAAAGACCTCGTCGAGCAGCACGATGGGCCGGTAAGCGGACGGAGATTCCGCGGGGCGCCCCGGCTTCTTGATGAGGACCAGTTTCCCCGTCTTCCAGTGAAGTGCGAACCGGCTCTCCTCCAAGCATCTCTCACTCTCAACTCTACCTCGGTCACCTCTGGAGCATCGTCGTCGTCGTCGGTGTGGTCCGCGTCGGGCACCGCAGGAGGCGGAGCCATGGGCGGGGGAGCATGCTCCCTTCGCGAGGGGAACAGAGCGCTCACAACGTCCTGCACGAGCTGAGGCCGGAGACTCTGGGTCAGCGGGGGAGCCCACGGGCGGATTTTGTCCCGCACCGTTTTGTAGGGGCGTCCCCACGGGTCTCGGTTCAGAGTCTCCAGCGACTCCTCGCGGGTCAGTAACCTGGCCCGCAGGATCTCCGCTCGGAGGGCGGTCTTCGCCGCTCTGTACCCCTCGTACAGCTCCGCCTGAATGGCTTCCGTATCCGGAGGGCGGATACGGAGCCTGCAATTATACCACGGTAAGGTGTTACCGGGACAACACGCTACCGCGCTAACGCTAGTGCCATGTTAATCCTTAAAACATCAGGTAATCAGCATAGAAATTCTCTCTCAGAAAAAATCGGTCTAACCAATTCGGGCTTGCGGACGGCGAGTAATGGGTACCTCGCTGTCCGGTAAGGACCAAGCCCGGGTCGACGGCGCGTTGTGTTCCACGCGCGCCTCAAAGAGATGTCAGCAGCAACAGAGGGGCCCGCAAGGGCCGGCCCTGGGAGACAAACAGACAGAGTTACTTTCGCATTTATAATATTATTAGTAGATATATTAGTATTAGAAAATTATAAATTATTAGTATTAATAGTGTTAGTAAGTATATTGATATTAGCAATTAGTGAATAGTAAATTAGTATATTAGTAGGGATTAATAATTGGTAACAAGCAGTAAGAACCATGTTCTGTTTATACTTACCTATATTTATCGAGGGTTAAATTAAATTAGGTAAGTTTGACGTTTTGTTTTGGGACAACCATCACTTGTATACTACTACAGCCTGCAGTTGCCCAAAAACAAATCTTAATTCATCGTAAACCTCAATCAATCGTTACTTGAAGAAGAAGTTTAGAAATCCGTTTAATTTTTGTTTTATCATAACCCGTTATGATATTATTTATCATATACATATGAAAAGTTAGCGCAGTAAAAACTCATTTCCAATACTAGAACAACAATACCTGCGGTCGTTGTTTTTTTCTCTTTGTCGATACCCATCGCATATGCACAGTTTCGATAGCTTATTTAATTTGAGCCTGTAGACAGAAGTGTTTGTTCCTGATTGATCCATTTTAATAAAAGTCACAAAACTTGAAATTGAAAACACTGGAAGATCTAACGTCAAAACATCGTCGATAATATTTTCCACTTGCCATTCACTTAAATAGCCACTTGTTTCTACTAAACAAGATTCAGAGAAAGTAAGGTGGTCTGAACATCTGTTATAAGTTATAATTAAGAAGTTTCGCCTCCGCAGTCTGTGCAGGGCTTTAGTTTTCAACTTTACTGCACCTAAAACTTGAAAAACTTTACAACAACTCAAAAAATATTCAATAAAATTCAGGGAAATTAGTCATGACTGGTCATGGTCATTATTGCATCAGTTTGTGATAAAAGCTTTTAAGCTCTGATCGAACTGAAGTGAATCTTGTATGGCCTGTGGGAAGAAATGCATTCGCACTGTTTGTGTCCACTAACTTGTAGGTATGGAGGTGCCCAAATTGGCGTAAATATTCGAAGTGCCGGTTTTAACCTCAGTTTTACCAGAGCGTTGAAGCCACATTTAAAAGTAATCTATTTACTTACCTGGTTTGAAACAAAAAGTTTTTCATGAATCTTCCTGTTTAATAAGTACAATGTACCTACATTACTACATAGTATAAAAAAAGTCGTTTTCTCTATCCCTATATCCCTATTTATGCTTAAATCTTTAAAACTACGCAACGGATTTTGATGCGGCTTTTTTTAATAGATAGAGTGATTCAAGAGGAAGGTTTATATGTAAAATACACCGACCTCCACGTGGGCAAAGCCGCTGGCAAAAGCTAGTTAAATAATATAAATGAGAACGTGTAAAGATAATAAATTCACACTCGAACGTGGAATCATTTAGCTATATACTTGAAACAAGACATTTTTAATCTCTACGCTCCAAAAATCGCTTTGTTTCCGCCATGGTTTCTGTCAAAATCCCTCTTGTTGTATAATATTTTCATGACGTGTGTCTGTTTCATGACTCCTGAAAGCTTCCATTATTTTATGTTTAAAAGATGACCTCTATCTGAGGTCATCTTTTAACCTTTGGGGTGTAAGTAAGCGTAACGTTTTTTTAATTGGTTGGCAAACTTCACAGACGAGATAGATAAATACTTACATGTACAAAGTACAATATATACATACCTACACATAAACTCCCACCGTTTCTCTTGAGGGTTGAAAAGCCACCTGCTACGATACTTAATTACTCCTTTTGATTCGTCCACGTTCATACGTCTGGTCTAATCGATGCCTATAAATAAAATAACAGTTTTTATTTGTTTGTACAGTAATTTCTTTTTGTGTATATACAAAAGTTTTTCAGTATAACTGTGTTGGTGAAGATGAGTTTTTTAGTATTTCCAGTATGCTATATCCCTGTAATTTCCAAGCGAATGAGCAGCCATTCCGGCTAAACTACCTACTCGTGGCTTGCTTTAATTCACCAAAGAAGACTCAAATTCAGATTGAAATTTGATAGAATTTTTGCATCAATAATTGTAAAGGAGATATAAGACAGCCGCGACGCAACCATCGATGCGACGCCCTGCTAGAGTGACTGTCACTAGCCAGTTTCACTCTTATCCTTAAATGGACTTCCTAAAACAACCCATTCCGTGTTCACACTCCATCCAGTTATGGGAAAGTGATTAGACAAACTTCTCTAGACCAACTTCTATACAGAACCATCAAAAGAGCAAAGGAATTTCTATCAATAAAATACTTCAGCCTATGAAATACGTCCTCATTGATAGAATTACTCGATCGTTAAAGCAAAACTTCGCTCGTAATTACCTTTTATTTAATTTAGGTGCTTATAATACTCAAGTGCCAACCCTCAACCTTATAATGGTACCGTGATAACGCGAATTGACACTTAAAATAAAGAACGAAGACCCATAATAACTTTATTAATCGAAATGATCTTACCTAATTATGCCATTCAGTATAATTTCCTTGAGAAAGGAAATCCCTTTGAATGTATTTTCGTTTGAAAGTTTTCCAGTTCAATAATATCAAGTTATCGAAGATTTTCACGAATAAGAGTTGCTCGTTTTATTCTTTTAAACTTGCAACTTTAGATAGGATACGGTAAAACCAGGATAGTTGCCCCATGGGTATAGTTGCCCCGATTTGAATTACTCTAGTTTTGCGGAATAATTGCATCCTATTTTATAAATCTATCGAAAGACTCTCCAACTACCACTAAGTTGACCGTGTCGCATGTCTCTTTGTGATTGAATGGGAAGGCAAAATGCGATCAAAGTTTTTGCGGGATAGATGTCCTGTTTTTCGGCGGGGCATCTATCCATTTATATGGATTAGGCAACTATCCCCAATTTGGGATAGATGTCCCGAAATATAGAGGTTCGCAAAAATCGCTAATACTCTAGAAATTTTAAAGATTTTTGTAGCTAAAAAACCAAAGTATCGGCCAGTTTTTCAAGTGAAGTATTTTGTTTTTTGTTCTGAGAGATATAGAGTGATTTCGAAAAGTATGGCAACTATCCGGCAAAAGCCGGATAGTTGCTATAAGATATATATATATCACATTATCAATAGGGTTTTTACCCTATTGTTAATATGATCGATATTTGTGCCAAATGCCGATATCAGCTAATTCATACAATAAATAAACTAAGCGGGGTAATTGTGTAACACACTAACAGAAAGAATGTCTTTTATTTTGACAGCTCAACAATATTCATTGTGTTATTTACGTTGTTGAGCACACAATTTTTTTGAAGATATGAAGTAATGGATTAACAATATCCTTCAAAATAATTCAGATTGTAAATGTCAGTGTGTACGCAATTAGAGTGCTGTTTTGAGCCGGGCAGGGCATTTTGCTAAAATGATTTTGACAAAATTTCACTATCCAAACAAGTTTTAGCATCCTTTTTTATACCATTGCAATATTTGAAATGATTTTAGTACTCACATTTTCATTTGGTAAAATTTTTACTCGGCAGAATATTACTAAGGATAATGGCATAAAGGCATTTGGTTTTTAATCAAATGATTTATTACAGCAAACAATCTTTACACACTAAACATTTAGTCAAATGATTTGTTATGAAACAACTAGGTTAGGTTAGGTTAGAACTGTGACGTCGGGAGGACACGGCGTGGCACACGCTGGCAGAGTGTGCCGCTTGGGAGGAGCCGCGCCGTGTCCTCATCTCAGGAGTCGGCAGTGACCTGTCGCTGCCGGCCGTTGTCGACTCGATGGTCGGCAGCGAGGAGTCCTGGGACGCGGTGGTATCCTTCTGCGAAACAGTCATGTCGCAGAAGGAGGCTGCGGAGAGGGAGCGGGAGATTGCTTCCGCTAACCCGATCCGCAGCAGACGCACCGGGCGTCGACGGAGGGCGGACAACGCCCTCTTCCAGCCCCCTTAAATGGGTCCCGCGGTGACGGGTCTGGGGAAATCCGTCGCCACTTCTTAGGACCCGAGATGGCGGCGCGTAGTGTTCCACGCGCGCCTCTCTTTGACGTAAGGGGGGAGTTTAATACCTCACTCCCCCCCTATCGCGAGGTGGCCCGCAGAGGCGGTGATCCCCGGTGCAAGTGAGAGACGGAACACCGGGGTGGTTTTAGTCAGTAAGAGTCTGACAGATCCCTCCGGAGGACATCCATGAGGATTTCCCCCCGTAATAAAAAAAAAAAAAGGTTAGAACTGTGACCACACAACGCACGAGCCAAGCGAGCGAAGCGTGCGTGCCGCGAGAGTGGCCGGCGAGTGCCAGAAACTTATTTTTGAAAGTAAAACCAGAAACGACTACCAGAATCTTAATATTATTAGGCATTTTTACTACCTGTTCAGAATTTGTCCCAAGTGGAAAAAAACACCAACTGAAATATTTGACTACATTAAAATTGGTAAAAGTACTAGTTGGTAAGCAAGTTATTGTTGAAACGTTCACTTGCCAAACCTGCCAAACATTAGGTTTGCGTTTCAATTATTTGTGAAGAGTTTATTTACTCAGTAATAATTTGGCAATTGAAATTATGCGGAAAATTGTTTGGGAAGTGATAATTTGTAAATTTTTTTTTTTGATGAAACAAGGGAGACCCGCCGGGCAGACCAACACTAACACCTAGTATTGATTTACAATAATTTTATTATTAGCTTAGGTTTTGGACATAGGATACATGTTATCCCAATAGTGGGTCTCTTCCTGTGTGATGATTTCCGACCACCACAACAGCGAAGCCACTGGCAAAATCTAGTCAAAATAAAATATCATACCTAGCCAATACCTACCTAATGCTGAAATATTTCAGGGGTGAAGAGCTAAATCTGCAGCATTTCCATAAATCACAGCGGCCAGGCAATCTCAGCGTAGATAGACGTTTCAAGATTCTCTTATATTGCCCTACTTACCGAAAATTAAAAGGGAGTTGGGTTTACTAATAAAGACTCTAGAAGAACAATTTTTATGGAAAATTCATGGAAATTTTTCTACCAGAAACCTGTCTGTAGGAGCCCTAAAACGTTTGTATATTATGGCCTATATTTAGAACACGATAGGTATCGATGTCTTTTTCGATGTTTCACACTTGGTCCAATAGCAAGAGCGGTGGTTACTAATATTAACCCGGCAATAATTTTACACAACTTTTACTACACGATGTACAAAATGGGTTCTGAGAATTCTGAGATGGACCAGTAAGGACTTAAATTAAAATAGAACGTCAGAATTGTAATTTTTCTTGCTAACTGTAGGTAATTTTTTTTCCAGAATCTGTTAATGCAGATAGCAATTTATCAAAAACTAAGGGCATATTCCTAAGAAAGTTTGCCTGAAGCAAAGTACAACGGTAATGGAATCAGTCCTTACTGCCCTGTCTCAAAAAAATCGAGCCTGCATTTCAGAGAAAAAAACCTAAAAGCCTAAAAGTATGTATCTCTTTATTGCAGCGTTTCACTCATACCCATTCAGAAGAGTCTGTTTGCACCGCTCATCGATAAACATAAAACACACAATTGTATCTAAAGCGCTTTCATCGCTGCACTTTAATTTCCCCCTTTCATCTGTTCTTTCGTTTTACAACTTTTTAGTGCACATCAGACAAATTGGAATTATAAGAACTTTGAAATAAATCACGAGGAACATTAATATCAACATTTATGTTAGAGAATTACTTTTTCAATAAATAGGTAGGTTTTTTTTGGGCAGGGAAAACATCCAATACCTTCTCCCGCTCTGGGTGGAGCAGGAGGGCGTGTCAGACTTTTACTGACTAAAACCTAACCGTGTTCCTTTAGTTGCCTGTGTGCCAGGGGCTGCGGTATCTCTTTCAAACAACCCGCACCCCTGGCAGGCATCGGCCCTTGCGGGCCCCATCAGTTGCTGCTGACATCTCTTTGAGGCGCGCGTGGAGTACAACGCGCCGTCGACCCGGGCTTGGTCTTTACCGGACAGCGAGCTACCCATTACTCGCCGTCCACAAGCCCGCGCGTATGGTGGCCTGGAATCAGCCTGGGATTCCCGATGACCAGGGCGTCTCCTGCGGAGGCTACGGCCGTGAGGGCGCATATACTGCCTCTCCTTCACGTGCGCCGCCTAGGGAGAAGAAGCAGAAGGAGGCGACGGCTACCCATGCACTCATGCTCCGTATCAGCGCCAGGACCAGGGCCGGACGCGAGAGATCGCCACCGCCGATCGCCTTCACGAGGACACGGCGGTGCTCTCCCCAAGCCGGGCAGACCTCCACCGTATGCTTCACTATGTCCTCAGGGCGACCTTTGCAGTGGAAACACCCGGGCGTTTCCACTGCAAAGAAGCCTTATCCGAAACAGGAACCTTCCGAAACAACCGTGTCCGGTGACGACCTGCATCAGGTGGAAGGTGAGAATGCCGTGCCGCCTCTCAAGCCACTCCTTCTTACCGCCGCAATCGTGGCGTGCATCAATGAGTAGTTGAGTCCTTGTTGTTGCAATATTTTCCTTATTACTCAAGCAATGATTTGTTTCAAGGCTGCCGCCCTGCACTATTATGAAAACTGTCGACAGCAAGTTATCGCGTCTAGTCGCCGAGCTTTTGTTATAGTATTTTTTTCTTAAACACCACAATGCGTAAAGACTTATCTTGTAATCTTGTGGTTATTACCAGGAGTTTTATACCGAAGACCCTAAAAGCATTGTTGGGACTTTTCTAACCTATATTTTAACATCCGCTACACTTATCTCAGAGTACTAAACTTAAATCTTGAATAAAAGTTCACTTCTTTTATTATGTTCTAAAGGGGTAAAAAAATAGGTCGGACGGTAGTTTGAAGCAAATACGGACTTATGAAAACTAAGTTACACTTTTACTTAGTTACTTTCTTAAACGTAGTTTATTAAAAATCCAAAGCAAAGGACCAATACTTTCATGTATTTATCCACCCACACACTTATGTTCCAGCTGCATTTTTCTCCTCAAAACATTAATAACGTCCTCTGACGTGCGACCATTAAATTTAAATGACTTCGTCGCCCTCCAAAATATCAAGCCCCCATGTTCGGAAAGATGAAGTTTGCAATAAGTGCGGACCGAAATAGCCCGAAGCTAACAAGAAATTCCATCAACCTAGGCGCCAGGTGAGCTAAACTGTCAACAATTTAACTTGGGTGACGGACATTTTATGTACAATAGGGGTGTGGTTTTTTTTTTGGCCATTGAGCCGTCTACGTTTATGACGTAGACGTATTTCTGAAATGAAATTATACGTTTATAAATATATGTAAATATATGTAAGTAGATCTTTTTCGCTGCGATGCGCTAATTGTCAAATACCTAGAAAATTGCTTTTTACTGCGCCGCTTAGTTACTCATGTGGCCGCACCGCAGCAGTGGTGGCCAAGTGGTAACGGCCGTGACTTACGACTTGTAGGTCGTAGATTCGATCCCAGACAGGCGCTTTACTTTAGGTAAATTATTTCATCTCCACTCTCTCTCAAAACTCTAAAGAAAAACATCATGAGCAAACCGGAATGTTTTTGAACCAAGATCTCGAAGAAATGTGACATCTACCAACCGGCATAGGGCCGGCGTGGTGGATTATGGCTCTCACCGACACGATGGATGTGTCCCAGCAGTGGGAACGTTATAGGCTAATCATGAACAGCATCCACCCTCATAAGACTTCGAACGTAACCTATTTACGGCGCCCCCTAAAATCCTACCTTACGTCCAAGCTGAACACCTGGCTACGTGGGGGGCGGACACGCGTACTGTACAACTGTACAAAAACTTATGCGGCTAACAAGGAAAGGTAACCCCTTTATGCGAAAAACCTCAACAAAAAGACAGTGTCCGTATCCAATCGCAGACACTGTTTAAAAATAAAACACAAACATACTCAATCTACAACAAAACAAAACCCAAAAAGTGAAACAAAAAACAAGACAAAAAAAAAACCTATTTACGGCATCGAAGACATTTGAAACAACCAGCCACTTGCCACTCGTAAGTAATTTTAATCCAATTACAATAGTTCAAATTCGCTAGGAATTCTATGGTTATCACGTAGGTTGACAACCATAGACATTACGAGATCTGTCTTAGATATTTTCCGGTTATAAATGCTTTTGGGAGAATTATGGTATGCCACCTTCTACTACCTCTAATAGTCTACCATAATTCTTCGTTCTTCATCTTATTGTGTTCTTTCTTCTTAAGAAACTGTTGGAATATCAACAGTTTCTTAAATTACCTAAATACAAAGTATTACATTTTATTTAGGATAATAATAATATAAACTAAATTAATTGTTTGGTTGGTATTAAGAATAATCCGTTTCTTCGTACTTGTAGAAAATGAAAACAAATGGTTTGATGCGAGCCGCTTGTTAGGTACATACTTTGCCATGAACGAATACTATTATCGACGGCAACTCAACAACCTTCATTCTTATTCGTTACTTAACGTCAGATGGCCATATCGTATGGTTGTCACGCACATATATGAAGGGCCCTGTCTATAATATATTATTTTTTCACGCTCGCCCTTTCTAACATCGCTTCCCGTTAACGCCACCCATTGTACTTAATGCATACTCGACCCTCATCACTTTCAATTTTTCATAATATCCGTAGAACATTGTCTCTTCAATACACACGCTCGTAAATGTCAAACGTCGGTGTTGCCAGTTATTTGATACCAATCAATAATAATACTAGAGCTATTTTCTGTTGGTTGTTTACCATTCGTTTTCTATATTAAGTACAGTTCATAATTTCGAAGAAGCGATCTCAATTATTGATTCAGATTACTGATTGAACATGGAAAGAGGTGTAGAGAATACTGTATTTAACTAGCGACCCACCCTTGCTTCGCTCGGCCTTTACGATATGAGAGAACTTCGAGATTTCTTTACCAAATATAGGTTTAGTATTAATGTAGGTACTATACAAATAAACCTTCCGGAATAAATTGCCTAAATGATGCGAAGGTGAAAACCGCAAAAAATCCGTTGCGTAGTTTAGAGGAACAACGCGGTCACACAGACATACAAAAGAAGTGACTTTAATTTATAACATGTGTTAGTATAGATGGTACGTGTGGTTGGGTGGTGGGCCATACAAATGCGGTTTGAAAGCAATTTAATACAATGCTCCACGAACAATTAATGGCGAGCCTGTTCGCAAATACCCAGCTAGAATGAATTAATATTAAGTGTCATTTTAAATTTAAGACCTGCTTGGGATGTTTCCAGTCTGCCGTTTTCAGTCTGCCACATTGTCACTAGCAATATTTTTTTTGTTCGGTAAGTACTTACGTTTTTATGACTTTTAAAAGTCAATCATAATTATTTTAAACAAAAAGTAGACGAGGTTGGCGTTTCCTTATGCTGAAACAAACTCAGAGATCACAGACCCTTTTTCCTTTCTCTAAAAAGAAGCGTCATTCATTTTTTTTGGTTTTTAAATAACCCTGAGCACAAAATAACTTTTCAATAGGTAATAAGGTACTAAAGCACGAACTAAAAAATCTCATTAGTCAACTCCATGCCTGATTTGCTAACAGAGGGATATGAACAACCTTTTAAGTAAGCATCGATATAGTTACTGACGTATAATTCCGCGACAAACACAAACACACGAAATGTTAAAGTACCTCAAATATTATCATATTTTTAATTAAATTGCATTTTTTGCTGACATAATTCATCACCCACATAGCATTTTTTAAAGCTGGCCCAGAGCTGGTATCTCTCTCTCTGGATGGGTGCTCTTGAATACGTCATTCATCATCAGCTAAGCTTCTTCTATGGGTATATTTTATTAATTTGTAGTGGCTTAATTATAACAGCTGCACGGGTCGATGGATTGTTTAATACGCAGTTTTTTGAACGCCACTCTGCATCGTCAAGAGTTAGTATTAGGGCATGACACTGTGTGCCTTATAATTGTGTCACAGCACAATTACTGCACAAACAAACAGTTATAGTACGGTATCAAAAAAAAATACAAAATCAAAAATTATTTGTTTCTCCAACATAAATAGACTATTGTGTGTCTTGTTCTTAAAGATATTGGTGTTCTCACGGTAGCATCGCAATTCATCTTCGCTAACATTTTAGATTTTAGGCTAAATATACACTTATACGCTAAAAACAGTGATATTCACCCCTTAACACTACAAATAAGGACAAACTACGTGCTCCCTTTCACCAGCTTTACAAGGTTTATCATTTGGTTCACCAGTTGGGCTTGGTATAGCCTTTTTAACAAGCTTTCCTCTTTTTTACTAGATTGAAATTTTAATGCATTTAAAGCTAAAGTAAAATCCAACCTTTGTTCTAAGGCATACTATTCTATCAACGACTACTGTAAAGATAGGAATAGTTAGTCACCGTGATTAACTCAAAACAATGTTTATTTTCTTTCCCCAGAATTAGCTTACCTACTGACAGGTTATTTATGAGTTACTTCATATAGGTAATTGTTTCTTTTATTTGACTATATAAAAAATGATATTTTCATTTGTTGTTGACTTAATCTACTCATTAAAATGTTTTTATTTTAATGAGATGTATTGTAACATGTCGTTAGCTAGTGACCTCAGAAATTGTTCAGATTATTCTTGCCTGAGCAACCCGGCAGCAAGTTCGTCATGCTCCCTGAGATGTCACCAGTTGCGGTAGCGCTGGGGGTCGGGATGCTTCCTTACGATTTACGACATCGTAAACCTACGATTCAAGTACAGTTGTTCGTATGAAACTTAATTTTATAAAAAAATATCTGTAGTATAATGTTTTAATTTATCTATTATAATATAACATATTTATTGAAAGAAAATTGTTAAATGTAAACTTTATGTAGGTAGCTGTAGGTATACATATCTCAGTGCTGTTTCCGAACTGGCAGAGTGCGGAAATCGTAAAATCAAGTAAGCTGTCTCGTAACGTAACATGTATCGTAGGTGCCATGTTCAATATGTCCAGTATTTGTACCAAAAGTTTTTATGACTACCGCAGAAAGACGCGACGCGAGGCACGACAGTGTGTCCCGATTTTAGTAGATCAATTTCCATGAAGTTTTAATAGAAATTGCTCTACTAAAGATAGTTTTTAATCCCACTTAATAATGTGAGGTCAATCGAAACAAAAGTCCTTTGCTTTTTTTTGTATAGGAGTTTGACATGAGATTGACATAACAACTGTCAAATTAGTATCTGGGTTTAAGTTATTATTCTAAGGTTTAAAACGAACATTTGAGTCACGTGGCGCTGTCGTGTCATATCTGTCTGCGGGAGTCTTAAAACGTTTTAGCCTTTAATAGTGTTGGTTGAGATTCCATATATTTAGTACCACCTCTTAATTACAGATTGCCGCATCTGATTGCCGTTTAGAAGGAAACGTTTCGACGTTATCCTTTTAAGTGTTGTATAACGAACTTTCCATGATTTAACGAGGCTTGTTTCGTAAGCGAATGCTGACTTCAGCGTTTTTCATAAATAAAAGTGAGAGCATACCACTGGGGATCCGTAGTGTCGATATAGAAAGTTTTATCGACACTTCTGTAACGATACGTAAGTACCTAGTTAATGGTATTTTTAGCTTACCTTGAAGGCCTAGACAAAATAAAATTCTATCAGCGATCACGATGCTCGACAAGTCAAAAATGTATTGGTTTGGCATCATAATCAGCCTTTAAGGTGCCCACAGCTCGGACATAGGCCTTCTCTTGGTGAGTAAGTGGGAGTGGGCCGTGATCCACCACGCGGGCCCAATGCGGGTTGGTGAATGTCACATGTCTACGAATTTTTGGTTCTAGGACATGCCGGTTTCTTCATGATGTTTCCCGAAGTTTTGAACATTTACTCCAAAACAACATTTTTAAATGCTAATAAAAATCAAATTAACAGAATATTTTATTGAATTCTACTGAACTTTTGCACAATACTCATGAATAAGTTGCCTTTAAATATGTAAAGTCATCATTAGTCGCCTTGTTGATATAATAAAGTTAATCTGGTTAACCAATCTTGTACATACTACGTAACAAGCACACACTTAATCCAACATCTAGCTCCTTATATGGAGCATGATTGACTAAGTATAACTTAAGGACCATAGTATCCTCATCGACCTTGCGCATGTGGGCGGAGCTAAGCGCAACACTCCCGCACATACATAACGAGTGGCGGCGGCGCACACTGGTCCCAAATTAAAAAAAAAGTGGACATTGATAGTAGACCGCTGATATTTTTTTTTATTGTTGATACAATGATAACAGATAAGGCAAAAAAAATATTATTGTCCTACTTCAAATACTTTTCTGTAAAAAAAATATTTCTTTTTTTTTGTATGGGAGCGATTACATTTTACTCAATTTCTCAAAAACTTTAAGCGATGTCGAGATGGCAATCACATATGTTAGAAAACTAATAATTCTGAGTATTTGGCTCGAAGAAACTTATTGCTTATCTCTGCGTACTTTCGAGATAATAGTGACAGAAAATAACATTTTTTTTAATGTTAATTTTTTGCTTTTTTTTAATCATAGCCTTACTTTAGCACATAATTATAATGTATGCGTAATGTCAAATAAGTAAAAAGAGACTTCTCTGTAAAAGAGGTTATGGGGGCTCACTAATGACTGAAAAGCTATGACCTTTCTGAAGGAGTACTTTCATCAGTTCTAAAAAACAATCAAAATGAAGGCATATTAAGCTGCAAACATAAAGTTGAATATGTTCACAAACGATTCTGAAAAAATATTATGGTGAAAGATTAATATTTGGGTCTATATTCTCTTGAGAAATCTCTATTTCCTCGTTTTCCAACGAAAGCAATTCATTGTTCAAGATCAAAGCACTAGCCTCTGGAAACAACTGTTTATGTAAACGAGCAAACTTTGGTTTGATATGGCTGATGTAAGGATCTGAGCTAATTAGAAAGCTGTGGATAATGTCTAAATTAGTCTGAACTCTACCGATTTTTCTTGTATGTGCCATTCTAACATTCCGGAAATCTTTATTCCTCGCTTCGGAAGCTTCTTCGGAAAGCATGCCTATCGGAATAAAGGAGAAATTTTCACAAATATCAGCACCGTGTATCAACAATTTATGGACACTTGAAGGCATGTAATACCATGGATATAAGTTTACATATAGCATTGCTGTTTCTTTACAATATTCCCTAAACAAGTTGGTATTAATAAGTTGACCAGATGAAATTGTTTGTAAAATGACTGCAAATCTCTTGATTAAATCAGGGTGGATACCCGTTATTTCAGCAGATACTTCATAATTTTCAAAAAACCTTCTTGCCGTGTTACCGTCATTGGTTGTACCAAATCCCTGTTTTACTATGTCAATTAACAAACCAGTTCTTTCCCGGAATTCTTCTTGTGTCAAATTCTTTTTAATTTCTTTTAACAATTATTTATCTTCTTTTCGTGCAGCCCACTTTTTGAAGTCTAAGTTGTACGAAATGTGTAAAATACATTCCATACATCTTATCCACATATGAAGCGAAGACAGACCATATTTATACATATCTTCTCTGATGAGTCTTTTGGATACAAAGTCCAAGTCATTCATTTTGCTAGGTGGGGTATTGCAAATATTACAAACAGCTGCAGAAGAAGTATTGGAAATCACAGTAGAAATTTTCCCATCAATCATAGTCATGTTCAAATCATGTTTAATATCAAAATTATCTACAATTGTGGGAACAAGATTACGAATTTCTTCCTCTAAGGATGCACTTTCCTTCTTTATCAATTCATTTGTTTCTTTTGCAAATATAAAGCCAATTGGACGACAATAGTTTGTTGAAGAGGGAGCAGGATTTTGCCACAAGATAGTACCACTCTCTTCTTCCAAACGAAGCGGAACCAAACTAATCATGAACACTGAAGAATCGTCAATTTTAGTGTCGGAGTGTGACTTTTGTTTATAATTACTTTGAGAAGATGACCCGTCAAAACCCCATTTGCTTATTAGTTTTAGCGATTTTTTGTCGGCAGAGTTGTGCTGAATTGTTTTTAATATCCTATTAGTTGTCAAATCTAGAAGCGATTGAAGTCTTATCTTAGCATCAGATTCAGTTACAGTTATGTCTGACTCTGGAGGATAACAAGTTTTTTTAGCTTCCAGGAGCTTTTGATAGGATGGAAGACCATACATTTTCTCTGAAGCAAGAATAGTTCTTATATTTCGATATTGCCATTTTGACAAATTTGTTGAGGTGTAAAGCGCTAACGTTTTATCATCTAGTAAACACGGTTTGTCAGTCTTTTTAGCGAATAGTACATCATATACCATCTCACATTTTTCCTTGTTTTGGCTGAGTTCGTTTAATATAGCTGCTAATTTTGTTTTTTTAGACTCTTTTAATTTGGCACATAAAGCATAAACTAATTCCTCCTCTGTGTGATCTAGAAGTGTTAGAGAACGCCTTTTCTTCTGTTTATCAGATATATCAACAAATGGTTTTTTACTTGTACCATAACTTAATTGATGAGTATCCACTTGCGTTTCGAAATTTGGAATTACTTCCTCGGCAACTTTAAAAATGCTGCTTAAATCGATATTTTGACATTTTGGCCAAACTATTTGGGATTGTAACCAGTCTGAATTTTTGTTAAGAAAGGTCTTTTGAGCTCTACTGGAAGCAGACCATCTTTTTGAGATATTACTTGAAAAATTACGACAAAATAATTTAATATTACTCAAATCTTCGGAAGACAATTCAACACCAATACGTTCAATAAGGGCATTAAATGAAAATTCGACATTTTTAAAACCACCTCCTGATTTAAGAACAACGTATAAGTCTAAGTTGGTGACAAATGCGGACATATTATAATTTTAAGGAAAATTGAAAACAAATTAGAATCAAAGATATCAAAGACAAAGTGACTTTGATTTTAACAAAAAAAATTACGAAAACAAATTCGACGAAAGAAAGACAAACAAAAATTATTTGATTTTAAAATCCAAAGATTCAAAATACAACAATAACAAAACAAACAAACAACAAGCATTTCTTCAAGCGCACAGAAAAAATAAGGACACGTCTTATCGCAACCACATTTAGTTGTACACTGAGTGAGGTGTACGCGCGCGATTCGTGACCGTATTACGTTACGTCATGAGAGGCGGCCATCTTGTTATCCCGGCAAACTCGCGTCGAAGCTCCATTTTGCTGGCCAGCGGACCTATTGCGATATGAGTAAGGCTATGATTAAAAAAAAGCGAACAATTAACATTAAAAAAAATTGTTATTTTCTGTCACTATTATCTCGAAAGTACGCAGAGATAAGCAATAACTTTCTTCGAGCCAAATACTCAGAATTATTAGTTTTCTAACATATGTGAATGCCATCTCGACATCGCTTAAGGTTTTTGAGAAATTGAGTAAAATGTAATCACTCCCATACAAAAAAAAAAGAAATATTTTTTATAGAGAAAAGTATTTGAAGTAGGACAATAATATTTTTTTGCCTTATCTGTTATCATTATATCAACAATAAAAAAAAATATCAGCGGTCTACTATCAATGTCCACTTTTTTTTAATTTGGGACCAGTGTGCGGCGCGCTACACTAAAACGACGACCAAAGAATATGCCGTGGCGCAGATATAGCCACGTAGGTCGACATTTTCGCCTACATTTCCAGAAAGATAGACGCAACTTTTTAAAGTTTGTACTGGACATAATTTTTTTTAACGTGTACCTAGGTAATAGGTAAGTATGTGATCAAAGTAAGATTTGATCCTTAATGTATTTATTTGCTCAAACATGTGTACACAAAAACAAGAATAAAAAAGCGTATATGTAGGATATATAATTTTTACTTTTACTTAGCTAAGTTCAGTAGATACTTATGTAGTTTTATAAATTAATTGTTTAGTAAAAGTTTTATTTCGTTTAGTTTATTACTCACGACGCAATGATTATGTTTCTCTTTTTGTTTTTTAACATATTTTATGTGTTTAGATACCTACAGTTAATGTAAACGAAATTGTATTTAATACTAAATAAAATGTTCCTGTGTGATTCACTTCTTGAACCGATCATGGTACAATAAGAAAAACAAGTTGATAGATTTCTTATACAAAATGGTACTTACATCCAAAGGGCCAGCTGCTTATGGGTAGTTCCAAATAGCGCAAAACGGAACCATCAGTTCGTCTTGTCCGTCTATCCGCATGTCACACTGCCTTTTTACTTGGAGATTTAGTTGTACGATGACCTACTGTCAGTAGTTAAGCTAATTCTGGTGAAAGAACACAAACGTTGTCTTGAGTTAATCATAGCGAACAACAATTCTTATCGTTTAAGTAGTCGTTGATAGAATAGTCTGCTTTAGAACAAAGATTTCATTTTACTTTCGCTTTAAACGCACTAAATAAATAAATCGCAGTAAATCTAGCAAAGAACTTGCGAGCTGAGCTTGTTATAAAATGTTATACTAAGCCCAACAAATGAGTTATGAACTTTATGAAGCCGGTGGAAGAGAGCACGTAATTTGTCCTTATTTCTAGTATTAGTATTATGAATATCACTGTTTTTAGTGTATAAGTTTATATTTTGCCCAATATATAAGATGTTAGCGATGATGAATTGGGATGCCACCGTGAGAAAACCAATGTCTTTAAAAATTCTCTCAGAGAAACTCTAGCACCTAATTGGTAACATGCACGAACAGCTCGTTTTAAAGAACAAAAATATTATGAATGTCAGCGGCTTTTCCCCACACTAGAATGCCGCAGGACATAACGCTATGAAAATAACTAAAATAGACTAACCGAGCTGTATCAACGTCAGTATATTGTCTTACTTTCCTGACGGCGTAGGCGACCGAACTGAGCCTTCCCGCTAGGCTTGAAATATATGATCCCCACTGAAGTTTGGCATCTATTGTTATGCTCAGAAAAACGGCCGAGTCTACAGTTGCCAGAACCGCATTATCTAAGACGATGTTGGGTCCCAGGTTTCTTACATTCGGTAAAGCGAACTTTTTCAACTGTCTGTTGAGACAGGTCAGCTCAAAGCTGCAATGGCTCTTTCTTCAAAAGGCCTTTCCAGACATTGCCCTGCATTGTTAGACTCACATAAATTTTAAATAATATAATGTTTGGACTTTAAAAGAGACCATGACCTCTGAGTTTGTTTCGGCTTTTCTTCTCAGGGAACAGTCAGCTAGGAAATGCCGGCGCCATCTAGTTTTTAAAAATATTGACCAACAAAATATTGACGTGTAAAAGTGTCTTTTCAGATCTACTTACATAAATAAACATTTCAATATATTTCATTTCATTTCATTTATACATTACGTTTTCTTGGCATTGAGAACTAGATTATTCGTGGTAAACCAATGTGTAACTCTTGAGAGTGCACTGTTTTTGTGCGTCGTCAAAATCGTATCTATTCCTGTCTACTTTAAAGATAACAGAGGTATCATCAGCAAACAGTACAACGTCACGGATACTCTTTAAATAGAATGGTAAATCATGAATGTACACTAAGAATAAGAATGGACCCAGTATTGAGCCTTGAGGTCCACCTAACTGAACTGGTAGCCCGGAAGATTTCACACCATTCATATTCACACATTGGTACCTATTATTTAAATAAGAATTTATTACGTTGAGAGCTTCATTTTGAACACCGTAATGACGTAGTTTACACCCTGAGGTGCACTGAATTAAATGCTTTGGAAAGATCACAGAAAACTCCAATAGCATTTTGTGAGTTCTCCCATGCGTTAAATATGTGTTTCAGCAGAGCTACACCCGCGTCTGCAGTCGAACGAACTTTTGTAAAGCTATATTTTTCATCATGAAGGAGGCAATTTAAATTAAAATGTCTTAGCAACTGCTTGAGTAGTTACTTTTCAAATATTTTACTAAATACCGGTAAGATAGATATAGGCCTAAAATTTCCAACGTTATTTTTATAACCTGTTTTAAATAACACGACTGTAGTATGACTTAGGTACTTTTCCCGACCTCATGAAGAGTAGTTCATGAGGTCGGCAAAAGTTCCTAAGTCAACACATTTATTAAAAGTAATAGCTGGATAGGGGGCTACGATGTCGATTATATTACTTAAAAGTTTAATAGAGATGCCCAGTAATCACCATTTTTAGACTTTAGTGTGTTAAAAATATTAACTACATCACGAGGCGTTGCATGTTCGAAACTAAATAAGCGACACTACTATGCAGAAGCTTTTCCGCTTTAGACGGGGACGAATTTCAGTTGCGAGTCGTAGTTAAAGGTATGGTGGCAAAAAACTCATTAAATGCCTCAGCTACGTCAGCAGCTTTTCGGTAACTAATTTGTTGTTGAACAAATTTTTTTTTTTTTTTTTTAGGTGGGAAATCATCAAATAACTTCTCCCGCTCTGGGTGGAGCGGGAGGGCGTGTCAGACTTTTACTGACTAAAACCCACCCGTGTTCCCTCAGTTGCCTGTGTGCCAGGGGCCGCCGTATCTCTTTCGAACAACCCGCACCCCTGGCAGGCATCGGCCCTTGTGGGCCCCGTCAGTTGCTGCTGATATCTCATTGAGGCGCGCGTGCTACCCATTACTCGCCGTCCGCAAGCCCGCGCCTACAGTGGCCGGGAATCAGCCTGGGATTCCCGACGCCCAGGGCGTCGCCTGCGAAGGCCACGGCTGTGAGGAGGCATGTACTGCATCTCCCTCACGTGCGCCGCCTCCCGCTTTGCGAGCATAACTGCTTCGATGAAGGAGGCGACTGCTAGCCATGCACTCTCGCTCCGTACCATGGCCTGGACCAGGGTCGGACGCGAGAGATCGCCGCCACCGATCACCTCCACGAGGATACGGCTGTGCTCCGCCCAAGCCGGGCAAACCTCCACCGTATGCTCCACCGTGTCCTCAGGGTGATCTTGGCAATGGAAATACCCGGACATTTCCTCCCGCCCTATCCGAAACAGGAAACTCCCGAAACAGCCATGTCCGGTGAAGACCTGTGTCAGGCAGAAGGAGGACGCCATGCCACCTCTCAAGCCACTCCTCAAAGAGGGAACTTACCGCCGCAATCGTGGCGTGCCCATTGACCATATTCTCTAGTTGTTTTTCCTGTTTAACTGAATTACCCGTTTCATTATGAATAATTTTTCAAGTGGTTTTTACTTTATTATTGAATTTTTTAATCGTATCACTTAAACATTTTGATTTAGCAAAAACAGATTTTTTTACATAGTTTTGAATAATTTCAAATTTGTTAGAAAAAACATATGTTGTTTTAATCAAGTTATTCATACTATTATTACTTTCACAGCTACCTACTGGCTGAGTTGCTGAGGTTGTAGGTGTGACCAGTTGAGGCTGAGGTGCCTGGGGACAGGCACAGCTAAAAGAGAGGTTATTTGTTAGGAACTCGCACCTCTCCGCATTGTACTTGACTAAGTCTACCAACTTACTAGCCTCCTGCATACGCTTACTCAGGTATTTTTGAGTAGCCTCATATTTACTAAATACATCCTTTAGAGCATATTCCCTAACAAACAATTCATCCTGTAGGTGCTGAGTGTCAGTAATATACAAGGTTTTTAATAATTTTCATAATTGCAATTCACTATTACATTTCTTCAATTCTTGTAATAAATTATTTTTTTTGCCAAAGTTTTGTGTTTAATTAGTTAACTTTATGGCTTTTTAATGATTTCTGATATTTTCTAATTAGTCTATTAATTTTAATATATTTTTTTATCTTATTGTGACTAGTAAACAATCTGTTTTTGGTGATCGTAGACTCTTCACTGGCTCTGAGAGATGCCATACTGTAATTTTAGCTGGTAATACTTAGTTGATTTTTCTTTGATTTTGCAACGAAATAACTCACAAACACATATCCTTATATTTATAACTACATATATCGAAATAAAGCACGTTTTTAGTTAATTAAACGCGAAAAACATTCATTTCACAATTTAATTCTGTCACCAAAATTTTTGACGGCCGGGTGCCAGTAATGCCAGCGCAAAAAAAAAAGATTTGATGGAATGACCTGAAGGTGTACTTTAAAGACTGCTACTGGAACTAGTAGAGAAGCAGAGCTAGGTGTGCCGAGTTTGGACTCGTTTTGTTAGTTACTTTGAGATCTTACCTTCGGACTTGATGGAGTGACCTGAAGGTGTACATGACTGCTACTGGAACTAGTAGACGAGCAAACTAGGTGTGTCGAGTTTGGGCTCGTTTTATTAGTTACGTTCAGATCTTACGTCCGGACGATGGTAGACCTGAAGATGTACTTTGAAGACTGCTACCGGAACTAATAAACTAATAAAGCTACCTGATAAGAATGTTTATAGTTTAAATACCTCTTATAACGCAATGTTTGTTTTGTTTTTGTTTGTTTTGTTTGTTTGTTTTTTTTTTTGTTTTTATTGTTTTGTTTTTCTTTTGGTAAAAAAAAATCGTAAGTAACTTCGTGGTTCTAGCCGCAGAAGAGAAGAACCTTCCAGAATTGATCGATCCAGAATTCAAAAGAAACATACATATACACACACACATACTCATTCATATACATTCTTCATATTGTCATAATATTATATTTAAAACTATGAATTGATAAAAAAAATATGTTTTTTTCGGTAGTAATATGACGGCCGCAGTGTGACGGCCTCAGTAATATGACAGCGGCAGTAATATGACGGTCGTTGTAATATGACGGCCGCAGTAATATGACGACCGCAGTATGACGGCCGCAGTAATGTGACGGCCGCAGTATGACGGCCGTAGCAAAATAACGGTTGCAGTAATATGACGGCTGCAGTAATATGTCAGCTGCATCAATATGCCGGTCGCAGTAATATGACGGCCGCAGTATGACGGCCGCAGCAATATAACGGTTGCAGTAATATGACGGCTGCATCAATATGACGGCCGCAGTAATATGACGATCGCAGCAATGTAACGGTCGCAGTAATATGACAGCTCCGTCAATATGACGGCCGCAGTAATATGACGGCCGCAGTCATATGACTGCTGCACTATATGTCAGTTGTCACATTTTTAAATTTTGTTATCTTTATTCTAATACCTCTACCTAACAAAATAAATGAGAATTTATAAACGAATTACATGTTTTTTAGTTAGCTATAATTCCTTAATATTAATTAATTTATCTTTAACTGCATCTCTAACATAATGAAAGCGAACAAGTTTTGACCTAACATATACGTGATGACTTGTTGCTAATTATAAAGCTCTTTGATTATCACATTTCAAATTATTCATAAGTTTTCTACCAGTAAGTTCATACATCAGATTTCTCAAGTAAACAGCCTCTCTAGATGCCTCTGAAAGAGCAACATATTCTGCCTCAGTGCTGGATAAGGAGACAGTATCTTGTTTTTTACTTTGCCACGAAATCGCAGAACCACCCATTATAAAGCAAAACCCTGTATAAGACTTACGATCTAGACTATCGCTTGCCCAGTCTGCATTAACAAAACTAGTCAGCTCTACATTATCCTTATGATATCTTAAACAATAATGTTTGGTTTTTTGTAAATATTTTAATATTCGTTTCGTTGTCGTTTCGTTTTATTTCGTTAAAATGAGTTTAATTATAACAGTTATTAAACTGGCTGAGGTTACTAAGAGAATATGACAAATCGGGTCTAGTTAAGACTGCTAGATGAGTAAGGCTTCCAATAAGCTTTTGATATTGAATGTTTACTGCACAATTTTCAGCCTTTTCTGTGTTTAACTTACCTACTTTCAATAGGAGTATTTATAGTTTTACAATTAGACATATCAAACTTTAACAATAATTGCTTCATATATTGCTGCTGAGTTATAGTCTTATATTCTTTGTTTACATTAATCCGCATGCCTAAGTAACGTCTAACAGGACCTAAATCTTTCAATTTGAATTCAGAATTTAATACCCTTTTTAATTTTTAAATCTCAGAAGTACTATTCGAAAAAATTAAAAAATCGTCAACATAGATAGCTACTATAATCTTAACATTCTCACAAAAAAATGTAAACAAGCATGGTTCTTTACTTAATTTAAAACCAAAGTTGAGCAAACAATCTTTCACTTTTTCATACCAAACCAATGAAGACTGTTTTAGTCCATAAACAGCTCTTTTTAGTTTCAAGACCTTTCCATTTTGCTTATTTACAAAACCTTCTGGAATTGTTATTTAAATATTTTCTTTTAAATGTCCATTTAAAAATGTGTCAAGTAACTGAAAATAAATGACGGTCTATTACGGAAAAGCAACGTGTTTTAATAGGTTATGGCCTGAAAATTATGGAATATTATTATAATTATAAAATCATGACAAATATAATTTTCAGTTTTATTACTCAGTTTGGTGAAGAACTTGATGAAGTGACCTGATGGTGTACATGACTGCTACTGGAACTAGTAGGCGAGCAGAGCTAGGTGTGCCGACTTTTGGCTCGTTTTATTAGTTACGTTCAGATCTTACGTCCGGACAATGGTAGACCTGAAGGTGTACTTTGAAGACTGCTACCGGAACTAATAAACTAATAAAACTACCTGATAAGAATGTTTATAGTTTAAGTACCTCTTATAACGCAATTATTGTTTTAGATGCCAAAGCCTCCTTAGGCTTTGGCATCTAACGTCCTGACGTCCTTACGTTTGGTAAAAAATCTCGTAAATAACTTCGTGCCTGTAGAATTAACGCAAAAAAGAAGAATTGACTCCTTCCAGAATTGATCGATCCAGGATTCTAAAGAAATATGGAAACGCGCCGCAGATGTTTCTAATTAATTTACCAGTACCAGACGGGTTTGTCTATATCATTGTAGCAGACTAATAGTTGATTACACCATCGCTTCCTACTACATCGGCAAGCTAATTTTGACTAACATACACTTTCTAAGTGATCTATTGTGTCGAGTAGATATCTACAGTCGACATCAATAGTACCTACTACCGACGAAACATTTCTGAATTTAATGAGTGATTGCTTTGAAATGTTTCAAATTAACTCCTGAATAGGAGGCTTCGCTCTCTTGATTAATTAATTGAATGTCTTCTTAATATGGAAATATTCCTGATAATTAATAAATCGTGACTGCCTCGTTTGTCTCGTGGTCGCAAGCGCTACTGCTGAACATGAGGTCCTGGTTTCGATTCCCAGGTCGGGCAAAGTGTTATTGGATTTTGCTATCTGGAATTTCTCATTAGCAGCCCGGAGTCTGGATTTGTGCCCGATTGATGGCAATAGACCTGCCCCCTATTACATGGGACTTAAACATAACCTAGCGAAATCTGGGTACACTATTGAAACACCTTTGCCCAACCCTTCGGCAAGGCGTAATGTTAAGTAATAGTTAACAGTATTGGGTATGCCAGATCTTTAACAGCCGTTTCACAAAATTTTCGTTTAAATGGCAGAGATCCCTAAATAGGGCATGGGCCCCATGCCCATGCATGCTTGAAACAAAAACGCAGTCAATTTGGCGTTATGGGTGTATAGTGTTGTAGGATTGTAAATCATTTCATCCCCAAGTGTTTTCAGTTTTTCAGAAAAATATGTGAGAATATAATTCCTCTTGTCCATTTCGATCATCATATTTAAGTTTTTTTTTTTTAATTTTTATTAATATAGGAAAAGCAAAATATAAACAGAAACATCACAAAAACCTCAATAGTTTTGTCCGGATGTTGAAACACTTATCAGCAATCTTAAAACGAATAGTTACAGAATAATCATTATCTTATTAATTAATAGTTAACACATAGTTTATAAAAATTAAAATAAAACATTGTAAGGTAGTTTGTAAAATAGTTCAAAAACGAAAACAGCGCGGGTCAGGCATTCCGTCGATGCTAATTACATTGAATGAAATTTATAGAGAATGATGCTTTTTCAAAGAGAATCAAAGTATTTTGTGTATTTAATTTTATATTTACTGTTTGTTATTTCCGATTGAATTTTTGTTGGAACATCATTAATTAAAGTAGGTATTAAATATGCGTTCATTCGTTTTCCGTAATAGTTCTTGTATCTCGGTACTACTAGTTTTGATTGGGCTGCCATTCTGAGTGATACGTGGGAAATTATTTCCCTACTTATGAGAAATATATAACAGAAAGTATCAAAATGTGATTATTTTAATATACAGAATAATATTTTATGTAAATAAAACACAAATAAATGTAAATGTTTATCTATTGGTGGAACATTTCAGAACAAGAAGCAGCACAAAAAGCGACCTTACAAATTACCCAAATTGTAATTATATCTGCTAACGGATTTGTACTCATAAGCATAATTAAACCAAAGTATGCTTTCATTTCTTCTTTTGTAATATCTGTCCAAGCTTTACAATGTGTGTAACTGGCATAAAAATTTGTGTTTTGAACAATAATTACCTATGTACGTATTTTTCTGTTCCCTTCTTCTTGTCTGTTTATGTGTTTGCATAAATGGTAAAAAATACTATCAATTATTTCTTGCGGAAAAAAGTCAATGAAATAATCTAGTGGTTGACTTCTGTTAGTGCACCTGTTTCTTACTTGCATTTCTCTCTCAAAACTAGGCCAAGTAACATTATCAAGTGTAAAGGACCAATTCCTTGAATTATCTTGTAACTGCCTAAATGTATCTAAAGAGAAAGACAATGCAGTTTGCGCAGTATTCTGTTCATCAGGCACAGACACTTAAAGTAGTGCAAGAGAAGTTGAAGAAGTTGTTGAAACAGAAATTTCAGAGATTAGAGATAGAGTTCCTTCTTGGACTACAGCCATGGTGACATCTTGAGAAGTAGTAGTACGTTGAAAAAGAGATAAATCTAGCTCACTCTCCAATAAACTGTGCAATGCTTCTGTGGAAAGATGTTGTATTTCATCCAAACGCTGATCAAAATCGGTATTGTAGGAGTCAAAGACAAAATAACCAACTGCTTCTTCATCAAAGTCCTCATCTTCTGACGAACATATAAGCGCGGACATTCAAGTTTCAATATCTAAATCGCGAAGAGGTTTCTGAAATAAAAAAAACACCACCTTCAGTCTGATTCTGAGAGTCTGTAACATAAATATTCCCCGCGGGAAAACATTTCCCACATATATTTGTAGAATCATCAGGATTTATTCCGTTAGATTCGGACATCATGTGGGCAGAAGATGGGTTTCGTGCAATGAAAACACACTGGATACGTTACACTGCTTTTATTAAAATCACAAACTCCTGATTATAGAACTGGGCACAACGAATCGGTTACAGTTCCGCGACGTCTTACTCCGATGCGATCAGACCCTGAATGTCTTCCTCGCCGTCGGCTTCAAACATCACGACTCTGTAGAAGCGCGCTGTTAGTTGGTGTGGGGAGGATACGTAATGTCGCTAGTGGCGCGCTTGCGATTCGTTTCGTGTTCGTACTTTAGACCGGATGCGACACGGCCATTCTGCGATGCACACGTCCTCGTGTGTTGTTAATCTGGAAAATACAAAATTCTGGAAAAGTTTCGGTTCGTCCAATCCTGACTCATATGAAGACTGTTGAGATAGTTAAAAAGGACTAGAACTCTTTAAAATCTGTTTATTACACAAACAATTTGCTAATAGTAACCAAATTAGAAACTAAAAAAAAAACTAGGCTAATCTACGAATTATAACTAATCTAGTTTCGAGATTACCGAGACCAAACACATTACATTAATCAAAGAAAACAAAACCTCAGGTATCTCAGTCTTGGTCAACAACACACACACACTATTTTCCCCACGGGAATACAGAGTCAACCCTTGACTCTATGGTCTTTGCTTCTAGGCAACACCCGACTATACCACCCAGAGCTACCGCCTACCGCGTACCCACGGACTACTCATTGAGCAGATACCGATTTCCAATGGGCTACGGCTACGATACTCTGGTACAGTCTCCGACCCACTGAACTCAGAACCTGGTTACACAAATGAAGATGGTGCCAATTCACCATCTATTTCGTCTACAATCTCAATTTGTACTTGGCCCTCGGGCATCTTCCGAACACGGTCATGAGCGTATTTGTAAGTACGCTTGTTAACAAGAGATTTTAAAACATATCGATCGCCATCTAACACTTCAACAATTTGAAATGGCCCCCTATACTTCACATCGAGCTTAGTTTGATTGCGCTCCTCGTTCTCAATAAGCACGAATTCACCAACAGAGAACCTATTCACGCTTGCCTTTGTACTATCAAAACGAATTTTATCATAACAGGCAGACTTTTCAATGCCTTCGGAAGCTAATCTCCTAACGTCATCAATGTTTATAATGTCGTCATTGTCATTAGCCATTAAATTAAGTGGACGTGCTACCTTACCTATCAAAAATTCTAATGGACTTGCTTTTGTAACGCGATAAACCGTACAATTAAGGGCTAGCTGTACATCTCCTAGCGAGTCTTGCCACGACCGATCTTTATCAGTCTCTATCGCGGTTAACATTGACTTGAGCACACTCATTATTCTTTCTACCTGACCATTTGCACGAGATGAACCGGTCGCAATAAGGTGAAGATTAATATTTTTACCTTGACAGAAGTCGCGAAACTCCTTGCTCGAAAAGCACCGTCCCTGATCAGCGATTATTCGCACAGGAGAACCAAAAAGTGCAGCACTGTCTGACATTGCCTTGATGCTGCTCTTGGTGTCAATGTGTTTACTGTGAAACAGCAATACGTACTTAGTGAAAGCGTCGATCATCACGAACACGTACTCCTTGTTGTCACTCTTCCCACTCAGCTTTCCTGTAGCGTCTAATCGCTGTCTTGGGTATAGCGTGTGAAGTTCCGCCTGTATTTTACCTGAATGGGACTTTGCTATCTTGCAGGTGACACAGTTGTCTACAAACCTTTTTACGTAGCGACTCATACCCTCGAACCAATAATGGTTGTACAGCTTCTCCAGCGTCTTCTCCCATCCTAGATGAATAATGGATTCGTGGATATTGTTGATGACAGACCAACGCATAGCACGAGGGACGATTGGCAAACATTTTGTTCGACCTTTACGTTGAACTTTACGGTAAAGTATAGCGGATCTTACCTCAAACGTTTTAGCCACGTCGTCGTTAAGCTGACCTTGGTCTCTTCTCTTCATCTCTTCATCGCTCGGTCGCTGCTGCTCTGCTAGAAGCCAGTTGTCAGACAATGCGGTAAGGTTTACCTGCTTCTGATCAACTTTATAAGCTGGTTTTGGCGGTAGATGCAATAAGTTTTGCGAGAAGAAATCAGCGTGCGCCATTTGCTTACCTACGCGGTATTTTACGTCGAAATCGAACGATTGCAAGAATGCCCACCACCTGTGTACCCTCGGAGTCAGGTCAATTTTGTTTCGTGATGATTTCAGAGAATTACAGTCCGTTACTACTGTAAACTTTCGGCCATGCAGGTATTGTCTAAAATGTCTCACCGCGTTGACGACCGCTAGCATCTCCAGCTCGTACGAGTGGTATCGAGACTCTGCTGGTGTCGTGCGTTTACTAAAATAGGCAATAGGATGTTGCTTACCTTCTACAACTTGGAACAAAATCGCGCCATAACCCTCTGAACTGGCATCAGTATGAAGTTCCACTGAGTGCTGCGGGTCAAAAATCATGAGTACTGGATCACTAATTAGTATTTTGATTACCTTCTATCTAACTTCTTCACGGCTGGCGGTCCACTCGAACGGTGACTTTCCAGATGTCAACTTATAGATCGGGCTCATGAGGCGGGAAAAATTCGGTACAAACTGACGAAAGTAAGAAGCCAAACCTACGAATTGTCTTACCTGTGTAAGTGTCTGTGGTGAAGGTAAACAAGACAAAGCCTCTATCTTTCGCTTGTTTGGTTTAATCTTACCTGCCTCGACCTCATAACCCAGGAACTCTATACGCGTTTTAAGAAAGGAGCATTTGTTAAGGTTTAGCGAGAACCCCGCTGTTGTTAACACCTCTAATACAGTGTGCAGTCTCTCCAGACCCTGCTCTATAGAGTCGGAGATCATGGAGATGTCATCGACGTACACAACTACGTACTGGTATGCAAGGTCACCAAGTGCAGTGATGATTGCTCTTTGGAAAACAGATATGGCGTTACGTAAACCAAACGGCATGGTTAAAAATTCAAATTGTCCATCAGGAGTAATGAACGCAGTGCGTGCAATAGATTGTTCTTGGACAGGAATTAAATGGAAACCACTTGCACAATCTAACTTAGTAAAGTAATTTGCACCATGGAGTCGTGAAATTTGGTCAGAAATTAAAGGTAAAGGATAACGATCTGGCACTGTATTATTATTAAGCTCTCTATAATCTATGCACATACGGTCTGATCCATCATGTTTTTTAACCAAAAGGGCCGGACTAGGAAACGGTAAACTACTGGGTCTTATTATTTTAGCTTGCAACAATTCGATTACCCTATTGCGCATGATTTGACGTTCGTCCGGAGACAGTCTGTAAGGACGTCTTTGCACTGTACGATTAGGGTCGATCAATCTTACTTCCAACGAACCAGTGTTGACACGTGTGGTTGGAAAACCGTTAATAAAAAAGTCAGAGTATAATTCTAAGATTTTTACAAGGTCACGCCTTCCCTCAAATGATAAATCAGTATCAATCTTATCAAAATTATTCTTTATAGTGGTGGCTGGAATAGCGTTACACACGTTTATAGTTCTCTCTGTAGTCAAAATTAATTCAGTTGCAGTCATACTCACACAAAAACCGTCATTCAAAATCTCTCGACCCAATAGAATATTACTACGCAAGTACATATCTGGCAAAACGTGGAATAGAATCTCAGTTGCGAAATCGTCGATTTCTACCTGACACAGCAATTGCATAGTACTATTAACATTTTTATTATATATACCAACTAAAGATACTACATCATTTACTCTCCTGCCTCTGAATTTACAAGCTATACTCTCTTTCATCAAGGAACATTCAGCACCGGAATCAAAATCAAATTTGAAAAACTCACCAAAATGCTTCAATGTTCCTGATGGTGGCTCGACAATACAAAGGTCGACTCGTTTCTCCGCCGGTACAGCAGCGCTGGTCCCACCCTCTGTGCAGCGACTGGCAATGTGGCCCGGCGTGCCGCACTTGAAGCACACCAGTGTGCTGCTGTTGGCTTGTTGTCGCTGCCCAGCACCCGTAGCAGGTGGCACAGGCAACGGCTTCTTGACGTCGTTCTTCTTCGTGCGACAATCCGCTTGTTTGTGTCCTGGCTTGCCACATGCGTGGCACTTGATTGGCGGTAGTGACGAAAACTTCAGACGTTTCTCGTTCCCGGTGTCAGTACGCGTATCTGTAGGGGCTCTCCTCTTCAGGTAGGAGAACGCTTGAAGCTCTTGCTGCAACCTATGACGCTTTGTTATCTCCGTGGTAAAAGCGAGACGTTGTAAGCGTGTATCGATTTGCGCCAAGTGAGCAATTACAGTCGACGCCGCAATCTGTTCAACACTTAGATCCTTCCAACGGTTTAACAAAAACGTCATAAGACGACTAGCATAGGCGGCATAGGTCTCATTATCCTTTGGTTTTTCATTACTCAGGTTAATGAGGGTAGCCGCAGAAGTTTCAACACAAACGAACCTGGCCTTGAAGAATTCTTTAAACTGGTCCCATGTCATACCTGGATAGGTTATCTGCGACAGCCATGTTGATGCGGAGCCCCTCATCGCCTTGCTTATTGTTAAAATAAGTTGGCTGCCTTCCACTGCATTCCCGTCGAAACACAAGTCAGCGGTGGCGCACCATGATCGCCCATCAGACTCGGGTTTATCGGGGTCGAAATCCGGCAACACCAACCTATTTATTCACTGGCTGAGTTTTAAGAGTTTGTATCAGCGCGCATTTGTTCGTTTTGTATTTCAAAAAGTAACCGCCACTGATTGTTATTGTCACTGTTGCCGCGTGTGATTTCATTAGCACGATTTGATCCCAGTTCTGATGTAGAATCATCAGGATTTATTACGTTAGATTCGGACATCATATGGGCAGAAGATGGGTTTCGTTCAATGAAAACACACTGGGTACGGTACACTGCTTTTATTAAAATCACAAACTCCTGATTATAGAACTGGGCACAACGAATCGGTTACAGTTCCGCGACGTCTTACTCCGATGCGATCAGACCCTGAATGTCCTCCTCGCCGTCGGCTTAAAACATCACGACTCTGTAGAAGCGCGCTGTCAGTTGGTGTGGGGAGGATACGTAATGTCGCTAGTGGCACGCTTGCGATTCGGTTCGTGTCCGTACTAATGACCGGATGTGACATATTATAAATATTTAAACCTAAACGGGGAACAAGCTAATTTTTCCAACGTAATTTTGAGAGCTAAAATTCAGTCACTCATTGTTTTTCATACTAATGAATTACACAAACAAGTAACATGACACTTTATCTAATAAAAGTAAGCAATAATAAACACTTACCGGATTTTTTCAGCAATATCACAATGTATATCCGAAACCACAAAAATCTGTGATCTGTTTGACAAAACATTGAAAGTAAAACTTTGACAGCTCCTTTTTTTACTTAATTCGTTTCGAAACCGAGTCTTGGGGCTCATGTTGTAGGTCAACTCATAAAGAAAACGATGATACTGACATTTTGTGGGAACAGTTACATATTTGACCGTTTACAACAAAGAATTGATGTGGGAATAATGTTCATTTTGCCCTATTAAGGGTTAAGTTTTCTTACTGATTACTAGGTACTACAATACCAGCCTCTTATTGTCCTCCAGAAGGCAAAGGCCTACTCATACTTTCATACAAAGAAGGCACAAGCATTGATCACCATACTTGCTCAAGACGTGTGGGCAGAAAGTGGCCAAGGGCGCGTCGGACTCACACACGAAAGGTTCCGTATCATCATCACCACAATCCGCCTATAATGTTCTCACTGCTGGGACACAGGCCTCCTCTATATGAGAATGAGTGGGCCATAATCCACCTCGCAGGCCCAACGACCCAGTGTGGGTTGCTGGATGTCATGTGTCTTCGAGTTTTTGGTTCTAGGACATGCTGGTTTCCTCAACATGTTTACTTCCACCGTTTTGAAAGCAGTAGAGATGAGATAGATTGCACAATGTAAAGAACCTTCCGGGGTTCGAACTCACGACCGAAGAAGAAGAACAATATTTAACACTACATATTTTTATTATTCGTTGTTACATCGGCCATATAGGCCACTCTGTGACGATGCTAATTAAAATTGAATTAATTTATTTATTTCAGACAACATTAGTCAATAGTTTCACACTCATATAAATAACTTATAAACTATTTTAAAATATAAAACAGATAAAATCCAAAAAAAAATGTGATTAAATAAATTTAAAATTTCAACGACTGGAAAAATAAAATTGTCAAAAACTAAAAAAATGTCAGAATCGAATAAAATAAATAAAACAACATGTAAAATATAAAATTTTCAAATTGTAAAATGTTTTAAAATGTCAAAATATAAAAAAAACAAATAAAGATTGTATGTAAAATTGCCTTCCTATTATGGTTCTAAAAATACAGCCCTCTAACAGACGGACAGGCAACGAAGCCGTGGTAGGGTCTCGTTGGCACCCTTTGGGTACGGAACCCTAAAAAAATAAAAGATAGAACATATTTTCTCACAAACGAGAATATGGGGATGTAATGGACAATAAAGACGGCGAACAAAAGGTTTCTTTTATACCTAGATATAATACAGTGGGATTAACAAAACATTTCGAAAGCATATCTTCCGATGGAATGATATCAGAAACTGCAAATAAATCTTATTTCCCAGCAGAATATGGAGTTTGCCGAGTTCTTTTGAGCGTAGATCTTAAAAGCATGCACAAATTCGTGTTTCTTGTATTTCTCTTGTCTCAGATATGATTGCGGGTTATGAAATTAAACATTCAGCACCTTCAAACCTTCAAACTATATACTTATTATGTAGTTTTAAGGTGAAAACCTCTTAACCTCCTGCCTACCAGAGATACTTTTGTTTCGTATGTTGCTGAAACTTTAATATTGTATTCCTAACCTCTTAAAATGTATCCGAAAAATAGTGAAAAAAATCTCACCTCTCGGAAAATGGGTTTTCACTATGTCCTAAATAAAGGACAAAGTGACGATATTACTATGTCATTTATGTAGGAAAGTTTTGGAATATAAATTGTAATTATGATAGGATTATATTCTAAAAAAAGAAACAATCCTTTGCGTTATGATTTTATTAGAAAATATAACAAAAGGAAACATAACTAAAAGTGTTCTCAAACAAAACTATCAAAATTAAACATTGTTCCCTAAAAACGAACATAAATTAACTAATAATCAACATTATTTACTAATCAGTCGTAGATTAGGAACATACGTAGGTAAGTAGAGATAAAAAAAGTAGGAATTAAACTTATATACTAAGACTTCTTATTACCCTCATGAAAATTGGAATAAAAATTCCGATTTGGCGTAAAACACTCACAACAACTCTATTCTACATCACAGTGCCTGTACCATGGAACCCACGCTTCAAAACTTCATCACACAGTTTTGTGGAAGTAAAGTAACGGTCGAAGAACAAAAAATGCCCAGGAACCAGAGTACGAGTCAAATGTAGGACTGCAGATTCGCCTAAACCAAATCCTAGGCTTACTAGTTCTGGGAATGTGGTATCTCCTTCATAAACCACCATATCACAAACTACACCTTGTGGCGTAGCAAGAACCAACACCTTCAAACCAACGGGAATTAGTTTATTTGGACAATATTGGCATATTGGACATTTCCCAGTGAAAGGAATGATCATTTCGTGTATGCTCATTTCCTTTGGCCGATTTAGTTGATGGCAACCGTACAAAACTCTATCAAACCGTGATTGTATTTTCCAATTTTTTTTCCTTTTATGTTCAGTCGTTACTTCAGCATCATAAACACGCTTTAGGCGCAATCTTATAACCTGTTTCTCGTCATAGCCATAGCAATAATAGGAACCTTCCATTTTTCAGATCAGTACATATCAATATGACGGTTCTGTAATGCTGACATTATCATAGTAATTCCTATCTATTTTTAGTTCTCTCAAAGTTAGATCTATTAATCTGCCTGTTTCTAAAATATGTGTTCTATTCGAACAGTTAACCATAATCGTCACAATGTCATCGTCGATATATTGATCGTAGAACTTATGCAACTACGAATCTTGAGTTTCGTTATGTATTTAAGCCGTTTGCATCAAATCGTTAATTTCGGGTCCTAAGGTGTATTTTGTCTATGTGTCTCGCACGCCATCATTTGTTTGGTATTTTCTGATTGCAATCTGTCGGATAGATAGAGATGACGGTTGGGACAGTAGACTTTCTTCGCCAAGATTTGAGCCACGTCCGCGACCTTGTCCGCGTCCACGTCCACGTCTTGTTTTTCCACGTCCTCTTGAGCGAGATCGCAATGAAGAACTGTCGGACAGCGCTGGAGAAGCTGGTGGAGGAATCAGAGCATAATTATCTTCGTCTGAGCTGCTGGACTCACTTGTCTCGTGATAACTCGCTCTTTGAGTCAGTTCTGGAGGCAGAAACTCTGGATAGTCGTCGCAGTAATCCCCGGAAAAGTCTAGTTCACAATCATTTAACGCGTGAACTATGTCATTATCTGTTATAATTGAAAATATCTTCCAATGTACTACACAAAGAACAGTAGAAGTAAAACTATCAAAACTTTAACTACCCACATTTATTATTTGCATAGGACGCAAGGTTAATCGAACATTATTTCTTTTTACGCAAAAATAACACTGTATATCTACGTCTCGAAGTATTAACTACTTACTAATTATTCAAATCTAGAAATTATTAAGAATTTGATAAGATTTCAATGGATTGGCTTACTTATGCGTGAGTGCACGGCTGCGTCTTCACCCTCCGAAGCCATTTTGAAATGAAATGGCAGCAAATTTCAGCAGGTGGTGATGTCAACTTTGGACCGGAGTCATGAAGGTAGACTGTTCGCTTAATTGAAGATTGTTCGGGGTCCAGTGTCCACGATCCTTAAGGATTAGGGACAGACTGAAGCAGACATAACTACCTAATAGTATACCTACATCACCTATAACGTGTAAGTCCCATACGACAGGAGGAATTGATGGCCATCAACCGGGAACAAATTCAAACTCCGGGCTTCTACTGAGAAATTCTCGATACAAAAACCAATACTATAATAGCCAATAGGTACTTGGAATAAATAAGGAACAGATAGCAGTGAATGCTCAGTGGCATCGTCGGTGACAAGTTTGAATCCAGGTAGGTATTCTACTTTTTACATTTAACTACTTCGCTCAAAACTGTGAACGAAAATATCGTGAGAAGTCCTAGAACCAAAAAACTCAGACATGTGTCTTCCAGCAATCCCCACTGGGCCCGCCTGGTGGAATACGGCCAACTCCCTCTCGCAGAGAGGAGGCCTGTGTCCCAGCAGTGGGAACATTATAGGCTGATTACGCTGTTCCACGCGCGCCTCAAAAATATGTCAGCACCAACTGGTGGGGTCCGCAAGGGCCGATGCCTGCCAGGGGTGCGGGTTGTTTGAAAGAGATACCGCGGCCCCTGGGTGGGTTTTAGTCAGTAAAAGTTTGACACGCCCTCCTGCTCCACCCAGAGTGGGAGAAGTTATTTGATGATTTTCCAGCCCCAAAAAAAAAGAAACTGATTGTTTCAAACTCAAACTCAAACCCAAAGCATTTATTTCAATTAAACCATTTACAGGCACTTTTGAATTGTCAAAAAGTCGATCAGTTGGAAAGTTGAAGCTAGTTGCCCATTCCAAAACGTAGATCTCTATGGAGAAGAACGGGCAAGAAACTCCACGGACACTCTTTTAAAATCAAGTTGAAATATTACAAAATCTTGGGAACATTATTCTTGTTGCTTCTGTATGTGAGAACAATGTAAAAAAATGTAATTATAAACAATTCTAAATACAAGATAAAAATAAGCCCTGGAAGTTAGGAGATGACCAGTCTCAACCGACAGCGCCCGTTCACGAACTTGACGCGTGGATCAGCACCATCCAGCTCAACCATTTTGTAGGGAACCGAATGATCCAACACACGCGCCACCATCAGTGAGACATTTATGTGAGCATGACATACTCTCAACTGCCATGCTTTTTCAAGTCAACGTACATGGTACTCACATTTACAAAATTTAAACAAAATGCTTCTAAATTATACAAAACTATAGTTTGCAATCTATTTGAAATATTAATAAAATTTGATTTCCTAAAAGAAAGAAAAAACATTTAATATATATTGACGTATATAAAGTAACTAACACTTGGTTCAGCAAAAATAAAACATTCGTAATGTCAGAAAAAATTAAAAAGGGAAGCTTCTCTTTCAAATATTAAAATTTTAACTAGTATGCCCAGGTGGCTGTGGAGCAGGATCAGCATTAAGCCAAGCATTTTTATCGACTATATAATCATCTAACTTATAATATGCTTGTCTACATAGGAGTGTGTTACGTGACCTAGAAAAGTGTAACACCGAATTACACATCCCCGTAAGTTTACTAACACGAATAACTTATCAACGAATGCACGCTACCACGAATAACTTTACAACGAATGCACGCTACCACGAAAAAGTTAACAACGAATGTACGCTACCACAAAAAACTTAACAACGAATGCACGTTACCACAAAAAACTTAACGTCGTAGCCATGCGATCTCGAATAACCGAACCTCAAAAAGTATCCTACAAAGTCTTAATTCATATAACAATCAACCAAATCAAACATTATGAGAAAAAAACAGAATATGATTTTAGCTATCGTTTAAAATAGCACAACTATGCAAGACCATCTAAAAATGTGGTTAAGTCCATTGTTTCCTTGGTTTCCAAATGTTTTATTTTTATTTTTGCTTCCCTATTTTCTGTTTTCTTTGGTCTTTTGGTTTCTTGAGACTGTGAATTTAATTTTTCTACCATTAATTCTGTATGTATTTGTTCCTTGCTTAATTCTTCAATGGTCTTATATAAATTCCATTTCTTTCTGCCCAATAGGCTGTTCCAGCGGTGGTGCCATGATTCCACCTTATTTTGTGTAATTGGAATAGTGGTCCCAATTGAGCTATTTACCGACCAGATGCTGGGCGGAAACAATGCAGGCACCTTTTGCAAGTTTGTCTTTAATGTTTTGTGGTTTTGAGTAGTCCTCTTTTTATAAGTACCATTGAGATTATACTTATTATATATTTGATTTGGTTGATTGTTATATGAATTAAGACTTTGTACGGATACTTTTTGAGGTTCGGTTATACGAGATCGCATGGTTACGGCGTTAAGTTTTTTGTGGTAACGTGCATTCGTTGTTAAGTTTTTCGTGGTAGCGTACATTCGTTGTTAAGTTTTTCGTGGTAGCGTGCATTCGTTGTTAAGTTATTCGTGGTAGCGTGCATTCGTTGTTAAGTTATTCGTGTTAGTAAACTTACGGGGACGTGTAATTCGGTGTTACACTTTTCTAGGTCACGTAACACACTCTCTACATAGTGTGCGTTTAATGCATGATATAAATTTCTTTTCATTTAGTTCAAGAATATCGACTGGTATTTTATTATAACATTTTACACAGTACCCCATAAAAGAAGTGTGTACTTTAGACAATCTGAAACGTGGTTGATCTAATTTGTTCCTATTTCTAGTGTTAAAATTGTGCCTATCACTTATCTTACTAAAAAGATGTAGATTTTTCCGAACATACATAATGTTTTCATAGATATATTGACAAGGTACCGTCATGATGTTAATTGTTTTGAACAGTTCCCTTAGAGATTCGCGTCTGCGGAGGTTATAGATGGCTCTGACGGCCCTCTTTTGCAGAATAAAGATCGACTCAATATCCGCAGCCCGTCCCCATAGCAAGATACCGTAAGACATGATGCTATGAAAGTAACTAAAATAGACCAGTCTCGCGGTATCCACGTCTGTTAATTGGCGGATCTTCCAAACAGCGTAAGCGGCAGAACTTAGCCGCCCTGCAAGTGATGTTAAATGAGGACCCCACTGTAGCTTTGAGTTAAGCGTGATCCCCAGGAAAACCGTCTGTTCGACGAATTCTAGTATCTCCTTATTCAATACAACATGACATTCACTACTTCTAACATTCGGTAACGCAAATCTTATGCATTTCGTTTTCTTTCCATTTAATACCAAATTATTTACAGTAAACCAATTATGGACCTTAACTATAGCATTATTTACGTCGTCAAGCTCCTGTGCACGTCTTTTAACTTAAAAAATCAGTGATGTATCATCAGCAAATAACACCATTTGAGGTCGGTTTTTTAGTAAAAAAGGTAAATCATTTATATATACTAAAAAGAGGAACGGACCCAATATTGAGCCCTGCGGTACACCCATTTTGACTTTTAAGCCCAAGGAATTCACACCGTTTATTTGAACTTCATTTCAGTTTCATAATCACAGTCCATACCTATCTATATAAGTTTATCGCACAATCCAATCCTTTGTACATAACCAAACTTTGTTACGACATAATCTACCTAAAAACTCCTAACGGCTGTCTCAGTTTTAATTAACGAATACATACCGGTTAATTAACTCTAAAAAGTCCTTTGAACTACGTACCTATGTCAAAAAACCCCTTGACGAAAAAAATATATTTTATGTTAAAGGGTTTTTTGTCGGACATAGCGACCTAGTAATCTTTGAAAAATGTACAAAAAAGTTCGTGTATGTTTTGCGTGGGCGTTATTATAGTTAATTTTTTGAAAATGATAACAATGAGAAGCTTGGAATATTTTTAATTAATGGTGAACGGCCTCAAAGGAAATTATTTGATATTTAAAAAAGAACGTGTTCTGTTCTGCCCATCGGATGTTTTACTTTTATGCTTACCCTAAAGCATAAAGAGAAAAGGTCGTTATTCTGTCTGTCAGAAAAACAAATATTGAGATTCATATTACTAAAGTAATATGAATCTCAATATTTGTTTTTCTGACAAAAAAAAAACAAATAAAACAAAAAAACAACACAAAACAACAAAAATAAAAACTACTACTGCTCACTTCTGCTGCTAACTTCTACTGTTATAAATAACTTATTCCTAAAAAAACACAAAACATTTGTTAATCATAACACATTTATTTCGCCTCTTACCAAACACTTATTCAAAACTATTTACACAAAATCCAAAAAGAATATGTTTTGACGAGTGATTGATTCCAATCTATATGTACATCCATACAATATGTTCTTTAATGACATTTAAATTACTTAGTGAAATTGAAGTGTCTGTTTCTAACATAAAAAAACAGCTGTTTACTAAACAATTTTAAACATTTTAGTCTGTCTTTCTGTTTGTTCCGGCTAATATCCGAAACGGCTATATTCAGGGTTTTTGAAACTTTTGTCCGGGGTCCGTAATTAAGGTGAAGGCAGCCCGCCCTACTTTCATATGAAACTGTTTGTAACATTAACACAGAACATATCAAATTATAATGCCAGTACCTAAACGTAGCAAAATGAAGCGCCTTTTGCCTTTTAATGTTAAACTAATACAACAGGCTGTTCTAAGTACGTAAATACGACAGACGAATATATACATGAAGGAAGATATTGATTACTAAACAAGAAAAAGGAAAACAATCTCAACCTTCCCATCTTTGCCTTCATTTACTAACCTTGTTGAAAGCAGCGGCTGTAGTTTTTAACTTTCAAAATTTTAATTGATTTATTACTTCCGACAGAATTAACGCATTTTTAGATAAATAATCATAACAGGAAATTGGGCTACATTGTGCCTTCGTCTAGGTAATTAAGATACCATACTCAATCAATCAAATACTTATTTTATGAACAATTACTGGCTTGCCGACCGTTACATCTGAAATTGAGCGGTACAGGAAACAACACATAGAGTGACTAACCTCACACCAAAATCAACTAGCAGCGGATTCGTTGGACCCATCTGCAGTGGCCAAGAGACTTAGAAGAGGCCACCTTATTTGACTGGTAGGGGCAGCGCTGGCCGCTCCACCAGTAAAGCTATATCATCCCACAACAAATTCGCTTATGGTGTAACGACCGATTGCAAATAATAATAAAAAAAGAAAAGAAAATGAACAATTATTTTATTTATAAAACAAAACAAATCCGCTATAAATAAATTTAAGCCGGAGCATATCGAGTTAATAAATATTGGTTTATAATATCCAAACACCAGGTTTTTACTAAATGCTTTAAAAAGTATATGCGGTAGGTACCTAAGTATAACAAATTGGGCTACATCCTCCCTTTGAAATCAACTTTTCAATAACCCCGTGTATTTGCCTCTCAAGTGAATGTCTTGGGGTCATTTATGTTAGGGGCACACATGCATCAGGGATGCTAATAGTATAGGCCATTTTACAAAAGAATTGTGACAAAAACATAAGCGGAGCGAGCTACCATAGCGAAAGACAGACTCACAACCCAACGAAGACCTACAATTTGACGCTTAAGTACCTACAAAAAGAAATCTCGCTGATGAATACGATGAGTCTGTGTTTGGATGACCGATCAACACCAGCCAAGGTAAACAGCAGGTGGACTAAATTGGTTTGACGAAGAAAGAAAAAAGGGGCTGGTGACGTGGACGCGCGGCACCGTGGTGCTGCAGCCGTCAAATTCACGTCATTCACATTGTCATGCATGACAGACAATTTTATTTATATTCGTTCTTTTAGAAATTTTTAATCAGTGAAATACTTAGTGTTATTTATGTGTATTTTGTGTAGTGTACATTATTTTTCTTTTAGGTAATTCTTTTTATTATTTTTATAACTTATGTTAAATGCCGGCTGTAACAACGCCGGAAATTGTGCCAGTCAATCTGCCACATCGCTCACTGTTCAGGTGAGATGTCACCATTGCTCCCATCCACGCTTCTTCAAAGGCGAACGGGGTTTACGGATACACTATGGCAATTTTCACAAACCTCATAGTGTACCTTTATGCCCCCCAGCCACATAACCAACATCAAAAACTCCAGGTCAAAGTTTGTGGAAAACGTTAGCCAAATTCAAAAATTCGACCCCGGTATTAAAAAAAGTTCCCCTGGGCGCGAGACGGTCTGTTGCATTAAGTTTAGCACAATGTATCTGTCTTGCGGTCCAGGAGAACTCACTAAGTGCCTGGGAGCAATTACTCACCTTCCCATGAAGGATTCTGCATGTTCAAAAAAATTCAGCGACTAAAAGAACCTTAACAAACCAAATCAAAGACAATTGCAATAATTCGGCTCTTATTCCGAAGATCCAGATCCAGATATTGTTCAGCAGCGATGTGGTGGCGCCTTACTCTCCAGAAACACTAACAGCTCTGGAGAGCAATCCAGCGCCTGCGGATGGTCTTACCTTTCCCGGCCCCCTCCGACCCTCCTGACCTAAATTCAACTTACTTGAATGTTTCGGTCACTCAGTTGATTGCAGCCGTGAACTCCTTCTGAAGTGGTACCGCTAGCGGCCTCGACGGCCTGACTCCACTACATTTAAAGGATCTTTTGAGTTCAAGCGCTGGTGGAGTCACTTTTGAAGGAGCTTGCGGCCCTGATCAACCTCATGCTCACCAGCGGGGTGAACGATGCCATCATTGATGCCTTGTATGGTGCCAACCTTTGTGCCCTGCGCAAGAAGGACGGCGGCATTCGTCCCATCGCCTTTGGGTGCACATACAGACGTACGGCAGCCAAAATATGTTGTAAGTTATACAGCAAAAAACTTACAACTCAGTTTCAGCCCCTGCAGCTAGGTTTTGGCTTGAGAGGTTACTTTATAGAGAGTTGCTTTATAAACTCCACAAAGGTGAGGTCATCCTCAAGGTAGACGTTAAGGACGCCTTTAACTCTGTAAATAGGGAAATTTTGTTGGTTGAACTCAAAAAAGAACTACCTGAAATTTGTGGTTTTATATGGCAATGTTACAGGTACCCTTCCAAATTACTATACAAGGACAATGTTTTAGAATCTGCAGTAGGTTGCGAACAGGATGACCCTCTCGGGCCTGTCATTTTCAGCTTAGCTATTCATCCCATTATCCAGAAACAAAATTCAAAATTTAACGTATGGTATTTAGATGATGGAACGCTAGGAGGTGTTGTAGACACCGTTTTTAAAGACCTACAACTCCTCAAACAACAATTTAAATCCATGAGCCTGGACCTTAACCCATCAAAATGTGAAATTTATCTTTCTGACGTCACCGACAGACATTTGACATTAGAAAATGCAATAGCCCCACAATCGGAAAGAAAAATTTTGGGACTCACTGTGGAATCCAAGCTGAACTTCAATAGTCATACGGCTAACGTCTGTAAAAAGGCACTTGGAGTCTACAATCAGCTGTCGAGAGCTGCCAGGGTCAGTTGAGGTCTCCACCCGGAAATCATCCGAATCATATACACCGCCACAGTGGAGCCCATAATTATGTATGCGGCTAGTGCCTGGTCCTCTGCAACTAAAAAGTTAGGAATCCAACGCCACTTCAATGCAGTTCAGAGAGGATTTGCTCAAAAACTGTGTGGAGCGTATCGCACGACGTCTCTTCACTCAGCGCTGGTACTGGCTGGAATATTGCCACTTGACCTCCGCATACAAGAGGCAGCCGCCCTGTACGAGGCGAAGAGAGGGGCACCTCAGCCGGAGCTGGCAGACAGAGAAGTTGACTGGAGAGCCGAGTTCTCGTGTTCACCTTACCTGGGGAAACATATCGCGATGAAGTTTATGAGCTTACCAGGCTATTCGGATCTTCACTGATGGCAGCCGAATTGAGGGAAAAGTTGGAGCAGCGCTAACCTTAAGGGATAGTGCAGCGGAGGTAAAGTCCCTCAAATTCAAGCTCGCACCGTACTGCACCGTATACCAGGCGGAACTCCTCGCAGTATGCAAAGCCACTGAGGTAATAAAACGAAGAAGCGAAGGGAGCTATGGCATCTACAGTGACTCCAGTTCAGCTCTGGAGACCATAGTTAACGTCAGCACAACGCGTCCCTTAGCAGTAGACACCCGCAAGAAATTAAGCGCCATAAACCCAGAACAAAACTGTGTCTTTGTTCTGAATTAAGGCACATGCGGGCTTTGCGGGTAACGAAAGGGCAGATGAACTGGAGAAAGACGCAGCATTGAAAACCAAAACCAAGGCAAAATATGACCTTTGCCCGGTCTCATTCATCAAACGACAGATCCGAAACCGGTCGATTGATGAATGGAACCGAAGATACAAAGAGGGTTCCACAGCCAAAGTGACAGAACTATTTTTTCCCGACGCCTCGGACTCCTACAAGGTGGTTCGGCAAATAAAAACAACTAAAGTAACAACGCAAGTGTTAACGGGACACAGTGGGTTCTCGGAGTACCAGAATCGATTCAGTTGCAAAGACAACTCATCGTAAATCTGCCAACCCAACACACCCGAAACGGTGGAGCATATCTTAGCCGAATGCCCTGTTCACGCCCTGAATTGGAAAACAGGCTGAACTGTAAAATAGTAGCTGAAAATTTCAAACAGTTCATCATCTGCTTAGCCTTTTTCCTAACCATGTTGGGGTCGGCTTCCAGTCTAACCGGATGCAGCTGAATACCAGTATTTTACATGGAGCGACTGCCTATCTGACCTCCACAACCCAGAAAACAGAAAAACGAAAAAAAAATTCAAACAGTTAATAGCGAATAAGAAATGTATGGAAACATTTATTGAATATATTGTAGAAGTAGCTAAAACTGTTATAAATAGAAATAAATAGAATAAGAAAATTATGCTAAATGTATATATTAGTATATAATATATTTACTAGCTTATAGGAATAAGTGTATAGATATAACATAAGGTAATAGAAAATAGTATAGGTATAAGCAGAAATAAAAACAAAAAGTACAAAAATAATAATATAGATACGAAAGATATTAGCCATGTAAGATTTTAGACTAATAAGAAATAAAGCTATCTCCAACCTATAACATGACATTCTAAATCAGAACGAAGCCAAATAAGATCTCTGATCATGTCAGAGGACACTGAGCTCAGGCAGGAGTAGGTTTTAGCCGGTAAGAGTCTGGCACTGCCCAGACTGCGTCACTAGTGAGGAAGTCTGGGCGTCCATGAGCATTTCCCACTTCTGCCCAAACAAACAAAAAAAAATTAAAATAGCCCCACAAATCAAAATTCTAGAAAGAGGTTCACTGTACCTCTTAGGTTCCCCAATTTTGGAAGACAACTTTTCTCAATTTATCGACGGCAAAATTAAAAATTTTAACGACATTTCGGAAAGACTCTCTAAAATAAAGTACACTCGGCATTCACCCTGATTAGATACTGTTGTTTTGGCCCAAATTTTCTATATTTCCTACCCTTTTCCCCTCTATGGAAGTATCCACACCTTTCCTGTCCTCTGTCCACAGCACTGAAAAGTAGGCTGGGAAAATTTTAGCCCCTTGCCTGGTTGACTCTGAAGTGCCGTGCTTGACCGATGCGGTGAATGCCTGGAAAATGGCTTGCCCGGATACAGATCGGCCCGTGAACCCATCTTCCCAGAGGCAGTGGGATGAGCTGCTCTTCAGGTTGGTACGGAATAAACTTATTGATACGTCCACCAATACTGCTGAGCGTGCTCGCGTCCTGGCTATGGGTGAGTGGGATTCGGGCCTCTGGCTGCAGGCACTACCGTCACCAAACATAGGCACCATGCTGTGTGACTCGACCTTCCGGCTCGCTACTTGCCTGCGTCTTGGCGCTCCTTGCATGGTTCTGCATCGCTGCCAATATGGTGAAGGTGTTGACTGCCTCGGACACCATGGCTTATCCTGCAGTAGGAGCGCAGGCCGGATAGCACGGCACGCCAGCATCAATGACATCATCCATCGTGCTCTTGTTACCGACGAGGTGCCAGCTGTTCTAGAACCCAATGGCTTGGCACGCGACGATGGGAAGAGACCAGACGGAATTACCTTAATGCCTTGGAAGTTAGGTAGACCTTCGGTGTGGGATGCAACATGTGTCGACCTTTGCGCCATCCCATCTTTCTAGTGCGACGGGTTGTGCTGGGGTGGCTACTGCAGGTGCGGAAAACCTCAAACGGCGCAAATATTCCAATCTTATTGGAACCTATTTGTTCGGGCCGTTTGGGGTTGAAACTCTAGGACCATGGGGTCCGAGTGCACACTTAGTTTTCCGAGACATTTCTAAGCGGTTGGTCGACTCTTCACGTGACCAAAGGGCTGGCCTATTTTTCGGCTAAAGAATCAGCATTGCCATACAACGTGGCAATGCTGCCAGCCTTTTGGGCACTCACACATGCGGACGTATTTTTTGCTGACTTATGATTATTTTCTTATAGATACCTGTACATTTTATTATTTTAAGACCCGCAGTTTTTAAATTAAGTCCTTAATTAATGTTAAAATTTCTTTAAACTAATATTGTTTGTGATAAAAACGGAACAGATTACTTTGTGAAATGCACTGACTAGTCCTCCACTCCACACACTCCACTTAAAACGCTTGATATAAAAATAACCCTGCAACTCAAACATTTTCAACACCCCGATTACAAAGTAGAGCTACTTTCTCTTTATCTGCACTTCGCAGCTGTTGTAGAGGGAAGCAATCGCACAAGTCAAAGCCCCCTCAGACCTTGAACCAGTTGCACTTGCCTGTCACTAACATATACTCCTCTCGCCCGTGATCAGAATCATGGTCGCGTATATTAGGTCTCCTTTCGAATACAATCTGTGCAATTTGGTCGTGTTTTCATTAGTTTCTATTGAAAAGGTTTTGTAGTACTTTAATGAGTCAAAAAATTTGAAAAGACGTGTGATGTGTATATTTTTATTGTTCTAAAGCAAATATCGTCTTATTTGTCGCTGCAATATTTCACAACTAAATTATGAAAGATAAAGTATGAAGAAGTAAGCCACTTTGTAAGACAACACAAAATAATAAAAAACTAAAACTTTTTATACGTGGGTATGTATTAACAGAGTGATCGTATTGTCTCTGTGGAAAACTTTGGTAAGAGCACTTCTTCAGATGCTTTTAGACTAAATAGTCTAGACTTGGAAATATTTCATTTTAATCTAGAACTTTCTTAGGCATTCAAATTAGTTTTAAAGTCATATCTAAAGAGACAGGTCAAAGCTTTTTATTTATTCAGGGATTTTCAATTTCGGTCATTTGATGCTAAAGATAGCAAGAGAAGAAAAAAATTATCTTCTTGAAACGTGTTGAAAACAACAGCAAATAAAACCAAACGTTAAAACTTTATGTTTCTATTATTAGCCATTATAACATCTATTGATCTCCATTTTTTATGACAATCTGGAAATAAATCTTCCTGAAAAGGTGGAGGAACATACATTTCACGACTGGACGAACACAAAGATAAAAAATAGAATTTTCAAGAAGCGAGCGTCGATGTTTGTAATGAATGCTGATCCGATTCGCTGCTGCATTGCATCGATACAATCGCGCTAAATTGTTAATTGAATGACGCAACAAAGTGCCTGTTCACATAAATTAACGAAACATTAAACTGATAGAATTTGTTGAACCTTACTATTTCGTAAGTATCACGAATAACTAGAACGGACACGATATATTTGTTGAATTCTGGTCACACGTGGAAAAACCTCTTCCAGTACCATCACCTGTTACTACAAATATTTTTTATGATTTCAGGTTCAAGTAAACGGGCCACGTCCCGTCAGTATCTCAGACAGTCCTTACGATCGTAATAAAAAGTAGAAGGGTAGATTCAGGTGAATGACTCTAAAATATGATACTACGTGATTCGACTTGATTCAGATTTCTGTAATCACAGGTAACCTCGTCATGGTGCCCTGAGCCCTAATATTGACGTATAGGATTATTAGCAACGGAGCGTTAGCAACGGAGGCATGACGAGCGAATTTGACGGGGAAGATTTAAATCGAGGACGATATCCATCCGTTATACCTCATATATCTAGGCTAGGTGTCTACACTATTGTAAAAGCCTAGGTAGCCTGGATGACGTGACATGACAGATGAAAGTCATAACGGATGACTTTTAACAAATAGGCCGTTTGACGTTTTCATTTGTACATGTTTATTTGATGCACAGTTGTGTATTTATTATAACGTAATAAATATACAAATAAAGTAAAGTGATAAAAGTTGGTTGGTCACCTCGTCATCACCCAAAGATTTACTGACAAATGCCTTAGATTTTATTCCGCCTCTGTAGGTACAGACGCCAGCACATCAAGTTACTTCAATCTGTCAAATTTCTTTGATAGATTTTCATCTTTATCACATAACCATAAGGTTCATGTTCGATTGGGAAAATTTGACAATTTGGGGTAGCTTGATGTACTGGCGTCTGTACCTATGGTAAATGAATTCTCTTCGCCGTAATATTGGCTCCCGTCTGTAAAGTGGAAATACCTGTTAAAAACCCTTTGAATGTCCGTACTACCAACAATACGGCTAAGGGAGTTCTTTTGTGAAATGCACTCTTTAGAACACGATGAAATACGTGCCAAATACTAGATACTAGAAACACAACCTACAAGCTTTCGAAATTCTAACAAAGCGGCTCCTACCCAATCTAGGGGGGCCAAACGTCTCCTACCGGAGGCTCTACGCGGGGGTCGTACGGACCATGGCCCTATACGGGGTACCGGTGTGGGCGCCTACACTGAGGCGCCAACCAGCACGCCAGTTGAAGGCGGCCAATAGGGTCATGGCCATCCGGATGATACGGGGATACCGCACGATCTCCGGTGAGGCGGCGGGCCTCCTTGTCGGATTGCTGGCGGATCTGGAGGCAAAGGTCCTCGTGCACACTTGGGAATGGTGCGAGGAGGCCAAACGCCGGGGCGTAACTCCGCTGCCGCGAGAAATCGCGGCACAGCGGACAGAGCTCCGGCGGGATCTCCTGGCAACGTGGAGAGTACGATTGTCGCAACCCAGTGCTGGGCACGCCACAATTGCGGCGGTAAGTCCCCTCTTTGAGGAGTGGCTTGAGAGGCGGCATGGCATCCTCACCTTCCACCTGATACAGGTCCTCAACGGACACGGCTGTTTCGGGAAGTTCCTGTTTCGAATAGAGCGGGAGGAAACGCCCGGGTGTTTCCATTGCAAAAATCGCCCTGAGGACACGGTGGAGCATACGGTGGAGGTCTGCCCGGCTTGGGCAGAGCACGGCCATGTCCTCATGGAGGCAATTGGTGGCAGCGGGGCCCTGGTCTAGGCCATGATACGGAGCGAGAGTGCTTGGCTAGCAGTCGTTTCCTTCAGCGAAGCAGTGATGCTCGCAAAGAGGGAGGCGGCGCACGTGAGGGAGAGGCAGTACATGCGCCCTCACGGCCGTAGCCTTCGCAGGAGACGCCCTGAGCGTCGGAAATCCAAGGCTGATTCCCAGCCACTGTGGGCGCGGGCTTGCGGACGGCGAGTAATGGGTAGCTCGCTGTCCGGTAATCACCAAGCCCGGGTCGACGGCGCGTTGTATTCCACGCACGCCTCAAAGGGATGTCAGCAACAACTGATGGGGTCCGCAAGGGCCAAGGCCTGCCAGGGGTGCGGGTTGTTCGAAAGAGATACCGCGGCCCCTGGCACACAGGCAACTGAGGGAATACGGGTGGGTTTTAGTCAGTAAAAGTCTGACACGCCCTCCTGCTCCACCCAGAGCGGGAGAAGTCATTTGATGATTTCCCACCCAGGAAAAAAAAAAGTGTTTGTTTGTATTTTGTTCGAACACATATACGCTTATCTACCAGTCGAATTTGTTTTTGCATTCAATAGCTACATTCTTGAGGAAAGCTAATAAAAATCACGCTACCCTTAATAACCGAGCAAAAAGAAAAAAAAGTCAGAAAATACTCTAAGCGAAAACAAAGTATACAGGAGGGGAAACAAGATATTTAAGGTAGACGAACTGGACTGGCCGAAGTTAGATAATAATCCCAACTAATATTGTAAATGTTAAAGTAAGTTTATTTGTTTGTTACCTGTTCAAGCCTAAACCAATGAATCGATCAGCCTGAAATTTTGCGTATGTGTTGTCAGATGTATGGAAACAGATATAGTGTAGTTTTTATCCTGAAAATAGGTACTGTTCCCGAGGAAAACAACACGTTTTTATGATGAAAAGATGGCGCCACCTGTCTTTTGAATCATGGTTAAATTATATTATTTTAGAAATTTTAGTAGTGTCAATAGACCGGTTTTTCATCCTCCTAACTATACCTAATATTTTAGATGCGAAAATAAGTTTGGTTGCATGATCGCGTAGCGTTTTTGTAGCATAATTTCAACAGTTTCACAATTTGCTCGATGGATACCTATCGTAGTTTTCGAAAATAAAAAAATGTTGTCTTTAATAATTTTTCGCTTATTTTATATCATTCGTTAGTTAACTGTTTGTATTAGATAAGCTTCCCTGTGTGTTTCTATTAGGTTAGGTTTCTTTGTCTTTTTGTCTATTTTAAAATGCCTCGCAAACGTAGTTCCTACTTAGGTAGGAGCTCATCGAGAGCCAGAGCATCGAAAATTGCTCAATTCCATGAAAATTGATCCCTCCGTTCATGCCGAATTTTTAAGAAAGCAAGAACAAGCGGAGCGGCTAGCAGCTTTGAGAGCTGATGAGACATCTTGTCAAACCCAGGAAAGACTGGAGGGCCAAGCCACCCGCTAGGCTTCTCTGAGAGTGACTGTGGCCTTCAAACGCAATTGGTGTAGCGCAGCCACTTAATGAAATAAAATACGAACCTATCAGATGAAACACCTCAAGAAGAGAGTGGAAATGCTGCGTTTAAGGCACACCTGTAGAAGATTGGCCTGGGGTAAAATCATCGGGCGCTGTGGGTCGTGTCTATACCATACATGTAATGAACTTTGAATGCTTTTGTCTGCGAATGTTATTGCACCATGTTCGAGGTCCAACTACCTTTGAGGAACTTAACATTGTTAACGGTCATGAAAACGTAACTTAAAGAGAAGCATGTGAAGCTGTACGTCTAATAAAGAACGATAACCACTGGGACGAAACTATGGAGGAGGCCGTGCAGTACCGATTACCAGACAAAATCAGGGAACTTTACGCAACCCTCATATCATCTTACGGCCTTTCCAATCCTCAAACGCTGTGGGATAAGTAGGTACAAAGAGTACATGGCCGAAGACATATTGCGGTGACTGCTGCACGTAGGTACATGTAGATATGTCTTTTAATGATTTGATTGTGAATGAATAATGATTTGATTTGAACATTAATATTCGGCCAGGTAATAGCGATCCAAACTCTGAAGAGTATTTAAATATTATGGCATTTCATGGGCTTCTGCCAGCCCACCTATTCCCAACACGTATAGACAACTGTCTAGACCACGTCTTTTTTAAATCAGACAAGCGTTCGACGGCGCTAGTTCTAGACTCATTCTTTACTGACCATGCACCTGTTTTGTTTTGCCTTGAATCTGTCTCTTTGGTTGAGAAACCTAAAAGCCTTATACGGCAAATTAATCTTCCAGGTGTTGTTAGCCACTTAGAAAACTCGGACTTCTCTAGTATTTTGGATAGCACAGACCCCAATCAAAGTGCGGAGCTACTTATTTCCATTTTATCAGATGCAGTAAACGTACACAACAAATTAAAGAAAGTACCGCACCGAAAGAGAATTATTAAGCCATGGATCACTCCTGGTCTCTTGAGATGCATACGGAATCGTGATAAACTACATTTAAAGTCAATTCAGGATCCTGAAAATCTCGTAGACAAATTGACATATTCAAGATACCGAAATTATTGCAATAACCTGCTAAAGACAATTAGGTGCCAATATGAACAGAATGAGCTCCAAAAGGCCAGTGGGAATCCCAAAGCCACTTGGGATATCATAAACTCCATAAAATCAAAATCAAAAGTCATTTATTCAAACTAGGCTGAGAGTCAGCACTTTTTGAACGTCAAAATTACATAAGACAGTCCCCCCAAAAAGCCCGCCCTTCACCACTTCCTAGTGCTTTAGCTGGGAAGAAGAAGTGGCGCAACAAACTCCCCAGCAGCACAGCTGTCTGTTATGTTGGAAGAACTTGATTCTATACAATAATAGCATATAACCATCATTCAACGATAAATGAAAATTTAATTAATAAAAAAAAAAAAAAAATGGTTTATGCAGTCAAGATAAATAAACAATGATATGAAGTAATTCATATGACCTGTCAGTAGTTAAGCTAATTCTGGTGAAAGAACATAAACGTTGTCTTGAGTTAATCACAGCGACCAACAATTCTTATCGTTTAAGTAGTCGTTGATAGAATAGTATGCCTTCGAACAAAGATTTGATTTTACTTTCGCTTTAAACGCATTAAAATGTAAATCTAACAAAGAAGAAGGAAGCTTGTTATAGAAGGTTATACCAAGCCCAGCAAATGAGTTATGAACCCTATGAAGCCGGTGAAAGGGAGCACGTAGTTTGTCCTTATTTCTAGTATTAATATTATGAGTATCACTGTTGTTAGTGTATAAGTGTATATTTTGCCTAATATATAAGATGTTAGCGAAGATGAATTGTGATGCCACCGTGAGAATACCAATATCTTTAAAAAATTCTCTCAGATAAACTCTAGCACCTAGTTGGTAAATTGCACGAACAGCTCGTTTTTGAAGAACAAAAATATTTTGAATGTCAGCCGCTTTACCCCACAGCAGAATGCCGTAGGACATAACGCTATGAAAATAACTAAAATAGACTAACCGAGCTGTATCAACGTCAGTGTATTGTCTTACTTTTCTGACGGCGTAAGCGGCCGAACTGAGCCTTCCCGCTAGGCTTGATATATGTGATCCCCACTGAAGTTTGGCATCTACTGTTATGCCAAGAAAAACGGCCGATTCTACAGTTGCAAGCACCTCATCATCTAAGATGATGTTGGGTCCCAGATTTCTTACATTCGGTAAAGCGAACTTTATACATTTAGTTTTCTTGGCATTGAGAACTAGATTATTCGTGGTAAACCAATGCGTAACCCTTGAGAGTGCACTGTTTACGTCGTCAAAATCTTGTCTATTCCTGTCTACTTTAAAGATAAGAGGGGTATCATCAGCAAACAGTACAACGTCACAGATACCCTTTAAATAGAATGGTAAATCATTAATGTACACTAAGAATAAGAATGGACCCAGTATTGAGCCTTGAGGTACACCTAACTGAACTGGTAGCCCGGACGATTTCACACCATTAATATCTACACACTGGTGCCTATTATTTAAATAAGAATTTATTACGTTGAGAGCTTCATTTTGAACACCGTAATGACGTAGTTTACGCAATAGCGTGTCATGGTGCACGCAATCAAATGCTTTGGAAAGATAGCAGAAAACTCCAATGGCATTTTGTGAGTTCTCCCATGCGTTAAATATGTGTTTCAGCAGAGCAACACCCGCGTCTGTAGTTGAACGACCTTTTGTAAAGCCATATTGTTCATCATGAAGGAGGCAATTTAAATTAAAATGTCTTAGCAACTGCTTGAGTATTAACTTTTCAAATATTTTACTAAATGCCGGTAAGATAGAAATAGGCCTAAAATTTCCAATGTTATTTTTATTACCTGATTTAAATAATGGTATGACTTTACTACTCTTCATGAGGTCGGGAAAAGTTCCTAAGTCAACACATTTATTAAAAGTAATAGCTAGATAGGGGGCTACGATATCGATTATATTACTTAAAAGTTTAATAGAGATTCCCCAGTAGTCACCAGTGTTTTTAGACTTAAGTGTGTTAAAAATACTAACTACATCACGAGGCGTTACATGTTCGAAACTAAATAAGCGACTACATTTGGGCACACTACTATGCAGAAGGTTTTCCGCTTTAGATGAGGACGAATTTAAGTTGCGAGTCGTAGTTAAAGGTATGTTGGCAAAAAACTCATTAAATGCCTCAGCTACGTCAGCAGCTTCAGTAACTAATTTGTTGTTGACCATAATCTCTAGTTGTTCTTCCTGTTTAACCGACTTACCCGTTTCATTATTAATAATTTTCCAAGTGGTTTTTACTTTATTATTGGAATTTTTTATTGTATCGCTTAAAAATTTTGATTTAGCAAAAACACAGATTTTTTTAAATAATTTTGAATAATTTTGGACATACTCTAGAAAAGGACTATCAAACCTGTATTTTTTCTCACCATATAACTCGTATAGTCTCGCTCTACTTTTATAAATACCTGGAGTGGCCCATTGGTTGAAGCCAACGGAGGTGCCATTAATGTTAATGGTTTTGGTCTTGAAAGTAGATTGGTATTCTTTTTGCACAACGTCAAAAAGGGATCCAAAGATTTTATTAGGATTCTCGTGTTCTGCTATAGATGGTGTAATTCTATATGCTATGTTATTTTTAAATTTGTTGCAACGACTAGCAGTATATGGCCTGCATTCTACTTTATGTGGTTTTTTATGTAATGGTAAAGGAAAGCTAACCAATAATCCACAATGGTCAGATGTCAAGTCAGTTAATACTAATTTATTTTTGGCATCACAATCACTAAATATATTATCAAGACAAGTCGACGTAGAAGCCGTGATCCTAGTAGGTTCTAAAAACAAGTTAGTTAAATTAAAAGATCTAAACAGATTAAGAAGTCTAATACTTATTGGAGTAACATCCAAAATATTAATATTAAAATCTCCACACAAAATTATACTTTTATTACTTGATTTTAACTTATTGAGTAAATCCTCCATTCCCGATTCGAAACGAATGAAATCCCCAGAGGGTGGTCGATAAACGCAAATAATGACGTATCGCTCGAGTTCAACACAAGACAACTCAATAGTACGTTCAATAGAAAGATTAACTAAATCTAAACGTTGTTTACATTTCAACTTGTTTGAAACAAGGACTAAAGAACCACCGCGAATAGCAGTTTTTCTTACAAATGCACTTTGTACGGTAAAATTATCATCATTAATAAACACTACTTCATGTTCTTTCAACCAGTGTTCAGTTAAACATAACACCTGAACATCATGGTTCTCCATAAATAAGCTTAACTCAAGCTCTTTGCCGGACAGACCCTGCATATTTTGATGAACAACATTCAACATAATATGCGGTTTATCTGTTGTCGCACCTAATTGTTTAAAGTACTAGGCGTATCAAAAGTAATGTTAGTAGCACTACTAACAGTAAGCGATGGTAAACTACAGGTACCAGTGTCATGGTGTAAATTGTATGCTAAGAGATTAGCAATTTGTCTTCTACTACTAGGTGGCAAATACATTGTAGAAATTGTCAGTTTGTAATCAGAAATAAATTGATTACAATCAAAAAATAAAATAGCGTCACTGTGACGACTTGTCCTATTAAAAATTAACATATTTAAATTATAAATGTGCCTATTTTGCTCATCAGACAAGTAATGTGAATAAGGCAATGCACAGAAAATAAATTTACAATTATTGGTCTCATTGAGACGTATCATCAATTGGACACATTTAATTATGTCCTTTTTTCTAACATTTAACATAATTTTTAATTTAACATAACATAAGTTAGAAAAACACCACACCCATAAGTAAGTCGGGGGATCTACTTAATATCTGCAGTGATCCTGATGCGTCTGTCAGGTCTATAAATAATTACTTCGCAAATGTTGGCAGTAATCTTGCTCAGAATATACAGCAGGCTCAACACAGGACAAACTTTGATTTTGATTCTTCATCCAACCCGCAAGGAAACTCATTGGTTATGCTTGAGACCGACTTTGCTGAGGTAAGCGGCATAATCACGGATTTAAAACATAACTGTGCTATTGGCTACGATGGTATACCTGCTTCAGTCATTAAATCTGCTAGGCATGTTCTCATTCCCTCAATCACTTATGTGTGCAATCTTTGCCTGTCTTTGACAGCACCTTCCCAAATGCCTTCAAAAAGTCATTAGTTTCACCTATATTTAAGGGTGGGGATGGAGACCGTGTCGAAAACTATAGGCGTATATCGGTGCTTACGACCCTGTCCAAAATCTTAAATAAGAGACTGCTGAACTACTTAGAGCACAATAATGCAATTGCCCCAAATCAATACGGCTTCAGGAAAGGCAAATCAACAGAGGATGCTGTACTAGACCTATCAAATCACATTACTCAGAATCTTGACACTAGGACCAAAACGGTAGGCGTATTCTTAGATTTGGCCAAAGCCTTTGATACGGTCTCTACTCCCATCCTTTTACACGGATTGGAGGAACTGGGAATAAGAGATACCGCCCTGAGGATTTTTTGCAACTATCTCACTAATCGTAGTCAGCGTGTCAAAGTAGACAACTACACCAGCGACGATGAGAAGTTATCTTTCGGAGTCCCGCAGGGCAGTGTGTTGGGCCCTACCCTCTTTCTTGTTTACGTTAACAGGCTATGCCAACTCATTATACCGGACTGCAAAATTCTTGTCTACGCTGATGACACTGCACTTATAATAAGTAGAAATACTTGGGCCTCTGCTCACCGCTCGGATGAAATTGCTCTTGGTATGGTGATGGATTGGCTTTCCTGTAATCTACTAACATTAAATGTCTCCAAAACCCACTATGTTGCTTTCTCAGCGAACTCTTCTTCTCAGCCTACACTTCCGGATATAAAGGTTCATAGATGCTCTTATCCTGTCCTTAACACCTGTAATTGCCCTCCTATTCATAGAACATCTTGCGTAAAGTATCTAGGAGTGCACATTGATTGCACACTAAGTTGGAACAAACATGTAGAAGTAACAGTGTCTCGTGTTCGAAAGCTGATGTTTACAATGAAAAAGCTCAGAAACGTAGTTGTCTTGCCACTGTTGAAAACTATTTATTTTGCATTAGCTCAGTCACTCGTAACCTACTACATTTCAGTTTGGGGTGGCACCTTTAAGACCATTATGCTTCGCCTTGAGAGGGCGCAGAGGGCCGTTTTGAAAGTGATGCTACACAAACCGTATCGTTACTGTACAGCCCAACTATACAACGTGTCGTTCTGCATCCTCGTCAAATTCAAGGAAGTAACTATGCTAATGATTCTCGACACGAATCAATAATAAAATAAGTAGATTTTTTATTTTACGGCTATGAAAATACAGTCGAGAACGCAATGGTAATTGAACCATTGCGTTCTCGACTGTATTTTCATAGCCGTAAAATAAAAAATCGCAACAAGTAATTCGAGGACTGGTTTGTGCGACGAAGACTGTTTGAACCCAGGTTACCCAGTTACAGTGCGGTATCACACGGACCGCGTTTTAACATTTAAAAAAAAAAAACAAAAAAAAATACCTACTTATTTTATTATTGATTCGTGTCGAGAATCATATTAGCATAGTTACCTCCTTGAAGTTGACGAGGATGCAAAACGACACGTTGTATAAGGATATGTCTGTTCTCACTTGCAGGCAGCTCTGTGCACTCAATATAATCCTACGTAAGCATTCCTCCCTTAATTATGACCCAAAATTGTTTACAAATAAACGACGTAAAGACCTGGTTTGTCGTCCTGTCAGAACTAAAACTGCCCTGGCAAGTCAAAGCTATTTGAACCTGAGTGGCCTCCTTTATAATGCAATTAACAAAACATGTAACATATATGCCCTTCCAAAATTCAAGTGTAAGGCAGCAGTAAAACAATACCTTCAGGGTCTTAGTTAAGACGACACTGAAAGACTGTTCGCCAGGGATTCATAAATAGTAAGCGCAAAAACACACAACACACACATACACACATACACACACACAGCCACACACATTTCCTTGCATGCCTTAAAATTAAAATAAATAAATAATTTTCAATCTAAATTATATTCAATTAAATTAAATTTGTATTCTAATAGGTATCTAAACTATGAGTGTAAATTAATTTGTACCAGAAATATAAGTATCATTGCAATATTACTAGGTATATGAAAACATCATGTCTCGGTTAAGCTTGTTACTTAAGGTTGTAGGAGGAAGGCGCCGGTGTCTGTCATACAGTTAATACTAGTACAGACATCGTCGTTTACTCTATCTTTTTAATACCTGAATCTATGTACATTGTGTTTTTGTTTATGATAGATTAGTTGTACCCACATTTGTTATAAAATAAATTATTAATTATTAGATCATTATTAATTATTAATTATTTAATGATCACATATACAACGAAGCGTTGACAAAGATTAAAAACAAAGTAATGACAATGGCGGGGAAGCAGGTACAAGGTTTTGGAATGGTTAGCCCCCGACGATCAGGCGAACGAAATTAAACGATGAAATTACTCGAGAATTCAGCTACGACTTCATAGCGTGGAAACAGCAAGTGGCCGAATTAGTTCCTCGGTTGCTCCCAGAACAAAGTCACGTCTTTCAACAGGTTTTACGTCAAATAGAGCCTGGGAATGTTGCACTCTTTTTTGTCGACGCCCCTGGAGGAACCAGACAAACGTGTTTATTTAACTTATTATTGGCAATCATACGAACAAACGAAAAACGTGCTGTTGCCGTGGTTTCCTCTCGTATAGCCACTATACTACTGAACGGCGGTCGCACTTCACATTCCGACCTAAAACTGCCATTAAATCTGCAATCTGCAATTTCAGCAAATATAGCTCTCGAGGTATGATGCCACGACAGTGTAAACTTTTAGTATGGTACAAAACTACGATGTCCCCCAAAAAAGATATAGAGGCGTTAAACCGAACTCTGCAGGACGTGCGAGACAGTACTGATGAGGCATGGTAGTTTTACTGGCTGGCGATTTCCGACAAACTCTACCCTCAAAATCATCAAGCTTATGGCCAAAAACAAAGCTTATATACGAATATGAGAGTGCACCTTTATAGAGACGCAGATTCGGGACATTATGCAGAAACACTATTGAAAATTGGCGATGGACGTTTCGACACGGATGCTGATGGTCGTATTTTAGTGATGGGGGAATTCTGTAATTTGGTCGAAAACAGTTTTTTCAGCAATGTTTTATCATTGCTAAAGTTTACTCAGACTTACTAGTAAATTTAAATTGTGATCTGTTGTTACAGGCGAGAGCAATCCTAATAACGAAACTAATAACCAGATAAACACTAAAATTTTTAATAAGATGCTGGAAGATATAATTGAGTATTTCTCAATAGATACCATCATGTACTTAGAACAGAGCACTTCATATCCCGCTGATTTTTTAAATGGTCTAGAGCTGTCAGGTGTAACCTCGCATAAACTTACTTCACAAAGATCTATCATCTTACAACAAAGGCTTGTAAAAGTACTCTAGTTGAATGGCTCCATAATCTAGATTATAATGCAACTGAGTAATTACTAAGTCATCTAAAATAGTCCGTCCCGCTAGTTTCCGAACGCATTCATATCACCCTTTTTTCCACTTACATCTGTGAGTTCATTTTTATCATTGTTGTTTTTATTATTTTTTTAATTACTGATGTTTATGTTATGCCCTATACCTTCACAGTTACTAAATAACTAATAATGTTTACATACTGTGTGGTGGGACCCTGGTAATCTGCTATACAGGTATTCCTAGTGCAGACACCAGTCACTCACAAACTAGTGTCACTTAGTTTTTAAGCTTTTATACCTTGGTTTGTGAAGAGAAAATAAATTATTTTAATTTGAATTGAAAAAAAAACACAAAATATAGCCCGTCCCACTATTTTATCTGGTGTGGAAAAGGGGGAAAGTGTAATTATACCTCGAATCCCATTAATCCTCAGTGACCTACCATTTCAATTTAAAAGACTCCAGTTTCCAATAAAACTAAGTTTTGCTATTACAATTAATAAAGCGCAAGGGCAAACATTGCATATTCGCGTGTGTCTGTTCCCAGAATGTATACGTTTCAGCGCCAAATAGAAGGACATACAACATTGTGAACGTCCTAGAATAATGTTCCGTTCTGAGCCCATGATCGCAACGGCCAAACAGCAAGCAGAGTACAACCCGAACTGATTGTCAAATTCTAAATGAACGCGAGCGCAGCCGCGGGCAAACGCTAGTATAATAATATTCCGAGAAATCTTAGGTTGTGCTGCAGATATTTTTGATATTTGCATTTTCTTCAAGTTCCTTAGTAGATACTTACCTCCGGGGAAGTATTAAAGGAGTTAGAATTACTTATAGGAAAAGTCTATTCGTGAAGCACGTACCGCCTTTTGATTGAGGAAGGTGCTCTTTCCAAAGTCGTTTACGAGTATATCTTTTATGAAGGCACGTTTAAATGAGCTTAGGAGCACGTGGAGCAGATAATGGTTTCCTTTATTTGGTACATTTTATTTTATCTTTTAATAATGTTATATTTTGTAAGATTCAAATTTTCTATTATCTTGAGCAATAAAGACCACTAGGTCATCATTATCATCAACGTAGCCTTTTCCCAACTATGTTGGGAATGGCTTCCAGTCTAACCAGATGCAGGTGAACACCAGTATTTTACATGGAGCGACTCAACCCAGTTACTGGGTAACACGATACCCTTCGGTCGGCCAGAAGTTGCTTAAGTTATTCAAGTAGCGGTAGGTTATATTATTTGTTTTTTTATTATTTTGATTATTGTTTTAGTCATGTAATTTCCAACTTAGTATTTATATTTCTTGTCTTTTTATTAAGGCGATGTGTTTTTTTTTTTTGTTTTTGTGCTCACACCATAAACTAATATTTTAATACGTCTACACGTTAGGATTTTCAATTGGTTTTCTGGTGACTAGTTTCCTTTTTGTCTGTTTTAATAGCTATAAGTCCTCCATGGTCTTAAATAAATAAAAGACTGGTTGTCAGACTTTTGGGCTTCTGACAACCCGTAACGACTGTCAAAGATGAACAAATGACAGCCGGGACCAACAGTTTAACGTGCTTTCCAAGGCACACGTTCATGGATCAACCGCGGCAAGCATAGCTTAACCTAATCGATCGACCCATGCAGCTGTTATTACTTAGCCACAAGCCCCTCAGCAAAGAGAACTAGGTAAAGTGTAAAATGTAATATTCCATTTAAGTTTTCAGGGATTTAAGTAGACTTATATTATAACACCGTGACATTTTAGTCGTCTTACAAAGGTGGTCCACTCAATGTGTCCGACATAAAATACCTACAGGCGCGATAAAAAATTGTTACCATTAATTAAGATAATAGGTACTAAGAAAAATAAATAATGCTTTAGAATCCTGAAACACCCTGTTAGTCATGTTTACGTATCAAACGGTAGAAGATTTCTACATACCTACCCTAATACCATTACATTTCATCATTCATTCCATCTCCATAACAGGGTGTTCAAAACCTAACCTAATCCTATATTACTTGAATAAAATAAAGAGTAGAGCTCAAGATAACGCATACAGACTGACTCTGCCCGTCCCTATCTATACACCGTGACATTTTAGTCGTATTACATCGGCAGTCCATTTCATGTATCCAATGACTACTAAACATTTATTATTATTATTATTATTTTTACATATGATAAATGACAAACGATAAATTATTTTATTTCTGTAAGTAGGTTTAAACAAACACTTTTACATGTCAATCATATTTTTAAAACTAGAAGAGGTCGGCGTTTCCTATCTGACTACTTTGAGCAGAAAGGCCGAAACAAACTCAGAGGTCACAGTCTCTTTTAAAGTCCAGACATAATCTTGGCCAGATCAAGTGAAGACCATGTGGACTGGTGTCTGAAATGGTATTTTGAGAAAAGAACCACACAGATTGAGTGGACCTGTTCAATCAGTGCACGCATTTATCAGTAATCATGCAGCTCAACTCAGAACTTGAGACGCTCAACGATTTGACGAACAATACCAAATAAAAAATATCCTTTATATTTGGGTAGGCCGCATAAATTACTCAAACTGCCAGACCATGACTAAATGAAGAAAAAAAAGCACCCACACCATTCACAATAATTAAAGCAATATAATAATTTACGAAGTTAATATTTATGTCATTGTATAAATAAAATTGATAAGTTCAATGTCTATATAAACAAAAAATACGAAGATAATCGTGGTAAGATCATTTGAGCACCATGTAGATTGTTGTCTGATATGATCTTTTGAGGAAAAAACCACATATATTGAGTGACCTGACCTGTCAGTGTACGCATTTGTCAGTAATCATGCAGTTCAACTTAGAACATAAGGAGCACAACGATTCGACAATACCAAAGAAAGGACATCTTGGTAGGCCGCAAAAAGTACTCAAACTGCTAGATTATCATTAAAAACTAACTGAGAGAGAGAGAGAGTAAAAACAAAAAGAAAAAAGAAAAAGAACCAAATGATCCACATTGTCCTCCCAGTCACAATAATTATATTATACTTCCAAAGGAAATATTCATGTCAAAGTGTATATAATAACCATCAAATGTCAAAGAGTATAAGTTTGCAAAAAAAAAAACATCATTTGGTATGTAAAAAATTGGAGCAGGTCAATCCCAAGCTTTTTTGTCCTCAGTATAATCTTTAACGGTATAAAAGCTTTCAGGCACAACTTACGTTTAATGAATGATTTTAATTTATTGAGACTTAGATTTTGGCACTTTTGATACACATTGAGACTTGACACACAATGAGACTTAGAACATGGCTTGGAAGTTTATCATAAAAGCGTATACATTGACATCTGAATGACACACCTATTTTCTTGAGCCTTGTTGTTGGTATTACAAATTTTTGTTTGTTCCTATATAGTATTTATATTATAGATATCACTGTGTTTTTTAAACAATTTAATATTTTAAACATCAGAATACTGTACGACATTACACTATAAAAATAGCTAAAGTAGACTAAGCGGACTGCCTCTATATCAGTTAAATTACGAATTTTACTAACAGCATACTTATGCTGCGGAACTTAGCTTTTTCAACAATTTATCTATATGTGGGCCCCACTGAAGCTTGGCATCCAACGTTAAGCCTAAGAATACAGTACTATCTTCAGGATTCAATTCTTTGCCCCTTATCAACACAGTAGTTTTCACCTGCCTAACGTAAGGTAGCGTAAACTTAATGCATTTGGTTTGTTTTCATTAAGAAGTAAATTATTAATATTGAACCAGTGAACTACTTTTGAGATTGCGCTATTTACATTGTCAGTAACCGACTGCTGACGTATAAGTTTAAACAAAAGTGATGTGTCATCCGCAAACAACACTACATCATGATCATCCTTTGTTTATGAGGTAAGGCAAGTCATTCAAATAAATAAGAAACAAGAAAGGACCAAGAATGAAGCCTTGAGGGACTCCCGTTGATACCATAGATCCGGGAGATCTTTTTCCATTTACATCAACACTGAATCCTATTACTCAAGTACGAAGTAAGAAGTTCCAGAGCGGTGTTCCGGATCCCATAGTGGCGGAGAAGATGGTTGAATGTCGCAGTTATTCATAGAAAAAATGCCTGAATAAAAGCGAGCTGTTGGATTTTTACTTTCGGATCTAAGCCAAGCAATTAAAATGTAGTGTCGGTTTAGTTAGTGAAAAAGATAATTTTGCGCTGTACGGGAACTTTGCCGCTCATCGAAATCATAATACGGGACTTCCCTTCCGCAAGCACTCAGAGCCAGTCGTGTTGTCGAGTCGCTCCGTTAAGTGATTATTTATTTTAAATTCGAACCCGAGTTTACCCGAGTCATATTTAGTACTTAATTAAATAAACTGTAGTGTCTGATACAAAATCTACCACACAAAAGTTAACGAAATAATTATAATATAAACTACTAAACAAAAATAATGCCAACGAGTGGAACAAAGAAACTAGCATTAGCAGTGAGTCAGTCACACGGTGCGCTCCGCTTCTATTCGTCTAGGGCCGGCGACATGAGTAATCAAAATAGCCGGTGAGTCAAAGTACATCGCACGACGAGAAACTCTATTTATATGGTCACGGAACTCAACTTCGATCCCAGTTGTTGACGCCACTCACCGGTGAGAAAAAAACAGTTAATTCAAGTCAAATTGCTATGTACAAATACCCGTTTGTGAACCCATCGAGATACGCATATTACGCACCCTGAGTTCGATACTGGAGACCTGCGATTCTTTTTGCATATTTTTGACTGCACTTTGGCTTTTTGTACGACAACGCTTACCGAATACTTTGCTTTTGCCCTTTTACCAGGCTTTATTTAATCTATTTTTTTTAAATCAAATTAAACTAAATGCCACTGTACAGGAACGGCAGGCAGGTGCTCTTCAATGATTGATTTCTTGATTTTATTAAATTTTAATTCGTCTTTCTACAAGCAGGGTGTATCAGTTTATATTTCAAAAATATGTTAAACAGATCCTATTTAAATGGATCGAATGAGAATAAACGCGTGCTGTGATTGGTCGCCGACGTTGGCGAGCCCTCATTCGTAGATAAAGATGTGGTGTCCCGGTGCGTCGATAGATGGCGTTAGTAGTTGCGCCAACATGCCGGCCGCCTTGGAAGCTCCAGCTTCTAATAACATGATGTATCTACGTTGCCGCTTGATTGGAGACGCCGCAGGTTGCATTCATGTTGTCGTCCTCTGCTGATGATACAGGTAGAGGGCAGATTTTGGAGAACGCCCGTTGTACAGGTCCCGTAGCAGTCTGGATGGTGGCGACACGCGACACGCCATCCTTTCCTGGGAAAATATGGGTAACTCTGCCCATACGCCATTTTAGAGGTGGTAAGTTAGCTCCTTAATGACGACGAGCGTGTTTAAAGCTATGTCTTGACTATTCGTCTTCCACTTCATCCTTGTCTGAAGTTCAGCAACATATTCTTGTGACCAGCGTTTCCAGAAGTGCTGTTTTATTTGTTCCACTCTTTGAAACCATGTCAAGCTGTGAGTCCGTGCTTCGGTGAGGTCTCTGCAGGCTGGTGCAGTGAGTGGTCGGCCGATGAGGAAATGAGCTGGACTTAGTGGACGAAGATCATGTGGATCTGAGGACATAGGAGTCATAGGACGGGAGTTCAGGACTGCCTCGATCTGTGCCAACACAGTGCTGAACTCCTCGTACGTCAAATTAGCAGTACCCACGACACGCTTGAGGTGGAACTTGCAGGATTTTACTCCTGCTTCCCATAATCCCCCAAAATGAGGAGCATATGGGGGAATAAATTTAAATTCAATATTGTCAGTTGATAATTTATCAATTATTTGCTGTGAATTTTCTTCTAACATTTTATTAATTTCTTTCATGGCTCCAATGAAAGTTCTACCGTTGTCGTAGAAAATTTGAGCTGGTTTACCTCGTCGTGAAATAAATCTTTTAAGCGCTAATATATATTCTTGAGCAGCTAACGTACTGACAAGTTCTAGGTGAATGGCCCGAGTAACAAAACAAACGAATATGCAAATATAGCCCTTTTCGAGTTTGGCCCCCCTTCCTTTGCGATTTAGTACGGCTATGGGTCCAGCATAATCCACTCCACATCGGATGAATGGGAAACCGGGTTCTATTCGTTCACACGGAAGGTCGCCCATGATTGGCGTTAGGGTTTTACCTTTCATTCGAGTGCAGCGGATACATTGGTGGACAACCCTTCTGGCTAGGTTTCTACCCCCTAACGGCCACCAATTCTCACGCACAGTAGCCAATAATAACTGAGGACCAGCATGAAGAAGCTCTTTATGTTGATGTTGAAACAACAGTTGTGTGAAGTTATGTTTACTAGATAAAAGTATCGGGTGCTTCTTCTCGTAATCAAAATCAGGTGAGTTACTAAGGCGGCCACCCACTCTAATTATATCCCTTTCGTCCAGAAATATATTTAGCCTAGAAATTGAACCTGAAGTTTTTAATGGTAAGTTGCGTTTTAAACTATCATATTCCTTGGGAAACGATTCGCGTTGAGCGAGGCGCGCTAACGACTGTAATGAGTCATTCAATTCATCTACTGATAACGGCCCCCGTGTACGATCTTTCTTTGGTGTGCGTAAGTTATGTATGTATCGCAACAAGTAAGCGCCGGCTCGCACTATACGCTGATAACAACGAAACCTTGCAAAATTAATAACCTTATTCTGTGTTACATCACAAACCATAACGGTTGTCGTTTGTGATTTCAGTTCTGGAAGGTCGGAGTAAGTAGTCGCAGATTGCGGTGACCATAACGACTCAGAGTTTTTTAAGAACTCAGGTCCGTTCCACCACATATTACTATCAATGAGTACATCAAGGCTAAGACCGCGCGAGACCAAATCCGCTGGGCTGTTTTTGGTGCCTACATGTGACCATAACGCCTTACTTGTTATTTCATTAATCTCAACTATTCTATTTTGGACGAATGTCTTTAACGAATGTGGTGACATTCGTAGCCAATCAAGGACAATAGTTGAGTCTGTCCAAAAGTAAATTTTGTGAAAGTTAACACGCAGTAACTCGACAATTTTTCTATATAATCGTGCGCCTATCAACGCCCCACACAGCTCTAGTCGGGGTATACTGACGGGTTTAATTGGTGCAACTTTACTTTTTGCACATAATAATCTGATAGTCACCGGTGAGTCATCAGAGTAGGTGCGGACGTAGGCGCATGCACCATACGCACTCTGCGACGCGTCCGTGAACACGTGTAATTCTATGAACTGTGTGTATGCACTCATAACATGACGCGGTTTACGTAACTTATGTAAATATTGAAGTGTGTAAATACATTTTTCCCAGGACAACGCGACATCACTAGGAACGGGATCGTCCCAATTTATCTTGCACAACCACAATTTCTGCATTAATATTTTAGCTACTACGACAGCCGGCGTTAAAATACCTAAAGGATCGTATATTTGTCCAATTATCGACAACATGGTACGTTTACTTAGTATAGTCGGTCTAACTACTTGTGTGGTGAAATGAAGTTCATCACTTTTATTATACCAACCCAATCCTAAAGTCTTACTTTGGCAATGTTCGCCCAATGCTAACCCTTTCGATATTTCGTGGGCACTGATATCAACGTTGAACAACCACTTACGCAAAGGTAAACAAGCTGAGTTTAAAGTTACCCCCCCAGTGGGGTTCCCGCATTGTCGTTGCGGGGGGGCTCGGTAACCGTGGTCACCCTCCCACGGTGAAGCGAAGAGGAGCCCCAAGGTGGGGCCGCTCGTCAGGGCTTGTGCCTCCAAGCCGACGACGTGGCGGCCAGGGGGTAGGTTGCGGTGAGGTGCATCGCAGCTGGGGCGGGCCGCGATGTCGAATGGGAGGCGTCGCGGCTGGGGGTTGCGGGCTGCGGCGGAGGAGGAGTGCCGGTACTTCTGAGTAGCGCTCTTCCCTTCCGTAGCCTGGACGGGGCCGCCACCGTTTGATGGCGGACGCGGTGGGGCCGCAGGGGAAGAGGAGTGTCGGTATAGCGTTGGCCGCTCTCCCTATCCCCTGCGGCCGAAAAGTGGTTGGCGGCGGGGCCGCTGTACTGACTTGTCGCAGGAGGACGTCAGCAGCAGCTGGTGGGGCCCGCAAGGGCCGATGCCTGCTAGGGGTGCGGGTTGTTCGAAAGAGATACCGCGGCCCCTGGCATACGGGCAGCTGAAGGAACATGGGTGGGTTTTAGTCAGTAAAAGTCTGACACGCCCTCCTGCTCCAACCAGAGCGGGAGAAGTCATTTGATGATTTCCCACCCACAAAAAAAAAAAAAAAGCTGAGTGTAAAGTATTTCTTAACCTTTCACAGATATCTAGTAACCTATCTAAATCGTTGTCACCGAGGATGACGTCATCAACGAAAAAATCATCCCGGATCACTCTCGAAACCTGCTCATCCTCACATTCCAACGCGAGCTGACGCAAACATCTCATACTAAGGTATGGCGCAGACGCGGTGCCATACGTCACGGTGTTAAGGCGATATACACCTATTGGGTCCGACGGAAGTTTACGCCATAATACCAATTGTAAATCTCTTTGGTCCGGTTGTACAAGAAAATTCCTAAACATTTTTTCAACGTCTGCACAACCGACGTATTTATATTGCCTAAAGCGTAGTAATATGCTAATTTATATGTCATTCTGAAGTGGTGGACCAGTATATTGAATATCGTTCAACGATTTACCGGACGACGTCACTGCGCTTGCATCGAAAACAGTACGCAGTTTTGTCGTACTGCTGCAGTCGTACTGCAGTATATCGATGTCTGACGGTGAGTGAAAGTTCGGATCTGCGAGTTGAATATTGTCAGGTATACACATATTACTTACATCGACACTAAATGTTGGTAACTGATTTGTAATGCACGGCAACACTAAACAATCAATGTTCATACAATACGGATTTAACTTTGAACGTAATTTTATTTTACAAATGTGGGTGGACTGTGAAATTGTTTGACCTACCCCAGCAACGTGATAAGTGGACTGTAATAACGGTGCATTTAATGTTTCACATAACGACTTCTTTATGAAACAATGTTGGCTACCATTATCAAGAAGTACGCGTGCAGTGTGATATTCGTTATTATAATCTGCTATGTCCACTAACGCTGTGGACAGTAAAACGTTGGGTAATAACGAATATTCCTGTTTACTGGTTTGCGAATCTGAATGATTAGCCGTAACGTGTAATGATGCCGAGATAGTGGAGACGTTAGCGGTGACCGGCTGTGCTGACGCACTTGGCCCGCTCACCTGTGATGCGCCGTCTACCTGCCTATCGACGTGAAGCAAACTGTTGTGCTTTTTGTCACACAACCTACACGGCCCATACTTGCATTCATCAAGCGGGTGGGTTGTGCGTAAACAATTGATACACAGCTTATGCGTTTTAACTATATTATTCCTGTCTTGGACAGACGAATTAAGGAACCTTGAACATGAATAAATCGCGTGATTACCACTACACATCGCACACATGCGGCTTTGCTTTGTTTTAGTGATCGTATTACCCTTATTGTTATTGTTACTAACGTGCGTTGCAACGTGAGTATGTGAATATTGCTTCTTAGCGTGTGTTTGTTCGCTGCCTTTGTTCTCGTAGGTTTTGTTATGATTTTCTTTTATCATTTCTAACACGTCGGCCCTGTCTTTGAGAAATTTAAGCAAGTCATCGAGTTTCAAGGCTGACCTTGACTCATTTAACGAACTAGCTGTACCTTTAAAATCTTCCCATTCGCGTTCAGTGGCCTGATCTAATTTGGACACGACCACGTAAATGATTAAGGTGTCCCATGAATCCGTTGGTTCACCTAACGTCTTAAGGGCACGCAAATTTCTCAAAACAATATCTATTAAATTCCTAATCTGGGTAGCAGATTCTTTATTTAACGATGGAATTTTAAATAATGCCTTCACATGATTATGAACCAATAGCCGCGGATTATTAAATCTATTCTCTAACAGCTCCCATGCGCTAGTATAGTTGTTAGCCGTAAATTCCAATGCACCTATAACGTGTGCCGCATTACCGGACAAAGATGATTTTAAATAATGGAACTTTTGAACAGGATGTAAATCTTCGCGACCATGAATCATACTAACGTAAGAATTTTTAAACTCTAGCCAGCAATCGTACGAACCGTCAAAGGAAGGTATTTTAATATCAGGTAATTTTATGCCTATCGGCTTACATGTTGAAACACTAGACTTGTCAGCTACCTCCTTTTGCAACAAAAGTTTCGCGGAAGCTACAACACGATAAAATTGATCTTCAAAACGATCTCTCTCCTCCAGCTGTTTTGCAAGATCGAGATCTCCTACTTCTTCTTCAATTTTAGTCTGTATTTCACTGTACATGTCTATCAAACCCGAAATACTCTCAACACGTAAATGTAATTCTAATGATTGTTGATCACTCAAGGGTACACTGAACTTTTTAACGTAATTTTCAAAGAGAGTTAATCTACCTTTTAAAACCCCTCTTTTCTTAATTACATCTGACAATTTTGCCTCACTCATTTTGGAAATTAAAGAAACCAGGAGTACTTACAATTGCCAATTGCAGATGAACGCGAGCCAATGTGGGTGCCGTCGTGTGGGTAGGTACCGCCACTTGAGCACTGGAAATGGAATAACAGCACGAAATTAACACAAATCGTAGGATGAGATGGGGAAACGGACGGGAAGTTCAGACCTGCCACTCCTGTCGATGCCTTAACGTTGTAGTTCTTCGCTCGATACGTGAATCTCCTCTTCGTATTTTCATGCGACGAATCTTCACAAACATCTGTAACTACCCCAAATATTGCTAGCGAAACTGATAATGTGCATTCACGCAAGAGCAAGCGGGATGACGATTGCACAGGCTTCATGGAGGAGATTCGTGAACTATTAAAGTCTCACACAACGCAAACAGATAGCAAGCTGAAGTCTATTGAAACCGCCATGGCTGAAATCAAGGTGCAGAATGCTGGAATAAAAGATTCTGTTGACCATATCTCACAACAATATGACAAAATGTTGATCAGATTGCAAAATTTGGAAGCGGAACGAAAAGTTGACCACTCTTACATTAATCAGCTTGAGAATAGAGTGGAAAACCTAGGACGAATGATAAATGCGTCTAAAATTGAGAATAAGAATATTCCAAAAGCAAAGCAAGGTAAAACATAGGAAGACTTATGCAAAATTATCACAGAAGCGGCAAGCGTTCTAGAAACCCATCGGCAGCGCCAAGATATAAAAGACGTTTATCGCTTGAATAAAAAAGATGGCGTTTCCACCATCTTGGTTGATTTCACTACCACAACAATAAAAGATAGCATCATAAAACCTATGACACTTCAACAAGAAAAACAACCAAAACAAGCTAAATACCATCCATATTCAGAAAGAAAGTCCTCTAAAACCAATCTATATCACTGAAATCCTGACCCATAAAGCACAACATTTTTATTACCTTGCCAGAAACTATGCTAAGGACAATGATTACCTACAAGTTTTGCTGGACAACATTAGGAAAAGTTTTTCTAAGAAAAAGTGAAGGCGAAAAGCAAATATCGATTAAGAGTGAATCTGACATTAACAGCCTTCGTCTGGACAAATGACTATCGATTATCTTATGCTTTCTCACTTGTGCCATTTATAAAATCGTTTTTTTCTACTGCTCCTTCTCATAACGTTAATTAATTGTAATTTGTTATCTGCAGAATCCAAACACACACGTTTTAAGTGTACACAACAACACAAATACTTATACATTTCACATGCACACTAACAATCACCTTTACCAATGAATGCATCATACAAATATGATTGAAAAATGTCAAGTAGTAAGATCATTCATGAACTATTCCAAGCATTCTTTTATCACCATTATTTATTTTTTAAAACACCAATTCTATGGTGACATAATTTTCAATTCTTTTCCCGATGGCTAATAATTCCAATACAATTTTATCCGACTTAGATACTATCTCTGTGGCAAACAGCTATTTCTGTGACCTGAAACTTGTTATTACACGTTTCAAGGTCACAGAAATAGCTGTTTGTTTAGAGCTATGTTTTCATAGCTCTGAGAAATCTCTGAAAATCATAACACAAAATATTCGCAGTATTTACAAGAACTTCGATCATTTTGAGGTACAACTATCCAGATTCTCCTTCGACATGACATTATAATTCATACTGAATGCTGGCTTAATGAACACAAACCTATTCCCATTATTGAGAACTACGAACGTTTTGTTTCCAAGACCAGGCTTAATCAAAATAGAGGCATCGTTATTTATGTGATGATTGTGATGCCAAACATAAATTAGTGTTAACGGACTTAACATCTGACCACTGTGGTTTATTAGCTAGCTTCCCAATGCCATTATATAAAAAGTCGCATACGTTTGAATGCAGGCCATATACAGCTAGTCGTTGCAACAAGTTTAAAAATAATATAGCTCGTAGAATTACACCCTCCATAGCACAACACGAGAATCCTAATGAAATTTATGGAGCCCTTTTTGATGTTGTGCAAAAAGAGTACCAATCTGCTTTCAAGACCAAAACCATTAACATTAATGGCACATCTGTTGGCTTTAATCAATGGGCTACTCCAGGTATTTACAAAAGTAGATCGAGACTATACGAGTTATATGGTTTGAAAAAATACAGGTTTGATACTCCTTTCCTAGAGTATGTCAAAAACTATTCAAAATTATTTAAAAAGATTAGTGCTTTTGCAAAATCGAAATTTTTAATCAGTACAATTAAAAATTCTAATAACAAAGTAAAAACCACTTGGAAAATCATTAACAGTGAAACGGGTAAATCAGTTAAACAAGAACAACTTGAGATTATGGTCGACAGCCAATTAGTTCATAAGGAAGCTGACGTAGCACAGGCATTTAATGAGTTTTTTGCCAACATACCTGTAACTACGACTTGCTCCCTAAATTCGTCCCCGTCTAAAGCTGAAAACCTTTTGCATAGTAGTGTGCCTAAATGTAGCGACCTATTCAGATTCGAACATGTAACGTCTCGTGATGTAGTTAATGTTTTTAACACACTTAAGTCTAAAAACACTGGTGATTTCTGGGGTATTTCCATTAAACTTTTATGTAATATAATAGACACCGTAGCCCCCTATCTAGCTGTCACTTTCAATAAATGTGTTGATTCAGGGACTTTTCCTGACCTCATGAAGTGTAGTAAAGTCATACCATTTTTTAAATCAGGTAATAATAATGACATTCGTAATTTCAGGCCTATTTCTATCTTACCTGCACTTAGCAAAATACTCGAAAAGTTGATACTCAAGCAGTTGCTAAGACATTTTAATTTAAATAGCCTCCTTCATAATGAGCAATATGGTTTTACAAAAGGTCGTTCGACTACAGATGCGGGTGTTGCTCTGATGAAACACATATTTAACGCATGGGAGAAATCGCAGAATGCTATTGGAGTCTTCTGTGATCTCTCCAAAGCCTTTGATTGCGTGCACCATGAGACGCTCTTGCGCAAGCTGCTTTATTACGGTGTCCATAACGAAGCTTTAAACGTAATAAATTCTTATTTACATAATAGGTTGCAATGTGTAGAAGTTAATGGAGTAAAATCGTCCGGGCTACCAGTTCAATTAGGTGTGCCTCAAGGCTCAATACTCGGCCCATTCTTGTTTTTAGTGTATATCAATGACTTACCATTTTATTTAAAGGATATTTGTGATGTTGTACTGTTTGCAGATGATACTTCTCTTATTTTTAAAGTAGACAGGAATAGACAAGATTTTGATGACGTAAACAGTGCACTCTCAATGGTTACGGATTGGTTTACGGCAAATAACCTAGTTCTCAATGCGAAGAAAACTAAATGTGTAAAGTTTGCCTTACCGAATGTTAGAAATCTAGGTCCCAACATTGTCTTAAATAAAGAGGTGCTTGAGACTGTAGACTCGGCAGTTTTTCTGGGCATAACAGTAGATGCCAAACTTCAGTGGGGATTACACATATCAAGCCTAGCAGGAAGGCTCAGTTCAGCTGCCTACGCCGTCAGAAAAATAAGACAATACACTGACGTCGATACAGCTCGGTTAGTCTACTTTAGTTATTTTCACAGCGTTATGTCCTACGGTATTTTGCTATTGGGCAAAGTTGCTGATATTCAAAATATATTTGTGCTTCAAAAACGTGCTGTTCGAGCAATTTACCAGCTAGGTGCCAGAGTTTCGTTGAGGGACTTTTTTAAAGAAATTGGTATTCTCACGGTAGCATCACAATTCATTTTTGCCAATATCTTATATATTAGACAAAATATACACTTGTACACTAAAAACAGTGATATTCACACCGTAAACACTAGAAATAAGGACAAACTACGTGCTCCTTTTCACCGGCTTCATAAGGTTCATAATTCATTTGTTGGGCTTGGTATAAACTTTTATAACAATCTTCCCTCTGCTTTGCTAGATTTGCCTTTTGATGCGTTTAAAGCTCAAATAAAGTCCAACCTGTGTTTAAAGGCTTACTATTCCATCAACGACTATTTAAATGACAAAAATAGTTGGTCACTGTGATTAACTCAAGACAATGTTTATGTTCTTTCTCCAGAATCGTACCTAGAGACAGGTTATATGGGTTCATATAATTATTGATATATATATTTTTATTGACTATGTAATTTTTTTAAATTATAATTTGTTTTTTCATTAGTTATTGACATGTTCTACTCATAACAATTTTTTTTTTTATGAAGAGTTGTATGGCATTATGGTTAGCTAGCGACCTCGACAATTGATAATTCTATTCTTGCCTGAGTAACCGGCAGCAAGTTCGTCATGCTCCCGTAGATGTCACTGCTTGCGGTAGCGTTGGGGATCGGGTTACCTCTTTCCCTCAAATATGGCGAGGGGGGTAATGGCTGATCTTTGCGTTATGCTCGTGAACGGGTGCTGCTTGTGGTGACTGGTCGTCTTGCTGACCATGATTTTGTTACTAATAATTACCTACTTGTTTATTTATTTTATGTCGATGGTCCTAGGTTATCATTTGTAAACATAATCCAGCATTGCTTATGTAAGTTATCACGCCATTTATACCAGGAGACTTTTATTTTGGTATATGCTTTGTTTACTTTTTATTTTTTGTGCTTGAGTTAATTTTTCATTTTATTTGTTGGTATATTGTCATGGCTAGCTGACATAAATCACAAATTTTTAAGTTCTGTGTCTCGTAATGTTGATTACTTTGCCTATGTATGTATAGAATCAAGTCTATTCGACTAAACAGACAGCTGTGCTGCTGGGGAGTTTGTTCCGCCACTTCTTCTTCCCAGCTAAAGCACTAGGAAGTGGTGAAGGGTGGGCGTTTTGGGGGACTGTCTCATGTACTTTGACGTTCGAAAAGTGCTGATTCTCAGCCTAATTTGAATAAATGACTTTTGATTTTGATTTTATGTCAGGAAAAATATAAAATGCACTGTTGAAGAGCCGAAGTCAAATGACGCTAGTTTTCTATTGCTTCAAGTTTACTTTGATATAAACATATTAGCTGTATATAGATTCCCATCTACTTAGCTGTGAAAAGATCCCCATCCACACACTGCACTAATAGCTTTCTGAACTCATTAGAATCAATAATACGTCCAATTAAAGCTAAACACATCATTATTGCTGGCGACATCAATATCGATATTAAATCGAACAATACTGACAGAAACAGTGCATCTTCCCTAGATCTAACTGCAGAACTAGGGCTACTTCCAGCACACATTTATCCAACAAGGCTTGCAAACTGTCTGGATCATATTATGCTAAACACATCCGTCTCTGCTGTGGCCTTTGTGATAGATTCAACCGTGACTGACCACGCCTCAGTCCTCCTAAGTCTTTTCTGCCTGAATGCTGACAGCAGCAGAAACAATGTGTGCAAGAAAATTGATTATAATGCTGCCCTTGTACACTTGCAAGCTGTTGATTTTTCCTTTTTGAACGATGACTCTGACACAAATGATGCCGTCACTCTTTTTGTTCATCACATTTCAAGTGCATTAACACAGAACTCGACCACAATTTTACGCCCCTGTAGGAAAAGATTGCTTAAACCCTGGCTTACTCCTGGTTTACTGAAATGTATCTACCACAGAGATAAGCTTCACAAGCTCTTTACTAAAAATCCACACTTTACAATAAATGAATACGTTAGCTCTGATGCTTGTGTTACCTTTGGTGTTCCACAGGGCAGTATTCTTGGCCCGAGTCTCTCTTTAATTTATGTTAAAGACCTGTGTCAGCTGCCACTTGCTAATGGTAAGATATTTACCTACGCCGACAATACGGCGTTCATATTTGATGGGGGCCTGGGACGAAGTTTGACGAAGCGCCGAATTGGGATTGCATAAGGTAAGCCATTGGCTAAGATCCAACCGCCTCACACTGAACCTTTATAAATCCACGTTTCTCCAATTCTCTTTTTCTAAACTTAAACCTGTCAATTCAGACATTAGATTACATGATTGCAACTTGGCTTCTTCAATGACATGTTCATGCACAGTTATCATTAAGTCTACACAAGTGAAATACCTTGGTGTGATTGTAGATGAAAGGCTTGGCTGGCTTTGCTGACGCCAGCCAAGCCTTTCATCTACAATCACACCATAGACCTTACTGCAAGGCGTATACGGAGACTTGTGTGGGGTTTTAAAAACTTAGACACGTAGCCAACTTTAAATTCCTTCGCACTGTGTACTATGCACTCGTGGGATATTGTGTTGCTGTGTGGGGTGGGGGATGCAAAACCTTTATGATTCGCCTGGAAAGGGCCCAGAGATCTCTTCTTAAAGTCATGGCTTTCAGACCCTTTAGATTTCCTACCAGAGTCTTGTACGACAGGTGTCAAGTACTTACTGTAACACAGAATTATATTCTGCAAATGACTAACAAGCAGCACAGTATAACACCTTATAATGCAGAATATAATAAGAAGCACACCAAAACAAACGTTTGCCTACCTTTACGCTGTCACACGGCGTCCGCCGGGTGACTAATTTGTGAATTAGTTATTCAAAAAGTGAATGATTTGTTTTAACAAACTTAGCGATTACATATCCATAAACGCAAGGAACTGTGAGAAGGTTGTGTGATTTATACACTGGCCTGCAGGAATCAGTCCAGTCCATATTGAAAATTGCTCGTATGCATTTTTTTTGTGCTAACAGAATCAGAAGAATTTCCCCAGACAATGATACCATACCGGATGAGGGAGCAAACATAGGCGTGATATACTATTAAAGCAGTTGGTCTGGATATCTCATTTTTAACTTTCTTTAATGCAAAAACAAACCTATTGATTTTCATACATATTTCATCAATATGCTCCTTCCAGGTGCAATGTTCATCAAGTGTTATACCAAGGAATTTTGTTTTATGTAATTGTTCTACTATTTGATCACTATGCGATATTTTAAATTGGATAAATTTACTTTTCTGCGTTTTGAAATTAATTATTTTAGTTTTTTCTACGTTAACTTTTTATTGAACGTTTCTAAGTTAACGTTATTTGCCGTGTATTTTATACAACAATCAAATAATTACAATTGTGTTTTTAATACTTAGACGGACAATTTAAGTGGGTAGTCAATTTTCTTAACAATTTTTCCAGACTTTATTTTATACTATTCAAAAAAAAATCCTGCTTTTTGCGGTTATGTTATACATGGTAGAAAATGAAACTGGTCGATTTCTAACCTAGAACACTATTGCTACAAAAATAGAACATTTTAGTAAAGATTCTTGAAGTAAAATAGACTGACAAAAAAAACCATGACGTCACATTATCGATAAGTATCTTTTATATACTTTACGTCGAGGAAAAAAGGTTATCACAGATGTTTACTTACTGATAGACAGTTCAAATTTATTCACGTAGGTGTTATGTTTGTCATTCAAGAAAATCGATTTGGTTTAAAAGAGCACCTTTCGCATCGAAAACTAGACATGGATTTCTTTATTTAAACTAATATATTAATAGGTACCGTAAAGAGAAAACATTTGATTTTTTGTACGTTTGTTTGTTACGTTTTCACAATAAAACGGCAGATAAGGGACCTACTCCCTAAGCACCAAGTCCGTTGTTTCGGTCGAAATAACGGGCTTTTCCAACTCCGTATCACTTACGGACAGAAGATTACTTTGGAGGCCAAACTAAGAATGATCGACAACACGATTTGACAACTGCCCCTACTCCCAATATGTATTTATCCGTCCATAAAAGTTAGTTAATTGGCTGTAGGATTCGGAGTTAGAGAGTAGGCCCCCAGACTTAGATGAACTTTAAGCACATGGGTAGATTCAATAACTGAATTAGGACAAGGGATACTTTTAGTCTCGATATTCCATAGGGTCGTGACTTACATAGACCACGTACGTGTGGACCTAAAAATATCACGATGGGATTTTAATACCCACTGGATTTCAACTTTCAAATCCAATCAAATCAAATGTTTATTTGCAAGAAATATATTGTTGGTGAAGGTGAGATCTTATAACCTAAGTGTAATTGTATTCTGCCTGCAAGCAAGCGGACAAATTTTAGTTAAGTTTACTTTAAATATTTCACAATCTCTATTCCATAATTCATCTAATTTATAATTTATATTATTCATTTAATAATCATTTTATTACACTAACTTTAAATTTGTATGTCTCATAAAGTCCTTAATACTATGAAAACAACACTTTAGAAGCCATTCTGTCAATTTTGTCTTAAATACATTACCTTGTAATAATGTTAGGTCATTTGGTAAGTTATTATAAACTACAACACACATATTATACACTTTTTTCTTACATAAATATCTCTATGACGGGATGGTTAATACAGTGTTGCAAAACTTAGCCCTTTTTTGTCTAGTTAGGATTTCATTACGTTGTTTAAACCAGTGCATGTAATTTTTTATAAAGATGCAGATATAATTTATGTACATACATACAAGGTATTGGAACAATTTTACATTTTTGAGATAAAGGTTTACAACTGTCTAGGAACCAAGTCCTTGTTGATGACCCGGATGCATCGTTTTTGAATTTTAAAAACTGTCGATGCCGATCGAGTTTCTCCATATTATTAATCCATAGCTCAGTACAGATGACACATACACGGTGGAGCATACGGTGGAGGTTTACCTGGCTTGGGCAGAGCACCGTAGTGTCCTTGTGGAGGCGATCGGCGGCAGCGAAGCGTAGCTTAACCTGATGGATTGACCCGTGCGGCTGATATTATTTAGCCACAAGCCCCCCAAGATTACATCAATTCAAGCCCACCAAGGTAAATAAACTTTGGTATAGCAGAGGCATACCAAGCTGTCAAGTTGCCAATCTTACCATCGGGATCTGCAGACAGAGTGTCGCTCCATGTAAAATATAAGTAATCTAAAACCGTCTACATCATACGGTCATCATCACGGCTTCACACGGGTGAATATTGGAAATTATCTCACGGCAACGTGCTACCGTTCAAAATGTTGCCTATTTTACTGCTTAAATCATCAGCTATCGGCCACTGAAAATCCCAAAAAATTGGTCTATTTGCGACGCGTTGGGATGCACTCTGTTGGATTCTCAATGCTCGGTTCAACACCGAGAATTTTCTAGGACATAACCGGTCACGCCCCGAAAACGTCATTTCGTCATAATGTAGATAAACATCTAAATTATAAAAGCCATATAGAGTCAATTTGTCAGAAACTTGCGGTTGCTTGAAGGTTTATGTATTTGCGTTAAAAAAAATAAGACAAAATATTTCTGTAGAAGCTGCCCTATCGGCTTACCATGTTTTTTTTTTGAGGGTGGGAAATCATCAAATAACTTCTCCCGCTCTGGGTGGAGCAGGAGGGCGTGCAACACTTTGATTGACTAAAACTCACCCGAGTTCCCTCAGTTGCCTGTGTGCCAGGGGCCACGGTATCTCTTTCGAACAGCCCGCACCCCTCGACCCTTGCGGGCCCCTTCTCTTTGAAGCGCACGTGGAATATAACGCGCCGTCGACACAGCCTTGGTCCTTACCGGACAGCGAACTACCCATTACTTGCCGCCCGTCTGCAAGCCCGCGCCTTCGGTGGCCGGGAATCAGCCTGGGATTCCCGACGCCTAGGGCGTCTCCTGCGGTGGCTAGGGCCGTGAGGGTGCATATACTGCCTCTTCCTCATGTGTGCCGCCTCCCTCTTCGCGGAGGTGACGGCTACCCATGCACTCTCGCTCCATACCATGGCCTGGACCAGGGCCGGACGTGAGAGATCGCCGCCACCGTTTGCCTCCACGAGGACACCCAAGCTCCACCCAAGCCGGGCAGACCTCCACCGTATGCTCCACCATATCCTTCGGGCAATCTTCGCAGTGGAAACACCTGGGTGTTTCCTCCCGCCTTATGCAAAACAGGAACCTCCCGAAACAACCATGTCCGGTGAGGATCTGTGTCAGGCGGAAGGTGAGGAAGACGTGGCGCCTCTCAAACCACTCTTCAAAGAGGGGACTTACCGCCGCAATCTTGGCGTGCCCTGCACTGGGTTGCGACAATCAAAGTTTCCATGTCGCCATGAGATCTCACCGGAGCTCTGTCCGCTGTGCCGCGATTTCTCGAAGCAGCGGAGTAACGCCCCGGCGTTATGCCTTACCTTAGCTTACCTTACCTTAGCCTTCAGATTCCATAGTAGCAATCCGGCAAGGAAGCCTGCCACCTCACCAGAGATCGTGCGGTATCTCCGAACCATCCAGATGACCATGACCCTATGGGACGCGTTCAACCGGCGGGCTGGTCGGCGCTTCAATGAAGGCGCCCACACCAGTGCCCCGTATGGAGTCATGGACCGTACGAACCCCGCGTAGAGCCTCCGGCTGGAGACGTTTGGACCCCCTAGATTGGGCAGGAGCCGCTTCAAGGCAGCGCCGCACACTGGTCCCAAATTAAAAAAAAGTGGACATTGATAGTAGACCGCTGATATTTTTTTTTATTGTTGATACAATGATAACAGATAAGGCAAAAAAATATTATTGTCCTACTTCAAATACTTTTCTGTAAAAAAAATATTTCTTTTTTTTTTGTATGGGAGCGATTACATTTTACTCAATTTCTCAAAAACTTTAAGCGATGTCGAGATGGCAATCACATATGTTAGAAAACTAATAATTCTGAGTATTTGGCTCGAAGAAACTTATTGCTTATCTCTGCGTACTTTCGAGATAATAGTGACAGAAAATAACATTTTTTTTTAATGTTAATTTTTTGCTTTTTTTTAATCATAGCCTTACTTTAGCACATAATTATAATGTATGCGTAATGTCAAATAAGTAAAAAGAGACTTCTCTGTAAAAGAGGTTATGGGGGCTCACTAATGACTGAAAAGCTATGACCTTTCTGAAGAAGTACTTTCATCAGTTCTAAAAAACAATCAAAATGAAGACATATTAAGCTGCAAACATAAAGTTGAATATGTTCACAAACGATTCTGAAAAAATATTATGGTGAAAGATTAATATTTGGGTCTATATTCTCTTGAGAAATCTCTATTTCCTCGTTTTCCAACGAAAGCAATTCATTGTTCAAGATCAAAGCACTAGCCTCTGGAAACAACTGTTTATGTAAACGAGCAAACTTTGGTTTGATATGGCTGATGTAAGGATCTGAGCTAATTAGAAAGCTGTGGATAATGTCTAAATTAGTCTGAACTCTACCGATTTTTCTTGTATGTGCCATTCTAACATTCCGGAAATCTTTATTCCTCGCTTCGGAAGCTTCTTCGGAAAGCATGCCTATCGGAATAAAGGAGAAATTTTCACAAATATCAGCACCGTGTATCAACAATTTATGGACACTTGAAGGCATGTAATACCATGGATATAAGTTTACATATAGCATTGCTGTTTCTTTACAATATTCCCTAAACAAGTTGGTATTAATAAGTTGACCAGATGAAATTGTTTGTAAAATGACTGCAAATCTCTTGATTAAATCAGGGTGGATACCCGTTATTTCAGCAGATACTTCATAATTTTCAAAAAACCTTCTTGCCGTGTTACCGTCATTGGTTGTACCAAATCCCTGTTTTACTATGTCAATTAACAAACCAGTTCTTTCCCGGAATTCTTCTTGTGTCAAATTCTTTTTAATTTCTTTTAACAATTTATCTTTTTTTCGTGCAGCCCACTTTTTGAAGTCTAAGTTGTACGAAATGTGTAAAATACATTCCATACATCTTATCCACATATGAAGCGAAGACAGACCATATTTATACATATCTTCTCTGATGAGTCTTTTGGATACAAAGTCCAAGTCATTCATTTTGCTAGGTGGGGTATTGCAAATATTACAAACAGCTGCAGAAGAAGTATTGGAAATCACAGTAGAAATTTTCCCATCAATCATAGTCATGTACAAATCATGTTTAATATCAAAATTATCTACAATTGTGGGAACAAGATTACGAATTTCTTCCTCTAAGGATGCACTTTCCTTCTTTATCAATTCATTTGTTTCTTTTGCAAATATAAAGCCAATTGGACGACAATAGTTTGTTGAAGAGGGAGCAGGATTTTGCCACAAGATAGTACCACTCTCTTCTTCCAAACGAAGCGGAACCAAACTAATCATGAAAACTGAAGAATCGTCAATTTTAGTGTCGGAGTGTGACTTTTGTTTATAATTACTTTGAGAAGATGACCCGTCAAAACCCCATTTGCTTATTAGTTTTAGCGATTTTTTGTCGGCAGAGTTGTGCTGAATTGTTTTTAATATCCTATTAGTTGTCAAATCTAGAAGCGATTGAAGTCTTATCTTAGCATCAGATTCAGTTACAGTTATGTCTGACTCTGGAGGATAACAAGTTTTTTTAGCTTCCAGGAGCTTTTGATAGGATGGAAGACCATACATTTTCTCTGAAGCAAGAATAGTTCTTAAATTTCGATATTGCCATTTTGACAAATTTGTTGAGGTGTAAAGCGCTAACGTTTTATCATCTGGTAAACACGGTTTGTCAGTCTTTTTAGCGAATAGTACATCATATACCATCTCACATTTTTCCTTGTTTTGGCTGAGTTCGTTTAATATAGCTGCTAATTTTGTTTTTTTAGACTCTTTTAATTTGGCACATAAAGCATAAACTAATTCCTCCTCTGTGTGATCTAGAAGTGTTAGAGAACGCCTTTTCTTCTGTTTATCAGATATATCAACAAATGGTTTTTTACTTGTACCATAACTTAATTGATGAGTATCCACTTGCGTTTCGAAATTTGGAATTACTTCCTCGGCAACTTTAAAAATGCTGCTTAAATCGATATTTTGACATTTTGGCCAAACTATTTGGGATTGTAACCAGTCTGAATTTTTGTTAAGAAAGGTCTTTTGAGCTCTACTGGAAGCAGACCATCTTTTTGAGATATTACTTGAAAAATTACGACAAAATAATTTAATATTACTCAAATCTTCGGAAGACAATTCAACACCAATACGTTCAATAAGGGCATTAAATAAAAATTCGACATTTTTAAAACCACCTCCTGATTTAAGAACAACGTATAAGTCTAAGTTGGTGACAAATGCGGACATATTATAATTTTAAGGAAAATTGAAAACAAATTAGAATCAAAGATATCAAAGACAAAGTGACTTTGATTTTAACAAAAAAAATTACGAAAACAAATTCGCCGAAAGAAAGACAAACAAAAATTATTTGATTTTAAAATCCAAAGATTCAAAATACAACAATAACAAAACAAACAAACAACAAGCATTTCTTCAAGCGCACAGAAAAAATAAGGACACGTCTTATCGCAACCACATTTAGTTGTACACTGAGTGAGGTGTACGCGCGCGATTCGTGACCGTATTACGTTACGTCATGAGAGGCGGCCATCTTGTTATCCCGGCAAACTCGCGTCGAAGCTCCATTTTGCTGGCCAGCGGACCTATTGCGATATGAGTAAGGCTATGATTAAAAAAAAGCGAACAATTAACATTAAAAAAAATTGTTATTTTCTGTCACTATTATCTCGAAAGTACGCAGAGATAAGCAATAAGTTTCTTCGAGCCAAATACTCAGAATTATTAGTTTTCTAACATATGTGAATGCCATTTCGACATCGCTTAAGGTTTTTGAGAAATTGAGTAAAATGTAATCACTCCCATACAAAAAAAAAAAAAAATTTTTTATAGAGAAAAGTATTTGAAGTAGGACAATAATATTTTTTTGCCTTATCTGTTATCATTATATCAACAATAAAAAAAAATATCAGCGGTCTACTATCAATGTCCACTTTTTTTTAATTTGGGACCAGTGTGCGCCGGCCCGCTCCGGTGTGGGAGCCAAACGTCGGAAATGCTCCACGAAGTTCCACCGGCTGTCGAGGACGAGTCTCAGGTACTTCATCGTCGACTCGACGCCGATGTGAACCCCTCCTACCGTTATTTGGGAACCCGTCGGTGGCGCGTTCCGAGGACCATGAAAACAAATGGCCTGGGATTTGTGCAAGGCCAATTCGAGTCCCAATTGCCGGATTCTCTCGACGATTATCGCAACCCCGTGTGTCAATAAGTCGGCCGCCGCCTGGTACGACCTCCCTTGCGCCAGGACCAGCGTGTCGTCAGCGTAAATCACGCCGAAGCCGCTAAGGAGGTCGGCGCGCAGCACCCAGTCGTACCCGATGTCATACAGATGCGGCCCCAGGACTGATCCCTGTGGGACATCTGCATGTCTGAAACTATTTCTTTGTATTACTCGTGGTTTACGTGGTATTTATGGTGAATTTTGCTTCAATTAATTCGCCAGACTATACTACTTTAAATGATATCAAAATCAAAACAGTAACAACTGATGCACGGAATAATTCACTTTAATTTCGATAGTCAAACATCAATCAAACATAAAACTAATTATCGTCTCAGCTATACACGCTTAACACGTGTCTACGTGTTAAGCGTGTACAGCTGCTCCTGCGTGTGATTGCACGTAATTATGGAGTATCAACTAGCGGCATAGTTTATTAGGTGAGTATGTACCGTGAAAATATATTTTATTCCATGCGTTGCGTGTTAAGTATCTACTCATTTTCATCACGCTATGCTTACATTAAATGGGGTAGGCTGCCATATTTACAACAAATGCAATAAAATTAATTCTATACCTAAGTTAAGCAACAAAAAATTTAAGGAAGTTCTTCTTTTGTCTAAAGTTTCTTGACTACGAAGCGGTAGAAAATCTACTAGCAGTGATGACGTAATAACATAATTACCTGTTTGCCTGTTTACTGTTTACAATTGCAACTTGTGCCGCTGGCACAGGTGGCGACGTTTTTATAGATTTTGTGATGGGATAGGAGCATCCTTAAAAACCTACCTAATGAAGAATTCGAGCATGCAAAGTCACATATACATACACACAGACACACACTTTCACGAATGATGTAAATGATTCATTTTTTATTTGTTTTTTTTTTTTTTTTTTCTCACTTTTTATATAATGTATCTTTATTTTTAGCCAGGGTTTATACCTACTTTCTTTTTTTCTTAGGATTTTAAATGTTTTTTTTTTCGTTTGCTGTTGTTTTTTACTTTTTGTGTTGTCATAAAACAACAAAACACTGTGTCTGTGTCTGTGACTAGCGCAGAAGTCAGAGAAATCTTCAACTTGGCGTACTTGTTTGTCAATAAGTATAATTTGTATTTGTATGTTTTCCTGTTATTGAAAATACAGGGTGGCCATCCATCGACGCACGGACCAAGGGAACGTATAACCGAGATAAAATTATCCTATGTGTCAATCCAGGTTATAATCTACCTACATGCCAAATTTATCCCTTGGAATACTAAATCCAGTTTTGCTTAACTTTTTTGACGTCACTCAAGAAAAGGGACGGAATAAAACGGTGCTACTAATTTACCGACAAAGCAATAACAAGGACTTCATGTTCGACAGTCGTAGCCAACTACCAATTAGCCAATGGGGCAGTTACATTTGTGCTTACTTACATTCCTATGCATTCTCGTATATTCAAATACTTTATTACCTCGCGTGTTAAGTACCAGTCATTTCTGGTGTTCATAATAATTGAGGCTAAACGAAACATTCAGCTAATCTGTATATTGACCCCGACTATGAGTTTTATGAATAGAAATAACAAATTAACGCCAAAGGTTACATTTTTATCACAGGTAATGAAAAACAATTATTTTTAGATGTTCTTCTGTTCTTTTAAGATGTATGGTGGACGATAGGTGGTGGTGGTGGGGTAGTTAAGTGGTTAATTGTTCTAGTAGGTTTTTTTGTGATATTAATAAAGCTGAAGAGTTTATTTGTTTTTTGTTTATTTGAACACGCTAATCACTGAAAGTACCAGTCCGATTAAAAGATTCTTTTTGCATTTCATTGCCCAATTCTTGAGACAGGCTACTTATCATCACGTTGCTATACGATAGGTGGGCGATGCGATGCGACGGAGTGTTTCTGGGGAACAAGAAATTTCTTGCAGACGAGGTCTCGGTTAGAAGCTAGTAATGAAAGAATTAAATTTTTGTGGTGTTTGTTCATCGTCTCTTTCACTTTGTATTGACAGGGAGTGTCCGATAAAATGAATCGATAACCTAGAATGGATGGAATTTATGGCCGAAAAAAGTAGGTTATTTTTAAGGGCTGTTAGTTTTCCACTTCGGCGCGTTCTTCGTAAATCGCTCCCTGCAAGATAAACGCTTCTTCCGTTAAAGGGGAGAAAAATGAGCTCTCGCTATGAGTGGAAAAAATATTTGAAGGATTTAAAATATTTATGTCAAACAATGTCATGATTGAGTGTTTAATTATAAACTGACGGTGTTCACAATCATACGGTGACATTTATAATCCATACTTGCAGTATTACGAAATTAATAATTTCAGTTTTGTACGAAACAGTTTCAACAAATTAATTGCGCTACTAATCTCATGATGAATTACGGGGATGAGCAAATGTACCACGTGAATAAATATTGAACAATTACGTAAAATATTCTACTCTAATTAATTAAGTAACAATTCTTGTTACAAATTAAGAGCAGAATTCACACAATACATAATATTATAAATTAATATAATTTAGTATGTGGTTTTAATTAGCTGTCCCTAGCGATCCTTAATTTAAGTATGTAGTCTACTTTGAAAGAGTTATTTAATACATATAACAACAAAACAACAACAGCAAAGTATTTTAATAAAAGCTGTTCATAATAATAATAAAATTATCACCGGTAAATAAGTACACAGTCAACAAAAATCGGTCCATATTATGTTTAATTTGAAAATCAGAACAAAGTTAACCTTTAAGTAGGTACAATAGATATTAATTTTATCTTTTCTCGCGATTATTATGAAATATCTGAAATGCAGTACCTAATAAGTGATCACATAATTACCATGGTTAAAATATATAGTTGTCTCTTCGGGTTTACCCCTAATTAGGATTATGAAAGGGGCTACGACCATCCCAGCCGACCATAAAAAACCTCGACAAACCTAAGTCAAAGTCTCATGACACGAGAAAACCCAGAATCAAAGTCCCGGGACGTCCCACGACTTTGACCCAAACCTTAATTATCTACAACCCAAGAATTTTCCCATCATTAGAAAATCAGCATCACGTCCTTTAATAATGATCTTTAGGTTCTCGATGTTCGTGAGGACCCTCAGCATCTAACTGCCTCATTGTGTTCACTTCATTGAGTCGAATTCAATTTGGGACTAAAATGGACGCATTAAGCTCATAATAATATAAGAAAACAAACATTAGAATGTCTTCCGGAAAATCGTAGGATTTCAGTGTTATGTTAATGGGTTTAGATGTTAATCGGAATGTTCAGTTTGTTAATGATCATTACTTTTTTGACTGCCAATATAATACGCTGCTGTTTTCTGGCTAAGTATGGACACTTAAAGGGACGGACTATTTTTCCGAAAGTCAGTTTTCAATACAAATTTTGCGATCGTCGATTTTATTCCACGTATAAAACTTAGTTCACCGTAAAAACGGAATTAAGCTGTTACTTTTTGCTGTGAACTGTGTACTATCTGTAAACTACAAATGTTCTTTTAGTATTGCTTCAAGCCAATTTGTGTTGGTCGTTCATGTGAACGGTACACCCTGATTAAAGCCATCTTACCAGGCTGTAGTCGGGGTTAGCTCGATCGTTGGTGTAATTGAAATTCACTATTCTAAATGTTTGCTACCAGAAAAGTATAAATAGTATAGAATAATAGGCATGAGTTTATGATTTTCATTTCACAATATAATGCGGAATTCTTGCATTGTTACTTTGTAATATCTGTCTGTTACTTTACAACCAGCGATATATTATATTATACACCTACGTACTGTACACTCATCATATCAGCCGAAAGACTACCACTGCTGGACATAAGCCTCCCCCAAAAGGGGGGATTTGCCATAATCGCCACGCTTGGCAGGCGGGTTGGCGATCGCAGTATGGTGATCAAATGCATAGAGAACGCTGCTGCCCATTCTCTAGTAAGTCCCTTAGTCGCCTTCTACGACACCCACGGGAAGAAATGGGGTGATGCTATTCTTTTACGTCCGGCACCACACGGAAAGGACTGTACACTCGCATAATATCAATCATATTATTCATTTTTTTTTAACCAATTTGTCGAACTGTTTTTTTCATTCATGACATTGAATGTGTGGTGGAAAGTATAAAAAGTCAAGTGTACAAATTGAATATTCATCCTGCGACTGCACGTATTTTATACTTCGTTTCTCAGAACCCTGTTTATTAAATTCCTGACAATATGTACCTAGTAGCAAATGTGAATAATTTTCAATCGACTGTAACAGACAGACGCCTGTCTGAAATTTGTCCCTACAATTCTCTGATCGCATATATGGTTGTTAATTTGTCATTTGTCGCATGTACCTGTTGTAAAACGCACTGGTTCTGTCTACAGCCCGACATTTGACCCCACCCACCTTGAACCCACGATAAAGTTACTTGTTGTTTATATTTTGGACTAACACTTAACTAAATAACGATACATTTTTGGTTGTAAATGTGTTTGGCATATCTTAGGACCCTGGGGTGGACCTTTGAAAGGCGGACGAAGAGCCGAAGCCAACTCGTAGAGACCCCTTAGGCGATTTTAAGCGGTAAGGAGGCATTATCCCTGTATGCACTATGCAAGTGCACCCAAGGACAACCGCCCCTTGGTGTATTACTATTACAAAACATATTGACCTATTGGTTCGGGTAGCTATAGTGGATTGGTAACTAATAATTATGGAAGGACTACGTTCTCTGCTTGATCAATAATTGACTAACTTAATTTAATTAACTTATTATTAGAGTTCAGTTATTTTAATCTTTGTTAACAAAACTAACTATTAACGAGACTAACAAATTAGAACCCAGCACCTACTTATTAATATCCATATCGTTTTGAGACATGAAATATTTTGCCACATTAACTATCTATATGCAAAAAATCACGTCAACTCATTGCCCCGCTTTCGTACACTTCCGTATTTATCTATATTAATATTATAAAGCTGAAGAGTTTGTTTGGTTGAACGCGCTAATCTCAGGAATTACTGATTCGAATTGAAATATTCTTTTAGTGTTAAATAGCCCATTTATTGAAAAAGGCTATAGGCTATATAATATCACGCTAAGTCCCTTAGGAGCCGAGCAAGGAGAAAAATAGTCACAAATATGAAGTACTCGTATGGGCAGGCGATTCAAAGCGACGGGGTGGGGTCGGGGTAGCAAGAAATTTGACGCGAACGAAGTCGCGACCAGAAGCTAGTGTATGAATAATAGTAAAGTATAAGTTTAAATTTAAAGAGTCTTTATTCTCATAAGAACATGACATATAGTTCTCCTAAATGAGACTTACATTTTAACTTAAATAGGTAATCGTATAGGTTAAAGTATGATTTATCTAACCTAATTTTATGCTAGATTGAGTAGGGTTTCAGAAAAAAGTAGGACTAAGTATAATATTTTATAGGCTTTAATATATTAATTTTATTTGGACACGTCTAAACCTCACACAAAATAAATAATGTAAAGTGAAGTGACTTAGTAATATTGCTAGACCTAAAAAAATCCGATCGTTGTGAAAATGATTGCCTGTGAGAAAAATTGTGTTCATACATCAACCTGTTTTAACAGCTCCTTTTACCACTACACTATTTTCATATCATAAATATTTTATACTTACGTATGAATACTGTTACAGAGGGTGTGAATACCCTTTAATATACAACTAAGCCCTCAAATAAAGAAATGTGAAATATCACTTCACGATACGGCTCCATCTCATTCATGTCTTTGATAAGTACGGTAGGTACTTGCCTACGTGTGTTATTTAAAATTCGTTGTCGGAAAACATTTACCACCACGTACGAACCTATATTAAAAGGCTGAATAATGGAGTTCGGGTGACAAACTCCGGACATGTCTGCGTGATGTGACGGGTAATAATATGGTTGGAAAATATCGACATAGGCCCTCTCTTTATCTTTCGTATAAAGGCTCCGGCAAACAGGCGCAACACGACAGCGCGACGCGACTCACGAAAAACAATTTCTACGAAAACTTCAAGGAAATTGTTGTTAATGTGTTACGTCGCGCCTCTTTGAAGAAGACATCAGTGAGCTGCGCTTAATAAAACACAATCAACCGGTTTTGTCCCATTGCAGGGCAAAGGTCTCCCACACTTTCCACTCTTCTTTGTGCATTGCCTTCTCCGGCCAATCTAAGATACCATTAACGCCTCTAAGGCATCACGCCACGCGTTATCGATACGTGACGATTCTGACCTATCTGTCCAAAGGAACAGTGTTAAATTGACCATCTGCAGGATATTATACTTCTATTGACACAAGAAAGAACGGAAATGCAATATACGGGTATAAATTCACAAACCGCACCACTATGGGAAAATCGCGTATGTTTCATCTCAAAACTCCGTATCTCAGTTGTGTCAAAACTAAATACTTAAGCTGTAATTTTGCACAAATGTACTTGGATGTACAGGGTTTAATGGAAATAATTTTTATTTTGAAAATTCGGTTTATTAATTAATTAAAAAAATAAAACTAAAAAAAAAACCAAATTCGTCTTTTTTTCTATAATTTACATAGAATGTAAAATATAAATAGTAAGAGAAAAAAAATTGTACAAAATTCAGCAAGCTCCTACACATTTTCGTTGACAGCAAGAAGGGCCTTTGGTTTTTTTTTTTTTTTTGGGTGGGAAATCATCAAATAACTTCTCCCGCTCTGGGTGGAGCAGGAGGGCGTGTCAGACTTTTACTGACTAAAACCCACCCGTGTTCCCTCAGTTGCCTGTGTGCCAGGGGCGGCGGTATCTCTTTCGAACAACCCGCACCCCTGGCAGGCATCGGCCCTTGCGGGCCCCATCTGTTGCTGCTGACATCTCTTTGAGGCGCGCGTGGAACACAACGCGCCGTCGACCCGGGCTTGGTCCTTACCGGACAGCGAGCTACCCATTACTCGCCGTCCGCAAGCCCGTGCCTACGGTGGCCGGGAATCAGCCTGGGATTCCCGACGCCCAGGGCGTCTCCTGCGAAGGCCACGGCTGTGAGGGCGCATGTACTGCATCTCCCTCACGTGCGCCGCCTCCCTCTTTGCGAGCATAACTGCTTCGCTGAAGGAGGCGACTGCCAGCCATGCCCTCTCGCTCCGTACCATGGCCTGGACCAGGGTCGGACGCGAGAGATCGCCGCCGCCGATCACCTCCACGAGGACACGGCGGTGCTCCGCCCAAGCCGGGCAGACCTCCACCGTATGCTCCACCGTGTCCTCTGGGCGATCTTCGCAATGGAAACACCCGGGCGTTTCCTCCCGCCCTATCCGAAACAGGAACCTCAGGAGGTGAGGACCTGTGTCAGGCGGAAGGTGAGGACGCCATGCCGCCTCTCAAGCCACTCCTCAAAGAGGGGACTTACCGCCGCAATCGCGGCGTGCCCAGCACTGGGTTGCGACAATCGCACTTTCCACGTCGCCATGAGATCCTGCCGGAGCTCTGTCCACCGTGCCGCGATTTCCCGCGGCAGCGGAGTTACGCCCCGGCGTTTGGCCTCCTCGCGCCACTCCCAAGTGAGCGCGAGGACGTTTGCCTCCAGATCCCATGGCGGTAATCCGGCAAGGAGGCCCGCCACCTCACCGGAGATCGTGCGGTATCCCCGGATCATCCGGATGGCCATGACCCTATGGGCCGCCTTCAACCGGCGTGCTGGTTGGCGCCTCAATGTAGGCGCCCACACCGGCGCCCCGTATAGGGCCATGGCCCGCACGACCCCCGCGTAGAGCCTCCGGCAGGAGGCGTTTGGCCCCCCTAGATTGGGAAGGAGCCGCTTCATGGCAGCCCCAGCCCGCTCCAGTCTGGGAGCCAAACGTCGGAAGTGCTCCGCGAAGTTCCACCGGCTGTCGAGGACGAGTCCTAGGTACTTCATCGTCGACTCGACGCTGATGTGAACCCCTCCCACCGTTATCTGGGAACCCGTCAGTAGCGCATTCCGAGGACCATGAAACCACATGGCCTCGGACTTGTGCAAGGCCACCTCGAGTCCCAGTTGCCGGATCCTATCCACGATTGTCGCAACCCCGTCTGCCGCTAAGTTGGCCGCCACCTGGTACGACCTCCCCTGTGCCAGGACCAGCGTGTCGTCAGCGTAGTAAACTACGCTGACGCCGCTAGAGAGGTCGGCGCGCAGCACCCAGTCGTATTGCCCCAGGCCCTCGATGCGGCCCCAGGACCGATCCCTGTGGGACACCGCACGACATCTCTCGCCGGTTCCACTCTCCTAGGTGACCGGGGTAGATGACGGCCCTGCCCGTCAAATAGGCCTCGACCACACGACAGAGGTAGGTCGGCATCCGGTGATACTGGAGTGCCTCCCTTATGCAACTCCAGGGCAGGGTGTTGAAGGCATTGGCGATGTCCAGAGACACCGCCAAGACGACCCCACCCCGAGCCACAGCATCCCCCGTCGTGAGGGCTCGCACGCGCATGATGGCGTCCACCGTGGAGCGCCCCCTGCGGCAACCGAACTGGCTCTCCGCCAAATCCGGCCCCACCCGCACCAGCCGCCTGACGAGGTGGTCTGCAATTACTCTTTCAAAGAGCTTGCCCACCTCGTCGAGCAGCACGATGGGCGGTAAGCGGATGGAGAGTCCGCGGGGCGCCCCTGCTTCTTGATGAGGACCAGTTTCCCCGTCTTCCAGTGACGTGGGAACTGGCCCTCCTCCAAGCATGCGCTCAGGAGCCCTCTTAGTCGAGGCCCGAGAGCCTCCAAGGCCAGGACCCAGGCTTTTCCAGGCAAGCCGTCGGGTATTCTTGGCATTCAGCCTACGTACCGCCACTCTCAATTCTACCTCGGTCACCTCTGGAGCATCGTCGTCGTCGTCGGTGTAGTCCGCGTCGTGCACCGCAGGAGGCGGAGCCATGGGCGGGGGAGCGTGCTCCCCTCGCGAGGGGACCAGAGCGCTCACCACGTCCTGCACGAGCTGAGGCCGGAGACTCTGGGTCAGCGGGGGAACCCACGGGCGGATTTTTTCCCGCACCGTTTTGTAAGGGCGTCCCCACGGGTCTCTGTTCAGAGTCTCCAGCGACTCCTCGCGGGCCAGTCACCTGGCCCGCAAGATCTCCGCTCGGAGGGCGGTCTTCGCCGCTCTGTACCCCTCGTATAGCTCCGCCTGAATGGCTTCCGTATCCGGAGGGCGGATACGGAGCCTGCGGTGCCTGGTGTACCGGTGCCGCGCAGCAACGCACGCCTCGCGCAGAGCTGTGAGCTCCGGCGACCACCAGTACACCTGGCGTGAAGCACGTCCTGGCTGGACCCGGGGCATTGCCACGTCGCATACCTCGGACATGGCCTCCCGGAACCACTCCGCCTCGTCGTTGATGTTGGCAGGCCTGTCCGGTGGTGACACCCAGGCCTGCACGATTGAGGCTTCCAGGAGGAGCTCCCGGTCCAGCCGCTTCAGCGCCCACCGCGGACCACACGGGGCCTGTTGGACCGGCGCGCTCGAGGTCTGGGCGGAGACGTCAAACTGGATGTAACGGTGGTCGGAATACGTCTCCACCCCCTCTATGACGCGCCAGTCGACGACACGCGGCGACAGAGCGGGGCTGGCGAACGAAATGTCCACCACCGACTCACCCCGCATCCGCAAACACGTGGCGACAGAACCCCGGTTTAGGACGACCAGGCCCACCTCTAGAGCCCAGTCCTCCACCATCCTACCCCGCACATCCGTCAACCGGGAACCCCAAGCCAAGTTCTTGGCATTGAAGTCCCCGAGGACGAGCACGGGGAGGGAACGGAACCCGACGACGACGTCTTTCAACTCCTCAAGGGAGTTGTGGAACTCGGCGAGAGTTCGGCTCGGGGAGAAGTACACTCCTACCACTGCAATCTCCCCGAACCGTGCTGCTACGCAACCCCTTTCTCTCTGGATACCCTCGAGAGCCGGGGTTCCGGCGGCGGCCGACGAAATTAGGGTCACTGAGCCGCTCAGGTCCTCCACCCAGTAATCCCTGGGCGGGACAAAGTACGGCTCAGCGACCACGGCGATGTTAATCGACCACTGCGCCATGCTCTGGAGCAACAGATCCTGAGCGGTGGCGCAGTGGTTGATGTTCGCCTGGAGGAGGCGAAATGGGGCCGTTATTGGCATTCCATTTCAGCCCCCTCCGGAGCCCTCTGAGAGGGCCCTGCCGCGGTGGTAGCGGCGGCGACGATGACGTTAGAGCCGGCAGCGACGGCGGCAGTGGCGGTGGCTACGGCGGTGACGGCGGTGGCGGAGGGCTTGCCCCTGCCCCGGCTCCTGGTTTCGGCGGGTGGAGCGCAGGCCTTGCTCCCAGCCCGGTGTTCGGCCGGCTTGCCAGCTGCCTCACATAGGTAACAGTGCGGCGTGGCATTGCACGAGCCGGCCTTGTGACCAGGCTGACCGCAGCGGAAGCAGTGACCACTGCGGTCCACCTCCGAGGTGCATTGCACTCCCACGTGGTGACCCACCTGGCAGCGGAAGCACCTCAGAGGTCTGGGTTCCAGCAGCTTGACCTGCGCCGATACCCAGCCTACCAGGAGCCTTCGGCCCTCCTCGGTGATCTTTCGGGCCGCCGACACGGGGCAGCTCACCGTAACGGTTTGCATCCCCGTGTTGTCAGGACGGATGGTCCCTGCCCTCACCTGCTCGGCAGAGCAACCCCCAGTCCTGACGATGGCGGCCACCACCTCGCCCTCCGTCACAGAGTCGTCCAGGCCCAAGATGCGCATATCGGCGCACTTGGTGGGCCTGGACACTCGGGCCTCGTCCACACTTATGGACGCCCTCAGCCTTTCGGCCAGAGCGTCAGCGGTCGGGCCACTGGCCGCGCCAGGGACCTCCAGCATCCGGGCCCCAGTCGCGGTGACCCTGATGTGGAGGCCGTTGGCAACGCCTAGGTCTGCGAGGTCCACCGCCGCTTACGCCTTCGCGATCACGTCGCGGTAGGACACGCCCTTCTTTTCCGCTTCCGGCTGTAGTGTGATAACTACAGCTGCGGACTTCGGGGCGCGTAGCCTAGCCGCGGCGCTCCACTTCTTGGCTCGCTGCCGCCTCTCCCTCCTTTTCGCCGCCCTCGCAGCCTTCCCTGCCTTCTTCTTCTCCCCGGCTACTTGCCATTCGGCGTCGGCCGGAGGAGATTTGGGAGGTGGGGCCGTCCTTCCTTGTACCACCGCTAGGGCCGTTGCCGCCTGCACAGCCACCCCGCCCGTCTTGGGCTTGGGCGGCACCGGTTTCGCCGGGATTTGTCCCGACTGCGGTGCCGATTTGGCCGTGGCAGCGGTGGTTGTGGCATACGTGCCCCCCCTCTGCTGCTGGCCCGAGGCCGGCCGACTCACTGCCAGCGGGGGCCGCAAGACGATGGCCTCCAGGACGGAAAACCGGCTGCTGAAGGAAGCCAGCTCCTGCCGCACTAAGTTCAGCAGCCGGTCCTCCTCCGGCGCGGGTACACCCTGCGCATGCCGCGCCCCCTTCTGAGGCACCACTTTGGGGCCAGCTCCTCGGAGTGCTGCTAGGTCCGCTCGGAGCTCCTCGTTCTCCTTTCGGAGAAGCTCCGTGGCGGCTGCTAAGCGGGCGACCTCCGCCCGCATCTCGGACATGTTGTCCGACGGAGGTCCGGTGTGGATGCCCTCCGCTGCCGCCATAATGGAGGCTATGGCTGCGGGCACGGCCTTGTCCTTAGAGGCGTGCGTCCTCTTCAAGGCTAAACCCTTGACTGCGGCAGCCACAGCCTCCGCGAACCTTGCCATTTGCTCCGAGATTGAGCCGCCGGCGGTGTCCGGCTCTCCGCCAGACGACTCTGAGAGGGCCCTTCGGCCGGTCCCTCCCGAGAGCTGCCCCTCCGTGGCCAGCGCCTCGGCTCGCTGGTCTGCCTGGGCTGGGCCGGCTTGGCTCGACTCGCCGGTCTCCTGGGTGGTAAGCCCCTTGCCCAATCGGATTCCACCCCGCCGACAGACCTTCCCGAGCTTACGAGCCGAGGACATGCCACCGTCCGAGGATGACCCCTGGCCATCCTTCGGTTTGGAGCACTTCTTGAGGAACTCTTTGGTCCTCTTCGAAGCGTCCCCCACTACGTGCTCCGGGCTCTTGAAAGAGCCCTTCGCGCTCACCGATGCGGCATCGGACTCCGACCCCGCATCACTCCCCTCCTCTACGATGTTTTGGTTTTTATTTATATGTTCCATAATTGTTCCCACGAGTAAAAACTGGATAAATCTCAAAAATAGTGGTCCGCACTAGGGACTAATTTAGCTACCCATTAGTCAAGCTATCAACCTCCCTCACGGTGCGCCGCCGCTTGGAGGTTTGGGGTAATTTTTTATAGAGGTATTCTTCCTCGCGGCCCGGGCGGTTAAGCCAAGACCCTCAACCCCCGTCAAAAGTCAGAGACATGACCGTGACAATCTTCGGGGCTACGAGATTAACGGTGGCAGAAGGAGAGGACTCCTTCTTGCCTGCCCGGTGGCAGGGTAAGTGCACACCGAGCCCGCTCTTACTCCGCCGCTGTGCGTCTCTGCATAGTCGCAGAGAGACACGCGTTGGAGCGTTCCTCCGACAGGATATTGGCATACGGGCAACGACACCCCTTAGGCACGCGTACCTAATGGGGGGACATTGCCCGCATCCCAGGGTGCACCGTCCCGGAGACTGGCCTTTCCCCCAGACGCATCCAAGGGAAACTCCAGCCCACGGGCACACGAGGAGGTTTCCTGTCCAAGCACCCCAGGGCCTTTGCTTCATTTAAATTTTTTCGATATTGTTTCTGAGGTATTTTTCAAACTAGTTATGTATAGATCAGAAGTGTACAATAAGATACGAAACACCTCATCATTTGTAGCCGTTCTTGAACACTTTCTAGAATGATGATGTCTAACCTTTTTGTAATCCTGACAACTGTCCGATAGGTAAAATAGCATAATACTCCATGATTTTTTCTCCGTATATATAAGTAAGATAAGTATTTTACGCACGGAGGAAGGCACATAATATTTACGTACATTTGGGCTGTACTATATACGTATTCACCGAACTATTTTGAATCAACAGCCATTCCAGGTGACATAGATTGTAGTAAGTATTAAGTACATTCGTTTTACAAGTTCTACGTCTACACTTGTAGTTTCTATATCTTAGGTAGGTAGATTCTATATCTAGGTAAGTTCTATGACTGCAGAGCAAAAGTAATTCTGAAAAAATCTCCGAGTTGTGTTTCCGTCATTACTATTTCCAGTGCCTCGTCGGGGTTTATCGACAGCAATCCCATTTCCTTCCTAAACCGCTTTTGTACCAGTTTTTTCTTTTCGTCTTTGTTGTTTTTATTTTCAGGGTACCATTTTTTTAAAGACAAGTTATAGTAAATGTTTAAGATCATCTCCATTCTCCTAATCCAAGCAAGTTGTGTTAACAATCCGTATTGAAATGAACTTTCGTTTACATCTCGAGTCTTTGGGCACGCCACGAATGCGGCGGTAAGTCCCCTCTTTGAGGAGTGGCTTGAGAGGTGGCATGGCGTCCTCACCTTCCACCTGACACAGGTCCTCACCGGACACGGCTGTTTCGGGAGGTTCCTGTTTTGCATAAGGCGGGAGGAGACGCCAGGGTGTTTCCATTGCGAAGATCGCCCTGAGGACACGGTGGAGCATACGGTGGAGGTCTGCCCGGCTTGGGTGGAGCACGACCATGTCCTCATGGAGGCGATTGGCGGCGGCGATCTCTCGCGTCCGACCCTAGTCCAGGCCATGTTACGGAGCGAGAGTGCATGGCTAGCAGTTGCTACCTTCAGCGAAGCAGTGATGCTCGCACAGAGGGAGGCGGCGCACGTGAGGGAGAGGCAGTAAATGTGCCCTGACGGCCGTAGCCTTCGCAGGAGACGCCCTGGGCGTCGGGAATCGCAGGCTGATTCCCGGCCACTGTAGGCGCGGGCTTACGGACTGCGAGTAATGGGTAGCTCGCTGTCCGGTAATCACCAAGCGGTCGACGGCACATTGTGTTCCAGGCGCGCCTCAAATAGATGTCAGCAACAACTGATGGGGCCCGCAAGGGCCGATGCCTGCCAGGGGTGCGGGTTGTTCGAAAGAGATACCACGGGCCCTGGCACACAGGCAACTGAGAGAACACGGGTGGGTTTTAGTCAGTAAAAGTCTGACATGCCCTCCTGCTCCACCCAGAGCGGGAGAAGTCATTTGATGATTTCCCACCGAAAAAAAAAATCTCGAGTCCTAACTGCCTAAACGAATAACTGTTCGTTTGCCCAGGAGTAGTACTACAAACTGTACAAGAAGCGCTCAAACGAGTTTCAGGTAAAATTGAACAAAAAATATATACACCGTGACTTTTTAGTCGTCTTACAACGGCAGCCCACTTCATGTATCCAATGACTACTAAGCATTTATTTAAAAAAAATGATATTTTTGAACACTTGAAAAATTTTAAAAATGAAAATTTCATTCACTAAGACGCATGACGTAGCTTGAAACACTCTGTTATGGAGACAGAATGAATGATGTAATGTAATGGTAGGTAGCTAGATATCTTCTACCGTTTGATACGTAAACATTATTAACAGGAAGGGTGTTTCTTATTTCTAAAGCATATTTATTTTTCTTTGTATCTATTATCTTAATTAATGGTAACAATGTTTTAATCGCGCCTAGAGGTATTTTGTGACCCCCCCAGTGGGGTTCCCGCATTGTCGTTGCGGGGGGGCTCAGTAACCGTGGTCACCCTCCCACGGTGAAGCAAAGAGGAACCCCAAGGTGGGGCCGCTCGTCAGGGCTTGTGCCTCCAAGCTGACGACGTAGCGGCCAAAAAGTAGGTTGCGGTGAGGTGCATCGCAGCTGAGGCGGGCCGCAATGTCGAATGGGAGGCATCGCGGCTGAGAGTTCCAGGCTGCGGTGGAGGAGGAGTGCCGGTACTTCTGAGTAGCGCTCTTCCCTTCCGTGGCCTGGACGGGGCCGCCACCGTTTGATGGCGGACGCGGTGGGGCCGCAGGGGAAGAGGAGTGTCGGTATAGCGTTGGCCACTCTCCCTATCCCCTGCGGCCGAAAAGAGGTAGGCGGCGGGGCCACTGCTGACCCGTCGCAGGGAAACGTCAGCAGCAGCTGGTGGGGCTCGCAAGGGCCGATGCCTGCCAGGGGTGCGGGTTGTTCGAAAGAGATACCGCGGCCCCTGGCACACGGGCAGCTGAGAAAATATGGGTGGGTTTTAGTCAGTAAAAGTCTGACACGCCCTCCTGTTCCACCCAGAGCGGGAGAAGTCATTTGATGATTTCCCACCCACTTTTTATGACGGATACATTGAGTGGAACACCTTTGTAAGACGACTAAAATGTCACGGTGTATATTTCGCGATATATTTTGACACCGTGCGTAAACAAATTTATAAAGATCTTAATACAATAAATATCGCAACAGCGACAAGCAGTGGTAAAGGATAAACGTCTCGTTAAAAAATAAAATAATCTTAAAAAGTACCATCTTAAACTATTGGTTAACATGATTTTATTAAACTTATAAATATAATATTAATTGCTAAACGTTATGAGGAGATTATAAGCATTCCAAAAATGTAAAATACTTACTTCCATCAAAAACTGTTGAGTAATTTGGAGTTGAATTGAAGTAACGTATTTCGTCAAAATTACGTTATTGAACATGAGTTAGCTTTGATGCCTATTTATATAGATAAAATTAACAAAAAATATTTAAAAAAAAACAAAAGAAAGCTTATTTAACGGACTATATTAATTTTATTATTTTTATTCCTTAAAAACAACTTTCACGTAAAATAGTAATCGCAAGGTAACATCGCGCTGCTGCCCAGCGTTTTGTTTAATATTTGGGTGAAAAGGGCGACGACCCTACGTTAGCGAGGCGTCACCAACCGACGCCTCGTCGTAAGCTCCGTTTATTAGCTGATCACGAACTGAGGAGAACCAATATGGAGTACCAGTTGCAGTATGGAGTTACATAGAACGAATACTAAATGGCTGGAATTGGGGCGATGCTGATCCAGTTCAGTGCAGCTTTAATTTGATTTCCTCCCGCTGTGTACAACTAGATACAAGTGAATGTAGTGCGGTACAGGTCCCAGGAATAGCGAATGAGGTAATATAAATGTTTATTTTATATATCAATATATGATACACGTGTAGTAAGTGTGTGTATGTATGTCGCAGCCAACTAGCTTAATTAGCCTTACACTTAACAGCTTTGCCTTTTTACTGAACGGCGCCGTTCAACTAGCGACCTGAATTATATTCATTATGGGTTTTTTTTATTTTTTTGGGTGGGAAATCATGAAATAACTACTCCCGCTCTGGATGTCAGGCTTTTACTGGCTGTAACCCATCATGTGTGTATTACCGATGAATTTTTTTTACGCTGGGAGGTCTAGAATGATATGCTGAATTCATGGTTACAGTTTGCGCACTGGATAAAAACTTATACTGTATATAGTGGTATCCTGTTCTAGTATATTATCCTACTGTATTATAAATGTGAAGCAAAAACGGCTGAACGGCTTTGTATGAAATTTGGCACACAGATAGATTATAATCTAAATTAACACATAGAATATGTTTTATCTCGGTAGTACGTTCCCGCGGGATAATTTCCGACTTATAAATTATGTTGACACTGCTAAAAATTCGTTTCACCGATAAATGTACAAACTCAAAAGCTGTAGACAATCTCAAAAATATTGTGACAAGAAAATAGGCTCACTAGGCGAATGTATATTCAACGTCAGCTCAATGTAACAAGTGATTTACGAATGCATAGAAGAAGGCTCCGGGTCGCTGCTCGGTTTATGCAAATATCTCAAATGCTCACGTTTTAGACATTTGCATGCTATTTCACTCGTCATTGCCGGACGTAGCTGCATTATGGATGTTTTCCCACTTAATCTACAAATTGAGCGCAGAAGCCATTTTAAGTGGGATTGAATCTAGAATTTTGCACGATCCAGTGGCATCTTATATTGGATTTTTAAGTGTGCGCACAAGGTCTTCGACCCTTTTCATTCCCCGAATCAATTGAATATTGAGTATTTTTTTTTGCATTTGGAATAAATGTTCTCTTCTAAATCGCTTTATTGCTTTGTACTGGCATAAGGCTCGATTTCTAGCCTCCAGGCTCAGGCAATTAGTAAAGTCGGATAGCAAGATAGTACATTACATTAAAATGTAATCGTGTAGGAAAAACAAATAATAAAATTATGAAGAGAAAATGTAAGTTTTTAAAAGTATTCACAGCCTTTGATTAATTAAACTTGTGTTCATTAAAACAGTTGACCAAAGCAAGATGCACGAACAGAGGAGTTTTCTTTTAATCGCAACATACCTACCTATTTATCTTTCTACCCGAACATAATAGTGCCTTCGCATGGTAATAAAATAAACCTTTTACATCACCATGGGGTTTTGTAGTGAGAACACGCATTGAAAATTACACGAGCGTAGGTAATACGCGCGTAACAAAATGCTTCGTATTGGGACGGTTCGTAGCCCGCAGCTACGCGTACTACGAGCGTAGCATGCGTGCGTAGTATTAGATACCCATAATGCACACAAAATCCAAAAAGTGTTTGTGGTTTAATTTAAAGAAAAACCTAAGTTATGTGTGATATTTTCTGTTGAACGTTATTTTCTGGAACAATAAAAAATTCAAGATACTGTCTGCAAATCTATCGAACATTTTATCTTAGTATTGTAAGTCCCTTCCCACCACAATCAATCATTACCGCTGGTTCCATTTCCAATAAGATAACTTCCTTCAATTTACCATTTACTTTGATGCTTAACAATTAATGGATTACGCATATATGTGGGGATATGTTAATTTTGCTCTAATGGCGCTGGATGTGGAAAGGGTCAAGGGATTTACAAGGATGAAATATTCCCATAAAGTAGCAAGCGAACCTTGTACCTACATGATATTTACTTGTATGTGATACATTTATGATGCTTTTAGAGGACTTATTATGTAAAAAGCTTGATTCCTAATTCTAATTCGAATGTTTTGTTTTGTATTTATACGCAGTTTCATAAAATCACCGTATATTTCATCATGCTTTAGAAACGTTTACTCGTAACCTGTTTTACGATTTTTTTTGCAAAGGACCAGTCGTCAGGCAGTTCCAAAATTATGAAAATCACGATTCTATTTATAAAAACTCCGATCCTAAGGTAGTGTCTGTTTTATTTTATGAGATTTCACCAAGTTTTCGTTTCCAGGTGTAAGCGCCATGACACTCTCAACCTCCGGCCGTCCACTCCCGAACCCCCGAGACATCAGTCTTCAGCTGTTCCCAGACCGACAAATAGTCGACCCTATTTGGAACCTCAACACACAATGGTGGGAACAAATTGTAACCCACGACATGTCACTCACAGTCAGCGTAGACCAGTCCCGTAAGTTCATACAATAATTTCTCATAAGTTTTGTTTCGCAGGAAGAAAAACTTTTATTTGTTGCCTTATTGTACACTTGATGAAAAAATTTGGTATGCAGGCTTGAAAAGAACGTACGTGTAGTGCAAATACCTTACTACAATTCTTCCAATATATACATGGTGGCAGTGACAGCGACGTGCAAACTGTCACCATGACTTCAGCACATGGTTCTAGATCCCCAGGCGTAGGCAAATCAGCTGTTTCATAGAAATGGGCAATCCCTACTCGTTCAAAAGTATGGAATAGCAATTTCACTGCAGGGAGAGGAGGGAGCTCAGAATCATGTGCTAAACAGTAAAAAACAAAGCTTTAACAGGTGTCAATGATTTATTTTTTGACTACTTCTCGTCTATTAGGCAAGCTCATTGAGCCTGATAACAATAGAAAGGTAATTTTATTAATTACTTGCCACTTGACAGTTTGAGTCAATATTCATTCTCGTTGCTTGCGTAATACACATCCCGACGAAAGATTTGTTAACGACTTGACTTCTAATCACTTGCTCAAAATGGTTTTAAAATCATATATCTGCACGAATACTAATCTCTTCTGTTAACTGTACATTAGGGTGTAGAAAACGGGTAGGTGTAGATTTGCGCTAGGATTATCAGATTACGTTCAAACAATGTTTCTTGCCGTGAAGTTTTGTGACATTAGTTAATGTTACTAATCGGATAAAAAACTATATCAAATAAATAAGAGAGGTTGCGGATTTCTTGGACATAATTTTGTCATGCTTGTATTGAGAAGAAACCACAATGGCTCTTACAATCTTTCTTCGGTGTTTGTTAAAAAACGATCTTAATCCCTATTCAGTTAAATCTGTTGTCGAAAAATATTTATTATTCTAAATTTTTGAAGGAGGCTTTTATCCACAATGGCATGTCAGCTTGTGGCTAAGTATTACTGACTAAGTATTTTTCTGCAGCCTTTTCTACTGAAGCTGGGAGTAAGTTTAATGTGTGTGTAAATGTGATACTAAATATCATCTTTTTGTTCCAATTTCATTAGTTTATAACATTATGTGTGTCACAACATAGTACAACCGGTTAACTACTGCGCGGCCCCTATAGGGGCCATTACAATAGAAAATTAATTGTGTCTCATTAGCCGGGATTTGACAGATATAAAATATGTATGTAATCACTGTCACATGATTTTCAGATTGTTGACAGCCCATAATTGACTTATGTAAAAGCCTGAGGCTTGTATGTATAGAGATGCAATTATAAAATTTTATTAAACTTGAATAAATACGTAATTTCCATCAACATAAGGGTTCACAGCGTTCTAACATTTGTACACAAATACCTAATCGCAGTTATATTCTCAAAGAACACGTTGATAAAAACATTTTAAAATCGAGGACTGAAGAGATTGCTACAAAAAGTACTATTGTTACGACTACTCTCGATAGCCAAACAAAAAAGTAAAGCTTTTCGAATAGCCATGAAAATGTTTGGACATTGCTTCGATTTTATGAGATAATTTTCTATATCACTTAAAGCGAGTTCTTTACGATTGATTGCTCAAATAGACGTTGTTGACAACGATGGACGCAACTTAATAAAAACAGCTTATCTATTGTAGAGAAAATGGTGGATCGGCAATATCCGCAAAGGAAAATGGTTTCACAAAAATATTTCGGACAATTTCCTTGTTCCGTGGTGTAGTTTGTTCATAACAATTTTCATTGCCAAAAGCTTCACTTTATCTTCAAATAAAGTGAAAAAACAAAATGAATTTAAGACAAGAAGCTATTTAAAAATATGATTTATCATTAGAATTAAGGATAAAAGATGCACGGCTTCTTATGCTCCTACTGAACTAGTAAGGAATTGGAAAAGCTACTTTAATTTGTAATATGTTTGAAATCTGTATATTATAAAATAAATTCACTTTTCCTGTCTGTCTGTGTGACCGCGTTGTTCATCTAAAATTGCGCATTGGATTCAAGGTTTATGTCCATATTAAAAATACATACTCGTGTAGTAATCTCGATGTTTTATCGAACTCATGCGCAGTAGAAGCGGGTCGTTAGTAAGCTTATAAAAGAAGATCACTTAGGACCGAAGGGTCATTATTATTGTTATATATAAACGTAAAAACAACCAATACTAACTTACGGACCATAATCCGAATTGCGCAACACACTTTCAGTCGCAATCTGAATCATTTTGAACAATATTGCTAATCCATCGCTTCATATTTTGTTCGAAAAAAAAAATCGGTCAGCATAAATAACGCAATGAATGTTGTTAAACTGACAAATGATAAGCAATGGCTACTGTTATGCTGGGGCCACACTATGGTCAATGTCAATGCCCAATATCGCGATAAACAACGTGGTAAACATTCCGATAATTAAAGCGACAAATTCAGTAGCCACACTTGACCGTCACCCGAGTTATCGCCTAACGTCAAATGGCAATTTGTATGCCATTGTAAATTATCGCGATAAATTCAAAATCAAAATCAAAAATATTTTACTTTAACATAAACCTGGAAGGGCACTTATGAAACGTCAGAAGCTAGGTGCACGGTTCCAATTTGTCGCTTCCTATGGAGAAGAGCCGGCAAGAAACTCCACGGTTACTCTTTTAAAAATAATGGGCTTTTATAATGTTTTCAAATTACAGTGATATTACTTACTAGGTATGGGAGGACAGTGCAGGCCTGTCAATAAGTAACAGATACTTAGAGGAATGAAAATAAATAATAGAAACTGTAGGCCTACAACGTTCTCTCATTCACAATATGTAAAAGAATCTACATAAGTAAAATCAACCTATTTAAACCAAGTGATATGATTTCCATGAGAATCACTAATAAATACTCGATAGTACAAGTGTTGTATAATGTCAAATAATGACGAGAATATGTCAGAAAGTGTAAAAAATAAAATTAATAAAATTAACATTGTAATTTGGAAGCAGTTAATAGACGCTCACATAGTTATGGTGCTAATGAGTTACCAGGGAAGCCACATGTGCAGAAGGAATTAATGCCAAACTTCCTTGTCTTCAACGTAGTCTTTTATCTTATAATATGCTTTTTTGATAAGGACACGTTTGATGTGAGTTTTAAACTTTCCATCGCTAAGTTCTGTAGCCAATTTTGGCAACTTGTTATAGAAGCGGATACTGTTTATTAGAAATGACTTGCTAGTTTTAGTTAATCTAAATTTTGGAATCACAATTTCATCTTTACTACGTGTATTTAGATTATGGAAGTCGCATCTTTTTTTGAAAAGACCTAAATTTTTGCGAACATACAAGATATTTTCTAGGAATTGTAGCTACACCTACGGTTAAAGTCCATTATCGCGATTATCAATGGCATTTCTCGTAGGTGTGGCCGTGGCATTAGTGTGTTACGCAAGTACCACGCAGGATGTGAAATAAAACGTTTTATGAATTTCGAATAACCATCGAAAGTTAAGAAACCAATCGAAAATCAATGATTTTAGTGACTAACATTTTATGTATTTCAATCTATAGGCATTGGGAATCTATAGGCTTTAATTTCAACCCTCATAGTTTCTTTTTACTTAGGACGACTTAAACTTCCATCTGGAATCTTCGTTTATGTTGACCTTTTGTGTAATATTATTTTGTTGACGTACAAAAGTGGTTGTTACTAGCCACTCACAATGCTCCCGGGAAAAAATAGAATGGCCTTTTTTAGATAAGGGTCTGATACCAAATATTTACTCATTATATTCAGACCAAAAATAAAATATGCTTTGTATTCTAGTTTGATAGGGGTTAGAATAAATTCTTATCATGTGCAAAACGTACAGTTTCACCATCTTAAGTAATCTTTTCTCAACTTGTCTAAGGTCAGCAAATAATCTAACTACCTAAATTGTGGCTGGATAAAAAGAAAATATTTGTAAATTAGCCATTGCCAGCGACTTCGCTCGCGAGAGGTCGGAAATTATCCCATGAGAACGTTCTATCGGGATAATACGTACCTATGTATCCTATGTGTCCTAAAGTATCCTATGTACTAACCTAGATGATGGTCTACTTGTGTGCATTCATCGAAATCCGTTCAGCTGTTAAGGCATGATATATAGGTACCTTTTTGCTTTATTCATTAAAAGTCAACGTTTAGTCTGAGTAGCATACTTTATTTATAGTAATTGCGTTTACTCTATTTATAGAAAATCCAATAACGTCTATTATACGTCAATTACAATTGAACGTCACGTTACTCACAGACAATTTATTAGATTTTTTAAACTCTTTTATTTCTGTTTGTCTAATCTGTTCAAGTAATTACTACAAACGAGTCATAGACGAAAGTCAACATTTTGATTTGCTTAGTACCGCTTTGGAATAACAGATGGCGTTGTGCCGTAACGTCACTTTTATAAATCTCGGTGTTAAGATTCTCCGTCAAAGCATTACCTTCGCGGTACTTGTGTGTAATAAATTGTCTTACTCTGGGCATATTTGTTTTATTGCTATTTTTATTCCTATGAGATATTTTTGGGACGTTGTACAAGTGGTCCTTCGAAGCCGGATAAAGGACTGGTGTGCATTGTCTTGTTGTGGTGGAGTCTGTCAACGCGGCCAGTGGTGAGCAGCATCAGCATATGTACAATAGGTACACAACGAATCAACGCCGGTGTTAACAATTCGTGTTGGCGTGAGCAGCAGCTGCGGTGCGGGGGGAGAGCACCCCGTATATCATTACGACGAGCTACGTAAAAGTGAGTGACAGTGAAGTGATACGATACGGATAAACTGTGAGTACTTTAAATATCAGAGCCAATACAAGCAAATTTAGACCTTATTAACATTAAAATTTAAAGTAAGAATTTGGACTTAGAATAATTTCAAGAAAAAGTTAATTACGGGGAACCTATGCCCGATTTTGCAGAGAGGTATATCAAGTTCAAAGACTTGTGATTTTTACGTGTTGTCCACGAACTTAGCATAGCGGTCCAGAACGGTTTAAAAGACTATATTCAACATGGAAGCTTTGAGCAATTTGCAGTTTAACTTAAGTTCTACTATCAGTAAAGCAAGGTCTAACTTCAAGAAATCACCTAAGGAGCGAGTAACCAGTTCATACCTAGAAACTAGATTAGAAAATTTAGAAGCTAACTGGTCAGCGTTTTCTGAAACTCATATAAAACTTGTATCATCGATTAAGTCTATTGAATTCGAAAAATCGGATTATAATATAAAAAATGTATATGAAACCACGGAAGAAATATTTACTGATTATAAAGCAGAGTTGAAGGAAGCATTGAAGAAAATTGAATGCTCGGATAACGTATGTAAAGCGCCTGAAGCTTCTGCAAAGGGTTCTAAAGAAATATGTTCTGTAAAATTGCCAAAGATTGAGTTACCTATGTTTACTGGAAGTTATTCTGAGTGGATTAGTTTTAGAGATTTATTTAAATCCTTAATACACAATAACAGCCTATTAGACGATGTTCAGAAACTGCATTATTTAAAATCACATCTGTCTGGAGAAGCTGAAGGTCTTTTACGGCACATTCCTATTACCAGTAGTAATTATGCAACATGTTGGACTCAATTAGAGAATCGATATAATAATAAAAAATATTTAGCGAATTGTATAATTAAACGTTTTATGAGTCAAAAAAATATTGTAGCCGAATCCTCCAGCGCAGTTAAGGAGTTATTAGATACTTCTAACGAATGTTTACATGCTTTGGAAAATTTAGGCATAATGGTTGAGCATTGGGATATTATAGTAATTTATGTGTTGAGTTTAAAACTGGACACTGACTCACGTAAACAATGGGAAATTAAAATTAGTGATTGTTCAAACGACTTGCCTACAATGAATCAATTCAAATCTTTTCTTGAACAAAGATTTCGGTCTTTGGAATTTTTAGATAACAAAGGTCAACGTCATCAGTCCAATCGCAATGCGCCAGTCAAATCTCTCCATGTGTCAACTACATTGTGTATTTGTTGTCAAGATAATCACAAGCTTGCTAATTGTAAAAAGTTTGCCGGTCTCGATATGGATAAGCGTCGTAATTTTGTCCAAACAAATGGTTTATGCTATAATTGTTTAGGGGCAAATCACTCCGTATATGCATGCCGCCAGTCCACAAGGTGTCATATTTGTAAAAGGAAGCATCATAGCCTTCTTCATCTCAAGAATGTCTCCAAATCAGTTGGTGATAGTAACAAGGGCGATCAAGTTGCAGAAAGCAGCGTTTCTGCTGATACCACTTCAACCCAGAGTAACTCCACTAATATTGTAAGTTGTTTTGCTAATAGTCATAGCCAAATATTATTGGCCACTGCGCTAATTGAAGCGGAATCAAAGAGCGGTACTGCTATAGTATTAAGATCCCTGTTAGATCAAGGGTCTCAGGCTTCCTTCGTGACGGAAGCCGCAGTCCAGCTCTTAGGTCTCAAAAGAATACCAACTAAAGGTTCAATTTCAGGTATAGGTTGTGATCAAGGCCAATCAATGATTTCATTAAATTCGACGGTTCTCATTAAGGTTAAATCACGCGTAGACCCTAGTTTTATTATCACTGTTAAGGCTTATGTTTTAAAGAAACTAACGACTATTTTGCCGGAAAGGAAGGTTGTAGCAAACGTTTTGACCACAATCTCGTCTTTGGCTTTAGCAGATCCTTCGTTCGATATTCCGAACAAGATTGATTTGCTTTTAGGTGCCGAAGTTTATGGCCAGATTTTGTTAGAGGGTTTAATCAGAGATCCACCTGGTCGGCTCATCGCACAAGATACTAGACTAGGATGGATCTTGTCTGGTTAAGTAGGTGAAATCAACCAAAGCGAGACATGCTACAACACCGTGGTCACATTGCATTCTACTCATATAGATGAAAATACACTCCTTAAAAAATTCTGGGAACTAGAATCTGAGCCCCAAGGTGATTACGATAAGGTTTATTTGACCCCAGAAGAACAGAAGTGTGAAGATATATTTAGGACCACGAATAAACGAGACGAATCGGGTCGCTATATTGTGCATATGCCTTTCAAGTCAAGCGATCCTGCTTGCAAATATGGTAGATCGAAAGACATTGCTCTTAAACGCTTTTTAACCTTAGAAAAACGATTTCTAAGAAATCCCGAGTTTAAGGCTCAGTATTCAGAGGTTATAAATGAGTATATAGCTCTTAATCATATGGATATAGTACAAGATAGGGACAAAGAAGGTTCTGTGTACTTACCTCATCATGCCGTCATCCGTAACGACAAAAGTACAACAAAGTTGCGTATCGTGTTTGATGCATCATGTGTAGGTAGCAACGGGGTATCTCTTAATCACGATTTAATGGTGGGGCCTCGTCTACAACCTGAGCTTCGTCATATTATCATGCGTTGGCGTTGTGAACCAGTCTGTCTGGTAGCGGACATCGTCAAGATGTACAGACAGATACGGGTATGCGATGATCACACAGATTTTCAGCGTATATTATGGCGTGAGAATCCAGATGACGAAATTCAGGTGTTACGTCATTTGCGAGTAACGTTTGGAACATCATCGGCGCCTTACCTAGCAGTAAAATCACTGCAGCAATTAGCTCAAGACGAAGGCGATGAATTTCCTTTAGCAAAGAATCGTGTTGCGTCCGATTTCTATATGGATGACCTTATGACGGGATGTCAAACAATAGAGGAAGGAGTTGAAATATTTAAGCAGACATCGGAGTTGCTTAAACGTGGAGGTTTCCAGCTCCAAAAGTGGGCTAGTAACAATAAAGAATTATTGAGATTGATTGAAGACGGTGAACAAATATCACAAACACAAGGAAACCTGAAACTAAAAATAGATTCCATTTCAAAAATATTAGGTTTAACATGGGACAAGGATAATGACGAGTTTATTTACACTATTCAGCTTAATGATCTTGATTTACCAGTGACAAAGCGTAAAGTTATTTCAGACATAGCGCGACTATTCGATCCCCTTGGATGGTTAGCACCGACAGTCATCACTGCGAAAGTGTTTATTCAACGAATATGGATGACCGGGATCGAATGGGACGCAGAACTACCTGAACCATTGCTGAAAGAGTGGGTTGACTTCCGGAAAAACCTTTGTCACCTTATCAAGTTTCGTTTGCCTCGTTGGATCAACTCTAGCAAGGAGAACAGAGTTTTAGAATTGCATGGCTTTTCAGATGCATCCAATGTGGCATACGCCGCGGTGGTATACGTCCGCATCATTGATGGAGATGGACATATTTACACAACCTTAGTGACATCAAAAACCAAGGTTGCTCCTGTTAAGCAGGTATCAATCCCGCGGTTAGAGCTTTGCGGAGCTGTATTACTAGCAAAGCTTCTTCAGGAAGTGGCTTCAACTCTAGAAGTTCCCAAACAGCATTTATATGCGTGGACAGACTCATCCGTCGTTTTGGCTTGGTTAAGTAGCCACCCTAGTCGGTGGAAAACGTTTATTGCGAATCGTGTTTCCGAAATACTTACCATTATGGAGAGAAGTCAGTGGTCACACGTGTCGTCGTCGGAAAATCCAGCGGACTGCGCATCTCGGGGAGCAAGCCCTTCTGAGTGCAACGATATGCAACTCTGGAAAAAAGGCCCAGTATGGTTACAGAATGAAAAAATAGACTATGACAGAGGAATTATGCAAGTAACTACGCTAGAAGAAAGAAAGGTTAAAACAAAATGTCATGCAACTTCAGTAGAATGCGATGAAGGTCTATTTACTAGATATTCTAAGTTCGGTAGGTTGATAAGAGTAATAGCTTACTGTAGAAGATTTTTACGAATGAAGGGTTTTGAACCGAATGAAAATAAAATAACTACTTGGCTAACTACTAAGGAATTAAATGAAGCCGCACTTACTTGTATCAAACTCTGTCAACTTCAGGCGTTTAGTGATGAAATAGAATCTGTGAAAAAAAACCGTAAATTAAATAAGGGTAGTAGACTTACCTCGTTGAGTCCTTTTGTTGACGATGATGGGATCTTGAGAGTCGGCGGTCGCTTGCACCGGGCTTCTATTGATGAGAAAATGAAGCACCCCATCTTAATCCCTCATAAATCACACTTTACCAATCTTTTGATTGCGGAGGCTCACGAGAGAACTTTGCATGGCGGGCCGCAATTGATGCTCAATTACCTAAGATCCAAATACTGGATACTCAATGCAAGGACTCTCGTTAGGCAATATGTTCACAAGTGTGTAACTTGTATTCGTCATTCCAAACAAACACACCAGCAAATGATGGGCCAATTACCGAAAGCCAGGGTGTCCATTCAGAAGCCCTTCCAATGCAGTGGCGTAGATTACGCAGGTCCAATCAGCATCCGAACCTCAAAGGGTCGGGGTCATCACTCCACTAAAGGGTATATATGCTTGTTTGTGTGCATGTCTACTCGGGCTATTCATCTTGAGGTTGTCAGTGACAGGACTTCTCAGAGTTTTCTTGCGTCATTTAAGCGCTTTGTAGCCAGACGTGGTCGAGTATTGGACTTGTGGAGTGACAATGGGACCACATTTGTTGGTAGTGCAAGGGAATTGCGACAGCTTTTCAACGCTGAAAGGTCTTTGGTAGCTTCGGAAATAGCTGATTTTCTAGCTATGAATGGTACAACTTGGCATTTCATACCTCCCCATGCTCCAAATTTTGGAGGATTGTGGGAAGCTGGTGTCAAGTCCACGAAGCACCATTTGAAGAAAATAATAGGCACCAGCACATTGACATTTGAAGAAATGACAACTGTGTTGGCTCAAATTGAAGCCTGCCTAAACTCAAGGCCGATCTCGCAGCTCTCTAACAGTCCAGAGGACTCGTGCCCTTTGACGCCTGGGCACTTCCTGGTGGGTGAATCTCTAGTAACTGCACCTGATGCAGATTATGAAAATTCATCCATTAGTAATCTTAAGCGGTGGCATCTTACGCAAAAAATGCTTCAAAATTTCTGGCGTAGGTGGTCGCTAGAGTACTTAACTCAATTGCAGCATCGATATAAATGGACAGATTGTAAGCCTGAACCTAAGATTGGAGACGTGGTTCTGGTGAAGGAGGATGGTCTTCCACCCGCTAGGTGGCTATACGGGGTTATTGCAAATAAACATCCAGGTTTGGACAATATTACTCGCGTTGTAACCATACGGTGTAAAAATAATGAAATTAAAAGACCCGTATCTAAGTTAATTATTTTACCTGTTAACCCTTAGTTGAAAATTTGTACCTTAGATATAATAGTTGATTTTGTTACTTAGATATTAAATGTAGTTGATAAATTATACCTTAATGTTTAAGTTTCTAGACTTTAAGTTTATATTGTCATGTAAGGTTGATGGACAGAGCCGTCCATGGTGGGCGGAATGTCTAATCTGTTCAAGTAATTACTACAAACGAGTCATAGACGAAAGTCAACATTTTGATTTGCTTAGTACCGCTTTGGAATAACAGATGGCGTTGTGCCGTAACGTCACTTTTATAAATCTCGGTGTTAAGATTCTCCGTCAAAGCATTACCTTCGCGGTACTTGTGTGTAATAAATTGTCTTACTCTGGACATATTTGTTTTATTGCTATTTTTATTCCTATGAGATATTTTTGGGACGTTGTACACTGTTTATTAAATAAAAGCAATCATTTACATTGTGAGGGCCAGAAATAATATAGTAAAATTTTGACCGCGTGATATTTTTTCCGAGAAAATTAAACAGTAAATACTTAAACTGATTTAGAACACCCTGAAGGCTAGTTTCCGTGAAAAAGTAATATTATTAGGCAAAGGGGAATCATGAATGACAAATTTTGTGCCGAATATTACGTTATATGGGACAAAAATTTATAATGGACGGCCCTAGGTATTTGGGTATTTGAATTTTATTACTGTAGCCAACCCGCGTTTGTATCGGTGTGTTTTCAAATAGGATAGATCATATTTTTAAAACTAGATAAGGTCCGCGTTTCCTATCGGACTACTCTGAGAAGAAAGACCGAAACAAACTCAGAGGTCACAGTCTTTTTTAAAGTCTAGACATAATCTTGGTCAGATCGTGTGAAGTGTGTATGGAATGTATGGATCACTATTGAATCACGGCGACACTATGGCACGGTGCCGTCGCCGTATGCGCTAAATACAAGCTAACACGATTATCCTACGGTGCGGCTAGCATGCTGGTACCGTAAAGAAACCGTGCCGTATACAACAGGCCTTAAGGTAACAGAACCATTTCTTTTTTTTTTTGGGTGGGAAATCATCAAATAACTTCTCCCGCTCTGGGTGACTATCACTGACTAAAACTCACCCTTGTTCTCTCAGTTGCCTGTGTGCCAGGGGACGCGGTATCTCTTTCGAACAACCCGCACCCCTGGCAGGCATCGACACTTACGGGCTCCACCAGTTGGTGCTGACATCTCTTTGAGGCACACAGGGAACACAACGCGCCGACCCGGGCTAAGGCCCTACTGGACAGTGAGCTACCCATTATTTGCCATCCGCAAGCCCGCGCCTACGGTGGCCGGGAATCAACCTGAAACCCAGGGCGTCTCCTGCGAAGACTACGGCCGTGAGGGCGCATGTACTGCCTCTCACTCACGTGCGCCGCCTTCCTCTTTGCGAGCATCACTGCTTCGCTGAAGGAGGTGACGGCTAACCATGCACTCTCGCTCCGTACCATGGCCTGGACCAGGGCCGGACGCGAGAGATTGCCGCTGCCGATCGCCTCCACGAGGACATGGCGGTACTCCGCCCAAGCCGGGCTGACCTCCACCGTATGCTCCACCGTGTCTTCAGGGCGATCTTTGCAATGGAAACACCCGGGCGTTTCCTCCTGCCTTATCCGATACAGAAACCTCCCGAAACAACCGTATCCGGTGAGGACCTGCGTCAGGCGGAAGGTGAGGACGCTATGCCGCCTCTCCAGCCACTCCTCAAAGAGGGAACTTACCAGCGCAATCGTGGCGTGCCCAAGGTAACAGAACCCTAAATAGACATCACTTTTTATGGATGTCTTAGGATCCAGTTCCAACCAACATTTTTGTGACCTTAAGAAATGTCATATGAAATAGGCCAATGCAAGCTTCACATTTATTTTGAAGAGGTCCCCAGAGATGCATACAATCTCATTTTTGGCTCTCAGGTGACAATACAAGATTTCAAATTAAGGAAAGTGAATCAAAAAACCCTGATCCGTCTATTCTGAGTAGCCCTCCACTCTACGCTTGAAAACTTTTACAAATAAGTAAGTTAAGTTGAACATCACTTGACCTGGAAATTGGATACCGAAACGTGGAAATACTGCTCCTGAAACGAACTTTTTTAGGTATTTGAGAAGCCAATTTGGCATAATCTTGTAAGCTGACTCAACAAAACAAGGTTTATTCTGCTTAGAATGTAGAGTGATGTTCTATAAATATCTTTTCGTGAAAACGGGTGTTAATGATTCATAAACAAAGTAGGTGAGTGACTGAGAGTGCGATTCCTTTAGAATATAAATGCAATCACTTGAGTGCGCTTCAAACAAACCAAACCGATCATACCAAACGTATTGTCTACCGCCGACTATTAGCGAAGATTACGCATTTTAATTATTTCCATACATATTCAACTTATAGTTCTATGGCGGTTAACAAGGCCACATACAAAAACTACAAATCAACAAATGTGATAAACACAAAAAGTAAAGTGGCGCCATCTACAATGCCATATGCGAACTACTGTCCACCGCAACTACATCACGCAAGCAAAGTTTACCGCGCAATCTACAATATATACAAGATCCCGACATCAATCGTCGGGCAGTTGCCCACCAGACACAACACCCGTCTGGTCGGAGGATCCTCCTTTACCAATAGAGTATGAGTGAACTTTACACCCTGTTTCTTATACCTCTATAGTTCCGACAATGCGCTATCACAGAAATCGATTGTATATGTTGTATATAACTATACGTACTTTTGGTACGAACGAGTCTTGGCAATACCAGACCATTATAATTTCTGCCAATATTACTTACCTACTTTACAAAGCCACATGAATGTGGCAAAATATTGCGATATCTCATACTATCTTAACCACACACCTAAATCATTTTCTGTTGACACTGTGAATAACCTAGTCACAAAATATTTTTCGGGAAGCTAAGCCAATATTAGGCATAAAATACTGGTTACCTAAGCTGAGAGGGTTCGCAATAATCCACTTAAGTATATTGACAGAGTTTAAGGAACGAGCCAAGGAAACAGATCATTCTTAGCAAATGCTTACACAACCATAAGCCCCTTTGAATACTGATGGGAAGATCCTCTTGATCTTTGCTTATAACCCCCTTGAGGGCAATTACCGTCGAGTAGCGTTGTAGAGATAGTTCCAATTAAAGTTGGCCTCCCATAAATATAGTACAAGAAGTTTGCAGTAGGTACTAGGAAGGACGTTATCGTACTTATAAACAACTTTCTGGTCAGTTGGTAATATACGAGTGATGTTTGTGTTGTTTTCAAATTGTTTCGCACGTGTCACCACACAGAGAAGATCTATATCGTAGGTACTTGTATCGAAATTGTGAAATAGTTGGAAAAACTTTGAAGGAAGACACAATAAATTGTTTTATTGTATGGTGGATTTTGAAAATAATCTCAATAAAACCTACTATCACCATCATCATAACAGCCGAAAGACGACCATTGCTGGACATAAGCCTACCCGAAAAGGGGGGGATTTGCCACAATCGCCACGCTTGGCAGGCGGGTTGGCGATCGCAGTATGGTGGTCAAATGCATAGAGAACACTGCTGCCCATTCTCTAGTAAGCCCCTTAGTCGCCTTCTACGACACCCACGGGAAGAAATGGGATGGTGCTATTCTTTTACGTCCGGCACCACACGGAACAAACCTACTATGATTAGTACAAATTTTTATTTTGGAGTGGTTGGTGGCTAATTAATATCAGCCGCACGGGTCTCTCAATCAAGCTAAGCAACGCTTGTCGCGGTTGGTTCGTGGATGGGTGACCATCTTTACATAACAAGACCCCTTCGTGTCTCGAAAAATACGTTAACCCGTTGGTCCCGGCTGTCATTCGTTGACAATCGGTACGGGTCGAATCATCTATTCGTATTACCTAGTAACTGGCTTGTGTAGGTCAGATAGGTAGTGACTCCATGTAAATACTGGTATTCAGCTGCATCTAGTTAGACTAGAAGTCATTACCAACATACTTGGGAAAACGCCAGTCAGATGATGTCTATTTTTATTTTATCAGTTCATATATAATTCAAACATATACAATTTTTAACTACTACCTTTCTGATTTAGTGCCAGTTTTTGCATATGTTTGATATCCATTATTTAGTTAAAATGCGGCAAATTCTTTTCTTTTTTTTTTTGAAACGTTGCCCCACACTAGGAATTACTCCTGTATTGTGGTTGCGTTTACAAACATTTAAACTCACTTACACAAACAGCCAGACCCGGAACAACTATTTGTAGGTCTTACCAATATTTGTTCCGTGCGGGAATCGAACCCGCGACACGCAGCGCAGCAGTCAATCGCTTAACCGCTGCGCCAACCGTGCCGTACCAACCGCCGTGCCGTGCTTTATCTAGAATTTTTTTCCTGAAGCTCTTAATCAGTGTTGAAGTTTGTGAACGAAACGTCATATTAAAATGTCACTTGTAAAAGATGGACGCCGCTGCGAAATGCCCTTCGACATCCTCGCAAACAAAAGAATTGATGAAATACAATAAAGAGAGAGGCATTCTGCGAAGGCTTTTCACAATCACGGCCAACACCATCGAAGAAATTTTCAAAACCGGCGAAGGGAAGATGACCGAATTAAAATGTGAGGTTAACAAATTATATCACATGAATACATGAATTTCACATTTAAATTCAAAGATAAAAGACGAAATATTAGATAACGAATGTACGGAGGCACAAATTGAAAAATAAATCTTGACAGCGGAAGAATATAGCAACAGATTTATTGCTATAAAAACGAAATACGAGATAATTGTAAATAAATCTGCTAAGACGACTACAAGCGGAGAACACACACAAAATAGATATTTCAAGCTGCCAGAGATAAAATTTCAAAAATTCGATGCTGATATTCGTAATTGGTTATGTTTCTGGGGTCAGTTTTCAAAAATAGACAGGGACTCAGGGTTGGATGATGATGATAAAATGTACTATCTAAAGCAGAGTATTAAAATTGGAACGGACGTCTACTCATTAGTAATGAGTTACCCTCCATCAGGGAACACATACAAAAAGTGCATGGAGGAGCTCAAACAGAGGTATGCGCGAGAAGAATTGCTAAAAGAGGTTTATGTTCGAGAACTACTTGCATTAGTTTTAAAAGGAAAATCCAACCTTGTGGAGCTATACGATAAACTGAATGCGAACTTAAGAGCCTTGGAAAGTCTCGGCATCAGTAAATACCAAGCGTTTAGCCTTCCTCTTATAGAGTCTGCCCTACCCATTGATATTTTAAAGATTTGGGAACGACAGAAAGGGTATTTAAAGACCAAGAATGTAGAGAAAGTCCTTGTCAGCCTGATGGGTTTTTTTAAAGCGGAGATAGAGAGCTCACAAAGAGTTGAATTAACAAGAAATCTGGCTCAAACTGATTCTAATGGCCAAGAGGCCACCGCTAGCTGCCTTATAGCACAGAATAATAATGCAAAAAAGGAAATGCAACCCAAGAATAACTGTCTATGGTGCGATAAAACTAATCACTCAAGCGCTCATTGTTATAAGCTGCACAACCTCACCGTGGAAGAAAGAATAGAAATTGCAAGGAAGAAAAAGGCATGTCCCATATGTCTGGAGCTTGGACATCATCCAAAAGCATGCAGAGCATATGTGAAATGCTTTATATGCCATAAGAGGCACACGGTACAGCACTCTGCACGGAGAAAAAAGAGGTGAAATGTCCAGAAAAAACGAATAACACCTCTACAACAAATCTATCCACGCAAAATTACAATACCGAAACCTTATTACAAACAGTGATGATCAACTTGCGAAATGGAGAAAGAGTCCTACCTGTTAGAGCGCTGTTTGACAACGGTTCTCAAAGGAGCTATATTCAAAAAAATGTTGCAAAGGAGCTGGAACTGATTCCCATGCGACAGGAAAAGTTGAATCATTGCTTGTTTGGTAACGTAAAGACTAAAATAGAACCTCATAATGTTTATAATGTAATGGTAGAAAATATTAATTCAAATTTTGCAAGGAATATTGAGGCCCTCAGCCAAACTTCAAGTTGTGGAAATATTCCTAAATTAAATTTAAATAATGAAACATGTAAAATTTTGAAAAGGCATCAGATCTCATTACCTGATACAAAATCTGATATGTCAGAAATAAGTATTTTAATTGGAGCTGATTTTGCAGGGTTCATGTTGACTAGTAAGGTTATTGTGATGGAAAATGGTTTGGTAGCAATTAAAAGTAAATTAGGTTGGACAATTCAGGGCAGGAAAATCAGCACTTCATCTGATAATACTGCATCTTCTATGTTTTGTATGTCTATGTCTACTAACAATAATTTGACAGATTTTTGGACTTTTGAAAGTCTTGGCATACATGATCCAGCAGAGATGAAGTCTAGAGCGCAAGGTGAGGCCGAGGCAGTGAGCTGCTTCAAAGAAACAGTGACGATACTGTCAGATGGCAGATTTGAAGTGGAGCTTCCATTCAAGGTAGGTTTTGATGACTTATTACCGAATTATAATATTGTAAAGAAAAGATTGGATTTAAATACTAAAAAGCTGATTTCAAGTGGTAAGTACCAAGACTATGATGCGATTTTGCAGGAGTGGCTAAGATTAGGAATTATTGAGCCTTCTGATATACACCATTGTCATAATTATGGTCATTATTTACCACATAAAGCTGTGTTTAAAGAATCTAGTCTCACAAGTAAGATAAGATCAGTCTTTGATGCCTCCTGTCAGGATAAAAATGGGCTGAGTCTAAATATGTGCTTAGAAAAAGGTATAAATTATATTGAACATATACCTAAACTAATAATTGGGTTTAAGAAAGGCGCTATTGGTATAACAGCTGATATTGCTAAGGCCTTTCTTCAAATTAGTGTTAAGCTTGAGGACAGAGAATATTTAAAATTCCTTTGGTGGGAAGATGAGTCTCTGGAAACTGTAGTGGAATATAGACACTGCAGAGTAGTGTTTGGATTAACGTGTAGTCCATTTTTGCTGTCAGCTACAATAATACACCACTTAGACAGCATATCAGATAAGTATGAACAGACAGCTCAGCTTCTTAAGAAATCATTTTATGTAGATAATTGCCTTACAAGCTTAGAATCTGCAGAAGAAGCACGCAAATTTATCGAAGAAGCAAGAGAAGTCATGAAAGCAGCACAGTTCGACCTGAGAATGTGGATAACATCACCGCTCCAGATCAACGAAGCTGGTAAGGATATTGTATCAGTTCTGGGCCTGAACAACAGTCTATAATGAGCTTTCATGTAACATTGGTGATCTGCCTCTTCCAGAGATGTTAGGTAAGCTAACTAAAAGAGTGGTGTCATGGCGGCGAGTGGTTAATCAATGAAATACTATTGTTCTGGCACGTTAAACAGTTCAATAAACACACATTAGGTACCATTTATAAAGTTTTTCGGTAATTTCGGCGGAGCGAGCGAGAACCGCGGAAGCAAAAAATTGCGTGCGCGCGTCGGAGCGGACGTCGTACGACTCCCGCGTGTCGGAGGGACGCCGCAGGAGACGCGCGGGCTGTGCGCATGCGCGGTGTTAGGCCGACATCGAGTTAACCTTGCGGCAGCGCACCATGCCACGTTCCAACCCGTAAAATACGTGTGATAGTCTCCTCCTCTAACCCTAACGAACGCCCTCGTTGTTGGGGTTAGTTTCTACGAGGCCTCCCCCTTTTACGTTTCTCCTGTACTGGAGCTTGGATGCGACCAACGAAGGGAGTCAGTACAGAGGCATGGTACTTACCTAGCACCGTGCCGTCGCTGAGGCGCTCGAGGATGTATGTAGTGGAGCTGACCACAGCCTGTATCTTGTATGGCCCGTCACGGCGAGGGATAAACGTTGACGTCTGCCCTCTGCCGGTGTCATTAGCCCCTTGGGTTTTCAATAGTACTAGATCACCAACCTTATAATCCGGAGCTGGTCGACGATGTTCATCGGTGTACTTCTTATGTGCCGCCTGGGCACTCTCATAGACGTCACGAGCGTCTAAGAGTACCGACGAAATTTTCTTAAGAAAATTAGTAATGTCACCTACATAATTATCGTTCTCGATAATGGTGCGCATCTCTGACATGACATCTGCTGGCGCGCGCATGTCTCGCGCGAAGTTCAAATAGGCGGGTGAGTAGCCCGTTCCTGATGTGACTGCCGAGTTCATGGCGAAGCGGACTGCAGGTAAGTGGCTATCCCATGTATCATGGTTACCTACCAAAATCGCCAGCTGTGGCTTGAGGTCCCGGTTTTTACATTCCACCGGGTTCGCCTCGGGGTGGTAAAATGAGGTAAGTGATTGTGTAATTCCCATCGCGTGGCAGGTCTGCTGCATTACCTCACTGATAAATTGGACACCGTTGTCACTGACAAGGCGCCTGGGGACCCCGAACCGTAAGTATACTTCTGATACAAGTACCTTTGTGCATTCCTCACTGGTAGCTGAAGCAAGGGCAAACAGCTCCACCCAGCGCGTGCAGGTGTCCTCAACTATCAGTGTCCATTTGCGTCCTTTTGCTGTTTCAGGTAGAGGGCCGAACAGGTCCACGGCTAACACCTCAAACCGGCGTGTAGAAACGGGCGTCTGCAACAACCCAGCTGGTTTTCTAGTTGTCTGCTTTATAACGCTGACAAGGTACGCAATTTTTATCGTACTGCGTAACGTAGGAACGCATTCCTGGCCAGTAGTACTTACCGACTAAGCGTTGCAGTGTACGTTCCGCGCCCATGTGACCGGCGGTGGGTGCGTCATGGTATTCGGCCAGTACTTTGGCGCGTTCCTGTTCCGGGACCACCAGACTGGCGTCGTCATGCTCCTCGTTCTCAGGGCAATATCTCTACAACACACCTTCGGCGAGCACATACCCTTTATTTGCCCATACCCTCCCCCTAGAGGTATCGTCGGATGCCAGTGCCTCGACGATCTTACTTACCTCCGGGTCCTTTATTTGGTTCTCTCGCAGGTCCTTCAGACTGCGAGAGGGCACGTTGACCGCAGCGCAGCACAGGTCGCAATCGGCGTCTTTGGCGCATGCCGGACGCGACAGGGTGTCAGCTATGACATTAGCCTTACCTGGTGTGTATTCTATTTTCAGGTTATACTCCTGAAGGCTCCGGGCCCACCTGGCCAGGCGACCGCTCGGAGACTTCATACTCATCAGCCACTCTGACTTGATCACGACTTCAGCGCCATCTATATACCCTCTGAACTTAGAAACTGCCCAGACGACTGCTAGAGCCTCCCTTTCCGTCGTACTGTAGTTTCTTTCAGCCGCGTTCAAGAGTCGGCTGTATTCTATTGGGCGCTCGTCGGTCCCCTCCCCCTGGAGGAGAACCGCCCCAAGAGCATATCCACTGCTATCGGTTCTGAAGACGAAGGGTAACGTCGCGTCAGCCCGTCGCAGGATCGGCGCTGATACTAACTAGCAGCTGCTTAATCTTCTCGTAGGCTGCCTGCTGCTCCGGGCCCCATTTCCATATATTTACCTTTTTTAGTAGCGTTGTCAACGGTTTGGCAACCTCTGCATAGTCAGGAACAAAGCGCCTGAACCAGCTGGAGGTCTGCAGGAAACATTTTAGATGTTTTACGTTCCGTGGTGTCGGCATGTCCACGATTGCTGCAGTCTTCCCTGGATCGACGTGAATACCACCTGGTAAGATTATGTGCCCTAAGAACTTTACCAAACTCCTCGCGAAATGACTCTTCTCGCGGTTTACTCGCAGGTTGAACAAGGCGAGTCGATCAAACGTGGAGGTTATATCGGCGAGGTGCTTTTCGAAGGTTTCATCGGACATTATCAACAAGTCATCTAAATACGCTAAAAGTGTGGTACCTGGCAAGTTTGACTTGAATCTGTCAATCAGCCTCTGGAACGTAGCGCCTGAGTTGCGCAAACCCATTGGCATGCGTTTAAATCTATAAGTGCCGAGCGGTGTCGTGAATGCTGTCTTGTCTTTGTCATTAGGATCGACGTTCACTTGAAAGTAGCCAGCTCGGAGGTCAAGAGTAATGAAAGTAGTCATGTACTTAGCGGTTTTTGCGTCGTGAAGAATGTCCTCGATCCTTGGGAGAGGGTACCGATCAGGCTCGGTGATAGCATTGAGCTTGCGGTAGTCGATACACAGTCTGAAACTGCCATCCTTCTTCTTGACAAGCAAGACATTCGATGCCCACGGCGACTCACATTCCTCAATGACGTCAGCGATGACAAGTTTGTGCAGCTCCTTCTCAAGTGCCTCTCTCTTAGGCGGTGACAATCTATAGGGCGGAGAAGCCAAAGGTTCCTGTGTCTGGCTTACCTTAATCTTATGAACAGCGAAGTCTGTAGGAGGTCCAGCCAAAGTGAACTGAGCGACTCTACCTTGCAAGAACTCGTTGAGTGCGGCCCTGTGCTCCGGTGACAAGCTCGTACCTTCATCTTGGCGCAATGATATGTCGCAGATCTCTGCTTGCATCACGGCCGCGCTGTTCAGTACATAAGATTGCAAAAACAGGAACCGGTCTCCTGGACTATCTGCAAAATGCCATGACTCGTGCGCTATGTCTAAAACAATAGCCGCGTTAGTAATAAAATCCCGGCCTAAAAGTGTTCTGGTGTCATCACCAGGCAATACCTGTAGGGGATTCTTATTGAAACACCTTATTACTTACACTTTTCATTTATTAAGCCGCGCACTTATGGAATACTAACTCGTTTTACATTTCAATTTTTCTTAAGTAGTTTTCTACTAGGGTACAAGTAGCGGGTAGGCCCACTGATAATTATTTATATTTTATGCTTCTAAACCAATCAACAATAAGAAAGGCCGGGATATTTTGGTCAAGCATGAGCCTAATTCTCGACAGGTTTAGACCTGTTCGGACAAGTTTTTGCTTGCTCGAGGGCGATACCATTTGTTGCGTATGAGTGTGTAGGTGTCTGTTAATGTTTTACCTGTGTGTTTTTGTCGAGTTAGAACCTGTTTTATGGGTGATACCATTAGTTTAGATATTTATTTACCTTTTGAGGATGTGTGGGGTGCTAACTACGTTTCTTATTGATTGGTTTATAGCTACATTAGGTATTGATAAAACTTATTATTAACTATGAGAGATGAAAACTATCCCTATGCTTAAGAATGTAACAACGAATTACCTATCAATTTTACCTATAAGAAAATGGTTTTTATTGTTTAATCAAACTCTTAATTATTAATCAGTTCTTCTTGTAGTCGCCAACAATACCATAAACTCGGTGTCGACTCTTCGACTATCTAGGGTGACGAGTACGGTAGCGGTCTTCACCATTTTTCTATGACACGAGCCATCGGCGAGCCCGATATAACGCTCGGTTTCTTGGAATTGAACGCCGTTATTCACTAACAACGAATACAATGATGGGCTAGCAACACTGTGCGTAGCCCCGGTATCGACTATCGCGATACCTTCCTTACCTACTACGCTTATAGCTATCAAAGGATGTGACGTCGATGTCGCGTAGAAGTCACCTTTTACGACATTAAAATCGGACGGTTTGGCGGGCGCGGGTTTAATCGAACAAGTTTCACACTTTGACTTGACTACCCCTGGCTGGCCGCATCCATAACAACGTATGGGATTACTTTTATTATCGCTAGTACCTACTTTATTCATTTTATTGTCACTATCGACTTTAGTAGCCTTACGACATTCGTTAGCCGCGTGACCGAACGCTTTGCAAAACGAACATCTAATGCGATTACATTTCGAGCTTTCGTTCGAGTTAGAGGTGAGTTTGGAACCTGCGGTTGCGCTCGGACTCGTAGTACCGCGGTCAGGAGCGGTAGGTATATTCGGGTTATTCACGGAAACGATCGAGTTTTTTAATTCCGTTATCGAATCTTCCACGAGTCTCGCTCTCTCTAACAAATGATCAATATCACTAATGTTGTCTCGGGACAAATGTTTACGTATTCGACGATGTAATAAGCCGTACACAATATCCACTATCATCGCGCTTGGTACAACATAGGGTAATTGAACTAATAAAGATCGTACCTTTGATATAAAAACTTCGGCGCGTTCACACTCACTTTGTTCACACGTGAATACTTCGCGCAGTATCCTGTACGCAGGCTTATTCACGCCGTAGGTAGCGAGAAGGCGCGCGAGCGCGTCCGGCCACGAGCCGACGCAGGTCCGGACGCCGCGCCACCACACCGCCGTGTCGCCGCTCAGCAACATGGAGAGGCCGCGTAGCGCGTGGTCGTCGGTCACATCGGCGCACTCCTCGTAAACCTCCACTGCATCGATGAACGCCTCCAGTACCTCGGTGTCGCGTGACTGCCCGTCGAACCTCGCTGTGCATTTTGAAAAGTTACCGCTGGAGGTCGCAGGCGCGTTCGCCGTGGGCGATGCCGCCGGGGTCGACGCGACTGGATTCCACTGGTTGCCAAGGTGTAGAGATCGTAGGGTTTCCACTAGCGTGCGGTTGTTCTCAGCCTGCATCTTGGCGAAGGACTCCATCATGGTGGACAGCAGCCGCTCGGTGTTAAGCGCTGCGGCGGGTGCGCCGGTGAGGGCCCCGCCGAACGTGTGCTCGAGGGCGGCGCCTGCCTGGGCGCGCATCTCCTCAGCCGCGTCGGTTGAGTCACGTGCATGGGTGGTAGCGGCGCCGGCACTGGCGCGCGGCTCCACCACTGAGTCGCAGTCCGCGTCTGAGTAACGTCACTTCCTTGCTCCTCCGCCTTGCGGTCGATCGCTGCTCGGGTTGCCCGCGTTGTTCGTGGCATGCTAATGTCTCTGTAGTCACTGAATAATACCTATTAACCACACTTCCCTGGGTTCGTTCTTTGCTGTTCACAATAATGGCAGCGATTTGGGCGTCACTGTTATGGCGGCGAGTGGTTAATGAATGAAAGACTATTGTTCTGGCACGTTAAACAGTTTAATCAACACACATTAGGTACCATTTATGAAGTTTTTCGGTAATTTCGGCGGAGCGAGCGAGAACTGCGGAAGCAAAAAATTGCGTGCGCGCGTCGGAGCGGACGTCGTGCGACTCCCGCGTGTCGGAGGGACGCCGCAGGCGACGCGCAGGCTGTGCGCATGCGCGGTGTTAGGCCGACATCGAGTTAACCTTGCGGCAGCGCACCATGCCACGTTCCAACCCGTAAAATGCGTGTGATAGTGGTACTTTCACTGACTCAGAAGGTATTTGACCCCATAGGATTTACTTGCCCTGTCACTTTGGCTCCGCAACTGCTGCTGCGAGAAATGTGGAACCGGGAGTTGACCTGGGATGAACCTTTACCTCAGGACTTAGCACATCAATTCCTAAGATGGTATAATAATTTGAAATATTTAGAACAATGTAGAATACCTAGGAGATTAGCCGGTAACAAATTGACTGACTGCAAACTAAGCTTACATATGTTTTGTGATGCTAGTAAATATGCAATGGCTTGTTGTATATATTTTTACGGGCTGAAAAAGAGAATGACGTCACTGTTCAGTTAGTCGCAGCAAAGTCTAGGTTAACACCATCAAAAGTAATTTCTATACTTAGGCTTGAGCTTATGTCTGCGGTGATTGGAGTAAGACTACTGACAGAAATTAAGAACAGCTTAAATTTAGCCTGTGATGAATATTACTGGACTGATTCTAGCGTCATTTTATATTGGTTATGCAATAATTTATCATGGAATGTATTTGTAGGTAATTGCGTTAAAGAGGTAAGAAAAGGTACTAAAACAGGAAATTGGTCTCATATTCCAGGATCTCTGAACTGGGCTGATTTGCCGTCGCGAAGCTGCGATGCAAAGCACTTGCTAGAGAGCAGGTGGTTTGAAGGTCCAGAATTCTTACTACATAGTACTGCGGAATGGCCAAGTTCTCCGGTGACAGTAAATGAAGCAGAAGCTAAAAAAGAACTAAAAAAGACCGCTAAGTTAACCTGTGCAATAAATATCTCAGCAGATGAGAACTTCTCAGATAGGCTCCTATATTTTAGTAAGTATAGTAAGATTGTACGTGTAGTTGCCTGGATAGCCAGATTTGCAGATAAATGTCTGAAAAGGAAAGTTAGGACATTAATAATAATGACATTACTACTGAAGAGTATGAAAAGGCTGAAATAAAATTATTCCTACTACTACAACACGAAAATAATGATATCCTAGAGTCAAAATGTAAGAATATACATACATTTCAAGACCAGGAACAGTTTTTGAGAATTAAGACTAGGCTATTATTGTTATCCGATATGCCTGAAAACACCAAATTTCCTATTTTATTACCGGCTAAGAATGTGATAGTACGCAGGTTAATAGAACAGAAGCATATTCACCTACAACATGCGGGTCCAAACACGTTAATTGCTGACATAAGGAAATCATATTGGATATTTGGCATTCGTGGAGCAGTTAGGTCAGTATTGGAAAACTGCACATTATGTAGGAGATACAGAGTGAACCAGATGCAAGCACCTGTTGCACCCTTGCCTGTGGATCGAATGCAGAGCTCCTTACCATTTGAAATGTCAGGAGTAGATCTAGCAGGGCCTCTTTTCTTGAAAAATGGTGAAAAGTGTTGGATCGTCCTTTATACCTGTGCTGTTTATCGTGCTGTACATTTAGAGCTAACTCTGTCCCTATCATGTCCTGCATTCCTTCTGACACTAAGGAGGTTTATTGCTCGGCGAGGCAGAATAAAAGTAATATATTCAGACCATGGTACTAACCTAGCTGGTACTAAGAACCTTTTGGATAGTATAGATTGGAATAAAATGCAGCAGAAAACATGTTCTGAGAAAATCAAGTGCAAACTCAATGCACCCACTGGTGCTTGGTGGGGAGGTTTCTTCGAACGGCTTATAAGAATAAGGAAAAATCTGTTACGCAAAGTTCTAGGTAGAGCTAGTGTAACTTACGACGAACTTTATACTTTACTATGTGAATGTGAGTCAATAATGAATAATCGACCACTCACTTACGTTCAGGACGATAGTGCCAATTCCTTGGAGCCCTTAACTCCAGCCTGCTTCCTGCAACCATTACCTAGTTCAGACACAACTGATTTAGATTACCTTGACTCAAAAGGCTTGAATGTCCGACTAAAATACTTACAAAAGTTACGCGACGATTTTCGTCATAGGTTTAGGACGGAGTATTTGACTGAATTAGTACAGAGAGGTAGAGAGAGAAACAAGTACGATGAACTTAGAGAAGGTCAGGTAGGTAGTATTAAAAGAAACGGAGGAGAAGAGAATCAAATGGCCCCTAGGTGTTGTTACCAAAATATATACTGGAAAGGATGGTATTAATAGGACCGCTTCAATTAAAACAGCTCTAGGCTATAAGGTGAGACCTATACAACGGTTATATCCTCTAGAAATCTCATCAAGTGAAGTGACAGATCTGCCGGTCCCAAAACATTTTCAAGAAAAGGACAAAAAAGGTAAAGTAGCACATACTCCTACTCGTAACACTGTACAAAGTCCAGCCCAGGCGAAGGATCATCGTACCACGCATGTTCCCAGTGAGCCTGGAAAGGTCACACGGTATGGTAGGACAGTAGTGATACCTAGTAAGTATAAATTATAAATATTAACAATTACACGCTGTAAATGAATCAATTTCAATTCTAATTATTTTATTTCAGTTGTGAATCACCACTCATTTTTATCACGTTATGTGTAATTCAGTTAACGTTTAAGTTTAACAGTTTTTCTTTTGCCTTTCTGTGTTAGGAGCGACACATTCAAAATTGAGTTATTGTTATTTATATGTAAGACTAGGTACTACCTACTTTAATCTTTAGTATTAAATGTAAGATTGTTTTTAACAATTTTTCAATGTTGAATTTGAAATGTTAAATTCTTTTTCTTAATAATTTATCCAAATATTATTTTGAAGTTACAACGATAAATATAAGGTAGTTAGAACGTTTCGTTTTGCTAAGTTTGTTTACCTTTTCTGTGTTCGGAGGATGTTGAAGTTTGTGAACGAAACGTCATAATAAAACGTCACTTGTAAAATTGAGGTGAATAAACGGGGGGAGGTGGTGGATCAGTTCTAGAAACGACCCCAAAGAAACGCCATGTTTCTGATTTGCCCATTCCTAAAGATGACTAATTAAATATAATAAGATCATCCAGAGATTCAGCGACGGACGCTAGGCGTACGTGAGCTTGCTGGACAATCAGATTGAAAAATTACCAATTTTTCTATAACAATCGCCTAGACTTTTTCTGTGAAACGCATAAGTACCTTTTCGTGAATTTGTAAGTGGGATTCCTAATAAACTATAGGATTTCATGAAAATTTTTGTTTCAAAATAGTGGAAACATGGCAGATGTTATTATAACGAAAATTGCTAAGCCTGAATAATCAATTTATGGAAAAAAAAAACAACTGGTAATTTTCGTTTGTAATTAAAATAAATATTAGAGTAGTTTACCTACGACTTCTCAACTCTACTCAATCAAGATTAAACGCCAACCACAACCATTGTACTACTTATTAGAAGATTTTTTTTATGTTTTTAATTGAATTTAAAATTTAATTCCTTCCAACAGGTGACATCCATGTAAACCAAAACACTCAACTGATGGTCCTCCAAGTTATCCTAAAACGTGAAAACAGCCGCATCTCAACCCTCAATGGACACACAACGGTTCCACAACTCCCTTGCGGAGTTGAGAGACGTCGTCGTCGGGTTTCGCTCCCTCCCCGTACTCGTCCTCGGGGACTTCAATGCCAAGAACTTAGCTTGGGTTTCCCGGTTGACGGATGTGCGGGGTAGGATGGTGGAGGACTGGGCTCTAGAGGTGGGCCTGGTCGTCCTAAACTGGGGTTCTGTCGCCACTTGTGTGCGGATGCGGGGTGAGTCGGTGGTGGACATTTCATTCACCAGCCCCACTCTGTCGCCGCGTGTCGTCGACTGGCGCGTCATGGAGGGGGTGGAGACGTATTTCGACCACCGGTACATCCGGTTTGACGTCTTCGCCCAGACCTTGAGCGCGCCGGTCCAACAGGCCCCGTATGGTCCGCGGTGGGCGCTGAAGTGGCTGGACCGGGAGCTCCTCCTGGAAGCCTCGATAGTGAAGGCCTGGGTGTCACCACTGGACAGGCCTGCCGACATCAACGACGAGGCGGAGTGGTTCCGGGAGGCCATGTCGGAGGTATGCGACGTGGTAATGCCTCGGGTCCAGCCAGGACGTGCTTCACGCCAGGTGTACTGGTGGTCGCCGGAGCTCACAGCTCTGCGCGAGGCGTGCGTTGCTGCGCGGCACCAGTACACCAGGCACCGCAGGCTCCGTATCCGCCCTCCGGATACGGATGCCATTCAGGCGGAGCTATACGAGGGGTACAGAGCGGCGAAGACCGCTCTCCGAGCGGAGATTCTGCGGGCCAGGTTACTGGCCCGCGAGGAGTCGCTGGAGACTCTGAACAGAGACCCGTGGAGACGCCACTACAAAACGGTGTGGGAGAAAATCTGCCCGTGGGCTCCCCCACTGACCCAGAGTCTCCGGCCTCAGCTCGTGCAGGACGTGGTGAGCGCTCTGTTCCCCTCGCGAGGGGAGCATGCTCCCCCGCCCATGGCTCCGCCACCTGCAGTGCCTGACGCGGACTACACCGACGACGACGACGATGCTCCGGAGGTGACCGAGGTAGAATTGAGAGTGGCGGTACGTAGGCTAAATACCAAGAATACCGCCCTAGGACCCGACGGCTTGCCTGGAAAAGCCTGGGTCCTGGCCTTAGAGGCTCTCGGGCCTCGAGTAAGAGGGCTCCTAAGCGCATGCTTGGAAGAGGGCCAGTTCCCACGTCACTGGAAGACGGGGAAACTGGTCCTCATCAAGAAGCCGGGGCGCCCCACGGACTCTCCGTCCGCTTACCGGCCCATCGTGCTGCTCGACGAGGTGGACAAGCTCTTTGAAAGAGTCATTGCAGACCGTCTCGTCGGGTGGCTGGTGCGGGTGGGGCCAGATCTGGCGGAGAGCCAGTTCGGTTTCCGCAGGGGGCGCTCCACGGTGGACGCCATCATGCGCGTGCGAGCCCTCACGACGGGGGATGCAGTGGCCCGGGGTGGGGTCGTCTTGGCGGTGTCTCTGGACATTGCCCATGCCTTCAACACCCTGCCCTGGAGTTGCATAAGGGAGGCACTCCGGTATCACCGGATGCCGACCTACCTCTGTCCTGTGGTCGAGGCCTATTTGACGGACAGGGCCGTCATCTACCCTGGTCACCTAGGAGAGTGGAACCGGTGAGAGATGTCGTGCGATGTCCCACAGGGATCGGTCCTGGGGCCGCATCTGTGGGACATCGGATACGACTACTGCTGCGCGCTGACCTCCCTAGTGGCGTCAGCGTAGTTTGCTATGCTGACGACATACTGGTCCTGGCGCAAGGGAGGTCGTATCAGGCGGCGGCCGACCTAGCGACACACGGAGTTGCGACAATCGTCGATAGAATCCGGCAACTGGGACTCGAGGTGGCCTTGCACAAGTCCGAGGCCATGTGGTTTCATGGTCCTCGGAATGCGCCACTGACGGGTTCCCAGATAACGGTGGGAGGGGTTCACATCGGCGTCGAGTCGTCCTCGACAGCCGGTGGAACTTCGGAGCATCAACTGATGGGGCCCGCAAGGGCCGATGCCTGCCAGGGGTGCGGGTTGTTTGAAAGAGATACCGCCGCCCCTGGCACACAGGCAACTGAGGGAACACGGGTGGATTTTAGTCAGTAAAAGTCTGACACGCCTTCCTGCTCCACCCAGAGCGGGAGAAGTTATTTGATGATTTCCCACCCAAAAAAAAAAAAAGCATAGTGACTAACAACGAAAATTGCTCGCATATTCAAATTATTACTTTCATTCTTTGATAGTTGTATAAAATGTCTTACACACAGCCTCCCGATTCACACACAGATTCCCGGCCACCGTAGGCACGGGCTTGCGGACGGTGAGTAATGGGTAACTCGCTGCTCAGTAAGGACCAAGGCCGGGTCGACGGCGCGTTGTTTTCCACGCGCGACTGTAAGAGATGTCAGGACCAACTGGTGGGGTCCGCAAGGGCCGATGCCTGCCACGGGTGCTGGTTGTTCGAAAGAGATACCGCGGCCCCTGGCACACAGGCAACTGAGGGAACACAGGTAGGTTTTAGTCAGTAAAAGTCTGACACGCCCTCCCGCTCCATCCAGAGCGGGAGAAGTTATTTGATGATTTCCCACCCAGAAAAAAAAAACTCTCAATGGAATGAGGAGAGTATCTACCAGAAAGCGAGACTCATCCACATCGCTGAGATTCCAATTCTATTAGGTGACAATCTTTAAGCACGTTTTCATGTTATTGCTGCTGATAACAGCTCCGTTAAATGGCTAATCTACACGACGTATGTAGTGTAGGTAGTCTCTCTTTAAAGAAAAAAGCTATCATGCTGAAAAATATTAATTAACTAGCGGACGCGTGCCCACTTCGTTGGGCGATAATAATTTTTACTTGTGATGAAATTATGAGTGTGGTTCAGTTTAGTACTAATACTATAAAAAACTACTTTTTGTAACTTCAATATAAAAGTTAGTTACATGCTGTGGCTGACTATTTTGTAGGCATTATCAAGTTCGACAACTTTTCTCTAGAACTCAATCATATACCTCTCATCGTTAAGGCAGCGTTCGTAAGAAACGTTTTCGTTCGACCATTTTTTCTCCGACTTAGGTACTTTGCAAATCCAACTACCACGGAAAAGTCTTTTCATATTTCTAGTTAATTTATAGACTATGATACTCACAAATAACGTGGCTTTCTATGGTTAAAATATTTTTTTAAATCGGTTCTGTAGATCCAGAGAAGATTACATCCTACAACCTCACAAACTCACAAACTTTACCCCTTTTTATTTTTATATATAGATAGTGTAGATTATCAGAACATGCATAAACAGTTAATCTCAAAAAGATGTAGATCTACTTATTCCGACGACTTCAGTCTACTTGTTTGTTCCATAAAAATGTATCTATGTTTAGCCACCAAACATATTACACGTTGAGTATAACACACAAGTTCAAGCCGATCAAAATAAATACATGTCATCTTTTTGTGGCTGAATGGATTTATCTACATAGTTGCATAGTAACACATGACTACCATAAAACCTAAAAAAAACTATCGACTTCCAAAAAAACACTACAAAGTGAAAAATAACTTTCATTTCGGAAGTCGGTGTCTTTGGATATTCAATTTTTTGTTTTTTGTCACCGATTTCGGAAATGGTAGATATTTTCACTTTGTAGTGTTTTTTCGGAAGTCGATTTTTTTTAAGTTTGATTTTTCAGTTTTTAGTTATGGTAGGTACCTTCTCCACACCAATTCGTATACCACTACTTGCTACGTTAATAACAGTGACAGGAAGCAGCAGCATATCATCGAGGTACATAAAGTGGATGAAATTTTTAATTTCTATCGAGGCTAACTCAAAATCTGCCAAAGCAAAGATAATAATTTTTTTATATGGGGCCACCCCTGGAATATACCCTATCCATTAAAAAAATAATTCTTGCAATCCATCTACAAATGACGGAGATATCGAGTAACAAAAATACACAAAAAAAAACACACACAGACGATTGAGAACCTCCTCCTTCTTGAAGTCGGTTAAAAATCAAGGCTTTTCTTTCTCAAAAATTCTTTAATAATCTTTGCTTTTAATATAAACGCTGCATCTTCCCGATCCTTATACGTGGATTAAGAGAGGCTATTATGTTCATTGGTTTATACTTGAAGACGTTCTTTGTCAAGTTCACAAGAGCAGACTACCAAGGATGAAAGTTCGGATATTAGTTTCCAATATGACGTAAGAACTATGTTGATTCTTATACTGATACGCAAAAAGAATGTGAATATCAGATAGAAATATCATTTTATGGCCTTTTACCCGACTACGGCAAAGCCAAAGGAAGGAATATATGTAGCTTCAAAATGGCAGTCATTTGAGGTTTAATGAAATAATTCACGGTTTTTTTTTCCTTTTATTGTTTACTAGCTTTTGCCAGCGGCTTCGCCCGCGTGGAGGTGTATTATACATATAAACCTTCCTCTTGAATCACTCTATCTGAAATGAAATGAAATGCACCGATCCCAGCGTGGCTTGACCAGACTCGATTAATCGAATGAACCCCAAGATTTGTACTAGCCCCTGAAGCCTCATGCTTCATGGTGTTACAGAGGCCATTGCATATCAAGAAGTAGACCGGGGGGCGCTGTAATGGTCAGGTAGACGTGCCCTTAGGATAGGAAAGGATTGCGAGCCTACCGGATATGCATCCTTGAGTAAGCATTGGACTAGTGGAGAGACGGGTGGTAATTATTTATAGGCCGACATCTTTTCACGACGTCGCCTGCATGTTGATTCAGGTCGGGCTTCTTGGGTAAGTTCAACTGTTTTCTTAGCTATTTTCTATACCGTTGCTTCGCTATGTTCTGTGTTATTGTTTTCGTAGTCATCTTCTGAGTTCTCGCTGCTATCAGTTTCTAGTTTTTTAGAGATATCCCTAGCCGCTCTCTTGATCTTATTTCTGTCATGGCTGGAGCCATGTCCTTCTAAATCGTGATTCCCATGTCGAAGTATTTCATTGCTTGCTTTAGATTGCCATTCCATGTGTAAATAGGTCGTCCGACCTTCTTAGATTTGCCCTTGTACTGCATTGCTGCCTGCAAAAGGTATGGTTTATCCCGTCTGAAGACGTGTGCTAAGTAGCACATCCTGTGGTTCTTGTGGTTACGGGTTTTCCGTCTAAGATTTGGTGCATTTTCTTAATTATTTGTTTATTCCTGACGTGGTTTATCAAGTCTCTCATGATAACTCGTTCATATCTTTTGAGTCTTAATCTGTTCGCCTTGGGTCGAACCTTTAAGTCATATATCGTACATGGCACAATAACCCTTTGATACATAAGTCTAGCTAACTTCCAGTCCATCTTCGCGTTTAGTATGAATAGTAGTAATGATTTGGCGTTTCTCGTGGCCTGTTGGCATCGTTTTCTAATTGTACTTTTTCTGCTTGTTGTGTATGTGCCTAGGTATTTCATTTCGTCCACTGTTGGTATACTTATTCCGTTGAGGGTTTGTCGTTTGCTGTGATGTTAGGTCCTTAATTAGAATTTTTGTTTCGTTTATTTGGAGGCCTACGCTGCTTATTAAGGGTTTAATGTGGTTTAAGATGTACTCTAGTCCTTCTAGATCATCTGTAATGAGGATAAGGTCGTCCGCAAATGATAATACTATGGAGAGTGAAATTTCGCGGTCCTGATCTAGTTTGATTAAATGCATTTCGCCTTCGAGGGCTCTAAATACTTTGTCGATGACCAATGTGAAAAGGCGAGGGGATAGGGGGCACCCTTGTTTAACTCCTTTTCCTTTGACAATCCAACTGCTTTGCTGACCGCACCATTTAATGCATGTTCTTTCATTCAAGCATGCCTTGATTATCCTGTTGGTCATTGATTTGTTGGTTTGTTCCAGCAATATATCTTAATGCCTTGAAATCAACGTTGTCAACTTTTTCTATGTCGAGGGCGAGTACGTAAATTCGTTTACCTGCGCGCCATTCCTCGTCTAGAACTCTTTTGAGCGTAAAAATGTGGTCGTCTGTTGATCTATTGTTTAAGAACGCCGCTTGGTAATTTCCTAGTTCTGTTATTGCATCGTCTATTTTTTGTTTTTACTACGCATTTCACTTAAATTCTGTAGTACGTGTTGCAAACAGTTATGCAGCGATATTCGTTCGTGTCATCTAGTTTTTTTTGGGATTGGTACCTGCGCGGTTTCAAGCCACGTGTCTGGCACTGTATTCTGTGCCAAAGCTTTATTCATGTGTATAGTTGCGGCTTCCTGTTATATTTGGGCATCGCTTTATAAACTTTGATTACCACTTGGTCCGTTCCGGGAGCTATCTCGTTTTTTTTTTTGTTTTCGTGTTGGACACCATTAAGTACGCGGATCTTATTCGGCGTTTTGTTTGCTGTCTGTTGTTCCTGTAAAACAGGTCGAGCATTTGCATGCGTTTTGCCGTGTGAAATGTCCCCAGTCCGGTGAAGCGGGGTTTGCATGTTTTTGTTGTTCTTTTGGAGTGTTATTTGCCATTATTTTTTATGCCTATTTCGATTATCCAGTTGCCCGCTTTGTAGGAATTGGGCCCTTTGTAGGTTAGCAAAAGCTAAGCGATGGTCTCTTGATTAAATTGGCTGAAGAAACAGTTTCCTGAGCAGCGGTCGGTTTTCATAACCTCCGTTATTGTGTTCTAGGGTATTTCGATGTTTTCTCTAGTTGGGGTGATCCTGATGATTTGCTTGTTTTTTTTTTTGCTATCCAGTCTTTGTATTTTGTGTATATAGAATTTCTATTGAGAGCTGCGTAGTTGTATTGTTTATGCTTGTTACTTTTGTGCCTTTTCAACCACGAATTCCAAAACTCTCATTTAATTTAATATACGCAAATTAATCTTATCACAGTAGTTTAGTGTGTTACAAGCAATGATGTTATAAGTAAGAAGAGGTAAACGGGTGGGTAACCCAACATTCGATCTTCCTTTTTTTCCCCAAACTTATGTCGGAGAACCGTCGTGCATTTGGCACCGTGTGAATGAGTAACTGGTTCAACCGACCCCTACTTTTAGAACACGATAACGCATTTGATCACTTGGTAAGAGGACTCCGAACGCAGGAACAGGACTTCAACGACCAGTTCTGGGATTCGGAAATGACCCAGTTCCTGTTCATTCAGTCATTTCTACTTTGAAAACTTATAAAACTTCGAGCTTCAAACTAATGCTACGAGAAAGTCAATCATGGAATATCTAAACTAATTACGTCACATCGGATGCAGAAGAGACAAAATTGCTTCTAACGTTTAGAATTGATATTCTAAATAAGCTTCTGCAGTCAGAAGAGAAGGGGTAAATGACGACTTAACGAAGGTCAAAATGACGATGATTTACGACGAAAACGGTCGCAAAAATTGTGCTGAAGTTTTACTGTACGGAAGATACGAAGGAGATTTATTGCCTCATTAATATTAAAACCAATCCGAGATGTACGCCTTCAAATTGCCATGTCTATAAACTTGAAGTTAGGCGTTACTATCACGGATGAACTTACTATTCTAACAATGCTTGGTTTGGCAATCAAGTTGTTATTTCGCTACATCAAAGGCAGTGCAATGCCTAGATAAGTTTCAGTTGTGTACATATGTGACAGATTTATACAAACATTTTCAATTGACTTCAAAGTTCCTATTGTCATGTCTTTGATAACACAATTCCTGAAAGTAGTCTCGTAGCCGACGTAATTTTATGCTGATTTGATTCAACTGTTATTTCCCATATAGATAAATCATTTATATAATGATATCCGTTGAAAATAAGGGAACGGGTTTGTGAGAAATGGCTTATTGTTGTTCATGTAGGTTTACTGTTGGTTATAAATTAATTAATGGTTGGTCAAAATGCTTCACCAATAGCGTTTTTATTCATGTTTGTATTGTACTTGAATTTTGTATGTAGGGTAGATCAAGTTCATTCAAACCTATTTAATAAGTAACAAAGGTGCTCCTTTATGCACTTAAACCACGCCTTATTATTTATTTATGGATTAATCGAAAGGGTGATTATTTTACTCTTAGTTTCATTATTTTGAAAATAACAAAATCATTCTGTTAAGAAAATAATGAAAGTCAGATTTGAGACCTGAAAAGACTTTCTTATTTTCGTCTTGTGCAAAGTAATAATAATCCTTCGAAATAGCTTGTATTATTTATGCTTAATCTAATAGGTTGGGGAAAAGTTTCTTCGCATTTTTTAAGAAAATTCAAAACATTTTTTAATAAAGTTTATTTACATTTAACTAAAGTATGTAGGTACCATTTTGTTCGATAACTTTTTGCCATCTTGTAGTTAGGGACATGATCCCATTGCTATAGAAATTTTGGGACTTCTGGTCAAAATACCGCGACAAGTGGTTTTGGCAGTCCTCTCGTGATGTTAACCTGACACTGCCTAAAGAATTCTGAAGAGACCGAAACAGGTGGAAATCTGAAGGTGCAAGGTCAGGACTATACGGTGGATGCATTAACATCTCCCAGCCAAACTCTCTTAATTTTTGTTGGGTGGCTAAAGATGTGTGAGGTCTAGCGTTATCATGATGAAAAACCACACCCCTTCTGTTGATTAATTCCGGCCGCTTTCTCTCAATTTCTTGCTTTAATCTCATCAGTTGTTCGCAGTAGAGTTCAGAATCGATGGTCCTGCCTGGTGGTAACAGCTCATAATGAATAATGCCCTTCCAATCCCACCACACACACAGCATCACCTTGTTGCGAGTTAACCCGGGTTTCGCCACAGTCTGTGAAGCCTGACCGGCCTTTGACCACGACCTTTTTCGCACTTTCTTGTCATACGTGATCCACTTTTCATCACCAGTTATCAGCTTCTTCAAAAATGGTTCGGTTTCATTACGTCGTAATAAAGAATCACAAATGAGTACACGGTTCATTAGGTTTCTTGCAGTGAGCTCGTGAGGTACCCAAATGTCGAGCTTTTTTGTGTACCCAGTTTTTTTCAAATGCGCCAAAACTGTTTTGTGGTCAATTTCCAGTTCTTCAGCTACGTCGTAACTACTGGTATCTTGCTCCACTTTTTCAAAAATGGCATCCATTTTATCCGTAATAGGGCGACCAGAGCGACGTGCATCTTTGACATCAAAATTTCCGGATTGAAAACGCTTAAACCAAATTTGTGCTACTCTCACAGACACTACTCTAGGTCCATAAACATCGTAAATTTTTTTCGCGGCTTGCGTTGCATTTTTACCTTTTTTGTAGTAAAACTTTAAAATGTATCGAATTTCTTCATTAGATTCACTCATCTTGACGGTACGAAAAACAAATGAAAATCACACATTTTCCTAATTTGAATTTGGAATTATGTTCTTTAAAATTTAAACTTTCAATGATACCAAAACCAGACAGATACAAATAGTATAGCCAAAGAGATTTTATTACAAGTTCATACATACTATAATGCGAAAAGACTTTTTCCCCAACCTAATATTTACCCTTGTTAATTGTTTGTTCTACAAGTTTAATAACAAAACTAAGATACTGAACATTTCAAATTGTACATGTCTACCATTGTTTGTCTTGCGCGGATCGTACACTTGAATTGTCTTTTGAATTATCTCTTAGAAACAATTATAGCTTCCTTTCAGATGATAAAATGTATTTTGAATCTGCCAGTTTATAATTTGGTATTCATTTTATTTTGTTTTAAAACGTAAACTCAGGTTAGGGCTCCTTTTTGCTCCAATGACGTTTGCAAAACAAAATGAAATGCTATAGAATGAATTAAGAGTGGAAAACGTTTTATTTCGTGAATAATCCAGATGTCCGTACTACTATCAGGACGCTCTTAACAGTTTTGTAAAAACAAGTGATTTGATGACCTAACTTGATCAAAGACTAACCGTTATTTCTACAGGTGCAACGATGCTTTCGGCGGCGACTTTCGAGCTACGGACATCCAAAGAGGTCATGATCTGGGGACTTATACTGCCACACGAGCTGCTTGTAGCCCTTCCGTGCCCAAGACCTTCCATGATATGCTGGACTTTATCTCGGAAGAGGTATGTTTATCTCACAACTATAGAAGGTAATCCAGAAAAAAACTGGAGTCACTAACATAGGACTTGACCACACTTAGCCAGTCAGAAACAGCTTTATATATTAGCGAAAAAGAGAAAACCAGACGCACCATTCGCCTCGTTGCGGTACAGACGACGTGAGTCGACACCACTTAGAACTTAATACGACAGTGCGGTGACACTTGATCAGCTAAGGCGGATAAGGCTTTAACCGATTCCGCGTCGATAACTTTGGTCACTTTCATAGCCAGCAGAGTTAGCAACCTGAAGTAGCAGTGGACTAAAACCTTGTCTGAAAAGGACCAATGATCGTTGGAGCAGACCAATCCTCGAGTGGAAACCCACAAATGAATGTGGCATGCTCCCTGTTAAGATGGACCGACGACCTCGAAAAGCCCGGAATAGACTGAATGGGGATTTCTCGTCTAAGTCTTTTGAAGAATACAACATGCCACTCACTTCGTTTCTCGTTCGATTCAACAATAAATGAAGAGTGAGTGAGGCCGTTAAGTGTGTGTAGTCTAAATATAGCATTACTTTCAGCGGAGACTTGCGAGTGATATTCTTGGAATATATTCGTGTGGGTAGGGAAACGTTAACATAAATGCTCTACAAGCTAACACGTTGGTATCTAATATAATTTGTGACTTCCGAGTAACATGCGCGGGACACGGTTGCGATATAATTAATTCAATATATTACTTCGACCTCGAAGTCGGTCGCTACAATTATGAAATGTGACATGGTACAGTCACGAGCATAGTTATGTGTACACTTGGCAAAACCAAAAGCAATTTTCTCCTGGAATTACTATTGTAACTTTAAGCTACGACCAATTTTGAACCCAGTCATCATCATTATCTTGGTCTTATACTAAGTAAACACTGTCGACCACCAGGCTATGCTACTTATTAGTATGGCTACAAAAACATCTAAGTATGTTCGTAACAAAATAAAATCACAGTCGATACCTACTAAAGAAAAAAAGTCACTGTTAGTAGCTACTAAAAGTGACTTATTTAAAACGACTTTCTTAGCAACTTTACACAATCATACACTTTACTTTGTGTAAACATATTAAGGTGGTCGGTGGTAGTCGGTAACTTTGTATATTTATTTTAGTGTTTTGTCACCGCCTTCCGAAATTAAAGTTATTTTTCACTTTGTAGTGTTTTTCCGGAAGTCGGTTGTTTTCTTTTGGAAATAGTGTTTAACACTTTTCATCTTTAGTACCTACCCCACACCAATTCGAAATTTCGTCATCCTTGGGGTCAAAACAATGCTATATTTATGCGATAGCAGCCATCGCGGTTGATTTGCTGCCATTTTTAAAGAATTCCGTTGTATGTCTCCGAAACGCATCATCAGGTCTGTATGAAATTTAAATGGCACCATTTCGGAATAAATTTCTTTCGAACAAAAAAGAAAGAATTTTGCAATTCCGTCTATATAGAAATTTTAATGGTTGTTTTCTCGCAGCAGAACAACTTGCCATAAGGAGTAATTTCGAAGCATAGAGTAAAAGTAAACAAATAAAATATTTTTGTTATAAAATAATCAAAAAAATATTCATCAACTCGATAAAACACTACTCAACAGTAACACTAGAGGTAACTTGTAGGTGCTACCGTGCTACTCGAATCGCACGCGCCGCCGACAAAGGGAACAGCGATACATAAATGTTCAAAGCAAAATGCATTCCTCATCCCCGCGGACGCTGTGCAGTACAGACGTGTCTACGCAAATACTCTGTCAATTTTTAATATTTAATTTAATTAAATCAAAATAATCGTAAAATAGTAGCCGAATAAATCAAGTGAAGTACCAGGAGCGCATAGCATCGTGGATTACTAAGCACCCGGCGGCGGCGAGCGAGAACACCCAGCGTAGGACAAAGACCGATATATATTCGCGTGAGTCGTCTTCACTGTGAACAAATAACTCACACTCAAGGACGCATACTTTCACCAGCAGCGAGCGAGCGAGAACGGTCCGCGCGAGACATAGACAGATATACTTTCACGTGAGTAGTCTTCAACTGTGACAGCATAGCTTACGCTCAAGGACACATGCACTTACCACTCTGCGCCTACGCAAGTTGCTCCTTCACGTACCTAACGCTACGGCTGGCGGCGGCGCGCAGTGACTCATATCTCTAGCCACAGTAAGATTACCTCGCTGCCCGCGGCCGATACACTGCTTCACGCTCGTGACTGCGCTTTGAGGGTGAGCAGCGCACGGCTTGTGTTTTGCTCCACAAAAGATCGTATTGCTTCGCACTTAATATGAATTCACTTATGAACAAATCGTTATCGGATACGGATATAACCAGTGCGGGTATGGATAAAACACCACCAAACTATGTATTTCAGCGTTCTAAAAGGAGTAGGGAGTACATGGAGGTTTCTATTGGGCAACAACTGGACGAATTTAAAGAGGAAATGAAAAAAATGTTATCGACCTTCACTGAAAAACAGGGGAAAGATATACAAATCATGAACACAACATTACAGGAGATTCAACAATCTAATATAAATATAGAAAGTTCTATAACTTTTCTTACTGCGCAGGATGAAGAGTTACGAGAGAAAATTGCCCAGCTTGAAGGGCAGACTAGAGAAGATAATACATTTATATCACTATCCTAGAAAATAAAATTGAAGACCTGCAAACGGGAAGCCGCAAAAGTAATCTGGTGGTTAAAAACGTGCCTAGAAAAAAAAGTGAGACTAAAGAAGATCTTCTTGAAATAACCATGTGTCTTTTCCAAAACATGGAGTGCAGCATTAAAAAATACGATATAAAAGACATTTATAGAGTACGTGGAAAATCAGCAGATAAACAGAACACGCCTATTGTCGTGGAAACGGGCTCCACGATCTTGAAGACTGAAATTCTGAAAATGGCAAAGACATTTAACTCAAAGCATAAATACAAATTATCGTGTAAACATATGGGTTTTAAAACTCAAGAAGATACTCCAGTATTTATATCGGAACATCTGACCGCCAAAGGCTCCCGTCTCCACTTCCTGGCACGTGAACTAACAAAGTCTGGAACCTACAAGTTTTGCTGGACAGCCTACGGCAAAGTCTACGCTAAGAAGGATGAAAATTCTCCATCAATAGTCATTAGAAGTGAAGATCAGGTACACAAACTTTTACTAGAAAAATGACTATTATCCTGTAGTTCTATGCTAGGTTTCGTGTCACTGCTGAATTGGTAATATTGTTGCCTGTATTAGATGTGCCTGGTAACCAACTTCTGGTTCTGTTTTGCCATATCTGTGATGATGTTTTGCCTGGTCCTTTAAGATTTTTTGTTAATGTCATTAATACACATACTCACTCAGTACACAACCGAATCATATCCATACACTCAAACACACAAACTCAGAGCACATATATACAATATATACACCCATTCGTTTACTCAAACACCGAAACTTTCACATCAAAAACATATTCCTCACTCAAAACTCATATTACAATCATTATTACAGTAAGTAGTTTTCTATTGTCTCATTGTATTGAAATATACACTTCCTTGATACAACTATTCATTCTAGATTCACTCGGTTTTAATGGATAATATTTTACAAACTGTATCTGAGTTAGACAACATTGAAATTGCTCGTTCTGTCTACTGCGATTATTCAGAACTCCACGATCACGTCATAATAAACAAAAATGACCTTACTATCATATCTCAAAACATAAGAAGCATACATCGTAACTTTGACGATTTTATTATCAATTTGTCTACACTTAATTTCGAACTAGATATCATTATCCTGACAGAATGTAGATTAAGTTTTAACAAACCTATTCCGCAAATAAACAATTACCACTCTTATATGACAACTCGACAACTTAACCAGAACGATGGGGTTGTAGTATATGTAAAATGTTCTATAAAGCATAAAGTTGAGGAAATACAGCTCGACCAAGCGTCCTGTCTACGGCTGGATGTCCTAGGTTGTGATATGTATTGTATATACCGCTCACCTTCAAATTCTAATATTGATGGATTCACGGACTCTCTTAGCACACAACTTAACAACAAATTGTCACATAAAAACACTATTATAGCTGGAGATATAAACATCAACATCATTGTTAGAGAGACTGAATCATCCCAAGATCGCAGGAATAGAGTTGGTTACCTAAATATGCTATTTCACTTTGGTATACTGCCTGGACATACACTTGCCACCAGGGAACAAAACTGCCTTGACCATTTTATGTTAAATATAAACAAAAAGAAGTTCTCTGCGTCTATTGCTGTCTTATACTCAACTATCACTGACCATCACACCACATTCCTATCTCTAGCAAAATTTAAAAATATTTACACGGCAAATAGAAATACGACTACAATAAATTACGAGCAAGCTCTGAAAGATCTAAAGGAGAAGAAATTATCTGATCTATTATTTTGTAATGACCCAGACTTATTAATTAGTAGCTTTATAAATACCTTAACTTCTATTATACATGAAAACACGATCACGAAAAAAATTCCGAATAGTAAACGGATCATCAAACCATGGATCACTATGGGTATACTACGATGTATTAAGAACCGGAATCGTCTACAAAAACAGAGTCGCATTGACCCCTACAATGAAATACTAAAAATAACGTATACTAGATACAGAAATTACTGCAATCAGCTTATTAAAAAAATAAAAAGGAAATATGAACGACACTTACTTGCAAAATCTGTGACTAATAATAAAACACTATGGAAAAACATAAAAAATATCACTTACTCTAATAAAATAAAAAGTCAAAACATAGAATTGTTAAATATAAAACCCACCTCTCATGACTCGATAAATTATATTAATGATTACTTCGCTAACATTGGAAAACAACTAGCCTGTCAAATTCACCCAACTTTAAATAACGTCCATATCCCTGTTCTTCCAGATACATCTCCGCTTAACACTTTCGTACTAATTGACTCTGACGAATCTGAAGTAAACGCTATATTAATTAATTTAAAATCTGACAGTGCCCCGGGCTGGGACAACATTTCAACTAAATTCTTAAAGTTTGTAAGAATAGAAGTCGTTCCTATAATAACCCACTTTGTAAATCTGTGTCTCCAGCAAGGCGTCTTTCCGGCTCCCCTAAAACAATCTATAATAACCCCAGTACACAAGGGGGGGGACAGAGACGATGTCAATAATTACAGACCTATCTCGGTTTTACCAGCCATATCAAAAGTTCTGGAAAAGGTTATTAATTCTAGATTAACTAAATTCTTTAACAAATTCAACTTACTATCTCCTTCACAATTTGGCTTCAGACAGGCTGTAAGTACCGAAGATGCTGTAGCTTCATTGACTTCTCATATAACTGGGCATCTTGACAAGGGAAAAAAGTGCCTATCCATTTTCCTAGACCTCAAAAAAGCTTTTGACACCGTCTCTGTCCCTATCCTAGTGAACAAATTACAAAAAGCCGGAATAAGAGGTACTGCACTCAGCCTGCTCAGAGATTATATCTCTAACAGAAACCAAAAAGTTAAAATAGGACAATACACTAGCGACAATGCAGAGGTAACATACGGCGTACCACAGGGTAGTGTTTTGGGTCCTACCCTGTTTTTAATATACATCAATGATCTGTGTAATATTAAATTAACAAACGCCAGGGTATTTGCATACGCCGATGATACTACTATTGTATTTGTTGGTGATTCTTGGCAAGATGTTACACTGAGTGCAGAGGTAGGGATTGCCCACGTAGCTGAATGGCTGAAAAACAATTTACTAACATTGAACACCACCAAGACTAACTACGTATGTTTTAGTGTTAGTAACCGGACACAGCCCAATAATGACCTCAATTTGAGGGTACACACATGCGGGGATGTAAACAGGATAAGCTGTAATTGTTCATATCTAAATAGAGTCTCCAAGATGAAATACTTGGGCGTGATGGTTGACCAGTTTCTGTCTTGGTATCCTCACCTTGAGCAGGTGATTGCGAGGGTCAGAAAGCTTACCTGGATCTTCAAAACATTAAGATACGTGGCTCCGACTAAAATGTTTAGGAGTGATAAGCGACCTAGAAATCTCCTTAATGAAATCTATTTTGCTCTAGCACAATCCGTCCTTCTATATTGTATCCCCATTTGGGGTGGCGCAGCTAAAACTAGATTTTTGGACGTGGAACGTGCACAACGTGCACTTATAAAGATTATGTATTTTAAAACTAAAAGACACTCTACTAAAAACCTATACGAAATCAGTAATTTACTCTCAGTTAGGAAGCTGTATATAACTCAAACGGTTCTAAAAAAACATAAAACCCTCCCTTATCATATGAATAAGAAACACAAAAGGAGAAAAGATATCATTGCAGTAGTTACCCCATGTAAAACCAAATTTAGTAGCAGACAATTTCACCATCTCTCAGCTCAAATATACAACAGGATTAATAAAACATATATATACACAATAAAAACAATCACGACTGTAAAAAAGTTATAACAAACTGGACAAAGTCTCTTAGTTATGAGGATACGGAAGCTCTGCTGGTTTATCATGAGTAACATAATCACACACCATAAAATATACAAATCTGACTGTTCTCCATATACGAGTACTAGACTACTCTACACCTCGCCACACCAACACTACACCACACCACGCTACACCACACCACGCCACACCACACCACACTACACCACACTACAGCACACCACACTACAGCACACCACACTACAGCACACCACACGACACCACATCACACTACACCATACCACACTACACCACACTACACTACACTACATCACACTACACCACACCACACCACACCATACCACACTACACCACACTACACCACACGACACCACACCACACCACACCACACCGCACTACACACCACACCACACATCACATCTAACCGCACTACATCGAACATACACGCCACGCCTAACTAAAGCACACCACGATTCACGTGATACATACTCAAGATGTTAGAATAAGAATAAGAAATAACTAATTGCCATAATGTAATATAAATATGTAACATTTGTATAACTAAGATATGGAGGAGCGGAGTCTCCTAACACAGGCATTGTTTGCCTGTGTTAGGAGTGCATTTAGTTGCATTTTTTGTTTAAATAAAAAAAAGAAAACAAAATAAACTCTTACACCTGGTGATTTTTCACAATGGTTAATGTGCCATTTTTTGTTTCTAATATTTTATTTGTGTATAAAACGATTGTATTACCAAAGCAAATCCATTTCGCTGCGGAAAACAACCATTAAAATTTCACGGTGTATATGACGGAGTTATGAATAAACATAAAAACATACATTAAAAAAACATGTCGAATTAATAAACTCTTTCTTTTTGAAGTCGGTTAAAAATATAATTTGCGATCTTCGATATAAGCCATATTTATGGCTTCATCGAATTAAAATCAATAAAGTCGTCAATAAAACCCTGTAATTTCATTTAATCACATTCAACAACTTTTTTATGAAACAGTAAGTTGAATTTCGCGCTCATGACTGTACCTACTAGGTACGTGATGCCAGACGGTACAAAAACTTTTATCAAACTGTATCCTTCATGCCTTGGAGCATATCTAGGCAAGTCAAAAGAACTAAGAAACAACAATAAATTCTGAATAACAACAGTAACTTGACAAGTCAGACATCCTGCTATATTTCCTCAGATACAACGTCACATACAGCCTAACAAGTTAGTACCTAGACCTACGTGATATCAAAAGCAAAAAGTTATAGGTACTATATTATTACTTCAGTTCACACGGTAAAAACATACCGAAATATTTGATTTATTTATTACGGTTGAAATTCAGCTGACGGGAGATATCTTTCGTGGAATGGAAAACTGGCTTGGCAAATAAGTCTCAGTTTATTTACCCACTTATATTTGATGTGTGGTTACACACGATGAGAGTTAAGGTAACTTGTTCCTTCCTTATGCTATTTTGGGTATTATTTTCTTATCAAAGTTTATCCAAAAATAGCTCTAAAAGAGACGAAAGGTCTTCATTCGTGTACCAGTTTTTCCACGCGTCTTCGCCCATGTCATCATTTCAGTCGAAAGACGTCCACTGCTGGACATAAACCTGCCCCAAAAGTTTGGCCATAATCGCCACACTAAAATATGCATTGTACCACCATACTGCCACTACTATCATACTTACTAGCGAATGGGCAGCAGCGTTCTCTATGCAGAGAACGTTGCTGCCCATTCGCTAGTAAGTCTCTTAGTCGCCTTCTACGACACCCACGGGAAGAAATGGGATGGTGCTATTCTTTTACGTTTGGCACCACACGGATAGGTATAAATAGAGTTAATTTAAGGAATCTTACTTAAAATCTTTTTGATGCTTATTAAAAAAACGAAACAACAAAACAAGCTTCCGAGCTGTGGACCTGCGATAGCCTATTTGTTGTAATATCATTTGCATAGCGCAATAACTCGTATAAGTTACCCCACCTTTAAACATTTTCGCAATACGGAAGAATTTTTCTGTAGGACAAACTTTTATTGAGCTATTAATGTTACGCTGTTTAAGCTTCGTTTTCTTTTTTCTAGAAATGTTGTAATAAAGTCAGGAAAATGAACTGTCATTTGCCTGCCTAGCCTTTTCCCAACTTCGTTATAAACAAATGAAAAATAATCTTATTTCTGTAAGTGTACATAATAAATGGTTTATCTTTCTATCTATCTATGTAAATTAACTTGGTAGCTTGCTTGTAAGGAGTAGGTAATGGTAGGCTTTGTAATAACAATCCGATCATATACGGGCGTGTAGGCATAAACTTGCGGCTGAAATAACTTAGTCGAAGTTCGCGTTAGAACATTAATTATTAACTCTGCTATCAATTGTTAAGAATAGAGGCAATAAAGTACCCACATTATCAGTAAAGTCAGAGATATTTGTTGTTAAGCATAGTGACTAACCGGATGGTATGGGGATACCGCACGATCTCCGATGAGGCGGCGGGCCTCCTTGCCGGATTGCCGCCATGGGATCTGGAGGCAAAGGTCCTCGCGCACACTTGGAAGTGGCGCGAGGAGGCTAAACGCCGGGGCGTAATTCCGCTGCCGCGGGAAATCGCGGCATAGCGGACAGAGCTCCGGCGGGATCTCATGGCGACGTAGAGAGTGCGATTGTCGCAACCCAGTGCTTGGCACGCCACGATTGCGGCGGTAAGTCCCCTCTTTGAGGAGTGGCTTGAGTGGCGGCATGGCGTCCTCACCTTCCGCCTGACACAGTTCCTCACCAGACACGGTTGTTTCGGGAGGTTCCTGTTTCGGATAAGGTGGGAGGAAACGCCCAGATGTTTCCATTGCGAAGCACGCCCGGAGGACACGGTGGAGCATACGGTGGAGGTCTACCCGGCTTGAGCGGAACACCCCCGTGTCTTCGTGGGGACGATCGGCGGCGGCGATCTCTCGCGTCCGGCCCTGGTCCAGGCCATGATACGGAGCGAGAGTGCATGGTTAGCCGTCACCTCCTTCAGCGCAGCAGTGATGCTCGCAAAGAGGGAGATAGCGCACGTGAGGAAGAGGCAGTACATGCGCCCTCACGGCCGTAGCCTTCGCTGGAGACGCCCTGGGCGTCAGGAATCCCAGGCTGATTCCCGGCAACCGTAGGTGCAGGCTTGCGGACGGCGAGTAATGGGTCTGGTAAGGACCAATCCCGGGTCGACGGCGCGTTATGTTCCACGCGCGCCTCAAAGAGATATCAGAACCAACTGGTGGGGCCCGCAATGGCCGATGCCTGCCTGCCTGATTTCCCACACAAAAAAAAAAAAAAAAGCATAATGACTAACAACGAAAATTGCTCGCATATTCAAATCATTACTTTCATTCTTTGATAGTTGTATAAAATGTCTTACACACAGCAAATTGATGAAATGAGGAATTGATGAGGTATAATTTTGCTTAGTAATAAATTTTCCTGACTACAAAAATATGCTATTGTGTCTATACCTACCAGGCTACCTTCAAATACTGATGCTTATTATTATAATTGTTCGAGAGTATGGAATTGGAAGCGAAATAAAGGAGCTAAGGAAAAAACTAAATGATTTACACCCAATTTTGTATACCTAGAATATATATAATGTTCTTTATCCTAAAAGGTTTTTATCCAAGAAAATTTAGGTATTTTTCGAACAGATAGGAAGATTTTTAATGTAAGGGAGCATAGACCCTATATTTTAATTGCGAGGGAAATTGTCATCATATTTGGTCCATCTAATAAAGATGATAATTATATATTTCTCGAGTCGGACATGTCACGTAGGTACCAGCCTGGATAATTCGTTTTGCGACTTTATTCAACAGTAGACTACTACAAAGTACTTTCTGGTAGCTCCTACCAGCAAGTACTTTGTATTATTGTATATGTCACCACCACCTAGTAACATATGCAACACAAGTGACATACTATGCGATATTTAAGAGATTACTTGTCTGTATAGACCATCGTATAGTTGACCTCATAATTAATTTCCCACTTTTGACAACAAATCAGGACCCGAGTGAGAGACAGATACTTCAATAAAACTGGAACTGATCTTGATACTGATTTACGCCTAGTAAGTAGGTATTATTAATTTGCATAATTATGTTCAAGTTATATATTCCATAAACAAACGGACATGTTTTTTGTCCAATAATAAAGATTTAAAAAATATAAAATACAAATAAAAAGGTAAGTAGGTAGGTACATACCCTGCGAAAATTCAAAGAAAAGATAGAAGTTAATTTAAAAAAAAAAAGCTCTATCTTTGTGTTACAACTGATTAGACATAGGGTTTATAATAAATTAAATTCTAATTATCTTAGTAAATGATTTTAATTAATTATCAATACTAATCACAGCAACATATTTAAAATAAAATCATTATAGGTAGGTACATAAATATTTAAGTTTTATTATTTGATTAGGTACAATATAAATCAACGTATTAGGTTTTCAACAGAAATCAGCACAAATCAAATATTAAATTGACGGAGGTTCGACCTGATCAGTAGTCCTTGTGAAAAGAGAGCGATAATGAGACGTGCACGCTTATTTATGCACGATTTCCCGTCATGGCGTAGTGAAGTGCGTGGAGGGGCTAGTCAGTGGTGAGAGGGCACGCCGACAGTGTTGCCAGCGCCTGCCAGCAGGCCTGTCTAGATGTAACATTTGTATTAAAACATAACCTGGAAAAACTGTGAGAGATATATACTATAACACTTTAAATCATGCTGGGATAGTTGCGTTTATATATTTGTCCAAAAGCCAATCTGTATGGTAGTAAAGGCAGATAAAATTATATTCTAATCAGAATAGTTGCCCAGGATTTATAACCCGTATATTCCCTGTGACGATATATAGCCTAATTTGTCTAGGCTATCTTGTAGTTGATGGATTTGTGCCAATCAGTCTAGTTTGTTGTTTGCCTGAATTTCTAGCAAAGAAATAACTGTGTCATATTTATTATTTTGTGGGAATAAATACCACAGGATAGTCTGTCAATACATCTGCCATTATAATAACCACCAACGGCCGCCATTGCCCACGCACAATGGTCCACCTAGAAACCAAACCCTCATATATAACATAACTCCCATTATTTTGTGCTGTAAAATGAATATACGTTTACAGAACGAAAATCCTGATAATATTTAATTGGGCTATGTAAACTGATACTGTTATTGATTGGGTCACTATAAAACCAAAAAAATATGTAAAACCATGTTCAGCCTCTATTACTTAATGTCTTTCACAAATAATGCTATTTTCGGGTAGGAATAGCATTCTTTCGACATATTTTTCACCAAAACACAAATAAAATGGGGATAAAGATAAAGTTCACCAGATTCAGAGGCCGTGGCTCAAACTTATCAAAACACTTCCCGTGTAGGCGAGTACACATAGAACCTTATTTTCCTCAATGTATTGGTAATGTGTTTATCTGATGCAGCAGTGATCAAATGCCACGTCACACAAATAACGTTGAAATGAAATGTTTATTTATGTAAGTAGATCTTAAAAGACACTTTTACACGTCAATATTTTGTTGGTCAATATTTTGTAAAACTAGATGGCGCCGGCATTTCCTAGCTGACTGTTTCCTGAGAAGAAAAGCCGAAACAAACACTTTTAAAGTCCAAACATTATATTATTTAAATTTTATGTGAGTCTAACAATGCAGGGTAATGTCTGGAAAGGCCTTTTGAAGAAAGAGCCATTGCAGCTTTGAGCTGACCGGCATGGATGGCATGTATGTAGCAGTCACCGTGTAGCTCAACCCTATTTTAGGGAGCTCAACGACCCGTCACAAGACGCTACCAGATTTGCAGGACATTTGCGTAGGCCATTTACAAAATGCTCAAAACCACCAGACGAGTTATAAAGTAATGTGTTCAATCTAGCCTGCATAGTACTCACATTCACAGTTAGTTTTTTCTTTAAATGTAGTCAAAAATAATGTCACGTAGATCAATACTTAAGTATAAAATGTCAACAGTATCTATTAAACACTTAGCTTATATAACAGTTTGTTGCTTGAGGGTACATTGGAGCAACTTAACTAGTCCCAAGCTTTTTTGTCATCCAAGTAATCTTTAACTTTATAGAAACCTTTTGGACAGAGTTTCTGTTTAATAAATGATTTAAATTTATTGAAGCTTAGTTCTTTAACATGGCTTGGGAGTTTGTTGTAAAAACTAATACTTTGGCACTTAAATGAATTGCTATTTTTTTGGAGCCTAGTCGTGGGCACAATAAGTAAATATTTATTTCTAGTATTTATGCTATGAACGTCGCTGTGTTTAGAATATAGATTAATGTTCTTTTTAACATAAATTAGGTTCTCATATACATATTGAGATGCGACTGTCATTATATTTATTTCCTTAAATTTATCCCTCAGTGAATGTCTACAACTTAGCTTATAAATTGCTCGAATGGCTCGTTTCTTCAGCACAAATATAGCTTGAATATCGGCTGCATTTCCCCACAGCAAAATGCCGTACGACATTACACTATGGAAATAACTAAAATATACTAATCGAGCTGTTTCTACATCAGTCAAATGACAGATTTTATAGACCGCGTAGGCTGCAGAGCTTAGCCGCTTCGACAATTTAGTTACGTGTGGGCCCCACTGTAGCTTCGAGTCCAAAGTAATACCTAAGAACACAGTGGTGTCCACAAGATCCAATTCCGCCCCATTTACTAATACATTGGTTTTCACCTGCTTAACGTTAGGTGTCAGAAATCGAATGCATTTAGTCTTTTTCTCGTTTAATAGCAAATTATTAACACTAAACCAATGCACTATTTTAGCAAGAGCATTATTTACATCGTCAGTAACTGTCTGTTGTCGTTTAAGCTTAAATAAAAGTGATGTGTTATCTGCAAATAACACTATTTCATGACTGTTCTTTAAAAGACAAGGTAGGTCGTTTATATATATGAGAAATAAAAAAGGGCCAAGAATTGAGCCCTGCGGAACTCCCATAGTGACAATAGAGCCTGGGGATCGTTTGCCGTTAACGTCCACTCTTTGGATCCTATTATCCAAATAAGAAATAAGAAGATCCAAGGCAGTGTTTCTAACACCATAGTGATGCAATTTCCTGACCAACGTTTCATGTGAAACACAATCGAAAGCCTTAGACAAGGCACAAAAAATACCTAGGGCATCGTGTGACTTCTCCCAGGCCTCATAAATATGCGTAAGAAGCTCAACACCAGCGTCGGTAGTCGAGCGACCCCTTGTGAAACCGAATTGTTTACTGTTTAATAACTTATGTTTATTAAAATGTCTTTGCAACTGATCTAGCATCAATTTTTCAAATATTTTACTGAAATTGGGAAGCACAGAAATTGGTCTAAAATTCGTGGGGTTTGATGTGCTACCCGATTTAAACAAAGGTATTATTTTACTATTTTTATTAGGTCAGGAATTACACCACAGTCAATACATTTATTAAAAATAATTGCCAATTCAGGCGCTACACTGTTGATTATGCATTTTATAACCTCTACGGAATTTCCCCATAGATAAGCAGTTTTTTTAACATTAAGCGTATTGAAAATTTTTATAATATCTCTAGCGCTAACATATTCGAAATTAAATTCATGGTTACAAATATCAACATTTTCCCTCAATAGGGACTCGGCTACAGTGGGTGAAGAATTTAAAGTTTTAGTGGTTGAGACTGGAATATCAGAAAATAATTTTTCAAAAACTGTGGCAACTTCTAAATCTTTTTTAATAACTGTATTGTTAATAATTATTAAGGCTGTAGTTACTACTACGCTGCCTATCTCTTCCAAGCTACGCTAATCAATACACTCCATAACTGTGGCAGATCGAAAGAAAACAACAATGCTCCTTAATGCATAATTATTTTTTGAAATCATATCTTCCGAGCCTACAATGATAAAACTAAAGAAAAGAAAACCATGTGTGCTGTGTGTAAGTTTAAGCAACGCAAAGCGAGTGCCTGACTAAATCTAGTAAAAGTTGTAGAAATAATTAACAAAAAAATAAAAAAGGCAATCATCATTGTGGATGTAAATACATCCACAATGATGATGGCCATGATGGCAATGGGGATGATGGATGGATGATACTATAAATATTGTATGGACACTCAATTTACTGTTTCCCGCTGTTTGTTCTCATGATTATTTAAAAATTTTAGAAATGTCCTATGTTAGATCGGTTAAGAAAGGATATTTCACTTCGGAATGCATTGGTTTCCTAAAGCCGCGAATGGTCACACAATAAAGGCTGGCCAAATACGGAGTTTTTCTTGACTCCTTGTTGTCAAATACTGGTGTAAATGACATATTTTCATGACGGATGCTTCAATATGACGGTAGTACTTTCCTAGAAACCCCTAGCTTTACCGATTTAAGTCAGCTCCTATATTGGCTTGCGACTCTGTGGTTTTTGTGATAAGCGACGTTCCTATTGGGTGTATTTGTTAGATTGATAAGAATTTCCCGGAAGAGAACATTATTTTCCACTAAAAAATTGTTTGAGCTATTACACTGACTAGAGGGTATTTATATTACCATTCTGGAGTCCATTGATATACAAATGGGACAAAAAATTAAAACATTGTAAGTGCTACCTGGGCTTCATGTAAAATAAATCTTACTTAAAAAAAATAGTATCTATGGACCTTAGTAAGTCGTTAAAGTACAAGTCTAGTAAGTCCTACAAATTATGGATTCTAGTACGTATGTCCTAAAATTTGGAATCTAGTAAGTCCTACAACTTATGGAGCCTAGTAAGCCCTATAACTTATGGAGTCTAGTAAGTCCTACTATTTATATATTCCAGTAAGTCCTACATGTTATGGAGTCTAGTCTTAGTTAGTTCTACAACTTGTGGAGTCTAGTACGTCATACAATATATGGATTCCAGTAGATCATACAACCTATGGAGTCTTAGTGAGACCTACAACTTAAGCCCTACAACGTAATTCCTATAACTTACGGAGTCTAGTAAGTCCTACAACTTCTGGAGTCTATTATGTCCTACTATTCATGGATTTCAGTAGGTTGTGACGGTTCCTATATGACCCCAGGCCGATAAAATTTTCGTTTTTCCTAATTATGTTAATATTAGCTCTTAGATCGGTTCCCCCTAAGGGGGAAGGACCGCACCCCTCCCGTACAGCCCTGTAGAGCTCGTCACCAGACTTGTCACTCTCCCACCGATTTAACTTAAATGAATTCCGTATAGTATAGTACAGTATAATTTAAGGCTATTGCCTTAAATTATACTTAAGAATTCATATTTATGGAAACATTTTGGATGTGGTTTTAGAAAGCTAAATATCAGAGATACTCAAAGTACTTTTATTTTTATATAAATGTACGAGTAACCCATACGCTAGCGTATCAGGTATCTTACTCTCTCGTGAAGTATCGTGTGAGTAAAGATGAGTTACTCACACGATACTTCACGTCAACACTCAGAGTACTCAGGGCAACACTTCCATAGAGTGACGCAAGCTGCTTTTCAGCTACTTCACGTCGTCATGCTCTTTCGAGACATGGTCCCTAGCAGTTCTCTCGAACTGATAAACGTGACGAAGCGGCTTTCCCTGCGGCTTTCCCTGCGGCAACCGTGCGACAGGCCTTGTTTAACAACGGAGCGCCTAGTTCTTGCGGCAAATCGTCGTCATCATGCTCTTTTTGGAGACATGGTCCCTATCATCCCTACCGAAATATTATTCGCCATTATTAAACGTAAGGCAATAAAAGTGTTGTGCTGTTTAGTTTATTTACCACCTAGTTACAACGATGGGCAATATTTAGAAGTACTACAAATAATTGAAAATGCAACTTGTAAGTTTTCTGACCTTGATTTTCTGTTGTTAGGTGATTTTAACCTCCATTCTATGAGTAAATCTGTCCAGGATCAATTTGAATACTTTCTAGATTTCGGTAGACTGAAACAACATAGCCATGTTATCAATTACTTTGGAGGCCAATTAGACCTAGTCATAAGTGGATTGAGTGAGGAGCGTGTGAGTGTGACAGATAGCATCGAGGCACTAGTCCCTCCTGACCGGTATCACCCACCGCTTGAGGTGTGCTTGTCATGGCCGCCCGTGCGCCCGGTCGCCGCTAAACTGCCGCCGCCAGCGCTGCCGCCACCACTGCCTCGCGCCCCGGACCCCGCAACGCTCACCTTCGACACCCATCCCGAATGGAACTTTCGTAAGGCAGACCTGTGTACGCTGTACGCTAACATGGCTAGCATTGACTGGGGTGGCGTCACCAGCGCTCGCAACGTAGATAGTGCAGTAGAAATCTTGTATACCAAACTATTCACTGTTATCAATAATTCCGTACCCATCAAAACACGCAAAAGAAACTCGGGTCGTTACATGTATCCTACCTGGTTCACAGCGGAAATCATACGTAATATCAAGAATAAGCATTATAACCATAAAACGTTTAAACAATCAGGCAAACCACTCAACCAAGAGTTGTTTAAGTACTATCGCGAATTAGTAAAAACGCAAATCGAAGAATCATATGCTAATTATATTGAGTCTATACAGAATAAAATACGTAAAGAACCGTCGGAGTTTTGGACATTTGTGAAGAACCAACGGAATGATAAACAGCCGAACTATGAATACTCATGTAACGGTAAGACAGTAACGGGACAAACTGCTGCAGACGCTTTTGCAGAGTACTTCGCGTCGGTCTTCCTTAAAGAAGTTCCTACCTTAGACCCGGAAGCCATTAATATAGATACGCGCCCAGCCCCAGATTCATTCCGTGTTACTGTCGATCCCATAAACCCTTCGGATTTCAGGAGCATCCTAAAGCGAATAAAACCTTTTTCTTCATCAGGTCCAGATGACATTCCACCATTCATTGTAAAAGATTGCGCTTCAGTGTTAGAAACACCTCTGCTCCATATATACAATTTATCTATAACAACCAGCACCTACCCGACCCGCTGGAAGTCTTCTAAGGTCACACCAGTCCCAAAGAGTTCACTTCAACATAAATTAATTGAATACAGGCCAATCGCTGTCCCTTCCGTGTTTGGAAAAATCTTCGAAACCCTGCTTGCCAGCCACATAAGCTCACAAATTAAAATGCGCCTAGATGACGCTCAGCACGGATTCAGAGTTGGTCAATCTACTGCCACCAATCATATTAACTTTGTAAACTATACACATTCCCACCTAGACACAGGGCGGCAGGTAGATACGGCCTATTTTGATATACAGAAAGCGTTCGATAAGGTCGATAATGATGTGCTCCTAAGCAAACTTTCAGCAATAGGTTTTACACCGAAATCTCTTCAACTCTTTGCTAGTTACTTAGGTGACCGTCAGCAATACGTTCAACTCGCCGGGTACAAATCTCAGTCCTATTACACTAGATCTGGCGTGAGCCAAGGAAGCACTCTCGGGCCTATTCTATTCCTAATCATGGTCAATGATCTACCCCAGGTCATCAAAGATGCAAAATGTCTGTTGTTCGCCGACGACCTTAAATTATACATGGGCGTGGGGTCAATTTATGTCTGCGAAGTTCTCCAGAACGACATATCCAATGTTATTGAATGGAGCGACAGAAATCATCTACAATTTAATGAGAAAAAATGCCGAGTTATGACTTATACTAGAAGTAGGGCCCCCATTCAATACAGTTATCGAATACTAGACAATACGCTGACAAGAGTCCATGAGATGCGTGATCTCGGAGTGACATTTGACCCTCGCCTAAATTTTAGGGAACATATCGTGTCTATGACGAAAGCTGCCAACAGAACTCTCGGTTTTATCATGCGCCAAACGTACAAGTTTCAGGATTGTAGACCGGCAATCATGCTATACAACGCGTATGTTCGCAGCCGGTTAGAGTATAATGCTCTCATTTGGGATCCGTACGAAGCCAAGTACAAACTTTTGATAGAAAAGATACATAAAAAATTCTGCCGATACATATACAAGAAGAAGTATGGGTTCTACCCATTTCTTTATCCCTCGCTTTTTGTAACGGGTATGCTCGGACTCGATACTTTGGAGTTGAGAAGGAGCTTGCAGGCAATTATACACTTTTACCATTTACTCACCAACAAAATCGACAATCCCTCAGCACTGACAGATATAAGCCTAAACGTTCCTATGGGAGCCATGCGGGGTGCGGGGGAGCGCGGTTTGCGTCGGCGGCGGCCTCTGCTGGCAGTGGCTGGTTCCCGCACCCGTGCTACAGGAAATGCAACTACACGACGTACTCTTGCGCTCCTCAACTCGATCTTACTAACTCAGGATGTTGACCTGTTCACTGACAAGCTGTGCAAAATTATATCCGCGGCAAATATCCACCTCACGCACTGTCTTTCCAGTACAAGTTAAGGTGATGGCAGCAGACTTGCAAACTTAACTTTACGTAACTAGGCTAAGCTGTATACACTATACGTTAGTAGTTAAGCATAGTATTTAATAATAATAATAGCACCTACCTATATAATATGTTAGCAATAACAAATAATTGTACGCGTATATTACTAAATGTAACTTGTTTGTAGACGCCTTGGGTTGACCTGTCAAGTCTACAAAATGTTTAATAAATAAATAAATAAATAAATAAATCAGTCCTTGGACTGAATATGAGATAGGTGTGGTCACCCAAACCCCGGGAATTTCACCCGTTGCACAACAAACATATCTGTAAGACACGTGTTCATGTCAATCTGACCGAATTACCCATCTGAGATCAAGAATACAATAGTCACGGGTGACTAGTAATAGAGTTGAAAATCTAGATTCAGGAATTAGTACTAAGTAGATAAGGGTAGAGATTCAAACCCAAGAATCATTATTTAAATAGAATTGTGGATCAACTCTCATGGAAGTCTATAGACAGCCCCAAAGAGCCCACCCGTCACCACTTCCTAGTGTTTGAGCTGGGGAGAAGAAGTGGTGCAAAAAACTCCTCAGCAACACGTATCTGTCTAATTAGTTATAAGAACTTTAATAACACTCTCAACCTAAGACAACTACATATCGCTGTCCTTTTTTTTTTTTTTTTTTTGATTACGGGGTGAAATCCTCATGGATGTCCTCCGCCCCGGGGAGGGCGGAGGGGTCTGTCAGACTCTTACTGACTAAAACCACCCCGGTGTTCCCTCTCTCACTTGCACCGGGGATCACGGGAACTAGTGTGACTCCCGCGATCCCCGGCTAGTGCCGGCCCGCCTCTGCGGGCCACCTCGCGATAGGGGGGGAGTGAGGTGTTAAACTCCCCCCTTACGTCATAGAGAGGCACGCGTGGAACACTACGCGCCACCATCTCGGGTCCTAACCAGTAGAGGGCGACAGATTTCCCCGGATCTGTCGCCCCTGGACCCATTTAGGGGGGCTGGAAGAGGGCGTTATCCGCCCTCCGCCGACGCCCGGTGCGTCTGCTGCGGATCGGGTTAGCGGAAGCAATCTCGTGCTCCCTCTCCGCAGCCTCCTTCTGCGACATGACTATTTCGCAGAAGGAAAAAAAGCGTCCCAGGACTCCTCGCTGCCGACCATCGAGTCGACAACGGCCGGCAGCGACAGGTCACTGCCGACTCCTGAGATGAGGGCACGGCGTGGCTCCTCCCAAGCGGCACACTCTGCCAGCGTGTGCCACGCCGTGTCCTCCCGACAGTCGACGCAATGGTGACACCGAGCGTCCGGCTCCCTGTTTATGCGACACAGGTACTTCCCGAAGCAACCATGCCCCGAGAGCACCTGTGTCACCCGAAACGACAGGGAGCCGTGCCTCCTCCCGAGCCAGCGCTCGAGTACCGGCCGGACCGCCCCGATGGTGACGGGGCCGGCGGTAGGGCATGAGAGCCTGTCCCGCCATTCCGCCACCAGGGCTGCGCGAAGCTGTAACCGACGCAACTCCAAATGTCGCTGCGTCAGCCATTCGCCCCGCGCCCTCGAGTCCTCGCGCCACCGGTACAGTGACGCGAGTACCTTCGCTTCGAGGTCCCAGGGCGGGGATCCGGCCAGTACACAAGCCGCCTCGTAGGAGATCGTGCGATACCCCCTTATGACTCTGACGGCCATCGCTCGCTGTGGCTTTCGCAGCACAGCGATGCTGCCGGCCGTCAGGTCAGCCGCCCAGATCGGGGCCCCATACAGGGCCATCGATCGCACGATCCCCACGTAGAGCCGCCTACAGGCGGCGCTCGGGCCCCCCAGATTGGGAAGCAGCGTTGATAGCGCCCCAGCCGCGCCCATCAACTTGGGCACCAGCCGCTGGAAGTGGGGGCCGAAATCCCACCAGCTGTCGAACACCAATCCAAGATACTTCATGGTTGACTCGACAGCAATTCGGGACCCCCCGACCACGATGTGTGATCCCAGCGGCGGCGCCCGCCGGGGGCCATGAAAGACCATGGCCTCCGACTTGTTGAGGGCCACCTCCAGGCCTAGGCGCCGTATGCGGGTCACGACCTGTGACACCGCAGCTGTCGCCAGCAACGCTGCCTCCCTGTACGAGCTCCCCCGGGCCGTGACCAGCGTGTCATCCACATAGCAAGTCAAGTCCACGCCCGGCTGGAGCTCGCCCCTCAGCACCCAGTCGTACCCGATGTTCCACAGGAGCGGTCCCACGACCGAACCCTGTGGAACACCGCACGACATGCGGCGCAGGTTTCCGCCATCACGTCCCGTGTAGGTGACACACCTTTCCTCCAAATAAGCCCCAACGATGCGGCGGAGGTAGGAAGGCACCCGATGATACTGCAGTGCCTCCCGAATGCAGCTCCAGGGCAGGGTGTTGAAGGCGTTCGAGATGTCCAAGGACACCGCCAACATCGCCCCACCCCGAGACACTGCTTCCTCCGCCAGGACTCTCACCCGCGATATCGCGTGGATGGTGGAGCGCCCGTGCCGAAAGCCGAACTGGCTCTCGGCTAGGTCAGGCCCTTCCCTGCATAAGTGGCCGACGAGGCGGGCAGCGATTATCCGCTCAAACATCTTGCCCACCTCGTCGAGCAGCACTATGGGCCTGTATGCGGATGGCGAATCCGCGGGGCGCCCCCCCTTCTTGAGCAGGACCAGACGACCAGATTTCCACAAAGTGGGAAACTGGCCCTGCTCAAGGCACGCGGTGTAGAGTCCTCTCAGTTGGGGCTCTAGCTCCTTCAGAGCGAGGGCTAGCACTATGCCGTGAATACCATCGGGCCCCGGAGCCATGTTCTTGGCCCGGAGCCGCATCACGGCCGCCCTCATCTCTGCCTGTGTCACCTCCGGGACGCTGATGGCGCTCTCTTCGGTAGGCTCTGCGGCTGTGGGCAATGCCATCGGCGGCAGAGTGTGCTCCGCTCTTGCCGGGAAGAGGGCTGCGACGACCTCCTCCAGCAGCTCAGGTTGGAGACTCTCCGTGAGTGGAGGCGCCGCGGCTCGAAGTTTCCCTCGAACCGCACGATACGGGCGCCCCCATGGATCTCCGTCGAGAGTCTCCAACATCTCCTCCCTGGCTCGCGTCCTCGCTTCGCCGATGGCCAGCCACAGAGCCTCCTTAGCCGCGCGGTACACCTCATACCGCGCGGTACACCTCATACCGCGCGGCTTCTTCGTCAGGGACCCGACGACGTCTCCTCCGGTATCGGGTGTACTGGCGTCTGACCGCCACGCACTCGACACGTAGTCGCGCGATCTCGGTAGACCACCAGTACACCTGGCGCCTTCCTGAATGCGTGTGGACGCGGGGCATGGACGCGTCGCTGATTTGCGTCATCGCCCCGCGGAACCACAGCGCCTCCTCTTCGACGTCGACGGGTCCGATCGTCGCCGACTCCCGGGTCTGGCCTGGACAACAGCGGCCTCCTCGAGAACCTCCCTGTCAATGCGCTTACGCGCCCAGCGCGGGCCGTCCGTTCGCGGGGCCGATGGACTGCGGCCGCCAGTGGTCTGGGTGGAGACGTCGAAGCGGATGTATCTGTGATCCGACAACGTCTTCACCTCCACGGCTCGCGACAGCAGGGCTAGCGAACGATACGTCTACGATCGAACCGCCCCGCTGCCGCACGCACGTGTGTACCGAGCCCCGGTTTAGGACGACCAGGCCAGTCGTGACCGCCCACTCCTCCAGCGCCTCACCCCGAGCATCGGTCACCGGGGATCCCCACGCCAAAGACTTGGGGTTGAGATCCCCTAGTAACAGCACGGGGCGAGGGTGGAGTCGGCCTACGACGGCCCCCAAATCGACAAGGAAGTTCTCGAAGTCGGCGAGGCTCTTGTTGGGCGAGAAATACGCCCCAACAGTGCCTATTCCGTCCGCGAGGGCGGCCACCCAGCCGTGACCTCGCGACGGGTTGACGAGAGCCCCGCCAATAATGGCCACTGAGCCGTCTAGGTCACCTACCCAGTTATCCCTGGGGGGAACAAAGTACGGCTCGGCGACCACAGCCACGTCAATCGACCACTCTGCCATGCTCTGGATCAATAGATCCTGAGCCCTGGCAGCGTGGTTGATGTTGCCCTGGAGGAAATGGTAAGGCGCCATTATGCGCAATCCATTCCCCCCGTCACACCATCCGTAGGCCGGGAGTCGGCCGTAGAGCACCTAGGCTGCGGGAGGGGTAAAGAGCCCCCGGCAGCTTTGGCACCCCTTCTCTTCTTTTGGGCGGGTGCGCCACAGGCTCGTCCACCTGCCCTGTGCCCCGCGGGCCTCCCTGCAGCTGTACAGAGGCTGCAGTTAGGCGCTGCGGAGCACTGGGCGGACTTGTGGCCGGGCTGACCGCAGCGAAAACATTGCTCGCTGCGGTCTATTTCGGCGGTGCACCTCGCCCGGACATGCCCAATGTCCAGGTAGCGGTAGCACCGTAACGCCCTGGGTTGCAGCAGCTTGACTCTCGCTGCAACCCAGCCCACCAACAGGCGCCCACTATCGGCGACCTTGTTCGCCGCTGACACTGGGCACCGCACCCAAGCGACTCCGAGCCCAGAAGCGTCGGTGCGGATCTCGCCCACCCGCACATCATCAGGCGGACATCCTCCGGCTTTCGCGATGGCCGCCAAAACCTCCGCTGGGGTTGTCGAGTCGTTCAGGCCGGCAACGCGTAGCTCAGCGGTCTTCATGGGCCTGGAAACTCGAACGTCCTCAGGGTTGAGGACCTCCCTCAGCTTGGCGGCCAGGATGTCCGCCTTCTCGCCGCTAGAGGCACCCGGCACCTCAAGCAGCCGCGCCCCCGTAATCGCCGGCCTAAATCCTAGGCCGGACGGTATGCCAAGGTCGGGGAACTCGACTTTGGCTTTGGCCTCCAAAAGAACCGCCTTATAAGAGACGCCCCTCTCGACGGCTCCGGGCTGCAGCGTAATTACCACAGCCGCGGAGCGTGGGGCTCTTGGCCTCGGCGGCTTCTGGGTCTTCTTTGAGGCTGGTGCAGGTGCCTTAGCGGGTGCTGGCGGCGCAGCCTTCTTCTTGCGGCCCCTCTTGACAACCGTTGTCCAGGCCTCCGTGGAGGGCCCGGAAGCGGTTGCCGGGGGACCGGCCGTCAGGGAACCTGGCCCAGGCATGGACGCCGGGGGAGCAGCCTTCCGGGAAGTGGGCGCAGACTTTGTCTTCGCAGGCTGGCTAGCCACTTTCCCGGACCCACTCGGCTCTGCCGCCAAGACTGTAGAGCCCGGTTTGGTGGTGCCAGCCAGCCTCCGCTTGTCCGCAGCTAGTGGTGGGCGCAAGGTTTCGGCAGGAAGAAGCCTCCCCTCTATGGCCTCCATCCGAGCCCCCACCATCTGCCCGCACTGCATCATGCAGATGCGCGCGATCTTCTCGATCTCCGCATCCGCAAGTGCAGAGACCGATGATGGGGCCGGTAATGGAGCCGACAATGGGACCGCCGATTGGGTGGCCGCGGGAGCTATCCTCTGGGCGGTAAACTGCCGCTTGAGGTCCTCCAACTCGGATTGGAGACGGCGGTTCTCCTCCCACAGCTTCGCCGTCTCGTCCGTGCTCGACCGAGTCTGGAGGACCTCAACTGCCTCCCTAATCCCGTCTGCTGCCTCCTTCAGTGCGCGCGTGAACGTGCCCTTCAGGTTGCCCGATTTAGTAGCAACCTGAAGGACGACGCCCACGCCGTCCAGAACTTGGCGACTGAGCGCCACCGCCGAAACGCTCCCTCCGGCAGCCATCCGGGCTGAGCGCTGCTCCCGCAACTGACGGGCCAGCTCTTCCACCTCTCAGCCGCTCTGGCTTTGCGCTGCGCCCTTTTGGCAGCATTGGCCTCCGCCTTATTTAAAGGCAGCATTAGACCCTCGCCGACGTCTGAGAATGTGGGCCCGGAGTCGCTGCCCACGCTCTCAACGCTTTTCGCGTGCTCAACCGGAGCAGGCATGTTGGGCCGGGATACCGGCACGGACCGATCCCGCTCCAGCAAACGAGTGGAATGTCCATTCGCCGCGCGACCTCGCCTGCTCCTGCCCGTCGGCACCTTAGCGGCCGGCAGGTTCTCCTCGCTATGGGAGCGAGGCGACCGCTTCCTCCTCCCTTTAGAGGGACGAATCCCTTCTGGAGCCCGTGAGCGCTCCGAGCCTACGCTCGCAACGCTTGCGACGCTCATCTTCTCGGATGCGGTGTCGGAATCCGACTCCGCACCCACACCCATCCGTTCGATCACAACGATCGGAACCTTCTGCTGATTTATTTTAATTGAGTCCATATAAGTCCCACGAGTGTAGGGGATATAAAAAGTCCACCTAGGGTAACCCCCTGTCCCTAGGCAAGTGTATATTTGTAACCCAACCAGGGGGTCCACTAATCCCTGGCTGGGGGTGCGCTTGGGACTGATGCGCCACCTACAACTAAGAAGCTGCAGATGACACTACTCCTCAGCCATTCATACCCTCGCCGCACACCAAAACTTGATATTAGAGGAATCTTTTATAGAGGTTATCTTCCTCGCGATCCGGGCGATCAAGCCAAGATCCTCGTCCCGTTCCGAGTCATAAAACATGACCATGATCTCGTTACGGATTACGATTTCGACGGTTGCAGTCGGGAGAATCAGATCCCCCGCTTCTAGCCCGTTGGCAGGGTGAGTGCACAACGGGCGCCGCCCATGTTTCTCCACATGTCCGTCTGTTCGAAACAGACGGAAATGTAGAGAAACGTCCTACGCCCACTCAACCCACCCTCTGTAAGCAGAGGGGTGAGTGAGCGACCGTCGGGCAGTCTAAAGTGACCGACCCAGGAGCATAAGGCTCCCCTCCCTACGCAGAAATTCGCCACAGTCAATACCCTCTCCTACATGGAGAGAATATTGGCCGTACCCAGGATGCACCGGCCCAACGACTGCCCTTTCCCCCGAACGTATTCGAAAGGAACGAGCAGCAATCAGGCGCACGAGGAGGTTTTCTGCACGCACCCCACATATCGCTGTCCTAGTTCAACAGTAAGATATCTTAAAAAAAAAACAAAATTGAGATAAGTTTTGTTTCATGTGAAAAATTTGCTCTTCTGTCTGGTTCAAAAATCAGATATTTGTAAAACGCAACCAAAGTGCCTAAATTTCAATGTCTCACTGAGACATATATATTTTTAACGATAAAGGTCGTTCAAGATTCTGACATCTTAAGATATTTATAAAGTCATGAAGATTTTTACTTTTCTTTTATTTCTACACAGAGACTTCTTCAAATGTCCTTATATGGAATTATAAAAACATTTCTATGTTGAGACATCTTAAATTGTCCCAGTGATTAACTAAAAAATCGTTAAGTTATATTTTCTTTCTAGGACATTTCAAAATAACCTACCTACTCATCCAATAAGATGTCCGCATCACGCGGCTGCGTGAGGCGCACTGATTTTTCGTTCCGTTCGTCGAATGTCGCGCGACACCCCCGCGGGCCGGTACCCCGCGCTTCCAATACAATGAATGCTAGTTTCGCGAACAGTCTGTGCCATGCTGTTGTTGTTATTGGTATAATATTTGTGTCACCTACGTCATAATTAATTGATCTTTTTAAGTATTTTTGTTACAATTTTCGTACGAGTATCAGTCGCAATGAAACGTGGGAGATTATTAGTTCAACTAGCAAACAACCAAACTCGTGAGGTAAGTTCCATAAGATTTAGTTTCAAACAAAGTACCTACCTACTTAACGAAACTAATGTGATTGTTTTTGTGATTCTTTAATAACGGTATTCGCAAATAACGTTGTATTGTTTTCATTTTGTACCTACCTATTTAATTGTTTTATTGTAATAGATTATTCAAGAACGGCTATCACCACCGGTCGGGGTCCCGCCAATTTTACCGGAAAAACAAAATGAATTGGTACAAGTTGCATACGAAGTATGCATGGAAGAACCAACATGTGATAAGGTTACGATTGATGAGTTACAGGTAAATAATATTTATAATTATAGTATGATGATTATGAAAACTATCTAAAAATTATACAAACTTATTTTAAAAGTTATACCAGACCAACTTGCTTGTTTTCTGTACCCGTATAATTTTATTCGTGTTTATTTTCAGAATGTAGAAATTTTAGAAACAGAAGGAAGAGAAAAATCATTGTCACCATTTCTATTGCAAAATAGTGAATATTGTGTTGAAAATCTTCGATCAATTGATAATACAGTAAATGAGGAGCAACCAAATGACGTAAGCTGTGTTCAATTTCTGCCGGGGGTGCGGGTTGTTCGAAAGAGATACCGCCGCCCCTGGCACACAGGCAACTGAGGGAACACGGGTGGGTTTTAGTCAGTAAAAGTCTGACACGCCCTCCCGCTCCACCCAGAGCGGGAGAAGTTATTTGATGATTTCCCACCCAGAAAAAAAAAAAAAAAAAAAAAGCTGTGTTCAATTTTGTAGGTAGTTTAAAGTTTGTACATTGCAGAAATTGTTATTATTACGAGTGGAATGTACCTACTTGCAATCGATTTCCATTTTACTCAACTATTACTTTGTTGCAGGGCGCGATTGGTGATTTTAGTGCTTCAGACACAGACGACGATTATCACCCGGACCTTGCACACATCGATTCTTCGACTGATTCAGATATTATTTCAACATCGGTGCTTCGTCAAATCCCTGTACTGGATAACATTGATAGTGAGCGGCTACCCAAGAAAAGAATCCGAAATGAGAAAAATTGGACCAAAAACAAAAAGAAGCTTTTAGTAAATACTGGTCAAGCTTATGTGACATCATCTGGACGTGAAAAGAGAGCCAAGAAAAAGGGAATGAGCTGCGGTCAAAAGTGTAGATTGAAGTGTAGCTTAAAATTTAATGAAGATCAGAGGCAAACTATATTTGATAATTTTTATAATATGGGTAATCGTTTTCGTCAGCGTGATTTTATAAGGAAATGTATGGAAGTAACAACACCGCGAAAATACAGACGCGAAGAGGCTTCCAGAAAATTAAATTGCGCGTACTATTTATATCTCGATAATACTAAAAGGCGTGTTTGCAAACTTTTCTCTAAAATACACTTGACATCACTAACAGCGCAATAACTACTGTTCAAAATGTAACAAATACTGAAGGGTTCACTGCAAAAGAGCGCAGAGGTACGCATTCTCAACATCATTCTCTTCCAGATACTGCCAAACAGTCTGTCCGAGATCACATAAACAGATTCCCTCGTATCAAATCCCATTATTGCAGAGCCGACACTAGACAAGAGTATTTGGAAGGAGATCTTACAATTTCTACAATGTACAGACTGTATGTACAGTATTGTGAAGAAAATGGTTTAGAAGCAGTCAAAAATTCAATGTATGCACACATTTTTAATATGGAATTTAACATTGCTTTTTTCAAACCTAAAAAAGTGTTCTAAATGTGAATCGTTCAAAAATGCTTCACCCGAGGCAAAACTTGATCTTCAAGATGGTTATGACATGCATATTACTGAGAAAAAACTATCCAGAGTTATGAAAAAAAGAGATGTTGACAGAGCGAAAAATTCTAATGGCAATATATTGATTTTCGATTATGATTTGCAAGCCGTCGTTCCATTGCCACAAGGAAAAGTTTCTACATTCTACTACAAATCAAAGTTAAACTTCATTAATTTCACTGTATGTGATATAATTAATAAAGATGGTATTTGTTATGCTTGGCACGAAGGTATTGCCAAAAGAGGGGCCAATGAAATAGGGTCGTGTGTTTTTTCGTTATTAGAAAATGTGGTTCCAAAAACAGAAATTATCTTTTACAGCGACAATTGTGATGGGCAGAATAAAAATAAATTTATTCTGTCAATGTATATGTACGCAGTGCAAGCTTTACCCATAAATATAATTACCCACAACTTTCTAATAGCAGGACACACTCAGAATGATGCTGATAACATTTATTCCTTAATAGAAAGAGAAAAGAGAAGATTGCTGAGAAGTGGCCCAATATTTACACCTGCTCAAATGGCAATGGTACTGAAATCAGCCAAAAAAACTGGTAAACCTTATACAGTCAATGAAATAGGTTACCAACAGATTTATGACTGGAAAAACTGTCTCAAATGGTGAAAAATTTCAACATAGACGAAAATGCTCAAAAAATTGTATGGGGTGACATCAAACGTATCCAAGTAAAAAAAGAAGATCCATACAAATTTGGCTACAAATCTTCATTTTCAGATCTTGATTTTAAAATTGTGGATACGAGAAGGAAACAAAGGTGCCGCATCTCAGAAAATATAACTCTGGAACATGCTTATAATGAAGCACCAGCAATACCAAATCACAAAAAGAGAGATCTGATATCATTGTGTACTGCCAATTTGATACCTCAATGTCATCACAGCTTTTACGAAAGTCTTAAAACTACAAATAACCAGGAAAATGAAAGCGGCAATAGTGATGATGAAAGCCTGTAACGAGTAGGTTATCTATTAATTCACTATTGTTATTAATTAATTATATATTATTTTAATTTTATTATAATACTAAATTTTAGCTGCTTTATAAGACTTACCTATTTGTGCCATTAAGATTCACATAAATAACATTATAGCACTGACTGATTATTATAATAGTTAAACTGACTTGTGCAAAAATAATAATAAGATTTTAACTGATAATATGAGACTGATTTGTGCAATTATGATACTAGGTAATAAATAATACATTACAAGCAAACTAATTTCTCAGTTTTTAATTAATTTTCGTATCCCGTTACCAAACATTTCCGCGGATTTAGTCGGACAACTTACATTCTCAAATATCGATGTGCTGTAATACTAAGATATCTTAAAATTATGTCGATCTCTGTTGATTTTCCACAAATTTGGAAGCTTGGTTGGATAAATCTTTAGTATTTCTTAAACAAAACAAAAAACAATAACTCTATGAGTTACAATATAAGGTTATCTTACTATTAAAAGTCTTAAAACTAATATACAAATTATTTTATTCATATTGAAATATAAATAACTCTGTAACACATTAAACCAAACTATAGTTTTAAAAAATCAACCACATTTCAATTAACAACGAGTGAATTAATGACACTAAAATCATAAAAGTATGAATAACTCAAAACATACTTTGTTCAACATATCTTACTGTTGAACTAGGGCAGCGATTATAATGATAGGCCCACCCAGTCATACCAACAAACACACACATAATTCTCTTTCCTCATAGGTATAAGGCTAATATCTGCAATAAAGTTTTAATTATGTGGAGGGGTGAAGGGACCGTAACGCTTGCGCTTAAATTCATTATTTATAACTACGTTAACTTATCTGTTTATTATTTACCCACTTTAGTGGGACGGGGAACCGTACAACGTTTGCCTCATTGAATGTGCTTTGTTAGACCTAACGCATAGAACCTCTGAGGACACTAGTACGATTCTAACGGAGCACGCTCCCTAAGCAGAAATTAAATGTCTTACTCAATCCTAAGACAGCGTACTGTGAAGTCAACTGTCATTGAGGAAGACAAGTTTTGGAGTAGTTTTAAACACGTACTCATGTGAATGTCACCCTTGTGACTGTCTATCCCCTTTCTAAGATATCACAAGACTAGCACAAGCGCACCGTAGACTCAGTCTCTAGCAAAACTCATTGCTATCGTTCTTGGTGCCTGCCGAAGTAGAATTTCGTCACTTCACATTTCGTTACTCTTCCCCATTTAGAGGATGTAGTGCATCCAGATTTCGTGTCTTGCTAAATAGTGACGATTCAGAAATAGGCCTACGGAACGGCCGGGTGTAGGTTTTAACGAGACACGGTCCCTAGCGTTCTTAGAACGACTACCAATGCATTTTAGTGACAGTGTGTGAAGCTTACCCCTCTCCTAGAAATGCACAAATAACGAGCCTCACGCAATGCGTCCTGTGGCGAGACCTTTTTGGAAACAGAAATCATCACTAACATTTGGTTGGTTTATAACGCAAACATAGATCGGCTTTATAGCCTAGTTTCATTGAAATGAGTTATTTACGGTTCTGCCTTCCCAAAGTGATGCGTCAATAGGTCAACAGTCGTCAAAACTCAGAGCTTTATTGCTCAGTGTCAAGTTTAGCAGGAGGCCTTCCCCGTTTCCCTATAACCACCTGCAAATGACGAATATCTGCCGAGGTACGGATCACGAAGAGGACACGCAATGCAAGAGAAAATTATATTCATTATATAGTCAGTTAGCGCATAAAAGTAGTTACGGCCGCGCGTCTCTTTCCCAGAATAGTTTATGGTCAGAAATGAAACAAAAGAAGGGTTTCTTTTGTCTCATTTCTCAATGGATTTAAAGGGTATGCTTGGGCTTATGTTATGGTATCCAGATGTGGCTGATTTGCAGTGGCGAGGTGTAAACTTCTCCAAGAGAGAAACCGAAACTAAATCTGCTTCGACTTACTGACTTATTGATAACTAGCTTTTGCCAGCAGCTTCGGCCGCGTGGAGGTTGATGCATTATCCATATAAACCTTCCCCTCAAATCACTCTGTGTATTGATGAAACGCATTCAAATCCGTTGCGTAGTTTAAAAGATCTAAACACACCAACACGAAAGCGACGTTGTTTTATATTATGTAAGGAAAAATACCTACTATCACTCCAAAATTTACACAGGAATGTAAATAATTGACTACAATCAAATTGGACAGTTGAAAACCAAACAAATTATGGAATCGCCGTTGTATGAATTCCCAGTTCCCGACGCTGACGCTTTGGTGCCAGGTTAATTCAGAACATTTTGTAGTACTAAGTTAAAGATAACCGTTGTTTGAATGTTATGGTGAATTAAATACCCGTAGTGCAAATACCTTCCCTTAGCAATAGTAGCCACTACTAACGTGCTATATGGTGCTTTCGCCACTGCTAATTTGTTCGTTGTTCTTAGAATTTTCAAGAAATATTGCATCCTTAGGTGCCGTAATTTACGACTGTTAATAAGTGGCATAAATGCCCCAATGGATTTCTAAGGAATTCCAAAATTGTTTTAGAATTTTAAAGAAACAGGATTATTTATTAGGGTCGAGCTGTCAGATCATAAAGTTGAGACTTAATGTGTTTTCTAAGAGGCCCGGGATATATTAAGTATTGACTTCAGAACGAATATTTAAAAAAAATCATACTGTAAGTATTTTTAGTAGAGTGTAAGGGGTAGTACACAACTACCGGTCTCCCGAAATGTGACATGCAAGCATTGCAAAAAGCAGTAATATATGTAAAAGTCAATGCATGCCAGGCTACGTTCATTGCAGAGCAAGATTTTGCATACTCTGTTCGCGAATACAGTTTAATGTTAAAATGTATGGAGAAATGTTTACAAATAGAACCCAAAATAATATGTGTTCGCAGCTTCATACAAACATAAAATTTATGACACCAAACCAAGAAGGCGAATTGAAATAAATTTGATAATATTCAATGACACGAAAACTTTGTAGTGTGCACCGCATTGACACAAAAGTTGTACAAAAGGCAGACGAATGAATGCGGCTTACAGACTGGCGGTCTTTGCGCCGTTTTATAGCGTCAGCTTCCTATGCACCGAGTTTAAGGTCAACGCACACGTATCCACCTAACGTATGTAAATGATAAATGATAAATGATAAATGATTTTATTTCTGTAAGTAGGTTTTTACAAACACTTTTACACGTCAATCATATTTTTTTAAACTAGATGAGGTCGGCGTTTCCTATCTGACTACTCTGAGAAGAAAGGCCGAAACAAACTCAGAGGTCATAGTCTCTTTTAAAGTCCAGACATAATCTTGGTCAGATCATGTGAAGACCATGTGGATGGGTGTCTGAAATGGTCTTTTGAGGAAAGAACTACACAGATTGAGTGGACCTGTCCATTCAGTGCACGCATTTATCAGTAATCATACAGCTCAACTCAGAACTTGAGGAGCTCAACGATTTGATGAACAATACCAAAGATAGGACATTTGGGTAGGCCGCATAAAGTACTCAAACTGCCAGATTAATACTAAAAACTAACTGAGACAGAGATGAAAAAAACACAAAAAAAAAAAATAAAAAAAAAAAATATGACCCACATAGTCCTCACATTCACAATAATTAAAATAATAATAATATTATACTTCTCAAAGTAAATATTCATGTCAATGTGTATATAATAATTATCAAATGTAAAAGAGTATCAGTTTGCAAAAACAAAAACAAAAACAACATTTAGTATGCAAAAATAGGAGCAGGTCAATCCCAAGCTTTTGTGTCTTCAATATAATTTTTAACGGTATAAAAGGCTTTCAGGCACAACTTACGTTTAATGAATGATTTAAATTTATTGATACTTAGATCTTGAACATGGCTTGGAAGTTTATTATAAAAGCGTATACATTGACATCTGAATGACCCACCTATTTTCTTGAGCCTTGTTGATGGTACAACAAATTTGTGTTTGTTCCTAGTATTTATACTATGGATATCACTGTATTTTTTAAACAATTTAATATTTTTATGGGCATGTAAAAGATTTTCAAAAATATACTGTGAAGGCACAGTCATTACATTAATTTCCTTAAATTTCTCTCTGTGAGAATGTCTCGGACTTAATTTATAAATTGATCTAACAGCTCTTTTCTGCAAGACAAAGATAATCTAAATGTCGGCGGCATTTCCCCACAACAGAATACTATACGACATTCCACTATGAAAATAGCTGAAGTACACTAAACGGGCTGTCTCTATGTCAGTTAAATTACGAATTTTTCTAAAAAGACGCTTATCGATGTTGAGGGTAATTTGTACACCATTTCATTGTGTTTTATTTTTGTACTGGTCCGTACACGGCAACCATTTCGTAACGGACATGTTGGAGGTCAAAGGTCCCACTTTTGTACTATTTTTTTTTTCAATAAAACTAAATAAATTATGAATGTTATAGATTAGCTGGGCACCGTGCACCGTGGCATACTTTTTCGCGTGCGTGTACGTGGTGCGCTGCTGTAAACAAAGATATTTCACATCAAAAATAAAACTAAATCGAAATCAAAATCATAAGTCATTTATTCAAACTAGGCTGAGAGTCAGCTATTTTTGAAAGTCAAAATTACATAAGACAGTCCCCCCAAAACGCCCGCCCTTCACCACTTCCTAGCGCTTTAGCTGGGAACTCGTTTCTCGGCAATATTTTTTGCTCAATGTTTCTTAATTTAATGTGAATAAATAAACAAATAACTGTAATATGATGGTAGGCCTGCCGTTAGCTCGATGAGTGCTGATTACCAGCCGATCCCGAGCCGTGGCGATGCCGAATGCCGACGCCGTTTCATAAAAAGGATCCTGAATGGCTCGAATTGAGGCGATGCTCTTCCTGTGCAGTTGTTACACGTGTGCGTTGATCTTAATGGACGAGCTTCGGTCCGCGCAAGAGTTTCTAGGCGACGAAATAATTTATGGTAATTTACAATTCGTCCTTGTTGCAAACAAGTTTAAGAAATTTTAGGGTGCTGAGTTTTGTATGGATGTTTTGTAAGTAATGTAGTATATTGTTGAAAAGTTACTAGTTGTAAATTTTAATCAGTAGCGCTAGAGAAAAGACAACTACATGATGAATTATCTTAAAACTTGAGGATTTGTCTTTGTTTATATGTGAATGTTTCAACGCTACAAACTTTCGTCGCTAAAATTGTTGTTCTGTGAAGTCTTAAGTTGGGATTAAAAAATCAAATGACTTGGCTAATTACGTAATAAGATATATCTCATAATTATCTTTAAGCTTAATGCTAAAAGTTGTAACATTAAAAAGTTTTGATTTTTGGTTTTCCGAAGAGAAGTTTGGAAACTTCTTCGTCTAAAGCTTCATAAGTGAAGAAGGTTATATAAATAAGAAATACCTACCCATCCTTCACCGTTTTATCATCACCATTGTGATAAAATAATTTACACAAAGAAAATCGCCTGTCTGGGTTCGAACCTACGGCCTACACCTCGTAAGTCGAGGTTGTTACCACTGGACCACCACTGCACTAACTGGGACGATTTTATCTCAAGAACATACTTAATTTGTAGTTGCAAAAAATAAGACGAACAACGCACGTTTTTAATGAAGAAATAAATTAACCATTTCATTCTATTTCAATTAATTTCTCGCCCACTTGCATATATGTTAGTATTTTACACACGTGTAATTTCAACGACATAAGTAGGTAAGCGACAAGGTACCGAAAATGTATAAGAGGGAAATTGTGCGTGGATGAACTTAAGGCCATTGTTGCCTCCATGTGTAGAAATAACTTGATTCCTATACCTATTAAGATTAAAGTCTGCTACTGTAGTTCAAAGTCGAACAAATGAACTCCAAATAAATTAATTACAACACACAAACCATCCGATTGAACAACTTTCTGTTTAAATACCTTATTTTGTAGAAATACATCTACACAATTAACAAATAAAATAGATTGGAACTTTAATGGTGCGCAATCCTGTGTTTATAGTTCTACAACCTATTCATAAGAAATTATTGTAAACCGTTCTAAAATCTGGCAATAATGATTGTATATGTACAATTAGGCTTAAACTAACTAACGTCAAAGTTTCAACGTAAATAAAATGTTTCACATAATAAAAAGTTTATTCTGTTATAAACCTAACTACTTAGATGATGCTTAAAACTTACTTAACGAATGTAAAAGCTATAAAGACGTAAGTGTTTTGGAAAGAGCTTCAATAGTTCTCAAAAACCTAAATTGCTTTAAAAATAAAAATAAATTCGTGAGGACACAAATTCAGTATATCAAAGAGATTGAGATGTTAGATATTCATTTGTTTGTGGCTGTACCAAAGGCTTTTGTTCACTAAACCTGTAGAGTTATTCTGAAACACAATTCTATTCGGAAATTCAGACGAACGAGACGGTTTTGATGCAAAAGCGAGCGTAGTACAAGAACACGAATAAGATAGCAACAAACATCCTACTAATGGAGACGAGGAACCTAAAACTATACCACCGAATGGAGCAGTCTTCTCAACTATAGGAGTTGTATACCTACATGGCGGGGACATTAACGCGCAACCTGTCACACTAGACTCAGTAAGTCAGTACATGATTCTGAATCTCAATAAGTTGAAGTTTTTCGTCGGTCATTAAAAAATAATAATTTGCTGTTAAATACATTTTGACCACGTAGCTATTGCACTTTTCTATGAGACAGCAGAATTTCTCAGCTAGGGGTTTCAAATTCATGTGCTACATTCATGGTTATAGTTTACGCGTCGATGAATGCCCTGTATAGAATTCGTATGGCTAAGAAGAAGACTGTTTCATTCGGTATAGTTTAGATTTAAGTGTAAGACACAGTAAGGAAACAAAACGGAATTGCCATGACCACCATGAAGATTCTATCTAAAACAGCATTCCATTTAGAAAACAACTGTATTACGCATTTAGCCTGCTATCCACATTTCAAAGTCAGAACGCCTAGATAACGTAAATTCCCAAAGTAATTAAAACTTGAAGGGACCTTTGAACTTTTTGCTCCTCTCGGCTCGCAGTCACAAAAAATCTCTAAATGTGAGTCTGTTAAGAGGAAAAGCTCTTTTCTATTAATAAACCACAAGTCACTATTTTTATTGTGTTCGTTTGGCTCGTGTAACATCACTGTTTTTAGCTTTACATCTGTAGTTTTTCAGGTAAAAATCGGTTTTGTTTAGCCAGAGGTTAGTGTCTTGAGCTTAGTTAGTATCTAATAGAGTTTGTATTTGTACCTACGTCAAGATATGTAACATCTACCTAAATATATATAAATATTAATATTTAGGTACATGTTAGTGAGTTCTGTTCGTCAAATAGTCTATATATTTAATTTAAGAATACATGAAACTATAGACTACTGGAAGAACAGAACTTACAAGTACAAAATAAATTTTCGTAGCAAAGTATTCAATAATTTGACAATAATAAGAGGTTTTCTATAATACTTATAATTATTAAAATATAACTGATAGAACCTTTTATTTTTCTGAGGTACATACCTAAGTATAATTATCTTCAGTAAGGATAAACCTAGATGCAAATAGCCGCTATTCTAAAGAATTCTATATGGAAATAATGTGCTATATATAAGACATCGAATCGCATACACATTTAAAAGAATGACATTTTAAACGGACGCAGCATTTCGCGAAACATTTAATATTATTTCTTTGGCATGTTGCTAAAAAAACAACTTATGTAGATACTGAATTGTTTTGTTAATAAATACCTATTTATTTATTTTTAGATTAGGGACGTAACTTGTACTATAGCTAATATGAGTGCCAATTTTCCTTTTATCATACTTAAAATGTGAGTTTTAAGCAGAGGCGGATTAAATGTCTACAGCGCCCTAGGCTAGCACCTCATTAGCACCCGTCTAGTTGGAATCGTACGAATATTATAAGCGCGAAAGTTTCCGAAGGTGAAGGGATGCATTTTTGTTTCTCTTTCACGCAAAAACAACTTAGGTACCGAATTATGAAGAAATTTGTATGAAGGTAGCTTGTTGATTGAATTAACACATAAAATAATTTTATTGCGAGAAAGTCATATGTCACGCGGGCGAAGCCGCTGGCAAATTCTAATATATTATAATTTTAAATATGTGATAAGAATGAAGAAAGCAAGAATTTGGAAACTCATGGTTTCCGTGCCTTTTTACCAGGTAAGAGATGTGACTATGTATGTTTAGTTATTGTGAATACCATAAGCTAACAGATTGTTTTTTATCATTAACTAAGTATAAACTTAAGATTTAATATTTTACATATGAAAGCTATAAGGCTATGAATAAAATTGTTTATTGTTTAATATTTTTGGTACACATGTAAACCGGCAGAATGTACGCCGGTAGGGCATTCTCAGACAGTGCCCCCACTTAAAAAAAATTAAATGACTTTCAATTGTCATCAGCCTATCAAAATGTAATTATTTAATTAAATCTAAATTAAGATTTTAATTGAAAAAAGGACAACGTATAAGTAATACCGTTTGTCTCAAAAAAAATTAAAGTTTTAATATTGTTTTAATTAATTAATTAAATTTTGATAGGCTTATGGGAATGGAAAGTCATATTTTTTTTTTAAAGTGGAGTACACTATCTGAGAATGGCCTTAAACTCTAACAATGATATAATTACGACCTGATATTTTAAAACTTACTAGCCAAACATATCTGTATGTTAAAAATAAAAATTATAATATAACTAATGTAATGGCAAAGTTCTCGTTAGTATTTTATAACTTTCAATAAATAAAAAATACTAATGAAACTTATTGATCTGCAAACAACATACTAATTTGTTTAGCCACTCGCTCCAGTTACATATATTTATTCTAAAATTGATCCGATTTTAGAATGTAAATAATTTTTTCAAATAGTCATTCCAAGTTTGACCTGTTGCTTTATGCTGCTCCGAGTACCTACATTTGTTTACTAAACATTTACGTGCTTGTTTTTTTGCTCCGAATTCTGTTCCATATAAGTTTAATATCTAGATATACATACTCCGACCAATGCGACCACGCCGAATTTGCCATTATTTTCTGAAATAAAAATAAATAGTTTTCATTTTGTTATGTTTATTGATATATTCTTTGAAAAAAGAAATGTTGTATTAGTTAAAATCCTCCCAGAGAGTAAGTCATCGTCGGTTTTATCCTCCACTCTCTAAAAACGAATTTAATCTCATGCCGTTACTACGCATTATCATTACAAACCGAAATTTCCGGCGGATCCCGACGGCGACTTACTCTCTGATAGGACTTTAGGTATTATTTTTATCTTCGTTTAAAAATTTCCACGCGCGCCCTTTTGTAACCTCGCGCCCCTAGGCACGTGCCTAGTTTGCCTTATGGATAATCCGTCACTGGTTTTATGGATGTTTGGTGACGTCCTAAATTGCTTTCTGCTTGACTAGCTAGTATTCGAACCAATAATTGTATTTTGCTCTACTACGCAGCAGACGCGTGTTACAAAACGGTTTTAGCTCTTTTGACTCAAAGGAGACATGATAATGATGGATCCTGCCTGAATACACAATTTACGAGTATATTTGAATGTCGTCGGGTATCAAGTGATATCTGCCGAAAGACGGCCAATGCTGGACATAAGCGTCCCCCAAAAGGAGGGGATTTGCCATAATCGCCACGCTTGGCAGGCGAGTTGGCGATCGCAGTATGATGGTCAAATGCATAGAGAACGCTGCTCCCCATTCTCTAGCAAGTTTCTTAGTCGCCTTGTACGACACTCACGGGAAGAAATGGGATGGTGCTATTCTTTTACGTCCGGCACCACACAGGTGAAAGGGCATAATTAGCACACTTCAGATATATATACTGTTAGCTAACCCCAAAATATTTTTAATGAAAAGTAAGTTTAAAACCGTCGTAGGCCACATACCTTAACAAAACATTACAAAGGCAAAGTGGCATAGGTACGACCACGGCTTTCAGATGTGAATATTTTCATGTTTCAAAATTTTTTGAGCGTGATTTTTCAGTAGTTGGGTTATTTCAGTACAATGTCATACAAAAATTTCACAAATATTTGGTTAGCAACAGCGCCCCCCTGAAAATGTAATTTCAGCCTCTAATTATCTTTGTAGGTCTCTACTTTGGTATTGCATAACAGAAGCAGATACCTACGCAAACACGCCTGTTTCGCGGTGAGTAAGCTTTGAAATTACCATTTTTGTCATTTTTTTGTCTGTGGGTTTCAGGTCAAGTTCGATGTCTATCAATTTGTTATGTTGTTAGAAATCCGTTGCTAGGCAACCCGTAAAAGTTGCTCAAACATAACGCATCATGAATCGGTGTCGTCTTCTCTAAAAATGGTTGAGGATTTTTTTTTTTTTTCTGGGTGGGAAATCATCAAATAACTTCTCCCGCTCTGGGTGGAGCGGGAGGGCGTGTCAGACTTTTACTGACTAAAACCCACCCGTGTTCCCTCACTTGACTGTGTGCCAGGGGCCGCGGTATCTCTTTCGAACAACCCGCACCCCTGGCAGGCATCGGCCCTTGCGGGCCCCATCAGTTGCTGATGACATCTCTTTGAGGCGCGCGTGGAACACAACGCGCCGTCGACCCGGGCTTGGTCCTTACCGGACAGCGAGGTACCCATTGCTCGCCGTCCGCAAGCCCGCGCCTACGGTGGCCGGGAATCAGCCTGGGATTTCCGACGCTCAGGGCGTCTCCTGCGAAGGCCACGGCTGTGAGGGCGCATGTACTGCATCTCCCTCACGTGTGCCGCCTCCCTCTTTGCGAGCATAACTGCTTCGCTGAAGGAGGCGACTGCCAGCCATGCCCTCTCGCTCCGTACCATGGTCTGGACCAGGGTCGGACGCGAGAGATCGCCGCCGCCGATCACCTCCACGAGGACACGGCGGTGCTCCGCCCAAGCCGGGCAGACCTCCACCGTATGCTCCACCGTGTCCTCTGGGCGATCTTCGCAATGGAAACACCCGGGCGTTTCCTCCCGCCCTATCCGAAACAGGAACCTCCCGAAACAAAATGGTTGAGGGTTAAAGTACCAATGTGACTCAAAATGTATTGTATCTGATTTTATCTTGGACATTCAATCAACATCGTGAGGAAACTTGGACTTATACTACCCCACGCCTGTTTCGTAAGGTTTAACTTCATTCAACAAGGGAATTACAGAAGGTATTGAAAGCTAGACTAGTTCAGTATTCGTTACACATTGCTATCTCTAGAGGGTTATAGGTAGACGAACTGTTATTAATATGGAAATGGCCCTTCATTCACTGATTCGGCTTACGTGAAGTGTCATATTTTTTTGTTATTTTACGTGAACAAGAGTTTTAGAGATTGTATTTATTTTGACCTTTATCACTTTCTCGTCGAAGCCTTGGTGGCTAAAAGGTAACAGCCGGAAGGTTAAGCTACATTTTGCAGCGGCCGGTTTGTGGATGCGTGATCAATTGATCTCGGCAAATACGCTAACGCGGTGTCCTGTGTGGGCGAGTACGAAGCGACGCGACGCTGCGAACGCGACGAACGCGATCAATTCAACGGCATACCCTGCTTGCGGCTTATATGGCAGTCTGCGGCGAGACGCGACGTAACGCGCACGTTTTGAGGGCAATCAGACACTACACCACAACTACGAAATGGTTGATTCAGAAGCGTTTATCGCCGCAGCGCGTGAACAAAGATTGTAGTGGGACAAAAAACAAAAACATGATAGCAATCGTTTATTAATTTTGGATTTATATGATGGAACTCGCCGAATGTGTTTCTTTGTAAAAATATTATATTTTTATTTTCTTTCTGTGTTTTTTACGATATTTTTAAAAATTTCTGTACTTTAAATATGAACATTCAAGCAAAATTATACTGTGCTTTTCCATGATTACAGCAGTAATGACCAAAATCCGTAGGACATTTGTCGCGTGTAGCATCGCGTCGCATTATATCGTGTCGTGTCGCGTCGTGTCGCGTCGTATTCGTCGCTCACGCAGGACACCGCGTAAGCCGTCGGTTGGTCCCGGCTATCATTCATAGACAAACAGTCTCACCAAGTGCCATCGCGTAACCCATCTGGTTAGACTGGAAGCAGAACCCAACATAATTGTTGAAAACGATAGGTAGATTGATTTCTCCCTCTTCATCACTTTGTCTTTTATTGTTTTAGCATAACCATTTTTAATATGAAAGGCAATTTGATTTGATTTAAGTATTTACTACCATTCTATAAGACATTTGTTATTAACAATTATGTACAAATAATTGACCTGAAATATAAGACCCTTAAGAACAAATATTTACGCATAGACCAGTACATTCAATAAAATGTACTTGTTACTTATGGTCGAGTCTGGATTGGATGGAGCTCAGATTTTTATGTTGATAAACGGAAGCCTATATTTTTGTTCGGGATTGGGACACATTGTTTACACACTTTGTCTGATGAACTACTTATTTGTAGATATCACATTCCATAGTGTATGAACTAAATATTTATCACCAGAATGTTCGAGGGCTGCGGACGAAGTCAATTAACTTTTACAGGAACTTAGCCAAATTAAGCCAATTAAGTCCGCCTCTGTACATGTTTGTGCTTAAAGTATTAAATAAATAATAAATAATAAATGTAATGATGACATAATCACTTTAACTGAGACCTGGCTCGTCGATGGAATTCGCGACCGTGACTACGCGGCCACAGCGCAGTTGCGTGGTGGCGGCGTGTTGCTGGCGGTCCGCCGTTCACTCGCTGTAGTTGAGAATGTTGACTAGCAATTCAGTGCGGAAGACATTTGGATTTCGATTCAATTGAGAACCAGTTGTGATAAACGTACCTACCGACTTCACATAAGTACTCTGTATCTGTGTGAACACAACTCAGGCAATAGCTTCGCTAGTCAGTTACATCTTTATTTGGACAACCTTTCGGATTTATAAATAACCACCCCTCAAATATTTTTTTTATTCTTGGGGACTTTAATATGAGCTCCATAATATGGACGACTACATGTGATGGAATCAGACCTATTGCACCTCAAACTAGATTGTTTACTAATTTTGTTGACACCTTAAATCTTTGTAGTTTACGGCAATTTAATCTTATTAATAACAGGCACGGCAAATTCTAGATCTAGTCCTCGCGAATATCCCCGTCTCCGTCTCGGCATGTTCGGAACCTTTAACTGTTGAGGACTCATACCACCCAGCGTTGTCAATTCAGCTTGTTACTGAACAGCCTCAGGCTCTTAACGCCAGTGCACGCATGATGTATCAATATAACAAAGGAAATTACGAATTTATCCGATTTGACGTGCGAGGCACAAGGTGGGACGACCTAATTTTTAAAGGAACTATTGACGAAGCTGTCCGGAATTTTTATTCAACGTTATTCGTCATCAGAGATAAGCATGTCCCTCAGCGTGTAAAGTCTTTAAATACCCACCTTGGTATAACTCGGCGCTCATCAAGATACTTAAAGAAAAATACACATATTATAAGAAATTTAAAGTGTACGGTAATATTTCTGATCGCTTATTATATCGATTACTTCGCGACAGAGCCAATGATATCGAACAGCTTTGCTATAAGGCCTACATGACTATGATAGAGGCTTCAATAAGTGCTAGTCCAAAACTGTTCTGGTTGTATATGAAAAGCAAACGCATGAACAGTAATTTCCCATCAAGTATGTCTTATGGTGACAATAGAAGTGACTCAGGGGGAGGTATCTGTGAACTCTTTGCTAATTACTTCCACACTACATTTCTAGATGCTTCCTCCGCAAGTCACTGCTGTGGTTCGACCGGGTCTGTTTCAAACTGTGATATAAGTACAATCAAAATTGACATAGCGATTGTTCATAGACATTTAAAATCTCTTGACTTAACCAAATCTGCCAGCCCCGATGCTCTACCTACTGTGTTCATAGTTAAGTGCGCTGAGGAACTAGCTTTACCTGTATCACTTTTATTCAAAAGGTCAATATCGGAAGGTGTTGTACCTTTTCTATGGAAATCAGCTTTCATATCACCCATCCATAAAAATGGTCCTATAGATAATATTGAAAATTACAGGCCAATTTCAAAGCTTTGTCTGATAGCTAAAGTATTGGAACGCATAATTTACAATCAGTTATACAGCAGTGTGGTTGCTAGATTGAGTCCTCAACAGCACGGTTTTCTGCAAGGAAGGTCTACAGTTTCCAACCTGGTCTTCTTCACAGATTATATTTCAGAGCACATGGATAATGGATCCCAGGTTGACGCAATCTACACTGATTATAGCAAGGCGTTCGATAGAATCGATCATGACATTCTACTAAGGAAGCTTTTTGACTTGGGCATTAGGGGAGACCTATATCGATAGTTCTCGTCTTATGTGCAAAATAGGACACAAGCAGTAGTTCTCAGTGGCTATATTTCCTACTGATCAAGCATCCCCTATGGTGTACCGCAGGCCTCCTTGCTAGGGCCGCTATTATTTGTGCTATTCATTAATGATATCGGCGAGCATTTCAAACACTCGAAGCACCTATTGTTTGCAGATGACATGAAAATCTATTCATCAGTTAAAAGTTTAAATGACGCTCTACTTTTGCAGGCAGACGTTTCTAGGTTAATAAGTTATTGTAGCAGAAATAAACTAGATATTAACATATCTAAATGCTAAGTTATAACCTTCACCCGAAAAAATCATTCAGTCATCTTTAACTACTCAATTGCAAATCAACCTTTATCTCGAACTCATGTCACCAGAGATCTTGGAATTCTGCTAGGTAGTAAACTCAGTTTTGAGTGTCATGTCGATCATATCGCCAGAAAAGCATCCAAAGCCCTGAGGTTCATTATTCGTAATGCCAGTTCGTTTAACAGAATGAAAACTTAAAAAATCCTGTATTGTGCATCCGCAGCCATCTCGAATATGGTAGTCAAATTTGGAATCTGAATTATGTAGTGCATTCAGACAGATTGGAACGTATCCGTTCCAATCTGTCTGAAAGGAAATTCACGAAATACTTAGGTTACAAATTTAAAATCCCTTATCTGAGCTACAATGAACGATGTGCTCGATTCCACTTACTCCCACTTATAACTCGGAGAAATATATCCGATATACGATTCTTAGTGAAAATAGCACAATCAAGGGTTGAATGTCCTGAACTTCTTTCTAAGCTGTCTCTCAATGTACCGCCTCGACAATCTCGTTTGAGAGATCTTCTCCATGCTCCATATGCTCGCACAATTTACCGCAGTAATTCCTTTATGATTCGCTCAGTCAAAGCATTCAAGAAAATTGTAAAGAATGAACACCCCTCAATCGATTTGTTTTCAAGCTCCTTGGCGTCTATTGTTACCATTTTATCTGAAAACTGGAGTTTCTGATTGATCCAAATAGTAGATAAACATGCATTCCTGCTTATGTATTTACATAATATAATAATTTAATTATGTATTTAGTTGGTTTTAAGCTTAATTTATCACTTACATCATTATGTGTTTAGTCTAAGCATAGTTTATAACACGTACAACAAGTAGAAGTATATCCACCCCGTTTAAAACTACATTCTAATAGTAGAATGTAGTTTTAAACGGTAGTTGAGAAAACCTCCGTTCTAGAACATAAACAATTTTAGTATTTTGTGCTTTTTCTTTTATTTCAGTTTTGCATACAGCTCATGTTTTTCCAATTTTTCATGACAGCAGATAAATAGCACCAATATGTGAAGTTTCCGTTTCCAATTTAGGTTTTATGTACAAAACGATATTTCATCATTGTCATTGTCAAATGCATTTATTTTAACTTATAGCCTATTTTTATTTTTAAGTACTTTTTGTATTCCGATCGTAGCTGTGATTGCTCATTTTTTTTTAACCTCTATTTTATTTTATAACTGTTATGTAATCCAACTAACGATATCTTGTACATTCTATTAATTACCCTGCTAGTGCTGTGCACTTCTGTAAGTGACTAATTCACAATTCCTAAAACTGTTTGTGATTTTTGTTTGTGTTTGTCTTAGTGAATAAGTCGTTGAAGTGCCTTATCAATAAATAAATAAATAAATAGCTAGGACAGAACAAATAATAATTCAAAATAAAAATACTTATGCTAAAAACAATGTGTTGGATTCTCCTTCCTGTCTCACCGGATGCAGCTGATTACCAGAATTGGAGATTACCTGCACAACCCAGTTACTGGGTAAACGATATCCCTTGGTAAGACTGGTTGTCAGACATTCGGGCTTCTGACGACCCGAAACGACTATGAAAGCTGGGACCAACGGCTTAACGTGCTTTCCGAGGCAAATCATCTCGGTCTTGGTATATAAAGATGGTCACCCATCCGCGGACCAACCAGGGCAAGTTTAGCTTAAGCTGATCGATCAACAAATGTGGCTGTTATTTCTTAGCCACTGTATTTAATTATAATAAGTGTTTATCACAAGGATTGTCAATATCCTAGGTAAGTTTTAACACATTATTTATAAGAATCAATACCAAAAACCTTAATGTAGTTTTAAATCTGTTTTAAAATGCTTCATTGAAGTTACAGACCTTCGTAAAGCTAGTTCCTGAGAGCAGATTGAATCTTTCTCCGCTAGAAATGGTTCAATATGTATTAGCTCAAGTATATTGAATCTGGGTTCCAGTTCTATTATTGGTCTTTAAAGCTAAGAAACTACCTTGCCTGTAAGACTCTTTTGAACCTTTTGAAATCAATATTTATTTCGCAAAGAGACGACGATCTTTTTCATGTCTGAAAGGAGGTTAAGGTAGGTAGTTAGGTTTTGCACAAGTATGTGGGAGAAGGGAATAGATATTATAATAATTGATAACAAATGCTTACCCCCATTGGATTGGAAGAAGGTGTGAAGTCATGTATGTATGTAAGTATGTTTAACTAAAATATTTTTTTTCATAATCTCGTCTGATCGCGCGTCGTTTCATTTTACTTAGAAAGTTTTTCAATTCTACTTGGTGCGTTCTTAAAATTGAGAAGTCTTTCTAATATATTTCCTTAGCAGTAATACTTTCCACTCAATAATTATAAAATATCTTCTTCATTAACTCCAATTATTTGTATCGCTGATATCGAAAAGAAAATGTAATATTTAATGGCGTCAAATATTTGCAGCCAAATCGTAATTTGATTAAATTGATTTTTTTTCCGAGCTTATGGATAAAGGTATATACGGGTGATCGTTGTGTTACAAATTAAATTCATGTGTTAGTGCCTTGAATAAGGTGGAATTAAATGCAACCGTCGTAAAGGGATACATACCGTGGAAACTAAACAAATGGAACTAATAGTGTGACGGTCAACTTGACAATATACCAGAGTGGATGGTTTACTCATCACATCAGCCGAAAGACGTCCACTGCTAGACATAAGCCTCCCCCGAAAGGGGGGGATTTGCTTTAATCACCACGCTTGGCAGGCGGGTTAGCGATCGCAGTATGGTGGTAAAATGCATAGAGAACGCTGCTGCCCATTCTCCAGTAAGTCCCTCAGTCGCCTTGTACGGCATCCACGGGAAGTGATAGGATGGTGCTATTCTATTACGTCCTACACCACACGGAACATTACGGCCGTCACCACACGGAACGATGATTTACTAATTAATAAAAATAATAATTTACAAGAAGCTGAGCACTTACAACTTTAATTAATATTCCAGATCTTGAAGCGATACTATTTATAGTCTTAATAGCTGGACCCCGAAGTTTCATGCTCATAAGGGGTTATTGTACATTCGCCACAAAGTAAATTCGTCACATTTTGTATACTCCATACATTGAAAGTGTATTCGCCACTTGCATAAAAATACGTGTAAATTCGTCACAAGTCTTCATAGGTACACACGGCTACACATCAAGCTATACATATCCAGTTTACGCTGATCTCGCACTGTACGGAAATCCTGTACAATATAAGATCAGCTTATACTGGAAATGTATAGCTTGATGTGTAGCCGTGTGTACATAATTTTTTCATAAAATACTGGTAGCAAGCAAAGTTTAAAACCTAGCATTTTAAAGACTAACTGTAACATACGCGGTCTTAGTCTATGATTACATTTAAGTCAGTGGTATGTTAAATCATTTCAAAGAATTACTGTGATTATTCAACATAGTTTCTAAAGTAGCTTATTATAAAATAAAAAAAATTAAGTACTTAAATTATAACATTAAACTTATTTATTTTTCGTTATGTTGCAGGCAAATTAGCCTATTGCAATAAACATTTATTTCCTTGTAAGTATACTGTGATTATTTACATAGACGTAAATTAACATTAAAAAAGCGTGATTATTACTTACTGTGATTTAGTTAACTTTCTATTGTTTTTGTTATAATTGTAATTCACGTTCAAATCACCCTATTGCAATAAGAATATATTTAGTTGTGAGTAAAACTGTACTTTTTTATATGGAGACGTAAATTAACATAAAAAACGTGATTATTACTGTGATTTCATTATTTTTCTTATAATTGTAATGTTGTAAGGAAATCAGCCACTTGCAATAGATGTTTATAAGGATTAGGCGTGTCACGCAGGTCATGCTGTCCTTGACAACGCAGCCTTAAAAAACTAACAAAACCAGACAAAATTAGCGTATATTTTAGTTGTAAGTAGAACTGTGATTTTTGTGTGAATATCTGTGATTATGAAAAATAAATCAATAACGTTTTATTCTACTTATTGTTTGCTTTTTCTGCTATCTGTGCGGGAATAAACAATATGGCGAATTTACTTCATGAAAATAAAGTTGAATTTCGTGGTGAATTACTTAACATACGTGGTGAAGGCATAACAGACAGACAGACAGAGTTACTTTCGAATTTATAATATTAAGTAGGGATAAGTAGCGACTAGGTGTTGCCCGCGACTCCGTCTGCGATCCGGAATGAAATGTAGCTTAACTTTCCTTGCCCACATCATGGTCAATCCGTGTGCCAAATGTCATTCAAATCCGTTCAGCCGTTTAAGACTGAAAGCGTAATAAACGAACAACCTTACCTTCGTATTTATAAAATCGATGGTCCCTACTAGGGTTCCCAACTATACTGTTAAAAACAGTATTACTTACACTGTTTTTCGTTCGTTATTACTTTTTACTGTTCTAAAAAAAAATGTACAAAATACCGTTTTTATGTCCGCTGGTATCCGGAGCCATACGTAAAGTCTGTAGAAAATGTAAACGTCCGTGTACAAACTACATTTCAGAACGAAACTGTCAATGTCAAGTGAGTGCCACGCAAGCGCAGCGCTGAACGCATGTAAAACTAACCGTTTTTTGTTTTGTGCAATTGTGCAAGAAGCGCCAAAAATTGTGTTTTTAAAACGTCAAAAAAATTAAATACTTATTTCTTTTGTAAAATATTGTTCATTTTATTTCTCCCATCTTAATATATCTACTTCATTTCTCGTACAAAAAGTTGGGAACCCTAGTCCCTACTTACAATCCCCTAAGTGGTAGATACGTGATTTGCATGTTTTGTTTTCTAACCTATCGTTTAGTTTAACAAAAATAAGTCTAAGATGGCAAAATGCACTTTACATCAATCATGGCATTACATTTACTAGAACATGATATACACGTGTTAAATACTTTGAAGCGCTCTCCTGTAAAATTTGTCATTTGTAGTTAGAGGATTATACGTGGGAACCGCTATGGGGGTCAGCTGCGAAAACTTACCTTGACCCACTACAAAAAACACACAGCAAAATCATAAAAACATTATTTCACTATAATTATTTAACTCCGACAAGAATACTATACAAAAAAACCAAACTCCTCAATATAACTCAACTTTACACATACTGCACTTGCGTCCTTGTTAAAAAAATCAACACCAAATCTGTACAATCAAACATACACCTACACAGAAAAAATATAACATACAACGTAAGGAATAAAAACAAAATCCAGTTAAAACCAGCGCACGCTCGCACTAATTACGGCAAAAAAACAATATTGGTTGAAGGAGCACAGCTGTTCAATAGTTTACCGGAAGATATAAAAAAGTGTGACAGTATAAACACATTCAAACGTAGATTAAGACAATACATTACAACATTTCAAACAACATAATGATAATACAATGTTTCCTACACCATAGAGGTAACTAATATTTATAGTACTAGTTAAAACTAATTTAAGTATCTCATTATAAGCGAACTGTTATATTTTTAAGTTCTTATGAGAAATAAAGTTCTTTAAACCCAACCGTCGACATACCAATTAGGTTAGCAAGACTACAGACTAGAACACGATAGTTTGGATGTTTGATATTGTGGTGAACTTACACCTAGCACAAGTATCTTTGGTAGCCAAATAGCTAACTATCTATTAAAAGTCTTAATGAGTGGAAGATAACACCACAAACAAACATTCACATCCGGAAATATTTTTGCTATCAAACGTAACCTCATTTGCTTAACCCCCCGTAAAGCTATGGGTCCACGAACTTATATAAAACGACTTGAAAAGTTCAGCCATAAGGTCAATCGCCCACTGAAGCAATAGCCGGGTGGAAATAAAGCGTTATCATACGAGCAAGTTCACAAGAATTGATAAACTTCGCGAGTGAGTTTTGGCTTTACTTAGGTTTCGGTTTCTGGTACACAATAATAATTGAATTTGTGCCACGGTAAAAAGTTTTATTATATTCTTACTGAATAATGATTTGCATAAATATTAATATTATCAGAGGGGAACACACGGCCGCATTCTGTGCGCAGTTTAAGTTATAAGTATTTAGTACTGGTGATAGAAATGGTATGTATGATAGTAAAAAATACTCGGTCCGTCCCACTATCATCTGCCTAGCCTTTTCCCAACTACGTTGGGGTCGGCTTCCAGTCTAACCGGATGCAGCTGAATACCAGTATTTTACATGGAGCGACTGCCTATCTGACCTCCACAACCCAGTTACTGGGTAATATACGATACCCCTTGGAAAGACTGGTTGTCAGACTTTCGGGCTTCTGACGACCCGTAACGACTGTCAAAGATCTACAAATGACAGCCGGGACCAACGGCTTAACGTGCTTTCCGAGGCACGGAGAGGTCTTGGTATGTTAAGATGGTCACCCATCCACGGACCAACCGCGGCAAGCTTAGCTTAACCTGATCGATCGATCCGTACGACTACTATTACTTAGCCACAAGCCCCTCTCGGTCCGTCCCACTAGTCCTACAATAATAAAAATCATAATACAAAAAAAGAAACATTGTTGTTATTGTACGTTTATCTTTTTATTATTGCATATCTATGCAGATTTTAAATTGAAGGATTTGACAGATTTTCATGCTGTTTTCACCATCATTTAGATAATACATTTCGGAAAGTTTAGGTGTATAAAATAATGATCCCTACTATCCCTACTAATATAAAAAATAACTATGTCTCTCTGTTACGCTTTCACCGCAGAACCGATCGTCATGCATCGCAGAACCGATCGTCATGAAATTTGTGTGATGACCGACATCTACGCGGGCACAGCCGCGGGCAAAAGCTAGTCTTATATATTTAATACAGAAAAGGACATATAATAGGTACCTATGTTTGTATTTATTGTTTATGTAAATGGTACAGCCAAACTCATCCAAAGTCTTTCAAAGTTGTCTATAAAATATCACTTTTAGCAATAAGACCGCCCGTTGTGTAACCCTATGTAAAATTAATATCTGTAATTTGTATGGTTTATAATGGACAGATCCACTCAATCTACATAGATGGAGTGGATCTGTCCATTATGATTATGTTCCTCAAAAGACCATTTCAGACACCAATCCACATGGTCTTCACAAGATCTGACCAAGATTATGTCTGGACTTTAAAAGAGACTGTGACCTCTGAGTTTGTTTCGGCCAGGGGGGGTAAACTTAGAATCACGCCCAGAGCAATTTTTTTAGGTACGTCATCTATGAATCATGTTCTTTAAATTTAAGGCAAATAGTTCACATAGGACGTACTAGATGTCTCTACAAAACTACTAGACTTATTAGAATAGTTGTTTGAAATAGCTATTTTTAATTTCTATTATTTAAGTTTCGTTTTAAAGACTTAAAATATGGGCTAAATTTTATTTTTGTATTTTCGGTCTATTTCTGTCTATTTAAAAAAAAAATACAAATGTCAAATTTGAAAATTGTCAAAAGAAATGGACGCCCGTTTTCAAAACGTATATTTACTTTCGTGATGTTTTACGCTGTTTTGTTTTCTTTGCTGCTAATACGTTGAGTTGAGGCTGTGCTTCTCCATAAATGCTTAAAGATAACACCATCAGATCCGTCAGTCCGTCGTTGCATTGAGAATATCCGCGGGGCGAAGGCCGACTGAATTCGGTGTCTGTTTGCGATGTTTGGACGCTATTAATAAAGTTTTGCGGTATTGGACGCTATTAGTTAAGTGTTGTTATGGTAGTGGACTCTATCGTTCAGTGTTTTTTCTATACCTTCTAAGAGACGATGTCTATTTGGATGCGACACTACAGGTAAGATTTCTCGCCTCACGCCCAAAACCCCTCTTGTGTATATTGTCTGAAAATCTTCAGCTGAAAATGTATTGCTATAATGCATATTTAAATACAAGTATCGCTCACGTAATAGAATTCGATTCTATCTCTCTGGTTATACTACTGCTAGTGATGCTGCCTGCGGTATGGGCGCTTCAAAAGTTACAGTTATGCTCAGAATGTAATATGAAATATTAATGATCATTTTGATGAGCCACCTCCTACCTACATAATGAGAAAGAGTTACTATTACTATTTCATTAATATACATAATATAACGGTTTTACATAAAAATAAAACCGATATTATGTGCCGAGAGGGAAAACATACAGCATTGTAGGAAGTTCTTCCTGGTGAAGACTATGAATTCTAAAAGTGACAGTGGTTCCCGCGTCCTAGCTGGCACAGAGTAAATATAACGTCGGCGATGGTAACGCCATCTAGTGTTCTAAAGGTAAACTAAGTATCCACACTATTGACCGCGCATAACAGGCTAAGTATACACTGCATTAATATACATAATATAACGGTTTTACATAAAAATAAAACCGATATTATGTGCCGAGAGGGAAAACATACAGCATTGTTTATGAAGAAGCAGTGTATACTTAGCCTTTTATGCGCGGTCAATAGTGTGGATACTTAGTTTACCTTTAGAATACTAGATGGCGTTACCATCGCCGACGTTATATTTACTCTGTGCCAGCTTCACCAGGAAGAACTTCCTACAATGCTGTATGTTTTCCCTCTCGGCGCATAATATCGGTTTCATTTTTATGTAACACCGTTATATTATGTATATTAATGAAATAGTAATAGTAACTCTTTCTCCAGCCCAAATTTTTTGTGAATATGGCTTTTTAATGTATAATGCAGGAAAAGGTTTCTGCAGTATACACTAAAAAGTTATTTTGCCAAAAATGGTCGGTTGTCTATCAAGCACCAGGACGGCAGGTATGTATGGATGTGTGTGTGTGGTGGTGTGGGTGTAGTTATGGAACAAGAAATCCAGATGGCGCTACTCGCGGCATGTTGGCAAAAAAGTCCCGTGAGATGCCACTCTATTCCAGTATATAAAATGTATTCTGTGGTTTCGGCATTTCTTCGTCGTCAGATAGGAAACGCCGACCTTATCTAGTTTTAAAAAATATGATTGGCGTGTAAAAATGTTTGTACAAACCTACTTACAGAAATAAAATCATTTATCATTAATAAAGAGTATTTAGTCTATCTATCCACGGAAAAACCTGTTTTACCTCAAGAAAGAACTATTGCAATTCTAGTTTGCGCATTGCATCGCAGGAGTTATAGTTGTACAAAGAAAATTTCTTCGTATCACAGGTAGAAAGTTCACAGGATCCGTTACTGTACACGTCCTCACCATAATTATGAACAATTGGATAAACAGTGTCTAACTTTGTCACCGTCTTCAAAAACAGAAGCAGGTTCTTTGTTCTTCTGTATGTTTTTTTTTAATATTTTTTATATCACTCTACGCCTGTTAATGATTAAATTAGCCATTCACAACAGTTTACGGGCGCTTGACATTATCAAATATTTGTGAAGATTTTTGTTCAGAAACCGGGCGTAGCATTCATATCTACCATGTAAACTTGTATGCTGCAAGTACCAGTTAGATGAATGCCCAATTTTAAAACATCAATCAAAATATAAATATAGGGTAGGTAACCTAATGACAATAAACAAAACCGCAAAATTCGCCAAACGCCATCCGCACAAATGTATCGTGTAATTTTTGCGATTCCTTTTTTTGTTAAGGCGAGGTGAGCCGAGCGCGGTAGGCATTTAACGCTTACCTCAGCTCCCGAAACGAGTAGCGAGACGTAACTAGTTACGATACGCGAGCGACGCGCGCGCCAGGCGTGGCTGGCGGCCGCCAGCAGTATTAACTATGTCACCGAATAGTGGAATACAGTTAATCATCTTGAACTGATTACGATTAGTAAAAGTATGTTTTACTATTCTAGTAAGTATTTTTTTAAGATATAATAAGTTGCGTAACTGAGATTTCTTCATAACATAACGCCTGTATTCTTTCAAAGGGGTCGGGCAGTGGTGTATTAGTACACCCACAATTCGCCAGTTATGTTCAAGTTACATATAGACTGGAAGTAATAATCCAATTAGGGTGACCGTCGTAGTTTTTTAGTTGCACTTTTTTATTTATTTTCTTATTTATGACCTAGGTACATACAAAACTATGTACCGATTACGGTACGTACCGAGAGATGGAAATCTAACAGTAAACCACATTGTTAGATTTTCAACGCGCTGAGTCGCACTGTGTTGGATTCTCAACCTTCGGCTTACTACCGAGCGTTGAAAATCCAGCGCGTGAAATTACGTCCGTGTGAACGTGGACTTATATTAGTTATTTTTCTTACTAATTGTTTATGACATGTTCCCTGTCATGGTTTTCGAGGCCGCTGATCAAAGTGTAAATCCAAGGTGGATTTGTGAAGGCCTCCGTAAAATGACGGCTGCAGTAACATGATGGCCTCCGTAATATGACGGCCTCCGCAATATGACGGCCTCCGCAATATGACGGCCTCCGCAATATGACGGCCTCCGCAATATGACGGCCGCCGCAAAATGACGGTGACCGCATTATCACGGCCGCCGTAATATGACGGCCACCGCAATATGACGGTGACCGCAATATCACGGCCGCCGCAATGTGACGGCTGCCACAATATGACGGAGACCGCAATATGACAGCCACCGCAATATGACGGCCGCCGCAATATGACGGCCGCCGCAATATGACAGCCACCGCAATATGACGGCCTCCACAATATGACGGCCTCCACAATATGATGGCTGCCGCAATATGACGGAGACCGCAATATGACGGCCGCCGCAATATGACTGAAAATAATGCCGCAATATGAAATGAGTTAGTAATGTGTCAGTGTACTTGTCAAAATGTGTCAAACTCTGATGCTGTCCAGCCTGAGGTAACGGAGTACCCGTCCCAGACTGAGAGTTTGTCTCAAGACTGTATTCTCAACCAAGATGCATCTGATATAGTACAAGATCTATCTAAAGTGGTACAGCTTGAGAGTGGGAGTTGTCCATTGTTTAGTAGTAATGATTGTTATCTTTCAGTTATGTTCTCAGATAGTATAGGAAGAGGTTTAGGTAAATTAATTAGTAATAACCTGACTTACTCCACTCAAAATTATTGTATGCCAGGGTCAACTTACAAACGCATAATGGCATCAGTAACAAGAAATGAATATAATCCCAAAACCAACATTACTGTATTTGTAGGTAATAGTTCTAAGGTCAGAAAAGATGAAATTACAGACTATGTAACTGAGTTGTTAAAGTTAAATTGTAGTAAAATAACATTGTGTGCTTTCCCATATTTAAAAAAATTGACAAATAGACAAAACAATTATATTCATATGCTTAATAAGCATATGCATTTCTTAGTTAGTCATTATAGTGACAAGCTTGTGTTTTTTGACACCAACAGTTTTGTGGAAACTTTAAAATCGACTAGGGGTACTGTGTATCTGCCTGTTAGTTATAGACACATAATAGCAAGGCTATTAGCTTTTTATATAAACTCAGACATAAATAGTATGTCGAAGTCTTGTATTATTGACACCACATCGGTGGTGAACCTGAATAAATGTAGCTCAAATGCTATAAGTTTGTATACAAATTGTACGAAGGAGGTTCCATGTCCCTCACTCACAGTGAGTTCAATGCCTGGTGATGTCATTGAAGTCTTGGGGTTAACTCCGGATAATGTTTTAAACTAGTTTGTAAGACAACAGAAGGTACCAGTAAGAATATTCTTATGCCAAACAACAACAAGGTATCTTCTTGCTCTAAAACAATTAATTATAAAAAAGGAGATCAGCAGAAAGCCTTAAAATTATTTCATCAAAATATTCAAGGTATTTCTTCCAAATTATTAGAAATAGAATTGTTTTTAGAAAAAACAAAGTTTGACATTGTTTGTTTTACTGAACATTGGTTAAAGGATTACCAAATGCTAATTAATTATGAAAACTATAGTGTGGGCAGTTTTTTTAAACGTAAATCTATCCAGCGTGGAGGTTCTATTATATTGATTAAAAATTGTCTAAAATCTAAGCAACGTAATGACATAGTTGGATTATCAGTGGAACATTGTATCGAACTATCCTGTGTTGAGCTGGATAAGCATGTTGTAGTGTGCGTGTACAGACCCCCTAATTATCAGAACTTTTCTTTATTTGAGTCAATAATGGAAGATGCCCTAGCGAAACTTGCATCCAGTAATAAAGCCACAATTATCTGTGGTGATTTTAATATCAATATTTTGGAACATAATTCAAATAGCAGTAGATTACTAAGCCTTTTTAAATCGTTCAATTTAACTAATGTTTTTACAGAACCGACTAGAGTAACTCCAACTTCTGCTACTTGTATCGATAATATTTTCTGCGATTGTGAATATGTAGAGAAAGCCATCGTAAATTATCTGCCGTCTGATCATAGTGGACAAACGGTAAATTTTAAGTTTAGAGCACCTTTGCAAAAAGTGCAAATACAATTTAGACCAATAACGACGGCCAAATTAAATAAATTCAATAGTACCCTAAACAGTAAGTTAAATATTCTGGGCGTTCATAATATGGACGATGCAAATAAATTGTATGAGGATTTCTTTTCAGTAGTGCACACTGAATTCAGTAAAACTTTAGAAAAGAAAACAAAAAATATTTGCCCTCCTTTTGTATTTAGTGACTGGGCTACTAGAGGTATTAGGATAAGTAGGGAAAGACTGTTCGAGCTGTACGGCCTTAAGCCTTACATTAACACCGAAACTTTCAACAAGTATGTTGCTACATATTCCAAAATTTTTAGAAATACCTGCAAGTTAGCTAAAGCTTTGTACATTAGCAACAAGATCAAATCAGCAGAGAATAAAATAAAAACAGTTTGGAAAGTTATAAATAACGAAACTAGTAGGAAAAAAATAAAAAAATTGGATTATACATTAGAGACTTCGCGTGGTGCCATAAGCTCTAACATAGAAGTAGCTCAAGAATTTGTAAACTTCTTTACTGATATACCATTTAAAACGACAGAAGCTTTAAATTCGTCCCCCGATGTCTCAATTGATTTATTAAGAGCGAACGTTCCAGGCTGCCCTGTTGAATTTCAATTTAAACACACAAACCCTATGATAGTTTTAAAATGTTTTCGGCAAATCAAAATCAAACTGACCGAAGATCTATGGGGAATGTCTATAAAAGTTTGTACATCTATAATCGAGACCATAGCACCATACTTAGCTTTGATATTTAATTTGTGTGTAGATCAAGGAGTCTTCCCGGATTTAATGAAATATAGTAAGGTTATACCTCTATTCAAATCTGGGGATAGCAATGACGCCAACAATTATAGACCAGTATCCGTGCTGCCGGTATTCAGCAAGGTGTTCGAAAAGATAATGCTCAATCAAATGCTTAATCATTTTAACACCAACAAAATCTTACACGATCAGCAATATGGTTTCACCAAAGGACGTTGTACGACTGACGCCGGTGTTACCTTATTAAAACACATATTTAATGCTTGGGAGGAGGCCCAGGATGCCATTGGAATCTTTTGTGACCTCTCCAAGGCATTTGATTGCGTTAATCACGAAACCTTGCTCTTAAAACTTGAGCATTACGGACTAGGTAAACTTGCGCTCAGTCTAGTAAAATCTTATTTAAATGATAGACAGCAAAAAGTTCATATAAATGGAGTCAATTCACTTGGTTTAAAAATAAAAATGGGTGTTCCACAAGGCTCAATATTAGGTCCTTTCCTCTTTTTAGTATATATTAATGATCTACCCCATTTATTAAAAAAACAACCACAAATGGTGTTATTTGCTGACGATACATCCTTAATTTTTAAAATAAATAGACGTGCATCAAATCTTGACGACGTAAATAACGCCCTACTGCTGGTGCAAAATTGGTTTACTGCTAATAATTTAGTATTAAATGGGAAAAAAACTAAATGCATAAGATTTGCTTTACCAAATGTTAAAAGTACTGATTGTGACATAGTATTGAATAAAGAGAAACTAGAATTCGTCGATAAAACTGTTTTCCTAGGGATCACGCTCGACTCAAAGCTACAGTGGAGTCCTCATTTAACAGCTCTTGCAGGACGGCTAAGTTCAGCAGCATATGCTGTAAGAAAAATCCGCCAATTCACTAATGTAGAAACCGCGAGGTTAGTCTATTTCAGTTACTTTCATAGTATCATGTCCTACGGTATTTTACTATGGGGACGGGCTGCAGATATTGAGTCTATTTTTATTCTGCAGAAAAGAGCCATCAGAGCAATATATGGCCTGCGTAGGCGAGATTCTCTAAGGGAACTTTTCAAAAATATTAATATCATGACGGTACCTTGTCAATATATCTATGAGAACATTATGTACGTCAGGAAAAATTTAAATCTTTTCAGTAAAAGAGGTGAAAGACACACCGTTGGGACTAGAAATAGGGACCAATTAGTTCAACCAGGCTTCAGACTGGCTAAAGTAGACTCATCCTTCATGGGGTACTGTTTAAAATGTTACAATAAAATACCTCCCCACATTCTCCAACTGAATGAAATGAAATTTAAATCTTGTATAAAACGCACACTATGCAGCCATGCTTATTATAAGTTGGGAGATTACATCGCTGATAAAAATGCTTGGCTAAACGATGCTTGTCCAGCTCCACAAGGTAGGTTAAACCAAATTGATTAGCATTTGAAAACGTTGGGGCTGCTGAAGACTGTGAAAGACTAGATTAGATAGATCTTTGCATTGTATAAATTCAAACTTTTAGTATTGTATAATTGCATAGCATATGTGTGAGCACTATGTTCCTACTATAAAGCTACCATTTACAGGGTACGTCTTTCATTGACCAGAATGTGCCTTGGCAGCTAGGAGTATGTCATGCTCACTCAAATGTCTCGCTGGTGGTGGCGTGTGTGTTGGATCATTAAGTTCCCTTCAAAATGGTTGAGCTGAATGGTGCTGATCCACACGTCATGTTCGTGAACGGGCGCCGCCAGTAGGGACTGGTCATCTCCTAGCTCCCACGACTTATTTTAATTTCTGAATTGTTATTTTATTTTTGTTTTAATTACGGACGCTTTAATGTGCACGTCTTTTTACATCGTTCTCACATTGATAATTTCAACATAATGATGTAACCAACTTTTTGTAACATTACCATGATTTTAAAAGAGTGTCCATGGAGTTTCTTGCCCGTTCTTCTCCATAGGTACCTACGCTTTGGAATGGGCAATTAGCTTCATCTTTCTAACTCACCGACCTTGACAATTCAAAAGTGCCTGTAATTGGTTTATTTGAAATAAATGCTTTGAGTTTGAGTTTGAGTTTGATGACGGCCACCGCAATATGACGGCCGCCACAATATGACGGCCGCCGCAAAATGACGGTGACCGCAATATCACGGCCGCCGCAATCAAAATCAAATCAAATCAAAAAGTCATTTATTCAAACTAGGCTGAGAGTCAGCACTTTTTGAACGTCAAAATTACATAAGACAGTCCCCCCAAAACGCCCGCCCTTCACCACTTCCTAGTGCTTTAGCTGGGAAGAAGAAGTGGCGCAACAAACTCCCCAGCAGCACAGCTGTCTGTTAAGTTAGAAGAACTTGATTCTATACAATAGTGGGTAATTAACATTACGAAACACAAAAACATTAAATTTGCCATATCTCAGCTAGCACAGGCTTATATACCAACAAAACATTGAAAACATAGTACAGGCAAATAAAATAAACCAACACATGAACTAATATAATTATATAACCTGTCAGTAGTCAAGCTAATACTGGTGAAAGAACATGAACATTGTCTTGAGTTAATCACAGCGACCAACAATTATTATCGTTTAAGTAGTCGTTGACAGAATAGTAAGCCTTTGAACAGAGGGTGGATTTAACTTTAGCTTTAAACGCATTAAAATTCAAATCTAGCAAAGAAGAGGGGAGCTTGTTATAAAAAGTTATACCAAGACCAACAAAAGAGTTATGAACCTTATGAAGCCGGTGAAAGGGAACACGTAGTTTGTCCTTATTTCTAGTATTAATATTATGAATATCACTGTTTTTAGTATACAAGTGTATATTTTGCCTAATATATAAGATGTTGGCCAAGATGAATTGCGATGCGACCGTGAGAATCCCAATATGCTTAAAAAAATCTCTCAGAGAAACTCTAGCACCTAGTTGATAAATGGCTCGAACAGCTCGTTTTTGAAGAACAAAAATATTTTGAATGTCAGCTGCTTTGCCCCACAGCAGAATGCCGTAGGACATAACACTATGAAAATAACTAAAATAAACTAACCGAGCTGTATCAACGTCAGTGTATTGTCTTACTTTTCTGACGGCGTAGGCAGCCGAACTGAGCCTTCCCGCTAGGCTTGATATATGTAATCCCCACTGAAGTTTGGCATCTACTGTTAAGCCCAGAAAAATATGACGGAGACCGCAATATGACGGCCGCCGCAATATGACGGCCGCTGCAATATGACGGCCGCCGCAATATGACGGCCGCCGCAATATGACAGCCACCGCAATATGACGGTGACCGTAATATGACGGCCTCCACAATATGATGGCTGCCGCAATATGACGGTGACCGCAATATGACGGCCGCCGCAATATGACGACCGCCGCAATATGCCGATGACTGCAATATGACGGCCGCCGCAATATGACGGTGACCACAATATCACGGCCGCCGCAATATGACGGTCGCCTCAATATGACGGCCTCCGCAATATTGCGGAGGCCGTCATATGACGGCCTCCGCACACAATAACAACGCAGAAGAAGCCCCGGTACTTAAACAATAAAACAAAGCACACGTTAAGAAATACAAAAATAAGTACCAGTATCTATCTATCCTGCACTGCTCCGCTCCGAAAGTAAAAAACAAAGAAGCAAAAGAAGAAGCAGCATAATGTCCGTATTACGCTGGACCAGCTCAAGGTCATATACAGTCGTGTTATCATATACAGTGCCTATCCAGGCAATCATATTTTTTTTTGTTTTTCAACCTACCTCTTTGATATTTGAAAACAGTAAATAAACCATTTATACAATTTGCGCGCGTGGCGGCTTTATGCTGTATGTCATACAGCATAAAGCTGGCAGAGCTACTTGAATTAATCTATCATTCAATGTTGCTAAAGATCAAATAAAATCAGTTTTTAAGTTTACATTTTCATTAATTTGTTAACATGTGTTGGTAAATCTATTCCGCGAGAAAAATGAACCATTCTAGCTTTTGCGCACGTGGCGTCTTTATTTACACGGACATATGGTTCCAATTCTGTTCTACACGCCTATTTGCGGTTTGCAAATCTATTACGCGTAGGTACATAGATTTGCAAACCGCTAATAGTAGGTTATCTATAATAATAATAATTTTTTTTTTAATAATAATTTATTTAATATAAAAACGTATAGAAATTACATTTAGTCAACTTTACTACTAATTTCCCATACAATTATAGTGCCTAAAAATAAACTATTTCTAAAATATATTTTTTATTACAAGTGCAAGTGATAATGTATTGGGCATTAGAATGTTAGGTAGCGACCCGCCCGATCTATGTTTATTCAAACCTGTGTTTCGGGCCATCACATTACATTTTAATTAAATTGGGGCATTACCATTTAAAATTAAATTGATATAAAAATAATCTAATAACAACTGTGAGCTATAGCATATTGGTAATTAAACATTAATACCTACAACTAAGCCAATGTAAATACTACAAAAGTAAATATTCACGATGGAATAAATTATCGTCATGACATAATTTCTAGAAGTTTTTTTGTGTCTGTGATTGAGTAACGCTAGGTATTCTGATAACATAGTACTACATTTTTTATAACTTAAACTATAGATGCTCATTAATTTGTTAAGTCTATTATACAGAAAAGGACCTAAAAACACATAAAATCGATTAGCAAACGCATGTCTAGTTTGAGGCTTTATGCAAACTAAATCCTTCCTTCTCTTGTCGGAAGGTACTGGGTTAAAAGGAAGTGCAGTGTGCTGGTGTAGTATTATGCTTAGAATGAATAATTGCCGAACTGTTAATACATTACATGTAATGTAGAGCTGGTGCGTAGGAAATCTAAAAGGGCGAAAAGTAGCAACCTTTAGAATTGCTCTTTGAGCAAGCTCTAGAGGGAGTAAAATTGTTTTTGCTGCACCACCCCATGAAGTTATGCAATAGCTAAGAATGGATTGACACAAAGCTAAATAAACCTGTTTAATTAATCTATAGCCGGCTATGTTCCGTAAATTCTTAAAAACATATATTAATTTGCGCACTCTAGTACATAGTAAATCAATATGTTTACGGAAATTTAGATTTGAGTCAATAGTGACACCTAGATATTTCAAATGGTCAGCTTTAGCTAAAGTAGTGCAAAAACATGCAGTGTCAGCGTACGGGCTACAATTATGTGCGAAAATGTTTAGATTAGTAAGCGGTGTGTTAGTATTTCTCATTGCAAATAAAATGTATTTTGTTTTATCTGCATTTAATGTTAGCATGTGATTATGGAGCCAATCGGACACTATGTTAAAACCATTTTGAGCATGTTCATAGACCTCAACTCTTGTTTTAGCTGAGAACAATAGAGCGGTGTCATCAGCATATCGTCGACCGTAGGTTCAATTGACGTAAGGGACAAAATACCTAAAATGAGTTGAGTATACAGTTTTGTTCAGAATTTTTCGCTCTTTCGAATGGTGTGTATGAAAAAATTCTAGCTTACGAAAAATGTCCCTTACCCTACTGATTTTTTGGATCCAAATTTCGAATCAGCCCCATAATAACAATGTATCTGAAAAACTATGCAGTATAGCAACTTGAAATGGTGTATTTACCGCCGCCAATCCACTTCAAATAAGGTAAGGGTCTTCCCAATCAACGCATTATCATTACATGGTTTATTTTTGAAGAAACCATAATAAAACTGGCCTTACACGAATGCCTTTGTTTTCTCAAAAAATAAATATCATCCATACTTTAAATGGATCCACGAGTTTTGACATAGTTGTCCTTTACCCCAATTTGCATTGTCATACTTTATGCGATGCTTACACTGGAAATAAAAATTGTTTTATTCCAACTAATAGAAATTGGCTATTACAATGTAGGTACAAACATTGCATGAAAGCAACACACAAACAACCACACCATGTCTCTTACATGATTTTTATAACAATTTCCAAATTTAAGATATCCGTACGTCAAAAGTGTACTTCATTTTCTGTCAACAATCACTTTACACTGTATTTTTTTCATACATTTTATCAACAAGTCCTTTACACTACTTTTTCATTAATAGATTGAATCCAACGTAGAGGTCAATTTAATGTAAGGGACGGGACTACGAGATACATGGTCAGTAAGGGACATTACTAACAAAATACGTTGGTGTAAGGCACATCTATTTTCTTAAATAGCTAACTTATTTAAATAAATGTTACACTGGTAGATAGAGCACCAAAATACAAGATTATGTGTGAAATCAGATCCGAAAAAGGATCATAACAAAAAATGTTATGGGCGATTTAGTCCAAAAAAAAACCTTGTCGGCCTCTCCTGAAAAATCGTATTTTGTCCCTTACCCCAATTGAACCTACGGTTTACGATATGTCATTATGACACCATTTTGAAGTGGCAGGCTGCACAGTTCATTTATATAGATTAAAAATAAGGTAGGGCCCAAAACGCTTCCTTGTGGAATACCAAAACCACTATTTTTAAGTTCAGAACTTGTATACTGACCTATTTTAACACATTGATGACGCTTGCTGAGATAATCACCAAATAGTCGAAGTTGTGCTCCTCTTATCCCTAGTGTTTCAAGCTTGTGCAAAAGTAAAGTACAAGAAATAGTGTCGAAGGCCTTGGAAAGGTCTAGAAAGATACCAATTGTGTGCATACCATTATCTAGATTGGTAGCAATATAGTTCGTTACTTTGTGTACTACCTGGCCAGTAGATCTTCTGGGCCTAAATCCAAATTGATTATCTGAAAATAGTTTGTTATCTTCCAGATATTTTATCAACCTACAATTTTTTTCTAAGATTTTTGAGAGTCCTGTTAACACTGAAATGGGTATGTAGTTATTCACATAGTTTTTGTCTCCAGACTTGAATACAGGAGTCACCATAGCTTTTTTAAGGACTTTGGGGAATATTCCTTTACATAAACATAGCTGAAAAATGTGGGTTAGTGGAGGGGCAAGTAGGTATCTGAATCTTTTTAGTATATTATTGGGTATGTCATCCCACCCAGTAGCACATACATCTTTCAACCCAAATAATAATCTTACAGTCGGTATCTAATAAAACAAAAGAATTTACTGTAGAGGATGTCGCAGTCGTGTTTTGAGGGGATAACCTATTTAAAATTTAACGATTTTTCAGCCAAGTTTTTACCAACGTTAGCAAAGTAGTTGTTCACTTTATTCATTGCTTCGGATGGATATATCTCTGAAGACAGTAAATCAAGCGGGGGCTCGGGATTTTTCGTTCTAAATGTATTCGTATTTTTATAAATTTCCACACAAGTTTACTATTTTTTCCCGTCTTCTGTAATTCATTTTTATCTTACTGATTTTTTGGTTGTTTCAAAAGATTATTGCAGAAGTTCCGGTACCTTTTATATGTAACAGAAAGTATTTCGTTATCAGGTGCAAGTTTCAATTATATGTGAAGTTTGTCTCTATGTCTTATACAACGTACGAGACCGGGTGTGATCCAGGGTTTGATACAACTATACTTTCTAGGCAGTGTCTTAGTAAATGTGTTTTTGCTTATTGAAGATTGTAGAGAATCTATGAAATACTTTAAAGAAATATTTGCTGCGTTTGAATTATAAACAGGGTCAAAATTAATACCGCGTATGTAATTTTCGAGGTTTGTCATGTAGACTTTAGTATAGCTACGCATGCAGTTTTTTCTAGGTGAACTTATTTGTAATGTTATAATAAATAAATATAGTAATCTATTACGCGTAAAATGTAATGAATGTAGGTAAATAATAATATTGTCAAACCATCCGTATTCTTTTATGTTTACTAGCCTTCGAAGAGCCAGCTCTGGATCGAAAGTTTTTACTTTTTGTAGTTTCCCATTTTGTTTGACAAAATATTAACTACTTTAATTACCTACGAAATGAAGCTTGCTATACATAAATATACCTGTATTTAGTTTATTATTACGTATTATTATTTACAAACAATTTTAAGCTCTGCCGGTAACAGATCATAGCGGGGTGGCGGGTTAAAAAAATTGCACACGTCCGACGTCCAACTCGTTCCGCTCGAGACTAAACGACATAGGGCGCAGGCATGTAAAGATAAAAACACTGGATTTTAGATTTGTTATAAATATATTTTCATAGTCCATATTATGCCGGCCGGATTTCATCATATTTTTACGACCTTTATTATGGTATAAGTTTTATTGTTCAAAGCCTTATATAACTCAAATGAAATAAGAATCCGATCATCATTTAGATTTGTCTTTGCGATTTAAGTGGATGCAGTAAAATGCAAGTAATCGTGTATCGCACGGCCGGAATATCTAGATCAAGGTGTGAACTATGTAACATATTTTTTTCAATTTTTTTTATCCGGTTTATCTACTTATAAAACACAATACAAAACGACGTTTTTCCGGATCACCCCGCCTTAAGGCCCCGCCTGTAAATTCACGGCAAATTGTTTTCAATTTAGTCCGGATGAGTTCACTGGCTCCTAAAGTGAGAACAATACGGACGTTTAAAAAAAACAAACTGTGTTGCCTCTACAGTACAGTAAATTAATTAGGAAATGTATTTACTTACTTGGTTTTAGGTAGGTCGGCAAAACGTGGCAAGTAGAAAGACTATACTTTAGTTTGTTTTGTTGACCTTATTATTGGTCAATGAACCCTTCTTTCATCTTCATCGGTCATCCTAAGCTAAGCTAAGCTTGAGGTCTTGAGCTGGATACAAATCAACACGTTATTGAGTTATCATGTTTAGAAAATCGTTTTAACGCCTTGAAATATTGTAGAATATAACGGCTTCGAGTTGTAGGTCGTGGGTTTGAACCCAGCCAGGCGATGATATCATCACCACTGCTTTCCAAATGGTGAAGGAAAACATCGTGAGGGAACCGGCATGTCCTAGAACCAAAAATTAAAAGTCATATAACATAATATCTACAGAGCCACACTGGCCCGCCTAGTAGGTTACGGCGTGGTAAGTTACAGCCCACTTCTTCTCGAAGAGAGGAAGTCCCTGCAGTGGGAACTTTATAGGCTCATAATTATGGAGTACGAAATACTCAGCAGTGAATGGAACACGGCTGACAGTGTTATTGACGAAGTAGCATATAGGTAGTTCAATCAATACCTTTTACGTGGGATTTAATAATATCACAGTATTGTATGTAAGTGATATTAAGTACTGTCGTACGTTGTTGCTGTCGTTGTTGTGTTTTTGTACTTAGGTAGCCTCAATGATGGTAGGCAATCAACGCCCAAATAGACATTTTTGCGAGTTCAGTCTGTCCTTTTTGTATTTCACCCACATTTTCATTGCCACTTTAATATAAACACGAATAAACATTATTTTATATGGTTTTATTTACACACACAGAGGTGAAACAATTTTCAGTGTGCCTCGGTGCCAGTTCCTGGGATTTGTCGCAATCAAATCAAATCAAATCAAATCATTTTTATTTGCGTAACATAGGTAGTGTATACAGTTCTTAAATTAGAGTCATAGGTCGCTATGTTATGCCAAGAGGCGTACAAATATGGTTGCATGCCAAATAAAATAATGACTATGCGAGAGGTAAACATAAAATATTTGGTTGGTATGTCAAAAATGAATAGAATTTTAGTAAAAAAATAAAACAAAAATTAAAAATATCAGTATGTGGAATGATTTCTACGGTCAATGCATAAATAAATAATCATAAATTACAATAAAATTAGTCACAATATTCAGTCAAATAAATAAGTCTACATTGATTTATCATTTAGAAATTCATCAGTCGTATAATAACATTTTTCAATTCATAACAATTTTTTTTTTTTATTGTGTAACATTCAAATTTTTTATGACACCTGGTAATTTGTTATAAATGCGCGGAGCCGTGCCTAAAACGCTCTTTCTCACTAAAGCAGTGTTACAGCGCTGATTGCTTAAAAAGTTTGCGTATTGGCTACGAATCGCAACATCACGTAACGTTGACACTTTTTCGAACAACCTCATGTTTGTTTTGACGAAAACACTAATTTCAAAAATGTATAATGAGGGTAAGGTAAGTATTCTGAGCGATTTAAATGATGGTACACAGCTACCATCAATTTTCAGACCACACCTTGATCTTATGCATCTTTTTGTGCCTTAAAAACGATATCTTTATCAGTAGAATTGCCCCAAAAAATAATACCATATCGTAAAATTGAGGCTACTAAGCCGTGATATGCAACTAGTAGCGCATCCATATTTATTTTTCTAGCAATTTGGAAAAGTGCGTATGCTGATTTATTTATTTTCTTACTTAGGTCATCAATGTGGGCCTTCCAGTTAAGCTGGTTGTCAAGGAATAAACCTAAGAATTTTGCTTCTTTAGCTTCTTCAATGTCATAGTTACTATGTCTGATATTTACTTTTGGTACTTCAGTTCTTTGGTGAAAGTGCATTATTCTGGTCTTCTCTAAGTTTATAAGTAAATTATTTTTGTCAAGCCAATTAATTATGTCCGATAGAGTATTATCTAAGTCATCTTGATAAATATTGCGACCAATACATTTCACTATGGCAGTACTGTCATCTGCAAATATCACCATTTGATGTTGAGTTACCTTTGGCAGATCATTTATATAGATTAAGAAGAGAGGTGGCCCAAGGACGCTGCCCTGTGGGACACTAAACTTTATTAATCTAGAATGAGATAAAAAACTCCTTTCAAGTTTTGTTTTGTCACATATTCTGGCAATCTCTGTACATTGCATTCTGTTGGAGAAATAGGATTCGAGTAGTTTTAAAATATTACCTCTGATACTATAGCTACGCAGTTTGTCTAATAAGATATCGTGCTTTACGTAATCGAAGGCTTTGGTCATATCTGTGTAAATAGCACAAATAGGAGTTTTTTGGTCTACTGCTAACATAATGCCATGCAAAAAATCAAAAATAGCCATGTTGATCGTGGTATTCTTTCTAAAGCCATTTTGTTCCTTGCATAATAAGTTAAATTTATTGAGATAGCAATACAGAGCCTTATAAATAATTTTTTCGAAAATTTTCGAAAATATAGAAATTTTTGCTACTGGCCTTCTTCATATCGGTTGTCTTATCTTTTTTATGAAGTGGTTTAGTAATAACTTTCTTCAAGTCTTCAGGATAAACTCCGTCAACAATGCCAAGGTTCATAATATGTGCTAGTACGGGTGCTATAACTTCATTTACAAATTTTATCACCTTTGTTGACATACCGTCAAATCCTACAGTACTTGTATTTTTAAGTGATCCTATAGCTGAAATAATGTCGGTTGTTAGAACAGGCTGCATAGACATGGATTGCCTTGTCATATTGTCTAATTTATTGTCAAATTTCATGTCAGTTTTTATATTATTCTCAATTTCATCTATAAAATAATTATTAAAAGCATTTGCAATGTCAGAGGGTTTTGAAAAGGTCAGGTCACATTTATTAATAGTCATTATTTGTTCTTTAGGAGAGTTATTTTTAGGTCTATTGACTATTTGCCATGTAGCTTTCGACTTGTTATGTGAGTTTTATATAAAGTTATCATTTTGAGCCTTTTGTGTTAGTCTTATGATTTTCTTATATTATGTAGAGTATTTTTTTAAATTAATTTTATTTTTTATTACAGGATTTAGTCTTTATGTCCACAGTAATTTTCTTTGTTTTTTACTACAGCTTTTTATGCCACGCGATACCCATTTTACGTTTTTATTAGTATGAATAGTTATTATTTTATCAGGAAAGAAAAGTTTGTAGAATAGAGAGAACGTTTCATAAAATCTTTTGTAAGCTACTTTGGCATCGTTACTTTCGTATACATCCTTAAAAGTGAAACTTCGAATGCATGCTCGGAATTTTTTGAGATTCTCTGTGGAGTAGTCTTTTCTTACAATTTTCCAAAATTTTAAGCGGCATGTTCTATTTATAGGAACCCTGAGTATTTGTGACGTGTGATCAGAAAGGATGAGATCTATAATTTCAGCTTTACATCCTCTTCGTATGTTATGCGCGAAATTATCGATACATGTGTTACTACTAAGCCGGGTAGGTTGATTTATTTCTAATGTCAAGTTGTAGCTCAGTAGAAAGTTCTCTAGTTCCAAAGTAGTCCTATTCCTTTTTAACGTATCAATATTTAAATCGCCACATATAACAATGTTTTTTCTATTTAACAAACATAACTTATTCAAAACATTGTCAAGCTTATCATAAAATGTCAAATAATTGTATTTAGGAATTCTATAAACACAGATTACAATAATAGAGTGAGATGTCAATTCCATTCCACAAATTTCAAAAACGCCTGACACAGAGTGTTTAGCAATATCTGGTAGATCTTTATAATGATGCCCAGTTCTAACTAGAATACAAGTCCCTCCGCGATTTGTTTTGCGACAAAAGAAGGCGGCGGGATGGAAATCAGGAAGGTACAGTAAACTTTCATGGCCAGATGCAATAAAATGTTCAGTTATACAAAGAACGTCTACAACAGTTCTTTGATTTTCAAGGTTTTTTAATTGAATAGTCAATAAGTCCGATTTGTTCAGCAAGCCGGCAATATTTTGGTGCAGAATATTGAGAGTATTACAGAAAAAACTGCGAGTTTTGTCCCTCTGTACTAGTCGCGGATGTTGTCTTAAATTTATACGAGTTGTAATTAGGATACATTTTGTCGCTTATGTCGAGTCCACATATTTCATTCTCATTATTGACACTTTGAATATAAATAATCATATTATAAATATCATTAAAAATAGATTCAATTCCGGAGTAATTTATCATACCTGTATGTCTATTGAACATGGTATCATCGTATTTTAAATTCTTGTTACTATCCAGAAAATAAGCATGTCCATGAGTAGTTGTATCCAGATATAACAAGTTATTGAAAGTTTCTACTCTGGAATTGTATAAATAACTATTAGTGTAGAGTGTGCAATGTTTATTAAAGCACTTTTCAGAGTTTTGCGTCTCTAGCTTTTACGAAAATACGGGCTAGGCTTAAATATTTACCTACGAAATTATTTGCTGGCAGAGCTACTTGAATTAATCTATCATTCATTTATTTATTTATTACATTTGGGAAAACAAACAGTAGTATATTAAGCATAAACAGAAAAATCTTAAAATTAAACTTAACAAATACACTACCCACAACATTTTCCACAGATTACTAATAATATAACAAAAACAAACTGTTAGAAAACGTTAACTGTAGCAGGGCTAACATAATGCAAAAAAAATAAAGGAGAAGAAAAAAAACAAAAAACATAAACGAAATTATGCGTGAATTGCGTGATGATACATCTCGCAATTACATACAGGATCCTAGCCAATTAATAATGATACCTACATTGCGTAAAACCTATGGAGTCTACTGCCGTTCCTTTAGAATTTTAATTATATCCTTTTTAAATTTATATCTGCTTAGGAATAATATGTCTATTGTACCAAAACGCGTATTGTATGTGTCGACTAAGCGGTATAGTGGCGAACGCATACCAGCATTGGATCTACAAAAGCTGGTAGCGAAGAGTCGCCTGGTACGTACCTCCCGTCCATGTACTGTTCGAGGAACCAGGTAACACAAACCAGTCACCAAGTCAGGGCAATCAAACTTATTTCGGCATACACTGAATAACGTCATTGTCTCAAGGAGGACGCGTCTTGACTGTAATGTAAGCAGGTCGTATTCTTTAAGAAGCGATTGGTATGATGTTTTCTTTCGAAAACATCTAAATTGCATAGCACGAAGGTACTTGCGTTGGACTAATTCTATAATTTCCATATATTTCGCATAGTAAGGATTCCAGATCGGAACTGCGTATTCTAATTGTGGCCTAATTATGGACTTATATAGGTGCAAGAAGGTGGAGGGACGATGGAAATCTCTAGATGCTCTCATCACAAAGCCAAACATCTGATATGCTTTATTGACAATGTTTTCTACATGAATATCAAGATGAAGTTTCGAGTCCAGATGCACACCAAGATCACGAAGATTGCTAACTTTATTAATAACACTATTAGCAAGTTGATAATTGAAATTTATGATATTTTTCTTTTTAGTGAACGTTATATTATTACACTTAGGCAAGCTAAGGTATAGTTTATTATAAGAGCAGTAGTCCGAAAAACGATCAAGATCACGTTGGAACTCAATACAGTCTTTTTCATTTGAAATTTGTTTAAAAACTTTTAAATCGTCAGCGTATAAGAGAAATTTTGAATTTTGAAAGCAATATTTTATGTCATTTATGAATAGTATAAATAATAAAGGTCCTAAAATTGAGCCTTGAGGGACTCCTGATGTAACTTGAATACAGCTAGACTCGAAGCCATTGATCACAACCTTTTGGGTTCTATTGGTTATGTAAGAGACAAACCAACGCAGGAGATCCCCTCTAATACCGTTGTAAGCAATTTTATTGAGCAGCAATCTATGATCCACTTTATCAAATGCTTTTTGAAAATCAGTGTATACCGCGTCTGTTTGTTGTCTGTTATCAATATTTTCAAAAAGTTGTGTTGTGAATATTAAGAGATTGCTTATGCAAGACCTATCTTTGACGAAGCCATGTTGCTCTTTTATTAGAACATGGCGAATGATTGGATAAATCTCAGCATGGACAAGCCTCTCAAAGAGTTTAGACAATGCTGATAATATTGAAATTGGACGATACATCTCTACATTACTTTTAGAACCACTTTTGTGTATTGGTACGATATTTGCGCGTTTCCATACATCCGGAAAGACTCCACACGAAATACATTTGTTAAATAGTATAAATACGGGATAACATACTGTACTGTAGGTATTTTTTTAAAATAACGCAGGTATACCGTCTGGACCAGGTCCTTTAGTCGAATCTAATATTTTTAGTTCTCTACGAATATTTTCTAAGGGGAAGTATAATTTAGATAAGTTAACATCATGATCAGCACATGTAGGAGGAGGTACCCATGAATCAGAGTTAAATGTGGAAGGTTCGTACACAGAATGGAAAAAGGAAGAGAATAAGTTACACGTTGTAATAGGATCACTGGCTAAATTTTGTTTGTAGCGTATCGTGCCGGGAATTCTATTTGTAGTTTTACGGTTGGAGATGTATGACCAGAAAGCCTTGATATTGGTGGCAATATTATCTTCAACTGACGTCATGTATCTTTTATAGCATCTATCAACTTCCTTTTTGAACCTTGTTCTAATAGCAGAAAACTTTTCATAGTCACTTATATTACCGCGTTTCTTCCACTTTACCCAAGCACAAGTTTTATTTTTGTAAGTACGTATAAGTGAACGTGTGAACCAGATGGGAAAATTAAAATTCCTCTGCTTGCATGTGGGTGTATGTGATCTAATTAGTTCGAACATTTTTTCGTAGAAAGCAGATACAGCTTCCTCTGGTATCAACCCTTCAAGTAAACCACTCCAGTCAACATGACTAATATTCTTATTTATCTTGCAGTAGTCAGCTTTGTAATAATTGAGCGGATTCGGAATTTTGTATTTCGAGATACTTGCTGTGTGTTTAAAAGGTATGTGGACGCAAAAAGCTGGATGATAAGAATCGATGGGTAAGAGAGAAACATCAGAAGTAAGCGTTACAGAATGTGCATTACTAAAAAACAAATCCAATATACGACCGTTACAATTGGTTAAATGATTAAATTGTTTAATATTTAGTTGCGAGCAAATGTTTGAGAGTTGACGAGTTACGTTAGAGGGATTATTTGTAGCACATTCCATGAATGAAGTTCTTTTAACCCAGTTAAGTTGTGGCATGTTGAAGTCACCTGTTAAAATAACATTGTCCACACGAGGATCATCAAACAGAGCCGAGAGAGAATTAAGAAAATGTATGTATATTTCTTCCGTTGTGTTCGGTAGTATGTAAGTAGCACATATTAAATTATAGTTATCACGACAGGAAGGGATTTTAATTATTTTATGTTCAGGTAAAGTTAAAGGGGGCGAAAATGCGAGGCAAGACGGTTTTAATTCTCGAGAGACAGCTATAAGAACACCACCACCGTCTTTTTTTTGGGTAACAACACGATTACGATCGCATCTAAATACAAGTTAACGTTGGTCAATAAATTCGCTATCTGAGATATCAGGTGTCAGCCAGGTCTCAGTGAAAACAATAATGTCGTATGCATTCGCCAAAATATTCAAATACAATGTGTTTAGCTTTGTCCTGATCCCTCGGCAGTTTTGGTAATATATAGATATATGATTATTAGCCATTAATTAAATGAGTCAAATCAATAGTATGAAATAAAAGCAATATTGGTAAGATTACAAAGCAACGACACATTATAAACAGAGCAATCAAAACATTCAATTGGGAGTCTGTAAAGGCAATAAAGGCATAAATACAATTATAGTAATACGGCAACAATTTATGGATCGGCAGTAGCACCACAAAACAATTAGCGGACAATTTTTTTTTTACATAGGACACATTGTTAGATAATAGTGATATTTTTACGCAATTACGTACGAGACAAATAAAATAAAGAAAAGATGAACCTGCAGAAGACAGCATATTTAGAAGAACGATAATAACAGAAAGTGCTTCCGTAATAATGGCACTTAGTGTACTATCTAAGGGAGGTTTAATTATCAGCGATATTCTCGGTATTGTGTTTTGGTGTGATTTTGACAGATATGTCGGCTTCCGCACGAATAGCAAAAGTTGCCGAATCATCCGCTTCCTTGACCAAGACGGTTGCATTTCTGATCCATACGTATCTAAATTTATTAGCTTTGGCTGCTTCACGACATTTGCGAAACAAATCCTTATTTCGAAGTGTTAAGTGCTCATTGATGTAGATACGACATGGCGTTCCAGAGAGGCCAATGCGATCGGATGTCAGCCCCTTGGATAGACGGTACGCACTTAGCAGATTATCGCGAAGCAAGCGGGACGAAAACTTCACTATGATGTTCTTAGGACGATTATTCTGCGCGTGTGCATGTGGAACACGGTGAATCGCAACTATATCATTTTTTGCTAGCGGTATATTAATTGCTGACGCAATTGACTCCAGCACAGAAATCAGGTTTTCACCTCGTTTCTCAGGAATATTCCCCAGCTCAATATTACACTGCCTCGCCTGCTGTTCCAGCACGTCTATTTTACTTTCCAGCAGAGCAACCGACGTCGCCGCAGAGTTCCTGACACTCACCTCCAGATCAGCAATACGCCCCGCACTGTCGACGCAGTTTGCAGAGTTAAAATTTACTGTTGACTTTAGCTCTGTCACAACCTGAGACAGATCATCATGTTTTGCCCTTAGACTCGATATTTCTAATTTTGCCAAAGAATATTCTGTTCGTAGTTCCTTAAGTTCGGTTTGTGTTTGCAAAGAAGTTGTTGATAGGGTATTAAATTCTTCTCTTAGATTACCAATATTCTCATTTATGTTTGAGAACTGGGTACTTATGACAGCGTGCAGGTCGCCTATAGCTTTTTTAAACTCCGCAGATAAACCAGCAATAGCCAGTGTCAGCTCGCAGTCAGGTTGTTTCCGTTTTCTTTGCGTGACATTAGCAAATTCAATGTTGCTAAAGATCAAATAAAATCAGTTTTTAAGTTTACATTTTCATTAATTTGTTAACATACTCATCGTTTATTGAACGCATACAATACAATGCATACATTATAATGTTGTTTATTGTATTTTTTTACATACAATACTTTCCTTGGAAATTGCTTTAAAGGGCATTGATCGTGAAATATGGAAAGTCATTTAAAAGTTGAAACAATTTCTTACTACTTTGAACATCACGACACTTTAAGTGCCTACATTATCAATAGATTTATGATTTAAAAGTAGTATAAATTGTGGACTACTTATTTTTATTTTATCTATTTGTTATAGTTAAACATTGAAGCTCCGGCGCTCCTAGGTTTGGCAAGTCAAATCTCAGGTCTGACAAGAAGTGTTAGTCAAAGTGCAATAACCAATACCTAAGACTAACGGATTTATGTCTTATCATAAGAGAGAACCACTTGTACACTCAAACGCCGAACCTTACGATCAAATCGGGATTTGACCAGTCAAACCTAAATAAATCTATTATTAATTGCTTATGTATTTATTAATTAAATTACATCTTATTTCTATATATTTTGGTGATATTTATTTTACAAGTATGTATGTAAGTATGTATGTTTGTATGTATGTATAATCTCATATTATGTGTGTATATTTAAATTAGAGTTTATGTTGTAATTTTATGTTTTCCCTTGTACTGTTATTACACGCGTTGTCTACATCTCTGTTATCTTCTCTCCTATCGCAGGTGTGCTGGAAGAGATTTCTGTAGAAATAAGCATTACCTATGTACGTATTTTTCTGTTCCTTTCTTCTTGTCTGTTTATATGTGTGTGCATAAATGGTTAAATAAATAAATAAATAAATAAATATGATGATACTTTTTGCAGAATAGTAAAACAAATAATTAATATTTTTTGTAATGACAAGAAACAAAAACCATTATTGAATTATGGAACAACAAATGAATTTATTAGACAGCTGCATAAGGTTAGGTTGAATAAATAAATAAACATTACGTATAAACCTGTTTAAACATGCAGCAAGTGCAGTACAAATTGACGTTTGATGAATTTGCCTTAGTCGCTTCAAGGATGGACTAGGCAAAGTCTGAAATAGATTATTTTGCTTTCATTTTTAGTCGTACATCATTAGTCGTACTTCTAGGCTTGCCTAAAAATACATCAGTCCAAGGCAGAAATTAGAATCTATATCGGGGTTTGCCGAAAAGCGTTGGCCAAACCTAAGATTAAGAAGCTTGGTTTGTGAAGTTTAAAAGCCTTATTGTTTAAATTTTCAGTACACAAGGGCTAGTATTTACGTATATTGTAAACATTTTACAAACAGCAATGTTAAAATTTTTTTTTTTGAAAAAGTACCTAATGAATAATTCACAGTCGTTAAGAAAAATATTGGACATCTAAATAACGTACCTTCATTTTCCCCACGATAACATCAAAATAAACTAAAATATCTTCCCTCACACCCACGAAGTCGTTTACATTTTATGTTATGTATTGGACTCGTTTCTCCATCGATCGAAGGCTCAAAGTAGGTCGCAAAACCATTGTTTTTTTTTATTTGTCATTAATTCAAGTAGGTTCTAGAGTATCAATAAAGCCGGTTTCAGCCTTCAACGATATGGGTTTACTGCTTGATTTCGAAAGTCAGATGCCCGATGGCTGATTCCCCGAAGTCATCAGATCGAACGTCCGAATTTCCGAAATTCCGTTGCATCGATGTACCACGCCGTAGCGTAGCGCGACGACCTCGGTGGCGAGGTCGGAAGGTCAGTTTGTTTCTGTGTGCTGTACTGGTGGCCCTATTCTGTTTTTGGAGAAGAGTAATGGGGTGGTCTGGATCGGAAAGGATATGTCTCGGCCAGCGGACTCTACTGATTCTACTGGGGACATAACTAGCGGCCTTCACAATCTAAGGGTTGCGGTGTTGCGCGACTTTATCGAAAAAACGCTTTGAATTGCATTTCAGAAATTGAGCGATTGTGGGGATTTTTAGATCGAGATGGAGGATCTCGTTTCTAACGAACCATGGGGAGCCTGTGGCTTGGCGAAGGAATCGGTTTTTGCAATGTCTGCGTCCTATGGATGAATCGGGGGTGAGCGTGTGCAAAGACTGCACACGCGTACGTCATGATTGGCCTAATGCACGCCGTGTAAATCCGCATCTTGCACTTAAGTGACAACTTGCTAGGTGCATTCAGAACAGAGTGCAGCCTTCCTCGAGCGAAGGCAGCGCGTGAGCGCACCTCCTTGATGTGCTCAGAGAAGGAGAGTTTCTGATCCATGATCACTCCTAAGTATTTGGATTGTTTCTCCCAAGGGATAGACTTGCCGAATAAGGAAATGGGCTGGGATGGTCAGGTCTAAATCTCGGTTTCGAAAAGAGAACCGCTTGACTTTTCTCCGGATTTACTTCAATCCTCCACTTTCTGAACCACGCGCCAAGAACGTTGACCGCGCTCTGGAGAGTGGAGGCTATCGCATCCTGACTTATCCCAGAATAGTAGATGGCTGTGTCGTTTGCGAACAATGCCAACTGTGCCTTTCTACCTTTTGGGATATCGCTAGTAAACAGCGTGAATATGAGAGGGACAGCACGGCGCCCTGAGGGACGCCGGTGCGAATGGGGTGGGGGGCGAGATCGCTCCATCGATGCGATAGCGAAAGGTGCGGTTAGCTAAAAAGTCTCGCAAGATGAGCACGAGACGGTCGGGCACACCGAGTTGGTAGAGCTTATATATTAAGCTGTTGTGCCAGACTTTGTCGAAGGCTTTCGCTATGTCGAAGAATACTGCACCGGTCATCGTACCACGTTGGAAACCAACGCTTATATGGTCTACGATGCGGTGGACCTGTTGCACACAAGAGTGTTGGGTTCTGAACCCGAACTGCTCGTTGGGTATGAAGCCTTTTGTCTCGGCAAAGTCTCTGACGTCACACGCATCAAACGTCTGATGCTGAATGCCTGCTGATGGTTCAAGTAGCTCCACGGACTTGGCTTCTGAGGGCTGAGACGATCCGGGAGTTTCGTAGTCGGGGCTTCCCTTTGCTGACGGGGGTCTGCACGCTTCGCCAGCTTGAGAGAAGAGGATTTGGGTGCTTTCGAGCACCTTCTACATTAGCTGGGTGACCGGTTTCACCGCATAAATCGCAACTAGGGTGCTCCGTGCAGAGGGCACGGTCCTTTGGCCGGGCACAGTCGGCTGTGCCGTGGTCGCCTAGGCACTTGACGCACCTAGATTCCGCGTTACAGTGCGATTGTGCGTGGCCGTACAGTTGACAATGGTGACATTGTCCGATAATCCCCGACTTGCGGGGCTACTCGATTTTTATGCCCAACAGATGGCAGACCGTTTTGATGTGAAAGATCGGGTTGTGACCCTCTGAAGGAGGGCAGACTACTAATACCATATCGAATGGTACTCCGCGACGGGCACGGTGCATGCGGTGCACCTCTAAGACTGGAACTCCCTGGGACTCAAGGTCGGCCTTGATTTCCTCAGTCGTGATTTCCATCGGGATTCACTTGACAACTACTCCTATTTGACGGTCTTCTGGTAACGCATAGGTGTGGAACGACACACCTTGGTACCGGAGCATTTTGGTGAGGTCCCGGTAGTCGCGCGACATGGGGACGAACACCTCAATCTCTTGTAGGGTTGTTCGGGCGCTGGTGTAGGCAATCCAAGCCTCGGCACACCATTTGGACACATCAGTCCACTTCCCCTTGTCCTGAATGAACACAGGGGGCGGCTGGGGCACTTTTTTCCCCGCAGCGGTGCGGGGCGCGGCGGTGGGTGCGGTTGCGGGCGCGGACCCGGACGGGGTGGGGGCCGCGGCGGAGGTCGACGGCGGCGGGGTGGGGGCGCGCGAGAGAAGGGACGCTGAGACGTCCATGAGGGCGATTTTGGCTGCCTGGGTGGAGCCACACTTCTTCTTCTTCCTCTTCTTCTCCTTTTCTTCGACGTGAGTAAAACCACTCTCATCGTTGGAAGAGGGAGAAGAGTCGGAAGCGGCAGAAGCACCGGTAAGGGTCTCGGTTTCTGAGGGAATGTCCTCAGCGTCCATTTCCTCGCACGGCTCTTCCGAAAAAGCCGGGAAAGGCGGGCAAGCCGGGGAAGCCAGAGGGTTGGAGAAACGCGTCAAGACAGGTCTAGACGTGGGCGCGGTCGCGGTCGTGGGAGGGATCGCGGTAGCGGTCGGGGGAGGAATCCCGGGAGTACTAGCGAGAACGGTTGCGGAGACCGTAGCGGGTACGATCGCGATTGCATCGCAAAGCTTACGTAGCTCGATTGCGAAAACGGGATCATTAATGAGGTAATATCTCGTTTCAGCCAAAAGGGCTGATTTTGAGAGTGCCATAATTGGGGAGCCTGCTTTTTACGCATAGGGAGCGGCCTAAATCCCTACAACTCCTAACAAACCTAACGTCTACTTCCCCGGGAGGACAGCCCGGGGATGTGTATCCCTCCCTGTCGGGTGTAAACAGGCAGGTGTGTACCTATTGGTGAGCCCTAAGCTTGTATACCTGTTGCCAGTCTTATTGTGCAACAGGGCCCTGTCAGTCTAGCGCGAGGGGTGTAGACACACCCGAAAGACACTAAGTGTGTAGCTGTGGAAACAAAACTGTCACCAGTACCGACTAGGAGATCCCCCAAGGCCGGTGGTCTGGGACCCGTTCAATTGATGCCTAGCCCTGAAGGGGTTCGGCGGGTGAGTCGGGTCAACACCCCCTCGGATTCGTTGACACCGTGAGGTTTCAAACGTGGACCACGAAACTGTGGATTTTACCCGGAAAAGGCCAAGTGAATTTACACAAAGCTTCTCCGGTAATGAAATAGAAATGACGGTTGGGAGACATTTCGTTGACTCGGGGTCTTCGCAAGGCGCGAGGACCCTGGCGGCGAGGTTGGAAAGTGGCAACGATAGTCCTACCCATCGAATGTTTATTGTCTCGACGTGCCTGTAAGTCGAAAGCTATTTTACTTGAAATGTTTTACGACTTCGAATGTTAGGTATATTACTTTATCAAGCAAGTAGTAAATACTCCCAAAATAGTCGAAGTAGTAAAACATTTTGAGCTAGGTACATATTTCTGACCTTTTTATCATGTAAAATATTAGTAATCTTGATCACTGGTGTATTTATCCAATTATTATATAAGAGGTATATTCATAAACGATGATTAAAGTTCAATGATGTTTTTTTTTTTTTTCTGGTTGGGAAATCATCAAATAACTTCTCTCGCTCTGGGTGAAGCGGGAGGGCGTGTCAGACTTTTAATGACTAAAACCCACCCGTGTTCCCTCAGTTGCCTGTGTGCCTGGGGCCGCGGTATCTCTTTCGAACAACCCGCACCCGTGGCAGGCATCGGCCCTTGCGGGCCCCATCCGTTGCTGCTGACATCTCTTTGAGGCGCGCGTGGAACACAACGCGCCGTCGACCCGGGCTTGGTCCTTACCGGACAACGAGCTACCCATTACTCGCCGTCCGCAAGCCCACTCGCCGTCCGCAAGCCCAAATTAAATAATGTTTAAACGGCAAAAATGTATGGTTAAACAGACGCTAATCATTACTTAAATTTAAGCAACGTTTATAAATAAGGTAAATGTCTAAGTATATGATGATTAAACCCTGCTGGTTGGTTTTTTTTATCCCATTTTACATTCCTTTGTTTACTCTTCTTGATTATTTTGTGTAGAATAAATAGCTTTCGACTTACTAGCACGTCGAGCCAATAGACATGGGATGGATAGGACTCTCGTTGCAATGGATTTTCGGCGAAACGGGCGCTCGATCTAATTAAAGGGTATTCGGAATTGTGGTACATACATGCCATGGAATTTCTGGAATTTCTGGACGATAGATCTGATCGATGACTTCAGGGATTTAGCCATCGGGCATATGACATTCGAATACAAACAGTAAACCCCAATGATATTTATAACACATGTGACGGATAGTTTCCATAGGTTTTTGCTGTTTTATAAGTACACTAGCTTCTGCTCGCGACTTCGTTCGCGTCAAATTTCTTGCTCGCCGACCCACCCCGTCGCTCGTCTCACCTGCCCGTGCGAGTACTTCGTATTCGTTACTTTTTTCTCTTTGCTCGGCTCCTAAGAGTTTTAGCGTAATGATATATAGCATATAGCGTTTTTCGATAAATGGGCTATCTAACACTGAAATAATTTTTTAAATCGGACCAGTAGTTATTGAGATTAGCGCGTTCAAGCAAACAAACAAACTCTTCAGATTTATTATTAGTATAGATAGAAGATATATAATTATCGTAACTCATTCTTTGGTACATTGACGGATTTGCAGGGATATGAAGAAACTCCATGCATTATTGGTTTGGCAAACATCCAATTGAAACGGCAAATGAGCCACGAATGATTGTGTGTTTGAGAACTGGTTGCAGAAGTTTTAAAACTATTAGGAAAGAGTTTGGGTTTGTCTTTTTCCAAAAAGGTCATTTAAGCCCATACAACTCATGTAAGTGGACTTACTATGGCTTACAGGTCAACTTTTATTTGTTATCGAATGTACCAGATCACGAAACAGGCCCGTTATTGAATTCAGCTACTTTGGCAAATATTTATCTAGGTGCTTGAATTCGCAGGAAATCCGATGAAGCTTTCTGTTTGACATGAATATTTTGAAGAAGAAAAAATTGAAATATCACCAAAGGTCACCTCTTTTTCACCCGCATTCGTGAACTCTCTCTAACTAAATAACGAACTTTCATAGTCAGGGGCAATGGATGTCAAATATTGGTATTTAGTTAAATGGGAGCTTCAGCAGATTGGGTAAAGGTAAACCTGATTAAAATGATCATTAAAATTCAATTAGATCAATAAGATTATCGATCAGAACTTAGACGTATACAGTTGGTTCAAAACAAAATATTCACTAAATATAATTGTATGATAAATCATCGAATAGTCCAAACAAGGTTGTTTATGTAAACAGTAGCCCACGTCACTAAAGTTTTGAATTGATGTGAACCTAACACGCGATTGTGTCGGGATACGAACTTTGTATTAGTAACTGTGTTATATGGCTCTCTGAACTAGTGAAGATCTTATTTATGTCTATAATCATAATTATTACGTAGACACAGACGACGTTAACGGCGTTAATTACGGCAAAACTGATATTTTTTTGCGCAATCGAAGGACCATTGAATGGGCTCAACTCGGCTTAGTAATAAAATAGTAGTGGACTGTATTAAAATAGGTGTAATACCATAATTTACATGTAAAACGTTTAGAAGATGGAACAAAGGAATGCCCGTAGTGGAGCGCGTCTGTGAGCTGAGTGGTGTCGAGCGCGCGCAGTGGTCGTCGCGTCCGGGTTCGGTACCCCGATACCCCGCGCCTTCTAGTGGTGGTCACAGACATTCTAGTGGTCGTAGGGATGATTGAATAATAACTGACGGCGTAACTGGATTAGAGCAATCTATGTCGGCATAATCGTAAATGCCTTGCAGTATGACCTTACTTTAAAGTCAATGGCAATAACAGGAACACAATTCGGTGCTTTTTTTATAAAATAAAAGTTATTTTTGTTACTGCTTTGTCAAAAAAATTAAGTCAAAAAGGTCATAATTACGATGCTTGGTTTTTTTTTTCATCATTAAGTCCCATAGTCGCTTAAGGCGACGGGCAGCTCTGGCCCCATGGCCATGAGCTACACGCTCAGGGCCTGAATTCACTATGACCACTTAACGATTCCTTACTTCGAAACCACGTTAATTCCTTAGATCTCACACGAATTCTGCTGATATCGTATTAATAATACAAACAAATTGTCTTGAAACATACAGAATATGACATTTCGATTCCTTACCGTTACATTGGATTCTACAAAACACGATATTGACGTAATTTCAACGTAGTAAGATTCCGCGGGGAATATTACAAATCATACAGAATTGGGGCCCAGGTGACACGCGTCTTGTGACGGCGCGGCGACTGCGAGGTAAACAAATGAAAAAAGTTTTTTAGTGCATGCCACGGCACACAAATGCGCGACATCCGGAGCGACGCGGCGATAGACGGAAAAAGGGGCGCATGCGAGTCAATCAACGCAAAAAGCGTCGCAAGTCGCATCGCTCGAGGCAGTGATCGAGACCTTCGGCTAAGGGCAACTGTCATCGAAAAATTTCGGTTAAATTTTCGCTGATGTTTGAACCGCTGTATACTCTCGTTTTTTACGCTAAGATGACGCTTTTCCAGAACATTTAATCTGGTATTTGCGCGATTTCAGCATTTTACCGCTTAGCCAAATATGATTCCTAAATAAAGTTAAACGTTATAATTACGCTCATAAAGTATTTTCCTAGCATGTTTTATTTACTATCCAAATAGATTCAACTTATATTATGGGGTCGTGACTATAATATAACAGTAATAAAGAGATAACAATATTAGGTAGCTGAAAAAAACAACCGAATAAATCTGCCATCTGCATATTCGCAAAAGAAGCCTGCATATTATTTGCCAGAAAACGCACCTGCAGCATATTTTTAAGACTACAGGCGTTTATACTTATATATCAACATAATGTATTTATTATGAGTGATCTTACAGTTTACATTCTCATTACCATAGTAGTGACCAAATTAAAAGTTTTTAACAAATATAACTAAATGGGGTACTAAGTGCTACTAAGCTTTCCCGAGCGACTTACTAAACTTCGACGAGTGCAATCTGGGCAGTGAGCCCAGCTAATAAGTAAACTATGTTAATTACATCTCATATAAGTAGTGATGGCCTAGTAGCATCAGCCCCGAATCACAAGTTGTAGGTCGTGAGTTCGAACCTAAGCTGTCAGGAACTTAACTTTGTGTAATCAATTTCAGGAAGGAAAACATTGTGAGGAAAAGTGAATCTAAACCAAATGAAAATGTGAACCAAATATTCGAAGACATTGTGATATCCACCAACCCGCACTGGGCCCGCGTGTTGGATTATAGCCCACTCCCTCTCAGAGAGAGGAGGCCTGTGTCCCACCAGTGGGAAGATTATATGCTGATTATGCATCGCATAAGGTGGCAAAGGCGATTTCAAAATGTTGATGTGTTTTTTAGGCATCTACCTACTATATGTTGGTATTATGCAATTAGTCAGGGAAAGGGATCGTCAATCAACTTGACTACCAACTAAAATTCTCCTTATACAGGATAAGTTTTTATCCAGTGCGCAAACTGTAACCATGAATTCAGCATATCATTCTAGACCTCCGAGCGCAGAAATTTTTCGTCGGTAATACAAAAACAAATCAGCCGTTCCTTACATTTTTCTATGAAACAGCTAGAATTATATGCTGAATTCATGGTTACAGTTTGCGCACTGGATTATAACTTAATTTGTATTCATTTAAATGGTTCTTATGCAATGGCACGGCCATAAGACACATGACACTCGGCAAATTACTAAGACTGTGCATTGTTGGTCCTTACTCCGTAGCCAATAAAGGCATTGTCCGTTGCGGTATTAAAATGGGTATGTTAATATTCCCGAAATAGTTCCACCGCAGTACAAACATTATAATGTACCTACTCCCTATCGTGGAAATTGCCCCGGCATAAGTTATGTGTAACATTTTAGTTGTTATTACGTTGAGATGGCGAGAGAACTGGTTTTAGTTACGCATTGTTCCTAGATTTAGTGACTTAGTAATAACAGCGGCACGCTTATCGCAGTTGGTCGATGGGTGACCGTCTGTCTATATGTAGCAGCCATCTGGTTAAATTAGCCAGCTAATTGGACGCCTAGGCCGTTCAGTAAACGCTCACTATTACTAGTTACTTAGGTGGTAGGTATTAGTAAAAAGTAGTCAAACATAATTTGTGAATCCAATTTAACTAAATAACTAAACGACATTCAGTCATCTGGTTAAACGTTGCGCTCAAAAACTTATCTATTTGTCCTTCAGCTATTTAATTGGAGGCCGTCATTTAATGAACGGCCTAGGCGTCCAATTAGCTGACTAATTTAACCAGATGGCTGCGAAATATACATACCAAGAGTACTCCCTGCCTCTGAAAACATGGTTGTGATGGTTAGATAGGCTGTCGCTTCATGTAAAATACGGGTATTCAGCTACATCTCGTTAGACTGGACACCGACCCCAGCATGGTTGCGGAAAGGCTAGGGAGATATATTGATAACGCTATATTTATACCAGCTGATCTATTCTATAAAAAATCGCATCTTGAAACAAAAATCAAAAATCAAAATCAAAAGTCATTTATTAAAACTAGGCTGGTGTCAGCACTTTTTGAACGTCAAAATTACATAAGTCAGTTCCACAAAACGCTCGCCCTTCACCACTTCCTAGTGCTTTAGCTGGAAAGAAGAAGTGGCGCAACAAACTCCCCATAAGCACAGCTGTCTGTAATGTTAGAAGAACTTGATTCTATACAATAGGTACGTAATTGTAACGTTACGAAACATAAAATTAAAATGTTTGCCATAATTATGTCAGCTAGTACACGCCAATATACCAAAAGATAATATTTAAAAAATTTACTCAAGCAGAAATAAATAATAAAAACAAAAACATAAACAGAACTTAAAACCTAAATTAAAGCCTCCAGGCATAATGGGCATGCCCGCGTACGTATGCAATGCGGCATTGTAGCTACAAGTAACAAATGTTAAACTAGGACCTTCGGAGTAAAATAAACAGCTAAAAACCTTAGGTGAAGTGAACCTTTATTCCACCAGATGCTGTATTGCCAACTTTCTTCACATAAGTACAGACCGGCTGAGCTTTTCGTCTGGTTGGTTAACTAGATGTGTGAATTTCAACAACTATGATTTGTTACCTAATTTTGGTGGAAAATTTTGTTTCTGGTTTTTTAATAATGTGAGATGTTGATAAGCAAGAAATACGTATTCGGGTATATAAAATGTGAGAGAAATGTATTTTTTCCTGAAAGCTTCTAATATATTGTCAACACTAGAATTAGTAAGACACCAAAATTGATATCTGACACCAAAATTAGATCATCATTGAGATCAGAATTTACAAATCAGATATTAGGTGAAACTATCACTTATTATCTGATTTGTAAATTCTGATTCCCTAGGAGTGCTCTTTTTTCCTTTCATAATATGCTTTGAAGTATTCCGATTCCTTTTTTGTTGAACTCTTCGAGCATGCGGTGGCATTTCACTCAAAGGTACGATTTTCTCTTCAGCTTTTTTTATGACATCTTTCTCTTTCTTTTCTTCGCAATTCCTCTAGTTTAACGGGATCGTTCCTAATTTTTTCTTTTCTCTTCCTTTCTGCCATCCTTTTCCTCTCCAGGCACTCTGCGTGTGTCAACTTTGATTTTTTTTCTTTGTCATGCTGGAAAACAAATAATACGTAGCTTAATTTTTTATTGCTATTGAAAGCGTTTTTCATACAAGCGTACAGCACGAACGTCTTATGAGAATTACTAGGGCAGAATTATACATTTTCTTGTTTCTTCATCACTCTCAAGCTACTCGTAGGTGTAATATTAGGTTGGGGAAAAAGTCTTTTCGCATTATAGTATGTATGAACTTGTAATAAAATCTCTTTGGCTATACTATTTGTATCTGGCTGGTTTTGGTATCATTGAAAGTTTAAATTTTAAAGAACATAATTCCAAATTCAAATTAGGAAAATGTGTGATTTTCATTTGTTTTTCGTACCGTCAAGATGAGTGAATCTAATGAAGAAATTCGATACATTTTAAAATTTTACTACAAAAAAGGTAAAAATGCAACGCAAGCCGCGAAAAAAATTTGCGATGTTTATGGACCTAGTGTAGTGTCTGTGAGAGTAGCACAAATTTGGTTTAAGCGTTTTCAATCCGGAAATTTTGATGTCAAAGATGCACGTCGCTCTGGTCGCCCTATTACGGATAAAATGGATGCCATTTTTGAAAAAGTGGAGCAAGATCGGCATACCAGTAGTTACGACGTAGCTGAAGAACTGGAAATTGACCAGAAAACAGTTTTGGCGCATTTGAAAAAAACTGGGTACACAAAAAAGCTCGACATTTGGGTACCTCACGAGCTCACTGAAAGAAACCTAATGAACCGTGTACTCATTTGTGATTTTTTATTACGACGTAATGAAACCGAACCATTTTTGAAGAAGCTGATAAATGGTGATGAAAATTGGATCACGTATGACAAGAACGTGCGAAAAAGGTCGTGGTCAAAGGCCGGTCAGGCTTCACAGACTGTGGCGAAACCCGGGTTAACTCGCAACAAGGTGATGCTGTGTGTGTGGTGGGATTGGAAGGGCATTATTCATTATGAGCTGTTACCACCAGGCAGGACCATCGATTCTGAACTCTACTGCGAACAACTGATGAGATTAAAGCAAGAAGTTGAGAGAAAGCGGCCGGAATTAATCAACAGAAGGGGTGTGGTTTTTCATCATGATAACGCTAGACCTCACACATCTTTAGCCACCCAACAAAAATTAAGAGAGTTTGGCTGGGAGGTGTTAATGCATCCGCCGTATAGTCCTGACTAGGGCATGCAAAAACCGGGTTGCTTTAAAAAAACGTTTTTTTCGGGTTTAATGTTTACAAAACCGTTGAAACCGGTTAAATCGGTTGTTTCGGTTTTTTTTTCAATTTTTATTAAAGAACTGAGAAATATGTATGTAAAGAAAAAAAAGCTGAAGTCTAATCAAAATTTTCTTTTTACTTTATCTCACTTATTTTAATACTAATGAGCATTTGTTTGCACTGAAATAAGCTGCAACTACTAAGTAACAATACAAAAAGTTTATTTTCTATAAACATAACATAGAATCAAGATTATTATTTAGGAAAACAACATATTCTCCAATACTTAAGGTACCTAACATACAAAATTAGGAACATCTAGTAGGTACACAAAGGTCAAAAAAAAAAGTATTTATGTATAAAATATTTAATAGGATATTAAATAATTCAAACGAAAATTATTAAAGCGCTCTTCGTCGCTCTAGTTATTTTAGTTATTTAAAAATTTGCTGTGCCCGACAGGGTCCATAATTGTTTCTAATTTTTGTACCACCTGTAAGTGTACATTATGGATTGCAATAAACGATTTGATTTGATTTGTCTAAAATCACAGAATATTAAATAACAATTTAACTGTCATAAAATACAAACAGGCAAAATCAACAGTACGTAAAATGCGATCAAAATAATTATTTAAATAACACATAAAATAGAAGTCTTATTCCTAATTTACCAAAACAAAATAAATCAGTCACACTTAAAGATATAGATTGAAAAGGCGCTCTCTAATTCCACACTTGTTGGAGGTATAGATTTTGAAATCTATACCTCCAACAAGCTTTAAATCAAAAAAAATCAAAAAATCAAAATCATTTATTTGCATAAATAAGGTACAGAAAGTTCTTAAGATATTACTCGATCACTTATTATGCCATTAATGTCGGCGTGCAAATTTACATGCTTAAATACTATTTTACGAAATGAATTAATAAAGTAGAATAATGCATGCGATTAGTAAAATAAAATTCAATTCAATTAAATTCGGATACAATTATTGAATTCGGACACAATTATGATTAAATACCACGATTCACACCTTACATTAAATACACACAGTTCACAACAATACACACAAATACAGACAAAAAAAAAAAAAAAATACACACAATTCACAACTTATAATCCAAAAACTCAAGTACACTATAAAAGCATTTATCAATAAGCATTTTTGTTAAATTACGCTTAAATTTAAGAAACGGAAGTGTTTTTATGTTGCTTGGTATTTTGTTAAACAATTTGATGCACATGATATAACTATTGTTGGACGTGAGGGTGAGATTTGTTTTGGGTTGATACAACTTGTTAGTATTATGAGATCGAGGGGCATAATAGCTTGTCGCCTGCTGAAAAAGATTCTTGTGTTTGAATACAAACAAACATGATTCCAAGATATAAATGCACGGTAATGTTAGTATTTTATTTTTTCTAAAGTAAGGGCGACAAGACTCTATTTGTTTCAGTCCAAATATAGCCCTTAAACATTTTTTTTGCATTACAAATGCTTGATCAATTTCCACACAGCGACCCCAAAGAACGATACCATACCGCAAAATGGAGGATATATAGCCGTGGTACGCAGTAATTGCGGCGTTTCGAGATATCTCGCAGCTAATACGCCTCAGAGGATAGACAAAACTATTAATTCTACCGCAAACGTCATCTACATGTCGTTTCCAGGAGCAAAATTTATCTAAAGATATCCCAAGAAATTTTACAGAATCAATTTCTCTCAGGGCTACCCCTTTATATGCTACATGTAGGTCTAAAGGTTTTGATCGGTATGTATGAAATTGCATAAAATTAGTTTTACTAATATTGACCCTTAAATTGTTAGCTTCTAGCCATTCTATAGACGCTTGGAGAGCTGTGTTTATTTCCTGCTCGTAGGTATTTTTATCATTGCCCTTCAATATAATAGTAGTATCGTCCGCAAATAGTACACACTTATGTTTAAATATATTTGGAAAGTCGTTCACGTAGAGCAAGAACAGCGGTGGACCTAAGATACTGCCTTGTGGCACGCCATAACTATTTAACATAAACGAAGACTGAACTGACTGTCGCGTTTTGGTTGTAGAATTGTAACCTGAGATTTCCACTGCCTGTACTCGATCAGATAGATATGACTCCAGCCAGTCGTACGCTTTTCCTCTGACTCCGTATCTGAAAACTTTATCTAATAAGCGTTCATGACTGACATGATCAAACGCCTTGCTCATATCCATAAATAGCACTGAAACAGGAATTTTGCTATCAGTAGAGTCCGTTATTGATTTTATTAATTGAAAGGCTGCTAAAGATGTGCTTCTATTTTTGCGAAAACCATTTTGTTCATCATTTAAAATTTGGTGTTTCTCAATGAACTTTACCAATTTGTAATGAAATACTTTTTCAAAAATTTTAGAAAATATAGGTATAAGTGTAACGGGCCGGTAATTGTCCATTTGAGTTTTATCACCTTTTTTGTACAACGGTTTCACTATTGATCTCTTCAATATATCGGGAAATATTCCTTGTTCTAGTGAGAGATTGATAACATATAAAAGAGGTTCCAGAATCATATTCATCGATAATTTTACAATGTCAGTACGAATTTCATCATAGCCACTCGCTTTAGAATCATTTAGAGACATCACAATTTTTTTTACATCCATACCGTCCAACGGGTTCAGAAACATAGAATTGCCGATTGAATCGATATTTCCCATATGGATTAAACTAGAATGGTTTGTACTTTCTGGGCTATTCTTGGTAATTGTGTTAATGAAAAAATTATTAAAATGATTTGCAATAGACTCAGGACTTACATATTCATTGTTGTTAATCGTAATTTTTGATATACATTTATTATTTAAGTCTGCATCAGTATACTTTTTTATCACATTCCACGCTGCTTTACACTTATTTTTAGCATTATTTATGTAATTTGTATTATTATTTTTTCGTGACGTCAAAATGCATTTTTTCAATAAACTACAATAGTTTTTGTACATCTTTTTATGAGGTTCAATATTTTTGTGTTTTAATTGATAGTGGAATTGACTTTTGTTTTTACAACTTATTTTTATTCCTTTAGTAAGCCAATTTAATTTATGTAGTGGTTTATTAGAAACTTTTACGCGAATGGTAGGAAAACATAGGTCATAAAATAGTAAAAACGTGTCAATAAATTTACGGAACGCTTCGTTCGTTGAGACTTCTTCAAATACGTCACTAAAAGATAAACATGAAATTGATTTCAAAAACTTATTCTTATTTTCATCACTATAATCTCGTTTGAATTCATACCACCATTTCAAAACCGGCTGCTTCCGCTTTGTTACAGGCCAGGCAAGCGATTGGGCTGAGTGATCTGATAAACCTAATTCGTGTACTTTTGCACAACATTTTTCGATACTAGTTGCGATGTGATCAATACAAGTTTGTGTTTTTTCTGTTACCCGAGTAGGCGTTAAGATAGTATGTTTTATGTTGTACGTATTTAACAAGTAAATATATTCTCTACTTTCCTTAGATTGTTTTAAAATATCTATATTTGTATCTCCACACACAACAATTTTCTTTCTCGCGCTACGACAGACCGTTTTCAAAAGAGTGTCGAGTTTATTAAGAAAAGTCGCTACATTCGACGAAGGCGTTCTATATAGACAGATCAATATAATACCATATTGAGTTAGTTCCAAACCACAGCATTCGAAAACACACGTTTCACTTATTTTTAGGGTTTCATGTATAACTTTAAATTCAATGTCATCTTTAATAAGAATAGTGACGCCACCTCTTTTGGATGCTTTTCGCGAATAGTATGTTGCTGTCGTAAAGCCTTTAAGGCGAAAGTTTTTTTCAGTCCCTTCAAGCAAGAATGTTTCAGTAAGACATAGTACATCTACGCTAATGCCATTATTTAACAAGTCTAATACAGCAAACGAAATTTCGTCACGCTTGCTTAATGCACCTGCTATATTTTGGTGAACAATTGTTAAGCTAATAGACTCACATTTGTTCACGAAAAAAAATATCGTTCTTTTGAGTTGCTGTATCAATATTTTTAGTCTGTATACCCTCATCGTTTAAACTATCGGTTTGAACACCTACGTCTTTTGTGCATTGTTGCACTTTCTTACTAATTAATCTCTCAGTATAGTTTTCATATTTTTTTTTGTAATTTACTTGCAGGATTTGTCTGTGAATTAATCTACAGGTATGCAGTTTATTCACATATTTTGTTGACATATCAAAATCACAGTGTAATGGTACAAAACACGAATTTTTGCAGTTATAACAAACAAATTTCAATAAATTATTAACATTTTTTTCATTTAAATACTTATGTTTGTAAATTTGACCAACTAACACATTGGTGAAATCTAATTGACAAAGTGTGTGATGTAAATACGTTTGAATGTCCATAGGGCTTATGTCATTTGAGCCTGCTAAAATTATCACAAAATCAGATTTATTAAAGTCTTTACACATACTTGCGCAGGTTTTCAGTACTTCTTTAGTAGTTGCATTCGATTTTATAAATGATGTTACGGCAAACCTCTCCCCCAGATAGTCCTGGAGAATATTTCGGACATCGAAACCCAATTGATCGGCGAAAATCATAACTCTCTGGGTAGCCCTTGTTTCAGTTCGAGATTCTGGTTGTGACTTCAGCTGTAGCAGCTTCATATACTTTTGATATACATTGTATATTCTTTATATACTATTCTCCCGTTTTTCCTCCACCGTCGTAAAGTGTCATTTCCACCCTGATTTTAGTTTCCAAATCAAGTTCTATAGATGGGCTTGCACCAGAGGTATGTTATTTGAGCACGTCAAGGCGATCTTCGCAATGGAAACACCCCCGGGTGTTTCCTCCCGCCCTATTCGAAACAGGAACCTCCCGAAACAGCCGTGTCAGGTGAGGACCTGTGTCAGGCGGAAGGTGAGGACGCCATGCCGCCTCTCAAGCCACTCCTCAAAGAGGGGACTTACCGCCGCAATGGTGGCGTGCCCATTCTGTAAATGTTAAGTGCCATTGTAGCAAAAGTTCATGATCCTAAATCTTAAAAATAATAACGGACAACTGGAAGGAAGTTTTACGCCACGTAGTCTAGTTAAATACACTTTAGGTGCAGAAACTCAACAACAGAAGATTTCGATTACGAAGATTCTAAATTGAAGACAAATAAACAAACAATATGCCACATTTGTGCCATATTACCTACTGTAAAAAACTTACTAAAAACGCAGTCTTTGTAAGTCTACTTAGCTAGGTATTAATTTTATATTTTTAACATTCACATTATCCAAAGACCATTAAAATTTACTTCGTTGTTAATATACGTAATCAAATCATTAAAGTTTAAATGTAACAATGTGCTGTGATCAGCTCAAACTACTTCAAATAAAAACCGGCTCTTATTAATTATAGGTACGTTACATATTTACAAAAATGAGAACGTGCCGGCTGCCATAATCGAATTAATTATAGCTATTACTTATATGCATAACATTTTTGCTGTGATTAAATTTCAGTATTTGGTCATACACTTCATGTAATATTAGCAATGCATAATATACGAGTGATATAAAAGAATGTGACCAACTTACCTACGACAAACACAACACGCGCCTCGCCGTCCTGTTCACATTTTCCGGTTTTAAACAAAACCGAAAAACCCGGTTTTGTTATCCTAAAAAACCCGGGTTTCAAATCAGTCGGTTATCCGGTTTTTACGGTTATCCGGGTATCCGGTTTGCATGCCCTAGTCCTGACCTTGCACCTTCAGATTTCCACCTGTTTCGGTCTCTTCAGAATTCTTTAGGCAGTGTCAGGTTAACGTCACGAGGGGACTGCCAAAACCACTTGTCGCGGTATTTTGACCAGAAGTCCCAAAATTTCTATAGCAATGGGATCATGTCCCTACCTACAAGATGGCAAAAAGTTATCGAACAAAATGGAACCTACATACTTTAGTTAAATGTAAATAAACTTTATTAAAAAATGTTTTGAATTTTCTTAAAAAATGCGAAGAAACTTTTTCCCCAACCTATTATATTGTACTTCCAAACCGAGTTATCTTATTATGGTTCTTTTTCGTTTGTATTTGAGGTACGTAACTCTAAAAACTAATTTTGGTCTAACTAAGCAATTTTGGTGATTGGTAAAATACCACCAAAACCACCAAAATTGTACCATCAAAATTAGAATCTTGTTTAAAATGTTTATTTAAAAAAAACTACCAAGAATATACTATTTATATTTGTACAATTTTGATAGCATGCAAATTTTCGCGCGGACAGTCCTTTTCGATTTTCACTAGGTTAAAGTATTGCACTAAACATAAAAATAAAGCTGTCATAAGATAGAAAAACTAATACTGAATACAAATAAAATAAGTGAATTCTAGTAAACTAGTGTAGTTTCGTTTAAGCGGTGGTAATTCCCAGAAAAACAGATTGTGGACGCGTCACCAAATATAATATTTTATATCACTACTGAAATGTTATCTACTAAAATATTGACGGCCTGATCAAGATAAGTCTCCTTTATTAAAAAAAATATTTCTTCATTGTACGTTTACTTTAAGATATGATTTCCAGCCGCGCCGCCTAAACATTGTGCTTGAGAAAATCACTCAGATACGGCCTAAACATGTAGGTATCTACCAACCCCACCGTTCAAACGATACTTAATTTAAAACGTTATTAGAAAATCTTTCTGACAATAGGTACCGACAATTAAAAATGACTCGGCGTACGTTACGATGTGAAATTGCCTCTAAGGCTTTTATTGATTGAAACTTCGAGAGGATTGGCTGGCCAACTTCAGCTACAGCGGCAAACAAATATTTATCTAGAACACATGAACACAATCTTAATAAAACAAGTAAGGAGATAGAGTGCCGTAAGGGCACTCTATCCCCTTACTAAGATAATACAAAACTAGCACAAACACACCAAAGCAAAGCAGCAAAGCTCACTGCGATAGTTCTTGGCGCACACCAAAGTAGAATTTCGTAACCGTGTGAGGTTGAGAAAATGTGTTCTTCTCTACCCCATTTAGAGGATGCCGAGTTACGACTTACCGCAACACATAACTCCATACATGTTAATTGTAAAATTAAAATTTGATGGTGCAAATGCTGGTCTTCCAATATAAAATATATACGTATTATGTTGATGTGATCGCAGACGACTTCATATAATATGCAAGAGGAATAACTCCAAGTCTCATTGCGTCTGTGTGTTCAAGCCTTTAACTACATAACAAATTTCCTTTCATTCAGTCCTGCAACTGGTGCTTTAAAATACATTAACTTTTCTATCAGTATTCTATTTCTATTTACAAATAATAAGGACGATTCGTAAAAGTAAAGTAGTTAAGCTGACTACAACAACACTCAAGGAACGGAAATTCCTTGAGTGTACAGTCAGCAAGAGGAGAAAGTAACCAAGATCAATGGATACAGTTGAAGTTTAGTACGAAACCGACTAATGTTTTTTAATAAAATTGTACAAAATATTAGAAAACAAATAGTTCACTGCTAAAAAAAAAAAATATTCGCAAAGATCCGTCGGTTTCTGTCGACCCTGGTTATCTATCTATTTTGGTGACTGTAAATAATCTTCTTAAATTCAAAATCAGGTCACGTACAAACAGACACAACCTTGTCGTAAACCTGAACTCGTCGCTGCTGTAAATATCATAAAATTATTTTATTTCGGTTATTACGTCATATTTGTTTCATTTACTTTGTCTTTTAAGTTAACTAATGTATGCGAATACATGTATTATTATTTTTTTACTTTTTTGGGTGGGTAATCATCAAATAACTTCTCCCGCTCTGGGTGGAGCAGGAGGACGTGTCAGACTTTTACTGACTAAAACCCACCCGTGTTCCCTCAGTTGCCCGTGTGCCAGGGGCCGCGGTATCTCTTCCGAACAACCCGCACCCCTGGCAGGCATCGGCCCTTACGGGCCCCATCAGTTGGAGCTGACAACTCTTTGAGGCGCGCGTGAAACACAACGCGCCGTCGACCCGGGCTTGGTCTTTACCGCACAGCGAGCTACCCATTACTTACCGTCCGCAAGCCCGTGCCTACGGTGGCCGGGAATCAGCCTGGGATTCGCGAAGCCCAAAGCGTCTTCTGCGGAGGCCACAGCCGTGAGGGTTCATGTACTGCCTCTCCCTCACGTGCGCCGTCTCCCTCTTTGCAAGCATAACTGCTTCGCAGAAGGAGGCGACTGCTAGCCATGCACTCTCGCTCCGTACCATGGCCTGGATCAGGGCCAGACGCGAGTGATCGCCGCCACCAATCGCCTCCAGAGGACACGGCGGTGCTCCGCCCAAGCCGGGCAGACCTCCACCGTGTACTCCACCGTGTCCTCAGAGCGATCTTCGCAATGGAAACACCCGGGCGTTTCCTTCCGCCCTATGCGAAACAGGAACCTCCTGAAACAGCCGTGTCCGGTGAGGACCTGTCAGGAGGAAGGTCAGGACGCCATGCCACCTCTCAAGCCACTCCTCAAAGAGGGGACTTACTGCCGCAATCGTGGCGTACCCAGCACTGGGTTGCGACAATCGCACTCTCCACGTCGCCATGAGATCCGCGATTTCCCGCGGCAGCGGAGTTACGCCCCGGCGTTTGGCCTCCTTGCACCACTCCCAAGTGTGCACGAGGACTTTTGCCTCCAGATCCCATGGCGGCAATCCGTCAAGAAGTCCCGCCGCCTCACCGGAGATCGTGCGGTATCCCCGTATCATCCGGATGGCCATGACCCTATGGGCCGCCTTCAACCGGCGTGCTGGTTGGCGCCTCAGTGTCGGCGCCCACACCGGTGCCCCGTATACGTTCATGGCCTGCACGACCCCGCGTAAAGCCTCCAGCAGGAGGCGTTTGGCCCCCTAGATTGGGCAGGAGCCGCTTCGAGGCAGCCCCAGCCCGCTCCAGTCTTGGAGCCAAACGTCGGAAGTGTTCCGCGAAGTTCCACCGGCCATCGAGGACGAGTCCTAGGTACTTCATCGTCGACCCGACGCCGATGTGAACCTCTCCCGCCGTTATCTGGGAACCCGTCGGTGGTGCATTCCGAGGACCATGAAACCACATGACCTAGGACTTGTGCAGGGCCACCTCAAGTCCCAGTTGCCGGATCCTATCCACGATTGTCACAACCCCGTGTGTCGCTAAGTCGGCCGCCGCCTGGTACGACCTCCCTTGCGCCAGGACCAGCGTGTCGTCAGCGTAGCAAACTACGCTGACGCCACTATCAGGTCGGCGCGCAGCACCCAGTCGTACCCGATGTCCCACAGATGCGGTCCCAAGACCGATCCCTGTGGGACACCGCACGACATCTCTCGCCGGTTCCATTCTCCTAGGTGGCCGGGGTAGATGACGGCCCTGTCCATCATATAGAACTTGACCACACGACAGAGGTAGGTCGGCATCCGGTGATACCGGAGTGCCTCCCTTATGCAATTCCAGGGCGGGGTGTTGAAGGCATTGGCGATGTCCAGAGACACCGCAAAGACGACCCCACCCCAGGCCACAGCATCCCCCGTCGTGAGGGCTCACACGCACATGATGGCGTCCACCGTGGAGCGCCCCCTGCGGAAACCGAACTGGATTCTCGCCAAATCCGGCCCCCGCAACAGCCGCCCGACGAGGCGATCTGCAATGACTCTTTCAAAGAGCTTGCCCGCCTCGTCGAGCAGCACGATGGGCCAGTAAGCGGACGGAGAGTCCGCGGGGCGCCCAAGCTTCTTGATGAGGACCAGTTTCCCCGTCTTCCAGTGAAGTGGGAAGCGGCCCTCCTCCAAGCATGCGCTTAGGAGCCCTCTTAGTCGAGGCCCGAGAGCCTCCAAGGCCAGGACCCAGGCTTTTCCAGGCAAGCCGTCGGGTCCTGGGGTGGTATTCTTGGCATTCAGCCTACGTACTGCCACTCTCAATTCTACCTCAGTCACTTCTGAAGCATCGTCGTCGTCGTCGGTGCGGTCCGCGGTGGGCACCGGAAGAGGTGGAGCCATGGGCGGGGAGGAGTATGCTCCCCTCGCGAGGGGAACAGAGTGCTCACCACGTCCTGCACGATCTGAGGCCGGAGACTCTGGGTCAGCGGGGGAGGCCGTTTTGTAGGGGCCGGCCGTTTTGGAGGAGGCACCGTTTTGTAGGGGCGTCCCCACGGGTCCCTGTTCAGAGTCTCCAGAGACTTGTCGCGGGTCAGTAACCTGGCCCACAGGATCTCCGCTCGGAGGGTGGTCTTCGCCGCTCTGTACCCCTCATACAGCTCCGCCTGAATGGCTTCCTTATCCGGAGGGCGGATACGGAGCCTGCGATGCCTGGTGTACTGGTGCCGCGCAGCAACGCACGCCTCGCGCAGAGCTGTGAGCTCCAGCGACCACCAGTACACCTGACGTGAAGTGCGTCCTGGCTGGACCCGGGGCATTGCCACGTCACATACCGCGGACATGGCCTCCCGGAACCACTCCGCCTCGTCGTTGATGTCGGCAGGCCTGTCTGGTGACACCCAGGCCAGTACGATTGAGGCGCTTCAGCGCCCACCGCGGACCACACGGGGACTGTCGGCGTGCTCGAGGTCAAGGCGGAGACGTCAAACCGGATGTACCGGTGGTCGGAATACGTCTCCACCCCCTCCATAACGCGCCAGTCAACGACACGCGGCGACAGAGCGAGGCCGGCGAACGAAATGTCCACCACCGACTCACCCCGCATCCGCACACAGGTTGCGACAGAACCCCGATTTAGGACGACCAGGGCCACCTTTAGAGCTCAGTCCTCCACCAGCCTACCCCGCACATCCGTCGACCGGGAACCCCAAGCCAAGTGCTTGGCATTGAAGTCCCCGAGGACGAGCACGGGGAGGGAACGAAACACGACGACGACGCCTCTCAACTCCGCTAGGGAGTTGTGGAACTCGGCGACAGTTCGGTTCGGGGAGAAGTACACCCCAACCACTGCAATCTCCCCGAACCGTGCTGGTACGCAACCCATTCCCCTCTGGACACCCTCGAGAGCCAGGGTACCAGCAGCGGCCAACGAAATTAGGGTCACTGAGCCGCTCAGGTCCTCCACCCAGTCATCTCTGGGTGGGACAAAGTACGGCTCAGCGACCACGGCAATGTTAATCGACCACTGCGCCATGCTCTGGAGCAACAGATCCTGAGCGGTGGCGCAGTGGTTGATGTTTGCCTGGAGGAGGCGCAATGGGGCCGTTATTGGCATTCCATTTCCACCCCCTCCGGAGCTTCCTGAGAGGGCACTGCCTGGGTGGCAGTGGCGGTGACGACGACGTTGGAGGCGGCAGCGACGGCGGCAGTGGCGGTGGCTACGGTGGTGACGGCGGTGGCGGAGGGCTTGGCCCTGCCCCCCTCCTGCTTTCGATGGGTGGAGCGCAGGTCTTGCTCCCAGCCCGGTGTTCGGCCGGCTTGCCAGCTGCCGCACATAGGTAACAGTGTGGCATGGCATTGCACGAGCCGGCCTTGTGACCGGGCTGACCACAGCGGAAGCAGTGAGCGCTACGGTCCACCTCCGAGGTGTATTTTACTCCCACGTGATGTCCCACCTGGCAGCGGAAGCACCTCAGAGGTCTGGGTCCCAGCAGCTTCACCTGCCCGGAAACCCTGCCCACCAGGAGCCTTCGGCCCTCCCCGGTGATTTTTTGGGCCGCCGACACGGGGCAGCTCACCGTGACGGTTCGCATCCCCGTGTTGACAGGACAGATGGTCCCTGCCCTCACCTGCTCGGCAGAGCACCTCGCAGTCCTGACGACGGTGGCCACCACCTCGCCCTCCGTCACTGAGTCGTCCAGACCCAAGAAGCGCATATCAGCGCACTTGGTGGGCCTGGACACTCGGGCCTCGTCCGCACTTATGGACGCCCTTAGCCTTTCGGCCAGGGCGTCAGTGGTCGGGCCACTGACCACACCAGGGACCTCCAGCATCCGGGCTCCAGTCGCGGTGACCCTAATCTGGAGGCCGTTGGCAACGCCCAGGTCTGCCAGGTCCACCGCCGCCCTTGCCTTCGCGATCACGTCGCAGTAGGACACGCCTTTCTTCTCCGCTTCCGGCTGTAGTGTGATCACTACAGCTGCGGACTTTGGGGCGCGTGACCTAGCCGCAGCGCTCCGCTTCTTGGCTCGCTGCCGCCTCTCCCTCCTTTTGGCCGCCCTTGCAGCCTTCCCCGCCTTCTTCTTCTCCCCAGCACTGCCATTTGGCGTTGGCCGGAGGAGATTTGGGAGGCGGGGCCGTCCTTCCTGGCACCACCGCTGGGGCCATCGCCGCCTGCGTAGCCACACCGTCCTTCTTGGACTTTGTCGGCACCGGCTTCGCTGGGGTCCGCCTCGGCTGCGGTGCCGATTTTGCCGTGACAGCGGTGGTTGCGGCATAGGTGCCCCCCCTCTGCTGCTGGCCCGAGGCCGGCCGACTCGCTGCTAGTGGGGGCCGCAAGACTATGTCCTCCAAGACGAAAAAACTGGCTGTGGAAGCCAGCCAGTTCCTGCCGCACCAGATTCAGCAGCCAGTCCTTCTCTGTTACGTGTCCACCCTATCCATGTCGCGCCCCCTTCTGAGGCACCACCTTGGGGCCAGCTCCTCGGAGCCTGGCCAGGTCCGCTCGGAACTCCTCGTTCTCCTTTCGGAGAAGCTCCATGGCGGCTGCCAAGCGGGCGACCTCCGCCCGCATCTCGGACATGCTGTCCGACGGAGATCCGGTGTGAATGACCTCCGTTTCCGCCATAATGGAGGCTATGGCTAAGGGCACGGCCTTGTTTTAGAGGACTGCGTCCTCTTCAAGGTCAAACCCTTGACTGTAGCAGCCACAGCTTCCGCGAATCCTCACCATTTGCTCCGAGTTGGAGCTGCTGGCGGCATCCGGCTCACCGCCAGACGACTCTGAGAGGGTCCTGCTACTAGGCCCCCCAGAGAGCTGCCCCTCCGTGGCCAAAGCCTGGGCCGTCTCGGCGCTCGGCTCGCTGGGCCGTCTCGGCGCTCGGCTCGCCGGGTTCCTTTGTGGTTAGGCCTTTGCCTAACCGGACCCCACCCCGCCGACAGACCTTTCCCAGTTTCCGGGCCGAGGCCATCCCGCCATCCGAGGACGACCCATGGCCACCCCCGGTTTGGAGCGCTTCTTGAGGAACTCCCCAGTCCTCTTCGAAGCACCCGCCACCACAACTTCGGGGCTCTTAAAAGAGCCCGGAGCGCTCGATGCGACGTCGGACTCCGACCCCGCATCACTCCCCCTCCTCTTCTATATTTTTATTTTTTATAATTGTTTCCATGTCTGTTCCCACGATTAATTAACTTCATATCGTCTCAAAAAGTAGTGGTCCGCACCAGTGACTAATTTAGCTACCCATTAGTCGAGCTATCAACCTCCCTAATGGTGCGCCGCCGCTTGGAGGTTTGGGGTAATTTTTTATAGAGGATTTCTTCTTCGCGGCTCGGGCGATTAAGCCAAGACCCTCGACCCCCGTCAAAAGTCAGAGACATGACCGTGACAATCTTCGGGTTACGAGATTTACGATGGTAGAAGGAGAGGACTCCTTCTTGCCTGCCCAGTGGCAGGGTAAGTGCACACCGAGCCCGCTCTTACTCCGCCACTGTGCGTCTCTGCATACGCGCAGAGAGACACGCGTTGGAGCGTTCCTCCGACAGGATATTGGCATACGGGCAACGACACCCCTTAGGCACACGTACCTAATGGGGGGACATTGCCCGCATCCCAGGGAGCACCGTCCCGGAGACTGGCCTTTCCCCCGGACGTATCCAAGGGTAACTCCAGCCCACGGGCACACGAGGAGGTTTCCTGTCAAAACACCCCACAGTCTGCTGCTTGTGTGACCGCAAAGATATTGCGTCACCCTGCAAACAAAAAAATTTAATCCGTGCACGACTTCCTATCGCGCACATCGCTCGCCCAATCAGCATCATAATGCCTGTGATCTTCTCATTACCATCCTTGGTATATAACAACTAAGTCTTTGGTACCCTGAAGATATCAAAAAATTATTTTCACCGCAGTCCAGTGTGCAGCTGTAGGGTTTTTATTAAACCTGCTCAGTGTATTTACTGCGAATGATATATCAGGTCTAGTACCTTGTGGCACAAACAGTAAAGAGCCAATAGCTTGTTGATATGGATAGAAAAAAAAAATGGACCGTCAGTGATTTTTCCTTTTGCATTTTATCACTAAATTTCGTACCAACTTCAAATGGTCTTTTCACCGGTTTACAATCTGACATTTTGAATCTTGCTAATATTTCGTTAATATATTTTTCTTGACCTAGCAACACTTTGTCCCCATCTCTGGTTATGTGAAAACCAACACATTGACTTGCCCGACCAATGTCCTTCATTTCTAAGTATTCTTCTAGTTTCTGTTTGAAAATACTTTTTGTCTTTTCCTCTGCAGTAAATAAAAGTAAATCATCAACCCATATTATGCCCAGACTCTGCATTATAGTAGACACACGGATCTGTTTTCGATTGTGTCATTCCTAACTCATGTAGGACAGAGTTTAATTTCAAATTCCAGAGTCTGCTGGCCTGAGATCCATGCTTATACTCTTCTCGCTGCTGCATGTAAATGTCTCTGTCAATATCTCCTTGCAGAAAAGCAGATACAGCATCCATTTGGTCTATCTCCAGTCCATACCTGGCGGCTAAAGCAAACAAGTAGTGTATAGTTGTGTACCTGCCAACTGGTGAGTAAATTTCTTCATAATCAGTGCCCCATCTTTGGGCATACCTTTTATTACAAGCCTCGCCTTGTATCTCTGAACATTCCCACTCTGGTCTGTTTTTGTTTTAAACACCCATTTATATGGGAGAGCCTTTTTTCCTGGAGGGCGATCGGTCAAAGTCCATGTTTTATTTTTCATCAGTTAATATTTTTTAAAGTTATTATTGCAGTATTCTTTACCATTATCAGTTCGCAGTTTTGTAATTTTATGATGTAATCCATTCTCTGCTTTCAACTTAAAATCTTTAAATGTCTCTAGAATATTTAGCTTATCTCTCAAGAGATATACATGGACCATTCGTGTAAAATCATCAATGTAAGTAATAAAGTATTTCATACCTCCAAATGATGAATTTTCCATCGGGCCACATAAGTCGGAATGTATAAGTTCTAGAAGTCTTGTTGCTCTAGATCCGACATTATTGAATGGCATTCTTGCTTGCTTACCTTCCATACAATGAGTGCATGTGACATTACTTTGATCCTTAGACAGAGTCACACCATCAGTACAATCAGGCAGCTTCTTCACATCTAAAACATTCAAATGACCCATTCGCAGGTGCCACAGATAAGTGCTATTATTCTGAGAACTTGAGGTTAAGTGCCACTTCATGACTGGTGTTCATGATGTATAGCTTGTTGAGCAGTGTTGCTGTGCACACCACTTCATTTTTACTATTTTGTATTTCACATCTTTTGTTGGAACAGTCATCTTATGTCATTTTTCTACAATAGTGCTGACCGAAAGTAGATTGGCACCTAGACCCGGAACACACAAAACATTTTTAACTTGTATCACATCCTCTTGATTTATGTGTATGTCAGTACAGCCAACTCTCTTCACAGCTAATGGCTCTCTGTTCGCTACAGTAATATGATTTAATAATATATATATTTTTTCATAATAATTTATTTCATAAAAACGTATGCAAAAAGAGTACATTTAGCCAACAGTATCTAGTAAATTTCCCATACAATTATAGTGCCTAAAAATAAACTATTTCTAAAATATTTTTATTACAAGTGCAAGTGATAATGTTTTGGAATTTGAATATTAGATAGCGACCCGCCCGATCTAGGTTTATTTAAACCTGTGTTTCAGGCCATCACTTTACATATCAATTAAATTTGGTCATTAACATTTAAAATTAAATTGATTTAAAAATAATCTATTAACAACTATGAGATAAAGCATAGTGGTAACTAAACATTAATACCTACAACTAAGCTAATGTAAATACTACAAAAGTAAATACTTACGAGAGAATAAATTATCGTCATGACATAATTTCTAGAAGTTTTTCTGTGGCTGTGTAATTGAGTAACACTAAGTATTCTGTTATCATAGTAATACATTTTTTATAGCTTAACCTGTAGATACTCATTAATTTCTTAAGTCTATTATACAGAAAAGGACCTAAAAACACATAAAATCGATTAGCAAAAGCATGTCTAGTTTGAGGCTTTATGCAAACGAAATCCTTCGTTCTCTTGTCGGAAGGTACTGGGTCAAAAGGAAGTGCAGTGTGCTGGTGTAGTACTGTGGTTTTTTTTTTTTTTTGTTTTTGGGTGGGAAATCATCAAATAACTTCTCCCGCTCTGGGCGGAGCGGGAGGGCGTGTCAGACTTTTACTGACTAAAACCCACCCGTGTTCCCTCGGTTGCCTGTGTGCCAGGGGCCACGGTATCTCTTTCGAACAACCCGCACCCCTGGCAGGCATCGGCCCTTGCGGGCCCCATCAGTTGCTGCTGACATCTCTTTGAGGCGTGCGTGGAACACAACGCGTCGTCGACCCAGGCTTGGTCCTTACCGGACAGCGAGCTACCCATCACTCGCCGTCCGCAAGCCCGTGCCTACGGTGGCCGGGAATCAGCCTGGGATTCCCGACGCCCAGGGCGTCTCCTGCGAAGGCCACGGCTGTGAGGGCGCATGTACTGCATCTCCCTCACGTGCGCCGCCTCCCTCTTTGCGAGCATAACTGCTTCACTGAAGGAGGCGACTGCCAGCCATGCACTCTCGCTCCGTACCATGGCCTGGACCAGGGTCGGACGCGAGAGATCGCCGCCGCCGATCACCTCCACGAGGACACGGCGGTGCTCCGCCCAAGCCGGGCAGACCTCCACCGTATGCTCCACCGTGTCCTCTGGGCGATCTTCGCAATGGAAACAGCCGGGCGTTTCCTCCCGCCCTATCCGAAACAGGAACCTCCCGAAACAACCGTGTCCGGTGAGGACCTGTGTCAGGCGGAAGGTGAGGACGCCATGCCGCCTCTCAAACCACTCCTCAAAGAGGGGACTTACCGCTGCAATCGTGGCGTGCCCAGTGTAGTACTGTGCTTAGAATGAATAATTGCCGAACTGTTAGTACCTACATTACATGCAATGTAGAGCTGGTGCGTAGGAAATCTATATGGTCGAAAGGTAGCAACTTTTAGAATTGCTCTTGGAGCACGCTCTAGAGGGAGTAAAATTGTTTTTGCTGCACCACCCCAGGAAGTTATGCAATAGCTAAGAATGGATTGACACAAAGCTAAATAAACTTGTTTAATTAATTTATAATCGGCCGGACATTTATGTTAATTTACGCACTTACGTAGTACGTTACGTACATAGTAAATCGATATGTTTACGGAAATTTAGATTGGAGTCAATAATGACACCTAAATATTTCAAATGGTCAGCTTTAGCTAAAGTAGTGCAATAACATGCAGTGTCAGCGTACGTGCTGCAATTATGTGCGTAAATGTCTAGATTAGTAAGTGGTATGTTAATATTTCTCATTGCAAATAAAATGTATTTTGTTTTATCTGCATTTAATGTTAGGATGTTATTATGGAGCCAATCGGACACTATGTTAATACCATTTTGAGCATATATATAGACCTCAACTCTTGATTTAGCTCAGAACAGCATGCGGTGTCATCAGCATAAGACATTATGATACCATTTTGAAGTGGTAGGCTGCACAGTTCATTTATATAGATTAAAAATAACGTGGGCCCCAAAATGCTTCCTTGTGGAATTCTAAAACCACTATTTTTAAGTTCAGAGCTTGTATACTGACCTATTTTTACACATTAATGAAGCTCGCTGAGATAATCTGCAAGTAGTTGAAGTTGTGCTCCTCTTATTCCTAGTGTTTCAAGCTTTTGCAAAAGTAATGTAGAAGAAATAGTGTCGAAGGCCTTGGCGAGGTCTAGAAAGATACCAATTGTGTGCATACCATTATCTAGATTGGTAGCAATATACATTAGTTAATCTGTGTACTACTTGGCCAGTTGATCTTTTGAGCCTAAATCCAAATTGATGATCAGAAAGTAGTTTGTCATCTTCCAGATATTGCACCAACCTACAGTTAATGATTTTTTCGAAAAATTTTGAGTCCTGTTAACACTGCAATGGGTCTTTTTTTTTATTTATTTATAACCAACTTACATTAACAGTTTGCACCACACATACAAGTTATCGGTCAATACAAGTTATTACACATACAATCATAGAAACATAGAACAAGGTTACATATAAAATTAGACAAAATAAAAGTAATTAAACGATAGAACAAAATTAGTCAAAATAAGGTATACGTAGATAACATTATGTACAAATTAGATAACATGAGATACAATTGAATAAAATTAGACAGAACTGGGATAAACGTAGGATAAAAATTAAAAAAAAATTAAAATAATAAGTATCAAGATGAAATTGGGATACAAAATTATTAATAACAAGATACAATTTTTACTAATTTACGCCATAGAGATTGTACTGGGAGTGGCAATAGACTCCAGGTATCGAGTAGCCGTGTTCAGGAATCTCAGTTCAGAACTTGCGAAAACATCTAAGGATTTGTCACATAACAAAATGTTGTTAATATGGCTGAGGGCTTGGTACAATGGACTGGTCTTAAGGGTTATGGTACTGGTTTGCTGTATTGAGAAAAGGGGACGTTGGCGAGGGCAAAGCGTGTGTCTAATTGATGGTGGGATTCTAAAGGGGATGCACTGTAGCAACGAGGAATTGTAGTGGGTACCACGAATTAAGCGGATGAAATACTTGACCAGATCAAGATTTCTCCTAACTTCTAAACTTTGGTACCCCACCATTCCTAGCACAAATGGTGTTGAGTACATGTACGGGTAATAACCATAAAGTTTTAAGTACAGGTAGCGGACAAAACACTTCTGAACCTTTTCGATAAGCAGTGTGTACAATCTTTCGTGGGGGTTCCAGATTGCATTGTTAGTCTCTAGAAAGCTGCGGGTGAAGGAGTTGTACAGTATGGTTATTGCTTGACGATTAGTAAAAATCTTTGCCTGACGCAAGACAAAACCTAAGTTTTTCCGAGATTTGTTGCAGGTCTGTATTATGTGCTGGTTAAATGTTAAGTGTGGATCAAAGTGAGCACCCAGATCACGTACGGTTAAGGCGCGTTTCAGGGGTTCATTGTTCATTATGTAGATGTTGTGTATAGGTAGTGTGGCTTTTGTGTAGGTCATGACAGTGCACTTACTAATGTTTAGGTCGAGATTGTTTATAGTGCTCCAAGTGTGAATGTTGTCGATGTCGAGTTGAAGTGTGGCCGTATCGCTAGGGTTAGTTACTGGAAGAGCAACTTTGACATCATCGGCATACATTAAGACTGTGGAGTGTTTTACATATGTAGGAAGATCGTTAACTACTATGAGAAAAAAAAGGGGCCCGAGGTTAGTGCCCTGCCCTATGCCCGAAGTGACCAAGTAGCGCTCCGATTTGGCATTTTTGTATGTTACAAATTGCTTGCGGTCGCACAGATAGTTTGCGAAGAATTTTAGTGACTTTACAGAGAAACCTGCCAATGCCAGTTTACCAAGAAGTATGTCGTTGTCAACACGGTCAAAAGCCTTCTGGAAGTCAAAATAGGCTACATCGATCTGCTTTCTGTCATTAATATTTTTGGCTAAGAGTGTGGTAATGTTAAGTAGATTGGACGTGGTTGAGCGATTCGGAAGGAATCTGTGCTGCTCTTCCGCGAACCACCGTTGCAGTTTAACAAATATTTTTTTATAGAGCACCGATTCGAATACTTTGCCGAAAATAGATAAAACAGCAATTGGCCTATAGTTTTCAAAATCACTCTTTGAGCCGTTTTTATGGACCGGAAGTACTTTAGATATTTTCCACTCCGTTGGATATATGTTCGTGTTAATAGACAGGTTGAAGATAAATTGTAAGGGCAATTTGAAAATTTCACAACCGTCCTTAACCAAGTACTGTGGTATTCCATCTGGTCCTTGGGTAGATTTTGGAGGTAGTTGGGCCACAGTGTTACGAACTTCAGATTCGTGAACGTAATCAATATTAACAAGATGGGACAAATTATTAGGAGACGCATTCGCAGTAGCGATAGCGTGCTGGGGATCTAACGACGGCAAGTTTGATAGAAAAACGCTTCTAAAATATTTTGAGAACGCATCAGCCACTAGCGTTGGCGACATGTCACCAAAGGTAGCCTGCTCATTATTTTGTCTGTTACTTTTCACATAGGCCCAGAAGGCTTTAGGGTCACATTTTATTTTTGACTGAATACAATTTGTATAAGTAGCAAAATCTACAGCCATACTTTTCCTTAATAAGCGCCTATAGTAGGTAAAGAATGCATAATGCAGTTGGTTATTATTATTCGGTTTTTAGAGCTTGTGATAATGGTTTTTAAGGTTGTTTAGTTCAATAGAAACAGACGTAAACAATTTGGGGTAATTCTGTCGCAATGTATTCCACTTTTTTAGAGGAACAGTTTGACAAATAACATTGTTAATGAGGTCATAAAAGGCGGCGACAGCAACGTTAACATCATCGCATGAATACACGGGCTCCCAGTTTATACCAGCCAGTTCAGAGTATAACACTAAAAAGTCCGCCTTGCGGAAGTTACGCTCTAAAGTTACACTGGGGGCCGAGTCATTAGGATAGTAGGTATTATTTATACTCAAGCTAGCGTACGGCGTGTTAATATTGATAGAGATATCTAACGGCTTGTGATGTATTTCAGACGGGACAATGCCGGAACATGCTGAAACTGAGACTCCCGCCACACATGAGTTAACTAAAATCAAATCCAGCATTCTGCCAAGATCATTTAAAATAATGTTTTTCTGCATTCAATCACACTCAGAAAGAAACAGATCAAAATCATCACGTGTGGCTACATTAGCGGAATACAGGTTAAAATCCCCTAAAACAACCAGAGGCAGTTTATTGATGTCACACATAATCCTTCTCAAACAATTAAATATAGAATAATATCTAGCGTCAGGTACATTAGGTGCTAAGTAAACAACGCAGCAAGCAAAGCGTAATCGACCTGTGGTGACAATTGCAAATATAATTTCGTCGCACTGTTCAGACTTACAGTCCAAACGTGTGAGAGTGTAGGGCGCGCGCGCGGCCAGCAGCACGCCGCCCCCGCCACGCCCCACACGATCACACCGCAGCACGGCGTATTCTCGCGGGAAGACCTCAGAGTCAAACACGCTATCATCAAGCCCAGTTTCTGTTAGGGCTAACAAATTATTTGGAAAGGTGTGGAGTAAATTTTTCGTTTCTGAGCGCCTTGACTTTAGTCCCCGCACATTCTGATAGAAAATCGTATCCAAGACAAAAAAATCGAATAAAATAATAACAAATTAAATGATGAAATCGGGATAACTCACAAAAAATATCTTGTAATTATATTATAGTTTTAATTCATAAAATTAACTTCGAAAATGTGATTATTTCTAGTAAATATGATGACGTTTAATTGTCATCTTAAAATAGTGTTGATACATTACAAATTAATATCGATAATATAATAGTCAAGTGAGAGTCGTATGTAATGTTTTATCGTCGTTTATGAAGAAGTTTGTACAAAAAACATTTTTCTAAGATTTTTAAAATCAGATTCATTCATATCAACTATGATATTTACTCTCCACCGACCTGTCTTCGCTACTATCATCCTACATTAATATCACATGGAAAACAATTTGTCCGCAGTGTGTAGCAACACAAGATTTTTTCTAGGATCGGTGATTTTATCATATTGGCTCTGAGTGAACAACTTTCAGTTTTGAATACCAAAAGTCACTGTCACTATACGATAAAATATTACAACGTGCTTGAAAAATAGCGCCGTGTGAAGGCAGTGGTTATGCGCTAATAGTATAACTTGGTGCTCATGTTCCCAATCAAGTACGTCAAAAACGTATCGTATCCTATCTATGCCATGTACTTGGATCTATGCCACTTTTGTCTTGATAAATGGTCCAATGGGTCGGTAATTCGACAAGACCGGGGACGGATAAAAAATATATACAAATTTAATTTTGATGTCTTAAAATAATAGATTCGATAAATTAGGCAGTAGGTACATCACTAGACAATAAAGTACGGCAATTGTTTATTTATATGTGCTCACAATATTTACGGTTCTTTATGAGCGGTGTCAAACATCAAAAACAAAAGAATTTGGTTACAGTATAAGCGAAACGGTACGACGATTTTTAGCCGATTCTACTTTTATACAAATCTGAAATTCAGGATCTTTGAAAATTCTGCCACTAAAGAAGTTAAAGTGGATGCAAATTTGTAGGGAAATGTACCATTTTTGTCGCAGAGAAATACCGTCGGGCAAACGGCTTGTCTATTAAATCAATTTTTTAAAGTTACTGATTACTAACGCTTAGCCTTGACCTCTGGGTCTGAGAAGCATGAATTCGGTTTAGAGATATTTATTTTCTCAAAGAACAAATAGCACAATGGTTTTTTTTTTGTTTTGGATGGGAAATCATCAAATGATTTCTACCGCTCTAGAAAGCGTGACAGACTTTTATTGTCTAAAACCCAACCGTGTTCCTTCAGTTCAAATTAAAATTCTCAAATTCACTGACAACTGTGTTGGAAAGTCGCTGGTTGAAAGGTCTGGAAGCATGATTTCGGTTTAAAGACATTTATTTTCTCATAGAACGAATTGCACAAGGGTTCCTATTGCAATGGTGCAATTATTTATTTTCACCTTACTACCAAAAATCCATGTGTATCTGTAACTAGCTTCTGCTCGCAACTTCGTTCGCGATGGATTGGTGACGCGGGAGCAATTGACGTACAGTTGTCCGTGTGAGAAGCAGCTAGTCCTTAGGTCGGAACCCGTAGCAATCATAATAATAATAAAGCTGAAGAGTTTGTTTTTAGGGTTCCGTACCTCAAAAGGTGAAAGAGGAACCCTTCCCGTCTGTCCGTCTGTCTGTCTGTGTGTCACCTCCGATTTTCTCAGGAACGGGTGGCTCTAGCAAGTTGAAGTTTATACCAGATACTGTCTATAATAGTCCCTATTTTTTTTTTTTTTTTTTTGGTTGGGAAATCATCAAATAACTTCTCCTGCTCTGGGCGGAGCGGGAGGGCGTGTCAGACTTTTACTGACTAAAACCCACCCGTGTTCCCTCAGTTGCCTGTGTGCCAGGGGCGGCGGTATCTCTTTCGAACAACCCGCACCCCTGGCAGGCATCGGCCCTTTCGGGCCCCATCAGTTGCTGCTGACATCTCTTTGAGGCGCGCGTGGAACACGATGCGCCGTCGACCCGGGCTTGGTCCTTACCGGACAGCGAGCTACCCATTACTCACCGTCCGCAAGCCCGCGCCTACGGTGGCCGGGAATCAGCCTGGGATTCCCGACGCCCAGGGCGTCTCCTGCGAAGGCCACGGCTGTGAGGGCGCATGTACTGCATCTCCCTCACGTTCTAGGTCAACCGGAAGTATCTTATGGGTTTTGGGTCGAAAACCTATATGGTAGTTCCCGTTGACCTAGAATTACGGAATATGGCAAAAAGTAAGATCTTATAGCACAAATAAAGGAAAAATTCCAAAAAAGTAAAAAGTTGAAAATTAAAGTAAATTTTGATAGTTACAAGTTTTCGCGAAAATCTAAATTTGCCCATAACTTTTTCATTATAATATGAAATGAAATATTTTTGAAATGAAATATTTTTTTATTTAAACAAAATGCTTCTTAAACAATGATTTGTGTTTGGAGCCTCCTTTTAGGCAAACAATGCCTGTGTTAGGAGACTCCGCTCCTCCATATCTTAGTTATACAAATGTTACATATTTATATTACATTATGGCAATTAGTTATTTCTTATTCTTTTTCTAACATCTTGAGTATGTATCACGTGAATCGTGGTGTGCTTTAGTTAGGCGTAGCGTGTATGTTCGATGTAGTGCGGTTAGATGTGATGTGTGGTGTGGTGTGTAGTGCGGTGTGGTGTGGTGTGGTGTGGTGTGGTGTGGTGTGGTGTGGTGTGGTGTAGTGTGGTGTAGTGTGGTATGGTGTAGTATGGTGTGGTGTGGTGTGGTGTAGTGTGATGTAGTGTAGTGTAGTGTGGTGTAGTGTGGTATGGTGTAGTGTGATGTGGTGTCGTGTGGTGTGCTGTAGTGTGGTGTGCTGTAGTGTGGTGTAGTGTGGTGTGGTGTGGCGTGGTGTGGTGTAGCGTGGTGTGGTGTAGTGTTGGTGTGGTGAGGTGTAGAGTAGTCTAGTACTCGTATATGGAGAACAGTAAGATTTGTATATTTTATGGTGTGTGATTATGTTACTCATGATAATCCAGCAGAGCTTCCGTATCCTCATAACTAAGAGACTTTGTCCAGTTTGTTATAACTTTTTTACAGTCGTGATTGTTTTTATTGTGTATTTATATGTTTTTATTAATCCTGTTGTATATTTGAGCTGAGAAATGGTGAAATTGTCTGCTACTAAATTTGGTTTTACATGGGGTAACTACTGCAATGATATCTTTTCTCCTTTTGTGTTTCTTATTCATATGATAAGGGAGGGTTTTATGTTTTTTTAGAACCGTTTGAGTTATATACAGCTTCCTAACTGAGAGTAAATTACTGATTTCGTATAGGCTTTTAGTAGAGTGTCTTTTAGTTTTAAAATACATAATCTTTATAAGTGCACGTTGTGCACGTTCCACGTCCAAAAATCTAGTTTTAGCTGCGCCACCCCAAATGGGGATACAATATAGAAGGACGGATTGTGCTAGAGCAAAATAGATTTCATTAAGGAGATTTCTAGGTCGCTTATCACTCCTAAACATTTTAGTCGGAGCCACGTATCTTAATGTTTTGAAGATCCAGGTAAGCTTTCTGACCCTCGCAATCACCTGCTCAAGGTGAGGATACCAAGACAGAAACTGGTCAACCATCACGCCCAAGTATTTCATCTTGGAGACTCTATTTAGATATGAACAATTACAGCTTATCCTGTTTATATCCCCGCATGTGTGTACCCTCAAATTGAGGTCATCATTGGACTATGTCCGGTTACTAACACTAAAACATACGTAGTTAGTCTTGGTGGTGTTCAATGTTAGTAAATTATCAATGTTAGTAAATATGGTGCCTACAAATTTGTACGGAACCCTCAGTGGGCGATTCCGACTCGCACTTGTCCTGTTTTTTATATATGTTTGAAATCTCTATCTCTGGAACTACCAGCCTCAGGCAAAGCTAGTTTTGATTGTAAATACATTTTTGCTTTTGTTTCATTAATAAAATTAGTTGATTACATCACGTTAACAATTACATTAAATTACAACACAGCACATAAGCCGATTCCGACAACGCCACATTATCGGCGGTCAGATTTTCGCAAACGTTTAGTACCTACTAAACGCTTTTACACAATTAGTTGTTATTGTCAACTGTATCGTCGCAGACAGTGTCTGACACCGATATCGGACAATTTCTACCAGCGAAGACGCAGTGTGGGGTGAGAGAACCAGACATTCTTTCACTTGAACACGCTTATTCGCGCTGCCGACTTCGAGACGTCGGTAATTACTGTATTGTAGTCGTTGATGGTCATCGATATTCACCAATATCATCGGGCCGATAATAATTATATCGGTTTGTGTATAGCTGCTAACTTTGCGGTATCGGGTTGGCGTCGGTATCTGATCATTTGAAAACGGTAAATAGGTAACTTACAGGATATGGAATCAATAAAAACAAATAAAAAATCGAAAATAAATGTAGTCTAAGTTACTCCTTATTACATCAGCTACCTTCCAGTGAAAGTCCCGTCAAAAACGGTCAAGCCATTTCAGAGATTAATGGGAACAAACAGACAGACAGTCAGACAGACAAACAAAAATTGTAAAAAAATATATTTTGGTATATGTACCATATATATATTTATATGCATGTAGCAAAAAGCGGTTATTTTAATATTACAAACAGACACTCCAATTTTATTTATATGTATAGATTTTAGTTCTACCATAAAATGTATCTAAAACTAAGGAAAAAATATCGAACATAAGCAAAAATAATTCCGTTGATCAACTGCAACATGTTATACTATGGCATGGATTTTCTGCTAAATGGTTGACAGTTCATCGTAAATAAATACGTCGCGCTGCATTTGGGGGAGGCGGAGGTAGCGTTTCAAAGGCCCACAGGCCGGAACAACCTAGCCTTAAAATAGTCTTGTTGGAAGACTAGCACTTTAATTGCCTAACAAACTATCAATCAAAATCCGAATCATTTTGAAAGATATTGCTCCATTGCTTCATATGTTCAAATGTTTGACTGCGCAATGAATGTTGTTGAACTGTCGAAATTAAAGCCATTCCTACAGTTAGTGTGTCCCTGAATTAGGTACCTGTCGGCGCTTCATAGCCGTCGTTGTTGGAGTCAGACATATTGGTTTGCACCAATAGATTTCACACAGGCACAGTAAAAGAAAATGACAGTAAAATGTTAAGAGAGTGCAAAGAAAATACCTTACGCCAACCCAAGATGTTTATTCCATCAGCAGTGAACAAATAATGATGATTTCAGTAGCATTACAATCATTTTTATACATAAAATTACCGCCAAAGTTAACCCGCCAAAGTTAACCCGCCAAACATGACGCAAAACTTTGCCGCCAAGTAGAAATTTATATAAATCAAGCGGATGTGTCAAAATAATTCCTTAATAATATAAACTCAAAGGAAGTTACATTTTAAATCATTCCAGCGGATGTGTCAAAATAAATCCTTATTATATAGAATAGAATCTTAAAATAAAGTCATCCGGAAACGCACAATATTATAAATAAATCAAAAGGAAGTATCAGAATAAATACTTTTAAATTCAACCGGAAACTACATTATTTTAAACAAGTCAAAAGGAAGTAAGCAACTAAATAGAATTTTAATATAAATTAAACCGGAAACCATCATTTTTAAATACATCAAAATAAAACCTTATTACATACTTAACCGGAAATACAAGTATTCATTTATTAAATAACATGAAAGTCAAATGAGGAACAAAACAATCAGACAAGCTTAAAATTAAAATCAAATAATGATTTGGCGCCCATACGGCCATTCTGATCCAGCGCGCTCTCTGCGCTGTTATAAACATTTTACATAAAATCAGCACCACCCAAAAACCCACGGCACGGGCTTAGCCAAAAAATACGGCATCGCCTGCCTTGGATTTAGCCATATCAAGGCAATTTCCGCCTGGGATATAGCCCCCTAACACGGCATCACCCGCCTTGGATCTAGCCATATCTTATGGCAATCACCCGCCTGGGATATAGCCCCTTAACACGGCATCACCCGCCTTGGATCTAGCCATATCTCATGGCAATCACCCGCCTGGGATATAGCCCCTTAACACGGCATCACCCGCCTTGGATCTAGCCATATCTCATGGCAATCACCCGCCTGGGATATAGCCCCCTAACACGGCATCACCCGCCTTGGATCTAGCCATATCTTATGGCAATCACCCGCCTGGGATATAGCCCTAAGACCAGGAAAAAGGATACGCATGGTGGCCAGCCAGCGTAATAGGGAGGAAGGTGGAGTAGCTAAAATAATTTACAAATTATCCGCCCATACGGTCGGTTCGTTATCATCGTCATCCATAAATGGATCATTTTGAGCCAGAGGTGCTGGTCTCAAAAAATCATGACTAGCAATCTTTTCGGAACATCCCTTTAAATTGACATGTTTTAGTTTATAGCGATTATTAGGCAATACTTCTAGAATTTCCATAGGCCCTTCATATTTAGGACCAAGTTTAGTCGTATGCCTTTCATGCTTATGCATTAGGACAAAATCCCCCTTTTCAAAGGGCTTGATTTGAGCTTTGCCCTTGTCAAATCTTAACTTGTCCCGAAATGATCGCTCGTCCATCCTTAATTTACATAATGATCTAACAGTGTTAAGATCATCAATTGGTTCATCATCATCGATTTGCAAGAGCTTAATACCCGGTGGCGAACATTTTTTCCCAAACAATATCTCCATGGGAGATCTTCCCGTACTTTTAGAAACGGTAGAATTAATAGCCAACTGTAAATCTCGAATAGCACTGTGCCACTGTTTATTAAGCTCCACAACAGACATATTATCTTTAATGATCTTCATAATACGTTCAACCTGACCGTTTGCCCGACTAGCGCCTTTAGCTACTACGTGATGTTCAATACCGAAACGATGACAAAAATTCTTGAAATCGGACGATGTCATACTTTTATCTTGATCTGTTATGAGCCTACTTGGAGTGCCGAAAATAGAAATTACTTCTTGCAAACAAGTTATGGCTGTATTAGACGTTCGATCATTGGTATAAATTAAATGAGTATATTTGGTAAAAGCATCAATAAATACAAATGCATATTCAACATTATTACGTTTACCGTTCATACGCCCAGTTATGTCAGCATGTACAGTGTGAAAGGGAATTGCAATTTTATCTATAGGATGAAGGGTAACTTGTTTAGCACCAGACAAACCTTTGCGGATTCTACAACTGACACAATTTTCTGTAAACCTTCGAACTATCTTTGACATATTGGGAAACCAATATTGCTCTCTTAATTTAGCTAGAACCTTTTCCCAACTGAAGTGTTGGAGGTTATCATGATAATGGGAAATCAGATTCCATCTGTAATTACGTGGCACAATGATGAGTTTACGAGTTTTATTTTCTATTTGAACTTTACGTCTAAGCAATTTATCTTGCGATATGACATAAGTGTCAGCAATGTCTTTTGGGATTGTATCAGAACTAAGTTGCTCAACTATGTTTTTAAGAAATGGATCACGTTTTTGTTCTATTAGGAGCCAGTTATGATCAAGTGTAGAAGAGTTTACTGAAAATTGCAACGACTTATTTTCGATAGGAATTTTACAGGGGCTCACTACGGGATTTCGACTAAAAAAATCGGCATGAGAAAGTCTGTCACCTTTTCTATACTCAATATCGAACTCGAATGTTTGCAAAAACGCCCACCACCGGTGTACTCTTGGCGTTAGTTCTTTTTTTGTTCTGGATGCTTTTAGCGAATTGCAATCTGTTACAACTTTAAAGCATTTACCATACAAAAAGTGACGGAAATGTTTAATAGCTTTCACGACAGCCAGTGTTTCGAGCTCATATGAATGATATTTGCTCTCAGCATTGGTCGTTCGCAAACTAAAATAACCAACGACATGGGGATTCTTATTAAGTCTCTGAATTAAAACTGCACCGTAACCTTGAGAACTAGCGTCTGTATGGAGTTCACATGGTAAATCAGGGTCAAAAATTGTCAAGAGTGGGGAAGATGTTAATTTACTAATTATTTCATTTCGGGCATTTTCCTGCCTTTCAGTCCACCTCCAAGGTACGCCAGATTTAGTTAATTCATACAAAGGGGCCATAATTTTGGAAAAATTTGGTACGAATTTCCTAAAATAACCAGCTAGGCCGTTAAATTGCCGTAGTTGTTTAATGTTTTTTGGTGCAGCAGACTTAGAGAGGGCATCTAATTTTCTGGGACTAGGCTTAACAGTTCCGTTTTCTATTATATTTCCTAAATATTCAACAGACTTTTTTAGAAATGAGCATTTCTTTATGTTTAATGAAAAACCTGCATTGGTTAGCCTTTCCAAAACTAATTTCAAGTTAGTTAACCCTTCTTCTATAGTTGCAGAAACTACAAGGACATCGTCAATATAAACTAGAGCAATCTTATCCTTATAGTCACCCAAAGCTTTATTAATAGCACGCTGATAAACAGACGGCGCATTACATAACCCAAAAGGCATGCGTAAAAATTCGAATTGACCATCAGGTGTAACGAACGCGGTTTTTTCTATAGAATCTTCTGAAATCGGTATTTGATAAAACCCTGCAGTCATATCTAAACAAGTGAAATAACGCGCCTTACCTAACCTATCAATCTGATCGGCAATCAATGGTAATGGAAAATTATCCCTAGCTGTGTTTGCATTCAACTCCCGAAAGTCGACACATAATCGGTCAGTCCCATCTTTTTTTTTTACTAGTAAAATCGGGCTGCTAAAAGGGGATGAGCTGTCTCGGATTATACCATTTTTTTTTAGGTCGTTTATGATGTCTTTAACTTTTTCGCGTTCCATTGGCGACAATCTGTAGGGTCTACGTTGAACTATTTTATCTTCATTCTTCAATCTAATAGTCAATTGACCAGTTTTTACCTCAGAAACTTTATTACCAGAAGTGAAATAGTCTTTAAAATTGTTTAAAATTGAAAGTAATTTTTCTGACATGGTAGGATCAGCAAGGTCAGTATTTAGTTTAGTTTCTGACTTTGCTAAAGAGCTTTCAGAAATAATCATATTTCTCGTGACACTCATATTTTTATCCTTTAATGTGATAGTAAGACCCGGAATTTGCACTAAATCATAGCCAATCAAAATGTTAAACTGGGTTTGATGATCTTCTACAACAAATAGTTCTAATTCTACACTAACTTCATCGATCTGGACAACCGCTAAGATACTCTGGGAACACGTTACGTTCACACCACCTATTCCCTTGAAAACTGTATTGACAGTGTTTCTTTTGCCCGGAATTGAACCAGAAATGCTTTTACGTACCAACGAACAATCTGCGCCGGAATCAAATAGGCAAGGATATGAAGTAGCTCCAATTTTGACGGTAGTCGTGCAACGATTTATAGGACCACAAAAATTAACGGATTTTTGATCTATTAGATTCTTCGTCTTAGATTTTTCGTCATTTTGCTTGCGAAAACAAGCTTTCTCTAAATGCCCTTTTTTATGGCAATAGTTACACTCGATAAACTTGCGGTTATCCGGCGTGACCTACGAGGCTGGTTTTACAGATACATTAGAGTCCTTACAGTCACGAACTTTGTGACCAGGTTTTTTACATTTAAAACAAATTGGCGACTGACCGTCGATTAATGAGTCAGGGGTTTCCGAAAATCGGGGTTTTTTGTTAAGATGATTTTTGTCTGCACTGTCTGTTTTCGGTCGGTCACGTTTACGAAAAGTTTTCAGAACGGAGACTAGTTTGGGCAAAGAGTCAGGCGTATTACGTAACAATTCACATTTCACAAAATCAGGATAGATACCAGTGATAAGAGCATCAATTACCTCGGTGTCTGCGGCTTCGGGCCGCACTCTTTTGAACAGCGTCCATCCCGTGGTTGCGTAGTCCGCGTAGCTGCTTGCCTGCTCCGACGTGTAGCTGCGCCACCGCTGGACGTCGTCAGCATACCGGAACTCTTCGCCAAACGTCTGGATCAGGTCTTGCTTAACTTGCTCCCACGTGGTAGATTGTAGGGACCACGTATCAGCCCACGTCTTCGCTCTTCCTTTCAGCTGCAGTATTGCCTTCATGCGAGCTTCATGCGGTGATATGCCAATAGTTGCAATGGTTTGGTCAATATTGGCACACCAGTCTCTGATATCGTGTGAGCGCACATCGGGATCGAATGGCGGTAGGTAGAAACTAGCACGATCCCGTGAAGGCGCTGGAGCAGAGGATAGCGCTGCGGCTACGGCACTTGATGTGGCTTGCTTCGTGATTGATGTCACCAGGCTCATTACCTGCTCCATCGAGAAAGTTGGGTCTGGCTGGGCGGTCGGCACTGGTTTACGGACCCGGAATCCAGAAGGCCTCAGTAGGGGCGAGGTGGATCCCACCGCTGCTGTCGGCGCTTCATAGCCGTCGTTGTTGGAGTCAGACATATTGGTTTGCACCAATATATTTCACACAGGCACAGTAAAAGAAAATGACAGTAAAATGTTAAGAGAGTGCAAAGAAAATACCTTACGCCAACCCAAGATGTTTATTCCATCAGCAGTGAACAAATAATGATGATTTCAGTAGCATTACAATCATTTTTATACATAAAATTACCGCCAAAGTTAACCCGCCAAAGTTAACCCGCCAAACATGACGCAAAACTTTGCCGCCAAGTAGAAATTTATATAAATCAAGCGGATGTGTCAAAATAATTCCTTAATAATATAAACTCAAAGGAAGTTACATTTTAAATCATTCCAGCGGATGTGTCAAAATAAATCCTTATTATATAGAATAGAATCTTAAAATAAAGTCATCCGGAAACGCACAATATTATAAATAAATCAAAAGGAAGTATCAGAATAAATACTTTTAAATTCAACCGGAAACTACAATATTTTAAACAAGTCAAAAGGAAGTAAGCAACTAAATAGAATTTTAATATAAATTAAACCGGAAACCATCATTTTTAAATACATCAAAATAAAACCTTATTACATACTTAACCGGAAATACAAGTATTCATTTATTAAATAACATGAAAGTCAAATGAGGAACAAAACAATCAGACAAGCTTAAAATTAAAATCAAATAATGATTTGGCGCCCATATACCCCATTGTTCGAATCATTAATCCAATAGACTGGCATTAGTTAAACGTTATTATTTGTTTATTTATTACCTTCCAACTGTCTTTACAATAATAGAAATAACGCAGCTTTGGCTCAATAATGCTTAATTCTTTTTAGTGGTTATTTACCTACAGCCAATATCATATTCTGTGCTTCCCGCATCCAGCGGACGTCCACCACTCCAGACCCTGGCGGAACTTGGGGGAGGCCTATGTCTAGCAGTGGACGACTTTCGGCTGAAATTATGATGATGATTATGATGATGAATATCATATTATGTGCAATTTGACACGAATCGACAGACTTAATTATGGTCTCTTAGTACAGAATAACAAAAGCATACAGTCTCCGTAATTACTACATATTTCACCGCAAAACAGGATTATATAAACCTCACCATTACCTTCCTAAAATATTGTTTTTCCTCAATGAGTACCTACCGCGCAAATAAGGCACATAAACAAGAATGTTACCATTACTTTCAGACACATCTCTATCGTAAAAATGGGTCTCTAAAACTGACATGTCGGAATGTACGATTAAGGTACCTATTCTGGGAACGATGTAGTGGAGTTCCATATTATCACATCGTACAATCACGTGCAAAAATTTGTACACAATTGGGATGATATACACCGTGAAATTTTAATGGTTGTTTTCCGGCAGAGAAATGGTTTTGTCTTGGTAATACAATCGTTTTATAATAAAATATTATAAACAAAAAAAAGCAGATTAACCATTGTGAAAAATCACCACATGCGAGAGTTTATTTTTCTTTGGACATTTATGCATCGCTGTTCCCTTTGTCGGCGGTGCGTGCGATTCCAGTAGTACCTACAAGTTACCTCTAGTTATTGAGTAGTGTTCTATCGATTTGATGAATATTTTTTTATTTATTTTAAAACAAAAATATCTTATTTTTTTACTTTTACTCTATGCTTAGAAAGTACGCCTTATGGCAAGTTGTTCTGCCGCGGGAAAACATCCATAAAAATTCTCGGTGTATAACACCCGTACGATCAATAACACATCAACGCCGATGCGTTGATCAAAATCGATGGCGATCGTCAAACGACTATCGAGCAATGATCCATGAGTTCCATGACGAACTACCATAAGCTCCCACGGCCCGTTAACTGACAGGTCACGCCAGACGTTGCCACGTCTGTCAAGCCCCGTGCCGGCCCGTGCTGAACATTTCCTGTTTCGGTCTGGTGCGGCCGCTATTCGAACATGTCAAGTGATACGAATATGCAGCTGCAGGCTGTGGTTATTCCGTGGTCAAAATTTGATCAACAAATCGAAAAGAAAGCAGAAGCAACGCTGCCCACAGGATGCAACAGGCGTCGAGACGGACGGGTAACGACAGGCCATAAGACGCCTTACCGGATGTGACGTCACGTGGCTTTTTGGCCTGGCTTGGGGCGATCTGGCCTGTGAAAAGGCAGGCTGTCTCTTCATCTTCCTGCAAATTGCATCAGATTTCTATTTTCCTTTCATCGTATATCTACACGAGAAAATCGTTGCCGAATCGTATTTCTTTTTGCACACGACTGTACAAGTGAGCTGTAACATCGTGTAGATGTGTCATGTAGGGATTTTCGCCGCGTCACCTATATTGAGTGAACTCCAGGAAAATGGACGTTCAGGTGCCGATGAGACTGACACATAATGATACATACTTTTGTATGTTTTTGGGTTTCTTAGATTGCTGTAGTCCAGAATGCTTAACTCCTCTACGTATATACAAAGGTAGCTAAGTACAATTTCAGATAAGTGGTTATTTATATTATTGTAATTTTCGACAGGCCAGATTTTGTAAAGACAGAGATCATACAATTCTATGATCGATTGGAACATTTAATCAAGTCTAGATAATTTCTTAATGACTCTTGAAAACCTAAACGCAATCACAACGCAATTAAAGTTCTGTGAAGGCCAAATATTAACTGCTATAAATTATACTATTATTTTAATTGAGAATGTTAATTGAGCCTGTTAATTAGTTTAACATAATCATTTCAAACCGAACATTAAACGGTCGAATACTTTTCAAAATTACTTAATGTCTATATTTTAGAAATACACACTGTGAAAATTTCAACTATCTAACTATTGCGGTTCCGTTTGCACCCTTTGGGTACGGAACCATAAAAAACTTTTGGTCAAAGGTTCCTTAATCTTCTTTTTCTTTACTTTAGAATTCAGTAGGTAGGTAAAAACCAGTCAATAAAGTACCATAAAACAAATTCTCAAAGACGTCTCGTGATCCCTTTGAGCCCTATTATGAAATACGGACTTAGTTTTTCTTATTTAAACACGCTTGATTCATGTTTCTGGAATATTTTGAGCTCTTACAATGTTTGCAAGTTCAGATATTGGGTCTCAACTTCCTAATTTTGTTACATTAACTTTGTACTTTGTGTATCATGTACCAACAGACACTAGAGTAACAAACACAAAATGCAAAGATCAAACAATAATGTGCTACACCCACCCTAATTGTGAAACGAATCACAAGAATGTTGGAGAAAATTCCTAATTCACTAATTCATAGGTTTGGAAAATTCGTCCGCTAAAATAACGCAACAGTTAAAATGAAAGGCATTTCCATCGTTTGTCCATTGTATGTGAGTTCCGCCATTACCTTACCTGTCACCTTTAAATGCGATCATAACATGCTGGTTATGACTGACATTCGATTAGAACCGACCGGCATGGGTCTCAATGATCCATAAAAGGACTGACCACGGGAGGTATTGCCTCACAAACCGAACGATCCTAATCGGATGTCATTACATAATTTACTAAACGCTATCCGATGACCTAAATGCCAATTCTCGTACTTAAAACTGTTCAAAATCTAGTCACAGTCTCACCTCGGCGACAATATAATGTCAAAATGTATGGAAACTTGAGTTATTTTTGACAGATTGAGACTGAGATCTGACTGTGAACGTTCTTAAAATTACGAAATTTGCCCTTTATCTCATTGGATTGCCGCGGGAAATCGTGGCACGGCGGACAGAGCTTCGGCAGGATCTCATGGCGACGTGGAAAGTGCGATTGTCGCAACCCAGTGCTGGGCACGCCACGATTGCGGCGGTAAGTCCCCTCTTTGAGGAGTGGCTTGAGAGGCGGCATGGCGTCCTCACCTTCCGCCTGACACAGGTCCTCACCGGACATGGCTGTTTTGGGAGGTTCCTGTTTCGGATAGGGCGGGAGGAAACGCCCGGGTGTTTCCATTGCGAAGATTACCCTGAGGACACGGTGGAGCATACGGTGGAGGTCTGCCCGGCTTGGGCGGAGCACCACCATGTCCTCGTGGAGGTGATCGGCGGCGGCGATCTCTCGCGTCCAACCCTGGTCCAGACCATGGTACGGAGCGAGAGGGCATGGCTAGCAGTCGCCTCTTTCAGCGAAGCAGTTATGCTCGCAAAGAGGGAGGCGGCGCACGTGAGGGAGATGCAGTACATGCCTTCGCAGGAGACGCCCTGGGCGTCGGGAATCCCAAGCTGATTCCCGGCCACCGTCGGCACGGGCTTGCGGACGGCGAGTAATGGGTAGCTCGCTGTCCGGTAAGGACCAAGCCCGGGTCGACGGCGCGTTATGTTCCACGCGCGCCTCAAAGAGATATCAGCAGCAATTGACGGGGCCCGCAAGGGCCGATGCCTGCCAGGGGTGCGGGTTGTTCGAAAGAGATACCGTGGCCTCTGGCACACAGGCAACTGAGGGAACACGGGTGGGTTTTAGTCAGTAAAAGTCTGAAGCCTCCCGCTCCACCCAGAGCGGGAGAAGTTATTTGATGATTTCCCACCCAAAAAAAAAAAATCTCATTGGATTCGTTGAAAAACAATAAAATCTTGAATGTTGATAAATTATGCGGAATAGGTCCATTTATGGCCTACAACAAACCACTAAAAGCATTAAGTACTAAACAAATTTAAAAAAAATATATATATCTGTCAATTGTTTGAAGATGACAGCGGTTGTATTACGAAATAATGTATAAAACGTTTTCGTACTTTTAAAACATTAGACGTTAAATACCTATGCACCTACAATTTGGGGCAACTGGGCCTTAGGGTGCCTTGTGATACCCACGCTTTGCAAAGCAAATTGTGCTCGTGACATTAGTTTGAAGCGCGACGGAAAGTCGATACCAAAAGTGGAAAAAACGCCTCAATTAGTGAAAGGGCACAACAACATACATGTGACATTGTTATGCAGTGATTATTGTGACATTTTGTGAAGATTCAATCAACTAAACATTTGCTTAGTGAAAAAGGACTACAGTAGTATACTTAGTTAGTAGTATACTTGTGTCTGGTGCGTGTGTGAACTTATAAAAATATTTTTTTTTTTTGAAGTTAAAAGTGCTTCAAAGTTAATTTTTGACCTGAAAACAAGCAAAAGTATAGGTGATATTGTGAGTTCAACAAAGTAAAAACTGCGAATTATTGTTTTTTAACCGTCATTCACTTTGTATCGTTGATGGAACAAAGAAATGACCTTTGACCTCGACACACTAAATAACCGAAACTAAGGTGCGGTCAACAATTTCGAATGCATCCAATAAGTTCGCTTAGCTTAGCAGTTATTCTGCCGAGTTAGTTTAGTTTAGAAAAATTCTTTATTAGCATAAAAATATATACAGCTGTAGAACTTAAATTAAAGTAACAGTTACACTTATACTAAACAACACACTTTTACAGGCTATGATCACCTTTATAAGTACTATAATAATGACGGTTAAAAAAAAACTTATTACAACATGAGTATTTATTTAATTAAATCTTTAATATTAACATATGAAATTATTGTAATAATTTCATTTATAATATTGGGGGGTAGCACCAAATACTTTAACTACGCGCTCAGCGTAAGTGCGACCGGTGCAATCGGTAGCTCAGGTGATCGCACGCGGCCACCAGTGGCGCACTAGCTACCGCGCCTCCCGCGTTCTCACCTGTATATGGCGAGAGCGGGGTTGCGCTGGCGCATCGTACGGGCCCAGATACGACGCGTTATCAGTTTTGTGCGCAAACAATACGTAGTGATGGGGAAGCTTGTATGTACCGTATCTATCGATATTACGCAAGTCTTTCAACTTAATTTGACCAATGTTAGCAATCAATCTATTTTCATGACATTTATTTTTATTGTAGAATTTACGAGTTAATTTTAAGATAAATTTTGTAATGCTAGGTAATTTTATATTAGTGTGTAGTGCTTTAAGATTAGTTTTAAAAGGAGTATTATAAGCAATTTTAACAGCTTTATTTTGAATTATTTGTAACAGGTTATAATTGGATTGACAAGTGCTACTTCATACCGGACACGAATAAGTGATGCAAGGTCTTATTAGGGTGGTGTATAACCTCAGCTTGGTGTTAGCGCTGAGTTTACTTTTTCGGTTAAGTATGGAACTGAGAGAACCGAGTGCTTGAGCTCCTTTGACGCGTAATGTATTAACATGCTTTGTCCAGTTGAGCTTTTTGTCTAGAGTAACGCCAAGATAGCGAACTTCCGTACTCCATGGAATCAGTTGCCCAGCAATTTTTAATTTTGTCTTTGGGGTAGTACGTTGGCGTGTGAAAAGTATCGCCTCAGTCTTGGACTCATTCAGCTTCAGTTTCCACTTGTTGAAATAAGATTGAAGTAGTTCAAGCGACAGTTGAAGTCTACTTATGATAATGTCGATGTCATTATCGCTTGTATACGATGCTGTATCGTCGGCAAAACAAGCCAGGTGAGTACGGACCTGCACAGGAACGTCACTCACGAACAAAATGAAAAGGTAGGGGCCGAGCACTGAGCCTTGAGGAACTCCTGCTGACACCGTTCGGGGCGAAGACCTAACAGTACCAATATGGACCACAAACTTTCGGTTACTAAGGTAAGATTGAATAAGTTTTACTAGCTCTATTGGAATGCCGCAAGTTATGAGCTTGTATAACAGGCCTTCGTGCCAAACGGTATCGAAGGCCTTTTCGATGTCCAGAAGGAACATACCGGTAGACTGCTTAAGATTAAGATGAAATGAAATGTGTTCAGAGACTCGTGCCAATTGTTGTACCGTGGAGTGAGAGGAACGAAAGCCAAATTGCTCGTTCATAATGAGCTGGTCGGAGAACCGTAGCAAGCGATTATATATCATGACCTCAAACAGCTTACCTAGAACAGGAAGAAGGCTAATAGGCCTGTAACTAATTGGTAAAGATGTATCTTTGCCAGGCTTTTTAAGTGCAATAACCTTTGCAGTTTTCCACGTATTGGGAAAATAACCTAATTTTAAGCAACCGTTACAAATCTTTGTGATAAATACAACAGATTTTTGAGATAGATTTTTGAGCATAATGTTGTGTATACCGTCTTCACCTGGAGCCTTCCTGGTCTTAAGTTTACGTATAACTTTCCAGACTTCGGTTGGCCGCACAGGCAGATGTAAATCACCTATGACGTGGTCGTTTACTTGAGAAGTGGCTAAATGAACGTCCCTGTCGACGCTATCGCTTTTCCAGCCACGAGTGAGGTTTGTGTTCATCTCGAAAGCATCTGCTAGAGCATCACATTGTTCAGGGATGTTGGCTGTAAAGCTGCCCTCTTGCGTTTTAAGTGGAGGTATTGAGTCCGATCTTGGTTTCAATGACTTAGCTAGTCGCCAAATTTCGTTGCTAGGATTGTCGACTTTCGAAAGTTTAGTGTTCCACACTTTATTTTGTTCTTTCGTTATAGCCAGATTAATAAATTGTTGTAATTCATTGATAGCTGATCGAAGCAATCTTTTTTCTGCAAGGGATACCTTTTGTTCCTTTCGGCGCAGTTGATTTTTATACTTGATCATTTTTGTGATGTAATTAGGTAGTTTTGTGCAAGTGTTTACGTGTACTTTACAAGGAATAAATTTGTCTCTGGCAGCAGTAAGACACTGTTGCAGGTAGTTTACAGCATAGTCGATTTCCGGCTCGGTTTTAAACACCTCCGAGTTTAGTGAAATCTTTTGGTCTAGAAAGGACCGGTATTTAACCCAATCAGCATCACCATATCGGTAGTGTTTGAAATTAGGTTTGCGAGAGAATTGACCATTCACTGTAAAAAGTATAGGAAAGTGGTTTGATGAAAGAGCAGGTATTGCGCGAACCTCATGTATGCTATTTACATTTAGCACCAGGATCAAATCGGGATTTGTAGGGGTGAGATTAGGTCGATAGTTAACCTGAGTAGGTGAGTCAGGGTAATGTATCACATAATCATGGTTAAGCATGTGGCGAAACAGTATATTACCACGGGTATTCACATAGCTACTATTCCAATACCCGTGATTAGCGTTAAAATCTCCCATTATGACAACATGAGGACCCAGAGAAAATAAGATATCTAAGTCATTCAATTCCAGCTGCAAGTTTGGAGATTGGTATGCTGATACAAAGGTATGGTCTTTCCCGCTAATTTTTAGACCAATAGCAACCGCTTCGATGTGCTTAGTTTTGGGAACAGCTATATGTTCGACCTCAAATCTGTCATTGACCAGAATGGCTACACCTTGTCCCCGCCCACTGTGGTGTTTGTCTTGTCGATAGCAGTTAAATCCTGGTGTCGTTAAAGACGTATTACAAGTCAATTTAGTTTCACAGACAGCTATTATATCAACTGATAGGGTACATACCGCTAAATCAAGCAATTCACCCATTTTTGTCCGAACTCCGTCGGAGTTCCAAGATAAAACTCTTAACTCATTACTATTATACATAGTGTCCAAGATGAGTCAGAACTAGCATAACCTTATCTAACATAGATTCACAGGCAGAAAATTGTGGTTTGAGGTTTTTAACACAGGTAAGTATTTCCAACATCTCTTTGGTCACAGGGTCGTCCGGTGGTGAAACCAAACGCTCGTTAGAAGCATAATCATGATTGGTGTGGGTTTTGACGGTAGCAGCATATGAGGATTTCCTGAATGGTGGTGGTAAATGTGTAGGAGGTGCAGTCGCGTATTGGACCGTGGCATGTACCGGCCTAGCCTGGTTTTCACGCCTAGCTTGTGCTCGTTTCAGGTAAGCAAGACGAGTCTCACATTTGTGAAAGTTAGCAGGGTGGTTCTGGTCACAATTACAGCAGCGTGCAGGTTCAATGCGGTCTTTTTTAGGACATTCTCTCGTTGCATGAGGTTCCGTACATTTGACACACCTAGCGGGCATATTACAATTCCTCGAACCATGACCGAAGCTTTGACACCTATAGCATTGAGTGCCTGCAGTCTTTTTGGGCATGAATCTTTGGATCGTGACTACGCAATTAAATAAATATTTAATATTGCGAAACTTTGTTATGTCCGTGCCAGCAGAAAACACTACTAAAAAAGGTGGACAAGTCAATGTACTCACTGTTTGAGTCTTCATTTGTGAGACTGATGCTCCTGGAAAACCTAGTTTATCGAGCTCGGCTGATATCTCTTCATGAACGTAGGATGGTAAGCCTTTTATGACAATTTTGGGGACTTTTTCGTCTTTGCGGGTGTAAGTTAAGAAGGCTGCATTTTCTTTGCGGAGACCTTCCTTTACAAGTTGATGAGCTTCTGTTGAGTGGCAACTTACCGCAACTTTATTGTTCGCTCTGTATTGAAGGTGGAACTTGTTGGTGTAGCGGTAGATGAGGTTTTTAATAATTGTTTCATGTGTCCAATCTTTCTGTATCTCCAATATAAGGGGTGGAATATGTGCTTTTCTCTTCACTCTAGTTGAGGCATCTCTGTAGTGATTATTCGTTGGTGATTCGCCATTGTCCTCGACAGTAAGATCCTTGAATTGATTGTGCAGAGGTAACCTGCGCACTTCATCAGCATTCTGCCGAGTAAGATCAGCGAAACTTGTAGTTACAGGTTCGATCTCCGCTAAGTGATAATCTTTTTCCATTATATTTTCAAATTCTAAGCAATTTAATTTGCATAATGAATTTTTCGAGAATATCACGCTACGTAGAACATGAAATCAGTCATCGTCGGAGACTATATAGAGGAATCTAGTACAAATAATTCGACGCTAGATGGCAGCACAAATAGTCTACCAGGCATATCCGACAGTGAATGTGATAAAACCCACGATTTAAAATGTCAAATAGAAAAACTTGAATTGGTGTTATTAACAGCCCATGAACAGATAAATGTATTGTCTTTTGAGAATAAAAATTTAAAATCCGCATTGAATGAAGTCACTAACAAATGTGAGCTCTTTGAAAAAACTGCTAAGATGCTAACAACCGACGGCGACGTAGGCCCACGAAATTCAAACACAACAGCAAAGTTACCAACTCCGTTAAAGCATTTAACACAACAAAGGACAATTGAAGATTTTAGTTCCCTGGAAAAATCTGATTCGAGAAGATCAACACTAGCCACGGATACTCAACACGAACCCTCTCAAGAACCTCAAGAAATACATCCACTTAATAATGTAATTCCGAAAGTACAAACTTTACCGATGATTACCAACAACCACCAGAATACGTCATCTGTAATCCTTGAACACAATCCCAGAAAAATGTGTATGATTTCTAATAATAATGTGAATAAGATATTGGGTATAGGAAAAAGTACGTTCACAGGGTATAAGTTCTGTCATTATATTATACCTAATGGAGGCATAAAGCAGTTGTTTGCAAATTTAGATAAGAAACTCATAAACTTTACTCATCAAGACTATCATCTATGGTGAAAGAGATTTCGAAGTCTCCAATAACTATAGATCTTTAATAGACTACATAAAAAAGCAGCTTGGAAACGTGATAAATACCATTATTGTGATTTGTTCGCCTAATTTTAAACTATTGCGGTAGAAACTTGGGAAAAGGAGTTTTGTTCTGCGGTGATTTTAACATCAATATCCTGCAAAAATCTAAATTATCCACTGGATTTCAACATCTACTACTGAACTACAATCTCAAACTGAGTCTAAAAAACCCACACGTGTATCTAGTGGAACGTGTATCGACAATATTATGCATAATGTAAGAGGTGGTACTGGCGAAATTTTAGAATTGGCCCTATCAGACCATACCGCTCAACTTTTTAAGTGTCCTGTTAAAAAGACGTGTTCAATTGATCACTAGTATGTGTTTAGTCGCGATTATAGTTCTGAGCATAAATCTAAGTTCATTGAAGCCATTAGTAACTTGAGTTTTGCTGAAGTATTCAATTGCACAAACCCAGAAATTGCTTTCAATTCGTTTTACGAACTGTTTAAACTCTTTTACGACCTATGCTTCCCTACCGTGAGAAAACATATTTCGACACAAAAACCTCCGCGATGGCTATCTAAAGGTATCAAAAACTGCAGCAAACGGAAAAGAAAGATGTTATGGAAATACAGGCGATCACCGAATACTGAAAACAAACGATTACTTAAACATATTCAAGACGATTGAAAAGAGTAACAATTGACGCAAAAGTCTCAAAATAGTCATATCATAAATAATGCAGAAAATAAATCCAAGGCTACGTGGAAATTAATTAATGGGTGTAAATCTAACTTTCCTCCAGAATATGTAAAACAAATTCATATTGTGATAAAAAATTGAATGATCCTAAGGACATAGCTACGGCATTCAATGACTATTTTATTGACTCGGTACATCCTGCAAGGAATTATGATAACGACAATGTCATATCTGTCATAGATCACTATCCAAAAACCCTTTTTATGGCACCGACAGATGCGAAGGAAATATTTGAAATTATTAATTCGCTAAAAAATACAAACAGCACGGGATTTTATGAAATTTCTACTAATATTTTAAAATCAGTGTCGCAAATAATTGCTCCCGTACTGAGTTACATAATTAACCTATGCATAGAGAATGGCCACTTTCCAAACATATTAAAAACTACTATAATTAAGCCCCTTCATAAGAAAGGTGACAAAGCAACCATTTCAAATTATCGTCCAATAGCTTTAATACCCGTATTATCAAAAGTCTTTGAAAAGGTAATTTATAAATCCCTTATCTCATTCTTTGAAACAAATGATATACTTGCTAAAGAACAATATGGTTTTCGAAAAAACAAGAATATCAACAACGCAGTCTATGAGCTAATTACCAAAATTCTTAGTAATGTTGACAAAAAAAATCCTATAGCCGCAGTACTCATGGACATGTCTAAGGCATTCGATCACGTAGATCATAAAATTCTATTGGGTAAGTTAAAACGTTATGGTTTTCGAGGAAATATATTAAGCCTAATCAAGTTTTATTTGAGTGGAAGAAAACAAATCACGGTTTTAAATAGAATTTATTCTGATTCTAAGATAGAAGTTGCTCACAGTTCGTCCATTAGGAATACAACTTGTGGTATACCGCAAGGGAGTGTCCTTGGGCCCTTACTGTTTCTCATATTTATAAATGATTTGCCGAAATGTACCGACTATCGAACCGTCCTGTTTGCCGTTGACAGTACACTTATTATACCGTGTAACAACTTAGAATCGTATGAAAATGACATAAATAATTCCATCCATTGCATAATAAACTAGTTACATAAGAATAAACTAAAAATAAACTTGGAAAAAACTAAGGTTTTGACTTTTCAACAAAGAACAAAACTAAATTTAAATATATCATACGCAGACCAAAATATTCCTGAAACCAACAGTGCCCGATTTCTAGGACTTTACTTGGATAGTCATCTTAACTGGAAATGTCATATTGAAACTGTCTGTAAAAAACTAAACCAGTAGGTATTCTTATGCGCTTTATAATCTTGCAAAAATAGCTAATGAGTACGTAGTATTGATAGCATACAAAGCTTATGTCTCTTCAACGTTACGTTTTGGAATAATCTATTGGGGAAATTCAACTGATAAACAAATTGCTTTCAAAGCTCAAAAGAAATATGTACGTGCTGTGTTTAAACTGAAAAAGACTGATAGTTGTAGTCCATTTTTTAAGAAATATAAACTTCTGACTTTGCCCTGTTTATACATACACGCTGCTTTTTTATTGGCTAGGGAGCTGCCACGATAGCGATCTATATACCAAATACTATCTAAACCATCTATCGTTTTATCAAAACAGCAAACCAGTTCAATTAAGTAAAAAAAAAATATGATTATGGCCTGAACTGAAATTTAGACACCCCAGAACACAAAATGTAGGCAATAATACTATGTACACGCCGCGCGCACAATGCGTGGCGGTCGGACATTGACTTTACCTACCATATTTTAGAGCCATAGGTTGAGTGGTTTTTTTTTTTTTTTTCTGGGTGGGAAATCATCAAATAACTTCTCCCGCTCTGGGTGGAGCAGGAGGGCGTGTCAGACTTTTACTGACTAAAACCCACCCGTGTTCACTCAGTTGCCTGTGTGCCAGGGGCGGCGGTATCTCTTTCGAACAACCCGCACCCCTGGCAGGCATCGGCCCTTGCGGGCCCCTCTGTTGCTGCTGACATCTCTTTGAGGCGCGCGTGGAACACAACGCGCCGTCGACCCGGGCTTGGTCCTTACCGGACAGCGAGCTACCCATTACTCGCCGTCCGCAAGCCCGTGCCTACGGTGGCCGGGAATCAGCCTGGGATTCCCGACGCCCAGGGCGTCTCCTGCGAAGGCCACGGCTGTGAGGGCGCATGTACTGCATCTCCCTCACGTGCGCCGCCTCCCTCTTTGCGAGCATAACTGCTTCGCTGAAGGAGGCGACTGCCAGCCATGCCCTCTCGCTCCGTACCATGGCCTGGACCAGGGTCGGACGCGAGAGATCGCCGCCGCCGATCACCTCCACGAGGACACGGCGGTGCTCCGCCCAAGCCGGGCAGACCTCCACCGTATGCTCCACCGTGTCCTCTGGGCGATCTTTGCAATGGAAACACCCGGGCGTTTCCTCCCGCCCTATTCGAAACAGGAACCTCCCGAAACAGCCATGTCCGGTGAGGACCTGTGTCAGGCGGAAGGTGAGGACGCCATGCCGCCTCTCAAACCACTCCTCAAAGAGGGGACTTACCGCCGCAATCGTGGCGTGCCCAATAGGTTGAGTGGTTAAGGCGCAGAACCGTGAACCGTAGGTTAGTGGATTCAATTACCAGATCTCACGTATTTTATTTATTTACTTTGTTCACTTTTTAAACACATATCAACAAAATGTACTTAATCATTCAATAAAAACCAAAAAAAAAAAAAAAAAAAACCAAAATCTTTTTCACTTTTTTTGTCAGTAAATAAGTTATTATGTTTTTGCAAGTCTTGTTGATTTCATTTCCCCTTCATACTTACACGGGCTTAGGACCGTCAGAAATAATGTAGTGAATTTAGTGTATTGAACACTGAATACTGCGGGAATTGGTGAAAAATTATGTCAAACAAGCAATTCTGGCGTATTTAAAAAAGTGAAATCAACTTATTTACAATAATTTAAGGAGCATAAGATCTCTTACCAAATTAATTATTTACTCTATGAATACCTTAATAATTGTTCAAACTGTCGCCCACTTTGTTCAATACACAATTGAGCCCTTCTCTGTAAATTGTCTTTCAGCTTATTCAAGGTGTCCCACGTGTGTATCACGTTTCACTATTCTAAAAGCACTTTTGATTCTTGCTGGGCACCCGTCATGCTTATAGTACATACCTCGCAAATTTACTAAGGGTACACGTTCTAATAATCTTTTTTTTTTTTTTGTGGGTGGGAAATCACCAAATGACTTCTCCCGCTCTGGTTAGAGCAGGAGGGCGTGTCAGACTTTTACTGACTAAAACCCACCCATGTTCTCTCAGCTGCCCGTGTGCCAGGGGCCGCGGTATCTCTTTCGAACAACCCGCACCCCTGGCAGGCATCAGCCCTTGCGAGCCCCACCAGCTGCTGCTGACGTCTCCCTGCGACGGGTCAGCAGTGGCCCCGCCGCCTACCACTTTTCGGCCGCAGGGGATAGGGAGAGCGGCCAACGCTATACCGACACTCCTCTTCCCCTGCGGCCCTAACGCGTCCGCCATCAAACGGTGGCGGCCCCGTCCAGGCCACGGAAGGCAAGAGCGCTACTCAGAAATACCGGCACTCCTCCTCCGCCGCAGCCTGTAACTCTCAGCCGCGATGCCTCCCATTCGACATCGCGGCCCGCCTCAGCTGCAATGCACCTCACCGCAACCTACTTTTTGGCCGCTACGATGTCTGCTTGGAGGCACAAGCCCTGACGAGCGGCCCCACCTTGGGGTTCCTCTTCGCTTCACCGTGGGAGGGTGACCACGGTTACTGAGCCCCCCCGCAACGACAATGCGGGAACCCCACTGGGGGGACGTTCTAATAATCTTGGAACCACCCTCTGGATTAAGTCTCCGTATGTTCCACCTGTGAGGCTCCCTTCTACGTACAAGATATGATTTGATTTACGACCAAGATAGAAAGAGATTACAAACAAGAAATTTAATAACACTTTCCCACTAAAGACTATTTGCATAACGTTCTTATTTAGTGATTGGGCTACTCCAGGTATTCGTAAAAGCAGGGAAAAACTTTTTGAACTTTATGGCATAAAGCAACACATGAATAATACAAGCTTTCATCAGTATGTTTCAAAATATTCAAAAACTTGTAAAGCTGTGTGCAAATTAGCTAAAGCGCTTTATATTAGCAATAAAATAAAATCAGCTGATGATAAAATTAAAACGACCTGGCAAATAATAAATAATGAAACAGGTAGAAATAAACAGCGTAATACTGAATTTAATTTAGAGACTGCAAATGGCTCCATCAACTCAGATGTAGAAATAGCTCAGGAATTTGAAAACTTTTTCGCTAATATTCCTATTAAAACTACTGAAGCTTTAAATTCCTCACCCGCGCGTTCTGCCGCCTTACTCAGAAAGAATGTAAGGGCATGTTCTTTGGAGTTTAGATTTCAGCATACCAACCCCCAAGCTGTTATAAAAGCTTTTAAAGATCTTAAAATTAAATCAACAGAAGATCTTTGGGGAATGTCTGTAAAAGTCTGTAGTGCTATTATCAAAACCATTGCGCAAACCATTTTTAACGCCTGGGTAGAAGCAAAAGATGCCATTGGAATCTTTTGCGACCTCTCCAAAGCGTTTGATTGCGTAAATCATGAGACACTTCTGCTGAAACTGGAGCACTATGGGATTAGAAATACAGCTCTTGATTTACTAAGATCATACCTGAAAGACAGAAAAGTTAAAGATCAAGTAAACGGCATAAACTCATTAGGGTCTGAAATAGCAATGGGCATTCCTCAAGGTTCAATATTGAGTCCATTCCTCTTTTTAGTTCACATTAATGATTTACCCTATTTACTTTTAAACCAACCGAAGATGGTGTTATTTGCAGATGACACATCATTGATATTTAAAATAGCCCGACGGTCACAAAATCTTGACGACATGAATAACTGTATTCTTCAGGTCCAAGATTGGTTTACGGTAAATAATTTGGTACTAAATGGCACAAAAACCAAATGCATTCGATTTCAATTACCAAATGTTAGAAGTAGCGAATGTGACATCATATTGAATGGAGAAAAACTGGAATTTGTTAATCAAACGGTGTTCCTAGGAATCACGCTAGACGAGAAATTACAATGGGGACCTCATATAACATCTCTTGCGGGGTGGCTAAGCTCCGCCGCTTATGCTGTTAGGAAGATCAGACAGTTAACAGATGTAGAAACCGCGCGTTTGGTCTATTTTAGCCACTTCCACAGCATTATGTCATATGGCATTTTACTGTGGGGTCGGGCTGCTGACATTGAATCCATCTTTATTTTGCAAAAGAGAGCTGTCAGAGCCATTTATAATCTACGTCGCCCCGAATCTCTCAGGGACCTATTTAAAAGGATTAATATTATGACGGTACTTGCCAATTCATTTATGAAAATATCATGTATGTAAGAAAAAATCTACATCTTTTTAATAAAATAAGTGATAGACATAATTTTAATACTAGAAACAAAGACAAATTAGATCAACCATTTTTCAGATTAGCTAAAGTACATACATCTTTTATGGGGTACTGTGTTAAATGTTATAACAAAATACCTTGTGATATATTGCAATTAAATTAAAGGAAATTTAAAACTCATATGAAAAGTACACTTTGTAAACAAGCATATTACAAATTAGAGGATTATATCCAAGATAAGAATGCTTGGAAACATGCTGATCCTGCTCCATAGGACAATCTAGAGTCTAGACAAAATCAAACTGGTTACTAATTGAATTATGTAATTAATTATATTTATGACATTGATTACACTCAGTGATTACTTTAACTCACATACTGACTGATTACATACTTGTTAATATTCTAGGAAAATTGTATATTTACTTTTACAATGTTTGTAAATATGTGAGCACCATGTAGGTATCTATCATAAAATTAATTTATCTGTAATTGCTTCAATTTCATTCTTTTCACCTATTTTGGTACAGTAATTTTGTTCTGGATGCATCGTTTTCACACATAATTATACAATGAATGTATGTTAAATATTGTAGTTAAATCATTTTAAAAGAGTAACGGTGGAGTTTCTGGCCCATTCTTCTCCATACGAAACTACATTTTGAAAGGGGCGACTAGAATCAATTCTATTTAAATGTAAATGTTGACGTTCAAAAGTGCCTTTTAAGGGCCTATTTGAAATAAATGCTTTGACTTTGACTTTGAACACTGTCCCAATAATTTGGTCAATAATAATACCCACCCATACGTTCACACTAAAATGTATTTGATGCGAATGTTCAGCGATTAAGTGTGGATTATTGTGAGTCCCCCAGTGTTCATTATGTATGTTGAAGAGTCCTACTCGCGTAAATGTGGACTCGCCTGTCCAAAAGATATTCGCCCCCGAATGACTGAGGAGCCACTCACAAAAATGAATGCGCCGTTGTTCATCACCGTCGTACAGTGCTTGGGTACGACGATAGTGATAGGGGTGTAAGCCGGAGTTGTTGAGGAGCTTCCGTCAGTACACGTAAAATCTGCTTACACCGAAACGCCTAGCAGCCATTCTTGTACTTCGCCTTGGATCCTCTTCAAAGTACTCAAGAACTTCATCTTCTAGATCGGGGCTGTACGTAGATCGACCCGAACCTTGAGCATGCGCTGGCGCACGGAATTGACCGTGATCTAACAGCCGTTGTACTGTAGATAATATTGTCTCCGGTCGCGGCACTTGTGGATGCACAATACCGGAAGCCCTAAGCGAGTCCATGTGGCTGGGGTTCAGCATACAATCTTCGGGCTTCGTTAAAATTGTGTCCTGATATTATGTACATTTCATGTGGAAATATTCAATATTTGAATATCGGTAATGCCCGTTAGCCATGGCGATCAAAACACGGAAGCGGCAGGATGAAATAGCGCGCGACACATCTGTCACTTGCAATTTTTACCGGTCAACTAATCTTTTAAATGCTTTGACATGCCGCCCGCCGGTCAGCGCAAGAGTAGCTCGAACGGCGCCGGCGCGGCGGCGCGGTGGCGGGAACAAAAGAAAGGGGCGGCGCCATGTTTCGACTACTTTCTTCCTATTGGCTACTTTTTTGCGCTTTTGAAGTAATTTACAAAAACTCTTGTTTGTTGTAGGGTGACTATGGTTTCATGTTATTAGAGATTTCGTACTTTTGTTTGTCGAAATAATTTTTTTTTTTGCAATAAAGTTATCACTCCTTAAACGTTTTGAGCCCATACAACAACCCTAAAGATTTTTCCGAGCCGTATTTATTATTGACACATGTGCATTTTTTTTTTCAACAAAAAACATTACGTAGTGGTTACATTACGTGTATACACCATTCCTGCAGCAGCTCCCTAGCCGATTAAAAAGCAGCGTGTATACGAGACGGCAGTATTTGTAAAATCAAACTTGCATTTGTTTAAATCATTGAGATCGAGACGACGCACACTGGTCCCAAATGAAAAAAAAGTGGACATTGATAGTAGACCGCTGATATTTTTTTTTATTGTTGATATAATGATAACAGATAAGGCAAAAAAATATTATTGTCCTACTTCAAATACTTTTCTCTATAAAAAATATTTCTTTTTTTTTTGTATGGGAGTGATTACATTTTACTCAATTTCTCAAAAACCTTAAGCGATGTCGAGATGGCATTCACATATGTTAGAAAACTAATAATTCTGAGTATTTGGCTCGAAGAAACTTATTGCTTATCTCTGCGTACTTTCGAGATAATAGTGACAGAAAATAACAATTTTTTTAATGTTAATTGTTCGCTTTTTTTTAATCATAGCCTTACTCATATCGCAATAGGTCCGCTGGCCAGCAAAATGGAGCTTCGACGCGAGTTTGCCGGGATAACAAGATGGCCGCCTCTCATGACGTAACGTAATACGGTCACGAATCGCGCGCGTACACCTCACTCAGTGTACAACTAAATGTGGTTGCGATAAGACGTGTCCTTATTTTTTCTGTGCGCTTGAAGAAATGCTTGTTGTTTGTTTGTTTTGTTATTGTTGTATTTTGAATCTTTGGATTTTAAAATCAAATAATTTTTGTTTGTCTTTCTTTCGTCGAATTTGTTTTCGTAATTTTTTTTGTTAAAATCAAAGTCACTTTGTCTTTGATATCTTTGATTCTAATTTGTTTTCAATTTTCCTTAAAATTATAATATGTCCGCATTTGTCACCAACTTAGACTTATACGTTGTTCTTAAATCAGGAGGTGGTTTTAAAAATGTCGAATTTTTATTTAATGCCCTTATTGAACGTATTGGTGTTGAATTGTCTTCCGAAGATTTGAGTAATATTAAATTATTTTGTCGTAATTTTTCAAGTAATATCTCAAAAAGATGGTCTGCTTCCAGTAGAGCTCAAAAGACCTTTCTTAACAAAAATTCAGACTGGTTACAATCCCAAATAGTTTGGCCAAAATGTCAAAATATCGATTTAAGCAGCATTTTTAAAGTTGCCGAGGAAGTAATTCCAAATTTCGAAACGCAAGTGGATACTCATCAATTAAGTTATGGTACAAGTAAAAAACCATTTGTTGATATATCTGATAAACAGAAGAAAAGGCGTTCTCTAACACTTCTAGATCACACAGAGGAGGAATTAGTTTATGCTTTATGTGCCAAATTAAAAGAGTCTAAAAAAACAAAATTAGCAGCTATATTAAACGAACTCAGCCAAAACAAGGAAAAATGTGAGATGGTACATGATGTACTATTCGCTAAAAAGACTGACAAACCGTGTTTACCAGATGATAAAACGTTAGCGCTTTACACCTCAACAAATTTGTCAAAATGGCAATATCGAAATTTAAGAACTATTCTTGCTTCAGAGAAAATGTATGGTCTTCCATCCTATCAAAAGCTCCTGGAAGCTAAAAAAACTTGTTATCCTCCAGAGTCAGACATAACTGTAACTGAATCTGATGCTAAGATAAGACTTCAATCGCTTCTAGATTTGACAACTAATAGGATATTAAAAACAATTCAGCACAACTCTGCCGACAAAAAATCGCTAAAACTAATAAGCAAATGGGGTTTTGACGGGTCATCTTCTCAAAGTAATTATAAACAAAAGTCACACTCCGACACTAAAATTGACGATTCTTCAGTTTTCATGATTAGTTTGGTTCCGCTTCGTTTGGAAGAAGAGAGTGGTACTATCTTGTGGCAAAATCCTGCTCCCTCTTCAACAAACTATTGTCGTCCAATTGGCTTTATATTTGCAAAAGAAACAAATGAATTGATAAAGAAGGAAAGTGCATCCTTAGAGGAAGAAATTCGTAATCTTGTTCCCACAATTGTAGATAATTTTGATATTAAACATGATTTGTACATGACTATGATTGATGGGAAAATTTCTACTGTGATTTCCAATACTTCTTCTGCAGCTGTTTGTAATATTTGCAATACCCCACCTAGCAAAATGAATGACTTGGACTTTGTATCCAAAAGACTCATCAGAGAAGATATGTATAAATATGGTCTGTCTTCGCTTCATATGTGGATAAGATGTATGGAATGTATTTTACACATTTCGTACAACTTAGACTTCAAAAAGTGGGCTGCACGAAAAGAAGATAAATTGTTAAAAGAAATTAAAAAGAATTTGACACAAGAAGAATTCCGGGAAAGAACTGGTTTGTTAATTGACATAGTAAAACAGGGATTTGGTACAACCAATGACGGTAACACGGCAAGAAGGTTTTTTGAAAATTATGAAGTATCTGCTGAAATAACGGGTATCCACCCTGATTTAATCAAGAGATTTGCAGTCATTTTACAAACAATTTCATCTGGTCAACTTATTAATACCAACTTGTTTAGGGAATATTGTAAAGAAACAGCAATGCTATGTGTAAACTTATATCCATGGTATTACATGCCTTCAAGTGTCCATAAATTGTTGATACACGGTGCTGATATTTGTGAAAATTTCTCCTTTATTCCGATAGGCATGCTTTCCGAAGAAGCTTCCGAAGCGAGGAATAAAGATTTCCGGAATGTTAGAATGGCACATACAAGAAAAATCGGTAGAGTTCAGACTAATTTAGACATTATCCACAGCTTTCTAATTAGCTCAGATCCTTACATCAGCCATATCAAACCAAAGTTTGCTCGTTTACATAAACAGTTGTTTCCAGAGGCTAGTGCTTTGATCTTGAACAATGAATTGCTTTCGTTGGAAAACGAGGAAATAGAGATTTCTCAAGAGAATATAGACCCAAATATTAATCTTTCACCATAATATTTTTTCAGAATCGTTTGTGAACATATTCAACTTTATGTTTGCAGCTTAATATGTCTTCATTTTGATTGTTTTTTAGAACTGATGAAAGTACTCCTTCAGAAAGGTCATAGCTTTTCAGTCATTAGTGAGCCCCCATAACCTCTTTTACAGAGAAGTCTCTTTTTACTTATTTGACATTACGCATACATTATAATTATGTGCTAAAGTAAGGCTATGATTAAAAAAAAGCAAAAAATTAACATTAAAAAAAAATGTTATTTTCTGTCACTATTATCTCGAAAGTACGCAGAGATAAGCAATAAGTTTCTTCGAGCCAAATACTCAGAATTATTAGTTTTCTAACATATGTGATTGCCATCTCGACATCGCTTAAAGTTTTTGAGAAATTGAGTAAAATGTAATCGCTCCCATACAAAAAAAAAAGAAATATTTTTTTTTACAGAAAAGTATTTGAAGTAGGACAATAATATTGTTTTGCCTTATCTGTTATCATTGTATCAACAATAAAAAAAAATATCAGCGGTCTACTATCAATGTCCACTTTTTTTTAATTTGGGACCAGTGTGCGACGCAACAAAGAGGTATTTGCTATTCCCCACAATACTGCGCTTTATTCGAAAAACTTTTTAGGAATGGCACCCAAGATATATATGTATAACAAAATACCCAATTGAATGAAAGATCTTGACATACACAATTTCAAAAAGGCTGTCCTTAATTTATTAACCATAAAAGCATATTACACAATTAATGAGTACCTGGACCACCAATTGTAATCTATTGACATTTGTTTCATTCATTTTATTCTTATAATTTCATTTTATTTATTTATTTTGTAATAATGTTTAGTGAATGTTTTGTCCTAATTATTACTAATTAATTAAATTATAATCAATATATTTGTGCGTTTATTCTTATTAACAATATTGATATCTGTAATTTACCTGTGTTCTACAAATAAAACAATTTGAATTTCAATTTGACAATTTTGTAGCGTAGTCTGCACAACTCATACACGTGGACGCTAGATTAGTAGCTGTAAGCGCTGTTTGCATCTTTATTTATATATCATATCTATCCCCGCATTTACGTCCAAAAACAAGTTGTGAAACTTGTTTAATTCTTGATTTGTCAAAAACATTTTGTGAAAAAACAAGTATATTTCAACTATGTGTATGGCTGTTTTCACGCGTTTATACAAGTTAAGTGTACCTACGAGTACAACTAGTCTTCACAACATTTTTAGGGTGTAAACGAAATAATAGTCCCAACCTTAGTTTAAACGCAGGGTAAGGTAGTGCAGATGTTTCATTCATCAGTAAATTTTACTCTCTAAACATTTCTTGTCTCGAAATTTCATAAATTACAACCTCCACTCAAACGAAGGGTTCGTATGAGTGGAGGTTATAATGTTTGAGAACAAACACAGGTGACTGACTCTTTTATGACTAATGAACGAACACCCACCCTGAAACCAAATATAGAAACGTAAAACCAACAACTCGAAAATTGCAAGAATGTTTCACACAATTCATTAAAACTTACAAAGAAAGACTATAAGAGAATGTCTACAATCAACAGGTCTGCAGTAAGAGATTATACTGAGGTAGATCAAGATAAATAAAATGTAGCAGTTGTTCTAACTTGTTGGTTGGGATCCCTAGTACGTATAGGTACAACGTTCATTCAAATGCGTAAGCCCCTTTTCACACGTAATGGCTGGCAGAGGGTTGCTAACTTTTAGAACAAATAAAGTATTTCTTATTTCAGGGTAAATAAAAACTCATAAAAGAGAGTACTGTTAAAAGTTATTTTTAACACAGCGTTTTTGGTACTTCTAACGCAAAAGAAAAAGACTTTTTTATCATTGTTGCTACGACATCCAGACATTCTAACGGTGAGTTCAAATTGAAGAGGAGCTGTTAATATCAATTTTAATAAAGCCTAGTTGTTTACTTCCCGCCACTTACAGTTGGAGGCCCTGGGCACGTTAGGATAAAGGGAGAATGCAGGATGCAAGAGCGAATTTTGGTATGCCGCCTCGGAAAAGTAGACTTTCTTTTGACCATTCATACAGAAATAGGAACTACTTTGTGACTTATACTGAAAGGTTTGAGAACTCAGAAAATATAGGAAGTGTGAGCTAGTGAAGCGAGTTCCAAAATATTAGCACCCAGCCTGGTATAAGTTAGGTTTTCTTTTGACAGCTTCTAAGTACGATGCTGGCAGGAACTCGGGGGCCTCATGGCTCGTGGGGCCCTGGAAGCATGCACACATACAACAGAATGTCCAATGCAAAAGGCGGCCCTGCCCGTAAAGAATTCAATTAATTTAAAGTTACAGTCACTATAAATAGAGTGTTTAAGCGTACTCTATTGCTTCTGTGGCCCTAGTGTGAGTTTCATTTAACCATCTCGATCAAACGCATCGAGCGCGTTTGGCGCTCCTATTGGCCCTGGATTAGTGACGGACCAATCTGAGCGCCGAACGCGCTCGATACGTTTGATCCAGATGGTTAAATGAAACTCACACTAGAGCCACTTAAGATTATAAAGTACACCTTCGCAAAATAGAGTACAATACTTTATATTAGAGCATGGTGGGCAACCGTAGCAGATGGCCGGCGCTAGGTACCCGGGTAAATCGAGTGAATTGTGCTGCTACGTGTTAAACTTTTACATTTAACTATCAATTAGTTCACAGTTAATCATCAAGTTGCCTATCAGGTAGCGAAAGAATATGAAACAGTACTTACGGGTAGTCCAATGCCTCTAACTTAGAAGGTAGAAAGTATAGTCGCATCACTAACCAGTTTTTTTGTAAATACTTACCTATTCTGCCAAAAATATCAACGAGCAGCCGCTACATTCTTTCACAAAAGGTCAATTTCAGACCGTAACAAAAAATTCAGACCTAGCAAAAACATTAAATTCTAAATTATTGTCGCACACTATTGTTTAGTACACCCTTTTGTAAGTTGTGGTCACTATAAATATACACTGCTCAAAACAAAGGAACATCGTCGCAGTTGTGCGGAGGTCGTCACCCGCATTTTTTATTTAATTCCGACCTGTAATTCAAGCACAATATGATCTCCTAGTATACATTCTCAACTCAAAGTGAAGCCACACTGGCCACTAACATAAATATGAAAAGTTCAAAAAAAAAACTTTTTTAGAAACACGAGGTCTGCTAGACTTTTTATAGCATGCGAAAGACGTTCTGCAGAATAATGTTTCCCTTTGATTCTTTCAATTGAAAAAAAGGCGTACATAATGTAGGTAGGTTCATGTTATACTTTTTTGTGAGGTAACAATAAAAGAATTTACCTACGAATTTGCTGACTGTTAGTAAATGTCTATGGAAGTAAATACACCTCTGAAAATAAATAAATTGGCTGTTTAGTTCTAAAACATACAGTGAATAAAAAAGTTCAAAGTTTATCCCGAAACATTCTAAAGGTTTACTAACAACGTTCCCACCAAAGTTAGATAGGTTGTAAATTAAAAGTCATCGAACAGCTGGAAACAGTGTGTATAAGTTTATCAGTTTCAATATGAATTTTCCCTTTTATTTTCCTACTGCTCATTTTGTTTTCTGTCTTTTCAAGTACTTTTTTATTTCATTCAAGTGAAATTGAACTGACGGAGAAATGCTGATTTTTATCTATTTAGAAAAGTTTTATTGACAGTCGACACCCCGTCGTTCGAGGTTGTTAACTTAAATATTGTACTGTCTATGCTGTCACTCAGATTTAACATAACATTATTAATATTTTAAATAGTGTTGAAAAATAACGTGTTTTGTTTATTTTGACGAAATCAGATTTCACCCACTGTCAAAAAATGTTTACGTGGTAATGGGAATACAAAGGGTATCTTTAAAATTGTGAAGTTATACACTAAATTTTACAAAAACAGTACAACAGATATATATAGACACAGAGTAAAGGCAATACTATAATCAAAATGGACAGATTTATCAACACTCACGGACCTTTTTCCCCTCAGCAGCTTAACAGACAAACTTAATGTCAGTGACCCTAACTACAAATAAATAAACTACGAAATACGTGGTTATTATCAGCTGTTCATCTGAAGAAATATTACCCCTTTGGAACTTTATTCTGCTTCCCCGGAGAACGGTAAAATATTAGGAAACTGGCGGTGACCTTCGCGACCCTATACAGGGTGGTAGGAAAATGCGTATAAACTGAAACCATGAATTCGGCACGTGATAGGAAAGGGCAATACCTACGCGGTCAAAATGTATGGAGCAGCATGTTTTTTTTACATATCCTACTAAAATTTCAGCGCAGGGGGTTCAGAATGATATACTGAATCCATCGTAAGGATATAAGGTTAGGCATCGATCCCTACCATCCTGTATTACCTCACGTTTATTTCAAGGTGTAACATATGTATTATTTTTATTGTGGTGTCTACTGTTTCCGATTATTGTTTACACCTAAAACAAATTGTAAAGAATAATTGCTTCATAAACTTGTGGTAAAGTTGTCAAAAGGGTGAACACAACATGTCTGAAACAACATTAATCAATGCATGAGACGTTAATTCATGTTTTATGTTCTGATACACTTCACACATTACGTTTTTATCACAATTTGGATATTAACGCGAAGTAATAGGTAAAATCCATTACATAATTTATGTATTCGTAAATGTTTTTTATTGGCGCCATAGTCTACACAAAACACGACACAAAACGGATCCGGATGTTGTTCTAACATACGTGGCGAGGGTCCTCTGCAAGCTGCCGTCAGTGACGTTTGACCATGTGGACGTCACAAGACTTCTAAAGGACATAACGTCACTCAGGACTGAAGTCGGACTCATAAACAAGAAGCTCGAGGCTGCAGAATGGACCGTTGCCGAATGAAGGCAAGAAGTATCGGTGATGCATAGTACTAACGCTGCGTCAGCAACACCGTCGCCTTCGCGGAATGTTAACATGCGTGGAAGCCACGGAGTAAATTTACTCCGTGGTCGAGGCGCTGCGGCTCATTTTTGCCTGTTAGCGAAACTGGAACTATGACGGATGGCGCATCGCAAACGCGAACCAATGACCACGATGTGTAAGCAGCTTGTGACCCAATTACGTCACAGGTTCAAAATACAACGCTTAAGATACACCCGCGTAAGGAAACTTACGCGAAACAGGCTTCACACACGAACTTTGGCAAAGCAAAGTTCTTAACCGACCCTTGCTGGTACGGCATCGGTTGTTGAGTCACAGAAGTGGAAGGCGCCGAGTTCTGAAACCAGTACAGTGGATGAGGATGGCTTTAATCTGGTTGAGGGCAAGAGTGTTCGTTTGCGACGCAACCGCAACAAACGCGGGATCACTCCTGCAAATGAGGATGTCCGCGTTGCTGTGCCCACCATGTTTCTGTACATATCCTGGTTAGACCCACAGACGTCGGGAGATAAGCTCCTCCAATACATCATCAGGAGGAGCCAAGGTCAAATCGGTGCCGAGGAACGGAAGTTGTTGAAGCTGTCGCGGTTGGAGTCAACCAGGACTATAAATTTTAAGGTTCCCGCGATGCAGAAGGCTGTCTTCCTTGGCTCAGGTTTCTGGCCGGCCATAAACAGGGAGCCGGACGCTCGGTGTCACCACTGCGTCGACTGTCGGGAGGACACGGCGTGGCACACGCTGGCAGAGTGTGCCGCTTGGGAGGAGCCGCGCCGTGCCCTACAGTCATGTCGCAGAAGGAGGCTGCGGAGAGGGAGCGGGAGATTGCTTCCGCTAACCCGATACGCAGCAGACGCACCGGGCGTCGGCAGAGGGCGGACAACGCCCTCTTCCAGCCCCCCTAAATGGGTCCAGGGGCGACAGATCTGGGGAAATCTGTCGCCCTCTACTTCTAAGGACCCGAGATGGCGGCGCGTAGTGTTCCACGTGCGCCTCTCTATGATGTAAGGGGGGAGTTTTACACCTCACTCCCCCCCTATCGCGAGGTGGCCCGCAGAGGTGGGCCGGCACTAGCCGGGGATCGCGGAAGTCACCCTAGTTCCCGTGATCCCCGGTGCAAGTGAGAGACGGAACACCGGGGTGGTTTTAGTCAGTAAGAGTCTGACAGACCCCTCCGCCCTCCCCGGGGCGGAGGACATCCATGAGGATTTCCCCCCGTCATCAAAAAAAAAAAAAAAAAGGTTTCTGGCCGGCAAGAGTTGTGTACAGACGTTACAGGGAAGTACGAGTGAAACCAAACTCCCAAGTGTAGTGTATGGGAATAGAATAGAATATTCATTTATTCGAAGTAACCAAGACAACAAAATTGTTAGTGAAACTTACGACTATGTTAGTAACCACAGACTATACACAAAACAAGGAAAACAATACAAGAAACAACGGTTGGTCACCGTTGCGACATCCCATGAGAGACGGCACAACAGTGACCCACGTAAACACAATCCAAGCGACTCGCAACCATGCTTATGTGCTGCGTTTTGTGGTGGTTTTATAATAATTATGTATGTTAGTCTATAAGGTATTTATGTAATGGGTCTTTGTTGCCTGAATTAAATGATTAAATAAATATGTTAGCTGCTTTTAGAATAAAATCTAAATGTCATTTATCGGTTTTGTCGATGTTAAAATAAAGGAATTTTCAAATCAATGAATCAATCAATAGGTAAAAGTAAACGATACAGCTGAACGGATAGTCAATCATAGGATAGTAGACACATCGTTTTTCACTATACACCGTGACATTTTAGTCGTCTTACAACGGCAGCCCTCTTCATGTATCCAATGACTACTAGTCATTGGATACATGAAGTCATGTGAATGACGAGACAGTTATGTGAATTTCACTCTACGACGACCTACTATTCTATCCCAAATACACAAACAAAATACTCACAACTCACCGCCAGCCATACTAATAAGACTAGCTTATCACGTTTATCACTTTCATGCTACAACTACAAACATATCAAAGAGTACACTTAGTTGTGCGCTACTAAAGAAAATAGACCCTGGCTGTATTAATGCAACAAAAGTATACCGGCTGCTTACCCCAGCAATGTCATTACATATCTTTAACCTCCATCATAGAGTTCCTGACGCCAAATATCCTTACTGGTTATACCAACTGTACTGTAACTTAAAATACAAATGGCAAATTTATTAGTGGATGAGTTAGATGACAGTACTAATCTGGAGTGTCAAGAACTCGATAGACTTGAGGTTTGCCAGAACTATATGACTTCTAATTATAACTTTAAGATTTTGACATTTAACATACGTAGCTTACAGCACAATTTCAATACATTTTGCATTGCTTTAAAACGGCTTAACATTGTGTACGATGTTATTATTCTCACTGAATGCTGGCTGAGAGGTTGTCCAGTGGTTGGTCAGATACAGGGTTATACGTCATACTCTACTGTAAATAATCTCAACCAATGCGGAGGGGTGGTAACTTACGTTAGAAACTGCTGGAACGCTTCGGTTTCGGAGCCTGATCTTGAAGACGCTGAATCTCTCTTACTTCAGCTCTCTAAGGATATTTGTTTGATTGCAATATACCGATCTCCTTCACATCGCCAGGTTGACGATTTTATTTCCTCTCTTGACAAAATCCTCAATTCAATTAAAAATTTCCAAACAATTATAGTGACCGGTGATATCAACATAAATCTCATGTCTATGTCTGACAAATCTTCGTCAGAATTTGCTTGCCTTATGTCTGAACATGGTTTGAAGCAAGTTATACATAAACCAACTAGATTGGATGCGTGCCTTGACCACATATTTTTAAAATCAAGACACCAGAGTGCTTTAGGTGTCATCTGTGAAGCTGATATCACTGATCACAAATTGGTAATGATGGGATACAACACGGCCTCTCCAACTGCCACTAAGTTTCAACAACGAATCATTAATAAAATTAACTTTCTTGAGCTAACAGAGGAGGTCCGTAACATTGACTGGAATGAAGTAGTAACTGATTTAGACGTTAATACAGCAACCAATAAATTTCACGACCTTTTAGCAGTTGCAATAAAGAAACACACGACTGAAAAGACAATTAGCCGTTCTAAAATCATATGGAAGCCCTGGATCACACCTGGTCTTATAAAATGTATGAACCACAGGGATAAACTACATAGAGAGTCAAATAAACACCCACAAGACAAAACAAAAAAACTCGTTTATACCCGCTACAGAAACTTTTTTACCAATCTGGTGCACAAGTTAAGACATGAATATGAAAGTAAAAAGTTAGAAGAAAATAAATCAAATAGCAAAGGATTATGGAATACTATTAAAACAATCACCGAGCAACACATTAACAGAAGCAGTCCTAGCGACTTACTACATTGTAAATCCACGGCAAAAGACTCAGTTGACTACTGCAACGAATATTTCTCCTCTGTTGGCACACATTTGGCAAGCAAAATTCTAAATGATATAAACGAAACTCAGGAGTCAGTGGTTTCCAAACAAAAATTAGGAGAATCACTAGGGATTACTTTCTTTATGCAGCCTACTGATGTCTATGAGATTAACAAACTGATTGTAAACCTTAACAGTGACAGTGCTGCCGGAGTTGATGGTCTTACACCAAAGATTATAAAAGAAATAAAAAATGAAATTTTGACCCCACTAACGTATATAATCAACCTTAGTCTAAGTACAGGTATATTCCCAGATAAATGGAAAGAAGCTAGAGTCACCCCTATTTTCAAGACTGGATCGAAAGAAAACCCTGCGAACTACAGGCCTATATCGCTTTTAGGAATCTTCTCGAAAATTCTGGAAAAGGTAGCAAACAAACGCTTGGTTTCTTTCTTGGAGTCGAACAAGCTGATCTCCAATAAACAATTTGGTTTCAGGAGTGGAAAATCCACTGAAGATGCAGTGAGCCGCCTGACCAAACTTGTAACATCTTATCTAGACAACAACAAAAAGTGCTTGGGAGTGTTTTTGGATCTAGCCAAAGCCTTTGACACCGTTGCAATACCCATACTTCTGAAGAAACTGGAGGTCATTGGAATCAGAGGACTGACATTAGACTGGTTTAAAACCTACCTAACTAACAGACGCCAGTGCGTGAAAGTGGGTGAGAACACCAGCTGTCAAAAAGATACGATCTTTGGAGTTCCACAGGGTAGTGTTCTCGGCCCGACCTTATTCATCATCTACATAAATGATATACATTCCACATTAAAGGAAAATGCCGATATCATATGCTATGCTGACGATACGGTCATTCTCTTTCATGCCAAATCCTGGGAATTAGTGCATAGGGAAGCTCAAAATAGTTTGACTTGTATCAAACGCTGGCTTGACTACAATCTTCTTTCGTTAAATATTGACAAAACCAAATACTTGTGTTTCCATAAAACTCAGGCTTCAGCGCCTAAACTACCACTTGACATTAAAATCCACAGTGGAACCTGTAACCCTCTCCTTTGCACCTGCCATGAAATAAAAAGGGTAGAAGGGATAAAGTATCTGGGAGTTTTAATAGACCAGCGACTCTCTTTCAAACCGCATATTGACCTGGTGGCCAGACGCACCAGAAAGTTGATTCACATAATGAAACTCCTGCGTAACTCTGCCAATAAAAAAACTCTAAACATGGTATATGTGTCACTATGTGAATCAATTCTATGTTACTGTATAACAGTATGGGGTGGAGTTGGAATCACCACCATGATCCAAAGTGAACGAGCCCAACGATCAGTTTTGAAAGTCATGCTCAAAAAACCTTTCAGATACCCGACAGCCCTTTTATACAAAGAAGCCGCAGTACTCACTGTCCGACAGTTGTACATCTTTAAAATCATACTGAAACAGCATAAAATCGTAACCCAGACCCCGGAATACTCACAGCTCCTCAAACGTCGAGTTTTTAAATGTGTCTGTATAAGGACGCGTACAACTTTCGCACAGCGCATGCAAGAATTCTTGCTCAGTCACATATATAACAAAGCGGTGAGAATGTGTGACATCGGCAATTCTAGGATAAACCAAGTCAAAAAGATTGTTCGCAAATGGCTGCTAGCCCAATCATACACTGAATCCGAATCTCTTTTAAAGGTAATTTCGTAACATAACAACACATACACACACACACACACATGTTACATACTAGCAACACATGTAAAACGCTGACATGCGTTTACCCAGTTACTGCGAATTGCATGTGCCACGGACACGAGGCGCCGACGCAGCGGAACGTGACTCTTCGCACCACCGGACATCGCGACCCGTGTGAACGGCTCACTTTGGACACGGCATCGGTCTATTGTCGACTATTCTAATTTTAAATTCATAATTATCATTGTAATTTTTTACTATTAAATTTAAGTTAAATAAAGTTTGTATTTTTTTAAATCCTCCGGCTACAGCCTTCGTAATTGGCGCAGCCGGTAGGATACTCGCGGGTCGGTTCGCGAGAATAGAATCATAGAATCGCGGGTCACCCGGGTGGCTTTCGGGCACCTAACGAGTATCCAGAACCTACAAGAAGCTGCAGCTGGGGGAGGAGTATCCAGACATCGATACGTAGAGGTACAAGACAACTCAAGTAAGTACTTTAGAATCGCTCTAGAGTCGCTTCCCTTTTATTACCTAGTTTTCCTATAAATCATCCAAGATTTTCCATCCACGGCAATCTCGGTTACCTAGATTAGATAGTAGTAATAGTAGAAATAGTACTGTAGACGATAACAGAAATTTAGAGACGGAACAGGAAGATATTAGCAGTGCATTAAATATATCCGATATGGCTGACTCAGTAGATCAGGTTTACAAGGCCTTACGCTTGGTTCCTGAGTTCGATGGTAACTCGAACGTATTAACTCGATTCATTAAGTTGTGTGATCAATTAGTTGAAACGTATGTTAAACCTGGACCGGAATTTCTGTTAAGTAACTTGGCATTGTTAAACGGTATTTTAAATAAAATAGTTGGACCTGCATCGCGTACGATTAACTCTAATGGCATCCCAGAAACTTGGGGGGGAATAAGAAGTGCTTTAGTCAATAATTTTGCCGACCAACGCGATGAGACCTCATTGTATAATGACTTGGCGCTTTTAACACAGGGGTCCGCAACCCCACAGGAGTTCTATGAGAGGTGTCAAAATTTATTTAGCACTATTACAACTTACATCAGTCTACATGAAACGATTGCGAGTACCATTGAATCCAAACGCACTTTGTACAAAAAACTCACTTTACAGTCATACTTACGTGGCTTACGTGACCCGTTGGGTTCTCGCATTCGGTGCATGCGGCCTGATACAATCGAAAAAGCTTTGGAGTTCGTGCACGAGGAGATGAATACATTGTACTTGCAGCAGCGTAACGATCATGGACCTGATAGGAAGATACAACCTCCGCTTCAGCCCCAGGTTAGTCCTAGGAATTTATATGGCTTTAGACCACCCGTCCAAATGGCACCAACAACGCCGCGTGCGGTTAATTTATCACCACACTTCATGCCAGGACCCGTGCGACCGTTCAATCCTCAAGCACAGCAGACTGTCCCGATTTGGAGGAACCAGTCACCTCAATATCGCTTTCCCACACGTACGCAGCAAATGTTTAGCGCACCGCCAGCTGATAGTAAATCCCAGGGTCAAGCTTTTAAAATACCTGATCCCAAACCAACCACCAGTAGCGCACCGCAACCTATGAGTGGCGTAAGTCACTACGTGGCAAAACCATTCGCACCACGTGCACCTCATGACTGGGTTAGGACTGGTAATCCACCACCCTCAAACTATTTTAGAACACGGGAATTTAACTTTAATGATTTCAATGACCAACTACAGTATGATTATTATGGCGAATATTTTAATATTAATGATTTTCACCCACAAGAATATGTCGAGTATAATAACTATGTTTATCCGATTGAATACATGTATAATATGAATGAACAACCGCAGCGTGCAGATACTTACGTTATAGAGGAAGTGAAAAATGTTCTTTCAGTTGAAAAAGAGGATTTTCAGAAGGAACCCAAATCAGACAAGTCAAAATAGAAATTAATTTACAAACGCAACGACAACTACCCTATATTCAGATTTCAAACCCTCCACTTAAGTTACTAATTGATACAGGCGCAAATATGTCTTTTATTAGCCCCGCAGTTGTTCAAAAGTTTTTATCACATGTTTCATGTAATTACGATCCATTCGAAGTGACGAATATTCACGCCACAACTAGAAGTGATTACTCCATCACTTTACCGTGCTTTCAGGAATTTAATGAAACAGGAGAGATAACCCTTTACGTTTATACTTTCCATGACTTCTTTGACGGTTTAATCGGTTATGACCTACTAGAAAAGTTAGAGTCTAAAATAGACCTGAAAAATAGATTATTAGTCACCCGTAATTCCAGCAATCCTTTATTAATGTACGACTCCCGTAACAACAACCTATATGAAGACATAATAGCGGCCAATTCATCTAAACTGATTAAAGTCCCTATAAACTCTAAGGACGGTGACATTTTTATTCCTGAACAGTGCCTTTCAAATTGTTTAATAGGTGATTGTATTACGACTGTCAATAATAGTAGAGGTATAATAGAAATAACGAATACGTCATGCCATGACGTAGTTTTTTCCATGGATCGCCCTGTTAGTGCGGAACTGTTCAATATTCAGTGCACGCGCACCGAACAACAGTTGGACCGCGCGAAAGAAGTTCTATCCCGCCTACGAACGGAGCATTTGAATCCCGAAGAAAAAGCTAATTTGGAAACCCTTTGCGCTCGTTATGCTGATGTGTTCTATATAGAAGGCGAACCATTGTCTTTCTCAAACCAAGTGAAACATTCCATTCGAACCACAGACGATATACCAATTTATACAAAAAGTTATCGTTATCCATTTATACATAGACAGGAAGTTCAAGATCAAATTTCTAAAATGTTAGAACAGAATATTATACGTCCCTCGCAATCCGCGTGGAGCTCCCCCATTTGGGTAGTTCCCAAAAAAACCGACGCTAGTGGAGAAACCAAATGGCGTCTAGTTATAGACTTCAGGAAATTAAATGAGAAAACCATCGATGACCGTTACCCTATACCCAACATTTCGGACGTCCTTGACAAGTTAGGTAATTGTCATTACTTCACCACCCTTGACCTTGCTAGTGGCTTTCACCAAGTAGAGATGAACCCCAACGATATCCATAAAACCGCGTTCACTGTGGAGCATGGGCATTTCGAATTTCTTCGCATGCCGATGGGTTTGAAGAATTCTCCTTCAACCTTTCAACGGGTGATGGACAACGTCTTACGGGGCCTCCAAAATGTTGTGTGTTTAGTATATCTGGATGATATTATTGTTTTTTCCGTTTCCCTTCAGGAACAAATGTTAAATCTGGAAAAGGTGTTCCAGAGACTCAGAGAGTCAAATTTTAAAATACAGATGAACAAATCAGAATTTTTAAAATTGGAAACCGCTTACCTAGGACACATTATAAGCAAAGACGGTATTAAACCAAATCCGGATAAAATCATGGCCATCCAGAAATTCCCATTGCCCAAAACAACAACTGAAATTAAACGTTTCCTAGGCTTGCTAGGGTACTATAGGAAATTCATTCCCGATTTCGCTCGCATAACAAAACCCATGACACAATGTCTTAAGAAAGGCTCAAGAATTGTAATAACCGATCCAAATTATATCAGCTGTTTTGAAAAGTGCAAAACACTTTTAATCAATGACCCGATTTTGCAATACCCAGACTTCGCTAAAGATTTCGTACTGACAACTGATGCATCTAATCTCGCAATCGGTGCTGTTCTTTCACAAGGACAGATAGGCAGTGATAAACCCGTAGCATATGCATCTCGCACGCTAAATACCAGCGAAATTAATTATAGCACAATTGAAAAGGAACTGTTGGCCATCGTGTGGGCAACTAAATATTTTCGCCCTTATCTATTTGGCAGAAAATTCAAAATTGTAACTGACCACCGACCCTTACAATGGGTTATGAATCTAAAAGAGCCCAATTCACGCCTAACTCGTTGGAAATTAAAGTTAAGCGAATATAATTTCACCACGATCTATAAGCCGGGTAAAATGAACGCCAATGCAGATGCCTTATCACGTATTGAAATTAATAATGAAGATGCAATCTCCCTAGCAGTTAACGTATCCGAAAAGCCCCCTTCAACGACAGGCTCCACAACAGCAACAGCCCACACTAGTGCTGAGAGCCCTATATTAGAAGTGCCCATATCTGATGACCCATTGAATAAGTTTCACCGCCAAATATCTTTTGTAGTCGTAGGGGACATAAAAAAACGCCCCACCGTATGTAAACCATTCGAAACCCATACCAAAACAACTATACAATTGTCAGAATCCAATCTTGAGGAGGATGTAATCAATGCTATTAAGGAATATGCAAATCCCAAAGTAAAAACAGGAATTCTTATTCATCCTCCACTAGCCATGTATCAAATAGTACCAATAATCCAGGATAAATTTAAAAGTTCTGCCTTGAATTTGACTTTAACAAAAAAGGAAATAGAGAATGTCAAGGATTACCTAAGACAACAGGAAATCATTCGTAATTACCACGAAGGGAAAACCAATCACCGTGGTATAACTGAATGTTACCTTGCTTTATCATATCGCTACTACTGGCCTAAAATGAAAGAAGGCATATCAAAGTATATTAATGAATGTAGCATATGCGGACAAGCAAAATACGATCGAAATCCAATTAAGCAAAGATTCTCCATAGTTCCACCTCCAACCAAACCCTTCGAAACCGTGCATCTCGATCTGTTCACAGCTCAGAACGAAAAGTTTCTTACTTTAGTTGACGCCTTCTCGAAATATGCACAGGCATATCATCTCAGAGATGGCACCGCGCTAAGTGTCGTACAGGCTCTACTAACGTTTTGTACCCATCATGGCGTTCCCTATACTATAGTAACAGATCAAGGACCCGAGTTTACTAATGCACTATTTTCCGAATTTACCCGTCTCCATAAAATACACCATCATAAGATACTTGCACATACTCCTAACGATAACGGTATAGTAGAGCGCTTCCACTCTACCATTCTCGAACATCTCAGAATCCTGAAATTAGAAAACCAAAATGAACCTGCCATAAATCTCATGCCATACGCAGTTTTAGGCTATAACAGCTCTATACACAGCTTCACTAAGTGCAGACCAATAGATTTAATAACAGGACACTTCGATCCTCGCGATGTCTCAGACTTAAACTTATCCGAGCATTTATTACAACAATATTTACAAGATCATAAAAAACGACTAACTCAGGTCTACGAAATAATTAACGAAACTTCACTTCACCATAGGACTGAACTAACTGAAAATAGAAACAAAGATCGCGAACTTGAAAAGGAATATAGCCCTGACCAACAAGTATTTGTCCGGAATCCTCTTGCAACCAGACAAAAATTAGCTCCGCGATTTACCAAAGATATAGTCCTAGCCGACCTGCCCATACATATTTACACCAAAAAGAAACGTGGACCCGTTGCAAAGTCCAGATTGAAACGAAGCCATAAAGATTCTGCGTTGTTACAGGATGCTACTACTAATACTACTCCAACTGACTCAAGGACAAGAAGTAACGATTGACCCCCTCGGGGACGGCCCTGGTGTACTTCCGTTTAACTTGGGAATGACACGTATCGTTTCCCACCATCATTCCTTCCTGAGTTACATTAATCTCGATAGTATACAGTCTCAAATAGATATAGTTAACAGACAACTGTCTGATTTTAGACCTCAACTAAATAATAAGACATCTTCAATATTCGAACCGCATATGAATTATCTAAAATCCAAATTAAGTAAAATAACTACACAACTAGAATCACTTGAACACACACGCCATAAAAGAGGACTGATTGATGGACTCGGTTCCATTATTAAAAGTATATCGGGTAACCTAGACCAAACTGATGCAATTAAATATAATAATGCCATTAAAGTTCTTCAACAAAACGAATACAGAATAGAGTCTCAAATCAATCAACAGGTCAGTTTATCCCAAACGTGGGTATCACATAATGCCAATTTACTCACTAACATAACCAAAAACCAGGAAAAAATGGCTGATGTGCTTAATCGAATAATCAATGGTACAGTAGATTTCGAGTTTATTCATTATGCCCATATGGCTCAGCACTTAATTATCTTAAGTGACAACATAGACAACTTATCCGAAGAAATTCATAAGTTAGAGTACACTTTAGCTTTTATACGTGCACTAAGCACACCGCATACGGTCTTCAGTTTAAAAGAAATTAGAGATATGTTAGATAAACTAAGGGTTTTATATCCAAGTGATGAAATCCTTAATATAGAATTAAGAAACTATTACGACATAATTAAGCTAGGATACTTTTATATAGATAATCAGTTAGTTTTAGTATTCAAAGTGCCGATCGCCTTCCCTCCTATATACAACCTCTATAAACTATCCCTTGTCCCCAATAAGCATAACAAAGTCCTTTTAACCTCCTCACCCTATATTGCGATTTCCGGAAAAGATTCTATGTACATGGAGGCTGAATGCCCGAAGGTAGACACGCTGTACCTCTGCGAAGCAAAACTAAAATACAAGACTCAAGACGACGCAGATTGTATCCAGCATTTGATTTCCAAGCAAGAACTCCTACCATCTTGCAAGTCAACATCAGTTGCATTGAAGAAAGACGCTGTAGAACAACTCGACGAGAAACATTACACCATGAGCTTCCCATACCCAACTAAAGTGAAGATATCATGCAGACAGGAAACATATAAGACCCTTGAAGGAAGTTACCTGGCTATCATCCCATACAACTGCCATATCAAGACGCCCGAATTTACCATAGCGAATTCTAACAACCACATCAAAGGATTCGCTCTAGAAATCATGCAAGTGCCCAGATACTCTGAAGATGTAAAAGCAAGCGAGACACCAATCATCTTAAACTCAGTCGACCTAGAAAGCCTGCATTCTCTCAACACTAAGATCATGCTACAGACTCCAATAAAACTTGAAGAAGCAATCAACACCAGTCTCTACCATACCACGATTCCAATCTACTCAATACTATCCGGTGCAAGTGCACTCATCATTGCACTAATGTATCGACGACAACGAGCAAAACGTCTTCACAAAAGCCAATCAATCGGAACGAATGACGCTACACCCATGGGAAATTATGCTGAAATTCAAGAATCAGATAAAACAAGACCCAGTAAAATAAGAATCGAGCACAGCAACATTTCATCATCCACCTCAAGCAAGATTTCGAAATAATTGCTGATCTTTGGGGGGAGGTGTTACATACTAGCAACACATGTAAAACGCTGACATGCGTTTACCCAGTTACTGCGAATTGCATGTGCCACGGACACGAGGCGCCGACGCAGCGGAACGTGACTCTTCGCACCACCGGACATCGCGACCCGTGTGAACGGCTCACTTTGGACACGGCATCGGTCTATTGTCGACTATTCTAATTTTAAATTCATAATTATCATTGTAATTTTTTACTATTAAATTTAAGTTAAATAAAGTTTGTATTTTTTTAAATCCTCCGGCTACAGCCTTCGTAATTCACACACGCCCACACACTCTCTCACACACACATACACACTTACACATAGTGCACAATGGCGCTCAAAATATTCCTTCATCCTACTTTATTGTTTATTGTTTTAAGCCTAGATATTGTTTAATTAATTACCTAATTTTATTACTTACTTTAAAATAATAATGCATTTTTATGTACCTCTCGACAATAGCAATCCATGAGTATTAATGTAATACGCTTTTCACCATCTTGTAATACCACCCATGAACTCCACGAGACAGGCTTGACCTAGTGTGGAGTTCATAAGCAAAATGTTTCCTTTGCGTCTTATTCTTGTTTTTTTTTTCCTTGGTAACGTAGGTACTAATGTAGACTTTAAGGACTTGTAAAGCACTGTTTTTTGGTAAATAAACATTATCATTATCATTATCATTATCATTAATTTAAAAAAAAATGTTTTTTTGAACATATGCATAATTACAAAAATGAAAATATCATTCACTCAGATGCATGGCGTAGTTTGAAACACACTGTTATGGAGATGAAATTAATGATAGAATGTAATGGTAGGTAGGTAGATATCTTCTACCGCTTGATACGTTAACATTATTAACAGGGAGGGTGTTTAGTAATTCTAAAGCATTGTTTATTTTCCTTTGCACCTATTATTTTAATTAATGGTAGCAATTTTTTAATCGCGCCTAGAGGTATTTTATGTCGGATACATTGAGTAGACCACTTTTGTAAGACGACTAAAATGTCACGGTGTATTAGCTTTATGACATTCAATAATAAAAAAAACTTCCATAATAAAACTATTTTAATTCAATAAAGTATTATGGATGCTGTAAAGCGGCTATGTTTTTCATTACTTGGAATCTGGATGCTTTTTCCTCATTTAAACTTTGTAGCCTGCAAAGGTTTGACGCAGTTGTGTTTCCAGAAAAACTGTTGATGTGAAAATTTTTACACTGCCTCCACATAGTGAAAAGATTTTGTTTGGACAGTGGATACTCTAAATAAAAACTCCTAGTAAAGAAAATAAATTTAAGAAAAATTACAAAATCGACTATTAAAATCAATATATCATACAAAAAATCAATTATACTTTTTAATAAATAGCTTTAATATCAATAGCGAAGGAAATCGCAATAATACAATTGTTCAGTTGTGTATACTACTTTTCCTTTTGAGGTACAAATAAGTAATCTAATTCATAAACTCATAAGGATATTATACCTACCTACATTTATACACGTAAATCTTCCCGTAATTGCTATTTCCATATAACATTGCTGTCATAATACCTCTGTTGAAATGTGAGTCGAATGGCTTCTATAGAATATCATCCATCCTGGCCGATGTATTGATCATGTACAGTAAGTTGTTATTACAGAACCAAACGGTACTGCTGACCTTTGAACCAATATCCCTTTTTGAAAGGACATAAACGGTCATTGCAAGTGCTTAATATCAATGAACGTTTCACTGAAACTTTAATTAAGTAGAAAGTGGACGATGAAAGTCCTAAGAAGTTCGTCCTTAATTGAGAATTAGGTACCCGTTTAACACTTTCTTACTAAACATTTTATAAGAGTTGAAAACATAAACATGATCTTACCAGAAAATTATTAAGGCAACGTTTATTCCAGTTTTTAACATTTTACGTTTGGTGCCCCTATTTTTCGCTTTTTTTTTGTTTGATGTTGTTCTTTTTTATTTATTCTTGTTTTATGAGAATGCCTAAGTTTTTCAAAAGATTTCTTCGAGATTTTAAAGGTGCCTAGATATGAAATATTCATTTTATTGTCGGTAGCATCTTTTCTCTTATTTCGTTTGATGAGCTAGAATTCTAGAATTTAAAAAATTCGGGTGAATGTAACTCAGTATTTCATTTTAGGTTCATTTGTTACCCAGGCTTTGTATTTAAATGGGTGAGCTTATAGCGTCATTAGCTCCAGACAAGGATTTAGTTGATTGTCTCTTAAAATATAGCAAATTAATTACCTTTCATACCAAAAGCTTTATTGTTTTGTTTCATTAAAATATTTTTAAAGTTGTACGCCTTATTTGTGGTCATTAAATATTTATTTCCATTTACCTACCTTAAAATTTGTGGGGAAGACTTTTTCAGCGTTTATCGAGTTGACAATCATTAAAAAGTTAGCCTTTCCCCAACTGTGATTAGGTCGGCTGTCAAATTTTCGGACTACCCTAAACGACTGTCAAAGATCTTAGTACTAATGACAGCCGGGACCAACCAATAAAATACACCTTTATAATACGTCATTGGGACCAACACTTCAATTGACGTGCTTTTCGTGGCGCGGAGGGTCTCGGTAATGGATGGTCTGGTCACCCATCCTCGGACAGACCCCAGCAAACGTTACTTAACTGCTATTTCTATTTAGCCACGAGCCCTTCCAAGCAAATTTAAGTTCCTCACCACGAGTTAAATTCGAAATTCGAGATTGAAAATTGTTCTAGAACACGAAGTGGCACCTAAGCCAGATAGGACCCCTTTACGATGCATTCAAACTACCTTCAAAGATACTGAGGGCATAATTTAAATATCAAATGTGTTTACCAAGGCCTTAGTTCCTAAAGACTAGATCCGTGCTCATTCAATAAGAATAAGGTTTCATAATTACAACGCGTAAGTTCCTATGAAATTACTTACGTTTTTGTTATTAGACGGAAGTTATGTTAGAAGACCTAATGAACACAGAAGCATATTGTAATACGCTAAGGGAGCAAGAGGTCAATAAACTCTGCAGAAACGTGTTGAAAATAACTAATTATAACAGGTGTTAAAAAAAGGATAATTAAGTCTTCGAGAAGCTAGGTAGCTTCTCGAAGACTTAATTATCCTTTTTTTGCTAATGAACTCTTTCCGTGTCTGGGGTAGCATTTTAAGTACCTAAATCGTGAAATTAAACAAACATCCAACGTCTCCTCAATAGAATAAAGTATTCCTTTTTACGATAACAGTTAAAGGGTTTATTTATAAATGTTGATTTAAGTTAAGAGATGTTTAAACGTCAAAAATGTATGGTTAAACAGTCTCTAATCATTAGTAAACTTTAGGCAACGTTTGTAAATAAAGGGGTAAATATGCATAATTCCATCAATAAGAACTAGTTTAATTTTCAGCTCATTATTTTGCCTAACAGGAATATCGCTGAATTTTGATTAAAAAACTCTCTTTTGTAAATTTTTCGTCATCGTAGGTTGTATCTTCTTTCAAATAACCTTCAATGAAGATATCTAATCTTTAAAACACTACAACGGTCAAAATTTTGTGGTTTCGAAGTTCAAAATCAAACCTGAAGCAACAGCTATTCGCTTACCATTACCCGAAACAGGAAGAGTAAGTTTTAATGGCCGACACAAGGACTGGCCACCAGGAACTATTTTAATAATCACATAAACTTGAAGTTTGGGAGGCGACCCTGCAGTTAGAAAGCCGTTATTACGTAACTGTCAGTGTCCAACTTATAATACGTGGATACTATATAGTTCATTAACTGGCTAAGGGGGCTTGTGGCTAAGTAATATTAGCCACGCGGGTCGTTCGATCAGGTTAAACTACGCTTCCCGCAGTTGTTCCATGGATGGGTGACCATCTTAAAATACCAAGACCCTTCCGTGCCTCGGAAAGCACGTTTTGTGGATCTTGACAGTCGTTACGAGTCGACAAAAGCCCGAAAGTCTGACAATCAGTCTTACCAAGGGGTATCATAATACCCAGTTACTGGGTTATGGAGGTCAGATAGGCAGTCGCTCCATGTAAAATACTAGTATTCAGCTGCATCCGGTTAGACTGGAAGCCGACGCCAAACGTAGTTGGGACAAGGCTGATAATGATAATAGTTTATTAACTACCAATCTCGCACGTGAGATCGAGGTCCAATTTCTAAATCGGAGAGAGCTTTGTTGGAGTTCAGGCTAGTGGCCCAAGAAATACGGGACGACCGAAAGCACATTGAGCTCATGGGTTGACTACGTTGACAGATTTTCGACAAAACACCTGTACGAGGGATGTTCCAAATTAAGCTTAGTTGAAGTTTAAAATGGTGGACAACGTGCTCAAAGGAAACCGGGTCGTCAGAAAGCACGTTCAACTGGGGGCCTACTCTCTAATTCCATCAAGGAGGATATACAAGCCCGTCCAAAAGTAATTTGAAACTTGAGAGTGCACTCTACTCCCAATAAATTAAAATTTTTAGACGGGCAATAGCACAACAGCAGAATGAATGACAACACGATTTGACAATCGTGTTGTCATTCATTCTTAGGTTGGGTCCCAAATTAATCTTATACTTATCCGTACGTATCATGGTGTAGGAAACGCCCGTAATTTCGGACAAGCCTACGGATTTCTTGCTTAGGGAGTAAACCTCATGATGCACAAAATCAAATAAAAGTCACCAAATTAAAGTAGTTTGGGGGTCAGTCTACTCTATCCGTAACCGTATATCGTCCAAACGTAGTTGATCCGTCGAAACAAGTGTCAAATTATTATTTTCGGACGGGCAAAACCACATCAGGAGTAGGACCAACTGTAAAATCGTGTTGTCTTTAATTATTAGTTCGGGCCCCAAACTAATAGCATGTCCTTAGATGACACAGCGTAGGAAACTCCCGTCGCTTCGGCTGAATATACGGATTTTTTGCTTAGAGAGTAGATCCCATGTACCCAGCAAAAGGGAATTCTAGGTTGAAATATAAGAAAAGTACGTCAGCTCACTTTAAGTTAGTTACTGCTTATGCAGTATCTGTATGTATGTACTATCTGTATGCACTATCTGTTACAACTTATAGATAGTAGGGCTCTGATAAGCCCAATTTAATTGTTCAATGAGCAGCCAAAACTTCACTGAGGGAACTAATTCACTTGACTAAATAGATTAACTGAATACCAGTTATCTTTACCACGATTCCGTTATAAGCAATCCCTAAATGGACCTTTGTGAGTAACAAATTACCATTATTATTGTTCCGGCTGTTGCCGCTGTTGTTAAAAGGTTCTTCGAATGAAAATGGACTGTAACGCTAGCTTTAAGTGTGTAATAACTAATTAATAACATGTAAAATAAAATAAGATTGTTATTTCGCTTCGTACGTCCGCCCTTCGTCCTCTGTAGTTTTTAATTCAACGACTCCTGGCGCCCCTGGCGGTGCAAAACGAAAACGCCGGCGCTGCGGCATGGCGATGGTATGTCCTGCCGTGCGCCACCTGGCGGCGGCGGGGCCGTAACAATTATACTTATCTACATCGAAAATAATCAGGCCTAGACCCAATTGTGAATGCAAATGAAGATTACTGATAATTTTCTAGTTTAAAAGCACAATAAAAATAATTAAGCAATTATTATGGACATAGAATGGGTGTCTGTTATCACTTTCTCTGTTGTTTGGTCATCAGGCCGAAAAACAATTCTTAAATAAGTCGTTACACTAAGGCCTGCTTGCACAACAAAACACTTTTTTAAAACAATTCTGTTACCGTCAACTTTAAACGATTGACCGAAACAGAACGAAGTTTTAAATTAGTTTAGCGTTAACGCCGATCGTAAACTAACAAGAACTGTGGGGGCAGAGCTCCTACGGGGCCCGAAATAAGCCTGCGTGCCTCAAAGCTGAACACTCCAGTATATATCTCCCACCAGTCTATGATGTCCACCGCCTTAGAAGTGTGGTGCACTACACCTGTAAGGCGGAGGACATCAAAGACTACTTGCGCCAAAAGACAAGGTACACGCCGAGGATGCATGTACTGGAATTACGCCGCAACGTCAACTTTAAGGCGTGCGTCGGTACTTGTTCGTGATAAGTACCACAGGAGATCACAAAGTCAAGCTACTGCAAAGTCAAGTGCCACCAAAACTAACATAGTCTTATTTAGGAACACAGGTTTGCCTATGATACAAATATGTATGTTTAGTATAAGGTTGTTATGGGCCAGAAAATAAACAGAGGCCCCCATAGAAGTAGGCAGAAACTACAGAAAACCACCTGCCCTAAACTGCTGGTCGTTTAGGATGAGCAAACCTAAACGACCCCAGGCCGATAAAATTTTCGTTTTTCCTGATTATGTTAATATTAGTTCTTAGGTTGGTTCCCCCTGGGGGGGCAGGACTGTACCCCTCTCCGTACGGCCCTGTAGAGCTCATCACCAGACTGGTCACTCACTCACCGATTTAATTTAAATGAATTCCGGATAGCCTTAAATTATACTTAAGAATTCATATTTATGGTAACATATTGGATGTGGTTTTAGAAAGCTAAATATCAGTGATACGCAAAGTACTTGCATTATTATATAAATGTACGAGTAACCCATGCGCTAGCGTATCAGGTATCTGGTCAATCGCTACTCACACGATACCTCACGTCAATACTCTAGAGTACTCAGGGCAACACTTCCATAAAGTGACGCAAGCTGCTTTTCAGCTACTTCACATCGTCATGCTCTTTCAAGACATGGTCCTTAGCAGTTTTCTCGAAATGATAAACGTGACGAAGCGGCTGTCCCTGCGGCAACCGTGCGACCGGCCTTGTCTTACAACGGAGCGGCTAGTTCTTGCGGCAAATCATCGTCATCATGCTCTTTTTGGACATATCAGTCCTTGGATTAAATATGAGATAAATGTGGTCACCCAAACCCCTGAAAGTTCACCCGTTGCACAACAAGCATATCTGTAAGACACGTGTTCATGTCAATCTGACCGAATTATGGATCTGAGATCAAGAATATAATAGTCAAAGATGACTAATATTAGAGTTGAAAATCTAGATTCAAGAATAATTATTTAAGAGACGTTGAATAATCTCTCTAAAAGCTCTAGTATTGGTCTGAGCAAGAAAAGTAAAACTCAAGAATGAGAACTAAGTAGATAAGGGTAGAGAATCAAAACCCAGAATGATTATTTAATAGAGTTGTGGATCAACTCTCTTGAAGGCTTATAGACAGCCCCAAAGCCCACCCTTCACCACTTCCTAGTGTTTGAGCTGGGGAGAAGAAGTGGCGCAACAAACTCCGCAGCAACACGGATCTGTCTAATTAGTTATAAGAACTTTAATAACACTCTCAACCTAAGATAACTACATATTATAATGATAAGCATACCCAGTCATACCAACAAACACACACACATAATTCTCCTCCCTCACAGTTGAAGGCTAATATCTGCAATAAAGTTTTAATTATGTGGAGGGGTGAAGGAACCGTTACGCTTGCGCTTAAATTCATTATTTATAACTACGTTAACTTATCTGTTTATTATTTACCCACTTTAGTGAGACGAGGAAACGTTTTACAACGTTTGCCTCATTGTACGTGCTCTGTTAGACCTATTAGCATAGAACCTCTGAAGACACTAGTACGTTTCTAACGGAGCACGCTCCCTAAGCAGCAATTAAATGTCTTACTCAATCCTAAGACAGCGTACTGTGAAGTCAACTGTCATTGAGGAAGACAAGTTTTTGAGTAGTTTTAAACACGTACTTATGTGAATGTCACCCTTGTGACTGTCTATCCCCTTTCTAAGATATCACAAGACTAGCACAAGCGCACCGTAGACTCAGTCTCAAGCAAAACTCATTGCGATCGTTCTTGGTGCCTGCCGAAGTGGAATTTCGTCACTTCACATATCCTTACTTTTCCTTATTTAGAGGATGCAGTGCATCCAGATTTCGTGTCTCGCTAAATAGTGACGATTCAGAAATCGGCCTACAGAACGGCCGGGTGTGGGTTTTAACGAGACACGGTCCCTAGGGTTCTTAGAACGACTACCAATGCATTTAAGTGACAGTGTGTGAAGCCTACCCTCTCTCTCGGAAATGCACAAACAACGAGCCTCACGCAATGCGTCCTGTGGCACACCTTTTTGGAAACAGAAATCATCACTAAGATTTGGTTGGTTTATAACGCAAACATAGATCGGCTTTATACCAATGTGGGACGGCGCTGGCAGGTACTAACATGCTGCTACATCCTGCAGTACCGACGACGCTTCTATACGTGTCCCGATTGCACCACTCTACGAAGACTGAGGACATCGTAGAGTACATACGGGTGATGACCAATTGGACCTTGAGGGTGGAGAAGTTGGAAGCGCGTCATAACACCAACTTCAAGTCGTTCGTGGTGCGCGTTCCGACTCACCATTTGATGACCTTCCTCAAGGAAGAGTTTTGGCCGAAAGGTGTGCTGTATCGGCGTTTCCGCGGCCAGCTACGCGACACCTCGCAGCGTAACACGACGCCGTCACCTCGTGTGCAGTAGTTTTAAAATTTCTTTAAAAAATATGTATTAGTTTATAGTTACTGTTTTTATACTTGTAATATATGTATTGTGTTTTATGGGCCTTAGTTGCCTGAAATAAATAAATAAATAAATAAAATAGCCTAGTTTGATTGAAAGGAGTTATTTACGCCTTTCTGTCTTCCCAAAGTGATGCGTCAATAGGTCAACAGTCGTCAAAAGTCAGAGTTTTATTACTCAGTGTCAAGTTTAGCAAGAGGCCTTCCCTGTTTCACCGATATCTGCTGAGGTACGGAAGGGGACACGCAATACAAGAGAAAAGTAAATTAATTATAAAGTCAGTTAGCACATAAAAGAAGTTACGCCATACTGAAATAAATAATCATTAATAGCTCCACCGCGATATCACCAATCTGTTTGGTAAAATTCATAATATATGTAGGGTGGTGTGGATGACCGAAATAAACACTTTACTTCTTAATAAGTTTTATTAATTTTATAACTTCTTTTACAATTTACAAAAACGTCTTCACTTCTTAGTAGCTCGCTTACGTCCCCTCTCCCTCCCACACATACTCTCCCATTCACTCACCGCTGCGTTCATATTCTATTTATTTTCTAAAGTTATGATGCGTTCCGGATTAACATCCTACAACTCGGCCATTCTGCTTTCAGTCTGCCCTCAGACTGAATCTAGTACAATAAAACAAACTAAAGTACTTTAACAATCTTTACGGCTTACAACTAAAATTACAACATATGTTTCTGAATAAAAAAATCTAAACATTGTATTTCTTCTTACTTATATTATAATATACACTCACTCACACACGCATTCACTCCTTTAACAATACTCTAACACGTAAGTATTCTCTAGGTACAGTCTTACTTACAACTTAAATGTTTAAAGGTACATTTGTTACACAGAAATATTTCTATAATGGTAAGTTACAAGGTAGGTATTTCATTTCTTAATCACTAAGTAAGCTATTACTAAACTCTTCAACTTGATACAGAATTACAGCCATAAGGCAATTTATACATACTCAATTACATCTTACAATGAGATAAAATGAATGATACTTTTTTAAGTGTCTTGCTAGTTATGGTAGAACAACTGTCAACATTACTCACTTTATTGAATAAAATAGAATGGTAAGCTAAGCTGCGTTCAACAGTAAGTATGAAATCTTAATTATTATTTTCTTATTTAAAATAAACTGAAATGTTAACAAGAAATCATTGAATTAAGGCCATTTTTTCATATAATCTACTCCTGTAGTGGTGTGTTTAGGTCCCTCTTTACTGTTATCTAATTTTCTAACTTCATACCGGTCTTTTCCTAAATCTTTTACTACTTTATAAGTGTTAAGTATAAACCAAACAGTTTATATTGTCATTTCATGTTGTATTAATTAGCCACTAGGGGGCGTCTCTCCTGTTATTTAAGTTAGTTGTGTAATACTCTAATGTCTGCTTATGTTACTGCGTTTTTGTTTCGGTATAATAAATCGACTGTTCTTTATTCAATCCTGGTTTAATTTACTCATAATCCATCAGGTTATGGGCCCAGGATACGCGATTAGTTGGAGTAAAGTAATATTAGTACGCATAACCAACAATAAGTCAAAATGTCTGAAAACGGCAGCGGTGCCAAGCCACAGGGAGCAATGTCGGCAACGAGTTCTGGAATTTCTATCAACTTTGAAAAACTAAGTGGTATAACAAACTACGGAAACTGGAAATTCCTGATGCGCATGTATTTAATACACGAGGACCTGTGGGATTGTATCGAAGAGTCGACGCCGGGTGTACCCAAGGTCATGGACCCTCGTAAACAACAAAGGGCGCTGGCGAAAATATGTCTGATGGTTCAGCCGTCGTCATTTTCGCATATTCGGAATGCAGAAACCGGGCATGCGGCCTGGGTTAACCTAAAAAGAGCATACGAAGACAGAGGCCTGTGTAGAAGGTTGGGACTGCTGCGTACATTATTTGGATTGAAATTGGAACAGTTCAGTGATATGGAAGCCTATCTCCTGAAGATCTGCGATTTAGATCAACAATTGCGTGATATTAGTGCTCCATTGGACGATGATTTCTTGTCAGTTTTGATGCTGAGTGGGTTACCACCTAACTATGACCCATTGATTATGGCATTAGAAAACTCGAACATTAAACTGTGCAGTGAAACCGTGAAAAGCAAACTTTTACAAGAAAATTTACGCAGAGACTTTGAAAAGAGTGAAGAAAGTGCATTTATGTCAAACTGGCCACATAAATCAACAAACAAAAGTTCTACAAAAATAATTAAATGTTTTATTTGCAAAAAACCGGGTCATTTCGCGAAAAACTGTCCAACAAAAATGAAAAATGATAGAAAGAGTGAGAAAAGTGAAAAAGCTTGGAACGGAACGTTACTTACAGCTTTAGCAGTGGACATTAACTCAAAAGCTTGGTATGTAGATTCCGGTGCGACTTGTCACATGACAAACAACAAAAACATTCTAAAAAACTATGTTGTGGACACTCCGCGGTTGGTTACAGTGGCGAACAATCAAAAAATATATAGTGAGGGATACGGTGATGTAGAATTGTTGCTGAATGGACAAAAACAAACCTTAAAAATAAGTGAGGTTATTTTTGTGCCAGACTTGTCTACGAATCTACTTTCTGTTAATAAAATGACAGAGAAGGGACTGCAAGTGCACTTTGACACACAAGTGTGTAAGATTTTCTATGGTGAGATGACAGTTGCAAGGGCTACGAAGGTGAATGGCGTCTATCAAATGCAGACAGCGACAGATGGAAGCGAGCTGGCTGCTGCTTGTCAGACAATGATGACAAGTCCGTCATTGACAGAGAATCAGTCTACAAGCCCTACAACTAAAGGGCAAGGAGCAGAAGCTGCAAATCTGTGCGACGCGAACTCATCACAGGAGTTATGGCATCGCAGACTTGGGCACTTGAATATAAGGAGTATGGACCTACTTAAGAAAGGTATGGCTAGTGGAATTGATTACACTGATACTAAATATACTCCTTGTATAGCTTGCATTGAAGGTAAACAATGTAGATTACCTTTTCCAAAGCAGTCTTACACTAGAGCAAATGAAAGATTAGGTCTTATATGAGTGTATATCTTATACTTGTGTGGGCCAATGCCCGTTTCCTCATTCAGCGGTGCAAGATATCTATTAACATTTATAGATGATTACACAAGAATGACCTATGGTTACTTTATTAAAACTAAAGATGAGGTGTTGTCAGTATTCAAGACATTCAAGAGCTATGTAGAAAATCAAACTGATTTGAAAATAAAGAAAATAAGGACAGACAATGGATGTGAATATGTGAATAAACAATTCCAGATATTCCTGAGAGAGCATGGCATCGAGCACCAAACGACAGTGCCATACTCGCCACAACAGAACGGTGTGGCAGAACGGGCAAATCGCACTATCATGGAAGCGGGTCGTTGTATGCTCCAAGACGCAGGAATGGACAAGAGATTCTGGGCGGAGGCAGTCAACACAGCAATCTTCATTAAGAACAAGTCACCAAGCAAGGCAGTGAGAGATACAACACCGGAGGAAAAATGGACTAATAATAAAGTAAATCTGTCCAATTTACGAGTCTTTGGCTGTATTGGTATCATTACGTAAATGATACCTAATGAAAAGCGTAAGAAACTAGATGCAAAGAGTAAGGAGCTCGTCTTCGTCGGATATTGCGGTGCATCGAAAGGTTATCGATTTGTGGATCCAGAGAATCCGTCGAAATGCATTAAAGCCAGAGATGTACAATTTTTAGAAGGGAAAATGTACAAAGACTTGGAACATAATCAGAACAATACTACTGATCATTGTCGGTTAAATCTCAATAGTAACAGTAATAACACTATAGGTGAACAGAGCTCAAGTGATAATAATGCAGAGGAACATTCACCGTCACAACCTGTGATAGAATTATCTGAATCGAGTTCTTGTTCTGATCATTCTTCAGATGTCACATGGACTCCTGACATGGCTTCGGATGAATCAACGAGCGACTATGAGGACACCACTGCTGATGAAACTGTGATGACAGCAATGAACCACAGCGACGAACCGTTGACCATCGAAGAAGCGTTGTCAGGACCTGAAAAAGAGCACTGGAGGAAAGCGATTATAGATGAATATGAGTCATTCGAAAAGAATAAAGCATGGAGTTTGACTACACCACCTGCTGGGAAGAAAGCGGTGAAATGTAAATGGGTTTTCAAGAAAAAGTTGGGAACTGACAGTGAGTTACTACGTTACAAAGCTCGTCTCGTTGCGAAAGGGTTTACTCAGAAGTTTGGAATAGACTACCAAGAAACCTACTCACCCGTGGTACGATATTCCACCATACGTACCTTACTTGCCCTGGCAGTGCACATGGACATGCACGTTGATCACATGGATGTTAAAACAGCATTTCTCAACGGTGATTTGATGGAATCCGTGTATATGGAACAGCCAGATGGGTATAAAGTAAAAGGAAAAGAAAATTATGTTTTTAAATTAAACAAAGCAATATATGGACTCAAGCAAGCATCGAAGGCCTGGTATGACAAGATCAACAAAGCTCTAACAGATCTTCAGTTCAGAAAATCACTCAGTGAGCCATGCGTTTACATAAAGTCAGATAACAACGGAGACCTCATCATATTGGCTCTCTATGTCGATGACGTTTTCATATTCAGTAAAGAAACACCTGAAAAGAGAAAGCTGAAAGAGGAACTAATGAAGATGTTTGAAATGAAAGATCTTGGCCGAGCTACACATATATTGGGAATGCGTGTGAGACAGGAAAACAATAAAAGTATTCTTGATCAAAGAAATTACATTCAAAAAGTTTTGGAACAATTTAAGATGGCTGAGTGTAAGCAAGCAAGTACGCCATTGGAAAATGGCATGAAATTTGAAAAAGGAGATAAAAGTGATCCCGACTCAAGATATAGGAGTCTTATAGGATGTATTATGTACATAGCAGTGTGTACAAGGCCAGATATCGCTTTCGCAGCAAGTTCATTAAGTCAATTCAATAACTGCTATTCTGAAGAACACTGGAAAGCTGCAAAACGAATTTTGCGATATTTGAAAAATACTATGGATTATAGTATAGTGTATGAAAAATCTTCATTCTCTGTTCAAGGCTATGTTGATGCGGATTGGGCATCAAATCAATTAGATCGCCGTTCTTATACAGGCTACGTATTTAAAATAGGTAGTTCAGCTAGATCATGGGAAAGTCGAAAGCAGAGAACTGTCGCTCTTTCAAGCACAGAAGCAGAGTACATGGCTTTGTGTGAAGGTGCAAAAGAAGCACAATTTCTTAGAAGTTTTTTATATGAATGTTTAGGAAAATACTTTGCTGTAACATTATATAATGATAGTCAGTCTGCTCAAAAATTGTCTAATAGTCATATACATCATAGTAGAAGTAAACACATTGATATAAGACATCACTTTGTAAGACAAGTTGTTAAAGATAAAATTGTAAAGTTAGAATATCTGTCCACAGAACATATGCCTGCAGATGTACTAACTAAATCTTTAGGTAAAGAAAAGCATTTCAATTGTGTTTCTAATCTTGGATTAAAAACTGTTTAGTTTAAGAGTAGGTGTTAAGTATAAACCAAACAGTTTATATTGTCATTTCATGTTGTATTAATTAGCCACTAGGGGGCGTCTCTCCTGTTATTTAAGTTAGTTGTGTAATACTCTAATGTCTGCTTATGTTACTGCGTTTTTGTTTCGGTATAATAAATCGACTGTTCTTTATTCAATCCTGGTTTAATTTACTCATAATCCATCAATAAGGTCCAAAGAATTTTTGTTTTAATTTTAATTCATTTCCAACCTGAGTTCTTTGTATTGCTATTATATCCCCTAATTTATATTTCAGCCCTTCCTTCCTTTTACTATTAAAACTCCTTCTGTTTTCTTCTTGAATTTTTAATATCTGAGCTTTTGCTTCTTTTCTTAATTCATCTCTTTTGTCCGTGAATTCTCTTCTATTCTGTTCTTCTAAAAATTCTAAAATCTTAATGTCTTCTTTAAGTCTAATTTTAGTCCCTGTTAATAATTCAAAAGGTGATGTTTGGATGGATCTTTGATATGAACTATTTATTAGGTACCCTCTGAACTTTACTGGCATACTTGTACCACAGTGCAGGTTCTTCAATGCACATTTTTGTCAATACAGAGATAATGATTTGATTCATTCTTTCAGCTTGACCATTTCCACGAGGTATTCCTGTTGCTATGGTAATATGCTCTATTTCCTCTTCTTGGCAATATTCTTCAAACTCTTTCCCTGTGAATGCTGTGCCTCTATCAGTCACTATCCGTCTTGGGTTTCCATAATCTTTTTGATGTAATTTTAACTTATCAACCAAAATCAAAATCAAAATCAAAAGTCATTTATTCAAACTAGGCTGAGAGTCAGCACTTTTTGAACGTCAAAATTACATAAGGCAGTCCCCCAAAAAGCCCGCCCTTCACCACTTCCTAGTGCTTTAGCTGGGAAGAAGAAGTGGCGCAACAAACTCCCCAGCAGCACAGCTGTCTGTTATGTTGGAAGAACTTGATTCTATACAATAATAGCATATAACCATCATTCAACGATAAATGAAAATTTAATTAATAAAAAATAAAAAAAATAAATGGTTTATGTAGTCAAGTTAAATAAACAATGATATGAAGTAATTCATATGACCTGTCAGTAGTTAAGCTAATTCTGGTGAAAGAACATAAACGTTGTCTTGAGTTAATCACAGCGACCAACAATTCTTATCGTTTAAGTAGTTGTTGATAGAATAGTATGCCTTCGAACAAAGATTTGATTTTACTTTCGCTTTAAACGCATTAAAATGTAAATCTAGCAAAGAAGAAGGAAGCTTGTTATAGAAGGTTATACCAAGCCCAGCAAATGAGTTATGAACCCTATGAAGCCGGTGAAAGGGAGCACGTAGTTTGTCCTTATTTCTAGTATTAATATTATGAGTATCACTGTTTTTAGTGTATAAGTGTATATTTTGCCTAATATATAAGATGTTAGCGAAGATGAATTGTGATGCCACCGTGAGAATACCAATATCTTTAAAAAATTCTCTCAGAGAAACTTTAGCACCTAGTTGGTAAATTGCACGAACAGCTCGTTTTTGAAGAACAAAAATATTATGAATGTCAGCCGCTTTACCCCACAGCAGAATGCCGTAGGACATAACGCTATGAAAATAACTAAAATAGACTAACCGAGCTGTATCAACGTCAGTGTATTGTCTTACTTTTCTGACGGCGTAGGCGGCCGAACTGAGCCTTCCCGCTAGGCTTGATATATGTGATCCCCACTGAAGTTTGGCATCTACTGTTATGCCAAGAAAAACGGCCGATTCTACAGTTGCAAGCACCTCATCATCTAAGACGATGTTGGGTCCCAGATTTCTTACATTCGGTAAAGCGAACTTTATACATTTAGTTTTCTTGGCATTGAGAACTAGATTATTCGTGGTAAACCAATGCGTAACCCTTGAGAGTGCACTGTTTACGTCGTCAAAATCTTGTCTATTCCTGTCTACTTTAAAGATAAGAGAGGTATCATCAGCAAACAGTACAACGTCACAGATACCCTTTAAATAGAATGGTAAATCATTAATGTACACTAAGAATAAGAATGGACCCAGTATTGAGCCTTGAGGTACACCTAACTGAACTGGTAGCCCGGACGATTTCACACCATTAATATCTACACACTGGTGCCTATTATTTAAATAAGAATTTATTACGTTGAGAGCTTCATTTTGAACACCGTAATGACGTAGTTTACGCAATAGCGTGTCATGGTGCACGCAATCAAATGCTTTGGAAAGATCACAGAAAACTCCAATAGCATTTTGTGAGTTCTCCCATGCGTTAAATATGTGTTTCAGAAGAGCAATACCCGCGTCTGTAGTTGAACGACTTTTTGTAAAGCCATATTGTTCATCATGAAGGAGGCAATTTAAATTAAAATGTGTTAGCAACTGCTTGAGTATTAACTTTTCAAATATTTAACTAAATGCCGGTAAGATAGAAATAGGCCTAAAATTTCCAACGTTATTTTTATTACCTGATTTAAATAATGGTATGACTTTACTACTCTTCATGAGGTCGGGAAAAGTTCCTAAGTCAACACATTTATTAAAAGTAATAGCTAGATAGGGGGCTACGATATCCATTATATTACTTAAAAGTTTAATAGAGATTCCCCAGTAGTCACCAGTGTTTTTAGACTTAAGTGTGTTAAAAATACTAACTACATCACGAGGCGTTACATGTACGAAACTAAATAAGCGACTACATTTGGGCACACTACTATGCAGAAGGTTTTCCGATTTAGACGAGGACGAATTTAAGTTGCGAGTTGTAGTTAAAGGTATGTTGGCAAAAAACTCATTAAATGCCTCAGCTACGTCAGCAGCTTCAGTAACTAATTTGTTGTTGACCATAATCTCTAGTTGTTCTTCCTGTTTAACCGACTTACCCGTTTCATTATGAATAATTTTCCAAGTGGTTTTTACTTTATTATTGGAATTTTTTATTGTATCGCTTAAAAATTTTGATTTAGCAAAAACACAGATTTTTTTTAAATAATTTTGAATAATTTTGGACATACTCTAGAAAAGGACTATCAAACCTGTATTTTTTCTCACCATATAACTCGTATAGTCTCGCTCTACTTTTATAAATACCTGGAGTGGCCCATTAGTTGAAGCCAACGGAGGTGCCATTAATGTTGATGGTTTTGGTCTTGAAAGTAGATTGGTATTCTTTTTGCACAACATCAAAAAGGGATCCAAAGATTTTATTAGGATTCTCGTGTTCTGCTATAGATGGTGTAATTCTATATGCTATGTTATTTTTAAATTTGTTGCAACGAGTAGCAGTATAAGGCCTGCATTCTACTTTATGTGGTTTTTTATGTAATGGTAAAGGAAAGCTAGCCAATAATCCACAATGGTCAGATGTCAAGTCAGTTAATACTAATTTATTTTTGGCATCACAATCACTAAATATATTATCAAGACAAGTCGACGTAGAAGCCGTGATCCTAGTAGGTTCTAAAAACAAGTCAGTTAAATTAAAAGATCTAAACAGATTAAGAAGTCTAATACTTATTGGAGTAACATCTAAAATATTAATATTAAAATCTCCACACAAAATTATACTTTTATTACTTGATTTTAACTTATTGAGTAAATCCTCCATTCCCGATTCGAAACGAATGAAATCCCCAGAGGGTGGTCGATAAACGCAAATAATGACGTATCGCTCGAGTTCAACACAAGACAACTCAATAGTACGTTCAATAGAAAGGTTACCGTTTCCTTTGTTGTAACAGTTTTAACTGGGTATATCCAAACAAACTTTGTGTATCCATCTATGACAGTTAAAATGTAATTGTACATTTTCTTGGTAGCATCCAAAGGTCCTAAATGATCAATGTGAAGTGTATCTAGTGGCACTTCTCCTTTTGGTATCGGGTTTAAGAATCCTTCTTTCTTGCCTGTCTTTCTGCTAGCTAGTAGACAGGTCACACATGCAGAAATTACTTTTTCAATTTTATCATCCAACTTGGAAATGTAATAATCTTGTTCTATTATGTCTATAATTTTCTTTTTTCCGAAATGTCCAATACCGTGAGCTCTTCTTATAATCTCAAGATCCATTAATTCAGAAACAACCAGCTTCTTATCTTCTCCTTTATAGATGATATCATCTTCGAGAACATAGTCTTCATACTCATTTTCCTTGAGAACCTCTTTTATTGCCTTCAAGCCTTCATCTTCTTCTTGAGCTTTCTGTATACGGAAATGGAGTTCACTTTGAATAACGCATATATTTCGACTTAGAGCGTCGACATGTTGCATCTTTTCACCAGGTCTGTGTACAATCGTGTAGTTAAAATCTTGCAGGTACATGATCCATCGGGCTACTTTAGCTGAGACATCTTTTTTTTTAAAGTCTTCTGGAAAGCTTCACAATCAGTGACTATTGTAAATGGAATTCCGATAAGGTATCTACGAAACTTCTTCACGCCTTCTATCACTGCTAGGGCTTCCAGCTCATAGCTGCACCATTTTTGCTGAGTTTCACCAGTCTTTCTGCTCATGTAATGAACTGGGTGCATACTATCATCTGCAGGATGCAGCATATCCATACTTGCAGGCATCTGTATGTAGTTCAGTCTTTAAATGTGGATCAAATATTTTTAAGACAGGTTCACAACATAAAATTTCTTTCAACTTAATAAATGCATTTCTTTGATCTCCTTCAAAATAAAATTCTTTCTTCTTCAATAATTCACTTAGAGGTCGTGCTACCATAGCATAATTCGGAATAAACTTTCGAAAGTATGAGGTTAATCCGATGAAACTTTGAACTTCTTTAAGATTTCTAGGCTTAGGGAATTTATGTACGGCTTCGGTTTTCTCCTTTGATGGCTGCACGGTTCCATTGCAGACCACATGACCTAGGTATTCCACTGATCTTTGCAGTAACTGTGTCTTCTTCCAATTTATCTCAAGTCCATACTCTGCAGCTACCTTCAGTACCTCTTGTAGTCTTTCAATTGCCTGCTGTTCGTGTTCAGCTAGGATAATCAGGTCATCGATGAAAATGAGTAGAACTCCTCTTCTTACAAAGTCGGTGAAAATAATGTTGATATATCTGGTAAAGAATTTGGGACAGATGGATAAACCAAACGGTGCCCGCAGGAATTCATACTGACCTTCTGGGTTGCTGGTCACAAACGCAGTATACTTTATAGAGTCCTCATCTACTGGCAAATGGAAAAATCAATTCTTTAAATCTAAAGTGCTAAACACCCTGGCTGTACACAATTTATCTATATGATCATTAATTACCGGCAAGGGATATTCATCCTTTATCATCCTCTGGTTTATCTTCCTGTAGTCCACACAGATTCTCATACTTCCATCTTTCTTCTTCACCAAAACGAGGGGACTGGCATATTCTGAGTAGCTAGGACGTATGATGCCATTAGCCAACCAATCTTCTATTTGGTGCTTCACAATTTCTTCTTCTTGCAAAGCTAGACGCCGTGGACGTTGTGCTATTGGAATATCATCTTTTAATACTATTTTTAATTTTATTGGAGCTTCTTTTATCTTTAAAGGTTTGTAATTATCTATTATAGTTTGAACTTGAATTGGTATATCACTTTCATCGGTAAAACTGGAAAGTAAACACTGTAAATACGAACTATCATAACTCTGAGGCCTTATCTCAATGATACCTTCGTTAATCATAGTAATAGTATTAACCAGGAAAGTTTGCCCAAGAATTACGGCATACGGAATTACACCTTCAGGCACTACATGGAAACAAACTTCATAACAATGACGATCTATTATCAAATTAATGTTAAACTTACCCATTCAATACACCTTACTCGAACCAAGGCCGGTTAACAACATTGTTTCGGATTCACACTTGACTGACAACATCGTAAATACATCGTAAGATATTAGGTTAAGATCACTACCCGTATCTATTAAACACTTTACTGTGATACCGCCTACGTGAACACTTTTAACAGATTTATTTACTACTCTAATATTATTGTTTACATTAAGTACGCTACTATTGTGGTTAAGATTTTGACATTGACAACTATGACACTGATGGATTATTTTCCCGTTTGACATTAGCGCGCTATCTTGTTCACTCTCCGTTCTGTCATCTGGAGATTGATAATGAACGAACATCGAACGTACAATCGAGTTAGCTCCGCCTCCACCGCTTCCGCCATCGCTTCGCGTGCTGCCAACATTCCGACTTGTGGATGGTTTACCTTTCCCGTTCCCGCTTCCGCTTCCGCCAGCTTGACACTCGGTACCAATATGGCCGTATTGGTTACATTTGAAGCACTTTGTACCTTTTTTGCATGAACTCGCTATATGACCTCTCTCCCCGCACATGAAACAACGATGAACTTTCTGACTAGCGTTTTCCTTGACGTTGGTGTCGTCTGTTTTAGCTGGCTTTGTGGATTCGCGACACTCACGCTGCTGCTTGCCTGCACCGCTTGAATTTCCTCGTTGTTTCAACATCTTTTGCTTCATAGCTTCGTACTGTAACAACTTTTCCTTAAGAACCGCATATGTAGTAATCCCATACAGACCAATTTTATTCTGCTCGTAATCGGTAATCCCGTCTATTATTTATTGGATTGAAACGTAATCTGCAAACTTTGCTCTTTTGCCTAGCTCCTTCATGGTGAGCATATATTGATAATAGCTCTCATTGTTACGCTTTTTACGAGCCGCCATTATTTCATGCATTTGCTTGGTATTTATCGAATCTGGGAATTCCTTTAGCAGGGCATTCCTCAATTCTTCGTACGATTTGAATGGTTTTTCCGTACGTAACCATAACTCAGCAGTTCCGGTAAGCGATCTTCTGGCAATAATTAGTTTTTGTTGAGCCGTCCAACCGAATATTTCGGCATTGTCTTCGATGTCTTGTGACCACTTCACCGACGAGTACGTCATGTCTTTACCATCAAATTTAATAATGGTATCCACCATACCATATTGCAAGGGTTGAATTTTTGATTCTATGGTATCGACTTTGTCCATGATGTCTTCGTACAACTTTATTTTCCACCGGCACGAGCACGCGGTTTTTCATAATGGCCGTTGCCGATGCACCGGTGTTTTTTTTTCTTCGTCTATTTTCTTCTTAAATACGTCTTTATTATTACGGTCAATCCCGGACGAGGCTGTAGGGTGGTGTGGATGACCGAAATAAACACTTTACTTCTTAATAAGTTTTATTAATTTTATAACTTCTTTTACAATTTACAAAAACGTCTTCACTTCTTAGTAGCTCGCTTGCGTCCCCTCTCCCTCCCACACATACTCTCCCATTCACTCACCGCTGCGTTCATATTCTATTTATTTTCTAAAGTTATGATGCGTTCCGGATTAACATCCTACATATATAATCAACCTGCGAGAATAATAAAACGAGATCACCGTTACTACAATGTACACACTATTAGTAAAGATTGATTTGGCAATTACCAGGTAATTCCTTGGGGTGAATTTGAATACAACTTACTTACAAAATACTGCGTCTATTACCAGTTTCTCCCTGCACCATCCCTCATAGCTCACCAGACTTTTTTTCCTCGCTTAGTATATCTCACCTAACTTAACTAGCCTGGGCTATCAACTCCGTCCGTCGTCCCTCACCGTCCCAAACCGACTGCCCACAAACTCACTCTCTGAGATTCACGCGCATTACATGCCACTTACATTAATTTTAGACTAATATAGTCTAGTCTAAAGCTACACGCTTATCCAATATTTCACGTATTAAATAACACTCTCACAGAGAGATTCATTGCTAACGACTAAGTTCTCACTCCCCTAGCCTTTTTTTTTTTTGATAACGGGGGGAAATCCTCATGGATGTCCTCCGCCCCGAGGAGGGCGGAGGGGTCTGTCGGACTCTTACTGACTAAAACCACCCCGGTGTTCCGTCTCTCACTTGCACCGGGGATCACGGGAACTAGTGTGACTTCCGTGATCCCCGGCTAGGGCCGGCCCGCCTCTGCGGGCCACCTCGCGATACGGAGGGAGTGAGGTGTTGAACTCCCCCCTTACGTCATAGAGAGGCGCGCGTGGAACAGCCTAACTCGATCGCCTCCTACCGTGCTCCCAAACTAACTCGTTCAAAACTCTCTCTAAGATTCACGCGCCTTACATTCATTCTAGACTAATATAGCCTAGTCTAAATCTATACACTTTTCAGCACTTAACGAATTATATAATACTCTCGCAGCGAGATCTAATTCGACCACCTCCTACCGTGCTCTAAAACTCACTGCCTTCATTTTTAAATCCCTCCCCATCTTCAAAATAACCACGTGTCGGTCGAGCGTCGCTTTCCCAGAATCGTTTTATGGCTGGGGTTTTTGTCTCATTTCTCAATGGATTTTAAGGGTACGCTTGGGCCTATGTTATGGTATCCAAATGCGGCTGATTTGCAGCGACGAGGTGTAAATTTCTCCACGAGAGAAACCGAAACGAAGTCGGCTTCAACTTACTGGCTTATTGATAACTAGGTTTTGCCAGCGGCTTCGCCCACGTGAAGGTCGATGCATTATCCATATAAACCTTCCCTTCAAATCACTCTGTGTATTGATGAAACACATTCAAATCCGTTGCGTAGTTTAATAGATCTAAGCGCACCAACACGAAAGCTACTTTGTTTTATACTATGTAAGGAAGAATACCTACTATCACTCCAAAATTTACACAGGAATGTAAATAATTAACTACAATCAAAATGGATAGCTGAAAACAAAACAAATTACGGAATCGCCGTTGTATGAATTCCCAGTTCCAGATTCTGACGCTTCGGTGCCAGGTTAATTCAGAACATTTTGTAGTACAAAGCAAGAGATAACCGGTGTTTGAATGTTATGGTAAATGAAAACCCCGTAGTGTAAATATCTTCTTTTCGCAATAGTAGCCACTACTAACGTGCTATATGGTGCTTTCGCCACTGCAATTTGTTCGTTGTTCTTACAATTTGCAAGAAATATTGCATCCTTAGGTGCCGTAACTTATTATTTTCGACTGTTAATAACTAGCATAAGTGCCCTATTTCTAAGGAATTCCAAAATTGGTTTAGAATTTTAAAGAAACAGTCTTAATTTGTTTTCTAAGAGGCCCGGGAACACGTGTGACGATTTTAAAATAATGATATCATTCCGCCATTAAATAGATGATAGACAGTCACACTAGCTTACGATCCTTATATCTCCTTTTGTCTCGTTTACGTTATTACATCTGGTCAAACACGCACGCCGCCGCTGGTTATTACTGATTTGCGTTGCATGCGGGCCTTTTTTTACCTACCCTATTGTTAACAAAGAGCTAAGAAAATACCTATGAATTAAATACAAATCACTGTACCTAAGTAGGTATATTTTGGAACATGCTTCAGAATAAAATGAACAATAATTTGCATATTTGCCTTTCAAGATAAACCCTTAAGAAAAATAATTGTTATTGTTAACAGTAACGACGCGTTGCTAGGAAAATTAACAGGACTCACATTTTAAATATTGACGAGATATCAAACAAAAGTAATCGAGAGTTTGTAATAAAAACAGGTTCCATAAGAAATCGCTTTGTATAGAACTTGGACGATGACTCGGATATTTATTCGTTTTTAATAAAGCAGTTGGACGAACGAAATGAATAAGAATATGATTAAAATGACTGACATATTTCTTGACGCTTTGTTTTTAAACGGGAACTTTTTATTAATCATTGCCTATATTAAAATGCTTTCAAGTTTCACGTTGTTTCTTATATTTTGTCATTTGGTTTCAATGTTTATTTATTTTAAACCTTGCTTGCATGATTCTCACAATAATTTTTCGACTTAAACAGGATGGCAGGGCCACCATAACGCTACGATGGGCATGGACTTTGAACTCCCTGCCTTGAAATTTTTGACGGTTATAAGAAGAAATATCTGCTGTTTCATAGAAAAGTGCAATACCTACCGAGGCAGTCAAAATATATGGAAAAGATCATTTTGTTTTTTAATTACAGAAGATTGTTTTTTACATAGTGGACCTCCTAGAATCATGTGGCTAATTCATGGTTTCAGTTTCCTCGTCGATGGATGTCACCCTGTATCCTGTATAAGCAACCTTGATTATCTTTTGCAAGGTGTCGTCAATACCCTACTTGACAAGTAAGGAGATACGACTAGACGGATCTTAAAATAGCTATAAAACGTTCGTTTACCTACTTGGTTTACTTACATTCATTGTAAAGTCAATGCACTGCCAACTTAAATCGTCTGATTATTTAAAACACGAAATTTATTATTTTTTAAATGGCTAGAGCTTGGTAAATTGACGTAGGGTGTCAATTTATGTACAATTAATCCTCTCTTTAATTATCTTCATCATTATCATAATTTCGGCCAAAAGACATCCACTGCTGGACATAGGCCTCTCCCAAGATCCGCTACTTCGACCGGTTCTGTGCATCCCGCATCCAGCGGACTCCTGCGACCCTCACAAGGTCATCGGTCCACCTTATTATATTAATTGGAAACCCCGACTGAAGCGGGTCATCTAATCTATGTTTGTTCACTACTACAACTATTAGGTACGCACTAATGATGTTGTAGGTAAGTAGGTCGGTTCCACCCAAAGATTTAAATCGTTAGATTAGCCCTCAATATACTTGGGTAGCACGAAAATACTCCATACTAACAAGAGTGACCTGACACATCCCACATAATATAATGATTGATACAATCTTCAGTATGAGTGGGCAGTTATACACAAAAACTTAATTGTCAACGAAACGGATACGTGGCCATCTTTGATTTATTTTATTATAAAGAAGGCTAACTGACTAACAAACCATTGATATAAAGAAAGTGATATTAAAAAATTGCTAATAGCAAGCCTCACAATAAACAAATTACTCAAAACACACAACAAAACACAATCACTTTTGACGCAATCGGACGAATATAATTCTTAGATTCCACCTAGCGAGCACGTACGTACTTGCACCCAATACAATATATATGTTGCTCGTGCCTGTAATTTCAACGAAGCAAATGACTGGAACTATTAATTTAAATAATAATTAGGTACAAACAAGTCATGTTAAAACTATCTTTTACAATATAAAACTTGTATAATAAATACATGATCTTGTAATGCACACTCAATCATATTTCTGGACACATAAACAAATTAAAAATACATAAAAAACAGGATTCACATGCTACTATAAACTAATGTACCTACAGTCGACGACACATCAATGAACAACAGCTGGACATATATCCTATACACCCACATACATAAATATATACAAACCGGTCAAAATTATAGGTAACCGACCTTTTTGCTTCGCCCCAGTCGCGGTTAATGCAATAGTCATGGTTTTATAAATAAATAATGCATAACAAATTTTCCACATTTTAACTAAATAGTTGATATCCAAGAACCGTAAAATTTTGCCCCAAAATGAAAATGGTTGCCAAAAAAAGATGTATGTACATTTGAATTAGCCACCCTATAATTTGTTCAACAGGTTCGCCCCTGTCTGCAGGAGCCTCTATTCCCTGTTATTGTAAGCTACATTAAATACTTTGCCAAATGATATCGCTGATAGCAGGGGTTGGTGAACTAAAGGCAACCTACGTAGGAAAAAAAGGTTAGCCATTGATCCATTTGTTCAGTGAACCAAACAACAACCATGGTGGGTGTCATAAAGAAAAACAAATATCCTCTGCTAGAATGGGTCAAAGCCTGTCATAAATCTACAAAACGTTATACGCTTGAACAAGATCAAATAATGCTTTTATTGACTTTGGTCCTCGATTTTATAACATTAGTTTATTTCCAAAATTTTAATGTGTACCACGATTTTGTGGAGTGGTAAAAATATTTAAAACGCGGGTTTGTAAGTTTTCTCTTGGGTCCATCTGTAAAGTAAATAAAACGGTGACAAACTGCGGCATACATTATTATAATTTTATGAACTAGACTTTATCGATTCAGACACATTTTGCCAGCGCGTGAAAAACACCCTGCTCGATTTTAAACTTTCAGCGCTAAAAAAGCGAAAAAAAATTCTTTCGCGACATTTTCACGTCCGTGCGAGCGTAGTTACTCGTAATAAAATACTTCTGTCTTAATTTCAGAAAATTCAAAGTAAAGCTGCAGCATTCTAACAATAACCATTAAGGAAACAGAAAAATGTAAGCAAAAAAATTAAGTGAAAGAAACCCATTCAGCGTGTCAAATGTCTCAAACGTAATTAGGGATGAAATGAGACAAGCACCGCCCACCACAAATGAGACAACAGCGGGCTAGATTACAAGGAAAAAATACCGAAAGGAGTCGCTTGCTTTTGTAGATCACAGATTTAAGATATCTATATATTATAGATCAATAGGTACATGAAATTATCGATTTTTCTAACTATCTACAGCGTAAAATTTAATATACACCAAAACTGAAAAAAAAATACAACATTCTTCTTTTGCACGAATTATGTTTGTTAGTATATGTGTACGTTTGTACGCTTGAATTGATTGTTAAGAAAAGGTACTAAGCCAGGGCTGATCCTGTACCATCACAAAAACCAAGAAACTTCGCACCGCCAACGCAGGTAAGCCCTGAAGCGACAATGAGTATTGTCAATTCCACCCATGCCGGCGGCACGAAGTTGCTCTTGGGCATCAGTAAACAGGTAATTATAAAATTAAGTAACCACTGTTAGTAGATTTTCTACCGCTTGGTAGTCAAGCGAATGTAGCCAGATGAAAATAACTTCCTTAAGTTTATTGTTGCTTAATTTACGTATAAAATGAAGTAATGCATCTAGACGCCGTAGTGTGAGTTTCATTTAACCATCTACACCAAACGCAGTGAGCGCGTTTGGCGCTCCAATTGGTCCGTCACCAATCCAGGGCCAATCGGAAAGCCGAACGCGCTCACTGCGTTTGGTGTAGATGGTTAAATGAAACTCACACTAGGGCCTCAGATTGCCAAAAATTTAAGTATTAGCAGTACAGTTAGCTTTAAAATATTACAGAAGCCAAATGTAAAACTTGTTTTATGTCATCGGTCAATCAAAATAATTATGGAAATTAAAAAAGTACAGCTGTCACAATCATATAAATGTCACAAAAGTGAATCATCTACTTAAGTGTACTACGTAGGTGTAAGTATAATTTATTTGTTCCAAAATATATTACAATTTAGTACCTACCTACTATGGTGACACAATTTATGACACTTGTTTTTATGAACAGATTTTGAACATCTGTGTCTAACTAGACATAAACCATCTTATTTATAAACGCTGCTTAAAGTTAAGAGATGTTTAAACGTCAAAATGTATGGTTACACAGTCGCTAATCACTACTTAACTTTGAGCAACGTTTATAAATAAGGGGGAACATATCTGTATTTCAGACATCAACGCTCTTCTCCTGTTGTAGGCGACATTAGCAAATAACTTTATATAGCTGCGCCGTCCGAACAAGCACTTTATTATTTAAGGCACATTTTGCTAATAAAAGACTCCGCATTTTAATTACTAAAATACTTTATAATAAAATGGCTCCAAGACCAAAAGACCTGCAACTTGATATTCTGCTGCAAATTTTTTTATTAACTAAAATTAACGAAATTTAACTAACCCAAAGTAATTGTAATGATTCCAAAGTAATCAAAACTCTTTTACTTACTTTGTAAGGGGTTAATGACATTAAAGCTTGAAATTCAATTAAAATTGTCTACTTTTACAATAATTGAGAAATTATGTGAGCACCATTATTTCTCATAAAAAATGGAAATAATACAAACCTAACAAGTATTTATGTATCTTGAAGATTGATTTACAACGAACACAGCACACAAAATCGACGTATTCATTCGTGACGCAAAAATACCCTCCGGTTCAACTGTGGGTCTAGGTACCGTTCTACTTCAAAGGCTTAAACAATTCGGTATACTTCTTGGAACAATTTACCAATAGATGCCTATTACAATCTCAAAGTGTTCAAGAATTTCACTATTATATTAAACGGAGAGAGATTTCAGCGAAAACGTAGAATTGATTCCGCCTACTATAACCAGAAACAACAGAACGTTCGGTTAAGTTATTTCTGGTAACTTTAGGTAGGCGTTAGAGTGGTTCTTATTAATTACGCCAATAACGCCTGTAATAAATTAATAAAAGCAACAGATGAAAAGCGTAAATCCGAAAAACCTGAATTGTATTTGTTGGGAGTTTTGCAAACTTTACTCGTAAATTAGTGGCATTTGTGGTTGTTCTTATTATACCTACGAGTAAAAAACACAAAGCAAAAACCGTGGGAAAATAAACACTTATTATCGCTTATTTTTTCCAGTTATTTTCTACGCGGGCCTTCGAAGTTCAGATACACCAACACAATATGTTACATTTTATTCATTTTACCAACAAGTAGATAATATGTTAAATTTGAAGAAACTTTCCATCTGGATAAAACTAGCTAACGAGCAAAATTTTCAAAGATTCCAAGCAAACACTATTAAAAAAGTTTGCAAAGTCATGGTTAACGAAGATCGACTGTAGGTAATGAATAATCAAAAAAAAAAAAAAACAAGTAAATTAATTTCGTTGCCAAGAAAAAAATGCGTAGGTTTTCATTTTTAACACTTGATTGTAAGTTAACTTAAAAATTATGACATTGACAATCGATTTTTACTCTGTAATGATTTTTAACTGCTCACTTGATACTATTAAATCTGATAACCAACTTGAGGTTATAGAATATCTTCTTAGTCATGTTCTAGTGTAGTCTTAGTTTGAAAAAAGACCTAGAGCCTAAAGAATCCATCATTTTTTATCAATTCCCATCCAAGGCTGTTAGTACAAATTGTAATGAATATCTGATACCTACATTGTAAGGAATTATAAACTGATCTGAATTATGAATCTGTTATGTATTAACTAGGTTGAAAGGAATAGGTAATTGAAAGGATGAACAGTAAAGTGCTCAATCAAAACTCGATCGATGACTATGTATTTATCACAATGTATGTAGTTACACACAATAGAAGATTGATTTCACAAAAGAACAGAATTTACAAAATAGATCGTTTATTCTAGGAAATTAATTAATTTACGGGGATTTATCTTGTTCACAACATATAAATTTCTTATTGTCGCCTAACAGCGCTAGACCTCCTCAGAAAATAAATAAAATATTTAACTGATCCTCTATAAACTGCGTGCACTCCTAATGATGGACAGTATTTGCAAATAATTACCCTCTTAAAACTTTTTTGCTAGGTATACCTACATCATTATGAGTTGTTAAAATTATCATGATCAATATTGATGATAATGCAGTACCGATTGTAAACATATATTGGTACCTATCTTTGAAATATTATGTACTTACATATAAAGGTGGTGCTGTTTTTAAAATGTAACGATGCATCATTTATAATTATCCTGAAGTAATTGATAGGAAACAAGAGTCCTGGAACGTTGCTAACCTTCGATCGTGGAACATTGGTGCCGATACTAATATGGTTTTTATTTTTAGGTGAGAAATCATCAAATAACTTCTCCCGCTCTGGGTGCCGCGGGAGGGCGTGTCAGACTTTTACTGACTAAAGGCTTCTTCAAACAGCCGCGACGCGACAGCGCGACGCGACACTTGTAGAACAATTTCCATTCAGTTTTCATAGAAATTGTTCTACGAGTGTCGCGACGCGACCATCACGTTGCGCTAGTCTGCACGAGCCTTAAAACCCAACCGTGTTCCTTCAGTTATGGTCCGAATTATAATTTTATTGTAATTCCTACTGTGATTAAATGTGTTATTGTGCTGATTGAACCTACACTTTTATAACTATGATGATTATGCTACTATTAATATATAATTTTTTTTTATATCATTCGGTAATTCAACAGACAACGTTGAAAATAACTGGTAGGTAACCCATGAATTTTTGATGTCATTTTCAAACAGAACCATCAATTACAAATTCGTGGAAGGTTTTCCTACTCGCTTCTGCACGTCATATACATTAGAGTTTAATTCCGATATGTCGTGTGTACAATATAGGGTAATAAATATAGGGTAGGTACCTTCAAGTTATGTAATACAGGTTTAGTAATAACAGGTTTATGGTTTTAGCCTACAATTTAAAGAATTTATATCACGGGAACGAATCATTTACGTCTAAACTGATTATTTTGTTTTCAACGTAAAAACTCAAGATAATTTATTAAAGAAATATTTCTTTCCTGAAAAGTTCACTACAGACTCCAGTGGTTGCAAATGTGAGGCAAATTATAATTGAAATGCAAAATCATGAACCGACTTAGACCCGAATTTTGGAAACATGCCAAATGTAAAGAGGCTTTGCCCTTTTTATTTGGAGAATCATCATTTTTCATACACCGGGCGCGGCAAGGCCTGGATTATTTGATTCGCCTGTGTTTTGTTTGTTGTTTAGAAGGTAAAATTAAATATAAAGCAAATTGACGTTGGATGTCGATTTGCTTAACAATTCGACTTAGCCAAACAGAAAACACCGCTTTTATTGTGTATATGTCGCAGCCGTCTGGTTAAATAGCTGAAAGACAACTAGCCAAGCAATTGAGCGTAATATTTAACCAGATGGCTGAATGGCAGCATACTTCACCTAAGTTTTAAAGGTGAGTTTATTTACAGAATACACCGTTTGCTTTCTCATCTAATCACAGTCTCGTCACAAAAAGAAATAGGCTCAGATACTCTTTTATCCATCGTCATTTCTCATTTATCTAGAACTTAAATCTAATCGGTATTTTACCTTTCCACGCCCAAACCCCTGCCTTTTATTAGGTTACTACAATGCCTAGATTTTCTTTTGACCTTCCATACAGTTCTCAACAGGCCTAAGAACTTTCAGTAGGTTAGTATCGACCTCGATAAATGCCTCTCTAGAGAATAATTTCTCTGACAGAATACTTAATATCTCTAATCCATTTTCAGACTCTACAATAGGCCTTCTGGGAAATTGTAGGTCGATATTTTACTTTTATAGGCATCTGTTACAAAGCTGTAATAGCACCATGTTTAAGGAGCGTTAGATTGGCCATAAAAAGGTCGCAATTTCCCCATGCAGTATTGACTTGACGTGCTTTTCACAAATGTAAAGCATAGTTGATAGGGTTTATAGCAACCCGCAAGACGTAAGGTGAAAGTGTTGTAAATGTATACTAAGTATTCTATACCTATTAAACCTCTCTGAGAAGCTAAAGAAGAAAATACTAGTTTTAAATTATTATGTCATTATTCTATCTTATGTTTTTTGACAGCTCAGAATAAACTTACACAACTTTAAGCCGTATCTTATTTTTTCCTAGAAATTACAATAGAAAGAAATCTTGTGAGAATCTAGCGCCTTGAAATATTTTTCCTATTTATCAAATATTTTTTGCTGAATTTACCAGAAGTGCGTTATTGTTATAAAGCAAGATAAAACACATTTCCAGACAATAATAAGCAAAAAAAGCGACATCATATTCTTTTCTTCCCAACAAGAATGTTTTCAGAGCTACCGTCTTTATACTAAAAAGCTTGAAACATAATACTTAATAAAAGATGTTTGAAGAATGTTTTGTAGGCTGGTGGACCTTTTGTCTCAATTAAAAATCATGGCAACTGGGTGCATTCAAGAGCCTCACTAGCGGCTGAATGATCATGTAGAACAGCTTGGACAATCGCCCTCGGTTCCAGCCCGCTGACTGCCAAATCTTCGACCACAACATTAACTATTATTCTGTAGCTCATCGACCGACTCGACTGGACAGAATAGGATGCCTGCAATATGGACTGAATTTCTGGTTGGTACTACTATTGAATTATAGAATTAATGAGTTCAAGATGCAGTGGGAAATGTTCCGCTGGATCTTAAGATAATTGAACAATGTCCACTGCTACAGCAAATGAAAATCCCAATACTCGTTTATGTGACTTATTCACAGCCCCGTAACACCCTAGATTACGCGCAAAAGCTAAATTGGTTTAACCTTCTTCTCCTTGTAAGAAATTAATCCCAGACTTCTGGCTTGATCAAGACAGTATGGTACTGTAGCTTTAATGTGGTTTATGGTTGTTGCAGATTGTCCCTTGTAATTGCTTCAAACGGTGCCCTAACGAAAGCAGGAAAATTCCAACTGACCTTGAGTGTCCTTGTCCGAAGTTTCCTTTATTGCGTGCTTCACTTGTTTTGTTTCTTTTGTAAGAATCGTGATTATTTCCGAGTTCTTTTAATCGACTGTTATAAATGTCATCAGTAGGTGATACTATTAGTGAGGTGTTACAATGTTAGGTTATAAATATTTTTCCTTGTAATAGAATCTCAGGTATTGTTAGATTAATTTACCAATAACTTATTATCGAGTTCCACGGTGATTTAATTCCACAACTAGCAAACCAATGTTGTTTAATTCATCATATCAGCCGAAAGACGACCTCTGCTGGACATAAGCCTCCCCCAAAAGGGGGCATTTGCTATAATCGCCACGCTTGGCAGGCGGGTTGGCGATCGCAGTATGGTGGTCAAATCGAGTTGTTTAATTATCTTTAACATTCTCAAAACTCAAACTCAAACTCAAAGCATTTATTTCAAATAAACCAATTACAGGCACTTTTGAATTGTCAAGGTCGGTGAGTTAGAAAGATGAAGCTAATTGCCCATTCCAAAGCGTAGGTACCTATGGAGAAGAACGGGCAAGAAACTCCATGGACACTCTTTTAAAATCATGGTAATGTTACAAAAAGTTGGTTACATCATTATGTTGAAATTATCAATGTGAGAACGATGTAAAAAGACGTGCACATTAAAGCGTCCGTAATTAAAACAAAAATAAAATAACAATTCAGAAATTAAAATAAGCCGTGGGAGCTAGGAGATGACCAGTCCCTACTGGCGGCGCCCGTTCACGAACATGACGTGTGGATCAGCACCATTCAGCTCAACCATTTTGAAGGGAACTTAATGATCCAACACACACGCCACCACCAGCGAGACATTTGAGTGAGCATGACATACTCCTAGCTGCCAAAGCACATTCAGGTCAATGAAAGACGTACCCTGTAAATGGTAGCTTTATAGTAGGAACATAGTGCTCACACATATGCTATGCAATTATACAATACTAAAAGTTTGAATTTATACAATGCAAAGATCTAGTCTTTTACAGTCTTCAGCAGCTCCAACGTTTTCAAATGCTAATCAATTTGGTTTAACCTACCTTGTGGAGCTGGACAAGCAGCGTTTAGCCAAGCATTTTTATCAGCGATGTAATCTCCCAACTTATAATAAGCATGGCTGCATAGTGTGCGTTTTATACAAGATTTAAATTTCATTTCATTCAGTTGGAGAATGTGGGGAGGTATTTTATTGTAACATTTTAAACAGTACCCCATGAAGGATGAGTCTACTTTAGCCAGTCTGAAGCCTTTTTTTTTTGATGACGGGGGGAAATCCTCATGGATGTCCTCCGCCCCGGGGAGGGCGGAGGGGTCTGTCAGACTCTTACTGACTAAAACCACCCCGGTGTTCCGTCTCTCACTTGCACCGGGGATCACGGGAACTGATGTGACTTCCGCGATCCCCGGCTAGTGCCGGCCCGCCTCTGCGGGCCACCTCGCGATATGGGGGGAGTGAGGTGTTAAACTCCCCCCTTACGTCATAGAGAGGCGCGCGTGGAACACTACGCGCCGCCATCTCGGGTCCTAAGAAGTAGGGGGCAACGAATTTCCCCAGATCCGTTGCCCCTGGACCCATTTAGGGGGGCTGGAAGAGGGCGTTGTCCGCCCTCCGCCGACGCCCGGTGCGTCTGCTGCGGATCGGGTTAGCGGAAGCAATCTCCCGCTCCCTCTCCGCAGCCTCCTTCTGCGACATGACTCTTTCGCAGAAGGATACCACCGCGTCCCAGGACTCCTCGCTGCCGACCATCGAGTCGACAACGGCCGGCAGCGACAGGTCACTGCCTACTCCTGAGATGAGGGCACGGCGCGGCTCCTCCCAAGCGGCACACTCTGCCAGCGTGTGCCACGCCGTGTCCTCCCGACAGTCGACGCAGTGGTGACACCGAGCGTCCGGCTCCCTGTTTATGCGACACAGGTACTTCCCGAAGCAACCATGCCCCGAGAGCACCTGTGTCACCCGAAACGACAGGGAGCCGTGCCTCCTCCCGAGCCAGCGCTCGAGTACCGGCCGGACCGCCCCGATGGTGGCGGGGCCGGCGGTAGGGCGTGAAAGCCTGAGCCAGTCTGAAGCCTGGTTGAACTAATTGGTCCCTATTTCTAGTCCCAACATTATAATTTGACATTTCCCTTAAGTAGTTTTCTATAAATCGTTATTGTTGGACTATTCAAATACTCAGTTTACTGATTGGTAAATACTGAAATAGGTATTTAGTATTGGTGACAATGTTTGCACGAAAATAGGTTTCCTACGGCAGACTGTGCCTCCATTTATTTTCTAGATTAAGATCCACTGAATCACGAACATAATGGAAATCGTTCTGATAGTTATATCGATTAGAATTTTAGATTCGATATCAACCTTGTTACATGAGGTATGATGGAAAAAAACGAAGTTTATAAACAACAACATTTTATTTGAAAAAGAAATGAAGTTTCTTATTATAATAGTATTATATCTAAATGATATATATTCCATGAATTACAAAATGGTTAGATTTACAAAAATGTTTTACAGTATTGTCTTTAATATCTATGAATCATGGGTATGAAAATATAATTCTGGTTCATACCAGAATTCTGGTTGTTGCCAGGTGTTGCTGACGGTACAACATAAAAGTTGCAGTACCTACTGCAACTTTTAATAGAAGCGATTGTAATTCAATAGTTTATTCACAGGAATTTGCTGACAATTTTTTTACAAAGCTAGGTGCATTGGCCCACGTAATGGTTTTACCACCCGTTGGATTTATGTCTACCGACAAGTGGGGTAGTTCCGTAACATACAAAAAAATTACTATTGATCGCAATGTGTTTCAATTCCACAGTTCACTTCACACGGACGTGATAATATCTCAGCGGGATTTTTCGCGCCAAGAGTAGAAAATCGAACAGTGTTTTTTTTTTTTCGACGCGCTGCGATGCGCTCTGTTGTGTGGCCGAGAGTTTATCGAACTATGTATTTTTTTTTCGACGCGCTGCGATGCGCTCTGTTGAGTGAACGAGAGTTGAAAATCCAGTGCACAACAAAATTCCGCCAATATATTTTTACGTCGGTGTTGAACGTCAACTTACGCAATAAGGGTAAAGATCTATATGTCTGTGACAATAAGATACTCTCAATTTTAGTGAAAATTGTATCACTGGAAATTGTTGTCAAAAGTGAAAGCAATTGCACCACAAGGTGGAAATTATCACACGTCAAACAGATAAGTGACTTAGTTTTCACTACGACGTCACTTTCATCTAAAGGAAATTTTTGACTGAAAAAATCATGGTTTAAAAGCTAGTTTAGTTGACAGGGAAATTAATGGTTTATTTGTCAAATTGCCTGCCAACTTAGATTGTCCGTTTATTTGAATCACTAAAGTCATTCTTTGACAGTTATTTTAAATGGCTGTAACACGGAAAATTGACGTCGTCTCGTATCGTGACAATTTGACGAACAATTAATTTGTTGACAATATTTGCAGAGCCACTTAATATAATTCCTAATAAGTACAGGAACATCTTTGCCCACAGTGGGACAATACAGGTTTAAAAAAAAAGAAAACAATATTGGAAATAGTTTTCTAGCAATTCTTTATCGCATACTATAAAGTAGGTACTTTAAAGTTATTCTAATATCAAATGACCTTATCAGAAATGAGGTTTAATGAATGACCCTGACCGTTTCAAAGTTTATTCATAAAAAAGAAATCTCTTGCATCTAATACAAATAAATCAAGGAAATTATGTTAATTTAGCATACAAGGCCAATTTAAAACACCTCTACAGAGAGGTGCCATATTGCTTTTGTAGCCATAATTATTTACAGGAACAGAAAAAAAACTTAATTTGGCTATATTATTTATACAGATTAGTAATTAAGATTAGTAGAAAATTATAAGGAAAATACCTTAATAATTTTACATCTTTACGCAACAAAATGGTTAACAATGATAACAGCCAAGCTGAAGAAATTTACAAAATAAATAATGTTATTAACAACAGAGATTTTTCCCATCCATGTTGGGTTCCAGTCTAAACGGATGCAGCTGGAGCTGTAAAGCAGTATTTTATTGAAGCGAGTGCCCATCTGACCTCCACAAATCAGCTAATTACTGGTTACCCAGTAATCGTATATTGTGTTACCACAATATCCCATATTAGACTGTTTGTCCGACTTTAGGGCTTGAGATTACAAGTAACGTCTGTCAAATATCTGCTAATGGCAGTCGAGACCAACTGCTCAGCATGCTTTTCGATACATGAAGGGTCTCAGTATCTAATGAATGGTCACCTATCCACGGTCCGACCTCGGTAAACTTTGCTTAACCTTGATGATCGATCCGTGTGGTAGGTATTTATTATTACACACAAAAATAGGACAAGCAAACAATGGATCCTTCATACAATAGGTACCCAAATAAGTTCCCCGAAAACATGATTAACTTCGATGTATCGATTACAGCGCTAATTAAGAGATTCAATAGGTATCGTATTAAAAATCGAAAATCGTTATGATCATATCGTCTGCTTACTGGTAAAACAAGATAAATACATTTTTTTACTAAATCGAGTTAAAAATGCAGTCACGTGTAATTTTTTACGGGCTATCTACTGGTAAAATCAAAAAATGCAATGTCCAATGGCTGCTGAGATAGTAAGTTTGTAAAAATGATAACTTCTCACATTTTGTAAATATTATATAGATAAGAGTATATCTTAAAAGAAGGGTAATTAGTGCTTCAGTTTGCTTTGACAGTTTTTTAAATTAATGTGTTTAGAATATATCAAATTAAAACATAAACTTTGAAATGTCATTTACTCGAAATGACACAGACTGCACTTATTACTTTTTACCCGTAAGCAGACGATATCATCGAAGTATAATATAAAATCTAGCGTCTTAACAAAATTCTCGTACGAACTTTCTACGAGATCATTATAATTTACAATCAATTGAGTTTTTGTAAAAAAGTAGTCCATATATTACACTATTACACTTATTTTATAACTTATCGTCGCACATACGAAATTGTCTCTCATCGGGTTCTCCTCTCGGATTCATTCGCACTGCGTTGCCATTCGTTATCAGTTCTGTAGCATTCGAGGGATCTGTCAACAAAAATAAAATCGGTTACCATCGTAATAGATCACCGCATTCGTGAATCTCTTTCATGTCGGTTCAATTCACAAGCCCTTTGTTTACAAATTGAATCGCTTGGGATGTTACGCCAAATGTCGTCATGCCCGAATATACTCTGAATATACAATGAACGGATTACAAACTCTGAATCAAAATTCAGAAGTTTTCTGATGTATTTCGTAAAGACTAATTAAATAATGGGTTCAGTAAGAACTTTTAAGGATTTTAGGACGTTCTCCTTCAGTTTATGATAAAATAAATTCATTTCAATCTACGTCTACCGTGAAATTGTTACAAAGTCATTAATATTCGTTAAGAATTTCAAATAAATAGCTTCCGCTTTTAATTCTGCAAGTAGAACTAGAATTAATGAAATTCAAAACTCTTGAGGAATTGAAGAAAAAAACACCTATATCGGACAGTTTTAATTTGATAAGGATTTAGTTTATAGTTTTTTACCAGGTAAAAAACTATAAACTAGATGGTTCTAGTTTATAGTTTTTTACATGGTTATAATACTATAGAATGATTTTGTCGTCGGCAGAGAAATCCGTAGGTACATTTTTTCTGCCGCTCATAAGGAATAGTTATTTGTTAAACAAGAGTGCAAAGTTGCTTTTTAACCGCGTGCTCAATTTTGATGACCGAGCAAGCGAAGGATTCTAAAATTGAATCACGAGCACAGCGAGTGATTCAATAATTAGAATCCTGAGCGTTACCGAAGGAATCAAAAGAGCACGACGTGAAAAATCTTTGCACTCGGGTGCAACACGTAACTTTTCATCCCACCTCAGCGAGGAAATGACTAAATGCAAAAAAAAACATTTACAATCACAAGATACTTTTATTTCAGTTTAGGTACTACTACATTATGATAGGTAAGTATTAAAGAATAATCTTTAAATTATAAAAAATAATAGTTATGCATAATTTAAAAAAAATTGAAGTAACGTTGCTACAGTTACTTAAGTTGAGTGTAATATTTTTGTTAGGGACCTACTGTAATGTTGGTGTTAGTGACTTGTGTACTGTTTTCCGGGAAACTATCTGTCATACTTAATAGTTGTACCGATTCAACATATTCTCTTGGCGTAAATGTTGGCGAGAGAAGGCGATGGTTAGGTGTTTCGTAACGGCTCATTTTTGATGTAGAAGGGCCAGTCCAAGGATCTGACTGAGGCTCTTTCAGTGTAATGGCTCCTACGATGCCTTTACATATTTTAGACTTATTTTGGATTTAATCCTCTATGTATCCCTCTACAACCGCATTGGACTTCCAGCCTCCATGGCGCTTATGGGACAGGAGATCAGCATTCTGGAAGTTCAAGAAATGTTGCTATTTCTCGTGGGATACTGCCAATTTTAATAGCACCCATAGGCTGTCTAACACACTTTTTTTTTTTGGGGGTGGGAAATCATCAAATAACTTCTCCCGCTCTGGGTGAAGCAGGAGGGCGTGTCAGACTTTTACTGACTAAAACCCACTCGTGTTCCCTCAGTTGCCTGTGTGCCAGGGGCCGCGGTATCTCTTTCGAACAACCCGCACCCCTGGCAGGCATCGGCCCTTGCGGGCCCCATCTGTTGCTGCTGACATCTCTTTGAGGCGCGCGTGATACACAACGCACCGTCGACCCGGGCTTGGTCCTTACCGAACAGCGAGCTACCCATTACTCGCCGTCCGCAAGCCCGTGCCTACGGTGGCCGGGAATCAGCCTGGGATTCCCGACGCCCGGGGCGTCTCCTGCGAAGGCCATGGCTGTGAGGGCGCATGTACTGCATCTCCCTCACGTGCGCCGCCGCCCTCTTTGCAAGCATTACTACATGCACTCTCGCTCCGTACCATGGCCTGGACCAGGGTCGGACGCGAGAGATCGCCGCCGCCGATCACCTCCACGAGGACACGGCGGTGCTCCGCCCAAGCTGGGCAGACCTCCACCATATGCTCCACCGTGTCCTCTGGGCGATCTTCGCAATGGAAACACCCGGGCGTTTCCTCCCGCCCTATCCGAAAGAGGAACCTCCTGGAACAGCCATGTCCGGTGAGGACCTGTGTCAGGCGGAAGGTGAGGACACCATGCCGCCTCTCAAGCCACTCCTCAAAGAGGGGACTTACCGCCGCAATCGTGGCGTGCCCAGCACTGGGTTGCGACAATCGCACTTTCCACGTCGCCATGAGATCCTGCCAGAGCTCTGTCCGCCGTGCTGTCTAACACACTTTCCGTTGCGATATTGTAAAAAAAAAATCGATTGATTTGAGTGTTAGGCGGGCGTAAAGCTTGATATTTTTTCAAGAATTGTTATGTATTCCTTGCGAATGACGAAGTTGCGGTGTCTTTTTGTCTTTGTATTAGGTACATTAATTACTAGTAAGTCAACTAAATCAGGTGCTTCGTCAAGAAATTTTTCAATTTCAGATGCTGTGATAACCTTCGAATTTTTTGGCTGATGTCCAGGTGAGTCTCTTTTTAAGTTTTTGAGGCCTTTTTTATCTTTATTGTTGCTTTTAGCATTGAATACGTATTCCATAGAATGCTTGATTTCTTGTTCTCAGATAATTCAATAAAATATTAACAGTTATTAACAGTTTCAGTCAATTCTAATGGCGTCAAATAAACTTCCTCGTCGCTAGAACCACTCATTTTAGGTTTTCACTTGTTTTTAAGTTTCTTGTTTTTAACCAAAAAAAAACCTAAGGTTTTAACAATATGACGTGAAAAGAAAATGGCGCGGGCAAAGCAAAATAAAAAAAGTGCACCAAGAAGTTTTTAAAAAGGTTGTATGATAAATTCGGCGCCATGGAGGGAGAAGTAAATAGGTTTAATGATGTTTTGAATTCACAAACTTAGTGCATACGATGTTCTAAATTCAATTTACTTTATCCTCTAGCGGATAAAAACGGCTTTTGCACTCAAATACTCTTTCCTAGATGGGGGATGAAAAATCAATTTATCATTCATTGAATTCTCCTGGTTTCAAGTGATTTAACTTTTACGTCAAATAACAAATATAGAGAGATATTTTTTTATATCTACAAATTTAAGTTCGTAGAATTATCTTGAATCTTTTACTGAATACTCATAAACTTGCTTATTTGAATATACCTAGTGAAACAATTTTGTTAAATATTGTTCATTTAGAAAAATACAACGGCTTCACGCAGCAGGTATCTAACCTACCCACGTACGTAGGTGTCTATTTACCATATCGTAAATAGGCACCATTACGGGCTGGTTTCGTACTAAATTTACTTGCAAATTAGGTTTACCAAGTGTCTATACAAGGTTCAAAACATGCTTCAGCTCTTAACGTGAAATGTCTGGGCTTTTTTTGGGCATCTAGTGTACACCAAACAATTTGGAAAAATAAAATAAATGTTTCAGCTTTGTGAGGATTTTATTCTTTTCTTATTTATTCAAATTCAGTCTATAGGTATTGAAACCAAAAAAGTCAGAATTAGAAATAAGACTTTTTATGGTCTCTATATTAAAGTTAACAATAACGCGTAGGTTTATGTATCTACCCATAGGTAACCTGAATGTCTAAGTTAATTGTAACCGACTCCTTTAAACTTGATTTTGACCCACTCCAAACGATTAGATTTCATTTAAACTTTGTAGACTTATCGAGGACCGATTAAAATTCAACAATTTCATAAATTTGTTCCATAATTTAAAAAAACTCGCTTTAAAAACCAAACTAAAAAAGCAGAAAATAATTGGTTGTAAAAAACCTCAAAAGCACCCCACCCCACTACCTGTTTTGAAATTATTTTCTGCTTTTTTGTTCGGTTTTGAAAGCGTGTTTTTATTTCTTTTGTAAATTGTAAGTAATATGCATGGACTAGGACATGTGGACATGGAGATGATTGCAGGGGCAGCAGAGGGCTAACGAAGGCTGTTAAGGGCTAATAAGGGACACAACATAAGTGATTAATAAGACAAATAAACAGGGTGGCACGAACATCAGCGCGCAAACTTCAATTGCGAATTCAACACATGATTCTAAACACCTTAGCGTAGAAATTTCCCGTCGGTAAAAAGAACTGCTGTGTCAAAGAAAACTGCAGCACCTACGCGTATATAACAGCAATTTTTTTTTAAAGTTATTGACGAATACTTACATCGCAGGTGTTCAGAATCATGTATTGAATCCACAGCAACAGGGTGTGCGTCGATGTCCCTGCCACCCTGTGTAAATAGAATTAAGGCTGACGCACATTTCAGCACATCACAAGGCTTTAAAAAATCCTCTTAAATTACTCTCGAACAATCGCACACGATACAGTTGTAATGCGCGCTTAACTTTATCTGACCACAATGTTTGACCAACCCAAATTTGCAGCATTACGTTGCTGTGGTACCAACGAAGTGGAGTACAAAAACGTTGCGGTAGCAGAATAAAATGTGTGAAAAACTGATTAAATTCAATACGAATTTCACAATACAGACACAGTAGTAAACATCAGTGTCTTAAATAAAACTGTAAATATTTAAATAAAAAGTCCATTCAATTACTTTTCAATGGCTGAATGTAAAAAACAAAAACCATTATTTACTTTCAAATTCACGCTTGAATAATTTATGTTATTAATCACGCTGTAATCATGGCTCTCGGGTGGATGGATTTCAACAGATTTTCACAGAAGAGAATGAAATGAGTTAATCATGAGCTTGTGCAAAACTGTAAAGGCTCCTGTAGACAGGTACAACGCAACTCTGGTACAACAATTTCTATGAAGTTTTCATAGAAACTGTTCTACCAGGAGTCACGGCGTGCCGCTCTGCTGGGAACCTTAAAAAAAGAGGTTTCAACTCGATTATTGTATTGGGTGGACATTTCATGATGTTATAATTATGATTAAAAAACCAATCAGTATTTGTGTTCAGCTCTTATTTCAGGTATGCATGCTTTGTTGGGGCTGGTTAGTTAAAGAATATTGTTTTTATGTCACTGATTATCGACTCTGAGCATGAATCGGGATAGTAAGTAGGAATTATAATGTTCATGCCATAGATACACTAAAACTCGTAACATACCCTTTTATGACATAAGTAGGTACCTAACTAACCGTTCCTACTATCTCAAAATTAACAGAAGCTTCTAATATGAAGTTTGTAAGTCATCTAGCAAAAAATAAAGCGTCCATTTTACTACAGCAAGCTACAATCAGATACGCGCAAAATATTATCAGCGACTCGGGGTATTGAACGTTAGCGCATTTCAACGTAGCTTTTTACGTATCAAAAACGTTTATCTTTGGGTGCACGACCCCTAAGTATGCAAATTAATGTCTAGCCTACGTAACTGAATATCTACGTAGTATTCTTGGTTTCAATAAGCGCCAGATAGCGCGCAAAATTCAATTTCTTACTTTTTTTTGCAATTTACGGGTCAGCGTGAAGTTATATGTTAAAATATGATTTGCTACCATACCAAGCATTTAAATATTTAATTAAGTAATCAAAATCATGAATACAAATTCAAATAATCTCATTCATAATACCTCTAATAATCTATTTAATGAAATAATCATTCAATGGATTTAATTAAATTGGTGATATCTGAACCTAGAAGATGGTTTTGATGATTATGATAATTCTTTAGGGAAATATACAACGTGTAACGGAAAGGGTTATACGTCACTAAATACCGTAAATACCGTTAGATTATAATCTATCTCGCGAGACTGTAAATATCGAAAGATAGTGAACCGTATCATACTGGTTACAATTTAACTCTTTATTTTTCGGTAGATTACAATCTATCGAAGTGAAACCGTCAAATTGTGAAATGGCATACGACGGAACGCATCTCGCACGCTGATTGGTTGAACGGCATGTGCCCCGAGCCACTATATTTGTTTGTTAATTCTTTTGTTGTCAAATGTAAACAAACCTTGGTGATTGTAAATTGATTTCATGTTGAAAATAACTCACAGCTTTAGAATAAGTTATATAAAATAAAATTGTTGTGGAAGTACAATGAATCTGTGGTTAACCAAAGAACCACCTATGTATGTGCTTCCTAACTTGTGGACACAGAACGGCCTAATGTAAGACCGACCAATCAAGGACAGACTGCGGACAGTTGTTATTTAACAGTTTTACTTCAATAGATCTACCGAAAAATAATGCGTTAAATTGTAAGCAGTATGATGCAGTTCACAATTTATCGACAGTTCACAATCTCGCGAGATTGATTATAATGTATCGGTATTTACAATTTTACGGTGACATATACATACCTAGGACACGGCTTCTTTGGATAATATCAAACGATATAGGAAGGGTTTTTTAATCCTATCTCTACATGTTCGAAAGTTATGAGAATTTTTAAAACATTGATACCAGAAACCGAACTTTTCAAATTGAATTAAACACATCACTCGGAAGAGATTTATCGTGATATTGGCAAGTAACGTGAAAAGTTATTGACCTACGTAGTGCGGTGATACGTTTGTTATGATTTGAATTTAAGAAAAATATGAAACCGAAAATTTGGTATCAATCCTTAGAGTATTTTATTTTGAATTGAAACTATGTATATTATTTCTATACCAGTTGTTATCTTTGGTGCTTAAGGATAGCAATAGGGCTGTTACACCCTGTATATGTATGTTATTGAAAATTTATCATGAAATGTAATTTCTCGAAATTGAATTTCGAATAGGAATGCGCAAAAAACGCTGCGCCAGAACAAAAAACATTGCGCCAGAACTTAAGTCAAGTTAACGCGACCTTGTTTTGACACGTCAACAAGTTATGTCCATTATTCCCTAATTTCACGGTTCTTTCACGAGTATGACATGTAATAGTAGTTACAGCTTGAATTACACTCACAAAGAAATGTAGGTACAGCTGTACTGAAAAACTTGACCCTACTTAAAACTATGTCATATTACGCTACGTTTATACCAATATAAAGGTGGCAGGGACATCGACGCGAAGACTGTTGTCAGAACATGATTCTAAAAATAAATATTTAGTCGGTTGTTAAAAAAATAACTTTTCAACAAATTTAACCGCGTAGAAATGTCTATGTAAAACTAGGTAGTTTTTTTATTGGAAATCGTCGAAAAATTTTTACACTAGGGGGTCATCATGTGCTGAATTCATAGTTTGAGTTTTGTCGTTGATGTCCCTGCCACCCTGTACCGTAAGCTTTACCATATATTCTACATTCTCCCTGTCCACTGCTTGCGTTTATCGTTAACTCTTTAATTTGTTGAAATTGAAGAGTTAAACTGCTCAATAAATGTGAACACAATTATAGTTAACAAGACATGTCTGAAACGACCTCAATGTGCCATGTAGCGACGATACACGACATGTTTTTGACAAGTCTTCTACAAGACTTGTTGAAAACAAGTATCACAAACTTGTAGGTATTAGATAGACCCTGGACAATTGTTCAGAAAAATAAGAATCCAATGAAAAGTAAAAGACAGTTATGTTTTATTTTCTTATTTTCCCAACATAGAAATACTCAGAAAACGAACCATCTACTTTCTTACTACGTTTTAGTAACTTCTATAAAACATTCAAGAAATTTGTAGCTACATTTTATTTTACCCATTCTTTCTAAGCATTCCGAATGTTGCTAATTAAAATAATTAAAGCTATTCGAATAAGAAACAGATTCATCTTTAACTACGCAGTTGACTCTCTGAGATAAAATATTTTATCGGAAAACATCTCGAGGAAACCTGAACTTAATGGCCTGAAATCACCGACTCGCACTAATCAATACCTACTTACCTACACGTTTCTTTTTTATGGGACGGAATAAGTATCGAGGTATTTGACCTGGTGGTAGGACAAGAACAGACTGATCTGATCTGATTCCATCATAAAAGTAAAAAAAAAAAAAGTCGTGAGCGTTTTTCCTGAAGGAGAAGGTTGAAGCAAATTATAAGCCACATTAAGTAATTTGGGCACGCCACGATTGCGGCGGTAAGTCCCCTCTTTGAGGAGTGGATGGAGAGACACCACGGCGTCCTCACCTTTTGCCTGACGCAGGTTCTCACCAGACACGGTTGTTTCAGGAGGTTCCTGTTTCGGATAAGGCGGGAGGAAACACCCGGGGTGTTACCACTGTGTAGATTGCCCGGAAGACACGGTGGAGCATACGGTGTAGGTCTGCCCGGCTTGGGTAGAGCACCGCCGTGTCCTCGTGGAGGCGATGGGCTACGGCGATCTCTCATATCTGGCCCTGGTCCAGGCCATGGTACGGATCAAGAGTTCATGGGTAGCCATCACCTCCTTCTGCGAAGCAGTAATGTTCGCGAAGAAGGAGGTAGCGTACGTGAGGGAGAGGCAATATATGCGCCCTCACGGCCCTAGACGCTGCAGGAGACGCCCTGAGCGTCGGGATTCCCAGGCCGATTGCCGGCCACCGTAGGCGCGGGCTTACGGACGGTGAGTAATGGGTGGTGGGATCCGCAAGGGCCGATGCCTGCCAGCGGTGGGGGTTGTTCGAAAGAGATACCGTGGCCCCTGGTACACAGGCAACTGAAGGAACACTCACCCGGGGTTTTAGTCAGTAAAATGCTGACACGCCCTCCCGCTCCGCACAGAGCGGGAGAAGTTATTTGATGATTTCCCACCCTCAAAAAAAAGCCTCATTAAGTCATTCATATTTATTCATTTTTATAATGCAAGATTATGTGAATGTGTACTTAATCCACGTTCGCACGGACGTAAAAATATTGCAGAGGGATGTTTTCGCACACTGGATCCTCAATGCACGTTTCGACACTCTGTGATGCTCGCTATTGGATTCTCAATGCTCGTATCAACTCCGAGAGTTGAAAATCCAGTTCGCTATAAAATCCCGCCCCGTATTTTTTCAAACGTGTTCTAAGCCCCTTGTACATTATAGAATTCATAGTGAGTTAGACTGTTACCATTAACGAAGAACAAATCTAGACTACTGCTGTTGAGAAATTCCAAAAAAAACCTAATAACAGATTAAACCCAGAATTACGCTCAGCAGAGCCATCAACGGCGCAGATTTGGTAAGCATTGGATATTACGCCCTTGAACGAAAAAAAAACTCGTTTCGTTCATAACAGCTGAAAGCAAAAACGACAAATCGCTGACGTCCCGGAAAACTATTTATTACAAATAAAAGAGAAAATATCGGTTGTCTCTTCAATTTATTGGTTCATGTGAGAACTGCCAATAATGTTTGGCGAAACAGTAATTATGATAACAACGTACTTGAAAGAGGTCAATAAGAAAAGCCACGAGAAACATCACTAAACATTCCCGAGCCATTTGCATTTTTTTTTTGCATTTGCATTTGAGTTCGAGGCATATAAAATACATTTTACTGTGCTTTCAGATGAAAAGTTTTACACTTCTACGTGCTAACATCCGATGAAAAGAATTTATATTTCTGTAAGGACTCAATATAATGTGATGAAAATTGCTTTTTACCTATACTTTAGCGCGAAAGGACAGTTGCGCGAAAGAGTTGCAAAAATGAGATTACTTCATTATATCACCCCTGTATTCTTTCTAAATGTTGGCAAAAAATATACCTACTGTATATTTTTTACTTTTTGTTTGTTTAATATAGACGTGGGTGTAATTTTCATGGTTCGCTGATAACAAAACTGGAGTCAAAATTTCAGATGAAGCCACCGGAAATTTACAAATTGTTTGTCATGAGTGTCGTTTTCATGAATTTCGAGGGCGCCGACAACGATTATGGGATCGAAATCAGAATCAAGTAATTTATCAGCCGGTATTTGTGATGAAAAACCCTTTACCTAATTGAAGGCCTTGTACTCATTGACGGGCCCTTTATGCTTTTAAAGAGAATAGACAAAACAGTTTCCTTACCCTAAATGTTATCAAGGTAAGCATTAATTATTATTTATTGTTAATTAGTGGAGGCCGTCGTCTTACTAAGATTAAAAATGTTTCAAAGATTTGCTCATTCGTAAGCTAGCCTTTGCAATTTGCCAAGAAACTTCATTCTTATTATTTTAAAGCTCTGGTACGGCGGTTTTTGCGGGGTAATGCAAACAACTTTTTTTTTTTTGGATGGGAAATCATCAAATAACTTCTCCCGCTCTGGGTGGAGCGGGAGGGCGTGTCAGACTTTTACTGACTAAAACCCACCCGTGTTCCCTCAGTTGCATGTATGCCAGGGGCGGCGGTATCTCTTTCGTAAATCCCGCACCCCTGGCAGGAATGCAAACAACTTGACCTCGTATCCAAACAAAGGTGATCATCCCGTTCATAATTTATGTCGCAATTTTTTTTAAACCCGAATACGTATGTTTCCTCGCGTCTACATATTATATCGTAAGCTACAGTTGCACGGGTAAGCGATCGGCGCGCTCGTCTGACTGTACTTTTACATATCCACGAGACTTAATAGGTTGCGCAAGAACGTCATATAAAAGAGCACAACGATCGCGATATTACGCGACGGTTGCTTTCGCTTAGAAAACGGCCTCTCGCCAAACAAAATTAACGTATCTAGCGGTCGTGTGCTCGGGCGATGATCGCTATGGTTAGGAGAAAAATTTGTGCATATTTGTTTTAATTTAAATGTCTTACCATGCAGCGGCGTCGAGCGCGAAGTGTTGCTCCGTCTCTTTGAATGTCATGCTCTGCTAAAAGACGATATGTCGCGATAGTTTCTCTGGCTTGCTGTAACAAAAACGACAAATAAAATAACTTTTTTAATACACGCGAAACATTATTTTACTGCTGTAACGTTGAAAACCGGGTTGTGGGTCTTAATTAAACATACATGTAACTAAGGTAAATTAAAAGTATTTTGACAGATTGGGATTTAATTTACAAAGCGAAATATTTTTCTTTAAATAAATGCTGTTCTATCTTAAAAAAACATTGATAGTTACGAGCTTATCATGCGAGATGTTGCAGCAAAAAATATTTAACTAATTAAGTACCACGCGGGCCGATGTCGGCCCGATATAATAGAAATCAATTGTGTCTCATTAGCAGGTGTTGACAGGTTAAGGAAATTGCATTGAAATCACAAGCACAGTATCGCCCTGTGTTAAAAATGTGTGTGACATTTTTAACACAGGGCGATGCCTGAACATACATAAAAAAAAACATGTCAAATTGATAACCTCCTTCTTTTGAAGTCGGTTAAAAAACGGACAGAGGAACAAACAGCCGTCTTCATCAATAACAAATTAGACTACGATTAGAACCTAATAAGCACATGAACGAGCTGTGGTAATGGTCGGGGCCCAGTGGTAACGGCCACGACTTACGAGTTTGTAGGTCGTAGGTTCGAACCCAGACCAGCGCTTTACTTTGTGTAAATTATTTCATTACCATTGCTCTCAAAACGGCCAAGAAAAGCATCGTGAACAAACCGGCAAGTCCTAGAACCAAAAAATTCGAAGACAAGTGACATCTACGAACCGAACCGGGCCCGTGTGGTGGATTACGGCCCACTCCGTCTCACAGAGAGCTAGGAGGCCTGTGTCCCAGCATTAGGAACCCAGGTACTGGGTAATACTATGCCCCTTGGTAAGACTGGTTTTCAGACTTTCGGGCTTCTGACGGCCCATAACGACTGTCAAAAATCCATAAATGAAGGCCGGGACGGTTTAACGTGCTTTCTGAGGCAAAGAGGGGTCTTGGTATGTAAAGATGGTCATCCACCCCCCCAGTGGGGTTCCCGCATTGTCGTTGCGGGGGGGCTCAGTAACCGTGGTCCCACCTCCCACGGTGAAGCGAAGAGGAACCCCAAGGTGGGGCCGCTCGTCAGGGCTTGTGCCTCCAAGCCGACGACGTAGCGGCCAAAAAGTAGGTTGCGGTGAGGTGCATCGCAACTGAGGCGGGCCGCGATGTCGAATGGGAGGCATCGCGGCTGAGGGTTACAGGCTGCGGCGGAGGAGGAGTGCCGGTACTTCTGAGTAGCGCTCTTCCCTTCCGTAGCCTGGACGGGGCCGCCACCGTTTGATGGCGGACGCGGTGGGGCCGCAGGGGAAGAGGAGTGTCGGTATAGCGTTGGCCGCTCTCCCTATCCCCTGCGGCCGAAAAGTGGTTGGCGGCGGGGCCACTGTACTGACCCGTCGCAGGAGGATGTCAGCAGCAGCTGGTGGGGCCCGCAAGGGCCGATGCCTGCTAGGGGTGCGGGTTGTTCGAAAGAGATACCGCGGCCCCTGGCATACGGGCAGCTGAAGGAACATGGGTGGGTTTTAGTCAGTAAAAGTCTGACACGCCCTCCTGCTCCAACCAGAGCGGGAGAAGTCATTTAATGATTTCCCACCCACAAAAAAAAAAAAAAAAAAGATGGTCATCCATCTACGGCCCAACCGCGGCAAGCGTAGCTTAACCTGATAGATCGACCCGAGCCGCTATTGTTACTTAGCCGTAAGTAATACCTAAACATATTTAGTGCTGTTAAAACTGGGCCTTAAAATCAACACAGAACAATAATCATAACTATCTTCCAAATTCCTGGAAAGGGGGGGTAGAGGTGAGCTGTATTGTAGCAATTTTTAGGTTACATCGAGTACGAAACAGAGGGAAAACTAAAATCCCGATATCCATAACAATTTCAAACTCGCCCGGAGTTTGAAAATGTGTTTCTGAGACTATTCCTAAGACTGAACAGTGTTTTAGGTACCTAAGTCAGGGAAATACATTGAGCAAATTAACATCCTTCGTCAATTTGGCGTGTTTATAGCCATTTCAAAATAAAGTAAAGTAGTTGCGATTTGAATATAGGGACAGTATAAGCTGGTGGTCAATTTACTAATTAATTATTTTCGTGACTTTATATAACCAATTTTTTGGTTAAAATATTGCTACAGTCCTCGATGTAGGTTGTCTCTTTAAAGCAAGCAGCAAAGCAGTAAAGCAACCGTATTAGATCAAACTATATGTCCTTTAATCTCATTGTCCATCGAGTATTAGTGATCTGACAACGGTCTCTGACTCTTTTACAGAGAAGGAAAAATATTTTTATTTCATTACCTTACTTTAGCTCGTTGCATTTTAACGATGCCTTGAAGACTTAGAAAAAGCTAAATTCTATTAGAGATAATGATCATGGAAAAGTCATAAGCTACCGAAAAGCTTATGTCAACCCCGTTGAAAGGTGCTGAAGAAATATGCAACGCTTCGAAGGCTATTTGCCCTCATGTTTCCGTAGATACAAAATTAAAACTTGTCAAATTAAATTGTTTATTTTAATTGATTTTACTATTTAATTGTTCACAACTACTCATCTATATTTCTATGTATCCTACTAACATGATCAATTGATCATCTACGTATTTTGAAACATTTCACAATTCCGGAAAACGACGACCGTTCGATAAAAGTTGGCATTTTAATAGCAGCCAATTAATTAGAAGTAAAAGCTTTCCAATTGTAACATATGTTACGAGTGAGAATGATTAACGTTTTGTTCATTCCGAATTTCCGAGTTCAGCTTTGAAACAATATTAATCTCAAGGAAAATATTAAGCTTCGTTCTGAACTTCTTACTTTATTTTGCTAACAATGCGAACATTACGTATTTTAATAATTATATGAAATAATTGAATGTCAGATACGTATAAATTAAGTATAAGTATAAAATATAAATTCGAATGTTGTTCAAGGAAAATTGATGAGAATAATATCACTTGTTAAACAAAGTCATTATTATCACAAGATATTGAAGGCTTTAGCTACGTTTTATAGCGTCCGTTAATGACGAGATATGACACAAAGAACGCCTTGTATCCTAGGATCTGAAGAGATACCACAAAGCCATTATCGAGCTCGAAACTTTATAAAAAGTAGATTCATTAAAAATTATGGCGACAAAGCTACCACCTTATCTTTATATGTAAAATATCTTTGAAAATAACAACGAACATTACATAAACTAACAAAGGTCAGGCTTTCAAAAAATCTGTCTCTCGTTTCATTATCTAAGGAATGAAATAAGTCTTTTAAAACAAAACAGCAGGCCATAATTTGGTATGACATTTAATTACAGATGTTAAAGCAAACTACGTCAGGCATGTTAACAAAGTTATTTTAAAGTTGTTCCGTTAGGATTAAAGAGTCGTCTCACAAAAACCAGTCCAAAAAGCAAAATGTAATGCAGAAATCCCTTAAAGAATCCACCATTCGAATAAAACATCCGTTACGCTGACCGTCTAATGTCACAAAACCTAACTAGACTCTAGTGTTTCAGTTTATCACATTACGAAACTTTGCTAACAGGATAAACTTGGCATATAAGGGACATTTGTGATTTATTATCTCCTGCTAGCCCAAAATCCTATTCTGTACTTAGTTAAATCAGCCTAAAATTTTCTCACTGCTGGAACACAGACCGCCTCTTAGTGAGACGGAGTGGGCCACCACGCGAGGACGGATATCATTTGTCTAAGAATTTCCTTGGTTCTAGGATATGCCCATTTCCTCATGATGTTTTCCTTCAATGTTTTGAGGGTATCATAACTCGAAAAATATTTGACTGAATTTCAATTCACCTAAAACTTTTCAACTATTATCGTTTGGTTTTTTTTTTTACTTCATCGAAGTCACGTCTGCCACTGTATCAGTTGACCTATTATCAATTCGATTTTTTCTTTACTCCGATGTTCATTTAGTTAAAAACTTTGTACCGAAATTACACTTAGTCGAAATTACATTTGTTCGATGTATTATGTTTCCGAACATTCATTATACCACTGTTTAAATTACCATATTGTTTACTTAATTATTTAAATGTAATGGCACTTAATAAAACATTTGATTATGAACAAAACTGGTTTTAAGTGGTTCCAGTAAGAAGAATGCAAACAAGGGTGCTTGTTTCAAGCATGCAGCATGCAAGCAGGCATACAGCGTGCAAGCAGACATGCGGCATACAAGCAGCCATGCAACATGCAGCAAGCATTGTTTGTCACGGCTCCGGCGCTGCGGGGTTTGGGCGGCCGCCCCACCCCTCCGCGCCTACGCGGGCTTAAATTGCACTCTAGGGGTAGGGCAGACAAGCGTGCGTGAAGTTGGTTTTGCAGCGACTCGTTTCTCACAAAATTTTGTAGCACAACATTTTGACATTTTATGACACTATTTTAATTAAATATTAAAAATGCTACCAAGTAACCAGCTATATATTTGTGACCAAATAATATTGCGTAAAATGTTGTTTCGGTGTAATGAAAAGATGGCAAATAAATCATTTGGCAAATGAAAAATGTTCAAAAGAGGCTTCGGCCAATATCAAAAAATTCTTTTGTAAATCGGTGAAATGTAGTTCGGTAAAATAATACCTATGACACATGATACTTCGAGGATCTAAAAATGTGTTAAATATTACATATAACAAAAAAGACGTCGTTCAATAGGTTTCAGTAAAATGACATTCGAACAAAAAAAAAATCGGAAAAGTGATCGGTTCCCCGTTTTGAGAGCAGTGGTGATAAAATAATTTACACAAAGTAAAGCGCCGGTCTGGGTTCGAGCCTACGATCTAGTACTCGTAAGTCGCAGCCGTTTCCTTTGCGACACAACTACTGTCAATGTACTTAGGCTTATACCTTATTAGGTAGACTTAGGACAGATCCTGTATGATGACTTTTTTGTTTTGCTGAAAGAGCCGAAGCGAAAATAGCTTTTATATTATACAAAATATAAAGTTGGAAAAACCAATGACATGGCGATTGAGTAGTCTATAAACGTATTATTTTTCAGCTATGCTCAAAAGAAAATGACAGTATCAAAAGATTTTCTCTGGTTATTCTATCAAGTTATTTCGCGGTTAACGTAACTTAAGAGTCTCTAAATGCCGATTTCGTTTACATTTTCCGCGAACGAATTTATTTGAAATTTGTCATTCAATTATTTCGTGCTTCGTTTTTGATTCAAAACACTTAGAAAGTCTTCAGCAAAGAGCATAAAAACCGTGAAAATTTAATGGTTGTTTTCCCGCAGCGAAATGGTGTTGTCTTACCGTTTTATAAACAAATAAAATATTAGAAACAAAAAATGCCATATTAACCATTGTCAAAAATCACCACGAGCGAGAGTTTATTTTGCTTTGAACATTTATGCACCGGTATTCCCTTTGTCGGCGGCGCGTCCGATTCGAGTAGTACCTCTAGTGTTACTATTGAGTAGTGTTTTAACGAGTTGATGAATATTTTTTTAATTATTTTAAAACTCCATGCTTCGAAAGTACTCCTTATGGCAAGTTGTTCAGCCGCGGGAAAACAACCATTAAAATTTCTCTGTGTATATATCAAAGTTTAAATTAAACAGTTTGTTTTCACTTTTGGGTTTTATGCGCACATCGTTTTGATATGTATGCATGTTATTGCTGCAATTAAATTTTAGTCGGAACTACAATTTTAGTCTAACCTTTTCGAAAGCTTCAGACATCGGTATTAACTTTTAAATAATCAGGCTCATGGCATTTCTTGGTCCCCTAAGTTATAAAATCGCGGAAACTCTCAATTTATACTGCAATCAATCGAATTTTGAAATTAAAAAAAAAATTACACGTTCACACGTGTAATCTTTTTTTCACCAGTTTGTTATTGTCCGTTTGGGTTTATTAATGTAAGTAGGTAGGTACGTATTCTGAAGGAACCTAGATTAATTCAGTTACCTACAGTTCTCTTTTTATCACATTATTGATTGTTGGACATATACATTTCCAATATACATAAGGTCAATTTTGTAGACACAAGGATTTTTCAATATTATCTTCACATCTAGATTCACAGGAAAGCAATCAGTCTATTGAGCATACATAACTTTTATCAAACTCAATGGCTGCCATTTGCAGTGCGAAAAAAACATAGCACCGTCAAACAGAAAACAAAGGAAAGCAAACAATAGGTATATGGAAAATAAGAGATGCGTATAATTCCGTTCCTTCTGTGCTCATAATGTCGTGTGAAGTTGAAGCGTCTTTGAAATACTAAGCTTGAAGTGTACTCCAGCGTGTTACTTGACTTGATAGTATGAAATTAATTATACCGTAATCACTACACATTTTATGTCTTCCGTGGTTTTGTGCCCTTGACGTAAACAAGGAAGCGTTGGCAAAATTAATTATTCTACTCTCTGATTGTTATCCACGCAATATTATCATGGAAATGGCTGAATATTTAAATAACAGGAGGTTCTTACCAGAAAAAGATTTGTTCATTTCTAACTTCTTCAAGTTCGTTGATGTTGTTGTTTTTGGAGTCCAACACCAACATAACACCATTTGGAAGTAGATTCGGAACCTGTGAACAAACAAAAATATTAAAAAACCACACTTACTACTCTTCTTAATATTATTATTATAAATAAAGAAAATAACTCTGTATGTCTTCCTGTAACCTTTTCACGCCATACCGGCTACTAAATTTGGCACACAGGTGGTCTATAATGATCTATGATGATGGGTAAAGGACAGAACATGTTACTTAATAAAGGCGCTCCCCGAACGTATGACATCGTAAAACGCTTGGTTTTTTGTCGAACATATTACAAGCCAGAAAAATGGAGTGAATTATCAAATGTTCATAGAAAAGACTTACGTAAAAATATTTTAATAAAAATACAAAAGTATCATGGTAAAACAATCGGAAAACAGAGCTCAAGTAAATATTTTTGGTCATATTATTCTAATAATATTGAACGTTAACTATCATAATTTTATATTATCATATTAAAGGGAATTCAATCAAATAAATACATATTAAAAATGATTCCACTGAGCCGTGCATTTATTTTTTTATAAAACTGAAAAAATGATTCCACTGAGCCGTGCATTAATTTCATAAATTAAATAAAACTGCATAAATTTGCTTCTAATTGCGCCTTAAGTACTTTGAATTTAAATGCTTCTTTATTAGTAAGCATTGATCATTACAAGACATTAAGCGAAATAAATAGTTTAATTTAGAAATAAATTTATGCATTACTAACTAATTGTTTTCAGTATTAAAGTACAGATAAGAGCCTTAAATGAAAGTTTTTACTTTTATAAGTTTTAAATCATCTCCACTGAATAAAATATAATTCATTAGTAACTTGTTTATCTTTCATAATATTTTCATGACGGCGCCGGCGTCGGCTAGATAGACCTGAACTTTCTGAAATAGATAAGAAGCCCTGAAAACGTTTTGTTACTTTTTAGAGTTCCGATACATAACGATGATAAAAACCTAACTATTCTTTTGATTCTCTTTAACTTGCCTCTCTGTAACCGAATAGTAGGGAATTATTTTCCATACGTAAACAATCCATAGATACTGAACCTATGGATGGTTTACGTATGGAAAATAATTCCCAAATATTCGGTTACCCAAAGAAAAACGTTCATAGTAATAATTTAATTAATATGAACTGATAAACACGTGTGATCGCTCAACTCCAACTGTCAAACAAATATTCCACCAAGTCGTAATGGCCGCTAGTTACAGGCAGAAGAAGAGAGTACCTGAATTAGTATGTGACAAAGTGGAGAGTGCAGTAAGTAAGATTTAATTTCGTTTGATACTCGTACATTATTTAACTGTACAGTCACCAAAATAAATTAGTAACCAGGGTCGTCGGATGTAGTTGAAGTTTAGTAGAAAACTGATAGATGTTTTCGAATGAAATATTATTTGACAATTGATGTGTTTGTTTTTTATTGATTGAATCCTATTTTATTCAAAATTATCCAGCGGTTTCTTACTAAACTTCAGCTATATTCGACGACCCTGGTTATTTGTCTCTTTTGGTTATAGTACAGTACATACGTGTTTATTCCCAATGCGAAAGTTGTGAAGTGTGAAGACGCTTATTATCTCATATACACCGTGACATTTTAGTCGTCTTACAAAGGTTGTCCACTCAATGTATCCGTCATAAAATACCTCTAGGCGCGATTAAAACACCATTGTTACCATTAATTAAGATAATAGGTACAAAGAAAAATAAATAATGGTTTAGAGTTATGAAACACCCTCCCTGTTAATAATGTTTACGTATTAAACGGTAGAAGATATCTAGCTACCTGCCATTACAATCCATCAGTAATTCCACCTCCATAACAGAGTGTTTCAATCTACGTCGTGAGTCTTAGTGAGTGATATTTTAATATTTTTAATTATGCATATGTTCAAAAATGTCTTTTTTTAAATAAATGATTAGTAGTCATTGGATACATGAAGTGGGCTGCCGTTGTAAGACGACTAAAATGTCACGGTGTATAAACCGCTAAGCAGTTTTGCATCAATTTAAGCACACTGATAGCCTGATAGGGTCATACTGTTTTATTTTTTCATCAAATAACTTCTCCCGCTCTGGGTGGCGCAGGGAGGCTTGTCAGACTTTTATTAACTAAAACCCACCCGTGTTCCCTCAGTTGCCTGTGTGTCCGGAGCCACGGTATCTCTTTCGAACAACCCTCATCCCTGGCAGGAGGGTTAAACTGGGTTAACTCTAATACTGAATACGCATCTTGTCCAGGTAAGTAGGTACATGAATTAGTCAAAATAGCTATTATTAAAAATAATAGCTATTTTGACTGTCTCTATCTGATCTGTTTTGTCTTGCTGTAAGTACTCCAGAGAAAATAAATAAGTTACTCTAGGATACGATTCAAACCGAGGTCAAGAGCTTGTTCCTTACATAGCTAGGTTCATATATATATAAATCATACAATTTCGCACTTCTAAAGCTGAGAACAGTTGAAACATTGGAAACATTCCAAGTAGAATGTTTACAGAAGAGCTCCAAAACTTCAAAACTTTTATTAAGATTTTAATGCTCATAAATTTTAGTAGAATCTGTGACGTCACGAATGCCCGTATTATTCTATCCTATTTTCATTTGGTAGTAGTAGGTAAACTAAAGACTGCCGTAAGGTTACTGTTCTTCGTCGAATGTTGTCGCCTAGTTTTACCACGCTCAAGGGTGCACTACACGCCTAAGCTTACAACTTCTTTGCCTTCTGTAGTTAGCTTACTTTTACTGTTTCTTTTTAAATCGTATCAGCACGAGTTATAGTAACTACGATTATGTAATCTTACTGTATATACAATATTATAAATTTGAAAGTTTGTATGTTTAGAGTTTTGGATGTTTCAATCACGCAAAAAAGGCTTAACGGATTTCCATGAAATTTGGTACACAGATATTAAATAACCTGGATTAACACATAGGATACTTTTTATCCCGATTGTTCGTTCCCGTGGTATAATTACCGACCTCCACGCGAGCGAAGCCACTGGCAAAAGCTAGTAAGATTTAATACTGTGGTTGCAGCAACTTTTGAACATAAAATTTAGCACAGTTGCAGTCGATAAAAAAAAAAAAACATTGATGAATTGTGAGCATAAAACCTCAATTCAATTAATGTCGTTGACATTGGTAACGAATACATTCAACTCTGTATTTTGAGTTCCGAAAAATATTGAATGAATTCATTTATTGAGATTACCATAGGGCTAGGGTCAAATCTACGCGGTACAAGGCTTGCTAAATATTTTAAAAGTAAGTATTTACAACATTTTCAAGATTAAGTGGCTGGTCTGCTTGCTTTCCACATCTATGAGCGTAAAATATAAATTAATCAAATTTAGCCATGTATTACACATTCGGACTAAGTTCTGAACGGGTTCGTAGCGTAGAACTTCTGTGCCAACTTTTTTAAGTATCCAAAACTTAAATTTTTAGTAACAAATATTCTAAGATAAAGAAGAAAAGAAAGTTTTTTTTAAATTCTGAACTGTGGCGGATATCTACAATGCCCGGGGCCACATACGAAACTTAAAGTCAACAAATGTGGAAAACACAAAAAGTGTAGTGGCACCATCTACAATGCCATATGCGAATTACGCAAGACTTGACGTCACACTACATCAACTACATCGCGCAAGCTGAGTTTACCACGCTATCTGCATATATACAGCATCCTGACATCAATCTTCGGGCAGTTGCCCACCAGACATAACACCCGTCTGGTCGGAGGATCCTCCCTTTTCAATAGAGTATGAGTGAACTTTACACCCTGTTCCTCATACCTCTATACAAACATAACAAAACGCACTTTACAAAAACAATACCTACACACATACATAATACCAAAAATTCTCGCATTCATCCAATTAAAATTTGGCACTTTGTCCATTGCTTGATGTCAGAGCTAGGGACCTATCATCACCGAGCAACAAAGATAATGTTGTTTTATTGGCATAGCTCATTGACTATTGATTCTAGTTAGTACGTATTCTTCTTCTGGGTATAATAATACAGCACCCCAATTTCGTTTGTATGTTTGAACAATTCGTCTGCTCGACAATGTAAATAACCCGAAGAATATTGTCAAATTTTCAAAATGAAAGCCCATTGTTCGTCTGTTATGCAATTACTCCACTGTTTTCACACAAACAAATCGAACTCAACCTTTTTTAATGACAAAAAAAATAGAATAAATTGTAAACAACTGTTTACAATTTATTCTATTGTTTACAAACCTGCTATGAAGCCAGATAATTCATTGTACACAATACGATTGATTCTTTTGAACAAATAATGGCCTAGATCTTTTAATCAAATACAAGAAAGGACAAGAAAATATTTCAATTGAATTGACATTTTACATCAACAGACATTTCAGGGAGCTTGTTTTTGTTATGTAAAAGGATACGTTACCGTAGTTTATAATAATATGATGTACCTATGTCAAAACGTGGCACAGATATGTTTGTGTAACGTGTGCACTTAAACGTACTTATGTATGATTGAAAGACGCAATAAGACTGATTGAGGATGAAATTCTGCAGAACTTGCAGCATAATATGCTGGATGGCCTAGTTGATTCTCCAATACGCACTGGTCTCCGAATGAACTTGAACAAAACCCAGGTTATGTTCAACGAACGCGGTACTCTCAAAGTTGTTCGGAAAACCGTTTACCTCGGGCGAACTCTGCAGTTTGAAAAAAACATCTTATGAACTTATGACTCACGGAGCCGAACCGTGGCCGCTCGCGGTACGGCTGGTCCATAAATTCAAGGTCGCTCAGCGAGCTATGAAACGGGCTATGCTGCTGAAGTCTCTCCGAGAGATGGAATCCGCAACGAGGTGAACCGGCAGAGAACTAAAGTTGTCGTAGCTCACAACATATGCAAGTTAAAGTGGCAATAGGCGGGTCATATTAGCCAAAGTCATATTAGTAAAACCGATGACCTATTATGGTGTAGACGCGTTCTTGAATGGAGACCGTGGATCAGAAAAAGTAAGTAAGGAAACGCCGAAAATCGAACTGAATGACGTGCAATAGGAGAGGCCTATGTCCTGCAGTGGAATGCTGTGGGCTGATGATGATGATAATATTGATAGAATACTCTTTGTTACGTACATATACAGGGTGTAACAGAAACCCTATTGCTATCCTTAAGCACTAAAGATAATAGCTGGTATAGAATCACAATACATAGTTTCAGCTCAAAATAAAATACTATAAGAATTGATAACAAATTTTTGGTTTCATGTGTTTCTTAAATTAATTTTTTACAATTAAACCTTCCTCATGAATCATATCTGTCTATTGGTGAAAACCGCGAACAGACAGACAGATGCAACAGGCGACTTTGTTTTATAATAAACTAGCTTTTGCCAGCGGCTTCGCCCGCGTGGAGGTCGGTGTATTATACATATAAACCTTCCTCTTGAATCACTCTATCTAACAAAAAATCCCGCATCAAAATCCGTTGCGGAGTTTTAAAGATTTAAGCATACATAGGGATATAGGGACAGAGAAAGCGACTTTGTTTTATACTATGTAGTGATGTACTGATTTATAATTGTTTATTTTTTTACATTGTTCTCACATACAGAAGTAACAAGAATAATGTTCCCAAGATTTTGTAATATCCAACTTGATTTAGAAGAGTGTCCTTGGAATGTCTTGCCCATTCTTTTCTATAGAGATCTAAGTTTTGGAACGGGTAACTAGCTTCAACTTTCGAAATGATCGACTTTTTGACAATTCAAAAGTGCCTGTAAATGCTTTAATTGAAATAAATGTTTTGAGTTTGAATTAGAGTACACCATCAAAATTACAGACATAAATAACATGAAACTTAAACAGTTTTTAATACAACAACAGTAGGTATGCCGATCACGGGTTACAAACTGAAATTGCGGCTTACTCGAAAACTTCACATAACATCCATGTAAAGGTATTTTTTTTTTTTGAGGTTGGGAAATCATCAATTAACGTGCGAAGGCGTGTCAGACTTTTACTGACTAAAACCCACCCGTGTTCCTTCAGTTGCTTGTGTGCCAGTAGCCACGGTATCTCTGTCTGGAGATATTTTATAATCAATGAATATCAAGCACCCCACGCTTTTTAATAGAATTAAATTAATTTCTACTTTTTAGTTTGGATTTTAAAGCGTAGTTTTTAGTTTTTTAAACCATTATTTATTTTCTATTTTGTTGTTCTGCTAATTACAAAACCTTGATTTTACAGTTTTTTTTTCTATTTTTTTAAATGATTGAATTGTCATCGGTCCTAGATAAGTCTACAAAGTTTAAATGAAATCTGACTGTTTGAGGTGGGTCAAAATCAAATCCAAAAGAGATGTCGGTTAGAAACAAACAAACATACAGTTGAAGCTAATATTAAAGCGTGTTAATGATACCTATTTGCTTTGTACATTCTTCTTACAAAGTCGGCAAACGTTTCATGTTTTATATGTCAAAAAATAGAATAACCGCAAACTGTCACATAAGTATACTTAAAACTTATTCATTAGCTGGTTCCAACATTTATACATTAAAAGGGCCTCGTTACCAGCAATTAGTTAAAAACTGGACATGGCAACAAAGAAAACTGCGTAAGACAGACATGGTAACATCTCATCCCTCCAGCATACAAACTATTATACACAAACCTACCTAAATATTTTATGATGACGGAAGACGTCACCCTCCCTCTATAAACATTTGTCATATTATAACCTTCACTAATCTATGCATCATAAAAGCTATAACCCTTCCTGTTTTTTTATTGTTATTGCGGTCTTCACTGCAGGGTAGTGATAATATAACAGGGGCTCAGAGATTTCCAGATATTATCACTGAATTAAATTGCATGCGATTTTATCAACACACCAACCCTCGGCTTCCGCGAAACAATAAACAAGAAAAGTTATAGTAGTCAAGAGTTAAACGCGAACTTGAAACTAAGCGATTTTACATTGAATTATTGACCGCTTTTCCTACTGTATAATTGTAGTGAACAATATTGCAGTAATTTATCTTGGATTAAACAAACAACGCTGTTTTTGGTGACAAGACAAATTGCGTTCTAGGTAAATAGACTTAAGTTTCAATATAAAGAAGAGTTTTAGTAGTGTGTGTAGCTAAGCGTACCAAACGGAGCTCTCATTACCATAAGCATATGTATAAGCTTAATCAGCCTATTCTGTTCTCACAGCTGAGACACAGGCCTCCGTTCTGTAAGAGATAGTGGGCTGTGGTGGACCCACGTAGGTTGGTGGCTGTCACATGTCTTCGAATAGTAAGTTCTAGAACATGCTGGTTTCTTCGCGATGTTTTCCTTCACCGTCTTGAGAAAAGTGATGAAATAATTCACACAAAGGAATGTGCGTGCTTGGATTCGAAACCACGACCTTCAACTTATAAGTCGCGGCCGTTACTACTGCTAGCGTCATTAGACCCAATACATTCCCCACGACTATTCTTTTTTTTTTCAAATTCAAAATCATTTATTTCCAAAAATATAGGTAAACAATATGCAGATGTTTTTTTTTTTACATTCATGTAATAGTTGTATATCAAATTATTAGTAACACCTCAACACCATATTTTACCTTTCGGCATGTTTGCACTTAGTTTGCTAGGTACATATATAGGAAATACAAAAAAATGAAAACTAAACAAAATAATAAGAATGAGATCAATAACACTTGTTTAAAAATAAATCTTATATTTTGCTTTATCCTGCAAAAATTCAGATACACAGTAATATGTTCTAGTCATCAAAAAGCTTTTTAATTTTTTCTTGAACATGGTAGGCGATGACGCCTCCATCAAATATTTAGGTAGATGATTGTATACATGGGGAGCCATGCAAAATATACTAACATTTAAAATAGTTTTATGACAACAAAGTTTACTGTCGTGTCGTTTACTTTTATACTTTTCAAAGAAAGTATCGTTAGATCTTACAAAATTTAAAATATTTGCTTGAGTTGTTTGTTAAGACTCTAGAAAAAAAAGGCATCTATTGATAACGGCAGACTGTTGAATTTAGGAAAGCACAATTTCAGAAAAGGTGGCCCACGCTAAGCCATTCATGCATAGAAAACGAACTTGTGTGTAAACCTTGCCATTTCAAAACACATTACGCCTGCATAATCAGTGCACAAACTACATTTTTACACTGGGTGGTTGAATTGCAGTTTGTAAGTATTACATTTTCATCAGAAGGTTTTTACATTAATTTCTTTTAATGGAAACAACCTAGCTAATACGTGTGCGGTGAACAAAATGTACGAAAACTGGCTGTCGCTTCAAGCGTAACCTAAAAGTGATTTTCACAGTCAGCGTCATCATCAGTCACAAAAATTGCGTTGGTTTGCATTAAATTGCACTGTACTGAATTTTTGGGATATTGTAATAGATACCAATAATATAAAACCAAGTGTGCAGCTTCGAAAGAGCGCCACGTACCACGAGTTGATTACTCCTGAATATTTTACTATTGATTAATGATTAAAAAAAAAACAATACTGAGCATTGTTTGAGACCTACGACATTTTAAATGACTGGACCATTCAGTCTGTACATGACCGCATGACCCGTGGAATGCAAGTGTTAGGTGCGGTTACTATTATGAATGACTGACTCAATGAAACGTAAAAGATATCGCATCCAGATACGAAAAATATAGCACACGTGCCAATAAACATTAAGATAGATTATAATTGATGTGGTTTTAAGTCCGTATATAGTTTAAACAGCAAACAATGTTAGTGGCGTGATCCATCAATGCCATTTCGGAGGGAACTGTTTCAAAAAGATTTAGTTAGTTCTCTTATTTACTGTCGAATATTATTTGTACAACCTATTAGTCTAGGAAGATTAATAGATAGGTAGTTCATCTCCAATTCATCAAAAATACTACTGTAGATATGTTGTTTTCAATGTGCCTCAGAAAGCACGCTAAGCCGTTGGTCCCGGCTGTCATTCGTGGATCTTTAATAGTCGTTACAGGTCGTCAGAAGCCCGAAAGTCTGACAGCCAGTCTTACCTAGGGGTATCGTGTTACCCAGTAACGGGTGGTGGAGGTTAGATAGGCAATCGCTCCAAATAAAATACTAGTATTCAGCTGCATCCGGTTAGACTGGAAGTCGACCCCAACATTATTGGGAAAAATGCTAGGCAGATAACGATATATTGTTTTCAATGGGCGTAAAATTAACACTCTTTTCAAGTATACTTACCCAAAGAGACGAATACTAACTAAGTACAAAGTTTTATGTAAATCGAAAACACGCCGTTACTATCGCGCGCAGCTCTCCTAAATTCAGTTTAATCTACGAACTATCTTTGGGGCCACGTGACCCTATTTAGCTTAACATTCGTTAAAGCCGAGGAAAGCAATCAGTAACTCATTCATTTGAGTGAATGGATAAGCACGGCTAATTGCAAGAGACAGGAACGAGTTTCTGACAGCTCTCGCAGTCTAAATAAAACTTTTCTAATTTATCCATGCACTTAGGTACATTACTTGAAAGTTTGTTTCGTCGTAGTCATAGTCGTGTCTGCCATTCTTGGTGAGAATTCAGGTAGCAACTTTGACAGAATTAGATACTTGTGCTCGTTAGAAACGAAGACGAGATCTTCTAGAAATCTTTTAGGTTAAAATCCCAAACCAATGTCAAGTATTAAAAAGTGGGTGCACTTCGCAAATAATTTGCGGAACGCTCTACTCAAGTATTGGGTGCAAGTTGAAGGCAAACAGTCACACACTATATTTTGGCCTGGTTTTTAGTACAAAAAAAACTACAGGTCAAAGAGAAAAGCTGAAAGGAACCAAAAGCTCAGTGTAAAATGAAATCAATTATCTAATTGGTTAAACCCATGGTTGGTTATTTTTACAGTTTGTCTCTAAAACATTATGTTAAGAATCTAAACGCAATGGCTTTAAAAAATCACCCTGGATAAATAGGCACATAGTAACATACCTACAACGTAAAAAATAATTTCGTTTACAAACCTCACGCCTGAATTTCCCGATGGACCGTTGCCAAATGTTACACAGGAGAATTCGGATGTACTTATGTACTCCTGGTTTGCCGATGGCGGTATAAAATTCCATGGAAATGCAAAGCTTACCTACGTTATTTATTGCGAAAATCCCAAATCCAAGGCCGCGACGTTGTGGAAATTCTCTAACTGGAAAATCCAATAACCCTTACGCACGACGGCCACACTTGACACCAAGAGCCAAGAGATAAGAATGAAACTAAATTGCTTAAATATCTGTATCGTTATATAGTACTCGCAAGCTTTACTGCTGAGCATGAGGTCCTGGTTTTGATTCCCAGGTCGGGAAAAATGTAAATCGTTTTTTTCATAAAGAATTTTTCAGTAGCACCCCTGAGTTTTGGACTGTCTCAGGACTAAAACAAAACTAGCGTAATGTGGATGTACGAAGGTCCACTTGTGATAATCTTCCTGGAAAATAAAATATAACTTATGTACTTAATTTATATACGTAACTATGTACTTACTTATTGCTCATCCAGTAATATATTAAGGGGTTGAACATGGAATTAGCCATGGCCAGCCAATAGAAGAAGAGGTACATGTGCTGCGCGAATGGCGCGGAGGCTAGCGACTGGAAGTGGTACGTCAGCACGAAGTATGCATGGTACGGCAGCCAGCAGAGTGCGAATACCATCACCACCAGGACGAACATCCTCACCACCTGCGAAGACAATAACCTTGTTATTTTCATTTAGCGATGGCCGCCATGAAATATTTGAAATATTTGGAAGCGCAATACGGGCGATTCTTGAATCGACGCGTCATAAAATGGTACAAGCATGTAGGTACCTAAAATTTAGCAATGCAATGCAATATTCACCTTGTAATTTATTACTTTGGTGTAAACAGAAACCGCGTTCAAATATTGAATAGTAAACCTTACGTTCCGTTATAACTTGAGATCGGGAATTCGGATACATATTTACCTAAAGTTGCGATGTTGGCTAATATAGAATGCGCTTTTGTATCGAAATAATCTTTATTTAATTTATGTTTTTTTTTTTTACTAGCACACACCACCCCCTCCCTTACACCCTACATACATATACTTGCATTGGGGCTTAAACATTAATTCTAAATAAATATGTATCTGAATAGTTTTGCAATGCTAATAAATTAGGAGTCGCTTCCATACTATACACCTGACTAGTTATGCATTCCCGGTATTCCGGGCATAAAAATATGTTTTTAAAAGCCGCTTTCATAACCAAAAATTAACTTTAGGTAAATATGCATCCGAATATCCGATCTCTAGGCTAACCAAGGAATCTTTATAAATTGTCAAATGAAATTCATTCCTACTGTTTGTGTTTTACGCAATTGCCAAGCAGGCTGGCGGCTAAGAACGCATGGTAAGACAAAAGTTTTTTTTAAATCCAGTTATAGATTATAACGTGCAAGCCCGCTGGCTTCTGTTATTGTTTTCTTAATCAAGCCCCGTGAGAGTATTGGTACCTATAATAAAAATAAGGGATCAATATCATATTATGGACTGAGATCCACCTAATATAAGGTGGGCAGCTTTTTCATCACAAAGTTTATGTATGGACTTTAGCGTTATCCAGGAAAACTGCTCTTGGGAGTTGATTCAATATCATGTTATACCAGTTCCAACAAAACACTCACTATGCCGATACTGAAAGGCGATATTTGGGCTTGTAGCGGCATTCACATCACTACACATCATACTGACGTCACGCAAAATCTTGCATCGCACAAGCAGAGTTTACTCCGGACGTCAATCGTCGGGTAGTGTTCCACCAGACACAATAACCGTCTGGTGGGAGTATTCTCCCTTTTCTATAGAGGTTGAATGAACTTTATACCGTGTTCCTCATACCGCTATTGTCTTAAGTAACGAGATTTTACTATAGACTAAATTATTATCTTGTAAGGTGCTTGTGGTTATTTTAGTCAAAACTCCTTTTGATTGACATTGAGATTTGAACAGATTGAAACAGCCTTTTCCTTTACGTATAGAGGCAGAAAATTGGGCATAGTCTGCATAACAAAATAAACAAGACTGATCAACTGACCACATAATAATATTTATCAAACATAAAAGGCCGACTGTCATCCGCGGGTCTCTTAATAAAATACCTTTTAATAATTATCTTTATAAAGAATCATAATTGCGCGAACCTACACAATATTCTAAGACCATATATTGTTAGCAGACTGTCGTTCGGAGGATTACAATAGGCCGACTACAAACGGAACTTCGTGTTTTGTACTTTCCTGTAAGTTATGGAAAGTTTCAAGTTATGTTGTACGAAGATTTACGGAACAAAAGTCTTGTCTTTGCCCTCTTAACTAATCTGAACTTGGAAAATATGGTAGCTACTAGTCCGCAACTTCGCTCGCGTGGAAGTCGTAGGACAGGACAATATACTAAATAGCAGCCACATTTATAAAACTTTCTTGGAGGTATACGTTTGTAGTTTTGGTCTTAGCAGCCACAATATGAAGATAGTCAGGAGTGGTGAGCAGTGGCGAAAGCACCATTTAACACGATTCCTACCGGCTTCCCTTTGGTGATTCGTATCTCTACCGCTTTTGAAAAATAGCACGACAATAGTGTCTACTATTTCCAAAAATATAGTAACACTACTGGTATTTAAGTCACTATAACAACAAAAATCCCTAAGATCGCCCTGAGGACACGGTGGAGCATACGGTGGAGATCTGCCCGGCTTGGGCGGAGCACCGCCGTGTCCTCGTGGAGGTGATCGGCGGCGGCGATCTCTCGCGCCCGACCCTGGTCCAGGCCATGGTACGGAGCAAGAGTGCATGGCTAGCAGTCGCCTCCTTCAGCGAAGCAGTTATGCTCGCAAAGAGGGAGGCGGCGCACGTGAGGGAGATGCAGTACATGCGCCCTCACAGCCGTGGCCTTCACAGGAGACGCCCTGGGCGTCGGGAATCCCAGGCTGATTCCCGGCCATCGTAGGCACGGGCTTGTGGACGGCGAGTAATGGGTAGCTCGCTGTCCGGTAAGGACCAAGCCCGGGTCGACGGCGCGTTGTGTTCCACGCGCGCCTCAAAGAGATGTCATCAGCAACTGATGGGCCCCGCAAGGGCCGATGCCTGCCAGGGGTGCGGGTTGTTCGAAAGAGATACCGCGGCCCCTGGCACACAGGCAACTGAGGGAACACGGGTGGGTTTTAGTCAGTAAAAGTCTGACACGCCCTCCCGCTCCGCCCAGAGCGGGAGAAGTTATTTGATGATTTCCCACCCAAAAAAAAAAAAAGTCACGTGGCAATGCTTGATATGGACGAGAACAACCCGCTGCACGTGCTTCTTACAACGTGTTATGACAGAGACAGGTATAGAAAAATGCGTCCGCGAGAACTAGATGGATTTTATTTTAGTTTTCAGCTGTTCAATTTAATTATCTTTAATTTTAGAATGATAGTAAGTATTCTTTTTTGATAAGCCAGTAAGTTAAAGTCAACTTCGCTGCGGCTTCTCTTTTAGAAAAATAGCCATCTCGTCACTGCTGGTGAGCGGGAGTAAGCAACCGTGCAGTCGTCCCTGTGAGAATCAACGCGCCCTGAGGTCGACACCCGCACAATGACGAATGCTTTCTTATAGGTAAGTCCTGACGAACAGCAACAATTACCTACTCATTTTCTTGCTGACTAATTTTTTTTTTCAAAATCTGTGAATGCAGATCAAAATGTATCAAAAAGTCAAGAACAGTCTCCGAAGAGAGTTTTCTTGTTGAAAAAAAAAACAATGTACAGTTTTGACTTCTCTACGATTTTATTATTACGTACATATTTACAGATTACTTTCATCCATAAAGTTACTTTGGCGACATTCGAAACGGTAACATCAAATAATTTGTAACAGGTTTTCCACTTGTTTCTATGCCCAAACTGGTATTGCACAAGCCAATCATTGTTTGCAATGGGTTTTAACTCTTACAAACAAAAATCATCATCAAAATCTGTACATCCTGCTCCCAATTATGTTAGGGTCAATTTCCAGTCTAACCAGCTGAATACCAGTATTTTACATGGAGCGTCCGCCTATCTGACCTCCTCAACCAAATTACTGGGTAATACAACCAGTCTTACCCTTCGGTAAGATTGGTTGTCAGACTTTCAGACTGACGACCCGTAATGACTGTCAGAGATCCATTAATAACGGCCGGAAATAACGTACTTTCCGTGGCACGTGGCACAGAGGGGTCTTGATATATTTAAGATGGTCACTTATCCTCGGACCAACCACGGCAAGCGTAGTTTTGACCGAGATTTTGCAAGAGATACCGCGGTCCCTGGCACACAGGCAACTGAGGGAACACGGGTGGGTTTTAGTCAGTAAAAGTCTGACACCTCCACCACAGAGCGGGAGAAATTATTTGATGATTTCCCACCCAAAAAAAAAAATCAGTCGACCTGTGCGACTATTATTATTAAGCCTGAAAGCCCATGTAAAGCAAACAAACAATTATTATAGTTTATTTATTTTAGTTTAGTTGTTTTTTTTTTTTTGGGAGTCCTATGTCCAGCAGTGGATGGATGGCGTTTTGTTTTTCTATACAATAGTGTCCAAAATGAGTTTTCTATTCTATTTATATTTTTGTTGTTGATTTCTAGTTTATTAAGTAAGAATACATAAACAGGATGTGCCACACAGCGGTGAACCAGTCCATCACCAATCAATCAAGCTATACGACGTAGGTATAGAGTCTTTACAAATGCCAGGTACCACAGCGGCCGTGCTAATGAATACTACAACCCGGCCCATACGCCCATTGGACGCATATTGGATGGATATTGCTGGCTTTTGTTATGTTGATAAATCAAATACATTTGGAACGTAATACCAAAACAAAAGACGACAACAAAACTTGACTAAAAGGTTTCGTCACACATTAAAATGGACCAGTTATTTATGTTGCACTGCAAAATATAGCTCGGAAGTACCGTGTTAGAGAATCAAAGAGGATCGTTGTCGGTGGCATTTTTATTTCTTATACCGCGTTTTATTCTCCTATGAATGGCAGCAGAAATACGGACGTCGCAGTTTGTTCATTCCGATTCGTATTAAGGACACAGGATATGCGTCCGTAAATATTTGTTGCTTTACCACCAGGTTTCAAGTTAATTAACACGGTATTTAATTCAATTCAGATATTTTCGAATATTGTTGGCATGAATGGATGTTAATTGAAGATTTTGCCGGCGGATATTACGATCTGCGTTGGACATTGCTTTCAATTTAAAGAGAGAATGTATTATGAATTTATGAGTTATGATTAAATTACTAATGTGTGGAGCTTTTGGCTAAGTAATTACAGCCGCACGGATCAATCGATCCGGTTAAGCTACGCTTGCGTGATTGGTCCGAGGATCAGAGACCATCTTTACATACACATACCAAGACCCCACCATTCGTGTCATTCGCGGATATATGACAGTCGTTACGGGTCGTCAGAAGCCCGAAAGCCAGACAATCAGTCTCACCAACGGGTATCGTATTACCCAGTAACTGGGTTGTTGAAGTCAGATAGGCAGTCGTGCCATGTAAAATACTGGTATTCAGCTGTATCCGTTTAGACTGAATACAGACCCCAACATAGTTGGGAAAATGCGAGGCAGATGATGACCTACTGTCGCACTATACGACTAAAGGCTCGTGCAGACTAGCGCGACGCGACGGTCGCGTCGCGACACTCGTAGAACAATTTCTATGAAAACTGAATGTAAATTGTTCTACAAGTGTTGCGCCGCGCTGTCGTGTCGCGGCTGTTTGAAGAAGCCTTAAAGGTGGGTTGTGCTACAACTGTTGCCGACCGACTGACTGCGGTCACGAGCGGCGTGTGGTGCGGGGTTCACAAATACAACCAAGCCCCCGCCGCCGCCTCCGCCGCACCCCCGCACTACACTCCACAATTATTTCACTAAACTAAATCAAGTAATATAATTATATCACTAAACTTGAACCGTATTATAATTATATTCCTAGTAAGATAGTAATGAATCGCTTTCGTCTATGTTACGGTATATAATTATATCCCGATATAACTATATTACGGTATTATCTATCATACTGTGACACTAATATTTTAAGGGTTCTCTGGTAGATGTACGCATCAATAATGAGATGTGTGCTATTTTATCTTTTTCGTGATTAGGTATTTCATTAAATATAAATCAAAGTATTTTTTTTATCAGCCAAGCACCAGATCGTTAGTATTTATAATTTAAAAATAATTATAAATTTGTTTTGCGTTGCCATTCCGCGCGGGATGAACGCTCTCAATAACAAAAACAAAAATATTTCCACGACAGCAATATTTTATTAGGCAACTATGAGCACTAAACTAAACTAAAAACATGTGATCATATTTTAATTACCAGGAAGACATCGACTTTTTGCATGTTTCAACGAAACTTCGTAATGCGTGGCTTAACTCCAACTGTGGGACATTTATTTTACCAACAAACACAATTGACAAGCAAGTTTGTCAGCAAAAGTAAATATTGGTGTTTGCTTTTCATATGAAAGTTTTATCAGTAGTTGAAGCAAATAGATTAAATGGTCGGCAGTAAAACAGAACGACGACATGTCGAGAATTTTGTTGACTCAGTTACAAATGCGTATTTTCTACGACACCTCGGGTGAACAACGATTGGAGTCGACAGCGCCAAAAATAAACTCAATGTAATCCGTTTTTCATGTTCTCTTCATTTCGTAATCCTTGACATGTGGTTACGAATGCAAAACAGCAGAAAACGTATGAATACATATAACAGGAAAACCTTATTTTTAATGTCGCATTAACTCTGAGAATATCTTGAAAACTTTGTCAATTTCGCTGTGGTGGAGAAACACAAAATATGCGAGCTGTAGATGGTACAGCAGCTTATACTATTGCCAAATGTATGTAGGCTCTTTTATTACTGGAAAACGTGCCATCATACATCGATCATCAACAATGCCTGTACCACCTATTGTGATGCATCAAACAAGGCACGCACAATTACACGTATAAAATGAAGCTTGTACCAAGCGATAAAAAAAAACAACAAAAAAAAAATCCCGGATTATTTTTTTTTAGCTTTAGGCAACCTGCTCCATGTAACATTTCCATAACGTTTTCTCTAGTGGACGTAGTGATTCATGAGGAAGGTTTAGGGGCATAGTTCATTAAACTTTTATGTAAATTGGCAAAAATATTACTATGGTTGTTGAAGATGTCGGTAAAAAGCATGCGCCGCGTGAAACCATTTGCAGTTTGCTGAACACACTAATTGTATTTTATAACCTGGATTGACACAGAGTAGTTTTAATCCCATTAATACGTTCCCGTGGGCAATTTTCCAACACTTTTGCCGGTGAAACAGCGGGCTAAAGCTAGATACTGATAGTTGTGAAGTGATTTTTTTTTTGCAGGTATGCTGGAAGGGGAGTATCTTTAAAAAAATAAGTATCACCTTTGTACGTATTTTTTTGTTCTTTTTTTATTGTCTGTTTGTATAGGATTTCTGCATACATACATAAAAAGTTAAAGAAAAAACCTACCTATCCTATTTATTTCATTTTAGACGTATTTTAAACTATAAATCTTAATCGAGTAAAGTCAAGAACGTACCTTTAACTTTTAATTACATACATAAGCATGAAAATCGTGAAATACCAGGCTTTTTACTAAATACAAATATATTAAAGGAACTTAAGGACTGTTCTGAAGCAGTAGCAACAGCCCGTCAGAAGTAGAAGTTACTGTAGCTCATCAGCAGTTCTTACGTTCTTAAGGTTTCGTAGAATAAAGGAACCCTTATAGTTTCACCATGTCTGTCCGTCTGACATTAATCACGATCAAGCCAACAAACTGGTGATTACAAATCAATGTGTATGTGTAACAAATGCTAAAAAAAGAAAGATGAAAAATGATCACGTTAACCAACCAATTTACAGTAGAAACTTATGTTAATGATTCTCAGGATTCTATTAGTAAGACGTAAACACTAACAACAACCGTTAATAGTGTTCTAGCAAGAACAACCAAAGTTATGGAACTAGTTTAACATGACTCCTCCATTATTATGTTTGCCATAATCGCCGTCAATTCCAAGTCTTGTAAGTAATTAAAATTCTGTTAGTTGAGTAGGTACACAAACTGTAAGAGATCAGATTCGTACAAAGATTGTGAAATTAAGGGGATGCATCCTTGATCAAGCAAAACGCACATTGCAACAATTTTTTTCCCTAACTGTTATTGCAATAAATACCGAAAAAAAGGTTTATCTTTGCATTAAAGGTGCATGGCTACGTGCCATGTTTTTAGCGACTACCACCCATTTTACTCCTTTCCTGTTGTAAATCGTGAGAACCCGTTAAATATTATCATTCCAAATGATTTATACTTATATAGGTACCTAAAAATATTAAATATAAAAAGTACCTACTCTGTTGAGATATTCTTGCAATTATTATTGCATGTATTATTTTTGGCAACTTTTTAACCAAATATACCCACTGAGCGCAACGCGCATTTGTATGGCAAATGTCCACAGCGTTATTCTGGTCCACCCTTAATGAATGTTACAAGGGGCGTTGTTCACCCACAGACGCTTATTTATTTTCATTGTCTTCTAGGCAAATTTGCTTGCCTCCGTTACTTTTCATCGGTATCTTTACAATTTTAATTGTGATCTGCTCCTGTCTGAAAAGTCAGTTATTTAAGGCGTGTTTTTGTTTAATTTTTAATTCATAAAATATCTAGCAGCAATTAATTTATTAATGACTATTACCTAGCGTTTGTTCTATAAGACAATCAATTTTCTTTCAAAATAGAAATTAAGAGGGTGGCTTGAATGGAGGGTATGCTCTTGGACATTAATTGTCTCGCGGTCCCCTGAGGGAAAAATTTTATAATTTTTTCTCATTTTGTTTCAGTTCGAGTTGAATAAATTCATAATGTCGTGTTCATTTTCATTTATAAATAATCTCATTGATTTTTAATAAACCCTCATTGAAAATGAATGGAGACGAATAGTGTCATCAGTCTTATGTAATTTTGACATTCGAAAAGTGCTGATTCTCAGCCTAATTTGAATTAATGATTTTTGATTTTGATTTTGGTTATGTTAACCAGTGCTGTAGTGTAATGTGTTAATATAATGTAAATATTAATTGCTAATAAATTAATTATTTTTAAAATTCTGTACTGTAATACTGTCGGAAATAAAAGATTTCTCATCTCATGCTCTATCTAAGTCGTTTTAGTATAACGATTTAGATAGAGCATGAGAGTGTATTATTTTCGTTTGATATTTTCCCCCATAATATTATGATTACATACATATACATTAATTTATTCCTTAAAATCATTTTGGGACACTTTATTTACCTTCAAAATCCTGAAACACGTAATTACAGTGACCCTTTTCACAATCTTAACTAAATTAAATTATTAATGAGAACATCACATTAAACACACAGAAGACTAACATTTTGCCTTCCTTTCAGTGACTAAAAGGATCGGGTGTGGTTTCCCTACTAAAGGTTTTCCTACCCTACTTTAATTCCCAGCTAAATATTTATAAGAAATTAAGTTTGTAACATGTTCGCTCAGTTTTGGGTTATTTAGTTCCAAAAGGCTGAATCCCCAATTAGGAAAATTAACGGAAGTCTCTGTTTTCAGATTTTCACCTTCCTGTTTATTTTACGTGTAGGCTGAGAAATCGTTGTGCACAAGGAAAATTATATTTATTTACTTTTTCCGTAAGGTAATGTAGGTAAGTACTATACCTAAATGCTTACAGCTCGTTATCAACATGACCTGCCACCTGCCTACCTGCCAGTTTATCCTGCCCATAAAATGCGAATAAAATTATTATCATTTCCATTCCTCTTTCGTTACGCGAGGTTGCATCGGACAAAAAAGAAAATTGCAAAATATGGTGCTATGGAAATTTCTCGCTCATAAAATGCGAAATTCAGAGTTCTTCAAATATTTTCGTCCGTTTTCAAATTGAACGGAAACACCGTTCGCAAACCCAGCTAAAATACCTTTAGCTAAATGATAGGTTGGGCACGGCACGATTGCAGCGGGAAGTCCCCTCTTTGAGGAGTGACCTGAGAAGCGACATGGCGTCTTCAACTTCCGCCTGACGCACTGCGAAGATCGCTCTGAGGACACGGTGGAGCATACGGTGGATGTCTGCCCGGCTTAGGCGTAGCACCGGCATGTCCTGGTGGAGGCAATCGGCGGCGGCGATCTCTCGCGTCCGGCCCTGGTCCAGGCCATGGTACGGAGCGAGAGTGCATGTGTAGCCGTCACCTCTTTCTGCGAAGCAGTAATGCTTGCGAAGAGAGAGGCAGCGCACGTGAGGGAGAGGCATTATATGCGCCCTCACGGCCTTAGTCGCCACAGGAGACGCCCTGGGCGTCGGGAATCCCAGGCTGATTCCCGGCCACTGTAGGCGCGGGCTTGCGGGCGGTGAGCAATGGGTAACTCGCTGCCCAGTAAGGACCAAGACCGGGTCGACGGTGCGTTGTTTTCCACGCGCGACTCTAAGAGATGTCAGCACCAACTGGTGGGGTCCGCAAGGGCCGATGCGATATTGGGTAGCGAATACGACGTAAGTTGCCTTTTCCTAAATTATACGTCTTACGTGCGAGCGTGAGAAGAATGAAGATCATAAGAGAGGCATAAAATTAAATCGATTTTACCCGATAGTACGTATTGGGATAAAAAGTATCCTATGTATTAATCAATTATTTCGTAATACATTGTTTTCACATAACTCTATTGGTTTACGCGGCGCATAAACGTTAAAAATTCCAGCCGGCATGATTTTAACCGACAAATTCAACAATAATTATCGTCGTATTTCAAGCAATTTATACAAAACTTTAACAAAGTAAATATTAAAACCTTCCTCGAGAACCATTCTATTCATTGGTGAAAACAGCATGAAAATGAGGTATTCCACTAAAGGCACAGATTCGAACGGCACGTGCTCGAACGGCACGTGAGCACTTCCACTAACGGCACTCAAACAAAATTTTGTAACGTGCCTTTCAGTGGAACAGTTTATTCATATTGATTTCAGTGTCCGAACGGCACCCACGTTAAATATTTTTTTAGTGATGGGATATAATTTTTTGTTCAAGGCTTTAAGAAACAACACATATCGATACAAATGATTAATTTCTTATCTTATCCTTCAAAGAAACTCCGAGCATAGGCGGCTCTATAATCTTGAATTTCAGGACCAGCCAAACTATGTACACGTTTCGGCATACGGGCACGCACGGACTGGTTGAAGACCTTAGTCATTAAACATTGCGGGATAGGTGACGGTGAGACTTGACAAAGATATCCAAACGCTGCCCATCCCAACTGGAACCCTCTTTCTCAAAATTGTGAGCCTAATGAGTTTACCTAGGTAGAGCCTTCACAACTTCAAAAAGTGAATCTGATGTATACTCCATAGGTTTAGGTAGTTAAATAAAGGTAAACAAATCGTAAAAAGGGTTCTTTATAGTTGACCCTTTCTTGTTTAAAAATACGGTGTAACAAAATCATATTTATTTCCGATTTATACGATAGTTTCCTCTTTTATTAATAAATAGTAAACTTAATCATTTATTCTTAAACTACTTTCCTAGATGTAAAATTTTTTTGTTAGATTAATTACAATAATATAATATTTTGTAATCTGCCTATTGTAAAGAGTCTAAAATGACAGGTTCCCTAAACCTTTTTGAAAATACAACGAATTTGCTAAATTGAAAAGTACAACTGTATGTGATGTAGTATGGTAACTGAAGTGGCAGGTATTACGTTTAATCGGTTAACCAGACTTTGACAGTGTTCTCAACAATCGACATTTACGATTTTGCGAGTGCGTTTCGATTTTGTTAAATTGTTTTACTAGCTAGGAAAATAATTGATGATACAACGGAACGATTTATTATTAATGTGATAGTTAGTTCATCAGATTCCGATTCAGATTCCGAAAAGAGCCTATGATTATATGACTATAAATAATATGATCTTAACATTTGAAATAAAAGGTTTCGCATCTATGAGTCACGTGGTTTTTTTTGTTTACCTTTATTTAACTACCTAAACCTATGGAGCATAGATTGGTCTCAGCAAGACATGTTAATTTGTACATGACTGTCGTCTTGTTCAAATTAATTTCGAGGCCAACCCGTCTTTAGGCTCCATTTAGGCTGTGCACAATCTGGTCTATCTATGTCAGTGTTACTGCAATTATGAGGCGAATGCAGAAAGATGTCCTCGCCGTTCACGTTGATACTCTGTGCCATCCAGTCCAGCGTCTTAAACACGACCTCCAACACGTCGGTGAATAATTTCGGTATCACATCCCCATTTCACCCCTCTTAACAGTTGAATGGGGCTAGTGTTCTTGTCCTGGATCTGGACATTCATCGTGGCAGCATCATACAAACAATCCAATACTACGATGCAGCGCCTGTCAATTCAGTCTACGAGTCTAATAGAGTCTATGAAGTTAACAAAACTTAGTTAGGTAACGTGGGTACCATCAATTGATTAAACGCAGCTACGAAGTAAAAACCCTTTTTTTGGCGTAGGTGTGCCCACGGCGTTACATATTTGAATGCTATTAAAAATATATATTTTTCTGTAGAGGTTGTTTTACAAATATTCCAATAATGGGGAAGGTTGGTTAAAGCTGGTTTGTACTGCCTGCAATAAATATGTCATTTTGTGCATAAAAAATGTCGTGTATATTCATGGGTTAGGTTTTATTTTACTATTTCGTTATTTTCGGTGATTTTAAATCAAGAAATTATGTATTTGACATGGAAAATGTCTGAAATGAAATCCTTTAATATACTTAATACTTATTTCTCGTAACAATCACTTCACAATGTTTCTGACGTAACCTCAATCAAAGTCATGATAAAAAATATGTAAAGGACTTTAAGTCACAGTTTACTAATTTTACGGCATTTAGGAAAATGATGGACCCCAATTTCAGAGTAGTTAGGAAAACAACAACTAGTAATTTTCACAAAATAAAATAAAAAAGCTCACGCCTGTATTATTAAATTGTTTGGGGAGCTAGCTATCAGCGCGATTTCAACAGTTTTCTTCGTCATTTACCCAGGCGTCATTTATGTGATTTAAATCCAACGTTAAACGAATGCATACGTAAACATTTAACCGCACTCATAACGCATGACAACGGAACCATTTACTGTGCGTGGGTCGACACGCACTTGCCGTACCGATATGCTGGTAATGTCCTGAACAAAGAATACATATGTCCCATCACTACAAGCTGTATACATGTGCCGTTCGGACACTGAAATCAATATGAATAAACTGTTCCACTGAAAAGCACGTTACAAAATTTTGTTTCAGTGCCGTTAGTGGAAGTGCTCACGTGCCGTTCAAGCACGTGCCGTTCATATCTGTGCCCTTAGTGGAATACCTCATGAAAATGGGTGCAGAAGTTTTTGAGTTTATCGCGAACAGACAGACAGACGCGGCGGAGGACTTTGTTTTATAATATGTAGTGATGTTCGCTTTAACACCTAAAACTCACCTTTCTCTTAGCCCTGACGACCTGCATCTGATGATGCGTGCACTCGCCAATAGCTCGCCCTCTTAGAGCCGCACTCATGCGCGCATACGCCCAGACCATGACCGCCATAGGCACCACGTACGTCACAGCCAGGAACACCAAGTTATAGCTATAAAGAAAATCAGAAGTTTAAATACACAAGATCATCTTCTGCCTAGCCATTTCCTGACTATGATAGGGTTGTCTACCAGTCGTAACTGAACACCAGTATTTTGATAACCTATCTGATCTCCATAATCCAGTTGCTGTGTAACGCGATACCCCTTGATAAAACTGGTTCATCATTTCAGCTGAAAGATATCCAATGCTTGACATAGGCCTTCTCTAAGACTGGTTGTATTTATTTGAATACACGAATGAAAAAAGTTTATATATCCGGTATTGGACACACTTCTAGAAACCGCAAACATTTATTTTGAAACATGAAAATATGTCATTCTCATCCAGACAGCGATTAGATTACAAAGGAGAATTATTTTCACTACAAAAGACGGCAATGATAGTGTGTTTAGTCGACAAGTTGTATTAAGAGTCATTACATATCTAATTGTAGTGTAAAACCTTTTACGTTATGAAAACATCGTGGGAGTTAATAATATGCTTGAAGAGAAGAAACCGCGGAGTTATATCCGCTACTAAAACTGAGTATTACAAAATTGTTTAAACCTTTCAGAAAACTTTGAACCTAGATGTGCTCGGGTGAACTAAACACCAAGCTTGATGGTATTCATAGCAGGAAACAAAAATAACGCTTGAATGTACCTTTAAAGTCAAAGCGTTATTTTGTTTTGAAGCATTTGGTAAGTGACTAAAATAATTTGTTGTATGTAACCTTTGTTGTGTGTGTTGTTGAGTGTCCTTTTTCTTGAAAATGTAAAATCTGTGTCTCATCTGGATAAGAAGAAACGTGTAAATTTGACTTAAATCAGTTTCTCTGAATTCAATTTTGTTTTTAGAACAGCTAAATTACTTTAATTTACGGTATTTCTAAGGTTTTTTTTTGCATTTCTAATGAAAAACAGACACGTTGTCTAACAAATAGAGGTGTTCAACATAAAAATCGAAGAAGGTTCAATATACATTCTTTAAAACAAAACATGCTTTCGTATAGAAGAATTCCAGCAATATATTACAATATATCGGTGCCTGAGCTCCTAGGTACGATCTTTAATTCAGTGAATATTTTTCCTTCGTGCCAGGTAGGCTCGGGTTTAAAACCGTCTATTTATTACGACAAAATATTCAATGTACTCAGGGCTGGTACCTATTCTTTTCTAAAAAGATATTCCAATAGGCTAAGAGCCTAATAAGATGTTTTTATTTTTCGGTCGAAGCTTAAATCTACTTCACCTAACCGAAGACCTTTATGAGGATTACAAAAAACAGTTTTTCATTCACGACTGTTTTTGGATCATTGAGAGAAAATTTCATTTCTCAGAGTAGATTTAGACGTGAAGATTTGTAATTAATTCGCAAGACACTACATATGTTTCAGTGCAGAATACAGATGTTCTAGTTTCTGATTAATGAATTGGATTCCAAATAGCAGTTTAGGTACTAGAGACGCATATTCCCAGTACCTACATGAATATTTATTAATCAATTCAAATACCTAATATAACATCACGCCTGTAATCCACGAAGGGTTAGGCAGAGGTGTACCTATTGTTCCCTCCATATTTCGCTAGTTCTGTAAGTCTCATGCAATTACCTACATACTTAGTATATAATACTTACACATAATCAGTTCGTGATGAGGGGTAACTGCCGTCAGGCCACTTAATAAAACATATTTCTCTGTCACCATTCACGTACCTGAAACAAACAAAAAACAATACTTGTAGGATTTTTTCTTTTTTTGTATGAAATAAAAAGGGCTAAATTTATTGGCAAAAACAAAATCGAACTTTATAAAGGTAAGTCCTATGAAATATCAGACAGTAGAACAAACTTTCCCGAAGAAAGTAGAATAAAAACACCTAAACTCAAATTACATCTCAAATTCCGGGGACAGCACAAAGCATCAAACATCCTTCGGATACCTATAAAACCGTAATAACTTGTGACGTAATAAAATGCTAAATGTCGCGAACAGTAAGTACTTACTTTGTTAAAGCCAAGCTTTGTTTACAATCAAAACTTTTCAGCGGATCGGTACGCCTTGTGGCGCCTAAAATGTGCTGTTTTACCATGGTTTTATGGTTCAACTTCGACTATTTGGCGTCATTTTATCCCCTATGCCGACTGTTGCTTAACTAAAGAGAAAATCGAGGGTGCATTTAACTAGTCTCCACAAGTGCCTAAGGTTAAATTAAATAATAGAGTCAGGGACATCAATTGTTAAGCAACTTCAAAGTAGGTAGAAATAGACAAGATTGGGCAGAGTTACAAAAATAACGCAGGCCTTGTAATAGCAGATTCCGAGAAATTAATTGCAAATTGACTACCAATATATACTGTACGTATATTCAAGCCGCAACTGTCATTCTTTGACAGTTGCATGTACTATTTGCTATAACACGGCAAATTGGCGAAGGTTGACAATTTGATTAACAATTATTTTCCCTGACTATACATACGTCTGTCACACTCTGAGCAACCATAATACTATCTTGATAACTGTCTTGGCACGAACATTAGCTAATCTCATATAAAATTAAAATTTGTGCCGATACGAGAATTTACGAATTTACGTTGCTTTTAGAGATGGGCTGAATATGACTTTGGCCGACTAGCCGACTAGTCGGCTGCAAAATGGCCGACTAGTCGGCTTTCCCGACTAGTCGGTATATCACTAGTTGCTTTTTACATCACCTTTTGTGCCTTAAAATTTAGATTTTACTACGTAAACCCGCTGTAAATTGACAATAAACAAATAGGCTTTGCTACAACGTTAATAAACAGAAAGTTAACGACGGCAGGCGTTGCAATAGTTGTATACTTCGGATAACGAGTTTGATGACATGAGAGTAGAGAGAGGGACGGTGTTGACGGTTGACAAAGAAAGATTTTTAACTAAAGTTCAGTCAGTTTTCAGGTGTAACAAGATACTGTAGTTCATTGAATAAAAATAAAGTCTGTTTCGTATTAATTTAAAAATGGATTGGATAAAATAGTTTTAATAAAAATACTTCAGGTCAGTCAACCGTCACACCCTTTTTAATTTGTTACGTATATATTTATTGATGGAAGAAAATTGAAGCATCAAAAACTTAAATATTGACAGTACAATGTTTGACGATAAAGACCCATAAAGCTGCCGGCAACAAAAATCGATTATCTATTCAGTTTTTTTTAAATCTTAACTATTGAACAATATATTCTTAAGAAATGTGAACTAATTTAAAAATGAAAGAGTAACTCTGTGCTATTAGACACGTGAAACGGTGAAAAGTAATGTAGCAAATCATTTATAGGATTTACTAAATTAATTTTCATGAAGTTTACATGAGATGTTTAAGAAACATTACTATATTATTAATATAAAGGGGCAAAATTAATGTCATGATTTCATTGATTTAGGAAAAAGTGTATTATTTTAATACCGAATTATAATATCTACTGTGGCAGCACTGTGAAGTTATTACCATGAATTGTAACGATCTTTTTAGATATATTTTATTATGACAACTCAGGCGATTTAATGTATAATTGTAGGATGGCAACACTTAGAAACAACTTCACCTAGCCGTTATTTCTGGGTGGAGACAAAAATATGTTTTAATGTATTTTAAGTGGTAAAATGGAATGCGGAGAATTAGTCGTTCGACAGTCGAAGAGAACAGTTGTGAAATTAAAAGTATGAGCAAGTTATAAGTATCGTTTTTCCTTAACATTAGTTTGTTCATAAGTTTGTACGTAGAGGGTAAACCAGTTGGATATGAAAAAATATTTTTGCTTTTGATAGACTAATTCTTGAGGAAGGTTAGAAGCTACTTGACATCACCCTATAACCCTAAGGATTTGAGCAATCATAAAAAAGTAGGAAAGAACGCCAAGTGAAACCGAAGTAAAAGTGCGGGCCCAGGCTGGTTCCCAGCCACCGTAGGCGCGGGCTTGCGGTAGCTCGCTGTCCGGTGAGGGCCAAGCCCGGGTCGACGGCGCGTTGTGTTGCACGCGAGCGTCATAGACATGTCAGCACCAACTGGTGAGGTCCGCAAGGGCCGATGCCTGCCAGGGGTGTGGGTTGTTCGAAAGAGATACCATGGCCCATGGCACACAGACAACTGAAGGAACACGGGTGGATTTTAGTCAATAAAAGTCTGACACGCCCTCCTGCTCCACCCAGAGCGGGAGAAGTTATTTGATGATTTCCCACTCTCAAAAAGAAAAATAAAGTAATAGTGCGGGAGCATGGACAGCGTGCGTCTTGGCGGCTCGGGGTCCTAAATGTCACGCGCACAAAGTTGCGGGCGAAGTGCTAGTTTTGATGATAATAAATGGATGGATTTAACTAACAGTGTTAAACGACTTTTGTTGCCAACTGTACCCATACGTAACTTCAGAAGAAACAAGTTTAAAATCAATTCAACCAATGTTTGTTATATTTACACAACAATTCCCTACAACTTTTAACAAGGTCTTTTAACATCGTAGAACAACGAGTTAACTCCTAATATTTTACAACTTCGTACACCGAAAAAGGTGAGAGAACTTATAAATTTGTGTATTTATTTTTATTCTTTTTTATTAGCCATTAACATCTGACTGCTGGGCGAAGGAGCCTACCTACTCTCTTTTCAACTCTCTCTGTCTAATGCTGTCAAGGACCAATCTTTCTTAAAGGAGTCCAGGTCAGGAAAATTTATTGTTTTTCAAACTAATTACTAAAAACAATTGTCAACACAACAAAAGGGGGTTACCCTTTTGTTCAAATAAGTCCGTTGAAACACGAGTACAATGAAAAATGTTGACATTCGTATCATGATTATTACCTAATCCATAACCAATTAAAAAAAATTGTAATTACATATAACTGATTATGTACGTGTAAATTACTCGTTAAATTATTTGAATTGGACCTTTCGTTTACAGCTTCAAACTCGACGGGCTCGACATTCTATTTCAGTAATTCCGTTATTTTGTTATCAATTTCGAAACTTTTCCGAGTTTTTACTTTACCCTCTTGTATAATTTCTATGTAATGCAAGTTGGTAAAATAACAACTTTTTTGTTAATTGTAAGTTCAAAGAGACGGATACAATTTCGAAAATGATGAAACTCCAAAATAAAAACTTTATTGGTAAAGATACAACAAGATATAGTTTTTTTCTTTATCATACTTTTCTTGTTTTTTTACATAGATGATAAATCCATCAACTTATATGTTTTCGTCACTCTCGAGTAGCAGCACGTTCTCATGCAGAGAAGAGTCAAGCATAGAGAACACGCTTTGCATTAACCAATCAGCGTAGTTAAATCGTTGATTGCGGAGTCCACAGGATTAGCTCAGTTGCTCAATGGATACGTTGCACGTTGTTCAGGGAGGCTCCTTTCATGGACGCAACTTAGATTGCAATTGAACCGCTATGAAGACTAAACATATACGCAAAGATTTCCTCAAGCTGTTTTCCCTCACTAGAAGTGACCCCACTTCTATTGAGGAAAAGCAGCTTAGTACGTATTCTTACATAACAAATATACATAAACACGCAGCCCATAATTTTCCCATTGATGGGGCACAGGCCGCCTCTCTTCGTGAGAGGGGCTGTAATAGACCACGCGGGCCCAGTGCAGGTTGGTAGAGGTCACAGGTCTTGGAATTTTTGGTTCAAGGACATGCCGGTTTCCTCACGATTTCGTTCACCGTTTTAAAAGCAGTGGTGATGAAATAGTTTACACAAAGTTAAGCACTTGTCTGGGTTCGTACCTACGACTTACGACTAGTAAATCGCGGCTGTTACCTCTCAGCCACCACTGCTCCACATAGTGTGTATAATGACTAGCGAAGTTGCTTATGGCACAGAAACGTGGTCGCTCACAATTAAAACATTAGATCGATTCATCTTTCAAAGAAATAAACTAATACATTTCAATAGTTTTAATAATAGCCCATGTCTTTTGTTAGAAACAAATCATTCCCACAGTAAAATAAACAAGCTTTTATTAAAATATAATATTGAGTAGAATAAGCAGCAGTGTGTAAAAGGTAATATTTTTTTTGTAAAAATACCCACAGGTTGAGATTTAAAACGTGGATCCGGTACATTTGCGCGAAAGACACTTGTACGATAGATACTTGCGCGAATGGACAGTTGTGCGACAAAGTTAGGGAAATGAGATTCCTTCATAACATCACGCCTGTATTCTTTCAAAAGGTTTTACAGGAGTGTATAACCACAATAGTATTAGTGATTGTCATGGAAATCATGTTACTTGCTTTAAATTGATTCATTTTATTTATGTAGATTCTTTTACATATGGTGAATGAGAGAACGTTTAAGGCCTTGCAGACTGTAGATTTGTAGATGATTTTCTATTTATTTTTTCATTCCTCTAAGTACCTCGTACTTATTGACAGGCCTGCACTGTCCTCCCATACCTATTATCACTGTAATTTGATAACATTGTAAAAGCCAATATTTTTAAAAGAGTAACCGTGGAGTTTCTTGCCGGCTCTTCTCCATGGGAAGCGACAAATTGGAACCGTGCACCTAGCTTCTGACGTTTCATAAGTGGCCATGCAGATAGATAGATATTATGTGAAATAAAATATTTTGATTTGATTTGATTTGAGTATACCCACATCCCACCAGTTATGTTTAAGTTACAGATAGACTGGTAGTAAATAGTCCAAATTATTGCCAGCATCCTCGAAAACCATGAAAACAACAATACGATTTAACATGGTGAATTGTGGGTGTACCTACTATTCACAGTACCTATACACCCCTACCTCACCATTTGAAAGAGTATCCTCTGATGTGGCAAAGGTTTTTTTTTATGTGTGTTTAGGTCCAAACGAGGCAATAAAAATATGACAAATTACTAATGAAGTACAACAAAAGTCCATCAGGTCTCCAATTTTAATATTTAATGTATCCGTTCATTTAAAAGTTTATATATCTACCTACCACCTGGTAACACTAAACACATTTTAAAGCTTTGCGTTCACTAAGTAAACCTTAGCCGTGATGTATAATAGAGGCAGTTATCGGACCCTTGAGAATACCCGCCGACCGACGTATAAAATTATATTTAAGGCTCCTAGACTACACACAGGCTTTGTAGGCTAGGAGATTCTAAAATATTCAGTGTACTAAAGAAAGTATTAAGTAAATATATATAAGATGGTGCCTAGAAAATTAACTGAGTTCTAAGTTTCTATATCCGAAAGAAGGAGTATGTGTACTTTCCACATTTTGATTAATGATTAGTTAGGCTCAGACATGAAACTAAAGAAATGTCTCTTTAGTAATGTATAATACACTGATTGAGATCTTAAATTATAAGCTTAGTTGCTTACTTATCCTGCCTAGGCAATTAAATTAAATCTAATACCTGCACATGACCTCACTAGTAAAATAGTTGTGTAATTTAATTTCAAAGTATTTTATATCACATCATCTCAATAGTATTAATGTAACTTAAGGTATTAATTTTCGTGCAAATTTTCAACTTGAAATAAGCAAAATACGTAGAAAATATCTATTTAATACCTTTTATGTAACATTTTGTATGCAATATAAAGACATTATATTCTATTCTAATGTAATTTGGAAGCAGTAATCACTAATCAATCTAGCTGCCTTCTAATTCACAACTACATACATGATAACTCATGATGTGGTTCGATTTCGATTAGCTTAGAACCCTATACGTTATCGAAATGTTCAAAATCAGGGGATAGATTTGGTTGAGTTCGCAAGCTACGGACACACAAAAGGATGGAAGAGGTTTTGAAATATTTTATCGGCTACGTGCTATCTAGAGAATGAGCGTGTTGCCGAGTCGAAAATGATTGAAAATTACTCAACCGTATAAAGCTAGTGGTAATCTACACGGAAATTGACCTTCAAGTGGGCATTCAAAGTGTCTATCTCTAGTATCAGGTGGAATAATAGGGCACTTTAAGCTCACCTATGCTCTCAGGGTAAGATTTTTACCGAACACACCGGCTGATCTGTCTTTAAGAAATAACATTAAGGACCTCACCTACCCCAAAAAGGAGATTATAACAAAAACCAGCTCATTTCGGTTATACGTATCTATGTATTAGTATATACTCTTATATTTTATAGTTATTTCCGAGCTATCTATCCCGTGTAATGCACCTGCCATGTTTGTCTCTGCATCACTTTAAGGTGGACTGGAAAAAAATGCTTTAGGCATTAAGTCCCCCATTGTAAATTATTGTTTTAAGAAAAAATAAAGGAAACCAGTCCAAGGTCGCAAAGGTAATGTTGTAATTAAATAATTTAATAGGGTAAAGTTAGCGTATTATGTCACACTATGAAAGTTTAGTCCCTAATGTAATTAACATAAACAGTAATTCTCAACTTTTCCAAAATTTAAATGAATAGACATTATTCAAAAAGCATGGAAGAGTATCTTACTTATTAATTTATTATATGTCCCACACTCTTTTTAAGTGAATTAAAAATAAAGGAAAATTATAGCTTGGCGTTGATTCATACCTACCTAATTTTTTTTAAATTCAAAAACTGTCTATCAGCCGTCACGTCACATCACATTACGTCTGTTTTTTTTATTATTCTGCCAGTTTCATTAAATGTAACCGTCCTGAAAATTACTATGTCAATATCGTAAGAAGAATGAAACTGTCTTTTGTAAATAGAGATGGGCTTAAATATGTATATATTCTTCAAAGACCAACTGCAAATAAAGCCCATGTTCTGCCGTCTGACGACCTGTATAATCTAACTTTATAGGTAGCTTATAGCAGGTGTGTGAAATTGAGAATTTATCCAATGCCTGCAAATAGTCTTATCAATTAGCGTCTTTATTCTTTAGTTAATACTCACACCTATTGAATATTTCCCTGAGATATTGTAGATGGCCTGAAGATTATGCGATTACGCTTCGTACCAAACGAGCCTACTTATAATAATTCCACTTGTAGATTTATTACCTTTCTACGACATAACTACTTTACGGGTGGCGAAGCAAAACTTCGTTAAAAAAACCTGAAGAAGACGTATTAACGGTCAGAAATTCAGTAGTTACGTGAGTTAAATTCCGGGCAAGTACCAATGAGGCTTTCAATGCATAATAAATGTACTTTCTGAGTCTATCTTGGACATTACTGACATCGTTGAAGGAAAACATTGTTGATCAGCGTGGTGATCAAAGCTTGTGATTTCTTAGTACGAGAAGAGGCTTTTTCCCTGTAATGGGAATAAATAATAGACTAAAATTTGTACTTACTGTTTCTTATAAGTGTCAGAGTAGAGAAGACTGGGCAGCGCAAGCAATGCGCTTGCGCACCACACGGAGAAGAGCACCGCGCGCGCCACTCGACGACTCAATCTATGTTGTAGAGGCTTCACTATCGCCACGTACCTGCACACATTAAAATAATGTAAGGGTAAACAAAGAGTTGAATAAAATTTAAACAAATTATCACATTGAAAAACCATTACCTACATTCATTCAATAAATGGAAGTTGAGAGTGAGTTTTGCGGTTCAATTTCGATTGGCTTCAAAAGCCTATAGTTCGATTCGGTCTTTATCGAAATATTTATTCAGAATCGAAGCGTACAAGTGTCCGAAGGCGAACTCGATTTTTTTTATGCCTAGTATAAAAATTTATTCGCGATCTTGCGAATAAATTTTTGACGTCTGACACTTTTTGTATGGCAAAAATAGTAAAAAATTCAAGGCATTACACTACTAGTTAGAACACATTGATCGAATTCTCCCTTAGCAAGATAGTCCATTTTACCATTGTCCAGTTGAATACAGATAAGTCGTGAATAAATAATAGCCTTTCATAAGTACAAAAGCTACGGAGGAGAGCAGACATCACTGGCACTCTTCTGTACAAACTTTGGTAATAGAGGAACTTTTTGAACCATTAAGTACAATATTCTTGTTTTTGATCAACTTTCGCAAAAGCACCAAAAGTTTTCTAGTTCAACGAAATTGGCTAAGATCCAAAAAAGATAGCGTATAAATGACCATCACACAGCATTAGAGTTTTATTTTTAACTGGTAATTAATTGCCACACGCGTTTAGACAAAGATGTTGGCAACCAGAAACTGTAGACAAAGTAGACCTGTACATTATGTAGGTTTATCTTAGTACATGTTTGTTTTGTGCAACGTGCACTTATGTAGCTATCTAGCGAGCTATGCGTCACCCCTTTCCCACCCCAGGTCATTAATCGACTTGAGGGTTTACTTAGAGGTTCGGCATGTTGCTATGATGAATGTGGTCATTTTGACACTCCTTGATCACTGTAACGATCATTAGAAGAGCCTCGGCGAGTGACGATTTGTGGAAAACCAGAAACCAGTAAACCAGCAAAGCGAGCGGTGTCGCGGCATCGGCCGGCGAGTGCCAGAACCGAATTCTACTTATTTTTACTTGGTTGCAGAATCATGTATTTAGGTTAGATTAGGTTATATTATGGATATGAAATGTATACCAAAAGACGATTCTGACTGTGAACTTTCTGCGATATGATGGTTCTACTTTTTAAATATTATGGATAGAAATTTACACCTTAAGATGATTCTGACTTACAAAATTATGAGTTTTTAATGTATGCTTTATGAGTATGTGCCAAACGATTTTCTGTGAAATGAAGTTTATGCTATTCGCTGTTATGCAAAATAATATTATGACATAAAAAGTTCTGCTTTATAGGGTAGACCCGTATTCAGCTGCATCCGATTAGAATGGAAGTCGACCCCAGCACAGTTGGAAAAAGGCTAGGCAGATGTTGGTGATAGATTATGATTGGATTGCGAGACGCCGCGATGTCCTGACCTTCCGCCTGACGCAGGTCCTCACCGGACACGGGTGTTTCGTGAGGTTCTTGTTTCGCATAAGGTGGGAAGAAACGCCCGGTTGTTTCCACTGAACCGCCACAAAAATCACCCTGAGGACACGGTGAAGCATACGGTGGAGGTCTGCCTGGCTTGCAGCACCGTCGTGTCCTCGTGGAGGCGATCGGCAGCGGCGATCTCTCGCGTCCGGCCCTAAACCAGGCCATGGTGCGAAGCGAGAGTGCCGTCACCCCCTTCTGCTAAACAGTAATGCTCGCAGAGACGCCCTGGGCGTCGGGAATCCCAGGCTAATTCCTGGCCACCGTAGGCGCGGGCTTGCGGACGGCGAGTAATGGGTAGCTCGCTATCCGGTAAGGAACAAGCCCGGGTCGACGGCGCGTTGTGTTCCACGCGCGCCTCAAAGAGATGTCTGTACCAACCGGTGGGGTCCGCAAGGGCCGATGCCTGACAGGGGTGCGGGTTGTTGGAAAGAGATACCGTCGCCCATGGCATAGAATATGATAGTTCTTATGTTTTTACAGCGAGTAACGACATGAATTATTCTGATTTTATCATGCCGACACGACTAATAAAGTCGACTATATCATCGAAAAGATAAACTTAGGTTTGATAACGATACTGAAATAAATTAAAAGCATCGCAAAACATCAATTACCGAATAAGTTTTTTTCAAACTCATCACGGAAGGACTTAATAAACGGCCATTTTTCTTCCCATGTAGGTACAAGGAAAAGAGCCAGATCAGTCTGTCAAAGGATACTACATCGATTATATCGAGACATTCTGATAGATGGACATGGTGTCAGAGACAGATAAGGGCGTTTAAGGGAGCAAGACGAAATGAACAACGACAAGAATAGGGCTATTACGTCACACGAATTGACGTCATAATGCTGCAAATGAAAGCTTGTCCGACAGGCTTTACGCCTATTCTCATTACTTAGCCAAATAAAAAACTCTATCTATCTAAGCAGAGCATCTGATTAGTCTATAACTTTTTCTTCTTTAATATGTAACGATTATGATCACCAAGGACACAAAAAGACTGTAAACAATTTAAAGCCTTAGGTATTACACTATGCGATATTCGATATTCCCTAAATCTGGATGGAGTACCCCTATTAAAAAAACACATCACTTAAATATAGGGCCCTAACTATAGTGTAGTGTAATATGTATTTTACCTGATAGGCAATGCTCAACCTAAACCGCGATCATAGAAATGAAATTTTGCATAACAGTTCACTTTCTGCACAGTTCAGCAGTACATTTCCTTAAGAGTGTACTAAACTTCTGGCGCTAATTGAACAGTGGCGGCTCTGGCTTGAACAGGTGGTTCGAGCGCTATACTACCGTAAAAGTTTATCATCATCATTCATCATTTCAACCGAAAGACGTCCACTGCTGGACATAGGCGTCTCCCAAAAGGGAGGCGGGGGGGTTGCCATAATCGCCACGATTGGCAAGCGGGTTGGCGATCGCAGTATGGTGGTAAAATGCATGGAAAACGCTGCTGCCCATTCTCTGTTAAGTCCCTTAGTCGCCTTCTACGACACCCACGGGAAGAAATTGGATGGTCCTATTCTTTTACGTCCGGCACCACACGGAACAATGTATATTACTGATAACAAATTTTCTGAGACTGCATTTCTGAGAATTCTATGATTTCCTAAGACGCGGCTTGTTCAAATCAGTTCAGAGGGGTAATTGCGTATCACACCAACAGTGGGAATGGCTTTCATTTTGACAGTTCAACAACATTCATTGCGCTATTACGTTGCTGAGCAGACAAATTTTTCGAATAGGTATATGAAGCAGTGGATTAGCAATATCGTTCAAAATGCACCAGTTACAAGAAAGTAAATGCTTAGCTAAGCTCTTTTAAATCAAAAGTCATTTATTCAAATTAGGCTGAGAATCAGCACTTTTCGAATGTCAAAATGACATAAGACAGTCCCCAAAACGCCTGCCCTTCACCACTTCCTAGTGCTTTAGCTGGGAAGAAGAAGTGGCGCAACAAGTTTGTTGGGGAGTTCCCCAGCAGACATTTTGATGACATGACTGTCATATTTTGATGACATGACTGTCATATTTTCTGTTAAGTGTTGTTTGATATTAGGATTGTTATTTACATCAGCTCCTAAAGTGTTTGGTTGTCGGTGGAACTACAGACGCATGAGAAAATCCTATCGGTTTTGCAGGTGTCCGTGAAGACGACGGCGTGAAACTATTTGGAATCAATGAGCGGTGACCGCGACCCGATCTATGAACCAACCTTTCCTATCAAAGAGACCTTACTTTTTATAACTAGATAAAAAACATTTTTTTTTTAAATAGTTGTTTATGATTGTAGGTAGCTATATCAAAATGTGAAAATTTAAGAAAAGATCTTATCCTCGGACCTACCAAAGCTTTCAAACCTATATTTACCTAGGTACAGTTCGGAATCTACTTTATTATAAAGTAAAAATATATATACTAGCTGACCCGGCAAACGTTGTTTTGCCTTATACATTATTTAGGGTGAACAACCCTTATCACTTAGGGGTATGGAAAATAGATAGTAGCCGATTCTCAGACATACTGAATACGCATATAAAATTAGGTAAAAATCGGTAAATCCGTTTCGGAGAAGTACGGTAACTAACATTGTGACATGGAAATTTTATATATTAGATATATACTAAAATATTCATAATCAATGTTTACCTTCAACATTAACCTTGTATCTATCAATCAATTCAACCCTTGCGTGCAGAAATAAATGGTTAACCTTTCGATATTATTGTTATTATCATTCTTCAAATAAATCCTATTAAAGACTCAGATCGTCCCTAATACATAATTTATGAAGAAAGAATACATATTTACATGGAATCTGATTATGAATCAATAGATACCTACACCCAGAATTACGTAAATAAATATTATAGTCCAAGAGCTCGTGAACAATTTGGGTGTAGAATAAAATGCGAAATTTTGTAGGTACTGGGCAACCACTCCGCTAATGAAGGTACTCCGTATTAATGACAGGTTCGCGGTTTGTTTGTGAAATAATTATGAATAAAACAACAAATATTATGATTCATTACGTAGGTAGGTATGTACGATATCATTATTTTTTTCATTTTAAACCTCGTGATAATTATTACATACTCAGCGATAGCGTGTCCAATAAAGTAGGTATCAAACTGGCATCTAAATAAATGAATACTGCATATATTCATATTACTGCTGGTAGGTATAGTAAATACAAGTCTTTACTACAATATCTGCCTACACATGACGCAACACATCGGAGAGCAACGTAACGTCAAAAACGGTCAGAAGTTACGTCCGCACATATCGGCAAGCTTTCTGATGACGTGAAGCTACTACGTTGGCGAACAATAATGCGCCTCATGTATTTGCGGTAGCCCTCACACGTATGACAGAGACAGCAAGAATGAAGGATTAAGACAAGTTTAGTTTATAATAACATATATTACAGGTAGGTAGAGGTACAGTCACGAGCACAAATGTTTTACACTTATGCAAGATTCAAAAGCGATTTTCAGTGAAACAGAAAATATTCTAATCAGGTTAAGCTAAAAAATAGACACGAACGCGCACATACATAAATAGACACACACACATATATAAGTACACACACTCACACACATACTCACGAATACACCAAGAGCTGCCAATTTATTAATATTTTATTTTTACTTTTTCTTCATACCCTCATTATACTTATTAAGGCTCCCGCAGACAGCAACGACGTGCCTTTAGTAGAACCATTTCTATGAAAAAATTATGGAAATTGTTCAACCAGAATCGCGTCGTACTGTCGCGTAGCGATTTTGTCTACAGGAGCCTACAGCCCCATCATTGTTAAACTTCCACTTTAGGGAAGAGAGACACAGCTTAAAACTCTTATTTGTAAGTTACTGGAGTTGCCTTAATTTATAAGTATGACACAATATTTAAGTTATATTACATATATATACGTTTTTTTTATTTTTCTCCAGAAAAATAATTTTGATTTTGCGTATCTGTAAGGTATTTATGTACGGACTGGTCTGTACTCCGACTCCCCGACTATTGAAAATTGAAGTAGTTACTTGAAAGTAAACTCATATATTTCTAGCAATATTACATGTAATTAGGTGTGTGCTGCTAAAATAGAATCGCTGTAGCTTTTTATAGTGCATTTAAGGTGAATCTATTCGACATTTTTTCATACAAACTTCGGGAGTGTATTACTCCACTGTTTGACAATGTACATCAAAAATGAAACATGGAATGGTATTGTCTCATTATTAATATTGTCTGTACGGTAACAGAATACTAAAAAAAAATCGCATTTCTTGCTAATTTAACTTAACTTTGGGCGTGTTTAAGCAATAAAAGAACTGTAAAATGTTCAATACCAAGTCGGTACCGACAAAACTCAATGAACTTCATTGGTCATTGATTTATGCAGTAGTTTTTTCATAAAACCCGATCTTCCGAAGGACTTTTCTTAATTTTTTACGGGTCTGTTTCACTATAAATAATCCTGTATTTCACTCAATAACGATGTGCGTGTAGCGTCTAACTGCTCATCACTATCTCTGTTGGACACGATGCCTGGTGAGACAGCGTGCTTTTTAGCCAGGCCCACCAGTGAGTTCGAGCCCGCAACTAGATTCTCCTTAATCTAGTGAAATCGACAAGCGCGCAAATTAATTGTTAATCAAATTTTAGTTAGTTAGTTAATGAAACCAAACCCTGTTTGGTGCTTATTTCCTATTCCTGTACTTGATTTTATTGGCTTCCTTAAATTTCCCTTTCATTCGAAACTTCAGTTTCCGAGCACTTTTCTGGTTCAGCGCACAATATTCTTCTGATTTAAATGAATTGCAGTAATAAAAACAATTAGTGCCATCTGCTTGTCACGTTTCCACGTCTTGATAAAACCGCATCAAAATGATGCGGTTTTCACCACAATTATGTAGTTTAGAAGATCTAAGCGGTGACACTGACAGACACCAAAAGCGCCTTTATTTTACACTATTTATAGATATCTAGGTATATTGAGCTATGTATTCGAGTCTCCATAACTTCTAACTTCTAGCCCTGTCGCTTTCAATGTAGACAAAACAACAGCAATAATGATGACATAGGCAGGGTTAGGTTTCATTAATTAACCAAGTAATAGGCTTATTTTATTGCAGGCTGGAGTCTAGATTATAGGGCCCAAACCACCCTTAATTAATATTGAAACGAAGGTATTCAAAAATAATTGGTTTTCTTTTATTAGTTACGTCGCCTATGGGAATTTAAAGTAAGGTCAACAGTGAAATTACACGTTGTACTAATATAAAAATGAATCGCCGAAATGTATGTACGCGCATAACTTTCGAACGACTGCACCAAATTGGATGATTATTTTTTTATGTATTCCTTATTATCAGAACAAGGTTTGTATGTAAGAAAATTTATAAAAAATATATAGATTTGACCAGAATGAATTTTTACAATCTAGTACAAAAAGTGATTGACTGTATGTGGCAGAAGACTTTCAAACGACTTCGAAACAATCGACCAACTGATTTGATTTTACCGGAAGGGTTATATTTCCTCAGTCGCGACTGTAGAAATTAAATATGGTGGTATGAAGTTCGCCGGGTCAGCTAGTAAATTCTTACAATTTACTAGCTCAATAATTTTACTAACAAATTGTTGAGAAATTATAAGATATTGCTCAATAAATTATTCATACGGTTTGAATGATATGAGTAGGAATAATTTCAGCTCTAATGAAATTCATTTAGGTATTCAGAGCGTTAATTAAAATTAACGCTCTGAATACGCTTAGTTTTATTATAATTTGAATGTTTTCTCTGTCGACAAACAACATTGTCCACTATGATATCATCCTTAGAGTTTAATATGAACCGCTTTATGTGTCTGTTTGTTAATTATTGTTTAATTATTACTAACTGCTGAAATTGTTTTTTTAACCAGTCAAAAGTAATGTTGACTGATTTTTGTCAGACTGGTTTTGACTGTGGTATATTAAATCGATAAAATTTTAAGAAAGGTTAATAAACTGTTGAGTATTGAATATATTAAATGAACCACCAAAGTCATAAACAATTTCGTATTCATCGTTTATTGTCGTCAACACAGGGCTTCACAGGAAGAAATCAATCAAGCCTATCAAACGGCCGAGGTCAACACACTTCATCATTTGCTTAGGTTTAGCTCGATTCACTTGTAGTGGGTCACGAACTCACGACCTAACAATGTTCTTGCTATCCTACTGTTTTGTTATGTAAAAACAGAGAAAGAAAATTTGTTTATTGTGCACAAACAAAACGCAGAGTATAAAACAATGAGACATAAAATATACACATACAAAGTAGAGAAAAGTCCCGTTTTCAACACAGAATATTTTATATACCACAAGCGGGTATTCAAAAGTTTAAAAAGTTTTAGAATTTTGTCCATTGCTTGTTGATGTCAGGGCTAGTGACCAAAGACAACACAAAACATGGGATTTTACAGCTTTCAGCTGTAAAATCCCATGTTTTGTAATAATAGCAGATCCTTTCCGTGGTTTATTCGTTAAGTTAATTGAAACAATATTTTCAGTTAAAGGTTTAAGTAGAAGCCAAGATGATCTATTCCCATAGGTACATAATCAGCCTATAATGTTTTCACTGCTTGAATGCAAGCTTCCTCTCTGTGAGAGGGAGTGGGCCGTAATCCACCATGCGGGCCCAGTGCGAGTTGGTAGATGTCACATGTCTTCGAATTTTTGGTGCCGATTTCCTCAAGATGTTTTTTTTTTCTTTACGTTTTGAGACCAGCGGTGATAAAACAATTTACACAAAGTAAATACAGGTTTTGTATCTATTCCCATATTATGAGTGGAATCGATAGTATTTCTTTGAAAATCTTGCCATTATAATTTTTGCATTATAAATCTTGCCATTATTAGAATCGTTTTTATCGAATAGCTTGACTATTCGATAAAAACGATTCTACAAAGAGCTTTTTAGAGCTATATAAATCGACTTTCTAGATACCCGGAACCACTTCGAACGAAGCCAAAAAGAGACGGTCAATAGCTTCCATTTCGTTAGGTAGGTACTTATTCTAATGGCGTATTGGATATCTTCAATCTTTTTTGATTTGAACAGTTTAAAGGGAAATCCAATATTACTGGACCACTCCTGTAATCCATCACAGCAAAAGAATATTAATAGTTTTCGGAATCTTTGGCAGGTGACAATCCGCCTACTGATCCGAAAAACACAATTTTTCTGTCAATATACAATCATCACCATCATCATATCAGCCGAAAGACGTCCACTGCTGAACATAATCCTCCCCAAAAAAGGGGGATTTGCCATAATCGCTACACTTGGCAGGCGGGTTGGCGATTACAGTTTGGTGGTCAAATGCATAGAGAACGCTGCTGCCTATTCTCTAGTAAGTCCCTTAGTCGCCTTCTACGACACCCACGGGAATAAATGGAATAGTGCTATTCTTTTACATCCGGCACCACACGGAACCACCAACATTGTCTTGCCCTTTTTCAAAATTATTCAGGGTAGGCGCAACATTTATTTTTCTTCCATACTGCTCTATTAGTCGTCATCTCAGTAGTCACCCCGTTTCTCATCATTCACACAGTCCCTCCATCGTTTCTTTGGTCTCTCCCTACTATTCTAGCCATCGACATTCATACTCAAAACTTTCCTCACGACATTATCCTCATTCTTCCGAATCATATATCCTTACCATGACAAACGATTTCCAAACTAATTTTTAGTTACCGGTGCCACTTTCAGACTACACATAATATTATATGCTAAAATACACTTTTCGAAACAATTTTACAAGTACGTAGGTACTGGCGTCTCCAGACGCTGCACGTGCAGTGATTCCATGGTCTGCGGCTTGTACAGATCATCGACCCGAAACGATCGACTAATGGAATGTCTTAAATTGAATAATAAAATAGCAATAAACTTGACGCTTCATGACGACAATGTTTAAACTGTAAGAGTATCAAGTTTAGATTTTTAGCCTAGGATTTTTGTATTTTACGCAGCCTATTAACTATTCTAAATAAACAAAATATTCAACTTTATACACTTTTCAATCAGTTCCCTTCAAAATATCCATAAGTCTGCATCTGTTACAATGATTGATTGTTTTGTCAATATATTGTTCACGACATTATTACACTTCACTTTAAAATAATATCAATCATTCCTTAAGAGGTTTATATAACTACACTAAAAGCCCACATACCCACAATCTATTCAACAATAAATCGCTTGTATCATAAAGCTATGTGAGCATCAATAGGTACATATGGACTTCGAAATGGGGAGAGATAAAATTTAAATCGGTTTCCGAATCCGTCTTTCACACGATCTTTATATGACTCAAATTTACAAGTCAATCGTATTGCAGATGGACGTGTCTGTTCCATGAATCTAACTTCACATTACTTTTGAAGCACAAATCTTTGGAATTAGCGTTTCCATTTGATTCTATTTATACTTATTGGCAGTACCTACCTGACTCGCTTTGCTGATCCGCATAGTAAACGCAACGTGAATTCGAATGATTTTTGCGAAAACAAAACTATCGTAAAGCATTTTTATAGCGACAATAACAATAAATAAATCACATCACCCATAGATATGTGAATCACGTCAGCCAAGTAAATCAATATCATGCGCAAAACGAGTGTTCCTATTTCAAAATATATCGTTCGAAATTACGTTACGTATAATTACTACACGTGTGAATGTGTGTGTGTACCGTACCTACTGTAATAAATAAAAGGATGTATTTATTAAAGGTGTGAGTTCAATTTCGGAGAATTCTAAAACGGGAATTCTAATCGAAGTATTCTAAAATTTTTGAATAGAACGTTGGTTGATACGGAAAAACACGGATATTTGTAAAAGATTCATCAACTTTTATAACGTAGGTGGGTTGAAAGTTAATTTTCTTTATACCTTCGCCTATCCTTTCATAGATTCTTCTTCTACGCTTCGTTCGTAACAGAGCGGTCCTGGTCACGATTAATTGTATCCAATCGCAGGTGTTGTCGTTGCTCGCTTCACGATCTTTTTCCATTTGGTTCTATTGGGTGACAGTTTGGCATGAGCCAAAATTAAATGACTAATTCTGCGGTGGCAGACCCTGTAAATGAATGATTGGTCTATCTCATCGATAACTTCCCGCGTGATCTATTGCTTCCCACTCTGCTCTACTACACTCTCTATGTAGTCATTATTTTTCTAGTTTGCTCCCCAAAAGTCACCAAAAGTTTTTCAAACTGTACCGTGTGACATGGATCTCAAATGTTTTTTTTTATCATCATCATTTCAGCCGATAGACGTCTACTGCTGGACATAGGCCTCCCCAAAAAAACATGGGGGGTTTGCCATAATCGCCACGCATGACAGGCGGGTTGGCGATCGCAGTATGATGGTAAAATGCACAAAGAACGCTGCTGCCCATTCTCTAGTAAGTCCCTTAGTCGCCTTCTACGACACCCACGGGAAGAAATGGGATGTTACTATTCTTTACGTCCGGCACCACACGGACTTATATAATATTAATAATATAATATAATAATATATTTTTTATAGTTTAAAACATAAACATATTCAAAATTCATTTATTTACGTTACACGTCTGTCTTTGGGTCACAGAAATTCATGAGTGTACCAAATTTCAACTCAATCAGTTCAGTAGATTCGAAGCAAATTGGCTGTAAACGGACAGACCGATACACGAGTGATCCTATAAGTGTTCCGTTTTGGATTAAGACCTTCGGTACCCTAAAAATATAATTAAAACACCTGATTTTTAATAAGTAGCAAAAACATACTTGAACCCTAGACACATTTGATGTGTGTATATTTTACTCGATACGGAGAAAAACACGCTACTTTATTAGAGTGGAGCTGTAGAGAAACCTTATTTTAATTTGCTACGAATTTCTCCCTTCGTAAACATTATCAACCGTTGAACCATAAAAAGTTATTGTATAACAATTCAGTTCCATTTTGTATTAATATTCTTTCTAGCAAATTACTCTCATAAATGCAGTTTCATAATGTACACTTTATTTTTATGAGCTGTATATAAAACGTAGAGTAACAAGTTTTAAAGTCGTAACCATATTACTGAAAGCGAGACGCCGTATGGTTTATTTAATTCACAAAACAACATTATGTACTTGTAGTTTCTATTATTGTTTAGTCTATGTAAATAACTTGACATAGACTAAATAATTTTAAATTAGGTACCTAGTTTTGCATAAGGTTTCTTAAATAGTCTGTTATGGGGAATAATAGGGGCGAGCCTATTGCCACCAACCGGGCAGAAATACACTCTTCGGGCTCCTGCTACCGAGAAATCCTTGAAGGAAAAGCCCTACAACCGAGGACCTCATGCTCAGCAGTAAGGTTTGCGACCACTAGACCAATGAGACAATGATTATTATTTACTCCTATTATAAAGCACCTGTGTATGAAATTCAGAATCGAGTACCTAAGTCGTTGTCCTACGGTAATCCTCTCTGCCTCCTGAAGCACATTCCAGGCATTCGACGGGAACGAAGTTCCTTGCGGTTTTCCTTCAACTCCGAATGTAACGTCGTTGTTAATTAACTCTGCCATTAAATTACTCAAAATTGATTATAACCACATCATTGGCTGATGCCACAGATGCACCCTCGAAAACCATGAAAACGATATCCATGAGCCATCTTAAATTTTGAATTTGACCTCACTATTGGCTTCAGCACCCTTGAAAATCATGAAAACCATGTCAATCTCTCTCTGTTTCTTTCTAATAGATGTAATAAAAAGACTTATAACGCTTTTTCGTTACGTTCCCCTTTTTCTCTACCTGACTTTTACTACAAATTTACTTCTACCGCAAACTGCGATGAAGGACTTCGTTCCAAAAAAATCTGCCGAGCCTTTTCTTAATTATATTGAGGTCTGGTTCCAGTCTTACCTACTGCATCTCGATACTAGTATTTTAGATGGAGTGACTGTCTATCTGGCCTCCAGAACCCAGTAACTGAGTAACACAGTACTCCTTGCTAAAACTTTTGGGCTTCCATCAAAACAATTTGAAGTAAGTAGAGCGAGATTAAGATACCTCCTACCTACACGTGGCACTCATCTAAGTGCCTTTGACATGCAAATGACAGTGACACAACATTTTAGTTTCCCGCACGTGTTCGTGTATAAACTAAAATATAATTTGTTGTCTGGTAGCTTTGGCTAAACTTTAGCAATCTAGAACTAAATTCCATAGAGATTGGATGAGTCTCGTTTCCTTTACTGTGACACATAAAATGTTTGTAGAAACGTCTCAACCAATGGATAGCTTTAAAAGTGTGATGATGTATGAAAAAATTTATGTAGGCAGGTAAAGTTATGGTACCCTAGAAGAGCTGTTCCAATTTATTATAACGACCGTCATGAAAACTTGTCATTTTAACCAGTACCTACCTATTTGACGTTTAGTAAAAAAAAATATGAAAGTAAGAAAAATATTTTTTTCTTCCCACTTTTTCTGCAATATGCAGGTCAGCGTCAGTCAGGCGGTATGTTAATTAAAATATGATTGAATTTTGCGCGCAACCTTAGTGCATCCTTCTAAGGTGTCAAAAACTACTCTTATTTGACAGCCATTATTGTGTGACCGTTCACCGCTGTCTTAGGAAACCTAAGCTTTAGTGCAAAATAACCAGAGTTCGATCGAAAATTTAGTTTTTACACACGAAAACATTGATTTTGTGTATCGACAAACAAAAAAGCAATGTTTTCGTTTCCAATTAAAAAACAATTTTTGTTTGGAAAGCATTAAATATAACTCAAATTCAAAATTATTTATTTGTGAGAAGTAGGTAAAATGTTGTGGTACATGAGGTTATTTACTAAAACAAATCACATGTTGATTAGCACTTTTTTCAAAAGCATGACGACTATTAATAAATTATCTGATTCATTTAAAAGATTTTATTTGCATTCTCTCAAATGTTGCAATATGCTCTGAAAAAGAAAAATTACTGTATTGATTTTTTTACAGACAACAGCAAACGAGAGATTTGACTCGGTACGTAGTTAGGCTTCCATTAGAGTACGGGTGAGAATCTGTATTATGATAACCTACATTTACCCCAGACCATGTATGGCCATGGAAGGTAATTGCTGTCCTAAAGCAAATTCTTACTAGTTTCAAATTTTAAATTATCATCAGGAGAAATCGTGGTCAAGAGCAGCGGGGTAATTGTATAATACACTAGCTTCCGCCAGTGGCTTCCCCCGCGTGGAGGTCGAAAACTATCCCACGGGAACGTAGTACCGAGATAAAAAGTATTCTATGTGTTATTCCAGATTACAAACTACCTGTGTACCAAATTTCATTCAAATCCGTCCAGCCGTTTTTGTGTGAAAGAGTAACAAACATCCATACATCCATCCATACTCACAAACTTTCACATTTATTATATTAGTAGGATTAACAGTAGCAATAGCTTTCATTTTGGCAGTGCAATAAAGAAAACATATCGTAAGGACGAACCGTCAGAAGAAAAGTTGTACCTATAATCATGAAGCGTCTCAATCTATCAGAGAATCTTGTAATTTACCGAATTTGACGTTGTTCAAAGTCAAAGTCAAAGCATTTATTTCAAATAGGCACTTAAAAGGCACTTTTGAACGTCAACATTTACATTAAAATAGAATTGATTCTAGTCGCCCCTTCCAAAATGTAGTTTCGTATGGAGAAGAATGGGCAAGAAACTCCACCGTTACTCTTTTAAAAATGATTTAACTACAATATTTAACATACATTCATTGTATAATTATGTGTGAAAACGATGCATCCAGAACAAAATAACTGTACCAAAATTGGTAAAAAGAATGAAATTGAAGCAATTACAGATAAATTAACTTTATGATAGATAGATACATAGTGCCCACACATTTACAAACATTGTAAAAGTAAATATACAATTTTCCTAGAATATTAACAAGTATGTAATCAGTCAGTGTGTGAGTTAAAGTAATCACTGAGTGTAATCAATGTCATAGATATAATTAATTACATAATTCAATTAGCAACCAGTTTGATTTTGTCTAGAAACGTTAACATTGAATGTCGCTAAGGCTTCATTGTAAATATCGTTACTTGAATTTGAACGTCCTTTTAGACTGAAAATTGGCCATCCGGTGAAACCACTTTTACCAAAATATAGGTATTATTGGGATGAAATTATATTAATTATCATATCCGTTCTTACTTACTAGTTATTAAGACGAAAGGAAAATCACCACAAGGATCAAATGGAGCATGGAACTTTACATGAATCCTGAAGTTTTAATTAATGAATGCTTTAACTTCTGCGGTCGGAACCTTACACCAGATTTATTAAAATATCGGTGAAGTTATCGATAGATTAATGTATACGTCGCAAAAGGGTTTTTGAATCCGCTGTTTTACATAACGGCTATCCGTTTTACAAAACAGCTCTGGATTTTCGATTGCATAGCAATATCTGTAGTCACATATAGCGTTTGGTGTGGCTTCTAATGCTAAATCGGTCGCAGTAAGTATTCAAGGGCACCCTAACTAATTGGTTTTGGTTAGGTTAGAACTGTGACCAAACGCGCGTGAGACGCGCGAGCGCAGTGATCGGTGCCACAGCAGCGGCCAGCAAACGAAACAATTTCCAAGTTGGTGGCAGTTAATTGGCTATAGTCCTTTATTCCATAAGTTAGGATCATTTTCATTTATTTCTGTTTCGGACCCCATTATTGTTGTTATGACACACAGAGCCACGAGCGTCAAAATTTAGAACGAAAATATGCAATCTGACGTTTCATTTCACCCTGCTCTACATAACGTCTAATCGTTGACCCGCTGCATTGATATATGCAAACATTTATGTAACGCTCCGTGTTAACATTTCAGTAATTATGTAAAACTGCTAAACGTCGTACAGTTATTTTACATAACGGTGCTGTTATGCATCACTACATAGTATAAAACAAAGTCGCTTTCTCTGTCCCTATACCGTATGTATGCTTAAATCTTTAAAACTACGTAACGGATTTTGATGCGGGTTTTTTTAATAGATAGAGTGATTCAAGAGGAAGGTTTATATGTATAATAATCGACCTCCACGCGGGCGAAACCGCTGGCAAAAGCTAGTAAATGATAAATGATTTTATTTCTGTAAGTAGGTTTGTACAAATACTTTTACACGTCAATCATATTTGTTTAAACTAGATGAGGTCGGCATTTCTTATCTGACTACTCTGAGAAGAAAGTTCGAAACAAACTCAGAGGTTTTAATCTTGGTCTGATCATGTGAAAACCATGTGGATTGGTGTCTGAAATGGTATTTTGAGGAAAGAACCACACAGTTGAATGGACCTGTCCATTCTGTGAACGCATTTATCAGTAATCATGCAGCTCAACTCAGAACTTGAGGAGCTCAACGATTTGACGAACAATACCAAAGAAAGGACATTTGGGTAGGCCGCATAATGTACTCAAACTGCCAGACAACTTTATAACAACTAGTGGTTTTGTAGAACAGCGGATTCAACAACCCACCTGCGACATATACCTACATCATACACAACATAACAACAACACAACTATTATCCTACATTATCGAACATAAATAATTTATGTAAGATACTAAAGCGTTTTTCTCCTATTGTATTGATGGATATTTGATTATGTTCAGAACATACTATTGTCAAATCACACTTTAATGAAAAAAACTTTTTCCAAAAAAAACAACCGACTTCCGAAAAAACATTTTAAAGTGAAAAATAACTTTAATTTCGGAAGGCGGTGACTTTGGATATGTATTTAAATTTTTCGGAAGTCGGTTGTTTTTTTTGGAAAAAGTTTTTATTTTTCACTTTTTAGTTATAGTACCTACCCCATTAATTCGAAATTTTATCATCCTTGGGTTCAAAACAATGCATATTTATGCGATAGCAGCAATCGCGGTTGATTTGCTGTTATTTTTTGAAGAGTTCCGTTGTCTGTCTCCGAAACGCATCATCAAATCTATATAAAATTGAAATAGGACCACACGGAAAGCACGTGCTTTCTAATAAAAAAAGAATCATCAAAATCGGTTTACCCAATCGAAAGTTATGAGGTAACAAACATAAAAAAAATATATAAAAAAAAACATACAGTCGAATTGAGAACCTCCTCCTTTTTTTGAAATCGGTTAAAAAGGTATTTTTTCAAGTTGGAATTCCATTTTTACGAGAATAACACTTCAGATTTTGCGTAACTGTGCAGTACCTAAAGAGTTAACTACATATTTCTGAATCAGTATATAATTATATAAGTACCTATTTAACTAATGAATGCGTTTCAAATATACCTAATTGGCACTAATTTGATAATTGCAATGCGATTCACATCGAATCACTGCACGTCAGATTCTATTGACTATTCAACAAGTAATTTAGTTTAAATATTACCCAATTAACTGATTTTGTAGAGCACGTCATGAATTATACGCTTGAATGGTGGTTTTCAGTGTAGTATGGTCGGATGCCCCAAGCGAAAACCTTTCAATATTTGTTTTGCACTATTTTCATTACCAGTTTAGTATAATATTGCTAGTTTTCACCAATGACAAGTTAAGCAACGGCTAGTCAGGTAAAGCCTAACGTCAGATACCAGCAACCACACTCGCTTCGTCTTTCATTTCTACGTAAGCAACTTGTTTTTTTACATTAATTGTCTGTGTTGTTCTGTGAATAGCGTTAAATATCTGCTGCTAGGCAACCAGTAAAAGTTGATCAACGTCTAGTGGTTGCTGAAAGGTTTTTCGCAATAAGAATAACTGTTTTATGTTTACGCAATAGGTACGGACATTTTGTAGTCGTCTAGCATTAGTTTACAGGGTGGCAGGGACATCGACGTGCAGTCGGAAACCATGAATCAAGCACATGATTCTAGACTATCCTAGATTAAAATCTTTTCAACAGTTATCATTAAAAAACAGCCATTTCATATAATGTTAATACCTACGCGGTCAAAATGTATGAAACAACAATTTTTTAAAGTGAAAACTTCTTTAAGCGCGTTGGACAATTTTTGTGATGAGAAAAACCAATTGAACTCGCGACACTGTCACCGACACCACTGACAACAAGAACGCACGAACGAACAACTTTGAACGTAGGTACGTTGAACGTTGTTTAATCTGACGATTCAAAAAATACACAATAATTGTTCAAGTTTTCACTTCTGTCGGCACTCCCTGAGTGTCACTGTTTTGTTTCTAATAACTGACGAACAATTTAAACGCAGGAGGATTCTGAATCATGTACTGAATACATGGTTTCTTTTTGCCCCTATGTCCCTGCTAGGAGGTTCTAGAATAATAATTACGTCAAATATCTTAGCAACGAATTTCTAAGGAACATAATGTCGCTGCTCTCCAAAACACAAATCGCTGACGTCACCCACAATAGCTCACAAAGCAGCCAAGCTTAAGTGGCACTGGGCTGTACATGTTTGTCGCTTATCTGTCTGTCGCACGTTTTCCTCAAAGGTACCGAGATGCTTTCTTGGAAAACGTACAACGGCACCGTACGAAAATCTCAGAGTAAATAGCGGGACGACCAACATCTTAGTAGAGACAAGATTGAAAGGAGCGGAAAAATATTTTTACAACAATAACGACCGTCTTCAAAAAAACCAAGTGGAAAACCAAAAGATTTTCTTTTAAGCTGTCCCCAATACAAATTCATGTTCACTTACGATGTCAAGGTGACTACATTATCAACACGGATTAAAGTCTATTATCGAAGCTAACTCAAAAACGAATCAAGGTAAGTTCATAAAATTTATATGGGATCCTAAAATGAGAATTACATTCTATTATTTAGCCCAGTTATCACAGAGATATGGGAATGCATAATCAGCCTATAATGTTCTCACTGCACACATACCTCCTCTCTGCGAGAGGGAGTAGGCCACAATCCACATCGCGGGCCCAGTACGGGTTGGTGGATGACACATGTCTTCGATTTTTCGGTTCTAGGACATGCCGGTTTCCTCACGATGTTTTCATTAACCGTTTTCGGCATTCTGCTGTGGGGCAAAGCCACGAAAAGACATTCAAAATATTTTTGTTCTTCAAAAACGAGCTGTTCGAGCAATTTACCAACTAGGTGCTAGAGTTTCTCTGAGATATTTTTTTAAATATATTGGGATTCTCATGGTGGCATCGCAATTCATCTTCGCCAAAATCTTATATATTAGGCAAAATATAGGTACACGTGTACACTAAAAACAGTGATATTCATATTATTAATACTAGAAATAAGGACAAACTACGTGTTCCCTTTCACCGGCTTCATAAGGTTCATAACTCATTTGTTGGGCTTGGTTTAACTTTTCTTTGCTAGATTTGCATTTTAATGAGTTTAAATCTAAAGTTAAGTCCACCCTCTGTTCAAAGGCATACTATTCTATCAACGACTACTTAAACGATAAGAATTGTTGGTCGCTGTGACAATGTTTATGTTCTTTCACCAGAATTAGCTTGCCTACTGACAGGTTACATAATTATGTTAATTGTTATATGTGTTCATTTTATTTGCCTGTATAATTCGGTTTATTTTAATTTATTGTTGACTTAATCTACTCATGGCCATGTTTTTTTTTATGAGATGTATTGCAATATGTAGTTAGCTGGCGACTACGACAATTCATATTATTCTTGCTAGTCGGCATCAAGTTCGGGCGTCAGGAGCATCGGAGGTCGGGTTGCCTCCTTCCCTCAAATATGGCGAAGGGGGTAATTGTTGATCTTTGGGTTATGCTCGTGAACGGGTCCTGCTTGTGGTGACTGGTCGTCTTGCTGACCGTGGTTTTGTTATTGTTAACTTTTTATTAATTCTATTCCAAAGGTCCTAGTTTAACTTTTGTTACTTCAAGTTATAGCTAAATATACATAATGCAGAATTGCATATGTAAGCGGGCACGCCCGTTATGCCTGGAGGATTTTAATTAAATTTTAAGTCCTATTTACGTTTGTTTTTATTTTTTACTAATTATTATTTATTTCTACTTGAGTACCTATAATTTTCAATGTTTTGTTGGTATTTTGGCGTGTGCTAGCTGACACATGGCAAATTTATTGGTTTTTTTTTGTGTTTCGTGATGTTAATTACCTACTTATTGCATAGAATCAGGTTCTTCTAACTTAACAGACAGCTCTGCTGCTGGGGAGTTTCTTGCGCCACTTCTTCTTCCCAGCTAAAGCACTAGGAAGTCGTGAAAGGTGGGCGTTTTGGGGAGACTGACTTATGTAATTTTGATGTACAAAAAGAGCTGACTCTCAGCTTAGTTTGAATAAATGACTTTTGATTTTGGTTTTGAGAGCAGTAGTGATGAAATAATTTACACAAAGTAAAGTGCCTGCTTGGGTTCGAATCCACGACCTACAACTTATAAGTCGCGGCCGTTACCACTAGGCCACTACTGCTCTTCCTGTAAATCGAGAGAGAGATCGACAGAAATCGGTACCTATACACAAGTAAAATAAAAATCCTCGAATGCATTACGATCTTTCTTAAGTCGGTTAAGTCGAAAATAATTCCTTGTAATGCTGCAACATGGACCCAAAAAGGTAAACAAAGGCCAAGTCTACCTAATATATTATCACAAAACCATTAACTGGAAACAAACAAGGTAGAAATAAAATCCAGAGCTGCCGTTCAGCACACCTGTCAAGCTGTCAATATTAACGTAGGGAGTTGTCTTAGCTGCCAATTCATGCATGTCGTTAGTCTCTGCACGTGTACGTGACAAACACACAACAATATTGTAATACTGTGACACAACCCTATCATCTACCTATATACACAAACTAGCTTTGGTCAGCGGCTTCGCCCGCGTGTAGGTCAGAAATTATCCCACGGAAACATACAACCGGGATAAAAAAATATCCTTTGTATTAATTCCAAATAATAGACTGTCAGTGTGCCAAATTTCATCTAAATCCATTTAGCCGTTTTTACGTTATTGAGTAACCAACATCTAAATATAACCAAACTTCTAAACATAGAAACTTTCACATCTATAATATTAGTAGGATAGTAGCATAATATAGCTGAAGAGTTTGTTTGTTTGAACGTGGTTTGAACGCTCTAATCTCTGGAACTACGAGACGAGAGATTTCAAAAATTATTTTTTTCGAGAAATGCTTTTTACATTACGCTAAGCATTTAAACACTTTGCAACACTTAACACATTTAATAACTTTTTAAATAAAAATAAAAAAAGTCAGGCAGAACGCTGAACGAAAAAGAGCAACTTATAGAACCCGATCCTCGGAAAAAGCAACTCCATTTTCATTGTTAAGATTTCAAAAATCTACGATAACAGCCGAGATCAACAGCAATGGCTTAACGTAGGTTTGATTTCAAAAGAGAACTTCTTTAAAGAAGTTCTCTTTTTTTTTCAAATAATTCCTAAAATAGACACCCGCACGGTGAGTGCGGGTGTCTATTTTAGGAATTATTTCATATCTTACAAATTAATAGCATCATGTTCGAAATTAAGCTTTATATAAGAACTAGCTGTTTCTCGCGTCTACGATCCAGGGCGAAAAGCTTTTGTCCTTACCCTAGTCATGGTCTATCGGTGCGCCAAATTTCATCCATATCCGTTAAGCAATTGGACGTAGCTACGCAAAAAGGATCCAATCCACACTTTTTCCGAAATTGAGTTAATACCAAAACATATCTTTAATATAAAAAAGATACATGTGACAAAATACAATTTTAAACATATCTACAACTACTAGATACCAAGCCACATCTATGGACTACATCAGATATTTTTATCAATACAAATCCAAAGCGCATGAACGAACAAACTTCATGTGGATTGGATCCTTTTTGTGCAACTACGTCCAATTTTAGTGTGAAATCGTAACAAACAAACAAACTTGTTTTCGCATTTAAATTATATTTGTAATTTTTCACAGGTGATTTCCTATCTGACCTCCACTAGCTAGTTACTGGTTAACGACAGCCTTTGGTAAGACTGATTATCAGAGTGGCTAAATTTCATTTTGACAAAACACATTTTAGGTTTATAACAAAACGTCTTAGCATTATTGCTCCCGAAAACAGGAAAGTTCTCAAACAAAAAGTAATTCAAGGCCTGTCCGTCTTGTGTACATAGGACTTTTGAATACCCACTCGATCGATCTGGCCTTATTGCTCAAACAGTCGGTGAAAAGTTATTTTCAGGGAAGTTGGGAGATGTCAATATGTATATCCGAGGCTTGTTTAGGCGTCGCAAAAAGGGACAATGCCAATAATAATCACAAACACAAGGACATTTTGACGGACATGTTGTAAACATAATATTGCGCTTGTATTGCCTAAGGTTTTTAAGCAGAGGTGCACCAATGGAACATCCACAATTCACTAGTTATGTTTAACTTCCATGTGGGCGAGCGCAATGCCACCAGCCGCGCACAAATCCAGGCTCCACCCTGCTACTGCTAAATTCCAGATGGCAAAAACCAACAACCTCATGCTCATCAGTAGCGCTTGCTACCACTAGACAATTAGAAAACCCCCTCAATAAAATTATTAAAACCACAAGAGGTAAAGATGAATTAGGGTATAAATACCACGAAATATCTATTCAATTAATATGTACCTACAGTTTAAAATTCGTCTGTAATCAGAGTAAGCTCACCTGTCGATTTGATCTAACTAATCAGGAACCATAGAAAAATCAGGTTATCAGACTCCAAAGGTAATGAAGCATTAGGTATGTGTACTGGTTACTTAGACATATCTTTTGCTTTGTTAACTAGGTAAAATGTAGTGGTAAAATATATAATTAAGTTAATAATTACACATTTGATGAAAACTGGTAAATCGATATATTTAAGAAAAAAGTGACAACTTAGCTTATTAAACCTGATAAATGGAATGAGCTCAAAACGATTATTTTATTTAAAAAAAAACTAGGCAAAATACCCTCTTAAAATAAATTTTAAAGTGGCATAAGTTGAAAATAATTGTGCCCACCTACCGACCGACACCAAAAGAATACCTACGTACAGTGATTATCCACACAATAAGCCCTTTGCTTTTGACAGGTAATTAAAATAATGATATCTCGTTTAATAAGGCGAGTATGTAAAGTAATTTACGAACCACGTTAACGGGTTTCAATCATCCTGAAATGGAATGATTAATTAAACTAACTTTGTAACGTAGTTCATAAGTTTTCGTGTAGGATGTAGGTACAGATAACAAATCAATCGATTGCAAGTTTATTTGCTTTGTAAAATTATTAGGCCACAAGTGCCCACTGAACGTTTCGATATTATACTAGCCGGATAAAAATACTAGACATTTTTAATTCGTTTCGATTTTATTTTTGTTACATTATCCAGCAAGTTTAGGGTTTGCCCAAAAATGTATTTGTGTGGCCAGAATAAATTTTTTTGGCACTCCGACAACAATAGTGTATTTTACTCTTTACGAGAAAAATCTAAAAATATATTACTGAGATAGCTTAGGCAAAATGCAGTCGGAAAATGTTGGTTTTAGTTCATGAAACAACAAAATAAATAAAAAAAAGCGGTAATTTAAAAAACTAAAAAACCCGACTGCTTTTCTGAGTATTCATGGAAAATCCCTAAAACAAGAAAGTCGTTGTACCCGATTGCACTTAACTTAAGAATCGCCAGTTGCTAAGGCGATGCTTATAAGCAGATAAATTGTAGCAGTCGGGACCCATTCTAGAAAGTCAGTCGTCTAGTCAGTAGATTGGAGTAATCTGCAATGTAATATAGGTATGTAGAAATGTATCTAGAATGGGTCCCGACTGCTACAATTTATCTGCTTATAAGCATCGCCTTTTAGTTTTTTAAATTACCGTTTTTTATTTTATTTTTTATTTCGATATCACTTTCGCAGTAATTACGAATCTAACGACACCTCGCAAACTAAAATCCACCGAGCCGTTCAGGCTGCAGAGCGTGCCAAACAATTATACATACATACATACACACCTACATACATACTCTCGAAAAACATAACCCTCCTGGCGCAGTCGGGTAATACAATTTTAAGATTTCAGATTTTTTATCTGTTTTTGAACACCATGAAATAGTAACCGCCATGTTATTACGTCATACTGTATGTCAACTGAGCAACTTTGTAGTTTTATTATTTTCGTAACCAAATTTTATTTTTATTTAAATAATACTTTGCATTCAGGAACAGCAAACCAGTAAGGAGTAAAATACGAGTATCTCATTATTTTTTAATTATAAACAATTGTCTTGTATAATATCTGCGCATTTGTTTACATAGCAAATTGACGTATAACAGAGCAATATAGCGTCCACTGCGTCCAGCGTTTTCGTAAAATTTCGCGCGAAATTTGTAAATGTTAAATTTTATGGCACTAATCAATTAAACAAAAATGTTTTGTTTTGTAGTAGTTTATTAGCACTCTAGCATCTCATTAAGACACTTTTCAAAAATAATTTTAATACCCTATTGTTCAACCTGTATAATTAATGTTGGACTGTCTAATATTTCATACCAAAACCCTAATTTACAGTTCCATGAAAACACTTAAAATTCTGTCAGTATTGTACTTTTGTTATACTTAGTTTGTTCACGAACAAAGATAGTGGCTACCTTAGTTTGTCTTTCTATTAGCTAGATAAAATTGAAGACTAGGTAAATAAACGTCTAGACGTTTACCTTGTGATACCACAAGGTGACATAAATAAATTGTTTTGGTAAATTCGTGGTTTTCATGAATTTATTCATATAACACAGCTATGTCTTTAACCAGAAGTACCCGACAAGACGAACAGCTCATTTTAAACTCAGTCACAAAACATGAAATCGTGGGCGGTCTAGTAATGAAACGCAATTTTTCAGTGAAATCGATTACATTGAAAGATTCTATGAAACTGCCATAGAGTCCAGAATTGTTCTCGATATGCAATACACATATGAACGCTGAATTTCAAATAGACTTCAGCCGCCATACAATCGTACTACAATATGAACTCTACAAGCGTCGCGTCGTCTATTAATACTCATGTGCAATAAGAAACTATTCAAACTATTTATACTGTATGATATTACTAAGGCTTTATACCACATAGAACTTCAAGTATCTAACACCTACACCTGTGTCTAACCTTTCAGGTAACTCCGAAAGGTCATACGTGTGTGGTATTACACATGATCTGAGAGATTAACAGCCATCCAAAATATATAAATAATAATATAACTATCGGTCAAAACGTCCAGAGCTACGTTACGATACGGTTAGGTTTACCACACACCTATACCTACGTGACCTATACTGTCACATTGTCACAGCAGTGCCAATTACTGCCAATTTATTACGTTTGCAAGCCCATTAGTGATCGTAATATGATATCACTGAACATACATTTTTTTAATATTATAATAAGTTGGTCAACAAAGAGAATTATGGACCAGCAAAGGATTTGTTGAGGCATTAACTTTAATATTGAAATATCGCAGTCAATACATGAAAGTACGGGATGCTCCGTATTCTGATTCACATAGACTTTTAAATGTTGATTCAGGTCAGGCAATAACAAACTCCTTCCATCCATTCCACGATTAGTATGCAGTATGGACACCCTTTATTTTATTTATTATTTATCTTGCAAAGGGCACGACGTGGTGACTTGATTGATGAAAGTCGCACCCAAAAGTAACTTCCGGACTGTAAGCTGAACTCAACTTCTCTCTTTCAGTAAGTAGTCGTAACCAAAGTTAGGGTAAATAAGGAAGTTATTAGAACGTAAAACTTGAAGAAAGTATGTTGTTGGCGGAATTTGTCTCCGGCTGTTTTAGAAGGGATAGTGGGCCCGAGTTTACGACTGAAGGTGGCGTCTTGAAGAACACATCACTGGAATTGGGCGCTTCTCCCTAATAAAACAATACGTGCCTTTTAACAAAAAATTAGACACTGTTAAATTGGGTCTAGCGTTATTTTCTTTTCACAAAAAAACATGTTTAAACTTTTTTTTTCATGCTTTCGACAGAGCGTAGGTATTTCAAACAAACAAATATAAAAGGAAATAACAAAAGCGATTACAACTTTTGTATTACGTAACAAGGCGAAACAAGTCAGAACAAAAGATTTTGAAAAACCACTCATTTGAATTTTGAGGACAAAAATATTAATCAATTTACCAACTAGGTGCTAGAGTTTCTCTGAGAGAATTTTTTAAAGATATTAGTATTCTCACGGTGGCATCGCAATTCATCTTCGCTAACATCTTATATATTAGGCAAAATATACACTTATACATTAAAAACAGTGATACTCATAATATTAATACTAGAAATAAGGACAAACTACGTGCTCCCTTTCACCGGCTTCATAGGGTTCGTAACTCATCATTTGCTAGGCTTGGTATACCCTTCTATAACAAGCTTCCCTTTTCTTTGCTAGATTTACATTTTAATACGAAAGTAAAATCAAATCTTTGTTCGAAAGCATACTATTCTATCAACGACTATTTAAACGATAAGAATTGTTTGTCGCTGTGATTAACTCAAGACAACATTTATGTTCTTTCACCAGAATTAGCTTAACTACTGACAGGTCATATGAATTACTTCATATCATTGTTTATTTAACTTGACTGCATAAACCATTTCTTTTTTTTTTATTAATTAAATTTTCATTTATCGTTGAATGATGGTTATATGCTATTATTGTATAGAATCAAGTTCTTCTAACATAACAGACAGCTGTGCTGCTGGGGAGTTTGTTGCGCCACGTCTTCTTTCCAGCTAAAGCACTAGGAAGTGGTGAAGGGCGGGCTTTTTGGGGGGACTGTCTTATGTAATTTTGACGTTCAAAAAGTGCTGACTCTCAGCCTAGTTTGAATAAATGACTTTTGATTATGAATCGAGTCGAGATAAAACAAAATGTAAGAAAGATTAAAGTTAAAAAATATCGAAAAAGTATTACATAACCTTATTTATATTAAAATTATCTCATTCAAGGTATCGTGATGTAACGAAAGCAAAATTAAAATTAATCCTTAATTTAAATAAAATCGTATGCTGTAAGTATAAATTACATGAAATAAGTGGAGTTGATTTACTTATTTGTTTTCATAGTAGTCAACACTGTTATGTTTTTGACCAACCTAGTCGCAGTGACTAGTAACTAAACCAAAACATATTTAACAAAGTTATTACGGCGATGACATCGATCTTATGATCGATGTCATCGCCGTTATTATTAACTACAGCGAAAATTACCTGAAAACTAACCTAGGGTCAGGACTTAACTTGAACCTGGATAAGTTTGTTCAAACTAGTCTAGTCTCTTAATAGTCTGATTTGTTTGGTGTTTACCGACAGTTCTCGCATATAAATAGTGACAGTTAAAGTCAAGACAATGCCAAGTTTACACTTATAAATAGGATAACCCGGTTGGCCTTTTTCATTTTGTTTATTCTATTGTCACGCAAACGTAGTAGGAACGATCTGCCAGGGGTGCGGGCCTGCCAGGGGTGCGGGCCTGCCAGGGGTGCAGATTGTTGGAAAGAGATAATGTGGCCCCTGGCATACAGGCAACTGAAGGAACACAGGTGGGTTTTATTCAGTAAAAGTCTGACACGCCCTCCTGCAACGATAGACACAACAACTTTAAAAAGCCTATGTCTATTATTATTTATTTATTTGTTCGGGCTTAAGCAAAAGCTAACTTGGAAAACTTGGCATGAATAAAAACATGGCTTTGTGGCTCAACTGAACTACAGTAAAAATTAATATCGCAATTCGATTTTTCATCAGAACATGGAACTAGAACCACTATTTATCATTGTAGTAGTGTAGTTTATCATTGTTTTTTCTCGGAAATATTGAATGAATGTGTAGTTTATTACTCGATGGTTATTGGCTATACAGTCTCTCAATTACGTGACGTTGACAATCGATTAAGCGGGATACCAGCCAGTTTTAGTGTAGACTATTCCGTGTTATTTGGAAAAAACATGGGAATGACAGCTTTACGTTCTGACATATGGAATGAGTGAAATATTTAACATGTATTAAATAATGGTTTTTGGTATAGTACAGCCTTAGTTTTGTGTCGGCAAGACTTGTATGGCAATAAATTACTTATGATGTGATAAAACATGAGCCGGAAAACGCTGGATAATATGGTGAATAAGACACCTGTGCACGCTCTGCTGTTAAGCAGAGCAGAGAGTTCGCATTTTATTGATCCAGTATTGTCCCACGACTGGCTCAAGGAATCCGTTTTGCAAAAACTTCTTTTTGCTAATGCGCCAATCCTTGCGATGGCTTAATATCGATATCATATTGCTGGCTAGTAATAAAAGAAAAGTAACTTACCTATCAACAGTGATAGCGACTAATGTGAACACTCCAGCGGACACGGTAAGGTTTGCAGTGAAGTTGCTGGCTGTACAAGTGACTGCCCCAAACGGCCAATCAGCAGTCACCAGGAATATGAAGTTCGGAGCCCCGTTCAAGGTCGCCATCAGCAGGTCTGCGAAGGCGAGGTTTACGAGGAAGCAGTTGGTAACTGTCCTCATGCGACGGTGGGCTGTAGACAAGAAAAACAGTTTATTACTTCCAGGTTCTAAAAATCTGGTCAAATCTCTGTTCACTAATGAGTTTTACTGTCAACATGTTCGCTGTTATGAATGACTACCGGATAAAAACATTCGAACATCACTTGAAGTGAACCTAGATTTTTTTTTTCTTTTTTTTCCGGGTGAGAAATCATCAAGTAACTTCTCCCGCTCGCGGGAGGGCGTGTCAGACTTTTACTGACTAAAACCCACCCGTGTTCCCTCAGTTGCCTGTGTGCCAGGGGCCGCGGTATCTCTTTCGAACAACCCGCACCCCTGGCAGGCATCGGCCCTTGCAGGCCCCATCAGTTGGTGCTGACATCTCTTTGAAAGTGAACTTAGTCAGACAGCTAATTGATGCTATTTTTCAGCAGATTTTCAGCAAGAGGGGATCGTAATAACACAGTAGACAGTTAGTAGTGATATACAGATCAAAACGAAGTAAGTGTTAGGGTATAATTTGATGCCTAAACTGGATTAGTAAACTCTCATTAGTAGTTGAGGGCTCATTTACCAACTAACCTTTTACGCATATTAAACACCCAATCGAAATAAACTAAAATTAGATCAAGGGGCCTACTTCCTAAGCACGAAGTCCGTCATTTCGGTCGAAAAGACGGGCCTTTCCAACTCCGTATTACTTACGGACCGAAGATTACTTTGGAGCCCCAACTAAGAATGAATGACAACACGATTTGACTGCTGTCCCTACTCCCGATATGTTTTTACCCGTCCAAAAAAGTTAATTAATTGGCGGTAGGATTCATTAAGAAGTTGCAAACTACTTTCGGACGGGCCCGTATCTTCATTGACGGAGTTAGAGAGTAGGCCCCCTGATCCGGATTCAAAATTTTCCACTGCCGCTTAGCATAAAGTACGCCCTACGTTCAATGTTAGCATATCTACGTAAACAGCGGACCAATCAATTAATTAAGTACACTAAAGAGGACCTTCATTTCCACTTATCGCTAATGTGACCTAATTCCTTTACCCCTTTCAATTTGCAAATAGTTTTTAAAACCAAAGGCAAAACAGAAGAAAATAGTAGTATATATAGCCAGGAAATTACGGAATAGTGACTACCATCTTAAATTATCCGTATACTCAAATCACAATTACTGATATTTTTGATAGTTGCATGATATGGCTATAACACGACAAATTGACGTAGGGTATCAAATTGCTTATTAATTATTTCCGCTGGCTGTATTTTTCCCGTTTTCCTCAATTAGTAGACATACATGGAAATTTATGGATGCTGAATTCTATGCAAGGACATTCAGGGGATAAAAAGACATTCTCCTTCATAATGTAAGCAAAGATAAGGTTGGCAAAGCTGAGGTTGTAGGATGCGAACAGAATGGAAATGTATCAATAAGAGGGTAGGACGACAACGAAGGGCCTACTCATGGCCTACACTTGTATGTGAAGGTAATTGTAATCAGGCGGAGTATTGTATGTTTCCTTGTATAGCTCCTGAATACGAATAACTCTGTCTAGGCGAACCGCCAGGATTACAGCGGCAGCATGATAAACATTTGTCGTTAAATTAAGGATTTAAGATCCTAGTTATTACCTACTATATTTTAATTTTGTATAACTACGAGGCTGACATAAGCTTTTTTCCAAATAAAGACTTAAAAAAAAATAAGGATCTAACACCAAAACCATAATTTTTTTAAGTACAAATATCACTAATTTGTCGTGGGATCAAAATGGCTCGACTTGCAATTTCATCAGGAAGATAGGGTTTGTGGATAGTTCCGAATCGGTAAGTCATGCCATCTCACGTATTACTGAACATGTAACTTAACTATTACTAACTCATTAGCCCTTGAATACAGATTCAAATCATCGAAGGTGCAGATATGTATTGAGGTAATCGAGTTTTGTTCGAACGATTTTTGTTTTGTTGAATCAGAACGCAAATTCTGTAGTTAACTGAACCTCCTAATGCAATAACGTGCCCTGTGATAAACAATGGTTGGTACTTTCGATATAATATAGGTAGGTACTTGATTCATGAAGAAGCTGCGTAAATATGACAATAAATACAATTTCTTAAAGCTGCCATAGACAAAAGAAGTACCAGTAACGAGGTTCCCAGTCTGTAAATAAAAAATCAATAATATACATAATGGTGCCGATTCTTTAGTTCATCACCCTAAACTAAAAGAAGGGTATTGCTATCTCTTACTGACAGACCGCAAAAGACATGTGACGCTTTAGAATTGTCAAACTCTATTTCGTCTTGATTGCCTTGAATTTGACGTGATTTTAAGTATAATGAATTTAGTTTGTCGTAGTTGCGTCAAAGAAAATCTTAGTTCTACTAAATTATATAGCTATTTTTATTTCCGTCTCTTTCTTCTTTTATTGGAAGGAAAAACAGCAATAGCCTAAATTAATTTAGGTTCGTGCACAATAGAATCGTCACCAATATTCAATTAGTCAATATAGGTAGTCGGCTGATTGCAAAATACAGTTACAGTACATCTATGTAAGTTCATCAGGGACGCCCATCGGTAATATTTTAAAAGCTTTTTTTTAACAAAGTTCTATAACGGGGTTTGCGGTAGGAGTAAACTGGTAGAATTTATCACGTGACGAAAAAGCGTTATGCCCTCCATGCGACTATCTCTCTCTGGATCTCTGTCTCTTTCTATTATATAAAATAGAAAAATACAGCGAGAGAGCGATAGTTTCATAGTTTTCGAGAGTGCTAAAGCACAATTAAATTCCAAAATGGTGACAACTTTACAAGAGCTTCTAAAAACGAATACTAGCTGGCTCTGTTTTAGAAACTCGTATTAAATACAGACTTCTTCTCGCTTGTTGACTTTTTTACTATGTATGAGTGTGTGTGCGATCGAGTACCGTGTACCTAAGGATATTCGTTCCCCCGAGTACACCTTTTTTTCTTCAAATTCGGTATATTTGGATTTAGGAATTGATTATTTTAAAATACTCCTATGCTCTAGTATTTTCTTTATCGTCGTCCTCACATGGTATAAAGTAATTTAGTTAGCAACATAAATCCAGTCCCTGCTTATGGTTTTCTTATGGAGAACACATGTGAAACACGTTTAGCCACAAAAAAGCCGGAGGGTCACACTGATATCTTTATGATTTTCAGGGTGAAACAAAACCCACATAGAAGGGAGTCACGTAACATAAACGAGCTTTTCCTGCATTTTATGTTGTCGACGTTCGAGTTGTTTCGCCCAAATTCCGGATTTTCCATGAATGAAACTAAAACTAGTTCAGTTTGCTATGATAGCGAAACATTGAAAATTTAAATTTTTATGCTGACCTACGTTTGATAAATATTTTTTAATTTACAAACGGAGAAGAAAATTAAATTACTTCAAACAGGAACGTAGAAATATAAAGTAAAACTAGAATATTTTATTAGGCTGGATACATATTTAGATAGTAAGTACCTAATGTTTGGATGGATAAACTGCAGTATTCTGAACGCATTGTACATAAATAAAGAGCTTAGAACCAGTAAATGGTAACAGTCTAGGTATGCGTTCCAATATCACAAGCAGAAAATCAATTTTGATACCTATAAACATTAAAATAAAGCATGGTGATACCTTGTAAAATAAACAATTAATTTTAATCTCAATCAATTTGAAAACACAAACATCACTAAGTAATTACTGGTACACGATAAAATAAAAATGGCATGTTCACTGAATTTATCCCGATGTTCACACTCGGACAACACACAAGGATAAATGTTTAACGGATAGGCCACGGAAGTACCGAGAAATTTGTAATATATTTTTAGTCAAGCCACTTACATAAACAACGTTACATTTTCAATAGCCCCAGATTGATTTGAAACGAACATTTACAATCAAAATCGTTTAGAAATGTCAATTTGGAAAAAGATTTTCTGAATAATAACCGTTTCTCGTTTGCAAATTCAATTTTCATTCTGACGAATGGGAAGTAGCGTAGGTTCTTTAATGTATTCTTAACGATATGGATTATGCAGAGAATAAAAATATGCAGGATTGTTGCAGCAGAATATAACAGCAATACAAAAGCTTGTTGAATCACAGGACCTAGAAGTTCGAAACAAATTGTGGTATAAAACTGCGAGTAGTAAAAGGCCCTATTTAGAAAACATAGATGCTAACCATTACCCTCCTTTAGCGGCAGTCGAGTAAAATACCTACTCCCTCTGGTAATTATGATTGAATTTGGAAAACTCTTTTTCATGAAGCCGCCCCAATCAAGTCTTATACAATTAATTCATTTTTTCTTTCGACAAAGAACTTCGTAATGAAGTTTAAATTAAGTTTTACAAAGTTACAAAATGTCATCAGGTAAAAATTATCATACATCACTAGTGCTTAGATTTGGATCCTTTGAAGCTTTGTCGCTCAAACGTTGAGGCTTCTTGGAATCCTTTTTTGTAACATCATCATCATCATCATCATTTCAGCCGAAAGACGTCCACTGCTGGACAAAGGCCTCTCTCAAGCTCCGCCACTTCAACCGGTTCTGTGCTTCCCGCATCTAGCGGAATCCCGCGACCCTCACAAGGTCATCGGTCCACCTTGTGGGAGGCCTTCTAACTTTACGTCTTCCTTCATAACTTTTCGGCCTCATCGGCCATCTGTTTTGCAAGCAATGTGCCCTACCCACTGCCACTTCAGTTTGGCAATTCTTCGGGCTATGTCTGTGTTTTATGTAACAAAGTAGTTAATTTAATATACGCAGAATCTTGTTAACCAGAGCTGCTATTATTCTCGTAGAATGTTACAAAAATGTTTCTATTCTTCATCTTTAGCTACTCTTCTGGTCCAGATTATGTAGAGCCAGGGAAATAAATTGTTTATCAAAGAGACACACTACGTCAAATTGGCGTGTTATAGCTAATTCGTACATCTGACAATTAATGGCATTTGTGATTTGAATATACGGACAATATAAGTTGGTAGCCGATTTGCTACACAATCAATTTTCTTGGCTTTAAATACATTTCATCATCATTATCATCTGCCTAGCTTTTTCCCTACTATGTTGGGGTCGGCTTCCAGTCTAACTGGATGCAGCTGAATACCAGTATTTTTCATGGAACGACTGCCTATCTGACTTCCTCAACCAAGTTACTGGGTAGTACGCCCCTTGGTAAGACTGGTTGTCAAATTTTTAGGCTTCTGATGACCCAAATCTACTGTCAAAGATCCACAAATGACAGCGGGGACCAACGGCTTAACGTGCTTTCCAAGGACGGAAGGGTCTTGTTATGTAAAGATAGTCCCACCAAGGACCAAGACCCATCACGGACCAAGTTGGCTGTTAAAAACATAGATGATATGATTAACTCAGTACACCGTCAGATTCAAGATTATTATTAATCAACACAAACGAGTTCCTTGTTGCTCCGTAGCCTCAAAGTTTTGCGCTGAATTAATTATGTCATAGTTATATTATTATTAATAAGGACAGTATGCCACCATCTGTACTAGAATAGGGAAAACACAATAAAGTGAGATCGGGCTGACAGGCCGAAGAAGGAAGTGATTAATATATTCCGTAGAACGATTTATGGAAATAATGACTGAACTTATCTGCACTGAAGTGTTTTATTTATTAGACCTCGGTACCAGGGACCTTAGCGGGTCCCATTATACACACCTACTAGAACTCAAATAAACCCATGGGACGGCTGATATTTTTTTGCGATTACGATGTTGGTCCGATGGAGATAGTTGTTTAGTTTTATGGTCTCTTAGTGGTCTGTACAACCCATAGATCGCACCCTAATAATGTCAGGGCACAACTCGAAATATTGAGTTTTTGACTTTGATTCTTAGATGGACTCAATATGAACTGTTCTACCACTTGGCCTTCACAGAAAGAGAAAAAAGACAATATTAAAGCGAATAGGTACTGTAATTGTGTCTCTTCCACACCACCCTCTACCGCGCCCGCGTCTTCCCGCTAGAGAGGCCCAACCAGTAAGATGCCAGTACTTGTCGAAGCCGGACCGCTGACTACGCAAAAAAAAATCAGAGCTATAGATAGCACTTTAAATTATGAAGTTGTGAATAATATATATACCTAATATGTAAAAACATTCCTTAAATCTTTTTCTCAAAAGTTGATATTTTTTTAATAGGCCTTTACTTTATTAAGGGTGCGATATGTACATGACCACACCTTTCTGATAAATGCTGTAAATCCTAGTCATACTAAATAAATCCATATATCTAATATTATGTTCTTACTAACCACATAGCATTGGTTGAAGAAGCACCTAAGATTTTGCCGTATTTAAGTTCAATACTCAAAGAAAAACATACCTTCCTTCTTCGATTACCTGACTTCACGCCATACTCAGCGCTTGCGGTGATCTATGGCACAGCAAGCTGTCACCTGTCAACTGTCAGGTCATAGCGTCTAAAAATTTTGCCGCCATGGACGTAAAATTTTTTCTCTCGTTAATTTTCTTAGAAAGTTAATAGTTTCTGATAAAACTTTATAGAAAGAGAATAATAGTGCTTTTGGAAAGTGATAAATAGTGTTACGCTGATCGTTAGTCAGCGAAATGCCGAAATCCGAGATTGAAAGCTCACATACCTAATAAACACGTGTTCGCCGGTGCCGTTGTAAAGCAACCGTTTGTGAGCGAACTTGAGCGACGAATTCTCCTACGTACGCACGTAGGAGAATTCGTTTTTCGCCACTTACGCAAGTGGCGAAAAACGCTCTTCATCCTCGGAGGAAGAAAGTAGCTTCTTCGCACTGCTGACCAACAGACCGAACAGATTGGCACGGTTTACTGTAAGTGAAGAAGTAAATGGAATAAGCCAAGTAAGTGTTCAATTTCTATGAATATGACACATTTTCCACATTATGTCACTAACTTTACAAAAACACACATCAAACTTCTAACCTGGTTCTGGTTAGTATCCACTTCGGAAGTGCATTGTGGTATAATACACAATCCGGTTTTGTTTTAAGAGACAGAAGTATTACAACTGAAAGATTTCAGTGTAAAATATGATAATTAGGTAGAAAAACTCTGCTTCTAAGACAATCCACTGACCGATATTCCTGTTTCAAGGAATATCAAAATAAACCAAATAACAATTAAAGAAAAGCTCAAATTGATGGTTATCTACCCCATGTGTTTCATACACTGCATTAGAAGTCAAAGGTATAGACTTAAGCCACTAATCCAAACTAAAGAAATTGAATATTAAAGATTATTTAGTTCCCGCGGAGGGAGATTTGGTTGGATGCTTAATGTGGGTGGGTGTGGGTAGCTGAAGGAGCTAGTTGCTAAAGCGAGTCTACAAGGACTTGTTAATTAAGCAGCAACCTACCCAGTAGGCTTGTACCCTACTGTCACCTTTGGAAGTAGTTGGAACGTTTTTCAGGAAGTGTATTTTAATTTAAATTATTTATTGCTGTCTAGTGGCAAGCTGCTGTTAAATTACAGTGGTTCAGCGAAGAGCTGATCTCTTTTGAAATCTGAAATCTAGCAGATATAAATAGCATTTAGAACATTAAAATTGCTAATTAAAAATGTTAAGTTTCATAACTAAGTAATAAGAAATGCTAAATATTTGAACAACATTTAATTTACTATGCTATACTGCTGTATTTTATAATAATTAAGGAAATCTTATAGTTAAGATCAGGATCATTGATCTATCAAAATATGAAAGGGAATAAATACATCCACCACACAATTTAAAACTGACAATATTATAATTAAAGCTATTATTACAAGTAGTACTTGTTTTACTAAGAATAAGTAATAAGTATCTTTAGTTAGCAAATTTCTATTAAACCCACATTATAAAAAATGTGGATATTTTTTGGTTTTAATACCTACTTTACACACCAATATTACTAAAAAGTAAAACAAAAAAGTATTGATATGTTAATTAAGGGTTCATGAAATAGTCACATACCAACGACTCCGAAGAGCTTTTAGAACCAAGAAAAATATGGTAATTGACAGCACACCCTTTTGACTTTTCTTGGGTTCTCTGGACGATCAGCCAACTGAGTGGCAGAGAATTTGCGAGCCTATGGTATCCGCATTCTTGTTAATGTAGTTCAGGTTGATATGAGCTGGCCCAGTATTAAAACTCAGTTTATGATTTCTGTCTCGAAGACGGTAAGTCCTAACAAAGCTTAGGTGACAAATTAATTTCCTAAGTCTACTCTGAATCTCCATCAGCAGTAAGAACATGTTAGCCTTCTTTGGAACACTGATACTTATAATAAGACCCTGTGTGCAGGCAAGGTGGCTAGGAAGATAGTAATATTAACACTTTTGTTCCCTGAATAAAGTTCAAAGCGTATTATATTTAGGTGTTCCATATATAATTGTTGCAATCCTTGCAAGGGAATGCTTGTAGTCTCAAAAGTGTTTGAGAAGGGCAGACCAAGACAAATAGAAAAAGGTTGCTCTACTGGTTGGCCATAATTAATGTGGTAGCTAGAGGCTAATGATAAACCACAGCTCAGTTCCTCTACACATGAGTAAGGAAACCCACTTCTTGTCCACATATGCAGTGGATGAAGGGTAAGGAGTCCACATGAACGGGCTACCCTATACATTCAAAGGATGTCTTTAAAAGATCACTTTTAGTGATGAGATCACTCATTGTGCCACCCCTTGTAAAATATCACTTCATATTTGTAATTCATAAGGTGGACATTATAAATAGTATTGTATTCTATCCTACTCTTGTCAGGAACTTGACCAAACCAGAAAAAATGCCACTCGAACTTGGAGAGATGTTTGCCATAAACGCAGTAAGTAATAAGCAGCCAAAAAGCCAGTCTTGAGAGTACATATTCTAGTTCAATCCGACAACAACATTTGTCGCACATTTGGGATGAGTGAGGGATTCGTTTCCCTAGTGTCCTTGAACCTAGCTTGCAAAATTACGAAGTTAGTAGGTTAGCTGGATATTACTCTGTCAGCGGTTTACCTCCCGGGGAGTTTAAAAGTGTTATAACGGCTTACTTGAACAGGCCAGCCAGATGGGCTCCTGTTGCTCCAGGCCCCAGGCCTCGGAGGCCATGTTTTCAAAGTGGGGCGTCCCCGACGTCGACCTTTTCGCGTCAGATAAGTCGGCCGTTGTGCGACAGTACGTCATATGGGACTCAAATGAAGGCTTGGCAAGCTTCTGCGATGCTTTCAGTTAGAGGTGACAGCAATGATTAGTATGGGTGCTCTCTTCGCCCAATTTAAAACCGAGCGCTCAGTCATCTGCTGAACTCGGAGGTGGGTTTTTTTTTTTTTTTGTGGGTGAGAAATCATCAAATGACTTCTCCCGCTCTGGTTGGAGCAGGAGAGCGTGTCAGACTTTTACTGACTAAAACCCACCCATGTTCCTTCAGCTGCCCGTATGCCAGGGGCCGCGGTATCTCTTTCGAACAGCCCGCACCCCTAGCAGGCATCGGCCCTTGTGGGCCCCACCAGCTGCTGCTGACGTCCTCCTGCGACGGGTCAGTACAGTGGCCCCGCCGCCAACCACTTTTCGGCCGCAGGGGATAGGGAGATCGGCCAACGCTATACCGACACTCCTCTTCCCCTGCGGCCCCACCGCGTCCGCCATCAAACGGTGGCGGCCCCGTCCAGGCTACGGAAGGGAAGAGCGCTACTCAGAAGTACCGGCACTCCTCCTCCGCCGCAGCCTGTAACCCTCAGCCGCGATGCCTCCCATTCGACATCGCGGCCCGCCTCAGTTGCGATGCACCTCACCGCAACCTACTTTTTGGCCGCTACGTCGTCGGCTTGGAGGCACAAGCCCTGACGAGCGGCCCCACCTTGGGGTTCCTGTTCGCTTCACCGTGGGAGGGTGACCACGGTTACTGAGCCCCCCCGCAACGACAATGCGGGAACCCCACTGGGGGGGAACTCGGAGGTGGGTCGGGTGCTTATTATGTATAAATGGCCCATACTGCACCCAGTGTACCTGGCTCCCGTACTTGGAGACGAGAGGTCTCGGAGAGCCAATACCTATACAAGACCTATGTAAGAACCTCTGAGACCTAACAAGCTGCCACTAACCTAACCTAAACTGGAAATTGGGAGGGGGGGGGGAAGGCAGTCAGCTTGTAAGAGGCAGTGGTTGGTACAAGAACAAGGGATTTGCTAAAATATGGTTGGAGATAATCCACACTTATTACTAATAAAGCTCCTATTCAGAGGTGAATGTCATGGTGTAGATTGCATGGCATTAGTCCTAAATAACCTGATCCCAATTTACTTATTAATTTGCATGAAGCAAATACTGTACCAACAGATCTGATGTTAGATCTAGACATTTTCTTGTCCACTGAGTAAGTTACAAAAGCATTAGCTTTAGCTAAACCACTACCAAGAAAGTAGGCCCAGGTGGGATATATAGTTTTTCCGCCTTGATTGGAGGATTTATGCATCCTAAGATAATAGGATATCTTACAACTTTTAAAGGTTGAATAACAGTGCGGCCATTGTGGCTCACAGAAATTAACAATCAAGTTGTTTACTTAGAATCTACCATAGTTATTGTTGGCTTTGGTTTACAATGACAGGCATGGCTAAGCTTGCTCAAAAGATTTTTAAACAAAATACGATAGAGGTGCCTCCAAGATGTATAACGTCTGTGGTAGCCTTCGGGAGGCTGACTACTGAGTAGCACATCAGATGAAATAAAAATGGAAGAGCCACTAGACTTACAGAATTATTACTTTTAAAAAGTAGTAAAGGAGAGGGCTACCTAGAGAAGTTGTCTCAAGCCTATAATGTTCCCACTGGTGGGGCGAAAGACTGCTCTTTAAGCGAGGGAAGGAGGATTTATTATATGAGAATTTTTAATTCCCTATGAAAGTATTTCAAAATGTTTGGGTACATTTTTGTAAGTCCATTTAATTGACAAATGAAGAGACTTATACTAGAATACCCCTTTGATCATTCATATGCAAAGATTTAATGTATTGATCATGATAATAAAAAGGTCCTAAATAAATTTCAGTTACAATGGAATTTTAACTTTGTCATGTATGACAAGTTTGTTTTCCTACATCATTATAGAAGTATTTATGAGTTTCTGTACCTTTGATTGAGAAATATTTTACCGTTGATCTCAAGTTTCAAGTAGGTATATTACCTAACTTGTATTAATTATGGATATGAATGAGTGATCCAATTATCCTTTAGTAATGAGATGATTATTTTTATTAAGTTTAGATCTCATTGATTTTAAATTACCTTTATATCATTATATTAAAATTTCATGTTCATGTTTTATAAGGCAAATAGATTTGCCATTTATCTACAACAATTTATGGAAGATGTTTTCATTTCTGCATTTTTGCTTGGATGAATAGATTGAAAATTCTTAATTTTTTGTTTTAACAGTTAGTGAATTCGTCAATTCCAAATATGAATAACTCACATAGCGTCTACATCCTTCGGGAGTCTTCACCAGCAGATAACAAACAGGTCTTCAACCAATGCTATGTGGTTAGTAAGAACATAATAGAGCTGTTTTGCATTAAAACAAAACAGTTATTATGTGATGAAGAACCACATAGCATTGGAGCAAGGTGCTTGCTGATGAGTTTTGAAGACTTCTATGACCTGACAGTTGACAGGTGACAGCTTGCTGTGCCATAGATCACCGCAAGCGCTGAGTATGGCGTGAAGTCAGGTAATCGAGGAAGGAAGGTATGTTTTTCTTTGAGTATTGAACTTAAATACGGCAAAATCTTAGGTGCTTCTTCAACCAATGCTATGTGGTTCTTCATCACATAATAACTGTTTTGTTTTAATGCAAAACAACTCTATTATAAATGTAAACTTCATGTTTCAATGTTTGGATGTCTGTTACTCAATCCCACAAACACGGCTCAACGGATTTGGATCAAATTTGGCACACGGAACGATTACAATCTGGTATAACACATAACATAGTTTTTACCCTGGTAATACGTTCCCGTGAGATAATATCATGTAAACATTTGAACCTCCACGCGGGCGAAGCCGCTGGCAAAAGCCAGTGTGTTTATAATATTTCCTTCAGACAAAAAGGTAGCCTAACATACCGCTATTACCTTTTGTCTATTCAAAAAGATAGAACAGATTTTAAACCTCGTTCAATGCCGTCAAGATTATTAATTACCAGTAGCGCGGAAATCTTTTGATGCTTCGTCGCATCGCTTCAGCGTCGTCTGCTGGACTAATTAAAATTAACTTTTCACTGTTAATAAAGCTAGTACGTACGAGTAACTGAGATTCAAATTAGTGTCTTTGAAAGACAAAATTTTCCGCGGTCTGGAGCGCTATTCACTTTGACACTTCGGCACTGAAAAGTATGCAAGTCACACACTCGTTAGAAGTCCTAACCTAACCTAACCTAAATCTCGCAACACCTAGACAAACATAAAAAAGTTTCTCATTCATGATAGTAAATGAAAAAGTAAGTACCTACTTACGTCTGTAAAATCAAGTAAATTAGCAAAATCGACAAAATTCTGCGGTTTGTTTTCTTTTTATTCTTTATTATTTCTCCAATAAATACATTTACAGTACTTAGATTTAAATTGGCTTAAATTAGTGTTCCAGAGAGAAAAACCCTGACTTCTAAACTAGGTTTATGTACCTGTATCTTAGAAGCCAGTGTCCCTTAAAAGTGATGTGCATATAGGTAATAGGACAGTACACGTCATACAAAAAAAATCCATTCGGACAAGTCCAAGAGAAACAAAAAAAAGAAATAAAATGAGAAAGGATGAAACTAAAACAAAAATAAAATATACAAGAATAAAGAAAAAAATAAAAAAAATAATCATAGTTTCATGTATGTCTCTAGTGTGTTTGTCTGGAGTTATGTGTGTGTGCGGGTGTGTGTGTGTGTGGTGTGTGTGTGTGTGTGTGTGTGTGTTTGCGGGAGTGTGTGGTGTGTGACTGTGAGTGAAGTATGAGTGAGTGTGCGGGCGTATGCAAGTATAACAACTTTCACAATATTTAACAATTTTCCTTTATAAAAATCCTCATCTATTAACTTATATTTCCAAAATTTCCCAACAGAAGATCCTCCGTATTGCGATAAGTAAGTTTTAAAAGATAGTCCTGTAGCTTAGATTTTAATTGATTTTTAGTATCATGAAAAGTTTTTAGCACTTTATTTAGCTGGTTATAAAGTTTCGTGCTAGTGACGTAATAGTGTCTCATGGCAAACGAGGTTCTATGGGACTCTTGAGGAAAAACCGTGTGTTTAATTCTGCCTGTTGGCTCTGAATACGGACGAGTAGGGTGTTTACGGAGCATTGACTGAAGGACATACAGCTGCCTGACAGTTAACACTTTAGATTCTGCATATAGCAGAATCTGAATTCTGCATATAGTAGAAGTAATAGTAGTCTGCCGGAGTAATTAAAGGAATAGTTTCTCCTTATCTCTTTTTGGTCGCGTACTTCATTACTGAAGATTGTGTCTCTAAATAGCTCACGTGGCTTGTTGAATGATGTCCTTCCACGTTAACGTTCGGTTCACGGCTGCTCTCAAGGCGGTCGTATCAGGGAGTCTAGTCAGAGCGGTTACTTGGTCACTGCAGCGGTTAGGAGACCGGTGGCGAGGCTTTCTTTTTCCTTCTACCTTGCCCATCATTACCAACTTTTCAAGGTTATCTCAAACAAAAAAAAACAAATCAAATCAAATCTCAAATCAAATAAAAAGAAAAAAAAAAGAAAAAAAATCTTTTCTTGGTTTTACGCAAGGCTTGTGGCTGCACGGATCGATCGATCAGGTTAAGCTACGCTTGCCGCGGTTGGTTCGTGGATATGTGACTATATTTTCATACCGAGGCACGGACTCCGTGCCTGGGAAAACACGTCAGCCTTTCGTGAATCTTTGACCGCCGTTATAGGTCATCTGTATCTTGAAAGTCTGACAACCAGTTTTACCTTACCTAAAATAATCCTATTACCCAATAACTGGGTCGTGGAGGTCAGATAGGCAGTCGCTCCTTGTAAAATACTGGTATTCAGCTGAATCTGTTTAGACTGTAAGCTGACGCTAACATAGTTTAAAAAAAGCTAGGCTAGATCCATTTATGTTGGTTTTTTGCATTGACAGTTTTTCCTTTTTGGCAACTGAAATAGTGTGGTTTCAAGGAGGTTTACAGTCAGCCTTAAAATAAGTTGGGTACACGGACTAAGATTTATTTAATTATATAGGTACAATCTTTGTTCTATAAAAAAAAAAAAATCAAAATCAGTTCATCCGTTTGGGAGCTACGATGCCACAGACAAACACACACACAAACACAGACACGTCAAACTTATAACACCCCATCGTTTTTGCGTCGGGGGTTAAAAAAGACTTGAATATATCATATATGTTTTTGCTTTCAAAATTATTTACGGTTAAAGAGAAACACTACTTTAAAAAACTACCTTTTTGAGCGTTTTCCAGAAATCTCCGCCTTAACTTGGGTATTTGCAATCAAAATGGTAAAATACTAAATACACGCAGACGCAGACAAAGTCGTGGGCAACACTAGTTACTGTATTTTAATTACATTATTACAAACGTATATAAACTCACGCCCGCTTCCTATGGGCGTAGGCAGAAAGTAAAGAACGCCACCTGCTCCTATCCTTACATAATACTTTTGTCTCGTTTAGGTTCATGCATCTGCCGACTTAGCACGAGCATCAATTTGTCGACGGGAGAATAGACATGACTATTAACTAAATGACGTACAATAGGAGAAGATAGCTATGATTTTCTATTAATTATCACAGTTAGGCGTTCTAAACGAATCATCATCAATCAACGCTAAACAGAACAGGTCTATCATTTTCATTAGCCGTCCCCCGACTTGACAATGCCTTGATCAAAATATTACCTACAACTTAAATGGCCAATAAATATTATTTCATAACTTTTTAGTTTTTGTTTGAGTTCTAAAGGGTCTGGGTCTTAAAATTTTTAATTTTTGTATACAGTGATTTAACTCAAAACATAATCAAGCATACTTTAATGCATCCAAAAAATCATCAAAGTCACCTCTTAATTATCTTTAAAAGCAGTTTATCCCTTCAATAACAATTGTAATTATAATAAAAAATATACCATAAAATTTCAAATGCCAAACTGCGTCTAGTGATGGATTATTTATTATTAAATAGTTATGTAATTTTATATGATTTTATTTGTATTTTTATGACATACGCTTGGTCATTTGTTATTCGAATTTATGACAACAAATTTTAACCCGTATCGAACTGCAATAAGAATTACTATTATCGCTCATAACGACAATATTTAAAGTTACCAGGGCCTTAAACGTAGCCTATGTCCTTTATCAAGTCCCAGGATACCTTTCTGTCAAACTTCATAACGATCGGTGGTTTAGGTGTGAAAAGATAACAGACAGAAACATGCCCATTTTCACTTACACTATGCGACATCTACATAAATGAATGCCTAAACAGAAAAGCGGTTTGTTGGATTTTCAACTCTCGGATCCGAGCTGAGCATTGAAAATCCAACAGAGCACTATTATTTAGATATTCTTCTTCTCTTGCATTTATATTATTAGTATGAATATAACTTACCCAAAACGATCCATATGACCAGGGTATTGCCCAGTACAGCAAGAAGCAGCATGATGGCGAAGACCATGAACCAGGCAAGCTGACCCCACCATGGTGGACTGAATGGCCTCTCACCAAGTCCCATGCAGTTTCCAAGAGTGATCCTGAAAAGAGAAGGCACATGATAGAACAAATATAAAAGGGTGATATTAAAACGACGAAAAATGGGAGTAGTTACAGCTCATCTCTACCTAACCCTTCGGGAAATACAGGCTTCATTATATATATGTAATTTTTTATATTAAAACTATGTTATGTATTTGTACCAATAGGCACAAAGATTTAATGATTTACATTGCAGAACTATAAATGATAAATGATTCAATTTCTGTAAGTAGGTTTGTACAAACAATTATACATGTCAATCAAATTTATAACAATAGTGTCTTCACTATTATTAGACTTTTGCAATGCAAATGAAAAAACAATATATAATAATGTGTCTATCACATTATTATTGATGTGATATTCTGAGTACACATTGACAATGTACCCTCCGGGTACCCATTTTCGGGTCCCTATATAATTCTGTTTGGAATGTCATTAGTAGTACGACCACGTTCGCACGGACGTAACAATATCGTGGTGGTATTTTATGGTGCCCTGGATTAGCAACTCTTATTGGTGAACAGAGAATCCAATGGCAATTATGACTCTCAATGCTATGCAGTGTTTTTTTGTTTTGACGCGCTCGGGCATACCAAAGCGCTTCAAAAAACACGCTGTTTGATTTTAAACCCTCAGCGCGCTAAGCAGTGCGTTGTAAATCCAGTGCGCGAAAAAACCCCGGCGTGATATTTTTACGTCCATGCCATGCGAACGTGGACTAAGTATTATGCACAGTAAAGTCCACTCTGATTTCACTGAAAGTTCCCACCGCTTAACAAAGTAGTAGAAATAAAATCAATTTAACCGGAAAATAAAAATAATTCCGTAGTTATGTGGCAAATACTATGTGTAAAATAAGCTTTGTATCGGTCTGTTCAATTCACCCACGCCTCGATCGAATAATAATCAAAATACTCATTCAGTGAAGTGTTGATCGAGCTACAACCATTTATTTGTATCAATAATTTGATTGCTGATTGCGTACCCAATATAAAACGTTAAAAGGTAAAAAATATTCAGTTGCTATTTACTAATGATACCGTATGTTATTACAATTTTATCAGTATGATTTTTATATTTGTCAGCAAAAGATAGGTATCCACGTTGCTGAATTTGAGCCAAATCAATCAATCTACCTAGTGAGCTAGGTTCCCAACTATGTTGGGATCGGCTTTCGGTTTAACCAGAACCAAAATTGTGGAACACACTTTTAATTACAGTTTGATCAATCTGATCATTTGTAGGACATTGTGAATCCATTGCTTCATATGATAAAAAAAAAAATCTGCTCAGCAATGTAAACAACGCAATGAATGTTGTTAAACTACCAAAATGAAAGCAGTTGCTACTGCTATTGTGTGATGAAATCGCAAATAAAATAAAAAACATTAACAGCTAATGATTGGCAAATAGTTTCACTATAGGTTTTCGAGGGATCTTTCATATTTGTTCATGGATCAAATTAGATTTTAACCTTTTGACCGCCACTGTCGGGTATAGCCGACAAATGGAAATGTGCCCAACACGCCACCGTCGGCTAATGCCGACAAGAAAACAACATTTCAGTGTCAAATTAAATACAAGAATGATGTTACGAGTAATATTTTATTTAAAAAATAGGGGACGAAAAGCAATGATTAATTGGCTATCCATCCAATTTTGGAATCCCTATTCTTTTTTTTTTAGGAAATACCCACAAAAAAGAAAGTCGCCGAATTTAAGACTTGACGTTGGAGGAGCGACAATGCGTTTACGCTCTGGTGGTCAAAAGGTTAAAGCGTTTTTTTTAAGATAGGAAATCATCAAATAGCTTCCCGCTCTGGGTGGAGCAGGAGGGTGTGTCAGACTTTTACTGACTAAAACCCACCCGTGTTCCCTCAGTTGCCTGTGTGCCAGGGGCCACGGTATGTCTTTCGAACAACCCGTACCCCTACCCCTACCCCCGACGGTATCGACGGTATAATCCTTATTTCAAAGTTCCAGTGCACCAAAATAGGTTTTGAGTTTAACTAATTTCATTCAATTGCAGTTCGCTTCTGATTTTATAAAGGTTTACTCGTAGATTACCGGCTATTTTTGCTGACGCACTAGCCAATCACACAGTACTTAGATATTTTTTTTAAGATTTTCTTTACGTTCACAAAAAAAAGTGCTAAGGTTAGAATATAGTGTTCAATACTATTTAAGGAACACAAAGTGGGAATCATTCGAGGTTCGATTAAACACATGCCATCAATAAACGCGGAGTATAAACTTCAGAATTGCAATATATTTTTTGAGGAGTAATTATGGCATAACTTTACTCCGGGGGTTATACTTTTTCAATTTAGTTTTTACCAAATTATAATAATATCTGCTAAAAAATCACAATTTATTGACCATAAATTGTGTTCATAAGAGCATCTGGTAGTTTCTATTTTAGGACCCTGCAACATTTTCCATCGGTACTAGACTTTCTAGGTGTCCCTGCATTCATTGATCGCCACTTGGTCAAGCTCCACCTGGCACCACCTCATAAGTCTATTATTTATTTTGCACGCAACATTAGTCGAAAGCAGTTAAAAAGCCATCACAATGAGTACTTGTAGAACATTCGTCAGTAGAAAATGTTATTTTCTACAGCAAATATTCATCATAAATTGTATACTAGAAACACTAATCATCAAAATTATTTTTAAATTATGACGCTTTTCACGCCATGGTCTCGTCTAGTCATTAATTTTTTGAGAGGGTGTTTTGCAGGAGGTAATGTGTTGGTGGAAGAGACGCTCAAACCATAAAATAAAGCTTTTGTTGGAAAAATAAACTAGTTTTTTTTATCTTCGTCATAATCTATGGAGGGCCAAGTATCCCATTTGGCAGTAGAGCTCACGTAAACGCAAGATAACATAGGTACCTATACAATACGTGCCTCGCGAAAGTAGCCCTTGAAGAATGTATTGTATGTGGTGTTTTTATGCGTACCGAGAGATATTGTCGTAGCGGAATTTGTATTAAGTTTTATTCACAGTAGTTTCGCAAATAATTCGTATTCCATTTCATATAAATAGCAGGCTTCTACAAATGTAGCATATTAAGATATGGAGCACCGATTCATATTATTAAAAACATGGCTTGCGATGTATATGAAAAGAATAACTGTATCTAGTATTTGCTTATAAATCGAATAAAATCAAATACTTTATGTGAATCAACTGAAAATAGATCTGGTGGCGGAGTTTCAATAAATGATGACAATGATAGTAAGTTGGTACAAATACTTTAACACATCAATCATATTTATACAACTAGATGAGGTCGGCGTTTCCTATCTGACTACTGTCTTTTTTAAAGTCCAGATATAATCTTAGCCAGATCATATGAAGACGATAGATTGATGTCGGAATTGTCTTTTGATTAAAGAACCACACAGATTGAATGGATCTATCTATTCAGTACACGCATTTGTCAGTTTAGAGTACCATTCAAATTAAGAGTATAGATTTACGTTTATTTTTAACTTGCGGAATTGGAAATCCTGTAAAAACCCGAAAGCGTTTCTCTAACTACTTATATAGGATATCGTATATTCACCGATACTTATATTCCTACCTATCTAGGTAATAAGAGGAACACACACACACAAGTTTTCATATACAGTGCAGTTCATAGCAGTGGGACCATACAGGCTGTTTATTCTTATTATGTCCTTTATTTACTCTTTATCCTTATTAAATACATTTTTAAATATTTTTATAAAAGTTACATTACAAAAAACATTTAAAAATATTTAAATAGTGGTCCATCGCAGGAGCAGGGTCTAAGATGCCGGTGGTCAAAGCTATAGAGAAAGGAACTTCCTGGCTATGCGTGCCGTGTCCAGGAGTACTGCTTTCTGAATCAAGCCCTTTAGCCTGCTAGCCAGCAATGAGAGTCTCCTGAGGTGTTGGTCGAGGCTCTTCGCTAATATGCCATTTACTGTAACGATTATCGGTACAATGATTGCAGAGTCCAAGTCCCACATCTCGACAACCTCGCGAGCTAAATCAACTTGATTTTCTTATCTTGCTCAGCTTTCACGAGATTCTCGTCATGAGGCACAGCGATATCAACAATCATTGCACGACGCTCTGGTCGATCTATTACCATAATATCAGGCTTATTGGTTACAATAGTCTTGTCAGTGATGATAGATCGATCCCAGTACAACGTGGCGTGACCATTCTCGAGAACTGGGTCGGGCACATACCTGTGGAATGGTACTTCAGACTCCACAAGGTTGTACTGCAAAGCAAGTTGCTGGTGGTTAATCCTAGCTACTAGATTGTGTCTGTGCAAATACTCGCAGTTAGCAAGACGAGATCAACCGGAAACGATATGTCGGATTGATTCACCGGAACGGTGGCAACTGGGGTCAACCGTACTATCCTTGACAATGTATTTCCGATAGTTATTTGTCATGATAACTTCATTCATAATCGCACAGATAAAACCTTCGAATTCCCCGAAAAGGTCGCCGAAACGCAGCCAGGATATAGACGCCAAAAAGTCTTCATCGGGCCCATGAAGAGCCCGGAAAAAGCGTCCATGAAGCTCTTTGCCTTGCCATACTTCCTTACGATCGTTGGTACCCATTACTGCAGGTTTACGCCAGTTCTCTTTTGCCAAGGAGAGTGGGATGAGGACCTTTTCCACTGCGACCACATCTCGACGAATCCCCGCCACGTCATTCAGTGTGAAGGAAATATTCCCAGAGATAACAAATCTCGCGGTTGTGGAGGGTTTTATCATTTCCATTATTATTTTCAGGAGTGTTGTTTTCTCACCTTTAAGACTGATTATAACTACATTTACGGGCTAATGCCAATGTTATTTTGTTAACAGGTATATAATAACGGCTAGTCCGTAATTATATACTTATAGTAAAATATTTAAACTCCAACAATATTATAGTTATTATTGAAATAGTGCTTTTTAAATCAGATTCGATTCATGTTTTTTCATTTACAAAATATAACAAAACGATTACCTACCCTATATAGACACAGTTTTCATTTTATTTAAGTTTAAGAATGTTTGATTAATTCTCAAACTGAATTAAATTTTGTAAATTAAAAACATTAATCGAATCTGAATAAAACAGCACTATTTAAAATTAGGCATTAGCAATTAGGGGCTGACAAAAACATGTTCCCCACATATTCCAACTGCAAATGTAAGTTTTTTTAGAGATTAGCCACGTTATTTTAACACCCTAGAATTATTATTGGTTTTTTAAATCAATCTCCTTTTTGAAGTCGGTAAAAAGAAGAAAGAAATTCTCGTCCAAACAAAACAAATTAAACTTAAAAATACTCGCTTCATAAAGACAATCTCGAAGTTCAAAATATCATCATAAACAATCACGAAGTTTCGAGATTGCGTTGGAATTAATTATACAAAAGTTACACAAAAATACGTTGACAATTCATAATTGTATTCTAAACATTTTACAGGTGAGGGTTGGATCAAGTTTGGTATCAGCGAAGTTAGAAATAAACAGATTATGCTGGATAACAATCTGCTTAAAAGTTAGCTAATGATCCTCTTGAGATTTCCACGAATTACCGTTAAAGAAAATTACTAAGAGCAATAAAAAGCCTAGCAAAGAAAAGGTTTGACGATTTTACGTTGTAGTCAAGCAAAATGCGGCTTCTTTAGAATAATAATGCAATGATCGAAAAATTAGGTTTTTTTTTAATTGCTGTAGGTACCTACTGCGTGCAATCGGGGTTTTTTTTCTAATTGAAACACTACGATTTCGTAATCCAGTTTCGTGGTCCAGTTATTTTATACAACTATTAAAGAAAATACCTATGCTACGCTGTTGTTCGAAAATACCTACGGGCAATTTCAGTTGGTACTCAATTTGATAAGCAATAAATTTCCCTGCTTTTCATCATCATCATCATTATCTTAATAATTTCAGTCGAAAGACGTCCACTGCTGCACATATGCCTGCTCCAAGCTTCCCCCGGTTCTGTGCTTCGCTGCTTATACTTTTGTGATTTTACGCAACTCAAGCGCTTAGGAAAAAGTAAAGGTAGGTACGGACTAACGATAATCCAGCTTTACTGGCCCTTAAATCCTTAATTTACTGTCTCTGTAGACGTGCAGGGATAGAGATGGATTAGTTCTACTGTTCCTGACTTTTACTACCTTCGACGCAAAAAATAGCTAGTGAAACTCCGCACGCGAGATGGGTATCAATATGTAAAAATTATAGATTTGATGATTTATTTTTAGTGTCAACAACCGCAGTTAGTGTAGTGACTTGAAATATCAGTTTAAAAATCCAGTTATTTTTGTATAAACTTCACAGACTTGATAGGTATATATCTAAACACGATAAAACAAAAACAACGCGCTTTTTTAAAACTATACTTCAAGCAACTTAACCACAAGCGGTCGTTGAACGATACTCGCATGCACACACACTCGTTATACATATAATAGAAAGAGACAGAGAGAGAAAAAAGCTTTTACAAAGTTGTCACCATCCTGTTTCATTCTGACCTCGTAATCGGCTTTAGCACCCTCGAAGACCCTGAAAACGAGACCCTTAAGAAAAATTTGAAAATTGTCGCAGCCACCGTCTCTGATTTTCATTTTGGCCTCAACGGCCTCGAAGTCATGAAAACTATCACTCGCCCATGCGAGAGACAGTTTTCATGCCTCCATAGACATAACGCTTTTTCTTTACGTAACAATTTCTTTAATCCTCCGCAAGTCACATTAAAGGACTTCTTTCCAAAAAAAGAATAAATCAAATATTGTTTTTTTTTAATTATGTTTAGACATCGAAACCCAACACGGCTGTCAAGTTTCACTAGCTAATTTAATTTAACCCTGTATAGTAAAATAGCTGTTGCCACCGGCTTCGGCGGCGTGCAGTTCGGAAGTTATCCCAAGGGAACGTTCTATCGGGATAAAAAGTATCCTATGTGTTAATCCAGTTTATAAACTATCTGTGTGCCAAATTTCATCTAAATTTTTTCAGGCGTACTTGCGTGATTTAACAAACATCCAACCATCTTCACCAACTTTCACCATTTATAATATTAGTAGGAAGTAGGATATACAATCGTTAATTTCCATCAGTAGGCTACGATTGAAAAGGGAAAGATATAGGTCAGCTTTCATTACTTATAGCTATACAACTGAATGGCGTATTTCCATTGTGTACAAGGCCAGAACGCAAGGGTGTGAAACTAGTCGCGTACAGATTGGAAATCACTTCACACTTCCAATCTATACAAGAGTAGTACGCAAATACTCGTGTATACTTCGTAGCGGCCAAAGTAAGTAGCTTGTTCCATAATATACAGTGCTAGTCCGCATCCATCTAATTGTGTATAGATTGGAATAAACGCGACAAACTCTAGATTCCAATCTATACGCGAGCATTGCAGTTGCGATGTTATTGGACCCATGGAGAAAGGTGTTCAGTTTGATGGAAAGTACCATACCCTTAAGTTTGAGCACACCCTTCTGATAAACGTAAAAAAATCTAAGTTATTCTCAAGCAAGGCCAACATAGAAGGTTCAGTGATCCAGACTGCTGACAAGGCGGCTTATTCAGGAACGATTCACAAACAATTGATCTCGAGCTCTCAATTGTGCCTCTAATTAAGAAATTAAATCGAAATTCGATTCGATTTATATCGAGATCCATGCTTGAGCAACATTTAAGAAACTGATACCCGGAAAATTTCGTCACTTAAGACTTTAACGGAAACCGACATGGTTTCTGACGGGGTGAAGGGTATCATAATAGAAAACGTCGTTCCAATTCTGACAAATATAGCCACATCCAAGTTTACTTTCGCAGTTAGAGATGAGAACTGTTCTTCATACTTGGTCAATGGTGATAGACTCGTACTAGGTATTATTTGTTAAATGGGAGAAGGTTAATTTGCACAGGAATAGGCGCAAATTCTAACATTTAATTAATTAAAAATTTCTAACTTAAAAAAAGAGTCAATTTAGCGCAAACGGAAGCTGAAATCCGGTTTAGACTTTAATTTTACGGTCACAAAAAAAGGTTCCGGGCGAACCGTCTATTTTATTCGTGTTGGCATTTACAAATTTCTAAAAGCTTGCTTCAGGTTTAGTTCATAACCTTTGACTTAGGTTTCCGGTAGGGTCGCAGCAGGTACTTATTTATGCTCCTTTTACAATTTAATTTAAATCCTACGTTACAAGCAAACCGTTTTTTGTATCCATGCGCATAACTTCTTCACTTCGTATAATTAAAGCAATGTTGTATAATTAATAGGAGCCGTTTGTTAGCAAAACATTCCAAGTCTTTTCGAAAATAAAAAAACATGTTTCCTCCTACTAATGCTTCCATAATAGTCCGTTAAAGAAAGGCATTTCATTTGGTACTTTTCGTAGATTATAGCCTTGCGAAAAACATATATAAGTACTTGTATAAAAATAACAAGTTCTAACATCATGCAAATTATACTTTTCTTACAAACTAAGTTTTCTACCTTCCTACTTTATACGCAAAGAAAATAGCAGCTTTACTTCGTGGAAATACACTACCAAGTACATAAAGTAGGAGGCTTTTAACATAATCAGACATCTGCTCCCGGACATATGTTTGATTAAGTAAAAAGCCTGTTAAAGGTCAATTCGCTTGATACAAGTTAACATCGATGTTTGTGCTTCATTAACCTTACAGGGAAAATGAACACAGTTTGTATTTAAAAGCTTGCGTACACTTGTGGGTGTACCCGGGATAAACCAACAATAACATTATCGTTATATCGGTGAATTTTCTAACCTTCATTACACGGATGACCAGCTTGAATCCCCCGAAGCGGTCATCATATCAGCCGAAAGACTTCCATTGTTGGACATAAGCCTCCCCCAAAAGGGGGGGATTTGCCATAATCGCCACGCTTTGCAGGCGGGTTGGCGATCGTAGTACGGTTGTAAAATGCATAGAGAACGCTGCTGCCTATTCTCTAGTAAGTTCCTTAGTCGCCTTCTACGACACCCATGGGAAGAAATGGGATGGTGCTATTCTTTTAAGTCCGGCACCACATGGAACGAAGAGGTAGATGTTTCTAATTACTTTGCCGGACTCAAAACTCTTAAGGTGCTCTTACATGGGCAATTTTTTGAGCAATTATTGGTCGGCAACACTAATGGGGCAATCTGGATCACTTAAGTGGAGCAATCTGGAGCAACAACAATAAATTGCCGATGTGTTTCGGCACTATTGCTTCTGATTGCTCCATATAATTCATGAGTTGCCGAATATCCAATCGATTTGGAAATTTTTAGCCAATTTTCTTTCTATCTCGTTTGTACGTATAACTACGTCTCGTTTTAGCGAGAGGAACCGGCCGGCGGCGGAGGCGGCGGGGGAGGCGCATTGCCTAGTTTGTAAGTTGCTCCATATTGTGTGGTCGTATCTCTGGCAACAGGTGGCTACATGATGCCATTGCCTTAAATTGCTGGATGTAGTTGTGACGTCTTAGTTAGCGAGAATTGCCCAAGATGGAGTAATTTTAGTTGCTCGTGTAAGCGCACCTTTAGGACCTCATGATATCGCTTCTGCGCTTTTGATTTCCGTGTGGTTTTCGGACGCAAAGCGTCATGGTAGGTCGTTGTGGTGCTAGCAGGTCACTCACTTAGACGTTATTAGGCTTTGGATTAGACTGCCATGACGCTAGAACTTTTGTTTCACAATGCTGTATGCGCATTTCTGCATGGACTGAAGACTGCCACTAGTGTTCTCTTTGAATTATCTTTGCTTCTCCACACATCGTCCTTCACACCATAAAATTGGATGAAACCTTTATATTTTCCCATCGAAAATAATGTCTCACCGAGTCGGAATTGGACTGTTTAGACATCGAAAATATTGGGATTCGAGCTGTATACGAGTGATATATTTTATTCCGTATTTGTAGAAGAAACGTGACAATCCTGCGGAAACTGCAATAAATGTCCGACATTGTTGAATTTCCCATTGAAATTTAGATGGGTTCTCGTCTGCTTTATTGATTAAACAATACTTGTTGGAAACATAGCTTTTGTGACCCACGATTTTATTTTGTGAAGTGGTTAGCCACTTCACTAAGTACACGGCAGACAAAGGCAGCACTGCTCGGGATTTGAATGATCATGCCTAGCAGCGATGCTCACTTGTAATTTTATTTTTTTCATTATTTGCTTCATTCATTCCAGCTTCGTTAATTGATTGACTTTTTGAAACATTTATTAGTCAATGTTTGAACTGAATATACTGAATAGCTACTCGTGAATTTTCCAGATGCTATCCTTGATTGATTGATATGCTTTGTTATTACCATAAAAAGATGGCCTCTAATTTCGAAATAAAATTAATTAAATTATAATAAACTCTAAGGCAATGTCGGCACGGTTGGCGCAGCGGTTAAGCGATTGTCTGCTGCGCTGTGTGTCGCGGGATCGATTCCCGCAAGGAACAAATATTGGTATGACCTACAAGTAGTTGTTGCGGGTCTGGCTATTTGTGTATGTGAGTTTAAATGTTTGTGAACGCACCCACAATACAAGAGAAATTCCTAGTGTGAAAAAAAAATGTTGGTGTAACCTTTATTATACATAGTTTAATTATACCAATATTGGTTATTTATAAATGGGTATAATTTAGACGGTCACCAAAAAAAAATTTAAGACTAAGCTTAGGCACCAAATAAAATAAACAACTCCAAAAAAAATCAATTGACTTTATTAAAAGGGCCCTAAAGTATATAATATTATGATCCAAAATAAATCAAATAACATCAGAAAAATCGCAAACCTCGCACAAATATTATTTTTGGTTCCTAAAATGGATCAACGGTCACCAAATTCTATCCAACTCAAAGATTAATATTACTACCAAAAATCTTACTCCAAAATAGTAAGTCGTCATCCAAAATAAATTATTTGACGTCAGACTACTTTAATGTAAGACTAAAATTACAATTGCATCCCTTTATTTCTTAACCCCACACTCCGCATCCCGCACCCTGGAGAACCGCCCGTTTTTTTTTTTAAAATAATATTTAATTAACTTCATACATTAATAAGGGTGGGCATATGATGAGAGGCAGGCGAAGCAGGCCGCGCAGCTGCAGTGCAGATGGCACAGCGCAGAGCAGGGCAGTTACTGTACACATCTGAGCTGCACGTGCCTGCGCTGCAGCATACGTAGCTCAAAGACGTTCCATGCTTTACAAAATCTGCTCTGCTCTGCGCTGCGCGGCCTGCGTCGCCCACCTTTCAACATACGCCTAACCTAAACAAGTGACGTTTGTTTGGGAACCTCAGTATATTAATTGGTATTTGGGAAATATTCTAGCGATCGTTAGCTTTTTTAGCCTAACAAAAATGACCAAATTAGAAGTCATGGTATTACATAATTGGGAACATCTAAGTAGTGACAATATATAATATTTGGTCTAAAGTGTATTTTAAAGGCGTCCATATATTTTTTTGGCAGTCAATAATACGAAAAAATGGATTTATTTCATAATATTTTAGGAAACGTTATTTGGTGACCATTTATCCATTTTGGTAACCGTTTAGAATTTTTTTGGTAGTAAAATAGGTACTTTTTTGGTCGGTGTTTAAACACAAGCCTTTATAAATTATCCGTATACATATTATAATCAGCTAAACTCGATCGCCCGTTAACATGAAATTGAGATCCAAATCCCATTTCATGATTGTTTTAGCAAATTAATCAAATAGAAACTCTATCAAATTGTGTTTGATCCCTTGTTTAGAACTAACTATTAATTGTTAGTGTAAACTGTTAGGGTGCCCTAACGAGTTAATAATGAGTCTTACAGGCAGTTAAACGTGAATCTCGACCTAGGGTTGGTCTTTGATGGATCATCATTTATATTTCATTTACGTAGGTATGTGATTGTGACCTTGAGAAGATTAGGTCATAACCACTGATTTGAGGTATACGACAATTCTAAGGGAAAAATGTAATAATTATTTAGAATTCCATACAAAAGTTAAAAAAATATGTTTTTTTTCCTTAAATAAATAAAAGTAAAACGTATTAGTTTAGATTCAGTTTTGAAAACTTGCCTCCGGCAAGCATTTATTTAAATTAAACCATTTACTACCAATTTTGAAACTATCCAGAGATTTTTACCCAAAATCGGCTTAAAATCGAGATGGCAAGAAAATAACCACGAAATTACGAAGAAGAAGTAGAACGTGGAAATATAATTATTTTACAAAGGAAAGCAACAAAGAGCCATCCTCCAATTTATTGAACATTTCGGAGATAGTCAACCTATTCATTTGTAGTTTATTTTTCCCATCCGCCATCGCGGGAAAAGACTGACCTCCATTGACCTCCGTCCATTTTCCCTTTCAAAGACAGACGACGCGCCCCTATTAAAGTCAAAGGAAATTTCCTTCAGTACATACAGCTGCTAGAAAGAATTTCTAAGCATTGTCGAACACTTCGTGTAGATACGAACATAAATCCTTACACTTACGCAAAATTCAAAAGCAATTTTGACGTGGTATAACGATTGAAAGCTTAAAAAAAGGTATAGGTAGATACAGGCAGTGTCACCATGTATGTACCTATACTGATATTACATTGAGCCAAACTCAACATTTGTTTGGTTGTTGCACCCTTTTTTTACCCAATCGATTGATATTTCATAATATAGAATTATATGAACTTAAAGGCATTGATTATTTTATTGATTATACTGTAAATACATACTTATTATGGTCGCGAGTCATATTTTGTTCAACAAACAACCTGAAATAGACCTGCAAGTTGCAAAAACCGACAGAATATTTTAATTTTGCTAGCTACCTTGGCGGGGGAAGCGCCTTAAGGAATACTTTAAAATAGCGCACGACTTGACGTGCATGCGAACCAGCGCATCGCCCATCACCACGGTATCCTCACCTCTGACGCAGGTCATCACCGGACACGGTTGTTTCGGGACGTTCCTGTTTCGGATAAGGCGGGTGGAAACGCCCGGGTGTTTCCACTGCGTAGATCGCCCTGAGGACACGATGGAGCATACGGTGGAGGCTGAACCGGCTTGGGCGGAGCACCACCGTGTCTTAGTGGAGGCGATCGGCGGCGACGATCTCTTGGGTCCGGCTCTGGTCCAGGCCATGATACGGAGCGAGAGTGCATGGGTAGCCGTCACCTCCTTCTGCGAAGTAGTAATGCTCGCGAACAGGGAGGCGGTGCACGTGAGGGAGAGGCAATATATGCTCTTTTACGGCCCTAGTTGTCGCAGGACATGCCCTGGTCGTCGGGAATCCCAGGCCGATTCCCGGGCACTGTAGGCGCCGGCTTGCGGACGGCGAGTAATGAGTGGCTCGCCGTCCGGGAAGAAGCCCGGGTCAACAGCACGTTCTGTTCCACGTGCGCCTCAAAGAGATGTCAGCACCAACTGGTGGAGTCCGCAAGGGCAGATGCTTGCCAGAAGTGCGGGTTGTTCGAAAGAGATACCGTGGTTCGTGGCACAGAGCCAACTGAAAGAACACAGGTGGGTTTAAGTCAGTAAAAGTCTGAGACGCCCCCCATCGTCCATCCCAAACGCATAGCCCATCGTCACCATTCTTTAGGTATCGACCACCTAGTCAGCGAGCTTGTTTCCATAATAATGAATTTATAGTACAAGTACCATCGTTCATTCTACTTTATCATTCGGTCTGTGTATAATTGATGGTTGTTATAATCAGAGATGAGCATATATTCATATTTTAATCTGAGCTAAGTATAAAGTAAACATTAGAACTAATAAACGGTTTTGTTTTACCCTGTAAATAAAGTAAAAAAAAAAAACAATTATTGCATAATAAATTAGAAACGTACATGCATACACACACATTCACACAAACATACACACATTCAAAAACATTAAATTTGTAATGTCAAAAAGAAAACTCTTCTGGGAGTTTGACATCAAAATTATATCCGCTACAAGCAACTTAAAACCTCCAATCCAATTGGATAGGAACTAACATCATTTATATGTTCTTCTGCCTCGTTGCTTGTCGATGTTATTGCTTTAATATGTTTTGTTAAAACACAAAAAAAATGGATTAAAACTTGCGTGTCTTTTGCTGAGGTAGGTACCTAGTTGATAAGGCTTTGTATACTAATACTTGGTATTATTTTGAAAATACCATGTTTGTAACACAATACCTATCAACACTTTAGGGTAAAGTAGATTTTGAATCTTGCGTAGAATAAGGTACCCATCTAGACTCGTGACTGTACGTAGGGCGCATGTCGTGTGTTGTGTTTACTACGTCCATAGAGCTTAGTACAAACTACGTACAAGTCTATTATCTAACAAGACAAGACTCAAAAGCACCGCCAAGGCTCGTTTAGTTATAAAACAATGACCTAAACCTAACAGGAGAACACGCTCATAATAGTCCTAGAACTGTCACCAAGGATATAACAAACACAAAGTAATCTACGTGGCCCAATTTAGCAAGACCTATAAAAGGTGATAGTCCTTTGCAAGATGTAATTCTATGAGCAGCAATTTGACTCGTTGAGTAATACAGAGTAGCTCATTGTTAGAATAAATTCCTTCTCTTAGATTCTATATTAAAAACCTCTGGCTATTTATCTTTATAAACATATTTGTATTTGCAAACCGAACCAAACGTATTCGAGGCGATTGTATCTTTAAATCCAAATAAATAAGGACCCTTTTTAATTAAGCCCATTAATTTAATGTTGACATTTATTTATCTCTCTGTTTTAGTACACGAGGATACACCCGGCACGTGAAACTGAAGGACAGAAGTTTCAGTTACAGGAGTTCGTAAACAACTGTCTGTTACCATCGATTATTGATTTTCATGAAGAAAATGATAGCAATTATCTGTGAGTTGTGGTGTCTTTAATAACGCATACGATATCGATTTAGTCTTACTGATTTATGCTAGTTATTATCAGTAGATGAAACCGTGTACATGGCAATGTATAAATTGATGAAAAAGAAATGACTTGACAATTTTTTTATTGCTTCATGAATAGTCATCAATATCGCGTGCGATCATACAAAAGGCTAGACACTATAGGCAAAATTTCAAAAAACAAAACCAACAATATTCTCATACAATGAATACATTTTTGAATAAATAAAATGCTCATACATTTCAGGGATAGACTAGTGTGAAAGGGCAGAGTTTTTAATTAACATACATTCTCGGGCTGGTTTACTGATATAGTAAAGGTATTTGAGCAAGAAGGGCTCGTCCTAACTTAGCTTTGTAATAAAAAGAAATGACAGGATCTGGCTCAGAATTGAACATCAACATTCTAAACAGACAACAAAGTAAGCTTGAAACGAATTTAATTTCAAAACAGAACCTCTATAATAGGAGGAAGAAGATAATAGGAAGAAAACACGAGTATGTTATATCTATGCACCTTGACTCCTTAATTTTGGGGATTCAAGATCCTTAGAATTCATAAATTTATAGCACAGCACTAACTCGGTAATAAATAACAACCGACGCATAATGAGGTTTTTGAAAAACATACACTCTCTCTTTCTTAACTCGTTTTGAAAGTAAGTATTGTCATTTTCACTCGCTTCACAGCAGTCTCGAAAATTGTATTTATAAGATAGCCGCGAAAACCGGAGAAAACGGATTCCATTTCCGCGAAATCGTTCCAGCTTGGCGTTGAAGTTTTACAACAACGCGGTAAGAGAAAGTAAATAAAAGTAGGGAATTTCTTATTATCTCAGACAAATATTTAACAGTATCTTTACTTAATAATTTAGGAAGAGAAATGTGTAATTTCCGGGGAGATGCTTTCTATGGTTTACTTCTAATTATGATGGTGGTACGTTGAATTCGACTCGGCTGGGCAGCGTTCGGGGGGCTTCGCAATATCTTCTCGTCCCACATACCGCAGTGTCTCAAGACGAAAGTCTTTGACCAACGTGTGTTTCCCGTGATGACCTATGGCACAAAAACGTGGTCGCTCACAAAATGGGCCTTATGAGAAGGCTTAAAGTCACCTAAAGAGCAATGGAGAGGGCTCGGAGTTTCCCAACGTGATCGAATCAGGAATGAAAAGATCCGCAGGAGAACCAAAGCAACCGACATAGCCCAAAGAATTGCCAAACTTAATCGGCAGAGGGCAGGGCACATTGCTCGCAGAACAGATGGCTGATGGGGCCGAAAGGTTCTGGAGTGGCGACCGCGTACCGGAATACGTAGAGTGGGAAGGCCTCCTGCAAGGTGGACCAATGACCTTGTGAAGGCCGCGGAAATATGCTGGATGTGGGAAACACAAGACCGGTTGAAGTGGAGGAGCCTGGGGGAGGCCTAAGTTCAGCAGTGGACGTCTTTCGGCTTGGGCACGCCGCGATTGCGGCGGGAAGTCCCCTCTTTGAGGAGTGGCTTGAGAGGCGGCATGGCGTCCTCACCTTCCGCCTGACACAGGTCCTCACCGGACATGGCTGTTTCGGGAGGTTCTTGTTTCGGATAGGGCGGAAGGAAACGCCCGGGTGTTTCCATTGCGAAGATCGACACGGGCGGAACGACCCAGAGGACACGGTGGAGCATACGGTGGAGGTCTGCCTGGCTTGGGCGGAGCACCGCCGTGTCCTCGTGGAGGTGATCGGCGGAGGCGATCTTTCGCGTCCGACCCTGGTCCAGGCCATGGTACGGAGCGAGAGGGCATTGCTGGCAGTCGCCTCCTTCAGCGAAGCAGTTATGCTCGCAAAGAGGGAGGCGGCGCACGTGAGGGAGATGCAGTACATGCGCCCTCACAGCCGTGGCCTTCGCAGGAGACGCCCTGGGCGTCGGGAATCCCAGGCTGATTCCCGGCCACCGTAGGCGCGGGCTTGCGGACGGCGAGTAATGGGTAGCTCGCTGTCCGGTAAGGACCAAGCCCGCGCGCCTCAAAGAGATGTCAGCAGCAACAGATGGGGCCCGCAAAGGCCGATGCCTGCCAGGGGTGCGGGTTGTTCGAAAGAGATACCGCCGCCCCTGGCACACAGGCAACTGAGGGAACACGGGTGGGTTGTAGTCAGTAAAAGTCTGACACGCCCTCCCGCTCCACCCAGAGCGGGAAAAGTTATTTGATGATTTCCCACCCCAAAAAAAAAAAAAAAAAACCGTTTTTCGGCTGCAATGATGATGATGATGCTGGAAAAGGAAACAAAAATAAATAAAGAAGCTGCTAAACTTTTCAGATTGTCCGCTACTGCGTCATACAGGGTCAGTTTTCTATATATAATTAATACTTTAGGTATTTGTCATTCGATACAGGAAGTCTGTAATCTTTCCTATGTGACAACAGGTCTTAAAAATGTTGCAACATATTTCCTAACTTTTATTTCGCCATTGATTTATACGATAAAGTAATATATTGAAAACCTAAGTAACAAAAGAGTACAAGCTCAATAAGCCAGTTTTCAATAAAACGTGAACGAACAAAGAATACAGCAATGTAAAGTTGTGTATAGCAGGGAAAAGGGATCTGCGACGAACAAATCACATGATATCAGAAGCCACTGAAGTGAATAAAATATTAGCAAATATTTATCGTGTTTCTCGGAACTGAAAATATCATTATGACAATTAAATTGCCGCTCGAGTTACTGAAACTCGTTAATAAGAATGGATGTAGGCGTTTACATTGTATGACTTGTGTGTATTGTTATGAGATAGGCATATACGCATGTAAAGTATCTCATTAAGTAAGAACATAACTTAATAATACGTAATAGGAACCTGTATTGCCTGAAGCGGTAGGCAAATTTGTTTATATAGTAGGTACACCCATATTCCGGCAAATATGTAAAAGAATCATGTAATAAAGAGTGTAACTAGTACCATTAACCGGGTACAAATCCAGACTTATACTGCATAGTTGCAAACAAAAAAAGGTTAAAAATAGGGAAACAATAACAGGTTGCTCTGTAGTTAGGTGTCAATTTATTACACTTCGAGTTCCAGTCGGTGCGTCATAGACCACGTTAATCTGTGGTGTCGTTTGTCATGCGGATATGTATGGCAGTCACGAGTATACTATAGTATTTATTTTTCTTTAAATAAACGTTCCGTTGGTAACAGAATAGCTGAGTCAATATGTTGTCTTGGTATGGAAATAAGATAGGAAATTAGTTTTAACTAGCACATTTGTTAGACGTAAGAGGCTAAGAGCATGTAAGACAAGAGTAATGGCTAAGATGAAAATGAACGCTGAGATGACGATGGATTGACGTGAATGCACTTATAGAAGGAAAACGCGTATAATGTGTGAATTAGAAACAAATTGAGATAGAAGCTCAAAGCTTCTACATGCGAGTTGGTTAATTGATAACAGAGGCATTAATAATGCACCAAACTGCGTAGTTACAGCGACACTGGAGGCTTGGCATAGATCCAAATAATAGTCTTATATGTAAATAAATGGCACAAGAGATTTCTGTTTTAGACTACAATTATGGTTGCAAAATAACTTACTGATAGGTAAGTAGGTTTGTATGTAGGAATTACATTACATAACTAGCTCACACATAAAAATCCAGTTATTTTTGGTCACTTAGGCGTCGAAGTACTCGTCTGCTTCGCTGTCATCCGGAAGCCTGCCCAGAAGACAGGCAGCATTGCCATCATCATCATTATCTTCATCATTTCAACCGATAGACGTCCACTGCTAGAGATAGGCCTCCCCCAAAAAAATGGGGGTTTGCCATAATTGCCACGTTTGGCATGCGGGTTGGCAATCGCAGTATGTTGGTAACATGCATAGAGAACGCTGCTGCCCATTATCTAGTAAGACCCTTAGTTGCCTTCTACGACGAAGAAATGGGATGGTACTATTCTTCACGTCTGGCACCACACGGAGCCCCGGCACCACACGGAGCATTGCCATGATTAATGGCAATGCTAATTCTTAGGCTAAAGAACAAGCCAGCCCTCTAATAACTTTGAACATATATTAGTGTAAACACTGATAAGTTTTGATCTATTTCATAACATGACAATGATAAAGTTCGAATATATGACATTGTTTGAAGTTTCGGAACTAACCAACGATATTTGTAAAGCTATTTGAATTTCATGCTTTCGCGTCTGATTTTCTACTACTAAATGCAAGCGTAAATCAGCGCGTTTCACTTCGCCAGAACATTTCGATAAAAACTTTATGTAGTTAGGTTCTAGTTCTACCACTTGTTGAATTTCTTCAGGGAATTAAAACTTGTTGAACAAACTCCTAATTTTATACCAAAATTACTTATAACAAAATTACTTATTAGTACACAATTTATATTATTCACTCTGTTATATCTTACAAGACACATAAAGGGTAGAGTTGAAGAAATTTTCGAGAATTTCCGGATCCGGGTTGGCCTGTTTAAATATAAATGAAACGACGTGTTTTATTTCAAACAGGAGGGCGGTTGTTTAAGTGTTTTCCTCTCTAGAGACCAACGATTTGTTGAGGGTTGTTCTTATATTTTTTCGAGTAGGCTTGGGGATTAACAAAGACAAACTTAGACTCCATTCTGTTTGAGCGCTGTGTGTGTCTGTGGCACTGTAGCTCTTAAACGAGTTAACCGATTTGGATGTGGTTTTTTTATAGCGGTGGTTCTTCCACATGTTTTATCAAAATCGGTTCAGTTGTTTGAAGATTATGAGCTTTTATCTGGTTGATGTAGGGATTTGAGCATCTTCCACGGGTCTGATCGAGTCGAAATGTGGTATTCTATTACTTCAGTGATATTAGACGAATAAAATAGCATTGAACTGATGCTGATGCATCACCTGGAATTTCCAGGATACTCAAGTTACTCACCAACAAACAGCAGAAGTATCGTGTTTAGACTCATTGAACAGATCTCCATGAAAAGGTTATAGGTAAATGGCGATCAGGACGAGGAATGAGGATTAATAAATAACAAACTTCACTGTGGGGAACATACGTAAAGCTGAGCTGATTTATGCGTGAAATGTGTCGATCGTAGCGTGTTTACTATTATTCGAATGTTTTGTTCCATTGTCATTGTTAATAGATCAGCCACAAACCAAGAACTACTACTGATAATTGCATAACAGCACATACAATATCGTTATAATACTGTGCCTGTTATTTAAATCAAACCCAGGAACCCACGATCATGAGCAAAGCAAGCAATCACATACTAATTCGAAAGCTGCAAGCACTTAAGAACGGTAAGTAGGAAACGTAATATGAATAATTGTTAACGATTCGAGCGCGTGGCTGAAGTTTACATTCCATTTGAACCAAAAAAATCCATGCATGTGAAATGAGACCTTACTTATTCAGAATCGGTACCAGGATATGCAGCAGCTTGGTATACATATTATCTATACTCACTTAAGATTTATGTCCTCAAGGATCCTCGTCGGTAGCAAGTCCAGGATCTGGGTGACATTGAGGTGATCCCAGGACTGCTGCCGACCCAGAATCTGCTGGGTGCAGTTGATGAACAATAGGATATCTATTTCGGAGTCCATGGCAACATATTCCACTTACACTTCACCAACAATCATTATATTACAATGCACAGAGAAGTAAACAACACTGTGAATCAGTACAAATTGAATGTCACTTAATTAGTCTGCTTAATTGTCCTTGTCTTTCACAGAGAGACCCCGTTTCAGGAGGTCCAATTATCTCTACAACACGTAATTGTTATTTCACAACGCATTTTAGGTTCATCGATTTAATTAGGTCAAGGAAAAAACGTTCCACTGAAAATAAATCACATAGAATTACGCATGTTCAAGTCTATATTACTCGACACCAGATATTAATATCAATTATCCCACAGAACTTTCCGACACTTAATAAATTAAAGCATAATTAAGATCTCTTTGTTATTACCCAACTTTTATGGCACGGTCAACAATGAAACCGGTAATTTGGGAAGCCATTATAATAGAGGGACTTGATTGACCACTTCTTTTTGAATACGCAATTAATTTTCTTATAAATGCTGCCCCTATCTTTAATGTTCCGGAAAACTTTCCAGAATTAAGGGTGGATAGAAAGAAATACCTACCGTATTTTACGACGCCGTCCTTTATCACAAAGGCGCCATTCAAATTGCTATAAAGAAAGGTATTATTGCCGAATTTCCGGTAAGTTTCGGTTCAAGTGTCAGAAAACTCTGAGATAAAGATTTAATAGAATCCAGCATTTTTTGTTACTGGTATTCTTTACCCACCGAATCGTGTAACAAAGTTATTACAAATATTTGACTTTGAAATACCTGAATATGCGCTACGGTATACGAGTCCTAGTTCGTGCAATGACAATAAGAAGAAAATAAACCAAATCAGCATAAAATGTAGAGGTATCATGAGAGACAGTCCAAATAAAAACTAGTAGCCAATGTTTTAGCTAGCTGAAATATATCACAAACGTCGTAAAACATCGACTACAATCATATTAAATTCTTATGCAAACATGTCGCCACATGAATTTGCTTTTATTGGACCGAAAATAAAATAAAATTCAATAGCTAAAACTATCATGTCACATGAAAGTAATCTTATTGTATAAAATAGCATAGCGATGCTCTCTGTGTACTTGTCTGCAGATATTATGTTGATTTGTCTGGAAATACTTGACCAAGAAAGCAACCTTGGTATTTTACCTTGCTTAACATTGAAAATACGAATCGTATGCAAATACTTATTCATGGATGTTTTTTATCCATTAATCTTGACATTATTTCTACAAGTTTTATAATTCCTCTTTTTATAATTTTGAGCGTAAGCCCCTTCGCACATGGCGTCGTATCGTAAGCGTATCGTAGAACGCGCGTAGTACGAGAGCAATACGAGCAGGAACATGTTCAAACAAGTCCGCACACGAGGCGGTGTTGCAGCGTATCGTATGAGGTGTTCATTGTCATTACGATAGTCGTAGCGTACTGGCGTAATAAAAAAGGAAGCGACAAAAAAAATATTTTACAATGAATACTGCAAAAGTAATTATTAAACAATTAAAGTTAAAATTTAAATTATTAAAATAAAATTAATTATTAGTAATTATTTGCGATGTATGGATGGATCCAATGAGCACGTCGCTTTCTACTTCTAACGAAATCAAATAACAAGAAATCCTCTTCGTCTGAAGAGAAGGTAAGGTCATCAATAAATTCCCCAAACACATCTGGTACGCTTGACGCCATGATTTCAACTGAGATATTACAAAACGATACGTCTACGCGACGATTCGTTTGTAGAACACTCCGCGTCTCGTGCGCGTAGCGTAATTACGATACGCGCACGAGACAACTACGCCTACGACCCATGTGCGAAAACGCTAAGACTAGCAGGTGGGGTACCTGATGATATTTGGTCGTCAGCGCCTAAATAGATGTGTAATATCAGAGGCATCGCAGGAGTGTCATCCACCCTATAGACAAAGTTCAAATATATCTCACGTGCCTTTTAATACACCAGTAACCAGGAGCACTTCTAATGCTACTTAGCGACAGTAAAAGAAAGGGCATTGTGGTAGCCGAAACCGAGCTCTTTAACTAAGAGCAGCTAAAACTTAATTAAAACTAGCTTTTGCCAGCGGCTTCGCCCACGTGGAAGTCGAAATTTATCCCACGGGAACGTACTACCGTGATAAAAAAGTATGCTATATGTTAATGCAGATTCTCCTGGTCATCTCCTAACTTCCAGGGCTTATTTTTATCTTGTATTTAGAATTGTTTATATTTTTTTTTTACATTGTTCTCACATACAGAAGCAACAAGAATAATGTTCCCAAGATTTTGTAATATTCAACTTGATTTTAAAAGAGTTTCCGTGGGGTTTCTTGCCCGTTCTTCTCCATAGATATCTACGTTTTGGAATGGGCAACTAGCTTCAACTTTCCAACTGATCGACTTTTTGACAATTCAAAAGTGCCTGTAAAGGGTTTAATTGAAATAAATGCTTTGAGTTTGAGTTTGAGTTTGATTATAATCTATCTGTGTGGCAAATTTCAAACACATCCGTTCATCCGTTGTTGCGTGATTCAGTAACAAACATCTCAATATCCAAAAATACAAAATTTCACATTTTTATATTAGTTGGATCGGAATTGTTAGAAGATACGGTAATCTTACTAAGATTACTGTATCTTCTAACAATTTCTGCTGACCGGTATAAAAATGACACTTATAAAACTAAGAAAGGTATGGGCATAAATAAACTCAAACAAGCAAAACTGAATGAAGGGTCAAAGGAAAATCGCATTCGTATAAAGAGACATCTGAAGAATCCGAAAACACCCTAATGATACACGAGACTGGCGAGACTGACATTGAAGTGAATAAAAAGAACAGCCATTAAAGAATTACCCGACATTTACATGAACGATCAATTTCAATTAGGTAACGTAATTACTTAGACATTAACTGAGGAATAAGACGATCATTCTGTATCGTTACATTTATAATGTATAACTGCGTGCATATACTATGTTGTGCAGAAATTGTTAGAAGATACGGTAATCTTACTAAGATTACTGTATCTTCTAACAATTTCTGCTGACCGGTATAAAAATGACACTTATAAAACTAAGAAAGGTATGGGCATAAATAAACTCAAACAAGCAAAACTGAATGAAGGGTCAAAGGAAAATCGCATTCGTATAAAGAGACATCTGAAGAATCCGAAAACACCCTAATGATACACGAGACTGGCGAGACTGACATTGAAGTGAATAAAAAGAACAGCCATTAAAGAATTACCCGACATTTACATGAACGATCAATTTCAATTAGGTAACGTAATTACTTAGACATTAACTGAGGAATAAGACGATCATTCTGTATCGTTACATTTATAATGTATAACTGCGTGCATATACTATATGTATGGCATTTGAGAAGGCAAAAAAGAACAAAGAAAACCATGCGGAAATTGGGGTGGAGCAGAGTAAGGAAAAATTACAGTTATTTGGAATGTAAAACCCAAATTGAACAGCAAGGGGCGTGACAATAAATAAGCTTTACGTGAATTGGAAAACCTAATGGGACCAATTAATTTTCTTAAATTAAACTCAATTCAGGTTGGATTCGAATTGAACGAAATTACTTAACGTAATTTAAACATGATAAATCGGACAGACCTTTTCATTAATTCGGCTAATTTATTACCAATCATCAGCCCTTTTCCTGATTTCCTTGGGGTCGGCGTAGCGTATCATTTTGTTCCATACTTCTCTATCACTCATCATCTCAATACTTACCTCTTTTTAGTCATTTAAATTTTCACACAATCGATTCATCGTTCTTTGGACTTTCTCTATACTCTTACTCGAAACTCTCCGCAAGACATATCCTTCATTCTTTCGCACCACACCCAAATTGCCAATAATTGTACTGGTAACTGCAAATTGTACTGCCCAATAATGTATTATAATTCCTAACAAAATTATCTTTACCCAAATAGCCAAAAACAAATCAAATGCAACCACGCCCGACAAATGCTATCAAATTAGATACCGCCGGGGCGTGAAAAGGAGGCAACTGGATTTCCAAGGACGGAATTGTATAACAACTAATGTACAACGTACCTATATGTAAAGAGGTACTATATTATGCGTATGGTGGCAACATCCGGGATGCGATTAGGATTGCCTAACTCATATTTAATCCTCGTAAAACGTGTTCGATAATAGGAATAACAGTAATATCAGAAAGGGTTTGAATTTCGTAAGAGCACTTTTCATTTAACTAGGGAAGGGCTGAGGGCAAGACTGAGGTCCGCGTATAAACGGTTTTATTTGCTAGTTAGCAGTTTTATGCCATAGGGGTTTCAAAAGGATTAACATAATACTATGTTGTTTCCTTAATGATAAATGATTGGATTTGACGGAGACTTTTGCTCAGCAGTGACGAAGGGTAGGCTAACAAAAAAAAAAACTTTACTGTATTAATGGATTATATAGTAGAAAGTTGGAGTTTTAAAACTCTTTTATATTCAGATTCAGTTTTTTAGTAACAATCGATACAGGGTAACTTGTAATTCGACGTAAATCCGTCAGGAGCTAATATGCAACAAATTGAACCCCCAATATGTATGGCCGAAGTTCAATAGTTTTCGAGATATTTGAATTTTCAGAGTTTTTCGATTTTTACCCAAAATTTTACATTTAATTCCAAATTTAAAAAAAATACATATTGAATGGGTACCTACCATTAAAAAATGTTGTCGTAGCTGACACTTCAATTAAACTATGAACATAATTAAAAGTACTTAATTCAACAAAATATTTAAAATGATTATTTAAGAATAATATCTTACAAATATTTTCATTTTACGCTTTAAAAATATCTCTAAAACTGTTGAATTTTGACCATACATATGGGGGTGCAATTACGAAATCAAGGGTCAAATATACGTCGAATTACAAGTAACCTTGTATAAAACATTAAAAATGAAAAAAAATCGCCTGATTTCCCCAATCCGTCTTGAGCAAGAGTGGTAATCAATGCTTGCTGCATGCCTTCTTTATATGAGAAGAGTCAAGTGCCCTGCAGATTTACTATCTGCTTATCAACGAAATATTATATACGACAAAAAGATATATAGCTATCTACACAAACTTTCACAAACAGCCAAATAACTGAAGTAAAATAAGTTAGAATCTGAACTACTTACTTATGTATTATATGTTAGGATAGGATCAAAGGAATCTAAAAATCTAGGTGCCTATAAAGATGCGCACGTGTAAATAAATCTGTTTGGGCTCTAGAAATATACACCAGTGGCGTAGGGCGAAATACTTGTAAAGGATTACTTTTGTAGCAGCTTCGTTCCCACAAAATCTTCTGATAGGTCCGCAATCACAAGGGCACCCAAAATATAAGTAAAATTTGCAAATAAAAAAATAAATATGATCTTTTTTATTATAAAAATATATACAACTTTTAGGAGGTTTCTCAGGGTGTGTTGGGTATTAAATTATTGGAACGCGTATAAATGTGTAAAGTATGTATTAATTAGAACAAAACTTTATAAAGGAGCAAAAACAGGTAAAAATGGAAAAAACAATCAAAACTAATCAGAGCGGGTCGCGAGCGTGGCGTACTAACTCGCGAGCCGTCCTCCACTGTCCGTTCACTGTTTGGTAATGTTCACGTGAAATGCACTATCGGAAAGGGTTTACAGTATGTGTTAGTAAGATAGGATTTAGCACTTATTGTAAAACCTTTCCGATAGTGCATTTCACGTGAAATCAAATAGTGAACGGACAGTGGACGACGGCTCGCGAGTTAGTACGCCACGCTTGCGACCAACTCTGATTAGTTTTGTGCTCCTATAATAAGTTTGGTTCTAATTAATATACACTTTACACATTTAAACTATATGCATAATCATTTCAAAGTCGCAAAATTTTAACTGAAATTCTTAGGACCTACCTCTAACAACCGCTAAATATTTTCTTTCATCATTATCTAAATAGCAAAAACGTTGATTACTTCAGTTGATTGCCAAAAGCCTATTATGAACCATCCCTTGCATCCCTTTCAAAGCCAGCGAATAAAAACTCCTTCTTTATCCGCCTTTTCCTTATAGATATTGCCTTACCGTTTCTGATTAAAATTGTGCACAATAATAAATAAAATATTATATTTTACTCATCGTCAATAAACAAAAGTGATCTCATTTGTAATAAAATACTTGTAAATGGTAAAAACAAATAATTTCTGATCTTGAAAACTTTTGTTAAACTTTCTAAAACAACTTTTTAACAACACTAAAATTCGAAAATAAAAGTTAATTAAAATATAAGAGGGAATTGAAATATTAACTGTTTATGTCCTGAAAATAAATGATTTATATGTTTTGTTATTCACACTGTTTATCGTCAGTTTAGTCGTATTATCACTCGCGTCGCATGGCGCGTGCAATCCGAACCGCGGTCGGGACTCGACTGAATTCGACCACCCTTAAAAGATAAAGCGTGTTTTCCACCAAACAAAATTTACTAAACTGCATCAGACAGGTGTTAAGATCCTTTGAATACACATTTCTGCGGAGGTCACGTACTAACGACCGATAGAAATCTTTCAGGGAATTGCGATCTCGTTTTTAATTAACGGTAGCTCGATAAAGGGGCGCGCTTTTTTTCAAAGCTGTGTAAAACGATACCTACTTTTTATTTTTCTCGAAGAAAGGAATACCTATAAAGGCCATAAATCTGTAGCGTTACGTGCCGCTGTAAATATTTACGGGGAATAATTACAGGCATTTTCGGGTGTAGGTAGGTCACCCGAAAATACCAACGACATCACATCCGTAACACATAGATTTCGTCAGATCGTTACAGTTTATAATCCCTGCTATTGTTATTTATGCTTTCTAGTAATTAAATAGCTTTTTAGTACACAGTTTCATCACGCGATGCTTCCTTTACGCTATGAATACGTTGAGTGAAATGTAGATACTATTAATTAAAAATTGAGTATGCGTCATTATATTATGTAGTGAGTACAAAATAAAATAATACATGTACGTTGCGGGGACTATCCAGTTACATGCGCTATCTGGGAATCGAACACAGTGTGCGAATGCTGGGCATTAGGTATCCCGTACACACCAACGAGGCAGTCATTAAATTATGAAGATAATACTGTCAACGTCATACATAATAATAGGTATGTTACTTCAAGTGGCAATTATACAATAACAGTAAATGGTGGTCTAATCATTCAACATAACCTAACTTTCTTCACCGTTGGGCATCATACCAAATAGTATAGTATAGTATAAAATAGAATAATCGTTCTTATCTAGGTACACCGACCACAACAACAATTATAATAGTAAAACAAAAATCAGGTAGGTATACGTACTTAGGTATGAAATGTTTTGTACGGAAAATTTTGGGAACGCAGTTTGTATCAACAACAAGTCAACAAACAACGGATATATCAAATATACTAACAGTTCCTCTAATTGAACCTAATAACTTCCGAATATTCTTGCTGACAGAATACCCTTCGTATGATATTCTGAGAAATTGTAGGTACTCCTGGACAGTACAATTTCTCTCATTATTTTGTATTAAATGTGGGTATGCTTTTCTCTGCTCAATTAACGTCAGTCAGTCAATCTTGAAATATGATGGATCATATTTAGTAAACGAAGCTGCTCTTCAATTTCTTTAACTCTCATTAGCAGCATTTAATTATACCCTATGGAATAAAAACCTTTTCAGAGAATTTTTCATTTTAAGCTTATATTTTTTCTTAAAGAATTATAGTAATTTAAGACTAAGGAATAATATATTATGCTTGAATAAAAGTAATTTGATTAGGCTTTGATAAAATGGTAATACACAAAGATATTAATAATATTGTATTGAAATCTGCTCAAATTAAGAAAAATATTGCCAATAATTTGCCGTCTTCTGGCAGTAAATTTGGGAAAACGCAAATTTTTGTAGAACTTAAAGTTATTGTATGGGATTTTCTACGACAATAGATGCCAAGTGCTGCTTCTGTTACTGAAGTTTCCGTTTTTTTCGGTTTCTGAATGAGAACTGTCCGAGTAAAGAGTAACTCCTGCAGAAATAAATCTAAGCAAGGGCGCGTGCGGGTCGCTAGTTTTACATATATAGGGTAAAATTAAATTGGCTAGCTAATCGCCGCAGAAGCGATAGGTATCGCGTATATCTAAACAAGATAAAATAAAATAAAATAAGATTTGATAATATCATCATATGAGACTCTAAGAAAGTGGCACGGACTTGTGTAAAGTACAACCACCAAAAACATTTTCATGTAAAACGTTGCCAAGACGAGACCACATGACTCGCACTGTCAATAACTTATCAGATCTCATGGAGAGCCAAGCTTCTAACTCTACACGCCCTAATTCTATAAGGCCTAACTTGACAAACTCTACACCTTAAGTCAAAATATGTGGCTTGGCCATAACGTTACTACAAGAACTATTGTATCAACGAAATGGAACTATTTATAATAACAATGAGTTCCTACATCAATTTTCAGAACTCTAGTGGCAAAATCGCGGAAGTCTCATACAAACTTCCATCCCCTAGTTTAAGGAGTTGGGGGATAAAAGTTCCAAGTTTTAGATTTTTTTTCGTTTGTGTACTAATTCTAGTTCACATACCAATTTTCAGGTTTTAGGACATTAGGAAGTACCCTAAGAATTTTGATGATCATCAGTGAGTCAGTGACGAAATCAGGGTTATTTAGATATCTGTGCTGCTGGGGAGTTTGTTCCGCTACTTCTTCTTCCCAGCTAAAGCACTAGGAAGTGGTGAAGGGTGGGCGTTTTGGGGGACTGTCTCATGTACTTTGACGTTCGAAAAGTGCTGATTCTCAGCCTAATTTGAATAAATGACTTTTGATTTTGATTTTTGATTTTTATCAATAAAATCGAAAGTATAAAAGCTATGCATTTAAACCTTTATATGTTTAACAAGTCGGCTATTGACAACATATCCCGAGAATTTCGTTTATCTGGCATAATCCAAACCCAAGTTATAAGGGTCCAAAAAAACGACGAAGCGCTTCGAGAAAAGGTAGGTAGTGCCCTTGCGCTCCGCTTGGCTCGTCTTGGCGGGGGCACTGCCGTGCCATGCAAAACATTTAATTCGATTAAAATTACTTATTTGTCTTGTAGGCTACATTGTAATCAATTATTAAGAGCCGAATTCTTTTTAATAAAGGACAAAAAACAAAAACGAAATCTTTGGCACTATTTTTTCCATACAAATAGATTTTAAAAACTCTGAAATATTTAAGAATGTACGTATAGTAATAAATACCTACAAGCATACTCGTACATTTTCATATAGATCTACGTATATGTTCGGCTGGTTATTGCCGAAGTTTTGATCCTTGAAAGCTTTCCAAAATTCTTCATGAACAAAGAATATTATCCCTTATGCTAATGGAATTTTATTTCACCAAACGGTGCTACTTAGGATTACTGCCTCCCTGACTTTTATAGACATTATATAGCGGTTATATTGTTCACTGATTTGTACTTTTATGTCTAAAAGCAGCATAATGGCTGTAATTGTATGTATACAGGATAAGTTATTAACCAGTGCGCAAACTGTAACCGTGAATTCAGCATATCATTTTAGACCACCCAGCGCAGAAGTTTTTCGTCGGTTATACTTACAAAAAAAAATTAGGTGTTCCAAACATTTTGACCGCGTAGGTATTGCACTTTTCTGTGAAACAACAGCTTTTATTTGTATAACCGACGAGAAATTTCTGCGCTAGGGGGTTTAGAACGATATGCTGAATTCATGGTTACAGTTTGCGCACTGGTTAAAAACTTATCCTGTATATCTTTCGTAGCTTCAATTCAATCGTTGCATTGTTTATTTAACTATATTTGTTGTGTTTTTTTATTTCTAGAATTTTCGTACAGGTATTTTTTACCTCACTGTTATTTTTATGGTTCAACTAGCGAGAAAAACCATGCTATACAAAACCAGGCAGAGGCGGGTAAGTCAGACTTGACGAAACATAATAATTTCTTCACTATTTCTAAATTAAATATTAATATACCCTGTCCTGTATGTGTACCTACACATACCTAAACCTTCCAGAATAAATCGTTTAGATGACGTTGAAGAGCACATTAAAATTCATTGCGTAGTTTTAAGAACTTTTAAGAAAACAACGCGATTGCTTATACAGACACGAAAACCGACTTATGTTTTTATAATGTATAGATTCAAACATTTCTCTCCAACTAACTATCTAAGAATGTCATAGATTTCAATCAGTTCAAATTGAGTTTAATTCAATTCAAACTATTCGTTACTGAATATATTTATGAGAAATCTTTCTATGTGGGTAAACTTTATCTACACTGCCCACCCCTTCGGAGAAACAAGGTTTAATGTTAAGTTATGTTTTGTTATGTATAAATCTATCTGGCCTTACTTAAACAATCCCAGAAATAATTTAATAATTACTTTACAAACCATTCCTCTTTTGTCAAATATGTATTAAATCGTTACAATAAGTATAACAACTAAATAGCCCATCAGCAACAGAATTTAGAGGGCTGTAAATTATCGCCATCCCAAACAGAGAATTGAAAGATAATCTCGTCGTTAAACCAATGAAATAATGGAGCCATATTCATCGAGATTAATGTACGCGGTTCGCTACGATTCCACCAATTATACAGATGAGTTGTTTTGATTGAAAACCACCCCAACTTTGTATACTAAAGCTTATAGAGCCAGTCTGAAACAGAAGTCTGTAACTTTAGTACATCGTTATATTGGAACTAGAGACCACAAAACGAGTTCAACAATGCTTTGTTAATCATCCAATTTCCCATCGTTTTATTTGTTTCTATTGCAAAGATAAAATTCCCAATTTGTAATCAGCTCAGGCTGGTTTCCTCTTTTTATTGAAGCTTATAATGGCATGGTAATAGGGGCTCTAATTCAATAGACCTTTTAGCCTAACAGATGAAATTGTCAAAGCTTTGATTGTTTGATTAGATATAAGATTTATGTGAACCATGCATTACACATTATTTACATACAGTCTAACAAACTCGCCACAATAGACCCCGCGTATGTGTGGGCACGCCTCAGCCGGCTTTGTATAAAAAGACAAATATTTACTCAGAATGTAAGTCTGCAATTTTCCGTAGAAAGGCCGCGAACCCGGAGTGTGAATATAAAATCTAAATTAGGACTATTCAGGCGTCGAGAAGCAGTTTATTTGGAAAGTTTTGAATTTACAGCACTTGCTCAGTGGTCTTGCGGTAATGTTTTATGTACAGCCAGACGCTCGACTCTCCAAATGGAAAATATCTTGGCACGCCTTAGCGCTACAAATTACAGTTATCCGCACATTTTGCTTTACGCTTCGCAACCCTACGATGGGGGCTTTATTTCAATGCCTTACTCAATTCGAAACAAGGAAAAGCTTAGCTCGAGATGTTTTTCAAAATGGTGGGCTTCGGACTAATTACGTTATATCATATCAGACGCGCCGCTTGACTTGCAATTTGTTTGGTTCAGCTGGCTGGGATTAAAACACAGTGCCGTCATTTGTTTTAACTTCCGACACAAAGGGGAAGAGTTCTATAATAAGTTAGATAACTTTTGTTGTGTTGTGCTTTTCATCTGACCTCTAAAATGTTTTGATGATAATATAGTCCTTATTTAAAAAAATATTTCAGTGTAAAATTAGCTAAAAGTAGGTAGATAAGGTGTAACAAACATTTTAGGTAATCTACGTTTTAAGGTTTTCCGAAAACTCTTTCTTGGATTTGTTTTGACAGTGTTGACGTGCCTCATTTCCAAAATTTCCAAGAGGCTTAAGCAAGAGCTTTTCAGGGTAAATACTAGAGCAGAGCACAGAAAAGGATTAGACAGTAGCTATTTTTCTATGTGAAACGTAACTTTATAGTCAGTAATACTAATTGGCGTGTCACCATTGACATAGGACCGTTGTAACTCGAAACATGAGAAAATTGATTACAGTCAAGGGTTTTATCAATATTTAACTTAAGGATGCTTCGCTGGAAATACGACAGCGTTACGAAAATCCATCACCTGTAATTTGTCGAATATCAATATTATACAGTCCTAATTCTGTTGATATTGGAGAAATTATTATCTTACCTATAATGTTTCGAAATTGTCCAATCAGTTACGGACTGAAACTGCTAAGCTGACGTCTCGAACAAGATTTATGCAAGTTAATCCCGATATATATGCCCGAGTTAAGCCGTGATCAGTAATTTTAATACAACCTGTGCAGAATGTTACAGGATATCAAAATCGACAGCAACAGGCTTCTTAATCAATTCGCATGAAGTTACTCGCCCGAATCGGACGAATTGACACTATTCAATAATACATTCATTTCTTGCTTGCAACTTACACGACGTTAATTTATTTATTTGCGGACGAATCGACAACTCCAGAAGTATGTTTTAGGCAATTGGCACGTTTTCGCGAAAACAAAATGACAGCGCAGTAAGGTAATGCGATGCGATGGGGTGGGTTGAGGGAACAAACAACCAACTAATTTATTTAAGCAATTACCATTACTTACTTCTAGCTGTCAAAAGATTTCTAGACACAAATTAACTCCTTTACAATTTCCAGCAAAACAGATGTTTGAAAATTTTGTAAAGGGGTCAGAAATCCCAAACACTCCTGTTCTTGGAATTTTCCTCTAACCTAGTCCCGAACATAATCAAGCTGGTAAATGTAGTGTAAAAGACGTCACCTCCTATCATCTTTATCATACTAATGGCTCCACATTATTCAGCAGCGGTAAACAATGTGGATAATCATCTGTATTTATTTAACCCCAGTACGGCACGGATGTGCCATGTCAGTATTTTCCACGACCTCGTTTACGCTACAAACGCGCTAGATCTAAACAAGATGAAAGCATATCACTAAGGCTTCTTCTCTAAGGCTCTCAACAATAATGTTCCTATTACTTTACTTCTGAAGCTGTCATAAAAGCAATACTGAAAGCTCATACTAAAAACATACTTTTGTCTCAAAGCATTGTTAAATCTTTTTTCTAAGAAAGGGAAGTTAAAATTCTTGACCTCGCCCGCGTTTCAAGTATGACATGGGTGGGTTACGAATAGGAATCGAAATAAATCTTTGAAGATGGATGCGCTAAAGCCCGCGGATGCGCCAAATTCTAATATTCTGCCGTTATTTGCAATTATTGGCAAGTGAATATTAGGTTGTACGTTTATTTAAATATGATTCGTGATTGTATCAAATATGATTTATTTCAACATAATCAGCCTTTAACCTTTCCACTGCTGGGACACAGACCTCCTCTCCGTGAGTGAGAGAGAGAGTGGGCGGTTGTCCACCACGTGGGCTCAATGCGGGTTGGTCACAGGTCTTAATTTTTTTGGCTCTAGGACATGCCGGTTTCCTCACGATTTTTTCCTTCACTCGAATCAAAATCAATCAAAAGTCATTTATTTTAACTAGGCTCGGAGTCAGCACTTTTTGAACGTCAAAATTACATAAGACAGTCCCCCCAAAACGCCCGCCCTTCACCACTTCCTAATGCTTTAGCTGGGAAGAAGAAGTGGCGCAACAAACTCCCCAGCAACACAGCTGTCTGTTAAGTTGGAAGAACTTGATTCTATACAATAATAGCATATTATTAACATTCAACAATAAATGAAAATTTTATTAATAACAATTTAAGAAAAATGGTTTATGCAGTCAAGTAAAATAAACAATGATATAAAGTAATTCATATGACCTGTCAGTAGTTAAGCTAATTCTGGTGAAAGAACACAAATGTTGTCTTGAGTTAATCACAGCGACCAACAATTCTTATCGTTTAAGTAGTCGTTGATAGAATAGTATGCCTTCGAACAAAGATTTGATTTTACTTTCGCTTTAAACACATTAAAATATAAATCTAGCAAAGAAGAGGGAAGCTTGTTATAAAAGGTTATACCAAGCCCAGCAAATGAGTTATGAACTTTATGAAGCCGGTGAAAGGGAGCACGTAGTTTGTCCTTATTTCTAGTATTAATATTATGAATATCAGTGTTTTTAGTGTATAAGTGTATATTTGCCTTAAATATAAGATGTTAGCGAAGATGATTTGCGATGCCACCGTGAGAATACCAATATCTTTAAAGAAAATCTCTCAGAGAAACTCTAGCACCTAGTTGGTAAATTGCACGAACAGCTCGTTTTTGAAGAACAAAAATATTTTGAATGTCAGCCGCTTTACCCCACAGCAGAAAGCCGTAGGACATAACGCTATGAAAATAACTAAAATAGACTAACCGAGCTGTTTCAACGTAAGTGTATTGTCTTACTTTTCTGACGGCGTAGGCGGCCGAACTGAGCCTTTCCCGCTAGGCTTGATATATGTGATCCCCACTGAAGTTTGGCATCTACTGTTATGCCAAGAAAAACTGTTTTGAGGGCAGTGGTAATGAAATTATTGACACAAGTATAGCGCCTGTCTGGGTTTGAGGCCACAACCTACATCTGGGAAGTCGGCGCCGTTACCACTGGGCCACTACTGCTCGTCCTATGACTTATTTAATACCATTGAATGACTATTTCATGAAAAAAAACTTTCAATGTGATTAAATGAACTTAGAGGTTTGTATTGATGATTTTTCTAATACCTTTAAACGAGCGATTCTTGTACATATATACGTACATAAATATACACCGTGAAATTGTAATGGTTGTTTTCCCGCAGCGAAATGGTTTTGTCTTGGTAACAAAATCGTTTTATAAACAAATATTAGAAACAAAAAATGGCAGATTAACCATTGTGAAAGATCACCACGTGCGAGAGTTTATTTTGCTTTGAACATTTATGCATCGCTGTTCCCTTTGTCGGCGGCGCATGCGATTCGAGTAGTACCTAAAAGTTACCTCTAGAGTTACTATTGAGTAGTGTTTTACCGAATTGATGAATATTTTTTTAATAATTTCTTTTTAATAAAATCTTTATTTTTTTACTTTTACTCTGTGCTTCGAAAGTACTCCTTATGGCAACTTATTCTGAAGCGGGAAAACAACCATTAAAATTTCACGGTGTATATATGATCTGAATCTTGGAACGGCTCCAACGATTTTCATGAAATTTAGCATGCAGGGGGTTTCAGGCGCGAAAAATCGATCTAGCTAGGTTTCATTAAAAAACAAAATATCGAGCAAAGCTCGGTCATCCAGATATGAAATTTAGTATGCAGGGGGTTTCGGTGGCGATAAATCGATCTAGCTAGGTTTCATTTTTAGAAAACGTCAAACAAAGAAAATAAAACCAAGCAAGGCTCGGTGATCCAGATATTTTTTTAATTATGAAGGTAAATACGTACGGTTGCGAGTCATATTTTGTTCACCAAACAGCCTGACACTGACGTACAAATTGCAAAAAACATTAGGAAATTTGATTTTCGCGGGCTACCCTGGCGCTTCGGCCTTAAAAATATTGTTTCTACGGTGGAAATCCGAAAAAATAAAAAAATCAATTTCCAAATAATTAAAATAATTGTGCGATTCTGCTTTGAAATGAGGACTAGGTATAATATTTGCTGAAACTCTTACTTAATTTTTTTCGAGACGGTAAGAGAGATGACTGAGTAACCAACATTCATTTGAAAAGTGGTACCTACATAGATAAAGATAAATATTAAGTACTAACTAGAAATTACATAAAAACCTTTTTTTTTTAAAACAACCGACTTCCAAAAAGAACACTAAAAAGTAAAAATTAACTTTAATTTCGGAAGGCGGTGACTTTGGATATGTATTTTAATTTATGGTCACCGGCTTCCGAAATTAATGTTATCTTTCACGTTTTAGTGTTTTTTTTTTCGAAGTCGGTTATTTTTTTTTAAGTTTTTATTTTTCACTTTTTAGTGGTTCACATGTGCTTACCCCTTCACTGCGTCCCAGCGTGATGTTATATTATGAACTGGTGTAAACAATAGACAGACATGAGATTTCTGCAATTCCAGTCCATTTGCTATCATTTATTGAGGAGTTCCGTTGCCTATCTCCGAAGTTCTTCATCAGATCTTCACCAAATTGAAATGGGTCCACTCCGAGAAAGTACTCTTTCAAAAACTATCCAAATCACTTCAAGTGTGCCTATAAAATTTGAAGAGTTCTCTCTATTTCTCCAGGATCCCATCATCAGATCCAGACTTGATGATCATGGGACCACCTGGGAAGTATACCCTTTCAAACAAAAATAAATAAACCAAATCGGTCCCGCCATCTTCGAGTAATCGGGGAACATACATTTAAAAAAAAATAGGTTCCGATGAATTGAGAACCTCCTCCTTTTGGAAGTCGGTTAAATTAACTACAAGAAAAGTAACCACATACATAAATCTAATTGGTACAAGTATCCCTTGTCAACTGAGCAAAAGGGCAGAATATGTATTAGGTCCACAGTTTAGGCACTCGAGGGAACAATATTGAACTAGATTTCTCTGTCGGCTCCAATTTTGTTCGATACGACCCCCTTTGTTCTCTCTTGAATCTCAATTATGTACCCTGAGACTGACTGATTGATGATTCAATTGTACCGTCTGTGGTCGGTAAATAAAGTAGCTAGGAGTTTAAGCATGGCATATTTATTTTTCTTCCTATAATTAGAGAGCATCCCGAAAGTCTGACAACCAGTTTTACCAACGGGTATTGTGGCCTATAGCCGCATTTGTGTACTGGGTTGGCGGGGAATGAAACCACTGGAGACTTCTTGCTTCTATATTTGGAGTACTTTGTTCTAGGTAGTTCGCCGCTGAATGTGTTGAATGACAAAAATGTTCCTATTTTTATACAATTTTGCAAGGATTTAAAATATCGATTTGACCAATCATAATTACAAAAAAGCGCGGGTAAAGGCGTCAGCTAATTAGGGATAGGCACAATATTATAAAAAAACGCGCGCAAAACATCAACCAATCAGAGCGAGGCACTATATTGAACATTTTTAACTTAAATACCTCGACCCTTTACCGTAACGAGGACCGCGCTACATTATTTGCGTTTTTTGCTAACTTTATTAATTTTACATAGGTAAAACTATATATAATCGGACTCTATGTAATAAGAACTATCTAAGAAAAATATAAAATCAACTAAGACAATATAAAATATAACATAAACACTTGAACTACTGCTTACCCCTAGTACTCAATCACACAACTTATACGAATGATTAAACTATAGTAAACTTATTCACTTTGTACTGTCTTATGAGCGTCTATGTATCACTTTATATACACTATTCTATTATGTACACTGTTCTATCACTTGTCCCGCACAGGTATATCACCTCCACTACCCAGTAACTGGGTAGTGAAGCTCAGATAAGTACTAATTCCGGTACTCATTCTGGTAGTCAGCTGCATCTGGTTAGATTAGAAGCCGACCTTATCATAGGAGGGAAAAGGCTAAGCAGATGATGATAATGATATTTAGAAGAGCATACATAGTTGACCTTCGTAACAAGTAAATATGTAAATGTAGGTAATATTGTGGGAAAATCTGTCACTTCCAATGTCTGAAAGAAACCCGCAATTAAAAAAGGGTGCAATGGAGATGAATGCTCGCTCTGTCGCTGTTTGAGAAGGAGCCTTAACAATGCTGAGAGTAACTTGTGCTTTCTGTTATTACGATTTTATTATACTGGACCATACCTTCTGGTCATGGAGATATTGAAGGTCAAACTATTTTAGATGTTTTTTAAAAAAACTAGTTTTAAACGATAAAACTTAATATAATGTTTTGCGTGTATTGCAGACAGGCGCGACGCGATTCTGGTAGAACAGTGGTGAAGTTTTCATAGAAATTGTTCTCCTAGAACTGCGTCGAAATGTTTTGTATGAAGAATTTAAAAAAAAATGTAATAAAAGTTAATTTACTATTGACGTGGGTTCCCGGTTGACGGATGTGCGGGGTAGGATGGTGGAGGACTGGGCTCTAGAGGTGGGCCTGGTCGTCCTAAACCGGGGTTCTGTCGCCACATGTGTGCGGATGCGGGGTGAGTCGGTAGTGGACATTTCGTTCGCCAGCCCTGCTCTGTCGCCGCGTGTCGTCGACTGGCGCGTCATGGAGGGGGTGGAGACGTATTCCGACCACCGGTACATCCGGTTTGACGTCTCCGCCCAGACCTCGAGCGCGCCGGTCCAACAGGCCCCGTGTGGTCCACGGTGGGCGCTGAAGCGGCTGGACCGGGAGCTCCTCCTGGAAGCCTCGATCGTGCAGGCCTGGGTGTCACCACCGGACAGGCCTGTCGACATCAACGACGAGGCGGAGTGGTTCCGGGAGGCCATGTCCGAGGTATGCGACGTGGCAATGCCCCGGGTCCAGCCAGGACGTGCATCACGCCAGGTGTACTGGTGGTCGTCGGAGCTCACAGCTCTGCGCGAGGCGTGCGTTGCTGCGCGGCACCAGTACACCAGGCACCGCAGGCTCCGTATCCGCCCTCCGAATACGGAAGCCATTCAGGCGGAGCCATACGAGGGGTACAGAGCGGCGAAGACCGCCCTCCGAGCGGAGATCCTGCGGGCCAGGTTACTGGCCCGCGAGGAGTCGTTGGAGACTCTGAACAGAGACCCGTGGGGACGCCCCTACAAAACGTTGCGGGAAAAAATCCGCCCGTGGGCTCCCCCGCTGACCCAGAGTCTCCGGCCTCAGCTCGTGCAGGACGTGGTGAGCGCTCTGTTCCCCTCGCGAGGGGAGCATGCTCCCCCGCCCATGGCTCCACCTCCTGCGGTGCGCGACGTGGACCACACCGACGACGACGATGCTCCAGAGGTGACCGAGGTAGAATGGAGAGTGGCGGTACGTAGGCTGAATGCCAAGAATACCGCCCCAGGACCCGACGGCTTGCCTGGAAAAGCCTGGGTCCTGGCCTTGGAGGCTCGCGGGCCTCGACTAAGAGGGCTCCTGAGCGCATGCTTGGAGGAGGGCCAGTTCCCACGTCACTGAAAAACGGGGAAACTGGTCCTCATCAAGAAGCAGGGGCACCCCGTGGACTCTCCGTCCGCTTACCGGCCCATCGTGCTGCTCGACGAGGTGGGCAAGCTCTTTGAAAGAGTCATTGCAGACCGCCTCGTCGGGCGGCTGGTGCGGGTGGGGCCGGATTTGGCGGAGAGCCAGTTCGGTTTCCGCAGGGGGCGCTCCACGGTGGACGCCATCATGCGCGTGCGAGCCCTCACGACGGGGGATGCTGTGGCCCGGGGTGGGGTCGTCTTGGCGGTGTCTCTGGACATCGCCAATGCCTTCAACACCCTGCCCTGGAGTTGCATAAGGGAGGCACTCCGGTATCACCGGATGCCGACCTACCTCTGTCGTGTGGTCGAGGCTTACTTGACGGACAGGGCCGTCATCTACCCCGGTCACCTAGGAGAGTGGAACCGGCGAGAGATGTCGTGCGGTGTCCCACAGGGATTGGTCCTGGGGCCGCATCTGTGGGACATCGGATACGACTGGGTGCTGCGCGCCGACCTCCCTAGCGGCGTCAGCGTAGTTTGCTACGCTGACGACACGCTGGTCCTGGCGCAAGGGAGGTCGTACCAGGCGGCGGCCTACTTAGCAACACACGGAGTTGCGACAATCGTCGATAGGATCCGGCAACTGGGACTCGAGGTGGCCTTGCACAAGTCCGAGGCCATGTGGATTCATGGTCTTCGGAATGCGCCTCTGACGGGTTCCCAGATAACGGTGGGAGGGGTTCACATCGGCGTCGAGTCGACGATGAAATACCTAGGACTCGTCCTCGACAGCCGGTGGAACTTCGCGGAGCACTTCCGACGTTTGGCTCCTAGACTGGAGCGGGCCGGGGCTGCCTTGAAGTGGCTCCTACCCAATCTAGGGGGGCCAAACGCCTCCTGCCGGAGGCTCTACGCGGGGGTCGTGCGGGCCATGGCCCTATACGGGGCGCCGGTGTGGGCGCCTACATTGGGGCGCCAACCAGCACGCCGGTTGAAGGCGGCCCATAGGGTCATGGCCATCCGGATGATTCGGGGTTACCGCACGATCTCCGGTGAGGCGGCGGGCCTCCTTGCCGGATTGCCGCCATGAGATCTGGAGGCAAAGGTCCTCGCGCACACTTGGGAGTGGCGCGAGGAGGCCAAATGCCGGGGCGCAACTCCGCTGCCGCGGGAAATTGCGGCACGGCGGACAGAGTTCCGGCGGGATCTCATGGCGACGTGGAGAGTGCGATTGTCGCAACCCAGTGCTGGGCACGCCACGATTGCGGCGGTAAGTCCCCTCTTTGAGGAGTGGCTTGAGAGGCGGCATGGCGTCCTCACCTTCCGCCTGACACAGGTCCTCACCGGACATGGCTGTTTCGGGAGGTTCCTGTTTCGGATAGGGCGGGAGGAAACGCCCGGGTGTTTCCATTGCGAAGATGGCCCAGAGGACACGGTGGAGCATACGGTGGAGGTCTGCCCGGCTTGGGCGGAGCACCGCCGTGTCCTCGTGGAGGTGATCGGCGGCGGCGATCTCTCGCGTCCGACCCTGGTCCAGGCCATGGTACGGAGTGAGAGATTATGGCTGGCAGTCGCCTCCTTCAGCGAAGCAGTTATGCTCGCAAAGAGGGAGGCGGCGCACGTGAGGGAGATACAGTACATGCGCCCTCACAGCCGTGGCCTTCGCAGGAGACGCCCTGGGCGTCGGGAATCCCAGGCTGATTCCCGGCCACCGTAGGCACGGACTTGCGGACGGCGAGTAATGGGTAGCTCGCTGTCCGGTAAGGACCAAGCCCGGGTTGACGGCGCGTTGTGTTCCACGCTCGCCTCAAAGAGATGTCAGCAGCAACAGATGGGGCCCGCAAGGGCCGATGCCTGCGGGGGGTGCGGGTTGTTCGAAAGAGATACCGCCGCCCCTGGCACACAGGCAACTGAGGGAACACGGGTGGGTTTTAGTCAGTAAAAGTCTGACACGCCCTCCCGGAGCGGGAGAAGTTATTTGATGATTTCTCACGCAAAAAAAAAAAACTATTGACATGAAAACGTCTTTTCGCTCGGAGTACTGGTGGTAAGTTCAATGTTTCTTACTGACAAAAACATGCAAGATTTCATACGCTACAGTAATGTTTGATCATTTAAAAGGTAACTCATATTTATAATATTTTTTAAGCGGGATATAATTTTCCTATGAATTCACGCTGCGTGTGCACGTGTCACGATGTACAAGCGCGCGACCCTCTACTTTTCACAATGAGTCTTAATTCCAATTCATGTAGCGCAAAAACGTGTTTAGTTAGAACACTGATTCTGGAGTAATTGTCAAGAGTTGACAAAGTTCTACTAGAGCATAGAGAGAAACAACAAAAATAATGGCCGAAATAGGGTTAAATATTAATTTGAAGTTGACAATAGGAAAATAACTCCATATACGTGTCATATCGGCTATAAATATGCTCAGAAATGAAAAAAATCCCAATCGGTCCTAGTACCAAGCAAATACAATACCTACGGCAGTGCCCAAAACCTTAAGAAATAACAAATAGCAAAATAGTTTAAGATGTCGTCTAATATTGGCTGTATGTATGTGAAAGCTTACTTCATAAGGAACCAATGCAATGAGCCTACTAAATCTAGTATCGGGCGAATACAACGGCTACTACAGCTGTATCGGGAACCATAGGAACATTTGTTACCAAACCCTATGTAAAAATTTTTTCTTAAATTTTCGTTATTTCCGCCTAATAAATATCTGGAATTGTCGCGAATCCACCCGCAAATAAATTAACTTCGTGCGAGTCGCCTATAGAAAATATATATATTATTTAAAAGTCACCATTCACCCCATTCGGACAAGTTAATTCGTGCAAGTCGAATAATAAGCCAAACGAACACGAGACTTATTTAAAAAACATAACGTTTTGACAATCTTGTCGGATTTTACCAGTGTCCCTTAATTTGTTACATACGCCTAAAAGTGAGTGGGTTGACTTAATTAAAATACATCGCATAAATCTGAAAATATGCCTAGTATATAGCTTAGTATTGACGTCACAGACATCCTGCAGCTATAATTTGTAAGATGACCATCGAAATATTACACTCAGTCATAAATGTCAGAGCCAACTACGTTCACTCAGATATTGATTTACCTACCCAGTAATAAAATAATAATTAAGTAAAATTTTTATTGAGTCTAGGGAGAGAGGTTGACGCACAGTAAAGAGATTAAGTACCGTCAGACCGAATCAAATACAATTTATTAATTTTTCACAACAATTCAATAAATTGGAAATGTTATAATCGTCATATTATTATTTATGTGACCCGTCAGTCTTCGTAACGAGTGACAGTTTCATTGAATGGTCTAACTTGATAAACGCCTATTATTTATGGTGTAGGGTGAATGATGAATCACAATATCCTCAAGAAAATAAAACGTGGCACATTACGTCAAATATCGAGTAGTTCGACCTTTACTTGTTTGTAAAGGGAGCTCAACAAATAAGTTTGTGGAATACGATTTATGGAATATGGAACTTCGATCGCGACTTCGTCCGAAGTCCGAAATTTTAGCCCCCAACCAACGTACCGCTTCGTATCCCATTGCCCACCCGTGTTATTAGGTACTTCGTTTTCACTTAGCTTTCTTTCCGACTTTTTAACACGCTTTTATTACCTTGGTATGTACCTATGTATCTATGTAACGGAATCTTTGAACGTGATTTTCACCTCCTTCAAAGCGGAGTGATTTGAAATTTTGCACACTTATCAAGGACCGATGACATGATGATGGCCAACAAAAATTAAAAAAAAAAACTGATAATTATCATGCTTTTGAAAAAAAAAAACTAAAAAATTAAAACAACCAATAGTATAAGCTACTTATTATTTATTTTCTTTTAGCTTAGTTCCTGTAGGTCGTGGCGTGATGTTAATATACTCGTAGCCTATAACCTTCCTCAGGAAATCAAATGTTCTTAACCAAATGTTATCAATGGAAAAACAATTTTTGAATCCGACTGGTAGTTCCAGAGATTACATACAAACTTAAAAACAAACAAATTTTACCTCTTTATATAATACTAGCTTTTGCCAGCGGCTTCGCCCGCGTGGAGGTCGGTGTATTATACATATAAACCTTCCTCTTGAATCACTCTATCTGTTAAAAAAACCTGCATCAAAATCCGTTGCGTAGTTTTAAAGATTTAAGCATACATAGGGATTTAGGGACAGAGAAGCGACTTTGTTTTATACTATGTAGTGATTACCAGCTTTTGCCCACGGTTTCGCCTGAGTGGATATCGGAAATTATTTCACAAGAACGTACTACTGGAAAAAAACTATCCTATGTCATACCCGTTTCATCTAAATCCGTTCAGCCGTTCAGGCGCAAAAATGTAACAGACATAGTTAATTCTGCATTTTTAAATAGATTTTGCCCGCGACTTGGTCTTTACGAACTTCAGAACTGTAAATGTGAGTACTATGCAACCTAGATTGTACACATGACTTTATAACTCGTCTGGTGGTTTTGAGTATTTTGTAAATGGCCTACGCAAATGTCCTGCAAATCTGGTAGCGTCTTGTTACGGGTCGTTGGGCTCCCTAAAATAGGGTTGAGCTACACGGTGACCGATACAGACAAGATGTCTGTTGGGACAGGTCAGCTCAAAGCTGCAGTAGCTCTTTCTTCAAAAGGCCCTTCCAGACATTGCCCTGCATTGTTAGACTCACATAAAATTCAAATTATACAATGTTTGTACTGTAGTAAAGTACTTTTACAGTTACTGTTCCTGAGAAGAAAAGCCGAAACAAACTCAGAAGTTTGTATCGGCTTTTCTTCTCAGGAACAGTCAGCTAGGAAATGCCGGCGCCATCTAGTTTTTAAAATATTAACCAACAAAGTATTGACGTGTAAAAGTGTCTTTTAAAATCTACTTATATAAATAACATTTTATTTCATTTCAGAACTGATAGACGACATTGAGCGATACGGTACGGTACGTTTACGTACGGTACGTTTTTTTCCGCTAGTACGTGAAGTTTTTTCCTGCAAGTTTTCCTCCGCCACGCTTCTGGAGGTCTCCTAAAGAACAAGACTTAGTTGAAGAGCTCCAGAAGCTCTTTACAGGTCTTTCCCCCGCTTTCAGAAGCTCAGTTGTAATTCCCTCCTCACCAGGGGCTTTTCCATTTTCAAGCTGTTTAAGAGCTGCCTGGATTTCGTCATTGCTGAGTTCTGGGAGGTCCTCCGAGAATTGGCGGGTTAAGGTGGCTCTAGAATCCTCATTTTCGGGATTAGGTCGAGGTGCATGAGATGCGTACAATTGGCCGTAGAAGTTTCGACTTCCGAAAGGATCTTCGGCTTCGAAACGTCGATATCCTCACTTGATTTGGTCAACTCCGTCAGGTGCTCGTCCCAAGTGATTGGTATCGTTGAATATATGCTTTTTATCCGTTACGGATCTCATTTTTCGTCTTATTGTCTTCTTCTTCGCCACGTCCACTTCCCGTACGGCTTTTTGTTACAGAAGGAATTCATCAAGAAAAGCGAAGCTTCTCAAGGAAGTTGAAAAGCATTTGCCTCCTATGATTTCTGCTGATTTTTCGGAAAATGTATGAAAATATTTTATTAGGATTTATAAGACCTATCGTAATTTTAAAACTGACTCTTGTAAACAACCATTTTTCTCTTCAAATGTTACTTCACGTTGAAACTTTACGTCGACAAGTTCTAGTGACACTTTTTACCAAGTTTTTCCACACCGGGGAAAAGCGACTTTTTTTTCGATTTATGCTAATCATACGTGGCCGCAAAAGCTGACTATTCAACATGGAGTCAACTTGTTTACTCAATAAACTGGAAAAGCTCGTCTGTTCAATCAAAAAATGCTCTTCGTTTTATGAACGTAAGTATCTTATAAAACATAGAAAAAGCTGACATGAATATTTGTGAAAAATATATTGGAGTAACAGTGGAATTATTAACGAGTTGATGAAGATTTGTGGTATCAATGTTCCAAAACGAAATGAAGGGATAGCTCTATTTTGTAGGAATGTACTTCTAGTGAGCGTTATTGTATTATTTCGTTCTGTGGATATTTACACGAAGAATTTCAATCACTTTTTCCCCTAGTAACAAGTTTTTATGAAATAACGTAAGTATTCATTCCTTTCCAAACACTCCTTCCGCTGCGTATGCCTTTTTATAACAGTCCGTCGTATGTCGTCATTCTCAATTCTTTAAGTCCGGCTTCCTTATTCAGTTCACCAATATACGGTCGAACTCATAACGGCTTTGTTCCGGTTGTCTGAATACTGGGAAATTTAAATACAAAAGATACAAGTTTTCAGTCGTAACTGGGAATATCGTCGTAGCTTCAGGGTGAAATTGAAATTTTCTTACGTTTTTTTTTTGCAGGTCAGTGCACACTGAGAAAACTGACAATCATAAAAGAGGTGAATTCAGCTTAAAGTATGATGAATTCACTCAAAGGACGGAGCATAGTGATTCACCAAAAAGAACGATGATAATACTGATGTTGATGATAACAGTATTTAAGATGATGTGTCACCATGGATTTAGTTTTAGTTACCTACTATTTTTCGATGCCTTCCTCATATATCCAGTTATATCCTATTAGTTTTCCTACAATTTTTCGGTGACTTCCTCACATATTCAGTTATGTCATACAATTTTTCCAACTATTTTTCGGTGCCTTCCTTATATATCCAGTTATATCCTATTATTTTTCCTACTATTTTTCGGTGACTTCCTCACATATTCAGTTATATCATACAATTTTTCCTACTATTTTTCGGTGCCTTCCTCATATATCCAGTTATATCCTATTATTTTTCCTACTATTTTTCGGTGACTTCCTCACATATTCAGTTATGTCATACAATTTTTCCTACTATTTTTCGGTGCCTTCCTCATATATCCAGTTATATCCTATTATTTTTCCTACTATTTTTCGGTAACCTCCTCGTATTTTAGGTTAGGTCCTCTTACTTTTCCTACTATTTCCTCATATCTCTGGTTATAGCCTATTATCTTACGGAGGTCGCCCTCAATAGGAGGATTGTGTTTTTTAATAAACCAATTAATATCTCTATAATACACCAGTGATTAGTTGTAGTTCTACTCATTCTCCATCAGTAGGACTACAACTAAATACTGGTGGATTACACAGAAATTGTTTGGATTATTAGAAATCACAATCCTCCTATAATTGAGGGCGCCACTGGACTTACATGATCCCCTTATTTTTAAGTATCCAATATTGGTTCTTTCCTTTTAAATATTATTAGGTGTGAGCTCAACATTAAAAAAAACTGAAGAACCCTAAACTTGAACCTTAAAAAAATGGAGAGTAAGTAAAAAAAATAGAAAAAAGTACCTTGGCAAGAATGGTAAGGAGGTGAAAAGGGATGTATGTATAAATTAAACAGAAAATTGAATGGTATTTTTATTTCCATAGTATGAATGAATAATTATTATATACTCTAAACATTTATATTCAGTATAAAAGAAGACTGTTTTGTTTAGAAACATCCTCGCCTTAATGATTACAGTATCTATTTGTCGGTCATTATAAAGAATCATTATATACATTATGTTCAATAATTCTAGTTTTTACAAATTAAAATAAAGGTTGAGACGAGTAGAAATTTAATTTACAAAAAATAACAAACTTTACATTAATGTACCTATAACTAAAACATTTTTGCCCTTAAGGTGATTGCTTCAGGGTAGCCGTTTTTTGCAATTTGCAGGCCAGTGCTAGGTTGTATGTTAATTAAATGTTGCACGCGGGTGTAAGTACATAAGTTGTACTACATACGTCTTACACCCGCGTCTAACATTTCAATCAAAACCTAGCACTGGCCTGCAAATTGCAAAAAACGTAAGAAAATTTGAATTTCGCGGGCTACCCTGACGCTTTCACCTTAAAGCTGCATACAATAAATTGGTTATATTATTATAGTAAATATCTATTTTCAAGTAAAGTGCTACTATAAACACTCCGATGAGACTAATCTATCCCTCATACAAATACTTTACTTTAAAATCTATTACTAAAGGTGAACGCACACTTTTCAGAGCCGAAGGAGGCGAAAGAATCGAATTTTAGAATTAGTTGTATGAAATCCTATGGAACCTCGCACACTTACCGAATCGGACGAATAAGGTCGTACGATTCGGTGCGGATAAGTGTGCGAAGTTACATTGGACTTCATTTAAGTAATTCTAAAATTTGATTCCTTCGCCTCCTTCGGCTCTGATAAGTGTGCGTTCACCTTAAACCAGCTATTGGTGCTGGCTCATACCATTACTTTATGCGGACACCGTTATCGGGCCGTCTTTATAGGATATCCTAAAGGGATATCCGATAAATACCGTAACTAAGGGTAGATTACTAGTTGAGCGCACTCTGCTATAAAAAAATAACTGCCCTTGGACTCTGCAGTGCCTCAAACTAGCAACGCCGCGTACGGTATAAGTACATAATTAATAATTATGTAAACGTTTCCAAAAAAAATTGATATTACTGGATTCAAAATAAAAACACCTTAAAAATGAGCAAACGAGTTAACTCGTTTGCGCATTTTCAAGGTATTATAGCAGCGACCGTAAGCCGTTAGAATACCTACAGAATTTTGAAATTTTTACTCTAGGTACCATCTACTTGTAATATATGACGTGTTACCTCGCATTAGAGTGAGCGTGTTAGGACACGGAGAAACGGCATTTTGGCAAGGAAAGCACAGATAATCATTACCACGTTTAACTTCATAAGAATTGTAATGAGAATTAAATTCAATAGTTTCAAACATACAGCAACGGAAAAAAACCTCTTCAGTATCTGTCACCAAAATTGCATCAATTTGGCCAAAAGTGGGTAAGAATTGTTCATCATCTATATCTACAGTAACAATAGAGTTCCGCTGCCATATAACACCAGCTATTGTAGCGGAAGTAACCGAATATTTGAGGACAACGCCAGTGCCGAGAGAAAACTTGACAGTGTCTCCTGAATTTAATGCAGATTTTTTTCCTAGTATTTTTGTTGTAGGTATTGTATTTTTCACAAACAAGTCATTGAGCATAAGTTGACATTTTATTGCTAGAGTCTTGCAAACATTGACTCGATTAAAAGATGATCTAGCCACTAACTTAGATACCCTGTGCTTGGCTTCAAAACGCATAGCCCACATGTTACGTACGGGGCCGAACTTCATTAGCATGGTAGGATAATGAGTCAGAAAATGAAACTTTGGCTGCAGGGGTGATTTTGTTAGCTCCGTGTACAATTGATTAAATTCTGCTATTATAACCCGGAGTTGAATATTGGTGTCACTGAAGACCCTATGACTTAATAACCTGTCGGTGATTTGCCGCAACATAATGTATAATTTCCATACTTTATTTTCTAAAGGAATGTAAAACCCGGCTATTAGGCTGAAGTATCTAATATGGGTAAGCATTTCTGATGCTGAAGTTTTCAATTTTACTTTCGAACCTTGGACAACTAAACAATTACTTGGTTTTGAATTCCTATCTGGTCCATAATCAAATGAAATTATTCTTTGTTGCAATACTGAGATCTTTAAAAGACCTTCGGCAAGGAAGTGGTTTATGACAAAGGTCATTACATAACGAGCTACACCTTCTAATATATCATGCATTGGGTCTACTGCTACATTTTAAAATAAATCAAATCCTGTCACCTTAAGCCAACAGCATGATTCTTTAATGCCCGTGTTAGGTGTATCGTTTTCTTGCAATTGAGCGTGGTATGAAGTCATATTTCTAAGCAAGTTACTGTTTTCATATAGAGCAGTTTGCAAACCTTTCTTGTCAATGTTACAGATTCTGCAACACTTGTTAGCTGAAAAACTTTCAGTAAACCCGAGAATTGAATTCAGGCCTAAATTATCGCCAGTTATAGCAACAACCTTCAATTTTACGGTTCCTTTAAAAAACTTATTTTCTATAAAAATTCCTTTGTTTTGCAAGTAATTCAATTCCTCAATAACAGGGTCAAAAATAGCTTTGTTTCCATATTTAGTTTTGTCAGCAGAATGGCAAATAGCTAACAGCAAAATGTTATTCAACAATGAAAATAAATGTGGTGGGAGTGCTGGCAAGGAAACGTATACACCACCAAGCTTATGCACCCCAGCGTGGCTCCCCAAAGGATTTCCAATTTCAAAATCATCATAGTATACTACTAAAGGAAGAATAATGTCCGACGCCTGCGGTGTACACATTGCCAGCCATACAGATCCCTGCATTACATTTTCTAGACACATTGGCCTCATCGGATTTTCTTCACGGATTATTAAATTACCCCTTAGGTGGTTCAAATAATCCGTTACATCTTTCCAAATAGTGTCAATGGAAAAAAAATTCTTCAAAACCTGGCGAAGTTGAATTACTTGCATTGTACGTGGCTTGGTGTGTAATGTTAAAGTGTTACTCCTTTGTGAAATGTCAGGACAATAACCAACGATTACTTCATGTGGTGGTATAAAAGAACCTAATAAATTCAATTCTCGGAATCTCAAATATTCTGAACGAAACGGAAAAAAGATGCCCTTCAAAGCTGTGTTGAACTATGAAGTCGTTTATTAATTTCGCTTCCAGACATGCTTTCCTCATCAGCTAGCACAGGGCCGAATACGGACATTAAAGACGGTGCGATATTGTCAAGAAGGGTTTGCAAATGACTAACCATAGCTTGTACAGACGATCGAGATACAGAGGGATTTACATAGAGCGTTGAAATAAATTTCAAAACTTCTTTATGAATAATACTATCAGCATTATCAAGGACTTCCGGTTCACTATCAGCTTCAATGTATATGTGCTCAGTTGCTACTTTGGTAGTCTCTGTTTCACACATAGGAACTACGCAAGCCTCGTTTGAGGTGGATGGCAAATAACGAGTGTTTACTTTATTCAAATGTTTTAAGTTAACATGTTTTCTAAATTGTCTAACGTCCGTGAAATACCGGTAGCATGCGTCTTCACCACATTTATAAACTCCAGTAATATCAATTTTTTCACATTCTTTCCTTATGTGGGTAATAAGTGAAGAAAACGTGGGAAAAGTCCTTTTACAACTGTGACACTTCATCTTAATTTAAATTGTGACTCCGAGAGTAACTAATATCTCCTTCACAGATTGTGACATACGATCGTACGATGTTTTGACTTTGTAAAAACCAATTTGGATAATAAGCCAAATGTTATAGCTTTCAGTAGGATATTTAGCCGCAGTAGCATGAAATATTTTAAAAGTCACATCAACAGCCTCAGTTAGTGTTGTGAACTTGTAAAACGTATTGTCACATACTGTGAAGGAGACACCTGACTGGCGGCACCAAATTATAAATGGTTGGAGGCTAATACCTAGGTTTTGAAGCTTTTGGCGACGCTCCTCAATTACCACTTGCACGTCTGCGTCATCATCCACGATGGTCACAAATCCATCCAATATCTCCGCTCGTGAAGCTTGCCAGTCTTTTCTAGATCGACGGGCAGGAGGAATATTAAAGAGACAGCCGAGTAGCAATATCGCTGCTATTAATTTTGTCTCCGGTTGTTCATCTGGAAAGAAAAGAATAATAGTATATTTGACACAACACATCATCATTAACTGAGCAAATAGGGAAAAGTATCAGAACAAAATAAAATCTATCTATATAAGTAAAAATGAATTGCCGAAATGTGTGTCCGCCCGCCCGTTACTTCTGAACGACTGCACCATGTTAGATAATTTTTAAATTCTTTTTTGTCTATATATTTTATAACGGGTTCAGCGACCCAGGGAGGTCGAGCACCTAGAACTATATAACAGAATCATTTCCTTACCGTCACAAATTGCCAATGTATCAGCTATTTTTCGACGAAGAAACGAGTCCTTTGTGGTGTTAAGCTTCTGCTGAGCAGCTTTTAGTATGTTTTCCGATGAAGCATCCAAGGCGTCGAGGCCCCCGGATTTATCAGGGAACAGTGCTTCGTAGTCATGAGTCAGGAGTCGCCATCCATCACTTGACTTCAGGATAGGATACTTATTGAAGTACTCCTGTAATGTCCCTTCCTCGTAGTACAAGTACCGGAGGCGAGCTCGCACCGTCTCCCGCCACAGGGCACTGACCTCCTGCCACGGACCAGCTGAAGGACTTGACAGCTGCTCTAATGCTGACGCTACGTCCTCCACTTCACCTGCACACAAAAATTAAAACGATTAATAATTAGTACAATGACAATAACGGTTCTTAGATTCAGATATTTTGTAATTTGTAACGAAAATTTATACTAATTCAGATATTTTTCTCAATAATTTTGTTCTTGATAATTTAATTCAATCTGAAAACATAAAATTTCTTGAAAAGGAGTTACCTTCTTTAAGTCCGGTCAGGTCGATTCCAGCGAGTGGAGGGGTGTCTAGCCTAGGACTGGACTTGGAGCGAGAACGTGACTTGGGCTTTTCAATAAGGCCCAACGAAACTAAATGCTGCCGTCGAGCCCTTCTGGCGGTGACTAACCAGCCAGAGATATTGCGCTTAGCCTGGTAAGCATCAGCCGGCAGGTACGGCGCGTAGTATAGGGGTGGTGACTCCTCTTTAAATAATCTGCCAATGTCGTAGGATAGAGCAAGCAGCTGCGAATCTGTCAGAAGTACCGGGTTTTCGGCCGTAATGAGCTTCTCCATAAGCAGCTTGCATAAACGCCCACGCACGTTTGAGGGTAAGGTGCCCGTTTTCTGCCCAATTGCTATTATTTGTTTTCCCTCGACTGATGAATTCAGTATGGTATTCACCTGAAACACAAATTGTATAAGTATGGCATTACAAACTAAATATGCAAGGTAAAAGTTAAAAAAAAATGTCACTAAAATGTTGAAAATACAGGTTCAATACCTACCTTCCATTCAGTATAATGATCAGTTGGAGTCGGTGCCAGTCTAGGCATCATGCATTTAGTTGTTAGTTATAGCTGTCACCAACTCCAAATATATTACTGATCTTTGTGACATATAGTATAGCTCCTAAACGGCCGTCCGTACACACATACAGGACCGGACAGGTACAGACGTTAAACTTATCTGTTTACGCCGGGGGTTAACAATATTGAATGTCAATTTAAATTCCTTATCAAAAGTACAGGATAATAGGCAATAACTTACTAAATTGCTCCCGGTGGACTCTTGTCTAACTGCTTCACCCACTGACGACGACGAGTCCAGTGGTATCACCAGTATGTCACCATCCTAAAATAATATTTACTTTGAGACAATGTTATAATAGTACATGTAACAAAAAGGTGTGATAATATGAGTATGTACGGTCGATTAACCTCAATAATCGTTGAAATAATCACTAAATGTGTCCGAGTGCGACCGTTAACTAACAGGCTATAGCTAGCCCTAGCCGGAGATAACTCAAGGGAAGTGTTATATTTTTTTACTAGTAATCGGTTCAGCATTGCAGGTGTGAACGGTCCTGCCCTCGTCCCTTGATCCGGCCCTGATAAAAACTAATCGATCAAGATCAGGACTGATCCTGGTCTCAAAGAATGTCTATACCAAATTTTGCATCGGTTCAGTGTCTTAGGTATGAAAATGTGAAAAGGTCCTGCCCCAGCCGACAGATAGACAGACAAACTTACTTTCGCATTTATAATATTAGTATGGATGTAATTACAAATTAATACATATTGCTCTTGAACCAAAAAACAGTAAGTACGAGTACTTTTCTACAATTTTGCAGAACTTACCAAATTTTCCTGGTTAAGTCCTGCTTCGCAGTCTTGGTTGAGGATTGAGCTTTGCAGTCCTTCACACGGTGGCAGAGGCTCTAAGTTACAAGGTAGACTAGTTAACAAGTCATTCCTCAGGACCTCTTCAAAGAGTGATGAATTGTAGGAGTTATCCTGAAATTTAACAAGAAATTTAAAAAGGTAATAATAATGTACTTAGTTGGTAAACTAACAAGACTGATGAAAAGTTATGATTTTATTCCACTTTTTAAATAAATACTGCACCGGTTAAATTGTTAGGTATCTTAAGAAGACTTTAAAATAATAAAAGTTAATAAGTAGGTACCTACCTACCTACATGCAAGTAGGAGAATGTGCATTTAAGCGACGCAGGGCATGTGTAAGCAAAAAGTTTAAAACAAAATTTACTTTTTTGAAATACAATTTAACATGAAAACAAACCATATCTTTTGGTTGGTCGCTTTTTAACATGGCCAGAGCTGCTTCAAACCGGAGTCTGTCCCCTATTTGAGGGAACATACTATGTATGTCTTGTTTACTAAGCATCTGCATTGTTGCGATATCAATTCTTTCAGCTGAAAAAAAAGGTAAATTTAACAGCGCCCTGATTGCAGCTGTGAAATGCACTACGTCGCATCGACTTTATAAAATGTAGGTTGGTAGAGCTCGTCTAAGCTGAAATGACGCGCCCCACTACTTAAATTTGTATACGTACACTACGGTAAATGCGGTAGTGGGGCGCGTCATTTTAGTTTAGACGCACTCTACCTATTTGTTTTTTTTTGGGTTGCAGTTGCACATCGAATCTAGTGTATAATATAAATATGAACGTATATCTAGGTAGGTGGGTAGGTACCATACGACAAGACTATTCTTGGTTGGAGTGTACAGCGGCCAAAAAAGTGTTATTTTCGCAAATCGTTTATTTTCTCGATTCTATAGTATGTAACACCTAGAAAGGCTAAAAGTGTCTGGGTGTTTTTTGTCTCCGACCAACCGTTTGTCGTAAAAACGATGTCGAAGGGATCCATAGGTAAGGTTATGTTAGAACTGTGACCTTGAAATTGGTCGCGAAATTTTTTTAAGTATATTTTCATAGTGCCTCTAAGACGACACTCTGACCCTATTCTTGCTAGAAATTAGAATGTGTGAATGTAATGTGTGAGCTCATGCTAGCAACTTACTAGGTAGGTTTGTCAACTTACTTTCAAAACGATCGATGTAGCGTTCCAAATTCCACTTCTTCAAAAGATCACGCGTAGCCATATCCATTTTTGCACTGATCAAACACGTTCACTGGCACTAATGGAATTGTTATTGCTATTAATTAAACGAGTCGTGAGTCGTGACTTGCCGGCTGTAGCGGTGAAATACAAATGGCCGACCGAAATGGCGCGGCGGCGGAATGAAGTGAGAGAGGGAGACCTCATTATATAATGCCGTCACCTTAAATTTGTAGGACATCATTCAAATGCTACTCATAAATGGGTCTCTGTAATAATAATTTAGTAGGATACACATAAAATAATATGACTATATTATTGAACTTTGATACTTACTCTAAAAATATGAGATTATTTAATCGTATTATCATAGGATTCACATAAAATAATATGACTGTAATATTAAAAATGATGCTTACTTTAAAAATATAAGTTTAAAGCATTATAATTTAATATAGTACATTAGGGGGAGGTCATCGTATTTTTAGAGATACTTCTTCATATTAAACTATGAAATCTATTTATATTACGGTGACTGTCATTGTGTTTTTTAATTAGAATCTTATTTATAATTATCATACTAATTTATGGGACAGTGGACCATTTTCTATTACATTGTGTTATTATTTGAAGAAGACAATGTTATTTCATAATTACAAATTTTTACGATGACAAGTATCATAATATTGCATTATTTACCCAAAAAATTCGATTCCATCTTAACACATTTCAGTTCTAGCGTAATATTTACTTATTATCAACATATTATAAGACAACGCATCTATTTTAAACCAACGTCACGATATTTTAAGATTATGCCAAAATGACATTTTTCTCAGTGCAAGGTTGTATGTGGATTCAAATATGATTTGCCACCGTAATAAACTTGGCTTTACATAATTATATTCTTTTAAGTCTTTATTAATTCGACTGAATGATTTTTTATTGGAATAGTTATTCAATCGAATTAAATGACTCAGAGGGTGGTGTGTGTCGCGGCACGTAAGTTGAACCAAAATCTGAACAACCAACAGAAGGTAGGAGCGCGTGCACTTGTTTCCTCGCACGGAAAAAGAATGAAGTCACCTTCTAGCGTAGCCATGTAATGTGTAAGTAGGAACTGAAGTTTGGAAATAAATTACACATTGCGGCAGGTAAGTTGAAACAAAATCCGACATTTTGGTTCGTCTTACGTGCCGCGATCTGCACTGATTTTTTAACTATCTAAGTTACCCTGGAGCTTCCACCTTAACAGGTGAGATGTGGGTGTAGGTACCTAAATATTACATAACTCTGCGTAACCCTTCCGTAAATACAGGTGCTGTTATGTAAAATACATTATTGTTTTTTCTTTGCGTAGGTAGGTGTTGTTGTCTAGACTTATTGTTATATATAATAATAATAATCACACTTAGGTAACTACTTAGCAGTAATAATAACAAGGTAGGTCCCATCCACCTAGAGTTTGTAATTATTACTGCTGGCAACACAGCTACTAATGAGTTACCAAGCCTAATGTTGTCTGTGTATCTAGTAATAGACAATAGTTATGGCGAGAGCAGGGGGGGGACAGTTAGAACGAAGCACAACTTCAGTAAAGAAAGAGTCGCCATCTACATTACTTAACAGAGTACCTAATAGTTTCATAATTATCGACAGATGTCTCTGTAATCACAATTTTAACGCAAATGAAACTCAGTTCTCTAATTTAATTTATAGTATTTTTCTAGAGATTAATTACGATATTTTTCATCAAAATTATCACATTATTTTATTTCTTAACTGTCCAGCTTTAACCTTTATGGCAGCCATGTCACGATTTCTTGTGTGATATATTCTATTCTGGCAACATCACATTAATGGTCGCTCAACTTGTGCCCGCGCTTGTTTGTTTCGTAATTTCGTTTGTCCATTTTGTGATTTAATATTGGGTTCTGAGTGTTTTGTCTACATCAGACGTCGAGTTGAGTTTCTCCTCCGTCCTTTTAGTGGATTATTACCCGGAAACTAATATTTTTCAGTGACTATGTTGTGACTAGCAATTTCACAAAAAATTGAAAAACTGTTGTGTTACATAAATTTATTTGTATACTGGCGAAAAGACGCTATTTTGTGCTGTTTGTGTCTATCAAAATATATACAATGCCTCACCGTTGCGCTTTTGGATGTAAGGACACTGGTAAGTATTTTTTTTGTTTGGCCCGCTCAAACCATTGAGGTAATAAAATGTAGCATGTAGTACATAATTACTTCAATGGCTCAAACAGAACTTCTGTTCACCATGTTAGAAAATCCTTGGTCAGTGGGTCGTCTTAGGGGCGGAGTTCGACTTCGTTCGGACTTCATTCTCCGATAAAACCTCGCGTAGCCACATGTGAGCCACTTCGCCGCCCGACCGTTGAGCCCCGCTGGTGCACATGGGGCTCCGCCGATTCACACGGCTTAAAACAATCATTTTCAAAATATGATATTCTAAAAATGGGCTTTTCTCATAATATCAAAAGTCCCGATTTCGTAGTATTTTTTTTTTCTTTTACCTGACAAATTGCAGACACAATTGTTTTTAATTGTTATTATTCAATTGTCTGCCTTTTTCCAACTGGGTCAGTGGGTCGTCTTTGAGATTTGAATGAATATTATTTTGCTTATAGGCCTGCTAATGTAAATTATTTTAGATGTCATACATCAGTTACATTTAATTACAATATACATACTATATAGTACCGTGAACAGCCTTAACACATTCTGCAATCTCATACAAGCAACCTTAAGATGGACAAAATCGCGCTTAAAAAACAAGAAATACAATATTATTTCTTTTGGTTTCAGGCAATGTGATGCATTCATTTCCGAATCCTGGCAAATTTGCTGAACATTTCAAAGCTTGAGTTAATCTTGTTGGATACAATCTGGAAACATTAGCAGACAGTGACATTTACAAGAAGAAGAGAATATGTGATATTCACTTCACTGATGAACACCGTAATCGCTTTAAGCGTCTAAATGCATTGGCAATGCTAACTCTTTATTTACCTGGTGAGTTGAATACTAGATTACTTAATACAAAATACAATGTAAGAAGATCTGCTTAAGTCAGATTTTACTAACACTAAAAGGTAATTACCAGACAACAAATAATTTAAAAAAAAATGTGGCTCCTCTATTCTAAACATGTTTATGATTTTGTAATTTATCAATAAACTCAGTGTTTAATTTGACAATTTATTTTTTCAGTGCCTACATGATGATCTACATAGTTACATTTGTGTTGTGTTAGTATGTGTATTAATATTGACATGTATGTTTTCATTGTAATTATTTCAGATGAAATTTATGGCATCGCTGCTACGACTCTGCAGTTTGAGGCTATCAGTATTAGTCATCCATCCACTAATGCCTCTCTTTTTGCTACTTCAACTTCAGGTATTATAATTATTAGTCTATATTCAACAACAACAACAACAACATGGTGCACCATGGTGCATTCTCTTGCATATTACATTATTCATGTATTGTATATATTTTCAGGTAAAACTCACAGTCACAGCACTGCTGCTTCAAATTCTGTGCAATTAGAGCACAATTATAGCGCGTTATGCAGACCTAAACAAAAATGATTAGTCAAAGGTAATTTATCTTCAGCATCACAACTAATATTATAAATGCGAAAGTGAGTTTGTTTGTTACGCTTTCACGCAAAATGGGTGAATTGATTTGGATGAAATTTTGTACATGGGTAGACCATAACTTGGAGAAGGTCATAGAAGGTCCGCAGACGAAGTCGCGGGCAACAGCTAGTTATAATTAAAGCCTATTGCTGTGTCACTGTTGAGCATTGGCCTGTACGAATATTGAAATTCCACATGAGTAATGTTGCAAATACAGCTAGATTTTAACTAAATAATTTATTTGTTCAGAAATAGTTCCAAATTCGAGCAATTGAATCAAAATATAAATAAATTATGATGTTTTCAGGTGCTCGTGAAAGTATTGGGGTGCAGTTCAATTACATACAAACGAGGCCACTCCAGACAAAAATTAAGTATCTTCAAAATTAAATAGGTCGTTTGCGCAAAAAAGGACAGACATTCAGAGCACGATTGGCTAATGCAGAAAATTTTTCCAATAAAGTTGCATTTCAACAAGTGACAAAAAATATGACAAAACCAGCAAAACTGTTTGTTCACATGCAACTTCAGTCTAAAAAGAAATCCAAAGAGAGACGGTTTTCAATTGAAGAAAAAGTGATGTCCTTGTCACTATTCAAAAAGAGTCCCAAGAGTGTGATTATCGCAACCCAGTTCTGGGCATGCCACGGTGGCTTGACAGGCGCCACGACGTCCTCACCTTCCGTCTGACGTAGATCCTCACCGGACACGGCTGTTTCGGTAGGTTCCTGTTTCGTATAAGGCGGGAGGAAACGCCCGGGTGTTTTCACTGCGAAGATCGCCGGTTGGTGGAGCATACGGTGGAGGTCTGCCCGGCTTGGGCGGAGCACCGCCGTGTCTTCGTGAAGACGATCGGCGGCGGCAACCGCTCGCGTCCAGCCCTAGTCCAGGCCATGGTACGGAGCGAGAGCCTGCTGGGGGTGCGGGTTGTTCGAAAGAGATACCGTGGCCCCTGGCACACAGGCAACTGAGGGAACACGGGTGGATTTTAGTCAGTAATTTCGTAATATCTTTTGAATGGAATGTCCGATTTCAATAATTCAAAAAGTAATCAACAGGTACTGAAACATTCTTGAATACGAAATAATTTATTTGGATAAGAATTTATACAAAGGTATGGATAACATGTCTGATCTTGAACAGCATTTCTATCAACTTTTAAAATGTAAAAAGTAGTTATAGTGACATAACTACAATAGTTGGACATATGATCTCGCGAAGTTTTTTATAGATATTAATATGTTCTATAATATAGTAGACTAGAGATTTTTTGTTCTATCATCAATACTTTCCGCAACGCATGCGATGACAGACATTCTATGTCTAATTTTTTTACACCTTGGGTGGGTTTTAGTAGGGATTTCTAAGGATCTCTAATTTATTCTAGTAATAAATATAGCCTATGATACTCAATGATAATGTAGCTTTTTAACAGCAAAAGAAATCGGTCCAATAGTTTTTATGTTTATTTGTTACATACAAAAATACAAATCTTACCTCTATAATAGTAGTGTAGATAATCATCTAACTTATAATATGCTTGTCTACATAGTGTGCGTTAAATGCATGATTTATAAAATTGTAACAATATGTATTGTATTTTATGAGAAAGTTGCTGACGTAGCTTAGGCATTCAATAGTTTTTTGCCAACATACCTATTACTACGACATAATATGGCAAATTTAATGTTTTTTGTGTTTCGTAATGTTAATTACCTACTAATATATAGAATTAAGTTCTTCTCACTTTAACAGACAGCTGTGCTGCTGGGAATTTTGTTGCGCCACTTCATCTTCCCAACTAAAGCACTAGGAAATGGTGAAGGGCGGGCGTTTAGGGGGAATGTAATTTTGACGTACAAAACGAGCTGACTCTCAGCCCAGTTTGAATAAATGTCTTTTGATTTTGAATGACAATAAAATATAAAAAATATTTTTTCTGTTTAATTTCATAAAGTTATCTTTTTAGTAGTTTATATTTATATTTAGCTATTTTTTTAGTAGTTTATTGTAATTTGGAACAATAAATTACTAAATTAAAATAGCTCACTCTCAAAGCCGACCCCAACATAGTTGGCTACAGCCTAGGCAGATTGATTGATTGTAATATGGAACAGTTACATTTTTTTTAATAGTTTTCTGAGCAACATAAAGGTACCTAGATAATGTTTCCCAGTTGTGTTATTTTGTTTTCATGAACTTGATGTAAAATGTCCGTTCCTTACTGTGAAACTGCCAATTCTATTCAAATGTAATAAGGTAATTTCTTCAATGTAGCCCACCAAATTAAAATGTTCTTATGTTTTTTACAAATAGTTGCGTGATTTAATGACGACTCGTTTACAGTATCACGATCATTAAAATATCTATCATAGCCCCTTAATTTAGTAGATGCATCGTCATAAAATTCGCGAATCGCATTTTGATCAACATAATTATTATGATGAGGTAGGAAAATTAGAAATTCGCGGGCTACGTTGAAGGATCGCCCATACCCACCTACACATATACATTCATTCAGTCAGTACCGGTAAAACGGGGTGAATCGAGACGAAACTTTAAAGTGGATTTTACCGTTGAAATTATGATCGTTTTCTGCCAACAAAGGCAAACAGTAAACATACTAGAGTCTCAAAAAGGACTCTAGTATGTTTACTGTTTTCCTTTGTTGGCAGAAAACGATCATAATTTCAACGGTAAAATCCACTTTAAAGTTTCGTCTCGATTCACCCCTGGTCCCCTGCATCCCTATTCATCCCGTTTTACGTATACGCGTAACATTCCTATCTACGTAACCTATAGAGCCTTAGTTCCCGTTAAGAGATGTAGATGGCGTTTCGAATTTAAATGCTTCGAAATGACACAAGAGGGCTCTCTTCTCCCATTAATATTATTATACTCTTTGGGCGAGAGCCTATCCTTGTAGGTGCGTAATAACACGTAACGGAATAATTCCCAGCTATCTATGTTAATAACTAAAGAGGCCGTACACGATTTTTTTTCGATTTCGCTGATTTACGTGATTTTATAGATGCGATTTTATAGTTAAAATACTGTTTTTGTATAAGTTTTAATGCATCCTATGAAATATCATTTTAATTATGATCTAATGAATGAGCTAGTTTTTATTTTTAGCTATTATTTGATTTTGATTTATCGACCTCAAACCGGTGACTGTTTTGAGAATTTTCTGTAACAATATCACATATTTACGAATCGTTCTCGTGCGCTTTGTTATTTGATGATTTCTCAAACAAAAAAAAAATACAAAAAACATCTACACGGTTTATAAGCATTCAACAAAATTTCTTATACGGAGCCTCTTAAGGTATCTAGGTAAGGAAGTTGTCGTAATTTACTATGTTCCTACTTAGGAAGATTATTTTGTACGTGTTGGTTTAGTTTCCATGCAATTTGTATGTTGATAAGTGCCTATACTGTTGTTATAAATGTGTATGATATTACTGCCTCATTTCTTATCATTCTTATTATATTGTACTTACTATACAGGCGACCAAATATAAACTATGCCAACAATACGGATCGGCTTGCCGAGCAGACAAAGATAATCTTCCTTTTTTTAAACCTCTATACTACTGCCTAGTGTTGGGGTGCAGGGGTCGCGATATCTCTTTCAAACAACCTGCACCCCTTCGCAGGAGACGCCCAGGGCGTCTCCTGCGAAGGCTACAGCCGTGAGGGCGCATGTACTGCCTCTCCCTCACGTGCGCCGGCTCCCTCTTTGCGAGCATCACTGCTTCGCTCCGCCACCATGCACTCTCGCTCCGTACCATGGCCTGGACCAGGGCCGGACGCGAGAGTTCGCCGCCGCCGGTATTCTCAATGCTCAGGTCAACATCGAGAGAAAAAGCAGTGCGCGGTAAAATCCCGCCGTGACATTCTTACGTCCTTGCAAACGTAGTCTAAAAAAGGAATCTAAAGCTACAACATCCTGGGCACGCCACGATTGCGGCGGTAAGTCCCCTCTTTGAGGCTTGAGAGGTGGCATGGCGTCCTCACCTTCCGCCTCACACAGGTCCTCACCGGACACGGCTCTTTCGGGAGGTTCCCGTTTCACATAAGGCGGGAGGAAACCCCCGGGTGTTTCCATTGCGAAGATCGCCCTGAGGACACGGTGGAACATACGGTGGAGGTCTGCCCGGCTTGGGCGGACCACCGCCGTGTCCTCGTGGACGCAATCGGCGGCGGCGATCTCGCACCTCCGGCCCTAGTCCAGACCATGGTACGGAACGAGAGTGCAGTAAATAAGTATTTGCGGTTAGCCGTAAATACTTATTTACTGTCAAAGTGTGTGTTACACAATTACCCGCAGGTGATGTGTGAAACTGCAGTTTTGGTTACAGCATTATGTTCCTACTGCGAGTTGCTGCTTTTGTACGAATTTCAAGAAAAGGAAATCGTGGGCCATTTCGCCTCTGATGGCAAGAAAAACTTTTTCCACGAAATATTTCCACTTAATAAGACAAGACATCCGGAAGTGAAAATGTAAAAGATTGCAGAACATTTATGTAGCAAATGGTGTCAATTTATTTCATGGTTTTCAGCTTCACTTTACGCGAACGCTTGAAACCTATCTGGAGATTGGAACGAAAGTAGGTTCATAGTCATTTTTATTATAGGCTCATACATCTTATGACTGCCTTGATAAAATACTTTATTTCTTACAACATTTTGGAATGAGAAATAAGAATTCCGGAGAAGGGCAGCGCCCAAGACGTTTATAAGCCATAAATTCAACGTTGTGAAAGTACTTGGAAATACTAAATAACTGCATAATAGATGCGGGAATTGATTAAGACATGATATGCCAGGAAAGGCCTATTTTACCGTAATTAAATATTTTACGTATTTATTACCGTATCAACCTTAGACATAAGAACCGTTCGTTGAAAGGGTCGGATGCAAATATATTCGTTTTTAATACTTTAACAAATATCATATTTAAAAACCGGCCAGAGATCGCACAAGACGGGAGGTTTAGAAGAAAAAAGAGGAGGCCTTTGCCCAAAGTGGCACGCGATATAGACTTACGAAAAAAACAATTTGTTAAATTGTTGTAAAGGTAATGTCACACGTCACTAAACACAAGCCAATATTCATATTCCTGAACGATTACTTCACTCAATTTCAAGCCTCATTATTGAGAAGTGATCCGATAAAGTAGGTACCTATACATTCTTTGGAGACGTCGGTACCTTGACATGAAATATTATGTAAATACGACAGTGAATGGATAATCAGATGCAAAGTCGGGGATGAAAAAGTTGAGCTCCTCTTGGTTATGTTTTACAACCTACAAGCACCGTGTATCAGGCTTATTATTTATCTGTGTGCGTACCTTTTGCCAAAATTATCAATGAAATTAAAGTTTCAACTAAAAATAATTAATTGATTTCAGGTAATTTACACCCATAGTTTATTGTAAAATAACATACTTACCAACAATAAACAAAAAGATGACAGGTGGCCCCCCGCTGTGCACAAAATTTTGAAAAACATTTAGTGTTTTTCATAATTGGTTACCCGACCACTATGTAGGTTTCTTTGATAAATATTTCCAAGTAAAAATAAAATAATTCCAAAATCCCACTACCTGCTAGGGCTTACCCGTCTGGCTTCGAAATAAAACCGTGTTGTTGTGTGTGTGCCTCTGTGTAGCTTCTTGTGAAATTAGGTAAACTAAACAACGTGTCACTTAACTAACGCAAGACCTCAAACACCCCAATTAGAGTATTGAGCTAAAAACATAATACAATGACTAAAAATTTCTCTTATAGCTTACAGTTTTAGAAAATTGTGTTGACCGTTGCACTAATTTATGTATTTAAAACTGAGTCTCATTCCCTGGAAATAAGATTCTATTCTCTTGGCTCAATCAGACGACTTGTGTATATTCGGTTACACCTTTTATAAAACAGAAAACAAGAAAGTAAAAGTGATATAAGTGCACTTCAGCCTGCAGTGGCGACGGGCTGCTGGAGGACGATGAACCCCTGAGGCTGGCCCGGTGAGATCGTTCCTAATATTACAGGGATTCGTTTTCATTCATATAGCATATGGCGGCCCTTGCTTCGCTGCGCGCCAAGTGATGGTGGAATTGGGATGTAACAAACGAATGTCTCAGTTGTTAGTATTACTTTAAAAGGTAATCCCTGGTCCGCACCGGCCGCAACGGATTGAGTTCTTGGTTACTTTAGTCTGACATTCGTGGGGTTATCTCAGTGCGAGCGAGGCTTTGAGTGGTTGTTTAGCAGATGACCGCCTCCGAGATTGGATTCTTGGTGATGCGGATGACAGGCTAGTGATGGCATCGGCGGCGGCGCTCGGTGTCCGACAGTCACCGAAAAGCCGTGAGCTTGGTTGGCGACAGCGGCGCCACTGGAACATACAAGCAAATTCAGATAATTGTGTAACTTGTAAAAAAGTAAGTTGAAAATCGATTCCTGGCTACCTTTGCTCGAAGAGATAGCAGAAAGCGATAAGGCTGCTCATTGTATGTGTGTAGTGTAAAATTAATGTTTTGTTATATATTTTTCTGGTATACAAAAAGTACTTAAATGTAAATATATAAGGTCGGTATTTTCACATTTGCAATGATGTTTATTTACGTAGATTTTACTCACATACCAACATAATAACATCAGGCAGTCAGTAATAGTTCCAGTACAAGAAAAAGGCCTCAAGTCACAAAGAAGGAACAAGAAATGATGGGCTGGGCATGCTTGCTCACTGAATATTGTTTTTGGAACAAAGTAGCATAACGCGGGTTGTATTTTTTTTGCGGTTTTCCTTGTATGCTCCTGTCAACCACTATGTACTTAATAACAAATGCAACACATCATTGTGAGTATTTACACGTCACAGCACGTTCACAGTTGTTTTACCTCTGACAGCAGTAACAAAAAAGCAACCTTATTGTAACGAGAACAAAGATCACTTTGATTATGGTGTGGCGCAAAAGCAAGTGACGCAAAATCAGAGGTAAAATAAGTGAGAATGAACTGTAGCCATTGTTATTCTAAAATAACTCACCCATTTCCACAGGATTGTCTTAACTCATACTGTGTAATTATATTATTATTACATTTATGTCTAAAGTCTAAGTTGTAAAAAAGTGAGTCTGTAAGACTGTAGAAGCAAAGTGCTCGTGCGCTCTCTGAAGATCATCTTACTACTTACATAGGGATCTTACTATTGTAACACTGCAACGAATTTCACAAATTGGATTACAAGTGGTCAGGGCCACCAACATTTCGGAACATCGGAAACACGTGGTTCAAAAAAGGTACCCTGAACCCTTAAGATGGCACCACACGTTTTTGCTTTACAGATAAACAAAGAATTAAAACTTACTAAAAGAAAGGGTAAGCTCATAAATTTACCCAGTTCAAGGTTAACGAGTTTCAGCCCCTACGTGCACGTATCTCTGACTTATCCTACTAACAAAACCGCTTACAATGGATAAAATTGTGCCCATTTTAAAAGACGGAAATTGTCTGTTAAGTGCAATAGCCCACGAAATAAATATTCTAATTGGCTTAACATTTGATCACAGGAATTTCCATCAAGACCTAGCCGCATATTTTTGGAATATCAACATGATGCTAGAATTCACCTAGCACTTTTAAATAATATACAGGAATTTCTCCCAACAGCATTCTGTAACAGGAACAAAGGATAACAATTTACATAACCGCGCAATTTAACGAAACATTCTGGAGTGGCGAAGACATTACTATCGCCGCGTCTGAATTCTAATTCATAAACGTGTAAGTGCATATAAACAACAGAAATACACAGGTGTATTCACCTACGGGTGACCCAATACCCGGCAACATACACATTCTTTAGCAGAATCACCACTATGATAGCTGGGTCCAGACCAAAGACAAACAATACAGCAACAACCGGATAAACGTAATGCAAATTCCAACCAACGTTAAAACACCACATCATACCAAACCATTAGGTAACCGGTACAGCATACGACAAAAACAGGAAAAACTCACGAAACCCCAGCCTCAAACGTGTTCGTTTGAGGCTGGGGTTTCGTGAGTTTTTCCTCGCACGGCGTCCGGCCGTGCGAACAACGACAGGCAACACTATTTACACTGTTTTCAGAAGTAATTGCGGACGACACTGGACACACAATACTCAGGAACCCTACCTCTATCGCAATTAAGTAGACTTGCCCAGACTTGTGCATTGCAACTTGGAACGTCCGCGGTGCCTCAAAACCAGGCAAAATAAAAACATATAGATCCTGAAGTTTCACGTAGAGGCATTCATATAGCCAGCCCACAGGAAACTGGGATGAATTCAGGGACATACAGCTCCACACACTAGAAATGGCACCTCTCAGTAACTGCGGGTGACACACATCGGGCTCTTGCAATTTTATTAAGAAAGGATGCCCAAATCGAACTAGTCAACAGTAAAAAGGATACCGACGCTATGTCAGCCACCCTTGAAGTTGGCATAGGAAAATACGAAACAACTCCTCTGTACATGATCAACTCACATATCAACAGTTGTACCTAGAAAGTCATCAGATCCTTCACAGGGATATTGAACTTGATTAGACAAAAACCAACGAAATGTACGGTTATAATACTCGGCGATTTCAACGCTCATATTGATCGACAAGATATACAAAATTTCAAACGCATAGAGTTGATCCAACAAAACCTACACCATGAAGTTTCCAACTACAACGGCTATTACTGGATATAGCTAACAGCTAAAGTTCAAATTGAAACGACAAAAGCTAGATCATCATGCAGAATAACATGGTCGAACGGCACTCAAAAATCGCAATTGGATCACATCATGACGCCACACGCAACAGAAAAAGTCTTTCACTTCATTAAAGGTGAATGGGCTCCTGGCTGCATTTCCGATCATAATCCGGGGACTGGTAAGACAAAAGAGAATTGTCAACAAAAACCAAAAAATCTTTTACGAAAAAAAAAAGAAACCGACTTCCGAAAAAACACTACAAAGTGAAAAATAACTTTAATTTCGGAAGTCGGTGACTTTGGATATGTATTTTAATTTTTTGTCACCGCCTTCCGAAATTAAAGTTATTTTTCACTTTGTACTGTTTTTTCGGAAATCGGTTGTTTTTTTTGGTAAAAGTTTTTATTTTTCACTTTTTTAATTTTAGTAACTACCCCACTAATTCGAAATTTCTTCATACTTGGGGTCAAAACAATGCATATTTACGCGATAGCAGCATTCGCGGTTGATTTACTGTTATATTTTGAAGAGTTCCGTTGTCTGTCTCCGAAACGCATCATCAGATCTAGATGCAATTGAAATGGGACCACACGTGAAGCACTAGCTTTCAAATAAAAAAGAATCATCAAAATCGGTTCACCTAGTCGAAAGTTCTGAGGTAACAAAAATTTAAAAAAAAAAACCTTGACGAATTGAGAACCTCCTCCTTTTTTGAAGTCGGTTAAAAACTAAACACAATACCAAAAAGCAACAGCAAGGTACGAATGAAACAACAATTGAGGGCAAGTTTTTCAACCAAAAACAATGTAACTATACCGCACTCAATAGAAATTCTACCAAAACAAAATGCCAAGAATGCATTAAAAAAAACTAGCAAATATAGGAATCCCCCAACAGATTAAAACATGGAAATACCCTGGACCACCATTAAAAGCCGCTGCCCAGGAAACTCTGACTCCTCAGCCAATGTACTCAAGGGATCATCGATTAGCCCTTGCCAACCTACAAAAAGCCAAATTCCTACATAGGAGACAACCGGATAACCCCAATAGGCATAACCGAGTTAAAGAATGCGAGACGACACGCCAAAGGTTTAAACATCTGGAAGAACAAAAAACATGCAGAGCCTGCTTCAGAATACTAGGGTAAAATTCATCCTGCAAAACACATGCAAATTCTCTACTCATTCTACAGAAAAAGAAAACAGCAAAAAAAACGCTGAACAAGAACCGCGTACATACCGATGTCCTAATGGGAAGAATACTAGAAAACTCTTAGGGCTTCCATATACGAACGGTTAATATAACAAAACCGATAATCGAACCGCACTGCGAAGGACCGACGGTGGACGAAATAACGGGAATCATCAATAAAACGCGAAACGGGACCGCCCCCGGAATGGACCAAATGGTAATCGAGCTGTACAAAGTGACACCCCAAATACTACAGGAAGCTGTAACTAAACACATGAATAAAGCCTGGACACAGAACGCTGTACCCTACACGTGGTTTGAGACCGTATAGGTCGCAATCACAAAAAAAAATCCTAAAGACGCAAATGATTTTCGCCGCATAACGATTTGTTAACGCGTCCGTATGGACTGAGGAGCCATGTCTCAGATTTAAACGAGGGTACTACTAACATTTAGTAGTAAATTAGCCAAATTTGTAGCCCCGATCCTGGAATTTTTAGTAAAACCTTTCAAAAGTTACAGGCTGTTGAAGGTGGCGCCTCAATTCAGACGTCTGGATTGAGGAGCCACCTCAGAACTCGAAAACTAGCCAATGGATATTTCTGAAACTTTGGTAGGAATGACTAGTGTTTATGCTTAATTTGTACAAAAAATGGGTTTTGTACGGCTGAATTTGAGGTAGCTACAATGCTTTGATGTATCTAAAAAATCCATAAATTTCCCCGCGCTGTTTCTCGGAAACTAATGAAGCAATTCAAACAGATTGTTGGTGTTATTTAGTAGTAAGTTCGTTTTAATTTTTAGTATAAAAACAAAACGCAAAAGCTTCATAATTTCAGTAATACAAAACATTTTATGTGGCTCCTCAATCCTGACGATCTATAAAAAACAAATGTATGTAGCTACTAAAGTATTTGAACAAATCGAAGTTTGATTACGCCAATATTTAGTAAAAAATCCTACTAAATATTGGCGTAATCAAAATTCCTCTACATTCGATATTTCAAAAGATGTTAATAATTTTAATATTCCTTAAGAATTTTCTGTGTAGGGTGACCATAAAAAATTCAAACTTTTCAACAAGTTTCAGAAATATCCATTGGCTAGTTTTCGAGTTTTGAGGTGGCTCCTCAATCCAGACGTCTGAATTGAGGGGCCACCTTCAACGTCTTGTACCTTTTGAAGGGTTTTACTACAAATTCCAGGATCGGGGCTACAAATTTGGCTAATTTGCTACTAAATATTGGTAGTACCCTCGTTTAAATCTGAGACATGGCTCCTCAATCCATAGGGATACTTGTAAATGGGCTACAGAATTTAGGCCTCATACTTACAAAAAAAACTAGACGATACAATAACGAAGCTGGGAAATTACCAAGCAGCGTTCTAAAACAAAAGATCAACACATGACCACATTTTGACACTCAAAAGAGTTCTAGACGAGGAATGGCACGCAGGTAAACGAATTTACGTACTCGTCCTCTACATAGAAAAAGCCTTTGACAACGTTGATTTCAAGGCATTCAGTGATTATGTTATTGGAACGAACCAACAAATCGATGACCAACAGGATAATCAAGGCATGCTTGAATGAAAGAACATGCATCAAATGGCGTGGTCAGCAAAGCTGTTGGATTGTCAAAGGAAAGAGAGTTAAACTAGATTAGGACCCCGAAATTTCACTCCCCCTAGTATTATCATTTGTGGACGACCTTACCCTCATTACAGATGATCTAGAAAGACTAGAGCGCATCTTATACCACATTAAACCCTTACTAAATAGCGTAGGCCTTCAAACAAACAAAATAGAACAAAAAAAATAATTAGGGACCCCATAATATCACAGCAAACGACGAAATACTTCGACATGGGAATCACGTTCTGGAAGGACATGGCTGGCGACAGAAACAAGATCAAGAAAGCGGATAGCGATATCTACAAAAAACCAGAAACTGATAGCAGCGAGAACTCAGAAGACGATTATGAAAACAACAACACAGAACATAGCGAAGCAACGGCATGAAAAAGAACTAAGAAAACAATTGAACCTACCCAAGAAGCTCGACCTGAATCAACATGCCGGCGACGTCGTGAAAAGATACGTCCTATAAATAAATACCACCCGTCTCTCCACTAGTCCAATGCTTACTCAAGGATGCATATCCTAAAGGCACGTGTACCTGGCCATTACCGCGCCCCCCGGTCTACTTCTTGATATGCTATGGCCTCTGCAACACCATGAAGCATTGAGTTGGGATCGGTGCATTTCATTCATTCATTCATTCCAAATACCCACTACCTACTAAAACTAACCAACTAATTTTATAAATGCGAGAATCCGGATGAATGAATGTTCTTTACTCAATCACGACAAAATGGCTTAACGGATTTGGAAGAAAAATACGAGCTTGAATGTATTTAGGTATCCTAGAGCAGACGAGCTATATCCTAAGAAGAATGAGGTAGTAAATCATGTAACCAACAAGACTTAGTAAAATAATAAAAATTAAAAATATTTATTTCAAAAAACTTAAACATATTTTACAAATTAAAAATAGGCTAGTTTTGAGTACAAACAAATGAGTTAAGCATCTGTAGCCGAACTAGACAAAACCTATATTTCGGCTATCAGCGCCAGTCTCCTCGGATAATTTTACATAATACTAGCTGATCCGGCAACCGTTGTTTTACCATGTAAATTATTTCTAGGACAATTAATAATCGCCCAAAACGGTTTAAGCCCTAAACTTTAGTGAATGAGAGAGAGAAAATTTATTGTGTGAGAAAGACAGGAAACCGGCTTCGTTATCATCCCTACTCTGTGTTATTTACGGGGTGAGAAGTGATACCGGTAGACGACTGGCGGGAATAACTGATCGAATGGTAACTGATCAATTATCGACCGCCGAGATTAGAAAATTATTAAAGTACTAATATAGCTATTAAAAAATAGGGGTTGGTGGTAGAAAGATGAAAATTTAGGGTTTTATGTATTTTTAAATGCCAAATCATACAAAAATTTAAATTAAAATAATTGTCCAAAAAATAAAAAAAATACATTTAGAGTTGGACCACCTTTATCACTTAGGGGTATGAAAAATGGTTTACATCCTACTCTCAGACTTGCTGAATATACACACAAAATTTCATAAGAATCGGTCTAGCCGTTTCGGAGGAGTTTTGTTACAAACACTGTGACACGAGAATTTGATATATTAGATTAGATATCGTAGCCATTAACATTAAATTTAACAGAATAATTAACAGTACATTTTACACATTTTATTATATGGTACGTTACTCTAATATGTAGAGTATGAATGCGTGAGAAAAGCGCTTCGAAAAAAAACTTGTTTGCTGTATATATTGAGGTGAGGACGTGAGGAAAAGGTCGACAGACTCTGTACACAACTAACTCCATGAACAGTTTACAGTCAAGGAGTCAAGGAATAAATATGTTAAGCACCTGGTTCTCTTTTAGTTTCAATTTTTTTTTTTTGGTACGTCATTGCCAACAGTGGCAATGAAAATGACAGTTCGGAAATGTAACATTCGCCCGCTATGTGGGAACGAAAGCTTTACACTATCGCTCTTTTAATCGTACCTTCCTATTGTCCCTATGACAGGTTTTATTTATTTACATTCAAACACGCCGCTGTCAAACTGTACCTAATCTGATCTTTTTATTATCACTAACAGTTTGGTAACTTCTAAATCTACCCTAATTATTCTTTATCACCTCTCCCAACCAAACTCGTTACCCACAAATGATAACCGTGACCATAGTTGTACCTAAGTTTCAAAATGACATAGGTAACCCCTACATATCATATAGAAGTCATTAAAATGTATAAATCTAGTTATAATCCGGGTCAATGGTAATGACCTTCTACCCTCTAGCCATAATCACCGGGATAAGAACTTAAGGGAAGCTTTCATGATAGAAATTGATAGCAATTTGCCGAAAGTGGATTGTGAGAACAAAATATTTCATTTAGGTTTATGTCTTAGTACCCGGAACGTAATGTCTTGAACTTGGCACCTTGATCTTACATATTAAACTTAGGTAGGTACCCAGTACCCACACAGTGAATTATTATAACTGCCAGACACACACAAGGGCGGATCCAGGATTTATTTCTGGGAGGGGCACATGGGCTATATAAACAGTTAAGAAGTATCTCCTTATTGTACAACGCTGTTTTTGGGATTCATTTTTTTTTCATCGACATTAGGGTTTAACAAAGAAAACCGCGTGCGCTCGGGGGACCCCGTCTGGAACGAAGTTCCTTGTGCGATACTAGCACACACATACACACACTAAAATATAATAAAATGAGACACACAGATAAAGTATAAGAACCTGGGTCGCGAGAGCGAGCGAAGCAAATTTAATAAATTTAGCACCCTTTGATTAATTTTTGTATTAGCTAAATAAAAAATGAGTTGAGGAAAGCTGTAGGTATAAATTTTGGAGACGGGAAGCCCCTCAGACCGCTTTATCTTTTGAGCATTATATGTTATCCTGAAATCTTGAATCTTCCTGAAAGAAGATTTCTGGATAGCACCGTCACTTCAGCCAGTGCATTGTATGTATAGCAGACCTCTGTGCCCGAATGCAATATTCAAACCGCTGGTTGCTCCTGTTTTAAGCAGTAAAATCGCAAATCTGTTAAAAGGTATTTAAAGTTTTTTCAGTAGGTAATTTCACTAACTTAGAATTTTTAGAATCCTTTAACTACACCTGAATAAGCTCACGCGGATAGGCTTAAATAAATACAATTTACCGCTATAAAATGGATCTATATTAGTACTATTTGCAAAAGTTTTCGTAAGTTGAGTATTGTAATCTATTCCCTTTACGATATATCGTATCGAGTATTTGTACAACACAAGGGGGTCGTGACACCATCTATGAGTGCTTGGCACGTCTTCACAAGGTATCGACGTATACCTATCCATACTACTATACGCCGATTATAAAGAGGTAAAGTTTGTGAGTTTGTGAGATTGTAGGAGTAATCTCTGGATCTACTGAACCGGTTTTGAAAATTATTTTACCAATAGAAAGACACGTTATTTGTGAGTGTCATAGGCTACATATTAACCCGACTTTTTCGTGGTAGTCGGATTTTCAAAGGAAGTCGGAAAAAAACGGTCGAACGAAACCGTTTCTTACGCACGCTGCCTTAACGGTGAGAGATATATTATGATTGACTTCTAGAGAAAAGTTGTAGAGCTTGATAATGCCTACAAAAAAGTCAGCGACAGCATATGTCTAACTTTTATATTTAAGTCATAAAAAGTAGTTTTATAGCACTAACCGACCACACTCATAATTTCATCACAAGTAAAAATGTTTACCGCCCAACGAAGTGGGCACGGGTCAGCTAGTTTTCGACATAGGTACAGTCACAGTAAACATTATGTTCTTACCTTAAGAGGAGTTCTCTGCTTATTGCACGACAGAATCTGCTTTACTTTACCAACTCAGTATTATATATTGTGTCATAATGTCAGTACCACAGAATGAGATTAAGCCATCGTCTTTCTATGCCAGAGCGAAATTTAAAAAAAAAAAAATTACGTATCGTTTCAGTTTGATGCCAACTCACCATTGGTCAAATATGTATACTTTTTTATCTTTATTGTCAAGTACTTAAACCTGCTCAGTGCCGTAGATTCAAAAAGTATTAGATATGTGTACCAACTCCATAAAGGATTTGAATACTGACATTCAAAAAGGCTTGACTGTACTTTCATTTATTCAGCAGAATAGCATTTATAAATGGTTTTTGAAGAACTAGGAATCGTGGTCTTACTAATAAGTAGATACTTTATGCGATTTACAGGAAAAAAATAGTCGGGTTAATGTTTTTTTTTACGAAAAGTCATCTAGGCCTATTATTAACATAACATCACGCCTTGTTTCCCCGAAGGTTCGGGTAGAGGTGTACCTATGGTAGGCCCATATTTCGCCAGTTTTGTTTCAGGCCGCGAGCATTTTACTATTATATAAAAATAATAGGTATGTGCATGAAGACACAAATATGATATCACAGGCCGTTGGGCCTGTGATATCGTTTTTGTGTCTTACATTGAATTCAATGTAAAGGGAACTGGTCTACCATGGTATGAAAATCAGTAGAATGACCTATAGCTATGTCTATTCATATACATTAAAAAAAAAACAAACAATATCCTGATTGTGGGTGATAACACTTCCGTAATGGCAGCCCTTTTGTGGGCTCCGTTATTACCGTACATAAAGATTACTTATCAAAACATTACGTTTATGTTCAAACAGTAACATAAATCGAACAATAAATAAAATATAAATCGTCCCTACGTTGGATGTTTCGAAAATGTTTTCCAAACTAACTATAGCAGTCAGCCGACTTCGCTAAAGAAAAAACTTTTCAGGATACGTAAACTGTCTTTATTATTTCCTAGGATTTGTTCCAAGCCAATAAGACAATTCTACCTGACTATGTTACGAAATCATCTGCCCAGCCTTTTCCCAACTGTGTTAGGGTCGGCTTCCAGTCTAACCGGATGCAGCTGAATACCAGTATTATACATGGATCGCTTATCTTACCTCAACAACCCAGTTAATGGGTAATACGATAACCCCTGATAAGACAGTATTTCGTGACGAGCTTCTGACGACCCGTAACCACTGTCAAAGATCCACGAATGACAGCCGGGACCAATGGCTTAACGTACTTTCCGAGAGACGGAGGGGTCTTGGCATGTAAAGATGGTCACCCATCCACTGACCAACTGCGGCAAGCGTAGCTTAACCTGATCTGACGACCCGTGCGACTGTTATTACAGTATTACTTAGCCAGAAGCCCCTAATGATTCTGAAATAGTGATAAAAATAAATCAGTAAGATCGCAAGTTAGTACGTCTTCTGAACGTCGATCGGGCATTCAAATTAGTTTCTTGGTAAATTAGGCTCGGCCCCTTACATAAGAGATTTAAAACACAAACCTACAATATCACTGCCTACTATTTTGAGAAATACAGGCGTGATATTACGTAACACACTACTTAATTCATCCCCCCGAAAGACATGTAGGTAGGAGGTGGTCAATCCATCATTTATAAACCAAAGTGACCCCGTCATGGGAGGACAGCATGTAATGAAGGTGACCCTACTCTAAAGTTTGGTCATCATTGGTCATGTTATTAGTAGTATGTCCAATGTAGACATCCCGAAGGTATACAAGGTGTAACCAGGGGCGCCCCAATAGAAAATGGCGCCTAGGGCACGCACCATATTTGCGCCGCTTCGTTAATTATGTTCTCGGTCTACACTGATCAAAGCTAGGTCGCATAACCTTTCTTGACCAATTAAAGCCTAAAAAAACGAAGGTATTATTTTCAACTTGCTAAAACATCGCTTCAATGCTGCAATTTTAAAAGAATTTTAATAGAAACAGGCAGATTTGAAAATACGTTTTCATCTTCGTGCTGCATAATAAGTAGATCAGATTTCTTCCATATAGGTAACAGTATGAAATAGTTTATTGATGTTTTTTTTTATGTAATAAGTGGCGAGTTTTTGCACCTCCCTTCGATAGGCGCCCAGGGCTCTTGCCCTGCCTATCCCACCGTAGTTAAGACCTCATACACCCCAATTAGAGTATTGAGTTAAAAGCATAATACAACGACCAAAACTTTTTTTTTTAAGCCAACTTTTATCATCAAGAAAAACGTGTTGATCGTCACTTTATGTATTTAAAATTGAGTCTTATTGCCTGGAAATAAGATTAAATATACCCAAATTAATAGTTACTGTAATCGATTCAGTAGTCAAATAGGAACAAACTACTTTCAGGTCTTGCGTTAATTCTGTTACGCCTTGTATAACAGGTCATTGACGGATCAAGGGCAACAGTATTCTGCATCTGTCAGAGTTCGTACACCTTGATTAGGTAACTTTGGGAATTGGGCTCGGTTTTACTGAAAAAGTTTTGTAATTTTAGTAAAAAGGGTTATTTGTGAGGTGTAATTAGGAGAAATTAGAGCGAAAATTCGTTATAAATGAATATAGCCACACGAATAAATATGCTACACACATGTCGAATGAATATGCCGCAGCGATAGCCATAAAAGCGATAATAACTGATTGTCTTATTACGATATAATGTTGTTGTCATTCGATAGGCAGCGCCGAATTACGTTAGTTTTCACTCTTACAGCTATGCAAAGCGACTATGGTGTTTATTGCTCTTACTTATCTTACTCAAGAAAAGAAAAGAAAGATCGATTCCTTCACCAGTTCAACTTTGATCAAAATGTATTAAACACACGATTCTTTTGGCGATTGTAGAATGAGCCTGAAAGTTTGTTATTTTTATTTCGTCTCCAAAAATATTATTTCACATTTCTTTACCACCCCTATTCCATATAAAAAACAGTAATAATTGTAGGATTATCCCAGTTTATGTGCGACTGTTACGAGCAAGACGATAACTGGCTTTTAACAGCCATATGAACGGATATAAATTTCCGCAAACTCACGGTTCTGCGTCACTTAGTGGGATGTATGTGTCGCCTTCTTGTCTTTGTTTACTAGCAATTAACTAAAACAGTCTCGTCATGCATTCACAATGTTTCTTGTGTAACTAGTTTACGTAGTACCTACCTAACTACCTGAAACGTACCTAGTTACCTACTAGATATAGTTTCGACTAACGTTGTCTTACTACACTTTTTTTTTGGTTCAGAAATCATTAAATAGCTTCTTCCGCTCTGGGTGAAGCAGGAGGGCGTGTCAGACTTTTATTGACTAAAACCCACCCGTGTTCCCTCAGTTGCCTGTGTGCAAGGGGCCGCGGTATCTCTTTCGAACAACCCGCGCCGTCTTACTACACTTGACGGCTCGGTTGGCGCACTGGTTAAGCGATTGACTGTTGCGCTGCGTGCCGCGGGTTCGATTCCCGTTAGGAACAAATGTTTGTAAGACCTACATGTAGTTGATCCGGGTCTGGTTGATTGTGTACCTACATATGTGAGTTTAAATGTTTTTAAAGGCACCCACATTAAGCGAGAAATTCCTAGTGTCGGGATTTTATTTTTTTAATACTTTTAACATCAACGTCTATGGTATAAAGATACATCGACGCGCAAACTGTAACCATGAATTCAGCATAAGAGTCTAGACCTTCTACTCCTTGGCGCAGACATAATTCGTCGGTTATCAAGAAAAATTAAGCTGTTTCATAGAACATTGCAATACCAACGCGGTAAAAATGTAAGGAAACGCTCATTTTTAAACGATTTTATTTAGCTTGCCCTGTTTGTTGTCGTTGTTTTTTGTTTGGGTCAAATTTTTTACTTGAAATTTTACCCCCTTCCTGTTGGCAGATTGATCTGATATTTGGTACACACCTTTAGTTATGATAACAATACAATTTAATATGAAAAGACCTAAATGAAGAGATGAGAAGAATGAGAAATATTAAGTACTTAACGAAATAAAAACTGCAAACTTGAAATTTCTTTCTTTTTTTTTAAGTTAAACGGTTTTAACTAAAAGCTAAAAAAATTATCGGTAAAATAAAATCGTGGGGCACGTGAAACATACTTACTCAGGCTACGCCCCACGAATAAAAAAAAAACTTATTTTTATATTAAATAACCTACCGAAATTCTCCGAATCATATATGTACTGGATCCATGGCAAAAGGTTACGCGTCCCTGCCACCACAGTGCCACCCTCTATTTTATTTATTCAGTGGTATAAGCATGTTGGCATAACAATAACTAGAAGTCGGAGGAGTTTCAATTAGAGTAACGCTGTCAGCATAAAGAATATTCCCAAATTAGCCAGAAATTGGATACGTACCTTTCTTATCCCAGTGCCAAACTTACCCCAACATGCCTATTCTATTTTCCTTGTAGATACTTTTAGTCAGTAAAGGATTTTAAGTTTTGTTGAAAGTTTTATCTATCTAAAACACCAATTAAGTAATAAAATATGGAACGCATTTACGCAATGATTAACGTCGGTTTACCTAACTCTAATCCAAGTTTATTAATAACGAGATGATTAATCGAGCACCTGAAGGAATATTACATCCATCTTAATTTTCTTAATTAATTTATTAATGCAGTTAAATAACTGCAAAGAAAAACATTAATTATTTCAGAAAAATATTTAAGAAGAGAGTAATGTATTACTACGATTATTCATTATTTCATCTGTGATAAAAATCTCATGTAGTATACCTGACTAAGTTTAAAAAAACTGAGGGTCTAGGTACTCTAAGTAATAGGTAAGTACCTACCTAAATAAATATAAATAGGTACAAGATATGAACTTTTAGTATGAAATAAAATGCTGGACGAAGACATTTATTGTCGTCATATGGAAATGTACCTACTTACAATTTCCTGAAGTGGGTACTTAAGTAGCTCTAATTTCAGCTCAACAAGGAGTTCCCAGTTCATCATCTGCCTATACTTATCCCAACATAAGTACTTAGGGTAAGACGTCATACTTAAGGTTTAAAGTGCAAATTCGTGGTAAAAATTAATTAAAATAAAATACTTGACATCATGGTTATCATCAGTACTTTAATAATATGTAAATTAATCAAAAACTTAACTTTTACACCTCTAAAAAATAAGAGTTTTTTTTTTAACTCGAAAAAGTGGCATCTCACCCATGTGCGTGGGTAAAATGCAACATACCTGGGGGTAAGATTCGTATAACAATCAGTGTTGTGATTCCACCACATAAGTGCACCATTTTACTTAATAATAATCAGTCAACAAACTTGAAACGAAGAAAACTTGACAGTCAACAATCAGTTCTACATTTTTGGTACATTTTTAATAATAAAATTGTCATTGTGTGGTCTTTATTTGTTAGCAGTTTCGCATGTTGTTTCTAGTCAAGACTGGTGGTCTGATTTTCTGTCTTATAACTACCCATAACTACTATCACAAATCTACAAATGAGTCCCATGCACAGAGGGGTTTTGGTATGTAATGTAAGGATGGATAGTTACCCATCTACGGACCAACCTCCGTAACCGTTACTTAATCCTGAATATGGACTCGTGCGCCTGTTTTTATTGAGCCCCAGTTATCATTGAGAAAAGTCACAGGACATAATCACTACGGTGGAAGTAAAAAAAAAATCAAAATCAAAATATTTTATTTCACATAAACCTGCATGGGCATTTATGAAACGTCAGAAGCTAGTTGCACGGTTCCAATTTGTCGCTTCCTATGGAGAAGAGCCGGCAAGAAACTCCACGGTTACTCTTTTAAAAATTATTGGCTGTTACAATGTTTTCAAATTACAGTGATAATTGGTATGGGTCCTCCCATACCTAATATCACCTTAATTTGAAAATAGTGGAGGCCAGTCAATAAGCAACAGGTACTTAGAGGAATGAAAATAAAGAATAGAACATCGCCTACAAATCTAGTCTGTAAGGCCTACAACGTTCTCTCATTCACAATATGTAAAAGAATCTACATAAATAAAATGAACCTAATTAAACCAAGTGACGTGATTTCCATGACAATCACTTACCTGTCCTTACCTATAGGTGCACAAAGGTAGTTTCTCAAAATCGAGACCCAAAATAGCAATGTCGTCTTAATAGAGGCCAGAAAGTCTAAGAAGAAGAGGTATTCGACCCATACCACAAGAAAAAAAAACAAGCAAAAAGTCTGTATAAATTAAATCCTGAAACACAAATCCTTTTCTTGTTATATAAGACAGTAGGCAAGATAAATGACCCACTGGAGCTAAGCACCCGCTTAAAAGCAAGCAATTCATACATATTTTTGTTTCATTACAATCTGCGGGGGCGAGCTTTGATGCTGAGTAATCTTGTTAAGCCGAGTGTAATTAGCTACCTGCCGCTTAACGTAACTTAATAAAGATTAAAGGTGTCGACTAATGTTATTCGTATTTGGGGTTAATTGTTAACGCAGAACGCCGGGAAATGTTATACTATATTTAATACTTCTAACTTGGACTCATCTAAAAATAAATATGAGCTTGATAATTTTTAACCCCCGACGCAAAAACGAAAGGGTGTTAAAAGTTTGACGTATCGGTGTGCGTATGTGTCTGTGGTGTGTGTGTGTATCTGTGGCATCATAGCTCCAGAACGGATAACCCACTTTGATTTTGTTTTTTTGTTTGAAAAGTGAATTAGTCCGGAGTGTTGTTTACACATGAACCGTTGTTTAAACAGTAACAAACAGTAGTTTAGAAACACAAAGAAGAATCTGACTGAAATACGTAACATTTCCAAGACTGACACAGACAAAGCGACAACAACTAAACACGGATAAAACTAATTACATACACACACAGAACTCAACCATATAAAAATTTTAATATAGGAGTACATTCGTGCAATGATTGAAACTACTGTCAATGTCCAAAACCAGTCAAAGTGTCTCAAACTAATTATCTTGGTGTTATTGTTGACCAGAGACTATCTTGGTATCCCCTTGAACAGGTCACTAAAAGAATCAGAAAACTGATCTGGATAATTAAAACTCTGAGGTATATTGTACCAAAAAAACCACCCACCAGCACAAATACTCTCAAAAACCTACTCAATGAAATATACATAGCACAGTTGCAATGAAATATACATACAGTTTTAGTGTAGTGCATCTCATATAGGTGGGTGCGGTTAGGACTAAGTTCATAGACCTTGAGCGGGCACAACGGGCACTAATAAAACTAATTTATTTTAAAGACCTCAGATATCCTACACAAAGTCTTTATCAAATAAGCGATCTACTCTCGCTGCGTAAACTATATGTAATTAAAATTGTTCTAAAGAAACAGAACACTCTTTCTTTTGACTCCAGCTTAACCTTGAAAAGAAGAAAAGATATAGTGGCAGAAGTTCCCCAAACTAAAACCAAATTCACCCGTATACAATACAAAAGATGCTCAGCTCAACTATACAACAGAATTATTAACAAAGAGATTTAAATATATGTCGCCGCGAAAGCGGATCTGTCAAGATTATAACGTAATCTTATGCGTAACTATTTAATTTAATTGCGATAACACCATCAAGCCTTTGCTCCTGTTCCCTGGAATACTATTATAAGCATTTGCATGCATCAGTGAAGTGTCTATTGGTTTCCTTGAGAGCAACGCCATCTATTGGCCAGGTTGTAATACAAAACTCGTAGAGTACTGCTGGTTTGTTAAACTAGATAAATAACTATGAAACTAATTATGATGTCTTAGTTAAAACAGCCACAATTAAAAGGGAATAATTGTTTTATTGTCTTTGGGCTTTTAGTCATTAAACCTTTTGGTCATTTGACACAGTACATTTGTTTATGATACATTGCTACCTACTGTGCCAAAAATGGCGCGGATTGCGAGTTTTATGATCAATAACTGACTGTTATATTTTAATACGAGAACGAAATCAGTTGCAGTCAAAATTTACAACTGATAAAGTAACAAGATTAATTTACACACACATTTATTTGTGAATTCCTATTGTTTGATTAAATTCCTTGAAAATCCGGAAATGTTGTAAGGTAGTGATATTTGTGATATAAAATGTTATGACTACTAATTAAACTTTCACCTTAAAACGCCATTGGATTTGTGAAAGCTAGCATTGTTTAATTATTAAAGTATTAACTGATAGCATTTGACCATTGTTAGTAAATTTTATAACACTTACTAAGAAATAAGATTCAGTACTGCTTTCTGTGCGATACGCAGTACTTCCGCCCGCTTGGGGAGATGAGAAGGAATGGCGGTCGGACAGTATCGATAAGAAAGTGTGTACAAGGACAAGAATTGTAAATTGTGGATTATGAAATCTCTGTAACATAATGTTTTGATTTAAAAGAGTGTCCGTGGAGTTTCTTGCCCGTTCTTCTCCATATGAGACCTACCTTAGTTTTGGAATGGGCGCCTAGATTCCCTTCGTAACTCAAACTACCTATCTGATCACTTATAAATGAAAAATCCAAAGTGCCTGTAAAAGATTTAAGTGAAAATAAATGGTTTGAGTTAAGTGTTGTGTGTGATTGAAAACCAACTACCTATTTACCTACGAAGAATTACACCAGAAACATCAAAGACGGCGTGCATTGGGTTTCCCGCCGTCTTATCAGAAGTGGGATCGCCCAAGCGATCCCCTTCCGCTCATGCTTATGCCGGACATCCAAATCGCCCAGCCACAGCCAAGACCACAGATATTTCTGACTTTTAAAAAGTTGAAGATTTTCCGCGCAGACGCACATAATGAACTTAAGGTCTGATGCATAAGTAATAAGCCAGTAGCCTATAAAGTTGTGTGCATTTTAATCTACTTGGCTGGTAGACGGCAACATGCTGTGGCCTACTGCAATATGATCACAACTGACGCTAAGAACATAATATGGCAAAACCTGTTAAATCAGCAGTATTCTTAGAAGAGAAACTGTCAATGACAAAGAAACAAATTAAGAAATTTTGGTTGAGCCTCATGGTGCATTCAAACAGAACAGCATGCTCAGCACAGAATGACCGAAGCAGCAGAATAAACAAAGGTTTGCCACCAGAAAAGCAAACATAATAAACGGACCATTGATGCATTGCATCATCATTCCCAGGAAGTATTTTGTTTTATTATTTTAGTTTTTGTTGTTGTACAATAAATTTGATAACAGTCCTGTGGCAAGGTTAAAAGCTACTGTCACCATTTGCTTGACACTTGTGGGAGTAAAGTTAAATGAATATAAGATAAGCTTCTTATAAGAAATGGATTTCAAACTTGTTTTGTTGAATTTGTGCTTGCAACATTTAACTAAGTGCTTTTCAGCTCAAACATTCAGTAGACATGTTTGATTACAGAAGACTTGTCATAACTTAAATTTGCACCATTGTCGTGCAAATTGACTATAGCTTGTTTTTAGTGCAAAGTTCAGGACCTTATACACCATTTCCAGGTTATGCATTGATTAGTTACTTTCCTATAACAAAGCTAACTTGTTTTTCCAATTCACTTTAATCATTGGCAGAATGATCGACATTGGCTGTGCCTAACCCAACAAAAAAATAGAATAGATCGCTTCGAGTAAGCTTACTGAATAGTGAATGACATTACAAATCTTATTTTACAATTGTTCAATATCACGTCAATGTCACTATTCAAATATTATTGGAGTTGTTATGTCTTATTGCGTTTTGCTAAATTGTCTGGAATATAATCGCAAGTGATTTCTATTTTAGTGCCACTTGAAGGTAAAATCAATTGATTGATCGTAAATCCATAAAATTCATATTCATGAGAACTTCGACTGATGATTAGATTTTCCAAATAACTCTGTTAAACTTGAAACATATAGTGGATGGATTGCAAGATTCATACAGAAACATTTAGTTATGAAATCAGTTTGTAAAGATATGTCAAGAGATAACAATGAAACATAAAACAAAAATTAACAATGTAAACACAGTTTGATACATTGGAGGAAAGCATAGTTTACAACATGTTTTTATGCATACACAGCAAAAACAAACAAAGCACTGTTTTCTATAACACTTTCTTTCTGTTTAACTTTCTCTTGTAATTCCAATTAACTTCATCTACGTGTAATGCTGTTATAAAACAACAGATTTAATTAATTTATAACTAGCTTCTACTAAAATAGTAGGAACATATTTTCCTGCACTATTATTTATCTGCCTTACTTTTCACATTGCAGGTGATTGTTATATCAAACAGAAAATGACAACCAACCAATCTATAAGGATATCATAACAAAATTACTATGGGCAACCATAGAGAAATTTGAGTCTTCTAAAGTTGTATGCTGCACCCAGCTACTTCAGGAATGAGATGAAATCAAGTTGGAAGTCATGATCATCATCAACAAGACTGCGTTCCTCAAGAAAAAGCTAGCTGACCCAGACTTATATACAGGGTTTTAGCTGACTAATATATTCAACTTGCAGAAACAAGGCGGCCAGTTCCTCAGATACAAAGATATTGAGAAAAGACATATGAAGAGATGCAACATAGATCCCTCTCGTTGGGAGGAGTTGGCAAAGAATGCCCTTGTTTGGAGCCATTTGGTACAACAAAATATTTATGACTTTGAAGACCAGCGGACGAGAGATCTTGACCGCAAGCGAGAACACTTCAAGAATAAACCACCCTCCAACTTACAATATCATTACCACAATAGCATTCTAAGGTGTCTGCACTGTGCACGTACCTCTACAGTCAAGATAGGTTACATTAGCCACAAAAGAGCACACGCTTGTTACCTACAGTTGTTGAAAACAAAAACAGTCACCGTAGCCAAAATCGGCCTGGGATGGATTGGTTCATTGACATTCAACTTGAATATGAAGAATCAACATTAAAAGGGTGCATTTATACATTTGGCACCCTTAGACTGGCTTTGAAGCATTTTTCAGATATTCAACATGAATTGGGTACTGGGTGGTACCCAAACTCCTCTAAGAATCTGTCAAGGGCACTTAACAATGACTGCTACATCATCAAGCCGATTGTTGATCAAGGTCGCATTAAAAGGCAACTCCGCTGCAGCCTGTTGAACAAATGACCGTGTCGCCGGCTCAGGCGCAACCAACTGAAGACCAGCTTGCTATTCAACACAACATAGCTAAAATAAAAGGTGAGAAGTTTTCAAAATACTTTCCACTCAGTTTGCTAACACTGCTACTTTGCTGTGACAAAAGCTCAATACAATAGCCAAGTTAGTAGTACCTGCCTACATGATGCTCACATGTTATGCACCAAAGTACTTATTGAATTATATTTACCATCTTTATATTTTTGCAATTCTGCCTGTAACAGTTAATCCTTGTCTATTTTACAATAGGCTAGAATTAATTATTATTGTACTATTAGTATCTGTGGGGCAACTGATAAATAACTCAAAAAGTAATACTCACAACAAAGTATTAGTCTTCATCGATGTTCACTAAGAACGATCACAATAGATAATTATCTATTAGTAAGCCCTTGAGGTAACTAACCATGAAAAAAAAAAAAAAGAAAACAAAAAACAAAACTATTAGTAAGCCCTTGAGGTAACTAATAATGAAATAAACTATAAATAAGACCGGAGAACTTGACCGGCAATTCTCTCATGTTATCCCGCTGGGTCCACGGCGTACAAGACCGCCCAGAGCCTGGTTCCTAATATCCTGTCAAATACAAGACTTCGTGCCTGCCACGGAGCAATGGTCCTAAACTCCTTACCCTTTAATCCTATCAAATCAAAGACTTTGTGCCAGCACAGAGCGGTGTTCCTGATCCCATCCTAATATCCTGTCAAATCCAAGACTTTGTGAGACTACCACAGAGCATTACCTTCCCATGAGAATGAAACTATCCAGCTGACAGCTGATGATACTACACACTATACTAAACAAGTGTGCTTATGAAAAGTGCAATATTAATGCATTCAAATACAAGACTCTGTGTCACAGAGCATTACCTTCTAATGAAGATGAAACTATTCAGCTAACAGCTGATCATACTACACACTATACTAAACAAGTGTGCTTATGAAAAGTGCAATATTAATGCATTCAAACACAAGACTCTGTGTCACAGAGCATTACCCTCTAATGAGGATGAAACCATTCAGCCATCAGCTGATCATGCAATGCCTACTACTACTACACACTAAACTTGTTAAGTGTGCTTATGTAAGGTGCTATATCAATTTGTCTACCATGGAGCATTACCCTCTAATGAGGATGAAACCATTCAGCCATCAGCTGATCATGCAATGCCTACTACTACTACACAGTAAACTTGTTAAGTGTGCTTATGTAAGGTGCCATATCAATTTATTCAAATACAAGGCTGTCTATCACAAAGCATTACCTGCTAATGAGGATGAAACTATTCAGCTATCAGCTTATCATACAATACCTACTACTACACACTTAACTTAACAAGTGTGGTTATGTAACATGTCATACCAATTTATTCAAATACAAGACTGTCTATCACAGAGCTTTACCCTATAATGAGGATGAAACCATTCAGCTCTCAGCTGACCATGCAATGTCTACTACCACACACTAAACTTGTTAAGTGTGCTGTAAGGTGCATTATCAATTTATTCAAATACAAGACTGTCTATCACAGAGCATTACCTGCTAATGAAGATGAAACTATTCAGCTAACAACTGATCATACAATGCCTGCTACTACTACACACTAAACTTGATAAGTGTGCTTATGTAAATGCCATTGCATTTAAGGCTTCAAATAAAGACAAATTAAGTAGATGGTAGATCTACAACAAGCTGTCAATGTAAGCTTAAACTGTTAACTACCGAGTCCTACAATTCAATGCATGTTGTAGGACAATAAAAGCGACAATAATCTGCCGACAAAATTTATCTCCAATATTTCAGATAACTACCAACTCAACTCTACAATGAGGGCAACGGCAGGTGCAGAGCGCGCACCGCCGATCAGAAAGGCCGTGTCGCCGCGAAAGCGGATCTGTCAAGATTATAACGTAATCTTATGCGTAACTATTTAATTTAATTGCGATAACACCATCAAGCCTTTGCTCCTGTTCCCTGGAATACTATTATAAGCATTTGCATGCATCAGTGAAGTGTCTATTGGTTTCCTTGAGAGCAACGCCATCTATTGGCCAGGTTGTAATACAAAACTCGTAGAGTACTGCTGGTTTGTTAAACTAGATAAATAACTATGAAACTAATTATGATGTCTTAGTTAAAACAGCCACAATTAAAAGGGAATAATTGTTTTATTGTCTTTGGGCTTTTAGTCATTAAACCTTTTGGTCATTTGACACAGTACATTTGTTTATGATACATTGCTACCTACTGTGCCAAAAATGGCGCGGATTGCGAGTTTTATGATCAATAACTGACTGTTATATTTTAATACGAGAACGAAATCAGTTGCAGTCAAAATTTACAACTGATAAAGTAACAAGATTAATTTACACACACATTTATTTGTGAATTCCTATTGTTTGATTAAATTCCTTGAAAATCCGGAAATGTTGTAAGGTAGTGATATTTGTGATATAAAATGTTATGACTACTAATTAAACTTTCACCTTAAAACGCCATTGGATTTGTGAAAGCTAGCATTGTTTAATTATTAAAGTATTAACTGATAGCATTTGACCATTGTTAGTAAATTTTATAACACTTACTAAGAAATAAGATTCAGTACTGCTTTCTGTGCGATACGCAGTACTTCCGCCCGCTTGGGGAGATGAGAAGGAATGGCGGTCGGACAGTATCGATAAGAAAGTGTGTACAAGGACAAGAATTGTAAATTGTGGATTATGAAATCTCTGTAACATAATGTTTTGATTTAAAAGAGTGTCCGTGGAGTTTCTTGCCCGTTCTTCTCCATATGAGACCTACCTTAGTTTTGGAATGGGCGCCTAGATTCCCTTCGTAACTCAAACTACCTATCTGATCACTTATAAATGAAAAATCCAAAGTGCCTGTAAAAGATTTAAGTGAAAATAAATGGTTTGAGTTAAGTGTTGTGTGTGATTGAAAACCAACTACCTATTTACCTACGAAGAATTACACCAGAAACATCAAAGACGGCGTGCATTGGGTTTCCCGCCGTCTTATATACAATAAGAAACAAACTGAATGTAAAAAAAAAATTAACTAATTGGATAAAACCACTTACTTATGATGACACAGAGGCGCTGCCGGAATAAATATATTCTACCTCTAATGCCTGTACTATTTGTTGAGCTCATGCATACGCTCTGATTCATATGTACTCACATTCACTCACCGTAACATTCACAGACTCTCACATTCACACACTCTCACGTTCACACACATTCACTTTCACTCACCTACTCGCATGCCTGCGCGCGTGCTGTAGGTACCTACTGCATGTTTAGCTTCATTATTTATGTTTTTATGTTTATTTCCACTTTTCCCTTTACTTACATATATTTACATATAATATAAATATGAATATGAATATGAAATGCACCGATCCCAGCGTGGCTTGACCAGACTCGATAAATCGAATGAACCCCAAGATTTGCACTAGCCCCTGGAGCCTCATGCTTCATGGTGTTACAGAGGCCATTGCATATCAAGAAGTAGACCGGGGGGCGCGGTAATGGTCAGGTAGACGTGCCCATAGGATAGGAAAGGATTGCGAGCCTACCGGATATGCATCCTTGAGTAAGCATTGGACTAGTGGAGAGACGGGTGGTATTTATTTATAGGAGGGCATCTTTTCACGACGTCGCCGGCATGTTGATTCAGGTCGGGCTTCTTGGGTACGTTCAATTGTTTTCTTAGCTCTTTTCTATGCCGTTGCTTCGCTATGTTCTGTTTTGTTGTTTTCGTGTATTCTGAGTTCTCGCAGTTAACAGTTTCTGATGTTTTGTAGATATTGCTAGCCGCTTTCTTGATCTTAGTTTTGTCTCCAGCCATGTCCTTTCAAAACTTAATTCCCATGTCGAAGTATTTCACTGCTTGTTTTAGATTGTCATTCCTTGGGTAAATAGGTCGTCCGAGGTTCTTAGATTTGGCCTTGTACTGCATTGCTACCTGCAATAGGTGTGGTTTATCCCGTCTGAAGACGTGTGCTAAGTAGCACATCCTGTGATTCTTGATGCGTTTTGTTACGGTTTTTTCGTCTAAGATTTGGTGCATTTTCTTAATTATTAGTTTATTCCTGATGTGGTTAATCAAGTCTCTCATGATAACTCGTTCATATCTTCTGAGTCTTAATCTGTTCACCTTGGGTCGATACTTTTAAGTCATATATCATACAAGGTACGATAACCTTTCGATACATAAGTCTAGCTAACTTCCAGTCCATCTTTGCCTTTAGTATGAATGGTAGTAATGATTTGCGTTTCTCGTGGCCTGTTGGCATCGTTTTCTAATTGTGCTTTTTCTGCTTGTGTATGTGCCTAGCTATTTTATTTCGTCCATTGTTGGTATACTTATTCCGTTGAGGGTCACGTTGATTGTTTGCTGTGATGTTATGGGGTCCCTAATTAGAATGTTTGTTTTTGTTTCGTTTATTTGGAGGCCTGCGGTATTTAGTAAAGGTTTTGTGTGGTATAAGATGCGCTCTAGTCCTTCTAAATCATCTGCAATGAGTATAAGATCGTCCGCAAATGATAATACCAGGGGGAGTGAAACGCGGTCGTGATCTAGTTTGATTAAATGGGTTGCATCTTTAAGGGTTCTAAGGACTTCGTCGAAAACTAATGTAAAAAGGCGAGAGGAGTGAGGGCAACCCCGTTTAACTCCCTTTCCTTTGATAATTATAATCCAATTGCTTTGCTGGCGACTCCATTTGATGCATGTTCTTACATTCATGCATACCTTGATTATCCTGTTGGTCATCGACTTGTTAGTTCATTGCAATAATTATCCTAATGCCTTAATGTCTTTAAGTCGACATTGGTGTTTTCTATGACAAGGGCGATAGGGCGAGCGTAAATTCGTTTACTTGCAAATCCTTCCTCGTCTAGGACCCTTTCGTGCATAAAATGTGGTAATCTGTTGATCCATTGTTTAAAAGGGACGCTTGGTAGTTGCCTAGTCCTGTTATTGCATCGTCTATTTTTTTTATTTTTTTTGTTTTTACTACGCATCTGGCGTAAATTCTGTAGTACCATTATGCAGCGATATTCGTTCGCGTCTTCTAGTTTTTTTATTTTTGGGATTAGTACCTGCGCGGTTTCAAGCCACTTGTCCGGCACTGTATTCTGTGTCCAGGCTTTATTCTTGTGTATAGTTGCGGTTTCCTGTTATATTTGGGGCATCTTTTTGTTAAGTTCGGTTACCACGGTTACCACTTGGTCTGTTCCGGGAGTTGTCTCGTTTGGCTTTTATTGATGATTACCATTACTTCTTCGGCTTTGTTATTTTAACATTTGGTATCAGAAAAGGCCCTCGCTCCTTTTTTTTTTTGTTTTCCTGGGGGACACCTTTATGTACGCGGATCTCCTTCGGCGTTTTGTTTGTTGTTCTTGCAAAACGTGTCGAGCATTTGCCTGCATTTTCCGGTGTGAAATGTCCCCAGTCCGGTGAAGCGGGCTCTGCGTGTTTTTGTTCTTCTTGATATTTAACCTTTTGGAGTGTTGTCTGCCATTATTTTTATGCCTATTTGGATTATCCGGTTTCCCGCTTTGTAGGTTAGCAAGAGCTAAGCGATGGTCTCTTTATTAAATTGGCTGAAGAATCAGTTTCCTGAGCAGCGGTCGGTTTTAATAACCTCCGTTATTGTGTTCCAGGGTATTTCGATGTCTTTACTCGTTGGGATGATGTCTTTATTTGCTAAGTTTTTTTTGTTATCCAGTCTTCGTATTTTATTTATACAGAATTTCTGTTGAGAGCTGCGTAGGTGCATTGTTTGTGCTTAATATGACCCCGGTGTGTGTTACTCGCTTTTCTTGAGGGGTGCCAATCACAGTGTGGAGATGTATGTTCCTGAGTTCAACCCTTTTTCCTGTAGGTTGGCTATATGATTGCCGCTACGTGAAGGTTCAGCGTCTATTTGATTTTCTTTCTTTGGGTGGTGTTGAGGCACCGATGCACAGGTCTGGTCAAGTGCGCTTAATTGCGGTAAAGGTCTGTTTCTGGGTGTTGTGTATCCAGTGTCGTTTGCGATTACGACTGATAACGGTGTGAGTAGCTTGCTTCTTGTTCTTCACACGATGTTAATGAGTTCGCTAATTGGGGGCTGTTCGTTTGAGGCCGGGGTTTCGTGGATTTTTCTTGCTCTTCTCGTGTGTTTTACCGGTTATAAGGATTGGCATGTTGCGGTGTTTTAGCGTTGTACTTAGGATGTCGCTGCTGGCGGGTACTAGTTCGCCAATAGGTGAATACCCTTGTGCGTTTCTGTTGTTTCTGTGCACATTTACGAGATAGTATCCGGACAAGGCGATGATGATATCTTCGCCACCACAAAATGTTATATTAAACTAGCCCCTGACCGCGGCTCCGGCCGCGTGGAAGTCGGTTATAGCGTATGTTCCTATATGAAAGTAGCCTATGTCTCTCTCCATATTCTAGGCTATATCTCAGCCAAATTTCATGACACTTGGTTCAGCGGTTTAGGCGTGAGAGCGTAACATACATACAGAAAGTCACTTTCGCAATTATAATATTAGTAGGGATTGTGCGGTTATGTATTTTGCTATCCTTTATTCCTGGAAGAGAATGCTGATAAGGAGAAAATCATGTATATTATTTAGAAGTGATAGGAAAATTCTATCATCCTGTCGATGTTTCCAAATATATGTGGCGAGATATTGACTGACAATCCTATGATCGAGTGTTAAGCCCATTAAATTATTTTTTGAAAACACTTTTGTTTGTAGTGCAAGTCCAGGACACGTGCAAAGGGGCTGAGGCTGACTTGACCTTTTTTTTTGGTTAATCTGTAGAACAAAAGCGTGCTATGCGAACTTAAGAGTTAAGGGTAACTTTTTTGTACACCTCAGCACATATATCCCTGAAATATTAGGAACGATCTCACCAGGTTAGGCGCCAGGGGTCAGCCGTGTCACTCGTCCTCCAGCAGCCAGTCTTCGCTGCAGGCTGAAGCGCACTTACATCACTTTTGCTCCCTTGTTTTATACTACCCAGTATAACAAATTGCGACACAGACGGAGACGCACAAAAAACTCGGTTTGATTTCGAAGTCTGGCAAGTAAGTCAACATCTGCTGCGCGCGGGCAAACGCGACCGTTCACGACGGCGGCCCAACTTGAACCCTACTTACATATGTTTACATATAACAAGTAAAATATATTTATCTAAGTTATGGAAGACCGGAGTCTCTTAACACAGGCTTATCTGCTTAAATGGAGGCTCCAATCACTAGTTGTTAAGTTTTACTTGTTAAAATATTAAAACATTTTTAGTTATTTTTTTCATTTTCAAAGCGTAGTTTAAACGGGCACTAGAGAAGCACAAAGGAGCATGAAACCAACCTTCAATGATGCAAACTTAAGAAGAAAACAACCCCCAATGAGGAAAACAACTGGCAAATAAACATAATTAACCATTTGTATTCATTTAGTAAATTATATTTGTGTTAGTTCATCCCACGCACTTAGGAATAAAGGACATCTTTACACAATTAGGGCCCAATCACACACGTAGGTACCACAATCACACCACATCGCAGCGACATGTGGCCAGGAAATGGTTTTGTGTGAATAGTGTCTTTGTAGCTTCTTGCAGTTCCCCCCCAGTGGGGTTCCCGCATTGTCGTTGCGGGGGGGCTCAGTAACCGTGGTCACCCTCCCACGGTGAAGCGAAGAGGAACCCCAAGGTGGGGCCGCTCGTCAGGGCTTGTGCCTCCAAGCCGACGACGTAGCGGCCAAAAAGTAGGTTGCGGTGAGGTGCATCGCAGCTGAGGCGGGCCGCGATGTCGAATGGGAGGCATCGCGGCTGAGAGTTACAGGCTGCGGCGGAGGAGGAGTGCCGGTACTTCTGAGTAGCGCTCTTCCCTTCCGTGGCCTGGACGGGGCCGCCACCGTTTGATGGCGGACGCGGTGGGGCCGCAGGGGTAGAAGAGTGTCGGTATAGCGTTGGCCGCTCTCCCTATCCCCTGCGGCCGCAAAGTGGTAGGCGGCGGGGTCACTGCTGACCCGTCGCAGGGAGACGTCAGCAGCAGCTGGTGGGGCTCGCAAGGGCCGATGCCTGCCAGGGGTGCGGGTTGTTCGAAAGAGATACCGCGGCCCCTGGCACATGGGCAGCTGAGAGAACATGGGTGGGTTTTAGTCAGTAAAAGTCTAACACGCCCTCCTGCTCCACCCAGAGCGGGAGAAGTTATTTGATGATTTCCCACCCACAAAAAAAAAAAAAAAAGCTTCTTGCAGTTGCGTTGTGGTTACTACAAAATCAAATCAAATCGTCGACTCAACTTTGTGTTTGCGATGTGGCCGGCCGTTAGTGCGCCGTCTCGCCGGTGGTTGCTTTGTGGCTGTACCGTGGCTTTGATGTGGTCGTATGGAACACTTGGTTGATTTTGACGGCCAAATTCAATCAAATTAAATCATTTTCATACAAATTTGCGCCCATCCACGTGCTGTCGTTGTGGTGTGGTTTCAGTCCGTGTGTTCGGGCCCTTAGATACATATCTACCTATTTATCTAAGAATACCTGTCGTCTACGAATAAGGAAGGACAATTTTACATATTGCCTACAAGATTGAAAAATTGGGTATTACGGTGGAATTTGAAAAAGGCACATTTGATTTGATTGAAATCGAATTGATCGATATGATTTAAATAGGCCAATGTGTGCTGCAAGCGATAAATTGTATTTACAAGGTTAAAACCCCTGGAGAGTTGCGCTTGGTATAAAGCTTGGTCAGTAGGTACCTACCTAGCGTAGTTCAAAGTGCGAAAAAGTAACAAATTAGTTATGCAATGTGGCTGAATCGGCCACACCAAACATTATTTTGGCCATTACAATAAAAAACATGCGTTAGTTCGCTAGGAGGCACTAAGTCGACAGTAGGTCGACGGTCGCTAGTTCCACTAAGCAAAGCATTTGTAACTTCCAGCATTCAAGTAAAATAAATGTGTCTGTGTACTTACCTACCACAAAGGATATAAACCCTTTGGAAAAATTTGCTTTTTTTTTGCTGTGGTTCAAAAAACACTGAAATAAAGTTTTTACACCAAGTGGATAAATTAGTTACCATTGAAGATATCTCAAAAACCATCCAAGCAACGTCAATAACAACTATTGGGACCACTGCGCGATTTTTCTCTACCTTATGAATTGAAAGAATCTAAGTGATTATTTTTCATTCGATACAGGAATCGGCCCAGTTATCACGAGAAAATCGATGTACTTACATACCTACATAAAAAAACCCACCAAATGCATAACCTCCTCCATTTTTTGTAGATGGTTAATAAATTATTTTGAAGTTGTAAAAAATTAATAAATGTGCTTGGAGGACACTTATTTGAAATTGCTGTGAAAAAGTAGTCAAAGAACGAACAGGAAAAAGCACTTTCGTGCACTCCGAGCGAAAACGTTTTTTCGCTCGGAGTACCTACTGTTGGTAAGTTGAATATTTTTGACCGACAAAAACGTGTAAGATTTCAATCCCTAATAACTACAAAAATTTTAGTGCTAGAGTAATGTTTGAGCATTTAAAAGATAGGTCATAAGTTATAAGTTATTTATTCATTTGTTTAACATAGGTAGGTACAATAATGATGATATATAAAGATAATAAAGCGTGCGCTATGTTATACCAGAGGGCGTACAAATGTTTGTAAGTAATAAAAAAATATAAAAGTATCATGCCAGCCAAGTCTCAATGATGAAATAAAATACAATGAGTCTGAATTTTTAAGCGAGATAAAATTTGCCTATGACGTCACGCTGCGTGTGCATGTGCATGCGCGTGACCCTTTATTTTTCACAATGAGTCGAAATTCCAATTCGTATAGCGCAAAAACGTGTATAGTTAGAACTCTGATTCTGAAATCGTTGTCAAGAGTTGACAAAGCACTTCTAGGGCATGGAGAGAAACAACAAAAATATTGGAATAAATAGGGTTAAAAATTAATTTGAAGTTGATAATAGCAAAATAATTCCATATGTCGTGTCATATTGACCGTAAATATGCTCAGAAATTATAAATTTTAAATTTTAAAAACCCCCGACCCAAACAAAAACTCTAAAAAGTAAAAAAAATAATATTAATTGGCCTTTTATGTTGTAGGTAATATTTTGATCAAGGCATTGTCAAGTCGGGGAACGGTCAATGAAAACGCCAAACAGAGGAGGCCTAGCATTTTCATTAGCAGTCCCCTGACTTGATCAAAATATTACCTACAAGTTAAAAGGCCAATAAATATTATTTTTGTTACTTTTTAACCCCCGACGCAAAAACTACGGGGTGTTATAAGTTTGACGTGTCTGTGTGTGTATTCTACTGTTGCTAATAAGGTTAATAATATATTACGTGAGTTAACTTCCTAAGTACTTAAATACTAACCTACCTACCTATTTTTTTACAGGTGGCATTGATTTTTAGAGTGAATGACGCTTGTCGTGGAAATGAACTCGCAAACATTACGAGCATTGGCAAAAAATTTGCCAAAGCAGTATTTTGAATTCAGAAATGTTATGTAGGGGACCTCTAACTATGTACAAACAAAACTACGTATTTCGTACTGCCCGTTAAAGGGTTAATGTCTAGCTTAAATTTTCGCAGCGTTGCGTTTGCTTCCCACAGTGAAGTTTGTTATTAATTTATTCTCATTCCTCGTCCTGATCACCATTTATCCATAAACTATTCATTGATACCTTTTCAATGAGCCCAAACACCGATACTTCTGCTGTTTGTTGATGAGTTACTTGGGTATCCTGGAAATTCCAGGTGTTACTCCAGCATCAGTTCAAGGTTACTTTGTTTGTCTAATATCATTGAAGTAATAGAATACCAAATTTCGACTTGATCAGACCCGTGGAAGATGCTCAAATCCCTTCACCAACCAGAAAAGAGCTGATAATCTTTAAACGGCTGAACCGATTTTGATCAAACATATCTAAGAACACTCCCGACTAATTCACCTTTCAAACAAAAAAAACAAAATCAAAATCGGTTCATCCGTTCGGGAGCTACGATGCCACAGACAGACACACACACATACATACACACACACACAGACACGTTAGACTTATAACACCCCGTCGTTTTTGCGTCGGGGGTTAAAAATAATCCCAATCGAAGAACGCTCGCATCAATCAACCACCCACGTCATCTTGGACTGCGAGGCTGTGGCTACTCAACGTGAAGAAATCCTCGGAACAGTGAGGTCGCTCCGCGAAGCCTGCGAAGCCCCCAGGAAACTTCTGAGCTTCTGGGCGGAGCTAGGCTGGCTCTGTTAGCCAGAATCCCCACGCACAACGGACCGAGTGGGAGTCTACGTGCGGAAAAGGGAGTCCAATCATCATCATCATCATCACGCTCGCATCAAAACAAATGCAATGAGTCTAAAAAATCTAGTATCGAGTAACAATACCTGTAGAGTAAACCTTAAGAAATGTTGTTGCAAATAGAAAAATAGTTTTAGATGTCGTTTAATATTGGCTGCATATCTGCTTAAAAGTGGAAAAAATCATAACCGGTGAAAGCTTACTTCATAAGGAATCCAATGAGCCCACTAAATCTAGTATAGGGCCAATACAACGGCTACAGCTGTATCGGAAACCATAGAAACTCTTGTTACCAAACCTAAGTAAAAACATCTTGCATAACGTTTTCACGAAAACAAACGGCGCAGTCTCGAATTGCGCCTGCTTAATTTTTTGTTTATGGCCACCCATGAAGGCTCCCAGGCAAACTGGCACGATGCGACTCTAGCCGAAGAATTTCTATGAAAACTTCATGGAAATGATTCTACCAGAATCCTATCCGACCGTCGCCGGATCATCGCCGTCACGTCGCGGCATCCTTTACAGAATAGTGCGATTTTGACGATCCTTTTTTACGACCAGAATTTTGCACGTTTGAGCCTTGATCAGTAGTTAGGTACTTAGTTAGTTAGTAGCCAAGCGTTACTGGTGAATAATAATTGTATGAAGAACATCTAGTAAGAAATCCTCAACACCGAAGCTTAACTTGAACATTTTATTCTAATATATATACCTTTACCCTTACGTTAGCTCTACCTTTGTTAAAAGAACAGGTAGTTACTGTAAGTGTAAGATACTGTACTACGATACTTAACTACCTGTCTGGCAGTATGTAGGCAGATAGGTATGTAATTAGGTGTTAATAAGCTACAAGATGCTTCGGCATTCAACGTGTGGGTAGGCAAACGTTTGCATATTGAAGGTAGGTTCTTACTAGGTACCCTAGGTTTCCCTTGTTTTTACTTACCATCTATTGTAAGTAGACTAGAGGTAAATTAAACTAAGTAGTAGGCAGATACACGGTGGCAGGGACATTGACGTGCAACCTGTTGCATTCAGTAAATACATTATTACCTATAGACCCCCCCCCCTAGCGCAGAAATGATTCCTCAGTTATAAAAAAAAAGCTGCTGTTTTCTACAAACAGCAGCTTTTTTACGTGGTCAAAATGTATCGAACACCAATTTTTTGTTTTAATAAATAAATTTTTCAACGTAAGGGGGGTTCAGAATCATGTACTGAATCCATGATGGAAACAGATTGCGCGTCGACGTCTCTGCCACCCTGTGTATTTAATTAGGTAAGTGGTTGGTTTACTGTATAGATCGCCCTGAGGACACGGTGGAGCATACGTTGGAGGTCTGCTCGGCTTGGGAGCACCGCCGTGTCCTCGTAGAGGCGATCGGGGGCGGCGATCCCTCGCATCCGGCCCTGGGTCAGGCCATGGTACGGAGCGAGAGTGCATGGCTAGCAGGCGCTTCCTTCAGCGAAGCAGTGATGCTCGCAAAAAGTGAGGCGGCGCACGTAAGGCAGAGGCAATATATGCGCCCTCACGGCCCTGTTCGCCCTGGGCATCGGAAATCCCAGGATGATTTCCGGCCACCGTAGGCGCGGGCTTCCGGACTGCAAGTAATGGGTAGCTCGCTGCTCGGTGAGGACCAAGCCCGGGTCGACGGCGCGTTGTTTTCCACGCGCGCCTCAAAGAGATGTCAGCACCAACTGCTGGGGTCCGCAAGGGCCGGCAGGCATTGGCCTGCCAGAAGTGCGGGTTATTCTAAAGAGATACCGTGGCCCCTGGCATATAGGCAACTGAAGGAACACGGGTGCGTTTTAGACAGTAAAAGTCTGACACGCGCTCCCGCTGCCAGAGCGGGAGAAGTTATGTGATGATATCCCATCATCAAAAAAAAAAAAGTGATTGGTTCCTTGAAGGAATAACTAGTACCTTTTAGCTCATAAACCTGTTGTCAACATAGTTTTGTTATTGTTTTTGTAAGTTAATAACAAGAACGTGTATCTTCCCCACAGAATTTCGAGAAAATCGTAAATCACGATCAGGTATTAATTAGCGTAAGCTATGGCTCAAGCTATATTGAAGATTTTATCGTTATTATTCTTGACATTTGCATAATATTCAGTTCAAGAAATACGTTACACAAAATTATGTTAATCGATTCACTTAAGAGACATGGGAATTTTCATTTCAAATAAGTATTAAACTTTGTTTACTTTTTAAACGGTTCTATTTAGCTTGCCCTATTTGTTTTTTGGGTCAAATTTAGTTGGTAAGTAACTACCTACTTATTTGCAATATTACCCCTTTCCTGTTGACAGATTAATCTGATTGATCTGGTACACACTTTTAGTTCTAATTACATTAATACAATAGCGTATTTTACTCTTTAAGAGTAAAAATCTAAAAATATATTATTGAGATAGCTTAGGCAAAATGCAATCGGAAAATTTTGGTTTTAGTTCATGAAACAAAATAAATTTTAAAATTCAATTCAAATAATTATGTTTTTTTAATCTGTTTTGAACACGAAATCGAACGAACATGAAATAGTAGCCGCCATGTAATTACGTCATACGGCGAGTCAATTGAACAACTTGGTACTTTTATTATTTTCGTAAACAAAGTAATTTGTATTCAGGAACAGCAAACCAACGATAAGTAGAACAATAACACATTTTTTCGAATTATAAATAATTCTAATATAAAAATCAGCCCATTTATCTATTTATCAAACTGACGTCATACGCGCCGCACGTCACTGGGCACGCCACAATTGCGGCGGTAAGTAAAGAGGGGTCTTTGAGGAGTGGTTTGAGAGGCTGCATGGCTTCCTCACCTTCAGCCTGACACAGGTCCTCACCGGACACGGCTGTTTCGGGAGGTTCCTGTTTCGGATAAGGAGAGAGGAAACGCCCGGGCGTTTCCATTTTTTTTTTCCTCTTGCATGGTAATTTTTTTAATTTAATTTTTTAATTTTTTTGGTCTTTCAAATTATTAAAAAAAAACTTTTTCACTTACCTGGCTTATTTTGTACCTAGAATGCTCCTTTTTCTTGTCAAAATGTAAAACGGGAATTGAAATTATAAAACTATAAGTTTAATATTAAGTTTTCTGGCTCTAATGTATATTTAGTATAATGTGAATGGAAATGAGGGTGGGCGCTGATACCTATATCACAAGATGTTAGTACCTTAGCGTTAGTGTCTTAGCTTAGGTATTAGTAGCAACTGTAACATGGACAATAATGTAACTACCTTTCGGCCTTTTTTATTGTAAACCTGTTTCTTTACGTTAATTTTGAAGGTGCAAATAAACATTTTTATTATTTTATTATTATTGCGAAGATCGCCCTGAGGACACGGTGGAGCATACGGTGGAGGTCTGCCCGGCTTGGGCGGAACACCGCCGTGTCCCCATGGAGGCGATCGGCCGGCGGCAATCTCTCGCGTCCGGCCTTGGCCCAGGCCATGGTACGGAGCGAGAGTGCATGGCTAGCAGTCGCTTCCTTCAGCGAAGCAGTGATGCTCGCAAAGAGGGAAGCGGCGCACGTGAGGGAGAGGCAGTACATGCGCCCTCGGGAATCCCAGGCTGATTCCCGGCCACCGTAGGCGCGCACTTGCGGACAACGAGTAATGGGTAGCTCGCTGTCCGGTAAGGACCAAGCCCGGGTCGACGGCGCGTTGTGTTCCACGCGCGGCTCAAAGAGTTGTCAGCACCGACTAGTGGGGTTCGCAAGGGCCGATGCCTGTCAAGGGTGCGGGTTGTTCGAAAGAGATACCGCGGCCCCTTGGCACACAGGCAACTGAGGGAACACAGGTGGGTTTTAGTCAGTAAAAGTCTGACACGCCCTCCCGCTCCACCCAGAGCGGGAAAAGTTATTCGATGATTTACCACCCAAAAAAAAAACGTCATACCCACATACTTAGTAATATGGCGTCCACTGCGTCCAGCGTTTTCGTCAAATTACGTGCGAAATTTGAAAATTTAAAATTTAATAGTAGATTGTATCTTATGGGAGCAAAATAATATTTTTACGGCGAGGGCGCTTTTTTGAATCCAGAGCGAAGTGAAGGATTCTAGAGTAGAATCCCGAGCGTAGCGAGGGATTCTTTATTAGAATCCTGAACGTAGCGAGGGATTCAAAGTACGTCGGCCGAGCCACAAATATATTTTGCGCCCGAGTGATACACTCTATGTGAAAATAAAAGGCGCCTTATATTTTATTGTAATTTTATTATTTTATAAGACTTAAAGTAACAACTAAATTGAAATTAAATAGTATCTAATAATAAAACAACTAAAAAGTTACATTTGAGACATTTTCGCAATGACAAAAATTTATTGTTACAGTTTTATTAGAAATAGAGATTGTTGTAGATTTTATATTCTGCGTGTTTGAAATAATATCCGAATCTGGCTCATTTTGAGGAAAATGTGACGGTGAATCTCCTTGTTTGGATGTAGATCGGCGCGGCAACAGTGGCATGGATGGATTAACTGAATGTTGCAATTTAATGTTTTCCAAGGAGCGTTCACATGTTTTCGGCTTGTTCTCAATGGAATCTTCTATATATCCCTCTGCTACAGCACTCGACTTCATACATGTCGCTTGAGAACAGTTAAGTCCGCTCCAGAATCTGCCAAAAGGGTAGCAGAAGTACGACGAAAACAATGTCCTGTATACAGTTTGATATCTGGTAACTTAAATAAGTAGCGATTTCTTGTGGCATGTTAGAAATTTAATTTTTTCCCATAACTTGTTTGAAGCACTTGCCATTTTGATATCGGATGAAAAACCGATTGATCTTCTTATCAGGAGGACGCAGGTTCAGGTATTTCTGTACATTAGTTTTGTATTCTCCTCGGATTAAGAAGGATCGGTAAATTTTTGCTTTTGTGTCTGTCAACTTTACTAACAGTAAATCATCCGAGTGATTTTCGACACGATTAACAGTTATTTTTAAAATTTCATTGCCACGACAAGCTCCATGTACTCCGAAAATTAAAGCCACCTTTAGCAAAACCGAATGTGAATAAGACAAGTATCTAACGGTTACAATAAAATGCGCATTTTAAAACACTATGGTTATACTTTACTAATCCACCATATACATAGTTACTTACTTTTACGGCAAGAAAGACTTTGTCGGGTGCCTCATTAAGGAAAGTCTCCACGTTTTTGACTGAGAACACTTTGGATTTTTTAGGTTTAAATCCATCAGACATCCTCTTCAGATACGCTATTAATTTCGAATATGTGTCCAGTTATACGTCGTTATTAGAACTGACTGTTGATTTTAGCATTGAGTAGGTATTCCAAAGAGTGGGAAGGTTGTTTAGTTTTGGCTAAGTACTGGAAATAGGCCAAAAACACAGATTCTGAAAAAAATTTGGCGCCTCTTGCATTTCTCCATTCAATAATATTACCTTAGGCTTTTACATATTTTTCCCGCTATTTTGCAGGTAATAGATTATCCATCACATTTCTTGCGTCAGTTCTAATACTTTCAGGAGTTAATTCTATACTTTCACTGTTACTTGAAGAATTAATTTTTCAAAACAAAACCATGAATTTCTAACAATCCGTGAAAATTTACGAAAATGCGGGCTTTTTTTTTAATTCAGCTGGTGGTGCGACTATGGGCCGTCGTACCAGCCAGTCTATTCAAAAAATATTTGCGTTCGATTTCTTTGGCGCTGAACACTAAGATGTTCCAAATTCAAAAAGTGCGCGGCAAAGATAATTGCGTTGCACTTTTAAAGAGGATTAAAAACTCATTACTGCCCGATAAAAGTTTCTTATAGAAAACACAACCTTTGGGTGCACTTAAAGGCGAACCAAGTCGTCCTTTTCGAATAGATGGAATGAAAATGCAATTATACGGCACTAATCGATTAATTTTTTTTTTTTTCTGTGGTTTATTAGCACTTTAGAATCTAATTAGGACTCTTTTCAAAAATGAGTGTAAAACCCTATTGAATATATTTAGTATCATTGTAATTTCATGTTTTTTTCAATCCCAGTCAAAAACGTTTACGTTGCAGATAAAGTTGCCATTTCCAAATATGAAAATTCTGACAATCTTTCTTTTTTTAGTAATCATATTCTATTTTCAAAAAAATATCCCAGACATCGAACAGTCCTGACAATAATGAAAAGGCCAGACAAAGTCCGGGCGGCGGGCCTCAAAGCCGGACATGTTCGTGCGGTCGGATGGTAACCCTAAAGTTTCTTACTTTCAATGAATATGATGTCCACAGTAGAGTGCCAACTACAAGGAACGTGCACGGACTATAGATGGCAGCACAAATCGACACGAGAGCCACGGTGTGGTCACTTTAGACCTGTCATCGTGTTGCTGCCAATGTTTAAGTTAATGTTTACATTATATTTATATAGTTTCCAATGATTAAACAGATAAAATATGGGTTCCGGCCGATAATAATGATCGTCAGCGTGGTCAAAATATGTCCAAAACCCAAAAACTTTTCCGAGTCAGGGCATGTCTTAGATGTAGAAGTAACAGTTAGCAATAAAGATCGGATAATCGGATGCATATTTACCTAAAGTTAATTTTTAGTTATGAAAGTATGTAAAAAAAAAATTGATAAAATAATCCCGGGATGCCAGGAACACTGGGAATGCATAACTAGTCAGGTGTATAGTATGGAAGCGACTTCTAAATTATTAGGATTGCATAGCTATTCAGACGCATATTTATTTAAAATTAATCGCGATGCAAATATGTGTAAGTAGGGTGTATAAAGTCTGTAAGAGTGGCGGTGGTGTGTTAGTTAAAACATTTTTTTAACATAAAATGAAGATTTTTTCGATACAAAAGCGCGTTCCATATTAGCCAACACCGCAACTTTCGGTGAATATGCATCCGAATATCCGATCTCTGATTATCAATCATGAAAATGCTGTAATATCTGGCAAAATTACAGCTCAAACGACGATTTCTAACGTTTATGAAGTCAAAATAACTGTAATAGTACATTATGATATAAGTGCGGTAAGTAAAATATGCGACTAAGACTAAAATATCGAAATAACTTTGAACTAAAGTAATTTCAAACAATACGTAATAGTACATTATTATAAGTGCGGTAAGTTGAAAATTACAGCCGAGGCGATATTGCAAGCGCGAGCTACGGCTCGAAATCGGCGCGGCTCGGCGAGGGCTAGAAGAAAGCAGAGGCTGTAATTATCAAAGCGCACGTATGTCATACGACGTTTTATAACATTGTATTTGCGAGGAAATAAATAAAAGTCGGACTTTCTTAAACGAGTAAATCTTTAATCACTTGTTAAAGCAGTTAGAAAAATTTGAACAATTTGTAAAATTGATTATTACTTGTTCACAAATTAGCGATGCACGCGCATCAGCGCTTTTTTTAAGGCAAAGGCACAAAAACAGCCAGAATTACTAATAAAGTAAATTAATATTTTTTTGTTTTTGTTACAGATAAATGGTTGTAATTTATTGTCAAAACTAATTAAATTAAAGAATTAAATGTTTATTTTTTTATATTTTATCTCTCAAAGTTAATTTTATTCATAAAATGTTGACCACTTTTCTGACATAAAAACTCTTTGCTAAGATTTTAAAAAATACCGTTCGTTTTAGGCGGAGCATCTTGATAAACCGTGCGTTTTACATTACCATAACGCACAAGTGCGTAATGACATACATTACGATATTGAAATTGGTGTAATAAGAGACCCTTTACGAGCAAATGAAACAAAAAAATATTAATTTACTTTCTTAGTTATACTGGCTGTTTTTGTGCCTTTGCCTTAAAAAAAAAGCACTGATGCGCGCGCATCGCTAATTTGTGAACAAGTAATAATCAATTTTACAAATTGTTCAAATTTTTCTAACTGCTTTAACAAGTGATTAAAGATTTACTCGTTTAACGTTTAACATTTTTCACGTAAATATTTTGTCTAAGTATATTATTATTTACGTTCATGTCGTCATTCTATTTTAGTAATTATACTTATTGATATTTTATTATGGATTCGTTAGCGATTCGTTACTTAATATTTGTATTTATTCATGTTAATTAAGCCGGTTCTCAGTAGCTGTATAATCTAGTAGCCAAAACTTTAGTTTTCTTTTTGACTCCATTTTTCTAAACAGGTTTAGAATTTTGTTAATTTTACTATATAGGAAACAGCTAATAACTTTGTAAAGCCGTTTAGCCATTGTCGTTCTGTGTCTGTCTGGGGGGCAGACTATATCCGATCGACGTTTACGTTTATAGATTGAAGGATCAAAGTTAGCGTTGCATATTTCCTAATTATTTTTTGCTGTACAAAGAGCTGTCTCACGGTTAGAGCAGCTGTGTCACTATAAAGTTTAACGGTTGGGTATGGAAATGTTTTTTTAGTCATAACCTTGAGAACAGCTCTTTGTGCCCTTTCTAAAGGTAAGAGTATAGTCTTTGCTACCCCACCCCATATTGTGATGCAGTAAGATAGTATTGATTGGCATAGTGTATACAGTAGGTATACGGTAGGTCAACAGTAGGGTTTCCAAATCAGCATTACGGAGCAATTTGAACACGTAGATTAGCTTTCTTACAACTGAGGTTAGGGCATCAATATGACATTGCCATTTTAAAAATTGATCATGATTGATTCCAAGGTATTTAATAGTGGTGGCTCGGGAAGTTGTTACACAATCACAGTTAGAAGACGGCTCAGTAAATAGATGAGTATACAATATACAGGATAAGTTTTCATCCAGTGCGCAACTTGTCCGCAACAGACCCCCTAGCATACAAATTTTACGTCGGATTTACAAAAAAAAATCAGAAAAAATCTGTTTTTTTTTTGTATTACCAACGAAGAAATTCGGCACTATGATGGGGTTTAGAATGATATGCTGAAATCATGGTTAGTTTGCGCACTGGATAAAAACTTATCCTGTAGAATGAGTTTTTGAAGGTCCATAAACCTTCCCTACCTACTTAGGTAATCTACGACAAGAATGAGTTTTTGCTTCCGGCATTTCACCACTAGGTAGGTACTGTAGACTGTAGTTAAATTTTGAGGTTATGTTCATGAACTAAAGCAGTTTTCACACTTCAACAATTATAAGCCGCTGAACAGCAATTCCGGTAGTACCCACAAATAACGACGCCGCGCCGCAAAATAACTGCGGTTATGGTACCCGTAAATCTTGACGTGTGCGGTCGTTTGTAATGCTCTCTGTAAGACCAATCAAGTTACCTACAGCCGCTCAAGGCTAAAATACGTACCTTCCTAAATGTAAACATAGGTACGCAAGTAAAGTGAACACACTTACCTAACTAAACATTCTCTTGTCAAGAATAATAATAATAATATAATACTTGTAATTATTATAATTTTTATTTCTTAAAAACAGTACTTATATTACATTACATTAGAATGTTGAAGACCTATGCAACAGATGTATTTGAGCACATGATACCATATTAGGTTTTTTTTTTGGGTAGGAAATCATCAAATAACTTCTCCCACTCTGGGTGGAGCGGGAGGGCGTGTCAGACTTTTACTGACTAAAACCCACCCGTGTTCCCTCAGTTGCCTGTGTGCCAGGGGCCACGGTATCTCTTTCGAACAACCCGCACCCCTGGCAGGCATCGGCCCTTGTGGGCCCCATCTGTTGATGCTGACATCTCTTTGAGGCGCGCGTGGAACACAACGCGCCGACGACCCGGGCTTGGTCCTTACCGGACAGCGAGCTACCCATTACTCGCCGTCCGCAAGCCTGTGCCGTACGGTGGCCGGGAATCAGCCTGGGATTCCCGACGCCCAGGGCGTCTCCTGCGAAGGCCACGGCTGTGAGGGCGCATGTACTGCATCTCCCTCACGTGCGCCGCCTCCCTCTTTGCGAGCATAACTGCTTCGCTGAAGGAGGCGACTGCTAGCCATGCACTCTCGCTCCGTACCATGGCCTGGACCAGGGTCAGACGCGAGAGATCGCCGCCGCCGATCACCTCCACGAGGACACGGCGGAGCTCCGCCCAAGCCGGGCAGACTTCCACCGTATGCTCCACCATGTCCTCAGGGCGATCTTCGCAATGGAAACACCCGGGCGTTTCCTCCCGCCCTATCCGAAACAGGAACCTCCCGAAACAGCCGTGTCCGGTGAGGACCTGTGTCAGGAGGAAGGTGAGGACGCCTCTCAAGCCACTCCTCAAAGAGGGGACTTACCGCCGCAATCGTGGCGTGCCCAATACCATAATAGCTTACGAGGACAATATTAAACAAGTATCGATAAGTTAATTGCACGTTATCAGGTTTGTATGTAGTTATTGTCCTAAAACATTACACAGAGAACTGAACTAGCAGTTTTTTTTTTCATTTGTGCCAAAGCAGGCCGCGACTGAAGTAAAAGACTACCTTCCGAATAAAAATATTGTATCTCAGCACGTGTGTCCCTAGTTCCCTATAAACACACGGACGCCGCTAAAAGTACCTAGAGCTGCATCTCTAAAAACGACACGTAGGCAGACCAAATCAGATTTTATTATGATAATATCTACCTATACTATAACCATAAAAATAAAGAAAATCCGTGTTAAGCTTAATTATCTTGTCTTACCTCAAATTCTTAACGGGCTGTTTTCTTTGACGTCTCTACATTTTAGTTAACTGCTTAACCTTCAGTGAATTAACAACGAACCGCTAAGTACCCCACTGATCTTACTGGAAAAAGCATACCTAAAAGTTTATTTGTCAGTAGGTAAGCAGTTTGGCGCTTGTAGGTAGTTGTAACGGCAAATATTTAAAAGTCTGTAGGTAGTCTACCTACCTCAGTAGTAGACACCTAATCCGTGCTACCGGTTGAGATAAAAGACAATCGTACCATTGATATTGTACCTACTAAGGTAGCTAATTAAACCTGACAAAAAATCCAAGGAAGTAGGGTGGGTATGTTAACAATTCTGCTATGACAGCGAAAACTGTCAATAAACGACGGTAGCAAGTCAACATTAGCTGGCAACATAAATCCCTCTACACAAATAATAACCAAACACTTCATAACAATCATGATGATAAATGGATTCGATGACCCAATTTAGGCCGGTTATGAAAATACCCATCTATCCACTACCTACTCAAGGGGACACAAATTGGTTTTGCTACAATCCCCGTATAAAAGCAGAAGGGATCTATAAAGCTATGAGAACTCGGGTATTGTTCAGGTTTCATAACCTCTTTATTTATTTTCCTTTGATAAATTTGAATTGAATTATTTCGCAGAACTTAGTGGGTACACCGCTTGACTCGTGTATAATTACCACAATAGGTACCTACCTACTTTCAGTTCAGTGAGTTTCTTTGCTTCCCCGGATTGAAGCGAGATTTTACCTTTGTAGGTTATATTGCTAAAGAGATTCTGTTATTTAATCAAATAGGGGAACATGTGCATCAGTGGATCACGGGGAACAGTGAATCATTTGTTAAATCTCTGTATCTATTGTACTCACACATACACGCGTTGGCTTCGCTAACGCTATCCCCTACCCCGCGCCACCCGGTTATTTAGATATTTTAAAGTCTTTGCATATTTTCCTTCAATATGTGTGTCTAATTGTATAAAACTGTTTAGGTATATATTATTTTTGTTATTATTAGTAAATGGGTTACAGTGAATCATGTAGTAATGGGGTTCGTTGCATCGTGATCCACTGTTCCCCAAAAAGTTTCGAGTTTCAAAGTATACCTACTTAGGGTTGGACCTCATCTGGCAGCACGGAATCGCATTTGTTCCGCCTGTGCTACCACGTGCTGCAGTATGCTGCTGCATGCGAACGCGCGCTGTCGCATTCCGCAGACAAAAAAGGCGATCGCACGCAGCAAGTGATCGGCGGTGAAAGGATGCGTTAGCATGCTATCGCGCGCTTCAGCGTTCCGGAGTCTCCCTGCCGACCATTGCATTTTGTCCGTGATGCCGATCGCCTCGAGGATTCCGCCGCATGCTATCGCATTATGCTTTCTGTCTCAGTCTAGCAAATGGCAGTTCTAAGCGACAGAAAGAGAAAGGGCGACGGAAAAAGGCGATTCCGTGCTGCCAGATGAGGTCCAACCCTTATTCACAGGTAAACATGCCACGTGATAGACAAAGGAAGACACATATTGGTCTTCATACAGAAGAACAAATGCGCAACGCTTCAAACGTTATAGTGGAGGGTTAAACCATAAGAGCCGTTTCAAAATTAACCAAGATCCCGTTCACCACTCTGCAAACGTATTACAAAAAGGTATCAAATTCTTTAGCTCAGGTTCCTACTAGCTCAATTGCACTAACACCGAACTCTGCTGTACGCAAAATATTTACTTCCACTCAAGAGCAAGCAATTGTTGACTATGTTATTAAATGTAGTCAGAGGTTCTATGGTCTGACTACAATTGTTATTCGTAAACTTGCTTGAGATGGCAATGCTCAATAATATCCGGGTGCTACAAAAGTGGCATGATACTAAACTGGCAGGTATTGAGGCTATATGGTGTTAGAAAAAGACACAGCATTCTGCAACATCCTTCAACTGCCACAATGTTAAATTATTTTTTTATAATTTAGAAAATGTTATGTCAAGAGAAATTGTGTTTGGTAACGGTACTAGGGTATTTAATCTGGACGAAACCAACACAATAACTGTACAAGTCGGCCAAAGTGCTCTCCGTCAAAGGGCAGAAACAGGTCTCCAAAGTGACTAGTGCCGAAAGGGGAACATTAGTAACTACATGTTACATAGTGAGTGCACTGAGCAATACTCTGCCACCCGTTATGATTTTTCCAAGGGTTCATTTTAAACAATATAGGATAAATGATGCACCGCCTGGGACCTTAGGTCTCGCCACTCAATCTGGCTGGATAAATGGAGAACTGTTCGTGAAGACATTACAACATTTTATAACTCACACAAATAGCTACAAAAATAACCCTAGTCTTCTAATACTAGACAATCATGAGTCGCACATTTCTATTGACGCTTTTATTTTAGGAAAAGAGAATGGAGTAACAATTATTACCGTCCCACCGCATTCAACGGGAGAGATGCAACCTTTAGATGTTGGCGTTTTTGGGCCGTTCAAAACGGCTTATAACAAAGCGGTTGATAGCTGGATGATGGGCAACCCAGGCAAAACATTCTCCATTTATGCTGAAGCTGGGTGCGTTATGGAAGCGCATTTGAAATCCATAACGCCAATTAACATATGTAATGCATTTCGGGCTACGGGGATTTTCCCTTTTAACAGAGCCGTCTTTACTGACGTTGACTTCGCACCCAGTGAAGTTACCGACAGGCAATACGAGCCAAACCCAGGCGAGAACAGAACAAGAAGTCCATCACCATCTATAATGCCACCTTTACAGATACCATCAGCAATCGACGATGACTTAACCCTCTTTGCTAACCGTCATAGGTTAAATGCTCTAAGGTCAAAATACACCATCTAACAATACGCCTTTTGAAGACCGTGTCGAACTCCCTTTAAAAGATTTACATTTTCTAAATGACATCCAACTAGAGCCGCCGATATATTCTTTCGCACCTCAAGTCCCTTTGAATCAAGATCTAAGAGTTGTACACCAGTCAAATTATCCCATTCTGTCCCAGATTCTCATGACGATATATTATCTGTAAAACCATCTTTCACTTCATGCTGTGACCAAGCGCAAATGCCTTCGACATCTGCGGACTTAAATACACAAACCAGAATATTTATTAGTCCATTCGTTTCGTGGTTTACTAAAAGCTGCCACTAGAAAAGGTGGCAGAACGGCTAGACGAAAAGGTAAAAACCATGATAGCGACAGATACTCCAGAAAAGGCCAAAATTGAAAGAAGAGCCAAAGAATTAAAGCAGAAATAGGCTAGGATACAGATTAGGGCTGTTTTGAAAAGAAAGGTCTTAAATAGTGACAGTTCCAGTGAAGAAGACAATCGAATTAGCATCTATTCTGAAGAAGTAGCTATGTTTGAAGAGGAAGCTGAAGTTTTAACTATAAATCCCGATAAATTTATTCAACTTTATAATTTGCCAAAAGGAGACTTTGTATTAATATTATTTGAAGTGATGAGCAAACATATTTATTATACTGCAAAAGTTAAGGGAAAAAGATGAAGAGACAGAGGTTAGTTTTCTTCGCAAATCTGTGAAAAATGCAAACAAATTTCACCTGCCCGTCATACCCGATCTTGCCACGGTTCCGTTGCACGATATTAAAACGGTTTTACCCAGACCAGGATTTACAGAAAGCACAAAAAGAGTTTTTTTTTTTTGGGTGGGAAATCATCAAATGACTACTCCCGCTCTGGGTGGAGCAGGAGGGCGTGTCAGACTTTTACTGACTAAAACCCACCCGTGTTCCCTCAGTTGCCAGTGTGCCAGTGGCCGTGGTATCTCTTTCGAACAACCCGCACCCCTAGCAGAGCACGAAAAGAGCTCAAGGTTTATATTATTTCGATGTTCATTTTTCAAATATCGATTTACGTTAAGATTTTGATAAATAAGTACCTAATTTACTATGCTCAAAACATTGATAGCTCGTAAGACAGTTTGATTTTGTAATATTTAGTTTTCCGTTATTAGTTTTTGAAAGATTTAAGTGTATTTTTTGTCATTTTCATATGTTCTATTGTTTATGTTGTTACTCAAGATTTTTTAAGAGATTCACTCAAGTTCAAGAAGGTGTATTTTATGTTGTAAAAGTAAACAAAAGTAGTAGAAGTTGCCTATTTTGTTTTCTCTTATAATTTTCTGTACTATTAATCTTGTCAAGTATATTGTGATTTTGTAACTTACACTGATTAGGTAAAGCAATGACTGATAATTATATTTTATTTGTAAAAAATACAGAGTTTAATTAATATAATATCTAAGTTTTATTGAATTAGAAACGCTTATGATTCATAGTACCCCATTCGATCAACTGTAACTCAAACCCTGATTCAATGTGACCCATTCAGGGGGACACACGGGATCAATTCGCTGTATGAAAAAATACAATCTTGTAAAGTAAACCAAACTATAAAAGAGGCATTTGAACAAATTATGGTAAAGATTAGACATGCTTTTATATATTGGATTAAAAACCTCGGTCAATAAAGCAGAAATTTAACCCAAAACAGCTTTAGAAAAAAAAATGATCCATTGAGCCCCATGTTCCCCTACCTATAAAATTAAACGATATTACTTCTAGGAATTTAAGAGGTTATCTAAGACTGGGGCTAGGGGCGCAGTTTCCGTGAAACATATTGCGCGAATGAACGTCCAGCAACCTAATTGAGTATCACGAATCTTTTTGAAGGGTATTGCTAATCCATTGCTTTTGGTTGAAAAAATTGTCTGCTGAAAATCCAAAATAACACAATGAAACATTCATTGCGTTATTTCCTTTTTTCAGCAGACAATTTAATTGGTTGAACAGTCAAACTGAAAGCCATTCCTATTGTACCGTAACAGTAGGAATCCTTCTGTTACGGTACTACCCTACTGCGTATGATTTTTTAGTCATAAAGAGTTGTTAAGGAAGTGTATAGTGTGTGTACTCGACGTAAAACAAACATTTTATAGGACAACCCGAATACGTACAGGATGCCTCCTCTTAAGGACCTTTAGGCCACATTTAGGCGGAGGAAAAGGAATTTTAGTACTTAGGTGATTTTTAAATAAGGTAAACGCTCCAATTATGGTCAATAGTAGAAAAATATTTGGCATTATTTAACATTTATCAAAGTAGTTATTGTAATCTGTCTGTTCTATTGTGGTATTTGTGAAAGACGGTACCACTTACCTGCAGAAATTTTAAATACTAATTTATCTATTACAGAATAAATAAAAATTACTTTTTATTTTTATAATTTTTTCCACTAATTATGGTCGGGTAAAAACCTAGTAATGAACACTCCATTTATAGTCAACTCCAGTAATGAACAGCCAGTAATGGTCATAAAATAAATAGAAATAGAATCAAATCCCACCCAGGTAAGTTTTTACAGCTTTACTAGAATAAAATGAAATATGGTTATAATTAAGTAAGTATATAAAACATTTATTAAGAATGAAACATAAAAAAATCCAAAAAATTAACATATTAATTACACAATTATTTGAAGATCAACATTGTCTTTCTGCCATTGCAAACAGCCATTGTATTAATAAAGCTTCTTCTCCACTGGAGAGAACGGTAGACGGGCCCATAGAACAAGTAGCAGGACTTTTTCCCGTCATTTTATTCCGTAAGGTCATTCGCGGAACACCATATTTCTTGGCTGCTGATGAACAGCTCTCACCTCTTTTCACCGCTTCTATGGCAAGGCTCATCTGATGAGGCATATAGCATTTTTTGGGCCCATTGCTTTGTTACCTGGCAACGTCAAATTAATATGATTACCATACATTTTTCTTGAGACGATGTGCTAGTTATGGTCACACTAGTAATGGACAGTGATGTTCATTACTAGAACCGTCACTTCAACGATTGCGTAAGAAATGTCAAACGCATGCTCGTTATATTTAGAGTTCAAATCTGATGAAAAACGGTAAAAACGCTATTGTACCAATTATGATCAGTTTGACTATAACCGGTATTAGCCATTTAAAAACGGTCCAGTAATGAACAACTCAGTTAAAAAAAAAGATAAAAAATATATTCGTGTAATTACGTTGTTATATATTGTATCCCAATCATCTTAACATACATATCAATGATAAGCTACAAATCAAACACTATTCTTCATAGTAAAAACAAATCTAAAAAAGAACTCACCCCACTAAAACAATTCACAATGTTTTGTTAACTTTGCGACAGCGTCTAGTTCACATGGCCACCATTTTGAAAATGAACGATGTTTAGACGTCACATGTCATGATTTGACAAGCTGAGTGTCTATGGTTTGTTATTTAGTGTTGCCATTCTCCCTACAACATTTGTGATTCTTATTTGAAAGGTTTCTTTTTCGATTGACCATTATTGGAACGCGTACCATTACTGGTGCAGTTACCTTACCTAATTGTATGAAACTAAAACAATGTGCAGAAAATCGAAAATTTTACTTATACCTTATAAGTTAAGAGGGGCTTGTGGCTAAGTAATATTAGCCGCACGGATCGATCGATCAAGTTAAGCTACGCTTGCCGCGGTTGGTCCGTGGATGGGCGACCATCAACATACCAAGACCTCTCCGTGCCTCGGAAAGCACGTTAAGCCATTGGTCCCGGCTGTCATTTGTAGATCTTTGGCAGTCGTTATGGGTCATTAGAAGCCCGAAAGTCTGACAACCAGTGTTAACAAGGGGTATCGTATTACCCAGTAACTGGAATGTGCAGGTCAGCTGCACCCGGTTAGACTGGAAGCCGATCCCAACATAGTTGGGAAAATGCTAGGCAGATGATGACCTTATAAGTTCCCTGCCTCTACCATCGTACATTATGTATTTAACTAGGATAATAGACATAAAATCGCACCACTAGCGCCATCTAAGTATTAGATTTACCAACTTATTAACTTGCGGACGACGGAAGCACGGACGAAGAGGAACCTAAAACATTGCCCTACTTCCCCAAAGATTCGAATACTTCCCAAAATGACAGGTAGAGGGCGTGGGCTGATGGGCAGATAAATGGAAAACTACCAAGTATCTAACTTGGTCACCGTGTCGTGTGGCAATAGAATTGAAATAAAACATATAAATTGTATTTTTCGAACTTTATTATAAATACAGAGTGAAATAAATTAAGTCTAATCTTAAACTAGTCCTTACACAACACGATTTGTAAGAACATTAATTAATTACATGATAAAATAAAATAAAATCGCTTTGCTTCAAAATATGTAACTAGAAATGAAAGTTCAAACTGATACTAATACTCATTATATTAATAGATAATACTTAACTTCTATATTGCTACTATTCACAACCGGAACCAAAACGGAAATCGAAATGTATTTGGGAATTCTACGCGATCACGAGTAATAACGTGATTATAAAGCCCAGTTATCATAGTAAACAAATATTGCTCAAGATTGTTGCAGCAACGTGGTTGTTGTTTGTACCTATTGCTAGAAAAATGTTGCACACAGTTTTGCCAGTAACACGTTTATTGCAAGAATAAAAAGTTGCATCAACAATTTTGAGAGACTTTTGTATAGCAGAAACACTTTTAGCATACGACATTTATTTACACAATTTACACAAATCTTATTGTTTTCGAACATCGAGGGCATAAGTAGCTTAATATAACGTCTATTTTCCAGGAGTTTATTACATGACTTTATTTATGTTTACAAGAACATTAATTTGTTTAAATAATTCAACTACAAACTACGTCTGCTAATAAGGGGTGAAATGCCAGAAATACTATATAACTATATAAATGTTTAATATTACCTGTGTAAGCCTTCCCTAACAAAGATAGTTTGAAAACGATATAAAATCTACACTGAAATTTAAACTTTATTATCATATTATTAGACGGTAGATAAATTACTATTATTCCTACTTTCAATGTTGCGGAAAATGTAAGTCTCAAATGATATTTTAGGATTCTTATAGCGTTTCTTCATACATTTCACGATGTTGGGTGTAATTTACACATTATCAGAATTCAAGTTCGAATGTGGTCACACAAGGCATTTCTCTGCTGGGTGTAAGGTAACTCGCTTTGTCAAGTTTTTAGTCTTCATCCCACGGTGTAACGGACATATGTAGACGCGAATTTGTTGATTTTTTTGCCAACAGTAAAAAAAAATTGTCTCATACAAAAGTTCAATACCTGCACGGTCAAAAGGTAGAAACAACAGATTTTTTTAATAAAGTTCCAGCGATATATGGTCTAGAATCATGACCCTGCTAAATTCTTGGTAGAGGTCATCTATTATCTACATATATAAAAATTAATCCCTATGTCCCTTGGTCACGGCATCACACGTGAACGGCTGAACCAATTTTGCTAATTCTTGTTTTGTTGTTTATTATTGTCAGGTTCTTATGAAAGAAAAAAAAAGAAAGTTGCGCGTAACATTAGAAGATTTAAAGAAAACTTAACGACCGTATTAACTTTATAATATTAGCAATGCGAATTCGATATTCATAGTTAAAACAGGACAACGTCTGTCGGGTCAGGTAGTCTATTACAAAATTGTACGCCTCTCCACTAAAATTACTACCCAAAAAATTAAAAAGTGTATGAAGTGGAGGGGCGTGAAATTTTAAATTAGATTATCTGTAACAGTTTGCGTGTCCATGTCCGTTACACCCTGTATAATGCACTGTTTGTACTAAAATCGAACCATGCGCTGTCAAGACAGCGAATTTATGCGACGTAACTATCTACGTCGCACAAATACAGCTACAAACTTCCATCTGATTCTGATTGCGCAGATATACCAAACAGTCTCAATATTAATAAGATATTATAACATATTGAGATCTAATACCAACCCTTTTAACATCTATGCTAATCAACCTTTGAATTAATGTCCTTTATCCATTATCTGAATATTAGGATCTAACTAAAAAACTTAAGTAAATAAGGAAAATAATTTCATTTTTAACGTTCATAATTTTCGGAACATAAACCCTCATTCTATAAAAAATCTTAATCACAGTTTACATAAAAACATAATTATTATAATGGTTACGAGATTTTGTTAGTATTTTGTTTGTATTTTTTTTTTCTATTAACCTAGCGTTGTACTTGTCACCTTTACTGAAGCTGCTTAGAAGATATAAAAATGCCTTTATATAAGACAGGCACTTGGTGCTCGTTTTGTTAGCGTACTAATAATAAAAGGACATTGGCAACATTATCACGACCATGTCTTATATAGCATACGCCCTTCGCAGTCGCATGGTCGTACTTTCACAATTAGCGATAAATAAAATCACTCACTCAATACTCAATCAATGTAAATAAAGCTGTACTCCAGAGCTCTAAATGCCGCGGTCGTGATAAAGCAGCCAAATTTTCATTGCAAACCATATTGAAACAAAAAGTGTGATTGACGAGACGAAATAACTTTTGAGAGCTATATAGCTCTGCCTCTACACACAGTGACGCTAAAATGGAAATGTATAGTCAGGGAACTTTATTGTTAAGCAAATAGACACTAGACACCCTACAGCAATTTGCCGTGTAATAGCCAATCCATCCAACTGTCAAAGAACGATAGTTATATTTCGAATGTAATAAGGACAATTTAAGTTGGTAGCCAAAATCCCTGACTATTCCTACTTCTTATACTAAGTGGTGTAGTTACTACATGAATGTACTAAAGAAGTAACTTTTAATCATTTTCAAGAAAAATAAAAACAAGCCGAGCAACTATATGGCCTTATTTGATTTATGGAAACATAAATAAAAAAGGCGAAATTGTTTTTTGAATAGAATTTACAAGACATTCTTATTACCCGTGTCTCACTTCCTAATTTGTTGCACAGTCCTTACTATTATAATTTAATAATGCACTGGTTAAAAACATGAAAATGAATGCCTATCAAATAGGTATGACTTTACCTGACGTGTAATAATAAACAAAAACAAACGTCAAATGGCAATGCCCAACACTGTGGTCCAAGACTTGTAAATAAATATTAAGAATTTGTTGACACTGGCGCAATTATTGGACCAAGCATTGCACTTTCTTCCTACTCCACTACTTTTGGAGACGGATAGTATAGTACTGGCCATTCCTCTATCTAAAATAATGAACGAAAAAAAAATAGAATATAAAAGCACCCGTTCTTCATAACATAGGCAACACAAAGACTAGATAAATTAATTGAAGACTATGGAATAAATTAAATGTTGCATGAAAGTGTGAAACTACACCACTATAAGTGAAATCCCGTAATTGCTTGCCAAATTATACATAAATTAAGAATTAAAAATTAAAGATGCGTAAAGGACTAAATAGCGAAACAATCTGGCTTTACAAAACTTATTTTCGTTTATGTTCACTAGATGTTCGTGTGATTTTTTGATAGCGAAGGTGCAGTGCCTATCATAATCTTTCTTCCGCGGACGTGCTGCGTTTAAGCGAATTGAGTTCCGCGTCTTACGCGTGGCTTTTTTGTCCAATATTCGCGCTTTTCGGGTAATACAAAATAAACGCTATGAATTTTTAAACAAGGTACATTTTGTAGCAACGAAATAACGCGAATAGTAAAATATATATGCCGATAAATAAATATGCCGAGGCATAATAGAGTGCTAATCGCATATGACGCCACCGGAGTTGATCATAAACAATGCATTATAGCGGCATACGGAACTCTTGCTTTTATTAAGAAATGAGTAAAGCTTTTTTATCTCGCGCATTGTCGGGTACATAAGACGTTAAACGCAGTTCGCTCGATCGCAGTCAGACTTCTTCCTAAGAGGATGTACTGAATAATTATTGTACTTAAGTGTTAAGCAGCATTTTAGTATATTATCTTGCTTGGTGGCGCCGCTGTGTTAGCGCTCATGGCTTGTTCTAGTGTGTCCAAGCGACGGTAGGCGTGGCCCCGGCTGTTGCGACGGCGACCGCTTTGACGACCTTCTAGTATTAAGCCGAAAAACTGGAAAAGAAAAAAGAACATGGATATTATTATTGTGTTTTCGCAGCGGGACATCTTTATATTTTGTGTGAGTAAGACGCCAAGACACCGCTCTTTAATCTAATCACAGTAGAATCTCGACTATCCGAACATCGATTATCCGAATGTTCGATTATCCGGACTTATTCTTCGCGGCTCTGTTTATTGATTTATATGTCAAGTACCATTTCACGCAGAAGCTTTTGAAGCTCTAGATGTTGCTTTTAAATGGTTTGAAAGACAGGACGAATCGGATCCCATACAGTTGTTACAACTGAAGCGCATCAGGGACTTGGCCGCAATGAAAAGATGTGATTCATTATGACAAAGTTTCGTAGTTCCGTGTGGTGCCGGACAAAAAGAATAGCACCATCCCATTTCTTCCCATGGGTTTCGTAGAAGGCGACTAAAGGACTTACGAGAGAATGGGCAGCAACGTGCTCTATGCATTTGACGACCATACTGCGATCGCCAACTCGCCTGCCAAGCGTAAGGATTATGGCAACCCCCCCGCCCCCCATTTTTGGGGGGCGGCCTGTGTCCTGCAGTGGATGTCTATCGGCTTACGACAAGAATCAATAACTAATTATGTATTTCCAACCAAAATTTTAAATTACTTAGGTTAATACCTAATAATTTATTATCTTTATAGCTTGTAATTTTCTTTATATCATATTGCCTCAATGACGTATGTCCCCTTACATAATAAAAAATATTAAAATTTACATTATTATATTATAAAACCTCTGGTTTTATTTAATTAAGATAATCAAGATTCTACTGTATTTGAATTTCTACAGTCGGCTTGGGGGTTACAAGGGGGTTGTTACCCTATTAAACAGGATTTAAACAAAACTGGCGAAATGTGGGTGTACTATAGGTAGATATCTGCCCTACCTTTCGGAAAAAAATACGTGATGTTATGTTAATGTTAATTTGGTTTGGGGATTCGCTTTGACACACGTATAAATAATATAAAGCTTCGTATATGTAAGATCCTATTTATTTATTGATTTATTTATATATGCTTTATTGTACACCAGAAAAAACATAACAAAAATAGAACATTTAACATTAGAAAAATACAATGGGCGGGTATTGTGTGTGTTCTATGACTATCTAAACTAAGAACCTCTTAAATCAGATAAAAGATTACATGAAATGAAGACTAAAATTCAAACTACTTTTGGCAATCCTGGCAGACTGAAAGCCGCTGGCTTTCAGTATGTTTTTTTTTTTTTTTCAAATTAACAAATGAGGATATGATTGTCTATTGTCACGTATTTAATCAGTCGAATAATGGACGGAAATCTCACCCATCTTCTAAATATTCATTGTAAGTTTTTGGTGTAAAAACAAATAGTACTCGCCACTCCCAATATCACTGCCACTTAAATTGACAATTCCTCGGGCTATACTTGGGGTAGGACTACGTCTAGACTTGACGTCCACTGCTGGCAAATGGACATCTCAAAATTATGATGATGATTAACTGGTACTCACCACTTTGCTGACTTTGCTCTTGTTATGATAGAGGACGTAAAGCAACACCATCAGGATCACAGACGTCATGAAGAACGGGAAGAAGTGGTCGTTGTCCTGATCAGAGAAGTCGTCGGGCATCGAGTTCGGGAAGAATTCTGAAAATTATAACAGTTTTATAAGAGTGAGTGTGAATGGATGGTATTCTTAGCAATAAAATATACAGTTAGTATAGTACTTAGTCTTGAGTACTTATATAATATACATAAGTACTCAAGACTGAAATTACCTACTATTATATGCAGTTTATATTGAAAATAATTACGATAACATTTTCAGTTTTTCACAAACTGAACAATACCAAGTTCATGTGAACATTTTCTTTACCACTAAAAATCTGTCTTCATAAATGTCAACAATTTCAGTTGAAAGTAGATTCAGAGTATTCCATATTAGAATAATTTCATTCTGATAATATTTTTCAAATATTCAAATATAGAGCAGAGCACAAGAACTCAGACTGGGTTAAACATATGCAAAGAAATCTATTTGAGTATGTTGTTCACACCTGAATAAACAGTCACGAGTCTTTTAGTTAACATTATCGAGTGAAAAAGTAAAGTTTACGCAAGATAATAAGTTCAACACAGTATGATGAAAAACACACAGAAAATCGAATGAAAACGAAGACTTTAGATATAAGTTCTTAGTAGCTCTTCCAGAATAGAGATGAATCTACCTAGTAGGTATTTTAAAAAAAATGAGTATGTCGTAGCAGAAGGCGTTCTATAGTTTCAGCTATGGGAAGAAGGCGTGAGATTATGTGTGTATGTATTATTATTCTTCAAATACCACACTCTAATATTGGTCGTAACGAGTTTTTGATGTGAAACATAAAATGCAGTGGGTCACAGCGCTCACAACACTGCGACTCTGTAACTGAGTTACGAAATTAATTTTGGTATAAAATTATTGTTTTTTTTTTCTTAACCTTTCAAAAAGGGTGTTCCGAGATATCTTCGGCAATTGTGAATCGATTTCGATAAAAAAATTTAATGGATAGGGTAGGCTATGCCTCGGTGGTGGTCGTCCCATATTTTTTTTATTAATTTTGTTTGAGTTGTTATTGGGTTAGCTTCGATAACACGTATTTAATCCACTTTGTGTATCTTGATGATGTTCAAGTACTGGTACACGAATTGGTGTGAGGTAGGTACCATAACCGAAAAGTGAAAAAAAAAGCGGTTGTGTTTTTTTTTTGTAAAAAAGTTTTATCTTAAAACAATATCTGGTCATTTTGTTTTTGATATGATTAAGCCGCCATATTTATTTCCTATAATGAACCATCATTTCATGCATTGTTTTTTTCTATACAAAAGACGCGACGATATTTTTGTTTCTTTTCAGTAATTATATCACTACTTTGGTAAAAATCACCTTGCAAACATTTTGACAGAACAGGGTAAGCCAAAGTATAAATTATACAAACCATACGGTGTTGTTGTGTTGTACTTAGAAATAGCAACACCTAATCAAATTTGTGTTTCAACAAACATACATCATGATAAAGGTGATATTTGCACAAATAATTGTTTGTTCTTCATGCCTCTACGCATATTTTTTTATTTACTATGGCTGACTTTTGCTGTAGAAAATATCTTGACAGTCACATAAAATATGCAAACTTTTCTGCATAGTGTTTCACAACCATTCGATAAGCTTCCGTTCTGAGTCGAAGATCAATCAATGTTATCGAAAGAGTCCTCTAATCACTGTAGGCACACAGATTCGAAACCCAAAAACTGAAAATGACACATTTTCGGCTCGGTGGCCTATCGCATGGTTGTAAATAACTATGCTCATATGTTTCAGAGTCCTGACGCTAACATTTCATGATTATGAGCGTAAGGAATATTATGTTAGCCTTCCAAGAAGCGATATGATAACAGTACAATACAGTGATTAACTTTGAAGCATGGAGTTCGTATTGTTGCATAATATGTAGGTATCGCTATTTGTATTCCTCAATGTGCACTTCCAAAATAGTGTTAGATATGCAAATGACATGCAAATACATTGCTGTACCAAGTAAGTTGGCTTGAACTCAAGAAGACAATCAAGGACCAAAATAATCTATAATTATGTTTTTGCAATTGTATTATAACTATGTACCTAGTTACTATTACAACGCGTGACAGAGTATGAACATAACTAGCTATAGCCAGCAGCATCGCCACGGGGAAGTCGGAAATTATCCCTCAGATAAATCAAACATAAAGTAGCCTATGTCCTATCCTATGTGATAATCCAGGGTATAAACTGTGTGCCAAATTTCTTCCAAATCCGTTCAGCCGTTTTAAACATACAAACTTACTAACTTGCAAATGTTCTATTTTCTACTTACACAACACAAATTAACCAGACGCCGATATGATAAAATCTTTTAAAATTACTAATGATTAATTACTTTGGCGATCTCTATCTCTCACGGCGATATCGTCCGGATAACTAAGTAATGTGACTAATGTGAGGGGCTTGTGGCTAAGTAACAATAGCGGCACGGGTCGATCGATCAGGTTAAGCTACGCTTGCCGCGGTTGGTCCGTGGATGGGTGACCATCTTTACATACCAAGACCCCTCCGTGCCTCGGAAAGCACGTTAAGCCGTTGGTTCCGGCTGTCATTTGTGGATCTTTGGCAGTCGTTACGGGTTGTCAGAAGCCCGAAAGTCTGACAACCAGTCGTACCAAGGAGTATCGTATTACCCAGTAACTGGGTTGTGGAGGTCAGATAGGCAGTCGCTCCATGTAAAATACTGGTATTCAGCTGCATGCGGTTAGACTGGAAGCCGACCTCAACATAGTGGGAAAAGGCTAGGCAGATGATGATGAACTAAGTAATGTGACTGACTGCCACTTCCTTCATATGATTTAAGTAACGAAACTGCTGCTTTGAAGATAGTCCAGTTTACTAACGGTCTTCTTTCCCCCATCCTGTCAACATTCTGGGCCCCCAATTACTTGCCAAAATCAAAATCAAAATATTTTATTTCACATAAACCTGCAAGGGCACTTATGAAACGTCAGAAGCTAGGTGCACGGTTCCAATTTGTCGCTTCCTATCGGGAAGAGCCGGCAAGAAACTCCACGGTTACTCTTTTAAAAAGAATTGGCTTTTATAATGTTTTCAAATTACAGTGATATTAGGTATGGGAGTACAGTGCAGGCCTGTCAATAAGTACCAGGTACTTAGAGGAATGAAAAAAAAAATAGAAACTGTAGGCCTACAATGTTCTCTCATTCACAATATGTAAAAGAATCTACATAAGTAAAATCAACCTATTTAACTCAATCAATCTGCCTCACCTTTACCCAAATATGTTGAGGTCGGCATCCAGTCTAACCAGATGCAGCTGAATACCAGTACATTTACATGGAGCGACGATACCCGTTGGTCAAAATTTTGAGCTTCTGACTTTCCGAAATCTACGAATGACAGGCGGGACCAACGGCTTAGCGTGGTTTCCGAAGCACGGAGGGGTCTCGATATGTAATAGATGGTTACCAATCCACGACCCTACCGCGGCCACCGCAGCTTAAACTTAGATCAACCGCCCCACGAACCCCTACTAACACTAACTACTTGCCACTCAGTGGTATTACATAATTACTGAGAAAGATCTAATGGTACAAATCCGTGCTTAAAAGTGCCTTCACATTTGACCTCTATAAGTTAGTAACTCTTAGCAGTGATGTACACAAGGTTGCTTGTTTTGAATTTATAGATACAATATTTAGTTTTAATTAGCAAGTACCTAAATGTCGTTTTTTACCTTCACCTTTGCCACATCTAAATTATGAATACTTATAATCCACTGGTGGAATTTCGAGGCCTTGCTCATGACTTGAGGCCATATAAGTATAATTTGTTGATGTTATACAATTTTGCACTCCATTTTCAAGGAAATAAGATTCTAAAATGAATGGCAGAACTGGCTGCATATCTGGAATTCACACTTCCTTTTGTTTTCTATAGACAATAGACATTTTTTTCTGTTATGTTACCTTTTTGTGAAACCTCTGCTTCGTGAGCTGGTGGCACTACCAATTTGTTCCTAGTGAAAGTTTGCTGGTTTGCAGGTTCTAGGTCTGGTTTGTTCTCCACTCCAGTTTCTTCGTTTTCTTCATCAGGTTCATTGCCATCAGAGTCTGAAAAAATAAGAATTTGTTTTGTTGTGAACAGAATATTACAGAAATAAACTGCGATAAGCAATCCTGGACAAACCCCATGATCTAATGGGGTTTGTACAAGTTATGATTGGACTTTTGCTGACTGTATTATCAAAATAATTTGATAAAATATTCTCAAACAACACAAATGATGTAATTACTATTAGTAATACCCATGATATTGATAAAATACAAGTTTAATGATAAATTAATAACTGGGGATCAAGTAAATTTATTTTATTGTTATCTTATCTTTATGAGTAGTTAATTAAGGATTTGATGACTAATCAAAGATAAAAATTCATAGTAGCATTGTAGTGGGAGCATAAAGGTACTTTCATAATCAAAATGTCTTATAAAATAATATTTTCTACTGTTTTAATCACATTTATCACAACAAAAAAAGGACATCATCATCATCAGCCTAGCCTTATCTCAATTATGTTGGGGTCAGCTTCTAATCTGACCGGATGCAGCTGAATACCAGTGTTTTACATGGAGCGATTACCTATTTGCCCTTCACAACCCAGTTACTGAAAAAAACCACATAAAACAGGAATTATAAATAAACCCTAATCCTCCCTTTTGGATATTATGATAATGATGAAGTTAATGTTAATTTATGTTGTTTTAGCTTAAGAATTATACATATTGCTTTTAATACACCAAACACGTCTTGCTATGGAAGAGCAGACTCTCCTAATAGGTACAGGCACTACTTGCCTAAAAGTAGGATCCGATCACAAAATTTTTGTTTTAACCTATGCTTGTGTTACCACAATAAACTTTTTATTTGATTAATTATTATAATTCAGTAAAGTCATAGATATTTCTCTTCCTGAGGGTCCTAACAATGAAAAAAGGCCCTAGTGATGTTAAGTGGCCCATAGCCTTTCCCAAGAATTCGGCTATTACTTAAATGCAAAAATAATTTTTCAAATCCAACTTAGTTCCAAAAATTAGCGAGTTCAAACAAACAAACCATTCACCTCTTTATTATGTATTAAAATAAAAGTAGAGTAATCAAAGTTATAATACTGAGTGTGAATAATCTGGGACATGGATTTATAAGGAAATTTAATAATTTTTCCCCAACAGGTATAAAATTTACATTTTCCCATTAGGAATACAAAAATTGTAATAATAGAAAGCAACAATTACCGTAATCCTCAGCATCACCAATTGCTTTCCCTTTGGAGTTATCTTGACCGGCCAACGGTTTCTGATCACTGTTTGCTAGCATGGGTAAGTCAGGAGCTGCCACTTCATCCACCACTGCTGGTTTCTCTGCCTGGGCCACACCAGTCTTGTTGAATGGATCATTATGAGGAATGACATTCTCTGGCGCAGGTACTACAGGTTCATCTGGTTTGTTCACATTGATATCTGCATCTTCAATGTTACCAACATTGTCTGCTTCATTATTGCTTGGAGTTTGTTTAGACGTTGCTTGCTCCACTGTCTCAGGCTTCACCACTGCATCGTCAACGGCACCTTCAACCTTCTGAGGAGTTGTTTTAGCAATAGCAGGCTCTGTTAGCTTAATTTGGCCGTTCAATGTGTTTGTGTTGGTGTCTTGAGGTTTAACTGGATCACTATTGCCGGGTGCAGGGCCATCAGCCTTAGCACTGGTGTGAGGCTCTGATATCAAAGGTGCTGCTACTGCATTGTTAGCCATTGTAGAAGCAACTTGACTCTTCAATATTTCCAAGCCCATCTTGTAGTATTTGCAATAGTAATTCGCCTCATTCACGGTATCCTCGAGACCACATACTTCCCCACAAGTGGCTGGTAGTTTCAAGAACTTTTCGGCAGACTCTTTGTAATCAGAGAAGACCGAAATATTGGTGAAAACCCACTCCTTAGCCAGAGTGCAAACAGCGTTGACATCCTGTTTCTCTTCTAGTTTTGCAAAAGGATCTTCGCTAATAGTTATTTTAGATGTAGCCACAGCTGAGCACAACTGCATATTTATGTCATAGAATATCAAACACTGGAATTGCTTTTTACTATATGGCGGTACAGATACGGCGCAATCGTTTATTTTTTCTAAAAGATGTTTTTTCAAAACATCGTTTTTGCATTGAAGTGCTAGTGTCGTGAGTGATTTTGATATTGTTTGATTTGGAGGTTTTGGATTTATAGGATTCCCCAAACTTTGGTAACACGTATTTATCAACAGAAATGCAAGAAAATAGCGAAACATATTGAATGGTGAATGCTTTAGACTCCCACAATATAATAGAAACTAATAAAATATCACACAACACGCTTTCGACAGAACAGAATATGATGGCACAATCAACAATGTCAACGTCAACGTCAAGTTGTCAACCAACTAGAAATGTCATGTCAAGCAGTCCCTAACATTGTTAGAAAAAGTTATCGAATATCGATAAGCCATTTCCAAACTATCGACAATATTTTACATTTAATACCAGTGGCACTGCATGGTAGCCTGACCTGCGACAGCTTATTTATTAATATAAATAAAGCTCATCCATTCGATAAATTATTGTTCGTTCCCATGAATCCAGCGCTGAAGCCGTTGCGTCATTGTTGCAGCCCGTACAACAATGGAGCATTTTGTTCCCTTACATTAGAAGTCAATCCTTTTCCTAACTATGTATATTGGAATCGGCTCCCAGTCATCCCAATCACATCCCAGTCATCGTCATTAGGAAATTTATGAAATCGTGCAAATGCTAAGCTTCTACATTGTTGTGGTGACATGTCAAACATTAAGACATGACGGAGATGCCTCGAGGCAATCAAGCCGAGTGCCTTCAGTACGGCCATGACGTCACAGTGGGCGGAGCCGAAAACTTTAGTTTTGAGTGAATCGTCATCGCGTTGTTGTCTGTTGTATTTTGATAGTTTTCAGTTGTTTCAATAAAGAAGTGCGTTGTTTTTCATGCAAAAATTGTTTCGGATTAAAACTGAAACACATTGATGGCATAGCATTTCACGTGTAAAATTAATATTTTCGCTTTAAATCACAGTTTCTCGTTTGATCGTCAGATTGTAGCCAGTGACATCTGTCGTCGACGAGATGCATTCTAACCACTTCTCAGCAATTTTTTTGTTTCTATCATTATCAATTTATCAATGCATAATGTGACTAATTTTCGAATCAAATAACTTGCGTATGTTTATTTTGCTCGCTATAAGTTATTTAATAAATAAATTATGTAGCTTGATACATGAAACAAGATGAATTTAAACTCAAACTCAAACTCAAAGCATTTATTTCAAATAAACCAATTACAGGCACTTTTGAATTGTCAAGGTCGATGAGTTAGAAAGATGAAGCTAGTTGCCCATTCCAAAGCGTAGGTATCTATGGAGAAGAACGGGCAAGAAACTCCATGGACACTCTTTTAAAATCATGGTATTGTTACAAAAAGTTGGTTACATCATTATGTTGAAATTATCAATGTGAGAACGATGTAAAAAGACGTGCACTTAAAGCGTCCGTAATTAAAACAAAAATAAAATAACAATTCAGAAATTAAAATAAGCCGTGGGAGCTAGGAGATGACCAGTCACTACTGGCGGTGCCTGTTCACGAACGTGACGTGTGGATCAGCACCATTCAGCTCAACCTTTTTGAAGGGAACTGCATGATCCAACACACACGCCACCACCAGCGATACATTTGAGTGAGCATGACATACTCTCAGCTGCCAGGGCACATTCAAGTCAATGAAAGACGTACCCTGTAAATGGTAGCTTTATAGTAGGAACATAGTGCTCACACATATGCTATGCAATTATACAATACTAGAAGTTTGAATTTATGCAATGCAAAGATATCTAGTCTTTTACAGTCTTCAGCAGCTCCAACGTTTTCAAATGCTAATCAATTTGGTTTAAGCTACCTTGTGGAGCAGGATAAGTAGCGTTTAGCCAAGCATTTTTGTCAGCGATATAATCTCCCAACTTATAATAAGCATGGCTGCATAGTGTGCGTTTTATACAAGATTTAAATTTCATTTCATTCAGTTGGAGTATGTGGGGAGGTATTTTATTGTAACATTTTAAACAGTACCCCATGAAGGATGAGTCTACTTTAGCCAGTCTGAAACCTGGTTGAACCAATTGGTCCCTATTTCTAGTCCCAACGGTGTGTCTTTCACCTCTTTTACTAAAAAGATTTAAATTTTTCCTGACGTACATGATGTTCTCATAGATATATTGATAAGGTACCGTCATGATATTAATATTTTTGAAAAGTTCCCATTAAGAATCTCGCCTACGGAGGCTATATATTGCTCTGATGGCTCTTTTCTGCAGAATAACAATACTCTACTCTGTAGCCCGTCCCCATAGTAAAATACTGTAAGACATGATACTATGAAAGTAACTAAAATAGACTAGCCTCGCGGTTTCTACATTAGTGAATTGGCGAATTTTTTTTACAGCTTTTGCTGCTGAACTTAGCCGTCCTGCAAGAGCTGTTAAATGAGGACTCCACTGTAGCCTTGAGTCGAGCGTGATCCCTAGGAAAACAGTTTTATCGACGAATTCTAGTTTCTCTTTATTCAATACTATGTCACAATCAGTACTGTTAACATTTGGTAAAGCAAATCTTATATGCATTTAGTTTTTTTTTCCATTTAATACTAAATTATTAGCAGTGAACCAATTTTACACCTGCAGTAGGGCGTTATTTACGTCTTCAAGATTTGATGCACGTCTATTTATTTTAAAAATTTAGGATGTATCGTCAGCAAATAACACCATTTGTGGTTGTTTTTTTAATAAATGGGCTAGATCATTAACATATACTAAAAACAGGAAAGGACCTAATATTGAGCCTTGTGGAATACCCATTTTTATTTTTAAACCAAGTGAATTGACTCCATTTATATGAACTTTTTGCTGTCTATCATTTAAATAAGATTTTACTAGACTGAGCGCAAGTTTACCTAGTCCGTTAAAATATGATAAATGCGCCATCTGTCGGTAAGTAGTCGGTCCTAAGTGATGGATAAAAATGTGTGCTTCATGCTAGCAAGACCCTATTTTATCGAATGTATTATCTTCATGTGATTTAATGTTTTTTTTAAGCCTAACTTATTTTTCCTAAACGTGACATTGGCTAAACCCCCTTCACATGGTGAAGCCAAAACTCACAAACAAAAAATCGTTTATCATTTAAATCAATACAACTGTGTTGTTTACATATTCAGCCAATAACGTTCCCACTGCTGGGACAAAGGCCTCCTCTCCGTGAGAGGGAGTGGGCCATAATTCACCACGTGGGCCCAGAGCGGGTTGGTAGATGTCAAATTACTTCGAATTTTTGGTTCTAGGACATGCCGGTATCCTCACGATGTCTTCTTTCACCGTTTTGAGAGCAATAGTGATATCTTGGTTCGAACGCACGACCTACAACTCGTAAGTCACGGCCGTTACCTCTGGGCCACCACTGCTGCTGTGTTGTTTAGCAGCCATTAATAAATATTGTCCAGTTAAATATAGATGATATTAACAACTTTTTGATTTAACTACCTACTTATCCTACCCTATATACCCGATACCCCACATGATACTATTAAAAAAACAATTTCAAACAAGGAAAATATTTTCGTTTCAGTTGGGTAATAAATAATGTGTTCCCGCCATACTAAGGTACATAGAATGTTCTGGAACAAAGCGTCATACTTTGTAACGCCATAGTGGCTAGTGGACGAACTAAAATGACAAACAGCTAGTTCAGTTTTATTGTCATAATTCCCTTCACCGCTAGACGGATTTACAAAAAATGGGCGGGTACGCCGTACCCCATCCCCCTCTCACCCGCATTCAGGCAACGCCACTTTCTAAAGAGATTTTGCTTCGCGGCATCTCCGCTTCTTTCATTACTCCGTGTATTATGATTTCTGAGCAGGATGTATTGTTATATTTTTGATTCAATTTATTATAGTATGTAAATTTTTATTAATAATAACACAAGTTTATCTGGCTCAATTGTAAATAGAAGTTAAATACATATAACTGTAATAAACACGTAAAGCTTCCCGAATAAATTCTTGAAATAAATGACTATGAAAACCGAATCAATTCCTTTGTTGTTGTTGAACTAAGTAGTCAAACAATCAGACACGAAAATCGACTTTAATTTTTTTTTATTGGGATACATTCTTAAACAGTATCAATAAAACAAATATAGAGAAAAAATTACTATTTAATAAAAACAACAACACTAAAAACAGATGCTACATCTACAACTTGCTTTAAAAAAAAACTACACAAATATCTTGAACTTGTAACATGGTATAGTATTGTGGAACGACGTTAAAACTGGGTATCGATATTTTAGTTTTGTGAAATATAGAAACAACACTATTGTGTTACGTCTTTGTCTATGGAAACGTCGCAAGTCGCGTCACAAATGGCAACGTTTATTTGAGTGCGAACTGAATAACAGGGTTTTTAGAATATTCTTTAGTTTTTGTAACTTTATACATATATGTTTGTGTATTTGTGTTTGTGTGTTTATGTTTGTGTGTTGTTTTTGTTTGTGTTTGTTTGTTTGTGTTGTTTCTGTTTGGTAGTCAAACTCCATATACCGGACGCGTTCAAAATTGCTATAATCTATTAGAATATAGCTTCGAGGCACGCGGACTTACATTTGACGGTTCGCGGACGCCCATCCCTTTATTCGCTAAAGGGCAAATTCTCAAAACGGCAGTTTCTCTTATAAGAATTTGCCCATAATGGCAAATTCGCTTAAGGGCAAGAGTACATTTAAAATAATGAAAATTATTTCGGTATAAGTTTCATTCTTCAACTTGACACTTGCACTTAAACTAATAATAAACGTTCTAAGCATTCTTTAACTGTAGTTAAATTGTTAATTTGGTCGTTAATAATTTCAGTAATTTTTGTAGTTTTAATTATTTCCGCCGACCTGCGTTTCTTATCGCTACAGTGAATATTATTTTGTATGATTTTGGTTTCTTGTAAATATGCCTCCTTTTTAATAAGGTTATAGCCTGAAATAAAGAAGGTTTCGGTGGTATATTAGTATTCAATCTTTTATGCCATCCTTCAACGGCGTTTGTGGTCCTGTGATCTTCTCCATAACAATTGAATACTTCAGTTGTGATAACATTTATCCATTGCATATTGAAATAATTTTTAAATCTTGCAAACATTTCTGTATCTGGAGCCGACTCTTGAATGCATAAATAGCCTTCTGGGATAAGATTCGGAGGTAGTAAAGCTAATTTTGTAATTAGTTTAGATGACGTCCTTCACTTGAGTCTAGAAGATCAATTTTTTTACTTGTTCTCCAAATGGCTTGTTGATAATGGTAATAACACCCGCGTACTTCAACATTTGGGTACACAGTTCTTACCGCATTGATCGTAGCTAATTCGAAATCGCATTTATATTTCTGGATGTTCAGATGAAATTGATGTTTTAAGATTGTAAACATTCTTTCATATGTTTGTTCGGTCTTGTTCGGGAGTAAAATGTAGATAAGTGGTAGGTACGAAATTTATGTTTGTACCGTCTCCCGCCTTATTAACGTGCAAAGTGTGTATTTGGTAAAACGGCTTTGGTGTTGCTTTAAAAGTTCCATCTCCGTAAAATTTACTTTTCTCTCGTAAAACTCTTAGTGCTAATGAGGTACCAAAAAAGATAATTTTATCATCAATGCCATCATCAAACAAAAAAAAATGTTTTACAATACACTCTGGTAACTTCACGTGTTTGCATTTTTTAAATGAAGTTTTTTCCATGCGCAAAAACTTCTTTCTCGTTCTATATAAGGTATCTTTTTTGTCAAGAACGAAGGTACTGCATGTCTTACACTTTTAGCCGATGGTGTATCACTGTAAAAATGCTTTTCAAAAATTTTGACAGCTGATTCAAAATTATTTTGCACCCCTTTTTTACATTTATCCATGTTACCATCTCTTATATTGAGCGTAGGATTTGGCAGACATGTGTGTTTGCCTGACCTTTTTATGTCTTTTTTAATAACCAATGTTACTGAACCGTTACAAATTCTTTTCTTAGCACATCGCCATCTAGTATTACCCGTAGCGTACTCGCATCGCAATCGCAAAATCCTTTTATTTGAGATTTAAAATTATTTTTTCAAATGACACATAGTCATGACAATAATAATGCATGAAGTGGCCAGTGTAATTACACCTCTTTAGATTTGAAGGAGGTTTCATCCTTACTCCAGTTCTCTCAACCGCAAGGTTTACACTTTTTGTTTTACGCGAGTCATACGGGAACGAACGGCTTTTTGGAAGGATAAGATAGTGTACCTAAAACTTTTGTAGGTTACTGTATTAGATTTGCCCATATGCGAATTTGTCGTTTTGAGAATTTGCCCTTTAGCGAACAAAGGTGCCCATCTACTAAGATACCTACCTATGCATGTAGTTCTTTTTTATGCTCGTTAAAATTAACGATGATTCCAACTTTTCTTTGCTTCTACCAGAAAACAGCCATGTCGATAGCGTTAGCACTCGTTTCTGGTGTCTATCATATTAGGTCACAAGTGGGAAGTAGGTGTTCTATTTAAATTGGGTGTTGATTATAAATATGTCCCTTTTATAGACAAACGATTTTTATATAATAATATTATTCACGTGTTTGCAACTGGGAAGGTGGCAAAAACGATGCTGAACATTGCGTTTTTTTTTTTAATTTGTGTTCTTCAAAAATGCATAAAATGTGTAGGAACTCCGCACAACCTGAAAATTATCATTTAAAGCTGTTAGAAGCAGGTAGATACAAGAAATATTGAAATATTGGGTTCCACAGTATTGAGTAGGTACCTCGAGGTACTTAGCTAGGTACTTCGGTAGTACCTACAAAGTATGTTGTAGGTACGAATACAGTGTACGAATAATGTAGATAGGTAGCAGGTACAGACGCCAGCACATCAAGCTACCCCAAACTGTCAAATTTTCCCAATTGAACATGAATCTTATAATTAGGTAATAAAGTTGAAAATCTACCAAAGAAATTTGACAGATTGAGGTAGCTTGATGTGCTGGCGTCTGTACATCACTTAGAGAAGTAACCTAGCTGTGTACCATTAGTGTAAGTTGCCTATGTATTATTATTACCTAGGTACTACTAATAAAATGTACCTAAAACTTACCGAAACAAAAGTACTGTTTGAAAGTGGTATTAGACTTCCTGCCACAAGGTTTATGGTGCGTTTGATTCTCTCCATAAAAATTATAATCGCACGCTTATATTTTGTTGGTATTTCCAGCCAGTCCAAAGCATAAGCGGATTCTATGAGTTTTTCACTCTGCAAACAAATAAGCAGAGATTGTAGGTACGAACATCTATTGGTGCGTGAAAAAAATCGGAACTCACAGCGCTACCATGTTTAAAAAAAAAACACACAAATGTGTAAATAACGCATCACTCGTTATCCGTGGTCCGGTGGGTCGACCCATTACCGGGTCCATGGGTAATTTTAATTACCCGTGGTCACATGGCATTAGGGATTGACTCCGGACTTCTGACTATATCGATAGAAAATGAAAACCATCAGTTCTACACAATAAAGTTTACTCATTCTTATGGCAACATCCCTGTCAGTGTCATTCAAGAGTATCAAGAACCAAAAGATCCTAGGTACCACTCGGTAGGTGAGTAAGGGAGCGCGGGGTATGTTGTAACCATTCTTCTATTTTAGTTTAAACAGAGCAAATGGTACGAAGTTACAATAGAATAAGGAAGAAAGAAAAAGAAAGAAAGTAAGCACATTTATTTAATAATGAATGTGTATCTGTCCCAAAAGGCCCAGTTCAGCAATGCACATGGGATGCGTTACGTTATACGTAGAGGGCACACAAGGCCACAAATCAAGTTATAAATTTCCAGCATAAGCTGACTTTTCGTTGTACGAAAAGCCTATACAATGCGAGGTCAGCTAAAACTGGGACTGTACCCATAGTTTGATATGTCGATGTATGTACGTATTAAAACTTCTATTCACCAGAGGAAAAGCTCTATTATACGAGTATGTATGTAGGTACGTACAGGTAGAGATGGCCTTACCTCGTGAGTGACCTCGTTGCCATAATAGCAAAACATGAACAATTCAGTGAGCATACAGCACATGTACAACACCATTGACACAAATTCCACTGACATTGGATCAATCTGCAACAGAAAATAGAAAACAAGTGTTTCACAGTGTGTTTCATATATTTATTGGGACAAACTTCTTTAACACAGCTTGCGTTAGTGGTTAAATTTTCGCGTAACGAAAAAAGCGTTTCCTAATGAAAAAGCATTATGTCCCCTCCATGCCATTTCTTGTTCATCATCAAAAGGGGGGGGGGGGATATGCCATAATCGCCACGCTTGGTAGGCGGGTTGGCGATCGCAGTATGGTGGTCAAATGCATAGAGAACACTGCTGCCCATTTTCTAGTAAGTCCCTTTGTCGCCTTCTACGACACTCACGGGAAGAAATGGGATGGTGCTATTCTTTTACGTCCGGCACCACACGGAGCCCATACCATTTTTTATTAGTTATATGTATTAGAAAGTGATACAGAGTGAGATAGTTTTCATGGTTTTCGAGAGTGCCGAGTGAGAGTCAAAATAACGTTACGTTAAATTCGGTAGAAGAAAAAGCTTATGGAACTTCGTGCCTGGGGTCCCCCGATCGATAGGTACGTTTGTAAATAATCTATGTATTAAACTATTTTCTGTGTTTTTTTCAAAATTTTAGTCCCGTTCGGAGATTAGAGGTGGGAATCGTCAATTTTCATCTTAAATAACTTTATGACGATTTATTTTAAAATTATTAAAAAAAACAGTATTCCTAAAGTTACTTCATATTCAAAATTCATTTATTTACGTTACACGTCCGTGTTTGGGTCACAGAAATTCATATGTGCCAAATTGCAATTTAATCGGTCAAAATGGTGACAGATGGACAAACAAAACAGACAGACACACGAGTGGTCCTATAAAGGTTCCGTTTTTCCATTCGTACTTACGGAACCCTAAAAATAAATAATATGAAAATAAGTTATGTATCGCATTTCAAAGAATTACCTTTCTATTATGTGGACTCACTTAAACAAAAGTTATGGATTTTTTTATAGTTTCCACTAAAAAGGTCAGTTGCTGGAACGGTAAGTTTTTAATGTGGCAATAATATATAAACTTACGTTAACAGTTCTGTAAGCTGTAGTGCATATTATCCAACCGCTTACTAAAAATTGATACAAGAGTGCACCGCCAAATATTTCCTGGATCACACCTGAAAATCTAAAACGAATATTTATCGAAAGCTATCTTACACCTCTTAAATATTCATAATTCAGCACATCAGGAGGACTCTTACTTGATAATCTCATTATAATGCAATAAAACGATTTTTAATCGTCGATCCAAAATATTGATAAAATCCTCCGAAGTCTTAGCCTCTTCGTCCTTGCTCTTTTCAACAATATGTTCTAAATCCAGCCTGTAAAGTGTAAACATCCGGTCTTAACATTTATTTGCAGCTATTGCCTATAAACACGTCTCGGAAGATCGTTCACCTGAGGATAGAGAGCTGTGTCTTGCACTGTACGAGAAAAAAAGTTATAAAAACGTCCATTGTAGTGTTACTGAAGGCAAGCCAGGAAGTTTGCACCCACACGTAAAATGCTACGAAGTAAAATCTGTAGGAAAAGAACTTTTAATTATCTACATAAAATCTTAAACAATTTTTCTTTTGATGGTTTTTAAGTACAATCGGTAAGATAACAAAAGGTACTTACCTATTTACAAAGCAAATGAATCATTTGCTTTGTAATTAAGTACCTTTTGTTAAACGCCGGGAGGTTATGCCCATGGCCCTAGGCCCCAGGAAGACGTAATAGTCACCTTACTGGTGATGTTCTTCAAAAGGTGGTGCGTAGTACTCAGAACTAGAGTGCGTGTATAACTAGATGTATGAACGTACACGACTAGGAGTATGTAACGATATAAGCAGGCTATGTTCTGTAGGTAGTTTCTGGCTACCCTCTTGAGAAGAAGGCGTGAGTTTGTGTATCGGTATGTTGTGATATTTGTATAAGTATGAAAGCTAGAAAAAGGCTGTATGAGTGAAGGCAGTATGAGTGAACTTTCCACTACCTATAGTCCTATGAGCCGATGCATATTCCGAACAGGACATCAAGTCTGCTATTACAATAGTGTCAGAATGGTCTATCATTGATTTCATAATTGTTGATTTTGACAAGTTTGGTAATCTACTAACATAATGGCGTCATTATGACTTTCCAATGATCAGCCACTGACACTCCATTGAAAGAAATGGCATTTATTGGTAATCTCGTACATAATGACAAATGAATGACTGACTTAGGCGGTAATCTGCTAAAATTTAACACTAATAAACTAATATATAATAATAAGTAATATGTAAAAATATATATTTAAATGAAATCGGGCATGAATAAATGTTCAAATTTAGTAGCAGTTTTTGGAAAATCATTTCTACTAACGGGTTTTATAATAATGGCAATACGACAATGCCATTATGACACAATTCTATTACGACACCATTGACCGACCAATGATCGACCATTATGAATTTAGCAGATTACGAACTTTTAGCAAAATGACAATGGGATCGTGTTGGAATGACGAATTTATAAAAATAGCAGACTTGGGCCCCAGGACATCATACTACGTAAACTGCATCAATGAACGGACATAACGCTGTAGATACCGCCACTGAAGAGCACTTTGTTGATCGCATTAAGACGATAAGGCCGAATACTGCACCTTGCTAAATTCATTATTGGCTCGTACTCAGGTATACCTAAGTAATATTGGTTGGTCTGTAAGTAAGTAACTGTCCGCTACAAGAATATAATATGTATTTCTAGTCAGGTCAATTCGTTGTTTTGCAAAAGCACACCCTAAGTCAACTTTTCGTAATAATATTAAAGCCATACAATTCTCAAAAACTGACAGTTACTATTGTGATTTGAATATACGGACAGTTTAAGATGATAGTCAATTTGCTTAGCAATAAATATTCCTGACTATGTATCATTAAGTTTCCCTGAGAAAGCAATATTTTGTAACATTTCCAAATTATGTAAAATACTAGTCGACGTTGTTATGTTAGTAGACAAAATTAGGTATGATAATCTTAATCTGTCCACGTAGTTTCGGTCGGTATTACGTAATGAGTAGGTATAGATATAAAATGTACGTTTTACGTGCAAATTCGAACTCACTGCGGACTTAGGTTGGCGTCAAAGGGTAGCCATATTGCAAATTCAACGGGTTTTCTCTGCACGTATAGTATGACCGGGTACAGGACCCACAGCAAGCAGGTGGATAGGGCCGTGATATTGAATGCACGTAGCAATAATTTTGCGTGTCGACCGGTTGCTAACAGAAATTCTTGATGTTCTGGCTTTTTCTGATTAAATATTGGACCTGGAGGAAAAATATTGCTGGCTTATTAAAGTTGTACCTACTTATATATTAATGGTACTATTTCCAAACTGGACTTGGTACCTACTGATAATTGAACTTTACAATAGCTTCAGATAGATTGGCCAATGTTTTTTTTTTTTTTTAAATATGTCCCACACATTCCAACTGCAAATGTAAGTTTCGTATGCACAATATTGAGTGATTTATAATGTTTTTTTTTTTAAACGTTGCCCCACACTAGGAATTACTCCTGTATTGTGGGTGCGTTTACAAACATTTAAACTCACATATACAAACAGCCAGACCCGGAACAACTATTTGTAGGTCTTACCAATATATTTGTTCCGTGCGGGAATCGAACCCGCGACACGCAGCGCAGCAGTCAATCGCTTAACCGCTGCGCCAACCGTGCCGTTTTGATAACAGTTGCTACGGTATTACTGCTACAACACTGCCCGTGAAATTGAAATTGATTGATTGATTCTAACCTGCTAATTGCAAAAAACGTACCTACCTAAGTAAATTTGTTTAAGAAGTTAGAATTAGCTTCAAATTTCATGAAATAGTAATTCAATAGGGTAATTGATTATGATTCTGCAAATATACAGGTATACTTATGGTCTCGAATCATATTATGATCAGTATACAACCCTAGTATGACATGCAAATTACAAAAAAACGTACGAAAACTTTAATTTTGCGGGCTACCTTCAAGCCTCTGTATTTAAATAAACCATAAAAGACAGCCTACAGAAAACCATCAAATTAAAAGGATAATTGGATGATCTTGCGTAGGTTTGGCTATTAAGACCAAGCCTTCTTAGCAACCAACATTACGGAACAATTTTAGATCTAAAATTTTATAAAATATGGAGGAGTTACCTCTCAATATATTTAAAAGCACTTCAACACGATTAGCTTTCCTCCAAAGGACAATTTGTTTGTAAATAGAATCAGAATTAGTGAGCAACAGGAACATCGTATCCATTACTTTGTTTAGATCATCTCGATCCTGAAAAAAGTATTTTTTTAAGCTTTAAAAGTTTCTGCTGAAGCTTTTAAAACTTGAAAAGAAGATTGAAAAGAAAAAACATGGGAAAATAGTCGGGAAAACGTTATTAGTAGCATTAGCTTCTCAATTATTATATGTGAAGTAGATAATGAAGAAAATAATCGTTTGCACGACATTATTTATACACCAATGATCACATTCCTCTGAAAAATATCAAAAATATTTGTTTTGGAACACAATTGTGGCGAAGTACCATAATATACCTGTGGTAACTACTACAGGTACCTATGTTATGGTACTTCCCCACAATTGTGTTCCAAAACAAATATTTTTTATTAACACCACAGATAACATTTCACCATTCCGCAACGATATCCACGCTTTTCGTGGGAGCTACAAAACTGAAAAATATGCCAAGAAGAATGCTATCCTGAATTCTAATCGGTACTTACTTGGTAAACTTTGATTATTTGCTGGAAAGTATACAGCAAAATAAGAAATAAAATCAACCGCATAAAAGCTGTGTGTAGGATTCTTCTCATCTTCGGCGAATTGGAATCTAATTGGTAGAAGCCGCAGAAACGTAAATTCTTTAGATGTGGTGTTACGCCGAAATACGATAAATTATCTGCCATTTTTGTAATAAAAATAAAAATGATTGAGAGAATGTTCACCGTTGACTTGGCGTTGTGGAAGGCGTCTGTGGCCCGGCTTAAGTACCTAGGTATCGAAGCCTTACTACGAAATATTTAATTGCTTTTTGACATCTTTCACTTGCGACCTGTATTTACATTAATAACATATAATTTCAAACACCTTTTCCGCCAGGTATGATTAATTTTACCTAAATTTTAGGTATTCCAAGACTAGTCGACGAATTAATAAGATACGTCTGGATAAGGGGTTTTCTCACTTTTTCTGTGCCTTCACAAAGTATAATTTGATTTAGGCAAGAACAATTGGGATTTGCACCAAAATAATGGAAATAATTAAGAGGCATAAGCATTAAGAATTGGAATCCCATCGTAAACTTTTTAATACAGTTACATACATTTTTAAATTTCCTTCTCCCAGGTAGCCATAGATTTGCATTATGCAAAGATCTTTCATTAACGCGCCAGATAAAATCAGCCGCAGTTAGGTAGCCGCAGAAGCTTTGTGAAATTCATGAAATGAAAATGAAAAATTATATTGAAAGGGCTGCCGTCAAAAACAGTGAAGGAATACATCGTGAGGAAACTCAACTTGTCCTAGAACCAAAATTCGAAGACATCATGTGACATCTACCAACCCGTACTTGTCCCACGCAGTGGATGACAGCCCGCTCCCTCGGACACAGAGCAGGCCTGTGTACCAGCAGTGGGAACATAATAGGCTCAAAAATCAAAATCAAAATCAAAATATTTTATTTCACATAAACCTGCAAGGGCACTTATGAAACGTCAGAAGCTAGGTGCACGGTTCCAATTTGTCGCTTCCTATGGAGAAGAGCCGGCAAGAAACTCCACGGTTACTCTTTTAAAAATAATTGGATTTTATAATGTTTTCAAATTACTGTGATATTAGGTATGGGAGGACAGTGCAGGCCTGTCAATAAGTACCAGGTACTCTAGAGGAATGAAAATAAAGAATAGAAACTGTAGGCCTACAACGTTCTCTCATTCACAATATGTAAAAGAATCTACATAAGTAAAATCAACCTATTTAAACCAAGTGATATGATTTCCATGAGAATCACTAATAAATATTCGATGAGGCTGATTTGCTATGCTCAAGGGTTAAAAATCCTTACTTATACACCGTGACATTTTAGTCGTCTTACAAAGGTGGTCCACTCAATGTATCCGACATAAAATACCTTCAGGCGCGATAAAAAAATTGTTACCATTAATTAAGATATTAAGTACTAAGAAAAATAAATAACGCTTTAGAATTATGAAACACCCTCCCTGTAAACAATGTTTACGTATCAAACGGTATAAGATTTCTACCTACATACCATACATAATACCATTACATTTCATCATTAATTCCATCTCCATAATAGGGTGTTCGAAACTACGTCATGCGTCTTTGTGAATGTCACGGTGTATAATATTATAAACCTAAAAGTTTGTATGTATGGATTTATGAATGTTTGTTACTCTTTCACGCAAAAACTACTGAATGGATCTGGATGAAATTTGGCACACAGATAGATTATAACCTGGATTAACACAAAGGATACTTTTTATCCCGGCAGTACGTTCCCGCGGGATAATTTCCGACTTTCATGCGGGCGAAGCCGCTGGCGGAAGCTAGTATGTATATATATTATAAAAAATCCAATGGGATACATTCATATTCTTACAAAAGAAAAATACTTCTTCTGCCGCTTTAAATGTAACCGAACATCTACCAATCAAAATATTGATACAGAACATATTTTGCGAATTTAAACCAACATTTAGCCTTCTCTGAAAAAATGCTCTAGTTAGTATTTCATATCCAGCATTGTTTTACCCTAAATTTTGGATCCCTAAATTATAATTATAAGTAAACAATCCGCCCAAAACTGGACAGTATAGATTACATATTAATTTTTAATTAGGTAGGTAATATTGTGTTTGTATTTCAGGGTGAAAATAATGTTATAGCACGTTTTAATATCGTCAAACAGCTGGTGTAACGTGAGTACATACCTACTATTTGGTCCCGAAAAGTGAGGAACAAAATAATATGATGAGAAGGAAATAGATATGTATTACTAAAGGATTTCATGCTGATTTTGTGTAGTAGGTATTCATCATCATCATCATCATCATTTCAGCCGTAAGACGTCCAATGCTGGACATACGAGTAGGCCTCCCCCAAGCTCCTTATTACTCTCACACTAACAAACTATGCCTATCGAGTAATTTTTTCAGCATGTATTTCCCGAACAATCAAAATGGCTTTCTTCTAATTCGGACGTCTAATTTGAAAAAAAAAAAAAAAAAATATTTATTTGACACTTAAAAAATACATGTTACAAGCCAGTCTTAATAAAAAAGCACACGAATGTATTGCCACAAATATGATCCTAACCCCCAAACTAGGCGTGGACCTGTATTTTAGGGGTGAAAGGAGGATAGAAAAGCGACTCCCCATTTTTTTTTAAATGATCCAACAGACTTCATTTTGGATCATCTTTTTCGTTACGGGCTACATACTAACACACCGTTGGTTTCAGGTCTTTATTTTTTTAAATTACCAAATGGGCCTGCTCTTGATCTCGATCACTCCTGACAGAAAGCGAATATATGGGGATTCCGGAAAAAGTCATGTTTCAATTTAATTTGCTTGAAATGTAGATGTGAATGTAAATGTTAATGATTGGATTGTAGGTGCACTATCTCTAACAACACCTTCGGGGTATACAAGCGTGAACATGTTATTTCATTGAAAATAAATTACGATATGAGGTATCTTAAGTAAAAACAATTAAGTACCTTTTCACTTATTTTTTTCAATCAAACGTATTTTGTACTACAGTTGTACCATTACATTTTCTTTTTTTCCTGAAAACCCCATACTATTGACGGTCGTCGCCATAGTAAAGAATTATCAGTAAGCTAAGACCTTTTAAGTCTATTGACTAAGTTTCCATTTTGGGGATTCTAGAACCCATCGTCCTTTGAACAATTTATTAAGACCAGCCAAATGGTACATTGTTGATAAAACAGTTTTCAGCGACAATACATGGAACAACTATTAATTTGTGTCCCGAGTCGGCGCGTATGCCCCGAACTTCGAACTAAGAACTAAGAACTTGAAAGTCCTAAGACCGGCTCAAGCTGCGTTTATAAATAAATATTAGGTAAGTACTGTGAAAGTTTTAAATGCTTAATTTTATATAACTTATTTAATACTTGTGGTAATTTAGACGATTATTTGTATAACAATTAGAAAATGCTTCAGAAAGGTGCAATATGAACGTCTACTGTCTCGTAATGTAAGTAGGTACATACGGTCGCCAAAAGAGATAAGTAACCAATATCGTCGGATATGGTTGAAGTTTAGTAAGAAACGGATGAATGTTTTCAAATTAAATTATCCATATAATAAATACGTGAAACAAAAACCTTGCCTCCTTTTTACGGAAATCACACTGACAGAGGAATATGAAATTTGGCACAGCTTAAGTTTATATGGAGAAGAAATGCAGAAAGCTAATATTTTCATATAAAAATGCATTAAATACATTATGTTTTAAATGAATTATGGTCAAATTTCGAACACTGGGCGACCACCAGTTTTTATTAATAGAACAAACAAAAAAGTTAATGAATCAAATTAAATATCATTCGAAAACATCCAACGGTTTCTTACTAAACTTCAACTACATCCGACGAGAGATAGAGTGCATCGGTAGAGGGCAAGAATAGCTAATACTGTACAAATATATTTATAGTTCAACTACGGGACAGAAAGAAAAGTTATGCGTTTCATTAATAACACAGTAAGTAAGTAGGTATAAGTATTTTGTGTGTCGGAAAATTTGAGAAAATCACAGTTGGCTAAAACATCTTCAAACTCCATATGTTTAGGATTGCCATGTAAGTTCAGTGTTTTTGGTAACTTACTCACGTAGATCCATAAACAAAACTGTGTTGAACGCTATGCTAAACGAGTTTAAAATCTTAAACTAAATAAGTGTCTTATTTTTAAACTTTGCGCAGCCGCCATTTTTGTTTTTTTTTTTATGGGTGGGAAATCATCAAATAACTTCTCCCGCTCTGGGTGGAGCGGGAGGGCGTATCAGACTTTTACTGACTAAATCCCACCCGTGTTCCCTCGGTTGCCTGTGTGCCAGGGGCCGCGGTATCTCTTTCGAAAAACCCGCACCCCTGGCAGGCATCGGCCCTTGCGGGCCCCATCAGTTGCTGCTGATATCTCTTTGAGGCGCGCGTGGAACACAACGCGCCGTCGACCCGGGCTTGGTCCTTACCGGACAGCGACCTAGCTGCCATTTTGTTTGCGTAACGAATGTCAAAATAGGTAAAAACATTTTAATAATTTTTTTTTTTTAATCATAGTGCTGTAAATCATCCAAATAACCAGTAAATCCAGGTCTGCAGGTAGCAACCCCTGGGAGTAACGTAACAAAGAGTTATTAATTGTGTCTCATGAGGAAATCAATTCTAGCCAGAGGGGTAATTACATAACACACTAGCAATAGGAATGGCTTTCATTTTGACAGTTCAACAATATTAATTGCGTTATTCACGTTGTTGGTCAGACAAGCTTTTCGAACGTATGACGCAATGGATTAGCAGTATCCTTTAAAATTATTCAGATTGTGATTGATAGTGTGTTACACAATCAGGGTGCAGGTTAAAATGCAGTCAACTTATATATTTAAAACTTCAATATATTCGAAACAATAAAATAATTTAAAACAATTCATATCAAACAACAGTGATACGGGGAATAACAAGTGCTCATAAGTGCTCACAGTTTAAGAGGCAGCGCGGCCCTTTGTCACGTTTAGCCCGTACTCCTTGGAGTACTGAGCATCGTTAGCAATGTGTTATTGCTCACTTCATTCTTACAAGTACTTAACGAGTACTGTAATCTGCTAGGAGCGTTACGTATAAACATCCCTCCGAGCATGTTCTTTAGATGTGAAAAAACAAAATGGTTACAAAATTAGAAGTGGCTTTGTGCTATTAAGTTGGAAATGTGGCGGTATAATAGAGTAAAGAAGGAAAATTCTAACTAAAGTTATTGTTATGTTTCAGGTTTCAATCTTGTTGAATATGGAGTATTTAATCGGTATCTACACAACAACATCGTGGGGAAATATGATAAATTGGTAGGTATAATAAATAATGTAATGCTGTATGAGAACTACAGAAAACATAATATTGAATATCCTCATTTCATTAATCATACGTAGATATTTCAATATATTACCTAAATCCATACGTATGATACATATGATAAAGGCTAACAATAAAAATATCAACTAAGAGCAAAGACAAGTTCTCAAACAGTTAAATTATGTTTCAAGTTTGCCCCACTTATGCCATTTTATGGAGACCCGTGTCTCCGTCGGCCGTATTTTTTCCCATATTATTGCTCCCGACTTTCAGATTAGCATAAATATAAAAAAGCTTTTAAAGAAACATTAAGACGTAAATGCGATAATCGCTATTCGCGTTTCCTGCTATCTATGTAAAGCAATCTTATTTTTGGAAATATAATTTAATTTAGATTTGTTTTTCGAAAACATTATCGGCTTTTAACGCCGATTTACTTCTTCTGTTACGCTCATTGTCATTTATTACTTGTTTGATAACTTTGCCTGGGTATAAATATAAACGATTTTGCGGACCTCTATTTTTATGGCAAATGGATTGAAAATATTTTTATAGTCCCTTGTTTTAGTACTCATAACTATGCTAGTTTATATGCATCTAAAACTCATAGATCCCTTCATGTTTCGCGAAAAAGGGTATAATATAAATATACATAAGGAAAAACGACCCATTAGCACACATCTGTGAACACCCTAGAATTTTCCCAATGACTGCTAAAAGCCAATTTGTAAAGTGGTATTTAGTTTTTATTACATTCACTGCCATCTTGAAAACTTTCCATCAATTTTTTGTGCAAAACTATTATGTACCTACTCGTATTGTTACTTATAATTCAATAGATACACAGAGATATCTTTTAAACAGAAGCCTCATTTAATTTGAATAAAAGTTATTTTCAGAAAAATACGGAAGAGTATTCATTGTCGTGAGGTTCGGTGTCGTTGAGGAGGCGCCTCAAGACCGCGTCTTTGTTATCATTGCGTGAATTACGCAGGTAATGGGCCGCATTTACAGCGTACGTGCCTCGACATTCATTAAAACGGCTAATTAAACCAGCCGTCGAGATTCCAACGACGAATTCGCCTTTTGAGACGACAGAACTCTACATATTTCTTTGGGGAAAATTTTAAGTGGAGCTCCCTAGCATTCATTGTTTCTCCAGGTGAAGTTTTAAAAAGACTTTTGAAGTTAAATATTTCAGAGTAGATATTTAACCGCGTATTTATATGGCCTATGTACTAGGAAATGCAGTTTTGTGGACGTTGTGTCCAAATTTATTAGCTATTATGCAAAGTTTAGTAGCGTAATTACTGGGGGAGTGTTGATTAGTTTCGCGTGCTGTTTATCGTATAATTTGGGAGTTAGGCATGTTTACTGGCGCAGGATTGAATATTTTACTTAGTATTGGCCTAAATTTGGATAGTCTGTTAGATTTTCATCTAAAACTATAGGTACCTACGTTTATTAACTATATTTAATACCAATATTGCCGTGTATCACCGAATAAAAATATCAAAATAATGTATTATTCGATGCTAATGCATATAAAAGTTAAATTTAAAATTTAAAACACCCTGGACCCAATCAAAACCTCTAAAAAGTATACAAATAAAATGTATTCGCCTTTTAACTTTAATAAGAAGTTGTAGGTAGTATTTTGATCAAAGCATTTTCACTTCGGGGGACGGCTAATGTAAATGTTATCCGTCTGTTTGGCGTTATCATTGAACGTCCCCCGACATGACAATGCTTTGATCAAAATACTATCTACAACTTCTTATTAAACTTAAAAGACGAATACATTTTATTTGTTTACTATTTAGAGGTTTTTGATTGGGTGCGAGAAACGCAAATCATTACTACCATTCATACTAAACTCAAAGATGGACAGGAAGTTAGCTAGACTATGTATCGAAGGGTTATCGTACCTTGTATGATATATGACTTAAAAGTATAAGACCCAAGGTGAACAGATTAAAACTCAGAAGATATGAACGAGGTATCAGTGAGAGACTTGATTAACCACGTCAGGAATAAACCAATATTTAAGAAAATGCATGCAATGAATCTTAGACGGCAAAATCGTAACAAAACGCATCAAGAACCACAGGATGTGCTACTTAGTACACGTCTTCAGACGGGATAAACCATACCTCTTGCAGGCAGCAATGCAGTACAAGGCCAAATCTAAGAACGTCGGGCGACTTAATTACCCATGGAATGACAATCTAAAACAAGCAATGAAATACTTCGACATGGGAATCAAGTTTTGGAAAGACATGGCTGGAGACAGAAATAAGATCAAGAAAGCGGCTAGCGATATCTACAAAAACCAGAAACTGATAGCAGCGAAAACTCAGAAGATGGCTACGAAAACAACAACACAGAACATAGCGAAGCAACGGCATAGAAAAGAGCTAAGAAAACAGTTGAACGTACCCAAGAAGCCCGACCTGAATCAACATGCCGGCTACGTCGTGAAAAGATGCCCGGGCTCCTATAAATAAATACCACCCGTCTCTCCACTAGTCCAATGCTTACTCAAGGATGCATATCCGGTCCCGGGTCGGCGACGCGTTGTGTTCCACGCGCGCCTCAAAGAGATGTCAGCAGCAACAGATGGGGCCCGCAAGGGCCGATGCCTGCCAGGGGTGCGGGTTGTTCGAAAGAGATACGGCCGCCCCTGGCACACAGGCAACTGAGGGAACACGGGTGGGCTTTAGTCAGTAAAAGTCTGACACGCCCTCCCGCTCCACCCAGAGCGGGAGAAGTTATTTGATGATTTCCCACCCAAAAAAAAAGGATGCATATCCAGTAGGCTCGCAATCCTTTCCTATCCTATGGGCACGTCTACCTGACCATTACCGCGCCCCCCGGTCTACTTCTTGATATGCAATGGCCTCTGTAACACCATGAAGCATGAGACTCCAGGGGCTAGTGCAAATCTTGGGGTTCATTCGATTAATCGAGTCTGGTCAAGCCACGCTGGGATCGGTGCATTTCATTTCATTTCATTTCAACTTTTATTTCCTGCTTTTCAAACTTAATATAGTAATAGTAAACACGCTACGATCGCCACATGTCCATGTGTGTTTCTCTCAGTGAAATTTGTTAATAATATAATTTATCCGCATTCCTAGTTACTACTCCATCATCAGACCCTGATCACCATTTATCTATAACCTATTCATTGAGATCTTTTTAATGAACCGAAACACGATACTTCTGTTGTTTGTTGATGACGAAGTTGGATATCCTGGAAATTCCCGGTGATGCGGTAGCATCACCTGGAATTTCCAGGATACGCACTAGGATACTTAGGTCGCTTAGGACCCAGGATATCTAGGTTGCTTTGTTCGTCTAATATCAGTGAAATAATATAATACTAAATTTCGTCTCGATTAGACCCGTGGAAGATTCTCAAATTAATCAGGAAAGAGCTGATAATCTTCAAACAGCTGAACCGATTTTTATGAAACATATCTAGGACCACCGCTAGAAAACCTACTTTTAAATAAAGAAACGCACCCAAATCGGTTCACCCGTTTAAGCGCTATAGTACCAAAGACAGACACATATAGCGTCGGGGGTTAAAATACGAAAATTAAGTAAACAGGAAAGCCCCTACGAGTCTTTCATTCTTCAAATAATATCAAGTAATCACATTTCTTCCTTGCAAGCATGATTGGTTTAATTCCGAACACAGAACTCCTGAAGACGTTTCAAGTAACGTGCCTCGTACGTAATGCTGAAGCCGTGTCGGTTTTATCCCAGCTTGCCCGTATGGTGCCTAGTAATTAACAAATCTGGCAACTCCCAAAGGGATCGGATGTACCTACATCGAAAACCAAACCATTGCCTTTCATTTGGGTCCCAAATTAACACTAGTCGGAATCAGAGTTGCGTAGCGACGTGTGTTCGGTTACATCACGAACGCGATGCTGTTAAATCTGAACACGAAATAGAGAATATACTTTTTACACAGCACAACATCACAGTTTTATTCCTGAAAGGGTAAGCAGGGGTGTTACCCATCCACATTTCGCCCGTTTTGTAAAAGTCCTCTACCTTTATTAGGAAGCTAAAATACTTTTTACGAATGTTTTTATTAAGACAACGCTTACATTCTAAAGCAGTCGGTTGTCAAGTAATAATTGGTTCGTTTATATAAACAGGAAGCCACGATACTGGAAAATACTGCTCTGGTTAAAAGAATCTTAAAATAGATTGACATTTTAAACTTTGCAACTTTAGTTTCAATAAATTAGATTATTGTGTCCTTATTTTATTCGGAGCCAGAAGCGAAATGAAGCGAATGAATATACCATTCAATAAAGTTAACTTTTAAAAACATTGATGGTTCGTTTTTTCTATGCAATTTCTACATAAAATATAGTCACTACCAATCATCATTCTCCCGCCCTTATGCCAATTGATTTAGGGTCGGCGCAACAAATCTTTTTTTCTTGGTTGTCCGTTATTTTATAGCTAATAGTTTTATAGAATTTCGTTTCACATAATTTTTTTCTCATATTTTCGTTTCATAGAATAATCAATACGCAGAATACTTACTTTGAAGATTTTTAAATCATTGATTTTTGTTTCACATAAAATTTAATGATAGAATAATCATACAGAATAACAAATCAAATATTATTTATCCATAAATTGTTTATTTAATATAAAACTTATTACCAAGAATAACATTTTATCAAGTGACAGTTTCTAAACATTTCAATTCAAGCGAGCATGCAACATGCAGCATGCAAGCGAGCATGCAGCATGCAGCAGGCATGGTTTCTGTCACGGCTCCGGCAGTCCCACGTAAGCTTATCGTCGCAGATGGTATTCACGCTCACCACCTACTCTTCAGCTCGCCGGCCGCCGCGCCTCTCCGCGCCTACGCGAGTTTCAATTATACTCTAGGGGTAGGTCACACAAGACGACGTGGAGTCGGTTTTGCAGCGATTCGTTTCTGTCACTAACTTTTGTAGCACAACATGTTAACTTTTTAAGACAATATTTTAATTTATGACTATATGACTAACTAGCTTTTGCCAGCGGCTTCGCCCGCGTAAAGGTCGAAAACTATCCCACGGAACGTAGTACCGGGATTAAAAGTATTCTATGTGTTATTCCAGGTTACAAACTACCTGTGTGCCAAATTTCATTTAAATCCGTTCAGCCATTTTCGCGTGAAAGAGTAACAAACATCCATCCATACTTGCAAACTTTCGCGTTTATAATATTAGTAGGATAATTTGATTTTATTTTATTTTACAGAAGAATTCAAGCAAACAAACTTGCAAAAAATTATGCGAAGGATTCCAAATTCTATCTTGATATGAAATGTCATATAGCACTTAGTTACTTATACTTGAAATATTCACAAATATATTACCAAATGAAATAAAATACCTACCATGGAAAAATACACCGAACAAATAATATTCGTTAAAAAAATATTCTGTTTGATAAGAATTTTTTTGTTAAACAAAAAAATGTGATTAAAAATTAATTGAATTGTTTTTCTAGGAAATATGATTCATTCAAGTAAATAGTCTTTGAAACAATAATATTCGAAATAAAAAACAAGGACCAAATATTATATGAAACATTTCACGTCTGCGAAACAAGGGGACACCCTTTTACTTCCAAACTTCTCTATTAGTCACATGCCATGACCACCAATTTCCACACAACTTTTCAGTACTTTGACAAAGTAGTAAATATCGATAATATTAAAAAAGTTCCTTGATGCAGTGACGATCCTGGCTGCATCATCAGGTTATCTCTACCAACTTAATAAACATAATTGTCATCGGAATAGAACATTTACACAAAATTTCAACATGATAGGCCACATGAAAATTGACCATTTGTGCGTAGGAATTCACCTTAACAGAAATTCAACTGGGAAACTATAATTATTACAGAAAAGCACTTCTGGTATTGCGGGAACATTTTGGGTTTACAGAATTTATTATATGCAACGTTTGTCCGGGATATATTCGCGTCAGTGACGCTTTTATCAGCATAGGATAAGCGTGCAAGCCATATCGATATTTCTGTTGAATGGCAAACAGGTTGCTACTAGGTTAAGCATAGTCGGTGATGCGGGCAACTAGATAGTATTTAATTAATTTAGAAACTTACTAACGACCTTTATTGTTCATTTATCATTATATCATGCATTTCATGCGCACAAAAAGGCACTTATCCAGCTTTTGTAAAACATTTAAAACAATTAAGAATTTTAGTTTGGGTACTTGCCATATTTTTTGTATCTTAGGTAAGCATTATCATGAGTTAAGTAAGTTACCAGTCAGCTCGTTACAAATAACTTAATATCTAATGACTTTGGAAACCAAAAAACTTTTTCCAAAAAAAACAACCGACTTCCGAAAAAACACTACAAAGTGAAAAATAACTGTAATTTCGGAAGGCGGTGACAAAAAATTTAAATACATATCCAAAGTCACCGCCTTCCGAAATTAAAGTTATTTTTCACTTTGTAGTGTTTTTTCGGAAGTCGGTTGTTTTTTTTTGGAAAAAGTTTTTTTTTCACTTTTTAGTTATAGTACCTACCCCAGTAATTCGAAATTCCATCATCCTTGGGGTCAAAACAACGCACATTTATGCGATAGCAGCAATCGCGGTTTATTTACTGTTACTTTTTCAAGAGTTCCGTTGTCTGTCTCCGAAATGCATCATCAGATCTATATGAAGTTGAAATGAAACCACACGGGAAGCACGAGCTTTAAAAAAAAAAAATCATCAAAATCGGTTCACCCAGTCGAAAGTTATGAGGTAACAAACATAAAAAAAAACATACAGTCGAATTGAGAACCTCCTTTTTTTGAAGTCGGTTTATAAATTTTTTTTTTTTTGGTTATTTTAATTATTTATAACATAACCTATGTGTCGTACGTGGGTAATTTGCTCCCAAATTACGATAATAATTTATTTTGTAAATGTTTACTTAGTATAACATAATCTTCTCATTTTTTGACATTAGATACCTACAATTCTAATTTCAACACTTTAATAGTGGCTGTCATGGCAATCATGGCATTTGCTTTAATTTTTTTTTTAATATTTTGTTTCATGTAGATTCTTTTAAATATTGTTAATGTGAGAATCTCAGTGAGAACGTTGTGGGTCTGGTAGACTGTAGATTTGTAGACTATTTTCTATTTTATTGAGTACATCTGGTACTTGTTGACACTTGGCTTTTACAATTTCAAAACATGGTAAAAGCCAATTATTTTTAACACGCTTTTATTAGCTTGTCAAAAAAGCCGACATGAAACTCCCCGGTAGTAACCGTGGAGTTTCATGTCGGCTCTTCTCTATAGGAAACGACCAATTGGAACCGAGCACCTAGCTTCTGACATTTCATAAGTGCCCATGCACAAATATCTGGCAATCAAACTGTTTCTATTCCCCTAATCGCGTACCTATTTGAATTCAATCTGATTGCCACGTAGGTTTTAATGACATGGTGTCATCGGAAAGTTACCTTATTGATAAATGAAATTCTAATTAGAGCAATTAAATAATTATAAGTATTTTTGTATCGTTTGACTGTAGGTTCAATGGTCCGGAAACAAAATAAAATAAAGCTGTAAGGCACACAGACCCATATGACACTTAATTCCGTTGTTTGTTTTCGAAATAGTGAAAAATAACACTTCATGCAAAGCAAATACACGCAGCCGGAGATAAAATGCGCGAGTTCGTGGCAAGCCAGTTTTCAACATCAGTAAGTTCGTTATTTTATAGTTGAGCTTATACAGTTTCTGAGTTCGGACTGAAACCTATACGATGTATGCCACGATCATGTAGAATAAGTCGTCTTTGAGCTAAAAGACTGGTAATTAGGGAAATACGGCCTTCGTTAAATCTAGGGTTTAGTATAGGTCTGAAATAAATCTGTCGTGTTAGTAAAATACCAATTTGTGGTTACTTCTATTACTTTGTTTGCAATGTGACTGGAAACGCCGGGATAGCTTCCCCGCTATAGGAAGACAATTACAGTGAACTGATATACTGCAGAAAGTTCATGTGCGTGGTAAACGCAAGAAACAGACAGTGCCAACCCTAGCGCTCCAATGGAGAGTAGGGAATTATTTCAACAATTAGGCCTAGTTTCGATACTGTTCATATTTATACGTGGTGATGTAACTGTATTTCTAGGAATTACTTTAGATTCAAAATTGCAATGGGGTGCCCACATTAGAGCTCTTTCAAGTAGATTAAGCTCAGCTGCTTACGCAGTAAGAAAAATAAGGCAGTTGACTGATGTAGCCACAGCTAGGTTAGTATACTTTGCTTATTTTCACAGTATTGTCTTATGGCGTTCTGCTGTGGGGGTCGGCAGCTGACGTAGATTCAGTTTTCATTCTACAAAAGAGGGCAATCCGCGCAATCTATAAAATGGGGCCTCGCGAGTCTCTTAGAAACAAATTCAACGAAGTTGACATACTAACTCTGCCTTCTCTTTATATCCTAGAAAATATCTTGTATGTTCGCAAAAATTTAGGTCTTTTCAAAAAAAGATGCGACTTCCATAATCTAAATACACGTAGTAAAGATGAAATTGTGATTCCAAAATTTAGATTAACTAAAACTAGCAAGTCATTTCTAATAAACAGTATCCGCTTCTATAACAAGTTGCCAAAATCGGTTACAGAACTTAGCGATGGAAAGTTTAAAACTCACATCAAACGTGTCCTTATCAAAAAAACATATTATAAGATAAAAGACTACGTTGAAGACAAGGAAGTTTGGCATTAATTCCTTCTGCACATGTGGCTTCCCTGGTAACTCATTAGCACCATAACTTTGTGAGCGTCTATTAACTGCTTCGAAATTACAATGTTAATTTTAATTATTTTATTTTTTACACTTTCTGACATATTCTCGTCATTATTTGACATTATACAACCCTTGTAATATCGAGTATTTATTAGTGATTCTCATGGAAATCATATCACTTGGATTAAATAGGTTGATCTTACTTATGTAGATTCTTTTACATATTGTGAATGAGAGAACGTTGTAGGCCTACAGTTTCTATTCTTTATTTTCATTCCTCTAAGTACCTGGTACTTATTGACAGGCCTGCACTGTCCTCCCATACCTAATATCACTGTAATTTGAAAACATTATAAAATCCAATTATTTTTAAAAGAGTAACCGTGGAGTTTCTTGCCGGCTCTTCTCCATAGGAAGCGACAAATTGGAACCGTGCACCTAGCTTCTGACGTTTCATAAGTGCCCTTGCAGGTTTATGTGAAATAAAATATTTTGATTTGATTTGATTTGATGATCTTCAGAAAGGTCAGGCACGTAGTACTCATAACCGCCATGTGTGTGTGAATAGATGTTAGATCGTAATCGAAGCACAAGGATAATGCAAGGATCATAGCAGGTGGGGTTAGGGATGTGACTTTGAGGGAAAAAAAACGATTACTAAATAATTAATTTTTCTCTCTTTAAAATAAATTGATTTGGAAAAAATCGATTAATTAACTAAAAAATAATCGATTTATTTAAAAATCGATTTTTAATATTTTTATACAGATGGCGCCATTTTTCGACTGACAAGTGACATTCCTTTTTTACGTTTAGTGACCACGCGTTTTTTTCATTTATCGCACAGATGGCGCTGTTAGTAAAATTCGATTAAAATGTGTAGTTTGGATACATTGGTTTAATCCAACAACGCATACTTATCTTTTTACTTTAAAAAGAGAAAGTAAGTAATATAATCGATTTATTAAAAATAGATTTTTAATATTTAGAAAATCGATTATTAAAAATCGATTAATATAAAAATCTACTACTTTTTGACATCCCTGGGTGACGTTCTGTAATTTCTGCCTACCCCTAAGGGAAGATAGCTTGAGTTTCCGTATGTGTGTATGTTTTGATTTGCTTGTGAACAGCTCCATTTTTTTCATTACAGAACTTCTGTTTTACCGATATTTTCTTCAAGGACTAGTCGTTAAGCTGAAAGGCAAATTATTATATGGACCTGCAACATGCACCAGCTGATGTTTTAATATAGTCAAATGAAACGTAGGTCGTATAGTTGCTCATTTTTGTTTCAAACACTCTGTGCTGTTTTTATAATTTTTCGACAAACTTTTTAAATCCTCCGGTCGAAAAAACCCAGACCATGTAGAGACATGGTCTGGGTTTTTCAGTCTGAAATAAGTATGTCTGGGATCTAATTTTATTTAAAAAAGCAATATTCAAAATAGTAGGTTCCTACTTACTACGTTCCATAGATAAATCAGTACTATGTATTTATATAAGAGATTTTGAGACAATGTTCAGCAGGAGGAGGATGCAGGAACAATCCTTGGGGCTCATACATATTTGCCACCTACTGGGCCTGTCTCATTTAACGGAATATGTACATTTACCATCGACTCGAATTCGTAATACATTACAATTTTCACTTTTTTCTATTAAAATCAAAATGTGTCGAATTTCTTCGGTCGATTCACTTGGCGGCTGTCCGCCAAGTTAATCGATCGATCGATCGTATAAATGATTTTTCAATCGTTTTTCTGTAAAAACGATTGAAAAATCATTTATACTTATGTTTCGGCGGTCGGGATTTTAGTTAAAAAATATTTATTTATTACAATATTTATTTATAAAAATACAGGATAGTAAGCTGGTGGCTGATGCAAGACTGAATATAATGCAAAGTGAAATAATTCAATTGAGTTTCCGGTAAATGCATAGTTGCAATACGACGCATGCTGACGGCGGCTGCATGCTCAGCGTAAACGCGTGTTACGATGAGTTGACTACCTTCTTATAATTTTAATTTTTTTTAGTGTCAATATTTTAATGCTATCAAAACCAGCCAGAAACAAACAGTACAGCGAAAGAAATACTACAATTTTATACCTATAAAATACGAAAAACTTTTTGCCCGACCTGATATGTATCTGTACACCAATTGAACACTTCCACGGATAAACTTCTCAAACTAGACTAATTTGTACTTATAATTTTCATAGCAATTCCGTTCCCGCAAACAGAACTCGTATCCGTCTAACAATGACTATTGCGGTCGCCATCCTAGTTAGAAATCTCCATATCCGAAGAGCTCAAGGATTTCTTAGCGAAGATTTGTTGTAGTTAATCTGGGTAACATAAGTGCTTCCCCAAATGCACATTCAGTTTATGCATTGGTGGGTCGCATTCACACAATATATGCAGGGTTTTTGCTTCTCACATGTGTACTTACACTCAAATATATGAGAACCTATACAGCAGAAGAAATCCTGAATACAATTTACAATCTTACACTAAAATTAATCAATTATGTACAAGTATTTAAAGGAAAAATAAAAGAGCTCACTGGCCATCAAAGAATTCGTCCGAATCGCTATCAGTGGGTAAATGAACAAAAGGCTGGCAGCGTTGCCACGTTAGATGGCAATACTGATTCTTCGACCTAAAAATAGGCCAGCTGTCTAGTCACGTGAAGACTCGACCAACCGCTTGGTGATATCCCGAAATACTCGATGAGCACTCGGACCCCACAGCCCTAGTGTTTCAACCCCTAATGGCTCAAACATATAGCCCAATACCTTCATAAACATAAAAAGAGTAATGTGCCATTCCTTGGCTATTCTTCTTCATGGAAAAGACATTTTGCAAGACGAAAACTGCTTGATTAAATGCAATGCCTGCGGTTTACATGAATCAAAGCCTTATCTTTGATAAAATATAGGTATTTGAAGATTATAACCAACCTGATGACGTAAATTGCACAGGTACAGTATAAAGGGAGAATTAGCATTAGTCTCTGTAGACATGCCGAGACGCTAGCTAATACTGTTACTGCGGTAACGTAAGCTAACGTGATATGCATTTACTGAACCGAAACGTCAACCATATTCTAGAGATGTTCATCGTTGACAGCCAAAGGACGGTTCAAACTATTATACAGTTGGACTTGGCAATCAAGAACTGTAGTTGAACAATGAAACTTATACTAGAATAATGTTATTCGTTCACAGTTTTCAGTCAGAAATATTGGATACTAGATGTGCCCGCAGCTTAGCCCGCGTGGATGTCCGTTTTATCGCCTATGCCTATGTTAAACGTCATATAATCGGCTAACTGCTAGTGAATGTTTCGTCAACATCGATCCAGCCTTTTCCAGATTAACCGGAACAATCAGACAGACAGAAAGACAAACAAAAATGATTTTTTATTAAAAGTACTATTTACTTTACTATTACTAGTTAATTTGCCTACTTTCATATGCGTTTAGTAAAAAGCTATTATTTTGACATTACAAACATACACTACAGTTTTATTTATGATAAAATTAGAATCAGAAAAGTTAGGAGATCAAAGAAACGAGTTTGAGTTCATGCGTCGTTAATGAAAATGGAGCTCAAATAAATTGGTTGGTGTAAAATTAAATGCGATCAGCGAAACCTGTTATTCAGTGTGGTGACATCAGTACGCACTCAGTTAGATCGTTCATATGTAAACCTCTCTTTATTTATGTACGCTTGTTGAACAAGCTGCGGTTTGAGTGGCGAATAATACCTAATTAAATGCAATTTTGTGTGGCTGACAGAAATCGTATGTGATTAATTTATTTGCAGGTATTCATTTTAAATATCCAGCTAAGCGGAAAGCCGGCTTTAATTAACATCTGAAGCAATTAGCTACGCCTTGTGATGAAAGTAAATATTTCAAGGCTTTCGTATCGAGTTTTACTTTAATTTATTTATAGTTTAGCATAAAGTTTAAAAGATAAACGGCCACGTTATTGAAAAAAATGTCGGGTGTGAGGATTTAACGGAAAGATTAAAGTGTGACATTCATTAGCAGCAATCAGTCAGGCGAACTAAGCAGGGCGGCCTTCCGACAGCTGACTGCTACTTATCTAAATAAGATCGGCGTCGTGCGTGATGGATTTTAAGACCCTCGTCCCACTTGCCTGCCACCGTTCAGTAATTTAAAATCAGCTTTCGCTTTCAGATTGTTCACAGGGCTTAAAACATTTTAACGTGATTTAAATACAGATACGCTTCACGCTTGCAACGATCGACGTGTAAAACAATGAACAATACCAGCCAGTTGTCGGGCTGTAACCGTCATACCTGTTCCGGCCGTCTGGTTTAAAATTCCAGTTGTAATATGACAGTCGATGCTATTGATATCATAAAAGTGCATTTATATGTTGTAGTCAAATCTTTTACGTATGTAAGTCGAATAAGCACAGCTTTTACATTCGAATACTGCCCGAAACGTTTTGAATTTATTAGAGTAATTTAATTCTGCATATGTAAGCCGCTTTAGAGCATTCCGTGAAATCTCGCATGTACAGCACAAAGTAGCTATAGTATATGGAAAATTCAGATTAAACGTGACTGCCAGTGTCCCGGGCGCCGAGTCTTAGGGGTAATTCGCAATAACATAGCGCTAATGACCCAGCATTCACAAGGGAGAATTCTCAGCTAACTGCGACATTAAGACCTTCTTATTTGGCTATTTCACTTCGTTATGGGGCCTTTGTGGAAGCTTGTGGAAAAATATCAAGTTTACAGTTCTGAAATGATTATAGATATGACCGGCACGTTCCAGCATTTCAATTGAAAATCAATCTTTTATTATTTCGTGTAGCCTCGAACGCCTGATGTAGTTATGATGCGAACTCATGTTATGATTTATTTATAAAATCTATTGAAAGAATAATGGATGTCTAATGCGAATAAATATAATAGACTCATTATTTATCGTTGAAGCTTTGAGAACTTGTTTACTTTGAAACCATATTCGCTTTCTTCACATTTCTTTAGATAAGAATACAAGGATATTTTTCTGCCAGCTGTAATTCTATCAGTTCATCCAACTGCCCTTTTCTAGCTTCAAGGTATTCAATTCCCTGGGAAACAGCAGTTTCTATCAAAGTGCATTTCATATTAAGGGAAGTTTTTCTTACAATAAATAACCAAGTTAAATACAGCTTAATTAATCGTTGCCTTGATAAATAGTGGTTAAATACAGAGAAGTATTTACACGAATGATAAATACTCTAGCTTCGGTTACTTTGAACGTGAGTAATGAAGTTGATACTGTAGATTAGACGGTTTAATCAATATCGATAATGTATTCATCGGCTGTTTCAATGCTCACCTCGGGAACCTTCTCATTGCTGCTGGCATTGGAATAAAAGCCACCCATTACGAGATGAACAGAAAATTCAATTCGCTGAATGTGGTTGAGAACATTTTGATTACATAGCGACTCGCAAACACTCTATCTGTGTTCTCGTACAGGTAAATAATTGGATATACAGAGATACGATTGCGTCATCTCGTTTTGCGCCGATTTTTTCCATGTATGGGACTTACGTCTGAAACATTATGATATATCTACCTACTTATTTTTCTTTAAAGTCTGGTCGACTGGTAAGATCAACTGTGTATTTATTTTGCGGTATAAGTAGTTACTAAATATTTTATTATAGGTAGGTATGCAATAGCTATGACTTGTAGGAATAGACCTTAGAGATTTGTAACCATTAAAACGACAGGGAATGAGGAACGCCCCCACAATGAGTTTGCAGTCTTTATTTTTTCACAGAGAAAGAAAATATACAAATCACATTCGCAAACAGGGAATAGTGGGATTCAATGTTCGGTTTCTGTTTTTGCCGGTATTGTTTTTAGAAATTCACAGTACAATGGAATACTTCGAAACTTCGAACAGTAAACTGATACGGCTGTTATATTTTCTGGAAATCTATACCTGGTTTATTGAAATACCTGACAACACGCAGCCTTTGTTGATATCTTTCATTTTGTACAAAAAAATAACAAAACTCCACATCCGTGCGGGTCAAACGGTGGATCGAAATTTGTATGCGAACAAAGTTGCCGACAACAACTAGAGCTTTTATCAAACGTCAATACAGAAATCGGCATTTTGCGAGGTCAGAATAACTAGCCTACACAAAAGATAGTTTAGTTTATTCATGAATAATTATCACAATTGTGTATTTAAATATCAAAACCAAGTACGTGCTTGACTTTGATAAACAAAGTATGAGTGATTTTCGATATTTTTTTTTTGTGTTTTCATCGATTTAATGCGTTATTTCAGTAATGTTCTTACACTTGTGACTTACCAGGTTTTTTTTAAATTTATCTGCACAATTACAGGTTGGTCATAGAATGATAGCAAGACAAATATTCGGTAAAAATCTCACCGTGGAAACTTGAGTGAAGTGAGCTTTTACAAAGGGTCTTTACTGAACACAGGGATTGGTGACCTTTTTCACCGTCTTAATGAGAGGTCAGGCTAACTAGCCGACACTGTGATACTAAGGGCACTTCGCTGCAAGGGTCAAAGTCGACGCAGGTTCGACCCGAACGGCTTCCGTCGTCGGTATCGCCACCGCCGCAGGGCGCGTCTGCTCGTTCACTGCGTGCAACCGAGCTAGACAAGCTGTCAATAATTTCCCACAAAATTTATAAAGTTACATAAAATTGTCAGTTGTAAGATGTAGGTATCTCGGACTTGATGAGGACAGATGTGACATCGGTCGGTAGTCATAATTATATGGTGGTGGGTAGTTGGTTTACATATCTACATATATCAGTCTGTCGTTGATCCACGTATTTTACAGTCGTTACGTTATCAAACGTCAATACGGAAAGCATTGGAAGGTGACCTTATCCACCGTCTTAACGAGAGGTCAGGCTAACTGGCCCATACAAGAGATAGTGAGTGGGTGAAGGTTGCACGGCACCACATCGCAGTAGACACGGATTCAATTACCGTGGAGGTGTGCGCAGCATGTAACACGCTACGGTACATGATGTCGTGCCGAAGCGCCTGCGGCTTCCTGCACCCACAGCACTTAGGAGGACGCGTCGATGTGATGCATGAGCTGAAGCGTTTGTTAAGTGACTCTGAAAAAGATGGTGCGCGTGTTGGTGCTTGTTGTATTAGCGGTTACTTTTGAGTTTCCGTGAATTAGGCAATAAGAGAATTTTATCTAATAAATTTTGTAGAGGACCAAGGTTTTCAAAATGGGTAGATATAAAAGTATAGAAAACATTTTCATAAACTTTTGATTTTACTGTTTAACTGAGTGCGCGATAGGATCTTTTCTATTACATTAATTGAACTATAATGTACGTTAATAGCCTTTATCCATATTAATTAGAATACCTAAAAACACTTAGATAAACAGTAAACAGGCACTTAGAAAACAACAATGTAATGATGAATTAATTTTTACTCAGAATTCTGATTCGTCCTGAAAATGAGATCTACATATTTACTCAATTAACCTTGAATCCAGTCCAATAATTTATTTAGTATAAATAGGTAGTTCGTCGAATGCCCTACGAAATCCTATTAATTCATATTCCTAGAAATTTACTAGAGCGGATAAATGTGAAACTCTTCCATTCTATGTCGCATTCATTACGTGGTATTTTTGTTGTATCAACATACTGTACCTACCTACATGTTTCAATCGATAGAATTATTGTACATGCTTCTATGAAAAAAATACTTTCCTAAAAATAACCTATATGAATTGCACGTTAGAATTGGGAACAAATTACCACCTAATAACGCATTTCAAAGTCCATAGTGTTGAATATAATTAAAACACGATTTAATTAATGAAAGAGCAAGGTTAGGATATAAACTTTATCCACGTTGTCAGAACCGACGGTCCATTTCTAAAATTATTTTAAATAAAACTAATTAGCAACAAACAATTTTGTTTAATTCAAAAGTTACGAGTACAACAGATTCTCAGAAATTGACAGAAAAGTACAATGCGCGAAAGAGATGTGAATGCGGGTGATAAACTTAATCTACTTTTAATTTTTTGATTTTACATGAGTGTAGCGTGCAATCATGCCAGAAAATAAAATCATGACTTCTTTGTAAAGACAGCAATGTGGACTCGATATTAGACATGGGCGAAATAGCTCACTGAAAAGAATAAGAGCGATTAACTCTTTCACTCTAAAGAGCTATATTACTCTTCTAGCTCACTAGCTCTTCTATAGCTCAGTGACTCAGACGCCGGCTGTTAGCTCATTTGACTCACACCGCACGCGCGTCGAAGGAGACGGCTCGGCTCGCTCAATAGTGAGTAGCTCTTTGGAAGTTTGGACTCTTTGTTACTTACTAGCTCTTCTATAGCTCAGGGACTCAGACGCCGACTGTTAGCTCATTTGACTCACGCTCGGCTCGGCTCGCTCACCAGTCATTGTCAATAGCTCTTTGGTAGTTGGGAGGTAAGTTAAATAAGATTTTCTGTTTGTTTACGTAATGTTATGACTTTAGATAAACAACACGCAAAAAAATAAACAATGCGGTTGTTTTTATAATGTTTCAAAGTATTTTCTACTTTAAGTCAATGGCCATAAAGATAGATTTACAGTGATTAAGTCGTATGATAGTCTATAATGACGTATTGTACCGGAAAGCTATTGTTGGAAGAACGAACGGTGCGATGCGAAGTATTCCGAAGCGAGCCGAATGAGCCATTCGACCGGTGACTTCGCTCGGTCATCGGTGTCTCGCTGAAGTACTGAGCTAGTGAGTCTGAGTGAGCTAACTGAGCTAGTGAGCTGTTTAGCTAGCGAGTGAGTGAGCGAGAGCGACGTCCACCGAAAAGAGCTAGCTCTTTTCTATCAGTCGCTCATGAGCTACCCATGTCTACTCGATATGACTAGTGTGTTGCTGAATCTTACAACCTAAATTATAATATTACTGGTCGTTTTATCTGTATGTCACCTAGTTAGAAAAGTGCCATACATAAATTTTAACCCGAATTAATCTATCAATTTTTTTTAGAATATAATCGAATAGAATAGAATACCTACTTTTTATATTGTGGGTACATCATGTGGATTACAGATAAATAAAAATATTCATAAATCTTTATTTTTTTCTCTCGTTATGTATGTTCGCATAGTTATAAACATAGAGACAGAAAGTTGAGCGTTTTAACAAAAATGCACAAACGCAAAACTTTTAAATGTGTAAGCCTGTTCTCTAAACCACCTGGTAATTACGTAAGGCACTAACAGTATGAATGGCATTTCATTTTGACCGTTCAACAACATTCATTACGTTATTTATGTTACTGATCAGATAACGTTTTCGAAGAAATGAATTTGCAATAACCTTCAAATGATACAGATTCTGATTAGTAATGTGTTAAGTAATTAGGGTGGGGGAAGTTTCTAGAACAGCATTTATTTTTCGTTTCCAGTCAAATGCTGCTAGGGCATAGGTACTAGGTCCCTACATACCTACATGTACTACATGCCTGTCAGCAGCTCGTCTCTTGTCACGTGCGCCACACAATCGGAACCGCCTCCAAATTACCTGACTGACGTTCCTCTACTTCCATTCTAATAATGTGTGTAAAAGTGTACTTGCCACCAGCATTAGTATCACGTTTTATATCACTTAACTCGTAATCTTATTATTTTACTATAGTTCACTAATGTTCCTTTAAGACGTCCTCCTTACTAGGAGTTAATGGGGATTCTTACTTAAATTACGCTGTGGTGGCAGTGTCAAGTGTTAAACTTTCGTTATTAAGCTATTTTAGGTTTGACCTTAAATTAGTAAGTAATACGACAGCGGTTTAATTTACATCGCTAATGAACATCAGTCACTGAAGATACTACTTTCGACTTTATTTTAAATTACAGAGAAAGCAAGGAGCCCCGTAGGTAGCGATATTATAAGATGATAAATACGACCTACTTTTTAATTAGAATCATAAGTTAATTTCCCCGCAATATTTTTATTAAACCAATCACAGTAAAAGCCGTTCCAAGATATTTTTCTATAAATCATGGTAAAGTTCTATGAGACTTTTAAAGGCTTCACGGGGAGGTATTGCCAAGATTTTAAAACTCACTTTTTGCAAAGTAGACTGAAGTTCGCTTAGCAATAAGCCTCAAACGAAATCAAATTACATTACGTAAAATTAATTTCCCATGGCTTCTTCTTCTTACTAATAGAACGTAATTTAGCAATTTCTGGTAGCTAGCAATTTTAATCGTATTGCAGTCTATCGACAAGTATTAACGGTACGGACCCATTGCTCGCTAAATAGATACTAAAATATGTATTTCCAATTCGCTGTGGAACTGTAATATCTATTCTGTGGTTCATTATTGCTTTCAATTATTACATTGTGTGGAATAAAAGTTTGGTTTTGTTGCTTACCTTTGTGATTTAACATGCTTTCAAAATTCTGATCATAAGCCAATTATTCCGAAGAATTTTGCATTTACCTGATAATATTTTGGACTTCGGATCAAGTCCGAAGTCCAAAATATTATCAGGTAAATGACAAGTCGTTTTGCGACCTCATTTGTCGTTTTGGATTTGATTTTGACGTTGAATTTGTAACTAAGAGAAATGTTGCAAACATTGTTTGGTCTACCTTATAGGTTTTGTAACACTAGTAATGGCTTCACAACTGATTGCGCGACTCTTTCGAAGGAAGTCCCTGAAAAGTTTCCAAGTAAGTTGACCAATATTCATTCATTGTTACATAAAACACACCATTTGAGTGCCTGCCATTAAATACTGTTTTCAGTTCAAAATCGAATCCCATTTATCTATCGTTTATACTTTTAAATTTGCAAAAGTTAAAACAAATTTATACTTTTTAGAGTCGGAAACATTAAACTTAAAATGTTTAAATATTTTAAGATGCACTTCACTGTGTCTTATAAATCCTATCACCATATGAGATATTATGGGATTGTAACAGTATAAATACATGGAGAACATCACTATATTCAACTCATCATGCATACCCAGACATATAGGTGACTTCGATATCCAACATTCATAAAATATCAAAAGCCTTTCCAACGTATTTATACGACTTTGCTGGCAACATATAAATATTTATTTACTTTTAGCTTGACAATATTTGTTTACAGTGACGAATATAACTGCAATTGACTTTGATATAACAAGACCACACTTATTTACATAAGGATTGGTTAATTTAAATCTTATGTACTTACTTCATGGATCAGAATCATGTATTCATCGACCTTATTCCTGGGCATCGTCGTTGGGATCATATAACATTATTCGAAGATCGGAAGATAGGGTGATAGGTTAGTGCTACGCCGCCCGCTACAGTTTGCTACGCTCGTAGCAAAAGCGTAGGCTATATAGCTAAACCGGCCAAAATCTCGTGTTTACTTTATTTTGTAAAAAGTGTTAAAACTCTCTCTCTCTCTTGTCTGTTTAAAAGTGAAATACATATATGCATGCAATACAAATTGTGCATGATACCAGTCAATTCTTTAGATCAAAATAGTTTCAAACTAAAACTCGTATTATTTATGTGGGAACTAACACCACCTGGCGTTACCCATTTGTTTTATTTAGATCAAAAATATTCAAAACCAGCTCTAAATTTTTACACCATGTGTTTTACACAACTTTTTTTTAAAGGGGAGAAAAAATTCAAAGCACCCCATCATGTTTGTCAGAGAGTGCCAAGTTAAAGTTCAACGTTAAAAAGAAAAGTAGCGACTAATGGATTACATGAAGTACACTGCATGGTACACACAATGTTACGTCACACTGGCAAGAAAACAAAGGATGTGGAAGATTGTGCTTTTTAATCACTGATAACTTGTGAGTGCGGTGATTAGACAACTGCTTAAAGAGTGGGTAAAATTGATAAAAGGCAGGTAAAGGGAGAGTTTTCAAAAGATGCGCCAGTATTTTGTTTAAGCAAAATCACTCCAGTTAAAGTCGCGGAAGGAGGCCAAAGGAAATCCTGTTATAAGGCCTTTGCTCCTGGTAACCATATTTTCTCATGACTGCTTGTAGATGAGGTTTGATAAAAACATAACTCGTGTTCAGAAGTAAATTGAATGAGAATAACTGAATGAAAATGAACTGAAATGGACTTAATGAATTCATTTATTCTACTATCTACTAGCAAATAAAACTGGTCTCCTTACCTTGCCTCCATTTTACTTACTGGAACAACACGCTAAACAACAAGCAATTAAAGATGTAGCGCGTAGCAATTCCATTAACGCGTCATCCTTCACCTGTATTCTTAAAACAAGTAAGCAGTATTCCCTCTAAGAATGTTAGCTACATACATTAGATCCTCGAATCGAATTTTCTGGCTCCTCAGCCGTGTAGCAGACGTATTCAATTAACTGGAAGTGGGAGAGAGTAACAGAATTACATGACGCCTCGGCTCCCACCGTCGGGTTCAATACACAGCGTGAGACTGACGAATGACTCCAACAATTTCTCCTACCTCATAGATTAATTACTTGAAACTAAACTTGGGTATGCACTTGATTCCTAAGTTTAGCTCAGAAGCAATTACTCTATTCTGTTCGGGAAGTTGCAAGGTATGGATTCGGGGCTGAAATATCTACGTTTGAGTTGCCAACTAAATCTTAAGTGATGTTTACTACACTACGTGTGGTTACTCCGAAGTTCATCGCATTTAAGGAATCTAACTTATTAGTGCGAACTGCATGTGGAATGAGTAAATAATGAGATAGACGCATCGACTGCAAAAATCCCGGACATATACCTTCTTTTGGTATTTATTTGGGACAACCCATATTGGGTGGTCCTGTGGTAATGCCACCTAGCTTCTGACGTTTCATAAGTACCCTTGCAGGTTAATGTGAAATAAAACATTTTGATTTTGTGACATCCACCGACGCGCACTGGATCCGCATGGTGGATAACAGCCCACTCCCTCTCACAGAGATCAGGCTTGTGTCCCAGCAATGGGAACGTTATAAACTTATTAACATTGTAGCAAGGGTTTGCTGAATTTGTAAACCGGTGTTTCACGAAAATGTCAAATCGTTTATTTCAAAAAGGCAAGGCACTTTTAAAACGTCAAAATTAAAAAATAGAATACGTACAGGTGAAAATATTATACCTCCTACTAATTCTTATAAGAAAAGTAATAAGATGAACGACATTTTATTTCACTCCAAAAAATGAAATAGTTCCCAAAGGATTCGCCCGTGCATAATTCTGAAGCCAAACTTCCATAAATAAAAAGCTATTTGACTTCAAAAGTAAATAATTTATTTGGCCAATCTAATTTTAATAATAATTTTACTTGTTTACACAAAAAGATTGGAATTGGTATACCTAATACACTCAAGTTTTGTCAACTTTTACCTAAATTATAGTAAATATTAACTGTAATGTTTTCATAAAGAATATTTTAATACATTATACTTAGTTCTCATTAACAAAGCATAAGTTAAGCAATTAATTTCAAAAAAAATTCTTTACGTTGCAGTATAGCACTAATTATTCTTTTTTGAAACTAAAAGCACTTAAATGCCACTCAGTGAACAATTAACGTAGTATGTTAGCTACCTTCTGTACAACTTACTGACTAAAGAGTCGGTTTCCGAAATACATTCATCTCAAACCATAGTTTTAGGCAAAACAAGACTCAAAGCAAATCCTATCGACTCGTACAATGCACACATATTTCAGCGCGAATTACAAGTACTACGAGTATCATTGGAGCCATCGACATCGTTACGTCGTAAGCCGAATATAGGCTCGGCCAAACCGCCGGCCGCCGTGTAAACGCGCCGAAAGCTTTCAACTAGTTAAGCGCTTTGTGTTTTATAACAATTGCGAAGATAAAGGCGGATCTAGTTTTAGTTCCAACGTCTATTGTTTACTAATGCAACGTCAAAACACACCACCTTCCTCAAAGGTCATTAAACGTTCTAAAGTCAGGGAGCCGCCCTTCTCATTCCGTTTGTACGCGTGATATCCATTTGTTTAGCTTTTCCCTGTTGATATAAATTGATGTGCCAGTTTCTTTTGTTTTATAAAGTATTGTTACCACAACAATTGGTGTTATAAGTACAAAAGCATGTTATGTGTCCTCGTGTAATAAGAAAGTTGAAAGTCATCTTTTACTTGAAAAACAATGGCAAAAACTTCGCTTGTTTTTATTTCTAATTTCTAGTTTCAAATTGTGACAGTTAAGTAGATTATATTCGTGTTTTCTGAGGAATTTGGCTGAGTGAGCAGACAAACCGATTCCAAGTTTGAGCACACAACAAGTCCTAGCAGAATAATCTCCTTGTATGAGTTACATCTAATTGAACATGTTACGTAAGTAGGTCCGTGATTTTATCTAAGTAATGAATGAAATATTCCGAGTCGGTGTGGGGCACACGAGTGCTGCTAATTGTTTTCTGTGTTGGCCTACAATTAACAAGGGCCTAGTCTAGTGGGCGGTGCGGTTGGAGCGAGCCAAGTCTCCCTCCGCCGCGGCGACGAGACCGACCGACGGCAATTTCCGCTGCAACGCCGCCTGTTAACGCCACCTGGTGCCTACTTAAAATAACGAACAAAGTTACATACAAAAAGAAATACTCTTACACAAAATTATTTCATAAACGACGTATTTCGAGTCCGCAGCGGCAGGTGTAACTGGGACGCGGCAGAACGCTGGCTTTAAAGGAATTATGCTGAGCCGCCTGCGGTACAGAATTACAGCTACTTCAGTCAAGTCTGGATTATCAGCAAAAAAACTAGTTTATTGAAGATTAGCCTAGTATATTTCCACTTTTATATAGAAAGGAATTTCAATTCTCTGGCTCAAATAGCTATCTTTTAACAGATTATCAGACACAACGTATAAATCAACTGTAGGACGATGTATAGTCTGTGGTGTTACATAAACTGAGCGTACCCGTTGGCATCGTGTTAACATTCACACCGAGACAAATCTGTGCAACAGCTGGCGTGTATTAACTAGAAAACAGTAACTCTAGCCAACCGCTCGCCCGACTATAAGTCAAAACAAACATAAGTACAATCTTACTAAGGCTGCCTTATTAAAATATACCATAAACAACTAGATATTTCTTATTAAGGCTACAAGATTATAAATTCTACTACAGTAATAACGGGTAATTACCATCAAATCATGAACGGTAGTACTTCAGTTAATAGAATTACTTGGCGCCGCAACCATGATCGTATCAGACCACAGTATCGTTGTAAATTTCTATGAATTCCGGAACAACGCGAATTACATTAAAACCTAACAACCTAACTAAAAATAAAGGAAAATGCTACATTACTTAGAAAGCAAAACAGTGGTTCTATTCAAGAATCACATTCTTGGTACAAAATACATGGTACATACTGGCGATTTATTGTTTATGTTCAGTGCCTTTTACAACATTATTGAGACTTTAGGGTAGAACGAAGACACGTATCTCAGTAAGTTATAAATCATGTAGCCGTGACACGAAAAAGCCTAAGAATGAGGTAGAAAGGGGCTATTGGACGTGGCTACAAGCGAAATGTAAACAACGGAAACAAAATTATACCAAACTCTTGCAGGCAATGTTTGAGCGAGGAATATAATGCTTTAATATTTCACGAAATTTTGAAGAAGCCTCAACCAAGTTAAAATTGCATAATATCAATGTTTCTCTTGTTTAATCAACCTATAAACTTTGCACCCTGTAAATTACTATTCAAAGCCTTAAAACCACTGCAAAGTATTGTTCTGCTATCATCACCATTTGAAGATAATTCACTACCTGCCGTTTGAAAAACCTTTAAGAAGGCCAAGAAAGCTGGATCTATACAAGGGTGTACTCATATGGCTTCTATAAAGTATTGCTCCTGATCATTATCAGTATAATTATACACCTTTAAACCACTACAAGACGAAACCCAGTCGCCGTTTACAAAAAAAAAAAACAGGAAAATATCAAATAACATTCTGAAACATCTCTTCACATTAATCTAGATGGTTTAGTGTGACCCGTGTAACCCTTGAACAAGCTAGGCTTTCACGGTGCGATGTTATCAGTGTACCTACAGGTGGAAGCTTCCCATTCACTTGCCTAATCCTCTAATCGCCAGTTACGACACTCAAGGGAAGACGTTAGTTGGCATATTCTAAGAGAGACCACACCGTATGGCATGTCACTTCCGTTTCAACATCATAGATACATTCGAAAGCGTTAAACAACATAGTTACGTCTTTGTCTATGTAAAAAAGGCAAATGCAAAAAAGTACAAAACGCATGAATTCAAAGTAGCGATAGTGTGTGAAAATGAGACGGAGTTCCCAAGTAGCAGCTTAAAATTCAGTTTACTCGAGTAAAAGCTTCTAACTTGCGCATCAGCAAACCGTGAAACATTACACTGTATGGTGTGTAGATACATCCGTGTCTCGAGTTGTCGTAGTGTCGACAGTTTCCACTACACTGCCGGTAGTTAGCGCCACCTGCGTTGTGCGAGATACATGGCTCGCTTTATGCCATCATAACAATAACATCGCACCGCTTTACCGCCTTCCGCCCGTAATACAACGAACAGGCCACGGCTAATAGGATTACCTAATATGAACACCTCGTCATTCCTCGAAACGTTCTAATTAAAACTTTAACTTAACTCACGACTTCCGCAATGAAACATTGTTACGATTCAGAAATGTCGATGGCCTGATTTTTTCCAATACATTAAATCGATATAAAATGGCAAAAGTACGTCAGGAGGGAAAATTTATTCAATAATACAGAAGACAAGATTAACTGGGCTTGATAACGCTTCGCTTGAGCCGAACTCATCTGCCGTGGTATAGCATTTTTTGAGCCTCTGAATTTCATATACACACAGGCTTACCACGTCGATTGGCTTCTAAATCTGTTTTATATAAAATGTTGTGTTTGTTTTATAGATGACGATATTAATGCTGACCCTGAGTAAAGTGTCAAAGCTTAAACAGAAATACGAAACCCTTGTAAGTCTTAAGTTATATACGTACAAGTGATAGTAAGCGACAAATGAGTAAGTTAAAGCGACGACGCAGAGTTTGTTGCAGTCGAGGTAAACCCAGTTGCGAGGCTTGTTTGTTCTTTAAATTACGTAGGGCTCTACGTCGGTAGACCGCTGTATGTACTGTTGTTCCCGTTAGATTGCTTCCCGTCCAAGTTTCAATCCTGTTTAGGATTCGACGTTGCGGACGGCATACGATTTGTTTTGACGTTAACGTTTCCGGATGCTCTTGCTAGTGTAACATTTAGATAGTACCTACTCCTACCGTAATCTGTTTAAAGTGAGCTTCATTACCGTACAAATTGGCTTCCATTACATGTTTAACAACCTTTGTGAAATTAAAACTCTGTGAGCACGTTTCGGGCGTACATGTACGTTCAATTGAATAGAACCGTTCATCGGGCACGATCCGTTAAATAAACAACGAGCAAGCACAGTGCATACATGTATACCTCATACCTACGTATGCACAAAGTAAAGAAATAAAGTACCCAGTGATGGCGTCGAAAGTATAAAATGCAGATAGCCGCTCCACTGAACGATAGCTGTTGCACTGAACAGAATTTTATTGGCCTCTTTATTTTGTGAACAGAAACGAAACGTCGCGCGGTCCTCGGCTCATTTTGTTTACTCACTCCTCTTTATAATGATAGCGGTAAGAACAATGTTTTGGTTTCCGAACCCTCTTTCTACAATACCGATGTGTTCGTTGTTTAGACTGGGAATGAGCAAATGTAACCTACCTGTTTCTTATGAAATAGAATAAAGAAAGATATATTTATAAGTACCTAACTACACAAGACTATAATAGAAATTTGCAAATAATAATGATGAGTCATCGATACAATTACACAGGCATAAACAAAAGCGATAAAAACAAAACAAGGTTTTGATGGTAGATTTGTTTCATAAAACAGCCACTTTTGTGACCAATTGAACGGCACTTGCAACGAAACAAAGAACACTGACCCGTTCAAGTTTGAAAACTATTACCATAATAACAGGTTGCCGGCAACGCCGACTAGCCTGGGGTTAGCTGCATGCAATTATATTTCAATATTAATTCACCCTCACATTATTTACAAGAAAGCAGGCAATTAGAAAAAGTAAAAAGCACTATGGACCCTTATTTTGCAGCGTTATTATTTTGCTATCTTCCCTCAAGGAGTAGCTGGTCACATTTACATAAAATGATAGTAAAAGAATGCATATTGCGAGTGACCATAAATAACAGGTGCGGACAGGATACGGTGTAGTTACCTTTTCTCACGTTCCCGCAATATTCAGTAGGTTTTATTTCGTACGTACCTACTCGTACGATTTCCACTTACCTACGTGCGTGTTTGCTACCTTATTGTTTCAATTTTGAATTTTGTTTGAATCAATTACCTATATTTGTTTATATTTTCAATATTAATTGCCGAACTGTAACTGGGAATGATACGCCTCTCACTAGCAATGTTATCTTTATTTTACAATGAACAATAGTATTGTAAAATTTTCGACCTGAATAACATATATAGGAAAAGTAAAACACTCGCAATCAAAGTAATTCTTTGTATCATTATAACCCCTTTTATCATATTGTATTTGTAGCCCTTCCATGGGTTACGTACCATAGAAATGAAAGGAAAATAATGTTGGTTTCTTGGTACCACGAATACTTCCCCGCAGATGTTTTGTTAAGGAGCGTGCGGGCCTCGGCTCTCTATTTGGCTAATGGATATATCAACGAGATTGGTTCCTAACACAAACGAACCGGTCGTCTAGTTAAAAATACCGTGTGTATTTCCACGGTCGCTAAATTCAAAGCGGTATCCGAAGTTAAATATTTGTACCGTGTTTGGAAACAAGATAGGTATCGGTCCCATGTACCTGAAACTAAATGGAGAATTTCAAGCAGGCTCGACGTTCTATAAATTAAAGTGTCAAATAAAATCTGAACATCACGTTTAGAATGACAAATCACTGCCGGATTTATGTTTTATGAATATTACATTAACATTTTGTTTAAGTACAATACAATAGGACCCATTCTGTACAAATTCGAGGTTGTAAACGTTGTTTACGAATAGGTATATAGGTTCCGTAAATTAGGTTGCAAAGAGATTGCAGATACTACGTTAAATGAAGCCGATAGCCAAGAGCGACGTAGCTGTTTACGTACTGTATCGAACAGATCGTTCAGTGTAACGTCAATAAGAAAGCTCCTAATCTGCCTATAAATAGTTTTTAATTGGTCATAACTTGAATAATGCCATTCGGACAAACTTTGAGAAAGTGGTCAAAATAGGAAATATACAAAGAAAAAGCATATAGTTCCATTGCACAAACTAATTAATGTCACAGAACAAATAAAGGGTTTAATATCCGCACAAACGACACTCGACAAACATTCCACAACAACATTTGTAATTTATTACTCGAGTAAATAATATACCAAGTGACTACGAGGAATTACTGCTTGTATTAAAGTACCATGATGAAAGTGCTAATCCTACTTCCAACGATAGGTATTTGATTGACCTTGTGTTTATGTGGGTGCGGGCCAATGTGTAAACTGTTTTGACAGGATTTGACCAATCGGATTAAAGCACGGCTGCGCAGTCCCTGTCCCAATATTTTGCGGCTCACTCACACCAATGAAAAGCATATGTCATTGTTTCCTTTCGGAATTCTTCAATATACAGTATATTGATAAATTTTGGTAAAAATATACTTCCCGTCTCCTTAAACATCATGATTATGTTCCATGCTCTTGTTTCGTGTTTTTTATTTTATATCTATATGTCGCATCATGGTGGCCGAGATGCGAAACATCGGGTTTTCTTCACGATCCGACGTAGTTTACTATAGTGGGTACTCGAACGAAAAGATAATTTGAATTTAAAATAACTTTTATATACTGGCGAGTAACAAATTGAATAAACATATGCAGCGGAAAGAAACACGTGCGTTTGTACTGAGCATTTGCCAAGACTGTCCGAGCTCGACTGTCAACTGTAGACTGTCGCCGCATTCGGTCAATTTCGGTCTCTCTGCCAGTCCTCGCTGCATCCCCTCCACCGACGATCGTGTCCAAGCGGTAGGGCTCGCTTGTGTTCCTGGTTACATGTTAATTCGTTTGTCGTTTACCAATCAAATTGTTAGATGGTGCTGTCCGTTGTACTTTGGCGCCATCAATCCACGACATATATTTTTATATAGATAAGTATATGACTTATGTATGTGTATATTTATTGTATTTGTAATGGTACTGATTTCCTGCAGTATTGTCTCTCCTTCTCCCTTTAACCCATCCAAAAGTTTTCTGTAAAAGATCACTTTTAGTGATAAGACCGCCCATTGTGTCACTCTATGTAAAATTTTCAAATTAAATCTGTCATTTTATGGTGTACATAAAAAAGAATATTCTATCTATCTTTGTTACTTGTAAATATATGTCATCGTATGATTGTGAACACCGCTAGTTTATATCCTATCTCGCGAGATTATAAACTGTCAATAAATTGTAAACTGCACCATACTGCTTAGAATTTAACGCATTATTTTTCGGTAGATTATAATCTATCGAAGTGAAACTGTTAAATCACAATCTGTCGCGCGTTAAATTGTCAATTGTCTGAAGGCTGTCCCTGATTGGTCGGTCTTACAGTAGGCCGTTCTGTGTCCATAGAGTTACAAACTGCATTACTTTGGTTAATCACAAATTCATTTTACTTCCACGACAATTTTATATAACTAACTTTTGCCAGCGACTTTGCCCGCGTGCTGGTCGGAAATTATCCCAAGGGAACATACTATCTGCATAAAAAGTATCCTGTGTTCATTCAGGTTATTAACTATCTGTGCGCCCAATTTTGCCCAAATCCGTTCGGCCGTTATTGCGTGATTGAATAACAAACATACAAATTTTCACATTTATAATATTAATAGCTGCCTGTCCCCGCTTCGCACGGGTGGGATCCCAATTTTTTTCGTGCGACCGTTTTTCAGGTAATATGTAGCCTACTCACAAATAACGTGGCTATCTATTAGTAAAATAATTTTCAAAATCGGTTCAGTAAATCCAGAGATTATCCGCTACAACCTCACAAACTTTACCTCTTTATATTCAACACTAACTGAACCAGCGAACTCCGTACCGCCTCAGAATCAATCAATATTGTCTTAACCTATCAGTAAAACATCTTGAGTCATTGCGCATGATCTCCTCCTACCAAGTTATGACAACCTAATACTTCAAAGGACTAAAGCGTCTTCTAATGACTGACATACCTATGTTAGGTGTACTCTTACCAAGTTATGACAACCTGGTACTTCAAATACCTGTAGCGTTTTCTAACTGACATACCTATTTTAGGTGTGCTCTTACCGAGTAATGACAACCTAGTACTTCGAAGGTATAAAGCGTTTAAAAAGCTGACTAGCAAAATATATTTATCAGATATTGATAGTTTAAATTAGCATAACTTTTTATTTATGAACCGATTGAAATGTTAAGTGAAGCTTACCACAATATATTAATGGAAATCAAATCTAAATCGGATAAACCGTTTCTGAGATTAGCGTGCACAAACACACAGACAAACAGATAAACAGACAAACAAACAAAAATTCTAACAACAATTGTTTTGGGTGCTATTTGCGTTGATAAAGGTCCCAATAATATTTTTTGTCATATATCTTCCATATACAGACAGCGATCCGTTACATTTTTATTATATGTATTGATTTTGCCACATAAATTATTTCTAGTGAATATTTTGGTAGTCAAATAAAAAATAACTAACTTATTGTAAGTGTGTGGGGATGTGGTAGGTACATAAATGAAAGAGGAATGAATGGAGAGCTGTGAACGATGACGGCCTATAAGAATAACAAAACACCAAACATCGGTATTTCTTCGATGATACATTGGATATCCGTCGACATTTGTGATCTTATCGTTTGTGAAATTTTTAGGAAAACTCTTTGTACAATTTCCATCTGCCATGCAAGGCGATTAACGATTCAGATTACCACATGGGTCATGAGTCATGAATCCTGTTTGTTGTAACAATATCAAACAGTAGTTGGTCAGTAGACGGATCTGGAATTTCAGCAGAAATAATACTATTGATTTCTTCAGGACGTATTTTGTCGATTAACCAAACCAAAATGTGTGCATGAGGTAATCCTCGTTTTTGCCATTCAACCAGCAACGTGTTTTTGTAATGAAACTCATTGAAGACTTTAATTTTTGTTTGAATACACGTGCTGTAATGTCATGACGGTGTATTGCATTTTGTCCTGGCAATGGCAAAGGTGTATTCTTTGCCATTGCCTAGCTGCTAGCTAGTTTTGATCTCTTGTATTTTGTACAAATAAAAGAGATCAAAACTAGGTCGTCCTTTAATAACATAAACGGAACAAAACAAGCTATTCGGTCAACGTTTTATTCTAGTTGCTAAAGCCGTTTCAGAGTAAATCCCTAACATAAATAAATAAAAGCTTCACACTCACAGCGCCACGTTGTTCAAGTTGTTAGATGGTCACGCCCACGCTAAAATTACATAGGTACAAAAATATGGTATCTACATGCGAACTTCACAACTTGTCCCAAAATCAGAATTTAACCTGAGATATTTCAGCCATAAAATGCGCATAAATCTTGATTCATAAGCCGTTCTCATATTAGTAATACGAAACAAAGAGAGAAAGACAAATATTGATACAGAGTATTCGTAGATGTAACATCGGGCGCTCGATTTAGAAAACGTTTATTAGTACGGGGCTAAACTGCGATAGGGATGTGAACGGGTGAACGTGACGAATTCAGCTGAAAACGCACGTAGACAATTAACCCAGGGCTGACGTCTGCAGTGATACATGAAGCGAGCCCCCAAAGGACGAAGGAAATAAAGCGGACCCGAATAAACACGGAGTTCATACATTTTCTTACCTTTTTCCCCTCGCTTAACGAAATTGGACGGAGATAATGTTCGTATTTGTATCAGAAGTTGTCTTAAGTAAGTTGTCGTTGATCTAGAAGCTTAAGCTCCCGGTTTAAACACAGATGTTCGGGAACTACGCTGTAGATATGCGGGATTCGTTATACGAGTTTCGTATATTACCTAACTCTAATCGCTACCCTCAACAAATCTTATAAAATGTAATTTCCGTTTTAAAAACACCTAATTTATAATTCTACTTAATTGAAACACTCAACAACATGTAAAAGACATTCAACTGTAAAATATCTGCTACTTAAACTTATTAAAGCAATAAGTTTTTGCCGAGGAAAAGTGTTTTAAGAAGAAGCACGTGTCGCAGCCAAAATTTTAAAAGAATTTGGGAATTTCCGTAACATAAATCTTCGTAGCGTCTAATTACATGGATCCAGCTCTCTCCGCTCTTTTCTGGGCAAACTTATGGCGGCCATGCGTCATGACGTTTTTATGAAAAAATAGCGGCGCATCCCTAAAAGCCTCTATTAGAATTATGAAATAGGTTACTCGAAAAATCTTGTACGTTTTAGATTAATTTTCCACGAGACGTGAGCTTATAAGAATAAAGCGATGAACTGAAGAGATATTGGTTCAATGTAATGTTTTATCCAGCCTAAATCCTTTTACATTTAGCAAAGCTGTGCAGTTATTGCTACGTTATGGTTGAAAGAATACAGTCCGTCACATACAGTTTATATTAGCTTTGGTGCGCGGGGGCTGCGCAGCGAAGCGGCTCACTTGAACACAGACTGTGTGTTCAACTCTAGGGCTCTCATACTTGGAGAAAAATAAACTGGGCAAATAATAGCCGCCAACTTCAACGTAGAAAAATTATTTCGAGAGCAAAGTTGCGAATAGAATTTCAGTTAACAAAAATTAATAGATGCAGCTCTCTATAGGATAAACTTTGCTCTCTACACGGCTGAAACAAAGCTTTTCAGTCAGTGTTATAATGAAGTTAACTGAATTTTTTGAATTTTATGAGGGCTACGGTAGCCTCTGAAAGTTTAACGGATAATTTTCGGGTTATATCAAATGAAAATTGCATAATTATACAATCCACTATACACTTACACGTATTTGGAAGTTAAATTTAAGTATCGCGTTCATATAAATATAAATAGGTATAAAGTAGGGTTAGGCATCTAAAGGAAAGGTTATTAAAAAGGTTACTAGCAACTTCAATTCATGAAAGATGACAAAATAAATACTATTAAGCGGTTCATAATTAATTATCCAAAAATATATTATCCACCTTTTTTTTTGCATTTGTTGTATCCGCGGTTGTCAGCCGCCGCAGTCGATATTGAAACCGAAAGTTTAACGCGGGATCCTGCTTTAGGTGCTTCAAAATACTTGAAATTAATTTAAACAGAGGCTGTACAGTTAGCAACAAAAGTGCCTTTAGATTTTCGCTTTTATTTCTATTTTGAATCGCTCATTTCGTTCTGAGTAGGAATATTTAAAGCTCACTGATTTAATTTTCACGAGTACTTGTGGCTGGGTTCCCGGTAACTAACTATTATAAATTGCTTGCTCTTTTGAGTTCATTTAATATCATAGACAGAAGCATTTCAACTGCGCACCAGCGCTGGCTTTGATTGGTTGGAAAGTCACTCGAATATTATATTTATTTTATGGAAATGTAGTAGATAATTCTGGAAAGCTCTAATAATATTTCAAAATTCATTTTAGAAAGTAATATTAACATTCTGCCACCCAGCACATATTACATTACAACGTGGCATGGTGCAACATGTCTTCACAAATGTAGCTTTTTCGTTCGCGTGTGAGAGAACGCTAGCACATTCATTCACTTTCAAAAGCAGATTCTGAAATAGAAACAAAAGTTTTATAACACTGGCTGGAAGACATTTTCGCGGGCGTGGTGACGATACTCAGCGAATAGCAACGTCACGCCGCGCGGTCTGACGTCACACGGGGCGCAAAACGACTCCCGTCTTTGACTGAGCTCCCTTTTGTCACGTTACCGTATAAAGAGTTGTACAGTTTCCAATCTGAATGCAAAAGCATGAACATGCAACTGAACGAATAGAATCAAAAAATCAAACGAGTGTTATATTGTGCAAACAGAAATGCGAGCATTCCTGCACAATTCCAATAACATTGCCAACATGAAAGTTTACTTTCGTTAAATTCCCTTTGAGTTATGTTAAGTTTGGAAACGTTTTTTTTAATGTTGGGATCAATATTTGTCGTAATCGCTATGGCGTAAGTAGTAGCATAGATTTAAATACATGAAATAAATGCTTTTGTAAAAATAAGTACCTAGTTAGCTTTTATAAATATTCATTTAATACTTCACTTGACTCACTACGTACATATCCACCTTTTTGATCGAGTACCAAAAAGTATTCAAAAATATTATATTTTCAAATTTTAAACATCACAATAATATTTCATTCACTGAGCATGTAGGTAATAAAAATATCTTTAGTAAAATTTTCATTCATACGAAGCGCACTATTAATTATTTAGTGAATAGAATTGCAAGGTAACATTGCGATTGGCCTATGCAAGTACGGCGGGCCACTTGACCTCCCACAACCGGCACTACTTACACTACCGTACGTGATTGGCTCTGTTGGCAGTATAAGTTCACGGGAGCTTTAAAGCACACGATGCTTTGTCACAAGAATGTTTAAATATTTTTCGTAAACTTTGGAAATGGAAAAGCGGTTTTCAAGTCCTCTTTACAGCCAGTATAAGAATTCAGCTAAGCAAAACAAATGTTCGGAACATATTTTTCTTAGTTTTATTGTGGTGTTCTTATTTCGCAGGAAATATTGACAGCGGATTTAGAGGAATTTTAGAGTCTTGGAACTTTATTTGATAGGTATTAGTTATTTCTGTTTTATACAGGGTGGCAGGGCCATCGACGCGCAACTGGTTACCATGGATTCAGTACATGATTCTAAAGTTCATGCGTTGAAAATTCTCGTCGGTTATTAAAAAAACCGGCCAAGTTCGAGTCGGACTCGCGCACGTAGGGTTCCGTACCATTATCTATAAAAACGGCATTAAAATCATGTCTGTTGTATGGGAGCCCCCCTTAAATATTTGTTTTCCTTTAATTTAATTATTTATTTTTAAAGTGAATATATCAAATATTCTGTGAATATTTCAAGCATCTACCTGTTGCCGTTATCAATATCGAGCAAAACGAGCAAAAAAATCACGTTTCAAATCAAAAATCAAAATCAAAATATTTTATTTCACATAAACCTGCAAGGGCACTTATGAAACGTCAGAAGCTAGGTGCACGGTTCCAATTTGTCGCTTCCTATGGAGAAGAGCCGGCAAGAAACTCCACGGTTACTCTTTTAAAAATTATTGGGTTTTACAATGTTTTCAAATGACAGTGATATTAGGCATGGGAGGACAGTGCAGGCCTGTCAATAAGTACCAGGTACTTACAGGAATGAAAATAAAGAATAGAAACTGTAGGCCTACAACGTTCTCTCATTCACAATATGTAAAAGAATCTACATAAGTAAAATCAACCTATTTAAACCAAGTGATATGATTTCCATGAGAATCACTAATAAATACTCGATATTACAAGTGTTGTATAATGTCAAATAATGACGAGAATATGTCAGAAAGTGTAAAAAATTAAATTAATAAAATTAACATTGTAATTTGGAAGAAGTTAAATTTGTTGTATATGAGCTAGTTAGTTTGTTGTATATGAGCCCCTTAAATATTTATTTTATCCTGTTTTTTAGTATTTATTGTTATAGCTGCAACAGAAATACATCATCTATGAAAATGTCAACTGTCTGACTATCACGGTTCAAGAGATACAGTCTGGTGACACACGGGCAGACAGACAGTGGAGTCTTAGTAATAGGGTCCCGTTTTACCCATTGGGTACGGAACCCTAAAAATGGCTGTTCCATACATTTTGAACGCGTAGGTATTGCACTTTTCTATGAAGCAGATATTTTTTTTTGTAACCGACGAAAAATTTCTAAACTTCGAAGTTTAGACTAATGGGCTGAACTCATAGTATTGATATAGTTTGGGTGCCGATGTTCCTGCCACCCTGTACTGTGATTATACTTATCTATGTACTTCTTCCACCATAATAAATCTACAGATATTACTGAAATATTTCGCTACATCATCCGTGATACAATATAACAGTCACCCTCCCTTCAATCTTTAACTACAAAGCCAAAAAGCGGTCAAACATCCAATATGAAGGGAATAAATTTATCTCTCGAGAAAACGGTTGAATAAGAAACCCGAAAGCATTCGAAGCGTCAGTTACAATAACTATTGTCACATTCAATCAAACCATTCAAACAATGTGTGCCCTCGACAAAATAAAACGCGGAGAATTTGGTACGTAACAATTCCCGGGATCCATACAGTAAAAACAGTGGGATCTCATCCAATTTTGCATTCAATCTACGACCACGAGAATTGCTTCCTCCGAGATGACCCGCCACTTCCACTCGCCGTAAAGCGATGACCTAATCCGGTTTATTTGATTTGGGTTCCTGACTTCAGCCTTCTTTACCAATTTGTAAGAATAATGTCAGATATGGGAACTCACAACTACTTTGTATTAATTCAACCGATTAAGTAAAGCGCGCTCCAAATACCCACAGGCCCTCCAAATACATACAAACACCCGTCAGCCATAGAGTACCTAACTCCTAGAGAGACTTTCAAACAATTTAACTTTCCACCAGCATCTGTCGTCTATTTGTCATAGTTCCACTCTTGCCTCACTTTCTTTTTATTTTGTATTGTGATCAATAACAATGATTTTACATCAAGGCGACAAACTTGAATTAAATACGTGACTTTAGAATTGCTGACTAAATATCAAAGAGATATTTCACAATTGTAAGTTTAAAGTCTCAATCTGATTCACGATGTTCAGCACTGAAACGCTGTGTGTCTGACACGAGTTGCTTTGATTCGACAAATTTAACGTCTCGCTGAATTAACTGTGAGATTCAGCTACAAAGAACAATGAAAACTTCAATTTGAGAATCTTAATTAGCACGTTTGCCTTGGGTGAGGCGACGGAAACTTCAAAACTACATAGACATGTTCAAGGATTATAGTTTAAAAACGGCGAGGGCCCACGACAGCCATTAATTCACAAATGAAATAAAGAAGTTATCAAGAGTCGCGGGGGTAGGAGTAAACAAGGCCTGTTGGCCTGTTATGGGTCATGTGATTAATTTCAGCGAACACTTTCCGGCCACAAATGGCTTGTCAGAAAGTTTATTGCAGTAAAAAGCTTGAGTTTGTACGCGGAGAATGACGCGAGGCTTTACACTAATGGCCCTTGAAGTTTCACCCATTAAAACCGAGTTTTTTTACCCAACATTTGGGTATCTATGAAATTTCATATTATATCGCAGACGTTATAAATTTTACTCATAAAGTTCTTACATAATGTTTTATATTGTATGTCGCAAGATATCTTCTGTAATGTTATGAGTTGCGTTATCTTTGCGAATGATCTAGCTTTTGAATTCATCTGAATCCAAAACGGAGTTAATGAGGAAGCGTTTTCAGGTCACTTTATAGAGGGGACTAATTTGCATATTATCGGGGTGTGGACAGAAGGCCGCGTGACAGTGAGGTCGAATTACCATAAGAATGGGCCAACGAGGTGAACGTTTTGTTAAGGCTTCAACCAATGTCCCATTGTAACACAAGTTTTCTTAACAATTACGCGAAGAAAAAGTCCGCTCTAATTGGGACGATTCTCTTAACACGGAATTGGAGCAAACCTTCAGAGGCTAATGTTTACAAAGTATATATCTAGTTACATTAACCTGGTTTAAAGTTACCCAGATATAAAATAAAATTATCACATTAAGAATTATAGAGCTGTCTTATCTTTGCTTATGTAACGTACCTACCTAAACCACACTACATGACAGTATGTGCATATTCAACGTAAAAGCCTCAAGTTGCATGCTTTCTTAATTAAATAGAACGAACCAATTATCAAATGAACAAAAGAAAACAAATGAATAGTCGTTTTCCTTGTATTTTTCTTCATTTATTTCTATTAGGTGTGTAGCTATCACTATTGTCCTTCATTGTCGCGGTGTCACCAGACTGCCAGGTTTATAGTCGCATGCCTCGAGGCAGTTTCCTACCACCAGAAATTTAGGGTCCATAAAATTGATGAACAGTTTCTTAATAGCGTCGACTGACTTCTTACGATTTTTAATTCCCGATTTCTTGAAATATATACAAATATATAAACAGTGAATGAGGTCACTCTGGCGTTATTAGTTTTCAGAAAATCAATTTAGTCAAAAACCATTTTTGCTTGGGTCGCCTAAGTGTGGTACGAACAATATTTGCAGCCGAGACGCTATATTCGAAGCTACGAGTGGTGCTGTCGGCATTATTGGAATTTGCGGGACCACCTAAAGGCGGAAGAAACGAATAGATAGCTACGTCGACACTAAAATAATAATATCTTTTGAGAGTCCGCTATTTCGTTTAGTATCGACACAAACTTGATTAAAATTAAGCTGATTTTGATGAAATTAAGGGTTAAGTCCTTACGTCATTAAAGGCTCATGGTATAGGTGCTATATAGATACACAGAACGAGCTTATCGGCATTGATCTTCGTAATACCGGATGGCGGATGTTACATTTTTCCAAAAACAAATGATTTATTTTATGAACAAAACTAAGTACAATTTTAGTTTAAGTAAATTTTCTCCCAACAGAGTTTATGCCCGATTCTCTTTCCGCATAGTTTCCGCTTTCGTCCACTTTAAAAGCTTACCCTATATTTTATCAACAGTTTACGAGTACCTATCAATGACTTATGAATACTGATAATTCCGCGTCCTTGTCTTCGCGTGACGCTTTCCCGTCGCGTTATCACCGCTCTTAGATCGCTCAACGGGTAAATTTACTGGAGTAGACTTCGTAGCGGAGGTGTTTTATCATCGTAGTGCTTGAATATGCAAGCGAGGAACTAATATAGTACGCTAATAGCATTAATTTTAGCCGATATGAGGAGTTCTTGTCTTAGTCGCTGGTTGAGGACACTCTTGGGGCGAGATAGGAGGTGCATTTTCAGCTGGAGGTCTCCGGATCAATCCTGACGATCAAAGCATTGTGCCCCACTACTGGGCAAGCCTTTACATAGCACACAATTCTAAAATAATCAAAGAAACTACAGTGCTAAATCTAGGTTAAATTTTATATCAACTTCTGTTCTTGAGGACAAATTTGAATTTAAGTCCTATTGAGTTAGCTATCTGCTTCAAGTGTCAGCCATTAACACTTTTTATTACAATAGATCTAATAATTGTTTTCGGGGGAAAACCTTTAAAAGGCGCCCGGGCTTTTGGAATAAAACCGGGGAGTGTAGGATTTTTGCCTCACTAAAACAACCCTGGTGGTCACCAATGTGCAGACATTGATAAGGCACCTTTACCTCTCAAAAGACTGATCCAAAATTCCTCTGTATTATGGCACCTATCTATGCCATTTTTCCTGAGGTCACTCAGTGGGCGGACAGAATCGTCACTCTGAGCGCCCGCGACCCTAAGCTGATATATTGTATGTATATATTAGCTGATTTATATATAAATACATCTCCAGGACCACACGATTTCTTTTCAATTTCTGCCCACTAGACGTCTATTTACAAGCGAAAGCATTCGCAGAAACGTTCTTCAAAATCAACCAAAAGACACGAGAAACTACTATTATTTAGGCAGTTCATAATTATTATTTACGTAAATGTCTAGGTACACTTCTGATCCAGATTCATAATTAAACAATCAAAGGTCGAAGTTCCACGTGTAACTAATACTACGATTATTAAGCCATTAATTCGTCAATCAGTACTTTAGTCATTAGACCACAAAAGATTCAAAGTAAATGTATTTTATTTATCATTGTTTCGTAATGGAGGCGAGACTTAATCGTGGAAAGCTGAACTACTATGGTAGGTACAATGTGAGTCACGCGATGCCTTTAGATACCTATAATCTGAAGGTAGGCACAACATTGTCTTCTATCTAGGGTCCGTTGGAATTTAGTTCAATATCCATGATATCAACCCTGAATACTGCTTAATATGACCTAGGCTTTCAGTACCTACCTATAACTACAAGCATTATCTTTGATTATATCACCGAATTCAGACGTTGTGAACGTAATATTTTTATTAATTTTAGTACACAAAAGAACATTGGCGACCATTTCCATTGATTTAGTTCGTAACCTGGTGCAAATTGAGCCGCATAAAATTTACGTAACCGGTTTTTTTTTCAAGGTAACTCTTTTAAGATATTGTCATACCATGCGTCAGCGCAATTTCGGTGACTCATTATAAGTGACAAATCTTACGTCAGACTAGCTGTGCCCGCGACTTCGTCTGCGCGGAATAGTTTTACAATTATTTATTTATAATTAGAATTTTATATAAATTCTAAAATAAAAGTAGCCTAAAGCCTAAGTTACTCCTTATTACATCAGCTATCTGCCAGTGAAAGTCACGTCAAAAACAGTCCAGCCATTTCAGAGATTAGCGGGAACAAACAGACAGACAGACAAAAATTGTAAAAAATGTTATTTTGGTATACGTACCGTATATACACCGTGACATTTTAGTCGTCTTACAAAGGTGGTCCACTCAATGTATCCGTCATAAAATACGTCGAGGCGAATAAAACATTGTTACAATCAATTAAGGTAATAGGTACAAAGAAAAATAAATAACGCTTTAGAATTATGAAACACCCTCCCTGTTAATATTGTTTACGTATCAAACGGTAGAAGATATCTACTTACCTACTATTACATTCCATCATTAATTCCATCTCCATAACAGGGTGTTTCAAACTACGTCATGCGTCACAGAGTACTTTTCCTTTATTGAATGATATTTTCATTTTTTTAATTACGTATGCATATGTTCAAAAATATCTTTTTTTTATTATTATTTTTTATTATTAGTAGTCATTGGATACATGAAGTGGGCTGCCGTTGTAAGACGACTAAAATGTCACGGTGTATATTCATATGCATGTAGCAAAAAGCGGTTATTTTAATATTACAAACAGACACTCCAATTTCATTTATATGTATAGATGTATAGATTACGTTACGTTTAGCTCGCCCCAGAGCCTCTCCTTAACACTCTGTAGAAGACCACAGACAACCTACCATAAGTAGGTACCATCTTCTTCATCAGTAAAGTCTTCATACCTCACGAACAAGGTACGTTCAATATTAGCTTTCAAATATCGAAGCGGAGCCAGTGTAAAATCAAAGACGTGCAGTGTGAACAAGGAAAACATTTTACTCACATAGTGCCGTTGTCTCGCACAAACTTGCCGAAGGAGATATCTGTGTACAAAATTATGCAATACAAATCTTTAGCATTTGTCTTATACTTACTTTGCAGACTCTGTTTACATTCAAGGACTTACTAAACTGATGAGTGATCCATTTTTGAATGTTTGACGTTTTGGAAATTTGAGATTTGAACAAAACGAAAATAATCTCCTTGAAAGGGTCGAAAAAGGGACGAAATCATTAACTACGAGAACAAAGTCGCAAGTTCACGTTGGTACCGCATATTTGAAATGAAAATGTTCCAAATCCTAAAATACAATTTGTCTAAGCGATGAAACGGTTGAGTGAAATTCTCATTTATTTTTCTATTTTATGAAAATAGTTCAATCATAGCGAAATTTCTAGAAATTTATGTAAGTAGATAGAGTACCTTTGAATCTTTTATCAAGGTAATATTTAAGAATCTAAAGACAAATTAAAAATAAGAATTGGAGAATTCTGTAGATGTTTAGATGACCAAGTCAAATTACTTTACTACAATTTATATTCGGGATACTCACAACCCTGCAAAACCGTCACATCTAATTCATTCCTTTAACTAAATCCAAATCGAAAATCCCCTGTCTATTTTGAAATAATTATAAACAATGTCTTAACTTTATCGAGCCCATACAGCAACAAGGAATGACATAATTATTGTGTCGGAAAAACAAACCAAAACACAAGAACCTTATATAAATACAATCGTAGTCATAGTACCTAATTATATTCAAAGGAAAATCGCACCAGAACACATAGACCCACTCACTTCTATCGGGGGTAAAAAGTGCTCAAGGATTCAATGGTGCGAAATAGCGGGAGGCGCGGTTGGCGCAGTAAGCGTTATTAAAATTTGCCTACAGTAGCACAACGAGTGCCAACCGACGAATGAGAAAGAAAGACGAAATTAGCCAATTTTATGAGGTTGCAGACTCGTCAAGTTGTGCCTTGGAACATTTTCGAACTTAATTTTTGTTAAAGCCGAACGATACCCGATCCGAATCCCATGTTCTGTACATGACTGTAATATTAATTAAAACGCGGTGTGTATTAAGCTTCACTCTTTAATGAGAAGCTTAATGTTCAATTAGTATGCATATTTTCGCGGGGAACGTGGTGGGCTAAGCGAAAACATCAGAATATTATTGTATATCCAGTCTATTCCGTAGTGTACGTTAGCTTGCCATATCCTCGTGGGGCAAAGAAAGGGTTAATGCGTTCTGGTGGACCGCGTTGTTAACCCGTATGACCGCCATTCCGCCCAAGGCTGCGTCCGAAGGAAAATAAAAAGGTTATCGAAATAATTTTTGATGTCCGCCAATTGTCATTTACTACTGCGGGGCAACACTGAAAATGATAGGATGGCCCAGAACACTCACTAAGCGGCCAACTTCAATTATATTTCGTTTAGAGTTTGTGTTATAAAGCCAACCAGCCAACTGTTTTTACGACCTTATACAATATTGTAATGTTTTCATCTTTCCAACTACCTAACCTGAATTGAATCTCATTTGTTTTGGAATACACTATTGTACGTACGAACATAATGTTTATTTATTTGGAAACTCAACAGCTGATAATTAATTCACATGAGTTATGAAAAAAAAAAAAACTCTTATGCCAATAACCGAGTTTCACGGCATTGATAGGGCTAGGTTAACTAGAAGTAGCGAAAGAAAAAAAAGAAAATACAAATGCAGATATCAATAGTAGGTAATGTGCGATTGTTGACACATTGCTCACATTAAATGATAGTTACAAGTATGCACTTACCTAAATACTATGACTATACAAATTAACAAAAGGAAAAACAACGGAAAAATTAAATATTTGTTTCACATTGTAAATAAATTTCCACTTAGCAACGCGCAACGTGCATTGATGAAATAATTATATAAATATATATCTTTTTAAAAGTGAGTTATGGCACAAATTGTTTATTAAACAATATCCGAATTACGAATCCATAATTCGATAAATTCGATAAAATAAAATAAAAGAATGCCTACGTTCCCGTATATTTTTATTTAATTAAGAAGCCCGAAAGAAAACGTTTCATGTTTTATTTTTCTAGTTACCTGAAAGCATAATTTTATTTTTCCATTACCGCTGTCTTCTTAATTGCCGTTATTAAAAGATATTGAGTCAAAATAATGTTAAAGCTTTATTCAAAGCATGAATATTACTAATGGGTCACTAATTACAGATACCAGTAGATAAGTACGCTGAAAATGCTTTTTATTCACTTTCTAGTTTTAATTATACTGTCTCGTAACTATTGTAACTTACACACATTAATTTTAAACTGGAATGATAGATGGAACGAATTTAAAAAATAATAAAATGTTTTAAATTCTAAAGTTCGTCCGTATTTTAGAAAATGTTAACCCTTACAATGACGCAGCTTTCGGGCTACTGAATATCTTTTTAAAATTTAACGTCCACAGTTGGGACTTCTATTTCCTAAATTAGCATAAGAAAAATTAAATTTAGAAATGATGGTACTGAGTTGGAAATGTGGCTTTATCTTGTACTTATATAATATGTACTTTAAATACATAGGTAGAAAAATTCAAGAACATCAAGACTTGGTGTTTCAAAAACTATTTGCCTAATAGTAGTATAATGAGCAAAATAACAAATCTTATTTGTACTGTTCTCAAAGTAGAACAGAGACTCCTTACAAGAGCTTATGTCGAGACACACGGTATTGTAGTAATGGACGCAATATGAGAGACGACTATTGTACATGTTTCGGTAAATAGGTGAAGGCATACAATCGGTAGCGAGTTAACAACCCCTCATAGAACAAGTCGACGTGAACGACTATATCGCGGGGTGGCCGTCCCCGTGATTTGTACACTGCTTCCTATTTATTCATGCAGGTTCTAAAGACGATTACCTACTCCCGCGGCTCATGAATAAATTTGAATAATTTCCCGCTGAGGTGTAAATGATGCAAGTTTTTGCATTTAAAACTGTTATTAATCACTTTACTTTTTCTGTTGACAAATTGCGGAGTCGTTGTGTTCGTAGTTCTAGTATTAACATTATTAAAATTCTTAAGAAATGTTGTTTTGTAACAAATTGGCTGGATCGGTTGATAAATGTTAGCTACCACGATCGCCATAATAAAGGTCACAATACAATGTATAACTTACTTGTAGTGTTACGATACGCAATTCGTAAAATGCAAATGTGAAACTGCATACAAAAAGCAACTATTCGAAATGCTCTAATAAAATTATGAACGATTGGCTAGCCTTGTAAAATATAAATACTAGATATTTTTTGTAGGTATGGATTTTGTAATCGCATTTTCCACTTTTCAATTTGTACGCTTTTACTTCTACTGAATATTTAAAAGTAGGTAAACATGTAATTATTTTTAATGAAATGATGTCGTTCTTTAGTCATTGATATTATAGAGGTTTATTTTATAGACCTTTGAAAAACTATATTTTTTCCTCTAAGTACTCAATTAGCACTGTTACCAAGCAACGTTCACTGCAACAAGATAAAATTAAGAATTCATACAGATTTTCAAAACATGAAACCAATCTTTCTTTATACTTAGTCGCCTAGCTCGTAAAACCTTTACAAACAGACATACTTGGTAGTCTAGTGTCAGTTCAACTACATTTCAACAAGACAATGGATAACGAATTGCCGAAAAACCTTGAACAGAAAAAGCTTACGTCACCAAAAAGGACACAACCTACTTCTAATCCCAACTATATAAGTACTTCCCTGGAGACACAGAACATTTTATTTTCTCTTGCCAATCACATTTCAGCAGTATTGAAATACGTGAAATCTATGCGAATGAAGCAGCCAATAAAATCCTGATAATTACCTTTTTTAAAGGCTTGCGTATAATGGATCGCTGCGTTTCGAATTTCATTTAAAAGTAGGGTTAAATTGAGAAGGACAGAATCTCGGATTATAGTTCTAAATTGGAATTGGATCCGATACGTATGTGGACATTCGGCCCTTGTCACATTAGACTCACTGTCGTCATGGGCGATCTTTGCGTTTACCCTACACCTCTGCTTATCTTCTTTTATCTTTGCAGAATCAATTTCAGAGAATTAAAGGACTATCTTCAATATAAGGAAGTTTCTGTGTTTTTGTTGGTCCTATTTCTTTTGGCTTTTGGAAAAATACCAACAAAGTTCACGCCAAACCTGGACTTCCGGTGAGTGTCGAGGGGGTGAGTGATTGTAAAGGCATTGCTGAAATCTTTAATAGCCAATTTTCTGTTCAGTCACCTTTGGGTCCGGCGTATGAGGTTTACAATGGTCAGTTCCCTGAAGGGATAGTAGGGGTGAGGTTTAGTATCAAGGATGCCATAACCATTAAGAGTATGACAAAAGGCAAGAGTCCAGATTATATTCTCTATCCATTGATCACCTCGTTCACGCTGGCTCACATATAAACAGAGTATTAGCAATGTTCTACTCGCTGTGCGTGAGCCATTCTTATCTTCCGCCGGATTTCATGAAAACTGGTTGTGCCTATAGTTAAAGATAAAACTGGTGACTTGGCTGATAAAAGCAACTATAGGCCCATTTCTCTAGCTGCAGTTACAGCGAAGGTGCTTGACGGTATGCTTAATGCACAGTGAAGTTAATATATATCTCTGCACGATAATCAATTTAGATTTAGACACCGATTATCAACGGAAATTGCCATACTGTGTCTGAAGCATACTGGCAAATACTATAATCACCGTAAAACCCCAGTATACGCGTGTTTTCTCGACTGGTCCAGGGCCTTTGATTTGGTGGCGTATGATATATTGTGGGAAAAACTTGAGAGTCAATCAACCTACCAAGTCAACAGCGTCAGATGGTCGGGGGCAGTGTCGGAGCCTTATCGGTTACAATGCGGTGTAAGGCAGGGCGGACTGACCTCACCCTCGTTGTTCAACCTTTACATGGACGCGCTGAACGTCGCGTTGAGCAATCAGCACGTCGGCTGTCATGTAGATGACGTGTGTATCAACAACTTAAGCAATGCTGACGATATGGTGCTGCTGAGCGCGTCGATTTGTGGCCTAAGGAGGCCGATAGCGACATGTGAGGATTACGCGGTTAAACACGGACTTGTTTATAATATTAAGAAAAGACAATACATGGTCTTTGAGGCTGATGGTGCTATATACCCCGATTATGTACCACCTATACGTCTACATAGTGTACCCTTAGACAGGGTGAATCAGTTTAAATACCTAGGGCATATAGTCACGGCTGACCTCAGGCTGACCTGATCATGCTGACTTGGAACGGGAACGGAGGGCTTTATATAAAAGAGCTAATATGTTGGCCCGCAGGTTAGCGCGTTGCTCGGATAGCGTTAAAATAACTATTTTCCGAGCATATTGCACGTCCATGTACACCTGCAGCCTGTGGGCCAATTACACGCAGCAAAACTACAGCACCCTCCGCATTCAATTTAACAACGCTTTCAGAGCGGTTTTGGGTCTGCCTCGCTATTGCAGCGCTTCAGGTATGTTCGCATGGGCGCGCATGGACTGTTTTTATGCGATCATGCGGAAGCGCTGCGCGTCTCTTGTGCGCAGAGTGTGGGCTAGCTCAAATGCCGTCCTGAGTATGATAGCAAGTAGGTTGGACTGTCCTTATATGCGGCACTCCTGTGACAGACAATTTACATATAGTGTCGCTCGTAAGACACTTTCTTAATGAATATAAGTTGATTATGATTGAATATGAATTTGAATTTTATTTATCTACTGTATTTGTTCGTGTTGTATTTATATTGTATTTAATTTTGTGTGATTTTGTATTTACTATTAAATAATTTAAAGATGTTTGCAATTATGGGTTATGTGGCACCTGTTATAAATTAATTTTAATTTTTAATTTTTTAATTTAATTTAGGCATGTCAAACGACCGTTATTCTTAAAAAAAAATCTTAATTCTATTTTTAATTTGGTTGCGCTAAGCTATCATACGGAATTCAAATTTTCGAACTGTTTTTGGAATATGCAGGTAGCTTATATGTTGATTAGACATTGATGACTTTACATGTAATATTCATTCAATTGGATAACTTAGAGGCTTGTATTGATGATTTTAATGATTATAATTCTACAAATGCATACGTGTTACGGTTGTGAATCATATTTAGTTCAATATACAGCCTGGCGCTGACTTGCAAATTCCAAAAATCGTTTGAAAATTTCGAATTTACCGGGCTAATCTGGCGCTTCCCTCTTAAGTATGTATGTTCGAAATAATTTTAAGCATGGAATTAGTATGTACTGTTGATATAAAGTCACCTGGTGATGAATTTACAAAATATACAAAAACATTGTATTTTATCGATTATACCAGCGAGTACTTTCCTAACTTCAACCTAGTTTCTTATTTACTTTTTATTTAGTAAAAAAAAAAAACAATTATCATTTCAGTGCACCGTACAGCAGTTGAGTGGTAAGCGTGTTGCAGGATTGATCGCCGCCCTGTGACGTCACAACGACACTCACGCTAATCACCCAAACGTCTACATGAAGTAATTGTTACTATAAATAGTTACATAAAGATATCGTCTACTTAATTATAGATAGTTTATCTTACGAAGACATAAGTGAGGTACTTTTAACTTCAACTCTTGGTCTGTTTCCGTTTGCATTTCGTAATCGCCTTAGTATATAAGTAGGTAATGCCTGTTTTCACTAACAAAAGTGAAATGCTACATGCCATAGCGCTTTTAAGATAATGTAATACTAACAAAATATGGACGTTTTAGTAAGATTACTGATTAAATTAATGTCTTATTAAAAATAAAATAAAAATCGTTTAATTCAGATGAATTAAACGATTTTTATTTTATTTTTAATAAGACATTCATTTAACAGTCACCTAGTGTTCATGAAAACCGCCATTAGTTGGTTAGGTTTCCATTTCTTTACTTTTTTTACTATCTATGCATTATACAATCAAAATATAATAATGTAAGTAGACACACCGCAAAACGTAATTAACGTCTGTTCAGACAAAGAATGAAAATAACAGCTTTAATGATATCTTTCTTCTCTACAGCACCCAAGAGAGCTACATCGACATGGTTTATTTCAACAGCACGCAGCTTTTATCAACCAAGTTAAATTAAAACACATTAGTAAGCTAAAGGCAATTGCCTCCGTTTTAGTTTTAACAAGCTTTTGTCCACGGCTTTGCCAGTGTGGATGTCGGAAAATATCCCGGGAGAATGTATTACCGTGATTATATGAAAACTTTAGTGGTTACTATAATAAAACAAGACATCTAATCTAATACAATTATCTTTTATTGTTACACTCTTATAAACAGCCATCTTAGGCAAAATCCAAAATCCCAGAGAGTGAACAAAACTAAAGATGTGACAGACATCATGTTCACAGATAATTAATATCTTAACACTCCCCCTCAATTTTATGTTTGTGAAAACTTACAAATTGCTTCTATAAATAAATGAAAATAAATTCTACCAAACTTTAACTTTAACATGGCAACACAAAATTAGTAATATTTAAATTCTTGAAATTGCAACACTAAAACTGACATATATAAGTTTTGACAGATAATTTTGACAAGCTAGTGACAAGTGACAACATAACCTTAAAATATAAACAATGCAAACATTCTATGAAAAACAATGTTACAAAACTAACAGCTTGTCACGAAAATAGCAAAACTTAACACTACACAGTGGTTTCGTCATAATGTCCGAAGTATTTTCACTGGTACTTACGTATTTAACAATCAAAAAATTTTGGTTTACAATGTCTTTTATGAAATGATATTTAATGTCTATGTGCTTGGAATGTTTTGTATTTTCACAATTATGTATCATTTTTATTGCACTCTGATTGTCCACATAAAGCACAATATTACACTTTTCATTAAAGTCAACTGATAATCCTTTCACAAATAACAAATCACTGACACAACTTGCAGCAGCTATGTATTCACTTTCAGCACTGGAGAGAGATACAGTCCTCTGCTTTCGTGATGACCATGCAATTAGGTTCCCTTGGTGATATATTAGTGCTCCACTAACACTTTTTCTTGTGATCTTATCACCTGCCCAATCGGCATCTGAAAATGCTGAAATATTAGAACATTTATTAGTGTTTTCTTCTTTCTCTTGACAATAGTATGTCAACTCTTTATTAATTGTGCCCTTCAGATAGCGTAATACACGTTTTGCAGCTGTCCATAAGCTTCTCGTGGGTTTATCAAGATATCGACTGAGGAATGAAGTTGCAAAAGTGATGTCCGGTCTGCTTATTGTAGCCAGGTAAGTTAAACTTCCAATTAATTCTCTGTAAGGTATATCACTAATTATTTCTTCTGTTTCAGGTACTTGAAAATTGTTTTCCATCGGCGTCTTCACTTCTTTACAATCTTGCATCTTATACTTTAGTAATAAATTTTTAATAAACAGTTTTTGTGATAATTTCAATGTATTATCATTTCTCATAATTTCAATTCCTAAGAAGTTAGATACTCTTCCCATATCTTTAGCTTTAAATTCTTCTTGCAATTTTCTTGATATTTTATTTATTTCACTCCTCTTTCCCATCAGTAAAATATCATCTACAAATAATATGAGCCATATATCTTTTCCTATGTATAAACATATATCATATTTTGATCTTTTCATGTTTATTGTTTGACAGAAATTATCAAATCTTATATTCCAACATTTTGGTGACTCTTTCAATCCATATAAAGCTTTTTTAAGTTTCAGAACAGTTCCTTCTTGTTTATTTTCCAAACTTATTCCCTCTGGAACTTTGATGTAAACTTCTGTGCTCAAATTTCCATTTAGAAATGCTGTAGGTATGTCCAACTGCTTTGTTTCCCTTTTCTTCTAAAATACAATTCACCCTGAACATCCAATTGTCGAAAGCTTCTGGATTTAGTTGGGGAAAATTGTAAAACAACTTAGTTTGCTGCCCGGCCATTTTCTTTTCTTCGTTACGCTTTTGTTGCATAAAATTAAATCTTTGAAAATCTCGACAATCTACTTCCTACTCGACACTATTTGGCGTCTGGGCCCATAACCTATGAAAACTTTAGTGGTTACTATAATAAAACAAGACATCTAATCTAATACAATTATCTTTTATTGTTACACTCTTATAAACAGCCATCTTAGGCAAAATCCAAAATCCCAGAGAGTGAACAAAACTAAAGATGTGACAGACATCATGTTCACAGATAATTAATATCTTAACAGATTAAAGGTTCCCGATGTGTTAATATGGTTACTTAATAAACTATCTGTGCAAATTTTATCCAAATTCGTTTAGCCGTTTTTGCGCCAAGCCGGAAAACACATACAGACAAACAGTCTTCGTTACTATTTCATTATATGAAAGTACTAGATTTTTCTAGCGGCTTCGCCCACGTGGAAGTCGAAAATTATCCCACGGGAACGTACGATCGAGATAAAAAGTATCCTATCTGTTAATCCTTTTGTTTTTCCAAAACCGTTCAGCCGTTTCAAAAAATCAAAATCAAAAGTCATTTATTCAAATTAGGCTGAGAATCAGCACTTGTCGAATGTCAAAATTACATAAGACAGTCCCCAAAACGTCCGCCCTTCACCACTTCCTAGTGCTTTAGCTGGGAAGAAGTGGCGCAACAAACGCCCCAGCAGCACAGCTGTCTGTTTAGTTAGATAGACTTTATTCTATACATAGGTACGCAAAGTTATCAACATTACGAGACACAGAACTTAAATAATTTGTCATATGTCAGCTAGCCATGCCAATATACCAACAAATAACATGAAAACTTAACTTAACTTAAGTTTGCGCCAAACCAAAACATACATCGACACAAACAGACAAACGGTTTTCGTTACTACTTTATTACGTTCTAATTATAATCCTTGCCTTCTCCCTAGACACCCTCAATTTAGTTCATTGTAATCCTAATCTATGTAGATAGCAAATCAATAATTTATACACAATCGCTTCGCTGTTGTAGTTAAAAGCAATCATAATACGATTTAAACGTGTTTTCGTATGCGTAAAGCGTACCGTGATGTGGATATTCGATATTTCGCTGATAGCGGCGGTTGACAATGAGAGATGAATTTATAGTGGCAGGTAATGCTTGTTCAACGTCATCCTTTCATGAGGCAGATTTTGTTGGTGAATTTCGTTGATTGCCCCATTTAGTCGCGTTGATTCACTTAGCTTATTGTCCCTCAATTTGTACTCTACATTCTAATATATTTTAGTTTTAAGCCGACCAGAGGTGACTTTGGCGTACCCTTGTTATTGACTTCTGACTTTTTTTTATGTCATCTTGATCATTTATTTGGTCATGCAACCACAATTACGTGCAATACTTTTTAACATTAGGTACATCACGCCTTGTTACCCGACTGCGCCAGAAGGAGGATTATATTTTTCAAGTGTATGTATGTATATTTCTTTGGCACGCTCTGTAGCCTAAACGGCTTGATCGATTTGAGCTTGAGAGGTGCCGTTAGATTCGTCTTAATTGTGAGAGACGTATATCAAAATTGAAAAAAAAAATCTGCCCCGATTTTTGGCACCATATTGTGTCTTCAAAAAAAATTATTTTTTTCTCAAAGCCTTATTTTTTATTTATTGAGTGGGGAGTTGGAGGCAATAAAGGTCTTTATTGATAAATTTAAGAAGATGCCTGCATGAGTTTGCTTATTGTATTCAGTCTAATAGTCATCCTTTTAAAACAAGTTTCTTGTTTCCATCTTCTTAAATCAAAGTTCAGTTTTTAGGTGCTAGGTGCAATAGTTTTTATAAAACGCTATTAGGGAAAAGGTAAAGCTGTTATTTAATAAACATAAAACGAATATCGACCAGGTATCAGTCATAGAGAATACAATGATTTTCCGCCACCTCATTAATAATAAATTAAACATATAACAGCAGTTCGTTGGTGCGTAAAGCAGCAACATGCATACAATGAATGGACACGCGACACTCCACCGGACAGAACATGTCACGAATGGATTTATGGACATCACTTAGTGGCACGTCATATGCTACTGCACCACTATGTATCGAAAAAGTGATTTCAAACAGCTCAACGGCAATTATTATTGCCCACGGTTCAGTTACAACGGCAAACACGCACGTACGACAAACGTTCCTTGTCTTTTTAATGAAAGTTCAGTTGCCAGCGTCCCGCAGGATTAGTTCATTTGGACATGGAGTAAATTTACTCAGGCCAATCTAATATGGGTACACGCACGAGATAGCTGCGATCTTATTTAATCTATGGCTTTAATTTCGACCTGAGACCTACGATAATATCTGATAGAACAAGAAAAATATTTAATAAAACGCCTGGACTGGTTTCATTGTTTTCCTTTAAGAATTAATTTAGTTTTGTTGAGTTTTCGACCCTTATCAAATAGTGGATATAATAAACAATTGCTTCGGAACGTTTATAGGCTTTTAGTATCGGTTAATGTCGGTAGTATATCTATGTGTGTTGTTAGGAGCATCTGCTACGAAACTTTCCAATAAGGATGACCATCTTGATTAAACAATTCGACAACATTTAGTTAGTTCCTGATCTTTCGCATCTAAGTGAAACGTCATCTTCTTTGAGGGTGATATCATCTAGATTTTTACCATCTTTATAGCCATCTCTATATTTTTACTTTTACCTCAAACAGAGTAAGAATAAATACGTCAAAATAATTCTAAGAATTTATTAAAAGCAAATGAATCTTTTCAAAGAACAACCTATGTGATAAAATAAATGACATCTACTTTGGTTTCGTTTAATCTACATTTCTATTTAGCTGTCCATTAGAGCAATTGAAACAAAAGACGACTGTCAACGAGTAAATTATAAAAGTTTCAAAACAAAATGTTTAGGTAAACCTTTTTTTCTAAAACGATATAAAAACGTGACAACATTTTGTAAAGTTTTATTTTATACAAAAACAGTTAATCTAAAACCCAGTAAAAAGTGACTTTTAGTATCAATAACAGTTTTTGTATAAAAACGAGACCAAATACCGAGATAAAGCCGTAACATTTGTGCTATCGTGGCACTGGATCACAAAGCAAGTAATTTTTGACAGAGTATGAAGAAAATGGGATATCGTGTGCCCCAGAGGCCGGCTGAGCGGAGATATTGAACTGGTCAGGCAAAACGAATAGGTTCGGGGAGCGGACCAAGTACCGCTATCGACTAAATCCACCTTCCGCTGAATTGAACCTTTCAAGTGTTTAATACATCAACGTTTATTGAGTTACGCTCGTATATCGGTAAGTAAATCGTGTATTATGATATTGAATCAACGAAAATGATTCGGAAATGGAGTAGAATGTAATGATAGCGAACCTTTCAGTTGTTGGTCATTACAATAAAATCCTATACCGTTTCTGATATTCAATTCAGGGAAACAATACAAATGATTTCAGCATTTTTTCAATAAAAATAATGGTTGAATTAGGGTTTGAAATACAATTAGGTACCTTTATTTGATTATATTATTCTGAAAGCAATGAAAAATATAAAAATTTACAACAGAAAAACGGGCTATGAATACATTTTCACGCCCTTCGTCACAGATAATTTTACAACGTAGAACAATTACTCGATAATAATTATATTTGGTCTCGTGAAACAAGACAAAACCATCAATGGCCGCCCGCTTACTCATTTTACTACGACCGTTCTATCAAAATACGTTCACATAATTTTATTGTTGCTGGCAATACCCAATGAAAATAAAGACACGTGTTTTTTTTATCCTATCGCAGACGTAAGCGCATCTGCAAGGCTGAGGTCCTGAATTCGATCTCCTACTCATACAAAATTATGGAGGTTTTCAATCAGCTGCCCGGAGTTTGGAATTCTGCCCGATAAACGAAATGAGGTCTTTTTTTTTTGTGGGTGGGAAATCATCAAATGACTTCTCCCGCTCTGAGTGGAGCAGGAGGGCGTGTCAAACTTTTACTGACTAAAACCCACCCATGTTCTCTCAGTTGCCCGTGTGCCAGGGGCCGCGGTATCTCTTTCGAACAACCCGCACCCCTGGCAGGCATCGGCCCTTGCGAGCCCCACCAGCTGCTGCTGACGTCTCCCTGTGACGGGTCAGCAGTGGCCCCGCCGCCTACCACTTTTCGGCCGCAGGGGATAGGGAGAGCGGCCAACGCTATACCGACACTCCTCTTCCCCTGCGGCCCCACCGCGTCCGCCATCAAACGGTGGCGGCCCCGTCCAGGCCACGGAAGGGAAGAGCGCTACTCAGAAGTACCGGCACTCCTCCTCCGCCGCAGCCTGTAACTCTCAGCCGCGATGCCTCCCATTCGACATCGCGGCCCGCCTCAGCTGCGATGCACCTCACCGCAACCTACTTTTTGGCCGCTACGTCGTCGGCTTGGAGGCACAAGCCCTGACGAGCGGCCCCACCTTGGGGTTCCTCTTCGCTTCACCGTGGGAGGGTGACCACGGTTACTGAGCCCCCCCGCAACGACAATGCGGGAACCCCACTGGGGGGGAAACGAAATGAGGTTTGAAGTTCTAATATTAACCCTATTAAGTATGTGTTACGATACATTGAGACTACAGTAAAATGTTGGCCTATCACGAATCATTTTGAGTAGTAAATTAATTTGAAACTGATATTTAACACATAGCATCACGCCTTATTCCCCGAAGCGTTGGGCAGAGGTGTACCTACAGTTCACCCACAGTTCGCCAGTTGTTTAAGTGTCATGTTATAGGGGGCGAGCCTATTGCAATCAACCTTGCACAAAATCGACCTTCCAAGGACGTTATAATATCGCAGCGGGATTTTTTCGCGCATTGGATCTTCAACGCACTGCTAAGCGCCGAGAGTTGAAAATCGATCGAATGCGTTTTTTCGACACGCTGAGATGCACTTTGTTGGATTCTCAAAGCTTTGTTCAACACCGAGAGCTTAAAATCGAATGCGCGATAAAATACGGCTGCGATATTTTTACGTTCATGCGAACGTCGACTAACCCAAACTCCAGGCTACTACTGATAGGAATATAACATTTATTTTCATTAGTTGGTTAGTTCATTTTATACCATAACGTTATAGGATTTTATATTTTCGCTAACGATAGGTAAAAAATATTCATGATAAGACCGATTATCTCTTTACAGTCAATTGAGGTCAGATTTAAAATAAGCAAAAGTCCCAAAAACGAATTCAATTATCTTCACCGAGATAAAATAATTACTTCGAATAATGTCTTGGGCTACAGTGAGATACTGAAAGCAGCCATTTAAGCTACTTACGAGATTATTATCAGAAGTATTAGTTAGGCACTTGGTAATGTCACTAGGGCTCGGATAGAGCATGTTAAAGACTTGGCTCTGTGATAATTGTCACTAACGGAAAATGGTGAAAGTTTGGGGATAGACATTCTGAATGCTATAGCGTATAGGCGGGACAGCCCCAAACTGGGACATTGGATACGCCACGTATTTCCATTCTGTACAAGGCCAGAACGCAAGGTGTGAAACTTGTCGCGTATAGATTGGAAATCACTTTTTAATCAAGGTCTTCTAATCTATACAAGAGTAGTACGCAAATACTCGTGTATACTTCGTAGTGGCCAAAGTAACTAGCTTGTTCCATAATACAGTCCTAGTCCGCATGCAAACTAATTGTGTATAGATTTTTTTTTTTGGGTGGGAAATCATCAAATAACTTCCCCCTCTCTGGGTGGAGCAGGAGGGCGTGTCAGACTATTACTGACTAAAACCCACCCGTGTTCCCTCAGTTGCATGTGTACCAGGGGCTGCGGTATCTCTTTCGAACAACCCGCACCCCTGGCAGGCTTCGGCCCTAGCGATCCTTACCGGACAGCGAGCTACCCATTACTCGTAGTCCGCAAGCCCGCGCCTACGGTGGCCGGGAATCAGCCTGGGATTCCCGACGCCCAGGGCATCTCCTGCGAAGGCTACGGCCGTGAGGGCGCATGTACTGCCTCTCCCTCACGTGCGCCGCCTCCCTCTTTGCGAGCATCACTGCTTCGCAAAAGGAGGTGACGGCTAACCATGCACCCTCGCTCCGTAACATGGCCTGGACCAGGGCCGGACGCGAGAAATCGGCGCCGCTGATTGCCTCCACAAGGACACGGCGGTGCTCCGCCCAAGTCGGGCAGACCTCCACCGTATGCTCCACCATGTCCTCAGGGCAATCTTCGCAATGGAAACACCCGGGCGTTTCCTCCTGCCTTATGCGGAACAAGAACCTCCCGAAACAGCCGTGTCCGGTGAGAACCTGTGTCAGACGGAAGGTGAGGATGCCATGCCGCCTCTCAAGCCACTCCTCAAAAAGGGGACCTACCACCGCAATTGTGTATAGATTGGGATAAGCGGGACAAACTCTAGATTCCAATCTCAGGCCAATTCTCAGATTAATCCAAGTGAAAGACATGTTTATTACCTGCATCAAAAGTGGTTTAAATTAATAATTATTCGGTTGGGTTGTGACTTACTTTTCTTATTGAAAGTAGAATACTGGCACGTAAATGTTTTACGAAAAGCTACTCTTTTTAAGTTAGGGAATGTTGAACGTACAATCCAATTCGTGTTTGTAAAACTAGAAAAATTAATGACACTTGATAAATGTCTTCCAAAATCCAGAGTAGTCTTCATTGTGAACTCCCAGCTTGCACTAGATGATCACTTCAAACTTTTCCGAAGATTCAAATTCAAACAGTTTTTGTTTGTATTCACCACATTTACTCAGTAAAACTCTTGCAGACTGTCTTTGGTAACCATTTTTCCCATTTGTATTAATTAAACAAACGTATTTACCACTTTTTATAATAAATTGTGCAGAGACAACAAAAAACGGCTAATCAAAACAAACAGCACTTGCCGAAAGATGATGCAATGTATAGAATAGATACGCAGATGTGATTACCATAGAATAGAAAGAGAGGTCAACACATCAAAATAGCGAGCATGCAACTGCTCGCGTATAGATTGGAATCTAGAGTTTGTCGCGCTTATTCCAATCTATACACAATTAGTTTGCATGCGAACTAGCACTGTATATAAGGTGTATCTATTCATACACGAAATATCTGAAGGTGTCATTGTACTCATCATTTTGAACAACTTTTACTACCAGACCAAACCTGAAATCGCGAAAAAATATCAGCTGTTCCCTACATTTTGACGAGATATGCGAACATAAATGTAGGGAACAGCTGATATTTTTTTTCGCGATTTCAGGTTTGGTCCCATAGTAAAAGTTGTTCATAATGATGAGTACAATGACCCTTTTAGATATTTCGTGTATGAATAGATACACCTTATATTATGGAATAAGCTAGTTACTTTGGCCACTACGAAGTATACACGAGTATTTGCGTACTACTCTTATATAGATTGGAAGACCTTGATTAAAAAGTGATTTCCAATCTATACGCGACTAGTTTCACACCCTTGCGTTCTGGCTTTGTACAGAATGAAAATACGCGGATACGCCTACATGCAACTGTGGCGTAACAATAAATATAGTTTTTGTTAAATCTCCAGTAGATGAAAGAACTAACACTAGTTTCTAAGTCGTTTGTATACTAACCAAATGGACGTTATGGGTCTGAAGTAAAAGATTTATTTTTTAATTTACTATTTATAAAGTTTTCTTGAAATTTAATATAAAATCAGTACAAAAACTAAAACATCACGCTGTAAAAAGTATGAAACAAGAAAATACACTCATCTGAAAGCAGTGGCCGTATACCACTGTGCCCTTAAACTTATGATCGCTTAGCGTTAGAATGTATTGTTTTGTTAGGGAAGCTGGCTTTTTTGAAGTTCCTGGGTTTATTTCCTTAAGAGAGCGCAATATTAAATTTAATGTGACGTCACATAGCTTATAACCAGCGGACGATAAAGACTCTTCATCAAATTATACGAGTAATTAGTAGTTTAGAAGTTATGGCGGAACAGATGAACATTATATACAGGACAAAAATATAACCTTCGCCGCAGTCGGGTAAAAAAGAGAAGTAGGTAATACTTCTATGTTTATTACTAGAAGACAGTTTTGATATTCTTTTTGTATTGTTACTTACTTAAAATTATCTTGAGCGCTCGACTACTGAATCAAATAACTCACGTGCCAATATAATAATGAAATCAACAATAAAACAGCACGATATTATCAGTTTTACAGTTTATAACAGAAATGAACGGATAAAATATTTGCCCTCAATTCTTATTCATCGACGTGTCGCGACATTTTCAGAAAAGTTAATTGAAATGCCAGGTGTGATTGTGACAACATCGTTCCTTCCTTGTACATTGTACACTTATGTATGGTCAATGTAAATATAATTATGCAGCTCAATCCTGGACAGCGGGAATATATCAGGATATAGGTAGGGAGTTGGGATCGGCCGGAGTTCCCATCACGTAGAATAATTAAACGCAAACAAACTGCCGTGTCCACGGGCGATCCAGATAGTTAAGTTTATTTTCGATATCTGCTGTGACCCGAAATCGATTTCATTTATTAGATTTTTGTAAGCGAACATTCGATATGTTGGGAATTATTGTTTTATGATTTGCAGACAGATTACCTCTAACAAATTGAACCATCAAAGGTTACCCAGAATATTTTTTGTTTGATGAAAATGTTGGCTTAAAGTGTCCGTATTCATTGAAGATTCATGACTCATAATAAAACGCGGATGATACTAAAATTTAATATGGCTCCTCAATCCATTCGGTCACCTTAAACATGTATGTATGGCTTTAAAACGAAACAATCGGAGTTTATTTTGGGGTATTACCATACTTACTAACTTAATCCTTTTGTTCGCTCTTCATAAATATCTTTAAGATTGGAAGTATATTCTGAGTTGACACACAAACGACTAGTTATCCATATATGACCTAGTCTAGAGTGCATCTCCGTTGGCACCATGTCACTTAATTAAATGAGCATTTGGCACTCAAGCTGCGATAGACGCGTTACCGTTATGGCTAACAGCACATTGTCACCACTTGCTGCCGACCTCACCACTTATTAGATTTCACACTGGAACTGACATTAACTCTATATGAGCCTGACTGTACCGGTCTATGTATAAACTATTAAAGAGTCTTGCTACACGTTAAGAGCACTCACTTTTGTTATTAACACCTCTCGAAGTCATTTACGTCTAAAGTTTTTAGTTCAAAGATACATATTCCATTAAACTATTACTTTTTTTGTTACTGTCACAAAAATACTTCAAAGTGATTATTTTATGCAAAGCAGTATTAAAAAAAGCATACTCGCTCATTTTCAAACCAAATAAAAAATAAATGCACAAGTGACAGTCACGTTTAAAAAAAAAATAGCTATACATTTTCGATATCAAAGCGTTTACACTTTTTTTTGTTTTATACATCATATAGATTTCGCTAAGAATTAATATTTTTTTATATCTTTTATGTAACTTAACGCCAATTAATATTTTGATGAGCAAATATTTTAAAGTTTCATTAAGGTATTAAAAAGATAGTTTGAGAGAAGATAAATTTATAACTTCTTTACCACCAGTATCGTTAAAATACACATGTTCAAGGCTCGTTTATTCTGTAAAGTCTGAAGTGATAATTGTTAGGTTTTTATATTATTGAAGGTAGTTTGCGTTGTAGCTATATATATATGAATTAATTCATTTCAGAATCATATGAAAACCCTATCTGTTGATAGTTGTGTAGAGATTTTTAATTATAATCTTCCGCACACCAAGATCTAAACAGATATAACTCAAAAAAGCACTTTTTCAGAAAAGGTCTAAAACTGTAGAAGGATTAACCTTGTAGAAGGATCTTACTGGAGAAGTTATCTGTATACATATTTGCTTTGCAAGTTCTACTAGAAAAATATTTTTAAAAGACAATGCCAGATCCTGCCCCACCTTTTATCAATTTACAGAAAATGTAGCTTAATCAAAATTCTCGCATGAAATTATGACCCTTTGTTACTTAATTGTTATTCTGTTACACTTGCAGATAAAAAAATTAGTGATAAAAAGGAATTTTGAAACCCAAAGCCTATTTCCTGTGTTTGTAGCAACCATCCGCGTTACTTAGTAACGAGCATACATGCGGAACAAAACGAGTTATTTAAATTAAAAATTACATCTATTTATTTATTATGTACGGATTTTTATATGTACTTGGTTTAAATACACACAGTAAAATAAAATAATGTTTGTTAATAACTATGTAATATTATTATTAATGTTTATTCTAATAAATCTTTCGCATTTGAGCATTAGTAGGTAGGTCATTAGGTGTAACGAAACGTCATTGAAGAGCTAATAGCAATGTCAAACCATAATTCATTGACATTCGCTCTATTCGTTTGCCTTTGCATTTTTGTTTGTATTTTACGCTCCCTAATCTCTTTGCGATCACAATTATTACAATTTCAGGACGATTTTTGCTTTTGTACACTGACTCGAAGTCGCCTACTCGCCGACTTTTTGCTACTTGCCACAGATTCTGATCATTGCTTCCATTCTGAACATTCTTGACTTGGTTAACTATGTTGAGGTGCATAAATTGTGCCTGTGCGTCGACAGGATGCTAAGACATGTTGTGTCTTCATTACAATCTGCACTGCAAACTCTTCTCACAAAATGGAAATCCTTGCTTAAGGTAGGCAACCTAAATGTAGTAATTGTTTAAAGATTTAAACGGAAACAGCAAGTTCTAAAGGCATTTAAACATATTTCAGTTGCCACTAGTAATGCAGCAATAGAATGCTACATTTGGCATGCTTGTAAACCAACTTTTATTTTATGGGTCAAAGCTCTATAGAGTTCCTGGTATTGTCCTTTGTTTTATTGGTCCATAGGTAGTTAAGGAATTCAATGGTAAGCATAAGTCAAAACTCCCAATTTTTGACTTAACTCCCTTTAGATCTAGGTGTGATTCCAATATAGTTACACTAACTTATGCCAGTGGCTTCGCCCGCGTGCAAGTCGATAAAAGTATCCTATGTACAGTTTATAAACTATCTGTGTGCAAAATTTCATCCGAATCCGTTCAGCCGTTTTTGTGTGATTAAGTAACAAACATCTAAACATACAAAGTTTCACATATATCTATTAGTAGGAAATAGAATTTCTGCTATGTAAGCTACTCACAATAATGTAAACAAGCCTGTAATTCCGAGCGGTAAATATTTAGGCTCAATCTGCAAGCACACTCGAATGAAGCTCCCAGCAAAAAATAGAGCTTAAATAAAAATAATGTAGGTATGAGGAGGCCTTCACGTACAATTGCAGGTACTTCATTATGTTACAATCTTAGTGTCGGAATGTTTTTCCGCTTCTCAATTATTTATGTGTACACAGTTATTACGACGTAAAAAGCACAACCTTCCCCTGATCATTAGGAGCAAGGAAAAACAGAAAATGAGAGAAACCTTTTGGGTGTTACGTTACGGCATACAACACTTAATTCGTGATTGAGGTACAGGTTTCTATGGCCCTTTCTGACTTTTGTAAAAACTTTCCTTGCAATCATTGTAGATAAGAAACACTTTTCACAAAAAAAAAATAGCTTCCCGCCACACATCTTAAGTTCAAACAACTCGCCGCAATATTAAAATGGCTAAACGCTCATTTAGAAACAGGTTCACCACGAGAATATTCAGAATCTAACCGAGTTTAAAAGCTACGCTATGAATTTTAAACTGAAAACTACATTGGATATGAGCAGAAAGGCGAGCGTTGTGTAAACAGTACGCTGTTTCCGCGAGTAATATTTGAAAAAAGCGCATCTGGAAGGATGCTGCACTAACAGTGGAAATAAAATATTCGTATACAAGCGCGGTGCTGAAAGTTTTAGGAGTATTTTATAAGGAATTTAGAATTCAAACGTACCTAATCATTGTGATGAGAGGAGGATGAGTTGAGCAGTCGACTATATGCTCATACATGTGTAGCTCGAGGGACACGCCACTGATAAGAAAACCGCCGTAGGCCCGTAGGACCTCTCAGACAAAGGACTTAGTTTGTTTTCGACAAAACACAAAAGAGAACCCTAAGTAAGCACAAACAACATGTAACGTTACAAATTACGTGGAGCAATTCCAATTTATCTTTGCAACTGAATCCATTACCTTAATTTATCTTACATTGATACAATAAAAATAAAAAGAGATTTTCTTACAAATAATAAATCGCGGTTCTTGTGCTGAGTAATAATGTAAGGAAAATGTTTTGATAGGTTTCCAATTGTAGAGATACAGGTTCATACATAAATGTGTTGAAACGGATGTAATATTTTGTGGTCAGAATTCGTAAATACGGTTAAATATTCGTGGTGATAATCACAACAATGGTCAGTTGTTGTTTAAAATATCGACCACTGGCGTTAAAGTGGGGGAGCCGCGGTAGCCGCCGTATCCTGAAAATGTAACTCGAAACAAGCCAGCTGACGGTCTGTGTCTTTGCTAACAAACAATCGGTACTTACTGCGACTGAATTACTGAACTAAAGCAAAACGGACTGCTCCAAATGTCTGTTAACAATTGTACCGATATCCGTGTCTGTAAATTCGGCATAACCTATTAATAACTATCGACCGGTTCTGTAATTATTCCTTTAGCTTGTCGCCGAATCCAATTCCAAAATCCGAGTCCAAAATGGTGCCAACATACGCATCTCTAGAAGCCGGTTAATGACTGAGCTATAATTTGTAAACGAAATCAGTAGGATTTGGTGTATGCGGAAATGCAAGATTTAGTGAACAGTTGAATAATTTCGTGGAGGTTATGACTATTTGAGGCTAATTCTGGAAACGGGACAGCCGAGCCATTGAGTTACAGAGCAACAATGTTTATCTCACTGATTAATTAGAGGCAGAGGTTGGGCTAGTTAAGTTACTTGCGGTTCCCTCAGAATTCGCGGCAGCTAGACAATGTTAGGAATGCGTCCTCGGTATATCGATACAAAGTTTTTACCAGCTTTGTTACAGTCCATTACCGCGTAAAAGGATTCGGGAAAAAGAGTGCTCGTTTTTATACCCATTTTTTTCAGAATACGTTTATCACGTGATTGGCATTGTAACGTTATTATTGGCATAAAAATAAATTAAATCAACTCGCAACAGGCGTAAAGAACATTTTGTAAAAAGTGCCCGCGTTTTAAATACCAATTTCACATTTTTACGATGAGGTGTTCCAGGATTGGCATTTTACCAAACAAAAATAATACACCTCTACATTCATTCACATACGAACAACGGTTAAATAAGTTCTCCAAGTAATTACAGAGGCTACCCCATTGCATAGCACATTCCGGTTGCATGATGCAAAGTGTTGCGTAATAAATATAACGTAATAATACCTTTCTGTTCTTTTAAAACCAACCCTCAGTAGCTGTATCATTGTTTACTCAGCCAGTTTTTGAATTTCCGGTAAGTACGTAATGTAATAATAAAGAGAAAGCGTACGAAACACAATTATGTCGAAATAAAAGTGACGTTTTACACAGCCTTGTTTGAAAGAATAGCCGTGTTTTTTTGCAAAATAAATAATATTTGGTTGATATTGATTCAAGAAAAGCTCATCGGAAAATGTAATTAAAGAATGGCAAAAATATATAGTTTGTTGATTTATTCCTCTTATACTCCTCTACCTCTTACTGAATAGGTTTTCGAGGTTTTGTATTTCAAACAATTTATATGTTGCTAAAAAATGGCTCACAGCATCATAATTTTACAGAATCACAACTTAATCTAAAATATTGCGCCACTTTGCAAAAAGACGTTCTGTACACGAAAATCAAATCCAAGTCTTTCCCAGGCGATTGATAAGTGAAGTGGAAAGAAAGGAAGGAATTTGATTCAGCTCGTGTGGAATGCGTTCGGTAGCGCATGTGCACCGTCGCGATGAAGTTAGCGCTTGGCGAGCAAAGCCGCGCGTAGCAAGCCTACAGTCGCGCCTCGACTCGCTACGCGGACGCACGTAGCACGCCTACGCCGCTACGGGCTACGAACTTCTACATCGTCGATCTCGCGTAGTATGCCGCGCAAACAGTGAAGTTTTTTCGCTAAAATACAATGTGTTTTGAATGATGTTGTTGGGAAAACTGTTGTTCTATATACACTTTGGACTTGTCTTCCATGTTGTGATTTGTTTTAAGGATTCCGTCGGTAAGTAACAAAATAATAATGATAACAAAATCGAGGATAAAGTGGGACATTAAAATGGCTGCTCCAATATCTAAATACTTCAATTCAATTATGTTCTAAAACTAAATATTAAATAAATTGATAGTAATAAACAAAACACTAAAACCTACTTCAGTACGAATAAAATAACATCCACATAATGTGGGTTTCATTAAGGCTAGAAAAGGTCTACCGTGGTATTATGAAAAACACTTAGTACCGTTATTAAAAGTTCCTCGACGTCAAATAAAAAACAATACGAGTACATTAGTACAGTAGTTAAAGGTTAGTGTCAATAAAATGTCTGGCGACAAAATGATATTTACTTGTCGTGACTACAAGATATAAAAATAGTTTTTTTTAATACTCCGACCTTGTACGAAAAGTAAATCTATAACGGATATCCCGTTATACAAATTATTGTGATTAAGTGCCGGTGAGACTTGTTAATAATTTAAATAAAAAAGTAATAAAGGACGGAAATAATTGAAAATATCGTTGTTGGGCCAAAACTACATTGTGGTTGTTTAGTGTGGGTGCAGACTTGTGTAAAATTTTATGTAAAAAGTGTTGCTACTAATTAAATTAAATCACCTGTGCATAATATTTAGCGAACCTCCATAAATGGAATGAGTAGTTTGATGATTTATATATGTTCGTATTACCCGTAATTAAATTCCAATAGAATGTACATCATCGTTCCGTGTGGTGCCGGACGGAAAGAATAGCACTATCCCATTTCTTCCCGTAGGTGTCGTAAAAGGCGAAAAAGGTACTTACTAGAGAATGGGCAGCAGCGTTCTCTATGCATTGTACCACCATACGGCGATCGCCAACCCGCCTGCCAAGCGTGGCGATTATGGCAAACCCCCCATTTTTTTGGGGAGGCTTATTTCCAGCAGTGGGCGTCTATCGGCTGAAATGATGATGATGTACATCATCGAACTATAAAATCTTCTTTATTAATTACTAGCGTTTTCCAGCGGCTTCGCCCGCGGCGGTGTCAAAAATTACCCCACGTGAACGTACTACCGGGATGAAAATACCCAATGTGTTAATACAGGTTATAATCTATCTGTTTGCTAAATTTAATCCTAATCCGTTCCGCCGTTTTGGCGTGATTGAGTAACAAACATCCAAACTTTCATATTTATTATATTATTAGGATATATAGGATAGGAAGCTGGATATGACATAAGTACCTTCACTAGAATCCAAATGCATATAGTTTCCTAAAACATACCTGAGAAAAACCTTCCCGACTCGTGGGATTACGTCCATAGAAAGTACAGCAAGCGTCCTCGTCGGTACTAACAAACTGCGGTCACCAATCCGACTGCCACCGAGGTGATTACGTCCATGTCTCCCTTTTGACCGTTTCTTTGTAACGTTACTATTTCGAAAAGAACGTTTGCGGTCTGGTATAGATGAATGGCTTGGGTGTTACCTTAGCAACCCTTACGAAATGGCTGTTAAAAAAGAAAATAAATATAATATTAGGTATTTCATCATTGTTGTATCCCAATTTATTTGAGGGTGGCGCAACATGTCTTCTTTTTTCCATACCATTAGTCATAATCTCGATAGTATTTGTTGACCAAATATAAGATAAACACGTTTAATATTATGTAGGTAAGTCAAAATAAACGATGAACAAAAATCATGTTAGTGGTCAAAATAATTATACTCCACACTAGCTGCTCGGTTTCACCCGTGTAAGCCTCAATTCCGTGGGAATATCGGGATAAAAAGTTTTTCACTTCCTAATCCAAGTCAATTTTCTACCTATATGTGCCAAATTTCATGCAAATTCGTTTAGCTGTTTCATCGTGAAATTAGTACCTACCAACAAACATACAAAAATTCAAATGTTTTTTCTTTATTATATTAGTTTGACTGAATTTAGAAATTGAATTAATTCCGCACATATATTTATCTAAATAGAAATATTCTCCATTTTGCTGTAGATAATTATTTAAACTTGTCTGAGAGTCAGCAGTTATTGAACGCCAAAATTACATGAGGCAGTCCCCCAAAACGTTCGACCTTCACCACTTTCTGGTGCAACACTCCAGCAGCACAGACCAGTTCAGTTAGAAGACACACAGTTCAGTTAGAAAAACTTGATTCTATACAATAATAAGTAATTAACATTACGAAACACAATAACATAAAATTAAATTACTTGCCATATGTCAGCTAGCAGACGCCAATATAGCAACAGTAAACAGATACAATTTTTAAATCCAACGTATTATAGACAGAAGTTCTCTCAGACTGAAAGTTTAATAATGAACTCACATTTATTTTTGGATATAATACTATCGATCTTGTTATTTCAAACAAAGTTTCTCAGTGATTTAAATAACAATAGTATTAAGACGTTTTGATTTGAAGTTCGCCTTTCATTATGGACTTCGTGGAACAATACATTTTCTAGTTCAAGGCATTTTTGTCCTTTTTCGGTCTTCCCTGTGATCAAAATAAGAAGTCTGGCCTCCGTTTGTAGGGATTAAAAATGTTTTATCTTTTGAATGCGTAGATTTAGACCTGTCCTACAGAATTGATAGTATTGAAAGTGTAAAACCACAATTTATTTTGGTATTTTTAACGTTTATTCAAGTATTTCAATGTGAAAGGCTCTTATTTTGCTTTCTTCTTGTTTTTTCTCCTCTTCTGCTCCCTTATTTAAAGCGAAAACATAAATTCTGATTTAGGGCTAGCAAAGTGCATGCCCCTTAAATTAAAGAATCCGGAAACTGCTTTCCTGTAAAGTTACACGTTAGCACTTACTTTAGTATACATAAGACCCATTGACTTGGTCTTTGACGTCCAACCAAAAGTCCGAGTCCCGACTCGAGGTTCGCTACTGACCCATTAAGCGTACTACGCTAGATTTGAAACTAACTAATAGGGTTAGCAACTCTACACTGCGCTCCAAAACGCAATTTACCGATGTAGTTGGACCCAATTTAAATGGCAGAGGGGTTATGTCTGCCGCATGCCGATGACTTATTGGCCAAAACAGCGGTAGGATGGAGTCTCAAAACAGTTGACGAAACCATGCGCAAAGAACTTAACTCCATCACTTTGGTGGAGTAAGTAATACAAACGGGAAATTATCGATAAAAGAGGAAAGAAGCCTATGCGCTAAAAATAATGATTTTGTTAATGCCATTCTTGCTTCTAATACGATTTACATCGAGGCTAAATGTTTATATTGCACACTAAGATAAGACTTGATGTTCACAGAACGCAAACGAATGGCGTCTATATCCTGTTGTTGTTTGTGTGATTTCTTTGCGTCAATTAACTGACGAGTGATTCAGAAACATCGTAAACTCATAACTCAGGGCAATTTACATAAAATCACAAAAAAATATAAGCAAAGTAATTTAATAATCCGTATGATTATCTACTTTACGTCAACAGACTCTTATTGGATGGAATTATTTTTAATTTCTGAAATTGTAAAAATTGTTTAATAACTTATAATGAGAAATCTACTTATACCAATCTACCGGAAAATTTGCGTGTCTTAGCGTAGGTACCTAGAGGTAAATTATGATTAAAGTAAATATAATATAGGCACAACAAATTGGGTAAACCGAGTTCACAAATAATATGTAAGTTGTTCTTCGCTTACAATATTATAGGTAACTCGGTTTCCCTTTGTGGAAACTTGCGCGAAACGGCAAGCAGATGTTACAGCCGGTTTTTTAAATTTAATCAAATCTTTATATGAAAAAAAAGGGACTACCATGTGAAATCTTTGCGTTTATTTCTTTTTCTTATGTGAGAGGACAGTAAGTTGTGACACAGACTTTTCTGTGTTCTATATTGTAGGTTAACCAGCTTTAACAATCCCACTAAGAGGGTACTGGGGAAAAACCTTATCATTTATGCGATTATCATTTTGCACTGTAAATATAATCATACAAATAAGTTAATAAATATCTCACCTAATTGAATCATTTGTAAGATATTGGTACCGGTAACCACGATTTAATTAATTTGCTTGATTGACTCTAATTACTCACACAATACAAGTTACGTGAAGCCCCCGGTTGATTACTAATTACTTTTACGTACTTAATATGCAACAAGAGAAATACGACGATCAACATTTCTGCGAACGATCATGTAAGTACAATTTTTCAGAGGGGGAAAACATTTTTTCATTAATATTTTTAATAAGTTCCAGAATAATAACAAACTAAATTTAGTACAGACGCCAGCACATCAAGCTGTCCCTAACTGTCAACATTTCCCAATTGAACATGAACCTTGTCCTTATGGAGTAAAGTTGAAAATCTATCCAAGAAATTTTAGAAATATTTTTTTTAGATTGAGGTAGCTTGATGTGCTGGCCTCCGTACATGAATAACTAAAATTTCGGTTGAGCAACAACATATTAGCTAGAGGGACAGTCCACTGAGATGTTGTAACAGCAAGGCTCCGGACGAAAGCCGGCTTAGCGGCATGAAGCGCGACGCACAACAACATGTACATGTACGGCAGTCGGGAATAAAGGTTAAATGCCCCCGGGGCTCACTGACTGTCGTGTGAACATAATCAGGGGTCGCACACATTTATTATTCAGTTAATTTTCCTAGTTTCTACCGTTTTATTATATACCCACGATAGGGTTGAATTTACGCCTAAAGTTTCCTCCGGGGTAATTGATAGACATGTGTTCGTGAATTATTAAAATGACGATTAAGCGGTGGGATTCCCTGGGCGATAACAAGGTTTCGTTGAGGCTAATAAGAATGTATTTTTTATCAAAACGCGGTCAGGGGCTAGCTAATGATTATGTCCTTCAAATAACGTTATCATTACAGCTATGGCTTCTGAGGGGGTTAACAGAGATGTTGTAGCTTGTTCTATATTTACAATTTACAATACCGTAAACCGTCATTAGACGCACAATAAGGACGATCGTATCGCCAATAAGCAGATAATACATACTTATAGAAGTAAGGAGCCATTCACAAGATTTTTTTCTACAATAAAACCAGATTTTTCTTTGACTCGGCCGGGAAATATCGACAAAACAAAATTACCTAAACACATTACTACCTTTGTTCCTTTAAATTTGTCTATAGATATCTGGAGTAGGTACCTATCTCGATCTTCCGTCTTAACTTTAAATTAACAATCTCAATAATAATTATTCTGGGAAGTAACACAATGGATTCTTAGATTTCATCAATCTATCTTTCAGACAATGCATGCAATTTAAGACTGTAAACTAAAACTGTGAAACTTAATATTCGGGCTTAAATTAATGTTTATGTTAAGCATCAGAACTGCACTAGGTATTAAGGAAATGAATACAATACAATTATATGGTATATTTTTACGATCTACTTAAAAAAAATACAGAAAAGTAGTATCACTGAATAAGCTAGCGATAGTTATGTCTCCAGGCAGAGAAACTGTTTACTGATCGTGATCTGCATAGCACTATAACTTTGTTGGAGTCGGCTTCCAGTTTAACCGGATCGGATACAGCTGAATACCAGTATTTTAGATGGAGCGACTGCCCATCTGAATTTCACAACCCAGAAACTCCTTACCGAGCGTACCATATCGTATCCAGGAGTACTGCTATCTGCATCAACCCTTTTCTAAGATGGTGATCTAAAGTTTATTAGCCAACCTTCTCACTACGGAGCTTCAACGCACACTGCTTAGCGCCGGGTATTGAAAATAGCACAGTGTGTTTTTTGAAAATAGCAGTGTGTTTTTTGAAAATCGCAGTGTGTTTTTTGAAAATCGCAGTGTGTTTTTTCGACGCGCTGAGATGCTTTCTGTTGGATTCTCAATGCTTAGTTCGACACCGAGAAATTGAGAATCCAGTACTGGAAAAAATCCCGCCGCGATTTTATTACGTCCGTGTGAATGTCGACTTAAGTCCAGCTGTCCAAATACAAAGATTTTACACCTTAATGACAAATACTGGTGAAAATGAAGGATTTTCATGCTGCCCGTTATAATACGCTGTCCTAGGAAACGAAAGTTTTAGGCTATCGGTACAATCACTGAGTTCAAATGATGTTACTCGTATCTCCTTAACCTCGTCAAAGCTGAATAAGATAAGCAGATCAAATATCTTGACCTGGCACGTGAGGTTATCGACATGTGGGATGTGGATACAGCAGTAATTATGCCAATAGTCGTGACAGCCAATGTCATTATAGACAAGAGCCTCGACCATCACCTCAGGCGGCTCTCATTAGGTAGATTTTCATGACACCCCATATAACACGCTGTCCTGGGAAGCCTAGTTTTATGCCATTCACCGTAACGGCTATCCTTACAATCTCTGAATTCAAATTATATTATTATTGTTAGCTTTGATAAAACTATTAAATTTAAACTGTGAATAGTCACGTTGATTTCATATTGGTATTCACGTCAGGATCGACATCAATGTTAAATAAATTCGGGTTCGCATTATCGGTCAGTTTTGATTTGGAATTCAACGTAAATTATACTAAATTGTACATTAGATTATGCAAATTCTAAGGTTATAAATAAATCATACCAAATACCGCAATAGTCACTGAATTGTTGTTACAATTATATGGCGTTTTATCTACCTTTCTTTGAGCCAATAAGATCCGCCCCAAAAGAAACTATGTACTAACTTATTAAAAACGAATTGTTGGGTGTTTGCTGCTCTCCTAGCTAGATCAATGAGTTATCTGTATTTAGGAAAGACAGGTTTGACTTCCAATTTGAATATCACAATGTTAACATGATTGAAGATGGAAACTCCCTCTCCTAAATACAGATCACTCTCAGCAGGCTTAGAACGAGCACCGATTTGTAGACGGAAGAATAGACATGACTATTAACTAAATGATGTATATATATGAGAAGATCATTAGAAACGAAATACGAAATGACAGATTGTAGAAGGATACCTACGGTGCGATGTCAAAAATGGAGAAACAAAATGTCACTTTGTATTGAAAAAGCACTGTCTATTCTTCGTAGAAATAGAAAACGCTAAGCCCGCTGGTCTAGCTAGGAGAGCAGTGATTCACCCAACAATTTGTTTTACCTACACCGTGTAATTAATAATGCATACTTTGTAAGTCCCTTATGTACTACAAAACATTTATGTACCTAAATAAATATGGTTATTATTATTATTAACTATATCCCGAGTCTCGAGCAAGAGAAGTTCCGCGCGAATGATTGCTGACAGAACCAATCAGCAACAGTACCTAAAGGCGGCTATTTCTGAATGTATTGCAAATCTGAAAATACTAATAGACGCATAAACACAAGTAACTTTGACAAACAAACCGCTAAGTTTGCCAAATCATTTCCTCGTAAAAAGGCAATACCTAATGTTTAATTTATAACTGATAAACTAATTAGGGGTTTAACTGTAGCAGTGATCCCGTTACAATTTGTCCCTCAATAAATCTTAGTACCCGCTTTAGCCCGTCGTACCCCGGTAGGACTTTGCCTCCCCGATTCCTCCGTTCCTCTTGTTCTTGTGTCATCTCCGATAAATCCTTTAAGAAAGCGTTTAAATCGTTCGCCATTTGCTCAGTCGCGGTGTTCGAGAGACTTGGAAGACATTTCCCGTAGTTACTTCGACCCGCAACTCGTTCGGCACACTTTAATTGTGAGCAACTTCTTATTTTTCTCAAGTAAATAATGACGTTGTTTGTTTTGCAACTGTTTTGATGCGATAAGTCACTCCTAGTTAGTTCCAACCTAATTGTTTTAGTGAATTTGCTAAATAAAGTTTCCGAGTGTTATGAAGGGTGCTAACAATCCTATCAATACAATGTCTTATTAATTAGTCGAATAATTGGTAGGAAAGAGGCTTCCCTTCCATCCGGTCACGTCGTCCAAACTTCCGGCCAGCCATTAAATTAAGAGCAACTAAACTTCATTTATCTCGGCTTGTTACTTCCACGGACGATAAGGTTCAGAAACACGACTGGAAACTTCCACAAACTTACAGCTAACTTCGGTGAAAAGTTATCGAATCACGCCGATCGTTCGAAAATTTGTTACTTACTCAATATTTTAAATAATCTTCTTTGCAACACTTCTTATCTCCAAAGTTTTCACTCCCTTAAACTCGATTTGATTATGTAGTGATAATAATTTACCTGCGTAGACTAAAGTTGCTTAATTTTGTTAATTGATTCTTGTGAGAACATTTATTACGTTCGTAATTTCGTTACGAACGCCACTAATGAAGTTAAGTAGTACTAAGGCTGTTTGTTCCTGAAATTACCCACTAATGTAACTGTAGTAAAAAGTTTATTTTCACATAAAATCTTTGCGTTAAAGGTACATATCTTTATTTAAAATGTCACACGTACGTTTCTAGTATTCCAGGACTATGATAATTCATGAAAACTCCTGCCTTGGGTCTGACGGACAAGTTTTCACATTTTCTTTTAGCACGAGTTCTAGATAGAACAGTAGTATGGTGTAATAACCGACCTTAATTTGTAGAACATATCGATTCACGTAGGATATTTAAAGTGGAATAAACTTCTTACATTGGCAGTGGTGGTCGCGTGACGAGCCACGTTTGGAGCAGCAGGTAGCGGGCGCGGGCGCGGGGAAGCACGCCAGCAGCCAGGCAGCGATGCGATACGCAAATATTTATATCGCCCCCTCGGCACAAGTCATTGCCTGAAAGCGTTGTCTTGTACCAACGTCGTTGTAACGAGAAAATATTGCCTGTCAATGCTATTCACAACTAAGTCACGGCACAAATAAGTCGCGTTGCATAACGCCCATTCAAAGGCATCGCCCCAAATTAAGATTAAGTGAGGTTTTACACAATATTGTGATTTATCGGCAATTTCTTTTTTATGTTCGCACTTTTAAAGGACCCGTTCTCGTTTATTATTCAGTGTCCATAATATGAAACAGGACAAATATTGACGTTAAAATGGTAAGTTTCAACAGTCTCTTTAGATAAAAATGCGACCATGGTAAAATGCGGCTAGTCGTTTCATTGTTTGCATTCATGTCTAGGCTTAATGAGGGCTTGTTAATAAAACTTAGATATAATTTTCTTTTGTACAAATGGAAAAGTCTTGTTAAACGATCGTGTACGGTTTACTAGCAAATTGTTTTTATTAGTTTGGTGGTTTTAAAATGCCCCAACTGAAAGTAGGTTTTTGTTGTTTCGCGCAACATAAGACGTGCTCGTAAAGAAAACGAAAAATGACTAGTGTGCGTGTTCACTCTTCACGCATTAAGGGTGAACAGCGTTCTTTTTAATTTCAATTTACTATTAAAGGATCGTTTAGATTACGCAATATCGACTATGCCTTAGTGGCATGCTAGAATATCATATTTATAGACGCTGGAAAACAAACCGACGTCGCAGAATATAAATACCTAATGAATAATTTCCTCTTTTGTCTCTTTAACAAAGAAATCTGCATAAAAGGTTTTCCTGGTAAGCACTATCAGCAAGTCTGACAAATAGACGCAAAAGAGTTTAAATATCTACGAGTCTGGAATAGGCGCCCGTTGTTGGCTAAGATACCGACGTACAATTAGCAGCTAAACTAGAGTTATCATTGTAAATTGTTACTTGACTACGGCGAAGCAAAATGGAGGCGAATGATTTGAACCGGTATGTGTGTGTGTAGATATCTAATGGGTATGTACTTATGTATGCTCATTTGTTCCATCATAACTTCTAAACTACATACTTATCATAATTTGACAAATGAGGTATCGGTGGGATCCTGCCGTTTTGCCAAAAAAAAATTTGCAAGATTTCATTATCCAAACAAATTTTAGCAACCTTTTTTATACCAATGCAACATTTGGAATGATTTTAGTACGCACATTTTCATTTGGTAAAATTTGATGGATGGATGAAATTTGAATGGCCGCGGCAGCTGCTGGCGAGTACCGGAGCCCAGAAACATATTTTTGAATGTAAAACCACATACTACTACCAGAATCTTAATATTAATATCTTTATTTCACTAAATAGACATATAAATTACATTTTTAAATATTAGTATAAAAATATAGAAACATTTAAAAATATAAAAAATAGTAGCCCACCGGTATCGGGAACAGGGTCCAAGCTACCGGCGGTCAGGGCTCCAGAGAGAGGAACCTCCTAACAATGCGAGCCGTGTCAAGAAGTACCGCTTTCTGAATCAGGCCCTTGACCCAGCTGCCCAACGAGAGCCTCATTAGGTGTTGGTCGAGGCTCTTGGCTATCAAGCCATTGGCTGTAACGACTACCGGTACAATGATCGCTGAGTCCACATCCCACATGTCGACAACCTCGCGAGCCAAGTCAAGATACTTGATTTGTTTATCTTTCTCGGCTTTCACGAGGTTCTCGTCATGCGGGACCGTTATATCAACGATCATTGTACGCCGCTCTAGTCGATCCACCACCACTATATCAGGCTTATTGGCCACAATAGTCCTGTCAGTGATGATGGATCGATCCCAGTACAGTGTGACATGTCCATTTTCGAGAACTGGGTCGGGCACATACCTGTAGTACGGCACTTCTGATTCCACAAGGCTGTATTTCAGAGCAAGTTGCTGGTGGATAATCCTGGCTACAAGGTTGTGTCTATGCAAGTACTCCTCGTTAGCTAGACGAGAACACCCGGAGATAATATGTCTGATTGATTCACCCGGACGGTGGCATGCCCGACAGATGTCAACCGTGCCGTCTTTCACAATAAATCTCCGGTAGTTGTTCGTCATCATAACTTCGTCCATAATTGCACAGACAAAACCTTCGGTTTCTCCAAAGAGGTCACCGAAACGCAGCCAGGCTACGGACGCTAGAAGGTCTACATCGGGTCCATGTAGGGCCCGGAAATAGCGCCCGTGAAGCTCCTTACTCTGCCATACTTCCATGCGGTCTTTAGTGTCAAGCACTACAGGCATGCGCCAGTTCTCTTTAGCCAAGGAGAGCGGGGTGAGGCCCTTGTCAACCACGACCACATCTCGATGCATCCTCACGTCGGCTCCCAGAAAATATTCCCTGAGACTGCATATCTCGCGATTGTGCAGGGTCTTAGCGTTTAAGAACCCTCGACCTCCACACTTTCGCGGGATATACAGTCTCATTACCGATGACCGTGGGTGATGCATTCGATATGCAGTCAGTAGCGTACGGACCCTCCTATCCAGGGCGTCGAGTTCGGTCTGAGTCCATTTGAGTATGCCGAAAGAGTACATCAAAACCGGCATGACCCAACCGTTGAAGGCGCGCACCTTGTTCCCGCCTGATAAAAGACTATTAAGTACTTTCTTCAGACGGCCAAAGAAGCGCTCCTTCAACGATTGCTTCATGTCAGTATCGTTGATGCCCAACGCTTCCGACATACCCAAATACTTATAGGTTTCGGCTGTGGAGAGGGCTCGAAGGTTTATGGAATCCGAGAGTTGGGTTCCCACGGATTCCGCAATCTCCCCTCGCTTTACATGCATGACCGCACATTTGTCCACACCAAATTCCATCCTGATGGCGCTACTGAAAGTTTCAGTTACTTTCAGTAGCTCCATCAGTTGCGAATTGTTGGGGGCAAAGAGTTTTAGGTCATCCATGTAAAGGAGGTGAGAGATAACCTGACCACCTCTCCTCAGCCGATAGCCTATACCTGAATCCTCCAGCAGTGTGCTTAGAGGATTCAGGGCTAGGCAGAACCAAAGCGGACTCAAACTGTCGCCCTGAAATATGCCTCGCTCGATCCTTATCGGCTCGCTATTCCCATGGATGTTTCGACATCCTGGATATCGAAGGACCGTACTCCATTGCCTCATACATGACATCAGGAAGGTGCGTAGAGTTGTATCTACTTTATACAACTCCAGCACCCTCATGAGCCATGTATGTGGCACCGAGTCATAGGCCTTCTTGTAATCTATCCAACATGTCGAAAGATCCTTTCGGGAACAACGAACCTGTTGGCTAATGGCCATATCAATGAGGAGTAGCTCCTTAGTACCACGGGACCCGTTCCGACATCCATTTTGAGAGACAGACATGATGGAGTTACTGTCTATATGATTGTAAATTTTAGCTCTCAAAATGGACGTAAGAACTTTATAGACCGTCGGTAAACACGTGATCGGTCTATAATTTTTGGGCTCCGCAGTACTACCTGATTTATGGAGCAGGTGGGTAACTCCTGTCGTTAGGAACTGGGGTAGCGAACCAGACTCTAAAGCAGTCTGGTACTGAGCTGCCAAGCGAGCGTGCGATCCAATGAACCATTTAATCCAGAAGTTGTGCAGCCCGTCCGGCCCCGGAGATTTCCAGTTCGGCAACGGACGGACTGCACGAGCTACATCTTGGGGGCAGATGGTAATAACCCCCATTTCTGGTATTGGATCGCAGGCTCGCTCGACTTCCCGAGTCCAATCATCTTCGGTGTGACTGACAGGCACCGACCAGATACTACGCCAAAAAGAACACATGGCATCATCACCTGGTAGGCGCGTGCCAGCCACACCTTGGTCCGGTCGCTCCCAAGCCCTGTATACCCACCTTTCATCACTCTGGAAAGTGCGGTTCTGGGTGTATCGATCCACTCGCCGCTTATACCTACGGATACGGTTTGCCCATGCATACACTTTCTGCTTCAGGAAGTCGATGCGCTCTGTGACACAGGACGTATAGTCTTGAGGACTGATATCAGTCCCCGAGAACGCTCGTCTCACAAAGCGCATCACTCTAGGGCGAGTATTGCCTTCCCTGAAGCAGATTAGTTTGCCGATGAGTGCTCTGGCCCCACCAATACGGCGTTCAATCCTGCACTGCCAAGCTGGTACGGCTGGTTTCGGTCGTGTAGCTCTTGAGTCATTAACGAATTTGACGTGAGCTACACGACACGCCGCTACAGCTCCGCAGTACAGAATCGAATGAGTATCGGTGAGGTCTTCGCAGTCATCAAAATAGTTTGACAACTGCGAATCCAGAGCCGCCACCAGCGCCCTATTTTTGTTATGCATGGGCAAACGAGGTAAGCGTGGCCTAAGTTCGGGCGACATGAACCGATATTCCCGAATCGCACCCTCCAAAGCACTCCTCAATTCCTCACTGCACTGGGTACTTACGTTTGTAGCCCTGCCAACATTCCCCTCGTCAGCTTGAGGCGTGTGACTTGTGGTTAGCCGTGGTGGTACCACAACTGTCTGCGACGGGGGAACGATGACATGGCTACTCTGCATTTCACTTCGCAAGCGATCAAGTACAGTGTCATCCAACATATGATTACGCTGGATGACCCGCACCTGATCCGATAGTCGTTGTGCTGAAACGTTGACAGCTGGATATTAATATTATTATTACCTGACGATACTAAATATTTGGCTTATTTTATTTTGCGTAAAATATGTCATACCAACTGAAATATTTGACTACATTAAAATTAAGTAAAAGTACTAGTTGGTAAGCAAGTCATTGCTTAAACGTTCACTTGCCAAACATAAGGTTTGCGATACAATTACTTGTGAAGAGTTTATTTGCTAAGTAATAATTTGGCAAATAAAATTATACGGAAAAATTTTTGGGAAGTGATAATTTGTCACAACTTTTTTGTTGATGAAACAAGGGTAACCCGGTATCGCGGCATCGGCTATGTGACATCACATTAAATTGACATAATGCGCCCTCTAGAGGACATAAAGTCATGAACGAAAACATTTTTTTTTTAATGCTGCCATGTTGGGTATCAAATAAAAGGGCTTAAGGAACACATTTCAAAAATATACATATCAGTTAACTAACCCCAAAATGATTTAAACAAAAACAAGTTCAAAACTAAATCCCAAATACTGAAAAGTCACGTTCTAAAAAGTATTAAACAAGAAAATATTCTCACCTGAAAGCCAGCGTATGTCACCTAAACAATTCATTTTAACAGTAGTTAGCGATCTTAGGCTTTAGGAAGTGGCATACGGCCGCAGATTGACGTTGGGATGACGTTCGGCGCTGGGATGGCGTTGACAGGGGGCGCTGTTGATTATTATTTGTGCAATAGTGTTGTGAAATATCACTCGAAATGTATTCCAAAAACAAGATGGCGGTGTTAGTCCAATTTTGACAGCACGGCTTGTTCATCTATCACAAAATCATCATACTACTGAAAGCAACTTTTAATTATGAAAAGTGTTGTTAAAAAAAATTCAAGCTGTTATTTGCTTTCTTTTTTTACAATCGAATTTATAATATTAGTATCTTAAAATATTTACATAATAATAAAGCTAAATAGCTAGAGTATATTAAAAAATATATATTTAAAATTATGTGAAAAGAAAATAATCATAGGCATCAAACCATACGTCCGCATCGTTGTTATCAGGAAACGTGCCCAAAGGGCTGGCAGCATTGCCACGTTGTATGGCAATTCTTTGTTCAAAAAATAGCCCAGCCCGCTGATCACGTGAAGAGTCGACCAGTTGCTTGGCAATGTCCCGAAAAACTCAGTGGCCTCGGACCCATGGCCCTAAAGTTTCAACCCCAACTTACTTTCTTAATTATTTGTACCCAAGTTGTTAGTACTCGGTTACAAAGACTAAACTTTAGTAAATGTAAATGAAATCTTAGTATTTACAAGCCGCGTTCTACTGATTGAAGATGTACTTAACAAGCGATCAAACTTCATTGTTAAAACTTAGTTGAAGATGAAACGCAAGAAGCAGTGCGAACTAATGCTTGTTTTGAATGTTATGACACGACCTACATTCCATAAGCGCTATATTAAAATTATATTATCAAATGAATGTTCAAGCTAATCAATCTAAACAGAATTAGCGCTATCCAGAATTCTGAACTATTCACTTATACGATACCTACAACTAATTTGCATAATTCAACATTTATTAATAATTCTTTGAGTTTTGGAGGGTAAAAAAATTACTGTGTATAATTTGAAGGTAAATAATGGATAGGATAATCAGCCAATAATACTTCTGCCGCTGGGACCCAGGTCTCCTCTCTTCGAAAGGGAGTGGGCTTTAATTTATTACGCGGGCTCAGTGCGGATTGGTAGATGTCACATGTCTTTGAATTTTTAGTTCTAGAACAATGATTTTCCTTCACCGTTTTGAAAGCAGTGATGATAAAATTATTTACACAAAGTAAAGCGCCTGCCTGGGTTTGAGAAGCCACGACCTACAACTCGTAAGTTGAGGCCATTACATCTGGGCCACCACTGCTCAAGCAATGGATACCTGATGGAACCTTAAAAAATACAATCACGTTTCTAACTTTCGCAAGATCCTCAATTGGCTATTGCCCATTCGACTTCGCAGAAACTCTCGGATATTGTGTTTGCTATTTAACATTCTTCACAACCGTAAAACCCCATCCTATCTGCGGGATCGCTTCTCCTACGCCCGTCCTTTTGAATCTCCTCAAGTCCCCTCCCCACTCAACCAACTTCTACTCCTACTCCTTCACTGTGCACGCGGTCCGGTTATGGAATTTACTTCTGCCTGACATTAGGAACTGCCAAACTGTAGCATTATTCAAAAGAAGAGTGAAAGAACACTATCTCTCCACTTTGTCATGATTGCTTATGTATTTATTATTATAATTATATATATTTTAGTGATATTTATTTTAGAAGTACGTATGTATGTTTGTATGTATGTATATTCTCATATTATGTGTGTGTATATTTAAATTAGAGTTTAATTTGTAATTTTATGTTTTCCCTTCTACTGTTATTACACGCGTTGTCTACATCTCTGTTATCTTCTCTCCTGTCGGAGGTGTGCTGGAAGAGATTTCTGTAGAAATAAGCATTACCTATTTACGTATTTTTCTGTTCTTTTCTTCTTGTCCGTTTATATATGGGGCATACCAATAGAAAATGGCGCCTAGGGCACGCATCACATTTGCTCCCCTTCATCAATTATCTTCTCGGTCTACACTAAGCAAAGCTAGGTCGCATAACCTTTCTTGACCAATAATAACGAAGGTATTAATTTCAAATTGCAAATGAATCGCTTGCAATGCTGTAATTTTAAGAGAATTTGAATAGAAATAGGCAGATTTCGAAATACGCTTTCATCCCCATACTGCACAAAGTATTCAAGTAGCTCTTCAGATTTCTTAGTTATAGGTAAGAGTATAAAATGGTTTATTGATGCTTTTTTTTATTTAATAATTGGCGACTTTTTGCGCCCCTCTTCGATAGGCGCCCAGGCACGAGCCCTGGGCCACCCTAGTTACGCCTCTGTATGTGTGTGCATAAATGGTTAAATAAATAAATAAGGTATTATTACAATGACAGCTATGGTGTCGACTTTACTTACCTATTATTAAGCAAAACTGATTCAAAGTTATGCTTAATGAATGCAAACCGAGAAATGGTGAACGAATGAAAACTATTTTTGTAAAACTAATCATTTTATGATAAGTTTCATAAGTTTTAAATGAAATTCAGTATTCCGATTGTAAATTGAATATTCTATTAACACTTTGGATTTTTCCGTTGGCATTTTATTACGCTGAAGCACGCTATTGTTACAGCACCGGCGTTTTGCGAGCGTTTCTTGAGCGTGTGGGTTGCGATTCGCAGGTGACGTTTTTCTCACGTCAATGGTAATTTATCAACGACTAATGCATGTTGTATTAATTAGACAATTAACGCCTCGAAGACAGAACAACAGTAAATATTTTGTTAATGAGACAAAGGGTGCCTAGAAAACAGATATGAGCAATGAATACTAAATTGTGTACCTACACATCACTTTAACACTAAATACATATTAATATTGGACCTAGACATGTTAATTCCAGTGTGCGATTAATGTAATCAAACATTTATTTACTAACTCAGTATGTTAGGAATAGTATATACTTTATTCCAAATGGCTTTCACATAACGTGAAATTACCAACCTATTTGCAGTGTGGCTTAATTTTGTCATACTCTGATACCTGTAATGTAAAGAGTGGGAGGTCAGCTTAAAGCGGCCATAAGAGGCAAAGCGGTGGCCACTTTGCCTCCAATGGCCGCTTCGAGCTTCATTTTTGAGTTATTTGAAATGATAGCGCCACGTTGTCATTCGGTATCGGTGGGCGAGATTATTTTACAAAAACATTTGATAATAATTAATAATATTACAACTGTCAAGTTTAATTGTCAAGCACGGTATTTTTTAACAAAAACAAAATACATATCTTGTGCACTTTTGGGGTGGCCACGTTGCCCTTAACCCCATACCCACTTTGGTCCACAAAATCCAGCCATGGGGGTAAGGGCAATGCACTCGGGCAAAGCAGTTTTTTTTTACAGATTTTCATAGTTTACAAGTCACATAATTGTTTATAAATTGGCACGAATTTCAAATTCACATCATAAAAAATTTAATTCTTGGGCTATAAGCTAACCTCCCTTAGAGTTTTAAAAATATAAACAAACGGGAACCCTATTCGAAGCCGACTTGCTGTTATAAATAAAGTACTTAGCAAGCAAAATGCGTTGGGCTACAAAATCCCAAATCAAATTCTTCCTTTTACCTCTGCTCACATTTTTGTGATATCTATTTACAGATTTTTCTAATACATTACATTTTCTTTCTTTACTATTCCTTTTTTAGATTTAACTCTTGGTGTGACTTACAGGTACATGATGCCTGGACAAAGCACACGCTTCTAAAAAGTAAAGAGCAAAGCAACGTATCGAAAATGGGATAGGTAAAAAATATTGACTACGAAATACTATTTCAAGATTTATACTCACACATTTTCATTCCACTTCACACATTCAGATCTTAAGCATAGAATTTGAAAAATAGAAGCAGATGGGTGATGCACTGATGTCCTCACGGTTCTAATCCGTACTGGTCCGTAAAACATGTCCACACGTTTGATGTCGCAAAAGCTTCGTGCTATAAAGATCCGTCTTTACTACTACAGACCGTTTTATAATATAACTTTAAAGGTGTAAGAAACATATCTACACTGCACGTATACGTATGTATGCACCAACTGGGCTTTGAATCCCCTCAGCGAGACGGACGTGCTGATATGAATGCATGGATTGAAGTTTTAAAAAGTAAAAACCGGGCAAACGTGATAAAATATTATTTCCTTTTACTTCGCTACAATGGATTTTATGCATGGTCGTTCGTGACGTTTGCTTTATAAGGCAGCTTCAAGGCAACGAAATTGTAGTGATAAAAGAACTGTAGATAATAATTGGGCCATGTTACCTAAGTAATTATTGAGAGCAGTGGTAATGGCCGTAACTTACCGAGTTGTAGGTCGTAGGTTGGACCCCAGACAGACTCGTCACCTTGTGTAAATTAGTTCATCACCACTGTCTCAAAACGGTGAAGGGAAACATCGTGAGGGAACCAACATGTAGTAGAACAAAAAAATCGAAGACATGTGACATCCACCAAACCGCACTGGGCCCGCATGGTGGATTACGGGCCACTCCCTCTAACCGAGAGGAGGCCTGTGTTCCTTTTTTAATTGGAACCATTATTGGCTGATTATATACCTAATTAATTATTATATTGACATTTATTTACTTCTTGTAATTCCATAATTTTTTCAGGTACATGTAGTACTGACTGCGTTTGACTGTTTAGTAAACGAAACTTTATTTTAAGAATCTAATGGTCACTGTTCTATAAACAAATGTATTACTTAACGATTATTTTGCCTGGTCCCACTGGCCGTTGGGTCACGGACTCTAATTCCGAATTCCGCGTAGGTCGTAGATATTTTCTGTGCGTGCTCTCAGGCTCTGTACCGGTTACATTCATTTGTGCTGAATAAATGTGGCCAACATGCTAGAAAAATATTCCATTAAAAAACATGTTATTCTGCCGTCTAATATAACCTATATTACTATGTATAAGACTTGTCTATGTATACAGTGTGGCCAGCTCTGGAATGGATCAATTATAACGACAGTAGGTAGCTATGAAGTCCACAATGAGTGTTTGCTCACTGAGCTATCTGTATCAACTCAACAATCGGGACAAGTGAATTTCAACTGCAGCACTGTGACACTACGCTTATCGAACGCGCTTATATTATACACTGCAGTTCTATTCTCTAGAGCCACATTGCTACAAAACCCGAAGTCTTTAACATCTATTAGCACAAAATTATACAAAGTTCACAACAGAATCCTTTCCCAGATTTTACACGAACCGAAAGTATATTTAAACGGCAATCGTCACGTATAAACACAATCTCTACCAAGGCTCGACAAATTGTGTACGGACTACGGGCGAATAGAGCCAATTGCCGTCCGATAAAAAAACAATAGGGAATGCTTGCCTTTCTGTCGTGTGGAATACAATGGTATTCTTCCTGAGCGATAAACCAGTCGCCCGCAGACATCGGCAAACGTGAATGACAGTTTACGATGTAAAAATACATACTACATTACAGAATTTAACGTCCGCAACATCGTATGTGCAAGTACCGACATAAAGCATTTAAAACTTTCTTTTAGAGTCTCTAAGGAGGGGTAATATTCTGACATAAATTCTCCCCGGGGGTTCACCCCACTCCTTGAACCCATAAAACGATAAAGATCATCTTTTGTAGCTTCTGAAGGGAACAGCTACGTACCTCCTTGTGTCTTAAACAATTCGTTCATTTCGAAGAAATACATCGAGACAAATCCGCTCATTAATATGCGGAGTTTAAACTTTGTTTCGACTTTGTTATCTGGGAATTGTCTAAAATCTACAGAGGTATTTGGAAAGGGTATTCCTCATAAGTTATAAACAGATACCTTTTCTGATAGCAGGTCGCTGCAAGGAATTTTATAAAATATCTGCGAAAGGAACAGGATAATAATTAGAATTCTTTCGATGAATTTGTCAATCTGAGATATTTAAACTGAAATATATTTCGTGTGGACCATGGAATGAATAAGGAAAATACTGGTGAATTCTGATTTAATTTCCATTAGGAAGCATCACAAACGCGATATACCTTTAAACATACTAACATTAATTTGTAAACATATCCTTATTCGTGTTCGCGCGGAGTAGAATCCGCTTTATATTCTGTACGCTTACCGGCTGTTGGGGCTAGTTTCAAGTTTTTCACGAAGCATGCCGCCTAACAAAGCTCAATTAGGTTACACTATGATGTTCTCAGCGTATAGTGCTGACAGTTTGTTTCTATAACCTACTCTTACGACATCTATATTAAGAAATAACCTTCTATAGAACCATATTAGCCACTAATATTCTACACAACAAAGATTTTAAACTACGATAAGATACCGGCCAGAAAATGGAAGAGCTATAAAACTTGCCCATTTTATTGCCGATCAAATATATCTATTGTTTTTATTTGCCTAATCTTTTAGAATCCTAAATCATTCTGAACCTTAAGCTAATAGAACTAAAGCCTATTTCAAGAATTGTTTACTGTTCCTAACATCTACAATTTGATTATATTATGCGACAATAAAATTTCAGTGGCAAGAGGAAGGGGAGGACTACTAATATGTGACCCTTTATTACACCTTTAGTATATTGAATGCTCAGAATAGATACGGAGAAAAACGTTCATTATCGGCTCTGGCGCGCAAATAAAACAAGATAGCACCCCAGTGCCCGCTCACTTGGATATTGCGTCCCGCAAGCAAATTTGCTCTAGGCACAATAAATGCTTAGGACTGTACGTGCGAGAACACACTGCCGGCAACAATAACATTTATATATACATACTGATACATTAGTGAGGAGATAAAGCTCAGTGATATATGGACGACTATAAACATGTCGCCTTCATACCAAGGACTACTTTGTTCAAATTGATCACTTTATCTGTCAGAGATACAAACGGATCAAAGCAAACGTCAGGATTCAGCGTTTCTCATTATCCAAGTAATATATAAAAGCAAATATCTAATTGATCGTTATTTCAATCTAATAACATAAATTGAGTATAATGAAATGCTCCGTAAAGAGATAATATAAAATTTTGACGAATTAATTACGATAACTTTGTGAGTAGGTACATCAATAGAATTCTAATAAATTTGGGCAGGTTGTGATTGAGATTGGAATTTTGACAAGATTATAGTCGTTTAAGAATAATTTTAAACATTCGATAGAATTTCACAGTGGAGCGTCTTAAAATTTTGTAAACAATTTAGGGTACTTTAAAGATCTTGTCTAGTTTATAAATGGCAACAAAACCAACAGTTAAAAGTGCGTCGAGTATAATATTAAATTTGAACCCTTTACAAGCATTATCATTTTTTACTAAGCATATATATGTAATTGCAAAACATATGGCAAGTTGCCACCACGGACGGTACCATACCCATTTCTGCCCAGATTAAAGGGAATAGGCGCCGGTTTAATAAAATAAGCAATTTGACTCTGGGATAATAACAACGCATCTACGATGCCTCCCTGATATTGCAGATGTCCATAGGCCGTGATCACCAGCAGTCACCAGTACATCTGCATTGCTATTCTGTAACCATCTTACCGCGTGAAGTGAGCGTGGAGTGGGTTGTCATGTCACCTAATGCTTGGTCAATCCCTAGCATCAGTGGGATGACACTGACGGGTCACTTCACGCTCATTCACGCGGTGAGATGGTTACAGAATCGACATGCTGGTCCGTCGGCTTATTTTCCACAGAATAGAATAAAAAAGTGATTCATTGAAATACGTTGCTGAGGTCAGCTGACCTATCGATACTGGCTGGAAATAAACCTATAGTAAACACTTCTACAGTTCGTAATTAATTTACAAACCGGCTATTTACCGTTTATCATTTTCAATTTTACTGTTGATCGCTAGCTTCGCTGTTACTGTTTATTTTGTTTAGGTTTTCATAGCCTCCCTATAATTTATTATGTGTTTATTTTTATATGCCAGCAGCACTTTCTGTGGATTTATTATTTCCATTCATATTCGGTTCCGATCTAAGTGGGAAATAAAATTTCTCATAGGCAATGACTCTTTGTAGCCATGGAAAATTGTGGCCTATTGGTTCAAAATTATCCTACTAATATTATAAATATGAAAGTTTGGATGTTTGGATGTTTGTTAGTCAGTTAGGTTAGGTAGTTTAGATACGCAGTCGTTCCATGTAAAGGCTAGGCAGATGATGATGATGATAGAGAGATATATAATTGTGGTACCAAATAAATGAAATAGAAACAAATTCATGTTTTTATTTCAAGTTTGGCTTCGAAAATATATCCTGCTGTATCACGGAAAATACCAACAATTAAACATTTCAATCTGTTATTATTAGTAGCCGAAAACAAAAGCCGACGATTTATAAAATCAATTGAAACCGATACAACTCATTAGCAGAACAATTAGATGCTCTACTGACAACAAAACAGCTCAAAGCTTAACCAACCGTCAGCTGAAGCTCTTAATTTGCTATTGATGTTCAATTAGATAGCAGTTGCCTTCAGAAAGTATGTTATATGAACATTCCTAGTGATGTTAGGGAAAGCCTATCTTATATGGAGTTACAAAAGGGAAATGGAATATACCTACGTGTTAATAACTATACGTATTTTAGTACCTATTCTGTTTATTGTGAAATTGAAAATTGGCATGTAATTTAAAATTGTGTCAACAAATACATTTTGTTTGATTGTCAGCAAAATAAATAACTATGTAAAACAATTATATTATCACATAATTATTATAGACCGTCCAAAAACGTTCATATTTTTCTTCTTTATGGCTATTTGGTCATTAATAGTGCATACAATTATTGCCGTTTAACTGGTTTCTGACTGCCTGGGCTTCAACCCAATGTTGGTCAAAGGCCTCGCCCAATGCCCTCTTCCAACTAATTTGGGCCAGGGCTAAAGTGAACGCTTAAATAATAAATTAAAAAGCTGCCTAGTATCTAGCCTCAAGTGCTCCCTTTTTTTTTTGATGGTGGGAAATCTTCAATTAGCTATCTCTTTCCAACAACCCGGACTCCTGGCAGGCATCGGCTCTTGCGGACCCCACCAGTTGATGCTGAAATGTCTTGACGCGCGCGTGGAATACAACGCACCGTCGACCCGGGCTTGCTCCTTACCGGACAATGAGTTCCCATTACTCGCCACCCGCAAGGCTGCGCCTACGGTGGCAGGGAATCAGCCTGGGATTCCCAGCGCTCCGAACCATGGCCTGGACCAGCGCCAGACGCGAGAGATCGCCGCCACTGATCGCCTCCACATTGACACGGTGGTGCTCCGCCCAAGCCGGGCAGACCTCCACCGTATGCTCCACCGTGTCTTCAGGGCAATCTACCCAGTAGAAACACCACGGCGTTTCATCCAAAACAGTAACCTCCCGAAACAACCATTTCCGGTGAGGACCGGCGTCAGGCGTAAGGTGAGGACGCCACGGCGCCTCTCAATCCACTCCTCAAAGAGGAGACTTACCGCCGCAATCGTGGCGTGCCCAGTACTGGGTTGCGACAAACGCACTCTCGATGTCGCCATGAGATCCCGCCGGAGCTCTGTCGGCTGTGCCGCGATTTCTCGCGGCAGCGGAGTAACGCCCCAGCATTTTTCCTCCTCGCACCACTCTCAAGTGTGCGCGAGGACCTTTGCCTACAGACCCCATGGCGGCAATCCGGCAAGGAGGCCCGCCGCCTCACCGGAAATCGTACGGTATCCCCGGAACATTCGGATGGCCATGACCCTATGGGACGCGGTCAACCGTCGGGATGGTCGGTGCCTCAGTGAAAGTGCCCATACTGGTGCTCCGTATAGGGCCATGGACCGCACGACCCCGCATAGAGCCTCCGGTAGGAGGCGTTTGGAGGCGTTTGCTTTGAAGCGGCCCCTGCCCAATCTAGGGGAGATTGGGCAGGGGCCGCTTCAAAGCAGCCCCAGCCCGCTCCAGTCTGGGAGTCAAACGTCGAAAATGCTCCACAAAGTTCCACTGGCTATCGAGGACGAGTCCCAGGTACTTCATCGTCGACTCGATGCCGATGTGAACCCCTCCTGCCGTTATCTGGGAACCCGTCGGTGGGGCATTCCGAGGACCACGAAGAAGAGACGTACACCCCTACCACGACAATCTCCCCGAACCGTGTTGCCACGCAACCCCTTCCCCTCTTGACACCCTCGAAGGCCGGGGTACCGGCGGCAGCAGACGAAATTAGGGTCACTGAGCCGCTCAGGTCCTCTACCCAATCATTCCTGGGCGGGACAAAGTACGGCTCCGCGACCACGGCGATGTTAATCGACCACTGCGCCATGCTCTGGAGCAACAGATCCTGAGCGGTGGCGCAGTAGTTGATGTTCGCCTGGAAGTGCTCCCTTTACAATTGATTCCTTCCTCCTTGATTAAAGTAAACAAATATAGATTGGTTTGGCCTAATCTTATATCAACGTGAATGGCATGTACTGATTCAGTCAATGTTAGTGCGAAAAAAGACAGGACACTGTCCACCACTAAAGTCGCTTTTCCCAAGATCCCTTTAAGAAAGTAGATTAAATTATGAACAAAGCTGGTCCCACGTGGAAACACAATATATTTTAATTTATACAGCATAATTGCCTTCAGAAATTATTTAAAGACAAAACTGACTCCCACAATTACCTCTAAAGCAGTTAGCTTTTAAAATTAATTATGAGAATTGATAACGGTAAAACAATAACAGTGTAATGATATAATATTATTATTGTTCTAGAAGTGCCACGTTTTGAAGATAGCCTAAACAACCTGACTGTGTCTTTGGGAAGAGAGGCTGTGTTCACGTGCGTCGTCAATGACCTCGGCTCATACAGGGTAAGTACCTCTAAACTAGACTTAGTTTTTAATATGTGGACTCTTCGAAGCAGTCAACAAAAATAATAATGAAGGATGCTTCTACAGTTTTCGAGATAGATAAGGTCCCTTACCTTACCTAAACTCAAACCATGAATTCAACACATGATTCTAGACCTTCTTGCGTTGAAATTTATCGTTGTTTACACCAAAACATCTGCTGTTTCATAGATCTGTCGCTGTCTTTGCCATCCTTGCTTAGTTACAATCAAGACTGACAACAAAACATTTTACGACACAGCCACTACACACAGTTAAGGAACAGAATAATCTGATAGGACTAATCTATTCAATAAAATCTTAAATTCATTCGGCCGAGAACGTATAGCCGAAACCGCAGGGTTTAGAAGCATGAAATGCACTAGTAGGTATTCCTTATGTAACGAAAGTGAGCACTAAGGAATTTCGAAAATTCTTTCCCTAAAGTAGTTAAGTAGGAGATGAAAGGTTGTATGCAAGTTCGTCATTGTGCTTAATTTTTTTATATATATACAGGGTAAAATTGAAATTAAACATGATCAAACAAAAATAAATGAGTTCGCGGAGTTTTTTTTAGTCTTCAACCTCAGGTAGTGTATGTAGTGTAGTAGTCAATTGAAATTTCAGTTCAAAAATGAATTTTCTTCGAGTAAACTTCACAGACGTGTATCGATCAGGTATCGATTTTAGACACGAAAAAAACAGCTTTTCTCAACAACTACAAGTAACAACACCACCAGCGGTCATTGACCCCAAAAATTCACCAATTTCATGTTTTTTTTTTCGTTTTTAGATATGAATACCCATCATGTCTGCGGAGTTTTGCTAGTTAATTGAATTTGACCCTGTTTTTGGTAAAAAATAGAGCAGATAAAGACGTCCTGCTTTGTAAATCAATCGTACTCCTGAGACGTCTCGTACAGGAGCTTGAAAAACTTCTCTTTGATTAAAAGCGATCTAACACAACACAAAGGAGATTAAAATTAATATTTTAAAATCGGACTTCCTTTTGCGATTTCATCAAAGGCATTTGGAAACTCAACCCAACAGGATTTGGCTGTTGTCAGACGGCTCTGAATTTAATAAAATCTTGCCCAGCGACCAAAAATTGTAAAAAACATAATCAAAGTGAAAATAATAAATTCAGTGGGTACAAGTTTTATTAAACATCAAAAAATCTCTGCTACCTTTAAATGACCAATATTATTTAACCTACTTTATTAATTTTAATTTTAAAAGGTGTGAAATTAATGCAAATTAAATTATATATGAGGAGAATCACATCACATAATCACAATCGCTCTACAAGTATCATATTCTTAATTAATTAATTAAGGCAACGCTATTTTGCCGTAACTTTCAAAATTATATTTTCATTTCCAATATTGTCACCACACTGTTAACATTAATAAGCGAATATCATAATTATGACGTAATTTAAAAAAAAAATCTTTCACTATATGATACTGGGTCCACCGAGCACTCGCCTTTGATGGTCGCCTACAAGAGTAACGGTGGAGTTAAAAGAGTAACCGTAAAGTTTCTTACCCATTCTAAGGTAGTTTCGTTTGGACAAGAATGGGTAAGAAGGAAGGAAGGAAGGAAGAAAGGGCCGACTAGAAGCAATTCTATTTTAATATAAATGTTATGACTTTGATTCTGATGACTCAGAAAACATAAATATTAATACACAGATCAAGAACCTTTTACACGATGTGTCAGTACTTAGTTTCATTGAACTATGTAGATACGATCCCCAATCAGAGTATTCGTGTCTGTACTTAACAAAACTAGTTTATTTATTTTATATTGTGAATGAAAAAGTCTAGTCAACGAAAATGGGACTTTAAGTTAAATTTACATACTCTTGAAAGTAGCATGGTTGATCGCCTCGTTGGTGTCCTGGTTTCAACCGTGGCTGTAGAACATGGCCTGGGTTGGATCTCACGGTTGGGCTAAATGTTGAGGTTTTTCATAAGGAATTTATCTGTAACACGTCGAAACCGGTTGTTGGCAACGTCCTTAGTATTGTATCGAAATTAAACATAACTGTCGAACTCTAATAGGTAGGTGGCATACGACCACGGCTAGCTAACAGTATTTATCTATTTAAGATGTGCTAGTTAATCCCTTTCAATTGATAAGCAACAAGGCATCATTTAAAAAAACATGACTTTATGTCCTCTAGCTAGAAAGTGCCATATTAAATATGACGTCACATAGCCTATAACCAGCAGACAATTAAGACGTTTCCAACGATATCTCAATTTTCAAATTATGATAAGAAGTCTAGAAGTTATGAGGGAACAGATGCACATTCATACCGGCCAAAATCATAACCCTTCTTTTTGCTTCGTCGTAGTCGGGGCATTAAACACAACAGATTTTACACTTCTGCTCACCTTCTGGGGTATAGAGAAATAATTTAAAGTTATTTTCACGAAGGTGGCGTGGCTACGCGTGGACACGCAGACGATCCTGACGATCGCCACCCACGTGATCACAAAGAACCACCGCATCGCCGTCAACCACAGTGACCGCCGGGTGTGGTTCCTTCACATACACGACGTCCGGCAGGCGGACCGGGGCTGGTACATGTGCCAGCTCAACACCGACCCCATGAAGAGCCAAACGGCTTATTTAGATGTAGTAGGTAAGTACCTACAACCTTATGTGCACCTAGTAGAAGAACTCCTAAATGTTGATGTTGCACAACTGTTATGTGTTGAAGTACAGTCAGGGAAAGTTATTGATTAATAGAAATGACATACTGCAACATCTGTTCTGTGCACTGTGAAAAGGATCTTGAAATGTAGTAAAAAAACAAGATGGCGGCATTCTACTCAATTTTTTTGTTATGGCAAGCAAAGCCGATTTCAATTACGTATTCTGCCAAAGTCTAAGGTGAATTGGAAAAGCAAGTGTATAATGTTAAAACAATAGAAGCATTTGATGAGTGTAACTTTATGTCGATCTTGTGGGGTTAATACTGGATTAAAACAAACAAAAAGATAGAATTACAAATATTAATAATTGTTAGAACCCTAAACATACCAAAACCGCACGGACAAAATATTTGGAGAAAAGCTGGCGGCGCTAGCTCTGATTTCAAAAATAACCTTACAACACTATAGCCATATCATACGACTGATAAAGAATGACAGCTATGATTTTAATATATACGGACAATTTCAGTAGTCAACTTCAAAAACAATCTGTTTCACTGACTGTACAAAGAAATGCTTGGAGATACACTCGGCGACATATCAAGCTTTACATTTCCAGTATAAATTGACTTCTCATTGTAAGAAAAGCCATATAATACAATACAATGCGAGGTCAGCTAAAACTGGAAATGTATAGCTTGAACTATCGCGGTATGTACGTACAAAAAATAAATTCGCGTATTATTTGATATTGAAGTGGTGCTTGGAACTAGAGCCTGGCACAAACCAATGACGATGGTAATTTATTTGAAGTTAATTTGTTAGTTTATACAGACAGCCACGCGTATAGTATAATCAATCTGTGTACCAAACCGTATACCTACTTGTAATGTTCATAATTAATTCATAACGGTTAAGGTGAATTTCAAATAAAGTTTACACAACGTCTACTTACAAATTCAGAAATGTTTCTTAATTTAGACCCTTTTCCCTCAATATGATTTTAGAATAACAATAATTTCGTTCAGTATTTTGCTTGTAATTGTGGTTGTAATTCGAATCTAGTCTTACGAATCATACTTTAAAACTTTTTGGGCCAAGTCGCGACCCAGGATAAAAACAAAGTGTTAATTCACTAAAATCTGAAGCATTCGTAATACTAGTTTCTATTTAATAATATATTCGCGTAGATACCAAAAACCGCTACGGATTTGCGCAGTTCCTCCGGACATTCTGGACTACCCGACGAGTAGTGACCAGGTGGCCAGGGAAGGGGCCAACGTGACCCTAAGGTGTGCGGCCCACGGTGTGCCCACCCCCACGGTTGTGTGGAGGAAGGAGGCTGGTGACTTGCTGCCTACCACCAACTTCAGTGACACACATAGTAAGCTGCATAGTAAGATATAAATTGTTATTACTACTTTTAATAATTAAATAAAACCCTAAAAATACTATTTCATTGAGTCCGTCACTGTACATTTATGCGTACTTGAAGTATTAAATAAATAAATAACCCAGTAATAGGTTAAGAAATCGCTCTGGTTTTTTGACGCCATTGACGGATTAAAAGGGCTTGTCTATTCAAACTCGAAACATTTATTTCAATTAGACTGTTTACATGCAGTTTTGAACTGTCAAAGAGTCAGTCAGTTAGGCGATTCACACACTAAGATGCACCACACACATTTGTATTTACATACAAATTTAATAAAAACGCTGGAACAGAACTGAGAATTTGGCTCGTGTCGCGCACCCCGGAGCGTGGTGCGTAGCAGTGTGTGTTCCGCCTTAGTCAGAAAGTTGAGGCTAGTTGCCCATTCCAAAACGTAGATCTCTATGGAGAAGAACGGGCAAGAAACTTCAAGAAGACTCTTTTAAATCAAGATATTACAAAATCCTGGGTACATAATTGTCGTTGCTTCAACAATCTGTGAAAACAATGTATTAAGTAAAAGTTTATAACAATTCAAAATGTAAGATTAAAAATAAGCTGTGGAAGTATTTTATAACCAGATGTCTAAAAATCACTGGTTTTACCTAGTTCATGTTAGAGCCTGAGGAACAAAAAGTTCACTCAAACTAAAAACTAACCATGAGTTGTGAGCTTAACGTAAAAGTTTGCAGCAGATAAAGACTTCAAAATCCGGGTCTTGTAAAAGGACGATGACTAGTTACTTGCCACTAACTTCAGTGCAACACAAATTACCTGCTGGCCAACTGCTGAAAGTCCTATTGTCGTATTACCTAAGTTAGAGATCATAATGTACAATCAGGGAAAGCAACTGGACACCTTACGCCATTTTGCTGTTATAGTCATTTCAAACAACTGCCAAAGAAAGAATATTGTTTGTACTGTGGTTTGAATAAATGGACAATTTATATTGGTAAACAATTTGCTTGAAATGTTACTTTGATCAAATCTTCACCTAGTTCTTTAGGATACGAAGGGACCGACATACGCTATGCTTAAAAGTCCCTAAAACAAATAAAGAAAAAATAAAAAAGTCTTCACCTCCCTGGGGCTAGAAATTTTCACAGCAAACACTTAAAGTTGCAGCCTCAAACTATACATAAATAAAGGTTCCTTGGAAAAACTTTTATATAGCATATAAACACAAATACTTAGTGAGATGATATTATGATATCGAGTTCGAAACAAATCAAATATCTAGCATTCAAGTCAAATCCAAAAGAAAGAAAGAAAAAACAGAGAAGAAAGAAAATAGTTTATTCTGAAAAACAAAAGGCACATTACAAAAAAAATGCACTCATAAGTAAAAGAAAAAGAAACAACGAAAAATACAAACTTTTTAACTATTTTCTTTAGCGAAAATTATTGTAATTTCTGGGTTTAACTTACACCGAGCGGCAGGTATGGTGAAAGCTCTTTCAGTTCAATTTATTAATGCCTCCTGAAGAAAACATTACAAATGCGTTAAAGAGAACAACAGAATGAGCCTAACAAAAATAAATGACTTCACTTCGTTCCTTTAACTTCGTCATTTTCTAAATAATCCAAACCATTATTTATCTCCTTTGTTTCGTTTTAATTAATTGTTCTTTCTTCTTGATTAATCTTTCTAATTTATTTAGATTCGTCAGTGAATGGCGCAGTGCTACAGCTGGTCAAAGTGTCAAGACTACACATGGGTGCATACTTATGTATCGCCAGCAATGGAGTGCCACCGTCCGTCAGCAAACGGGTCATGCTGGTCGTGCATTGTAAGTTGCCTTTCTGTTTGTTTTTAGGCAAAACCTTACCACTGCAATGCAATCTGCAACTTACAACGCTCGGCGTAGCGCTGAAGGTTAGAAATCCAACAGCCCGCTTTCATTTGGGCAATTATTAAGGTGTCGCTTTGTGTTAGTGAAATTAGTGGTTTACCAAGTTATGCAATTATTATATCGCGCGTATCGGCTTAATTATGTTTCAAATCGTACTAATCCCGAAGATTAGACTAAAAGTTTCGTACATCGTCTTTCAATCATTTTATTCACACAGTATTATGATTTTTATGGAACGTCTCAATTAGATCCATTATTGATAAATTATCTATAGAAAATTCGTTGACATAAATAGTTCAGGACCGCTGCCGGCCCATATCGCCGCCGGCCAGCTTTTGTCTGACGCACGCTTTAAGCCAACTTCAATCGCTTTATAAAATGCCTTTGAGATTTGAAAACTTGATATTACGACCGCAACCAAAACTACATCATTTCAGAGAGTACATCAGACTTTAAAGAGATTAAATACTCAACGTAGATAAATCTTTAAGCTTTATACACAATCTCGGTTGCCTCGCAAAGAGCGGAAACGTGTGTCGCCAGCATTAGAGCTGAATCCTAAACCGCAACTAAGCTAATTTGAACTAAATTACGTCAACCCACTTACGTGAGCCCCTTCCATTAACTAGCGCTCTCCATACGAAGGTGGCGAGACTCACAACTCTCCATTTGATGAGTTTAAGAAATTATTCCTTTTGTGTTACAGTTCCGCCGATAATGACTATACAAAACCAATTAGTGGGAGCAAAAGAAGGCGATACTGTACATTTGGACTGCCATTCAGAAGCTTTTCCTAGATCTATTAATTATTGGACGATAAATGATCAAATCATATCACAATGTAAGTATCATACATAATCCGAGCATGACGCGGAACTATTAATAACGTATAGGTACTAAAATATCCTCATTTTCACTTTGCAGCGGACAAGAGGTTCGAGATCACAGCCATAGAGAGAGGCTACGAAGTGGATATGAGGCTGAAGATTAAAAAAGTTGGTAGAAACACTTTTGGCACATACAGTTGCATATCAAAGAATTCCCTCGGAGACACGGACGGGACAATAAAATTGTATTGTAAGTATCGAAGTACAAAGTTTTGTTTTTGTTGTTATGATAAGAAATACTTAGAAAAGCGTTTAGAGGGAAAAGTTAATGGTCATGTCGAGTAACTTGATATTTTGGAAAATGGCGTCCGATTTGGCCCCGAGGGATTTCAGGAGTATTTCTGAGCGAGTGTTTTGTTTCAGCTTTGTCCGGCAAGTTCGAGGAGATGCAGTACAACGAGGTGGGCGACTCCGACGAGAGCCCTGATGTCAGCGAGCTCGAGGCGCTCAAGCGCAGCGCCGGATTCCGCTCGCACCCCGCACTGGGGCTTTTCGTAGTTATTTACGTTGTATTATAAAGCTACTTTGTATATAAAATATATTGTTACAGTAATATTTTATTCGTCGTTTCATTTACCCATACATTGGTATAATTATCGATTTCTCATTTGGTTGATAAAATCATTTGTTTGGGATTGTTTGGCAAACTATTTAAACATGCATCAATCAAGCAGAGTGCTTATTTACACAGGCGTATTACAATAAAACATCATAATTCATGGTTAAAGCATCAAAGGAAAATAAAATATTAAAAGAATGTAAAGCATGTTTAGGAATTGTTTGAACGTAGCCGTCACTAGTGTCATATATCATGCACGAGGTGTCCTGGAAGTTCTATATTTCATGTTTGTCGTCGGTCCGAGCCCGGGGAGGGACGCGACACCTGCGCTCCGGGGCGAGGCGCCGAGGCGACGCGGCGCGGCGGAGTCAGGCCCCTCTTTACAAGCGACGACATCTCGCTACTACAACAGTTTCGGGACACTTCGCGACAAGAATGTAAATTTGTCACCCGAGACGTCCGAAGGTGTCACACAACGACTGTTATCTGACGAACGAACAATTTTCTCGAGCTCGAAATTGTACCCTTACACCGCCACAAATAGGCATCATTAGAATTCATTTCGCATACACGATACTTATCGCTGTTGTGTGTGGTGTACCTATTTTGTTTATGTAACTACGTGGATTCATGTACCGCGGTTACGTTATGATCAATATCATGGATATTAAAGCGTTATTTATTAAACTTCCAGCCCTTTTATACTCGAATTTATCTTGGCTTAAGAACTGGGCTACTTTTGGGTGTTTCAAGTCGAACATAAAATAAGTTGCTACTAACATATTCCGAGGTTAGCGAATTCCTGGGTAAGGGATTTTAATGATAGCTCTCGTAACCGTAATTTTTTATTTCGTCTTCCCTTTTCGGTTGGTCATTAACCTTATAAGGGCCGTTCTAGTGAAGTGCTGTACTGCCAATATGAATTGTTAACGACTGAAAGAGGCCGACGTGCGTAATGCCTATTACATATTCAGACATATGTTACATGAAACTGATTTTTTGTCTCTTAGGGATGAATTCTAATTAACCTCTCGTTGTATTGTATAAAACATTCACGTTTTCTTTGACCAAACGGATTTATCATAACTTCCTTTTCAGGTTATTTAGACGGGAAGACAAATTAGAAGTTATATTTAAAAGTAATTGCCTACAAAATGTACAGCACGTACTTAATAGCTTTCAATAATTTTTATGTCACCTTCGCTATTTCTTGTGGAGCTCATTAAAACTGAAACGATACGTGCACGCAAGCTGCTACATTTTAAAATATATTTTGACAAAAATGTACTTTTATACCTGAGCACAATTCATGTTTTGGCCTTATTTGTACGTTAACAGTTTAGTAATCTGCCCATGAGCGTAAAGCTAGTCCTGCATCCTGTAAACTCCTTTAGATGACTGATTTAGGGGTAACACGTTAATCAAACCCATAAATATTGAAACGAACTATTTTATTTGTTCAGTGGTCAGATCTAAATTTACCCGACTGCGCGACAAAAAGAAGGTTAATGTGTTTATCAGTCTATGTATGTATGTCATAGTCCACGAACTATGTCAAGTAGGGTATCATTGAATAGGTATCTGAAAATCATTTGAATGTAGGATCTATAACGATTTAAAGTTGGTTAGCAACCATTCCCACTAACATTTTGAAAACTTTTACTAAAGTGGTGATAAAGTTCTTATAGGTTTTATCGTACAGTAAATATATTTATTTTTAAAATAATAGAAATATATTTATTTTTCAATTTAATAATTATAACTAAACAGTGTAAAATAAAAACAGTAAACACATCTCTACCGCGTCCTTTGCCTACAGAATTCAAGATTGATATCATAAATGTTTGATATTACTTAAAAATACATTAGGAAGCAACTGCAAATATTTATTACTTAAAAACATCTTTTATATTTAAACCTGCAACATAAAAATATCAACGTAATATTCGAAATGCTAGAACGACAAACTTGATTTATACAAACCAATATAGCATATCGAGTTCTAAGATCTCGAATAAATATTTGTCGGTAGGTACATTACGTAATTTGGAATAGATTGAGGTTACTTCCTAAGTTGTTCACTCTTTTTGGCTTCCTGGCTTAAGGAAGGAATATCAAATAATTTGTATTGCTGAGTCTGTTTCATCAAACATCACAATCAGCCTATTCCCATTGCTGGGATATAGGCCTTTTCTCTGCAAGAGGGAGCGGAGTTGAGGCTGACTTATGATTTATTTTTTATATATTTCTTTCTTTTGGAAGACTTACAGCTAAACAAAACCGACAAAGATATTGAAAATGTGACTGACACCCAATTACTCAAAAGTCTTCACATATAATTATCAGAATAATAAGACGAAGAAATCTGTGAACACAAAGTACTGCCAACAAAACAACAAACCGCCAAAGCCAAAATTATACACTCGATGAAATATGCTTTATTTTACTTTCTCTACAATCGATGATAAAATGGGATATATTTTACTCCAAATGCAATTAAAACCCAAATAGGAGACACTTTCTTCATCACGGTGGTTTTTTGTAGTCGATCTTGTAATTACCCAATTACTTCCAGCAAAAAACTGTACCGATTGGGAATTTTTAAACAATCATAATACCATTTTTCCGTTCTCTCGCACCCTTCTGGCAGTTTCCATTACTACTGAAACAACTGCGAGCAATTCCGAGAATTAATTAGCGCGCACATTATACAGCAATAACATTGCGCGCGAAGATTAGTCGCAAAGCTTCGTTTTGTTACATAGTCTATCCGCTCAAATAGTGGCGGAATCCCAAACAGAAATGTAGGTACCTGATATAAATATTTAATGCGTGCAATATAAACCTCTCATTTAAATGTGTCAATAAGAAAAATTGCAACATTTCGTCTGTTTATACATGCAGGTAAATCGTGTCGTACAAGCATCGTGAGGAAACCGGCATGTCAGTACCCAAAAATTCAAAGATATGTGACATCTCCCAACACGCACTGAACCCACGTTACGGCCCACCCCACCAAGGCGCGGCAGTGAGAACTTTACAGGCTGATTGTGCATATGCTATATGCGTACGACAGTGCCTGCATTTTCGACAGCACGAGCTTCAAGGTAGTACTCAAAGGACGTCACTTTTCAAGCGGATAGACTTTAGTCGGTAACAACCCCTTTCTCCCTAATAAAACATTTTTCATTTCATTTTCAAACATTTTCATTTCATTTCATTTCTCCCACGCACAGCCCTACTCACAAAGATTACTCACATAAAGAAAACCTTTATTTGAATTCGTTTAAGGCTTTCCATCACGTCGTCACCAATCCCAAATTGGAAGCTCAGGTAACACAGCTCCAATGGCGATTGTCACGATTCCGAAGGGTCCGGATGCATTCAGGAGGGCACAAATGGAGCTATTCACTTTGAATCAGATACAGGATTACGCCGTTCGTGATCTGAAACCTTCACTAGACACCACTGTTAAATAGAGCTATAAAAGTTTAATATACTTTCCAGCCTGTGACTACGTTAGCGTTGACCAATGAAAATAGGATACACGGTCCGATATCGGACACATTCAACTTTGACTTTTGATAAACAAATACATACATTACAACATGTTTATCTCACAACATAACAACAACGTCCGTATTGTAATAAGCTGATTAAGAATAAAATTACTTAACCTCTACAGATTTTTGTCGGAGTAAGTTTAAAGTTCAGTGCTCCAAAGAACTAAGTTGTTTAACCTATCTACTAACTTTCAGCGTCCCTGAACTGCTAATAACTTTACTACTACGCAGCAAGATGTTTTATCCTATATTTAATAACAGTTTAAAATTGGGGTGTAATAAAAAAACTTCCACAAAAGTCGATATTGTCCTTCCGACATTTAGTCGTTCTACCAACGTGCTTGCTCGTTTATCTTTTTACTATGGCTTTAGCTCGTGCTGACATGACAGAAGAAGAAGTTCAACAATGTTCCAATTACTATAATCACATCCGAATAATACCAACATCAATGTTGATTAAATAAGATTACCGAATCAACCGTAGAGAAATAATAAAACCTCTACTCGCTGTTAAGATTACATCACAGACCGACACGATATTTTTGTAACTCGTTAACAACACGATTTCAATTTCATACAACCACAAGCAGTGTGAAAATGAAGGCAACACGTTGGTTAATTTCACTAAATCGTTACAATTTGTGGGCGAAATGAACCCCTGAACACTTTACGGAATTATATTGGACACGCACTCACGACAGCGACGGAACGGTTGAAAAATGAAAATGTTCATACTTCTTTATGTTTATGAGTAAATTACTTTGATGTCAATTAGTACCAAGGTCCATCAAGCTGTTGTTGGATTTAAGGGCCTTAATTACAAATTGGGTAGTTCCAAACCTCGTAAGTGTAACGGCTTATATTGACTTATTAGTCGATTCGCACGAATTTAATCGCCCGTAAAGGTCTTGATTCGCCCGGTTCGGGCCAGTAAATTCGTGCAACGAATAAGTCAGTATATGACTTTTTACCGTAGTAGCATGCAATACAAAAGTTTATCTTTTACACCACTAAAAGTGAAGGAAAGCTTCGTGAGGAAAACCGGGACTTTATTGTCTGAAATCGCCAACACACGGAGCAAGCCAGGTGATTTATGGTCATTCCCTCACTAAGAAGAGGCTTTATTTAAAGAGGCCTTTACCACACACAGCCTATACTTGTACATACAGGTTGATAATATTAAAGTTGGGAATAGTTTGATGGGGCAGAAGATAAAATAATGTTTAGTCAATCAACTCTCTATATGCAGCGTCGCGCATTGTCTCTCAAAGGCTATTCAGTTTGTTAAGCTACCTTTTGCCCTCGGCTTCGCCCGCGTGAATATCGTAAAATATCCCTCGGGAATGTACCACCGACATTTTAAAAGTATTATGCTAAACCAGTTCTGTGTGGTTCCGGACGAAGCACCATCTTATTTCTTCCCATGGGTGTCGTAGAAGACGACTAAGGAACTTACTAGAGAATGGGCAGCATCGTTCTCTATGCATTTGAACACCATACTGCGATCGCCAACTCGCCTGCCAAGAGTGGCGATTATGGCAAATCCCCCCCTTTTGGGGGAAGCTTATGTCCAGCAGTGGACGTCTTTCGGCTGATATGATGTTAATCTAGATTAGATACTATCTGTGATCCAAAATTCATCCAAATCCGTACAGCTGTTTTTGCGGCAATCCGGAACATACATCCAGACAAACAGACTATATACTATTTCATCATAAGTATTGATAGATTAGTTGACGGAGACTGCCCCTGGATATCAATGATTAGTATTTCAGAAGTGAATATTCTGCAAAAAAAAAACAGGTATGGCAAAAAAAAACAGGCAATATCAGCTGTAGCTATCTTAAAAAGATACTGGAACTTTATTTTGTCCCGAGGTAGAATTATTCTAGTGATTGCTTTGGATTGGATTGACAATTGCAACTTGCAAGGGTATGCAATCACGAATCCATCTGACAAATGAAATATTTTCTCTACAATCGTTCATTGAACTTTAGAAGACCTATGTTCAGTAGGTAGATGTTTACAGAAATTCATACAACTACTCGAAGAAACTTGCAAAATGGGGAGAATAATAAAATTATATGTATAAAATTGAGTCCTGCGCTTTATTTTTTTCCCGAACATGCACTTTTGTTGGGAAGGTATCGTCTTTCATGTTTCCTGGAAATAAAATGTAATGTGAAGTATTATCGTGCTTCTAAGAACGCACACCTTGCTCCATGTTGGTTCCAAGAACATCATTGGAGCTGGTACCTATGAAATATGGGTTTGTATTTTATTTACGTACAGAGACCAGCAGGTTTAGCATGACACTTTCTATTTCTACTCTACTGTAGAATAGAAATCGCTTGTCTACATTTCTCGGTGAAAAAATGTCAACTATACGGAAACGTTATTTTTGTCTACTCTTCCGACGACATAACACTTGTCTACGGTTCTCGTGCATAGCCTGCAGCACATTAAGCTACCCCAATCTTTTAAATTTCTTTGATACTTTCTCAACTTTATTACAAAAGAATAAGGTTCACGTGCAATTGAGAAAATTTGACAGTATGAAATAGCTTGATGTATTAGCGTCTGTACCTACCTCGAGTTACAGTCAGGGAAAATATTTGTTGTAAGTAAATTGACACCCTACGTCAATTTTCCGTATTGCAATTTCATAAAACTGTCAAAAAATTACAGTTGTGATTTGAATTTCGGATAATATTATGTTAGTAGTAAAGCTTAACAATTGATTTCTCTAAATTTATCCACTTTGGTTAACAAGTCTACAAGAAAACCTGAGAAAAGTGTCCCTAAGTATCTAACAATCTACTAGATATTACGAAAAAAAAAAAAAGAACATCATCTGCCTAGAATTTTCCCAACTATGTTGGGGTCGGCTCTCAGTCTAACCGGATGCAGCTGATTGCGTGTTTACGAAGCGACTGCCAATCTGACCTCCACAACCTAACTGGGTTGATAACCCAGTATCTACTGGGTAGTACGATACCCCTTTGATAAAACCGGTAGTCAGACTTTCGGCTACCGATGACCTGTAATAAACTGTCAAAGAACCACGAATGACCAACAACCGTTGGGACCAACGGCGTAACGTGCTGTGCGAGGTACGGAGGGGTCTTGGTATGTATAGATGTTCACCCATCCACGGACCAACCGCGGTAAACGTAACTTAAGCTGATCGATAGAATTGTGTGGCTGTTATTACAAGCACCTCGTATTATAAAAGAAGAACAAACAATATTATTAGATACCAAAATAAAAATTACCCCTAAAAAACAATCTTGTCGTAAACGGTTAAGAGTTAAAACAAACAGCTCTAAGCGCCATAAAGTACCGGAAACTTTCTATTTACTTTCAAATTGTTAAGGCTCTTTAAATCCTTTTACATTTTTGGGAAAACGCAACACAATACTTATATTAAGTTATTTGTTGTTTAAAACACGACACATGCAAATTAGTTAGGTAATATTTATATATCGATAAGCATTGATTTGATTGTTTATAATTTTTGTTCTATACAGGATGGCATTCCCATCGACGCGCAAACTGTAACAATGAATTCAGGATATAATTCACACTTGAGCGTAGAACGTTTTCGTCAGTCATCCAAAAAAAACGAACCTACGACCTAAAACTCGTGGCAAAGTGGCGGCTGTTACCACTGAGCACCTCAGCTGGTCAGCTTGGCTACACATTGATAAAATATTATGGAACAAATATGAATTCTGACAGCACGGTTGGCGCAGTGGTTAAGCGATTGACTGCTGTGCTGCGTGTAGCCGGTTTGATTCCCGCACGGAACAAATATTTGTATGACCTACAAGCAGTTGTTCCGGGTCTGGCTGTTTGTGTATGTGAGTTTAAATGTTTGTAAACGCACCCACAATACAGGAGTAATTCCTAGTGTGGGGCAACGTTTAAAAAAAAAAACTTGTCTTTAATTATATCTTTTTCAGGCTGACTGTACATATACCTACGAGGTCGTTATGGTGTGCACGTTCATGGAAATATGACAACCATACAATTTGTTGGCAACATTATTGTGCGTTGTGGTCTAATTAGTAAAATATGACAGACGATGAAATAACAAGCACATGAGTCATATCAACACATCGGTTTACCATTACGTGTTGCAGGTATGTGTAATGTATACATGTAATTACATACCGTATGAGCCGTAGGAACCAGTTTCTAAGAAACTCATCTGTTGGGTTCTCATCTCAACTCAAGTTGCGCGTCGACGTGCCTGCCACCCTAGGCACGCACGGTGGCAGGCACGTCGACGTACAACTTATTACAATACATGAATATGAAACCTTACGATGTTGGAACTTTACGATGATTATAAAAAATTGCGGTTCCACATAATTTTGACCGCGTAGATATTGCACTTTTCTACGAAACAGCAGATTTTTGATGTAATCGACCTATTGTCTACTCTTCCTTACAGCAGAAATTTTTCGTGGTGTATCAAAAAAGAACCACATTGAACATTGGTTAAAGTTAGCGCGTCGTTGATGACCCCTGCCGGCCTGTTTAAACAAATAATAAGGGCTGATTTTTCAATAGTCAGATAACTTTTATCTGAAGAATAAATCTGTCAGTTTGGCATATTTTCTATTCAAAAGCTGTCAATTCGACATATTTAATCTTCTGTTAATAGTTATTTAATATAGACTATTGAAAAATCAGCCCTAAAAATAAAATGCTGTTCGTTGATTAGCGCATCGCCTGATAACGACTGGACCGATTTACCTATTTTTTGTTTTTAAATATTCAAAATGTCCGAATTAGGTTTCTAAGGAAAGAAAAATTGGATTAAGTGCTTAAAAATGGTTAAATACCGAAAAACTGAAATATTTTCTTCCATGGCATGTTTGAATGAATTATTGAAAGGACTGGACAACTTCTGACAGCTAATAAAAAAAAAACTACCGACAAGTACGACAAAACCTTCCACGACATTATCTAAAACCAAGCACTACTGAACCACTATCATGATTGAAACTTGTTCTAACAGCACTGCTTACAACCTAACGTAATACAGGCGTGAAGATTCTTACATTTTGCATAAGTGCCAGTTTGCATAAGCAGCCTTCCCTCCTGGAGCGGGATTATAATCGCATGCGACGCTTTAATTTATAGCTACTGAAAAGTTTCTAGATTAAACTGGAATTACTAATTCGAAAGTACAAAGAAATGTCCAAAAATATATAATTGTCAGGTTTGGTAGTGTGAAATATAGGTGTACCTTAACATATCTTTTAACCTACTCTGTTATTATTTTTGACCTATCAATTAGTATTTATAGGTCTACAATTAGGCTGTCGGTTGGAAAAATACTTAGGGTTAGGGGCTGACTGGATTTTCGTATCAAGAAACGTATTTTAGGTTTTTGATTTTTTTTTTAATATGTTTTGATAAGCACGTGCAATTGCATGTAACTTCCGCTACTCCTTGAAGCGCAATGCATCACAGAAACTGCAGAACTTACTCTAAATTAAAAGTCTAAACACTACAAAAGAATTCTTAGGAAAAACGTACTGACACGAAAAATACAAGTTTTAATAAACTCGCATGCCGGCTGGTTCATAACACAGCTCCGGCTGTAATAAGATGAACGTTTTATTGCCTCCTCACACCAGATATTGAGAGAGTCAGCGAATAAGTCGTTAGTACGTATTTAGCTAATAAACTCAATTTCCAATTAGATGAAATCGCTCTTTCACGACTTTTGCACTGATCAGCCTTTATGAAAGCTCCGTAAAAACGATCGTGGAAAATGTCCGATTCCACCTTACTAAGTACCCCAGCAATCTTTATTGGAAATAAATTAAAGCCAGCGGAAAAGAATTCAGACCCTTTGTTTGTTTGGATGAGGGACTAGATATTAAAAAATGGAAAGCTGTGAATCTCTATAGAATTCTTCATGACAACGGGTGGCATTGCGAGTAGAAAACACATACGTTTTATTAGGTTATATTTGAGACAATGCCCTTTTTTATTCACCTTATATTGTTGTGCTTTCACGTATAAAAAGTTTCGCCATTCTGCCTCTATTTTTGCTTTTTAGTCGCTGAGCAACCTGCGCCCTTCACATACAAAAGGCTATGCTTTTATTTTTAGGAGATATGCGATATGGAACCAAGTGGAACTGATTCGGGTGAGATATTTAAATGAAAAATTAAATGTAGCATGAGGATCCGGATAAATTATACCATTCTTGCTTCCTTTGGGGGATGTAACGGATGACTTCCTGATCATTTGAAGTAGCAGAAGCAGCATCAATGAACATTATTAAATATTCATATTATAACACTGTGCTTCGCCAATATTCTTCAATTAGACTTTCTTCATGATATTTCATTACAGGCGGTCCTTCACCAACTGCAGTATAAGAAGTACGGGCTAAAGAGAAGATGAAACAAAATAATTACTGTAACAAACTTCAGCTCATCGTAGATGAAAACCACTTTACACTTTATATAAAGAGCTAGCCGTGTATCCGTGTAATAAACAACGCTATAGGAAACGAAACTTTCTTATACAGCCATAGAAATACTGACGAAGAAACAACAATAAACAAGTAATTAAAACTTATTTACCTATACGGCTAGTTCGCGTGCAGTACGAACTAAATGAGGCTCCGCGTTTAGCAAACATAAATATGTGCCCGTATCTAGCGGGAACATAGGCGCCTTAAGGCTTAATCTTTATGAATACTATTCTGCCATTCCATTTTAATAGTCGGCTGTTAAGCTACAAATTTTACTTTGTAACTTCTTTATTAAATTGTGCTTTTCAGGATTTATAATCGTAAACAATTTTGTATATTTTTGAGTTTTTTTTTTTTTGGGAATGACTTCTCGCAGGTGATCCTAAGAGGTTGTCAACTGCTTAGCCGGACTTGCCTATGTTAACCTTAATAAAGAAAGAAGCCTTAAGCTTCCAGCCAGTGGTAAAAACTAAAACTATCGCGACTTCTCGCTAAGGGCACCCCTGTGGGGTACGGACCTCGGTTTAGGGCATCACTGGTAAAGGGATATTTTTGAGTGAGTTCCGGAAAAGTTAAGACAAGTTCTTACCAAGCTTGTCGTCAAAAATGTTACTAGGGGATCACGTCAATAGAAGTGGTAGCAGCATGCATAGTCTGCTAATAACAACAAACAGCTATAACCATTCCGTTTTCTATTTAAGCATGGATTATTGCGATTTCCCCTTTGGCCATTCATTGGAGGGGCTTATATCAGTGGACGTTACGGACCGGCATTATGATAAATAATTAACAATGATCATAATTGTTATCATCTCGTATTAGTCCCATGGTGAAATGGGTTAGTATATACTTCCAAAAGGCAAATATTATTGTATGTATTATCCGATCAACCAATTAAAATGTATTTGTTACCATCTTAAAATATTTACGTAATTTAAAAGCAAAGTCTTTAAATAATATTAAGTACAACTAACTTGTATAAAAAAGAAAATAATCAAGAAATTCGTCCGCATCTTTGTCTACAGGAAAGGTAGGAAAAGGTGCCACGTTACATAACAAAGTTAATTCTTTGGCCAACAACTAATATTTAATTTGCTCACATGAACTGACAAAAAATATAAAGTTATGTATATTTTACCGGCCAAAACTAATTTCAGGCCAAACTAATTTGTCCTAAGATAAGATAAGATAAGATAAGATTTTTTATTTGTTTAAACATGGTGTACATGATACGTTACATGCAAGATAACTATGAGATAAGGTTCTAACATGTTCAGCTGTATAAAGTGGCGTACAAATTGGCAGGAAGAGATGGTGCATGGTGATGGTGATGGTGACTTATCCCCACGCGTGATATGTCGCAGGCAACTAGCTTAATTAGCAGTTTCGTTAACAGCCTTTGGAATTAGCACTCGCCAGCCGCTACCGCGGCACCGCTCGCTTCGCTCGCTCGGCTCGCGCGCTTTTGGTCACAGTTCTATCCTAACCTAACCCATTTGATCGGGGTGCCCCGCCTTAATAAACCAGTTTGGCCTAGGACAAACTAGTTTGGCCTAAAATTGGGTTTGGCTGGGGATATATATAACGAACGAGGACGTTTTTGTATGAACCTTTTCCTAATTGTTATCATGTCAATATGACAGTTAAATATTCTATTCTGAGAGCGTGTACCGTTTGTACACGCAAACTGACTCGTGCACGATGTATGTAGTAGGCACATAGTGTACCTACTCGTTCATGTACTTGTTGTTTACTTAAATTCTGCAGACTAATTCATCGGGTATAAGACTGATTAATGGTTAAACTGGGGCACAGTACTGTGATGTTTGATTGCTCATGAAGTTTCGTAATTATAGTCATCATTTTTCTTAGTAAGTACGCACGTAAACTCGATACTTTATGGTTGGGACTTCTCGGGAAGTATACGTTAATAATTGATAGTTGGTAGAACACCGTGTGGTGTCAGTCTGTAAGAATCTGACACACCCCTTTCCGGGTCTTAGGGTGGAGAACATCCAAGAGGATGTCCACGACAAATAAAGCTGTCAGTAATAGGAGATATAGGAGATCAGTGGTAGGCGATTCCACTGAATCGGCCACGACTTCGATTTGTAGGTTGTAAATTGGAACTGAGACAGACGCATTACTTTGTGTAAATTATTTAATCACCGCTGCTCTCTAAACGGTGAAGGTAAACATCGTGAGGATTCTGGCATGTTCTAGAACCAAAAATACGAAGCCATGTGACATCTACCAACCCGCGTGGTGGATGACGTCAAACTCCCTCTCATAGAGAGTAGGCCTGTGTCCCAGCAGTGGGAACATTATAGGCTGCTTGTGTATAGTATAGTACTTATAACACATTTCTAGGAATTCACCCAATTACCAATAAGTATATTTAATTATTCCTCGCGTCGCTAAAATCAAAAGCTACGAAGGCCCATCCTGCTCTGCTTACAATCTCTAAAAACTAACTCAAAAAAAAGGAAGGCCAACTGTTCTGTAACCAATACAAGCACCGAAACATTATGTAAAGTGCACAAACATGCCGTTACTAACTCATCGACGCCAGTAAAACCCAGTCTGGCTTCTCCTTGCAAACATGAAACATTTTCAAATATTATGCACCCGTCTGATTTATAGGAGACAGCAGGCTAATCTTACCACGCTATCGCAAGCACAGCTGTACAAAAAACAAATTCTGAACGGCGACTTTTATGGTAGACCCTTTAGACTGTCTAGCCAAAAGTGAAACCTTATCTGGTAGACTATAAATAAATAAAACTTGACGGTTCAACCTAACGTTGATAGCATCTCACTTTGTTCTTTTATTAAGTGAATATACGGTAAGATTTGTATGGTGTTTGGTGTTAAAATTATGGTTTTTCGCGATCATGACTATAATCTATATAAATATCAGCCTGTAAGGGGATTTTAGCTAAGTAAAACCAGCCACATGGGTGATCGATTGGGCATGCTACGATTGCGGCGGTTAGTCCCCTCTTTGAAGAGTGGCTTGAGATGCGGCACGGCGTCCTCACCTTCCGCCTGACGCTGGTCTTCACTGGATATGGCTGTTTCGGGAGGTTCCTGTTTCGCATAAGGCGGGAGGAAACGCCTGGGTGTTTCCACTGTGAAGATTGCCCTGAGGACACGGTGGAGCATACGGTGGAGGTCTGCCTAGCCTGGGCAGAGCACCGCCGTGTCCTCTTGGAGGCAATCGGCGGGGGCGATCTCTCGCGTCCGGCCCTGGTCCAGGCCATGGCACGGAGCGAGAGTGCATGGCTAGCAGTCGCTTCCTTCAGCGAAGCAGTGTTGCTCGCAAAGAGGGAAGCGACGCACGTGAGGGAGAGGCAGTACATGCGCCCTCACGGCCCTAGCCTCCGCAGGAGACGTCCTGGGCGTCGGGAATCCGAGTAATGAGGGTCAATTTAGCAGGAATTGCAATAAAAGCAAATATATATATATCAACGATTTTTGTTTTAGCCGTATTACAACTTTGCTTAACTAACTATCAATTGAGATCACCTTTACTCACTTTGGCTTACTTATTTAGGGACAACAATTATTTTAAAAAAAAACAGGTTTTATCACCACTTGGGTCAACTCGGTTGGTAATGGTGATCAGCGTGTGGACAATGGTTATCAACACTTAACGCATACCTACCCCCACCGTAGGCGCAGGCTTGCGGACGGCGAGTAGTGGGTAGCTCGCTGTCCGGTAAGGACCAAGCCCGGGTCGACGGTGCGTTGTGTTCCACGCGCGCCTCAAAGAGATGTCAGCAACAACTGATGGGGCCCGCAAGGGCCGATGCCTGCCAGTCGTGTGGGTTGCTCGAAAAAGATACCGTGGCCCCTGGCACACAGGCAACTGAGGGAACACGGGTGGGTTTTAGTCAGTAAAATTCTGACACACCCTCCTGCTCCACCCAGAGCGGGAGAAGTTATTTATTTATTTATTTATTTATTTATTTAAGGACAACCAACAAAGCTTACACCAAAATACATGTTAAAGCACTTAAGATATTACAATTTATAGTGTAGCCTTAATTAAAGGCTGCCACGGCATGCATTACACATAGGAGTCGGAACTGCAGTTACAAAACTGAATCAACCTACTTACTAAGTTCGATTTGATGATTTCCCACCCAAAAAAAAAACGGTAGATCGATCAGATTAAACTACACTTGCCGCAGTTGGTCCGTGGATCGATGACTATTTTTCATACCAAGACCCGTCCGTGCCTCGGAAAGCACGTCAAGCCATTTGTCCCGCCTGTCATTCGTGGCTCGTTGACAGTCTTTACGGGTCGTCCGAAGCCCGAAATTCTGAAAACCAGTCTAACCAATTGTTACCCAGTAACTGGTTTGTGGAGGTGTCAGACAGGCAGTGACTTCATGTAAAATACTGGTATTCAGCTGCATCCGGTTAGACTAGAAGTCGACCCCAACATACATCACATGATCTGACCAAGAATATGTCTGGACTTTAAAAGAAACTGTGACCTCTGAGTTTGTTTCGGCCTTTTATCTCTGAGTAGTCTGATAGGAAACGCCGGCCTCATCTACTTTTAAAAATACGATTGACGTGTCTTTGTACAAACATAAACTAACAGAAATAAAATCATTTATCATTTACATGTTTGGCAAAGGCTAGGCTGATGATGATGTTAAAATATCTGACTGTGAATATGTCCTAGACCAAAACAAACATTATACTCTCGCAGATAGATGAAGACAGTTATTCAGGCTCGTATTATTCAGCACATTTATACCAAGAGGAACCGTGGGAAACCACGACACGTTCATAGATAATACGGAATAAATAATGGTAGTAACGCTAAACATAGCCATCTCTTCCCGAGGGTGTTAATTGTAGTGAACTATTGAGCCTCGTGTATAAAGTACATAGTTACATGGCTCCAAGTTTTTAGTATAAAGGTACGCACGGTTACTGGGCAAGTCCACTCAATCTGTGTGGTTCTTTCCTCAATTTCAGATTTCAGATATCAATCTACATGGTCCTCCAAGATAATGTCCGGTTATTACATACGCATTGACATTGATGAATTTTATATTTGTAATGACATGAATATTTAATTTGTGTCTGTGTGAGGACTATGTGGGACATTGCTATTTTGTTTTTTTCTCAGTTAGTTTTAATCATGAGTTGGCAGTTTGAGAGAGGCCAACTCATATGTCCTTTCTTTGGTCAAATCGTTGATGTCCTTAAGTTCTGAGTTGAGCTGCACGATTACTGACAAATTCGTGCACTGACTGAACAGGTACCCTCAATCTGTGTGGTTTTTTCCTTGAAATACCATTTCAGACACCAATCTACATGGTCTTTACATGATCTGACCAAGATTACGTCTGGACTTTAAAAGAGACTGTGACCTCTGAGTTTGTTTCGGCCTTTCTTCTCAGAGTAATCATATTGGGAACGCCGATCTCAGCTAGTTAAAAAAATATGATTGACGTGTAAAAGTGTTTGTACAAACCTACTAACAGAAATAAATAATTTATCATAAGTGTGAATTACAAAATACGCGGAATCAGAGAAATAATTACACCACAAAACGTAACAGAAGTACGCGATACCACATAACATCAATCTGATGAGTTCTCTAATGAGACAGAAGCCACCACAAACAGACAGGTAAGCAGATTTCGGAATCTTAATTACATCATCTTGGTATCGTTACAGATTTTTTTTTTATCGAAAACGATCCCCTTAAAGAGGATTTACGCAATTAAAATGAAGAAGGGAAGCCTGATAAAGGAAAAATATTTATTCTTGCCTTTTGAGTAAACTTTCAGAAATAATATCTTCTATATTATGCGGTAATGTAAATATTTTGAGTTCATCTGAATAAACTTTATAATTATAGGTTATGATAATATGTCTTTTCTTTTCTCTTATTTATGGATTCATTTTTGCTCAAGATTTCATTTAATACAATAATTATACCTATAGAGGTATGGTGGAGGTAAACATTCAATTAATTCACATTTCAACTGTGACGTTACTTGATCAGATTCTGACAATGATATCCACTACTGTCATTTTTCGGATACAATATCCGATTAAGAAAATAAAAGCTCCCGCAAACAGGCGCTACGCGACGGTGCGACGCGATTCTGGTAAACTACTTCCATGAAGTTTTTCAGATACTCCTTGGTTGGACTGGTTGTCTTACTTTCGGGCTGCTAACGACCCGTAAAGACAAGAATTACAGCCGGGACCGACAGCTTAACGTGCTTTTCGAGGCACGGATGGGTCTTGGTATGTAATGATGGTCACCCATCCGTGGACCAAATGCGGCAAGCATAGCTTAACCCGTTAGATCAACCTGTGCGGCTTTACTACTTAGCCACAAGCTCCTATATCAATATCAAAATCAAAATCTAAAGTCATTTATTCAAATTAGGCAGAGAATCAGCACTTTTCGAATGTCAAAATTACATAAGACAGTCCCCCAAAACGCCCGCCCTTCACCACTTCCTAGTGCTTTCGCTGTGAAGAAGAAGTGGCGCAACAAACTCCCATATCAATAGCGTCATGTAGATAGTTAATGAACCGTCAAGGAAATAAATCCACAACGCATTGTTGTTCATTTTCCGATATATTCTAATTACTACGGAAATAATGATGCTGTTTTAGAAATGAATTTAAGCTGAAACAAGTTATTATGGTTAAGAGGGCTGTTACAAAAAGAAAGTGCTCAGTTTTAGGTATTTTTGACGGCGCGCGGCAGCCAATGTGCGCGTGTGCGTCTAGTGAAGCACGCTACGCACACATGCAAACCGTTATACGCCGGACGCCAGGAACAAACCAACATGACCTTTTGCCACTTTGAATTCGAAATAAATTAAATTACTATTATTATAGTTCGTGAAATTTTGTTTGTACTGATGGAAGTTATCACCTAGAAGGGCTAATTTAGTGAGTAGTGTCGCACAAAAAGTATTTGAATTTTATTTCGTGGTACTTATTTATAGAAATAAATGCATTGTGATATTGCTTCAACAGTTGTAATCAGTTTCGATAATAGTAGTATGAAATGTATACGATGAGTTAAAAAAGCAGCCAAGTGCGAGTCGGACTTCCGAGGTGTCCGTGGTACTAACTTTAGTCCGTAACTAAAGAAAGTACCACGGTAATATTATACACCGAAACAATTACGTTTCTTGTATGGGGGTTGAATGCCCTTTATTTTTAATGTAATTGTTTTATAGCGGTACCAAATAAATTTATATGAAATGTACACATTTAAAGAATTCACCGCGATTTTAAAGTGATGCAATCCTTAAATGTGTATCGTTCGAGATAGTATATCATTTTATAGATGGGCACAACGGGTGTAAAATACCCAGACTGAGGAAATAAAGTATAATAATTGTAAAAATAAGTTAAAATAATATTTTCCGAAGTGGCATAGACTTTGCTTTCCTCAAATCTATGATTTCGGGAAGAACACACACCTCATAAAACTTAAGTAACTTTGGCAACATTTTCTGGTTCCAGAAATCATCGTCTTTATAAATTTAATATTTAAAAATTTTAGTGGGTATCCAGTACTAGTCCACACTGCAAATAAGCAAACATTTTTATTTGCAATGTGTAGTTGGCCTTGTATTTGATAATACTAAGTAATCGTGATTTTTACTAAAAATTACTTCGCCATTGTTATGGATTTTGAAGCATTTCAACTTCTTTTCTAAAATGGCAGTATCAGGATCCACCTCAAAAGCAGATATGGGGCACTTAATTTCAACAACACCGTCTTCAAATTCTCCATCAGGTGTAGCTCCTAAAAAGGAATGCTCTGTAGGTACTTATAAATAGGCCACACTTCTCTATTTGTAAATTCATTTGACAGCAAAGTTGAGTTAAAGGTCTTGACTCGTTCTCTTTTCTATGTTTGATGGAAGGCACATGGTCTAAATTGTAAGAGTACAGTAAACTTTTGACTAAAGGCGCAGAATCTATATAACGTTGTACTAAATCTGAAAATAATGAATTGAATTTAAATTCTAGATTACATTTTCTTTTAATATATTCGCTCTAGAATAATAAAGCAAAATGTGTAACAAAAAAAAATATAACTTGTATTAAGAAGTGTTGGTCACGCTATATTCTTGGCAAATTGGCGAGACTACGTACCGCACAAAGCGGCAACAGCGAGCGATACACCCTCCCTCAGGAAGCGCTCGGCGCGGACTAAAGCTAAGGCCCGCGCGTCTCGAGATTTATATTGATTTATAGCATTGTATACAAAAATTGTTTAAAAATATTATTTTGCTTTAAAATTTACTGATTTTTTTTTTTCAAGTAAGCTGACATAGTACCCTTAGTTATTACCTTACTTTTTGATTGAATTTCGATTAAACATACATAGATAAAAAATGTAATTTCAGACGAAAAATTATCATAAACTCTCTGTTTTACGGAATTATTTTTGGTGTATTACTGAATGAAACATAAAAAATTGCCTTGAGCATTCCAAATAACAAGGTACAGTCCTACCATAGACATTTTTATAAATTACTAAACTATTATATGTTCCATGTAACAAAGCATCAAAAGATGCCCGAAAGTAAAATTTTATGAAACATCCTTTGCCGAGACAAGGTTTTTACTGACTTATGTAAACAAATTGAAATATTTTTTTAGAGCGCTCCCTAGACAAATAATGAAATTTTGTAGGACATATTTTTTTAATTTTTTTTTGTTCATATTTAATCCATAATCACTCACCAAATCTCGAGTCAAACGCTCAAATTCGAGAAAAAATGTGACAGCGCCCTTAAACACTAGTTTTTAGTACAAAAGCCAAAATTTTAGCTTACATAGTACTACTATAATATTATAAATGTGAAAGTTTGTATGTTTAGATGTTTAGATATTTAGATGTTTGGGTGTTTATTAAGAGTGTACGACTAAACGCCGACAGCCACTACGCCGACAGACTGAACACCGACAAGACTTTACTTCGACGGGACTCTTCGCCGACAGGACTCTTCGCCGACAAGGCTCATCCTTGCGATATTACTAAATAGTCAAGTAACTGCCACTAACATGGAAGTAGAGCTCGCCGGCCGCTGCCACGGCACCGCTCGTCCCGTCGAAGTAGTTTTGTCGGTATTCAGTCTGTCGGCGAAGTGTCTGTAACGGCTGAACGGATTTGGATGAAATTTCTCACACAATCGTTTTTAACCTGAATTAACACAGGACATTTTTTTATCATGGTAGTACGTTCGCAAAAGCTAGTATAAAATAAAAGTACCCTAATAACAAGTTGAATGGCGTGCACTCGGGAGGTCATTTTTAGAGTTCCGTACGCAAACGGTGCCAACTATTAGGTACTAAGCCACCGCTGTCTATCTGTCTGTCAGCGGTGTATCTCATGAACCGTAATAGGTATATAGTTGAAATTTTCAGTCTGTATTTCTATTGCCGCTGTACCAACACATAATAAAAATAAAATAAAGTTGAAATTGATAGTGGGTGATACAAGAAACGTGCTTTTTTTAATATGTAATGCCAAATATTGATGGTTTTATTGGAGAAACGTAGACGAATTGCTGATACCATATTTCCTAAATAAATACTCCGGTGCAAAATTGATTGTCCGCAATTGCTATGCTATTTCTAGTTTAAGGCCCTTGCTAGACTCCCTCGTGTTCCTATCACTCCCTTGCACCTCCACTTTGCAGAACAGTGTTCGGCACAAGCTATGTCGTCCCTCGACTTTGTAAACTGTTAAACAGCTACAGTGATCTTGTTGACGTGCACTCCGACTCATTTACTAAGTTCTAAGTATAGCGTTTAATAAAACGTTTTTTTATCCTTATATTTTTATTTTTAAGTATATACAGGATAAGTTTTATCCAGTGCGCAAATTGTAACCATGAATTCAGTATGTCATTGTAGAACCCCAGCGCAGAATTTTTTTGTCAGTAATACAAAAAAAAATCAGCTTTTTCTTAGAAAAGTGCAATACCTACGCGGTCAAAATGTATGGAACACACACACTGTTCGACAATGTACATCAAAAAAACAAATGAAATAGTTTTGTCTCATTATTGATATTGTTTGTGTGGAAACAAAATACTAAAATAAAAAGCCATTAAAAAGTTAGGAGCCAACAAATATTCGTTTTTCTTGCTAATTTAACCTAACTTCGGGCGTGTTTAAGTAATAAAAGAAGTGTAAAATCTCCAAAAGCAAGTCAGTACTAACAAAGCTCAAATATCGAAAAGTTCAATAAACTTTATTGGTCATTGATTTATGCAGTGGTTTTTCCATACAACACGATCTTCCGCAGGAATATTCTTATTTTTTTACGCGCCTATTTTGTTATAAAATGATCTTGCATCTCACTGGATAACGTTGTGCGTGTAGACTAGCATCTAACTGCTCATCACTGATACTACCTCTGTCGGACACGATGTCTGTTAAGACAGCGTGCTTTTTAGCCAGGCCCACCAGTGAGTACGGACCCACGACTAGATTCCCCAGCCGCAGCGATACGACGCGGACATTTATAATAGTTTATTTAATTGTTGTTCAATATGCCAAGCTGTTGTACTGTGTACACAAACAATGGGATGAAAACCAAGAAGATTTCTTATTTTGTGTATCCAAAGGATCTTGTCAGATAAATGACTATATCTACGTATACCTTCACATTTTTAATGTTTACTTTAGAAGTATTTAGTAACGAGATAGGTAGTATCCCAAATAATTGGTACCTCATTAACAGCGTAACTATTTGAGAGTATATTAACTGCCCCCAAATTACAATGTTAATTTTATTATTTTTATTTTTTACACTTTCTGACATATTCTCGTTATTATCTGACATTATACATCACTTGTAATATCAAGTATTTATTAGTGATTCTCATGGAAATCATGTCACTTCGTTTAAATAGGTTGATTTTACTTATATAGATTCTTTTACATATTGTGAATGAGAGAACGTTGTAGGCCTTACAGACGTCGTCTATAAATCTACAGATTCATAGACGATGTTCTATTCTTTATTTTCATTCCTCTAAGTACTTGGTACTTATTGACAGGCCTGCGCTGTCCTCCCATACCTAATATCACTGTAATTTGAAAACAAATAACAATAAAAGCCAATTATTTTTAAAAGTGTAACCGTGGAGTTTCTTGCCGGCTTTTCTCCATAGGAAGCGACAAATTTGAACCGTGCACCTAGCTTCTGACGTTTCATAAGTGCCCATGCAGGTTTATGTGAAATAAAATATTTTGATTTTGAATTAAGATGGCGATAAGGTTTTCGCATAAGAATGATTATTTATTATTCTTATGGTTTACGTACCACCTATATTGGCGTAATATTGTTCGTCGCCAACTTATTTGTTTCGTATTTTTGTTTTAGTGGGTTTCTTGGTAAGTACTAAAGTGTGTGTGTAGGCCGTCTTAGCAAGATTCCGTTCGACCTTTTGTATTAGATACTTTTGTACAAACTGTCCATTATTAAACCATTTCGTCTTTCAAAGCTACCTACACTATTTTTTGCGTTCGTCGTTCGTTTATGACAAAACTGGAAAACCGAATATTTATGGGATCACCTCAGTCGCAGTGTCTGTCCGTCCGTCCGTCTGTCCGTTCTCAATGCCGAATCTCGACTCGCTCTTGCCCGGTTTTTTATTTGCACTAACCGAGTGACAGCCCTATAAAAGTAGGTAAGAATTTTGGGCTCTGTTAGGAAGCTTTCATTCTGCTCAGGTATATATTCTGTGGATACAGTGCGTCAAAAAAATTCGCCACGATATGTTTACGTGCGTGCGGTCGTGGACTTACAACTGAATTTTAAAATACTACCAAAAAACTTGTACCGTTGCAGCAACAATGCTTTGCGCGCGTCCCATTACACACTGCCGTTAACAGCGACTTTTCACGCCAAAAGTACGACACGTTCACCAGCAATAATTTTTACTCAAAAATACTTTGAGAAAAAGAACCAATGTTTCTTATGTACACTTGAATGCGTAGACAACGGCTATGTGACGAGTCATTTACATCTTATTTTTGTTAATATACAATGTTTTTCTATTAAATTAACCGAAAAACGAAAGGATCTCTCTCTTGGAGTGAATAATAACATAAGCCACTTTCTTCATCTTCAATCAGCCGCCTGTTGGGGTAAACTGTGCGACTTGGGAACGTGATACGCATCCAGATACAAAGGGGTATTGGGCCATTGAAATATGAGGAGCCGATTCTTGCCCAGGGTCTGGGAATGGACAAAATGGACATGCGCGATAAGGTCTCCATAAAAGTCTTTTGATACCTAATTAGTTTCGTTGGCTGTACCTACATGAGAATTTGCTGCTTTATTTACAACCTTACTTCAACCTGTCCCAGTATTACCTCGTTACTGCTTTTGTAATTATTTTTTAAAGATTTAATTAAATATAAGAAAATTTTTGAGATGATTCGCACAGGAAATTATGTAAGACCGTGTTTTTTTTTCTATAAAACCATCCCTATTGTTTTTGTGTAAGGAACAACCGTTCGCCGCAGGTCAAAAGATTGCTCATTGTTGTTTAAAAATCATCTTAAATATAAGAAATTCTACATTTATGAGTCCTGTTTTTTCATTATTTACATAATTATTATTTCTGAAGGATAAGGATTAAAAGGAGGTTGTTAATTCAGTTTTTAAATAGCAACAATTCTGAATTGAATTGTTTCTGTTTTCCTTTCAACCTATGGAAAACCAATTAATGGTACTTACTTTAAAAGCTACAGTATGTTTATATGTCGTCCAATTAATTGTTTTGTACCAGAAATAAAGTGTAACGTAACGGAATAAGAAGGAATTAATTACAAAGTATTCTCTTTGATTTTAAAACGTACGCTACGAACTGATAAACTTCTTCATTATATTTTGTCCGTAAATTGAAAAATATACTTTAAAAGGACGGTTCAAGTTTAAATATGAAAATATAAATTTATGTTTGTTTATCAAAGTTTAATCACCCTCCGTGTGAATTACGGAGCTCGATCAAATTTGATCAACGTCCAATTAATTTGTTACGTCAGATATGTAGACAATTATATTACAAAACCCTACAAACAGACACCTACAAACTACACGTAGACATACCTTGATTAATATGAGCATGCATTGAATCTCGGTATATCCGTGTAAGTTAAGCGGTGAACGTTTTATTTCATTCGTACGTAGAAAAATCGTTCACACGTTTTCATTGGTATCTCCCAATTAAAAAAAGAATGTGGAGTGCATTGGTGTGATGCAGCGGCATTCACGAGGACCCTAGCCGGCAATAAAGTAGGCATCAAGCGAGCTACGTGCCTTACGATAAGACGAGTGTACGTGCTAACTCCTTATTTGTGCATGAAGCCACCGAGCAAACTGGGACGTTTAAAAAAACGGAAAGAAAATTTACATTATCACATTCCTCTGGAGAGTTATTTTACTATTCTCAGTTTAAATATTTCATTGTAGAAAATTTACTTCGTGGAAGTTCATCTGAAAAAACATTTTATAATAAAGATACCTACCAAGATACTGCAATCTAATTTAAAGAGGATTGCATCAGTCTCAAGTCTGACACTCTTTGCAATTCCTTGGGAGCATTTTTTTTTTAAAGAAGCTGTTTCATTTACATTAAAACCCGTCGTACGTTCTGTGTAGGCACACAGAAAGTACGACGTTATTCACTTCGATTTACAGTTATTTTGCCAAATCCCATTAAATACCTAGTCCAGTACACAAACAAAAAATACAAAGAAATAAATAAAAATCGAATAATGTCCTGCAGCATTAAATAATGTTCCTCGCGTTGTATATCCTAGCTCAGTCGTGCGTTACGGGCAGCTACCACGGGTGACAAACGCGCCCCGGTGTCGCACCGCACGTAGGTTATAAAAATAAGGGGATCTTTAAAGTGAAAAGTAAAGCGAGTTTGGCTTTTATGGTAGTTACCCTGAGTTATCCAATCAGTCGGTGCCGGGGAAGCAATAAACTGGGCATCACGTCCGAGCGTGTCCTCCCAATGACAAACTACTAACGCCTCGCGCCAACCAGCGCACTGAACGCTTGCCTGCACTCACTGATGGACGAATTTAGATGTATTACTCACCCTACGTGTTTACTTTTACTCACATGTTGAGAGCTACGTCGAGATTCATTAGTTAGGGGTTAGTTCCTGATGTAGCTGTGTTTGGTGGACACGGCAAGGGACAGTCGTATATGTGACGGGTACGGCGGACTAGAACAACGGTTTGAGATGATATAGGGTTTCGTTAGATTCTCTTTTAATTTTGAAAATGCGGAACCGCCTTTAAGTAGATCCAGATTTAAATGAGACTGGAATTTTGTAAATTATTTATGGAAGGAAAGTTTTTATCCAAGAAAAATGATGTTTCTTTATTGTCTCCATAAATCATTCATAATACGAACGAACGCTTTAAAAAAACACCATAATCTAAAAGTTACGAACGCATTTGTATCGAAGAATTTCCTCAGATGAATGATGCAGGAACATTTTGTTTCCAATCATCAAATATTTCTGAGTGCTTCCCGCTCCGTTGTTCTCATAAATTAATACAATTAATCATATTTCTTTTTATATTATGACAAGACAAGCATACAATATTTATTGTACATCTGCCTACACACACAAATACGCCTGGTATTATTAAGATACACAAAGAGCAAGACGTTTCTCTGTCAACTGTTCTACATTTGATATGCCAAGATATTACTGTAGCATCAACATTCTGAATAGGCATGTATTTGACAATGTAGCTACTTCTATTGAGGATGGAGCCCATTGACAACAGACTTCTCTCCATAGCTAATTGCAGATTATCCGTCAGATTTATCGATATAATCAATCACGATTCAATCACATTTGAGACATAATCACCCGTATTATTAGCCAAGCTGTTAACTCCTGAAAGTACCTAGACAATAGACAATGGACTACTACAAGATAATATCGTCTTCTGAAGTAAATTGCTTGATAATTATCTGACAAATGGGTCTATTTACGGATGAATTCACTTAACAAGTGTTATTTTTGGCTAGTGTTTAGATACTCATTTACAAATAACAATAAGTTTGAGCTAAACTAAAAATACAACTGTCTTTTACTTGTAAATATCATTTAAAAAATGGATGAACTGACAAAATAAACTGAAAATAGACGCTGAACTAAAACTTGCACAAATAGTTTTAAACGACACTTCTGGAGGATAAGCCACTTAAATAAGCTAAAGTTTAACATTTCAGCTAAGTTGATAGCCAAAAACTAGCTTCTTATCTAGGGATTAGTAGGTAGCTATCTTTACTTTAGTTAAAGATAACATATTTTTAGTTGGTTTATTCTCTAGACTTCAGACACTGGGTCACCAAAACAAATGACAACAATTTAAATGTACTCGTACCAACGCAAAACGAACGAGTTAAAAGCGTTTTTCCATTAATCCCCGATGTTTTAATGAACAAATAGGTAATTTGAACATTAAAATGTGCTGTTCGTACACTTGTTCGTAATTACAGAGGATTAATAATTATGATACGAATCGCATATTATTTGGAATGATTACTGTCCCACGATTTCCTTTGATGGGGCTTTCATTAATTATATATCTTCATTCTTTTAATCCTTTCACCGCTATTTTTAAAGTCTAGAATCAAATTACATTGTAGCTGACTCATTGGCCTATTGGTCTACGCTGCTGATGTAAGATACTAGGTTTCCAGGTAGCAAAGTGTAAATTGGATGGCTTTGTTAGGACATTCTCAGTTACAGCTCTAGGATAGGAATTCTGACAGATAAAAGATGATAAGTTCACTTCGGACCTTTTCCGTCGGTGAGAACTATCTCTTAACTCTTCGTGTTTCATACTAACTATCTACGCATTTTTTGGTTAACCTCATTTATTTTCCACCAATCGGAAAACTCCAATTTGTTCTTTGAATCGTCTCGATGATTTGCGATTTCTAGCCATGTAGGCATAGTCATCATTCTCATCATCATTTCAGCCAAAAGACGTCCTCTGCTGGACATAGGACTCTCCCCAAAGCTCCACCACTTCGACCAGTTCCTGCTTCCTGCATCCAGCGGATTCTTGCGGCCTTCATAATGGAATTGGTCCACCTTGTGGGAGGCCTTCCAACTCTACTCTACGTAGGTATGGTACTTACAAAGTCAACTTATAAACCAGTTTACGAACACATATAAACTCTTGCCATCTTTCCGAAGGGGTAGGCAGAAACTAAAGTACGCCTGCAGCTGCTATGATCCTTACACGTTCCTTTTAAAAACAAAATTTCAAAGAAAAATCCTACACTTTCAATAAAGAAAAGATTGAGAGATAACAAAGGCAGTTTAAATAACAGTAAATTGCTAGACCTTTTCCTTAAACTAGTGGGTTAAGGATTTTATTCCTTGACTAATATAAAAATATATTGAAGACAGCCGAAGCGTTTATTAGGGATACCCGAACCCTTCCGAGACCGTTTCTTTAAGCCGGATTTGACTAAATCGCTGATTCAAAAAATAATAAGTACTGTTAAGGTATTGTAGATCCGGGAATTTTTCAGATATTTCCCACATCATTCAATAGAATATAAGGCCAGCATATATTGGTTTTGCTATCACTGACATGCGGCCTACTGTACAGGCTTATAATTTTTTCAATCTTATACCACTTTCTTTCATTACATACGAGTATGTCAAGAAATACAACTACAACAAAAAATTAAAATATATATATCAATGTCATTTTCACTTTCAGTTCACAGCTTTTTTTTAGTATGCCTATATTTTTTCTCAAAGTTCATGCTATCGCTATACGCAATTTCATCGAAATCGTTTCAGCTGTTTAGCCATGATGGCGTGAGAAACAGACAAACAAATACACTCTCTAGTAAATAATTGATACACGTGCCGATATTATAATTACCACTCTTGTATGTTATTATCGAAAACATGTTAAATATTTTCCGAGAAGGCTTCTTTTATTATGTTTTACGAGTAGTGAACAAATTATATCCTGTCGCAAATATTTACGATGGTAAATAAAAATGTTTCCCTTTAAATTACAATTTTATTAGTATGCTTTTGTTAGTGGATATTCATCATCTCAGCCGAAAGACGTCCACTGCTGGACATAAGCCTCCCTTAAAAGAGGGGATTTGCCATAATCGCCAAGCTTGGCAGGCGGGTTGGCGATCGCAGTATGGTGGTCAAATGCATAGAAAACGCTGCTGCCCATTCTCTAGTAAGTCCCTTAGTCGCCTTCTACGACACCCACGGGAAGAAATGGAATGGTGCTATTCTTTACGTCCGGCACCACACGGAACATTATAATATTGTGGATATTATAATATACCAAATACAAAATAATTAGATAACTACATAACTTCACGCCTTGTTTCCCCACAGGGTTGGGCATTGGAGTAACAATAGGACACTACATGTCACCATGTTTAAGTCCCATGTAATAGGGGGCGAGCCTATTGCCGTCAACCGGCCACAAATCCAGACTCCGGACTGCTACTGAGAAATTCCAGATAAAAAGACACCTTTTCCGACCTGGGAATCAAACCCACGATCTCGTGTGACTTGTGAGCATTAAGGCTCCCGCAAACAGGCGCGACGCGACAGTGCGATGCCACTCTCGTAGAATAATTTTAATGAAAACTTCATGGAAATTGTTAAAACGAGACAACCCCTGTCATTAGTTACTTATTTATTTTTAATTAGTTAACTAATTATTTTTGAGAGCACGTCAGTTTTTGTCCCAATCTACATCAAAAACCAACTCATGCTTATTTCGACAAAATCTTGTTAACATAATCCAACCGAACAACATGGACATCTAATTATATAGACTTAGCAAATCACTCCCTAAGTACCAAACTAATTTCCAGAAGTAGGCAGTATAATTCTCTGTTCTGAGTGTAGCAGGCAGTTAATAATCGACATTAGTAAAGTGGCTTGGTAAGGGGAGCCTCCCCTAAGGTATCAGTATACTTAGTAGCCGGCGGTAGAAACCGTACTGCGATACCATCTACCACTTCCACAGAAATTGCAAGTAGGTAATTCTTCAATTTACTGCAATTTGCTTTTAGAGAATCGAAATATCAACGTACCGGTAACGATGGTTTTACAAACAGACTGCGTTTTAAGTGGCCTCGTATGTGCGCTGCAGATTCCATTTTCGAATTGGAAAAAAAAACTGGCAGCAATATATATTTTTGTTATCTAAAATATAAGAGACTGTAAGTATTTACATAATTCAAAAACTATAAGAACCTTAAAATACCTCACAATATTTACAAGTATATATAACAAAGGAAAATAATCATCGGGCATCAAAAATTCGTCCGCATCATTATCAAGAACAACAAAATATTGAATTTAGAAAAGGTTAGGAATTTTTGGTCTACGATGCGTTAATGCCTACGATAAACCGTCAGTAAGTAAAACCTACCTGTTTAAAATATCTGCAAACTAATCCTCTTTTATAACCGAAAAACCGTATTGTATTGTTTAGCTTATAAATAACCTCATAAACGTCATGTAAAAATTAAGCTCTCTAAAAAATACACAAGAAGTTACACCCCAGGCGGTCGTATTTTATATTGATAAGACGATAAGCTAACAACATGCAGGCTTTTTTATAGCCAATAAATAAGGGTTTAAACATATATGCATAAGTCTAAATTAAGCGAATATATACCTATAGGTTAAATAAGACATGTAACGTTGAAGTAATGGCAACACTAACCCGGAAGCGGAAAAACGAAACGGACTAGTATTTACGAGCAGTACATCCGCCCAGTGGGCATCATTAAAACACGCGCTGGACAAAAAAAATATTTTACATGCATTCATATTGAGTACTTTGTTAATACATCGTGAATGAGTTATACTGTATTGCAAACAGTTTTATTTAGACAAGAAAATTGGTTTAACGAAAACGAAACCACATTTTAAAATGTGCATTGTTTAACATATTGCATGATTTAAAGACAATGGGTTAAACAATTAAACTAAGTTTTTGTAGAATATTCCAAAATATAGTAAAATATTCGTCCAGTTTGCTTATCAGTAGGGTGAAGTGGCCCATCGTGGTTTGAGTCAGTTCAGTGGCGCACGCTGCTAATTAGCCAGCCACAAGATAAATGTCAGCAATCACGAACCCCCGCGAGGCGCCGCCACACGCTACCCGCCACCGCCCACGATCAACAGATTACTTACAAGCTAGCATCTCGCCTTACAGACCACCAATCCTCCTTATTACAAAGTTTTTGTACACAACTGCCCCAACGGAACCCCTGCTACTGATTTATATTAATAGATCACAATCAATCATCCACAATCTTGACATCCAAGCTGATAGCTCAATAATAAGCTTGAATTGCCCCATAATAGTGTCTTCGTCGCAAATGTCAATTGTTGAACTTTTAAAGGGCCGTTCGAAATAATAGGGGTGGTCTTGTTGAACCATGTCGTTGTAAATCAGCGGTTCACTTTATATTGAAGGTAAATCACTTTGTTGAAAGTTCAGGCGGTTGCCGGGGGATGTTAGTCGTGTCGTTGTAATGCGTGCCGTCATTCAGTGTGTGTGCCATCTTTGTTCCTTATTCGTTTATGAATAAACTTGTTGAAACTTTCCAACTATTCTGTACGGAGTTCTGTGTTTAATTCGTGCCTGTAATTGTACACAGATTTCCAACTGAGAGCTTCAGTTATAATAATGGGACTGGATTTTTGGCTAAGTATTTAATATTCATAAAGAAGTTCTGAATACGGAGCATGTGCAAGTTCTAAATATCTTAATTACATGCTACCGCGAGTTTGCTGCCGAAACTTTCCGCGTTATACTCGTGCCGTTTTGAATATAGTTCCCTTTCATGACGTCACGCCTCACAACATTGTACTTACGGGATTATTTCAGCAAAGCCTTTCATACCCCAATAGTAAATTGTGTTTGAATAGAAATGTTTGAATTCGAAGTTAGTAGGTACTTATTTTAAGAGGTATCCGATCATTATTAAGTAGAAAACTAGAACTTCGCACATAGCTTAGTTGCCCTTATAGAGTATTTACTTAGCTATCGGCCAAACTAACAACAGTGAGTTAAAAATGCTGTGGCTACGGCTAACGCTGAAAACAGCGTTGTATCGATGCTCAATTCTACTAAAGTTGTCAATCACGAAATTGTAGAAAGCTATTGAAACAAACAAGTCTTTGTTTAATTGCAGTGAGGTACTGGATTCGATTATTGGTATGATATACCCAATGTGAACAAACGAAACGAAACTTATAAAAAAAAAACTTTTTACAGATGGAAGAAAATTAGAGCTTTCAGAATCAGTTGTTACCTAATCTAAAACAGTAAAACGAATAGACAGGTAAGACATACTACTCACTTAGATTCTAAATTTCAATTACTTCGGCAGCTCTAAATGTTTTCTTCTGTTCAGTCTTTGAGTAAAAGAAAGCGATATTTGAAATTATTTTAGTCTATGCCCAAAAGAATCCGCGCCATTACTCGGCCCGATAAATCTAAAAGAAAAAGTAAATAATCTTATTTATTTTGATGTAAGATGTAGTTAATTTCTTTCTGTCTGGTACACATCGATGTTATTTATGTCCAATTTATTACTCATTATATTTTTGGGCTCGTTTGCTCAACAACTTACTGAATAAAGTTGCCGTTAAAAATAATTATTACATTTTTCTGTCACTTTCGACACAAATTACAAAAAAAGGAAATAAGTAACATTCCTTTATGAATTATTATTTATAGAAATGATTACATAGGTAATTGAACTGTTTTTCAGGCTTTAGATACTAAAAGTTACAAATAAAAACTCGTTAAATTGTTTGTGATAAATGTATAGAACATATTCACATGACAAAATACTACGTATTGTACATGTATAGAATTCGAATAGTAAAACACAGTACAGGACTGAGCACAGACAGTCGACATTATAAGTATCTAGGTACTACAATGAAAACTTGGTATCTCAAAGGGCTACATGGGTCGACGGCAGTCACTTCACTTAAAACTAGCCGTACTTTAGATAATCGTGTAATTCACAGCTCGTACATTTTCTTTGTTCGAACCAACTGCCCTGTCAACAGGACAGCGGCAGCGTTCGGTCCATTTCATATATCCACAGAATCGATAGCGCACAGATAGTTAAAGGCATAAAGTAACACACTGCCCGTTTGATTTGTTTTTGGGTTTCTCATTACTGTTTTTTATTTTTTATTGCAGAGCTACAAAAAAACCTGTAGTTTCGATTTTTCAGTTTTTTTTTATACTACATTAAAACGACACATTCATATTCCTATGACCTCATAATTTAATAGGTATGTTAGTACATTGTTTGCTTGTTGGAGTACCTAGTGGTACTCCAACAAGCAAACATTTAACAATTATTTATTTATGATAATTACGAAAATTACCCTTGATAAGTAACCCTTTCACCCACATTCTTCAATAATAAACCAGCTTTGTATAAAAATTGAACCGAGCACTCTATTTGAACAGCTGACGCTCATTGTTAACCGAACATAATACAGAAAATGACGATTAAACCACACCAAAGGTTATTATATTAACACGATAGTTTCGTTAGCGTTTTTTTTTTTTTTTTTGGTGGGAAATTATCAAATAACTTCTCCCGCTCTGGGTGGAGCAGGAGGCCGTATCAGACTTTTACTGACCAAAACCTACCCGTGTTCCCTCAGTTGCCTGTGTGCCAGGGGCGGCGGTATCTCTTTCGAACACCCCGCACCCCTGACAGGCATCGGCCCTTGCGGGCCCCATCAGTTGCTGCTGACATCTCTTTGAGGTGCGCGTGGAACACAACGCGCCGTCGACCCGGGCTTGGTCCTTACCGGACAGCGAGCTACCAATTACTCGCCGTCCACAAGACCGCGCCTACGGTGGCCGGGAATCAGCCTGGGATTCCCGACGCCCAGGGCGTCTCCTGCGACGACTAAGGCCGTGAGGGCGCATATACTGCCTCTCCCTCACGTGCGCCGCCTCCCTTTTCGCAAGATTACTGCTTCGAAGAAGGAGGTGACGGCTACCCATGCACTCTCGCTCCGTACCATGGCCTGGACCAGGGCCGGACGCGAGAGATCGCTGCCGCCGATTGCCTCCACGAGGACACGGCGGTACTCCGCCCAAGCCAGGCAGACCTCCACCGTGTCCTTAGGGCGATCTTCGCAGTAGAAACACCCGGGCGTTTCCTCCCGCCTTATCCGAAACAGGAACCTCCCGAAACAACCGTGTCCGGTGAGGACCTACTAGTTTCGTTAACGTTAAGTAACAACTAGCAACTAAAAGTGATCATCGTATTACATAAAGAATTTTGCAAAATTGAATGTAAACTTACAGAGAAATTAAACAAAACTATTTGATATTTATAAATGAGTAAGCTCGATAGCTAAAGATAGATTTGTAGGCCACATCGATTCCGTCGAACTCCTGATAATTTTATCTAAACAATGTGCCGATTACGTGGTAGTTCTCAACTTTGCTTTTAGGCACAACCAAACAGAAAGTTGTTCATAAAACAATCAACTTTTATATGTAAGGCCCTTTGTCCACGGTACGGTTTCTTTACGGTACGTCGTATAACCCGCGCCGTAGAAAAAACGTATCCGTCAACAAGCTTACACAGTGGTCCATACAACACTGACGATCGTGCCTACACACAGCGCATAAACCGCACCGTACAAAAAATATTACTGTCAACAAGCTTCCATAGTGAGTGATCTATACAAAAACAACACTGACGACCGTACCTACACACAGCGTATAAACCGCGCCGTAGAAAAAGCGTATCCGTCAACAAGCTTCCATAGTAATTCATAAGATACCTACCGATGACGGTACCTACACACGGCGAATAAACCGTAAGTTTTCACGGCAACGTACAGTAAGGAGTCTTCAATGCTGTAGCATACGAAGGGTTAAATCGCTATACATGCGCGGTCCAGGCCGTACCTACATCTGTGTAGTGCTGTATCAACACAGAACGCACACTTTGGAACTCCCACACTGGCGTCGAATGAAACAGAAAACATACAAAAAAAATAAAAAATAAAAATCTATTTTTCTTTCTTTCTTTCTTTCTTTCTCTCTTTCTTTCTTTCTATACCGTCGCACAGAGTACGTAATTACGTATGACCTTGGTTGGTTCATACCATTGCTAAAATTTACGTTTTCATATCAAGTTCCAATAGCTCGTAGCGTATCGTCTTGAATTATGAAACTATTAGGTATGGGTTCAAATCTTGAGTTGAGATTTTTATTTTTCTTTTCAATCAATCTTCATCTGTTCTTTAATTGTTCGATAAATTCATAAACTAGAATAATAATGCAGTAAATATTTTTTATTACTTATATTGTTATTTAAATAAAGGATTAAAAATTAAAATGTTTAATAAGTGATTACAAAATATTAATTCGAAGAATTTATTGACTTTAAGTAGCTAATTGGTGAACTGTGACAATCAGACTTAAAATATTGTATCTTAGTAATATAATAATATTGTGTGTAATTACTACTGTGTGGGTACTCTAAAGAAATCACAATAATCTACGCAAATCTACCCACGTAAATATAACAAATGCAGACGCGTTTTTACCATACAATTAAATGGCTCAGTAATAATACTTTTATTCTACTGCGTGTGAGTTCGTTCTATCTCAAACCTCAAAGTTAACAAATCGTATTTAATAGGACTTATTGAGGTTATAGATTAAGTATTCATTTTCATTATAAAAAGATTGAAACTAAACCTGAAAATAATCCTTATTACGGATATGACACTGTGATGTACTATAAAATATTTAAATAAATATGTGCTCCTGCGACCCGCCCGCTCGGCATTACGTTGACAGAAGTCGAGGCGAGCGGACGTGTAGCACGCGCTCTAAAACAAATATAACTGTGTTTCATTAGACGACCCAAAGGTATAAAGTGAGACATAACATTGGCGACGAGGATAAAGAACGTGAGTAAAATTATGTTTATTTTACTCGTAAAAAAAAAAACAAAAAACAAACACGTATTATCGAAGTTATCAATTCCATCACAATTAAATATTATTTTCTATTTTATCCTATTCAATATAAAAAGAAATTTGGAGATAAATAAATATGTTGTGTAGTAAAATGGGAAATACTTTAAGATTAAGTAAATTACTGAGAATTGGTATCTTTGGTCAATATGGCCTTAAAACCAGTGCCTGTTAATACTTACCAACCAATAAATATTGTTGTGTAGCTGGTGTGCACATTCCATTATAACTAAATACCCACATTGTATAAATACCGCGGAACTATCACCACCAAAAACATTGTGAGACATTCTCTGTGTCATTCTCGACCTACCCACATTACATTTAATAATAAATATTCACATTCTGAGAAATACCGCACCACTAAGTACTTATCTAAACACTAATTATCGTTCATTGGATCTTATTTTTTATTTTGTATGCAGGTATGAATATGATTAGTGCACAGATTACTTTAAAACAATCTATTGTGGTTAAACTCGACTTTTGCTCATTTTCAATACGCCACCGACTACACAACAACAACTAATCGTGCCTGTAAGTACTAGCCAAGTCGAAAGAGAATGACAAAATACAATCATACTGTATACTATTCCAATGGGTAAATACCCATCTAGTTCCACATATACTGGCATAAAACTATACTAGTATATGCAATACCACAAAACTATATTTATTCCAATGGGGAAACACCCATAAGTTCCTCATATACTGGTATAAAACCTTAGGTACTAGTATATGCAATTCCACAAAATGAAACGATTCATGTTCCAATCCAAAAGTTCAGTCCTGAGTAATTAAAACGCAATACTATCAAAAAATTAAATAAACATAAATATACCGTTTTATATAATAATAATAACATAATCATATCGCTACCAATAGGTATAGTGGTTAATTTCAGTAGTAGGTACTTGAAGCCATTTTTTCATGCTTACTTGCAGATTGTCCCAACATGTCTCAATTACCGACCATAGAAATTTTCGACTGTGATGGTGATCCGACTTCATTAGGCCATCGGTGGCAAAAATGGAAACGAGGTCTCGAAAACTACCTTCTAGCTTTAGGCATGGACCAGCCCTTAAAAAAACGAGCAATACTTTTACATACCGGTGGTTTAGGGTTGCAAGATATATATTATAACCTTCCCGGTGCACACGTTGAAGAGGGCGACTCCTCTGATGTTTTCGAGTCCGCCATTAAAAAACTGGACGAGTATTTTTCCCCGAAACAGAGTTTTGTTTATGAACGACACGTATTCCGACTCATGAAACAAGAACCGGATGAAAAATTTGAAAAATTCTTAATTAGATTACGTAACCAATGTTCCAAATGTGATTTTTCTAACAAAGACAATGCTCTCATAGATCAAATTGCTGAAAAATGTACCTCATCAGACCTTAGAAAGAAAATACTACAGTTAGGAGATTCCGTTACAATAGAAAAGGTTATTTTAGAAGCCAACTCAATCGAAACCGTAGAGAGACAATTAAAGGAATTCCAAGTAATAAAAACTGAACAGGTTAATAGGATTGGAACAAGGATAATAAACAAAACCCGAACTCAGGGTATTCACTCGGATAGTACACGGTGTACAAGATGTGGAAGTGGAAATCACAAGTGTGATGATACACGTTGTCCCGCGAGGGACAAAGTGTGTGACAAATGTGGTTACAAAGGTCACTTCATGAGTCAATGTCGAACAAGGAAACTAAAGCGTAAAGCACCCAATACTTGCAACAAACAAAAAAGTGACAGTAAAAAAACTAAAACTAACGAACCACAGACCAAACCATCAGTCAGTGATGTAACCTATATATTTCATATTGACGATGACGCTGAAATAACTTGCCAAGTGGGTGGGGTCAACGTAAATATGCTCATCGACTCTGGGAGTAAAAACAATATAATAAATGATAAAACCTGGGAATATTTAAAATCAAAAGCTGTAATTGTGTCTAACCAGCAACCAGGTTCCGATCAAGTGTTTATGGCATACGGTTCAAAAGATCCTCTAGATGTGCTCGGCACATTTGAAGCATCAATCGTAGTTGGTCCAGAAACAAAAACTGCAAAATTTTATGTGATTAAAAATGGCACCCGTAATTTGTTGGGCAAGCATACAGCTACATGTCTCAATGTGCTTAAATTAGGGGTGAGTATAAATCTAGTACATACAGAGAATTTTCCTAAATTCAAAAATGTCCAATTGGCTATTGCTATTGATACATCTGTGACACCCATATGTCAGCCGTATAGGCGAGTACCAATTCCCCTCGAAAATAAAATCAATGATAAACTTGATGAGTTAGTCAAAAAAGACATCATTGAACCTGTAGATCAAGCCACAACCTGGGTTTCTCCGGTAGTACCCATTCTTAAGAGTGATGACACCTTAAGACTATGTGTCGACATGAGATGTGCAAACAAAGCCATTATAAGAGAGAATCATCCTTTACCTACAATGACCCAACTTCTCCCAAAGCTCAGGAAGTCGTGTATCTTTTCTAAACTCGATATTAAAGATGCGTTCCACCAAGTCGAAATAAAAGAAGATTGTCGGGATATAACAACATTCATTACCAGTAAAGGCCTATTTCGATATAAGCGTCTGATGTTTGGTATATCCTGTGCACCCGAACACTTTCAAAAAATTATGGAAAGGATGCTTCTGCCTTGTAAGGGCGTCGTTAATTTCATTGACGATGTTATTGTGTTTGGTAGTAACGTAAACGAACATAACGATAGACTTAAACATGTGTTACAAGTTTTGAAAGATAATAATGTGGTCCTTAATGATAAAAAATGTATTTTTAACGCGTCAAAAATAGATTTTCTGGGTCATGAATTATCTCCACGAGGCATTAGACCCCTTGATAAGTACATTAAAACTATAAAATCATTCAGAGAACCTAAAACAGTCGAAGAAGTTCAAAGTTTTTTAGGACTTGTCAATTATATTGGAAAATGGATCCCAAGGTTGGCCACCATGACCCATCCAATTCGAGAAATTTTAAGACACAAACTATCTAAGCACGCCGACGTAGCTGAACATTGGAAAGATAAACAATCTGCTGCGTTTGCGGAGTTAAAAGAAAGTTTAAGTGCCCTTCGCACCTTAGGTTTTTATGATCCACACGATAGGACACAAGTCATGGCAGATGCTAGTCCTGTAGGGTTAGGAGCAGTCCTCGTGCAGATTGATTTGCAAGGACCTCGGATCATTGCTTTTGGTCATAAAAGTTTATCTGATGTTGAAAAACGGTATTGCCAGACCGAAAAGGAGGCACTTGCCTTGGTCTGGGCCGTCGAACATTTTAATATGTATTTATATGGGTTAAAAGAATTTGAGCTTATCACTGATCATAAACCTCTCGAGGTAATATTTGGGCCACGATCAAAACCTTGTGCACGAATTGAACGATGGGTGTTACGGTTACAGGCTTACAATTACAAGGTCGTTTACTGTCCTGGGAAAAACAATATAGCTGATTCCCTGTCCCGATTATACCCAAATCATAATTCACATTCCCATGATACCGAGCATCACATTAATAAAATCGTGGAGTTTGCTAGACCAATGGCTGTACCTATGGAGGATATCATTGATAAATCCAAAAGTGATGAATACATTCAATTAGTAAAATTAGCTCTCTCTGGAAATAATTGGGACCCCAAAGTAAACAACTATAAACTCTTTGAGCATGAACTTTGGATTCATGACGATATTTTACTACGTGGGAACAAAATAGTCATTCCCATGGAGTTACGTAAGCAAGTACTCGCATCGGCACATGAAGGACATCCAGGGATCGTTGCCATGAAAAGTAGATTACGTACTAAAGTTTGGTGGCCTAAAATAGATAAAGACGCGGAAAACATGGTTAAAAGTTGTAAAAGTTGCACTCTAGTATCAGGACCAAGCCTCCCTGTGCCAATGAAGAGACGCGAATTACCTATACAACCATGGACTGATATAGCTATAGACTTTCTAGGCCCACTTCCAAGTGGACACAATTTATTAGTAGTCATAGATTATTATAGCCGTTATAAAGAAATTAAAATTATGAAATCTACAACATCTAATGAAACCATTAATGTTTTAAAAGAAATATTTTCCAGGCTGGGTATTCCAGTCAGTATAACGTCGGATAATGGGCGTCAATTTATCAGTGAGGAGTTCAAATCTTTCTGTTCAGAATTTGGCATCAGGCTTTACAATTCTATACCATATTGGCCACAACAAAACGGCGAGGTCGAAAGACAAAACCGCGACATCCTTAAGCGCTTGAAAATTAGCCAATGCCAAAAGTCTGATTGGAAGGATGATCTACTTCGCTATCTCATGATGTACAATAGCACTCCCCATAGTACAACTGGAAAGACACCCTCAGAATTATTTTTTAATAGACAATTTAGAGACAAAATCCCTTCCGCTGTAGATGTCGAAAACCGGCGTATGGACCTAGAAGTATATGATAAAGACAAAATCACAAAAGAAAAGGGAAAGTTGATTGAAGATAGGAAAAGGAAAGCTGTAAACAATGAAATTAATATAGGAGAAAAGGTTTATGTGAAAAACATGATAAAAGAAAATAAATTGACACCTGGTTTCAACCCTACTCCACACACAGTAATGAGTGCTAACAGAGGCGACATAAATATAAAAAATGATGAAACAGGTCAAAACATAAGAAGAAACATAGTCCACCTCAAGAAAATAGAGGGTCAATGGAGAATTCACAATGAAAACGAAAAAAAAGACGATGGTGAGGTAGAAATAGATACGGATGATTAAATTGGTATTGTAATAAATTATTGATTATTATTGAAGATTATTATTAAAACTAGGATATCAGATTTAAATTATTAAAATACTAAAATTATATAAAATCACGTGTAGCTTAAATAGTGACTGTTAATTGATCTTGATTTATACTTAATTCAGAGTAGGAAATGTGATTAAGTTAGTTAGAGTTAAAAATACAAATTATATTGAAAGGAAGAGATGTGATGTACTATAAAATATTTAAATAAATATGTGCTCCTGCGACCCGCCCGCTCGGCATTACGTTGACAGAAGTCGAGGCGAGCGGACGTGTAGCACGCGCTCTAAAACAAATATAACTGTGTTTCATTAGACGACCCAAAGGTATAAAGTGAGACATAACAGACACAATATTATTTGAATATAGTAATATTCAAATAATATTGTGTGTGTATTGTGTGTGTATTTTAGTAAAAATCAATAAATATTTGTAATTTATAACTTAATATTAATATTTTTCCATTAAATATTATTTCTGAGCTGGTTTTTGATACTGAAAACCTTCTGCGTGGAGTGCACACATGGTGAATAATTTCGCAAAATATCTTGTCGTTATAAAACCACTTGTTTCATAGTCGCTGAGCATGTACTGTCGCTGCACCTCGTTTATGAGCTGGGGTCTTCCACTTTGCTTTCGACGGTCAAGGCTGGCCTCTTCCTCATATCTTTTCACCCACTGACTCACAGTATTTCACTAAAACAAAAAAGGGATACTGTTAGGCTCTTAAACAAAATACATACTAATGTGTATTACTATTTAGAAACAAAATTATTTAGAATAAAAATTTCACTTAAATATTAAGTAAGTATAATGCTATTTTCATAGTTCAATAATCTAGGAAGTAAATTTACTTTGAAATTTTATATTCTTCTTCTATTTAGACCTTTATTATATTTAAAAAACGATTAAAAAATAATCAGCATTTGTACTTTAATTAGATAAATGTTTAGTAAAATAATTAAATCATAATACTCACACTCAGTCCGGGTTGATCAGATATTTGTGATATAATTATTAAGTCCGCTTTTATGCAACGCAATAATATTCGCTTTCATTTCTATATTTAAATTTGCTTACATTTTAAAATGAACTAGAACACCGCTAATAGATTAAACACACGTCACTAGCACACAATAACAACCAACAACATTATATTTAGTCGTAAGTTAACTGCACCTTAATATCCTTTAAATTTATTTAGGTTTCTGTGGGTATAACCATAAAGTTTTACGAGTTTAGTGAACAAGACGAACAGAACAAGAAACTATAGTCAAAAGCGATTTTTAAAACAATAAAAAACTATCACCGTGCGTGGGATTCGAACCCGCGACTCGCTACGCACAAACGCGCTAACTCAATTACGGTAACCGCTAAGCTATCATGACATACTTTAACGGTTCAATTTATGAAATACAATCATTTGTAAACGTGTGAGGGTGTGTGTGTCAATTGTATAGAAATTACTTATTATAAGAAGGTCGTAAATTAAACCGAAATGTCAATCTATTGCCATTTGAGATTGCTAGTTCACTTATGACCACTACTGTACGTATAAAACGTATGTATACAAAAGACCAACTAACCACCCGACTCTTACTTAAAAATAGGTTTTAAGGTTTACAGTTTTGTTTACGTCAACTTAGTTAGAATAATAAAACTTTTATGCCAAGTAAGAGTTAGACAGTTTTGGAGGATTGTTTGTAAAGAAATAATATTTTACGTTGTCACTGTGTTCATCTATTTATTATTTAAATTGCTTTTGAAATAAGTAGCATAAGTTAAGTGCCTTTTATAATATGTTTGACAGTTTATACGCACAAATCCTCTTTACAAAGTGTGTATTTAGTTAGGAGAGATGATTTTTCTATTTTCAATAAGAAACTAAACGAAGTTTACTCTTTAAAAAATCCATCCACAATTCTCTTTTTTAACAAAGAAAACCCTTCTTAAAACGAGTAACTTAACTGGACGAAGTCTTAATACTTAAAAGAAATCAGATTCATAATTTATGCATTTAAAAGTTGAGGAGTTTTCATAGCTGGGGGGGGGAGGGATATTATATCGCTGTGCATATTAGTGCAATAGCACGGTACAAACTTGGAGTGCGGATATGTACCGAGTTATGCAACAATTTCTCGTGGCTGGCTTCAAAACTTTCTAGCTTCATTAATACTACACTCTTACCACTGTGCATTTTAGTTCCTTTTACAAAATTACTATTTCAAGTTTTAAATAGACCAACGTCTACGGTTGTGTTTAATAATAGATATCTTTCCTCACCTTATGTTCCTGCATATGCAGCAGTTGCGCCGTGATTATTAGGTACAGCACTAAAGATAGCAATGTCATTCGTCATTCGTGGATTTTTGACAATCGTTACGGGTCGTCAGAAACCCGAAGGCCATATAACCAGTCTTACGAAGGGGTATCGTGTTACCCAGTAACTGGGTTGTGGAGGTCAGACAGGCAGTCGCTCTATGTAAAATACTGGTATTCAGCTGCATCCGGTTAGACTGGAAGCCGACCTCAACATAGTTGGGAAAAGGCTGGGAAGATTGATTGACTGAAGATAGGTACTGAAAATGTTTTTATCTCATATCGATTTAGAAACTACAAAACAGTAATAATGCATTTTAGCCAAAAACAGTTAAAATGTCCATTTTTTTTAAATTAAATATAATAATTACGTAATTGACCCAGTAAATTCCACTAAGTTTTTAGGATTAACCATTGATCCTGAGGACACGGTGGAGCGTACGGTGGAGGTCTGCCCAGCTTGGGTGGAGCACCGCCGTGTCCTCGTGGAGGTGATCGGCGGCGGCGATGCCTCGCGTCCGGCCCTGGTCCAGGCCATGGTACGGAGCGAGAGTGCATGGGTAGCCGACACCTCCTGCGAAGCAGTAATGCTCGCGAAGAGGGAGGCGGCGCACGTGGGGGAGAGGCAGTACATGCGCCCTCACGGCCTTAGTCGCCGCAGGAGACGCCCTGGGCGTCGGTAATCCCAAGCTGATTCCCGGCCACCGTAGGCGCGGGCTTGCGGAAGGCGAGTAATGGGTAGCTCGCTGTCCGGTAAAGACCAAACCCGGGTCGACGCCGCGTTGTGTTCCACGCGCGCCTCAAAGAACTGATGGGGCCCACAAGAGCCTTAGGTAATAATGGTTTTGATAATGATGTTATAATAAGTATTTTTGGTCCTACGTTGGCATTATTATGTTTTTATTTTTGTTAATTTAATATTTAACAATTCTGTATGTAACTCGTATCTATTTCTATATTCATTAATTTATGTAATCAATCAATCAATTTAATTTAATATATTTTATTTTCTGGGATTGTCAATGTTAATAAATGTTGCTATTTTTTTTTAATTCTTAAGTTGTATAATATTTGCACACCATGACAATATGGTAAACATGTTAACACAACTCCATGTACCTTTAACACCTTGCATGCATTTTTTTATAATTGTATGTACACACATGTTTGAGCAAATAAAGCTATCTGAATCTGAATCTGAAAACGTTTTTATTGAAATACTTTTTAAACACAATACCGAAATATAAGCTCATTTTTCTCTATAAAATTATGATATAAACAACGTGTAATTTTAATTACCGTTAACCTCATAGGGGGTCATTGTACTCATCATTATGAGCAACTTTTATTATGGACCCAAACCTGAAATCGCGAAAATAAAATCAGCTGTTCCTTACATTTTGACGAGTTATGCGAACATAAATGTAGGGAACAGCTGATTTTTTTACAGCCTGTATATTTTATTTTTTCAATACGATACAGGGCAACTCCAAGAAGTTAATAACAGCAAGGAGTCGCCATCATTTTTCTAATGGAATGCATATGAGCCGGAGCGGGCCATTTTTGTAACATTACAAAACGATTTCTTACTCATTCCACGTTTATCCTTTATTTAGTAGGTTCAATCTCAATGTATGAGAGTCGGTAAATTAGTGTATGAAATTGCAGATGTGAAGAGAGATGTGATGCTATTAAAAATCTCGCCCACGGCTTACTATTTTTCACAACGTTATTCTTCACCGTTTTGAGAGCAGTGGTGATGAAATAATTTACGCAAAGTTGACAAAGTAAAGCACCTGACAGGGTTCGAGCCCACGCCCGTAATTTTTTTTTAATTCGTAGGTATAGTCTTAACACAATTTCGTTTATTTGTATCATTAAACTGGAGATTGTTTGTATTGATACTCACATTCACCAAATCGATAACACCGCTTAATCACTAATGGGTTAAATCGCTACTAATTAAATAATGTAGGTACATCCAAAATAATTTGCACGTAACTACGCGAAACTACAATAGCCGTAAACATCTATCAGTAAGTACCCTACCTAAGTGAGTCACATGCAATATTTATAGAATTTGCTCAAAAAAGAACGGTTCTAGTCAATCTCAAGATTCCTATACAGGTTGCTTTTTATTTTTGTTCAGGGATATTTTTTTGGACTAAGTTACTGATGTGTTTAATATGTAGTTATAATAGTATTTTTGTATTTTTGCTTATAGTTTTAAGGTTTATTTCGGTTTTAATAGACTTGGGTATTTCATTCATTATGATGGGAATTAAAAATTTTACTGTCCGCCTGCCATAATAATTTCTAACCTGAGGTATTGTTAATTTATTTTGGGTGATACTTCTTCTGATTATTTTATGTGATATAGATATTTGAGTGCTTTGATGAATTCGACTCGTAATTCGGAACCGTTACCACCACACCACCACAGCCACCACAGCTCAATCAATAGTTACTCTAGGAGAAAATCGCGTTTGAATTAGGTATATTTATACTCGTCATTATTAAACAAATAGAAACAAAATTATCATGTCACCTTCATCTTGACTTTGCACACACAACGTACATTGTTAGAGTCATCAATCTTTGTCGATAAATGCAATAGCAACAACAACATTGGTGTACACCAGGGTTAAAAAGTTATCAGTGATGTCATAACTCATTCATTGATTTATATTTTACGCCACCGCATTTATTAATATTGTGAACGATATCTCTGTCTGCGTTATTTATGTATGAGTCCTGTTAGATAGTATCACAAGACTATTTTTTTCTTTAGTTCTAGGTTTCTTGGTTAGCTGTGGTATCAAAGGCAATAGAGAATCCAAATATTGACATGATTTATCCAAATAGTACGTGTATTCCTCTAGTTTTCTAGGTTGATAATACCACAGGAGAACCCACATTGTATGCTGATTTATCTATGAGAGAGTAATGCTCTTTGTTCTCAGTAACATCGATATCACGCGTTGCCTACGCCTGATATTTATTACCGCTTTGCATCGCACCAATTTCATCCAACAACAGATACAGCACACTTTACGATCCACTCCGCAAACAGATGCACAATTTTATCTCAAGCTGCTCCTAATTTTTGTCGTTAAAATCTCAAGCCACTCATATTCGGTATCTGACATTAACTCGTTCAGAATGATAAAGCTCTTCGCCCTTTCAATGGCTTTATTAATCTAACAGTGCTTGAACAAATCACGCGAGCTCTAGAAATAATAACTTGCTCCATACGAGACTGAAAGCGACTGCAAAAATGGTCTCGAGATACTCGTCTCGAGTCTATAAGCTTGTATCTCATACCATATCTAACTGTTACTATGCTACACGTATCCGTAATAATACATGTGCGGACGCCTTCTGCTTTCTTACGAGATATCCTCCTATGATATGAATACCCCTATTAATATCTTTCTCTATTTTGTATTGTTAGGAATAAGAGGAAAATCTCCCTTCAAACGATTTCATTCAATTTTCTAATGTTATACAGGCGTTGAATAAAAAAATCGAACGTTCGGTGATTAATCAGTGGTTTTGTGATAAATCGACGCGTCAAAAAAGCTTTTACTTACATTGCCCAATGTGGATATTGTAATAGTCGATGAAGGTAGAAACGTTTTAGTCATAAATAATCACGAATCGTATATTTAAATGAAGTATTAGGAATTATGTTCATTGTCAGAAAAGATGGATTTGATATAAATATTTTCTTTATTTTTTATTGTCATTTACGCCGATTACTTCTTCTTCTAAAAGTTTTGTCAAGTTGAAATAAGTGGTTTGTATAAACTTAGTTTAGCGTAATGATTTTATTTCTGTAAGAAGGTTTGTACAAACACTTATACACGTCAAACATATTTTTAATCTAGATAAGGTCGGAGTTTCCTATCTAACAATTCTGAGAAAAAAGGCCGAAACAAATAGAACTCTATAAGTACATACCTACATACGATATGACGATACGAAAACTAAAGCCAACACTGCTTTTGCACAAGCTTTATAAATACCCATAGATCATAATACCTGAAAATCGAAACTTAATTTCACCAAAAACCGAACTAAACATCCTTAGTCGTACATCAACAGAATTGACCCCAACATTGGCGCCAGAAGGAGCAAGATTAAATTTTAAGTACAATAATAAATTTATGGAAGGTTTGTGGAACGTCGCCGTCGCAGCTTAGCTTGGTGCATAATGGCAAAGATAATGATGTCAAGAGGCGGAAGAAGCAATTACGACCTCGAGCCGTTTGCAATCACGACGAGATATTTCTGAGAAAACAACACTGCTTCCAGACAATTCCAAGATTATATTTCTTCTGAATATTATTGCGGTAAGTATCTCCCGTGCGTCGCCAAGAAAGAAAATCTGTTATCTTATACAGTTTTGTGAACTGGCGATAAAATTCCCGGGCAAAGAAAAGATAGGCACAATACAAAGCTATTATTAGCTGTACAATAGTTTTCTGTACGCAATCCTAGACTTCAATCACGTTGGTATCATAGAGCTTCTATTATGCCTCCTACTGATCGCTTTAATATTGAGCTTCGGAGAAATATTTCGCGAGTGCTACTTGGTGCACGCAAACAGAACAGTTTTACTTTTCCCCGAAATGTAGGGACTCAATTCCTTTTGATAACAAATAAAAGAATAGTAGCGGTTTGCCAGTAGGTTCACACGTGTAGAATTATTACTCCGAAACTTTTCGAATGGTTGTAAGTGTCGGTAAAAATCGAAATAAAACCCACCCAGTATTTTTGAAAATTGCTCGCTTCCGTTCTATTTTTTGTGTTCTTTCTTGTAGTTTCCTTTACCAAGCATATGTTGGTTACCTCTGCTTGATAAAAGGAAGTACTTTTGCATCAACAATGCTGTTGGTAGTTATTTAAAATGAGAAACAAATATGAAGAAGCTACCAAAAGGTAAAAGTAAGGTAGCTAATCGTTAGGCCAATTGTAAGGTAGCCAATTAATGTATTTATTTACAATAAATGTCCGTAAATGTTCCGTGTGGTGCCGGACGTAAAGAATAGCACCATCCCATTTCTTCCCGTGGGTGTCGTATGTCGGTGAATTGATAAAGCACACTTGCTTTATCAATTCACTATACACATTGACACAATGTTTGACATCGGCTTTGGTTGCCATAATAAGAAATAGAATAGCACATTGCCATCATCATAATAATATATAAGAAGAATATCTGGCGATTATGACAAATCCCCCTTTTTGGGGGAGGCTTATATCCAGTAGTGGACGTCTTTCGGCTGATATGATGATGATGATTTACAATAAACAATTTTGTAGGAAAACGGTGGTCTACGTTTAAACGTATGTTCTTTAAGTGCTGGAAAAAGCGCTTTAGAAGCCACTTCCATACAAGTTTAACCTACATTATGTAACTTTATACGCTCACGGTACACGATAGCCAAATGTTGCAGGCACTTGACCCATCCTCTAACTACGCGGCGGCACATACTACGCTTCTACAAACTTAGAGGATTTACACCCTTATGCTTGCCTTCTTAGTCGCACAACAAAAATGTTGGGGAGGTTCCGAAAACTCTTTAATTAAATTAAAAACCTGAATATTAAAAGGGCAAACTAATTATTATTTTAATACAATGTCACAAATCAAAACCGATATTTCAAAAAACTTAATATTAAGTTGGCAAAACTTTAATATACTATGTTAAAAAAAAAACAGATAAATCACCCGCCATTGTTTATTACATGCCAGCATTAAATACTCGCTCAATTTTATGTCGGGCATCAAACTCGCAAAAAGTTTTCAATCGAATGTATATTACATTCGTTTCAGCACGTAGCAAACATATGCAAAATCCGTGCCGTCAAAATTTCCCAGAACCTCCATGTTCATAACTGCAAAATTTCACACTCGCGCACGAAACAACAAAACACAGCCCAAGTATTAATTTACGCCTGAGTAATAGTATGTCAAGATTGTCAAGTAATCCGCTTAGAGTAGATAATGTATTCTCGTAAAATAAAGTCGAGTTAAGTCTCGAAGTAATTTGTATTATTTCGCTTCATGTTTTGCTTAATTATTCGCTACATCTAGACAGGCAGGTGCGACGAATCTGTATTTATTTGCATTAAAAATAAATTTGCCGAGCGACTTGCGTAATTCAGGATTATCATCCGACAGCTGTGTCAGACAAATTCGAATTTGCGGATTAAGTCTTAATTTTGCTATCAACATGATTAATAGCTTTAAGCTGTAGCATATGTGGGCGATGAAAAATCCTGAAGGAGGTACGGACTTGTTTATATCAACCTTTATATATTCCACGTTATAATTAAGAATAGACCCCTGTCTTCCTGTTTGAGTAGTAGGTAAGGGGTAGGTAACTAATGAGTTGTTTCACGTAGTCGGGCAACATGCAAAATATATGTGTGCACATGTTAAAATATACTTAGATTATTAAGTGTGTGACCAGAACTAAAATTAATCGCTTTGTGCTATCGACTATGAATTCAGACAAAGTTGTAACTGCAGGCTGTCTTCAGATCCGAGCAGAAGTTAATAAGCAGAAAGGGGTTGTTCGTGCACCGCACTGATTGAGATATCTTGGAGTGAAACAATCAAGTGAACCCGCACCGCGACCGTTCATTCGTCCATACGTTCTTTTAAAATATTAATTCGTGCTTAAATCATCATTCATAGCATTAGCTTGTGCAACCATCTCTTGTAAAGGAAAAATTATAACAAACACATTTAAAGTTGGAGTCATATTATCATTCATTGAACCCTGGGTCGAAACAGAGGTCAAAATCTCAAGCAAAAACCATATCAAATACCGTATATATAGTCCGGATAAAATCAACTAAGCAGGGACGTAAGGAAAAACATATTTCAGTGGCAACAGTTTTGATGAACCGTTGTTGATATAAGTCATTTTTAAAAACATTTTTTAAGAGTTCCTTGGATATTTAAAAAGTAGATAGGCACAAGGCAGGTGGAAGAGAAAAATACCCACTGCCAGATCAAATTTTTCATTAGGTAAATAAAAAATGTAGGTAATCTATATACTAATAATAAAGCTGAAGAGTTTGTTTGCTTGAACGCGTTTATCGAGGAAGGCTATAGGTTATATATCATCACGCTAAGACCAATAGGAGAGCGGAGCAATGAAGTCTCACACGGGCAGGCGAGGCGAGCGACGGTATCGGGGAGCAAGAAATTTGACGCGAACAAAGTCGCGGGCAGAAGCTATACAGTTATTAAAACGTACGTAGCCTGAAGGTAAGTCGGTATTCTTAACCGCTTGGCACTACGTATCGCAGTTTTCAGGGCATTAGCGACACACGGCTGGAGTTCATTATGAACGTAGCTACGTGGTATAAAAGTAAAATACTACCCACTTTTTTTGTGCCATTTATTTTTGTGGAGATTTTATTATTTAAGTCAGGTTTGGTTTCGGCCATGCTACAAAGTGGTCAAAATGCTCATTATAATTAGTAGAATTTGTGATTAAAGTGAACACAAATGATATTGTCTTTATACAGGGTGTAACAGAAACCCTAATGCTATCCTTAAGCACTAAAGATAACAGCTGGTATATAATCACTACACATAGTTTCAGCTCAAAATAAAATACTCTAAGAATTGATACGTAATTTTCGGTTTCATATGTTTCTTAAATTCAAAGCATAACAAACGTGTCACCGCACTACGTAGGTCAATAACTTTCCACGTTACTTGCCAATATCACGATATATGACTTCCAAGTGATGTGTTTATTTAAATTTGATGATTTGGTTTCTGATATCAATGTATTAAACATTCTCATAACTTCCGAACATGTAGAGATAGGATTAAAAAACCGTTCCTATATCGTTTGTTATCATCCAAAGATGCCGTGCCCTTGGTATGTATATACCCTTTCCGTTACACGTTGTATACGGAAAATTCGATCTTGGAGTTATACAAAACAATATGTCTTTATCCTAATAACAACAGCCTATGGGTCTGTGGACGTGCCTCCCGAAATAAGGAGCTCCCCATAGACCACTCTACCAGTCTTGAGGGAAGCGCTATTCACCTCGAACTCATACCATATAATAAACGATACAAATAAATATAATCGCCGAATGCCGCATAACACATTGTACAAAGTAAAATGAATAAATTTCATTCAAACTGACACCATTTCGGTTTCTCCGTAGTCGTTTTAAAGTAAAATACCATCCGATTTCCAAGGAAAATGGAACAATGCTCCTAACCTTACATTCTTCATGTCTAAGCTACGTGGATTGTGTAATCATATCAACATGAACATAGAACACTCTTTATAACAACCGCCATTGATAGCAACAGTGTCATTAAGTGGTGGTTGTAGGTAAGTACCATATAATTTAAATGAAGCTCACACAACCGTATGTGTATAAAATAATAGACAAATATCTACATAGACACAGCTCCGGCTATTTCTCGTCCAAAACAAAGGACTGCCACCGACAAACAAAAACGTGATTTACGGGAGTGTGAAATGAAGGTACCCTTACGAACCTCTAAATTATTATGATAGGGCGATAATAAAGTACTATTTTTGGCTTTGAGGACAAACAACTCAATAATAATTTCCGTCAGTCTCTGATTCAGTATTAACTTAACAAATTTACCCTACTTTATGTTGTTTAAGTTTGTTCAAGTAAATAAGATTATCAGATCGAAACGCCTTAAAAACTAAGCAAGCGAAGTAATCAATACCGCTGAAAGTATTTGTCGATAAACCTTAGCAGGCTGTTCACGTACGTTCCACATTCCACATCATTTACCTGCGAGCCTACCTACACCTGCTGACAGATAAACAAACGATTCGATAACTGATTTTATTTTGTTTGAGAAAATATAACGATTTATGTGCCAATAAAATACATTCGACGTCGCATAGGTACTGTTAGTTGTATAGCTTTTTAATTAGAGGACATTAATCAACTTGACAATGGGAAAATGATATTTAGCGTCAGTAGTTTACTTTACCTTTTTTTTCAGTACTTATCTAGTTTAGCATTTTTAATTTAATTTGCTATTTTTGTGACATTGATTTACATTATGTGATTACTTTAAGAAACACACTGCCTTATTACTTGTTAAAGTTTTAGTTAAATCGTATACTGTTTACAATGTTTGTAAATATGTGACGACCAAGTATCAATCACATAATAATTATATAATACATATCTGTAATTACTACATTTATTAAATCTTTTTACATATTGTGGTATAGTTATTTTATTAGAGTCGTATCTATATATTCACGTATAATTGTATAATGAATGTATACAAAATATTGTAAAATATTTTAAAAGAGTAACGGTGGAGTTTCTTGAGTATTCCTCTCCATACGAAACTATATTTTAGACGGAGCGACTAGAATCAATTCTATTATTGTAAATGAGGTTCAAAAGTGCCTTTTATCTGTCAAAATGAAATAAATGATTTGATTTTGACAGTAATAAAAGCCTGCGTATAACAATTACTGAATTACAACGGCATTTCCTGTTTTCAAGGATATCTCGTTACACTTTCTCACTAATTGTCTTAAAAGGGTTTTAGGAAAGTAATATTGCGCTCGAAATACGTTCGGTCAGAGCAGCGTCCGTGAGAACGTAACAAGGTGCACACGACGACGCCCCGTTGGATGGCACACATAATGATCCATTCCCTTTTATTTTTATTTCTTTATTATCCCGATTTAACTGCTGTTATCAACATTTATGTCACCAGCAGGCGTCCAGAACAGTAAATACTTGCGAATCGCTCACCAGTTTAACGTGTCAGTCAAAAGACAATATCTATAATATTTTTACTCTCCATATATTAAGCTGCGTACGTTATTGATGTACCTGCAATAAAGTTTTATTGATGGAGTAAGTTGCCAGTTTTTTAACAGAATAATATAGTGTGCTAGCTATATGCAGAGCTCAGCGATTCATTGGTGACTTTTATAGACAGATGACAGACATTCATTGGTTCTTCTTTCTAAATGAAATAAATTGAACATATAATTCTTATAAAACGAGTCGTTCTCCTAATGTAAGAGTTTGTAGCTTGATCCTTTCCTGGAGAGGTTGTATTACTTTCGTGAAGTGGACGCCTAGACGGTTTGACGACAACAATTGCGGTCTTCACTCAGATAAGGGCCACAATGGCTGCTAAAGAAGACCTTGGAAATTGGTTCGGCTCTTTCGCTTTTATTTTTCGCTTACCTTTGTATACAATTTCGTCGACCCATCGCTTTGAATTAATTTCACGCCAGGGCGGTCGTTTGTATTTCTTTTGTTTCCAAGGTGGGGACGCTTTTGGTCCCAGTTAAAGATATATTTGGCCCGTTAGCACATTGCGACAACTTTGAAGCCGGCTATTTATTTACTTGTCTCAATAGATGCCGCCGCGGCTCGTATTTCAGATTTAATCAAGTCTGACAGCATGATTAACGTCACCTTTCCCATTCGTTGAGCTATCAATGAAAATGCCGAGGCCCCGATTTCTGCTTTTTACTTAGTTAAGTAACTGTTTATAACGAAAGCTTATTTTGAAGCTTTTATTCCGTCCCAAAAGACTAACACGTTGATTAATGTAGCAAATTGGAATAGTTAGTTGCAAACTATGCTTAAACACAGTAATAATAAGAAGCATCTGGTTTAATTGCGCACTTGTGTGAATAATTACGTGGTTCGTTCATCTCGATCGCGGCTGACTTATGGGGTAAAGTTGTTCAGGCATTGCGGCTTGCCTCTGACACCTGGCAGTAATTAGGTTCAAATTTATTGCTTTTCCTTGCACCTTCCGTCGTCACACAATATAAATCATTTTCGTTAGTTCTCTGACAGTGGAGTGGCAACGTGTATTTAATGAAAATTTAATTTCGCCCGGTTTAAAATATACCTTTTCAGGCAGATACGGCTTTGTACATGAATTCTGTAATTTATTTTAGAATAAACTATGCTGTTCCAAATTTTATTCATATCGTTTACCAAAAAGCCATATGCCCATCTAAAACTTTACGACTAAAATGTAACAGAAAAATAACTCCATTACGGTAATGGAAAACAGTGGGCTCTCACGTTGCTAGATTTTTTTTTTGCTTTAGACCGATGCCGCAGTGCAGTTACAGGAATACATGTATCAAAGCTCTCTTTCATTTGGATACGCGCTACTCCCAGCTGCTGCATCCCAGGAAATATCGGCTTTTATTAACATTACACCGTACCACAAATTATGAATTGAAACCGACTGCTCGCTAGCTTTTACAGTAATCACGCTTAAAATTATATTTATGGGATGGGTACTCTGATACCCGGCTCACCGATTAGTGAAAAGGTAACAATCATTTTCTATAAGTATCTACTAACTAATCTTAAATGTAGCCCTGTAGAGGTAGAAAGGGTGAGCAATTTAGCAATTTAATTTAGATAGAACGCCCAACTAATGCACTTGTCCGTGTTTCCCGCGCAATAAAAACCTTTCTTTTATTACGTGTTTACAAACATATGCAGTGTTCCGGCACGACCGCGTGAAAATTAAGTTCCACCCTGGAAAAGAGCCGGGGCGTTGTACTATACGGGTACATAAACTACCCGTGTGTTTCACTTCACAGTTTAATATGAAAATATTAAGTGAAAAATTTAATTTACAACCAGTCGGAAAGGCCGGCTTTTCGATTTTTCACCGAGAATTAATTTTTCTGTTTAAATTAAAATTGACATCACGTAAAAGTTTTGTAACACTTTCACCAAAGTATTAATTGTTTTCATCAAACATAATTACGTATGTATATTAAAAGACATTACCGTGTGTTTGATACATGTTATTATCTTTTACAAAGGCAGATTAATAATCCACGACCTCGTAATTTGATTTGTGTATAATCAATAAGCGATTCATAGGATTAGGTAGGACTTGTCCTTCTATACTTAATTAATAATAACTCCGTTTTCCTTGAATCCAATCAATGAAATATTGTGCCCCGGTATAAGATACGAATGAGATTGATTGAGTTATAATACGGACATAGAATATGTTACTTAAATGTTTTTTGTTTGTATTTTTTGCCAAAATATCAACATATGCCATTGCCATACAACGTGGCAATGCTGCCAGTCTTTTGGACATTTTTCCTGTTCACTTCGATACGGACAATTTTTTTTCTGCCCGGTGATTATTTTTCCTTTTTTTATATGCATCAAGTGGGGTTTATAAGTTTGTTAAAGTTTAATCTTATATTTTAGTAGTTTTCACTAGCGGCTTCGCCCCCGTTAACCAATTTACACAAAACCTTAACAAATTATACACCTAAACCTTTCTCAGGAATCACTCTGTCTATTGATGAAAACCGCATGAAAATCCGTACAATAGTTTTTGAGTATTATCGCGAACAGACAGACGGACAGACACGGCGCGGGCTACTTTGTTTTATAATATGTAGTGATTTCAATATTATAGGCTTTGAAAAATACATCCCACGGAACGACTTCCTCATTATATAGGAGGTCGAGTTTCATTCTACGCAGAGTGATTGACAGTGCTTCGGATGAAACTGCACTTATTGCATTGACTCCGACTGTTTCGAATACCCGGGCTATCACTTTTGTTAGCCTTTTATTGTGAACCTATGTGCTGCAAATAGAAACTCATACTAGCTTACAAACGTTAGTGAACGCATTTTTACACGCTTTTTATTAGCTTCACCTGTATGTTTGTTTGTAACCGACTCCTTTGGAGTTGATTTTGACCTACTTCAAACGGTCAGATATCATTTAAACTTTGTAGACTTATCGAGGACCGATGACAATTCAATCATTTACAAAAAAAACTGAAAAATCACGCTTTTGTAGTTAGCAGAACTAAAAAATTGAAAATATATAGTAGATTAAAAACCACGCTTTAAAAACGCAACTAAAAAACTGGAAAATAATTTCAAAAAAGCGTGGGTTGCTTTTTGAGGTATTTTTATAATCAATTAATGTCAAGCACCCCACGCTTTTTTAAAGCGTGTTTTTTTTAGATTTTTCACTATTATTTATTTGTTTTAACATTATGAAACACGCTGCTACTCTTGATATTACCTTTGATACGTTGTTGACAAACCACACCAAACATGATAGCAGTGGTGCCCCAATGGCAACAGTGGTAGCGACTTATGGATTATAGGTTCGAACCCAGAGGCGCCTGGATTATACATAATCAAGCTATAATGTCCTGAGGGTGCGATTGCCGCAACCCAGTGCTGGGCACGCCACGATTGCGGCGGTAAGTCCCCTCTTTGAGGAGTGGCTTGAGAGGCGGCATGGCGTCCTCACCTTCCACCTGACGCAGCTCCTCACCGGACACGGTTGTTTTGGGAGGTTCCTGTTTTGGATAAGGCGTTGCGAAGATCACGCGCGCCTCAAAGAGATGTCAGTACCAACTGGTGGGGTCCGCAAGGGCCGATGCCTGCCAGAGGTGCGGGTTGTTCGAAAGAGATACTGCAGCCCCTGGCACGCAGACAACTGAGGGAACATGGGTGGGTTTTAGTCACTAAAAGTCTGACTCCTGCTCCACCCAGAGCGGGAGAAGTTATTTGATAATTTCCCACCAAAAAAAAACGCTAACGAAACTATCGTGTTAATAACCTTTGGTGTGGTTTAATCGACATTTTCTGTATTATGTTCGGTTAACAATGAGCGTCAGCTGTTCAAATAGAGTGCTCGGTTCAATTTTTATACAAAGCTGGTTTATTATTGAAGAATGTGGGTGAAAGGGTTACTTATCAAGGGTAATTTTCGTAATTATCATAAATAAATAATTGTTAAATGTTTGCTTGTTGGAGTACCTAGTACATACCTATTAAATTATGAGGTCAGAGGAATATGGATGTGTCGTTTTGATGTAGTTTAAAAAAAAAACTGAAAAATCGTAACAACAGATTTTTTTGTAGCTCTGCAATAAAAAAATAAAAACACAGTCATGTGAAGCCCAAAAACAAATCAAACGGGCAATATGTTACGTTATGCCTTTAACTATCTGTTCGCCCCTGGCATACAGGCAACCGAGGGAACATGGACAGGTTTTAGTCAGTAAAAGTCTGACACCTCCTGCTCCACTCAGAGCGGGAGAAGTTATTTGATGATTTCCCACCCTCAAAAAAAAAACCTATAATATCCCCACTGCTGAGCCACAGGCCTCCTTTCTATGAGAGGGAGTGGTCCATAATCCACCACGCGGGCTCAGTGCAGATTAGTAGATGTCAAATGTCTTTAAATTTTGGTTATAGGTCATGCCAGTTTCCCCATGACGTTTTCCTTCACCGTTTTGAGAGCAGAGGTGGATGAAATTATTTACACAAAGTAAAGACCACTGGTGGTCCAAAGAGCAGTGGTGGCCCAGCGGTAACGGTCGCGAATTACGAGTTCTAGGTCGTGGGTTCGAACCCGAACAGGAACTTTACTTTGTGTAAATTATTTCATCCACCAAACGACAACAAAATGAGGAAACCGGCGTCCTAGGATGTCCGGTGTCCTAGAACCAAAAATTCGAAGACATGTGTCATCTAGCAATACGCACTGAGCCCGCAGGGTAAATAACGGCCCACTCCCTCTCATAGAGAGGAGGCCTGGGTCCCAGCAGTGAGAACATTGTCCCTACTAATCCCTACTAACATTATAAATGCGAAAGTAACTCTGTCTGTCTGTTACGCTTTCACGACTAAACCGCTGAACCGATCGTCATGAAATTTGGCCGAGATATAGCCTGGGATATGGAGAAGGACATATGCTACTTTTTTAAGCGATAACCGACATCCATGCGGCCGTAGCTGCGGGCATAAGTTAGTAGGTTATAAGACACGAAACACTCGAATACACGGTAGTGATGTAACGAAATGCCTCAGGAACATCTCTAATAAGCTGGGTTTTACAACCGAAAGTGGACGTTGTTCACCTACATAAGTAAACACCCACTCTTGGGCTTACACTAACAACAAAAGGCCACGCAATGTTGCTTTAATCTAAGAATAATCCTTTGGGATAAATTGAGATTTTTCTACACCCACATCAATAGTGTAGGAGGTCCATTCTTCCCTAGGGCCATGGTAATAGAAATTAAACCGAAAGGTGAGTTTATACCGGAGCTTCCATGTAATATAACGCTCGAATGGCACATAACATATTAGTGATGTTCTGGATATCCGTATCCGTATCTGTGGATCCTTATGATATCCGCGTGAGAAAAAAGATCCGTACTCGTACCCGTATGTATTCTTGATGGATCTTTTACGATTTTTTTTAATGAATTTTACCTTATTAATGATTCGAAATTGCACTACTAAACTTCCATGTAAACATTTTTTTTTACTCGTACAAGAAACACAAACGTTATATTTATGCTGCCCACTGTCACACTAAACTATAAAAGAAACAAAATAAAGACCCGCGTAACGCAAGTCGAAACATAATATGCTGATACGTAAAGCGTCAAGTGGCGTCAACTATCGTTTCAAGGTCACGCGCACCGACATCGATTGAATAAGAAAGTTAAGATCCAGCATCAAATCAAAATCGAATCAAAATATTTTATTTCACATAAACCTGCAAGGGCACTTATCAAACGTCAGAAGCTAGGTGCACGGTTCCAATTTGTCGCTTCCTATGGAGAAGAGCCGGCAAGAAACTCCACGGTTACTCTTTTAAAAATAGTTGGATTTTATAATGTTTTCAAATTACATTGATAATAAGTATGGGAGGACAGTGCAGGCCTGTCAATAAGTACCAGGTACTTAGAGGAATGAAAGTAAAGAATAGAAACTGTAGGCCTACAACGTTCTCTCATTCACAATATGTAAAAGAATCTACATAAGTAAAATCAACCTATTTAAACCAAGTGATATGATTTCCATGAGAATCACTAATAAATACTCGATATTACAAGTGTTGTATAATGTCAAATAATGACGAGAATATGTCAGAAAGTGTAAAAAATAAAATAAAATATCAAAATATCATCCACGGATCTTGACGCCAATTATCCGTATCCGGATCCGTATCTGCGGATCTAAATTTTTAATGATCCAGCACATCACTATACATAATCAGCCTATAATGTTCCCAATGCTGGGGCACAGGCCTCCTCTCGGTGAGAGGGAGTGGACCTTAATCCACCACGCGGGCCCAGTGCGGATGGTTCTAGGACACGCCGGTTTCCTCACGATGTTTTCCTTCACCGTTTAGAGAGCACAAGTACAGTACAAGCAAAACCTTGATTTGAAAAAGCATTTTCATGTAGTGTAACGTTCCTGTGAATTCTCGACACAGTGTTCGAAGTAATGCTCGCAGCGAGTGAACGTTTACCTGTAACATTCCTTTCTATATCGGGTTACACCTTCGTTGAAATGTCGGACCTGCACCCTAATTGCGTTAACACATTATCAATCGAAATGCGAATAATTTTGAATGATTCCATATTCTAAACCATTGCTTCATATGTTCGAAAAATGTGTCTGCTCAACAACGTAAATAACGCAAGGAATATTGTTGAACTGTCAAAATGAAAGTAATTCCTACTGTCTGTACGTTACGCAATTATCCCTCTGCAGGTTGTCTTTCGCTCGATGAAATGTTACACAAATTCGCTCGTTTGCAAGCAAATTCAAGTTGTTTCAAAGCTTCGAGCGTCGTGCTCATTATTTCGATTTATCTATTCCAGTAAAGTTATCATTGTTTGTCTTTGAATGTATTTGTTTTTTGTTCCCCATAAACGATTATTATTATTCGGTTCATAAAAGGGTGACACATTAGAGCGGCTCGATGTTTTGTTACAAACAAATACTCACCTCTAGGTAAACTTGCATAATCAGCCTATAATGGTCCCACCGCTGAGACATAGGCCTTTCTGCGAGAGGGAATGGACCGTAAAGGCTGGTGCAGACTAGCGCGACGCGACGGTCGCGTCGCGACACACGTAGAACAATTTCTATGAAAACTTAATGGAAATTGTTCTACAAGTGTCGCGTCGCGGCTGTTTGAAGAAGCCTTATTCCACCACGCGGGCCCAGTGCAGGTTGGTAGATATCAAATGTCTTCGAATGTTTGATTCTAGCACATGCGGTTTCCTCACGCTATTGCCCTTCACCGTTTCGGTGATAAAATAATTTACACAAAGTAAAGCGCGTGGACCACCACTGCTCTCTTTAGGTAAAGATACTGCCTATTGTGTTAACATCTTACCGTGCAAACGTAGATGAAGTGAGCTGTCATGTCTCCATATGCTAGGGATTGACACTATTGACACCTATTGCTCACTTCACCAAAGTGTCAATTGACCGGCCACATTAGCCGTAGAACCGTTGGGGTACACGTTTTCTTGAGTGGATTCCGCGAATCGGCGATGTCGCCCTCAAACTAGGTGGAGCTACGATCTTCGCAGGGTGGCTGGTAGCAGCTGGATGAGAGTTGCCCATTGTATGTCTTGTAGTTTTAAATGTTTTATTTTTGTTATGTATTTTCTGGTGTACAATAAAGCATAATTATATAAATAAACAAATAAATAAATAAATGTGATGCACCCTTCACTTAACAGTGCAGTTTCTACCGATCCGCTCACAAAGTGACGTGACATTCAATAAACAAATTCCAGCTTTATTGTAGAATTTCCACAACACACTATAAATCGTTTACGTTGGTTTAATTTTCAAAACATCCTAAATCGTTGACCTATATGTAACAACATGGGTAATTAATTCTTGAATTCTAATGTAACGGTTCCCTACTTTAAGTGAGATCAAATATTCAATAGATTAATATATTATGAGCGTAAACTTATCTAGAGCCTGTACAATATTATTCATTCAAAATAAATAAGCTTTTCATTGAAGAATTTTTGAGTTAATAAATACCTAGGAACCCGGAGGAATATCTTATCGGCGGCGGCGGCGGCGTGTCTAGAATATTCGGAGTCTGTTTCAGCCTTTAATCCGACTACTGAGTGAGAGCTTCATAGATATTGATCAAAGCTCTTCGCTATTAAGCCGTTTACCGACGAGGCTATCAATACAATGACTGTTGAAAACGCGTTCTTTGTAGAAAGTCTTGTATGGAGATTAATATTGTAGGTTTATGTTTTTCTTACCGTCTGTAATTGAATCAATTTAGAAATACGAATGACTAATAATGTTGACGACATGAGTGTTAAAAAGGTATTACGGCGAGATTTTTTTTTCTAATCTTATATACCTATTATATCAGTCGTTATTCTATGCAATAATGCAAGAATATTCATCCTAACCATGCAAAAATTTTAATTATGTTACGATTATCCCGTGTCCTAACCAAAGCGATCGGTTACGACTACGCAATCGCTGCGTTCATATTTATGAAGGAGCCCTTGGTTGGCACGACGACGCGTTTGGGTTCGCCGAACAAAACGCTACGCGATGCGTGTCATTCGCGCGACGATTGCCTTGGTTAGGTCACGGCCGAGGCGCTTATCCTCTCGCAAATTGTTATTGAAAATTTCATGAAATCTTTAATTAAGAATTCAAAAGTTAATTTACTCTAGGTATTCTAAGTAGGTCTTTATTTTTATCCCTAATTCTACTTCTTAATACATACCTAATAGAGAGTTCGGACAGACATTAACACAAAAATTTCACACTGTTTTAGAGGCATTTCAGTCCAACCATCCATGGACTGACCTCTGCAAGCATAGCATGACCTTCGATCGTCCCGTGAGCCTGTTATTATTGGACCACAAGCTCCACTTTCTCCTTCAAATCTATGGAAACAATGAACGAAAAGTATATCTACCTCTTGCTTTAATGTAATAATTTTCCAGTTATAAGCACATTTCTGAGAAAATCTTATTAGTTATTAATCAGAGGCTATTGTGAAGATATTAGAGAAGGTACGGAACAAGGAACAAGACTTTCATTTTATTAAATGACTGGAGGGAATCTTTTCAACAATTTCCAGTTTTGATCCTTATTTTATTTTCGACTAGCTTTTGCCAGCGGCTTCGCCCGCGTGGACGTCGAAAATTATCCCTCGGGAACCGGGATAAAAGTTATTCTATGTGTTAATTCAGGTTACAAACTATCTGTGTGCCAAATTTCATTGAAATTCGTTCAGCCGTTTTTGCGTGATTGAGTAACAAACATCCAAACTTTCACATTTATAATATTATTACTAGCTGTGCCCGCGACTTCGTCCGCGTGGATTTTCTATTTTTATTTCATTACTGCACAGCTCCTATTAGTTGCAGCGTGATGTTATATAGCCTATGTCACTCAGGAAAGATGTAGCTTTCTAATGGTGAAAGAATTTTTGAAATCGGCCCAGTAGTTTTTGAGTTTATTCGTAACAAACATACAAAAGTACGCAGGTTTCCTCTTTATAATATTAGTACAGATATATATCAGAAGAGTTTTTCTAAAATAAAAGTAGATTAAGTTACTCCTTATTACATCAGCTACCTGCCCGTGAAAGTCCCGTCAAAAACGGTCCAGCCATTTCAGAGATTAGCGGGAACAAACAGACACACAGACAAAAACAAAAATTGAAAAAAAAAATATTTTGGTATATGTACCGTATATATATTCATATGCATGTAGCAAAAAGTGGTTATTTCAATATTACAAACAGACACTCCAATTTTATTTATATGTATAGAAGATGTATAGAGTAGTAGAATTACTAGTAGGATTTGATATTTATATTAAAGTTGTTTACTTTATAATTATTATTTGAATGTTTGTATAATCCATACTGATGCTACTACCAGACAACGTATAAAGATCTTTGCCACTCCTCCCCAACATTATCAAGTTATAATATTTTAATAAATTTCAAGTCCATGAAATTTTATATTTTACCTCGTCTTATTCGTATTTATTTTTAGTTACTTTCTAGTACCCTTTTGCCTCTGAAAATTGTCTTTCAGAAAATTATTCCTCAATTGTTGATCATTTTGACTTAAACTAAATTGAGCACCCATCGTTTACTTGCTTATTTTTATATGGTATTTTGATGAACAATCTAAAATTAGACTGTGTAAATGTAACCTCGACCACAGACATTTCTCACTCAGCATCTCCAAACGATAATACGAGAAATCGATTGGAAACCCATACCGGAATATTCCATTACCTCCTACGGGCAACAACGGTCCTTTTACATTTCCAATCAGCGCTCGTGTGTGCACTACACGAAATCGGGTGCTAATAGGTCGGTTGTCCCGGTACCACGGCACGCCTGAGATTTACTGGTGAATTTTACGCGGCCATTTGCATAGTTGTAAATAACGTAGTGTCGGCCCCCGCCGCTTATTTAGACGTTATAAACTGATTATTCACTCGATAACGCCACGCCACATGTAAATGTATGACTGTAACGTCTATAACTCTGATATAAATGGGCAATAATTTATTATTAGACGTTTATTTGGAATATGCTTTAATTATAGTGGCTAAGGTTTATTTTTTATTTTTTCAGGTTAGGACGATAAGTGGCCTGTTTCCTGTATGTGTATTGCTTTGCTCTAAGTTTAATAATATTGAATTAATCCACTTTTATAAACTAAAACGAGTTTTTAAACACTTACAGCCAAACGTATTTATTTATATACTTTTCCAGGTAGCATTTTGTTAACATGGCTACAACTATACTTACAACATAACCCTACCGGGCTTGCAAATATTTGATATTGTACCAAACATACTATGTTTACTGCAATATAAAACACATATTTCAATACGTTCACCTGAAAATATTGGAATATGTGCTCGAGGTATGTTTTAGACAAATATGAAGTTGCATTCTTTATAGCATATTATTATGGATACGTATTGTAATATTCCGTAAAATACCAGTATTTTTGTAAAAATTATTACGTTGTGTTTTCATTGACGGAAGCATTTTTATTTTTTTATTTGTGTGCTCGGCAGTTGTTTACTCTGCCTCTCGACCTATAAAGTGGAGAGAATCGAGTGAATGTGCAATTTTCCATGATTGAGAATTTAAATTTGTTATGGCATGCTGATGAATTGGTTTCACAATGATTGTGTGCAAACCGGTCACCACTTTGTTTTGGCCTGAAATCTGACAACCAGAGCTGACTTTATGTGGCCGGTTAGCCTGGTCAATGTGTGTGATTTGGAAATTAATAAATCTTGAAAATTGATTTGGGTTATAGGCACAAAGTTTTAATGTACAAGGATTTATCTAGTGATAAACACATTGCTTAGCTACTGGATAGATAATACTTTATGTTTTTAAGTTAAGAGCAAAGTGGTAGAAAGAAATACAGTCGTAACCTAATTAGATACCTCAGGTAGGTTGATAATATTTTGCAACAATAATTTTTAGTCAAACATTTTGTCCTTTAATTAGAGATTACGGCGATTGTATCTGAAATGGATATTTGATTACCACAAAATTTCACTGGTATCATCGCGATACTTTTTCAGCAAAAACCCATACACCGCTGACCAAATGATTACAGTGAGTGCCCACTGAAATTGCTAATGTTATTCCGCATCAAGTCAGTGACATTCGGAAAGTGATGGATATTAGGAACTATCTAGGTAAGCCTCTGCTCGTGGACTCGCGGTTTAGGGTGTATTCACGTAGAAAGCTGGCAACTGGCGCCGACATGCCGCTTGTCGGCGCCGATAAGCGCTGATTGTCAAAGTAGGTCAGCGCTGGCAGTTTTCATCAAACCAATCAACTCAGCCTATCGCAGTCCACTGCTGGACATAGGTCTCTCGCATGTTGCGCCATAATACCCTGTCCTCCGACTTCCACATCCAGTCTGTCTCAGCCACCTTTTTAGTAGTCGGTCCAGATGGACCGACTACTAAAACGACTGGAACGACTACCGCTGCCTCCATACCGGTCCTCCGAGAAACATGGCCAGCCCACTGCCACTTTAACTTGCTTACTCTCAAGCTATGTCTGTAATTCCAGTTCTTTTTCGGATAACTTCGTTTGTTATTTTATCCTGCAAGAATCTCCGAGCGGGCTGTGCTGCTCAATGCATGACGCGCCAGCAGTCTCCGTACATGCGGGATTGGCTACGAGAAAGAAGGCTTGACGAAGTTTACTAAACGCTGCCCAACCCATCTGTATCCTTCAGTTTTCATACTTTTTACCAAATCAGTGTGAACCGTCGCCGATAAGCGCCGACAAGTTCCTAGCTGAATTTGTCGGCGCCGGTTCGCACTGGCTGGCTAACCAGCGTTGACCACCAGCGCTTGTCGGCGCCGACAAAAGTTGGCATATCGGCGCCGATCACCAGCTTTCTATGTGAATACACTCTTAGTCTGACAAGCCAACGGGTGGGGGTCGCCAAGTCGACGAGATCTCATCAATAAATCACAGGAACCCTTAAACTGAGAGACTTCGGCTGCATTTTATCTGTCACTTGTCACAGGCGACTAACTCGACAAATTGATGATAACAGATTCGCTGGCGCATCGTTAGTGAGTTGAAAATGTTCGGAATACTACAGTTTGTAATGGTGGTTTCAATATCGTGTGTTACTAGCCCAACGTTTATCACTAGTGTGTTCTGGTCACAGGTTTTTCCAATTGTTCACCATTGCTCGTTTCTCGGCCACTCACATGCAGTGATTCCGTATGAATAGGTAATCGAAATGTTTGACAAAGGAAGTCACGAAAAGGAAAACACGTCCTTCCATGTAAAGTCAGGGACATTAATTTTCTATCAAATGAACTACAAACTTAAATAAAATTGTCCGTAGATATTATATATTCAAATCACAACTGTCATTCTTTGACAGTAGTATGAAATGGCAATACTATAACACGGCAAGTTGATGTACTATGTCAATTAAATTCCCTGGCCGTACTTAGAAGGGGATTCTGAAATTGGCCCTATCCTTTTACATAACATGGGCATAATAGCAACTTATAAAACATGGTAAAAGTTTTATGAAAAAATTAAGGTTCCACACTTAACAAAAGACAATGTAATGAGTAAGAACTCCTATAACAATGCTGAATAATCCACAAAAATTTGTTACAAAAATGTTTCTGTGTTGAACAGAGTGTGAAAGGAAACTCGAGTAGCAACGAGTGTCTTCCGCCTAAGTTATATAGTGTTTATGTCGCTTCCTACATTTATCCTGCAACTTTACAATCTTTCAACAGTCTAGTTTACTGCTAGGTATGTTTAAACATAGACGGTGGTAAGACCCTTTGTTTGACCCTTTGTAACTTGAATGCTTTAAGGTAAATACAAATTACCTTGCCATCAGTGACTTGATGGTAGTTGAAACAATCCTGTTCATCGATGACATTCTACAATAGTGTTGAGTAGGACATACAAGAGGCGGTACATTTGTCCCGGACATGACGTCAAAATGTAAGAACGGCTCGGCATTTTATAATGTACTACTTCAAATTTTATGTCGCGGCAGTCGCGAGGTCGCATTACTTACTCTCCATCTCCGTCAAACTGTAGGATGAGGACAGAGACGGAGCGAGACGCATGCTACAAATTACGTCATTCTACACTGAACATTACATGACTGCGTTTCGAGTCTCGGGCGAAAGGGAAATATGTTGAGATTGACATGACTACATACCGTGCGGCGCGTATTGAAGCGATAGTTTAAAGTCGTGACCAGTGTAAAAGCTTTTTATTTGATGCTTTATTTTTAAAAGTATTTAACTTTAAACGGCTTTGTATTGTTGTCACTTCTGTGCCTTCGGAGCGTACTTCTAGCAAAGCGAACCAGGTCCTTACAAAAAGAAGGAACCGGCTCAGTAGCAACAAGTCGCGCAAATATTACTTTTACATTGTAATTTTATTAATTACCTTTTTATTATATTCTTTTAATTATGTTTCATAATTATTTACTTAATTATAAACAATATTTACTATGATAATCGTTTCATATTACTTTGCGATACTTGATAATAATAAGTCTTCAATCAGAGTTCAGACTGTCATCGTACTGTTTGAAGCTACCAGTACAAATGTCACATTTGTACTGGTAACTTCAAACGTATCACAGAGCTTCAGTGCGCGTCACCCAAGTTCCAATCCTCATTAGCCTCGCCTCATTTGAAGTAGGACATTGTACCGGCTCAGTACAAAAAAGAGGCTACTCTTACAAACTCTTTTTCATGTCGTGTCCTACCCAACACTATTCTACAATGACATTTCCATAATAGCACCATCCTATTTCTTGCCGTGGGTGTCGTAGAAGGCGACTAAGGGACTTACTAGAGAATGGGCAGCAGCGTTCTCTATGCATTTGACCACGATACTGCGATCGCCAACCCACCTACCAAACGTGGCGATTATGGCAATTCCCCTCTCTTTTGAGGGAGACTTATGTCCAGCAGTGGACGTCTTTCGGCTGATATGATGATGATGACACGTACATATGAATAACACACTCGTGCACCTATGTAATTATTTGTTTTTGTTTGTTTCCGTCCCATACTAACCCCACAAGATCTACATTAAGTTCATCTGAATCATCGAAGATTTTTATAGTTCTATTGATTTATTTGTAACAAAGCACACTTGCTTTTTCAATTCACTTTACACAATGACACAATGTTTGACATTGTCTTTGCTTGCCATAATAAGAAATAGAATAGAATAATAGCACATTTTCATCGTCATAATAATATACAGGGTTATTGGAAAAACACCAACAACCTATTAAGAGGTCATTGTAATCATAATTATGACCAACTTTTACAACGATGGGACCAAACCTAAAATCGCTAAAAAAAATCACTTGATGAGTTATACGAACATAAATGTAAAGAACAGCTGATGTTTTTTCGCGATTTCTGGTTTGGTCCCATAGAAAAAGTTGTTCATAATAATGAGTACAGTGATCTCTTAAGAGGTTGGTGGTGTTTTTCCAATAACCCTGTATAAGAAGAATATCAGCAACCCGCGGCTTCGCCCGCTTGGGTGTTGGAAATTATCCCACGCGACCGTGCAACCAGGACAAAAATTTGTTACTCCTTATAACATCAGCTATCTGTCAGTAAAAGTTCCGTTAACATCGTTCCATCCGTTTCTGAGATTAGCCAGAACAAAGAAAGACAGACAGAGAGACAAAAAAAAAGGTTTTTGTTGGATAAAAGTACGTACACCTGTACTTTTATATGCATTTAGTAAAAAGCTGTTATTTTGACATAACAAACAGACACTTCAATTGTATATATGTCTAGGTATGTATAGAAAAGTCAAAATTTAATCAAGTTTCTCATAGGAATCACTTATCGCACAGTTTGTTGTTATTATAACAAAAGGGTTCACTGTAGTCTTGACATACTTTCAAAACATAGAAAATTCTTGCAAATATTTGGTTTTCGTAACATTCAAGGCTGCAACTGATAAATTCAGTTTGATAAAATATTAGCTCAGTCACTCAGATAAACGGAAGTTTTAAGATTAATCACGCTGTCTTCTATCAATATTTTAATAGCCATCTGATTTAAGAGGCTCATTTTTGTTTTAGGTACACTTACAGTTTTAGTTCAAACAAGTAAGTAAAAAAGAAAGAAAAGAACTAAGTAACGTATTTTTTTATTGCCAAAGTATTTGTACGAAACTTTCATCCAAAATTTTGATATACTGACATGACAGCACAAGGAAAGGCTTGTATAACGCTTTCGCAATATTGTTTCCCCGACACTCCTTAACTGACATCCGTATGAATTTTCTTTGAACACATATTCGACGATATTCCTTTTGTGATCTCATAAGATTTACGAGTTCATTCACAGTTTCTTTGCGGAATTCTTTCAACCGATGCGACGCACTCATCGAAAGAATCGGAACGTCATTTCCTAGCCAACCAAGTAGGTGAATCGGGCCAAACAACCGCGATAATGCTTATGTTCTTCCCATGTAAGGTACCGGTAACTATCGATACTTTCCTAAGAAAATGGCCGACTCGATAGCCTGAGACACTCCTCGATACTGCGGTGAAGTGTACTCGGTAACGGTAATGACCACGGTAATGGTGCTAGTGAACAGCATGCCTTCCATTATTAAGCTTATTAACAACTGAATTGTATTAGTGCCTTAGAAAAACAGAACGAAGCCTACTCTAGTGCTAAAGCATTCAATTAAAACGGTATTTTTCTTCCTACAAGCCTTGAAACTACTACTATAATGAGGACACAGGTAACGTGGTAACCGTGCACGGAAGCTGAGAAGGAAACAAGTTTATGTAGGAAAGTACAATTTGTATTTTATTTCCTCCTACTTTGCGTCATGTATCAAAAAACTCTTTACTAAAGGTTTTATAAGCAAATGCACTAGAGAGCGTCGTCGTGCCGATTATTTTGCGTAATTGTGTCTCCCTAAGAGGCAATGTGGCATATTACTGGGACCAGCTGCCGTTTCAAATGACCCCATTTCATTGTACGGTTATAATTGAATAACACAATTGCATTTACCTACAAGTAGTTGAGACTATTTAGGTACATAGATAAAAAGCCTAGTTAATTGAATAGGTACTGTACCAATATTGTTGCTGAAAGCTTTACTATACACACATGCAGACATAAATGCACTTTGTAAGTATCTCTTATCAAAATTCATTTTACTTGGAACTAGTAATACAAACCGGTAATAATAAAGAGCGGAGATAAGGTTATTAAAAATTAAAAGGTACCGTAGAACGGGGGCTACTTTGCAGGTTTTGGCATGTTATTGGTTTTTTTTTTACACCCAAGATTATTTAATTTTTTTTTCCAAGAGAACAATGTCTATTAAACTAATACCAATTTAAAGCACCACAGGACCCCCACAATTGATTTAAGTATATGTTTTTTTTAATGGTGTCAAAGTTACCCGGAAGTTGGGTTTCTTTGACAAGGCATTAAAATGCAACTTATGTCAGAGGTTTAAAATGTAAGCGTTACTTTAACACCATTTTGATTAAATATTTCAATACTGTAAACTTTATACATTATGTTTAGGATAGATGCCCCGCCGAGAAACAGGACATCTATCCCGCAAAAACTTTGATCGCATTTTGCCTTCCCATGCAATCGCACAGAGACATGCGATGCGACACGGTCAACTTAGTGATAGATAGGAGTCTTTCGATAGGTCAATAAAATAGCATGCGATTCATCGGCGAAACTAATTACAATAAAGTAATTACAATCGGGGCAACTATACCCCTGAGGCAACTATCCTGGTTTTACCCTACAAGCATACACCGACCTGCAAATAACTTGAGTTTAGCGATGCCCCTTAAAGCAAATAAATGACTTTGACTTTGTCGTTTGCTGTAAATAGGTTCTATTTTCGCTTGACTTTTTTACGTTATTTGAGTGGGTAATTCGGAATGGCAACGTTTGAACTATCTTCGCCAGCCACGGGTCGTTGACCTACTAGTGTTTGTCAGGTGATATCTCTATTCATTTTCATGATGTTATTTTTAACACAATAACTATGAGTTAATCACATTAAATGAAACGATTCGCTATCCTATATAACATTCTTTGAACACACAAATTAAATAAATATTTCGTTTAACCTCATTGCTACTCTGTATTATTTAAGCCTAAGATGCAACAAATATAACCTACTCAACCAGAGACGCGAAACTTCACTGAGGTCAACCGTAGCATTTGCTTCACTTCTAATTTGCGGAATGAACACTGTAGGCGCACCGAAACATAATCCAAACACGAAATATATTGAGCAGAGGCCACAGCACACAAATAGCTGCAACTCAAACATAAATAAAACTATAATTAGGACATCGCATGTGGTCTGCGAAAGGAATATGGCGTTAGAATTTTAAGTAGCCACAACAAAAGATACTTTTAGTCACAAAGGAAAATATTGGTAGACCACTTTAGTAGAATAATTATTTGAGGCTTCTAATATCTAAGTAAGAAACGCTATTTACTTGTCAGTCAAAAGGATTTTTGATCCAATTATTATTCATTGGCGAAATAGGATCGTTACGTAAGAAGAACTCTGATCAAAATCAGAAATATACGAGTATCTATCTAAATGTAGTAAAAATCGTAGTGAAGTCAAAACTATACGTTAAATTTCTGATGCTGAAAATATAGTTTTGTTGCATGCTCCAGCATCACGTAAATACTACCGGATAGATTTTGCTCAAATTATGCATCGATATTCCTTATACCTAATAGTCTGGTCAGATCATAGCGTAGGCTGGTTAGAGAATGAATAATATTGCATTATGCTCGTATTCAAATTGTAAAAGACGAGCCGAACAGTTAGAATATCGCAAATACTTAGTTACAGATTCAACCATTGACATGATTATCATCACGCTATACTTTTATAAAGCTAAGCAGTCAAGCATGGCTTGGGTGGATTTTTGAGATGGGTCATCATGGACAGGTTCGTGGCCGCTACAAGAAAACAGCCTTAGGAGACTGGCTTTAACTTTTTGAAATATTTTGAATTGCATTTACAGATGAATATATGAAAGAAATATACACTCATCGAGACAATGCGCAATTTCCACATATTTTTTTTTAATGCCAATTAATCCTGCTTCTTATAGGGATCAAATACCTCTATCGAACCAACTAAGGTTTGTTTTTTTTTGAGGATGGGAAATCATCAAATAACAGCCTGGGCGTGTCAGACTTTTACTGACTAAAACCCACCCATGTTCCTTCAGTTGCCTATGTGCCAGGCCACGGTATCTCTTTCGAACAACCCGCACCCCTGGCAGGCAACGGCCCTTGTGGACCCTACCAGTTGGTGCTGACATCTCTTAGAGACGCACGTGGAACACAACGCGCCGTCGACCCGGGCTTGGTCCTGACTGGACAGCGGACTACCCATTACTCGCCGTCCGCAAGCCCGTGCCTATGGCGGCCGAAAATCAGCCTGGGATTGTCGACGCCCAGGGGACAAACTGAGGTTTAAGTACTTCCTAGAAAAGTCTGGAAACGCAAAATTCATTTTCCATACGGTATGGGGAAAGACTTTAGGGATTTCCGACGTTTCTAGTAAGTACCTAAACTTCGGGACATTTCGTAGGAAACGAGATTGAGTTATGAAAAAGCACAATATATCAATTTATGACAACGTTCCAATTATTCTATTACTTGACTGGGCTGAATAGGGGATGAATATTGTATATATTACTATTATTTGATAGTTCGTAGAACGTACACAAAAAACACGAAGTTTAAGCATCTTATTGTTATGTTATTTCCATGGTTAGCGAACCATGGATTTCTCACCGTCACCTGACTTTTATTGAGAAATCCAGTGTGTTTACAATCTGCTCTTGTATTATTTTAGTGAAAGTTGTCCATCAAACATAATCTTTAAGAATGCATCAATCAATGTATCATAGCTGTGCCATTAAGTATATGCAGAAATGCAAGCGTTCATTAATTAATGAACGCGTTTTTAGTGAATTTACTAAAAATCGAAAAACTTTACAAACAATGAGAAATTGCTACTGAAGGTTGCGGGTGTCCGCTTCAGGACAAGCTGCTTCTTACACGGACAACTGTAGCATCTTGCTCACGCATTTTTTTTGTGTATGGCATCTCACAGGTTCCACCTATGAGGTTGTCCACTCCTTAACCGGACTTGCCTGTGGTTACCTTAATAAAATAAAGGTTCCATCCAGGGCTTAAAAACTTAAAGATAGAGCGACTACTCGCTAATACAGTTGGTATGACAACGTGGCTGTGACCTACAAAATGTGTATGACAACTATATAGTTTCACACACAACTACACATTTTCTGAATCTTTATAAATTGTAACAAGAGGCATTATAATGGTATCAAACGCTATTATTAGACCACTCCTATAAACCTCCCGTGGGTGTTTTTTGTTAGAGGGATCACGAAAATAGCTACGAAAATTGAAATAAGTACCTACCTACCTACCTCACATTCACAACATAAATAATGTGTCATCTATCTATTTAATAAAAATCTTCAATTCACTGACAGACAACGCACTGCCTTAACCGCAGGTTCTGGAAATATGAAAAGAAGGATTTTTAAATAGTACCACCTTAATGGAGGATGAAAGTGTCTACGTAAGTTCGTCAGTTTTTTCCGATGGGAACCCATTGGGCGCACGGCTTGTAAATGAACAAAAATTCAAAATATTTTATTTTCAATTCTGCCCACCGCCGATTTTCTGTTTCCGCCTTAAAAACAATTTATGATCATGTCGTTGTTATTATTCCGCCCACTACTGGCTATATGACCGCAGACCGCAGCTCACTGGGGTTATGTACAAATAGGTCACTGATACAACTTTTGCATTACGAGTTAAGGGGTGAATTAATTTAATAAATCCAAAATTATTTCCTGAAAATAAAAACTCAGTCCTACAAGTCGATATGAAACGAGAGCGTCCGCAAACAAAAGATTTGGTAGTAGACCATTGGTATAAGCATAATCAGCCTATACTGTTCCCAACGCTGGGACACAGGCTGCCTCTCTGTGAGAGGGAGTGGGCCGTGGACCGTGATACACCACGCTGGCCGAGTTCGGGTTGGTGCAGCGCGCGCGAGCCGTTCAAGCGAAGTGAACGGTACCGCGACATCAGTCTGCTACTGTTTTCATTAATCGTTTACACTTGAAAAAAGATGTAAACACTAGTTTGAAAGAAAGAGAAAGTATTTATTGGGAGTCGCACAGGAGGATAACAAACTAAACTAAACACAATCATAGAATCAAAAAACGTACGCTCATAAAAACTTTTTCCCAAAAAAAAACAACCGACTTCCGGCAAGAAGTCGGTGACTTTGGATATGTATTTAAATTTTTTGTCACCGCGTTCCGAAATTAAAGTTATTTTTCTGTTTCTAGTGTTTTTCCAGAAGTCAGTTTTCCAAGAAGTTTTTTTTTTTTAAGTTTCATTTTTCCCTTTTTAGTTATAGTACCTACCCCACACCAATTCGAAATTTCATCATCCTTGGGGTCAAAACAATGCATATTTATGCGATAGCAGCAATCGCGGTTGATTTGTTGTAATTTTTTTAAGAGTTCCGTTGTCTGTCTCCGAAACGCATCATTAGATCTATATGGAATTTGAATTCGACCATTTCGTAATAAACTCCTTTCGAACAAAAAAATAATTTTGCAAAATGACGGAGTTATACCCGAACATACATAAAAAAGTAGGTTGTACCTTCCTTCATCAGCTCAGCGTCATAAGATGATGATGACCATACGCAAATGTCTCAATAGCTTTAGAAAATATTTGTAAAACATTGTTAATACCTATAACATTTGAGGGTTGCCCTCGATTTCCCTGGGATTCCATAATCAGATCCTGACTTGGTGCCAATGGAACCACCTCAAAATTATACACTTTCAAATAAAAAAAGAATTTTGAGAATCGGTCCACAAATGGGGGAGAAATCGGTGAACATACATGAAAAAAAAAACACTCCTCCTTTTTTGAAGTCGGTTAAAAACTTGTCATAAATAACAAAATGTTGAACAAAATACTAAGGGCTGATTTTTCAATAGTCAGATAACATATCTGAGGAATAGACATTTCGGTTTGACAGCTTTTGTATAGAAAATATATCAAATTGACGTAATTATTCTTCAGACAAAAGTTATATGACTATTGAAAAATCAGCCTTTACTTAACAAAACAAGACTGAAACACCGATAATACATGTATGATACTTGCTATATACTCGTACACGACGCAAGTTTTGATAAGTCTTTTACAAAACTTCTTAAAAACAAGTACCTACTTGAACAAGTACTTGTATAAGCGTGTACACGTGGGGTTATTTATAGTCTTACAGCTTGATTGATGAAAAAGAAAAGAATACTCGATAAAATCCTGATTCCGTGATATAAATACTCTTAAATGTTCCTTATTAGCGATTCAAAAACTCTTGAATAAGTAGGTGCTAATAGCAACCAAACCTGTCTCATTAGAGGCTTTCACGAAGATGCATTGTTCTATTCCTCAGCTTCATCAACGTGGTCTGCATTATATTCATACGTGTCCATAGTGCATTCACATCACAATAGATACACTTAGATAGGTAAAAAATACATTCGTATATAGACTTACATGAAAATATCCAATGGACAGCTTTATCCACTTTGAACAGTTTTTATTTGTATTTATACAAATAGTACTAGTCTATAATCGTCGCACAGCAGAGTAAAATCCTCTTCTGATACAGAGAGGGCACGAGCATTGATCCCCACATGGTTGCTATAAAATATTATACCTAGTTGCTAGGAACTATAACAATCGGTAAACTTTTGTAAACGCGATTCAGCTCCATACACTGCAAATAGGCAAATATTGATTTGGGTTATTACGACTCCGTGGCAAAATTATGGACATTATAAACACACGTACGCATTTATTTCGGCTAGTAATGTTTTATCATTAACAACAACAGATTAAAGAGGTAAAACGATTAATAGACATCGAATTTATCCTAGTTTCAATGTTTAGATGTTTGTTACTTAATCAGCAAAAACGGCCGAACGAATTTGCATGAAATTTGGCACACAGATAGTTTATAACCTAAAATAACACATAAGGTTCGTTCTATCCCGATCCTACGTTTCCGTGGGATAATTTTCGACCTCCACGCGGGGGAAATAGCAGTGAAAGTTTGTATGTTAACAAACTTTCACATCCTTACTAATATTGTAAACGCGAAAGTTTGTATATATGGATGTATGGATGTTTGTTACTATTTCACGCAAAAACTGCTAAATGGATTTGGATGAAATTTGGCACACAGATTGATTATAACTTAGATTAACACATAGGATAATTTTTAACCCGATAGTACGTTTCCGCGGGATATTTTCCGACTTCTACGCGGGCGAAGCCGCGGGCGGAAGCTAGTATATAATATTAGTAGGATAGGATGATAGGTTGAGTTTTCGTCGTCACCTTCATTAAGTACCTACCTAATTACAGAAGGCTTCCACATTTCTAAAAAAATTCTAACCGAATCTTTAAAAACCAAGAAAAATATGACAAAAGCAAGATACTGAAAGTGAACAAAGAAAATAGTTTGCTTCGAAGCTACGGATCCCCACAACAAAGCGCCTTCCACACTTTTCAAACACTGTTACTGACGTGAAAATGTTTCATAATGACGTGTTTTCGATAGTTTTATTTTGTAAACAGCCTCGCTCATATTGTATGGATGAAAAAGCAATAACAAATACCAGAGCATTTGTATAAACAAACACTCGGATTATTACGTACTTTCGTTGAACACGCGCATTTCGACCACTATCGATGTACGTGAATTGCTATTTTATCTCAAACTAGCCTTTTCCAGCGGCTCCGGCTGAGTGGAGATCGGAAATCATCCCACAGGACCATACTACCTAAATAAAAATTACACTATATATTAATCTAGGTTATAAACTATCTGTGTGCCAAATTTTATCCAAAACCGTTCAGCCGTTTTAGCGTCATTGAATAACAAACATACAAACATCTAATCTAAAACAGCTGTTGGACTTCTTATTTGATATGAAAAGGTAGTATATAATTTATTCCCTGAAGGGTCGGACAGAGGTATACTGTATATCTCTGCCAAACTCTTCGAGTAAAACTGTCGTGATGTTATGGTATGTGTAATACGGTGTAGGCATCCACTACCTACATGTCACCTTAACTATCATTACCATTTTAAACAAAACCTTAACAAATTATACCCTTAAATCTTTATTATGAATCACTCTGTCTATTGGTGAAAACCGCATGAAATTCCGTTTAGTACTTTTAGAGTTTATCGTGAACAGACAGACAAACAGATGCGGCGGGGGATTTTGTTTTATAATATGTAGTGATTTTATTTTATTTTCTTCATACTCACATTATTGTAAATTTTCTAAATTGTGTATTGAACGTATGATCTTCCGTTAACAGAGTTATGAAACTTTGTGTCGTGTTTGTGTCACCATGATACAGACTGTGCCTAATTTGGGACCGGCTGCTAAATCTGTCTAAGTCTTCTGTTAGTGAGATTTTCATATCATGTATTACCATTGTCTATTTATTTAAGAACCTTGTGTAGGTAAGCTAAATAAATAAATAAACTCATTATGTACTTATGTTATGTTGTATTATTAGGTACTTTTTCTCTTATACAGGCTTATTTTTTAGTCACCGTCCTTTTTTTTTTTTTTTTGATAAGGGCATCTCGTAGTTGACCTTGAGAGGCCGTAACTACTTAAGACTGTGCCGAGCAAAAAGCGAAAAAACGACAGTTACAGTTTTGTTGATATTGACTAAAATCGTTCATTTACACAATTAAAATCTACATAATTATTACCACGGATAATGTGTTTACAATGTTTGCGAAGCAAACATATGAAATATGGTATAGTTTTTTAAATGGACTCATATGAAGTTGAGCAAAAATCTACAAAAACGCGTGCTGGCATTTGGGGGATTTCATGTATTTTTCTATTGAAATATTCTGTAGATATTAATTCAACCAAATCTCTAATAAATAATCTTTATTTTTTGTGTCACACATTTTCATATTAATGTCTAGAAGATTTAATATGTTTTTATTAAAAATACGCTCCGTATTCGCCATACAAAATTACTATGAACGCGCTGTGTCGCATAAATACGTGCTACGCGCCAACAACAATTCAGTCGATCTCGAGAGCTCAGAGCGTCGTCACGTCACTTTACAGAGCGAGCGCATCGATCGCGAACTACCGTATAGACACATTCTGCTGCATAGAAAAATAAGGTACGTAACATTTTCGATATATTGAATATTATTTCACTACCTACATCATTTAATGAATTTTATCTTGTAAGCAATTCCGTTAATCGATTGAGTTTAAATTTTGTATATTTACATACGTTTTATAGCATCAACTATTGTTTTAGGAAATATTTAACTAATGTATTAGGAAAAATGGGAAAGCGAAAGGAGAGATATTATAGAAAGAAAAGGAACCAATTCAAGAAAAAAGCCGTTCTTCAAAATCAGTACGTATCATCTCCTAGTTTAAGATTGATTCTCTTTCTCTTAAAGCTAGATTCATAAATTCTATAAATAATATTATTTATTTATAAACTTAGGTAAGTACCAATGTATCGCATAGATACCTTAGGTAAAGAGCGTTTGCAATTACTAGTTGCAAAACGCACAGCCGATTGCAGCGGCCCTTTGGCAGTTTGAGGCGGTTCTATTGTTTTTATTCTTATATTATAGCGATATAGCACTAATGATTATTAAGTATAAGAATATTATTTCTGCACATCTATTTTATTGACAATTGTTTCTTGTTTTATTCTAGGTCAATAGTTTCAAATGATATAGAAGAAGATAAAGAGAATTTTATACCCAACTCAAAAAGAGTCAGAAAATATGAAAATGATGAACACTAAATATACAAGTACAGCAACGCGAAAAACATTTCGATGTAAGTTTATGATCCAATTTAGCTTTTTATGGGACCTTCCAGATGCATTTGTAGACTTTGACAATGGGTGGAAATATTTGAGAGCTATGTAAAATTGATTTAATATGATAAACTTATGTAATTGTTTTTCACAATTTATTTTAATTTTAATTGTATTTATTACAGAAATCACTAGAAGACAATGATACTAATTCTGAAATAATTATAGAGAAAGAGTAGTAGATATGACATGGCTGTGCGCAATGGTGACGTTGATTTACATGGAGTACCCATGATAACTGTGGTAGCTGACGCGTGCTGGTCGAAAAGATTATTTAGGAAAAATTACAACGCAATATCGGGCGCAACCGTTATTATAGGATACAGGACGAAAAAAGTATTACATATGGCGGTGAAAAATAAGTACTGCATGGTTTGTGCTAGAGCAGAAAATAAAGAAGACACGATACCTGAGCATGTTTGCTTCAAACATTATGAAGGGTCTTCTAGTGGCATGGAAGCTGCAGCACTCGTTGAAGGATTTAAATCTTCAGAGCGAACTCACGGTCTAATTTATTCTAGACTGATAGCTGACGGTGATTCAAGCACTCATCGTAATATAGAAAAAGCAAAACCATATGGAAACTTATTAGTGGAGAAAATTGAGTGCACTTATTGCGAAATTATTGCACAAAGTTGCACGAGTTAACCAGAAATACGAGCTACCCATTAAAATATAGAAAAGCTGTTGAAAATAACTTAATGAGATTAAGACGTGCTGTTACTGGGGCTGTAAAGCACATTAATGCTCACGAAAATAAATCATTCGAACAAAAAGTCTTAGAACTGAAAGAAGATTTGTTGAATTCTCCGCATCACGTATTTGACAATCATGCTTGTTGCAAACACTACTACTGCAAACGTTCCAATGAAACTCCCTCAAAAGAAAATTTAGTACCGTAGAAAGTAAAGAGGGTGGTTTCATTTTTTCCGCTATAATTAAATTTCTTTCGAGGTTGTGATGGAAAATAAATTGAAAATGTTCTACTTCAACTGCTTACTACCGAAAATAGTCGACTCAAGATTGGACAGACAAATGGAAATCAAAGAACCCGAATACATCCTAGAAGCAATCAATGCACGGGCAAAGAAAAATAAGCGAAAAACTGAAGATGAAAAATTTACAAATGTTAAACGTAAAAGACTGTAATGATTAGTAGATAGTATAAATAATAGTATCAGCTACGTCCCTTATTAAACAATCTACTATTTGTGTTGTTATATTATAATAATTAAGAAAATATAAATACTGTATTTATTATCACACCATCCTGCTGTTTGATACGATCCATAAAGTACCTATAAAACGGTGCTGATTTTTTTCGCTGACTTGTCTTGTCATGTACACATTTTTGACAAATTTTAAACGTCGAATGCATCGATAACTTTTATATAAACTTGTTTCGAAAGAAATTTTGTACAAATCGACATAAAGCTTAGAATAAATTGCCTTTGATACATATTTTTAAATTTTTGCAAAACATTTTTTAATTAAAAAGATTGCAATTAATTGTTTTCTTTTCTAACCAAATTAGAAAAACATATGAAGCTCAGGTAAAAATAATGTAAATACTAGAATTATATTCACTCACAAAGTCACAATCCACATGATGCCATATTTGACTAAATGTAAGTTACTAAGTTTTGTTTTTAAACAGCCACGCACGGATGAGAGCGCAGCTGTGTGCGTTATTGCACACACAGTGAGCGCATGAAGTTAAATACCTAAATGGCGTTCGCCGCTTTTGTTCGGCACAGTCTTAACCGGGCTTTCCTGCGGTGACTTTTAGTTTTTAGGCTAAGAGCCTCCAGCCAGAGCTTACAAACTAAAATTAAAACCTACAGCAACTGCGCACTGAGGGCACCCCCTGCGGGGTACGATCCTCGGCTCAGGGAGTCACTTTCAGGGAGGGCAGCAAGTGGGGACAGGCTGGATCAATAATTTCTTTATTATTAATCATGGGGATTTTAACTCTACTTGCTCAGCTTCGGCGCGGGCTGGCACTTCTGCGGGCAAGGGACGGTTGGGGGAGGATTCGTTTACTCGGGGTCTTCGCGAGGCGCGAGGACCTCGGCGGCGAGGTCGGAAACACGGTCTGTTTTTGTGTGCTGTGCTGGTGGCCCTACTGCTTTCTTGAAGAAGAGTGATGGGGTCATCAGGGTCGGAGAGGACATGTCGCGGCCGGCGAATACGACTGATTCTACTGGGGACATAACTAGCGGCCTTCGCAATCAATGGATTGCGGTGTTGCGCGGCGGATTCAAAGAAACGCTTTGAATTTCGTTTTAAGAATTGGGCTATAGTGGGGATTTTAAGGTCGAGATGGAGGATCTCGTTCCTAACATACCAGGGCGAGCCTGTGGCTTGACGGAGGAAACGGTTTTGCAGTGTCTGCATCCTATGGATGTATCGGGGCTTCGTGTGTGCAAAGACTGCACTAGCGTAAGTCATGATTGGCCTTATGCACGCCGTGTATATTCGCAACTTGCACTTGAGTGACAACTTGCTACGTGCGTTCAGAACAGAATGCAGCCTTCCAAGAGCGAAGGCGGCGCGTGAGCGCGCCTTCATAATGTGCTTATAGAAGGAGAGGTGCTGATCCATGATCACTCCTAGATATTTGGCTTGCTTCTCCCAAGGGATAGGCTTGCCAAACATGGAGATGGGCCGGGGGGGAGTCACCGTCCAAATTTTTCAGGGTATATAAATTTTTTTTTTTAAATCCGACCTCCCATAGAAAATCGATCAGCTGACTATTGATTTTGTATGGGAGGTCCGATTTTTTTTTTCTTATTTCGACCTATGTTTCCTGGAGAAAGTTGTTCAATTTCACGGGTACTGTCACCCTGAAGAATTTGAACGGTGACTAAAAAATAAGCCTGTATACAGGATAAGTTTTTATCCAGTCCGCAAACTGTAACCATGAATTCAGCATATCATTCTAGAACCCCCAGCGCAGAAATTTTTCGTCGGTAATACAAAAAAGAACAGCTGTTCCATACATTTTGACCGCGTAGGTATTGCAGTTTTCTATGAAACAGCTGATTATTTTTTGTATGACCGATGAAAAATTTCTACATTGGGGGTTCTAGAATGATATGCTGAATTCATGGTTACAGTTTGCGCACTGGATAAAATTATCCTATAGGTATAGGTTCCTTAGTGCCGTAGGTAAAGTGGACATATCCTAACAAGGAAAGCACTACACACACCCAGCAACAAAATATGGATATCTATATGTAGGTAACTTTATATTGAAATCAGACCCGACGCCGACCACGGAGTGTTTTAAAAAATCCGCTGATTTTGTCTTTTACGTAAATTAAAGCCGGCTCGCAGATTGAACGAGATAAGAAACTTTTTTTGGCTGAAAGTGAAGCTAATCATTCAAGATTAGCAATGGAGCTGAAATGTGGCGGGGATAGGCAGCCTTATCTACTTTAAACTGCGGAACTATTAACTTGACATTACTCCTACCTTTAATGTGATTATCGAGACCTATTTATTTCAATGAAATATAAGCAAAATAACATAAGTATTATCAGACTATACAATTTTCCAACTGCTGGGACTCAGGCCTCCTCTCTGTTAGAGGAAGTGGGCCATAATCTACTTCGCGGGCCCAGTACGGGTTGGAAAGGTGTCAAATGTCTTCGAATTTTTGGGTCTAGGACATGCCTGTTTTCCCATGTTTTCCTTAACCGTTTAGAAAGCAGTGGTGTAGAAAATATTAGAGTAAGCAAAGTAATCCGCCTACCTGGGTTCAAAAACTCGTAAGTAGGGTTTACCCACGGAATATAAAAAACAGTGGAAGTGCCTACACAGCTGTCCCGCGTGTCACAATTATGCGGAAAATATGTAAAATAATAACAACCTTCGTCAAATGGTATAAGTTTTAATTTTGTATGAACAACAAATTCAACTTTGACGAAAACCTTGTGTGTGTTTTGTCCATACAGAATTAAGACTTATTGCTACTTACTTACAACTGACGAAGGTTGTTATTCTCTTACATATTTCTCCGCATAATTGTGACACGCGTGGTGACAAGCGTGATACCTGCGTGGGCACTTCCATAGGTTTTTCTATTCCGTGGGTTTACCACTAGACCACCACTGCTCCTCCAGTAAAATACAAGGTGTCACTTAATAGTTTTGGACCCAAAAAGGGGGCCATTGTACTTACTAAAAATTATGATTATGAATAACTTTTACTATGGGACCAATTCAGAGGGTCTACTCTCTCCGAACCGAAGATACGGGCTCTTCCGGAAAATGTTGATCCGTCAAAATAAGTGTCAAATTTGTCCCCGTCAGCGGGGAAGAACATCAGAATTACGGACTACCGTCAAGTCGTGTTTTCATTTAATCTTATGTCCGATATTAATACGATACCGGAAAATAATCAGCTGTTCCCTACATTTTGTCCAGTTATGTGAACTATCCTGTACGTTTTCACTTCTCAATAATACTCTTCAAAAATAACATTCGTGATTTGCTAACTCATTTCTATTAAAATGTTAATAAATATCGATCTTGTATATTTGCAAATACAATTGAAATAAATTTAATTATGCACCGTTATACGGAATCGGTTCAGATTAAAATACTGATAGGGTTACACGCTACATGCAATTTTGATAACAAAGTCACGCCAATCTCTGGGTAGCATGAAATTTTCTTTATTTATTATTCCCGTTCTTATAATTTTAGATATTATGATTGAAAGTTCACAACCCACCGTTGACAAGGACATGGGTTCTATTTAGTTTAAGTGACTGTATAAAATCGGAATGATTTTGTAAAAAAATGTTAGCTAATAGACTAGTAGAAATGGGTTAACCTACTTAAGAGGCCGTATAGGAAATTTGCAAAAATTGGCAAAATTTCGTATACAGGCCGTATACGAAATTTTACCAATTTTGCTGATTTCATTGCTTTTACGGTTAAAATACTGTATTTCCATAAGTTTTACACAACATGAAAGATTGTTTCAGTTATTATCTAATGAATGAGCTACTTTTTTTAAATTATTTGATTTTGATTAATCGACCTCAAACCGGCGACTGTTTTGTGGATTTTGCTGTCGATCGTCGATCATAATTGAAATGGTATTCAAATGGTGCATTAAAACTTTTAGAAATACAGTATTCTATTTGTAAAATCACGTCTATAAAATCACGTAAATCAGTGAAATCGGAAAAATGTCGCATACGGCCCCTTAAGGTAAGCGCCAGGCTAGCCCGCAATTTTTTTTATAATTTCCTATTTTAGAGGTTATAATTCTGAAAAGTCATATGTGTTACGATCGCGAAGCAAATTTTTGCTAATATACAACCTGGCATTGACCTACAAATTGCAAAAAACATAAGAAAATCTAACTTCGCGGGCTAAGTACCATATACCGCATCCACCTTTGCCCTTAGCAAAGGACTGACTTATCAAATTAGATTTCCTTAAAACTGCCAGTAGCTACTCCCCTCAAACAGCTCTTACTAAATCGGAGTACTTATTTCAGTGGATTTGCTGTGGAATATAGTCACTAGTTCTGTCTTCCTCCAAGCTCTTTTTACTTTTTGGAAGTATGTAGGTAGGTAGGTACACAAGCCTCGCCGCAGCTGTGCGAATAAAAGATAAACACACCATCCCGCGCAAAGAAGAGTCAACTGAACAGTCGACAGACTTGCCAACCGTTACTTACTATTTATGTACTGCCGCCATTTTGAATGGTACGCTCTTACCTATTTAGTTATATTGGTGCATTTCCTCAATTCTCTGCAGTACTTATCTGTTTCGAATTCCGGTGGCAGAAAGATCGCTGCATAAAAATGAACATATAGGTATCTGTGTACAGGCAGCCTCAAAAATATGTATTCTAATTTTGAGACAATAAAGCACAAAGATTGTACAAAATGAAGTGAATTCTTATCGATGTCCATGTATACCTACATCATTTTATTTTTATTTATTCACAAAGTATCGCAAATATTGAATCAAAGGTAAACAATAAACACGAAATTCGGATCAAAGAAGCTGTACAGGCAAAGATGCAATTGAGTATTCAGCGTCACTGAATCTCGGAATTTCTGTCATTGCTCAGTCAACCCGTGCTGTCGACAGGGGCTGCGCGGCAAAAGGTACTTAATTGTGGCTTTGGTGAATCAGTTATCTTCACTCTACTCGAACTTAAAACTCTGGCTCAGTCCCAGCTTGACCTATTTAAGTCTAGAGGCAAAACTTTAGGAGAGTTTATTGGACAATTCAAAATTGGAGATGCAAACAGTCGTAACTGTGATTTAAACAACGTAAGTCTACATTATTTATAGTATAGAAAAAACAGACACTATAGTGGATAGAATATTGAGAATAATTTAATATTAACAACATAGAGTTATCACACAATTAAAAATATTTAACAAGCTCTCAACTTAACGGCCATCAAAGAAATTCTGTAGGTAATTGAATTAAATTCAAACACAGAAAACAGTCAAACAAAGAAACATTGCAAACACTTTAATTATGCTTAAATTACGTTCTATTATTTACACAGTAAATGCCATTAAATATAATTACAAAAAACATAAAAATCTTCTAACATTTCTGAGTGTCATAATTATCCGGCTTCTCATTAATAAACGCTTTACGGGCATCCTCCTCCATTTCATGCGACTCTTTGAAATAATTTTCTATTTCTTGCAGGGTTTTATCTTTGGTTTCAGGTAAATATTTGTACAAAATAAATGCAAAAATGGAAGCTGATATGCCGTAGAACAAGAAAGCGCCTGGCAATGTGAGTGCTTTAAATATATGCGGTGACAGTTTTAACACAGTTGCCATTAACAATTCGGAAAACAATGTAAGAATGAGTAACGAAGAACTTTTATACCTTAAGAATATTAATTCACCGAAGATGGTGGACGGCATTATCATCGGACCACATGTTATGGCAACTGAAAAGGAAGTCAGCAAGACAATAGAAATAATTTTATTTTCTAATATGACTTGAATATTAATTAGATATAAATATAATGATATCATGAACAAAAATGTAATTCCTAGAGCAGACGACGATAACAATAAAGTTCTTCTGTTTATTAACTTTGATAAAACACAACCGATCTGCATACCAACTATAGTAACAGCGTCTAAGATAAGCATACCGGTATAAGCAGCAGACTCACTAGCAGTTATTTGACTGATCAAATCTACAGCATACATAGAACATACTAATTTTCCGGAAAAATGATATAATGACATAACAGCCATAGAGAGCAACAAGGGTTGATAGAATCCCTTAGCAGCTACAGTTTCTTTAACGATTCGCAGTTTATACCACGAAGTGGATTGTACTCGCGCTGCGCACTTTCTAAGATATTCTTTCTGAGATTTTATTAAGCTCTCGAGTTCGTCTTCAGAGTCTTTGTCGTATCCTTTCAACCAATGATGTGCTTTGGCACATTCCTCGAAACGTCCATTCATTGCTAGCCATGACGGAGATTCAGGCATGATGATGGCTGTCAAGGAATAAAGGCAGCACACAAACGCGATGATAGCAATGTTCCTCCAGTGACTGAAGGTTCCCGTCACATTAGCGATCCACACGCCCCAGAAGAATATCGAGGACTCGATCATCATGAACACGCCTCGGTATCGCGGTGATGAGTATTCCACGATGATGACGATAAGAACTGTCATATTACTGGCAAGAGTTACACCTTGGAGTATTTCACTGATAAGGATGTGCAGTGCACTGGTACTGCAGTAGAAAACGATGAAGCTTACTATTGTCATTACAGTTACGATTAGGAACGGGATTTTTCTTCCAATGTACTGTGTGAGTATTGGAAGAATGATGACCCACGGCATGGAGCTGTAGCCGAGAATGGAAGCTAAAAAGAAATAAAGTATACGTTAGATAACTGAAGTTGTGACTTCAATCTTCGTTTACGGGTTCCTCAGAACGTTTCCGAAGCTAAATTAAATGTTTTGAAATATAAATGCTTTGTTTGCCTTTCCTTCTTTAATGATTATTGTGTACATCAATAGACAATTAATTTGTTTAGAGGAGATCAATTAGTAAATATAAACATGAATATTATTACACAACCAAGATGCCATGTCGTCAGTCAGTGGTGCAGTTGCATTTGCTTCTTTTCTCAATTGTGGTATCAGGACTGTAGGTGCCCCGAAACATAGTCCTAGCACGAAATATATCGACGTGCATACCGTGCACACGTATAACTGCAAAAAAAAATTTTTTTTTTAAATTTTAAACTCATATTATTATTTTGTTGTACTTATATTATAAATAAAATAAATAAAATAAATGTTGTTTTATTGCAGGCAATGTACCCATATACAAAAAATTACAGTAAAGAAAATAAGTTAAATTAAAAATAATAATAAAATTCAAAACATAGAGGTATGTATAGGTACCCATAGTCATCAAAAATACATTAATTCTGTCGTCATGTTTCCTCATTTTTTGTTCGCGCTTAGGTGAACAGAAATCCAGTGCGCAAATAGGGGGCTTGCTAAGTTGCCCGAGACAACCTTCAAAATACTGTTACTGGAGCGTCTCAAACTTTGCCAAAAAGACGCAACCCTCGACCTCATGATGGCGTAAAAGTCCGGGACCCTCGCTTCGGCAAACATGCTCGAGGCACTGCAGTATCTTGGCAGTTTCATTAGGGTTCGGTAGGCATCATTGTACTGAACCCTTAATGAACTGTACATCTTTTTTGTAAAGTTACACCAAAGTTGGCATGTGTACATTGACAAGCAATATGCTCTGAACAGAGTATTCTTTACATCTTTGGTGCACTTCACAAATTTGCGCGCGAGCATGTTACTCCTCACTGAGAGGGCCCTACGCTCTCCTACTATCCTATCCTACGCTCTCCTATTATCCTACTATCCTGCTAATATACCAAATATTATTAAATGTGAAGGTTTATGTGTAAGTTTGGATGTTTGTTACTCAATCACACAATAAAGGCTGAACGAATTTGGATGGAGTTTGGTACACAGATAGTTTATAGGCTGAATTAACACATAGTATAATTTTCATCCCGATGGTACGTAAAATAATTCTTGACCTGCACGCGGACGAAGCCGCTAGCAAAAGCTAGAAATATACAACGTGTAACGGAAAGGGTATATACATACCAAGGGCACGGCTTCTTTGGATGATCAAACGATATTGTAAGGGTTTTTTAATCCTATGTCATGTTCGGAAATTATGAGAATTTTTAATACATTGATACCAGAAACCGAGCTTTTCAAATTGAAATAAAAACATCACTCAAGAGATTTATCGTTATACTAGCTTTTGCCAGCGGCTTCACCCACGTGGAGGTCGGTGTATTATACATATGAACCTTCCTCTTGAATCACTCTATCTATTAAAAAAACCCGCATCAAAATCCGTTGCGTAGTTTTAAAGACTTAAGCATACATAGGGATATAGGGACAGAGAAAGCGACTTTGTTTTATACTATGCAGTGATTGGCAGATAACGTGGAAAGTTATTGACCTACGTAGTGCAGTGACGCGTTTGTTATGATTCGAATTTAAGAAACATATGAAACCGAAAATTTTGTATCAATTATTACAGTATTTTATTTTGAGCTGAAACTATGTATAGTGAATTCTATACCAGCTATTATCCTTAGTGCTTAAGGATAGCAATAGGATTTCTGTTACAACCTGTATACATATTCCTTTCCGTGTGGTGCCGGACGTAAAGAATAGTACCATCCCATTTTTTCCCGTGGGTGTCGTAGGAGGTAACTAAAGGACTTATTAGAGAAGCAGCGTTCTCTATGTACTGTACCACCATACTGCGATCGCTAACCCACCTGCCAAGCGTGGCGATAATGGCAATCCCTCCCCCATACTGGTCGAGGTGGCCGTGCTTGGGGAGGCCTATGTCCAGCAGTGGACGTCTATCGGCTGAAAGTATGATGATGATGATGATTCCTATAAGCAGAATAATTTTAACAATCACTGCAGATAACGTTCAAGATTCTATAAAATATATACCAACAAAAAATGTTTTCTATTGAGCAATGGTTCAATGGACTAGAAGTATAATTTGATATTAATAGAATTTTGTAAAATGCTTTAATGGACATTTTTCTTGTCCATTCGCGTAAGTAAAGTTATTTCGTCAATGTCAGCATTTCTTCGTCCCCAAAAAGTATTACGACATGTAGAATACACAAAGTTAGGTACAAAGTTGCTCAGACTTAGCAGTGTACCTAATCAATCAACTTCCACTCTCGTTACACTGTCCTGGAGATAGTAACTAACAAACATATGATATTTACTAACCTGTCTCAAGAATGGCTGCCACAAGAACTTCGTATGTGCCGGACATTCTTCTTTGTCGTCACTTTCGGCATCCTCCCGGGTACCACTTTCCATTTTTTCTAAAAATTTCTTTACTATAACACAGCCCTTCAGCAATCGTGAAGTGACTTCTGAAATGAAATAATAATCATATTCAATAACGCATTTTATTTACATGTAATTTACACTCGTCAATATTCCATTAAAAAGTTACAAAAATGTTACCATGCTGTACAAATACAGATGTTATTATTTACACGTTTTTGTTTTTTTTTTAATGACTACACATGAACGAACGAATTTGTCCCACGTCAAGCCTTGTTTGTGCAGAATAAATTAAACTTTTGTGTAAAACAATAAAGTACAGGCTGCGGTAATTATCGTTACATATTTTGAGTCAATGCTAAATAACAACAGGTCAGAGAGGCAGTTGCTCCATGAAAAATACTGGTATTCAGTTGCACTCGGATAGACTGGAAGCCGAATCTAACATAGTTGTGGAAAGGTTAGAAAGATGATGATTTGGAGCCTTACCTATTTTCATAATATTTCATTATTACCACCGTAGATTAAAGTTCACAACATTGAACTCATGAAATATCTCATATTGCCAGATTTTTAAAACACCCACATAACACTAATAAATCCTCACCATGTTTTTCTTTCAAGCATAAAACCAGTACACTATTTAGTTAGAAACCACATTTTCAAAGTCATGTTTATAAAATTAATGAAATCCACTGATCACAGTTAGACACTCAGGCAGAAACAATCGATGTCCTTAGTGCACTCACACTGACGGATGAATTCACTAATTAGGGTGCAAACATATTGTCGCGACGATCGACGCCGCGATGTTTGACTGAGTGCGCGCGTCTGCCTAAGCAAGTGCATCGCAGCACAAATAAATCGCTTTATCAGTGTGCTACATACATTTATTTATTTGATATTATTATATTTACTATTGGAACAAAGTTTAGTAGGTAACTTGATTACTTATAGCAATTTGCTTCGCAAACGTATTTATATATCTATACATTTCCAGTACATATCAGCCAATCGCCTAATAAAATTACGTTTTTTTGCAATTAGGTCTAATACGACTTAAGTTCTTTGATACATATGTATATAGTAAATACGTAGAAATTTAATTGGCTGCCACAATTTTATAGCATTACGTCTATTACAAGTCAAAAGTTTTTCTTTTAAAAATCACTACAACTACATATCCTCAACAAAATCAAGATTACCGAGAAACTGCACATATGGGCAGAACATTTTTATAAGTAGGTAACTAGGACTTATTACAACATCACATTGATGAAATTACACCTTTATGCTCACGCGCATTTGAGTCGGGTACGTCAAATTATTGTTATGGAAATATTTGTCAGATCGGTCTACACAGTAACATGAAAGTACGTACGACACGGAGCTGGATATAGGTAGATTCCTTAACACTGCTCCTAATTAGTCAGATAAAAATGCCGACCATATTGTGACATATTTTGGGATGTATCCGAAATTAAGTAGCTACTTATATTTATTTTAATCCCATTCAGTAATTACCGTACATAATATTTAGACGAATATCTGATAATAATGATTCCTATAGCTACACGACTTTTAACCTTACGTTCTTATTTGATTGAATGAAATACAAAAATTCTCACCTGGTTTACCACTATTTTCTTCAATTATTTCTACCGACGAACTGCAAGTAAACTGGAAACACACATTTGCTTATTCCCCGGAAATTATAAGCGTGAGAGTTTTAACTGACGGCAAAGCAAAATATGGAAGTTATGAAACACACGGTTGACTGAAACACTGGCTTCCGCGGCTCTGCCAAAAATCTGTTTTATATTGGCAGGTTAAAAGTAAACACGAGATAAGAGACTTTTTCTCTTATCTCCTGTTTAATATAATAAATTACATTAATCAAAATCATCAATGGAGGTTTGTCTTATTGAATCACAGCTTGTTTGGCCTCTTCCAGATTTTCCAGCACTGTTCATTAAAGACGTCAAAGGTTATTTATAACGTGGACTCCGTCTCTTGAATCTCGAAGCTATTTTTCGATGTCGAGAATGGGCTTAATCACACAATGTCTATATTTAGTGTTAAGAGGAAGATTAGAATAGACACACATAACGAGTGGTCGATGAGATAACAACTAACGGTGTCTTGATTCATTTCAGTTTTTGAGTTGAAAATAACTAGCTGTGCTAAATGTGCGTCTATGCGTGTTCACAGAATAGATGCGTATTTTTAATACATCTACATTCCGTGGTAGCTATGTGTATATTATGTATATACTCGTAGCAAGATAGGTATAAATATACACATCAAAAGTGTCTAGGGATCAAGTTTTTTCTAGTTACTATGGATACTTTTGAGTAAATTTCGTCATTTGAAAAGGGAATAGCTTTTTAATATCGGTCAAAAGATGAAATCTTTTGTCAAGTCGGATTTCTATATAATAAAGGTGCAAATCCAGAATAAGCAAAAATCACGAACAGGCAAAAAGCAAGTAATTGAGTACTTCGTCGATCTACACATACGAAAATATTTTATTTTATTTGACAACACATTTTTATTTACCTTGATCCCTAGACACCTACTGCGTTCATTTTAATATTGTTTTATTAAAAAAAGAAGCTCATAAACTATTCCAATTTTTTATTTATATTCTAGAATTTAAAGAGATATTTACTATCTCATTTCCGCTCGATTTGTTGTTATGAAGTGTTACTACACTATTCACTAATAGTAGAAATCTCTCACTTATCGTAACTAATATTCTAACTGCAAAGTTTATTAGTTTGTTTGTTACGATTTCACACTAAAACGGCTAAACAGATTTGCATGAAATTTGGCACACCGGTAGACCATGACCTAGGTAAAGACCTAGGCTACTTTTCATCCTAGATTGCAGACGAAGTCGCGGGCAACAGCTAGTATTGTATAAACGAAAAATTTGTTTCGCGACTCGTACATTAAAACTTCTGTTTTCTGTACCCTCACATTTTTCTCCACGTCAAAGACCGATACGGTTTCAAAGTTGTGTGGCAACCCTCTTAAAGCATATCATTGTAAGTCATTATTTTAACTTGCAGCATTTCTAGAGTACTTGTTGCACTTATATTTGCACTCGTTATTTTCTGTTTATGAATGAATTAAGTACTTATTGGCACACACTTTAAAAATGCTGCCCATTGATAAATAGCTCTTACCAACATATTTTTCACGTTTTTGTGATTCTAATAAAATTTTGTTGCTTTGCTTACAAACGAAAAAGTTTTGTAATTGGCGATCAATCCGATTTCCGTATTTGTGAAAAACATTTTAGTGTACATCAGGAACACAGACACAAAAAGAATGTTGACCCACCATTAAACGGACTTCTAAAGTACAGTTATAACTTACAACCTAAGAGACAGTCAGTGGGCAAAGCTACTGCGTGTTTATCTACCGAGCGGCCGTAGTTAACTATTTCAAGGACACTGCCGAGACGTAATACTGCTTAATTATACTGTGGTGTGACCGTGCGTGGCTTAGTAATATTTGTGTAGTGACTTGCCAGTATACTATTGCAGTCTTTGGTAGTGACCAACGGTGAGTCAGTCGATTGATCTAGAAGCAATCTATTAAGTGTTGCATTTTGAGCCATATCCCAATTTTATTTTTAACTTTGTTTAAAGTTTAGAGACGTTCAATCATCTAAAACGAATGGTTAAACAGGGGCTAATCATTACTTGACTTTGGACAACGTTTATGAAACCACGAGTCGGGACCTGCTAAACTGTGCTAGTCACTGTCCTCTGTCATCTGGTTATCAGACACCAGAGTCCTCGACTAATTTGCTGAAAGCGGCCACCAGTATGATTTTACATAAGCCTTCGTCTTCACCGAGAAAATTATATCCATGAAGACATCCACACGAAGCAAAGAGGTAAGTAGCTAAAATTTGTTCATTTGTAGGTAGTTAGGACAAGTGGCAGTAGAAATACTCTGCAAAGCACGAATGGTTTGGAGTAAAAACTATAATGAACTATCGATATCTGTGACAACATCGTTCAATTTGCAACCACGACTGCCATGTGGGAGTGGCATTGTTCATCTTTAAAATCTTAACAGTCGAAAGAAATCAGCAGGCTTAGCACGAGAACCGTAGAGAAGCGTTTTGTCGTCGGAAGACTAGACAAAAATGACGTTTCCGTATAGACAGTTGACAGTTTTATGCCGAGAAATGTAGACAAGCGATTTATATTCTACTGAAGAGCAGAAATATAAAGCGGCATGCTGAGCCTGCCGATAGATACATAGCTACGTTTTAATAAAATGTATTCTAAAAATATTGGTTTTGCAGCTACACGTTGTCGTAATTATCTAATCAGATGCAATATTTCTGTGACGAAATATCAATATCGTCAGACATAACTAAACCAAAGTATAACATTTGTGCAAAACAGAAATCGTATCGAGGAAACGCATTGTACATAAATAAATGAAATGCTTATTTTGAACAGGTTACAAATGAATATGTGCAAGCAACTTGCACTCTAGGAATAGCAAACAAGTCTTATAGTACAATTTTCTTTGATAGTATTTACACATCGAATGACGTCCACAGGTATTTAGGAAAATTCACTAACCTGACGCCATATCAATATTTTGTTGAATAAATCTGCTTCAATTATACTGAGCCTGAAATTTTCGAGTTGCAAATTTCTGGTGAACCCTTTCTGCCAATGTTGTGACGCTGCACATTTTTCAAGATGTCCAGTCACTGCCAACCAAACAGGAAAGCAACTCCGGCCAAACAGATATTCTTAAGGATGATACGGAAAACACGATAGTACTAATGTTTATCCAATGGAATAACGCGTTTCCGTCACACTTGTAATCCATTAGACCAAAAGAAACACCTAACATAGCATCACTGCTGTTTTGGAATGGATTAGGCAGATGTGTACCTAGAGTCCACCCACATTTCGCCAGTTGTGTTAAGTCCCATGGAATATGAGGCGACCCTATTGCCATCAATCGGGCAAAAATCCAGACTATGGGCTGCTACTGAAGAATACCAGTTGGAACACACAACACTTAATGACCTGAAAATCGAACCCAGGACGCGCTTGCGACCACTAGGCCAACGAAGCGCTTACCAAAAGCAAATATTTGCTCATTAACATCCCTTGTCTAGAAGAATATTCAGTAACTTCGTAGTATTGCCAAGCGTTATGCGGGTTGCCAGCAGCATTCCCAACATTATTCCCCTAATTAATAGTTGGATTGCGTTAATGCTGCAATAGAAAACAATAAACCCGACCAATGTGTTTATGCAAATGATTATTAAGGGTACTTTTCGTCCATAAAAACTTGTTACCATGGCTATTGCGAATAGCCGCTATAATGCAGTGTAGCCGAGAACGTTACCGGAAAGAAAAAGGTCTGAAGTGTATTTTAAAAGTAAATATTAACGCGCAACATGATTTTATAAGTTCCTTTCTTTAAGTCCACGTCGGATGTAAAAAAATCGCAGCGGGATATTTCGCGCACTGGATTTTCAACGCACTTCTTAGTGCCGAGAGTTGAAAATCGAACAGTGTGTCTTGTCGATGCCCAGCAGCAGGCTTAGCACGAGCACCGATTTGTCGATGGAAGAATAGGCATGACTATTTACTAAATGATGTACAACAGGAGAAGATAGCTATGTTCTTCGATTAATTATCACAGTTATGCGTTCTAAACTTATCATGATTTTGTAGATAATCGTATACACTTTATTATGGCCGAGGAGTAAAAAGTTCGTTGTCAGTGTGATTTTGACAGTTTGGGAAAAAATATTCTTCTGAAATAGTCTACATATAAAAGGACCTTGACAAAGATCGTTAGAAACGAAAGACAAAATGACAGATTGTAGAAGGATATCTACGGTGCGATGTCAAAAATGGAGAAACGAAATGTGGCTTTGTATAAAAAAGCACTGTCAGTTCTTCGTAGAAATTGAAAGCGTCATGCTAATCCTGCTGGGATGCACTCTGTTGGATTCTCAATGGCCGATTCAACACCAAGAGTGGAAAATCCAATGCGCTATAAAATCCCGTCGCGATATTTTTACGTGCGTGCGGACGTAGTCTAAGCGTCAACGCACACCATGAGCAGAGCAGAGCAGAGCATTTTCTGAGACTACTGAAAAAATAATCTTATGACAATTACACACATTGCAAAATTAAATACACGTCCAAACTTGATGGTCGATCGTGCTCGAGTTTGGAAGATGCGTGTTTGAGTATGCGTTCTACATGCGCGAGTGCGATCGAACCGTCGCCGCCGCGCCGCTGCGCGCAGTTGGAGATCATGTTCCTCTTCCTCTGCCAAAAGGGCGATAATTACTAAGTCCAAATCAACCATATTGAACTCGTCTGCCAACGTCGGATTTTGGCATCAAACTGGTCATGCACACTCGCCTGGCAACCCAGAGCATTTTCAACGGAGCTTGCTCACGGAGGGCGAGCAAGCCACCTGCATGGTCGAGCAGCCAAAATTTTGCTCGACCATACGCGAGCATTTTGCAGTTCGGTATGCGCTGACCCTAAGAAGTGAAAATGGGCGAGTACTTGTGATCTTTATTTTTGTTTTCTTTGGAGTTAATGTCAAGAAGTCATGAGGCTTCGAGTGCTTAGACCCGCACCACATCGGCTAATTCCGACCCAAGCAGGAAGTTTACGATGGCAGGCACTCCAGCCACTTCCGGGTAGTTCCTTGATGACGTAGTTATGAATGGCATGGTGTTCACAAGAACAAGATAGAAGTAGGCTTGGTTATCGAGAATATAGATGAGGTCGGCGATTTGCAAAAATCAGGATAATACCGATCATTTTCTTCAAAAATGAGTTCACTAAACATTTCAAACTAATTGACGAACATTGTACAGTCAGGGAAATGAATTGTAAAGCAAATTGATACCCTACGTCAAGTTGCCGTGTTATTGCCATTTCATACAACTTTCCAAGATTTGTATGTACTGACAATTTAAATAGGTAGTCAATTTCCTTGAATTTACAAATACCTTCCAGAAGTACATAGATTCGTTTTTGTAGTATTATAAAATTGAAGTTCTTTCGGGGAAATTCGGCTTGAACCTCTGCCTGAGTAAATCAAGGTTTGCTGTAACTTTCCTAGAAAGGACATATACCAGCAATTTATATTATACTATCAAAACGCTATTTGATTGCTGATCTAGATATTCGCCGAAGTGATCTTTCCCGTGGTTGTAGATTGAAAGCTGTAGGCGCTCTGAAATACAATTCTAACAGGAAATATAGGTACCTACTCATCTGCATACCACTAGTCACAACCATTCGACAGTTTGTCTGATTGAAACTGACACGTTCTCGATTACCTGATTTGCCATAATAGCGATCGGATTTGTGAACAGAGTTTAGAGGACTCCTTCGATAACATTGATTCATGTTCGATTCGGCACGGAAGCGTATCGAGCGGTTGAGAATAGCTGTGTAGGAGAACTGCTTTAATATATGGGAGCTGTTAATAAAGAAAACCACTGCTTGAGCTTGCTGCTGCACCTATTACAGAATTACTATTAGAAAATAATGGTTCATGTTAATGAAATTAAATGTTTTCTTTTTTAATTTTTATATTTGAGTTGATTGAATGAAAGGTAAATTGTGGTTTACGAATTATGAAGTATTAAAAAAAAACTACTTACTAGATCTCGTTCAAACCAATTTGCGGTGGAAGTTTACATGGTTATGTACATCATTTATTTTTTAGTTTTATCATTCTCTTATTTTAGAAGTTACAGGGCCCGGGGGACACACATTTTACCACTTTGGAAGTGCAAACTATTCAGTTTAAAAAAAAATTAAATTAGAAACTTCAATATCATTTTTGAAGACCTATCCATAGCTACCCCCCACACGTATGGGTTTGATGAAAAAAAATTTTTGAGTTTCAGTTCTAAGTATGGGGAACCCCAAAATGTATAGTTTTTTTTTCTATTTTTGTGTGAAAATCTTAATGCGGTTCACAGAATACATCTACTTACCAAGTTTCCACAGCATAGTTCTTATAGTTTCGGAAAAAAGTGGCTGTGACATACGGACGAACAGACAGACAGACATGACGAATCCATAAGGGTTCCGTTTTTGCCATTTGGCTACGGAACCCTCAAAAATAGTAGGCGCAGATCGAGTCCGCGCCGTTTGTTTTCGTAAAACATTATACCTACAAGATATTTTTACTTAGGGTTTGGTAACAAATGTTCCTATGGTTCCCGATACAGCTGTAGCCGTTGTATTCACCCTATACTAGATTTAGTAGGCTCATTGCATTCCTTACGAAGTAAGCTTTCACGGGTTATGTTTTTTTTTTTTAGTTTTGTCAGATACATAGCCAATATTAGACGACATCTTAAACTATTTATTTAGTTATTGTTTGTGCTTGGCACTAGATTTTTTAAGCTCATTGCTTTCGTTTTGATGCGGCTTTCTTTGCTTGGGATTTTATTAATTTCTAAGCATATTTACGAATTAGAACTTCGAATCATTGTGAAAACTAGAGTGTCACGAGCATGCGCATGCACACGCATCGTGACGTCGTAGGCAAATTAAAATCCCGTTTAAAATTGTTATCAATATGAACTATCTTTTAAATGCTCAAACATCACTCTAGCATGTAAATTCTCGTAGTTGTTAGCGTTTGAAATCTCACATGTTTTTGTCAGTCAGAAATAATGAACTTACCACCAGGAATCCGAGCGAAGACGTTTTCATTCAAAAAGACATTTCAGACACCAATCCACGTGATCTTCACATGATCTGTCCGAGATTATGGCTGGATTTTAAAACAGCTTGCATAGGATGTCTGATTATTTTTTCTTTTTTTTCTTTTCTTCTCAGAGGTTTTTTTTTGGGGTTGGGAAATCATCAAATAACTGCTCCCGCTCTGGGTGGAGCAGGAGGACGTGTCAGACTTTTACTGACTAAAACCCACCCGTGATCCCTCAGTTGCCTGTGTGCCAGGGGCGGCGATATCTCTTTCGAACAACCCGCACCCCTGGCAGGCAACGGCCCTTGCGGACCCCACCAGTTGGTGCTGACATCTCTTTGAGGCGCGCGTGGAACACAACGCGCCGTCGACTGGAGCTTGGCCCTTACCGGACAACGAGCTACCCATAACTCGTCGTCCGCAAGCCCGCGCCTAGGGTGGCCGGGAATCAGTTTGGGATTCCCGACGCCCAGGGCGTTTCCTGTGGCGACTAAGGCCGTGAGGGCGCACATACTGCCTCTCCCTCACGTGCGCCGCCTCCCTCTTCGCGACCATTACTGCTTTGCAGAAGGAAGTGACGGCTGCCCATGCACACTCCGTACCATGGCCTGGACCAGGGCCGGACGCGAGAGATCGCCGCCGCCGATCGCCTCCACAACGACACGGCGGTGCCCCGCCCAAGCCGGGCAGACCTCCACCGTATGCTCCACCGTGTCCTCAGGGTGATCTTAGCAGTAGAAACACCAGGGCGTTTCCTCCCGCCTTATGCGAAACAGGAACTTCCCGAAACACCCGTGTCCGGTCGATGAGGACCCGCGTCAGGCGGAAGGTGAGGACGCCGCCTCTCAAGCCACTCCTCAAAGAGAGAACTTACCGCCGCAATCGTGGCGTGCCCATTCTCAGAGTGGTTAGGGATAGGAAACGCCGACCTCATCTAGTTTTAAAAATATGATTGACTTATAAAAATAGTAGTACAATCATCGATATACAAAAAACCCAGTACAATACAAACCTAGTCACAAAAATAAAACCATTTATGTCATAATGTATCTTGTATTTCATGTACTTTTTTGGATTGACGAAAATAAAAGTATCAACACCAATTAATTCTTAGTGTTTGCTACCATTTTAATAAACATGTTTTGAACGTTACATAGTACTTCCAGTTACACACAAACATTGAATAAATTCAACATTGAACTCAAACAAGGCGATAAATAAACGAAATTGTATGAGTGAAATGCCCAAGATATAACTTAAAAGGCTTAGCTGGGATAGTGATCAAGCGAGAGACAGCAATAAAACACATACACAAAATATTATTCATAATTATTTTAATTACATTATTCATATAAATGCTCTTCGTATACTTTGTCTGAACTTTATTTATCTATGTTTTTAATAAATCTTTTGATACCCGTTTATCTTTTGTCTTTTTCTTCCATTAAGTCTTGTGAAACCTCTTCAGACTTTTGTGATTCTTTGAAATAGTTCTCTATTTCTTGTAAAGTTTTGTCTTTGCTCTCTGGTAAATATTTATATAATAAAAATGCAAAAATAGACGCTGAGAGACCATAAAAAAGGAATGCGCCGTGCAAATCAAACAATTTAAAAATGTACGGCGATACTTTTAAAACAGATGCCATCAATATTTCAGAAAATATAGCAAGTGTTGGTAATGAAGAGCTTCGATATCTTAATGGCGTTAATTCTCCATAAACAGAACACGCTAGTATCATTGGTCCACAACTTATAGTCATCGAAAATAAAGTCAGCAAAAGTAACGATATAATCTTATTTTCTGCTATCACAGACAATCTAATCAGGTACAAATAAAGTGATATTAAAAACAGAAACGTAATACCAATCGAAGATGATGACAGTAATAATGTTCTCCTTTTGAGATATTTCGACAAAACGCATCCAATTTGCATGCTTAATATAGTGACAGCTTCCAATATAAGCATGCCTGTATACGCCGTAGATTCACTGTTAGTTATTTTCTTGATTAACTCAATAGAATACATACTACAAACAAACTTCCCTGAAAAGTTATATAGCGACATGACTGTCATAGACAACAAAAGAGGCTTGTAGAACGCCTTTGTAGTAATCGTTTCCAGGATGTGGTTAAGTCGACTCCAAGTAGCTTCTTTCCGCCTAGAACGTGATAGATATTCCTTTTGTGACTGTATTAAACTCTCTAGCTCTTTTTCAGCATCTTTGTCGTATCCTTTCAGCCAGTGGTGTGACGCCGCACATTCTTCAAAACGTCCATTCATTGCTAACCAAGACGGGGACTCGGGCCATAGGAACGCAGTCAGAGACAACATAGAACATACAAAAGCTAGAAAGGCAATATTCTTCCAATGGCTGAATGTTCCAGTTGCATTGGCGATCCATACTCCCCAAAAGAATATAGTCGATTTTACTGTCATAAAAATGCCTCGGTACCGCGGTGAAGTGTATTCGGTTACAATAACAATCAAAAGTGTCATGTTGCTGCCGACAAGCATGCCTTGCATTATTTCACTAATTAGAAGAACTGTGGTTGAAGTACTGCAATAAAATACGATGTATCCAATTAGTGTGTTGACACACAATATAACGAACGGCACTTTTCTTCCGAACCGCCGCGTGAGTATTGGTAGTATTAGTATCCATGGCAACGCGCCGTAGCCGTGGATTGATGCTAGAAAGGAAATGGTAACGTTAACGATTTCATTAGAATTCTATATAAATAAAAATTGAATCGTTCGTTGGGAGGAGCACCACTTGAAAACGACTGGACCAATTTTGCTGGTTTTTATTTTAAAATTTACATTATAGTTAGGTAGGTATTATTATGAAAATTTTCTCTCTATCTAATTAGGTTATAATAGAAAAAACCGGATAAAACAGAACGCCCTTTTTTCTATGGGATTTTTGTATGAACTATGTAGCCTCCACCCGTTCTATTCCCGCCTACAATGGGCAATTGAGAAATGAAATTGTTTAGAGACGTCACCTAGTAATTAATATAAAACAAATATCCAGAAGTACAAATGTTAAAATAATCGCTTTCAATATTGATATTTGAATAATGTTAATTTTGCCATCCTACAAGGTCAAATTAAATTATCTAGTGAAAATCCGCACTTATCTTAACACGATAAAACAAATAATAAATTCATGATTTACTATTTGGGTCCACGACCGCTGGTAGTGTAACTCTATAATGATTAGATATTGTTAAGTGAAGTTTGTGAAGCTTGCACTCAAAAAAAAAAGTTTTTAAACTGACATTTCAAGTAAATACACTCCATTCGAATTAAAATTAGACATTTAAACAAACCTTTTTTACAGTCCGTTCAACCGATTTTGACTTCGATTCCGTAGGCACAAGGATGGCATTAAAAGCAAAAAAATTGTTACAATACCAACTGTTTACTGCAGATGTCATTTATCATACTACCAACGCAATAGAAGTCAAAATCGGTTGAAAAAATTGCAAAAAAGGTTTGTTTAAATGTGTAATCTTATTTCAAATGGAGTATAGTTACAATACATACAATAATATAGGTACAATAACTGCTGTCGTTTCATCCCCAAAAAATACTATTTTTTGTTTAGATATCGGCAGTGGAGTTTCACTAGCTAATGTAATTTGACTTATTCTGAACGGCCTGTAAAACCCTTGCCAGGCCATGCCAGTAATGCAATTGCGTAGCCAGTTTACTCATCTACATACACAACCACGATGCCATATCTTCGCTGACCGCTTCCGTAGAGTTGGCATCTCTCCTTATTTGCGGTATGAACACGTTGGGGGCTCCGTAACATAACCCGAGCACGAAATATATCGTCCACACTCCTCCGACCACGAAGAGCTGAAAGACGATAACAGACATTAACATTACAGACATCACGCCTGTATTCCCGAGGACGGTAGAGGTACTGTTAAGTTACCGATTGTACTGCCCTCATAAGTCCTCATTTCGTTTGTTATAGCGAGCCTATTGCTATCAGCTACCTAGGAGCAAATCCAGACCATGAGCTGTTATTGGGTTAACCAGAAGAACCCAATAAGAATGCACGATCAGATCGGGGATCGAACCAGGTCCTAATTCTCATCAGTCGCGCTTACGACCACAAGACTATCGAGGTAGCCAGACATTTCGATCTAGACATAACAATGCTCACAAGAATTGGTTCTGTGACTCGTTAAGGCTCGCGCACATAATGGGCGGGCCGTGCCGCATCGCAACGCATTGCTAAAATCCACATTTTGTTATATTCTGTACGTAACATCGCACACTACGTGCGCAGCACAAAGCACTGGCGGATCGCTCGCCAGGCGTAGGTATTTTTGCGGCTATTGCTTAGCGTTGCGATGCAGCCCGCTTATAATAATAATAAAGGCCGAGGAAAACAGATAGTAATAATAATAAACCATTTATTTTCAGGTTACAAAGACCCACCTAAATATACATGTTATAATAACAATTGTGTTAGTAAATAAAACTGAATACTATGTTAGTATCACTTATTTGCACTAAGTCTTTGTGTGTTCCGGTGGCACTTGTCCGCGAAGCGTCGGAATACCACATCGTGTGGCCGAAAGCTTTCTTCCATCACCAGATTATATTATATTATTATAGCATGTTGGTATGGTTGGTATGCCACAAACGCCTTTAAGTTGACGTTGCGATGCGACTCTAGTAGCTGCAGCCTTTGGCGCACGTACTTCACGATGTCTTCCGCGTCGGAGGTGTAGTGGAGACGGGAAATATACACCCCCCGGTGTTTATTTCCCGTCTTCACAGTACGCAGTTTTTCGTTGAGCTCCGTAGGAGCCTTGCCGCAACGGTTCTTACAGCTACTCTGTCGGCGCTTCCTCCTTTGCACCGTCACGAAGCCGTCATCATCAGCCCGGTTCGTTTTCTTTGTTATTGTTCGTTTTTTGGTTATAGTTACGATGGTTCATACAGTGTACTAAAGTGATGCAGGAGGATTTTTTCAATGCGTAGCGTTGCGGCGCGGCTTGCCTATATGTGCGCGAGCCGCATTGCTCTGGAGTGGAAACAGTTCGAAATTTAAATCTGTCTGTGAGAGCCGTGGTGCCTCAGTGGTAACGGCTGTGACATGAGTAGATCATAGGTTCGAACCCAGATAGACTTTACTTTCTGCAAAATATTTCATGACCAGTGATCTCAAAAACGGTGAAAGAAAACATCTTGAGGAAACAGGCATGTCCTAGAACCAATAATTCGAAGACATATGACATCTACCAACCCGGCCCACACCCATTCACCGAGAGGAGGCTTGTGTCCCAAAAGTGGGAACATTATATGTAGACTTATTATGTTATTATTGTTATAAATCTGTTTGAAACAATCACTGCGTTGCAGTACCGCCTGCCGCCGCTCCTTTGTGCGCTTAGCTTTACAATTACGTTGAAGTTAGTAGGTACCCACATCATTACACACATGCGTTTTGTTTTGACGAGTTCCCGGAACTCGACACTCGTAAACATTTTACCATTTTACCAGTGTGATAGGGGTCTTAATAAAACAAACAATTAAATCTCGAGTTCTGCTTATGAAATACCAAATTATGACGTTATTTTTAGGCTCATGTTCAAAAGTGGACGAAACGTAACACCGCTGATGTTTTTGTCTGTTATTATTATTGAATTACAGTCTAAAATATATCGTACTGAGTTTTTAATGTAGCTTTAAATCAAATTAATTACATATACACTTATGATTTTTTTAAATTAATTTTAAAGTGTGTAAGATAGGTGGGTACCTACTTGAAAACCTATGCCTAACTTAAAACTGTCAATAAATCCATTCCTTAAGTCTTCTTTTACAATTTTCACGGGGAAAATATAATATTATAAAACAGGAAGTTTTTGTTCTTGTTGTAGAATTATAATGATAATTTAATCGCACTTTCGACTAACATTTATTTATAGACATAGACCAGTTAAACCACTTTTTGCTAGAACTTGCTGTTGTGGCATTGAATAGTAATTACGAATCTATTTATTGATTTAATATTAGTTACTTTGCCGGCGTGGGTACATTCTGAAAATGTGTCCGTATGAATTGAGGAGCCATGTCTCAGATTTAAACGAGGGTATTACCAATATTTAGTAGTAAATTTGCCAAATTTGTAGCCCCGATCCTGGAATTTGTAGTAAAACCCTTCAAAAGTTACAGAACGTTGAAGGTGGCCCCTCAATTCAGACGTCTGGATTGAGGAGCCACCTCAGAACTCGAAAACTAGCCAATGGATATTGCTAAAACTTTGGTAGGAATTAGTAGTATTTATGCTTAATTTGTACAAAAAAAATGGGGTTTGTACGGCTGAATTTGAGGTAGCTACAATGCTTTGATTTAACTGAAAAATCCATAAATTTCCCCGCGCTGTTTCTCGGAAACTGATGAAGCAATTAAAATAGATTTTTGGTATTATTTAGTAGTAAATTAGCCAAATTTGTAGCCGCGATCCTGGAATTTGTAGTAAAACCCTTCAAAAGTTACAGGACGTTGAAGGTGGCTCCTCAATCCTGACGGTCTATAAAAAACAAATGTACGTAGCTACTAAAGTAATTGATCAAATCGAAGTTTGATTATGCCAATATTTAGTAGAAATTTCTACTAAATATTGGCGTAATCAAAATTCCTCTACATTCAGTATTTCAAAAGATATTAATAATTTTAAAATTCCTAAAGAATTTTCTGTGTAGGGTGACCATAAATAATTCAAACTGCGTTCATAAACAGAACTTTATTTACACATGATTCATTCTTCACCAAATCAGTACATAAATAAAGAAACACAATATATTAAACACAAAGAATAAAAAAAGACAAATAAACTAAAAGCGGATTATCCCAAATTAGCTTTTACAAAATCTCTAAGCATTATCTCTACCGAGATTTTTTAGCTAAATCTTAGTTAAATATTAATGTATTAAACGCACAATTATGTTTTATTTTGTTAGTAGTTCTAGTTAAGTTAGCATGTGATTTCTATTTGCATTGTTGAAATCGCTTAAGTTGATATTTATGTACATTTCGATTCTGATTAAAATTAAAATAAACAATAAATCAATAAATTTGCTCTAAATAATGGTGGAAACCACATGAAACTCCATCTGTCGTTTAGAAGATCTAAGCGGTCACACAGACAGACACAAAAACAATTTTGTTTTAAAACATGTAGGTATAGATAATAGAGATTTAAAATTAGTACATTGAGTGTCTTTGCCTACTTTCAAATTTTAATGATCTCACGTTTTGTGGATTTCTGCCCGGTATCAATTTTTATAGTAGGTAATAAAAGAGTAAGACTCATTACAATCATTCATTACGACACAACTAAAAATCGTATTTTTATGACATAAGAAAACGGCAAGATTTCTGATACGTTTACAAAAATGTGTAGTAAATGTATTACATACAAAAAACTTCCAAAACAAATTCTATAAATGATGGTGAAAACCGCATCAAAATCTGTTACGTATTTTAGGAGAACAGCGCGGTCGCTCAGACAGGCAAAATAAGCGACTTTGTTTAGTAAATATATTTTAAAATAAAGATTAGAGAAGGCTAGTAATTAATGATAGAATAAGGTAATATAGAGATGATGTTTATAGATTAGAGATTTTATAAAAGCTAATTTGGGATAATCCGCTTTTAGTTTATTTTTCTTTTTTATTCTTTGTGTTTAATATATTTTGTTTCTTTTTTGAAGTAGGTACTGATTTGGTGAAGAATGAATCATGAGTAAATAAAGTTCTGTTTATGAACACAGCTTGAATTATTTATGGTCACCCTACACAGAAAATTCTTAAGAAATGTTAAAATTATTAATATCTTTTGAAATATTGAACGTAGAGGAATTTTGATTACGCCAATATTTAGTAGAAATTTCTACTAAATATTGGCGTAATCAAACTTCGATTTGATCAACTGCTTTAGGAGCTACGTACATTTGTTTTTTTATAGACCGTCAGGATTGAGGAGCCACCTTCAACGTCCGGTAACTTTTGAAGGGTTTTACTACAAATTCCAGGATCGCGGCTACAAATTTGGCTAATTTACTACTAAATAATACCAAAAATCTATTTTAATTGCTTCATCAGTTTCCGAGAAACAGCGCGGGGAAATTTATGGATTTTTCAGATAAATCAAAGCATTGTAGCTACCTCAAATTCAGCCGTACAAACCCCATTTTTTTTGTACAAATTAAGCATAAATACTACTAATTCCTACCAAAGTTTTAGCAATATCCATTGGCTAGTTTTCGAGTTCTGAGGTGGCTCCTCAATCCAGACGGCTGAATTGAGGGGCCACCTTCAACGTTCTGTAACTTTTGAAGGGTTTTACTACAAATTCCAGGATCGGGGCTACAAATTTGGCAAATTTACTACTAAATATTGGTAGTACCCTCGTTTAAATCTGAGACATGGCTCCTCAATCCATACGGACACCTGAAAATTGGCAACGATGCAATCACTTAGCTATCAAACATTTCGCTGTTTTGATTAATCTATACATATACTTACTTCTAATATTATAAATGTGAAAGTTTGGATGTTTGGATATTACAATTGAGTAACAAACATAATCACGCAACAATGGTTGAACGGATTTGTATTAAATTTGGCACTCAGATAGATTATCATCATCATCATCATTTCAGCCGAAAGACGTCTACTGCTGGACATAGGCTTCCCCCAAAAGGAGGGTTTTGCCATAATCGCCACGCTTGGCAGGCGGGTTGGCGATCGCAGTGCGGTGGTGAAATGCATAGAGAACGCTGCTGCCCATTCTCTAGTAAGTCCCTTAGTCGCCTTCTACGACACCCACGGGAAGAAATGGGTTGGTGCTATTCTTTTACGCCCGTCACCACACGGACCACCACACGGATAGATTATAACCTGGATTAACACATGGGATACATTTTATCCCGGTAATACGTTTCCGTGGGATAATTTTCGACCTCCACGCGGGCGAAGCCGCAGGCAAAGCCTAGTGTATAATAGGTATATAGTTACAAAGTCAAATACGTACATTGAATATTTTTGAAAAAGAGTACTTTAAAAGCTGCGAGGTGTGGGAAGGATACATCATCATCGTCTGACTAACCTTTTCCTAATTATATTGGGGTCAGCTTCCAGTCTAAACGATCTATCTGATCCCCACAATCCAATAAATAGAAAATACAATACCCCTTGATAAGACTGGTTGTCAGACTTTCGGGCTTTTGACGACCTGTAACTACTGTCAAAGAGCCACAAATGACAGCCGAGACCAACGGCTTATCGTGCTTTCCGAGCCACTAGTCTGAGACCGAAAAATTATAGTTTTTAAAATTTTCCGTCCGTTTGTCGAGATGTATGTTAGGGATTGGAGCAAAAACAGCTGAACCTATTAGGATTAAATTTGACACACAGATATTTTATAACCTGGGTCAACACATAGAGTACTTTTAATCCTGGTAGTACGTTGCCGTGGTATATATTCCGACATCCATAAAAGCGAAGCCATATTACTATGAAATTATGAAATATCGACCTGAAGTGCACTAAAACGCCGATTATACTTCGACATTTCTTGCATTCGACAAATCTTAAACATGCCAAGTTACATAAATGTATTCTGCCTTGTATGTAATATGTAACCTTCCGGAATAAATTCGTTAAATAATGTTGAAAACCGCATCATAATCTATCTTGTAGTTTAGAAGAACAAGGTCACATAGGCGGACACGAAAAGCGAGTTTATTGTATACCTTCTATTTATAGTTGAATTGCAATAAGTTACTAATGTCGTAACACTAAGTAGGTAAGGTGTTGAGTTTTATGTATTTTTACACCTAAAACTGTTACAATACAAAATTCATTACTGCCATTCATACTACTAAAATTTTAAATGTGAACATTCAAATTCGTTAAATAATGGTGAAAACCGCATCATAATCTATCTTGTAGTTTATAAGAACAAGGTCACATAGACGGACATGAAAAGCGAGTTTATTGTATACAATATGTAACAAAAACCCTGTTGTTCCTTCTACCCACGTTTTCAGAATCGGTATACATACGTAATAAAGCATGTCATTTATAAAAACTGTTTAACAAAAATAATTAAAATAAATATGTAATTATGAATATTTGTAATATTTAACTGATTTTGATTAGATCAAAGAAAGCCGCCAAGCTCGTAGTCTATTGTGCGAAATAAGGATACTTGTAAAATCAGATACTGTTAACATTTTTTTTGAATATGTCGATTTTAATAGTTATTTGATGTTGAACTCTCGACTAGCCAATGCTTATTTTTTAAATTATAACTTCGTAAATGTTGTGCTTGTGGGTAAGTGTATACGTCCCTAAAAGGAACAACAGGGTTTTTGTTACATATTGTACATAGGTACCTTCTATTTATAGTTGAATTGCAATAAGTTACTAATGTCGTAACACTAAGTAGGTAGGTGTTGAGTTTTATGTATTTTTACACATAAAACTGTTACAATACAAAATTCATTACTGCCATTCATACTACTAAAATTTTAAATGTGAACATTTATATGTTTAGATTTTTGGATATTTGTTACTCAATCACGTAAAAAAGGCTGAACTGATTTGGATGAAATTAGGCAAACAGATAATTTGTAAACTGGATTAACACATACTTATTATCAGGATAGTACGGTCACGTGAGATAATTTTCGACCTCAAAGCGGTCGAAGCCGCGGTATAAACTAGTAATCAATATTTTAGTGCAATAAAGAGCGACATTTTTCAATTTTATAGTAGGTACAAAACAGCGAAATATTTGTCAGCTATTTGCGACGTGACGTTATCCAACTTTTAGAATGCACCCCAAAAAGGTGAAATGAATTTGTCGAACTTGTATTATTAGGTAATATCACGACCAGTTCAGCTATTAGGTAAGTAGATATAGGATATTGACAGTGTACAGTTACAGTGTACAGTTCAGCTATTAGGTAAGTAGATATAGGATATTGACAGTAGTGACATAAGGATCGAACCAACAATCTATATAAGCTAATAATACAGCTGTTTATTTATTTGAACGCGCTAATCTCTGGAACTGGAGTCGGATTTGAAAAAATATTTTTGTATTTAATATCGCAATTCTTGAGATTGGTTATATGTTATTTATCATTAAGCTACAACCCTTCTGAGTGGAGCAATAACAAAAAGAGTCGGAAACACCGCTAAGCTAACGAAGTAATAGCGCAGGCGGGCGATGGAATGCGACACAGATAGTCGGGAAACAAGTAATAGCGCAGGCGGGCGATGGAATGCGACGCAGTTAGTCGGGAAACAAGTAATAGCGCAGGCGGGCAATGGAATGCGACGCAGTTGGTCGGGAAACAAGTAATAGCGCAGGCGGGCGATGGAAAGCTACCCAGTTGGTCGGGAAACAAGTAATAGCGCAGGCGGGCGATGGAATGCTACCCAGTTGGTCGGGAAACAAGTAATAGCGCAGGCGGGCGATGGAATGCTACCCAGTTGGTCGGGAAACAAGTAATAACGCAGGCTGGCGATGGAATGCGACATAGTCGGTGGTCGAAGTCGCAGGGAGAAGCTAGTAATTACCACCATTTGGGAATAAACCCCTTTCGAACAAAAAAGTAATTTTGTAAATCCGTTTATAGATGACTGAGTTATGCCCGAACATACATAACGTAAAATATATATAAACATACCGAATTGATAACCACCTCCTTTTTGAATTCGGTAAAAAATTCCAACTAATCTATTCCGTAATCGGATTGCGGGTCTTTAATTTAGCGAAATACAAGCCCAGTGTACGATGGAGTTTCTCACGATATTGTCGCCTATTTAAACCCCTTTTAGGTGATGATATTACAAAAATATTTCCTTAGTTATCACTTTCTTTTTATGAGGAACTCTTGCGCAAAAAAAAACTTTTTCCAATAAAAAAAACAAGCAACTAGGTACCGAAAAAACACTATAAAGTGAAAAAGAACTTTAATTTCGGAAGGCGGTGACAAAAAATTAAAATAAATATCCAACGTCACCGACTTCCGAAAAAAGTTTTTATTTTTCAGTTTATAGTTACAGTACCTACCCCACACCAATCCGAAATTTCATCAACCTTGTCAAAACAATGCATATTTATGCGATAGCAGCAATCACGATTGATTTGTTGTCAGTTTTGGAGGAATTCCGTTGTCTGTTTCCAAAACGCATCATCAGATCTATATGAAATTTAAATGGGACCATTTCGAACTAAACAACTTTCGAACAAAAAAAGAATTTTGCAAATCCGTCTATATATGACGGAGTTATGCCCGAACATACATAAAAAAAAAAACAAAACAAAACGTGTCGAATTGATAACCTCCTTCTTTTGGAAGTCAGTTAAAAAATCATTCTTCTAGACCCACTGCTTTAAGCTCTAAGTAGATACTACGTGTTGCCAACAACAACAACTCAGCCTATCGCAGTCCACTGCTGGACATAGGCTTCTCCCAAGCTGCACCACAATAGCCTGTACTCCGCCTTACGCATCCAGTCTATCCCACCGACTTTCTTAAGATTGTCGGTCCATCTAGCTGGGGGGCATCCCACGCTACGCTTGCCGATATGCAGTCTCCACTCCAGTACTCGTCTGCTTCACCGGCCATCGGTCCTTCGACATATACGTGTTGCCATCGCGAGCTGGCAACACGTATCTGTACGGTGTTCCGTATGAGGCTGGCACAGGAGCGTGGAGATTGGCACATGAAAAGGGAGGGTTATATCCAGCAGTGGATAAAGTCGGACTATGGTTGATGATGATGTTGTTTGAAAGCAAAAACAAAAAAAAAACATACCTGTCTTAAAAATGGCCTCCACGTAATTTTCACATCTCTAGAGGTATCTTCAATGTCTTCTGTTTTAATGCCGCTATAGTTGCTTGCTGCCATCGTATTTCTTTCACATTTACTTTTTCACAGATAACAGCTTGCTCTAATGTCAAAAATAGGAACGGTTAAAAGTAATAATGTTTATTTATGTCTCTAATACTAAGTACCACTTGTTCCCATGTATTCTAACGTTTGCCTTAGTAACAACATGAGTAATAGGCAATAGTTCACTGTCTTGCCAACGACTAAGGCATACATAAATAAAGACTTAACTTTTCAAAAGAATAAAAATAACAATGCCTCTGCTATATTCTTAACTTACTCCATACACTCGTGCCACATTTCTAGCCGAAAATATTTATTCAATCTTTAATTTGCATCTGCACTGATATTTTTAGACATCATCAAATAACTAGGTACTCTTTTATTCATAAGTAAAGGTAATTTATATAAAAGGTTTGCCCCGAATACATTAATTAGTTTCATCTTCATTCTAAATACTATATTACTTATTATTTATACACAACTCAGGACAACTCGAAAGAACAAATAAGAATACACCTCTTTCCACGAAGCCACAGCGTGACAATATGAATTAATATTTTAGTCACACTAATTAAGGTGCCTTTGCTTTGGTAAAGAAAAAATAAAAGATAGTAAAAAATGACGAATTATATATATATATATATTTTTTTATTATTTATGTACATATATATATATATATATATATATATATATATGTACATAAATAATAATAAAAAATTAACATAACAACAACATAACAACAACAACAACATTTAACATATATATATATAATATATATATATATTATTATATATATATATATATATATATATATATATATATATTATTATATAAAATATTGATTTACACACAAAATGTTACCATGAATAGGTTGTAGTACATAATTCTGAACCCAGGCGTTGAAATTTACGTCGGTTATTAAAAAATTGTTGTTCCATACATTTTGACCGCGTAGGTATACACTTTTATATGAAACAGCTAATTTTTTCGACGAATCATTTCTACGCTTGGGGTCCAGAATCATATTCTAAATTCATGGTTACAGTTTGTGCGTCGATGTCCAGGCCACCCTACCCTGTACATCTAACATCAAATGTGACAATTTATAAATCTGGCGTCCAAATAAAAATATTAGACTTTCCACTGCAATTCTGTCGCAGTAATCAAACCACGAACCTCGGCAAAAAGTTGACATTTCATCAGCGTCATATACATTAAAATAAAGTCACTAGTTTTAGCACAAACTTTATAAGCAATATTTTATTTAGGCCAAGTTTATTTTGATATGTTTTTCATTCAAATCTATCTCGCTTCTAGCGAAATTTTTTCTGGACATCCTTTACGTACGTTAACACATTTACTTTAAGCCCACGTTCCCACGGGTGAAATAAAATCGCAGCAGGATTTTTTCGGGCACTAGATCTTCCACGTACATACGGCTACACATCAAGCTATACATTTTCAGTATAAGCTGATCTCGCATTGTATAGGATTTCCGTACAGTGCGAGACCAGCGTAAACTGGAAATGTATAGCTTGATGTGTAGCCGTGTGTACGTGGAAGAGAGTTGAAAATCAAACAACGTGTTTTTTCGACGCGCTGAGACCAAACTCAAACTCAAAACTCAAAGCATTTATTTCAAATAAACCATTTACAGGCACTTTTGAATTTTCGAGGTCGGTGAGTTAGAAAGATGAAGCTAGTTGCCCATTCCAAAGGAAGAACGAAGACCCACTATTCTGTTGGATTCTCAATGCTGAGTTCAAACACAATTTTTGGAAAATCCAATCCACGAAAAAATACCGCCGCGATTTTATTACGTCCGTGTGAATGTCGGCTAACAATGAATGCTTACACCTTCATTTTAAATCTTAATCAATTTTTGTTTTCAGTAAGGAATTTCTAAACATTTTTACCCAACGTATTTTTTTATTTTTGGGCGGCAGCAAGAACAAGGGTTATGTTTTTCAAACGATTTTATCACCATATTTGTTGGACACACATTATTTTTTACCCAATAGGTACTATCAACACTATTAGTTATCAGCTCAGCCTATTATTATATAAGTAAATACTAGCCGTTATTAGATTCCAATAACATTCGTCTGTATAGCAACACACGCAACCACTTAATGATTTCTTGTTTACGGAACCGATGACTTATAGATCGAAAACGTACTGTGTTGTATACCTTCTTGAGTTATTGGGGAATTGCCAACAAGCCGGTTTCACCGTCATCTCAACTATAACCTTTATCATTTCTACATTTATCTACTACTAGCTTTTTTCAGCGGCTCCGCCCGCGTGGAGGGCGAAAATTGTCCCACGCGAGCTTACGATGATGTGTTAATCCTGGTTATAAACTGCCTGTGTGCCAAATTCGTTCAGCCGGTTTTGCGAGCATCTAAACATCCAAACATACAAACTTTCATATTTATAATACAGGATAAATGTTTATCCAGTGCGCAAACTGTAACCATGAATTCAGCATATCATTCTAGACCCCCTAGCAAAGAAATTGTTCGTTGGTAATACAAAAAAAAAATCAGCTGTTTCATAGAAAAGTGCAATACCTACGCGGTCAAAATGGAATGGAACAGCTGATTTTTTTTTTGTAAAACCGACGTAAAACTTCTTCGCTGGGGGGTCTGGAATGATATGCTGAATTAATGGTTACAGTTTGAGCACTGGTTAAAAACTTATCCTGTAAAAGTAGGATTAGTAGCTTCGCACGGTTTTTGCGACTTTGCAGAACATCGAGATTTCTTTATTATATTTACATTTAGACACTTTTTCCGGAATAAACTCTCTAAATCATGTTGAAAACCGCATCAAAATACGTTGCGTAGTTAGAAAAATACCGCGATCACACAGACAGACACGAAAAGCAACTTTAATTTAATGTAATAATATATGTAGCATGCAGCAAGCATTTACTTAAGCTCTGTCTAAACTGAAGCGAATCCTGCGCTAAACGTGGAATGAAATTCGCTAGTGCCGATTGTATCAACGAACTAGTACGGCGGTTTTCAAGCAGGCGCAAATAGTCACTTGACTTAAACTCATTAAGCGATTGTATACAACATTTTGCCAAGTTCATTAATTAGGTACATGATTTTACAGACGTGACTTATGGAAATACAGTATTTGAATTGTAAAATTCAAATACTGTATTTCCATAAGTTTTAATGCACAAAATGATAGATGGCTACTTTTTATTTTTATCGAGTATTATAATGCGACATTTAGGCTGTTTTACAAGATTATTTATTGCCTATTATTTGCTCATTTTTTCAGCATATGTATTGATTTTGAACTGTAGTTTATTTCTGTTGTTTTAATGTTATTGACGAGAGTTCTGAGTAGCCGAAATCTTTGCTCATTTACTAAGTTAAATGAGTTTTTTTTTTTTTTAAGTAAGTATATGATAATATGACAGTGGTTAGGAGTCATGCATACCTACATTGTATACAAGACTTACACATCATCACTTCACTCACACTCACTTCACTTTTCTTCACTCTTTAACCACTTTCATTGAGATTTTTTTAAACCGTTTACATGTCAAAACGATTCGTAAGTATGTGATATTCTAAGCCTCTTACAACAAAATTAACCAAATATTTGCCGGTTTGAGGTAGATTAATCAAAATTAAATTAAAATGTTGTGCGTTAAACTTATAGAAATAAGACAGTATTATAATTGTAAAAAGATCATATACGGCCTCTTAAAACAATCGACACACGCAGTCACAAATCTCGCCCCGCGCGGGATTCGTCTCAGTGTGCCCAGAGCTTTATATTCAGTTAAATTTAAATATCAATATAATAACCTTGCTAGGCCAGTTACCTGACCAGGCTAATAATAATAGTTAGACTAATAAATTATGCTTGTCTAATCCCACATTATATAAACATATTTTAATTATCTTGAATCGCGAATATATTTCACGGTAAATTCCATTTAGATGTTATAATACATATTATTATAGCGTATCTGTACATAACAATGATTTATTTATAATCTCTTTCTAAAAAAAGGTAACTATGTAGTGGATCTACCTACGCCTATTTCAAATAAAAGATTCTATGAAAAACATTTTATAACGGGCAACACATTCACCATAATTTTTGACGTTTTTGGATAGAAACGGCAAAACTTGTCGGGGTTTTTATCAATACATGTCCGTCGTTTGTAGTCAGTATTTGCATATTTTTGCCTAAACCTAAAAAACGTGCAGTGCTTTCTGCAATGTAATGGATTTTGACTCTATTCCCGAAAAATGTGCAAACAATGAAATTCCGGGAAATGTTTTTAAGGTTTATTCATATGTATTTTTACTTGAAATAAACTACTGTGTAATATACTGTGAATGTCGTATGTAGAGGTTTTGTGCAGTCCATAGACGATTTGAAGAACATGTTTTATTCGTCAAAATGGAAAAGTAACAGGTTCGGTCTCATTTAAACCATCGAGCTTGTTTTGAAAACAACAACCTAACAGAAATCGAATACAGGTCCTTTTACAAAACTAAAAACTTAGTCCGGTCTTAGGTTGTCACTCAAAAGCTCAGTTTAAAGTTAAATCGTGTTTTGTAAAAAGAGAGATTAAATTCGTTTTTAGGGTTCCGTACCTCAAAAGGAAAAAACGGAACCTTTATAGGATCACTTTGTTGTCCGTCCGTCCGTCTGTCTGTCTGTCTGTCTGTCAAGACCCTTTATCTCGGGAACGCGTGGAGGTATCGAGTTGAAATTAAAATGATATTACTCAAACAACTGTCTCTTGGAGCTGTGAAAAAATCAAACTTCTAAGTTAACGTAAAAAAAGATACGGCGGCATAAACCGCAAAAAACCTCAAGGGAATCGAAATTTATAGAGTACTTTCCGTTGACCTAAAACTATGAAATTTGGCAAGTAATATTGTCTTATGCTACTAGTACAGGGAAAAATCGAAAACAATAATTTTGTAATTAAATCACAAAAAATATCCCCCGCCATTCACAACATCAACAAAAAATTCAAATTTGTACGGAACCGTCGGTGGGCGAGTCCGACTCGCACTTGTCCGGTTTTTTAATACCCGATTGTAATGTGATATTTCAAGTCTGTGTATTTGCTTTTTAGTGACAATGCTGTCAAATTACTATGTTGGTTTAAAAAACGAACTAAAGAGAGAGAAAGAGAGTAAAATGTTGCCCGACATAAAATTATGCACCTCTTGCCAGTCTTCGCAGACTTCTCGATCACATAAAAAGTCTGTCGTCTGCGTCCCGTTGGATCAAGATCAGAAGTTTCGATAGAATGGTTCAAGTCCCGGCTAACTACACTACCCAATTATATTTTCCCGCAAAATGACCACAGGATCATTTGTAATCACGCTATATGAAATCAATTAGTCACAGCACAACATTACTGTACATAGTAACTACGTGTGGCCTGATTTTGTTGCAAACAAACAGAATTGGTACGTTATACTAACAATCAGTTTAATGCTCACAGGGTGCGGGTCCTGCCAGGGGTACGGGTTGTTCGAAAGAGATACCGAAGCCCCTGGCGTACAGGCAACTGAGGGAACACGGGTGGGTTTTAGTCAGTAAAAGTCTGACACGCCCTCCCGCTCCGCCCAGAGCGGGAGAAGTTATTTAATGATTTCCCAACCAAAAAAAAAAAAAAATGCTCACTTCAACCTGCTACTGAAGAAAAACAATCCAAACAGCCCTTAATTACGCGATGTTCATTAATTTTACAACAATGTCCTGTTGAATTTAAAACGGATTAATTACCGCAAATATATCACAACTTATGACCACATATTAATAAACATTTCATATTCAACTCTCACATTATCGGGAATATCACAATGACATTTAATGAAGCTCCACTATTTGTTTCTGCCACATTCAATATTAGAGATAGGCTTAAAATGGAGCCTAGTTTGAGCTGATAGTGTTTGTTTTCATTTAGTACCCTAAACATAATTACCCTTTTGCTGTGCGGCTCTTAGTCACGTATAAATGCACCATAGATGACCACGACTGGTGTGAAATGGTCACTGCGAGATTACATGTATGAGACTAAACAACACGAGATCAACTAGTTGCATTGACACTGCATTCTGATAATGGCAGTAGCTCCACGTTTGGACGAACGTAAAAAATATCGCGCCGGGAATTTTTCGAGAATTGAAAATCTAACTTATGTAGATTCTTTTACATATTGTGAATGAGAGAACGTTGTAGGCCTACAGTTTCTATTCTTTATTTTCATTCCTCTAAGTACCTGGTACTTATTGACAGGCCTGCACTGTCCTCCCATACCTAATATCACTGTAATTTGAAAACATTATAAAAACCAATTATTTTTAAAAGAGTAACCGTGGAGTTTCTTGCCGGCTCTTCTCCATAGGAAGCGACAAATTGGAACCGTGCACCTAGCTTCTGACGTTTCATAAGTGCCCTTGCAGGTTAATGTGAAATAAAATATTTTGATTTTGATTTTGATTTTAACAATATGTTTTTTCGACCCGCTGGGATGCACTGTATTGGATTCTCAATGCTCCGTTCAACACTGAAAGTTGAAAATCCAGTGCGCATTAAAATCCCGCCGCGATGTTTTTACGTGCGTGCGGACGAGGTCTAAGACTGATAAGACCTAATGGCACGTACCTATAACCTGTGAGATGTGAGCGACTGTGTTCATTTGCTTGCAACATTGTTGGGTAATTTCATTCATAACACATTTGCTCGTAAAGGGTCTCTTATTTCACCAATTTCAATATCGTAATGTATGTCATTACGTACTTGTGCGTTATTATAACGTAAAACGCACGAGTTTCTTTTTAATTAGGTAAAACGCACGAGTTTCTTTTTAATTAGGTAAAACGCACGGTTTATCAAGATGCTCCGTCTAAAACGAACGGTACTTTTTTAAATCTTAGCAAAGAGTTTTTCATGTCAGAAAAGTGGTCAACATTTTATGAATAAAATTAACTTTGAGAGATAAAATAAAAAAATAAACATGTAATTCTTTTATTTAATTAGTTTTCACAATAAATTACAACCATTTATCTGTAACAAAAACAAAAAAATGTTAAATTACTTTATTAGTAATACTGGCTGCTTTTGTGCCTTTGCCTTAAAAAAAAGGCGCTGATGCGCGCGCATCGCTAATTTGTGAACAAGTAAAAATTACTCCGTGCGCTTTTTCTTTTCGCTGTAATGTTTTTATTTGAAAATGTCGTCAAGTAATGATGAATTTATTAATTCGACACCGCCAGAAGTCTCAGAGGCAGCGAAAAAGGCTACCTTAAGCCTCTTGCCCGAAAAATCGACCGATAGATACTTACAAGCGTTTCCTCGCAAATATGTTATAAAACGTCGTATGACATACCTACGTGCGCTTTGATAATTACAGCCTCTACTTTCTTGTAGCCCTCGCCTACGGCTTGGACTAGCAATATCGCCTCGGCTGTAATTTTCAACTTACCGCACTTATATCATCATTCATAATGTACTATTATAACGATGAGCTCCATGATAAGATTTTTATGACCAAAACAATATATTATTTACATAGCACACATTTCGTTTTATTTGAATCAGCTAATTTATCTCGTTAATTCTACTTATTGTGGTTTCAACGGAAACATCTACTCGTAGAAGGCTTACATTAAGATCAAAGGTAAAATTTTGCGAACGCCGTTTTCAAATTAAACCTAGCATTTACCACGAATTTGTACGTTTGAAACTGAACACGAAATTCAAAGAAACATTCCTTCGTTGAAAATGCACTAGTGAAAATGTTTTGAAGAGGGCCCAGTCAGATCGGATTGGGTTTTTAATACATCAGGGTGATGAGTAAAATATTTAATTTACCTAAGAAGGAAATCATTTAGAAAAAATAGGCCAAGTGCGAGTTGAACACCTCACAACGGGTTCCGTACCACCGTACAATATTTAAAACAAAAAACGTGTCGTGAAGGAGGACCCCTTTTAATTTTCGGGTTATTCTCAAAGTACTCCATTCTTTTGTTCTAAAAAGATAAGAATCTCATACCCAAGTTACTCCAAGGAATTATTATTATTGAAAAATACTTAATAATTTGTTCCCATTCTGCTCCATAGGTATCTGGAATCATTCTCAAAGTACTCCACCGATTATTCGTTACCAGTTCTGAAACTGCTCCATCTACATAATACATATATTTCATTACAGTCAATCACAAAAATTCTTAAAAGAAAGGTTAAAGTTTGGCATTTTATTATAACGTCAATGCATATTTAAAATTGAATACAGCTTAGAGATCCGTCTATTGAGCTGTCAGTACTTTAGCGCATCGTCTGAAGACTGCAGGTTCATTTCACGCCACTCCTCTATTAGCTGCAGAGTAGGATCAGAGTTTATTTTTGCCATTAGTACGACGGGTCTGGAAGACCTTCGACCGTATGGACAGTTTCCACGAACCCATCGTTATAATCAGCCACGGAGCTCCCTAGGCACCCAAAACGATTCTGGAGTTCAAGCCGAAAGCTCTCGGGGTTTGGGATTGGATCGGTGCTGGACGGAGCGTTAACTTCATCAGCCGACATCTTTCCAGCTTGATGTTGATACTCAATGTGCCTCTTACCATGCGGTGATCGCTTCCGGTTTTCACCGCGTTGATGACAGATACATCATTGCATATTTGCTTTTTCGTCGACATAATGAAGTCAATTCGTTTTTAGTTGAACCATCAGGGCTCTGCCAGGTCTACTTTGTGCTCACGTTTTCTGAAGAAGGAGTTCATCATAAAGAAGCCTTCCTTTTCCATAAAACTGGCCAGTAAGTGACTCCCGTGGTTCCGACGTCCAACTTCAAATGGCCCCACTCTCAGCTCATCTTCGTCCCGTTTGCCCAGTTTCGCGTTGAAGTCCCCCATAACAACGGTGAAATGAGTTTTAGAGCTATGCATGGCTTCGGATATATCCTCATAATGGTCTCCACCTCATCGTCGGGGTGTGACGAGGTCGGGACTTAGACCTGTATGACCTTCAGCGAATATATACGCCACCCTGTTCGACACACTCGATCTTCACCAGGTTGCTCACAAGGGATTTATGGACAATAAACTCGATACCACCTTGGGACTGCTGGTCGCCCTCCCGGAAATAAAGCAGGTTACCGGATTTGAGGATTATCCAGTCCTCCCCCTCTCAGATAATCCTACTATACCCCACCGTAACCTACTCAATTCTTCCTCGAGTTCGGTAATCTTCTCGTCGATCCGGAGTGTACGCGTGTTGTAAGTTGCCAGGTGTAGTTTTCGTTTGCTGTGGTAGCCAGATCTCTTCCGGAGATTCTTAGCACCCCTTGTCTCACCGTAACCTTGGCCGCTACCGTAGCCAAGGGTAGGCGGGCTGCAAGTACCAGGGGCTGCTGGTCATTTTTGAGGGGTTTTGCCATAATCGCCACGCTTGGCAGGCGGGTTGGCGATCGCAGTATGGTGGTAAAATGCATAGAGAACGCTGTTGCCTATTCTCTGGTAAGTCCCGTAGTCACCTTCTACGACACCCACAGGAAGAAATAGGATGGTGGTATTCTTTTAACGTCCGGTAGTAGACGGAACATTATTATGAGTCTTTTTTTTTTTTTTTATTAGATTTAAAAATATATCTATTTGCAAAGCTTTTGAGCCTAACCGTACGTCAGATACCCTTTTATAGTAATTCGGTACTTATTTAAATTATCTTTTTGATTAAAATGGGGTGGAGTACTTATACATATTATCATGGAGTAGAATGAAACCTAGTTAAAAATATTATATTTTTCGAGGAGCAGTTTGAGAACTCTTTTTGGAGTACTTTGGGAATAACCCTAATTTTCAACATTTTATTGTTTTTTTGTTATAGCGGCAATAGAAATACACACTCGGTGTAAATTTCAACTGTCTTCCTATTACGGTTCATGAGATACTGCCCGCTGACAGACAGGTGGACGGACTGACAGCGGAGGTTTAGCAATAGGGTTCCAATGTTCCGTAGCCCAATGGAACCTCTGGTAAGACTGTCCATCGATAGGATAAAAGAAGCAGAGTTTTCTACAAACAATCTCTTGTAACCTAGGATACAGTTTCAGTCAATCATGTCACCCTTTTGTAGTCAAATGCTTTACAGAGGCCTTTTTGATGACATGACCCACAGTTGGTATACTGTATACCTATTGTGAATTGTTAAATTTGATAAAAAGTTTATTTTCAAACTAGGTTTTGCCAGTGGCTTCACCCGTTTGGACGTCGAAAATTATCCCACAGGAACGTACTACCGGGATAAAAATATCTTATATGTTAATCCAGGTTTTAAACTATCTGTGTGCCAAACTTTTCCAAATACGTTCAGCTGTTTTTGGGTGATTGAGTAAGAAACATCTAAACATACAAACTTGCATCTGGGGGAGCACGGCAGTGCAGTGCGGCAGTTGCGAGACTTGTTTTTTTTTACAAATAATGTTTTTGATGGCTTTATAATATTATTGTAGGATGAAATGCAAAATCGAATTCAACATACCAATACAGGCGTACCTATGTACACCCGCATTTCGCCAGTTAAGTTTTAGTCCTATGTAATAGGGAGCGACCCTATTACCATCAACCAGGAATCCAGAGTCTGAAGCTGCTAGGAAGAAATTCCTATTGGACAAATCCTATAACACATTGCCCGACCTAGAAATCGAATCCAGGCGCTTATGGTCAGCAGTAGCGCTTTTTTTTTTGAGGGTGGGGGTAATCATCAAATAACTTCTCCAGCTCTGGGTAGAGCAGGAGGGTATGTCAGACTTTTCCTGACTAAAACCCACCTGTGTTCCTTCAGTTGCCTGTGTGCCAGGGGTCACAGGATCTCTTTCAAACAACCCGCACTCCTGGCAAGCATCGGCCCTTGCGGACCCCACGAGTTGGTGCTGATATCTCTTTGAGGCGCGCGTGGAACACAACGCGTCGTCGACCCGGGCTTGGTCCTTACCGGACAGCGAGCTAACCATTACTCGCCATCCGCAAGCCCGCGCCTACGGTGGCCGGGAATCAGCTTGGGATTCCCGACGCCCAGGGCGTCTCCTGCGGCGACTAGGGCCGTGAGGGTGCATATACTACCTCTCCCTCACGCACGCCACCTCCCTCTTCACGAGCATTGCTGCTTCGCAGAAGGAGGTAACGGCAACCCATGCGCTCCGAACCATGGCCGGGACCAGGACCGGACGCGAAAGATCGCCGCCGCCGATCGCCTCCACGAGGACACGGCGGTGCTCTGCCCAAGCATACCTCCACCGTGTCCTCAGGGCGATCTACGCAGTGGAAACACCCGGAGCAGTAACGCTTACCAACGACGCATAAGTTATTTCTTCTTTGCACCGGTTTTTCTTGTTGGATCAGAACATAATATTTTTTTATAAAATAGCTAAGATAAATAACCGGTCTTTCTTTACTTTATTAACTTAATAAGAGTTATGAACAAGGAAATCACTTATGGGCTTAAAATCTGGAGAGCTCAGACTACAATCAAGGAATTATTAAGTAACAAACTCTGTCTGCAAAAACATCTTTCACTCGCGTGCCTCAAGATAAAGTTTCTGAATTAATTTGCCAAATAACGTCGAAACACGAGATTTAAACTTGCCATCCAACTTTGCTTGTTAAATGTTAATTGTTATCAAACGGAATACCTTATTAGACTTTCTTATGAGATAAGAATATTGATCACTTAAGTTATGTGTATATTAATGACAAGCAGCGCCTTGCGATTACACTCTCATAAGGCTCGGTCCTGTGGTAATATCGAGAAAAATAAATATTCTATGAGGTAATCCGGTGAAACTATCTATGTGTCAAATTTCATTCAATTCCGTTCACCCGTTTTTGCGTAATGGAGTATTATACATCCAAATATCCAAATACCCAACTTATAAATACAAAATTTCTCATTCATAATATTATAGTAGGATTGGAAATTAAGATATATAAATGCGAAAGTGAGTTTGTTTTTTACGGTTTCACGGTAAAGTGGCTGAACGGATTAGCATGAAATTTGGCAAATGGGTAGACCATGACCTGAAAAAGGACAAAAGGTACTTATTATCCTCGCTCGCAGACGAAGTTGCAGGCACAGCTAGTTTATAATATTATTAGGATTTCCCTCTTAAGCCAATCATTACTGTTTATATTGGGTTGACGGCGCGTTGTGTTCCACGCGCGCCTCAAAGAGATGTCAGCACCAACTGGTGGGGTCCGCAAGGGCCGATGCCTGCCAGGGGTGCGGGTTGTTCGATAGAGATACCGCGGCCCCTGGCACACAGGCAACTGAGGGACCACGGGTAGGTTTTAGTCAAAAAGTCTGACACGCCCTCCCGCTCCACCCAGAGCGGGAGAAGTTATTTGATGATTTCCCACCCAAAAAAAAACCCGGTCTGAAATGCTAACAACGTTCTCTCAACTAAGACTCAGATAAACTTGATAACGTGAAATTCAATTTTTAAAACGGAATCATGAGGTCGCATTACTTACTGCAGGAAATGGAATGTCGCCGATTTATTTAAACCACCTCGACTTGTTCCAAGCCATTAGCTTTTTCAATCCAAAGATGAGTGTAAAGTGGTCATGATAACGTGAGAATTATTTGCTAGATATTGTTCGTCCCTTATTCATTATTTAATTATACTTGATGACATATTTCAATAGATAGCACATGTAATAAGTTTGATTTATCCAATGGATTAGGATTAATAGTGCTTCGATTAGTAACAGTCGACCTTAAACATAACTTTATTTATTTATTAACATTGCTTTTTAGAATTTCCAGATATTTATAATAAACGTTTCCAAACACAAATAGACGATCATTTAGCAAATTATTACAATTTTACCCTTTAAAATAATTATTCTGTTCAACAACAATTCAAAAGAACAGGGTGTTCTTTTGAATTGATGTGTTTTATTGTCAACAGATACAAAAGACTACTCTAGAAAACGAAAATAAATAAAAGGATAAAAATGACCTGCATAAATTACGTCACATAGAACATATAGGTCTCATACCCAATAAATATACCTGCCAATACATTCAAAAGGGCAAGACTCGAGACGGATAGTTTCAGCGTATTGAGAAGGGATGTGAAAACAGTTTAAGTAAAAAGGATAAGTGTGTTTTCGTAGCATGTGTAGAGAAATTCGACACCCACTCGGCTATTTACGGGCGATGGTGCGATAAGCATTTTCTCTTTCAATACCATCAAAGAGACTGGCCGCCTATTCAGGGCTTCACCCGACAAAATGTAACACATAAAGGGTATACGAAGATTGCAACGCTGTTTCTGACTCGCCTCGCAAAAAACAGTGTTAAAATCCATTTCTATCGTACATCATCGGACGTACAGTTTGTTTCGACAACTTTTTCATTTATAGGTCACGGAATGAAACATTATCCGAGCGTTGTCGAGTGCTGATGAAGCCCATCAAATCATTTGTCGGCATAGCGACGCCAAACTTCAGCGATTATTCCGGTCGGTTTACTAAAACAAAAGTGCTCTTAATTCTTGATCTGGGATTTCATGTGATCATTACTTTCCTCGGTTCGTTTGGCTGGCTCGCGGCTGGATGGAGGACTCGCTCCTTGTGACAAATTAAATTTTATCAAGCTACAACAATGGTCCTTGGGCATTATGAAGCGTAATCCCTTAAGCGGGGAGACGTCTAAATATCTGAAAAGCAAATTAGGCGATCTCGCTTTCGAGGGCTATTTATAAATTATACTCGACGAAATTTTGTGCTCCGGTTGTTAAATAACTTGTACTAGATAAATGTCTGGAATGGAACTCAACCGACTGGCAAACAATAAAAATATTTTGTAAAATGTAAGGAGCTTTTCACTTTCGGTCACTGTTGTGTAAACGTCTGCGTCGGTCTGTCCACGTGTGCATTACAACTTGACTGTTTTCCTCTGTCGGTGTGGATTTTTGAATGTAAACCATTTTCACTGCATTCACATTTGTATATCCTCACATGTTTGGTTTCACTTTACCTGAAAATAAGTTTGTAAAGGATACTCGAAACAAATTGCCTTTGCAGTTTTATCGTCGATAAGTATGCATTTTATTGATGATAAAAAGTAAACTAGGCGAAAACAACAAAATTAATAAGTAAAGTACCAAAGTACCGGATTTTTTTAACAAAACAAGACAAAAAAAATGCCTAATATCTCTATTATGTACCAGACACCTCGGCTTACCATCACCATAATTTAATATAAGCTAGTTATTTAAATTGTTATGTACAAAAATTGTTGTAGTTCCGCGTGAACGTCGAAAGCGGCGGAAGCTTTTTCGCTCGTAAATCCAACGAACGAAGCTCTTCCGTTCCCACGCCCGCTCCCCGATTAAATTCTCCAACATTAGCGCATTCATGGCAACAGATAATATATTCAATCGCCTCGGCTGGATCTCTGTTCAATTCATTGATTTATTCATTTGACACTTTATTTAGTTGGATTATGAAGTTTTGTCTTTGTATTCATTTGCGCTGAGCCTTGAATCCCGGAGTGTAAAACGGTTCACGATTAACGTTTACACTTTGAATTTCGATTTGAAAATAGATTTGAATAGACCTCTCAACAATTATACTATCTGTGATTTGAGGAGTCATGAATTGGAGTTCATGCTTGTGTATCGATCTGGAAAACCTGCACATATTAAATCATAAAGACAATAGTGACAACAGATAATGTTTTCAATGGCCTTGACAGAACGTCAGTTCAATTCGTTTGGCACTTTATTTGGACAGTTTCGACATGAATTAATTTATTTCAGTCCGATGTTCCCTTGCTTGTCCCTTGCTGGCTTCTACCAGTGATGCCCTAAGCCGAGGTCCGTACACCACAGGGGGTGCCCTTAACGAGCAGTTGTTATAGTTTTAAGTTTTTAAGCCGTGGCTGATAGCCTTAATTTATTAAGGTTATCACAGGCATGTCCGGTTAAGTAGCCGACAACCCCATCGATCGACCTGCGAGATGTCGACAGTCCCAACAAAAAAAGCGTTTCCATTACGTTATCTTGAGATTTAAGACACCCCACAGCTACAGGTCTATCCCAAGAATCTTCACAATAAAAAGTCTATTAAGTATAATTATTCTGTAGACGTACCTACTCATCTTTATATTTCCCTATTAGTCTTCTCAGTTAAGTTAAACAGCTGAATGTAAAACACTTATCGACCTGTCAAATAATGATAATGTGAGGACCAGGTAAACCCAATAGTGGCCTACGTTAATACAACATGGAAGTTTGCGCGCGAGTCACAGGCGGCCGCAAATCAGAGGTAAATCAGATTCCGCAGCCATTGCCAACACATTTGTGATAGCAATCAAAATGCTGGATGTGACCTTATGTGTCCCTTAAACGTTATTACCTATAGATATAAAGGACATCGGATGTAATTTGGTTTTTATGTGAAACGTATAAAATGATGTAAATTTTTATACTTGAATGTATGTTTATTTTTTTAATAAGGGCTCATCACTAAATAAACATTTTAAACTTGGATCCCATCCAAAAGCGTAAAACAAAAAGCGACTATAAACATGGTTTTACACTGCAGGCTCCACAGGAACTACACGTAAAATTAATTCAATGTGAACAAATTATTTTACAGAAACTAAAAATAGCATTAGCAATAAGTCGCCTACGTGTTGGGTTGTTCCTTCCTCATACCTCGACGTTTGTGAACAACTTCTCGATTCCTAAACTTAGAAAATAAGATTGGGCCGCGCGTCTACTGGTAATGGCTTTGTTGTGTACCGGCTCCAGTTTGACGGGAAACTCGAATTCTCTGCTAGGATATTCCCGTGGTACTTCCCAAAGCACTACATGTGTCCCACTTCTAATAGTTTAAAGCAATTTCATCTCCAATAAAAAGAACATCTGTAAGGAATACTCATTCATCGAAATACAATAAAAGTCTGTTCATAATAATTCCCTCGCCTATTATCATGAGTCGAACAAAGAAAGTTTTGCGCAATAACCAATAATCGTTCCTTAATATCTTTTGCGTAAATGTTTTCCAAGTTCGATCATTATTTTCACCTCAGTTCACCGTTGGACAAAGATTCTTCGATAATTTATTGTCAAAGTGATTTTTTAGTTTTACAAAATGGGACTGTATTATTCATCACAGTTTGTGAACATTTAAGTAGGCGTGTTAAAGTTACATTTAGGTAAAGTTCTACAATACAAAGTACTCTATGATTTACGAGTTAAGTTATGGCGGTCTGACTGAAAAGTCCTTAAAAGTACATAATATGTATTGCACTGATATCTATCTCCGCTGTCTGCAAATTTAGACGTACATAAGGAGGTGCTCGTCGTAAATGAAGCAGGTTTGACAGTTTGCCGAGATTCTACCCAACTTCGACGTTCTCATTTCTGTCTATAACACAATCCATCCGGTGCAAGTAGCTAGGTCCGACTTGGCAACTGCTACCTTCCCTTTTTTCTTGTTTACACCGTTAAACCTCAATTTGTAGCATTTTATAGACAATTCTGTTTTTAAACCCCGACGAGCGACGTCAAATTAGGGGTGTTGTGAGTTGAAAGACTTTGTTTGTTGCTAGCTTCGCATCTCTCAAACTGGTGAAACGATTTCTTTGCTGTGTGTTATCTTCAAATGCGTTTTTAATATTTTTCAGGTTTCAAGATAAGTTTAAAAGGAAAGATCTTTGGTGTGTGGCATAGTAGTCTCGGATGTTTTTTAAATATTAAAATAAACTTTCTTCATTGTTGGCATAACTTATTATTCTAATTACTGTAATTAACCACTACTTCGCCCATAATACTATACTAACTGAACTGAAACGCTGTTTACGACATTTTACATTAATATTTTTAAACCTATTCATTGGTTGACATAGCAAAATGACTAACAAGCCCAGATAATAAGAACGTCGAACATAGAAAAAAAAAATCGAACACCTACACATGGCTTTGAAACATAATATTCTTTTGCCTGTTATTTTTATCATCGAAATTCCAACAGAGAATGTGAACGTCGTTAAATGAAGCCTGACAATTTTCAGGGTTTTAAAGGACAAACTTTGGTAATGTATTCAACAATAAAGGATACATCATCGTGAGTGATAAAATCGTTCCGCGACGATATTTCACGCGGGACGACAGGTGATATGAGTTATATTTGGGACATAACTTGGTTTGCGTAGTGGGTAGGTACGTACATCGGTGTGGGTAGGCAGTGCGCACGGTACGTACGTTACGTACATGTACGCGGCCGCACCTGACCACAAATCAGCGGTAAATCAGATTTCGAACGTCCACGTCCGTGATTGCAGAAACGAATTTGTGTTGTGTTATGCCGACAACCACTAACAATGTAACCGCTTACGTCATCCCGACTGCACGGTTTAAATGCTTGTTAACTGATAATAACTAACTCTGACTTTCAGTTAATTTTCCGCCCATAACTGTGGTCTTAATATAATTATGATCGAAAGAAATCATTCGGAAATATAATATAATATCGTTTATTTATAAAAAGGGCATATTTAAAAAGTATCTTAACAATTAAAATAGAGTACAGTTGCTTATTGCCTGAACTAGGTTGGACCTGTGCTTCAGGCTGTGAAGTGCATAAATAGTTACTTAATGTAATAAATTAACAATGTGTATAAAGTAAAAACTAAGTTAAAATTAGGAAAGTAAAAATAAAATAGCATATTAGTCGTTCTATTTGCAGACAACAAGTTGATCTTCTGTTTGTGCATAAGCAATGGTTAGTAAATATTTATGTATAATTTTCTTACAGCTAAAGTAATTTAATTAATAGACACTTAGTTTTCTATTTAACTTATTGAACATAAATGGGCCTAAGAATGTAAAAAATCTTTCTACAAAGACTCGATTTGAGGAGGTTGCATTAGATGTGCATACTATACCATTCCGTCTTTTGTTATTATTGTCAGCAGTATAGGTAAGCATGGTGTGCTGTTTTAAAACTAAGTGCATAATGAAAAGTTGGCGAACAGTCAGCACGTTGCAGGATTTATATAGCAAATTTGTGGGAAAGAAAACTGAATGGAAGTTCGTTATCTTTAAAATTGCTATCTGAGCTCATTCAAGAAAAAAGCAGTTTAGTTTTAAAAACACAAATAAAAACATCAATAATCCCTTCTATGCAAGAAATTAAACACCTCGCGCCAGAAAAATGCAGAGCTAAGTAATTTTTTCATTCACTTCTTATTCCGCATTGAAAGTGTGCAAAAGAAGCACATCAAAGAGTGGCGTGCACAGTACACGAATACAACAACTTGTAGCGGGTTTGCATGGCAGAATTTACTCAGGAATTGTTTGCGTTTCATTAACGCCGGTCAGCAAGAAACCTTATTTATCTGCTTGTACTTTACAGACTTTTGTATTAAACTAAATGTACGTTTAATACCTACATTAAGGATTGCCAATGTAATTAGAATCTTGGTAGTTTGCAAACTTTCAGCTCTTGGTAACCCAAATAAATATGTTGGTCATTTGTTTGCACTGAACTTTAAGTAGGTAAGGAGACATTTAATTAAATTACTTACAAAAACGAGTAGTTCTCTAACAGTTTGGTCAACTAAGTGTTATAAATAAATTAATAATGTACTCTCAGGAAAGTTTTACGAATGCACATAAATCCTTATTACTAAGAGATAAACTAACTTGAGCTAGCTAATTGCTAGTTACGTAAGATAATTCGTGGAAAGTTAGCCAATTAAGGGGGAGCTAATATTTTGTAAATGAGCAACGATCTGTCTCTCAAGTACCGTTAACGTCATGCCGACACTTGCATACGTCGGGAATGTGGAGAGATAGATGGGTTCGAGCAGTGGCGGGCTCGACGGAGGGAATCTGTTCACGGTAATATTTCAAAGCCTAGTTAGTGCCTATATCTATAGGTAGGTACGAGGAATTCAGGGACAAAGGTGCTGTGTTACACTTGGTACGTTAGTTGTTCCCGCCGCCATCGGGAGTTGTTATACGACGCCTTGTACCTTTAACGAACTACACCATTAATATGTATGGTTACCAATGCATTGTTATGTATGATTGCGTTTGGCTTAGAATGTCACTAGAATATAGATGCTTACAACGCAAGCACTGTCTCGAAGAGGGACCATCAAAATACTATTGCTGACATAAAAACACGTCTTTTTTCACCGAAGGGCACCTCTGCCCATCCTACCCAGTTATTTGTCAGTTCCATCTAATAGGAGACGAACCTATTGCCATCATCCGTACACAAATCCAAACTCCAGGTTGCTATCGAGAAATTCCAGATAGACAAACCCAATGACACTTTACCCGACCTGGGAATCGAACACAAGACATCATGCTCATTATTAGCGCTTGCGACCATTACACCAACGAGACAGTCGCAAAAAAAATCAACGAAATACTACCTTATGGAAAGATGTTACTTCTGATACAATTTCTTATTGATACACCACTCATGCAAATGGCATCTCTTTCTTGCGTCAATATTCCTTATTACGAAGGGTCGTGATTCCCCTGACATGAAGTCATCTTCTGTTTGACGATGTTTCCCCATCCGTGCCCGTACTTGGCATTGTGGAGTGCGTCGTGAAGTATAGATGAGCGATTTTGGTCCGTTAATCTAAGTGCACTACGGCCCTCGGACGCTAGCCATCGACCTTGACAGTAAACATCAGTTGTTCTACGTTATGTCGAGTGTCTAACTAAGATACAAAACATACTGTAGATTTATCATCGTCGTCATCTGCCTAGCCTTATCCTAACTATGTTCGGGTCGGCTTCCAATTAGACCGGATGCAACTGAATACCAATTTTATACATGGAGCGACTGCCTATATGAACTCCACAACCTGCTTACTGGGTAATATGATACGCCTTGGTAAGGCTGGTTGTAAGACTTTCGGGCTTGTGACATTCAAACATCCACGATTGACATCCGGGATCAACGGTTTGACGTGCTTTCCACGGAGGGGTTTTGGTGTAAAATATGGTCACTCATCCACAGAACAAGCGCGCCAAGCGAAGCTTAACCTGATCGATCGAACCGTACGGCTGTTACTATTTAGCCACAAGCCCCACAAATTGTGGCCCCCTTCAAATTGTCAAACGAGGAAAGCGCCCATAGATTGTATAAACCAGTTATGTAGTTGTTTAATATAAACAGTAAAATGTCCTGTTTATATTAAACAACTACATAACTGGTTATTGACAATGTTAGCCAGAAAATGTTACTAATTAACATTAGGGTAGCCGCCAATCTAATGCACAATTTGTGGTGAGTACCTATTTGCATTTGTAGCATGGTTGTAATTAGCCATAAAACAAAAACTTGAAACAGAGGTCTAAAAGTACATAAACATTAAATGAGTGCTAATGAAGCAAGGACTGTTTACATAAAATAAGACAAAAGCTAAGTACCTAGTAAATTATAAACAATACTAAGTGCTACACAAACAAAGCGAACCATTCTGGAGTAGTTCATTTAAAAAGTGTCGCGATATTAAGACTTCCGTACAATGAATGCGATAAGCAAGAGAAATCTCAGCAAAATGATGATTGAAAATGAAAGCAAGGGCGAGTCTTTGTGCCCGTCCGGGGCGAGACTACCGGGAGAGGACTAACGTAATTGCACCGCTTCACTCCGTTCAATAGAAGTGTACTTACCAGCTCAAGTTTTTGCCCCCAGTTTTTAGTCGGTCTCCAGCTAAGCGCCCAAGCAAGGCAATAAGTCTATTCAAAAGCTCTATTTAAAGTTTACTCACGACTAATTGTCTCACACAAATGCTAATCTCGAAAATTAACTGCACTTATGCTGGGGTAACTAGGTTAGCTCGGTGCTTCACTAAATTAAACCGACTTTGTATACAATCAACCTGAATGTAAGAGAGGCGCCACAGGTTTGTCTGGATCCAGCTTTATGTAATTGGATTTGGTGATATACTCGAGTATCGTAGGAATCCAGGTATTACTTCGCAAACGATCGAACGCAAATGAATAAGCTATAAGAAAATTCCCTGAATGGAACAAAGCTGGCCGGAATGCGGCTTTTTTTGTCTCATTCGCTAGACTAGGGATGGGAAACCTTCGCAGCGCGTGCCGTTGTGGCACGTGAGAGAATATTGTCGACCAGGATTGAGTGCGATGGAATGGAATATATTTTTTCGTCTTTTAGTTTTCAGTTTCCATCCACATTTTTCATCTGTGTTGAACTTGGTCAGATCCCACTTAAATTGGAAACAAGCTACTAAAATCAACACGCAAATGTATGCTAAGCTGAAATAGAGTCTCCTAGCACATACCTTACATCGATTCACTACTCCAACAGGAAAAATTCCTACCAAGATATTGTCAGAAATCAGCAGAACCCTTCAATCAATCAATCAATCAAAATATTTTATTTCACATAAACCTGCAAGGGCACTTATCAAACGTCAGAAGCTAGGTGCACGGTTCCAATTTGTCGCTTCCTATGGAGAAGAGCCGGCAAGAAACTCCACGGTTACTCTTTTAAAAATAATTGGATTTTATAATGTTTTCAAATTACAGTGATATTAGGTATGGGAGGACAGTGCAGGCCTGTCAATAAGTACCAGGTACTTTAGAGGAATGAAAATAAAGAATAGAAACTGTACGCCTACAACGTTCTTCGAAAAACCAAAAGCTTCGTTATTTTCATTCCAGTCCCAACAACAATCAATGGCAGTTTTTGTTGTATTTTTTGTTTTTGTCTCCAAATCCTAGAACAGAATGCAGGTCAATCCTGAAAACCTGCAATAAAAATATCGATCAAATGCATCGATATTTTCATTGAGGTTTTTCAGAATTACAAAAGGTGCAATCAAAAATAAGTAGAACGTGGTGATTCATTCATATTTTTTCAGTTATACTTGAACGTTAACGGAAATCGAAGATTAATGAATACTCGAAAAGTGATTTATAAATAGTTTTTCCGACAACGGATTAGGATTACAATTAAAACAGAACCTATTCTGAAACAGTATATTTACTTATATATTAGGTACGGTTTTATTTTGTTCTACGCCGGCGTCAATCATTGTAACATTATATTATAACAGACAAATTGTTGAACACTTGTGCCTGGCAGTTGTTTACCGTCAAATTAGAGGCAAAGTGCCTATCAATGAGTTTGAAGAGTTAAGCATAAAGTTTTGACCGTCGGGAGTACCCTTGGAATAATGTCCTGACATATTCTCATGAGAAACACATCCTATAAAGTTTATTGGGTAGTCACTTAGGTACCTATACTTTATATTTTCGTATGAAGAAGGATAAAGAGCTCGACGTAACTTATGAAATACTCCAGGGTAAAGTCATTTGAGACGAGAAGTAAAAATAAATGTTTACTACATAGACCAATTTAAATATGCATGTATTGAACATTTTATGTAGAAGTGTTTTTGGCTACATGATGAATTTACACTGTAAATAATTAAAAGACGTAGGTGCCGTCTCATGTGAGGGTACTAAAAATAAAATGTAGGTTTCATTCATATCTATTCACTCACGCCTGTAAACATTGTTCACATACATCAGCTTTAATGCGTCTCTCTTTTGACTTTACATGTTTACAGGACACTCGTTTGCTAATACAAGTTAAAACGAACAACTTTAATAATTACCGAGCTTAAATTAAGGGTTATCTCAGGGCTGTCTCAGGCACTTGTCCCACCGCCAGCGATTAACGAGAAGCGAGTAGAGCTAGCAAATAAAAACGAGTTGGCGAGCAACGAGCAGAGTCGGCGACGAGCGATCACTCGCTGGTATGCGTATGTACCAAGCGTAAATCTCTCAGCGAGTGGTATTCAGTAGGTCTACCATAAGTTTACCCAGCCAAACCTAGCTGGCGACTCCGTAAATGATTTATATGAAATATTGTACAAACCCCTAGCAGTCACAGAAAGATTTAAAACTGCACTATACATTTCGATAAGTAAGAAAGCAAACGTAATCTATTCGATTAGTCACTAACGTTTTTCTGCTCTCGTAATAAAAAATGGTACCATGAGTCACTAATTAAGCTATCGAGAAATACGCTTGCGAGTGACGGTGAGCGACTGCCTACGAACTTCCTTTTATTTTTTTTGACAGCTCTCGCTGCGACAAACGAATAACCGCCGAACAGTCAGCGATCAACTATGAATATAGGTATCCGTATCCTTTTTACTCACACGGGACCTACATCTTTTTGTCCTTAGGTTTCTTGAGCGAGAAAATCGTTGATAGCTAAATACTCGCCGACGGGGTGAACACTCAGCGATCAACTATGAAAATAGGTATCCGTATCCCTTTTACTCACACGGGACCTACATCTTTTTGTCCCTACGTTTCTTGAGCGAGAAATTCGTTGATAGCTAGATCGTCGCCGGGGGTGGGACAGGTGCCTCAGACGGGCCGCCCGCCGCCGCCTTCTTACCTGATTACGGTATACTCGCCTCCGCCGGGCAATTTAACGTCATAATTCCTTAAATAATTCAATTGTATGCACCCTGCTGGGCCCGAAAGCCGACGGATTTTACTCAGAGCATAATGTAATTTTCTCGTATGAAACTTCACACAAACTGGCGTATATTTCATGGCTTGTAATTAAACTACAGTGTAAAGGAATTGAAAGCATGCAGTGTTAATAATAAAGGCCCAGGAATCATAAAAATTTTGTGCTATGTAAAAGTGGCTAGTTGAGATGGTTTCTATATACAGGATAAGTTTTAGTCCAGTGCGCAAACTTTAACTATAAATTCAGCATATCATTCTAGACCCCCTTGCACATAAATTTTACGTCGGTTTTACAAAAAAAAAATCAACTGTTTCATAGAAAAGTGCAATACCTACGCGGTCAAAATGTATGGAACAGCAGATTTTTAAATATTTGGGCACAAAAAAGGCCTATAGAGCCCGACAATACCTACGTAATTCAAAAGGAATATTACCCTAATTTAATTATTTCTTCTGCAAATATCACCATAACGACAATCACTTTTATCAAAAGATTGATAAAACAAACTCAAAACTCGTTGAAATCTGAACTTTAAATTAATAAACATAAGCCCATTGCAGACAATGGAGACAGCTGTTGTCATTGTCGCAAAAGTATTTGCTTTTGTTCCTAAGGTGACTATTCAAGCAGGGAAAGATAAAAATTACGAACTCCGAGGTGCTTCGAGGCGTTTTTATCAAAGAAGAAAACAAAGGGTTGTTTAATGACGGTATTAGTGGAAAGTTCACGATAAATTCGGGGTCGTTAGGGGTTCTTTGTCACTGTTGTATTGTGTCCTGAGTCAAGTACTTACTCGCGACCGTTTCATTGGAAAACCTAATTCAATGTGAATTTTAAAATTTAGTTTAGCCCGTTTACCTAGATCTAAATGTATTTTAAGCTTTTTTCTGTACTTTTCGGGCCACTTTCAATTAATTATTCACTTGTCTTTTTAAATTAATGTAATGAAAATTTTAAGTCTGTAGAAAAGGTAGGTCGTTACTTCGACAAATTAGGCTATTAATTTTGTTAATATTTTCTATATTCACAGTACCAGCAGTAACCAGAGAGGACTGCCTAAGCTTTAAAATATAGCGGTTTAAAACGTATAAATACCTTTCAAAACGGTTACAAAAACTCCTCACATGAAATCTCCGAAAGATATGAAATGCACTGATGTCTTGAAAAATAGGTCATTGAAATGGATTCGACTTAGGAAACGTGCCAAATAAACAAGGAAGCTGATAGAGCTACTCATTTTCGCGTGTATAATATTAGTGTGTATTAGACACGCATCAAGATTCAAGACACACATCATTAATGGTACATTGACACAAGCGCAGACGCTTCTCGTATCTATATCGCCGAATATTGTAACAGAGTTAATATAGAACAGAATTATATTTAGAGAAAGTCGATTTCAAAAACTAGTTACGTACCAAGAAGCAGAATTTCGTTGAAACAAACAATCAAGCATAGTAGGCAAATGCTTTGAAACTAGTTATGAATCCCAAAGGTAATAATATACTAGTAGCAAAAAATTTAAGTATATGTTCATAAAGAGATGTAGCCTGAACATGTGGGAAGATAACTAAGAAAATACCACAATCAGTTTAACATGAACGAAGAATGTAGATCCTAAATCCATAATAAACAACTTACAAATCTAGCGCAAATTTACCAGGAGCTCGAAACTATGTGAGAGGTGCACGAATTCATAGATAAAATAAGGCTAATGCCTAAACATGTACGAAGGCAACTACCTAAATACCACAATCCATTAGCAGCGACTGTTATTACTTTGCGGCGCGGCCGTCCGACAAGACTGACGTTTGCACCGCTATCCTGCTAAAGGCATCCTCGTGAATGTAGTTCATGTACAGCTGGCCTTTTTGTGTTTCGTAAATGGAATTAAACTCGAAAATGGACGTGATTATATTTGATTTCCAATTAGCGAGAGCTTCTTTGAAAGGTTTTTTTTTTAATACATCGGTATCTGTGTAAAAAAACCTTTTAGAAACGTACATTTGAGTTGGCTACTTTTTAGTTCGTAACACTTTGTTAATTGCTACAATACGTCGTTTTAAAAATACTTCGGTAGGTATGTCTCAGAATATGTAAGTAAATAACTAGGTATGTATATTTGCCTTTACCCAACCACAGTTAAATTCAAACGTAAATAGCACCCAAGTAACAATTACGGGGAATTGGCCCACTTTAGGTTAGAGCAAAGAGTTCAAAATACTTATTAAGGTTGTAAGTAGCGATTACGGTACCCGGTGAACATCCCCAGTGTATTAAGCACAACAACAAATAGGTACCTTTGTTGTTTTACTTAATTCGCGCTTAGTATGTTGAACGGGTGGTCCCGAAGTTAATCTATACTATAATAAAGCCTGGAACCAAATTGCGGCTTATTTGCGCATGTCCTTTTACAGTAAAACAGTACCTATAATATTTCTCGGAAAATGTTCCATTTTCATTGCTTTACGAAATTAACATTTATAGGAAAACAGAAAGGATCAATGAACTCCAACATATATTTTTTTTATATCTACGTGCATAATTTAGATTATGTATGAGGCTAAATAGATAAGTGTGGCTTCAGTAGCGAGCAAAGCAGGCACTAAGTGACTCTGGCCCCACATTTTTCAATGGCTCTCCGTATAAAACGACGCTTTTGTTTTTCTAGGTCCTGGCAAATTGTTAGGACAAATCTCTCGTTAAGTTAATTAGCTAGGAACTTCACAAACTCAAAGGCCTGTAGGCCTGTAGATACTGATATTTAGTTTTAAAAATATGTTTTTATCCTAAGCTAATTTGTTTTTATAAATGTAAAAATTTGTATGTTTAGATGTTTGGATGATTGTTACTCAATCACGCAAAAACGGCCAAACGGATTTGGATGAAATTTAGTACACAGATAGTTTATAAACTGAATTAATACATAGGATACTTTTTATCACGATAGTACGTTCCCGTGGGATTGTTTCCGACCTCCACGCAGGCGAAGCCGCTGGCGAAAGCTAGTTCAAAATAAAGGAACATTCTTCCCGAGCCTTATAGTAGACAATTGTACATTTAAGGGTTAATTGACACACCCTCTTTGTACGAAACCTTAGTAAGTAAACATCAATAAATTGATGAAGGTCACGCGAGAAAATGCCCGGGTCAAAAGTTCAGAACTGGCACAATATGCAAATTACTTCTGAATTATGTGAAATAACCTGTTTAGTTTCAAACTACGAAATCCCATCAAAATAGTCTCTTGTAATATTTTAGTCAACTGTGAAATAGTGACTGATTAAAGCCCCAAACACAGATACTGTGTACATAATATATGTTGTCTGTAAAGTTGATGTAAGCTAACAATCGTGTTATCCAATTAACTATGCAACCACATTACTCGAGATTGTCACACCTTGTAGTATTAACTGGGGTTGCTACATCAAATAACTACCACGGCGACAAGTTCAAATACTGAATAAATAAGTCTATATTTTCCATGATAATCATAAATCTAGGCATTGAAAGGAAATGTTACACTATTCCAGGTATCATTAAAATGGCATAACGTATCGCGTTATAGATTTTCCCAGAATTGTGTTTCCGTTATAGTACCTTATTATTAAATATTCGAATATTAATCCTAAGTAACACTAACCCACCTAACCCGCCTGGCAAGCGTGGCGATTATGGCAAATCCCCTCCTTTTGGGGGAGGCTTACGTCCAGCAGTGGACATCTTTCGGCTGATATGATGATGATGAATACCTAAGTTATCACTATCACAGTATACCGCATATCGTAAAAGTCTTCTTATTAAGGAAATTCTCAGAAAAACCTGTAGTGTTTGACGTTATAGATACTGTTACGCTGAAAACTGTTGAAAAGAAACTATCAAAATTAAAACTTCAAAAACATAATGACAAACTCGTGTAATAAATAGTACATTAACAACATCTTTTCCGAACAGGAAAAAACGTCCTTTCAGGTACACATTTTCTTAACGAGCAGTTTCATTAATGCCCCTTTGTCACAGTTTTTTCTAATATTCTCTTCATTAGGAACCTGGGTATTGTGCATAATAGGACCAGCATGCAATGTGTAACCGATATTCCCGAAGCGTTGCCGCCTTGCAACCCGCTCGACCGGTAGCCACATATAACCTTTAACATACAGTTTTTATCAGTATTAATAACGAGTTGATTCAGGCTGCATTTCGAAATAATAACTTGATGTAGATATAGAACGAAAGCAAACAGGCTCTTGAGGTACAATTAAATCTGATTATGGCTAATCAAGTGCACGCTTCGGAATTGATTTTTCTAACGGTTGTTAGGACTGTTAGCAGTTATTATAACATGATTTTTTTTCTTTTGTTATATGTTTCATACACGTAACAAACCGCGCGTGCCGATTGTCGACGTAATTTGTACTTGTATAAAATTGAATAATCTGGTCAGCATTGATGAATGCAATTTTAATACACTTAATACAACTGTACTGTGAATAATTGTATGCTGTGTCGAGAGCCGCTACAGCATTGCAGTGTTAGTGGAAATTCAAGGAAGTCTGGATTTATGCCCGCTTCATGGCATTAGGCTTACCCCCTGTTACATGGAATTTAGTGAGAAACAGCGGATGTAGCAACTGGCCATTGTCGTTTGTATAAACATGATAAATTATTTTTCCGTCATTTTGGTTATGTTACATAAAATTTGCCCTTAAATATGTAATAACTGTCTGATTCCAAGTGGACAACATCTACACTTGGTTTAGAACTAATTTTCGTTCATTCGAATTATAACGAAGGTTTGTAAAAACAGAATACGTTTGAGCGTTGGTGGCGACCTAAGGTCAAAATGTAAACGAGTACACAGAAATGAGATAAAAAAATGATGGAATCCGTACAATTTATTCAATGAAATTAATATGTGCGTGCGTAGGTACATCTTCCTCAATTTTCATAACGACAGTAAAAACCTTTGCTGGCGCCTTAAGTAGATAGAGGCGGGTATAATGAAAAGCTATTCATTTATTCATAACTCCGAAAGTCGTAACTTGTTTAAACGAAGAACAAAAAGCCGTTTTGTAGGTAAATGAAAACAATGGGTGCTAGTGGTTACAGTTGCAAATCAAATTACAACTTTTACATTACGCGGCTGGTTCCTAGATTCATTCAACACATAAACTTGTGAGGCCTTTTGCACTTAAAACTTCCTCCGGGGAAAACTGTGCGGTCACATTATATCGTTGAACGAATTGTTATTGTTTCTGAAGGGAACTTTAACCGCTGCGGATTAAATTCAGCCGAAGTGGCTCGTCGGCTTTCATTGTCATAAACTGCGCCGACATGTCATCTCAATGTGTCCTATATTTTTTTGTTAGACTATTTCAATTTACGTGTTTTATTCGTACGAAATAAAATTCCCGTTGGTGTCGTGAAGTATTGAGCTTTATAGTTATTTTTATTTGGATTATTAAATTAATAACCTTTTGAGGAGAATCTATTTATGTTTTACATAGGAACTTATACTTCATCTTACTTTAACGGCCATTGATTGAATTAATAAAAGTGCACAGTAAATGGTTTGAATGTATCTTCTTTTGTGCGAATATTAAAATTCAATAATACTGATTTATTTATCTGTGTGTGCCAAGAGTCGGGTAGTTGCCAACAAAAGTTCTTTGTCTCACGGAAATCCATTTTCCTTCAGTTTCCGCACCCTCTCTTTTTGTTTATGTTACCCGTACATTTACAAAAATACCAGTATCGTGACCTCAAAGTACCTATACGTTATACTGAGCCATGCATTAGGTATATACATATGTAGTTTTTTCATTAAATCCTGTTTAATTTTCAGAGGCATCGTGGCATAAATTATTCAACACATCTATATGAAATGCAAATTTTTAAGCAATGCTCGAAGCCAATTTTAAAGATAAGCTCGTGGAAAACATATCCCACGTTACTATGTTTCTTTTCACATGAGGGAATTCAAAACAACCATTAATGTTATACTCAGGGTAATCATGAATATTCCATTGGAAACCCTTTTACGAGATAGCCTTACACGAACCGCTTTTAAAAATAATTCTAAATAATTAATGTTTCAGAGGAATTTTATAATGGGTAGTTTACGATCACACCGGTCGTATTAAAAGTTACAAAGAGGTCTCTTACTTTATAATTTGTTTGATAATCAAGATGGGCACAGTGAAATATCCCGCTGTGATATCGCTTTACAAAACAAAAAGAAAGTCAAAAGTGGAAAATAAAACGTGAGCCTTTATAGAAGTTGTGGAAACGGAAAGTTTTCCAATTGATAATAATTTCCATTGTGATGCAACACAAAGGGGAACAGGAAAGTATGAAGTTCTGAAATAAATTCTTAATTTAAGAGCTGACTGAACGCTATCTGAAAGGAAAGTCGGGATTAGAAGAACAAAGACTACGGCTCAGCTCACTGTGGAGCTTAATTTTTTGTTGACTTCTGTTTCGGTCTTTGCTGTTTGCATAAATTGGACTCGCAAACTTCGTTAAAGAACTTTAGACCAATGAGAGCCAACTACAACTGTAGTGAAACGACCCCTAAACTCAAATAAGTTATAACCAATACCAGTTCATGACAATATCGCTCCAAATAACCCGGAAATATGCAGTAAACGAGCAAATGTTCACATCAAATAAATCGTAAATCCTTAACAGTCCATTCATAAATCACAACCAAACGCTTCGACTTTAATTGGACATGAATAAATCAAGAAACACTTAATTACGTTTACGAACTTAACTGTAGAAGGAAGAATTTGAAAATAACATGAAACAGGTAAACCACAGGTCTGACAAGTACCTACTTTGCATACAAGTCCCGCCGTCCGCACCGACGATACATATGCGAGCGACGAAGAAAAACCAACACAACTGGACAAATTGGTTGGACGTCCGCAATTTATTCCACTTATCATAAAAAAAAGCTATTCACAGTACAAAAAGGTAAGGGGTGTAGTTTTTGAGTGTTTGGGGATGCATGGTGCGGAAGCGGCGGTGCTCGTAAATCCTTGTTGTTCCGTTCCGCCGCGCCGGTACCCGATTACATTCTAATTCGAACGTACAACTACTTGCAGATCGCAGCCCACCTATGAATACGGCCAATTAATACTCGTAATGACGCTATGTGTATGGGATTTGTATTTTAACCTAGTGTGAAGTTTTAATTTCTATTGTTTAGAGCTTCTGTTGTCGTTGTACGCAGACACTGTCCATTTCTTCCTCAATCTCCTTTAGTCAATTACTTCGTATACATAATCAGCCTTTATTGTTCCCAATGCTGGGACACAGCTGTGAGAGGGAGTGGGCCATCATCCGCTAAAAAATCGAAAACATGTGACCTCCAGCTGGGCCCAGTTGGAGGATATCATATGCCTTCGAATTTTTGGCTCTCGATCGTGCCGGTTTCCTCACTATGTTTGCCTTCACCGTTTCGAGAGCACTGGTGATGAAGTTAAATACACAAAGTAAACTGCCTGCCTGGCTTCCAGCTCACGCTCACCTGCAACTCTAGTAGGGGCCGTTACCACTGGGGGTTATTTCGTATACCATAGTTTAATTCACCATCACGAAAACTCAAAAACTCAAACTCAATCTTGTTAGAAAATATGTCCTTTTGGAGATTCAATTCTTTTGAAAAATTTACTCTGCTAACTCTATGATTATATTATATATTATATGTGATATGATTAATACTTTGTAAGAAAAACCCCTATGTTTAACTTTTGTTAAATTTTATTATTTGTTGTTATAGCAGCCATAGTAGTACCTACACACTCCTTTGGCACTCTTTGGATGCGGAACTCTAAAAAATGATAATGGCATACGAGGTAATGTAAACGATATGATAGCAAAATAATGAAATTTAATCCTTCGAAAAGTGTCGCTGGTTATAGTAGAATATAATGGGGCACACATATTTATTCAACAATATTATCTGCTGCCTGAATGAGTATTGTAACAGGATTCCATATTAAATCCTACTCATTATGTTTTTATTTCTCATTGTGTATTAAAGATAGATTTAAATGTAAATAAGAATAACGTTTCATCCCAATATCATCATCAAGCTAGGATTAATGTAGCTTCAGAGTGGGATGGGTTGTCAGTTGGTACGGAGTTTTGTTTTGATGGTGCCTGTGGAACAATCCACTCTTATTTTTAATGTCATCTGACAGGTTCGGGTTGTCGGCTTCTTAACCGGGCTTCCCTGTGGATGCCCCAATAAATTAAGGCTTATGCCCCAGCCAGGGCTTAAAAACTAAGCGAGTACACGCTAAGAGCACCCACTGTAGGGTTCCTGACCTCGGCTTAGGGCATCCCTGGGGGGCAGCACAAACCACTGTATGCCCTCAGCCTAATATCAATCATAATAATATACCTACCTACCTAGTCACAGTTAACATCAAATTGTAAGAGCGACATGAGAGCGTATTTGGACGTAAACAAGTGTCTGGCAAATAAATGTGTGGGAATTGCTAGCGAGAAACACGTTACAGTTTCGTAGATCTTCATGTACGTGTTGGGTACCTCCACCAGTTTCCCAAAACCGAAATACAGTGAAATGACACATTGTTTCTCATTTGAGAGCCTCCCGACACAGGTATATTCATATTGTTTATCATTATTCTAGACTACTTAACAACTCGACATAGAGCTTTTATTAAAAAAGTTAATGTAGTTCAGTTTCTACTATTGTTTGTCCGCTCCTGTTAGTTACAATTTTAGCGAGTTTATTATTGTTCTACTAAAATTTTGTTGTAGTTTTCTTTTTTGGGTGGGAAATCATCAAGTAACTTCTCCCGCTTTGGGTGGAGCAGGAGGGCGTGTCAGACTATTACTGACTAAAACCCACCCGTGTTCCCTCAGTTGCCTGTGTGCCCAGGGGCCGCGGTAACTCTTTCGAACAACCCGCACCCCTGGCAGGCATCGGCTCTTGCGGGCTCCACCAGTTGGTGCTGACATCTCTTTGAGGCGCGCGTGGAATACAACGCGCCGTCGACCCGGGCTGGGCCCTTACCGGACAGCGAGCTACCCATTACTCGCCGTCCGCAAGCCCACACCTACGGTGGCCGGGAATCAGTCTGGGAATCCCGACGCCCAGGGTGTCTCCTGCGAAGGCTACGGCCGTGAGGGCGCATGTACTGCCTCTCCCTCACGTGCGCCACCTCCCTCTTTGCCAGTATCACTGTTTCGCTGAAGGTCGGCTAACCATGCACTCTCGCGTTCGGCCCTGGTCCAGGCCATGGTACGGAGCGACACTTTTGGAAGGATTAAATTTCATTATTTTGCTATCATATCGTTTACATTACCTCGTATGCCATTATCATTTTTTAGAGTTCCGCATCCAAAGAGTGCCAAAGGAGTGTGTAGGTACTACTATGGCTGCTATAACAACAAATAGACAAAAGTTAAACATAGGGGTTTTTCTTACAAAGTATTAAAAAAGATATACGTAGTGTTAAATATTGTACGGTGGTACAAGTGCGAGATATGGGTACATTTGGCCAGTTTTTTGTAAAAGTAGCATGATCTTGTTCCTAAATTAAGGTATCGGTCTGTGAGTAGAAACGCTTGTTCTCCTTTCATAGAGTTAGCAGAGTAAATTTTTCAAAAGAATTGAATCTTGAAAAGGACATAATGAATAGGATTTTTCAACAAGATTGAGTTTATCGAATTTCGTGATGGTGAATTAAACTATGGTATACGAAATAACCCCCAGTGGTAACGGCCCCGACTAGAGTTGCAGGTGAGCGTGAGCTGGAATCCAGGCAGGCAGTATACATTTGGTGTTTAATTTCATCACCACTGCTCTCGAATTTCACCAAATTCGAAGACATATGATATCCTTCAACTGGGCCCAGTTGGAGGATGTCACATGTCTTCGAATTTGTCTGGAAATGGCCTGGACCAGGGCCGAACGCGAGAGATCGCCGCCGCCGATCGCTTCCACGAGGACACGGCGGTGCTCCGCCTAAGCCGGGCAGACTTCCATCGTATGCTCCACCGTGTCCTCAGGGCGATCTTCAAAATGAAGACTGATTACTATCAAAAAAATATAACTAGAATTAGGTTAAATAATTCAAGGAAATGCCAAAAAAAAACGTATTTTCGTTGAATAGAACAAGCTAACAACTTACAAACAAAAACTTGCCCTTAATTAATTAATTCACGAATTACTCGACAAAGCAAGGAGGTTTGACATTTATTACCTTAAAGCTTAAGTGAATGAAATTCAAAGCCTTTGTATATAATACCGTCATTCGATTAAATATGTTTACTTGTTATGCTATTAATTTCACAATACAGATACTTCAATTTTCATCAAAGTATAATTTATTACGGCCTGATAGTTATTACAATAATAATTATAAAGTCAAACTACCAACCTTACTCGAATCATTAACATTACAACATTGAGGCAGTCAGAATTGCACCTAATTTGTAAACAGGGGAAGGTCAGCGGACCGTTTGGTCATCTTAATAATTTATAGCTATGCAAATTACACATCCGTCCTGTAGGCCATACAAACATCCTACGTCTCGGTTTAGCTGAGTGCTTAATTGCTATACAACCTGCATGAAGGACGATTTTGCTACGGCATAATGAGCTACGGCGTAGCTTTGGCGTAGCGGATACGCTAAGCTGTGGCTACGAACTTCCCAAAGAATTTCATTGAGGGTGTAGCCCCTTACCTACCTAAGCCTAATGGTGTTTTTAAATGTTCTTAATGTGGATCTAACTTGAGTAGCAATCTTTGTCTGTGCTGTGTTGGTAAGCTGTTCCAATGAAAAAACATTTTACCACCCGAATTTCAAAATAATTCTCAGGTCAAAGTAATCACATAAAATGTGTAGCTAATTGAAATCTCTAATCAGTAGGTAATCATGTTTTATTATTTACACTAATCCTCGAAATTACTGAATGACGGCACCGCTTACGCTCCACACACGTTATAATGTCACCGCTTAAAACTTTGCTCAACCCGTAGAGAAAGACGATAAAGGAACGCGAATGACACACGTACATACACAAGTACTTATTACTGGAATTAAGTACAACGGTACCAAAGAGTACCAAAGAGCCTCGTTTACACGAATTAAAATAATCCTCCCGACAAATCACGAACACATTCAAAGAGTACATGAAACGTACAGAAATGGACGGACGGTAAAAGGGTGTATTCTGATTTCTGTAATTAACATACCGCTGACGAAAACCCTTTTTCTTTCGATTGACGAGATGGGTGGATTAAATTCGAGAAACGTTTTTAATAATGATTTTCAAAAGGTCGTGTTTAGATTTTAAACAATTCGATAGGTCCACTCTAAATTGTCTTTTACGGATATTTTAGCAATCAATTCAATGAGATACTTTGATTAATTTCAATGTCACTGGATATCATCTTTGGCCCCAGATATAACGACCTTCCAGACATCCTTTGCGTCACCAATACCGTCCTACAAACACGTAGTTAAACGTCAAATACGTTTTGTGCTAATAAATGGAGTTGATTCAAGATTGAGACTAGGTACTAAACCATAATACTCATCTGTTGGCTAGGAATTACAGTATTTTGGCACCCGTTATCAAACAAAAGTCACAGCGTTGCTTTATCATAATTCCACTCAACCGAGCTTAAACGTGGATATAACTTAAACACAACAATGAAAACCTTATTATCCCTTCAAATCCGATAACAAAACGCATTGTTATCTTTGTCAATACAAATAACATCGTTTGTTCTATGGACAAAGTACCTTTCACACTCGTATGGCTACACAAAGTTACCTCGCCAATGGTTCAGTAAAAAGCGACAAGTGTGAAATCGCCTTTCAAGCATGATCGCATTTCCATATAATCACTATTGGACTATCACAACCCTCGATTCTCCCAGGCAGCTGTTACATTTTCTCATTTCCTACTATCCACATGGAGTAAATTAGCTGGATAACATCACTAACTACTTATTCGAGTACCTACACCTATACGGTATTCACTGAAGCATGACTCGAAATGTAAACCAAAAACTTTCTACCTTTATTTTTATTTTCTTCATTGTGTTGCGTATGAGTCATTGAATATTAGTAGAAATAGTCGAATGACTAAGCTGCCGTACTAGTAAACAGAGGGTCGTAAGTTCGAATCCCACCTGAAGCACTTTTGACTTGCCTACTCGTATCATCATCTGCATAGCCTTTTCCTAGCTATCTTGGGGTTAGCTTACTGTCCAATCGGATGCAGCTGAATACCAGTATTTTACATGGAGCGACTGCCTATCTGACCTCCACAACCCAGTCATGTGTTATACGATGCCCCTTGGTTGGACTGGTTGTCAGGCTTTCGGGATTCAGCCGTAACGACTGTCAAAGATCCACGAATGACAGCCGGGACCAACGGCTTAACGTGCTATCCGATGCACGGTGGGGTCTTGGTATGTAAAGATGGTCACCCATCCACCGACCGACCGCGGCAAACGTAGCCTACCTGACCGAACAACCCGTGCAACTGTCACAAGCCGCTCATTACTTACTCATAATGCAAACATAATCAGCTGTCGGAAGGGTTTGTCCATAAACGCGTACCGGGCCCGCTTGATGGATTACTGCCTACTCCCCAACACAGAAGGGAGACCCAGAGTCCCAGCAGTGGGAACAGTAGCAGTACAATAAGCTTATTATTAATGTATTTATGTTTATTAAATTGTGAAAGCTTATATTTCCATTGGTATTTATGTAAACTCACATAAATGCATGGTAATTAAAATTTTGCACATCCCTACTCTGTAATTTTGTAGAGAAGAAACTACTAACCGTTATAGAAGTAACATTTATTTATTTATTTATTCATTTACACATACAATTATTTTTAAAGGCAGAACCCAAGGTAATAAAAGTAATCATACAATACGACACACAGAGACGCCACTCAAAAACTGATCACACCTGCACGGGTCCATGACTGACCAGTCCCAAGTAACGGCTCTAAGTTACATAGCGGACAACACACTAACTGTCACTCTCTGGAATTCCGCCAATGAGCAAGAAAAAATGTCCAACCGCTGAGAGATGCCATTAATAATCTCAACAGCCCGACACACGGGTCCAAATTTTAATAGGTTAGTGCGGGCTACCGGAGTTTTAAACAGACTCTCCCTCGGCCCCAACCGTAGCCTACTGTTTGGAACGAGCAATCCCAACGATCCTAAGAGTTGCGGATTGCGTAGCATCCCGCGAAACACCATAAAGACATATTTTACTAGAGCAATATTGCGTCTTACTTCCACAACATAGCTAATATGAGATTTGTATGTCCAATTAATTGAATCTTATCTAGTTAAGTATGTAATAGGCATTGTTATGAGATAACAATTAATGTATAAAACATTAATTACGTATGCCCATATACAGATTAATTACTGCCCGGTGTATTATGTACCTACCGGTGTCCCGTAATACGGTAATTTAACCCATTGTGTGGACAACGCCACCGTATATTGATACATTGATGAAAGAGTAACTACCTAACTATCCATAATTAGGTCTCAGATTCGCTACGGGTGCTTTTATTAACTTTATATAATTCAGAATACTCCTCTTTCCCGATTCAATATTAGATTACTATCATTAGTTGCCATTTTATGAATGTAAAACTGAACATTCTCGCCGTCGCAAATCCGTCAATCCTTCCGATTCGCTTAACTAACCACGACTGACTGCGCATTGCGAAGTAAGTATTTTTTCTGGTTTGGTTATTAAGTACCTACTCGAAGGAATATAAGTAATAATCAGCCTATAACGTTCCCACTGCTGGGACACAGGCCTCCTCTCGGTGAGAGGGAGTGGGCCAGTGCGGGTTGGTAGATGTCATATATCTTCAAATTTTTGGTTCTAGGACATGCTGGTTTTCTCACGATGTTTTCCTTCACCGTTTCGAGAGCAGTGGTGATGAAATAATTTCCACAAAGTAAGCGTCTATCTGGGTTCGAACCAATATCTCTCCGTGCCTCGGAAAGCACGTTAAGCCGTTGGTCCCCGCTGTCATTCGTGGATCTTTGACAGTCGTTACAGGTAGTCAGAAGCCCGAAAGTAAGTATATAAGTCTAAGTCTGACAGTCAGTTTTTCCAAGGGTACCGTATTACACAGAACCTGAGGAATGCCTATCCAGGCATTCGTCCATGTAAAATACTAGTATTCAGCTGTATCCGGTTAGACTGGAAGCCGACCCCGACATAGTTGGGAAAAGGCTAGGCAGATGATGCTGGCCAATAATATTTTAGCGGTGACTAGCCATCGTCACCAGTGTACGAGTAAACGCCGACAGACACTACGCCGACAGACTGAACACCGACAAGACTTTACTTCGACGGGACTCTTCGCCGGCAGGACACTTCGCCGACAGGGCTCATCAGGTAGGTAATAGGTTAGGTTAGGTTAGAATTGCGACTAACCGCGCGCGAGCCGAGCAAGCGAGCGAAGCAAACGGTGCCGTGGGAGCGGCCGGCAAGCGCTACTTGCATGTTAGTGGCAGTTACTCGACCATTTAGTAATATCGCAAGGATGAGCGTTGTCGGCGGAGAGTCCTGTCGGCGAAATGTCCTGTCGGCGAAGAGTTCCGTCGAAGTAAAATCTTGTTGGTGTTCAGTCTGTCGGCGTAGCGTCTGTCGGCGTTTAGTCGTACACTGGACCACGGAAGACATTATAGTGCACAAGTGGACTACACACAGCATCGTCTCACACACAGTCTTAGTCATGTATACCTACCTAGCAGCCAGGTAGGTACATGCATATCAAAGAGTGGATCAAAATGTGTGAACCACGTGATATCTATAGACCTGTTCACCTTCATAATCTTGTACCTAAATAGGTACTAACATTAGAAATAGATATATATATGTAGGTATTTTCATCCTCCTACAGACAACCTTAGTTCCACTCACATGGCTCGGCATATAGATATACCTATCCATATACGAGTAAATTGCCTATGCGATTCAATCGTTTGTGCACAAGTCAATTAGTACTGAACTCAATTAAACTCGTATAGACTATCATTAGTTAGGCATGAAACAAGGTTTTCGCTAATTTTATATTTTATTGTATAATGATAATTTTGATTTTACGTTGACTTCTCGAATAAATATTATTTGAAAACCAATCTAAAGCCGAAATTTGATATTACGTAAAAGCAAAACAAACAAGGTATTTGCTCAGAGCAAAATAAACCTATACATAAAGAAACCGAAAGTAACGTCAGAAACCATATAGGCGTCTAAAAAGATGAAAGCATAGAGTTACCTACATAAATGGAGCCGCATGAACAAATACCTATCGAACAGACAACATCCAATGACTTAGCGTAACCGTGATAATGGATCGAAACCAAAAAGAATCCTGAACATAATATTTGCATTAGCACTTATTCCACAGTCGTTCGCCGCTCAACCCTGTTACCCGCACAACGGCACAATAAAAGTTACGAGTACCCGCGACCGTCCGATATCTCGTAGGCAGTTCAGAAAACGGATATCGGAGTGGTACACCATGGACAAAGTAAACTCCCCCACTCTGTTTGCTTTTAATTAACCAATAGTCAACAAACGGCTTTGCCCCATACACTTTTCATGAAACAATTTTGCTGCACTTTATAACGGCTGTTTGCTTAATGTAACACGCGTAAATTAGTAACGGTATTTTCCAGTCTGAAAATATCGATTAAAACTCTCGTTTAAGCGCTATCGGTAATACAGCAAAGGACGTTTGACGGACATTAATAATTGCGTCTTCAATCTATTCGATTCACTGCGAATGATGAATCGATGTTATTACATAGCGAAAAGGCCTATTGGCAGCGCTTTAATGTAATTACGCGAAACAGGTAAGTGAGAAGCTACATGCTCTTGAACTCATTAAGCTTAATAAGATTGCTCCGTTTAATGAATGCGTAGGTAAGCATCTCTATACAATGTTTGCACAAGTCCCTCAGCGAACTCGGAAAAGCGAATGTTTATTTTTTTAAATACGCATGTAAGGGTCTGTTTTCCCCTCGTCTTTTTGAACCTTTATAGTAAATACATTTCCTACAAAATGTTTTATCTTTTTTGCTGTAGGTAATATCGAAGCGTATTATGAACGTGTAACACAGACATCTAAATGTATCTATCCCAGCTAAATAAAGTGCTGGGTGTAAAAAGTGCGTGCGTAATAATAGTTCCTAGCCCATCACGCGAACCGTTCAAACTTTTACGACTCGCGCAGGTTTTTCTTCCACTTCCTCGTACATACTTTATGACTTTCCTTTCATTCCCAAAATTATTAACATGGAAGTTTATGAATATACCGTCGAAGGGCATCCCCGAAAAAATATTAGACAGAGAAAGAGAGATCGTTCGCTGATGTCGGTAAATAACAATAGCGACAGGTAACCGACGTACCAACATCCAGAGTGCATAAATCTGAACTTTGCCTTTTCCATGAGCATGCAAGGGGTTTTCTTGGAACATATTTGAGGCCTCTTTGGTAATAATCTTGTATCTTCTCGTGGTGACCTCTAATATAGGTTTTTCTATAACCTACTTCAGGCACCAGCTCCAAAATCTCGATTTTTACACAAGATCCGTCGCCCCTGGACCCGTTTAAGGGGGCTGGAAGAGGCCATTATCCGCCCTCCGCTGACGCCCGGTTCGTCTGCTGCGGATCGGCTTAGCGGAAGCAATCTCCCGCTTGCTTTCCGCAACGTCCTTCTGCGAATACCGCCGCGTCCCAGGACTCCTCGCTGCCGACCATCGAGTCGGCAACGGCCGGCAGCGACAGGTCACTGCCAACTCCTGAGATGATGCAAGTGCACCCTAGGACAACGCACGGTTGGTGCAGGACTATTGTTTTTTTGTTGGGACTAAGATACTGGGTTATGGGTTAGGGTGGCTAAAGTGGACTGGTTATCTAGGACCATGGAAAGACTACCTATGGCTCCAGCCTGCCCTGTTTTATATAAAATACACAGATAAAATGGCAGGGGGCGACGGGGCACTCAAAAATGGGCCCCGAAAATGGTCGCTAGCTCATAGTGTCGCAGCGACAAGGAGGCAACATGTCCTGATGTGCTTATGACGAGTGCAGAGGTAATTCCACGGCTATCAGGACAATCCCGGAAGTACGGTCAAAAACCCTACCAGTATCTAACTCGAAAACTTCCTTCCTGCGACCACGTTTGCTCTTGCGACTCTCCACGAAAGCTGGTCAATAAACGCAAGAGGAGCTAATAAAAGCCAGAAATTAGGAACAACACTACACCCGGGAAATAGGGTTCGCGGGGTCGCTTCTTTCCAACAGCTCGCTACATGCTGCCCTGCGGGTTTATTATGTATCTATCTTGGTCCGGCTCCAGACCTAGGCCTGTTTCAGCAATGGAAACTGTACCAGCACAGATTTATTATTATTCTCCAAGACCTAAGAAGTATAGAAAGAAGTAGAAGTGATCCTGCAGCCAGGCACTACAAGACCTGCTTAGGTACCTAATCGTAAGTATTTCTCCAGTGCCAATATGGTAGGTAGGTACAGTAAAATCAAGTCCGCAGAATTTAATCAAAGAACCACAAAAAACGAACTCTTTCCAGAATGAAACTTTTAATATAAGAACCCATTCAGATATGTTTTATAATCTGCATCAATAGTTAATTTACTAGATATTGAGTTTAATGCCCAGTGGACGCTGTGAAGAGGTCGCCGGCAAGTGGCGCTCCGCCCACCGTCGCCGCATTATGAAGATTCAACTTTCAACTGAAAAAGTTAAATGGCGCGGAATAAAGCATCGGTAATAGAAAATGGACGACAATCCTCATTTCCTTGTTCTATATTCTGATGAAAAAACTTTGAATGTAATATTCAAGAATTATGTGTCTGGAACTCGTGTGTAAAGTCAGAGGAATTAATTCTTAAGCGAATTGACACCCTAAGTCAATTGCCGGCTTATAGCCATTTCTTAAAACGGGCAATTTAAGTTAGTATTGAATTTGCAAAACAGTTAATTTCAGTTCCAAAGTGGCTATTGTGAATATGAAGAGGCTGATTCTGAAAAACGCGGCATATTTTTTTCATGAAATGGATTAGCCCTTAAATGGCCTTTAGGCTAAATAACTGCCTATTACATATCCCAATTTGCAAGCCAGCGAGCTGTGGGGTCCGAATTTGTTCATTTAATTTGATTATGAATTTCCATTACGAAGCAATATAAGGTATCTATTTAATTTTTGTAAAACCGTATTGAAACAGGTACCGTTCTACCTTCTAGGTGGTAATTTGACTGCACTAATTACAAAGTATCGACACTTCTGGATGTTCAGCATCATACTTTCCTATAGGTAACGTATACCTAGATAAGCAGAACTCTAGAACACGCGGTGACTAAGAAAACGGCTTAAAACGTATTGGGTTAGTGGGTCGCTCATGCATAATAGTGCATGCAGGTGACGATACGATACGATGTGTTTGTATAACACAGGTACCGAACTCGTTCCCAATACATATCTCCATAGTTACATGTCTTTGAATTTGCTTTCATCACGACTACGGAAAAGCCCGATGTTCTAAGTTTAAAGGGTCTTCATTCTAATGAGGAATGCGTGCGTGGATATCTTTGTAATTAATTACAAGAAGTAAGTACCTACATTTCTCAAACGGAAATATACACATATTTCCATAATAATTGTATCCATGGCTGGTTTGAAACCGTACATTATAACACATGTACAGAAGCTACGCGTTCCGAACGCCCTCCGGAAATTAACATTTTCTAAAGCGCTTGCAAATGAAGGCGCATACACATCGAAATGACTTTTCAAAGCCTTTGTTACATCTACACATTCCTCATGAATTTACGTCGTGAAAGTAGACGAAAAAATTAATTAGAAACATTAATGAAACGTTCGCGCTATTTGCTTAACACTCGAGCTGTCTCAATAAAGGAATCGCTAAGATGCGAAGGAATTTGATAGATATTCATAATGCAAAGGAAAGGAAGCACAATCAGATTTTCATTGGAGATTCACGGCGGCGGTCGTGGGCCGCGAAGGGGGGTGGAGAAATGAATACTTATTGCGAAAATGAAGCGGGCCATTAATGAACGCCGGCTCCGGTGAACCGATCGGCCGCGATTTAATTCCCTTCGAAAAATATTCAATAAACGCTGCAAAGACCCTCGCGCGGGATCATCCGCAAACAGGCGGAATCCAATGGAGTGGAAAAATTGCATAGACAGGGGAAAATTCATATTTTATCAAAAGAGAATAATCCTCATAAATCTTTCGTTGGTATTGAACGTTTGTTGCTTAGAACAGCTTTAAATTACTTCGGAGAGAGTGGGCATTACTAAGATATTACGTGGGCAGATAATAGATAGGTATTAAAATATAATAATGTCAGGAGCATTTATGTATCATTTCTAAAAGGTTCTATTTTATAAGAGGCTCCTCTATACAGCAACAAGATTATTCGCATCGACTTTTATAAAAACCTACTTTTTCAGTGTTCATAATAAGAAAGAATCATCTATTACATTCCATTGTTGGGCGTACTCCCTCACTAGTACATTTCGGTTTTTCTCTTTGTATGGACGAACAGCTTTAGTTTGAGTTTTTTTTTTCCTTTTTTTATATTTTAGGTTTACCTACCCTCATATATTATGCCGCTGCAATGCGTATGTGTGAATGAATTGAAACGTTTAGAATAGCATTATTTTTTACACGACTTGAAAGATTAATGTGAGTGAAACACGAAAAAGTATTCTTAAAATATTTAATTACTTACTTACATATCTTTCAACGCTTTGACAACACAGATATTATACAACAATTCGTTTTGTAACTTGGACCACGCTTTTGTCGCGGTGTCCTCGACTGACACCAAAGTGTCTCGAAGATCCACAGTCTGGGAAATGACTTTAGTATGCATTTTGAGGAACAAACTCATGTAAGACTGGGCTAATTCGAAATCCCTATTACTCTTTAACATAACGTCTAACATTTTCAGGAATTGCTTCATCACATCTATATTCCCGCCAGCGTCGGGCGCCATACTCGTAACCTCAGCTTCAATGGCCGCTGGCGCCAAAGTTTTCAAATTCTCTATACACTTCTCGTAATTCTCTTCCGTCTCACACACGAATAATTTCTTTCCGAATACTGTCAGTGTTGATAAAGAATCTGGCATTAGCAACTTCGTCTCTCTATTGCCGTCTTTGTGTTTCTGTAAGTCAAATTCTAGTTCGAGGCTAGGTATAGTTGGTAAAAAGAATGGAGCTGACTTTGGCACTGTTAGTGGAGTTTTAGGCTTGTTCCGTTTCTTGACAATATCTAGATGTAGTAAGTTCAACCATCTTGAAGTTGGTTGATCTGACAAGGTTATCAGTTCTTCACTGATTTGTATTGGGGATCTATATTCTGGGTCTTCTCCTAAGTCTATCGTTCCAATGTCGTCTATTTCTGGCTTCTCAGGTGCTGTGCTTGGCAATCCTAGAAAAAGTATAAGAAATTGTAGTAATTGACGAGACTTTATTCCTCGAAACAAAACATCGTAATAGAAAAGGTCAAGGGTCACTCACTTAATTTAGGTATATTGATTTCTTTTTTGTCTATAGGCTTGAGGAATATTCTCTCGTACAGCAATCTGTTCGCCCAAAGAAACACACCCACTTCTCCTACGTGCGTTGTTGCTAGGAAATCACCCGTAGGCGACATACTGAGTGAAGTGCATGGCTGCTCTACCTAAAACCGACGATCATAAGTAAAATGTATTTATTCACCAACACAAACCTTATTACACGATCCCAAATTGAAATTTACTATCAATGTTGACAACTATCGCAAGCTTGATTTATGTTCTTTAATAAAAAAAAATTGTTGCATTCATCAGAAAAGAAAATACACAAAATTAAAAAGACCAAACATTTTTAATAAAATTTAACTTACCGAGAAAATATCTACTAATTTGGCACTTGGTATATCCCACGTACATATAGTGCAATCCATAGATGAGCTGATCAACCATCTACAACAAAACATCATTTTCAAAAACTTTCTCAGCGAAATAAAAGAACTCACACAAAACAACAACCTTGGAATCAAAAGAAATCCAAGTACGAAAGTAAATAAATATATTATCTCACCGGCTTTGCGTATCAAATTCAATATCGGTTATCCTCCCATCGTGGCCGTCGAACTTCCTTACAATATTCATGGTGTCGATATCTATAAGTGTTATTGAAAAGTCTTCGTTTGCGAGAGCTAATAGCCCGCTGTCCCTGTGGCATTTTGTACTGGACACCGATTCTTCTAATCTTATTACGTGGTAAGGGGTTGTTGCTGAAAGAATATTTAAAGCTTAGTGGCTTTGTTCGCGAAGATGAATGAATATGGAACGATTATCGAATAGATTTATAACGCGGATATACATAATGTACGTAGGAAGTATGAAAAGCATAGGAACTTCTAGTGCATCTATCAAAAGATGCATGCGCCTGACAGGACATTAGCAGCCTTATGAATTGTCTACATAAGGCTTTTTCTATCTGATTCATCATTGAAAAATAGTTTGTACGTGAGTTTTTTCCCTTATATTTATGGCACAGTATGATTGTGAACACCGTTAGTTTATAATCTATCTATCGAGATTGTGAACTGTCGATACATTGGGAACTGTATCATACTGCTTACAATATAACGTATTCATTTTCCAACCGTCAAATTGTGAATGAACCTGCACTTGCCGACAGGGTTCACAATCTGTCCGATTTTATCACCCGTTAAATTGTAAACTGTCCCTGGGTGTCTACTCTCTAGGCACGAACTCCGTAGTTTCGGCCGCAGTTACGGGCGTTAGCTACTCCGTTTTACCTACGGACATAAGATTCGTTTGGTTCCGGAAGTTAAAATGTATGGCAACACGATTCGACAGCTGTCCTTACTCTCGATGTGTTTTTGCCCGCCCGAAAAAGTTAATAAATCGGGAGTAGGGTTCATTACTACGAGGGTCATTCAATAAATACTTAGCCTACAAAAAGTAAACGAAAATTTTGGAAAAGTGGGAATTTATTTTTCAACATAGTCTCCTTTTAGTTCGATACACTTAGCCCAGCGATGCTCCAACTTTTTTAATCCGTCCGAAAAATAGTTTTTGTCAAACTCTGCAAAATAGGCCTCCGTGGCGGCGATGACCTCCTCATTCGATCCATATCTATTCCCGGCGAGTGATTTTTTCAGATTAGGAAACAGAAAGAAGTCACAAGGGGCCAAATCTGGAGAATACGGTGGATGGGGCAGCAATTCGTAGCGTAATTCGACCAATTTGGCCATGGCAACGGCAGACGTGTGAACCGGTGCTTTGTCGTGGTGAAACAGCACTTTTTTCTTCGCCAGGTGGGGTCGTTTTTTCTTTAATTCGGCGTCGAATCGGCCCAATAAATCGGCATAGTAAAGCCCTGTAATTGTTTTACCCTTCTCGAGGTAATCGATGTAGATCACACCTTGTGAATCCCATAAAACGGTGGCCATAACTTTTCCGGCCGATTTTACAGTTTTCGCCTTCTTTGGAGCACGTTCCCCGGTCTGGATCCATTGTTTTGATTGCTCCTTGGTCTCTGGTGTGTACCAGTGGATCCAGGTTTCATCGACGGTCACAAAACGACGCAAAAACTCCGCTGGATTCCGCTTAAACAGCGCCAAACACGTCTCCGATGTGGTCTCACGGTTGCGCTTGTTTTCTGGTGTGAGTAAACGCGGCACCCATCGCGCCGACAGCTTTCTCATGCCGAGTTCCTCGTGAAGAATATGATGCACTGTTCCTTCTGAAATGCCTACAGTCTCAGTTAGCTCCCGAACCTTCAATCGGCGATCTGCCAATACGAGATCATGGATTTTTTTAATGTTTTCCTCCGTAGCAGCTGTTTTCGGTGCACCTGGACGTGGTTCATCAAAAACCGACGTACGGCCACGTGCAAACTCGTTGAACCAATTCTTGACGGTGGCCATCGATGGAGAAGAGTCACCGTACACAGCATCCAAGCGCTCTTTGATTTCGATGCGCGTTTTCCCTTCCAAAAATAGGCATCGAATCACCGAACGATATTGCTCTTTTTCCATTTTTGTAAAACCGATCGACACGTTCGCTTCCATAAGTTGTCAAATTAAAACAAATGAAGGGATTGGAATGAAAATTTGAAAAAAGAATTAAAAAAGAATGTGCTACACTGTGGTAAAACTCTTTTGAAACTACAGCGCCCTCTGGCGATGAGGCTAGGTACTTATTGAATGCACCTCGTATCTATCGAACTATTTTTGGCCTGCCCGTATCTTCGACGACGGACTTAGCGAGTAGCCCTCCTGATTTGTCGATGTTGGCGGTAGCCGAATCGGTCGCAGTAACTAAGCTTTCTAACTTTTTTTTGTTTATCACCCCGACGACCAAATAGGTTAGATCCGTCGCACGCAAGTTTGATACCAGTTCACAATTTATCGGTTTGCCATGGACAGATTATAAATTATGATCGTTTGTTGCAGTTCACAATTTTTCGATTTGTAGTTAATAATCTCGCGAGATAGATACCACTAACGATGATACTAACGATGTTCAGAATTATGCGGGCCACCGCAATATACAAACGTAACATAGGTTTCTCTTATTTTACTATCCTTTTCCGAACAGTGCCAAAAACAAACAGTGAAATTCAATTGTGCAGTATTTTTTGTTTAAAACTCCAATTACACGCCTGCAGTAATAGGTGAATTCACCAAAATAACTCAAATGAAACGAGATTAGAAACCACAAACTACTGTTATTTTTTTAATACGAGTAGAGGACAAAAGTACGCTCTCCAATTAGAAACTTAACAAATAAAACAAAAACAAATTGACTTAAATTGAATAGGTTTCAAAAATTATTAAAGTTACGTAGTTTCCTCACGATATTTTCCTTCAACGTTTTGAGAACAGTGGTAATGAAATAATTTACACTAAGTAAAGGGCCTGTTTGAGTTCGAACCTACGACCTACAACTAGAGATGGGTAGTGGGTTAAAACCCATTCTTCCCATTTGGGTTATAACCCGGTGATTTGGGTTTTAACCCGGTTTTTACCCATTATCACCCATTTTACTGGGTGAAAATGGGTATTGTTAATTATACATAAGTGGGAAGTACAGTCCACTACTAGCTCGTCAAAAACTGAGCCTGAACACAAAATCATATACATTTATTATTTATTAGAAAAGTTACAACAAATTAGTAACCGGTACGGTTCAATCATCATCGTCACCTGCATCGGAAATACGGTCACAATCTAAAAATTGAAAATTGTTAATGCCGAACGTAGATGGTTCTGGGCTATTTGTACGTGGTGGCGTGGTTTGGTTATTATATCTCCAGGATCCTATATTATTGGTGGTTTTTTCTTTTCTTTTTGCTTATATCTAGAAAATGTGTCCTATAGCAAAAATAATGAAAATTTCGACCCCTTTTATTAAACCCGTAAACCTCTAAAACTCAACATTTTGGTTATAATTTCCATATTATCCATACAAAAAGTGAAAAAACCCTTATAAAACACGTCGAGGCTGTACTCTAAATCGCGATTATCAATAATCAATAATCGTCCTGCCCAAAAACTGTGAGGTAGTTTGGTAGGTTTATGAAATATACAACGTACACTTGTTTGGTCCAAAACAAATGATTTATTTATTGTTATAATCGTCGTAAATGTGTCCAAGCTAAGGTAATTCAGTTAAAAGCAGGAATAGATCATAATACTTTTATTAGTTCCGGGTCGTAAGTTAAGACACAGTTCACTCAAAACGCTTGCTGATGTAAACTAAAGTGAGAGTTTGAGTAGGGAAGGACCGTCCCCCCCCCCCTTCAGTCCGGCCACCCCGCATACTGGTCGTAGCGCGCTACATGTTTAAATATAACACATCTGAAATATTTGGTTTTCACCCGGCCAAACCACCCAGCGGGTGGAATAAAACGGGTGATAACTGGGTTTTAACCCACTAATAAGTTTTAATCCGCGTGATTACCCGTCTCTAGCCATCCCCGCCGTATCGCGCTACATGTTTATTTTAAAAATCTGAAATAATTTGTTTTCACCCGGCCAAACTTCCTAATGGATGGAATGAAACAGGTGATAACTGGGTTTTAACCAGGATGATTACCCATCTCTACCTACAACTCAGTAAGTAGCAGCCTCTACTACTGGGCCACCACTGCTCACTATTACTCATTACTTTGTACAATATTATCTAAAGAAAACTACAATATGGAAAAGAACAAATGCGGATCAATTTTGGACACGGAGTAATAAGCAAATGGAGTAAGTACATAGAGAACAGCGAATGTAGCTGTTTAGATGCGCATGGAAAAACGTTACACCCCGCAGTGTCGCATTTTGTCGATGCATTAATTTTATTTTATAAAGTCCTCTTTAAAGGCCTCTTTTTACTATTTACTCTTATATACCTGCCCTTCATTACATACAATAAATTCTACTCAACCTCAACCCCACAATAAATTCGTACTTACCAGATTTAAAATGCCACAATTTCAGTTGGTCATCTGCTCCAACTGTGATCACCCTCTGATTACACAGGTCTGTCTCCACTCCTCTGACTGCGCCCTTATGTGCCAGCCTATTTTCTTTACCGTAGTACCCACGATGCAGACCAGATTGCATGTTGAATTTGTGTACTTGACCATTGGTATAGCCTGGGCGGTAAAAAGATAGGGGGGGAATAAATAAAAACTTAGGGTTTCTGGTCGTCAGAAAAGTCGTTAAAAAAGAATATAATTAACTATTTTCAGGTATGGTGAGATTCTATAGATAGTAGACACTGCAATTTATATACCACATCTTGAACATTCTAATTATTAGACCGATAGTAGTTTTCCATTATTATTTAATTCTAGGTAGCTTTTACAGTTGAGAACTCACCAATAACAACAAAGTTTCCACAGTGTGTAACAGTCAGACATGTAGCCACAACTCCTTTATCTGTTTCCGGCGGTTTCAACTTATGGTCACCCATTCGCATTTTATTGTAAGACCATGTCGTGGCCATGAAGAATCCTTCATGTAGTGACGCAACGCTGTCCCATTGCTTGTCACGTTGCATGCACGAACTTATCTTTGTGATTGGTGGTAGAACTAGATGGTCAATTTGTGTTCTTTCTGCAAGGGAAAGTATGTTAATAGCTACTAAAACTCTGGCTGAGTTTGCGACACACCGAAATTACGATGGTTTAATATTCGCTTCGACGTACAGTTGATATGACTCACTATGTCGAAAAGTTTTTACCAAATTTCTTCCCTACCAATATTTTCCCTTCCGCCAAATCGCGACGTAAAGGCGCGTTCACACCAAGCGTAGGTAAAGTCCGCCGACGACTGAGCAAATGAGTGAAGCTGAAGTTATTATTAACCAACGAAAATAAGGAGGAGGTTCTGCAGTCGACGCATTTTCTTTAAAATTCATTTTGTACTGGACTGTTACAATCGGCAGCTAACTATACTTTTTTGTGTGAACCCCACCCCCAGAACTTCTGTCGCGTATTAATCGTAGATATGTCGTTGGTAGACTATAACTTTACTTCCATGAGACATATTATTACCTATGTAAGTACCCATTATATCCCCCTGTAGTACCCCCTGATATCTTACTTCAGTTACTAAAATTTAATATATTCTTAAATTGGCCTTAAGAAGTCCCTTCCCGATACGTCTATCGTCAAGGAGAACGCAAAAACCTCGAAAAAAAATTGGCGCGCGGAAATTTTACAAAACTTGTTCCCGGAAATAAGTGTTATTGAAAAAGCCTTACAAGTTTTTGAGCAAAATGTTTGTCATTTAGAATCTCCATTACATTTGCGATCTACGAAGAAATTTCCTATTTTTTAATGTATGAGTACTTCATGAACTGCCAAGTGAGTGCCATGAACAGTTGTGCAAAAAACCAGATTTTCAGACATCTTTAGTGAAATTGTTTTGTGTTTGTTGTGTTGTTTGTCATTGTTTTGTAATTGAATATCATAATCACGTATGAGCGTTTATACAATAATTATGATGGGTTGGTCGCACCTAAGTAATTGTTGAATTTGGTTCAGAAATCCATTGATATTAAAATATGTACTAACTTTTTTTCTTTGAAGCTTTTCTGTTATGTGAAGCCTTTCCAAGGCTTTTGTTGAATGTTTCTGACACAGTATTCATGATATGCAAGCTACTGTCACTGCCTGCTGCCAGGAGATTGTTACCACTTGGCTCACAGTGGCAAACCATTGTGGGTGGTTGTGAATGTCCTTCCCTGCAAAAGAAACAAAGTTAATAATTGTTTTGTTTTTTTAAATAAAATGGATCAAGCTAAGCTTCAAATCGACCACAACAAAGAAAAATAAGTATAGTATAAAATAGGCAGTATCTAGTTAGACAACTTACAAAATGTGTGATAGCAATTTTTATTTAATTTATTTTGCAAATCAATGTAAGACTTCTCACCTTTTCCTCAAAAGTCTTGCACCGCCATCAGGCATATCAAATATCCATAGCTTCAATGAATTATCTTCTGAGTTTGTCACCATCAACGGCTCAGACATCAAACACTTTAGCCCAGATATTTTAGCAAAATGAGCAGATTGAACTTGAGACAGCACCCTCTTCTCTTCTAAGTCCCACATGACTATGTGACCCTCAGAGCTGCCTGTCACCATAACTGGGGCTCCGTCAAGCCTGAATGACAATGCACTGACCATTCCCCAATCATGAACAAATTCCATTACAGATTGGTCGAATTTTAAATTGTGTAGGATTATTTTGCCATTGGCCAAGCCCACTGCCACCACATCCACGGCAGGAGCTGGCTCCGTGACAGTTATAGCTGACTCCCACCCTTGGAAAGTAAAGACCAACTTGGAAGTTCGGACATTCCATAACTGTAACTGACCTTGCTGACTTCCAAGCAGTATCTTATTCAAATACGTTGGTGGATGGCACAAAGTGGTTATCTTGAAACTGCCCTCATCAAAACCAAGTTCAAGGAACTCCGATTCGTCTTTTATATCAAATATTTTCAGTACATTGTCTTCATCAACAGAAATGAGATGAATACCAAAGGGAAACATTAAATGCACTGGCGCATTATGACCTTTGTAAAGATGCTTGAGTTCGCAACCTCGCCTCCATGCGTAAATGTTATTCTCACTTGCAGTATAGACGTGGTAGCTGTCCCCACTCATATAAGTAATAGGACCGGGATGCTCACCGCTGACGCTTAGCAAACGGAATTTATCACATCCATAGGTATGAAACCACTTGCCCACACTCGTACATAATAGTGTTTCTCCTCGTCTCTTGATAAATCTGGCAACAAAGGGCACATGTGTACTGACATAACCTAAAACCCTGGAGCCGGTATAAATCCGGCTGCCTGAACTCTCCGGCATTGTTATGCACTATCTTAAAAAGTCGCTTTTATTGTTACTATACTATAGTTCTCAAAATAATAATAACATTCCCTACGAAATTATTTCAGAAAGAATAACACGCGTGCGTCTGTTATTAACTTGCTGTCACCTGTTTGACAGTTTGATTGTCAATGTCAAACTCAAGCCACAGATAATAAAAGTGGTGCATTCTACACTACTTTACCAATAATGCGTTGTTCAGGCAGAGACAGTGGCGTAAGTTATAATGTAAACTCTATACCGTGTTCTTGAATAGTTCCCGACTGTATAAAGCAAAATGCGTCTGCAATGCAATGCTCCATTACCTTTTAGAATAAATCGCTAAATCACTCACACTCTTGTTTGTTGATTAACCACTACTCGATTTTGCCTTGAATAGATTAATGAGCATTCGTTATAAAAATATAAACACTTGCCTCATTTACGTTACACCTTTGTAGTGTTGGGTAGGACACGACATGAAAAAGAGTTTGTAAGAGTAGCCTCTTTTTTGTACTGAGCCGGTACAATGTCCTACTTCAAATGAGGTGAGGCCAATGAGGTTTGGAACTTGGCCGACGCGCACTGAAGCTCTGTGATACGTTTGAAGTTACCAGTACAAATGTGACAGTCTGAACCACAGAGTGAACTCAGCGGGTCTAAAAAGGCCACATTAAGCAATTCCTCTAAAAGTGATTCATTTCCTGAATTCCCCTATGATTCTGCTATTTGACATTTTACTTTAGTAAAGCAATTCATAATTTGGTGACCATTTTACGAATTTCCATACAAAACTGTCAAATATATGAATTGCGTGCTGTCAACGCAGATAATATTATGAATTGTCAGTTTGTGACAATTTCACGATTTTAAATATGATTCTTAATATGATCATATTATGATTCTGCCAAAGTGGCCTTTTTAGACCCCCTGATTGAAGACATATCACAGAACACTATTACTCCTAGCGGAGAGACATATTACTAACAAGTATCGCAAAGTAATATGAAACGATTATCATAGTAAATATTATTTATAATTAAGATCTACTTACATAAATAAACATTTCATTTCATTTCATTTCTGTCCTCATCCTACAGTTTTACGGAGATGGAGAGTAAGTAACGTGACCTGGCGACTGCCGCGACATAAAATTTGAAGTAGTACCTACATTTTAAAATGCCGAGACGCTCTTACATTTTGACGTCATGTACGGGACAAATGTACCGCCTCTTGTATGTCCTACTCAACACTACACCTTTGGTTGATCTGTCGCCGTTAGCAGCGGTTCAAGAATATAGCATACAAAAAGAATATTACCCCAAAACTAAATAAACAACTTCTACCCTTTTTTTTTTTGGGTGGGAAATCATCAAATAACTTCTCCCGCTCTGGGCGGAGCGGGAGGGCGTGTCAGACTTTTACTAAAACCCACCCGTGTTCCCTCAGTTGCCTGTGTACCAGGGGCGGCGGTATCTCTTTCGAACAACCCGCACCCCTGGCAGGCATCGGCCCTTGCGGGCCCCATCTGTTGCTGCTGACATCTCTTTCAGGCGCGCGTGAAACACAACGCGCCGTCGACCCGGGCTTGGTCCTTACCGGACAGCGAGCTACCCATTGCTCGCCGTCCGCAAGCCCGTGCCTACGGTGGCCGGGAACCAGCCTGGGATTCCCGACGCCCAGGGCGTCTCCTGCGAAGACCACGGCTGTGAGGGCGCATGTACTACATCTCCCTCACGTGCGCCGCCTCCCTCTTTGCGAGCATAACTGCTTCGCTGAAGGAGGCGACTGCCAGCCATGCCCTCTCGCTCCGTACCATGGCCTGGACCAGGGTCGGACGCGAGAGATCGCCGCCACCGATCACCTCCACGAGGACACGGCGGTGCTCCGCCCAAGCCGGGCAGACCTCCACCGTATGCTCCACCGTGTCCTCTGGGCGATCTTCGCAATGGAAACACCCGGGCGTTTCCTCCCGCCCTATCCGAAACAGGAACCTCCCGAAACAGCCATGTCCGGTGAGGACCTGTGTCAGGCGGAAGGTGAGGACGCCATGCCGCCTCTCAAGCCACTCCTCAAAGAGGGGACTTACCGCCGCAAACTTCTAACCTGTATTTGCATTTATCACAAGTTTGAAATCGATTAAAGATCCCTATTATGAATATATTACATAATAGGTTATTCATTGTATTTCTTATTTTTTTAAACTCTCCATTTTCTCTTCTATTATGTACTTTATTTTAACATTTATTTTAAAAATACAAAGGTGTAACATTATATTTATAGGAGTCCTTGTCGCTTCAAATCTTCGTACGTCTTACGATTAACGACGTTTCCTTGCGAATCTTCAAACTCCTCATCATTCTCTGCTACGAATCTCTCGTTCTCTTTCTGATGTTTGATTTTCTCCCACACTAGAAACAAGAAAAACGGTTTCAAATACATATTTGAGCACTCTTAGATTTGTACTCTAAATATATTGTAAACTTTAGTTTAGGTATTACGATAGAATGGCTTGTTCTAACAAAAGCTTCCCAGATAAAACATTACAATAAATACTTACACGCAAGTGCATCTTCAATCTGCGTGACATTAGCAAAATGAGCCGTGTTCGGAATACCCAGACACCGCATGCCGTGAGCGTGACGCCATTCAGCGAAGTGCCGCTGGAAGGCTTTCGGTCCCTTGTATGTGTAGTTACCGCAGATCTCACACGTGTAGCTGATGTTCAGACCATGAAGCTTGTAGAGCCAGTATGGAATTGGCTGTTAAAATCAAAGAAAAATATTTTATTTTAATTGTACATTATGATATATTATGTATACCACAAACACACGTAAACACGCGCTCCCATCCGCACTAACAGGAACAAACTAATAATAATTTACGTCACATTTCGTCTGAGGACTGACTTCGAAAATACAAGCCCTAGCTTAGTTTGAGGATCAGATCCAATATCTTCAGTAAAAAAAACTGTTTCCGAGTACCAAATTATTGTAAGTATTAAATAATAAACGTATAAAAATACTCGCAATTGTGATGGTACATGATACTAGTAAGTTAATGCAACTTACTCACTTTTATCATTTGATTTTGCTAACACTTGAGATTATAACTGTGGAAGATAAAATATGCCATTTTATATAACAAACCTTTCCATCCCAGCCAAGAGGCAAGTTCTTAGGATTGTATGGTACTTCATCGTCATCGGAGTCAACATCAGGAGCTGCAGAGGCATCACTCTCATCTCCGCTATCATCACGGCGTTCACCTGCCGCTCGGGCCGCACGACGGGTGACATTCTCGATAGTCGCGGAACGAGTGCCGCTTACAATGTTGGCAAACCTGAAAATTTAACATTAAATTTAATTTTGTATTCATTTTCTTATAGTTTTCTCAAAGAAAAATTAATTCAAAGGTTGTTTACCTGTACACTTGAGCTTCAATAGCACCAATATCTTTGTGCCTTTGTTGTGTTGATGCCTTTGCTTTATTGCCGCCCTTCTTTGCGACTAGAGACTTGTCTAGCGATGTTTGGCCCTTAGTACTGAACAATCTAAAAATTGAATGTAACATTTACGAAATTATAACTTAAGACAATGATGAAATGAAATCAGATAGGTCATTAAACTTGTTTCATACCTTTGTGCCCTCTCTTCCAAAGTTCCACCACACTTCAACCCAAGAGCCATCAAGGCAGATTTCAATCTGTCCAGTCCAAGGGAGGCTAGTTCCTCCCATGAAGAAAAAGCTGATAAATCCAAATGAGCTCCTACATTTGTTAGGGCACCACCAGTTTCTTTCTGTAAGCGAGAAACATTAAATTAATACAGGCACTGTTAAAGAAAAAAATTAGTAACAGACCCTCTTTGGTGCCAAGTAAAACGTTTAGGTATTTTTTTCTATTTTTAAAATATCTTACAGGCCATCCAGGAAAGTTTCCAGCCTCCCATTGTTTGACAAACTCGTGATGACCTGCAGCCATCTCCAGTGCTTGATCCTGCAGAGGTTTTACTCTATTGACAAAGTCTTTCAAGTAAGTTAGTAAAACTCTGATATAGTTTCTATATTCACTGTTCTTACGCTCACGGGGAATGTCGAAGAGGTGGTCAAAGATGCTCAAGTATGTGATGTAGTCTACTTTCTGTAAAGAACAAAAATAGATGTAAGATGTAAAATATGAAGAAACCAAGTTGAAATGGTAACCCTGAAATAGGGTTGAATTCACATTCAAAGACTATTAAAAATAAATCATAATGAGGTTACCTCTATGCCTTTTAAGTTGATATACTTCTCATAGCACTCATGCAGATCCAAATATTTTCCATAACCTTCTTCATCAGTAAACTCAACAGGAGCTGAAATATAAAACAAATAAAGGCATAAATTAATTAATGTTACATTTTTTTTAATTTACTGAGATTATTTCTTCAAATAAAATCTTCACACTTACTTGTGTAGTCCTCAGCTGGGTTCTCTCGTATTTTTGTCAACTCCTCAAATTCAACAGACATTGGCACACAAATCTGAAACATTTCATATTTTAAGCAACATCATCTTCAACTATTAATAAATAAAAAAAATTATAGTTTGCAACAACAGGACTACAAAATGAACAAATATCTTAAGATGTATTGAACATAAACAAAGCAAAAGGAATATGTAAGGATCATAGCAGGTGGTATTCTATAGTTTCTGTTGACCCCGATGAGAAGAAAGCATGAGTTTATGTATATGTATGTATCTTAAGACAGCCATTATCCAAAACCATATTGCTTCGTGAACTGTTAACTTGCACTCATAAGCATACACTTTATTTGTTAGTAACAAGCTAAATTAAATAGAAATCATTGATCACCTCATTAGGATGTTTTCTGTGGAACTCTTTGATTTGCTTGAGCCTAGCATAGAACTCGTTGAACTCACTGGGTCCAGACAATGCAGCAATTTCTTCTTTACGAAGACCATCCTTGTCTTCATATAGCTCTTTCAGACGTATGGTTGATTCAACATATCTCTGGAGATAGAGATTAGTCAGTAAAACTAAAAGATAAGAATACTTCTTCTTTGTGCAATTCACAAACGCTGACCCTCGTTGGGCTAGTGGTTGCAAGCGCTACTGCTGAATATGAGGTGTAATTGGGTTTTTCTATCTGGAATTTCTCAGTAGCAGCCCGGAGACTGGATTTGCGCCTGGTTTATGGCAATAGGCTCGCCCCTATTACATGGAACTTAAACATAACTAGCGAAACAAGGTGTGATATTATGTGGTGAATACTAAGTACTAGGAAAAGTTAAGGTACTAAGTGTCAGTCAGACAAAATTATGTCAAAAGTTGGAATTTTATTGGCTTAATTTTAATTATTGAATTATAATTCACGTTTTAAGGAAAAGCCTAAAAAATACTCACATCATGCAGATTCTTCAAGCGGTGATCAGCATTTATAGTTTCGCGATGCTGAAAATAAGTCAAAGACAATTTAACACTTCTTTAGGTATTTCTATAAAAAATATTAAGAAAAGTAATGCAAATTTTTCTGCTAAGCTAGTGCAAGTGCAAACGAGTGGCAATACTTAAAAATATGACATACACAAGCTATTCGCAGCTTTGCTTCTCAACAATAACCAAAGACATTAATATTGTTCACTATCTAAACAGCGATGTTAAACCCTAGTAACATGTTTGGTTATAAAAAAAATATTTGCTTTTTATTTAGATTAAACATAATTTCTATAGAATTCGATTTTAATGAACGGGATTCAAATGTATTAAGTCTCACCCCGGTCTTTTTATGAAGAATTTCTTTGACCATTGCGTCCATCGTCCTCTCCCTCTCTTCATGATAGCTTCTTTGCTGTTCTAATATAGTTTCCATGCTGATATTGTACTTTCACTTACACGAAACGTCTTCAACTGATTGTAAACATAAAGTCAAAATAAAGGGAAAATTAGATTTTGTGAATCAAAATGGAAAATCGTGAAAAATACACAATTTAACCACACAAACATTTATGTGCGTTTGACAATGACAATCACAGATAAAAAATTGATATTCATAGACAAACAAATTAGTAGTGATGTGGATAATCGATTTTCAATAATCCATAATGATTTATTTCGCTTAAACAATCGGTTTTTTTTTAACCTTTGGGGCACCATGTGTCTTTGGATAAAATGATGCCTACCCAAAACAAGGCGAAACTCAGGCAGTGGGGGAGTTTTAATGTCCATTTCCATACAAAGAAAACACTTTTTATCGATTTGATTTAAGCTACGTCATACCTTAGAGGACGCGTAGGTATCAGCTGATATTATTTGAGTGATCCGGATTTCAGACCTAATTCTGTTTATCAAGAAATAATTATGTAATTAAATTAAACGTAGCCCTGACAAGGGTTTTTTTAAATGTGATGTGCTTTCGGCAATGTACAGACGCCAGCACATCAAGCTACCCCAAACTGTCAAATTTTCCCAATTGAACATGAATCTTATGCTTTTAAAATAAAGTTGAAAATCTATCAAAGAAATTTGACAGATTGGGGTAGCTTGATGTGCTGGCGTCTGTACTTACCGATTGTAGGTATCAGTTCATTAATACATTCACTTGTTGTTGTTGCATACTTCGGTGATCGTGCTTCACATGTCCACCTCCAACACTAATACACATTCGACACTTTTTCACGCACGTGGGATCCGCGGAAAACTTATGCAGCACTTGTTCCTCGATTTCCACGTTGCGCTCTCGTGGTCTCCCAGGATCAGGTGTCTGCGATTCGTGCCCATGAACACTGCCTGTGGTGTACACACAGTTATGCAGGCGTTGGAATGCACGCTCCGAGGTACTGTCACACCTGGTCTATTTGCGAAGCGCACCTCATACGTTCTATGCGCAGCTGCATAATTACAGTCGGTCTTGCCTTAGCACATCAACATATTAAAATGTTCCTGATTGGAATACGACTTTGTTCGCGAAACGATAGCGGCACGTGATACGTACGGACGTCCGATCGAAAGCTATCTCCACGGAAGACTGGCAAAAATAGTAGGGCGCCACGGCGCCGGTAGGCAACCAGTCGGCGACATCAAAGAGTCGGCGACTAGTTAAAAGAGTACCTACAATGCAGCGGCGTAGGGCGGTGTTCTTTGAAATAAAAATAGGTAAAAATAAAAAAAATTGCCGGTGGGTGGAGTGTTGTCAACTTATGAAAATTTGCCATAATTATTCAGTGTTAAATTTCGCATGGATTAAAAAAATTTAATAAAAAAAATTGCCGGTGGGTGGAGTGTTGTCAACTTATGAAAATTTGCCATAATTATTCAGTGTTAAATTTCGCATGGATTAAAAAAATTTAAGGCCTCCCCCAAAAGGTGGGTTTTGCCATAATCGCCACGCTTGGCAGGTGGTTTGGCGATCGCAGTATGGTGGTAAAATGCATAGACAACGCTGCTGCCCTTTCTTTAGTAAGTCCCTTAGTCGCCTTCTACGACACCCACGGGAAGAAAAGAAAAGGTGCTATTCTTTTGCGTCCGTCACCACACGGTACCTCCACCACAAAGGGCCCTCAACGGGACCCTATTAACGTGTCTCCGCTGCCTGTTTGTCTGTCACAGGACTGTATTTTTTGAACGGTAACAGGTAGACATTTTCTTTTATTTTCATAAAATAGTTTTAATTTGTTAATTAAAATAAGTAACAATTTGTATTTGGTTTTTAATTTTATTATGGTGTCGACTGTATTACGACGAATCTGGACTACGACAAATCTGGACTACGATCAATCTGGAGTACGTCGAATTCGGAACGTTGGGGTCCTAGTTTATTTTTTGCCCCAGGGCCTTTGGTTACCTAGCTATGCCACTGCTTATGTTTATGATATAAAGTTGAAAATCTTTAAAAGAAATGTGACAGATTGGGGTATCTTGATGTGCTGGCGTCTGTACGTGTAATATTTTAAGAATCACCTCAAGCCCTTCATTTTGATACCCCACATGAACATGGTAATATTAAATATTTTCAAAATATTATTTATAAACACATACAGAAGCAACAAGAATAATGTTCCCAAGATTTTGTAATATTCAACTTGATTTAAAAGAATGTCCGTGGTTTTTCTTGCCCGTTCGTCTCCGTAGAGATCTACATTTTGGAAAGGGCAACTAGCTTCAACTTTCCAAATGATCGGCTTTTTGACAATTCAAAAGTACCTGTAAATGGTTTAATTGAAATAAATGCTTTGAGTTTGAGTTTAAGTTTATACCTCCACAAACAAAGATACGCGTTTGCTGTTGCACTTTCTAGTAAATATAAATATATACATAGATTACATATATTATATAAATTAATCGATAATTGGATAAACTGAAAATCGAATCACACCATCACTACAAAATAAATTTGATCATAGACTAGCCTTGCCTTGACTTAGCCACAAGTTATAAATTACAGACAAAATGCTTATTTAAAGACCAAAACACCAATCAAAGTAATATGACAAAGAAAACACAAACTAAAAAGTGGAAAATAATTTATAAAATAATCGAAATAAGGATAAAGTGAATAATTTAACGAAATAATTTGTTTAATCTAAGAAAGAATGGGGTGTTATTAAGTGATTATAGAAATACCTCAAAAAGCACCCCAAGCTTTTTTACACACTTTTCTTTCGGTTTTTCGATAAGACGGGAGGAAACGCCCAGGTGTTTCCACTGCGAGGATCGCCTTGAGGACACGGTGGAGCATACGGTGGAGGTCTGCCCGGCTTGGGTGGAGCACCGCCGTGTCGTCGTGGAGGCGATTGGCGGCGGTGATCTCTCGCGTCCGGCCATGGTACGGAGCGAGAGTGCATGATCAAATCAAATCAAGCAAGTGCATGGGTAGCCGTCACCTCCTTCTGCGAAGCAGTAATGCTCGCAAAGAGGGAGGCGGTGCACGTGAGGGAGAGGCAGTTTATGCGCCCTTACTGCCTTAGTTGCCGCAGGAGACGCCCTGGGTGTCGGGAATCCTAGGCTGATTCCCGGCTACCATAGGCGCGGGCTTGCGGACGCCGAGTAATGGGTAGCTCGCTGTCCGGTAAGGACCAAGCCCGGGTCGAAGGTACGTTGTGTTCCACGCGCGCCTGTCATGTCAGCAACAACTGGTGGGGTCTGCTATTGCCGATGCCTGCCAGGGGTGCGGGTAATTCGAAAGATGGCACACACGCAACTGAGGGAACACGGGTGGGTTTCAGTCAGTAAATGTCTGACTCACCCTCCTGCTCCACCCAGAGCGGGAAAGTTATTTGATGATGTCTCACTCTTAAAAAAAAACTATTACTCTGCTCCTCAGTGCTGCATGTTTACATATTAAATTATCGCTTATTACAATAAACAATTTTCTCCATAAAAGAAAAACGTTTTATTTACTGCTTGTGCTGATGGCGATGGCCATAATAATTATGCTGTTCCCATAACGTATTTGGATTTAGAAAAACAGAGCCAATCCAGATGTTTAGTAATTATCATATCCTACTATCTTATGTAGGGTAGTCATTATTGTAGTATTAAAATTACCAGTCACAATGAATGTTTTAAAGAACGTTATTCGTAAGTATTAAGGGGAACCTAGCCGCGGGCTCGAACTCACTGATGGGCCTGACTAAAAAGCACGCTGTCTCGCCAGGCTTCGTGTCCGACAGAGGTAGTATCAGTGACGAGCAGTTAGAAGCTAGTCTACGCGCACAACATTATTGAGTGAGATGCAGGATCATTTATAGTACAACAGGCGCGTAAAAAATTAAGAATAGTCCTTCGGAAGATCGGGTTTTATGAAAAAACCACCCATAAATCAATTACCAATAAAGTTTCTTGTACTCTTCGATATTTGAGCTTTGTCGGTACCGACTTGGTTTTTCAGATTTAATACTTCTTTTATTACTTACACACACCCAAAATTAGGTTAAATTAGCAACAAAAACGAATCTTTGTTGGCTCCTAACTTTTTAATGGCTTTTCATTTTAGTATTCTGCTTCCGTACAGACAATATTAATAATGAGACAAAACCATACCATGTTTAATTTTTGATGTAAATTGTCGAACAGTGGAGTAATACACTCCCGAAGTTTGTATGGGAAAAATGTGGACTTGATTCACCTTAAGTAGCAGGTTTATCGATTGTGGACATATAATCTGTATCAAACAAAGAGAATATTATTTTATTTTTTAGCCACTTTCCGAATTAGAAAAATAGTGCTGTGAGCGCTCACATCAATAATTTCCGTTCCGAGGTAGTTATCGCGATTATGACAGCTAAGAAATGTCATTTTTGTCATCAATACGGAACGCTCGTGAACGCGCTAACAATGCTCACTCAATGTTGAAACCTATTTACACCATATAAAACTTGTATAGACCACAAATTTCATCTTCTTATTTGATTAGGTGGCGATTCTAGCCAGAAGCACTATTTATAAGTTAGCAAAATGATACGAATCAGAACATAACAGCACAAGTGTAATTTTTGACAGCGCTCACGGTGATATTAGTATAAGGCATGGTCGGCGTTATCGCAAGATGGCGCATGTCATGACGTCATCTATGACGATTCACGGGACATCGTTATCGCGCTCACGCCAATTCGGAACGGGTGTGAGCACGCTCAAATCGATATTATCGTATCTCGGAACGTAGCCTTTGTTTGTGGCGGGTTTTGGTTGGGTAACGTCAGCGCTGTCATTTCTGCTACACGTTCTCTATTTATCTATTGCAATTTCGCGAGTGACCGGTGTTTAGAAATAAAAGTGTAATTTTAAAATAATCATGATCTATTCTACATGGATCAATCAATTTCACTCAGTATTTTTAATCGTTTGTTCCTTATTCACATACGTTCAGTCTGATGTGCCGAGACCCCGCGGTGTCTCTTTATCTAAAGCACCGCTATATTCGCCGACAAAAGATTTCACCTGTTTCGACGGAACAATTTCGATACCGTTTAGCTATGTAAACGACGATTACTGCGATTGCTTCGACGGCAGTGACGAGCCTGGCACTTCAGCATGTCTGAATGGCTTTTTCCATTGCACAAACGCCGGTCATCGACCGCTAAACATACCCAGTTCGAGGGTAAACGATGGTGTTTGCGATTGTTGTGACGGTACCGACGAGTACGCCTCAGATGTAACATATTGTGTTAACACCTGTGAAGAACTAGGCCGAGAGGCCAGAGCTGAAGCTCAACGTGTGGCTGAGCTGTACCAAGCAGGTAGTCACCTGAGATTAGAACTTATAGAGAAAGGAAATACTAAACGAAATGAGATGGCAGAACAACTTCAACAGCTAGAAAAAGACAAATCTGAGGCTGTTCAGATTAAGGATGAGAAAGAGATCCTCAAAAATGAGTTGGAAGCTAAAGAGAATGAAGCCTTGAAGGTATACAGAGAAGCTGATGAGCAGGAAAAACAAAAGAGAGCAGAGGAAGAGAGACAAAACTCAATTAAAGAATCATTAGAACACTTTAATAATTATGATACTAATCATGATGGAGTGTTGTCAAAGGATGAAATAGAATTAGCGAGAGTGTTTGATAAAGACCAAAATGGAGAACTTGATGAAGATGAAATGAAATACTTCTTTGGTGAAAGCGACAGTGTAGACAAAGACACTTTCCTTACAACCACTTGGCCATTATTGAAACCACTATTGATGGTAAAGGATGGATTGTTCAAACCAGCTGAAGAACAAGAAGATATTGAGCCAGAACAAGATGCTGATGAGACTGGTGACCTGGACACCGAATATGCTGGTCATGATGATGAGCCCAGTGACGTAGATCTACCTCAAGATGAACAAGAAGAACAGGAGGCAGAAACAGAGCAACCCAGTGTTTATGATGAAGAAACACAAAAGTTGGTTGATGAGGCTACTGAGGCTCGCAAACTACATACTGATGCTGAACGCACAGTTAGAGAAATAGAAGCTAACATTAGGAAAATTCAACAAAGTCTTGAGAAAGATTATGGTTTGCAACAAGAGTATGCCACTTTGGATGGTGAATGTTGGGAATATGAAGACAAAGAGTATGTATACAGGTTATGTGTTTTCCAGAAAGTAACACAAAAATCCAAGAATGGTGGTGCAGAGGTTGGACTCGGAAACTGGGGAGAATGGGCTGGTGGAGATCACAACAAATACTCAATTATGAAGTATACAAATGGCATAGCATGCTGGAACGGGCCTAGCAGGATGACCTCAGTACATATCAGTTGTGGTTTGGAGACTAAACTCCTATCTGTCACAGAACCTTACCGCTGTGAATATAAGATGGAGTTTAGCACACCTGCAGCCTGTGATGAATCCCATTCAACTGCAGAGCACTCATCCCACGATGAACTTTAATAATTCCAGTGATTAAATTTTCACACTCTTATGTGATGTGTTAACACCTATGTTACAAATGTAAATCAGTCATCATCCATTATCATGTTTCTTTAAGGACAAGTCTCAAATCACATTATGGATAAACAAGAATTTCATAGTGGGTATTGGAAATCAATTGGAATTTAATGTAGAATGAGTTGGTAGAAGAATATCAAGTAGTCAAATTATTTTTGTTTAAGTGGAAGTGTTAATAATTTCATGTTTTTGGTAACTTCAAGAATTACTTATCACCAGTGTTTTGATGTAAAGACTGAAATATTCAACATCATACATTATTTTTTCTCTCACATTCCTCAAATGCAAGGCTGTTTTAGTTCAAGTAGAAAATAAAATTTTAATGAAGTGAACAAAACATTGTGAGTGATCAATAAAATTATTGTTTTAATATTACCCTCTTGTTTAATTTTACCTGATCATGTTTTTGTTTCATGTTATTATTTTTAATGAATCCTACTCTTATATCACGAGAGAGTAGGTAAAACAGAATCGTAGTGCAGATGACGTTGTACCGTGTACTGTTATTGAAGTTGAATGCTGTGGAAAAATGATAAAAAAACAACAATGAGTCAGTAATGCAAGTCAGGTAGGTACGTAAAGTACATTGCCCCGTAAAATTTTGGTAATATGTAGGTAGCTAGGTATACATCAACATTGTTGGTTGGGGGACATTGAGTGACCTATGTAGTTTCAATAGGTTCTGCTTACACCTCTTTCACGTCCACTCGTTTTCCTTAAAGATGACGAGAACTGTAAATCTTCATAAATTGTTTGATATTTATTACTATATTATACGAGGATCAAGGATTTTCCATCATACAAACAAATATGAGTTCATGACTAATAAGAAGGAAAATCAGTTTGTAGTCGTCCGCGTCGTTAAACTGCGTTGAATGATTCGAATAAATTATGAGAATCGATTAGGTATTTTGTGTCAACTGTCAACAGAGTTATCATTCTGACATTTCTGACAAAAGTGTCAAATAGATCAACTCACAAACGTAAACAAAGCCACATGTTCGGTAAATCATTTCGTAATTTGTAAATGAAAACCTTTACTCTTTCTTTTGATTGCAAGCGTAAATAGTGATTAGTATAATAACGAATTCCTTCAGTGCTCAGTTCGTGTTAACCGGAATAAAACATGGAAGTAGATGAAATAGTTTCCCGGTCTTGTTTTTCAATGTTAGAAGGAAAGGTTGACTATAGAATTTTGGAGGCGTTAAATTCCATGGGTCTTGAGAAGCCTACGCGTATACAAGCCGAAGTTTTGCCACATTTACTACAAAGGAAGGACTTAATCGGTGCGGCGAAGACGGGCAGTGGAAAGACATTGGCATTTCTCATACCGGTTGTTGATAATTTAGTCAAGTCGGGGTGGTCTGCTAAGGGAGGTAAGAAGATATTGTCATTTATTTGTTGTTCATAGATAGTAAGGTGACCAATTACTATCAGCAAACATTAATCATATCCTTGTTTTTGTTGTTTAGTGTTCTGGTCTTGCCTCTGAAAAACCAGTTAAAGTGACTTATTTATTAACGTATTAAAAGAAAAAAATTAAAGAGCTAAGCAATGTTGTAGTTGATTTATTTGGAACTGAACCGTGTTAACACCGTAATGGTATCACTTTTATTTTGTGTTCAGGTACTGGGTGTGTCATATTGTCACCTACAAGAGAGCTGGCACTCCAAACTTCTGATGTATTAAAGAAACTACTTGTTCACATTAATTTATCTCATTGTCTTATTGTGGGAGGTGAGAAGAAAGCTAAAGATATCTTAAAATTGAAGAAAGGTAAGGTTTTTATGTTTTTAGGTAATTTAACATTGTTTTCTCCTTTTTATTTGTATTTAAGCTACCTATTTGAACAATTTTATTATGATGAGGACTGAAATTGCATAAAACTGGAATAAAAGTAACATTTAAAACAAAAATTAATAAAAGGTCTATCTAGCTATTCAAAAAGCTTCAGAATTTTTTGAATGATTAAAATCAAAATCTTGTGCTCTGTTGACGGTAATAGGTTTGCCCCCTATTATATGGGACTTGACCTTAACTGGCAATCAGTGTGTGTTCTATAGGAACACCTCTGCCCATCCCTTCGGGGAAATAAGGCATGATGTTATGTTATTATGTTAAAATAAAAAATGAAATGTAATAGAAATTCCCACAGCAATCATTCAGACCGTTTAACAATATTACAGGTGCAAATATAATAGTCAGTACACCAGGTCGGCTATTAGATCATCTCCAAAACACGGATAAGTTTAACTGTGACAAACTCAAGTGTTTAGTACTAGATGAGGCAGACAAACTCCTGGAGTCAGGTTTTCAAAAACATATTACCGGTATCATCAGTTTATTGCCAAGTAAGTTTTTGCTCCAATTTTTATTTATTTATTTAATACTTCACGCACAGAAATGTGCAGAGGCAGACTTAATGCTATAGACATTTTCTACCAGTCGCCCTTTGGGTGATACAGAAACGAACAGTGGTAGGTGCAATTACTTAAGTTATCTAAGTTAATATTGATTTAAATGTAAGTAAATGTATGTATAATATACCTATATATACAGGCTATAAATATATCTACTATGCCAAATATTTTCCTGTTCTTCATTTATTTTATTGGAACAAACTGCGAATAGGACCACAATACCAGCCTTATTAATGCTGCAGAGAATAGAATAGAATAGAAAATAATTTGTCCGTGGGTGAGATATCTCTATTATCTAGATTATCTCACCCACGGACAACATTGAAAAGGAAATCAACAGAAGAATAGCAAACGGATGGAAAAGATATTGGAGCATGAAAGAAATAATGAAAGATAAAGAACTGCACATATCGATTAAATCTAAAGTATTCACCACATGTGTTCTCCCTGTATTGATGTACGGAAGTCAAACATGGGCCCCCACTAAATCGAACAGTAAGAAATTAAACACATGCCAGCACTCTATGGAGAGAAGCATGATGGGAATCAAGAAAAAAGATCGAGTCAGGTTGGAAGACATCAGGGAAAACACAAAGGTTCCGGACATAGCAACAAATGTCAGGAAACTAAAATGGAAATGGGCCGGGCATATGAGTAGAGGGAACGAGAAGTGGAACAAGAAGATCACGGAGTGGTACCCCAGGAATGGCATGAGAAAGAAGGGAAGACCACGTCAAAGATGGGAGGATGACCTGGTCAAATTTGCAGGTGTGACCTGGAGCCGGGCTGCCAAGGACAGAACTGAGTGGAAAAGGTTGGAGGAGGCCTTTGCCGATTGGCAATCAGCAGAAGACAACCTAGATTTTATATAACTTAGATATTAAGGAAAATGTATTATGTACTGTTGAATAAATGGCTTTATTATTATTATTATAGAAAATAATTTATTTGCAAATATGGGTAATACATAAGTAGTTGTAGGTATCACGATACAGAATTCTGCCGCATTTCACCATTCGGCATGCAAACATTTTCATTATATAAAATTGTTAAAATATAAATTCTCATTAAAACATTAACTTAATTATTACATCAAAATTCAAATTTTCATTAAAACATTAACTTAGTTATTACTTAATTACACATTAAATAAAATTGACAAAATTAATTTAATTAATGAATTAATTGTAAATTGTTGAGCAAAGCATACAATCTCAAACTTGTCTCGTACCTTTCTCGTATCATTCCAGTTTACGCTGAACTCGCACTGTACGGAAATCCTATACAATGCGAGAGCAGCTTATACTGGAAATCTATAGCTTGATGTGTAGCCGTGTGTACAAAGAACGCATGACCATTAATCACTTCACTTGCTCAAGGGGACAGTTATATATTTGCAGTGGTAAAACTATCAGCCATTCATCTAGGTCAAATCAAATCAAATCAAAATATTTTATTTCACATTAAGCTGCATGGGCACTTATGAAACGTCAGAAGCTAGGTGCACGGTTCCAATTTGTCGCTTCCTATGGAGAAGAGCCGGCAAGAAACTCCGCGGTTACTCTTTTAAAAATAGTTGGCTTTTACAATGTTTTCAAATTACAGTGATATTAGGTACGGGAGGACAGTGCAGGCCTGTCAACCCTGTCAACCAGGTACTTAGAGGAATGAAAATAAAGAATAGACGTCTGTAGGCCTACAACGTTCTCTCATTCACAGGTGCTAGGGGAGCTGGCAGCCCAGGATGCAATGGCTAAACATTTGAATACCTATTGCTTCTTGTGAAGACTAATTTATATTGAGAGCTATTGAATTAACTTGAAACTTAGAAGTGTTTTGCTAGTTTTTATCGAAAATTTAAATGCAATGAAAACTGAATGAATATGTATGAATTATTTCACAGTTTAATCAGGTTGTTATTGTGATAATAGCAAGTTGTTTTTGTGTAACTAAAGGATAAATCGAACAACTGTTCAAATAAAGATGTCTTTAGCAGCAATTTTTATATTGTAATTATAGGTAATAATTACTTGTTAATATTTTTTTGTAGCAAAAAGGCAAACAGTATTATTCAGTGCTACTATGGGCGAAAATGTCAAGAATCTAGCTAGATTGGCATTGAGAACTGATCCAGTTTTAATATCTGTAACTGATAACAAAATGTCTACAGTCTCAGGACTCCAACAAGGGTAAATATAAACATTATTGTTCAACATCTGGTATTACCGAGCTTCGCTCGGTTTTATGTTTTTTTTTTGTTTGTTTTCTAAAAATTAAACCTAGCTAGAACGATTATCGGCCCCGAAACCCCCTGCATACTTACTAAATTTCATGAAAATCGTTGGAGCTGTTTCCGAGATTCAGATTATATAATATATACATATATGTCACAGTTAAAACCAGTTTTTAGATAGAACGCGTTTTCTCTAATTAGAACTAGTTTTTACTAAATGCCTTTGTTAAAACTAGTTCGACGGGAATCTTCGCCGACAGGACTCTTTGCCGACAGCCCCTCATCAGGTAGGTAATTAGGTTAGGTTAGAATTGTGACCAACCAGGCGCGAGCCAAGCGAGCGGTGCCGCGGCAGCGGCCAGCGCACGGAGGTCAATTTCAAGTAATTAACGGTACGAAAGTCATGATTCTCGAGGTGAGGGTAGATAAAAAACAATGACTTTAATCTATTTATTACTACATATTGCACAATACATATTGACAAAAAAGACATTACTTAAGTCAATACTTTGTCTAATATTGTATAACCTAGTTATCAGTTGAGCGAATTAGTTCGTTATCTTTGATTTTATTGTGATATTATCTGCGTCAAGTTATTTACATTTTGCTAAATAGTTATCGATTTGTTGGATTTTTAAAAATGGTACTTATGTACCTATTAATGAAGGTATTAATAATCGTACCGTGTAATTTTTTAGATAAATATTGCAAAGTTGTTTTGTAAAATAATTATTTATTTTGATTTGAATTTTCAACTATATTTTTGCCTTTCGAAGCGTAGACATTCCATGAAACATGTTAGAACATAAAAAATTTAGTGAAAACAGCTGGAGTCAACATTTATCTCTTAGGTTTGATTTAATTTTTCGCAGCATACTACCGCTCCCTGAACATTTTACGTTTATTTTCAGGGAACGGCATTAATTTAACAAATCGTGATCTATTCAATCATCTCTTGGAAAGTCCCCCAATTAAACCTACAACTAAACAATCAAAGGAGAAGCTATTTAATTATGTTCTAGAAGTGATTGGCACTACTAAAAATCGATTGCGAGACACGATACACAGTTTTTGTACATCTACTTCAAGAAATTGGCTGGCAACAGGTAGACATAAGACTAAGTTTGAAACTAAATATCATGATTGGCTTTCTAAATTTAAAGTCATGTCAGAAATGCAAAATATACTACCATCTTCACCTGGGTCTGTCAATAAGGGCCGGCCAAAAGTACCATTTTCTGACATTTGCAATAAAACCAAACGAAGACGATTAAACGAGGAAATACATTCAAGAAGTGAAGTAAAATTATGTTTAACAGCTGAAATGAAGCTTCATTTTGTACGAAAAACGGAAGACTGCTCTAGCTCTTCAAAATATCTTGTCTTCTCCTGCAGCCAGTGTTTCAAAACAACAAAATCATGATGATATTAATATTATCCAATATTCACCCGAAGAAGCACTAGCTTTGTTTACAGAGCTGAAATTAACTCGTCATCAGTATACTGAATAGCGGGTATCAGCTGTATAGCTACACACATATAGGACAGGTGCTTTAAATTCTTGCTTATGAAAGAATTTAAAGCACCTGTCCTATATGTATCCTCCCTATATCATGATGAGGAATTATTAATTTATTAACAATTTTATTCTGTATTTTCACATATTTATATAAATTAACATTTTTTTGATTATAAACACTCATTGAAATTAACTTAGACCTGATATTTTCATAAATATATTAACGTCCCCCTAAATTTTAAATTTGCCCACTGTGCGGTGAGCGCTACTTCCAAGTTAGTGGCAGTTACTTGGATATTTAGTAGCAGCGCAAGGAAGAGCCTTGTCGGCGAAGAGTCTTTTTGGCGAAGTGTCATGTCGGCGTTTAGTCGTACACTCAAATATATCAGTGGTAAATTCTAGATTTGACTAGGTATTTCTAATTTGAACAAAGGTATTAAGTAAAAACTAGTTTTAACTAGGGAAAACGAGTTCTAACCAAAACCGGGTTTTAACTGGACATGTATATTTAAACAAGAATTGCTCGTTTATAGGTATTACCTAGATAAATAAATAAGATTGTGCTGTAATATTTTTACCTCTGATCTAAACCAGGCTAAAAATTCAACCCTAAGTCCCTTTGTAAGGGTAAGAATGGAGGTATTATATCAGTCTAGTACTGGATACGTATGTCAAGGCAACAACTGGTTTGCTTTCTGAATCCAGTTTACTGGTAGTTGTAAGATCGACTGCATTCGATTGGTCCATTTGGTTATAGTAGCATTCAAACTAATACCTACTCAGCGTGTTTTGTTTGGAACCTAAGATAACCATTCAAGTGTCTCCAGAAGAATATCCAGGTTTCCCGATCATTATAATCTCTTCATTTTTTTTCACAGGTATTACATCTGTCCAGTAGAGAAAAGGATATCATGGTTGTGCAAAATGCTGAAAAAAAGTAAGAAGCTAAAAGTGATGGTATTTTTCTCATCATGCAGATCTGTGGATTTCCATTATGATTTTTTTGGAGTTCATTGTAAAGCTACTGTTTTGAGTATACATGTGAGTATCGAGTTTCAGTTGATGGGTTGCTCTATTTACTTCAAATTGCCAGCCCTTTCATCATCAGCCTGTAACAGTCCACTGTTAGACATAGGTAGACCTTTCAAATCGCGCCTATCTACATACTGTGGTCCTCGGCTACCCTGATGAGTGTAGAGTACTCTCATCCAGCTGCTACCAGCCACCCTGTGACGACCGGCACCCAACTACCTACCTACTTCAGCTTATCGTCAGTCACGAGATTAGCATACAGGGTGGCAAGGACATCGAAAATCGGCTGTTCCATACATTTTGACAGCGTTAGTATTGAACTTTTCTATGAAACAGCTGTTTTTTTTTTTCTTAAGAATCGATGAAAATTTCAACAATTACCTGTGTGCTGAATTAATAATAATAATAATAAAATTTTATTGAACCAATGTTACAATTAGTACCTTATGATTTACATAACTTAATGTTGATTTGTAACTGTTAGTGATTTTCGTTTTGGTCTTTACGGCGGACCCCAAACTAGGCGGCGCCTGTATCTTGGGGACCAGAGTTGTGAGACATAGTGCTATATACCACTGGAGTTTAAGGTGACAATGGGTAAGTATTTGCAAACGATTATATAAAACTAAATATGAAAGTTGAGATCAAAGTGAAAGAAAATGTATGCACAGTTTGCGTGTCGATGTCATGTCTATGTATACTAATCTCGTGACTGGCAATAAGATCAGGTAGTGGAGGTGGTGGAGCGACGATCTTCACAGGATGGCTAGTAGCATCTGGATGAAGGCTGAGTAGCGGAGGACCGAGTTAAATAGTACGCTATGTCTAACAGTGCACTGTACCTTGCATATACCTACATGCCGAGATTTCTTGCATATACGAGTACATATATATGCAAGAAATCTCGACATCCTCAACAGGTATAGAACCTCAGCACACAGACAGAGTGCCATATTTTTATCTGCAGGGCCTAACAACAATATTTAGCTATCATTCTCATAAATGGATCGGAACGAATCACATTCCCGTCGCTATCTAGTTGTAACTAAGTAACACACTCAAATGATAAGTCGTGTGAATTATTACGCGATATCACGAGATAAATTTGCAACACTGTACCTCTAATGTTTGCTTTCTCTGATTATGTTGATCTTAGACACTGTCTGTGAAATAGACACTGATCTACATCAATAGGTAATTAATTACAGCTTTCAATCAATAATCGATTATACGCGTAAGTAAGAACTTACGCGTCTAAATTATTGTTTAGGTTAGTTTAAATCACCATAAAATTGCTTTTCCATCTCGAGGTTGAAGGTTGATCACTAGGTCTATTTTCGCTTTCAACATCAATAAGACAATTAAATAATAAAATTTCATTAATTTTATTTTTATAATTTCGTTTTATTTATTTATTTTGTAATAATGTTTAGTGAATGTTTTGTCCTAATTAATACTAATTAATTATATTATAATCAATATATTTGTGCGCCGTTGACGGCAAGACATAGCGTTAATTCTTAGTAACAATATTGACATCTGTACTTTACCTGTGTTCTACAAATAAACAATTTGAATTTGAATTTGAATTTGAAAAAATAGTTTTAACCCAAGTGAAGTTTTATTTTAGGTACTTACTAAGAGTTTTTGTCAAACGTGGTAAAGCAATTATGTGGTCGAAATAAAAATAAAATATTCATCCCTATCACCCACGCTTGCCGTAAGTATACGCAGTATAGGTATGAAGTCATTTTGTCATTTTTTTTTGTTTGCGAATAGTGCAAACAAAAGTTATCAACTTTTTGAGATAGCTGCTAGACAAAGCCGGCACTATCACAAAAGTGACGTCACGACACGACTATGTTCCAACTTTTTAATGCGCCATACATTGTTCATACCGCGCGACAAGGACGGAACTACGGGAGTAATCCCTTCCAAAAGCTTTTAAAGCGTGTAGCTTCTCCTATATTTCCATACTTTTAAATATGTTTTCCATTCAGTACGAGTACCTAGGTATCTCATTTTACTTTGCCTTTGAAATTACATTATTTTATTAAATATTTTTAATATTAGTCATCCATCATCCTTATTTTATTTTTATTATGTTTGCACTTTATTTATGTTAATTTTAATATGATCTTTATTAGGGTCAACAAAGTCAAGCTAGGAGGAAAGAAGCGTATCATAACTTCATTGAAGCGCAAAACGGGGTTTTATTTTGTACTGATGTCGCAGCTCGGGGTTTGGATATTCCCAGCGTTGATTGGATCGTGCAGTATGACCCGCCATCGGATCCAAAGGTATAATTTGATTATTTTCACATTGCAATGGATAATGCAATTCACGAGCACGCGTCATATGACTCTTATCTCATTGTAATAGGGTATACATTGGAATGATTAACGCACCTTCGTGAAACGTATCATCTATTAAAATGTAACCCTTGCTTTCAAGTCAAATGGAACAGCCATTTGACTTTACCGTTATATGAGTTAGAAAATGCCAGCATTGTCTGTCAATCTGCGTGTCTGGACCAGCATTAGCACCAACACAGTATTTCCCCTGAAATACCAGGAGAAATACTGTTGTTTGTTAGAACTTGAAACATTGTAATACACTTCTGTATCTCTATTACAAAAGTGCAACTGATAACGCGAACTCTCGGACATTAAAGCGTGCAAAAAGATTGACAGCTACGCATTTATTTATCTTATTTATAAATTCCGATTGTACTATATTTGACATGTTTACTATTTCATCATTATCTTATCTTTAGGAGTATATTCACCGAGTTGGTCGCACGGCTAGGGGACTCAACAATAAAGGAAATGCAGTCATCTTGTTGAGGCCAGAAGAAGAAAACTTTATAAAGTTTCTAGAAAAAGAAAAGGTCTTTTTAGATAAATACACTTTTGGAGATCCTCCAGATGAGGTTCAAGATATGGTAAGAATTAAGTAGGTAGTGATGGAGGGAACCCTTACGTCAGAAGTAACGGTTAAACTACGAAAAACTGCGACGAATTGAAGGCACTGTCATGATGGGCCCTTAGATACCAAGATAAAATCCATAATCTGACATTGATACCTATCATCTAACAAAACATTATCATGGATCATCTACGAGTACTATCAATTCTGTGATATCTAATACTACAAACAGAGCAAGTTACGCAACAGTTTTCAGCCATGTTTTTTTAAAGATATATTGTAATTGGCAACATCGTCATTCAATACCTGGCAAGTCAACCTAACGCGATTTTGCAATAAAGTCACCCATTAAAATATCATATTCATCGTCTTTCTTTTCAGCTAGAAGATCTTATAACGAATAATGGTGTAATGAAGACGCTGGCAAGAAAAGCGTATCTATCGTTCCTTAGATGTTATAAGACACATCCACTCAAAAAGATATTTGATATCAATTCTTTGGATTTAAAACTAGCAGCAAAAGCATTTGGATTTCTAGACCAGCCTCACGTCGATTTTCGTATCCTTTTTTTATTATAACTTGATGATTTTATATGTATTTCGAAGGCGTTTTGAAATGTAGGTACGTATAGATCCCGGTAATCACCTGATTTGGATGCAGGTAGCACGGGCCTAGTCGTAGCGATGATTGTAGTCCTATGTCCAGTTAAAGACTTTCGTCTGGCATGATGATGACATAAGCATAATTACAAAAATCAACCACAACAGAAAATAATGAACTGTCCCAACTGAATGGAAACTAAATCCAGGCCCATGATTTTATCGCATAACGGAGCAACTGCTAAAAAGGCAGTTCATGCAGCAAAAAACGCGTCGCATGTTTTTGTGCGCAATTCAAGACACCATTTGCATGAAATCATCACGCTTTTGTAGTTTGTAGCACATTACATGTCCACCAAAATCGTGTTCAGTTTGGCTCAATTAGTATGTGTAGTAATCGACCTTGTTTTGTTTTTACCCGACTGCGCCAGAGGAGGGTTATGTTTTTCGAGTGTGTAATATAATTATGTTTCTAAAATTAAAATGGCCGATTTTTGGCGCCATATGTCTTCAATTTTTATTTCTCGAAATGTATCGAGTGAGGTATCAAAATAAAGGGTTTCATAAATAGGTCTTATTTACGTCAAAAGTAATTACGTTAATTAGACACTGTCTAATTAATGTAATTAACAATACATTTAAATAAATGTTATGTTATGTTCAGTTTGCCTAAGTTAAACAACACTGTTCAGAAATTTACTTAGGTAGGTACGCACGGCTACAAATCAAGCTATACATTTCCAATTTACGCTGAACTCGCATTGTACGGAAATCCTATACCTACAATGCGAGATCAGCTTATACTGGAAACGTATAGCTTAATGTGTAGCCGTGTGTACCTACCTTGTTTTGTTTTTACGACAGTTTACAGTTTCTCTATAGTCTGCGGTTTTTGTAGAAATGTAATGGATGACCTTTGAACACAAAATGCACACTTAAAGTTGTCTAAAATTCAGCAAATTGAAATAAGCGCTTTAGACATTCTCTTATATAAAGGCGCCTACATAAACTGCGCATTCAAAACCCTAGCCGTTAAAGCGGAATCTTAGAATCTTGACATTACAGGCGAATGGTCCCGGTGCGGTGAGGTCTTTATGCGAATGTCTATTGAACAAAAACCGTCGACTCTATAGTAGACAAACTGGAAACTGTTTTTATATAAATATAACAAGGTTAGTCATTTTCTTAACAGTGGTAAATTTGCGCAAACTGAACATAACAGGCATCTTCTGGGCACGCTCGTTCCATCATAGACCTCGTACATCGCTTTCCATCTGACATGATCGAAGAGGATCAAGAGCAGGCCCATTTAGTAGTTATAAGAAAAAATGCGCAGCAGCAACGGGTTGCACGTGGGTTGCACGCGACGAGCTTTTGCTCGTCGCGTGCAACCCAGTTCATCTCAATGCCAGCCACATGTTTAGTTCAGATAAGGTCTCGCCCAAAAAAGCATCAATATTTTCTTAACTGTAAACATTTCAGTTCCGAAGAAGAAATTACATTAAAAGTTCAAACAAAGACTTGTCTTGAAGAAACTAAGTATATGTATATGAGTATACATGGAGTATACGTATTGAAACTATTGTTTATCAACAACATGTAATCTGCCTGTTAGATTATTATTATGTCAAGATAAGGACATTCGACGAGTTGGGTTAATGCAAATAGAGCATTGACGTGTTATATTGTAAGGGTTATGTAATTTATCACAATAAAACGTCTTTTAAAAACTAAACGATTTATTTCATTTTATTCTAGCTTGCACTAGCTACTTTTCCTGTTGTTGCCTTTCTGCCTATAGATTTTAGTTTTCTCAGCTTTTTGCTTGAAGTTATTTGGCGCGTTCAAGGACTTGAAGTATCCGTATCCGCCGCCTCCTTTCCGCTTTTGTGGAGGTCCTTTGCTGGCCACCTTAAGTTCTACGGCAGGTGGAACTGTGAAACCGAAGGATTTGGAGACCCTGGCCATATCTATAGTGTCGATGTCGAATATAGTCTTCAGGTGATGAGAGTCATAGGCCCTCAAATAACTCTTGAACGCTTCTTTAGCGGATTGGTTCAGGAAGTAGTTTCTTGATATTAGTTTTTCCAGCTGAAACAATGATTACGAATGTTTATGATAATGTTTTAAACATTTTAACACTAACAAGATAATATACAATTTCAACATCTGCGTTATTTTTCGTTTGCTAGTCTTGGGTTTTTTAGTCCGCGAAGCAAATAGGAGCGAACATATTTCTTACAGATGTGCGCGTTTCGCTCTAATAACTACGCGCTACGCCAAATCCTGGGGGCACCTTTTTAAGTATGATAAACACGGGACAAAACTATCGGGACATGCTGTGCACGGTAAAAGGGTTATAACTAAATGATTTCGTATATTTACAAACCTGCATTTGAATATCAGAAATCTTATTCCAAGAGAATTCAAACTCGTTGAGTGCGACCCTGGACTGTTTCAAGAATCTGAGGAAACCAAGTTCTTCAGGGCGAAGGAACAGCAACGCATGACCACTTGTTCCAAGACCGCGGGCAGTTCTGCCTACACGGTGGATGTATTCCTATAACAATAGAACATCATATTATTATTTTTTTAATTGGACCCCAGGGCAAGTGAACCCTGAATTTGTAATTTATCGAAAAGCACTTTATTTTGTGTTTCAAGCCAATATTTTATGGACGTAGAGAGGCGCCTCAAAGCAACGATTATCGTAATCTTTGATGCTTGAAATATGACACTTGATAGTACTATGGGATTATAGTTGTTAAAAGTAATGCTCATGTGTTTAGGCTCTCAATAGTAAAGTTGCTGCTTTTGGCGAGTATCACTTTTACAAACATTGAAATAAGGTTTAAATTACAATGATTATGGAAACTATAATAAAGCAAATAAAAACAAACGATATAGATCTTCAGCTCGATTCGACATAAATTTCAAACAATACGAGTAAGTGTATGAACGAAAAAATTGCATAAGTAGTAAATCGTAGCAACTACCATTCTGTAGTTTCTGCCTACCGACTTGTGGACAAGGCGTGAGTTTAAATTTATCTCGGTAAGTAAATAATGTAACGAATCATACCTTGGGATCATCAGGCGGGTCATATTGCACGATCCAGTCGACGGCGGGTATGTCCAGACCTCTGGCCGCCACATCCGTGCATAACAGTATTCCCGTCTCGGCGTTGCAGAATTGGAAGAAGGTCGTCGTACGTTTCGTTTGTTGTTGCTTTCCCTGGTGAATATGATAATATTGTAATACGAAGAGAGGAAGAGGTGATATTGAAAAAAAAAAAAGAAAAATGTAGTTAAAGGCACATTATCAAAATCATCTCAAACCTAATATTTTTTTGTACTACAAAGATTTTGCAGCAATAATAAATCACGTGCCTAGCTTCCGTTTAGTTGTTTTTGAAACGTTGCTGGCAACTATTCTTAGCTTATCAATTGTGGCATAACTTTAGATTAACAAGAAAATGTACACAAGGTTGAGCTTTGAAGACTTTAGTAAGTTGAAATAAAAATATATAATAAATACATTTTGTGGAAACATACGTGTATAGACATGACAGGTAGATCGATATAGTTGAACAGCTCATGGTGGTACTTCACAGACATGCAGGTGGAGAAGAACACCATCACCTTTTTCTTCCTATTTTTCTTGAGGAATGTGAATAGGACCATCATACGTTTTTCTGAAGGGCATACAATGTATCTGAAAAGAATATGTCATAAATACTTAAGATCTTATCAGAGCAAGAAAAAGGGAATGTCAAATAAACAAAGTATCCTATTCATCATCATCATATTAGCCGAAAGACGTCCACTGCTGGACATAAGCCTCCCTCAAAACGGGGGGAATTGCCATAATCGCCACGCTTGGCAGGCGGGTTGGCGATCGCAGTATGGTGGTAAAATGCATAGAGAATGCTGCTGCCCATTCTCTAGTAAGCCTCTTAGTCACCTTCTACGACACCCACGGGAAGAAATGGGATGGTGCTATTCTTTTACGTCCGGCACCACACGGAAAATAGCCTATATTTTCCTATTTCTGTAGTTCTTGGATCTTTGACAGTCATTACAGGTCATCAGAAGACCGAAAATCTGACAACTAGTCTCACCAAGGGATATTGTGTTACCCAGTAACTGGGTTGTGGAAGTCAGATAGGCAGTCGCTCCATGTAAAATACTGGTATTCAGCTGCGTCTGGTTAGACTGGAAGCTGACCCTAACATGGTCGGGAAAAGGCTAGGCGGATTGGAATAGATTTTTCTATTGTTATTTTGTGATGAGTATGTAACCATTAGAATATCTGCCAGGGGTGCGGGTTGTTCGAAAGAGATACCGTGGCCCCTGGCACACAGGCGGAACACGAGTAGGTTTTAGTCAATAAAAGACACGCCCTCCTACTCCACCTAGAGCGGGAGAAGTTATTTAATGATTTCCCACCCAAAAAAAAAGAAACCATTACAATATGACATTTTATGTATCTGTTGCATAAGCATAAAACCAATGTTAATAATAATGCTTTCACAATCAACAAATCATAACAGCATTCATAATATTACCTAATATTCATAATTAATATTCATAATTTTCTATAGAATGAACAGGGATTGAAATCAATGGTTTCAATCCCTGTTAAGGCTTCCGCAAACAGGCGCGGCACAACTCTCGTAGAAGAATGAAAACTTCATGGATATTTTTCGACTAGAATCACGTGGCGCCAATCTGTTTGTCTGTCGCGACATGGGACCACAACAAGTGAAATGTGGGTGGACTATATGCCTATATCTGACCCGTGGGGAATACAGGCATGAAGTTATGTTGTGTTACAAAGAATACATACCCCTGTTCAAGAGAGTCAACAGTGGCCTGTTCTCTGTGATCATCCACTCCTACATACACAGGTTCGTGTTTCACAGCGAGGGCTGTCAAAGACTCTGTTTTCTTAGTTTGAGTGGCACTGAACAGCATTGTTTGACGACGTTCTGAAAGAAAGAGACATGATTTAAATGCATTTTCAAAGATGCAAGGCTAGTCTAACATATATAATCTACAAGCAACAATGACAATCAAACTCGTAAACAGAAAGAAAGATGGTTGGAGGAAGCCACAACTGTATCATAACAGGTGTGGCTTCCTCTAACCATCAGTCTTAAGAAGAAGAAAGGTTTGAGTTTATATTTATGTCATAATATTAAAGAGAGTCTTAAGCCCTGCAGTAGCTGGTAGCGATGGGCGTTGAATCAACCGTTGATCTCCTGTCAACGTATTAACGTTAACTGTTTATGAATCAACTAGTTAAATTTGTCAACGACGTTTATGAATATAACTCGTTGGAGAATCAACTAAATTTGCAAACGTACCGAGTAGACGAACTGAGCAAAAAACTTACTTTGAAAATACCATCATAGATTCCGAGCGACGGTCATGTCGTGGAATTTGAACTCTAAGTAACGTACACAAGAGTTTATTTTTGAAATATTTCTTTTAAGAAAATTATACCAATAAAAGAATCGTTGAACGTCGCAGCGTTGAATAAAACCGTTCACTGAATGAACTGTTAACGTTACAAGTTGCACATTAACTCGTTGACGAATTTAACTAGTTGATAAATGTAAATCAACGTTAACGTTGCGGTAACGGAAAAACCGTCAACGACTCATCACTAGTAGCTTGAGTCAGGCAATGGATGAAAATGATGGTGACAATAATGTTGTTTGTTTAGTTACTTACTAGGCAGCAGTTTGATAATCTGCTTAACTTCTTCTTCAAAACCAATCTCTAGTATCCTGTCAGCCTCATCAATGATGAGACATTGCAAGTTTTTGTACAAGAAGTCTGGTGTGTTTTGCAAATGATCTAATAGACGACCTGGTGTTGCCACTAGTATATTAATACCTGCCATAGACAAAACAAAAATTAGTAAGTAAGTAAAGTAAGAATTCAAAGGTCTGTAAATCAACTTTGTAGGCTGACTTTTTTGGTACTTAAATGAAATATGAAAATAATAATAATTACAAATCATTGTAATAAATTGCACCAATAAGCTCCTATTCAATGGGACTTTAATCTGACTGTGAAATGTGTGTGTACTATTGGTCTACCGCTGCCTTGGGCATGATACATAAACTTACCTTTAGACAGTTTTTGAGCTTCAGTACTTCTGTTAGCTCCTCCCATTACCAAACCATATGTATGATGATGATACTTCATCAATTCCATTAAAACTCCAAATGTTTGCATTGCCAACTCTCTTGTTGGAGACAGAATAATTACACCAGTACCTTAAATAAAATGAAGTATTTAAAAAATGGAATTAGGATCAATATTTTACATTGTATTTTTATACAAAGTTCAGATATCCATTCTGTGTTCACAAAACGACTGTTCTCAAACTCTACAGTAAATGGGACTTCAACACAAAATGTGCCTCAACAGTTTTCACTGGAGACTCAATTTCATGTTAAAGTGTACATAAACCAGTCATGGAGTTATGGCAGTCAAGTTTTCACATTCGCCTTTTTATCATCATTACAATAACACTTACTAGATTTTCAATAAAAATAATATTACTGCAGTAAAAGTAAGATCTGTTTAGAAATGCGTTTACATTTTTGCAGTCAGTAATTTGGAAAGTAAAACCATATTGTAAGACAAACCAATGATAATCGAACTCACCGTTTCTAGGCTTGAATTTCAGCTTATAGATAAGATCAATAGCTGGTATAAGGAAAGCTAGAGTCTTTCCAGATCCTGTCCTGGCTGCACCAACCAGATCCCTTCCTTCAAGGAGTGGTGGAATGGCTTTAGACTGTATTTCTGTCATAGTAGTGAAGCCCATGTCTTTGATGCCCATCAAAGTTGATTCACAGACTGTTCCTTCTAGCGCTGTGAACTTTTGATCTGATAATATGCCAAGGCATAAGCTGGAACCAGGCACTGAAAGAAGGAAGTATTTGAAGATTAGTATTTTTGTAATACTCATGTATTTCAGCAACCATGTTGTTTTACGTGTGTGGTTTTAATTAAGATTTTATTTAATGACAATAGATTAATGTACAGGCACCACTAGAGTCATAGTTAAGCCCATTTACACAGAAGAAGTCTATTGCATAGGGTATACAATCAAATTGAAGCAACAATTGACTAGCACCGTCTAAACAATACATACAAATTGTACATCAATTGTTGCATGCATACAATTCTCCGGTACGGACAAGTTAGTACCCATTCAAAAGTGGGATAGGTGTGAACAGCACATTCAATAAAATCACATTCAATTCTGGCATGATAATTTACAATCATACAAAATAATAGAAATATTGAGAATACATTGAATAAAATAATGAAATGTTTGGCAGGGCAAACTTGCATTAAATTTATTGTTGTATAACATTTTATAGAAGTTGCATGCCTGTGACACACTTGAATTCAATTTTTGAATGGCAATAATTGAAACTTTAAGGTATGTGATTATTGCATAATGGGAAGCCCCATTAAGCAATAATCCCATACCATAAAGTCAAGCTTTGACTCATTGGTCTGAAATGATCGACCTGCAATAATCAACCAACCTTCTTTAACAATGTTATTCTTAAAGTAACAAAAGGTGTGAAGCGAAGATATGGACCATGTTAACAAAAAAATGTGTAAGTTAATAACATAAAAGGTGAACATTGTCACTTACATTCACTTTCTGTATTAGTAGTGTCTTCAGCATCATTCTCTGTGTCACTGTCCTCTTCAGCTTCAGAGCCACTGTTCTCTGACTCACTCTCCTCTTTCACTTCTTTTGGCTCCGGTTTTATTTCCTGCTTTACTTTCTTTTGTTTTTCTATAAAGCAATGATTAGAAAAACTGTTAATTCAACAAGGGATATGCAGGAAAGCTTTTTTTAATAAGCTGTTTCATATAAATAGAAACATTCTAATTTTCTAAATTATTTGACAAAGATAAGTAATATGTTGACATTTAAAATAATTAAATGAGGATTTAATTATATTAAAAATATGTTGCAATCACTTAACAGTGAAACAATTTGGTCACAGGGTCATTTTAGTTTATTTTGGTTTGCTCTATGGATTCTAACTGTATTAAATACATACTTTTGGGCACTGCCTTTTCCTTTTCCTCACGTGGTCTTTTTTTGACTTCTTTTTCTGTATTGGTCTCAGCTTCTGTAATAGTGCAAAAGGAAATTGTAACATGGTAAGTACTGCATGCTTTACCTAGTCTCTCTCTTTTTTTCAGCATTTTTTGGACAACAATGGGTTAAAACTTTATTATATTACTGTTGTTCATAGTTGAATACAAGAAAATAAAATCGTTGAGTATGATCCACGAGGTTATGTTACCTGCATTGTCCTCAGAAACTCCGTTACTCTTCTGATTGATGAGCTTTAGCTTCTTCTTCTCTCGCTTTTTTATTTTCCTCATGAGGATTTTGTCAGGGGTAGACATGTTGCACTAAAATAATTATTTGTTCCACACAAAAACACACATGTTCTGTTTCCCGAAATGTGCAATTTCAAATGACAGATGTCACCAGTGTGACCAGATAAAATTTTACGAAAATACTAAGGCACCTCAAAAAAATACTGAAATATACCGACTTACATAGGACAGACACACCAATAAAAATACTGATTTTCTTAATATGTTTTATTTATTCATACTCACAATAAATGTTAGAGTTATATTTTAACATCCTTTTCGAAGGATTGAAATTTACACAACCTCCTTCATCCTTAGCACCTTGCTTTGTTATTAAAATAGCTGACACATTTTTGTTTATAAATCTGTTTCTTTGGTCCGTTTTTATTAAATTTATCTGTGAAAATATGCGCTCGAGTGCAGCATTCGACACCGGTATACATAGAAGAGATTTACTAAAACTAGTTATAATTTTGTATTTTCACTGTTAGAAATTTTCCCAACTTCCACCCAAAATTGTTCACACGAGATGGGTGAGCCAGTGCTGGAAGATTGTAACAAATCGCTTACTTCGCGATCAAACTTTACGGTTCTATATTCTTCGTCAATTAACTGCATTTGTTCTGGCTGTACTTCGCACGGGAAAGTTTCTATCTCATTTCGTAAACTGCGAAATTCTTTATGCACGGCAGTGTGTGGGTCAAGAAATTTCAGTTGTCGAAAAACTGGAATTTCAAAAGGCAAACGTGATTTCAATTGCGTGCTCAACTCAATTAAAAATGATTGGCACCTTCTGAAAAACTCAGCAGTCTGTTCTTTCATGTTTACATTTTGCCTGTGTTTGATTAATTCTTGGCCTACTTGAATACCTAAGTACATATCTTTCAATGGCAAATAATATACATTAGACTTTGGGTCTAACGTAAATACATTGTCCGTACGTTTGATGTAATTAGCTTTCATGAAGCAACCCAAAATCGACAAGTACATACTAGATGCATTATCATACAGTCTATCAATGCACGGATAGTCGCCTTGAAAAATGATGTTAAATTTGTTTACAATCGGCAAAATGTAGTCCAAAAATTAAAAGTACAATTTGTTTATATCAGTGGTAAAAGAATTAAATAAAAATTCTAATGACATATTGCGATCACTCAAGTATTAGTCTTGAAAGAACAATTGCAATGCCCTCCACTGCTCAATTATTCTACTAATACAGGCATGAAGTGAAAGCCACCTTATGTCGTAATGACACAAAATTCTGTGATTTTCAGTGTCTGTGAAATTTTGGAACTCAGCAAATTCTCTTTGACGCTTGCTGCGTTGAGAAAAATATCCATATACTTCTTTTACTATTTGTTCTAAATTTCTAGGCAGTATTTTACAGACGTGGCTAACACTTAATGCTGCAGAGTGACAAACACATTTTATGAAAAAGCACTTTGGGTTTACTTCTTTAATTTTTGCAACAATGCCAGAAAACCTAATTCGGATAATTTTGATGACAACGAATTAAATAAATGACCTGCGGTTGACCACTTAAATCAACGAAATCAAGGAATTTGGTTTGTACAGTACATTTAGTTTCAGAGAAGTATTTAATTACTATTGCCAATACTTTGACTGCTGCAACATCTGTACTCTCATCGATTATAATTGAATATACTGGTTTACCTGAAAGAGATACAGTACTAAGTATGTCTTCAATCATATCTTTTTCGAAATTGGGTCCTAAAACATTATAAGTTATAGCGGCTGCTTTGGTTCTCTTGCTGGAAAATTCTTTCGCAATATTGGAATCGGTAAAACACTTCACTAAGATGGTCCATAGCTCTAAATGGGATGTTGTGTTCCGACAGAAAACTGCATAAACGCAGCTCAGCTTTCTTGACTTCGTCTTTCAGTGGGGCCTTTTTGAAAAATGTATCAACCTGAAAATTTAAAAAATACTTGGTTGCTTAGTATTTTTTATAACAGCGCCGCATTTCATAGCTGTTACCTAACTGATTTTGAGAAACAAAACTAGGATGATTGACTTTAAATTAAAATATATCCAAACTCCTTGAACTAGGTAAGTAAAGCGAGTTATGCTTACCTCTGACTGTCCTTTATATTTTATCAAGTTCGATTTATGCTTTTCAGTATGTGCATGCTGTTTTATAGATGCTAATCTACTTTGAAGTTTCGCATTGCATGCTTTGCAAAATGCGGTGAACTCGTCATCTTTATAACGTGAAAGCCACGAAGAAAATTCCGGAATTTGTTCCCACTTAACTAAATAACTTTGCTGAAAACTAGACATGCTGTCCGGATGAATGCAACTAAGTAAATAAAAACAACGAAAATCGCATTCTATTTATAAGATGACAAAAACATCTCCTATTTTGGGGAAATTCCCGAATTATCGAAAGAAAGTCCTCAAAGATTAAGTCGAATGCAGAAGAGACAATCATTTCACTTGAACCGTATTAGACGATTTGATACTAGTAATAAAGTATCTTTTAACTTAACTACTACCTATTCATGCAACTGAAAACTTAAAAACTAGACGTTGTTTTGAAAATTATAGATAAACTAGCGGTCCGTCCCGAATTCGTCCGGGTAGACTGATATTCATGAAACACAACGAATTTGAATGTATGCAATCTGGAAATTACGCTCTATCTAATAGTGCAAACCGCATTAAAATCCGTCCAGCAGTTGTAAAGTTTTAGGCGAACATACATTCTGCAAGTCTGATTAATACTATGTATTGATTGATAATTGTATATGTTACAATTGTTACAATACTACAACGCCGGCAACGGCCGTCTTTCTTGTCATATCTGTAACTTACTCATCTTTGCTCATAGATAACATGTATAAGTATAAACTAAATCCGGGAAAGTCCCCAATGTTCGCGTTCCGGGGAATTCCGCAAACATTGTCACAAAGACGATCACTCACTACGGTGTTGCCATAACTTCAACCAAAATATACCCAAAAACACTGACTGCCAGCAGTATGCCTGAAAATATACTGATGTTCGGAAAAATCGATGAAATATACTGAAAAAGTATTAAAATACTGAATCTGGTCACACTGGATGTCACAAAATCCATAGATAATTAATCAATGTCAAATCGTCTAGTATTGCCAGACAAACAATCAGCCTACTCTGTTCCACAACTGTTTTTACTGGGTAACACTGTATGCCAGACTTTTTTTGGGGTTGAATAAAGATCTACTTACTATTGACACAGCCCCGGTGGACCAACGGCTTAGCGTGCTTTTCGAAGCACGGCTGGGCCGCGGGGCCTAGACACATGGTGCTAAACTTTCAGATTAGTGCCATGTGATATTTACTTCCCTAAAACAATCAATAATGAAAAAGACAATAACATTCAATCGACATCGACTAAATTGAGTCAGAACGAACTCTATTTCTTGAATTTATGGCCGTTTTCCGAATTAGAAAAATAGCGCTGTGAGCGCTCACATCAATAATTCGCGTTCCAATTTTTTTTTTGGGTTTTGGCTTCGCACGGTTTGTGCATTTAGCCAGTGTCAAGTAATTTTTCTTTTCGATCAAATAAATGGTCCGACATCAGGCACGAAGTTACAAAACAGTCATAGTCATCTTTAGTCAGTCAAGTCAAAGTTTTTGTAAGGCGGTAGTAACTTTACAACAACCTATTAGGAGTTTTTGGGGGGAACGCGAAAAGTCCACGTTAGTCACTTATTTTCACCTTCACTACACTTGTGCACTCACACGTAATTAAATTGCATAATTCACCACCAAAATTATGCAATTTTATTCGCTATTTCACTAAATGTCATGAAAATAAAAAGTCGTGTGACATGTTCCAACGAGATCCCGCCAGGTAGGCGATTATGAATGATTTTGATAATTGAATTACTTAGGAATACTAATGTTGATAATCGATTATGAAATTAGTAAATAATATATTTTCATAATCGAATGACGTTACTAATTTGTACTACTAATCCGTGTCGTAAAAAAGTCGAGAGACTCGAGAGTAGCGGTGGGCGATTATGAGCTATTCATTATTATGCGTCAACTCGCGACGCCGTCAACTAACTAAATTAGTAATTACTAACTTGTTATAATCGAGATATCTCGAGACATCTTCATAATCGAATGATTTCATTAGTTGATCTCAATTGTCCACCACTAATCACGATTATCTCAGCTAAGAAGTGACATTTTTATCAACAAAACGGAACGTTCGTGACGTGAACGCGATAACAGTGCTCACTCGACGTTAAAACCAATCATAATAAAACTTGTATATGTCACCGTATGATTTTGAACACCGTTAGTTTATAATCTAGCGGCAACGGCCGGCGAGCGCTACTTCCAAGTTAGTGGCAGTTACTTGACTATTTAGTAATAGCGCAAGGTATTATTCATCTTGATACCAGTTCACAATTTGACGGTTTCACTTCGATAATTTATTATAATCTACCGAAAAATAATGCGTTAAATTGCAAGCAGTATGTTACAGTTCACAATCTTCCGACAGTTCACAATCTCGCGAGATAGATTATAATCTAACGGTATTTATAATTTTACGGTGACATATAATACACCACAAATTGCGTCTTCTTGTTTGTTTTTTTTTTTTTGGGTGGGAAATCATCAAATAACTTCTCCTGCTCTGGATGGAGCAGGAGGGCGTCCCTCAGTTGCCTGTGTGCCAGGGGCCGCGGTATCTCTTTCGAACAGCCCACACCCCTGGCAGGCATCGGCCCTTCCGGGCCCCATCAGTTGGTGCTGACATCTCTTTGAGGTGCGCGTGGAACACAACGCGCCGTCGACCCGGGCTTGGTCCTTCCGGACAGCGAGCTACCCATCACTCGCCGTCCGCAAGCCCGCGCCTACAGTGGCCGGGAATCAACCTGGGATTCCCGACGCCCAGGGCGTCTCCTGCGACGACTAAGGCCGTGAGGGCGCATGTACTGCATCTCTCTCACGTGTGCCACCTCCCTCTTCACGAGCATTATTGCTTCGCAGAAGGAGATGACGGTTACCCGTGCATTTTCGCTCCGTACCATGGCCTGGACCAGGGCCGGATGCGAGAGATCGCCACCGCCAATCGCCTTCACGAGGACAGGGCTAGCGGTGGTGCTCCGCCCAAGCCGGGCAGACCTCTACCGTGTCCACAGGGCGATCTTCGCATTGGAAACACCCGGGCGTTTCCTCCCGCCTTATGCGTAACAGGAACCTACCGAAAGTCTTTTTAATTGGTTAGGTAGCGACTCTAGCACTCTAGCAGAAGCACTATCACCACATCACTACATAGTATAAAACAAAGTCACTTTCTCTGTCCCTATATCCTTATTTAAGCTTAAATCTTTAAAACTACGAAACGGATTTTGATGCGGGTTTTTTTAATAGATAGAAGAGGAAGGTTTATATGTATAATACACCGACCACCACGCGGGCGAAGCCACTGGCAAAAGCTAGTTTCTAATAAATTTAAGTTAGCTAAAGATAAGATACGATCATAACAAAACAGCACAGCTGTCATTTTTGACACCGCTCACAGTGATCGTATTATCTTTAGAATAATAACTAAAGCATAGAAAGAGAGCTAAAAAATGAATTCTGTCACTACTTTTATACTCGTTCTATCGTATGGCACGAAAAAGGATGTGTGAAAGTGTTAGAAGGGGTACACCAGCCCAACCAGTATGCAGAGTGCCCGTGATATTATGGAATGCAGGAGATCGGTAGACAAATATAAATTCAAGATAAAATTTATATTTTCTGTTTTATTTTCGTTGACAACATAAAAGAACAAAAAAACGCTTGACAGATGATGTAACATTCAGTAGAAGAATAAATTTACATAGAATAAAAAGAGTATGTTTTATTTTCACATCAATCCTTTTTATTCTAACACTCCTCCTTAAATTCATTACTCTACTTTCACCCATCACACAATCACACAACACCCATACCCAGCGTACACCAGTTGAACTTCCCTTTCAACAGAGGTTTCGTTAGAACATCCGCAACCATACGACTTGTCTCTACAAACTCTAATTCAATATGGCCATGTTCAACTGCCTCTCTCACAAAGTGGTGTCGCACGTCTATGTGTTTTGTGCGTTGATGGTGTACAGGGTTCTGTGCAATAGCAACAGCAGATTGGCTGTCACTGAAGATCTTCATTGGCATCTCAACTTGACCAGAGACCTCCGAAATCAATCTCTTTAAGAAAATTGCCTCTCTAGCAGCTTCTGACATAGCTACATACTCAGCCTCCGCTGTGGATAGAGCAATCGTCCTCTGTTTTCTGCTTTCCCAACATATTGCAGCTCCCATATGTAGAAAAACTATACCCGAGTATGATCTCCTATCATGACAAATGGCATGACTAGCATCTGCATAGCCCTGTACCTTATCCATTCCTGTTCTCTTATACTGTAGGCCAAGGCATTTAGAACCCTTTAAATATCTAAGCACTCTTTTTGCGGCTATCCAATGCTCTTCAGCAAAGCAAGCGTTGAATTGGCTCAAATGATTAACTGCATGTGCAATATCTGGTCTCGTGCAAACAGATATGTACATCAGCGAACCAATTAGATTTTGATATGGAATCCTCGGATCAGGTTTATGTTCTAGGCTAGGTTTCACAAGCTTTTGCCCAGAAACTAATGGGGTTGAAGCAACTTTGCAATCAGCCATCCCAAAAACCTTCAAAACTTTTTCGACATACTTCTCTTGGTCAACTTTGATTCCAATATCGTTCTGCGTTATGTGCATTCCCAAAAAATGCTCTGCCTTCCCAAGATCCTTCATATGAAATTTTGACATAAGGTCTCGCTTTACTTTACGCAGCTCCTCCGCGTCGTTCCAAAAAATCAGCATATCATCCACATACACTGCTAAAATGATGATCTTCGTACCCTGAGATCTCATATAAATGCATGGCTCATTTTTGGATCGTTTGAAAGACAAGTGCAATAACTCATTGTTCAGTTTATTGTTCCAAGCTCTGGGGGATTGCTTTAAGCCGTAAAGCGAACGTTTAAGGAGACACACGTAATCTTCCTTTCCTTTTTCTTCGTAACCATCCGGCTGTTTCATGTACACCGTTTCAGACAACTCTCCATTCAGGAACGCTGTTTTTACGTCCATTTGATCAACGTTTAAGCCACTCTTAGCTGCCATCGCCAGGAGAACTCTTAAGGAGCTATGTCTCACCACTGGAGAAAACGTCTCGTCATAATCAATGCTCCATCTTTGGCTAAAACCTCTGGCAACAAGTCGAGCTTTGTATCTTCGCTTATTTCCCGCCTCTTCTTTAATTCGAAAAATCCATTTTGAATCTACAACATTGCTCGCTTGTCCAGGTTTTACCAAAGTCCAAGTTCCATTTTTCTTTAAAGCATCAAGCTCCTCCTGAATCGCAGCTTTCCATTCTCTACTGTCAGGCCTTGACAGTGCATCTTGAACCGTAGTAGGGTCATGTTCTGTTTCCACTGCATGGTATAAAACATGATCCGGGAACTCCTTGGGTTTCCGGTCTCTGAGTGGGTACCTCCGTTCCACCTCTTGTGGTCGATCCTCAGTTACGTCCGACTCACAATCTTGAAACTCCACATCCTCTGGTTCATGAATAACTACTTCATTTTCAGTAAAATTCTCTTGTTCTTGTTCCACACTAGGAACGTTGCTAACATCACTATCCTCTTGTTGAGGTTGCAAAACATCTAATTCTACTGTATTCTTGACAATTGGTTCATCTCGTAGAACTATTATCTCTGGTTCCTCTTGCAATTCTTCTTCTAGCTCTTTGTATTTTTGATTCTCTAAAAACACAACATTTTTGGCCTTAAATATTTTTCCGGAAGTCGGATGCACAAGGCGATACGCTTTCGCATTGTCGTCGAAACCTGTGTGGATAAGCTCTCTGCTTTTTACATCCCACTTAGTCCTCTTTTGATCAGGAATGTGCATAAATGCTTTGCACCCAAAAGTTTTTAGCACGCTTAGGTCACACTTCTTCCCTGACCATTTCTCATCCGGAGTCATATTCTTCACCGCAATCGTTGGTGACTTGTTCTTTAAGAACACGGCGTGATGGACAGCTTCAGCCCAAAAACGTTTTTCTAATCCTGACTCATGTAGCATGGTTCTTGCTTTATCGCAGATGGTGCGATTGGCCCGTTCAGCTACGCCATTCTGCTCTGGTGTATACTCCACTGTCAGTTGATGCTGGATTCCGCAATTCTTCAGTAAGACATCCATTTGCTTATTGACGTACTCAGTCCCGTTGTCAGTGCGCAGGATCTTAATTTTATTGCCACATTGATTTTCAGCAAACGCCTTAAAATCTTTAAATTTTTCAAAAACTTCACTTTTTTGTTTCAAAAAATAAATAAATGTTTTTCGTGTGAAATCGTCAATAAACGTCAAAAAATATTTGAATCCGCTAATAGAAGGTATACTCATAGGTCCACACACGTCTGAGTGCACTAAACCTAATGCTTCCGTAGCTCTCGTTGCATCAGTTTTACGAAACGGCTGTTTCGTTTGTTTTCCCATAATGCAAGATATACAATCCAGTTTAGAAGAAATATCAGGAAAACTTACTCCTGTTGCCATCTTATCTCTCAGTAGTTTAAGGTTACGCATACCAAGATGTCCCATCCTCCGATGCCATAACATCTGCTGGTTATGCTCGGTTGTTGATAGCGCAGAACCCTGTGAACAGCACATGGGGTACACCAGCCCAACCAGTATGCAGAGTGCCCGTGATATTATGGAATGCAGGAGATCGGTAGACAAATATAAATTCAAGATAAAATTTATATTTTCTGTTTTATTTTCGTTGACAACATAAAAGAACAAAAAAACGCTTGACAGATGATGTAACATTCAGTAGAAGAATAAATTTACATAGAATAAAAAGAGTATGTTTTATTTTCACATCAATCCTTTTTATTCTAACAGAAAGAGCAAGCGAAATGAAGCAGGTATATTCAGTTTAGTTGCTATTTTAGCCCTCCTTCTATGCTTTAGTTTTTTTATTATTCTAAGTTAGTATCACGCATAGTTGGCATTATCGCAAGATGGTGCATGTCATGACGTCATCTATGACGATTCACGGGACATCGTTATCGCGTACGCGCTCACGCCAATTCGGAACGGGTGTGAGCACGTTCAAATCGATAATAGCGCAACTCGGAAGGTAGCCCATCTGTGTTGACTTCACTTCACGACTTCACGTCAGAAGTTCAACTCAGAGTGACATAGGACATGACTGTCATGACTGTGACACTTCACGCATAGGTACATCGTTTCACGTTTGTTTTGTGTTTATTGGTTATGTTGATGTTGATAAAGTATAATTTTTAAGGTTTTCTGAACATTGCTCATTACCAAATTTAAGTTTTGTATTTGCACACGCAGATACTGCTCATTTGTCAAATTTAGAAAACAGCCATGGACGAGGAAAGAGTAAATCCCAGAAAGAAATTCAATTTTTTAGCAGATCAAGTTTCTGTTACAACTTTAGAAGCTGTAAAGGCAATGGGATTTAAAATAATGACTGACATCCAGGCTGAAGTATTGCCGGCAGCTTTAGATGGGTTGGATGTGGTTGCAACTGCTAAAACAGGTTCTGGCAAGACATTGGCTTTTCTTATACCAGCTGTAGAAACTGTAATCAAATGCATGGAAAAACACATTCAAGGTAATGTAAAATGTATTAGAGGTTACTTTTTCTGTTGCCTTGACTGATTTTAATGTGAAAACCCTTTACATTTTAGGTATATTTTTTTACGAGTAAACATACCTACTGATTGGTGACTTCAAATTCTTTGAATACAGAAAAAGTCTTATTAGGGATTGCAAAAACCTCTGGAATTAAAATTGACCCAACAGTATAATTCTGTAAAGGACCACATGGAGTCCATTAAACAGCCAGGATTAACAAAAACATTAAGTTTATTTCAGGTACATGTTGTATCATCATATCACCAACCAGGGAGCTAGCAATACAAACATACAGTGTGCTGCAAGACCTTGTTGCTAATCATGGGACCATCACATCAGCTTTGGTCATTGGAGGAGAAAGTCGGAAGAAACAGAGTACTGAGCTTTCTACAGGTCTGTAGTTAAATAAGACTGCAATACACACAATAAAATAAATGTTTATTTTCTCCACACTACTTCTCAACTTAATGCCATTGTTTGACAGAAGTGCCTGAGATAGATTTATTTTAAAAACCTGTATTGCAGGACTACCACTCTATTTCATTCCTTCCTTTTACAAAAGGAAGATGTATGTACCTACAGATTTTATGTAATAGAGCTTTCACAGAAAATGTTAATTTCACAGCTATATTGTCATTCATCATCAGCCCACTGCTGGACACAGGCCTCTCCAATGGCACGCCATTCAGCCATGCATGTCATGCTATTCACATTGTCATTCCATCCTTGTAAATAATTGTTCTGTGTGGTGCCGGACGTAAAAGAATAGCACCATCCCATTTCTTCCCGCGGGTGTCGTAGAAGGCGACTAAGAGACTTACTAGAGAATGGGCAGCAGCATTCTCTATGCATTTTTACAACCATACTGCGATCGCCAACCCGCCTGCCAAGCATAGCGATTATGCCAAAACCCCCCTTTTGGGGGAGGTCTATGTCTGGTAGTGGACGTTAGGCTGAAATGATGATGATGAAATAATTATTATCTTTTTAATTTAAGGAGTTCACATAGTAGTGTCAACACCTGGGCGGTTATTTGATCATATGAGAACAAAGGAATTTGATTACAGAAATGTCTGTTGTCTAGTATTAGATGAAGCTGATAAAATATTTCAGTATGGGTTTGAAGAAGACTTGAAACAAATTGTCAACCGCTTGCCAAGTAAGTTTCACCTTTCTTACTAAGTAAGAAAATTTTACATTAATGTCCTTACAATATAAGAATGTTTTTGCTTTGTTCATATGTGTTTCTAGTTACTCTCTTTGTCATCTATTTTTTTTGGAGTTAGAGCGAATATAACGATAAGATTTAAAATATTTCCTAAAAGACCATCTCCTTAGCTAAAGGAATATGCTTTTTTAATAAATTACTATCTAAAATTATCTTTACAGAACACAGACAAACCATGCTGTTTAGTGCTACACAATCCGAAAGAACTGATGCTTTGATTAAATCAGCAATGAAGGAAAAGGTACACAATATAAATACTGATGAAGATAATCTCATGGCCACTGTTGAAGGTCTAAAGCAAGGGTAAGTAATTAATTATATTTTGTAATCCTGATGTCAAATCAAATAGTTAAAGATGACTGAGTGGCGAAACAAGGACAGCAGTTTCTAATTGAAAAAAAAAAAGACTTTTTTAAACAGATTAAGATTTGTAAGGTACACTTAAAAAAATGAATTACAATCATTAAAATTTTATTTTCATTACAGGTATGCAGTATGTGAAACAGAATACAGATTGTGGTGGCTACACAAGTTACTAAAGAAATCGAAAAACTTCAAGATAATGGTGTTTTTCTCAAGTTGCAAGTCTGTAGAATTTCACCATGAATTCTTTAGGAACTACTGTCAGGCTGCAGTGTTATGTATTCATGTAAGTAAATAAGTTGATATCACATGGCTATTTAAGCCAATCAGATGGATATTATGTATGTATGTATGTATGTATTATACTGTTTGCCTCTGGTTATGTGGTTTTTTTTTCTGAGTGGGAAATCATCAAATGACTTCTCCCGCTCTGGGTGGAGCAAGAGGGCGTGTCAGACTTTTACTGACTAAAACCCACCCGTGTTCCCTCAGTTGCCTGTGTGCCGGGGGCCGCGCTATCTCTTTCCAACAACCCGCACCCCTGGCAGGTATCGGCCCTTGTGGGCTCCATCAGCTGTTGCTGATATCTCTTTGAGGCGCGCGTGGAACACAACGCGCCGTCGACCCGGGCTTGGTCCTTGCCGGACAGCGAGCTACCCATTACTCACCGTCCGCAAGCCCGCGCCTACGGTAGCCGGGAATCTGCTTGGGATTCCCGACGCCCTGGGCGTCTCTTGCGAAGGCCACGGCCGTGAGGGCGCATGTACTGCCTCTCCCTCACGTGCGCCGCCTCCCTCTTTGCGAGCATCACTGCTTCGCTGAAGGAGGTGACGGCTAACCATGCACTCTCGCTCCGTACCATGGCCTGGACCAGGACGAGAGAGATCGCCGCCGCCGATCGCCTCCGTGAGAACACGGCAGTGCTCCGCCCAAGCCGGGCAGACCTCCACCGTATGCTCCACCGTGTCCTCAGGGCGATCTTCGCAATGGAAACACCCGGGCGTTTCCTCCCGCCTTATGCGAAACAGGAACCTCCCGAAACAGCCGTGTCCGGTGAGGACCTGTGTCAGGCGGAAGGTGAGGACGCCATGCCGCCTCTCAAGCCACTCCTCAAAGAGAGGCCTTACCGCCGCAATCGTGGCGTGCCCAGCACTGGGTTACGACAATCGCACTCTCCACGTCGCCATGAGATCCCGCCGGAGCTCTGTCCGCCGTGCCGCGATTTCCCGCGGCATCTGGTTATGTGGTTGATAACACTTTTTGCACATACCTTATTAGTTCGAAAATTGTAATAAATCTTAATCCAAAATACAGCAATAATCGTATAACTTGAATATCCTATTTTATTACAGGGTAAAATGAGCCAAGCAGACAGAACCGATGTTATAACAAACTTTTACAATGCGGAAAAAGTAGCATTGTTTTGTACAGACTTAGCAGCAAGAGGGTTAGATATACCTGCAGTGGACTGGATAGTACAATTTGATCCACCATCTGATGCCAATGTAAGTTCGAATGAACGCATCCTTGAGATTTAGGTAAATAACTATACTTACAAATGAACGCGACCACAATTTTTTTAAATAAAATAATCGTGTCGATTGGCAGTTGCCAAATAAATGGCCACCGCACTTGGGTAGTGGGTTCAAATCAACGTTTTGAAAAATGTATTGGAATTTTTCAGGAATACATCCATAGAGTGGGTAGAACTGCAAGAGGCATGGGAGCAGAAGGGAATGCTGTGATTTTATTACGACCAGATGAGATTCAATTTGTTTCATATTTGAAAGAATCCAAAATATATTTAGACAAATATGAAGCATGGGAAAAATTCTCTAATTTACAACCTAAGGTAAGGTTTGAGGGCCTCTTTACGATAACTAGCTGTTTGGTATTTTTTTGACAGCAAATTGATGGGATATCAACGATTTAAATAATCGCGTCGTTAGTAGTAATTTAGAAGGCGCGCCCGGGTTTTCCGAACAAATAAGTGACAATTCGTGATCCAGACGATCCCTCAAATTAGTACATCGCTTAACAAAAAGTACATTTTTCAGCTGGATGCTGCTATGTCAGATCCACAGTTTCACGAGTTGGCAGTTGAAGCTTTTCAAGGGTACATGAGAGCTTTTGAAGTGAAGAAATTGAAGCATATTTTCAATTTGATAACAATGGATGTCGATGCCGTAGCACGATCTTTTGGCCTAAAAGAAAGACCTGATGTTGACGTTCGTAAGTAAAAGGATTATATCTAACTAGCTTTTGCCAGCGACTTTGCGGTTGATCAGAGTAATAAACATAAAAACCTTCCTCCTGAAACACTCTGTCTAATGATGACCTCATTAAAATCCGGTGCGTAGTTTAAAAGATCTAAGCGTCCAGACATGAAAAGCGACTTTGTTTTTTACTGTGTAGAGATAAGTTATCTAGTTAAGCGCCAAGGGGCCCGGTTAAGCCCGCGAAATGCAAGTTTTCTTACGTTTTTTGCAATTTAAAATTATTTTTTCGCAGTCCAAGCTAATTCGTCTAAAGCGCGTTAGAAAGTTCTAGAGTTAGACTTGAAGGTGCGGTCTAGAATTTTGGCACTTACAACTACTTACCTACTATTAAAGGTGCCTATCACCAATTTCCACCTTGCTATGATATTACTTTACTACCTTTTGTATTATGAACAGAGATCGGATATTCGGATGCATATTTACCTAAAGTAAATTTTTAGTTATGAAAGTATGGAAGCGGATTCATATAATATTGTTTGTAACAAAACCCGGGATGCCAGGAATAGGGAACGTGCACGACGAAGGGTCTGCCATCTAGTGGCGCAAAACCGAAGTTTTCTCCGAATCAATATTTGAAATTGACACTTCACGTAATAAAATAATCTCTTAAAAGAAGTGAAAATACATAATTACTTAGTAAAAATGTATTGCTGTGTTTCTGGATACTCGAATACTTCAAATAAAACGCAAAATAAATCAAATGGTGTGAATTTCTATTATTTTCCCACGGATATTACTTTCCTTGGCTAAGTGACATGCGACCAAAGTAAAGTAAATGTAAGCACAGATATCGTGGTTTGAGCTACAATTTTGCCAGTTATTACTGCATTTTCAGGATTCATAACTGTTACTTCCACATCTAAGACATGCCCGGACTCGCAAGTTTTTGGGCTTTGGACGTATTTTGACCACGCTGACGATCATTATTAATCGGCCGGAACCCTTATTTTATTATTTTAATCATTACAAACGATATAAATATAATAATGTAAACATTAACATAAACACTGGCGGCAACACGCTGACAGGTCTACACAGTTTCTTTTTTTGACCACACCGTGGCTCTCGTGTCGATTTGTGCTGCCATCTATAGTTCGTGCACGTTCCCTATACCGGAAATGCATAACTAGTCAGGTTTATAGTATGGAAGCGACTTCTAAATTATTAGGATTGAATAACTAATCAGATGCATATTTATTTAAAATGAACCCCGATGCAAATATGTGTATGTGGGGTGTAAGTCTGTAAAAGAAGGGGTGGTTTGTGTTAGTTAAAATATATTCTTTTTTACCTTAAATGAAGAATATTTTCGATACAAAAGCGCGTTTCATATTAGCCAACATTTCAACTTTAGATGAATATGCATCCGAATATCCGATCTCTGATTATTAATCGTATATAAAGAAAAGAATTGACTGACTTTACTTTTATCCTAAAACGTAGAATGGCAAAGTTGGCACTGTTCGCTGACGACACAGCCATCTACTACTCTGGGAAAAATCAGGACGCGATAGCCTCCAGGCTCCAGACCGCAGTCAATGTTCTTAGCGCGTGGTTTAGAAAATGGAGGATTGAAGTAAATCCGGACAAAAGTCAAGCGGTTCTCTACTCGAAACCGCGACACAGACCTGACCCCCCCCCGGGCCCATCTCCATGTTTGGCAAGCCTATCCCTTGGGAGAAGCAAGCTAAATACCTAGGAGTGATCATGGATCAACCTCTCCTTCTCTGAGCACATCAAGAAGGTGCGCTCACGCGCCGCCTTCGCTCTAGGAAGGTTGCACTCTGTTCTGAATGCACGCAGCAAGTTGTCACTCAAGTCCAAGTTGCAAATATACACGGCGTGCATAAGGCCAATCATGACCTACGCTAGTGCAGTCTTTGCACACACTAAACCCCGATACATCCATAGGATGCAGACCCTCCAGAACCGTTTCCTTCGCCAAGCTACAGGCTCGCCCTGGTATGTTAGGAACGAGATCCTCCATCTCGACCTTAGAATCCCCACCATCGCTCAGTTCCTTAAACGCATCTCAAAGCGTTTCTTCGAATCCGCCGCGCAACACCGCAATCCACTGATTGCGAAGGCCGCTAGTTATGTCCCCAGTAGAATCAGTAGAATCCGCCGGCCGAGACATGTCCTTTCCGACCCTGATGACCCCATCACTCTCCTTCAAGAAAGCAGTAGGGCCACCAGCACAGCACACAAAAACAGACAACCGTCCTTCCGACCTCGCCGCCGAGGTCCTCGCGCCCCGCGAAGACCCCGAGTAAACGAAATCCCCCCCAACCGTCCCTTGCCCGCAGAAGGGCCAGCCCGCGCCGAAGCTGAGCAAGTAGAGTTAAAATCCCCATGATTTAATAATAAGAAAATTGTTTGATCCAGCCTGTCCCCACTTGCTGCCCCCCCCAACAGTGCCTCCCTGAGCCGAGGCTCGTACCCCGCAGGGGGTGCCCTCAGTGCGCAGTCGCTATAGGTACGAGGGTCATTCAATAAATACTTAGCCTACAAAAAGTAAACGAAAATTTTGGAAAAGTGGGAATTTATTTTTCAACATAGTCTCCTTTTAGTTCGATACACTTAGCCCAGCGATGCTCCAACTTTTTTAATCCGTCCGAAAAATAGTTTTTGTCAAACTCTGCAAAATAGGCCTCCGTGGCGGCGATGACCTCTTCATTCGATCCATATCTATTCCCGGCGAGTGATTTTTTGAGATTAGGAAACAGAAAGAAGTCACAAGGGGCCGAATCTGGAGAATACGGTGGATGGGGCAGCAATTCGTAGCGTAATTCGACCAATTTGGCCATGGCAACGGCAGACGTGTGAACCGGTGCGTTGTCGTGGTGAAACAGCACTTTTTTCTTCGCCAGATGGGGTAGTTTTTTCTTTAATTCGGCGTCGAATCTGCCCAATAAATCGGCATAGTAAAGCCCTGTAATTGTTTTACCCTTCTCGAGGTAATCGATGTAGATCACACCTTGTGAATCCCAGAAAACGGTGGCCATAACTTTTCCGGCCGATTTTACAGTTTTCGCCTTCTTTGGAGCACGTTCCCCGGTCTGGATCCATTGTTTTGATTGCTCCTTGGTCTCTGGTGTGTACCAGTGGATCCAGGTTTCATCGACGGTCACAAAACGACGCAAAAACTCCTGGATTCCGCTTAAACAGCGCCAAACACGTCTCCGATGTGGTCTCACGGTTGCGCTTGTTTTCTGGTGTGAGTAAACGCGGCACCCATCGCGCCGACAGCTTTCTCATGCCGAGTTCCTCGTGAAGAATATGATGCATTGTTCCTTCTGAAATGCCTACAGTCTCAGCTAGCTCCCGAACCTTCAATCGGCGATCTGCCAATACGAGATCATGGATTTTTTTAATGTTTTCCTCCGTAGCAGCGGTTTTCGGTGCACCTGGACGTGGTTCATCAAAAACCGACGTACGGCCACGTGCAAACTCGTTGAACCAATTCTTGACGGTGGCCATCGATGGAGAAGAGTCACCGTACACAGCATCCAAGCGCTCTTTGATTTCGATGCGCGTTTTCCCTTCCAAAAATAGGAATCGAATCACCGAACGATATTGCTCTTTTTCCATTTTTGTAAAACCGAACGACACGTTCGCTTCCATGAGTTGTCAAATTAAAACAAATGAAGGGATTGGAATGAAAATTTGAAAAAAGAATTAAAAAAGAATGTGCTACACTGTGGTAAAACTCTTTTGAAACTACAGCGCCCTCTGGCGATGAGGCTAGGTACTTATTGAATGCACCTCGTATAAGAGTAGTTTTGTAAGCCCTGGCTGGAGGCTTTTAGTCTAAAAGCTATTAGTCCCCACAGGAAAGCCCGGTTAAGCAGTCACGGCGTCTCAAAGTCAACTGCGAGATGCCATACCCAAAAATAAAATAAAAAATAATAATAATAATGACTTTACTTACTTTTATTTTCTGTTTCAGGCATAGGTTTCAGTAAAAAGCACAGACCTAGAAAAAGAATGGCAGCAATGCTTGCAGAACAATCTACTGGAAATATGAAACGCGTTAAATAATAAGTTTACTGAGAATCTAAAAGGAAATGTAGTTGAAAGTAGTTACTTTCAACTACATTTCCTTTTAGATACACCTACCTGCTCGACTTCATTTATTTATTTTTATTGTTGAATAAAACAAAAAGAAAGTAAATAAACGTTTTTTTATTAATTATTCCTTAAAGGGACAGTAATATGTTTTTATAAGATGAAAATAATCTATCTTCTGACTAGATGAGTCTAAAGGTATATTTACGTATAAAACCATTTCGAAATTTATACATACACGAATTTTGAGAGATATTGACCAAGTAATCGATAAATTAAACATAGGAACTTTTTAGACCTCAGTAATGAGGCTTATTCATATTGAAGATTATTCCTAGCTTAGCTAAAGTCTCAATATACAGTGTACTCATGAGCCACGAATCGATTAGAATTGGTTTTTCCGTATAACTACCCTAAGGTAGATACGCGGAAACGCATGTCCGAGAATCCACCCTAGACATAGTTGGATATACGGAATTTAGGGTCAGTACAGACAGCGGAAAAATGCCCGATCAATTTACTGGTCGAACCGACTGTCGATATTTATTCAACTTTCTACTTTAGGCTATGGTAATATGGTCCTATTTTCAACGGAACCAGTAAATTGCTTGGGATTTTTTCCGTCATCGTCTGTCGGAACTGGCCCTTAGACCGGCTATAATAAACTCTCTCGGAGACTTGGGAGTCAGTTAAGCTAGAAAGGCTTCATTACACTTACGTTTGAGGTCCACTTATATTAATAATACTATATACAAGAAACTTAGTTTCTATTTGGGCGAAACGCACATTTCGTAAATATTATTTCTTGTTAATTTCTCGTAACAATCTTCGTGGTTGTGTTGGTGATTTATGGCATAGATCATGGAATTTATAGTTTCCACAGTGGCCGGACATCGGTTTAACGAGAAATACTGTACACACCGCCACGAGGTCTTTCCATGGGTTGTTGAATGTTTGGTGTAAACAAAGTTCATATGTACTAATTGTTTGTGGCCCTTCCTACTATAAATATATTTGTAGCGAACTGGTAGCTGCTGGTTTTCATTTGATCCATTCACAACAAGTGATAGAGCACCTGCAAGTAAAGAAAGCGTTTTAGAGCCAGTTTGTTTAATTGTTATTCAATATTATTATCAAATTCATGGGTTAGGTCATGCTTTACATAACAGTAATGACTAGAACTACTTTTATGCTAAATAATAAAAAAAGTGTCTGTTCTGTTTATACATTCATTTAATCAAATATGGATATAAAAATACATTCGCTTATAATTATCATTCAAAACACATTATTAAGTAACATCACACATTAAAAATAGCACTTGTTCTTCTGTTTCATTAAAAAATTAAGACATTGTTCCACACAGAGGCCTTATTTAAGTATTAAAAAAATACGAATGTAAAATAATCAGGAATGTAAATCTCAATTTGGTTCTTATACAAAATAAGTATGTAAAAACTGATGTAAAATACGTATAATAGAGATCATTTTGATATCAAAATTGTTTCATGTCAAAATACTAGTCCAAACACTATTCTAATTAATATAAAGTAGTATCTGAAATTATTAATAGATACCTTAAATTAGTACAATAAATAGACTAGAATATGAGCAATAAAGTCTTTATAAAAATTTATGGCGAAACACGATGGCACTAATGGAGTGTGAAATATATAAGTATATTCTCTAATTGAATGTAATTTTATAAAAATAGCTTTCGTTTTTTTTAATTAACAATTAATTGGCACTTGAGAGCATAGTCTCACTATCACAGTTATTTATTTATTTATTGTGCTTTATGATCTTTATTACTCCAAAATGTAACTGGTACTTACTCATTATTAATAATAACTTAAGCTACACTATTCAAGCAACTTTTTAAGGTGTTCTTGTCACAATCATCCAGTTTATAGATTTGGTCCCAAATCTTTTTCGAATCTATGATTCAGCTTTGTGTATTAAAAATATAAATAGCAGGCCCTAAAGTGGATATTTCTTCTACCAATATGTATATTATTTTCACTTATAAATAGTTGAATATTGCCTCTATAGAGGGGTGAAGCATACTATGTATAAAAAGAAACTGTGTTAATTTGCATAATAGTCTCCTTGCAATTGAGATACTTTGAGTATATCATTAAAATGGATTCCGAAGCAAGGAGTTTTGCAGAATGGCAGTTCACATGCACTGCACATAAATCTAGTGTCTCGTCTTCGGCCTATTTTCCAGCAGAGGCGGCATGAACGTTGCGGATATTTCTTCTTTCCATCTTCCTTTTGCGGAATAGTTACAAGGCGGTGCTCCATTGTCGGTCTAGTATAGTCTTCATTTGTGTTAGTTCTCAGTGCATTGTTAGTCACCTTACCATTCACTAAGTTTTTAAGGTCGATGAATAACGAACTCAAGCTGGTATCTGAAATCACGATGGGCATTTTCATTGCACTGTTTGCATAATAAAAGGTACAAAAGTTGTTCATGAGATTGAAATTGTTGAAAATGCCATCGTGTTTTCATAACAAAAAGCTTTATGCAAAAGAAAACAGGAAAATGACTTAGTGAAAAATAAAATGATTGCATTTTCAACACAATCTCTAATCTTATTGATCAGGATGATTCTATGAAGAGGAAGCATTAGTAAGCAAAGATAATGGATGTAAAGATTTAAACAAATTTTACATGAAGGTGAAGATTACGTCACAGTGCTGGATTTTAGAGATTGTTATAATTTTTCATTAATAAAATATACTTACTGTCTTGTGGTGATGGATAGTCCATGGGTATGGACAGATCTTTTTTCCCTTCTCTTGAAGATTCATAATTTTTTGTATTGGAACATACAGCTGGGTCTGTAACTATGATATCACTGTCATCGCATTCTGTCTTCAAATCCAATCCATTATCAGACAGAGACTGATCCTTACTTTTCTCATTAAAATCTTGAACATTTGTTTTCTGTAAATGTGTTTTGTAGGTAGAAGAAATATCTACAGGATTTTCATCATATAAATTTTTCATGTTCTCATAATTATTTGTTTGATATATCTGATTATTTTGTGTGTAAATAGATTTTTCTTTTATTTTTGGTCTCTTTTCAGGGTCTAGTATGTCTGAGAAGTAGTTTTTTTGTAGGAATTCAGTGGATTTCCTTTTAAGGTTGCTGATTCTATGTAGTTTTTCTATTAGTTGCCTTTGTTTTAGCAGCTCTAGTTCATTGTTTTGTGTTGATTCGTCATTCATGACAGTGTCATAGTTGTCTGACACACATGATTCAGCGTCAGGAGTATTGTTCTGAGTTTCTGTTCTGTGTTTTGTTAAATCTTGCTCTCTTTCACTGTCTTCATCTTCTTCAGTCTGAAAATATTAGAATGATCAATTAGTAAAAAGACATTGGGTACTTCAGTATTGTCAATTTAGGACTTTTTTAATTGAGAAAATGGGTAGTTGTAATTTTACACTGACTTTTTACATACACATAGCATGTCCAATAGAAAATAAATTGTGTCTCATTAGCCAGTATTGACACATGAAGATACTGACTTGAGTTAATGTCGAGTTATTTCAAGGCAGTAAAGAAATGTAAAAAAAAACTTACCTCTTTGTTTGTCAATCCTTTGATTTGCAACACTTCTGCTGTTCCTATAAAACTAGTGAGATCTTCACGTTTCACACTCACTTCACCATGGTACATAAACTGTAGCAAGTCTTTCATTGCTTTGTGAGTCACATCTCTTAGTACAACTGGAAAGTTAATGACAAAAGTTATAAGATCATATTAGAACAACACAACAAATAGAAAATTGGTTACATGAATAACATGATTCCAATAAAACAGTTAGTTACCAATTGGATGTTGACATGGATTCATTTGAAACATTTTCTTGAAATAAGGGGAACATATTGACAATATCACTTTATGTGCTTGCAACAAATGGCCTTCGACCGCGATAGTAACATCGACAAATTCGCCATTTCCTAATAAACCGGCGAAACCTTTAGTCAGGTTCCCGTGAAAGTTATTCCAGGACAATGAGAATTGTTGGTCCATTTCTAATCACTGTTAAGTTGCATCTAAAAAGGAAAAGGCAGTCGATTACTTCTATAAACACTTCCGAGATTCATAAAGCATAATTAAAGTAATACCAACAATTTACAGCTGTATTTAGTGAAATATAGTTGATAAATATTTTGTGTGAGAAACGTGACAGATGTGGACGGCGCGTCGCGTATGCCGTAGTGTTGTAATTTTAGTAATATTTTAGTTCAATCATAAGGGTTGTGACTTAAAGTTTGAAAGAAACAGCAATCGACTAAGGAATATTATTATATATAACATAAATTTTTTATATTTTTTCTGTTGTGTTTATTAGATAATGTTTATTTAAAGAGAACTGAATTTTTATTAAGTTGTTTGATCTACAGATACAAAACTACAGGCTGTCCAGTATATCTTGGCAGAACTGAACATTAATTTAAGCTTTTATTTAACCAACTTCACAAAAGGAGGTTTTTATATTCAACCCGTATGTTTGTATTCTAAACTTCCCGTCTCATGGGAATAAAATCTACTTAACTATTTTTACCTATCTAATATTATGAGATCAAACCGTCGATCCACGTGGGTTCTTTAGATCAAACATCCTTCAAAACGTGCAATGTACAGATGCCAACACATCAAGCTACCCCAATCTGTCAATTTTTTAAAATAGATTTTCAACTTTACCCCCTATGCGTTATGGTTCATATTCAATTGGAAAAATTTGACAGTTTGGGGTAGCTTGATGTGCTGGCGTCTGTACTTTCTTGTCATTAGGTAATGTATTAGGTCCTTACATATGAAATCGATGTTTTATATGGAAAAAACAAAACTATTTTTTTTTTACATTTTTTAAAATTTAATCATTTAAAGTAAGTACCGTTGTGATCTATGCACTTTTGCCATTTTATAGGGAGTTCATTGATTCCTTTGCTGAAAAAATTGCGGGAGCGAGAATCAACAAAATCTTTGAAGGTTTTTTAGACTGCCTCATCTGAATTGATTTTTTTTCCAATTAAGAAATTATCCAAATTCCGAAAAAAGTGGTAATCGGTTGGAGCAAGGTCCGGGGAGTATGGTGGGTGACGGAGACATTCCAATCCTAGCTCCTCTAGTTTCGCCACCGTCTTCTGTGCAGTGTGTGGTCTAGCGATGTCCTGAAGCAGCAGTGGGCTAGAGCGGTTGACCAATCTCGGCTGTTTAACGGCTAGCTTTTCCATCATGGTTTCCAATTGTCGGCAATACAGATCTGCCGTAATCGTCTGACCAGATCTTAGGAAGCTGTAGTGGACGACACCAACGCTGGTCCGCCAGACACTAACCAGTACCTTTCTTTGAGTCAATTTTCGCTTGGGGCTAGATTTCGCCGGTTCTCCTGGATTTAACCACTGTGATGAGCGCTTCCGATTATCGTATAGGATCCATTTTTCATCACAAGTAATGATATGATTCAAAATCCCGTCGTTATTGTGACGGTTGAGTAACGTGACGCAGCAGTCGACCGCGTGTTTGTTGGTTTGCTTCACTTAGTTCACGCGGTACCCATTTTTCAAGCTTTTTCTCTTTTCCAATTTGTTTCAAATGATTCAAAATGGTTTTATCACTCACACCGAAGCCTGCAGCTAACTCTGACGTGGTTTGAGATAGATCCGCTTCCACGATCACTTTCAATTCCTCATTGACGACTAGGGTCTCGTCAGTTCTATAAAACATCAATTTCATATATAAGGACCTAATACATTAGGTAATTTGCATCCTAATATTCCTAATGAAGCACGTACCTGATAAACGAGTTTTGCAAAATTCTAACGATCAACGAAGTTAGAAGTTTTGTTCACGTTGCCCCAGAGAAGGGTATAAGAAACTGCAAAAATATAGGTAGGTAACAACTGAAAACCTCCCGCAAGGTGGACCGATGACTTTGTGAAGGCTGCGGGAAACCGCTGGATGTGGAAAGCACAAGACCGGTCGAAATGGAGGAGCCTGGGGGTGGCCTATGTCCAGTGGTGGACGTCTTTCGGCTGAAATGATGATGATAATGAACAACTGAAAGACACTGGGTGGAACAAGGTCTCAAAATATTATGAATGATGGGCACTGACAGCAGTGACTTTTAAGTGCAAACTTGAAGGTGTTGGTACCTAATGAGGCTGGTATAAATAACTACGGTAACACAACAGATTTTTCCTACACCCAGCATTATCCCAACTTAGATATAAGCAGATATAAAACATCATGTTTCACTCAGTTGGTAGATGGCTTCCAGTTATTTAGTTCGCCTTCCATTAGTACAGAGCTTCGCTAAAACTTTCCATCAGCGGTCGTGGACTAGTCCAGCTAAATTAAGTTTCAACCAAACTTTTAGGAGTTTGTCGACGCAGTGGAATCCCAACGAAGATGTTAGTTACACTCACAAAGTTTTGTTTGTTATCTATCTACGTGCGATTTTTTATATTTTGGTGAAAAACTTTCTTTACCTTTGGCATGTCTGTGACTTCGCTATTAATCAAGAATTATAATTTACTTACTTAGTTGTTCTTGGTCTTCGAGGATCACTGTTTTGCTCATGTTAGTTCATCATCATCATGATCATCATCATCGTCATTTAACTAGTAATATTATAAAGAGGTAAACTTTAGAGTTCTTATGTAGGGTGTATTCTCCCGAACTACTGATACGATTCCGAAAATTCTCTCACGAATGGGAAACTACATGACATGAGTGTCATAGAATATTTTATAATAAAACATGGAGTTCGAAACTCTCAGGGAGAAGCTAGGTTATTTACTTATAAAGTGTTAATCTCCTCTGAAAACTCCAGCGAGTAGGTGTGTTCAGGTATTTCTGACCCATCTACTTACAGATGTCATTTAGGTAAATATCTAACATCCATTTAGGGAATTATTATCTACAAGCCACATAAATTGGTTGCAGGGCTGCTTTTTTATCCCAGTTTGATTCATGCGAGCCGACCCCAAGCTACCGCGCCAATCTAGCCTTCAAATAGTCTTCTCACGTAAAAGCTAATGAAGTCGTGCAGGTGAAGTTGTGCCTGTAGTCTTGCTTAGAGTTCAAGGAAGTGGTGCTTTTGAGATGTAACGGTGTTTCCACAGCTATATTTTGCGATAGTATCGCTGCAAGAAGTCGCTGTGGGTAACCGACCAAAACCACGGCTGAATGGGTTTCACACACGGATGAATCATGTAGATATTTAATTATGCTTCTCACAGGGTACCAAGGGCTTTCCAAGTTGGGCCAAGAAGTAGTTTTTAGAGCACCTACCTTCAGCTTCTGCTATGATTTTATAGTTTACAAATTAAATATAAATCATTGATTTCTATAACTGGTTTAGGTATACGAAAAGAGAGATAAGTTTTAATGTGTATCTAAGTAGGTACCTCCTTACTAGGTACTTACTTAGGTACCTACTACAAACACCAGACTAGTAGAAATAGACTTCGACTGCGTTATTTATAACTCCAATTAATCAATCAAATACACGGCTAGCCATCGGTTTGTTCCAAAATAAGCCACATCGGATTTCCCCTACCGCAGTCATATATGCGACTAGAGGGGTTGTCAGTTGCCAGGCGTCCCCTTTGGAAATAGCTTGAACGCGGTCAATTTGGAATTTGAAACATCTTATCTTATTTACATCGATCAAATTCCAAAATTTATGTGCGGACGCCACTCTAGTATGCTACACCCACCTAAGTTTCAAATACAGTTAAGGAAATGAATCGTTTATCAAATTGACACAGCTCGCCAATTTGCCGTGGTAAAGCTATTTCATACTACCTACCATAAAAAATACATTACTGATTTAAAATTACGGACAATTTATGTTGGTAGTCTATTTGCTAAACAATTAATTTCCCGTTCAAAAATATCTTCTGCTTTTGACATTTCAATTGTGTGTTGTGTATTGATTGTTATAAATGCCATTAAACCAGTACTAAAGCCACATGTCTCGTGCAATATCGATTATGTGTCAGAAACAGTCGTGAGAGGGCGCCCCATCAACGCTTGAACATCTAAAGGGCCCTGTCTACGGCGTGGGGACGCCCTGTAGTTGTAGTTTTGAGCCTGCCTGTCCTAGGTGTATTTTCAAAACAAAGGAGCTCTTGCTTTTGTAGGCTGACAAAATGAGAACATAGTTGTAGGCTACCTACTTTGAAAAGTAAAACTAGGAGCACAGTTTTTTTGCAGACCCTACGTATTTTTCGACAGGTCATCGAGTGCTTAGTTCTTTCGGCCCAGTAACAATGTTGTTCCTATTTATTTCTGTTCTGTAGTAGGCGAAGCCTGTGTCTCTCTCGATATCGATTGTAGGACATGTCCACCGAGCGGCTTAAGCGTCGATTAATTAAGTTCTGTAAGAGCACAGTCACCCTATTTTCTAAGATAGCCCAACCATGACTCCGCACTTTTAATTTTCTGGTGTCACGAGTTACTGCGATAAAGCCATCCCCCTTCTTCACCAGTTCTCCACTAATGAAAAGTATGCGATGAATGGGCTTCTTATTAAAAGTGTAGAAAAGTTTCGTGAAGACAAAGTTCTCTCTATTGTGTTGTTAACACCATAAAATAATGAAATTGCGCTGCAGATTCTTCTGTTTTTTTTCTTTGTATGAATTCTGAATGTTACTTTTTGGTCAGAGACGGGGAATATTCTTCGTAATTTTAGTCTAGCCGTAGCCCGTAAGAGGTCATATTTTGTCAAAATAGAATATTTATTACTTAGATACTTTGCACGGTATTCAAAAGTTTTCAATAAAGGAAAGCATTCAGTAATTAAAGACCTCTGGTCGTACCTCCACAATCAGGACGGTCTCCGTTGGTCCGGCGACGCGGTTACTCCACTGGAGGCTGCCATTGACAGGTAATCGATGCGGTTTGCTAGTTTATTTGGCTATCGGTTCCGCTCTCAGCATGTGTATCTACTCGATATAATCGATACAGACCCCCGGCTTAATACGATTATGAATCGGAGCGTATTCGATTATAGCGATTCCGATATGACTGCGCGTTTAATAACGTGCGGGAAACTTAGATACTTACCTGTTTACGTTTCAGGTAGTTGTTGTGTTATGGGATCCCTTGGGTTTCTTAATCCTTTTGGAGGGATGACAATTTAGCATTTAGATTAGTGAAGGCAGGCGTTTATGCTTCTCTAGATTGTAGGCAGGTATAATTTCGCTTCTTCTCTAGAGTAGATAAACTCTACTGGCCCTCTCTGGATATTTTGTTGAATTGCGATTGCTTATGTTTATCGAAAGGCTGATTATGTATCTATATCTCTGCGTAATCCTACTTACTCTCCACTCACTAAAGTACTATCAAACAATTCGTTCGTAATTGCTTTCATCTTCACCAAACCAAAACCGTTAAATCCACAAACTATGATCGTAATGCGTAACCTACTAAAGTTTATACTCAGTAAGGCTTATTATCTCGTCTAGTTTGTGGCATGTAGGAGTTTGCACTAAAACCGATGCACCTACATCATAATTGCTAGAATTTCATAACTTTACCGTAGAATGCAAGCTGTATTACGAAGTTTGTAGAACATTTACCTACGCAGATTCCTTTGTCCAGCAGTAATAAAAACGGTTGGTAGAATGTAGACTAGTTTCTTGTGTCGTAGATATCTAGGAGCATCGAGCCGGCAGCTGCGTCGGACATTTGTAAGTTCGGTTCGACTCCGGCACGCGCGAGATGGGACAACTTTTAGCCGACCTATTTACTGCACAACACCGGATTGGACTTGTACCGCGGTACCTGTAACTTAGTGCCGAGTGCCGTATCTGATGGATTCAGCTGATGTAGGTTGACAATCTTGCGTGTGTGACGTAAAGTTTTGTAGGTTTGCATCGTTTCGAACATTGTGGCAACAGTTCTGTTCTATTTTAGTTCCCTCTTGTGCATTCATATTCTAAGACATTTATTGGGAATTTTCAGTACCTACTCGATTTCAAAATAGGTAGATTTAGATAATGCCAGTAGATACATAGTAATTTAATAGGAAATGTTCAACGGAGAAAGTTATCATTTTAAATTGATATGTTTCAGAATAACATGAAAACACTTTTAAGTTCTATTAGATTCAAGATGAATCAACAACAAATACCTAAAATCAGCTACTCCGCAAATGAAATTAGTGAGAAAAATTATTCGGCGTGAACACGCTTCGAATAAATTGATGTCAGAGACGATATCATTAACTTTATCATGATTCTTCAATTGATTGGGGATTTTTCGTCCGTGGCTGAGTTAGTTCGCGAAGTATCCGCAAGTCGGAAGTGCGAGGACGTGCTCTCCAGCGGGGTTGGAAGTTGGCGCGTGATTGGCCCCATTGTTAAACCTCAATAGTCCGTCTTGAGACCGCTAACTGAACCGTTTCATGCTTCATCCGTTGTGATAATTCTGACTTATCAATTTGATTTTGTAGGTGTGATTTGAGCGCATCTTCAGATTATTGTTTTCATTTGTACGCACGACGACACATCAATCTATACATTTTCTAGGAAAGCGTATACAATGCGAGGTCAGCTAAAACTGGAAATGTATAGTTTGATATGTAGTCGTGTGTATGTGCCCATAATTTAACTCCATCTTTTGACCATGAATAAATATTAGAGGGAAACATTTTGATAAGTCTGATTCCGTTTCTTTTAATTTTTCATCAACTCTATAGCGTTGAAAAGGAAACATAATGGAATTCACTTTAACTACGTAATTAAGATGCAACGACGCAATTTTAATTAAATTGCAAGCAGGCAGCATAGTATTTTTAATTTAAAAATAAATACAATACAAAATAAGTAATTGAATCCGCCAGTACCGTGATTACTCTCACAATAACACAAGAAAGAGAGTTCAATCAGGCGCCGCACCCGCCGCCGTCGGCTGACCGTTTACCAATATCTCAGCTGAATGGACCTCAATTAAGCCTTACAGACCAACCTAGAATGAATCTCTCACCCTTAAAATTCAATCCCTTAGAATAACGCAGATGACAATCGAAATGTAGATTAAAATGATGTCACGAGATGAATTTTTATGAATTATAATTTTGCAATCGACTCGCACTTTCAAGTCACGTTTGGGAGTTTGAATTGTCCCTCTACGTGATGCTGCTCAATAATTATTCCGGCTACTTATCAAGAGTACTGCACTTGCATTGTTATGAATCTTTTGTCCAAAGATTTGCCCACGATTTCTGTTTGTATTCCGAAATATAAAAGAGCTGGTGCTTTATGGTTGCATTTATTTTCAATATGCATGCCATCACTGCGTAGTGGCTTTTTGTCTTCGTATCGGACAGTCCGCGCTATATTTGGGAAAGATCCAAAGAGACAATGGCTGGCTTTTACTAAAATGACTGTGAAAGCGTCAGTGGCTAGCGTATTTACTGATCAACCACAATAGGAGTGCGTCCCTGATATGATGACGTGAAATATACTCAGAAATATTTTCAATATTTCCTTTCTTCAGTTTTTTTTCTTCAGAATGGATGTGTTTTAAAACGTTCAGGACAAAAACCATATTATCTACTTATAGATACGTAGGTAGCTACCTACTCAACTTCATAATTTTCCCAGTGTAAACTGCTTTGTGATCTGACCGGATTCTTAAATAACGCGTCTGTGTTGGACATTTCTAAAGAGGTTTTAGGCAAAAGGCTCTTGGCGGAAAATCTTTTACTAAAAGTTACAGAGTGCAATGACCGGAAAACAGATGTCACAACAACGTGCTATTTAAAAAGCTTTTGTTAATGTTTTAAGAAATGTGTGAAATCCGACATCTTTGTGATTTCGTGTGGTTTTTGCAAATAATGCGGCATTTCTTAGTTCCTGGTGGGTGTGTTTTACAAATGGAATCTGTTGTAGTTTTCTGACATGTTCAAGACGCACCTATTGCTCTAATCATCTAAGACTTAGGTACTGTAAAGGTTGTCTACTAAAGACGACCTTATGTTGTACAGGCTGTAGGTAAAATAACTTTAATCACATCAAACTGTCAAGTTAAAATAGAAGCAGAAAAAAAAACAGTAGGTGAGAGATTGGCCGTGGATTGGCCTGACAAGCCGAAGGAAGAAGGCTAAAATAGGATTCGTAGAATGATCCTCTATACTTACTCCAGTCACTCAACAAACGTGTTTTATTACTCGATTCCGGTACGGAGAATCCAGGTTCTCACAGTACCTACTGCATAATGGTCTGTACCTATTAGGGTCAACAGTGCAAATTGGCTGATTGATAATGATAGATCCTAACATTGAATTTTAGCATTATCCAATAGGTGAAAGTAGAATCACTCTCCACATACGTCATACAGCACGTACCACGCTCTTCTCCCGCTAAGTCTTGGCACAAGAAGGCGCACGTCAAAACGCCAACACTTACAACACAATGCAGTGCTTATCCCTAGTCAGGCGGACTCCACAGTACGATAATACCTCTTCAGTGAGAGGATTATGCCATGAAACGATTCTACTTATCGTCGCCTACCGTCTCTGGCGCTGCACTGCCAAGTAAACAGCGCCCAGATAGTTCGCTGCCGGCTTATGCTGGAATGCAAAATTGTTTTATATTTATAATCTGTGCTTCTCAGTCTTTTCCGACACAATTAAATAATGAAGTTGCCTATCATTTTATAAATGTGGAAATAAAAATTGATAGCCAATAAATATTTAAGTTTATTTTAAATAAAGCTTAGAGAGATAAAGTTACAATAAAAGTATGAACATGCACCGTCAGGGTGTTGTAGGAGGAAGCTGGGCGGGGAGAGCCGCTAATGCCTCTCGGAGTGCGGATTACTTCATGAAATGGTCGCGCTTAGCGCCACTCCAGCGTGAAAGCTGCCTGGCGATCTGTTTGCGCCACCCACTTCACAATACAACCAAGTGTCAGTCAAAAGATACCGCTTTACGAATAATACTGTCCTACTATCAAGTAACCTAGAAAATAGGACGGATGTAAAATTCAGAATTGACCTTTTCATAAAACAACGTGCAGATAATACAAGGAGGGTTCATTTCTACGGGAGAGTTACTTTTATTGACGTCAACGGATATCTACAAACTGGGGCAAATCCAGGGGGTCCCAGGGGCCAGCAACCTTTTATGCAAATTGTAGTGGCTTCCCTAAAAGACCTTACGTTTATTGTTATCTTGTTTGAAAAAAAATGCATAGGTATCTTGACGGTGTTCCAGGAAACATTTCCTTACTCACTCGAACGTCGATTGTTGAACTTCAGTTGACACTTCGAGCGGAGTTGGAAAGGAACTTTTTATTTTCCTTCCCTCTATTGGCTTCCTTCAGTAAAACTTTGTCTAGTGGCAATGGAAACCAACATTGATTTAAAACAGATGAAACTTGTCAGCGAGTTACTGTTGCTTCACGAGTTTTATTGACAAGTTGAAAAACTATAAAATATACGACTTCTTCGTTCTTCGTAAGAGTCTTTTTCACGCGCCACGTTTTTGCTGTAAACATTGATTTGTGAAACAGAAACGACTGAAAAGTTATTTGATTGGTTCTGATTGGCATTAATAATGTTATAAACATCTAGCTTTTGCCGTGCCTTGTCTTCGTCCGTGTGGAGGTCGGATTTCTTTCCAGGGGAACTTATTCCCGGGATAAACAGTAAGCTATGTCCTAACTCAGGTCATGGTTTACCCATGTCCAAATAAAATCCAAATCCGTTTAACCGTTTTTTCGTGCAATATGATTTCACGATCACGATTTTTTCGTGAAATATGATTTCACGAAAAAACGGCTAAGTACGCACAAATAAACAAACTTATTTCCGCATTTATAATAGTTAGTTTGGCTAGGAATAGAAAGTTGGATGTTAAGATGTTGTTGGTGGCTGTACGTGCTTTTACATATGTATTTATTAGAGATATTTCGCTTTGGTTCTTAAGGGGCTGATTTAACAATGATTAACATAAAGCTTTAAACAAGTATTTTAATTTCTACGTCACTTGCCTAAGCATGTTCATACGGTAAACAAACCTTAGTTTTGTCCGCGTTTCCCCGAAAAGTTTAAGCGTATTATTATCATTTTTACCATAAATTGTCCGCTGCCTAGGAATATTCTCCCAAGTTCTCGTTCCAATGCACGGTTAGACACACCCAAGCCGTCTTTACTGCAATAAAGGATCAATAAATCCAAAACAAAACCTCCGTACGTAACGGCTCAACAGGAAATGTCCCTGTACCTATATTTCACGCGGGGTTTTGTTTATTTTTTCTTTATTGCGTAAAATACGAATCGCCCTTTCCATTGACTTTGCCCAGATAAAGTTGTTTGCTTTCGTTTCTATATAAAATGTAGTTTTGCTTATGGAAAGCTTATTTCTTCATCTAGTCGTTAGATACAGGCGGGGTGACTGCGAAGCCTGGATTTGTTTTGCGCTGCTGCAATTACCTTTTGTTTCTGTTGGATTTTCTCAACAGTTTCTGAAATAGGAAATGTTAAAATAATAATTTAATGTTTCTGTCGATGTTAAGCTTTTAGAATAAGAAAGTTCGTCGAAGAAACTAAAGAATTATAGAGTATTGTTGTAAGCTTAATCTGCAGCTAAGATATTTTTCTTTTTATGTTTGCAAATAATGACATTTTGATAATAAATGGTATTTAAACAAGTATCAGACCCCAGTGGTGACCTAGTTGAATCAGCCGCGACTTGTAGGTCGTAAGTTCGAACCCAGACGCGTATTTAATCACCACTGCTCTCAAAACGGTGAAGGAAAACATCGTGAGGAAACAGGCATGTCCCAGAACAAAAATTCGAAGATATGTGCCATCCACCAACGCGCACTGGGCCCGCGAGGTGGATTACAGAAGAGAGAGAAGAGGTCTGTGTGCCCAAGCAGTGGGAACATTATAGCTGGTTATATGTTATGTATCACATAGTTAAATGTTTGGCTACTTATAGCATGTAAACTTTTTCAAACAAAATTGGTCAAACTAAGTACCTAACTTATTATGATTCCATGGACCCGCGTAAATAAGATACTGCCCTTGAAGATAAATATGTCTTGGCAAGTAAGAAGCCTATAGTTTGTTCACGCGATAAGGTTGATTATTGCTTGTAAAAATTTCTCGGAATAAAATTAGGTGTGGACTACTTGACTGTTTATTTCTCACTAACTAATTTGAAGTAATGTGGACTGTAATACATGCATAGGTACATATCAATAGCTATGTATAGGCTACTAACACTAACATCATTCGCTGTTGCGCTTGGACATAGTTATTAAAATAATTAATAAATATCAAATTATTTATTACAAAACTTAGGTTGCTACGGATAGTAAACATTAAACGATGTTTATTATTCATCATAAAACTCGCGAAGCATCTCGCGGAGCTATCGAGTAGAAAAGTTGCTTCCGTTTAGTTTGTACTCGGCGCCGACCGAATGGAAAATTGCATTGTTTATATAAAGGTTAGTGTAAAATAGGTAAGACTTTTTTACTTGTATTTGGAATTTCTAGCTAACAAGAAACCGTATTTTGTTTACTTTACTGGAGACATTTTTCGCTGCAGTTTCACGTTGACTAGATTGTGAATAGAATGACCTGGACCTCGAATGGACCTCAGTTTCATTTTGGCAGTTCAACAATATTCATTGCATTATTTACGTTGTTGAGCAGACACATTTTTCGAACATATGAAGCAATGGTTTAACAATCCGTTCAAAACGAAACAGATTATGATTAATAGTGAGTTACGCAATTAGGGTTCTGGTCCTCTAAATGTGCCACGTCCTATTCGCGCCAAATCTGTGTAAACCTTATATCATAATAACAAGAAGACAAGAATAATATCTACCAGGCTAATTAGTTTGCAGATCTCGTGCACAGTTCTCAGTTGCTCATGCATGTTAAGGCGGCATATTCTGAAATGTCGTCATCGTTACCTGTTATGAAGTTTTAAGTCGACCCGAATTGTAAGTCCATCTTCCATCTCTTTCTTAAAGGTGGCCATTATTTTAGCAACCTGTAAAATCGATGCCTAAACTATGTGCTAGAATAAAATGACAGCTGCTGTCGACCGTTTTTTTCAACATGACAGTTATGTTATAGTTAGGTTAGGTAGATTTTTATATGTATCTGCGTTTTCCGTTTTCAAACTTTAAACTAACTGGTCGCACCAACAATAACTATTAAGCTTTAGTTTGAGGAAAGAGTTATAGTAACGGGTGCCATTTTGCTATAGCTAATTAACAATTACAGTTATAATATGTATGTCTCTGCGTTTTCTCTTTCCAAACTTTAAACTAACTGGTCACACCAACAATAACTATTAAGCTTTAGTTCGAGGAAAAGATCACTCATCCCATAACTATTTACTCTTTGTAAATAGTTATGGGAAGAGTAAAGTGATCTTTTAAGCCACGATTGTCGTAATTGGAGAGGGGTAGCGGAAAGTACATTTATTTTACATGAACTTGTTAAGTTTACATGACGTTTAATCAACGAGATATCGAATTACTTTTTCTTTCTTTTTTTGTTACATGAATATGTCTTCGGCTGCTGCAGCTTGCCTGTGTTTAGTATTTCAAACTAAAATATTCAAATATCCCCAGGCTAGCTTGCTTGTTAACGTAGGTTCTAGTTATGATTGACTGTTTCCGACATTCTAAACACCTATTGACTTCCCTGATATTTGTAGTACAAACACGTATAATTTTCATATTGTAGCAAATGGAAAACGTTATCACGGCGACGGTAACGTTTCCTGTGATCTCCTGTAAGCCGAGATTAGGTCGGATTGAGTCGAACCGTGCCACCGAACCGGTTATATTGAAGACGTATGTAGAACGTCTGAACACACTCTTAATACCTATTAACTTGTCAAGTTCATTAATGAGAATATTCTTTAGGTTATTCGTTGTACTACACGGCTAAGAGGTTGTCTTATTCTAAGTGAACTTTTTGAACAATTAATATACACACTACGAGGGGTTTTCAGAACCCGACACTTCTTTTGGCTTATTAGTCTCGCATTTATTAGTCGACTCTCACGAATTAACTCGCTCGAAATGGGCGGATCGTCACTTTTAAATACTGTAATATTTTATAGGCGCCTCATCATATCATACGAAAGACGTCCATTGCTGGACATAAGCCTCCCCCAGAAGGGGGGGATTTGCCATAATCGACACGCTTGGCAGGCGGGTTGCGATCGCAGTATGGTAGTCAAATGTATAGAGGCGCCTCGCACGAAGTTAATTTATTTGTGTGCGGATCGACAGTTCCAGAAAAGTGTGTATACTTTTTTCTTAACTTTACGCTGTTTCCAAATATTGTATTATTGAAAAGTGATTATTCACCCGATTCGTGTGAGTTAATTTGTGCGAGTCAACTAATAAGCCCTTATTTTGAATCAAAAATTTTTTCGTCGTTTTATAATATTACTCACACTTGTGCAAACAAAAGTGTAACTAAATATTATAGGTAAGTAAAGTTCAACATGAATAATGCTCGCCGGTGTGAAAATTACTGGGTAGGTAAGCCACACTAAAATATTCCTGCACCGTAATACTGAGTGGCGTGCAATTTGAACGGAATAATCTCCACATTTAGAATTAGAGGTTCGCTTTAAGTCGTCGTAAATATAGCGCAACATAGTTATTTTGAAAAGGCTTGCACGCCGTGCCCGCGGCGGTTCGCTTGGCGGAATATAATAATAGTCGTCGGGCCACCGCGGAATATCATCTCGGTACATTGTGAGAGGCAGGATGCTCATTAGATGAACGCCCCGGGCCGCGCCCGCACCGCCCCGCTTAGTGCCTACCTTCAGACACACTGCCTGCATGCTGCCACTGCACTTCGTATTCTAATTAGTTTTACTTTTTTCCCTCTCCCTAACATTAACTGCTTGCCAAAAGCTACAAATTGGTGGCTCCGTGCCCTACTTTTTCCGTCCACTGCACCAATAATATAAATTTCAGGATCCTTCCCAACGACCGTCTGATAAGACCGAAACGAGCAACTGAAACGGAAAGTGTTCATTCTGAAGTTATATCTTACGATAAAGTTTTAGTTAGAAGTTTAGAACCTATTATAGGATATACGGCTCACGGATCTAATAGGCTTTAACCTCTTTATGTAATCGCCTAAGTTGAGTGCGGTGTTAACATTATAATTATAACGACTACTGTAACTCAACACTGGAATAATGTCTGAGCGAGTTTGCGAAGCCGATGTAATATTTTAATCTTATCATTCGAGTCAAGTTTCATGTCTCGCGAGGAAAGTTTGATCCGCGGTTCAAGTTTCGAGACGAACGACGAGCTTACAACTGTGACTGTGAGGCTCGCAGATCGCTGTACTTTAATGGGGCCGCCAACATTATTGATGTATCTAACTGTTCCCATACGTCATCGAATCTAAGCTATGTTCTAGGCCCTTTTTTATAAAATAAGGAAAACAGTGGACACCTACTAAAGCAATTACTCGACTACGCCAGAAGGAGGGTTATATCTTTCGAGTGTATCTATGTTTATAACTTTGGCACACTGTAGCCTACACGGCTTGATGGATTTTAGTTTGAGATTCGTCTAGCATCGTTAGATTCGTCTCAATTGTGGGACATTGGGTATATCAAAATTATGAAAATTAAAATGGCGCCATATTATTATGTCTCCAATTTTTTTTTTCTCAAAACCTATCGAGTGGGGTACCAAAATAAAGGGTTTCATAAATATCTTGCAAAAATAAGTCGGAGGCATCTTTCTAAATTTAACAATAAAGACCTTTATTGCCTCCTACTGCTTGAGATTGCTTATAGTATTCAGTTTAATGTCAAACTCTAAAGACAAAAGTTACTTGTTTGCATCTTTTTTTAAAGTTCTCCTTTTACGCAGTACGGTTTTTTGATTGAAAAATATTTTTTTTATTTCGAATTTGTACAAAAGACTAAGTAAAGTACAAGTGTTCATGTTTCGTATGTTCAGCAAAATTGTTTATCTACTCTGTGGAGTGGCGTTGTTTTCAGAAACAATCTCTTTCGCACAAGCTCGGCGGTGACTAAGCATTTTCAAAGTTAAGAAGCCTTGTTTGGCCGCTTCCGATATTTGTTAAGCCCGTGTCGGTTTTACAAGATGCCAGCTTGAGATAATTAATGTGTAGCCTCGTAAAACCCTTCTTAGTAATTTAACAACTTCTAATTGAATAAAACTTAACAACCTTTGTCCTGTTACATAATAATTTAATTATACCGTCTATCAGCTGACAGTTTTCACTTTTAACGACTGCGCCTGGTTAATGGATTGGTGATTACCATTTACTGTTAGTAGTTCAATAGATGATTTTTATCAATTATTATCTATTGAAATCAAACAAAAGTGTTTGAAGTTTTATGGAAAAGCAATGGTGGCAATTTATTGTCAGGATCAGAGAATTTACCTAAATTCATTTTGTATTTTTTTTTTAGTGTTTACAAACATTTAAACTCACATTCACAAACAGCCAGACCCGGAACAACTATTTGTAGGTCATACCAATATTTGTTCCGTGCGGGAATCGAACCCGCGACACGCAGCGCAGCAGGCAATCGCTTAACCGCTGCGCCAACCATGCCGGTTAAAAACACTTTTAAAATCCATTTACTACTATGTACTATAAACTAGGTAAGATTACTGTTTCCTAGCCCTAGCGGACTACTCTGAGACGAAACACCGACAAGTACTCAGAGGTCTAAGTTTTGAAGTTCATACGAATACATTGTAATGATCAGAAGGCCAATTCTCGTAATTAAAACGTTCAAAATCTAGTCGCAGTCTCATCTCGGCGACAATCAAATGTCAAAAACTTGTCAAAAATGTACGGAAACTCAAACCATTTTTGATAGATTGACACTGAGATCAGACTGTGAACGTTCTTAAAATTACGAGAATTGCCCCAGATCCATTTCAACACGGTAAAGCAGATTGTGATTGCATTACAACGTTTCAATTGATAATACACGCGAACTGTAATTCACTCAGTTTGTGCAGTTAAACTTGATAGCCGGAAATAGCACTAGGAGTAAATAACACAAGAACGGTATTGCGGACTACGGCCGAGCAACGTTAGTCACCGATTTTCATTTCAAATCAGTTTAAAACAACTTGTTCGAACTGGGTTCAAAATGTTTCGGCATTTTGAATCCCTGCTGCATTTTAGCCGTTTCTAATACCGGGAAATAAATTCTTGCCTGCGGCTGTGAAAATAGTGAACAAATCGATTTTAAGTGGTTTTTTCCTTAACTTACTGCCGCATGCGACTTAGTCCAAATGGTTTGTGGTTTCGTCTCTCTTTCTTTCGTTCTTAAGTCAGTTGAATTTCGCTTGCCTTTCGTGGTATCTCATGTCAGCTATTAAGCATAAGTACCTACTGTCTATATGTTTGAAACAAAGATGTACTAACTGTACAGTATGCGGGGAGGGGCTTGTGGCTAAGTAATATTAGTTGCACGGGTGGATCGTCCAGGTTAAGCTACTCTTGCCGCGGTCGGTCCGTGGATGGGTGACCATCTTAACATACCAAGAACCCCTCCGTGCCTCAGAAAGCACGTTAAGCTCTTGGTCCCGGTTGTCATTTGTGGATCTTTGATAGTCGTTACGGGTCGTCAGAAACCCCGAAAGTCTGACAACCATTCTTACCAAACTACCAGTATTACCCAGTAACTGGGTTGTGGAGGGCAGATAGGCAGTCGCTCCATGTAAAATACTGGTATTCAGCTGCATCCGGTCAGACTGGAAGCTGAACCCAACATAGTTGGGAAAAGGCTAGGCAGATGATACTTTAAGGGAGTGTAGTACTCATGAAAATGAAAAAAATACTAAAGGACCAACACTGAAATCGCGAAAATAAAACCAGCAGCTCCATACATTTATGTTCGTATAACAGGACAAAATGTAGGGAATAGCTGATTTTAACATACTGTATATCAGATAACTTTAAAAAAATATCGAAATTCTCTTCCACGTTACTAAAGTACAGCCTGTACCTACAGAGAGAAGAGATTGACATTGTAAAGAGGTTTATTTAGTAACGGATGCGCTTGCTCGCTTACGCCATCAAGATGACATAATAAATGGAGGAGGGCGGCACAATTAATTGCTTCTAAGGAATGCGCTCAGCTGCAGCATTGATAACAGACATATAAGATGAATAGTTTATACCCAACTCACTACCGACTATAATATAATTTTGACGTATTTTTAGCTGGTTCTGAACAGCACATTGTCCCCACTCCAAGGTCAAGATGTTTCTTGCAAAGCCTGCCTTTAATTAAACTGGAAATTTCCAGAACGTCATTGATTTTACATAAATGGATATTCGGGACGCCCTTTTCCATTATCAGAACATTGTAATGAGCGTTCAATATTGCTCTGTCGCACTACTACAGATTCCGTAATCTTAAAACGCCACTTTACTTAGAGTCATTCGAGGTAACGAGACCATAACTCCGTCTTGTCTGGATACGGACTAATCCGGCGCTCACGAAACTCCGCAGATCCAGATAGAGAATAGAAATACGATTAGTGGGGTTTGTTTAGTTTGATTGGAGCCGACTAAGCCTGCATTACTCGGAGATAGCACGATTTCTTCGCGTCCGTGGTTGATAACTCCAATTCTGTGTAACAGTGGGATCAGTGACAGTTAATCTGTAAGCCGAGGTTCACACGATACACATTCTAAGTCAGATGTTGTCTATCTAGCTTAGGACGGGTGGGAGTGAGTTAATGACTCGGAAATCATTCGGGTTAAGTTCCTTCGGGTTCGGATTGGAAGATAAGGGACCAACAGATTTGTTGGTGTCGTGTCTCCATCAGGATTCAGTGAAAGATTTGGGGACATACACATTCACTTTGACAACTGTTTCTTTTTCTTAATTGAATTAAAGTAACGGTACAATTAACTAATTCGCTTCAAATTCCCAATAATATATGCTTCATGTGTGTACCTATGTAGTTTATGTAAATGGTAGGTACACAAATAGTATGATAAGTTTAGTAAATAAGACCGCCTGTTGTATCACACTATGTAAAAACTCTAAAATATCTGTTTTTTTTTTACGGTGTACGTACACATCATATTCTGTAGGTATATCTGTCTAAAATTCATCGCCCGTTACAGCGTTAAGAGTAACTAACTTTAGATATTCAATTGTTTGATTAACAATATCGTGGTCGAAACAAATAGGTTTTGGTGTGAAACCGATATTATGGCGGGAGTAGTTTACAATTCGTTTGATTCTGCGGTGTTAGATTTGTCAATAACAGAGTTAAGCTTTGAAGGTGACGATAATTGATAACAAATAACAATGGGCCTTTATTTGAATTATATTTAGTCTCACAAAGCGAAAATAGTGTTCGCAAAATAATAAACGTTTAAGGCTGGGTGTGGGTGGCTACAGCGGGTTACAAGTTAGTTTAATTAATGTAGTATCTAAATAGTAAAGTTAAATAGGTTAATAGGTAGGCATGTCAAAGTTAAAAAGTAAAAATAACTATTCTGTTTGGTGGTGGAAATATTTAGAAGACAATGAGCAAATTAGTATGAAGACGAGCATTTTTTTTGTGGCAGTCGTTGAAATATAAAAAACATAACCCTTCCTTGGCAGTAGGGTAAAAGGCGGTGCAGAATAATATAATGAATGAATTATTGTATTGGGTCTTGTATCGAAAACTCAGTTCAGTAAATTCAATTCACAGGAAAACGATCTCTTCTACAATTTAAGAAAAATCCTTTTCACAAATTCAAATTAGACCTGACATGACCTCTGAGGTTGTTTCGGTTTTTCTTCTTAGGAAACAGTCAGCTAGGAAATGCCAGCGTCATCTAGTTTTTTAAATATTGACCAACAAAATATTGACGTGTAAAAGTGTCTTTTAAGATCTACTTACATAAATAAACATTTAATTTCAAACTGAACTAAACAACATCCAGTTTCCCCAATACTCCTATCTTAACTCGCTAGTGCATACACAGACCGCTGTGTAACTAAGTGAGGCCAGATTTCCGGTTCATTTATCTGGTGTCTCATCATAGTTCCGTTGCAGCCGGATGCAGGCGGTCAACGGTTAATTGATTACCCGGTAGTTAACCGGGTAAAGCACCGCCTTTTACACATCAAATACGGTTATGTTTGTAAAGCTCAATGCAAATTATTTAAACTGGTTATGTGCCAGTAAATTGGATCAACCGGATGGCAATTTGTTAGAAGATGTAGGAGTTTAAGGTTGTAATTCTTTGTATATTGGCGTACCTATTGAATGCTCAAGAAGTTTCTCGATGTATTTTTCGTATTTCTATTCGAATGGTAAAAAGAAAGAGAAAAAAAAAGAAAAGAAAAAAAAAATGAAGAAAAATGAATGAATGATGATGATGATGAATGATGGTGGTATAAAGAATGAGTTAATCGGTAACTAAAAAACAGAGCCTGCGTTTGTGAGACAAATATTTTTTGCAATACCTATTTATATTTTTGTCAATATTTTCTACACAATTGCTCTACGAATACAAGTCCTTTTATGGATAAGAAGAAACACAACCTCAAGTTGTAATTCGTCGTATATTGACGTACTTAACTATCGAATTCTGAAGAAGGTTCTCGATATCATTTTCGTACTTTTATTCGAAAGGTATCTATTCAAATAAACAAAGAGTGAGTAAAAAATTTGAAATTCAAAATGAGAGCCAGAAAACATGATTAGAAATGATTTTATATTTTTGTCAATATTTTCTACACAATTGCTCAACCAACACAATAGTCATTATAAATGGCTAAGAATAAACATAGAAACTTGTCGTAGAAGTGAAGTCAAATACAGACTTGATACATGTAGACTAAATAAACTGAAACATACAAGTACAACACACATGACTTTGACAGATGTCGTAGTCTGCATACACAAGCGTTTGCAGAACTAAGACAATTTCAGTTAATAAGTCGGGATCGCTCGTCCAAATAGAAGTGGAATAGCTACAATGAAACCGTTTCGTTTGATTTGTAGTATTAGTAGCACAATTTGTAATACGAGGAGGTATCGTATAAATTACGAGCGATTAGGGAAATAAGCGTGAAGTGATTTAGTCGTAATAGGTCGTATTAAGGACCGGATTAGTGTATTTTAAGTGTTATTTTGTTCGGGTGTTTAAGATATTTTCGATTTGGTGTTTTTTTATTGGTAAGACAAATGTAAGGTTTCATTGTAGGCATGTTATTAGGTTGATTAGTCGAATACAGGAGTACTTCAATTGAATGTTTGGCAAATGATTACAATTATTCATTAAAACTTTATGCACAAATAAAAATACCACAAAGACGGACTTGACTGAAACGAAATGCCTGAGGCACATTTCATTTCCGAGTGTTATGAATATGATGGATTTCTTTTAATAAAAAATTAAAACATTGTTAATAGGAAAGTAACGGATAATATCAAAGTGAAATACTATACTACGCATTAACTATGACTACGCTTACGCTATGCTTAATTATGATCCAGTAGTTCGAACGAATCAGCTACGCAAACAATGCTACGCCTAGTGTGCTACCCAGACCACGGTACGCCGAAAAAGTGTCGAATTTCTTAATTTCAGTTTAGCAGATATTTAGTGTATGACGTCGTGTAATTGTGTATGGTACCTAAATACAAATTTGTTGCTGTTTCCGCTGGGACTACGTCATCCTAGCCGCACTTTTCTTTCCTATGGACGTACAAGAAAAACTTGAGAGGTGTCAATGGACACCCGGATGGAACGAAGTTCCTTTCGATTAATTAGTGAAGGAATGGTAATAAAATTTTAAAAATTGTACATATACATACACACACACACACACACATATATATATATTATATTTAAACTATATATATATGCACTCTGTCTGTGTCTCTGTCTGCAGAGAAACACGCGCACGCCGCACGGCTTACAACAATGTAGCAAAAAGTGTCGTGTTCCCTCAGTTGCCTGTAGGTATGCCAGGGGCCGCGGTATCTCTTTCGAACAACCCGCAGCCCTGGCAGGCATCGGCCCTTGCGGGCCCCATCTGTTGCTGCTGAAAAAATGAAGACCAAAAGTTGTAACGACACTTTTTGGTCTTCATTTTTTCCGTCTAGCCCCCTTTCGCAACGCGCGATAAGAAACTTCGTTCCAATTGCATTTAATAATTAGTGTGTAACGAGAGGGAAATGTGTTTGTTTAAATGAAATTTGTGTGTCATTAAACTGCGGAGTTAATCAAGTTTCCGCTGCGCTGACGTTTGGTTATTTGATGAAAATCATTTCGGCGCGTTGTGTTCCACGCGCGCCTCAAAGAGATGTCAGCAGCAACAGATGGGGCCCGCAAGGGCCGATGCCTGCCAGGGCTGCGGGTTGTTCGAAAGAGATGCCGCGGCCCCTGGCATACCTACAGGCAACTGAGGGAACACGGGTGGGTTTTAGTCAGTAAAAGTCTGACACGCCCTCCCGCTCCAGCCAGAGCGCGAGAAGTTATTTGATGATTTCCCACCCAGAAAAAAAAATTAAAATAATTTAAAACAGTTTACCCCTTTATGCACTGTGCAAATGCATCCAATATCAATGGTATTAATACATTGTTACTTAGTCCTTAACTAATAAATACTTTTAAGAGTAGGTACCTACAAAGTTAATGCAGTTGTTGTATTTTCTGCTAAACTATTGTATACGCACCTGTACGAAACTATTAAACCCAATAACGATACTATAGTGGAAATTTTAGAACGTTATCTCTGCACAGCCGCTTTTTCGTAGCCATAGCAACACTAAATAATTAAAGAGATATAATAAAATACCAGAACAACCGTAATACATGGATAAAGCGATCAAGTTTGAGTAAACTTGTTCGCTTTATCCATGTATTACGGTTGTATTTTTATTATATCTCTTTAATTATTTAGTGTAATGAGCTGAAATTTTGCATGTGAATAGTTGCATTAATACACTAAATATTGGAATATATTTTAATCTTTTTTTCCTTTAAAAAATCCTACAATCGAATGTCATACATTGTAGTGGTCCAGCCGTAGTAAATTACGCCTTTGCTCATTAGTTACAAAGAGCACATAAATGAAACTTGACAAGACATTGTAGATCCTTACAAAATACAAATACACGTTATAAGTTAGGCTCTAGACTTCCTATTTTAAGTACTTGGACCTTATAACCTCAAAAATATGCTAAGCAAAATACGTTACGCCTACTGTGCTACGCAGATTACACAACAGACTATAGTTTAGAGATTCATTACTGACAATCAAATGCACAAGTCACAGTTTGTACTGATGACATGGACAGAGGCTAGTGGTCTTCCATGGTCGGGAAAAAGTACTGAACTTCAGAGTTTATAACAACACAACCTACATATTATGGCATTATAAAGGTTAAATGGATTCTATTGATGTGATGTATTTAGTAGTTTGATACCTGTCACACACAAATCAAATAATAATTTAATCAAAATTCAACGAATTAATTTCTCAATATTTCCAAAGTTCAAAAACGTCAACAATTGCGTTATTACGTAGCGAAGCTTATAATAAGGTGTTATCAAATGTCTTGACAGAAGCCCTCGACCGAGTCGCGTCTCTGATAATTGACGCCCGGGAAATTACATGTCAGGCCGCAGACAGTTGTTGATGACGTCACAGTACTTGATTATAAACGATTTATTTCACAAATGACGCCCCGCGATACTGTCGCGAGTGTGCGTACTGTGCGTAATGTGGTTAGTTAATAAAAGTTGTGTGCGCACGGCTTTATTTTGTACTTATTAATACATAAACAAATAAACAAAATTGTAATAAGTTTGTAATGTCATAATAACAGCTTTTAACTTATGTATGTATATGAAACTATGTACGCTACTTATAACATTAAAAAAAAAAAAATTGTCTGTCTGTCCGTCTGTGTGTCTGTATGTTCTGGCTACTCTCCGAAACGGCTGTACCGATTTTGACAGGTCATTCACAGCCCAATTATCATAATAGGATAATCCACTCAATTTTTAAAAGTGTCTTAATTAGATTCTAGAGTGCTAATAAACCACAAAAAAGCACAATATTTTTATTTAACCGATTAGTGCCCTAAAAATGCATTAAAATTTTACATTTTCAAATTTCGTGCGTAATTTGATGAAAACGCTGGACGCAGTTGTCGCCATATTTTTCTGTGGGTATGACGTCAGTTTGCTATTTAAACAAATGCGCTGATATTTTATAAGACAATTGTTTATAATTTAAAAATGAGTTATTTTTCTACTTATCGTTGGTTTGCTGTTCCTGACTGCAAAATATTATTTAAATGAAAATAACTTTGGTCACGAAAATAATAAAAGTAGAAAGTTGCTCAGTTGACATGCCGTATGACATAATAACATGGCGGCTACTATTTCTTGGTGTTCAAATCCAGATTAAAAAACTGAAATCTTTAAATTGTAAAAATTTATTTAGCTGTTTCATGAACTAAAACTAACATTTCCCTTATTTATCTCAATAATATATTTTTAGATTTTTTTCATATACACTAGAGGTAACTTGTAGGTACTACTCGAAACGCATGCACCTCCGACCAAAGGGAACAGCGATGCATAAATGTTAAAAGCAAAATAAACTCTCGCACGTGGTGATTTTTCACAATGGTTAACCATTGTAAAAAATCACCACGTGCGAGAGTTTATTTTGCTTTGCCGTTGCCATTGCCATTTTTTGTTTCTAATATTTTATTTACTTATAAAACGATTGTATTACCAAGACCAAAACCATTTCGTTGCGGGAAAACAACCATTAAAATTTCACGGTGTAGAGTAAAATATTAAAAACGTTCAAAATCTACTCAAAGTCTCATCTCAGTATCAATCAAATGTCAAAAACTGGTCATAAATGTATGGAAACTCAACGTATTTTTAACAGATTGAGACTGAGATCAGACCGTGGACGTTCTTAAAATTACGAGAATTGCCCGTCTCATGTTATAAGGAGTAACATAACCAATACTACCTACTTGTTTATCCTGGTAGCACGTTCCCTTGATATAATTTAAGACATCCACGCCGGCGATGCCGCAGGTTGCAGCTAGTGTGTGCATAAAAGTTGTTTAATTCTAAATGATGCTTGTAAACTTGTAAATGTTCGTCTCGGTGTTTTCATTTGTAAAGTGTAAATTTTCTTTTTGCAGGGCACGCTTTTAAACTATTGCATTGCAAACGTAGTCATTTCATATGCTTTTTGACGTTGCATAGGGTAGCTTTTAACACATAGTTTTCTACAAAATCCGACTGGATTTCCTGAAAGATTTTTAATACCATCATTTCTGTTTAATTTTAGAGTGAAGAAATTATTTCTGGTTAAATGTATATAGTAAATGATAAAATATTTTAAGTAGGTTTGTACAAAAAGTTTTACACGTCAATTATATATATATAAAAAAAAAACTAGATGAAGTCGGTGTTTCCCATCAGACTACTATGAGAAAAAAGGCCGAAACATACTCTGAGGTCACAGTCTCTTTTAAAGTCCAGACATAATCTTGGTCAGACCATGTATTGGTGTCTGAAATGGTCTTTTGAGGAAAGAACCTAACAGATTGAGTGGACCTGCCAGTCAGTGCACGCGTTTATCAGTAGGTAATCATGCAGCTCAACTCAGAACTTAAGGAGTTCAACGATTTGACGAACAAAACCAAAGAACATTTCAGTAGGTACGTGATGTCATCACATGTGTATACTTTGCTTTCGAAACCTCTTTTTGAATGAATCACACCAACGCTCATCTTTTTAAAAGTATTACAAATTCATAGCACTGTGGCATTATTGACGTTGTTCCCGACCCCAGACCATTCCCTGACTAACGCACTTCAATTTAATATTTATATAAAAACGATAAAAACAAATGACAACTATCGGTGCCGGTTATATCTACTTATCATAAAACAGTGGGGCCGCAAGGCACACCCGGTTAAGTGGCCGGGTAATTAATGTCCCGCCAAACGACTGCCCCGGAATATCCGGATGCAACCGGGCCGGGTATGGTAAAATTCCCGACTATCATGCTAGTGCAATAACAGTGAATGCTCTCGTCTGCGCCATGTTTGGAACACAACTGTGTCAAGAATATTGTTGTTCTACATAACATTTAGCGTGTTTAAATATAAGTTATCTTTCTATCTGCAATTAAGTATGTTAGTTCCTATGTTTGTTTTTCTAATTGTAAATAGAAAAAGGGTATCTATCCAGTTTCCTAATCAATGACGCGCTATAATCTTGAAGATGGGTTGTGGAGGTCAGATAGGCAGTCGCATCATGCCAAATACTGGTATTCAGCTGCAACCGGTTAGACTGGAAGCCAGCCCCAGCATAGTTGGGAAAAGGCTAGGCAGATGATGATGAATCTTGAAGATGTTCAATTTATATGACCGCTATATTTAAAGAAGTATCCGATATATAGTGTGGGCCGATTGAAGTTTATATTGATTTGTTGAATTTTTACTGTTGTGATGGCTTTTATTTGATTTTAAATATACCTACGGATTGTTTGTACCAATCTATCCATAGGTAGGTTATGAGAAGTAGCAAACAATTAATCAGAGCTTGCTTGTGCGCAGAAAACTTCTGATTTGCTTCTCGAGCACAATCTTACATAAAAATAGGAAGGAATCATCCGCTTGCCCCAGCGTCTAAATGCACGTGCTAAACAAAAGTTCAACTCTGAAAACACAGTTTCAGTGTACACAATATAATTACGCTATATAAGTAGCTATAGTTACATACCAACTACAAACACTGCATGTACCGAGTGCAGTGTCGGACACGGAAACGGAACAGCGAAATTCAATAGCGCGCGTGAGTAATAAAACGTGGCCTGTTGACAACGGTCCGTTGCACCATAGTTGAGACTTCATTTCAGTTGGTAAATTTGTCGAGCGTCTGTCCGAAATTGCGGGCTTATTGCGTCCACGGCTTGTTTGTTTGGACGGTCAAAGCTTTGTAAGCTACAAGGTGCGCCCGCAATCAAATAAATGTCGCAAAATAATGACATTTCACTGCCGCTCTGTAACCCGCAGTTGTTGATGCAACAGATGCAATTTCGCCGGCAGCTAATGACTGACGTAATTTGTACTTTGTAGCTCTTTTTAAGTTCGTTCAGCCGTCACAGAACGAATATGAAATTCGCATGAGCAAAGACTCGGAAACTAAATAAACTGAGCCAGTATGAGTAGTTTTAATGTTCAACATTTTAGCTTTTTACCGCCCGCTCGATATCATTCAAAATGTAGCCAAAGCATTTTTAATTAAAATTTAAATGAGTACTTTTCATAGGTATTAAAATATTAACTGGTTAATAATTTTGTAGATGTTAATTACATATTTCAACACGAATCTTACACAGTAGATTGTTGTTTATATGTTAAACGAAGCGGTTCCAACTGGTAATGTACTCCATTCATGGTTTATATACTCAACATTTTATTTTGTATATATAAAACCATCCGTGACTAGTTCCACAATTTTCTTGGAAAATCAGTTTTCGAAATTTTAAATAACAGAAACGCAACGCAGTGTGAAATTACGATTCGCAGAATGATACCGTAAATGTTGAACCGTCAGGGCTTTCATTGTTTCCTTTGAAATAAAATTCTGGAAAGAAATTTTTCACATACAACTTTTATACGGCTAACTGTAGTTTGAAAATCCTTTTAACTGCGAACAGTTTACTATGATTCAGTTTTTTCTCGGAAACAGAAACAGCTTCTACATAGCCCAGCATTTCTCATACAAACAGTATGTAGTTGCGTCTTTTCTTACAGTTTTAAAAGAAAAGCTTTTTTTTTTTTTTCAAAATCAAAATCAAAACTCATTTATTCAAATTAGGCTGAAAATCAGCACTTTTCGAACCTCAAAATACGTAAGACAGTCCCTCAAAACGCCCACCCTTCACCAGTTCCTAGTGCTTTAGCTGGGAAGAAGAAGTGGCGCAAAAAAACCCCCAGCAGCACAGCTGTCTGTTTAGTCGGATAGACTTGATTCTATTCATACCTACATAGGCTAAGTAATAAATATTACGAGACACAGAACATTAATTAAATAATTAGTCATCGTTTCTCCAACCTGTCTCTATTCTAAAGACCATAACAAATAAACATTAATGACAAATTGGCTAGTCCAATGGTCCCCGTATGTGTGGCAACAAAAGCATGATGTGACGTCTAGTCGTTTCTCAGGACGAATTTCACCAATAAAACTAAACGCGATCATCATACTAACTAAACCGTGTTCAAGAACTGTCAGTGTTGTGATACTGACAGCTCTTAAAGACGGTTTAAATGTGCTGATCGTGTTAATTCTTGTCGGTGAAATTCGCCCCTATAGTTTGAAAGTAAAATATATTTCATTACCTACCTTCACGAACCACAACAACTTTTTCGTCCAAACTGTCATTATACAAGGGACCATAACTAATATTTATCCACATTACCGACCGATCGGTTCTAGTTCACAGTCACGGCACTTGGCCCAAGTTAAATGTAGTGTAAACAGAGGTAGTTATCGCGGGCGCGCGGCACTAAATCATGCACTACCGACTACCGCCGGTTTGCCCGCGCCCGTTTGTCATGTCACCTACCGTCGCTCATGCTATACTGTGTACGCTGTGCGTGATTATGATGAGCGTTTATCAATTATGGCTGCGAAATATGAGTTTTCGGTCTTTTAGCATTCTATTGTGGCAGCTTACCCAAGATCGACGTATGCTTTACTGTTTTGATTTAAAAAAAACAATGTAAATACTCGTTTTCGTGGGAAGGGGCCGCCTTTTTAATTAGGTACTACATAATTTTTAAGACAGTAACTGTGGAATTTCTTGTCGGCTCTTCTCCATAGGAACCGACCAATTTGAACCGTGCACCTAGCTTATGACGTTTAGTAAGTGCCCATAAGTGCAATAGGTTTATGCGAAATTAAATATTCTGATTATGTGATAGATATATATACATATAGATTAGCTTTAACACTTAATAGTGTGAGTAGTTAATACCAAAAGTTGAAATCGTTCGACCTTGGGTTACTTACCCTATAGCTATTTATTACAGACGTTTTCATACCAATCTACTTCTCAAAATCAATTACGATTCGATTGAAAAACATACATCCACAGTTGTCGAGCTGTCGAGCTGTTACAAACGCGTTATGTTTCGTATAAAGGTTTGCTTTGAACAAAGGAAAGCTGATCTAAAAGCAAATAAAATATTGCCGCGATATTGCGTCGTTTTCAAAAATTGAAATGTTACAATCAGAATTGTTACAAGCGTTGATTTGTGTTCGACCACGGGAACTGATTGGCATTAAAACCATTACTGATATAGAATAGTCATTACGTCATTTCAGTAGGCTTAGAATTAGCTAGACATCTTGTCTATATTGTGCGACGATAATAAGGCGTGTACGCCTGAAATGCTTTTAAATTATATATACTGTAATGATATCTTCAGGCCGAAACTAAGTTGCGTATTTTTTATAGAGCACACTAATGACGCTGATAAAAAGTATATAGTTTGTTAATCCAGGTTATAAACTATATGTGTGCCAAAATTCATCCAAATCTGTTCAGTCGTATTCACGTGTTTAAGCATCAAACATCCAAACATACACATAGGATAGTATGGAGTAGGATAAGCAAGCAAACTGTCGCGTATTTTTTAGCAGATAGGTACTAAATTTAAATAGTCTTTAGTTTTGACTTAGGGACCCTGGGATAAGACGACATTTGGTTCTAATATAAATCAATGTTTTAACTGTTTGCCGTACAGCAGATTATTTATTGATGATTAAACAATCACATCATTGCGTTCAACATCAAATAACTCTCGTCATCTCACTGCGTGGTCAGGCCATGTTCCTAAAAGGGCTCTGATCCAGTTTGAAACTTTTAGGGTTATCCTAAAACATCGTATGTAAAACCTTAAACAACCACAAACAAAACAGAATTTCCTAAAACGGGCTGTCCGACCAGGAAACTTAGATTGGAGCTATGACAACTATAACAAAGAAGTATTGTAAAATATACTCTGAAAATATAACACTACCTACAGCTAATGAACGTTACAATTTTAAAATCAGTTTTTAGTTTCCACTTTTTAATAAGTTATAGGACGGAAGTGAAATTCTGCAAACATTTTCATGACATTCGGGAGGGATCGATTGACGACCTTCTAATGATTCAGCTGACAGTTATTGTCGAATAAAATACTGTTACAAGCGATTCCTTAACTAAATGTTGTTCCGGCCCTTCGGAAATCTTCTTAGGAATTTCTTGGGTAACGCCTGAGGCGTCCGAAAAATGTTATAATCCGCGTTGAAAGCTGTTTGGAGACCATTCATATTTTTCCTTCCATAAATACCTCCTAGGGATTCTGTAAGTATGCAAACTCAGTACCTACTAAACAGCCATTATACGCAGTACGCAATGCTATCAAAACCGTACGCTTTGAAATTACGTTTAATACTAACGATTTCGTTGGGTTGAATAACCGCAATTATTCTATTAGATAATAGTTCTAGGTACCTAGTCTAGTCTGACGCGGAAAGCATGATTACCTATTCCTTTAAAAGCTCTTACCTGCCTTTGTATGAAGAGGGTCAATAATGAGAAGTATTCTGACATCACCTAGTACTTAATTGGGTTACTCAAAACTATACTCCTTGGTAGGCAGCTACAGTATCTACCTAAATGCTTGTGCCATATTGACACACATAATGCATAAATTGAATCTCTAACTAAACAGTATAAAGTCGCTGTTTTCGCTGTCTGTTTCTCCGCTTCTTCTTCTAAACCAACACGTAACAGATTTTGAAATTGTTTTTACCATCATTTAGAGAATTTCTTACGGATGGTTTCTATGTATAAATGCATAAGAAGAGAACAATCGAGAATTACAAATATTTGTAATGATGTCGTATACAACATATTTTTGGGTGCTTACATTGCTAATAGCTAAACCATCAAAATAATTTACTACGAAATTGTATATCTTAAAAAGGCTTACATAAAAGTACCAGATGGTATAAATGATAAATGATAAATGATAAATGATTTCATTTCTGTAAGTAGGTTTGTACAAACACTTTTACACGTCAATCATATTTTTTTTAAACTAGATGAGGTCGGCGTTTCCTATCTGACTACTCTGAGAAAAAGGCCGAAATAAACTCAGAAGTCATTCTCTTTTAAAGTCCAGACATAATCTTGGTCAGATCATGTGAAGACCATGTGGACTGGTGTCTGAAATGGTCTTTTGAGGAAAGAACCACACAGATTGAATCAACCTGTCCATTCCGTGCACGCATTTATCAGTAATCATGCAGCTCAACTCAGAACTTGAGGATCTCAACGATTTGACGAACAATACCAAAGAAAGGACATTGAGTGGGCCGCATAAAGTACTCAAACTGTCAGATTAACATTTAAAACTAACTGAGAAAGAGATGAAACACAAAATAAATTAAAAAGATTACCCACATAGTCCTCACATTCACAATAATTAAAACAATAATAATGTTATACTTCTCAAAGTAAATATTTATGTCAAAGTGTATATAATAATAAAATTATCAAATATCAAAGAGTTTAAGTTTGCAAAAACAAAAACAAAAAACAAAAACAACATTTAGTATGCAATAATTGGAGCAGGTCAATCCCATGCTTTTTTGTCCTCAATATAATCTTTAACGGTATAAAAGGCTTTCAGGCACTACTTACGTTTAATGAATGATTTAAATTTATTGAGACTATATGTCTATCACCTAAGGATAATCGACAATAACCATTTTTATCTTTCAGATATTACTTAAAACATAGTGGGCTATTTACGAAGCTGTTTTAAACGCTACAGTATTCATCCTTATCCCATTAAACATGTTAGATACGTTGTGAATTTCATGTAGTTTTAATGATCGCTTTTAAGTATATCAGTGAAATTAATATCTTAGAAAATATCAAAGATTTAAAATGATTAATCGCTTACAGGGAAACGGGTGGTCAGCATGTAAGTCCCGTTGCCACCCACGCCACGGGGAGACATTCTATAGTTATACGAGCTCCGGCACATACACTGTAGTACACCCGAGCAAAGCCGGGGCGGGTCGCTGGTTCACACATAATGCAGAAAATTTAATAAAATTGACACTCAGGGAAGAACCTTCCTCATAAACAGGGGTAGGAATTTCTACCTTCATAATTTGGTTCGATCCTACTTCATAGCGTTTGATAAAATCCTTTACCAAACCCACACAGCATTAAAAGAAATACGACCTCCTCATCCTATTTCTCCAAACTCATATTTACGACAAAATATTTGCCTGAAACTCACCTTGCGCAAACATTTTCGCCTCACCATAGACGTTAAGCCCTCAATAGGGTAATATTTCCAATGCTAAGAAGTGCAGTGAGCGGTGTGCGCCTCGGAAAAGGCAAGAGATTGGTACATAATATTGCAATCTCCGTCGGCAAACACTTGCTATATGCGTTAGGAAGCAATACTTATTCGCGTCGAGCGCCGTGGTTAAATTTCCCAACGTACAGCGATTCGCTCTTTCGTATTTAACCACTGGTGGTTAAATTGTCTTGTATTGTGTGTGTGTGTGTGTCTGTGTATGTGTACACATTGCCACGTTGTAACACTTGATTGCTGGTTCTATTTATCATAAGGCTTTGATATCTTTGGTTCTGTTTTCAGATGGTATTATTAAAAATTATATTCTTTAATTCATTAAATTGGGGATAGTACTATTAAACTTCAAACAGCTCTTGAATTCCTTAGCGACTTGTGTAAATTCTTCCTCCATGAATAGCATTAATAACTTGAAACTCATTATGTTAATAAAGATAAGGACTATAAACAAGAACATTCCCTAAATAGCGTCTCATAAATACTTTTACTGTTCAAATTCATTTACATACAACATTTGAAAGCCCGCTTAAATACCTTCATTCAGTTCAGATCCATTCGACTCTATTTTGGAAGACAAAATTTTAATACCCGAATTTGTAGTTGAAACTGGAAGGTCCCGATTCACGCGAGCTAACATCCTAGGATATTGCGGGGCTTACTGCAGTTAATTCCTGGAATATATATTTTATCTTAACCATATTCTGTTTAAAACATCTCTTAGTGATTACGAAATGGAAAATACAGAAATTAAGGCAAAGTTTCGGCGGGTGCCTCTTTTATGACGTGTTCTTATCTCCCGGGAACGGCGCGTGTGGCGCGAGTGTGGAGTTACAACATTAAGTTCGCCATTCTTAACTTTCATTCTCTGTTCCCTTACACAGTATTACCGCTGCATAAGGAATAAAATGCTTTATTTCCACTTTCACAGCTGCATTGATAACGTGGCTGTTGTTGTACAAGTGGTACCTATTGTGGCAGTGCCGCTTTGTTTGCGAGTGTCGCCGATATATCTCGAAAGTTTTGCGGTGCAGCAACGCATCTCCACAAGCCCTGGTTATATTAATTCATATCAAAAACAATTAAAATAATACTCCATAGTTAACTGCAAACTACAAAAAGAATGAAGGCACTTAATAAAAAAAAGTTCAATTTAAATAATAAGCACTCTCAATAAAAGATTCTATTAAAAGTCAATTTGTGTTCTGTGAAATATTCAATCGATTTGAGTATAATCGAATTCAAATGGAATTGTCGACGAACGATTCAAAAATATCGAGATTCGTATCTGGAAATACCGCACAGCTTTTAATGTGTACATATGGAGTATTCGATAGAAGGGATTGCAATGCTTGTTTCAATTTCCTGAGGTGTGAGAGCAGCCGCGCCTCGCATCACAAGGATTCTCCATGTTTTGAAAAGGTGTATTCATTCATCAATGTTGTTCAAACAATTTTCATATTATGTCACTATTTATTTGGACTTGGAACAATTTTCATATCAGCCCCCTAGTGATGTCTTGTAGAACCTACACAAGTTCAGGGTCAGTACCTTGGTAACTTTTTCACAGACGTTTTCAAGATACGTGTTTATCGATACCTACAAGCACAAAGAAGGGTAATATATAGGAACCAATAATTCCGCCTCTATTTTGATATAATTCTTTATCCGTCTTTACAAGAATATTGGGTACCAATTTTAGTACCTACTTAAACCGTTTTTTTGGGCATTCCTAACAGTTATCCGTTTCTGATGGATTAAGATTTCTGCGCCGGCCAGTACATATGGAAAAATAAGGAAAAACTACATGATACGATATCGATGAGTAATTGGATCGGTAGCAGAAGTAATGTTCATGTTACATTTTTTATAGAGGATCCGGATTAAATGTGTTCTATTTATTTATCGAAATTGGTTTCCCTATTTCCTTTCAGTTTTTTGGGGTATCAATAATTTAGAATGACGGTTAGACCTGCATTCTGAATAGTTGAGTAGATTTAGAAGGTCTCGGGTTTCACTTTCATCAGTAAATACTGTTTTATGGGTAAATGAAAATGGACATGCCCATAATCTGACCAAAACCCAAGGAAGTCGTGTAAATTACTACCAAAAATAATAGTTGTAATAATTGTTATACAAAAATATTACTTACTTTGATTGTCAGTTTAGAATAAAAATGTGTAAGTATTAGTGAACTAGCATGCTTTACACATTTTTGACAACGTATGAAAAGGTCATATTTATTAAGCGTGTCGGGAGTAGTTCACAGACACTCCACACTGCAACTGTTTCCATCAAGCGTTGTGCCCAATTGTTCGTAGCATAGTGTTCTGAATAATGCATGAACATGTTAACTTTTCGAAAAGGAACCTACATTTTGGAAATTATTCTTAAACCAAAATATAACCCAACACCACATATAGAAGTTAGGTACTTACAAATAATACATTTCATCGAATGTTACCAAATTACATTTTACGCGTAATATAGGTATGAGGTACAGAAAAGAATACATCAAATTAAAAATTCACCGAAAAAAACGAAAACAGGACTCCAAACATTGGACATTTAACGTCAAAATGAACTCTGAATTAATCAAAACATTCTCATCAACGAATTCCTAATAAACGGTTTAACAGTGAATTTCGCCAGACAATCAGGCGTTAACGGGCTGTTCATCGGGTGACAATGAAAGTGTTTCATTGAGCTGTCCATTTGCGAGGGGTGGTGTGGTAGGCACGTCGTGTCGCGTGAACGCAGTGACGCAAGCGGCGCGGAAGGCGCGTTAATGGGTCCTTCGCCCGCCACCTGTCAGATGACTGTCTGCCTGCGCTTGCTTCGGATCGGGCGGACACCACAGAGTAAAGTTTCGCTCTTTACACTTAGCTGTTTGATCGGTGAAGGGACGGTCTGCGAAGCGTGACGGGGGATGACGCGGTGGAGAAGGGTTCATAAACATGAATATATTATTAAAGTTTGATGTAAAACATGAGGACTATGAATTAATAATATAAAAAAATACTCATATTTAATAGGGGCATACAGGATAAGAAGAGTATCAAAATAAGAAAAACAACTTTTCTACTTCTACGACAAAATAACCACAAGTGTTCTCAATCAATTTGATAGATGGCGTGTCCTTTATAGGACAAAATAATGAAATCTATACTTTATTTCTTTTCAGAATACTTCAGTTGTTCTTTGCTGAACTGCGCAAAAACAATGAAGTTATTCAGGCCAATTTATTTCTGGGTTTATAGGCAAAGGAACACAGAAAATCGAGTGTCACTCACGATGGCATCTATTTGATGTTCGTTCGATGCATTCAAGTCATGCTTGTTGCTCATAATGTACTAACGAGGTCAGATTATTATGTTCAGAGTAGTATCTAAGTACCTATTTTAAGTTTAAAACGGCTAGAGTTTGAGTTTTTGTTTAGTTTGCTAACTCACGTCGTATTCATATTTTTTAAAGCTTGAGATTTCATTTAAAACGTTTGTGAACTTATTAAAAATAATTTACATTCTTTCCGTGTTACATACGCGCGTTGCATAGTTTGAAAAAACATTTTAAATTTAAAACAAATCAGAAAACCTGCGTTGCGCGGAGCAACTCTGGTCTAACAAGCAAAAAACCATTTCCATCCAACTTTTTAGCTAGATTTCCAAACGTAGCTCGCTCGTCCACAGTTCAATGGAATTCAGAATTCTATTCCGATGCAGTGTTAATGAATTCGCATAGTGAAAACTGTATGTAACTAGTTTGATTTGTTCGAAATTAAATGTCACTATAACGCCGATGGGACGGGTACTCGGGAGTTAGGGTAACAAAACGGATGCTTATTTCACAAAACTTCGCTAAACTGTCCCGTCCACGAGTCGTGTAGCAAGTTTTCGACATGTTACTGAGATCGCATTTCGTATTCATCAAACATCTATTCTAGTCTCAATATACGTGCCGAAACTTGGTATCGCCCTGGGGTTCATCTTAGTTCCCGCAATGGGTACAACTTGTGAACTCGCGCCGCCGAACTTACAGACCGCGTGTTTACAGCTGTGAGCAAGGTTAACTTTAATAATATTACGAATTACATTTCCAATTATCGTTATTTATTTATTTATTTAAGCCTTTTATTTCCCAATAAAATACAGTAATATCTTAAAATCTTGAGTTAATTCATTTGTAATCATTCAAACATGCATATTAACAATATTAAACAATAAATAAAAATTATTTTAATGAATTGATTGATTTCATAGATACTTAAAATAAAATAAATTAAATTTGCTTCATAATGTTTTGTTCAATTCAAGTTACTTTTTGGGTGCCCATTTAAGGGCAAAGGCCTCCTCCATCTTATGTCATTCCTCTCTATCTTGGGCTATTCTAGTCCAGGTGGGACCGGTCACGGCCATAATATCGTCGCACCACCGGCGCCTGGGTCTACCTCGGGTACGTGGTGCATCGCGAGGGTACCAATGGAGAACTCTCTCACTCCAGCGTCCGTCTGTAGCTCTGGCTACGTGTCCTGCCCATCGCCATTTCAACTTGCAAGCCAGTTCCACAGCATCTATTATTTTAGTACGTAGTCGTATGTCTTTGCTTCTTTTACGGTCTCGGAGTTTAATTCCTAGCATACTTCTCTCCATTGCTCGTTGGAAGGCTTGAAGTTTGTTCGTACCTGCCTTTGTTAGTGTCCAACTTTGACAACCGTAGAGTAGTGTAGGTAATATGATGGTGTCCATAGCTTTCTTTTTCAAGCGCATGGGGATGCGCGATTTAAAAACTTCCTTCAACGACCAATATCTTCTCCATGCACTGTTTATTCTGCGATCCACTTAATTTTCTGTAGGTCTGTTAAATGAAATGCTTTGCCCCAGATAAACACAGTTGTCTACGTATGCGATTTGTGTGTCTTGTATTATCGTAGGTACCTTTGAGCTGTTGATTAATAGGCATGTTTTCTCAGCGTTCATATGAAGACCACAATTTTGGCTCTCCTCATCTAGAGTTTTCAGCATACGCTCAAGATCTGCATGTGTTTCGCTTATCACCCTACCAATTATAGTTACTAACTTGCTATTCTTAATCCATATTATTGTTCACAAAACCTTTTGAAACACACAGTGAAATGGTCAAACCCACAAAAACATTTTACGAATATAAACAACATTTGACAAAGTAAACGTGATACAATAAATAAGAAACCCATAAATAACACACCTAACATGTTATTATATAACAAACCAAGTCAGTGAATATCGTAAGAGTATAAACACAGATTCGCGGCCGGTCGTTCTACTGAGAAGGGTATGAAAGGAAACACAGCATTACAAATATAATCGAATAATTCTATATCAAGCAACACTCAGCTTTTGTCTGTAAAAATATGAAACAACCAATGAAGTGTGAAGCAATTCGGCGCAATATCTGGAGGTTTTTATTAGACCGCAGGTGTATTTTATGGATCATTCATGTTCCTTTTTAATGTTGGCTAACACCTTGCATTCTGTGTATTGGGTAAGCTCTTCTACTTCAAACAGATGTTGGAATAGTTAAGTCTCTAGGTTCGTGAATATATTCTAATATTGCAGCCTTAAGTTAAACTAATTTCCTAGCAAGATACATTTTATTTTAGAAACAATTGGTTATTCTTCACGCCCACACAAAAAACATTGTTTTAGTAAACAATTTGCAACTAAGTTGGTTAAATCCTACAATTAGTGACTTTGAGTTCGCACAAAATCCTTACAAACTTAAATTATTTAGAATATTTAAATAAAGTTGAGCACAATCGACACTTAGGTAATTCAATTAAAATGAAGCTTTCAGAATTGTAAATTATTTTGAAGCGTGTTCATTTAAAGGTTTAGATTGTAAAGCTATAAATATTATTGAGATATTTAATTATGAAAATTTTAACACATAACTTGCGCATTACACTTCAATTTCTTCAAAATGTGTTTGATGACCATTATCCAAGGAGTCAGCCTAAAATTTTCGCGAACAAGTAATTCGGCCTCGAGGCATTCGTGGCATTTTCACTGCCTGGAATAAAACATTTCGATTTCGATTTAAAGTGAGTGGAAGGAACTGAAAGAGCCCGTAACTTTGAATTTCCTAAAAGTATTTGTAAAGCTATTATTACAGTTAACGTATGATTTGTACAAAGTTTTAATAGATTAATTGTAATGTAGATTTCTTTTAGATTCCTCTTACATACCTAATGAATGCAAAGAATACAACCTAACCTATGCTACTAAAATTCGAAAGAATTGTCTTCTCTTTACATTCAACATTCATTTTGTTTAGTTATTCATCAAGACATGAATGAATAGTTCCGAAATATTTGATCCACAAAACAAAGTATCAACTCCATATAGGTGTTTGGAGTTGACACTTTGTGGATCCAATATTTTGCCTAGAAACGTCAAAAGAAAAAAAAAATGCAAACAGCCAACCTTTTGTTAACCCTCCAAGTGATCTGTCACAGAAATATATACATACTTGACCTATTTATTACTTGCTCTGATTTTAAAGTGCAATAAAAAGAGTGTCACATCCAGCTATAGGTCCAGGTCAATGTGATTTCGAGCAGCGTCGCTCGGTCACGTCGCAGAGTGCCGACCGATGTACCGCGGACCGCCACTCCACAGTAAAAAGACCCGCGCCATTCTCCATTTAAATAATATATAGCAACTCTTTGATTCGACGCTCTATATTGTCTGAATGTAGCCACGATATATGGACCGAAGGCTTTAATAGCCAGCTTTTGATAAGTTTCAATTGTTATCTATTTCCATAAAAAGATTCTTTGAACTGTGGATAACTTTGATTTTTGTTCTATTACAGCAAATGTTTACTTCATATTAGAATATCTTTTATCTCATTCATTATTTACAATCCGTATTGTCAATGTTGAATAACGAAATTCAATCACTACATCGTATCAAGCAACAATAAATAAATATCATGATTCCTTTTCACATCGTTGCGACTCAAAATACAATCGAATGATTAAATTGGAAATTCAATAATACGTCTACTATATCAGACAATAAAACGAAGCCAAAGATGTGAAAGGGCATCATAAATAAAAGGCTTGAGTATAAAAGTGTTCTTTATGAAGTGTCGCCGCAGAGAGTGGAGGCCACGCGCCGCCCGCGCCGCCACCCGACCGGCTGTCGTTGATACCTATTTGAAAGTCCTGTAATATTAACTGGGCCGCTCTTTACTACATCACCATTATCGATAGTTTCTAGAATTAAACGAAACCATTCTACCACCCTATGTAAAATCTCTATTTTGGTTTCTTTTATTAAATAGATATGGTATTTCATAATAAAGAGTATTCTAGTATATTCTATTCTTACGGCAGACATCACAAAGACAAAAAATCTTATTGTTTTTCACACAAAGATTTCAGTTGAATTCAAACGTCCTTTCTTCGCATGTTTTCCCGGAAAACGAGTAAGTGACATTAATAACAAAATGTAATGTTACCATTCTTCAGCTAGGAAACACAATAAAGATTGTTGGATATAAATATTTTATTGGATAACCCGCGCTAAGTATAAATATAGAGCGAGTTTGTTGTAAATGTTTTCTCTATACATAACGTAAATATTACTATATCTTAATCCCACAAAAAGACCAATAATATGTTGGTACTCGTAGGAAATATTTTTTGTTAAGATTTACCCTTTTATTAGTGCTATAAAATAGATAAAAAAAATTGTGTGGTAGTGATTTTATTTTTGTACAATATTTTTGTACGAAAAAATGATATATTCTGTTTGCACATCGGTCTATGCGCAGACAGGATTTATGAAGCAAAAATATTAAATGAAAATTAAACCAGATATTCATTTTTCCGACGCATAGGCACCGAACGTTTTTGGGTATTCTTTTTTGGCATAGAGAGTAACGACATCATATATTCCCAAATCGGTGGAGCAGTTTAGGCTAGTGTAGTATTTTTTTAAATTTTCATTCATCATTTTAGGATTTAGAAATGTCTACGTGGTGTAAAATATGTAAATGATCATATACCACATGTAAATAATAGTCCTTTAAAATAATTTAAATCAGGTAAAACTTTAACTTCATTGTATTTGTTTAAGTTTTCTATTAAAACAGATCATTAAAATTTGGATTTGGTTGTCCCTCATCAGCAATGTAGGTATTATACAAATGTAGGATCTAAGAAAACATCGATACGTCTTCCACCAGAAAAAAGTGCATCACTAGCACAGAACGGTCCCAACCGACAGAGGGTCGCAGTCGGGAGGGAGACTCTAATAAAATATGTAGATTTGATGACTTGTCACATTTTTTGTTACAAATCTGAGATTCAAAGTTTTTTAGTCACTTTACCAGACCCTTCGGTTCTTTTCATTAAGACTTTAATAATGTGGAATTGGGTACTTAATCTTTCTCATTGAGGATGTGTCGTTGAACTCGATTCTTCAGCTTTTAATTAACTTACAAGCATTTCTAATATTCCTTTGGAACGAAGTACCTATAATGGAGCTTGATGAGGTTTGATACTTGCAGTTTCAACGCTTCGTTTGTTGATTCTTTTTGTATTCTAGACTTTTAATATTGGAACTTTTTATTTACTATTTACTACTTGCAGTGGATACATATAAAACATGTAAAATACAATTTTACATCATGGTAAAAACAAGGTACTAATAATTGTTTTTGTTACAGATAAATGGTTGTAATTTATTGTTAAAACTAATTAAATTAAAGAATTAAATGTTTATTTTTTTAATATTTCATCTCTCAAAGTCAATTTTATTCATAAAATGTTGACCACTTTTCTGACATAAAAACTCTTTGCTAAGATTTAAAATAGTTCCGTTCGTTTTAGGCGGAGCATCTTGATAAACCGTGCGTTTTACATTACAATAACGCACAAGTGCGTAATGACATACATTACGATATTGAAATTGGTGTAATAAGAGACCTTTTACGAGCAAATGTGTTATAAATATTAATTTACTTTATTAGTTATAATGGCTGTTTTTGTGCCTTTGCCTTAAAAAAAAAGCGCTGATGCGCGCGCATCGCTAATTTGTGAACAAGTAATAATCAATTTTACAAATTGTTCAAATTTTTCTAACTGCTTTAACAAGTGATTAAAGATTTACTCGTTTAAGAAAGTCCGACTTTTATTTATTTCCTCGCAAATATGTTATAAAACGTCGTATGACATACGTGCGCTTTGAAAATTACTTTTCAACTTACCGCACTTATATCATAATGTACTATTACATCTACTTAAAAGTACGATTTAACATCAGTATCTAAATACTAGCCGCAAGAACACGACTAGGGTTAAGATTACTAAGCCTATGATTAGTCACTGGCGTAGCGCGGTTTCGGCCTACGCTATCTTGACCTACGAGATTTTGAACCAAATGCCTACGGCTACGCGCTACGGGCTACTCGCTACGAGCTACGTCTGGTTATTTTTCGCTTGTTCGGGTACATGTTTGTGTCTGGAGTTTATTATATTGGTAGTAGAATTTTATTTGACATAGGCAGCCATTATAATAAAAACATGTTGGTTTAGTGGGTACATAAGGTGTGTAGTTTTGTTGAGGTAGGTTTATAGAAAAAAAAACTCCAACATGCTCGATTATCGAATTGACTCTAATATATTTGGTGATAATGGTACACGTGGTATAAAAATAATGTGACTATTACTTATATTCTCAAAATCAGACTTATGGGTTTGCGCGTCTTCAAGAAATATTAAAAATATGTTTATTACGAATTAAACGTAGGCAGATAATGAAATGGTTTTTCAGACAACTAGGAAAAGGTCAACTGTGTGTTGTATGGCATGAAATGGGTTAAAAAACATTGAACCTACTCATTGTAGGCGTTTAATAATAAGTGTCAATCGTAAGTATCGTGTATAATAGGTATCAGTTCTAGGAACCCAAACACAGCAAAACGGATCGCTGCAATTGATGATTTTGATTACCTACCTGTAGAAAGTGCGTTCGATGTTGTTGGGTCGTGGATGTAACCAATTGATGGGATTCTACAAAATCCACGTCAACTCTGCGATTAATTTCTGCGTGTAGGTTTATTTCAATAATTAACCAGAATATTTTTTTTTAGGATTGCAGTGTAGGCAAAATTGTCGTGTGGCAATCAGATAAAAGCTTTTAGCTTTTTCGACTCTCATATCGTAAAATTTGAATAATAAACTTCAATATAAGTATAAATTGACATACCTTACTTGTTATACAAGGTGTGACAGAAACCCTTTTGGTATCCGTAAGCGCCGTAAGCACAAGAATTGATACCAAATTTTTGGTTTCATATGTTTCTTAAATTCAAATCATAACAAACGTGTCACCGCACTACGTAGGTCGATAACTTTCCACGTTACTTGACAATATCACGATAAATCTCTTCCGAGTGATGTGTTTAATTCAATTTGACGATTTGGTTTCAGGTCATCAATGTTTTAAAAATTCTCATGACTTCCGAACATGTAGAGATAGGATTAAAAAACCCTTCCTTATCGTTTGATATCATCCAAAGAAGCCGTGCCCTTGGTATTTATATACCCTTTCCGTTACAGGTTGTAAATTTGTGTAGTTGTATATAAATACTCGTTATTATTATTGAATTACAATACCGCAATTTAAAATGGAACTGGACCTTTTCTGTTAAAAAATAATATGTGATTTTTTCTTTACGAATACGATACAGGGCAAATTCAAGAAGTAAATGTCACCAAGGAGTTTCTATCAATACATTTTTCTAATGGACCGTATATGCGGGGTGCTAGGTATTAAAACACTCGTGTGATTATATTAAAAATTTCGCCTACGGTTACCTCTTATTGTACAACAGTTTCATGAAACTACTATTATTTGGTAGCGTAGTTTTGTACATATCCGTTGTAAGTAAAAAGAAAAACCGTTAAACCTTATAAAATCTTCCAACCAAACGCATTCACAATGAATACCGTCTCAAGCGAACGAAGCTAAAAATATTGTGAAGGTGGGTATTTTCCTGTTTGCGAACCACATGTGGCCGGACGAAGTCGTTTAACAATCTCGAATAAACTCTATTCATTGTAAACCATTTGCCAGTCTGATGGATGGGTCAATTTACCAATCAGCGAGTGTTACAATATCTATATTGTTAGTCGGCAGTTCGTACTATAAATTGCCTAACAAAACGTATAGGATTTGCCAAGATTTACAACGTACTTGTTTGTGGACTTCGGATCTTTGAACCGAGCTCTTTATTGTTATTTGTGACTTCGAGTTGTACAGCTGTGAGTCCTGTAAGCTAGGATAGGGCCCTAAAGTCTCTAAAGTAATGGTTTAATCGGCATTTGATTGTAAGTAATGCTTTTGAGTTAGGAGTAGTCTGATTAAGTGTGATTGGTTGTTCAGAGTTAGTGAAAGAACGAATGCAGATTGCAGTAGGTAAGAATACTAGTTTTATTTTGAAGTCCTCTAATAGGATTTATTACTAATTTAATATAAAAACCTTAACAATGGCCGTCTTCATACATGCAGTGCTCAATAGTCGAACGGACGTGCTACGCATAGTTACTAGGTTGAACCGCACTGAAAGCTATAATTTTTCACGTCAACCAAAAGAAAAAGCTGCACCGAGATTGTGGTCGATCGATTACATCGACCGTTCAGATCGATCATCTATCAAATGTGTGATTACGTTCGTTGGTCAGCCATCGCTTATGTTTTGATCGTAAATGATAAATCAATTTATTTCTGCAAGTAGGTTTATCCAAACACTTTTACCCGTCAATCATATTTTAAAAACTAGATGATGTCGGTGTTCCGAATAACCACTTTGAGAAGAAAGGCCGAATAAGGAATAAAAATAAGGCCGATACAATGTTGGTCAGATCATATGAAGATCATGTGCATTGGTGACTTGGTCCAGTTAGTGTATTTGTCAGTAATCGTGCAGCCTAACGTTCAGATTCTGGTTCAAGTTCTGAACTTAAGCAGCTCATCGATTCGTCGAACAATACCAAAGAAAAGACATTTGGGTGGGCCGCATAAAGTACTCAAACTGCCGGACAATCATTAAAACTAATTGAGACAAAATCAAAATCGTTTCTAGTTACACTGAAAAGCGGGTTCACAAAACCTTCAATAAATGAACCCGAAGGAGTAATGCACACACAACATTGCGACGTACAAGGGAGATGTGTGTACTGTGTACACATGGGTGTAGCTATGCGAAGGGTGTCCACAGTCGTCATAAATCGCTTCGTGCCGTGCCGTTGCACGAGTCATCGACGATTAGTGCGACCTCCGACTGCCCTTCTAATATAGTGGACCTTGAGGGAACTTATGATATGAAATATTGGCCGAGAGAGTTTAGCGTTGCATTGTGTTTTGATGTGAATGGAGGGTGAACGTTTTGGTAAATAATGTGGAAATAGAATAGGTACGTGTTACTTATATAAGTATTAGTGTAAGTTACTCTTAGAAAACGTAGGTAAAACAGCATGTGTAAATTTTTTCGTTCAACATTTCTGGAACGTTTAAGCAGTTAGCTAACTATTTTCATATGGCTTGACTAGCTCGTGCAGACGAAAGAAGAAAATCCCTTTAACATACCTAGGGCCTATTTAATATACAATAAAATAACTCTCACGAGACTGATAGGATTGTTTGGGTCTTTTTTGTAGGCAATCACTTGAAGTTTTCTTTGGGGTACCAAATAAAACCGAGAAATACAAATCCTTGAGAGGGTTTTATGACAGACTTCTTGTTATTTATCTACTGTCCACACTAATGTCTCTAGAACTTTTAAAGATAAATCCACCTGAGGCCGTAGAAGACTCGATTGGCATGCTATCAGATAATGGTCTAGGTAGACCACGACTCGCATATCTTTGGATCGTAGACTTTGGCCAACCTGAATGCTTCGAAATTTTTCGGTGATCATGATAGACCCAGTCGCAGGCAGGTCATTTGAAGAAACTGAGGCAATGCGTCATTAAAAAAAAAGACAGGATTGTTGCATTTTCACGACAGGCCTATCGTAAAAAAGGAATCAATGCTGTCTTTTTTTTAAATGAATCACTAAAACTATTAAACTTGTAAAATTGTCGTCTGTCAGTTTTATTAAATAGACTCCAGGTGTTATTAAAACCAAACATACGACCAGCACAAATACTTATAAACACGTGCCCTAAACAGCCAAGTATACAAATTAAGTCATCAATTTATGGCGTACTGCCATACGCTACCTACATATTTACGTCAGCCGGTAGATGGTAGCGAATCAATAGTCCAATCGTTGGCAAGCGCGTACTCTATCAGCGATTAGTTTTGGTCTGGTGGACACTCGGCCGTTCCTTGCCGTTGGAACAGGGAGCTTGTCCATGGGTAAATTACTACTTACGTCGGTAAAGCTTTTACCGTGAAACATGTTCGAACAGGTACATTCAAGAGCATAAATGCCTTACACTTACACAAAATTCAAACGCAAGTCTCTCGTGAAATAACGATTGCTACTTTGAGATAAGGCATATTTCATTATAGTTTAGTTTCGAATAGATTATGTTCATAACACCATGAAATTTCAGTGAATACGTTTGAAGAAAATCACTTTTGAATCTAGCGAAATGTAAGGTATTTATGCCCGTGACTATACTTCTTTGGCGATGTCCGATTAATTATTTGTATGAAAGCGAATTGATGTTCTATTGAAGTGGTAATGAGAATTCTGTTTGAGGTGCATACGGGTTTCTATTATGCTGTTGTACGCGACACGGTACAGGTCGGCTATTGACTCATATAATAGACACTATAGACAGTATAAAACCTTTCATAATATGTCTGCAATGCAATGGTTTTCGGTCACTGGTATTTACTGTTGCGCAAAATTGTTTTGTGTGATTTTATTATTACGAAACCTAACATGATTATAAGGGAGAAAAAAACTTAGATGAAAGAGAAAGTAACTAAAATAAATTGGTGTTACAAATGCTGACCTGAGAAGTTATAAAAATAGTATCTTAAATATCGACACAGCAAGGAAAGAAACATGCCACACCCTGTTCTAAATTAGTTAATAAAGAACATTCGAAAAGAAGTAAACAAAACCCAGGTATAAAAGATAAAAGAACGTCTCGTAAAACGTCAACTAGAATCCATCCTCGGCTCACCAACAAAGAATCGGCCGAGGTCCATTATGATAATGAAAGTGACTCCCGTTTGTCTTAAAGTCGTAGCTCAATTTGCAAGGCGAGAGATAAACGCTGTTAAACTGTCGAAGTTCGTGACAAAGCCTGAATAATGCAGATTACACCGAGAAAAATACGGCCGCAGTCAAATCTGCATATTTTATTGGTCCCTTTTCGATGTCCGCTCTCGCATTCCAGTAAAAAATTATATCTAAACGTACCTCCGCTATCGCGCTCAAACGACTTTCTACACATTGAGCGTTTCTTAATCGCTTTAGTTTGTACCCACAAACCGGTGTCTTTGTAAAGTCAAAGTCGTTTACCGAAACCTCATCGAACTGTTTCTCGTACAATCAGGATGAGGTGAATTAATTTCTCCACGGGGTTTAGTGTTTAACTATTTGCAGAGAGATTCAATTCCTGAAGTCACAGTACAAATTACCGCAAGTACAGGTGAAGTGCTTCAGTGGGATTCTCTCATCGTGGCTTTGTGTCTAGGACGAGTTGCCGAAGTTCTGCACCGCTCTAAATATTTGACGGCCTACGTTTAAAGCATTCGCCGGCTTAGGAACAAATTTACGTTTTCGAGTTTCAGCTTTGTATTCCCGAAATGTAACCGAGATTCCGAAGAATATCTTTGTTATAGAAATGCTTGAACGCACTCAGGGGAATCTGAAAATTCCACATTATCTCTGAGATTAATTTAATTACCTTCCTAAATATATCTACATGCGGGTTGACTATAGCACATACAGTACACAGGATTAAGTAAATGTGTTTCGACCCAATAGTTATTTAGATGTCTACATTTGATTTTACACACCTGTGCTCACGGCCGACCCTTTTAATGTCTTTAGTTCGGTTCATTCACTGCAAGAGTGAAAGTAGTAAACAGATATTTATGTAAGTAAACAATTCGGTGGCAACTAGGTTGAAAATGGATTTATTTGTTTTTGCATACACGGGTCTACATCCAAGTTGTGTGTAGGTATCGCAAACTAAATATAACGTTCTCGCACGGTTACGTGATTTCATTTCGCATAGTATGCGGCTAACCACATTGGTACCTTATTGATATAATGTTTGGCAAATATTATATTGAACACGAGAATTGCTTTTCAAGAAAGACGATACGACACGAATGTTGGAACAATACATATTGGAAATGATGGGCTTCTGAATTACATACAAAGCCTTTAGATTGTGTTCGTATGGATTGAGGAGCCATGTCTCAGATTTAAACAACCACATGTGTAAATAAAGTTCTGTTTATGAACACAGTTTGAATTATTTATGGTCACCCTACACAGAAAATTCTTAAGGAATGTTAAAATTATGAATATCTTTTGAAATACTGAATGTAGAGGAACTTCGATTTGATCGATTACTTTAGTAGCTACGTACATTTGTTTTTTTATAGACCGTCAGGATTGAGGAGCCACATAAAATGTGTTGTATTACCGAAATTATGAAGCCTTTGCGTTTTATTTTTATACTACAATTAAAACAAACTTACTACTAAATAATACTAAAAATCTGTTTTAATTGCTTCATTCGTTTCCGAGAAACAGCGCGGGGAAATGTATAGATTTTTCATATAAATCAAAGCATTGTAGCTACCTCAAATTCAGCCGTACAAAACCTTTTTTTTTTTGTACAAATTAAACATAAACACTACTAATTCCTACCAAAGTTTCAGAAATATCCATTCGCTAGTTTTCGAGTTCTGAGGTGGCTCCTCAATCCAGACGCCTGAATTGAGGAGCCACCTTCAACGTCCTGTAACTTTTGAAGGGTTTTACTACAAATTCCAGGATCGGGGCTACAAATTCGGCTAATTTACTACTAAATATTCGTAGTATCCTCGTTAAAATCTGAGACATGGCTCCTCAATCCATTCGGACACTTTAGATTTGGAGACAAAAATAATAATTAACTAATTGCGATCTTGACTTGAAATACTACTCCAGTCTGGTGAGGTCCAAAACATTAGCTCCAAAATGGTTTTTATTAAATCTTTCTTTTTATTGGCTCTTGAGTTAATATCTTACTTCCGTTTGTCGCAATACAAGAGCTAATCTCTACAAATCTGACATTGAAATAAGTTAGAAATATTCTGATGAGATCATGGACAGTAATCGGTAGTGTATAATAATGATTAATTAATCAATTTTGAAGACACTGGAAATAATTGACTAAGGTAATGGTTTCCAATTTGTAAAGTTTTGACAAAGATTAATGGCGAAGCGAAAGGCGTACATGGTACACCTAATAATGTTTTGTCACATAAGATTTTAGAAGGATTTCTTTTCCAAAAATTAAATTATTACACAATGCATTCCTATAAATGGCGAAAATATTTTGTATTTTATAAACGGTTCCACAGACATATGTATTTTAACAATGTCAACAATGTATTATTTCAATCAAAATTTGTGTGTCACATGAGAGAAAGGAAATAACATTTTTGTAATGGTTTTGTATAAATGCTTATAAGTTTTACAGCGCAACCACACGTACAAAATCTTTTCTTAAAAAAAAAAATTACTGATCCCGACAGATAAGAATCGTCGAGTCATTACGGACGGCAGTTCTTGTAGGTATCAATTAGCATCTCTCTTCTTCAAATAACTTTCTGATACGAGTATGTCACAAAACTGAAACAATGCTGAAATGATAACACTGTTCTTTGAACTAATTAAACATACGGAAGCTATGCCCAAATGACAGATGTGTTAAACGAAAAGTTAAATTGAATTCACAGCGAAACGTGTCATATTTTATGATGTAACCCTTTTTGGTAGGAATGACAAAAATACCTGAATTTACTTTGGTTAACGTATGCTTACATTGGGTTTAATTTCAGAAATGTTTCACTTCTTCTCTTCTTCACACTAACATCTGAATGAAAATTATGTTAGATTATCAGTTGTAAACGAATTAAAATCAAAATTAAAGGGTCAGTTAATGGTTGCCCTGCCAATCCAATACACTGTAACTTTTGAAAACCACATGTGAGATACTGTAAGCTTTATTACAGTTATTCAGCATGTTTAAATCTTAATTTGAACGTTAAACAGTGCTTTTTAGATTGCCATATCTTGTACAATATACATTGAATGAAAAAATTGTTGCTCAGGGGTACTAAAGAGACTTAAAGAAACTGATTTGTCGTTGTTAAGCTAAAACACTAAAAGTTGAGTTACAGTCTTTTGGATTGGCACGGGACAATTAATATAAATAATATATCTGTATGCTAATATAATGATGCTGAAGAATTTAAACTATAGTGTGATCTATAAAACAAAATTGCAAAACATCTCTGGAACTACCAGTCCGATTTGAAAAAATATTTTTGCATCTGATAGCCTAATTCTTGGAGAAGATTATGGGTTATTTAACATCACGCTACAACCCCTAGGACTAGTTTAGAGATAAAAAGTCAGAAAAAAGGGTATGTAAGCGAAAACGACCGAATAGCGCATACGAAGCTATGCGACTGAGGCAGTTTAGTATATTCTGTATCTTAGGACTTCCACGAACAAAGTCGCGGGCAGAAGCTAGTAATTATTGTTAGCTTTTACACATAGTAAGTTCATTTCCTTAAAGTTTTTGAGTCCGACAAGATTTTGTTATATGTATGCATCTTAGATAATGTTATTCCATTGATATTGAGCAGAGATTTAATTCGTCCTCCAGCTTTAAGTGACCCAGTCTGTTGTCATTTCAATGTCAATTTAAAAAAACGAAAGCGTATTTTTTGTAAATATTTTAGGTATGCCTGTCTTGTCAATGGCTTTTTTTTCTGCCTAAAACCCACCCGTTTTCCTTCAGTAGCCTGTGTGCCAGGGGCCGCGGTATCTCTTTCGAACAACCCGCACACTTGGCAGGCATCGGCCCTTGCGAACCCCACCAGTTGGTGCTGACATCTCGTTGGTTGGACTTGGTCCTTACCGGACAGCGAGCTACCAATTACTCACCGTCCGCAAGCCGGCGCCTACGGTGGCCGAGAATCAGCCTGGGATTCCCGACGCCCAGGGCGTCTCCTGCGGTGACTAGGGCCGTTAGGGCGCGTATATCAATGGTGACCGAGAAGAAATACAATATTTGGCTAAGTATTTGAAGTGAAATTTGGATTTATAATTCAACGTTTTGATGACAATATCACAATTACTGTGATTAGATTAGAATAAGTACATTCTGTAGTTTGGCAACAGTGATTCCCTATTTACTATTTCTATGGGTTAGTTTTGTCGTTTTATTATGTAAACTTAGTTTGGTTATTCATTTTTTGTTAAATAAAATTTTATACACATCAAAATCAACAGCATCCCTCTTCGTTTAATAAGATAAATGTTTTTTTTTCTCATGTATAATGATTATATTATCTCTAACATTTATCCTAATAGAGATCCTTATTTTATTTTCTTGTTTTGTATTTATAAGTGATGTTTAAAGAATCCTTTTGATTCGTTTTATTCGGCGTCATACTTTTTGCGAAGGTACACATTTCTCTTTTTCTGAGAAATCTTTTCTCAAAGGACGAGTCTGGAATGCTCAAGGGTATTCATTCATCTGATTATTTTTCTAAAAGAAAAGGCAGCGCGGGCTTATAATTAAGGCGAACTAAGAAAATGATCAAAAAATTATTTAGCTTATACACCATCCACATTTAAATGATTTTTTGTGAAACTTATTCAAACAAAACTGTAGACTTGGCAATCTGTCGTTTCATTTGTCAATTACTTCTAATTATAATGGATTATGTGGTTTTGAAGAAACAGAGCCGTTTTGCATTTATCTCCAAAAATATCGTTGGTACGCCTGGTCTTCGGCTTAACTGACGCTATTAGCCCTGCCATAAATATCTGGGTAACGTATTTAAGGGATTTAGATTTAGCTTGTACGGCCCTGATGGAGGTTCAGCGGGTTACAGTCACCCAACGAGCGGGTTTTATGTTTTTTAAGTAGCCCGAGCTTAGATTCACTTTGCCAGATTTAAAATGGCTTCTTAATGGCTGTTTGAACAGACACTTGCAAGAAGATTTAATTAAAAATAAATATGGACCGGAAATAATTTTTAGGTAGTAACAGAAAAAATATATTCAAAGAAATCAGTAGTCAAACGATTCAATTTTTTTCGGTCCAATAAATTGTAAAGAGTCATATTATTATCTCAATTGTGTGCCAACGTCTTGGCCAGTCGAGCGGAGTCGCGTCTCGCGAGCACAATGCATCTGTCGCTTCCCGCAAAAGTTGTCCTAATCTAAACGTAGATCATCGCGATTGTCGGAAGATTCAGCGGCGATTAAACGTATTCATAGCGTTTACGTTTTGACGTTGTGCGGCCGTCAGAAGCAACAGGGCCGCGATTGGAGGGCGGCGGGGCGCATGCGCGGTGGGGCCGCGAGCGCAGGGGCGCGGGGGGCGGTCGCCATCGCAGCCTCCACGCTCGCTCTTAATGAATCGCCGGTACCCGCGGCTTGCGCTGCGCTCGCTCCATCCGAGTGCTCCCTTTAAAAAGTTGTTGAGGAGCTTTTCTCGCCGTCTCCCTCGCGCCCTCTCGTGTTGCAACAAAATAATATCCGCGGGTGGTGGCTTCCGACGCTGCAACCATCACGAGGTAATGCATGCAATCGTGCTTATATACACTTTTGTTTTCTAATAACTTTTACTAGTTTAAGTAAAGCTAAGGAATCCAAACAACTTTATTTTTTTGATAAATATAAAAAAAACTTTTTCAAGTTCTGTGTTTTTAGTATAGTTCCTTTTTCTTTTCTGTGAACTCTTTTTTAAAAGTTTACTACAATGTCACTGGTCGAACGCGGGTTTTAAATTGCCATTTATTTCAATTTATTTTTTTAAATAACTCTGACATAAGTATGTTTTGGAAGTGAGCCATGTTATGGTAGAACATTTACTTCGATAATAATCTGGGATGTAAATAACGAAAGGGTCGAAAGAGGTCGGTCTCGCGACGATATTAAACCGCGTTGTTGATTATTTCGTTTTCATATCGGTGACACTGTTTATACAATATTTTGTGTACACTATGTTAATACCTACTCGTATATATATAAAGCCAAATATATATTCGGTATTTATAACAATGAAATGGAAGATTGATTAAAAGCGTTTTAATTTAAGGACTGGAGTGAGAAATAGCTACAGTTAAATCACGCGGCGTTTATTAAGATTTTCTACGTCAAAGTAAATGCTACCAAGCCTTGAATACAGTTTGATAACAACAGAACGCTGTATTATCGCAGCTATTCGCCACTTTAGCGTCGTATTATGAAAAACGGTCCTTACAAATTTGTATGGTGACGCTACCATTGTTCGTAGTTATAATGGATCTGTCAATGTTTCACTGGAGATGAATGAACAGTCGATGAATAACAAAAATGATGCTTCACCATTTTCTCTCGACATTTTACATTTAAAAAGTTTAAAAAGCCTATGCCTGTCTGCCACTTCTATTATATGGCAACAATTTTATAGCAAAACAAAAGGCCAACGTTTAATTCTTATTGATATGTTAAATCAATACAAAGGAACGTGGTACGTTCTAGTTGTTCATATATTATTGTAGTAATTATTCTCACAAGGACATTTAACTGAATATTTCAATTAAAACTTAAACTTAACGGCCTTACATTTAGTTGGCACGCGCCTAGAGGGCCTGATAGGTCTATACAACGATGTCAAATTGTATTCTCTGGAAAATATAAACTACTATGACAGACTAAACGAAATCTGAAGAACGGAGTCGCAACTTATTGAATATATTTTCTGTATAGGTTTCGACCAACCCTAGATGAACACCTCATTTTCTCGGCTACGTGTTTGGCAGAGAATACTAAACGCCAGGTCAGATTAATATGTTCAAATCTCTCTCTATTTACTGAGATACCTATCGATAACCTACATACTCGCGCTACATCCTCCTCCAAATTCCAATTCTTCATTCTACGTTCTCCCGGAATATTTAAATACAGAAACATTCCTTTCTATAGGAATCCATGAATCTTTTAAGGCAACACGCCCCATCCAATAAGGGTTCCGTCGAGCATGTGGTACCCATATGTAACGCTCCCTATATTTTCCTTATCAATTCCTTTCGGCAGTTATCGTGAGTTCGTTATTGCGGTATCATTACGATTTTTATTGCGATTCCTCTCTCTTACTTACATTATGTGTGTAAGTAATGAAGATAGGGTATTATCTTGCACGTTACTTGTCCTGTAATGATTTCGTGCTTTGGAAATATCTACTGGTTCGCTAGAATATGATTGTTTCTAGCCCCTGTTGGGTTTCGGATCTGAGCGCAGCAGTCCAAAAGTTTTTTTATTAGCAAATCATTTACAGTAGGTAGATTACTGTAAATGATTTGTTATTATAAAAACTTTACACAGGTTAAGCACAAGTTGATGAGCGTGAGATGGGTGGCTAAAATATTAACTACAGCTAGTTCACATAGTTTTATTTGGGGCTCGTGGCTAAGTAATAACAGCTGCACGGGTTGATCGATCAGGTTAAGCTACGCTTGCCGATGTTGGTCCGTGGATGGGTGACCATCTTTACATACCAAGACCCCTCCGTGCTTCGGAAAGCACGTTAAGCCGTTGGTCCGCAGTCGTTGGGCAGCCGCAGCCGCAGTTGGGTTGTCAGAAGCCCGAAACTCTGACAATCAGTCTTACAAAGGGGTATCGTGTTAGTAACTGGGTTGTGCAGGTCAGATAGGCAGTCGCTCCATGTAAAATACTGGTATTCAGCTGCATCCGGTTAGACTGGAAGCCGACCCCAAAATAGTTGGGAAAAGGCTAGGCAGATGCTGATGAGTTTACATAGTTTTGCTTTAAGTTGCCTACTTAATTAAAAACAAATACTTGCATCATTGTTCGGGTTCCGTGCGTTGCCGGATGTAAAGAATAGCACCATCCCATTTCTTCTCATAGGTGTAGTAGAAGGCGACTAAGGGACTTCCTAGAGAATGGGCGGCAGCGTTCTCTATGCATTTTACCACAATACTGCGATCGCCAACCCACCTGCCAAGCGAAGCGATTATGGCAAACCACCTCCTTTTGGGGGAGGCCTATGTCCAGCAGTGGTCGTCTTTCGGCTGAAATGATGACTTCCACCATTCTAATATGTTATCATTGGTATTGTTTTTTTTAGCTCGTGCCTACATAATAACAGCCGCACGTCTCGATCGAAGGTTAAGTGGATGGGTGACCATCCAAAATATATCGAGGCCGTTGAACCCGCAGTCATGTGTAGATCTTACGGTACGAGTAGTCAGAAGCCCGAAACTCTGACAACCAGTCTTACAAAGGGGATCGTGTTACCCTGTTACTGGGTTATGGAGGTCAGATAAACAGTCGGTCCATGTAAAATACTGGTATTCAGTTGCAGCAGCGGAAAAGGCTAATCAAATTGATTGGTTCGTCGTTTAGTTACTTTTCTTTGAGCGAAGTATTCTTTCTTACCACACAGGATTGTTAAGTAAATAATACTATCAGTGGTGACGGGTCAAAACAAGCCGATTCCCATCGGCTTACCTTTAAGAATTCCCAGCTCCTACCGATCCACCATTAATTATTTCAAAGTACAATCAATTTATATGTGTTGTTATATATTACTGAAGTAACGCGTAACGAAAAGCAAATTTTCCGTACAAAATTGTCTGATTAAAACTGAGTATCTGTGAAAGTGGGGCATTATTTTCTGAAGAAGCTTCAAGTTTACATAACGCGGTGAATGTTTTTTTTTCAGAACGGTTTACCCTGCCCATAATTTCACCCCTCACCACTGAATACTATCGATAACAGAACCCATTACCTATTACCATCCACATTCTCCATCTAGAATCAATCTGCTATCAATACGGCGGCATCAAACGCAATCTAATGTAACCGACGATGCCCGCGTGATCTATGCAATACCGGCCCTGCATGACGGCCATCGATCATAGCTTAGCTAGCGCGGCTACAATATTTTCATTATACTTCTTATAACGTCGAGTTTGAAAGCGACTCCTTTACATCGCTAGTCTCTTTTCTTAGAAACATTTTTAATAAAATAGTTTGCACTATTTTAAAGAGAACTACGACGTTGAGCGAGCTTTACACTATTTCGGTAGTTTAGTAAACTGTGCATCATTTTCCAAGGCATTTTTATATACACAATATCATTATCAACATTTTTCAACAAAAGCGTTAGGAACATTCGGAAGTTTTCCAAAATATTCCATCTAAACAGACCCGATATCCCTGACCCGACATGTTTGTAACCCCTGAAATATGTGGCAAGTGTAGGCTGCGGTACACCCCTAGTTCACCGATGACGTTATTAGGTGCCATGTAATAGGCGGCGAACTTATCGCCATTTATCGGGCACAGTTCCAATCTCGCTATAACTGGGCATCTTTCTAACGGGAAAATTCAATTACACTTTTTGTTCGACCTGCGAATCAAATATGAGAGTTTAAGGTGCAGTGCCTGACACTAATAAACTGGAAGAGTTACTACAATAACTATTTCAACTTTATGACTTAACTTTTGTTCGTGGTATTGAAGAGAATTCTAGGATGACTTGACACCGTTCATCATCAATATTTTCAATGAATATATATGTCACCGTATGATTAAGCACATCGTTCCTTTATAATCTATCTCGCAAGATTTTTTTCGATATTCTATAATCTCGCGAGATAGTCGCGAGATTATAGAATATCGTGCGAATATCGAAAAATTGTAACTGCTACAAACCATTTAATAATAAAATAGCCAAATAAGTGCGACCAACTTGGAAGTGGCGCTTGCCGGCTGCTCCCAGGGCGCCGCTCGCTTCGCTCGCTCAGCTCGCGCGCAGTTGGTCATATTTCTAATCTAACGTAACCCATTTTTGGGTGTTTCCACTGCGAATGTCGCCCTGAGTACACGGTGGAGCATACGGTGGAGGTCTGCCCGGCTTGGGTGGAGCACCGCCGTGCCCTTGTGGAGGCGATCGGTGGCGGCGACCTCTCGCGTCCGGTCCTGGTCCAGGCCATGGTATGGAGCGAGAGTGTATGGGTAGCCATCGCTTCCTTCTGTGAAGCAGTAATGCTCACACAGAGCGAGGCGGCGCACGTGAGGGAGAGGCAGTATATGCACCCTCACGGTCTCAGCTTCCGCAGGAGACACCCTGGGCGTCAGGAATCCCAGGCTGATTCCCAGTCACCGTAGGCGCGATCAGCAAGGGCCGATGCCTGCCAGGGGTGCGGGTTGTTCGAAAGAGATACCGTGGCCCCTGGCACACAGGCAACAGAGGGAACACGGGTGGGCTTTAGTCAGTAAAAGTCTGACACGCCCTCCTGTTCCACCCAGAGCGGCAGAAGTGATTTGATGATTTCCCACCGTCAAAAAAAAACCTATTTGGTCGGAGTGCCCTGGCTTACTAACTGCGACCAATTCGGCTACTGCCAAGACCGGCCAATCAGAGACCCTGAGAACCCTGTCGGTAAGTGTAGGTTCGTTCTCAGTTTGATGGTTTGGCATGGATAGACTATAAATGATCGAAAATTCATACATTTTGTAAGCAGTATATTACAGTTCACAATATATCGACAGCTTTCTTTCTCATATACAGTGACATATGTGAATATCTAGATAGTTTTGATGTTTCTTCGATGTCACATATGTGTGCCGCTACTTGAAAATGCCTTCCGCAGATGATCATATTTGTTATCTTCTTGAGAATAGATATTTATTTACGAATGAATCACGAAATCAGATATTATTGCCAGACTGTCCACTGTAATATATTTATGCTCGTGACTGTACCTATGACAGAATATTAATTACCAATCTTCCCAACTAAGTGAAGATAAAGTATACTCCTGGAGATAATTGATTATTGTACTGAAGGAGTAACTTATTTGTAGACTTACCTAGTAATCTGTTGGACAGTTTTCAGTTTGCTATTCGCAAGATACGACGCATGAGCATCTGCAGATCAACAGTTTTTAAAAACTATATCACTAGCCGCGGCTTGTTCATTCCGTACAGTGACAAACAACATTGCTCTAATCGTCCTATGAATCAACCCGTATGTAATCTGTTAGATAATTCCTTTTTGTTTTTGTTATATTTTAGATGTCGATTATTATAATCGCCCGAATGCTTTTCCGGTGCCATATTTGGAGTTTGGGCGATCCACAGGATGATTACAAAAAAAAAAAAACTCTAAATAGTCATAATTTCTAAAACAGAAAGCAATTTTACGACTGTATTCTTAGGGCAACAATGTATGGTATCAGAGCAATGTCTTTTCTAAAAAGTTACTATACAAGTAAATAAGCATTCTAGTCAATATATAGAAGAATAGGTCAACCCACTAGTATATAAAATAATACATTATATCAGATAGAGGGAAGCACGCACGCCTTCGTAGATAACATCATATTGGGTTTCCAAAGGTTGTGGAGGTCAGTCGGCAGTCACTTCACGTAACACTAAAAAATAACATAGATACAGATAGATATTATATCCTCGAAAGTGTGGAAGAATATTCTTTTTCTACTCTGGATTTTTGTTAGTAGACAGGTACTCCTATTAATAAGTCATAAACTGCCTAGCTTTTTCCCAACTAAGTCGGGGTCGGCTTCTAGTTTAACTGGATGTAGCTGAAACCAGTATTTTAAATGGAGGAACTGGGCCTATCTGACCTCTATAACCCAGTTACTGGATAATACGATACTTTTTGGTAAGACGCGAAGTCTTACGGGCCTTCCAGACAGCTGTGCTGCTGGGGAGTTTGTTGCGCCACTTCTTCTTCGCAGCTAAAGCAATAGGAAGGGGTGAAGAGCGGGCGTTTTGGGGGACTGTCTTATGTAATTTAGACGTTCAAAAAGTGCTGACACCAGCCTAGTTTGCATAGATGACTTTTGATTTTGATTTGATTTGATTTGGGCGTCTGACGACCCGTGATAACTGTCAAAGATATATGAATGACAGCCGAGACAAATGGCTTAACGTGCTTCCCAGAGCACGGAGGAGTCTTGTTATGTAAAGATGGTCACCCATCTGCGGACCGACCGCGGCAAGCGTAACTGATCGATCGACATGAACGGCTGTTATTACTTCGTCACAGGCTCCTTTTAATAAGTAAACCGGTAGTTTACTGATAATGATAATAACTAAAAAGAATATTGACTATACTGTACTTTACTGTATTCTTCTGGTCCAAGATTGGTTTACGGTAAATGATTTGGTACTAAATGGCACAAAAACCAAATGCATTAGATTGAAATTACCAAATGTTAGAATTAGCGAATGTGACATCATATTAAATGGAGAAAAACTGGAATTTGTTAATCAAAAGGTGTTCCTAGGAATCACGTTAGACGAGAAATTACAATGGGGACCTCATAAAACATCTCTTGCAGGGTGGCTAAGCTCGGCCGCTTATGCTGTTAGAAAGATCAGACAGTTAACAGATGTAGAAACCGCGCGTTTGGTCTATTTTAGCTACTTCCACAGAATTATGTCGTATGGCATTTTACTGTGGAGTCGGGCTGCTGACATTGAATCCATCTTTATTTTGCAAAAGAGAGCTGTCAGAGCGTTTTATAATCTACGTCGCCGCGAATCTCTCAGGGACTTATTTAAAAGGAATAATATTATGACGGTACCTTGCCAATTTATTTATGAAAATATTATGTATGTAAGAAAAAATCTACATTTTTTAAATAAAATAAGTGATAGACATTATTTTAATACTAGAAACAAAGACAAATTAGATCAACCATTTTTCAGAATAGCTAAAGTACATACATCTTTTATGGGGTACTGTGTTAAATGTTATAACAAAATACCTTGCGATATATTGCAATTAAATGAAAGGAAATTTAAAACTCATATGAAAAGTACACTTTGTAAACACGCATTTTACAAATTAGAGGATTATATCCAATATAGGGATGCTTGGAAACATGCTGGTCCTGCTCCATAGGACAATCTAGAGTCTAGACAAAATCAAACTGGTTGCTAATGGAATTATATAATTAATTATATTTATGACATTGATTACACTCAGTGATTACTTTAACTCACACACTGACTTATTACCTACTTGTTAATATTCTAGGAAAATTGTATACTTACTTTTACAATGTTTGTAAATATGCGAGCACCATGTATCTATCATAAAATTAATTTATCTGTAATTGCTTCAATTTCATTCTTTTTACCTATTTTGGTATGGTAATTTTATTCTGGATGCATTGTTTTTACACATAATTATACAATGAATGTATGTTATATATATGTATATATATGTAGTTAAAACATTTTAAAAGAGTAACTTGCCCATTCTTCTCCATACGAAACTACATTTTGGAACGGGCGACTAGAATCAATTCTGTTTTAATGTAAATGTTGACGTTCAAAAGTGCCTTTTAAGTGCCTATTTGAAATAAATGCTTTGACTTTGACTTTGATGAAACCCTTTAAACACGCGGTTAAAATCTATAACTGATCAGAAAATAAATGTATGGAAACTCGTTTCAATTATTTCCCGAACATGGAACGAAGTTACAATCCCATTATAGACGGATAACTACGCGGTAGGTTGTTGCCACGATACAAATAAAATTTATGCATCTGCAGTAATTGAAATTGCACTACAGAAATAACTAGGGAGCGCTTCGCAATACGGTCAGCGATGGTTTAACGCACAGATAACTTTGAATGCTGCAAAAATGAATTGGAACTGTAATAATGATTAATTTGGGCAATGCTTTCGCTGATTAAACCTTTGGTGTCATTGTGTAATGTTCTCTGAGCAAAATATTGTGTATTATTTATCCACTTCTGTATTTAACAGTTGTGCTCACGAATTCGCGTTAATAATTTGTAGTTTTTCGAGGTAAAATTACTTATTTGTTTTTTTTTTTTTGTAATTTGGGTAGACTACTTGTCTGTGTTTGGAACGATTTGGTACGATAAATTCAAAAACTGATCCGATAAAATACCACATGTAGTTATTTTTATCTTGGTTAGAAAAAATCCAAATGCAGATAGTACCGTAGCTCACAACTAGTATAACAACAAAAGCCCGATGCGACATCCCTATCACAGTGCGTAGCCATAGGAACAACTAAGCATCGTCGTTTACGAACTCTGCACACCCCATTAGCTTCCTCTTTCGTATTCTACCTCCATTCATAGCTATGGCTATGTAGTTAAGTATATTTACCTACTCTATACCTATAGATGGTGGTATTCACTCGTTACTGGTTAAGGGAAAAACATGAGTGCACAATATGCGAAACGATCAGGGAATTGTAAAAAAGATAAATAAACCACAACACAATCAGTAAAATTGGTTTCGTTTCAGCGAATGAAATTCGTGCAAATATCAGAAATTGACATGATTTCACTTAGCTTAGCATATACAATTGACGATTCCTAAAACTGGCTTTGTAAAATCGATAGATATAAAAGATTATGGATAGTATTTGTATTTTGTTGTAACCATATTTAATTTTCAACTTTTAACATATGAAATGGACGTGAATTATGTGATTTAATTTTAATAAGGTAAATTAATACTTCCTACTTACTTTGCAAAATAAATAAATTAACCATCGCTCGTTAGGTAGTAGTAGTTGCCTTTTACACTTCGGTAGTTCACAAAAAGTAAAAAATCTCGCGTCTTGGCTACACTTCTTGCTACGAGCTACGGCGTAGCAGTGACTGCTACGACCGCGTAGCCTTCGCGACTTTGAACCGTTTAAAGAAACATTCTTTGGTTAGTAAATGCATACCCAGCAATTGGTTTTTAGTGAATTTAATGTAGTCATAACGTGGTTTACGAAGTAAGACGCACATCATAATTGTGCTAGGAACGGTCACTTATCAAAAACTGAACGCGCGACAATGTTTGTTTACCCCGAATAAATCTTCATTATAGCCATTTAGCTACGAGTCTTGACTTTGATAAAAGAGGCATTTTTTACGTAGCCAATAAAATATTTTATATGGACCGCAGGCATAAACGGCTTTCATGAAATTATTTTGGAAATCCAATAATTGCCCCGACGAGCTTTTGATTTGTGACCAGAGGGGAGTTGTTCAATTTTAGGTGCCCGCAGTCTGTTTCCAATATAATTCGTAAAAGTTGAACCTTTATTATTGCAATGTCAAATTAACGCGCAATCCGAAACTTGATTGACAGACTAGTGAGAAGAATTAAAACTTAGAAACTAGTTTAAATTGCTGAAGTATAAAGTTAATAAAAAGTCTATAAAAACTTTCAAATTGGACCTTTTATATACAGTAAAGCAAAAAGTGCCGACCTGTCAGACATGTAATATAGTGAGGTCGTCGATAACCGAGCTAATAAAAATCTTCGCTGACTACTGGCAATGTGGCACTTTGTCCGAACGCTCGATATACCAGTGCCTGGCCTAAGGTTGTTGAATGTGCCCTTTCCTTTCGGTTCATGTAGCTAGGTTGGAGTTAGCGGGGCATAGCCATAATACCAAGCGGTTGCGGCAAAGCGCACAGATGCAAACATTGGTATCGCCGAGCGCGGTCGGGCGGCGGAAGCATTTTGATAAAACGTTGCACAATTTCCGTCTGCTGCGGTATCGTCCCACTACCGTTGATTACAAAATAGGCTTTAATAAACTAGGATTTGACTGTGTGGACGATCTACTGAGAGATAATTTACTTAGATAAAGAGAAAATTCCTCATCCGGGATTCGACGACAACCGTTCAAATGTCAACATGTTTTTAAAGTTCGGGTGTGACTGGAATTATGTAGAATTCAAAACCGGCAGAGTCCTACGATTAATGGAATAATAATATTTGTTCGGATCACTTTCATCATATTAAATTCTAAGTGCGAGAGGACATGATATTATAATGAAATTTCCGAATGCCAACGTCCTCGTGTAAAGGGAACAGACTACCTAGTAGGTACTAATAAGTCAAATTCCTACGCGAACGACACCAAGTATGAATGGTATTTTCTAATAAAAACTTCAATAAAATGTACAACGCGACGGGTATTAGCGCCGTGAAATTCCTCGCCGCGTAAATAATAACATAAAGATTTTCCAATACATGTCCCAATAAGAGCCCGCCGCTGCCGACGTCACCCTCCGCGCATTAGCTAACTGTCGCTGATACACCCCGTGTCTCCCCAGGAAGTTGCCTGTAAAGATAATCATAATTTACCGAAGTTGTATTCTTTATCTTTGTTCTCCTTTAATTCTTAACTTATGAGCCCCAGTCTTGGCTGATATTTTAAACATTGTTAACATTTTTCGCTTTAGGAAGAAATGAAGGAATGTTAAACTTTCTTAATAAATATTAAACTCGTATTTACTTTTTATTTAAGCAATAATAAATACCAAGAAATCCGTTGTACAAAGGAAAACGTAACAACAAGTAGAAGATATATAAAATATGATTAGTAGCACGAGAAGTTGTTTTAAAGTAAACTCGGTTTTGCGGAAGATATGAAAGGATGGAAATAATAAAATAAGGTCCCGACAAACGAGAGAACAATAATTTAGTCGATCGTGTCGGAGAACAAATACAGTGTCAACAGATAATAAAGGCAGAGCTGGCCGCTACCCGCCGCGAACCCAATAACACGGAGCCGCCGAACGTATAAAACCTATATACTGCGGACCTGTATAAGGAAAGGATGTGGCCGCCGAGTACGGTGGCAATAAGTATATTGCTCAAACTTGGGACCGACCAGATTTGAGCCGAATGCGCTCACATGAAATATCGAAAGCCAAAATATGGGTAAACAAGCCCGTTTATTGAAAATAATATTGAGATATTCTATCGCAGACCGCTACAAAAACTAAATAAAACCGGGATGGTAGACCGTCACGGTTAATCAACCGTGAATATCGGCACTCCTTACAGCTGTATTCACGGACTCAGGAATTTGTCTTAGTTGCCGGCTAGCTAACGGTTCGGTCCATACTTGAATCCCTTTCCGAGATTCTCTGAATTCCACGGTAACCTCACTCAAATTAACTCATTATTTCCTAAAATAGTTTTGGTAGCACAAATACCTATATTTTTAACTATGTGATAATTCACGGTTACTTAAAGAACGGTAGTTCCTGAAAAAGATTAATTTGAGGAAGATATAATCGTGCACGCGGCAACGGCTTTGTTGGAAAGGAAGAATTGATAAAGTAGATACGGTTTTATGTACAGTCGTCTAGTCGTTTGTTCACAAACACAAACATTATTGACTTCACATTTACCGTATAACCATATTTGAATGTGAAATAACGTCGATCCCGCACAGAGAATAAAAATAACTTGAGAAGAAAATTTGGTAAATCTCATTGACGCTGTCTCGGAGGAAATCACTCGTCGTGATGTCGTGCCGTCGAGCACAAACAAATAATATACAGGAATTCTTAAAACATTTCGTGAACTTGCACGAAAAACAAAAGATTTAATGGAAATACTGACAGCCTGTATATACTTAGATAATATTCTATGCCATTTTCAGAGATTACACTCATTATTTTCATTACGTACATTACGTTTATCTGACAGTGAATAAGATCTTAAATTAAGATGATTAAGCTGGTTTAAGGATTTTAAATGTCATTGTTATTGGAACATACATTCTGAACAAAATAAATCTTTACAAAGAACGAGAAAGAATTAAGAAAGATTAGAGTAGGATAGTGATTATTCTTAGACATATTTCCGTAATAGTGTTCTTTTCCTTGGTGATGTGCATGGTATTTTCAAACAAGTATTTATCACCTGTATTCCTAAACAGTTATTTTAATGAAAAACACTACTAGTATTATTTAAATAATACCGTTTTGCTCATGTAATCATTTCATGGCATTAGCTCTTCCTTGTCGATTCTTCGTATATGAATTTATAGACGCTTCATTAAGTAAAATTATCGTTCAAAAATCCAGGCCCTTAGGAAGGAAAATAATTATGTTATGATGAAATATATTTTATCAAATATGCCAAATTTGGTCGGGTACCATGTCTAAATATTCAAGGATTCCTTAATCAAGTTAAACCGAAATATTGAACTGACAGATAAATGAAACGAGGGTTCTCTTAAAGACAACGGGCTCGATCTGTAATCGATACTGGGCACGAATACTCAACCCTTTAGCCCAATAAGACCCTGGCTTTGGAGCAGGCTATTAACGGCCGATATTATCGGTACAATAATCATTTCCACGGTATTTATTTCGATAATCCCGTCCTTAATAAAATTTAAATTAAGAACATCAACGAACATTCTGATTAGTTATATCGATTTTGTTATAAGTGTTTCAAAAGAAATAAGTCTAAACGTATTCTTAAATATGTACACTGTGTGTACTGTGTAGACATATTCAAGGTCATGTTATTCGATATGCGAGCAAAAACAAATGACTAAACATTTTTCAAACAATTAAACAAGAGTTAAGTTACTTTGGGCACTGAAAGTTGTTTGTAAAGATTGTTCTTTAACAAGCAGTGAAATAGAACCGAGTATTTTCGAATCATTGGTTTTTCGAATTGAATCGACACTGGAATCAAATTTGATTGTGTGCATTCGGAACCAAAACGCATATCACGGATTTTTTTTTTCAAAAATCGGTAGCCAAATCTATATGGTTGATTGTTATGCAGTTAGAAACAGTTTTACCTCGAATGCGGATCACATGGCCCGGTTCAAGTGGCGTTCCAATATTTGAGATGCACTTGGTCCACTGACGGAGCAAACATTTCGATAAATGGAATTCGGTAATAAATTTACCGGTTCTGATTTGTACCGTAAATAGTTTACGGCCGTTAATTGCATTTTGTCATTTGAATCATGAACGCATCAACATGTAACAGAGTCATTTATAGGAACCTATCTCTCTTTTTACAATATTGCTATGATAAATATTCGTATGATAAGCCGATGTTTACAAAGGTAATAGTAGGGTCATTTATTTTATTAAAATTGAAATGATTTAATTCAAAAGATAACCAGAAATCGTGAATAACAGATTAATCTTCATATTATATTTATTTATTGCCATGGTTCCTTATTTTGTATTCCTGTACAAAATAGGGAACCATGGAAAGCATCTAAAGCTGATTCAGTATCTCTGCTCCTCTGGAGATAATGAAAATCAGCTTTAGAATCTTAATTTATGATAAGACTCGGTGAAAAATCATCCTTTCATGACTACCAAAAGATACCTTTGCATTTTAAACGTGAAAACTTTGAGAATTATGTAGATTATCAACAATTTACAGAAGTACCTACTGCATTATATTGGGTTCTTATCTCTCTATTACGATTTTTTTTTGGGTGGGAAATCATCAAATAACTTCTCCCACTCTAGGTGGAGCGGGAGGGCGTGTCAGACTTTTACTGACAAAAACCCACCCGTGTTCCCTCAGTTGCCTGTGTGCCAGGGGCCGTGGTATCTCTTTCGAATAACTCGCACCCCTGGCAGGCATCGGCCCTTGCGGGCCCCACCAGTTGGTGCTGACATCTCTTTGAGGCGCGCGTGGAACACAAAGCGCCGTCGATCCGGGCTTGGTCCTTACCGGACAGCGAGCTACCCATTACTCGCCGTCCGCAAGCCCGCGCCTACGGTGGCCGGGATTCAGCCTGAGATTCCCGACGCCCAGGGCGTCTCCTGCGAAGGCTACGGCCGTGAGGGCGCATGTACTGCCTTTACCTCATGTGCGCCGCCTCCTTCTTTGCGAGCATCGTTGCTTCGCTGAAGGAGGTGACGGCTAACCATGCACTTTCGCTCCGTACCATGGCCTGGACCAGGGCCGGACGCGAGAGATCGCCGCCGGCGATCGCCTCCATGAGGACACGGCGGTGCTTCGCCCAAGCCGGGCAGACCTCCAACGTATGCTCCACCGTGTTCTCAGGGCGATCATCGCAATGGAAACACCTGGGCGTTTCCTCCCGCCTTATCCGAAACAGGAACTTCCCGAAACAACCATGTCCGGTGAGGACCTGCGTCAGGCGGAAGGTGAGGACACCGTGCCGCCTCTCAAGCCACTCCTCAAAGAGGGGACTTACCGCCGCAATTGGGGCGTGCCCTCTCTCTATTACGTTAGATTCTAAAATTGTTGTATTATGGAATTATTTATATAAGAAACACTCTTATGAAACAACACACCATATTTTAAATGAGATTAGACGAAAGTTTTTGGATGATCTTATATAGAAAACACAACTAAGGTATTGTAAACTTATTCAAAAACTTTGTGGTATATCTGAAAGACTGTGTTTAAAATATTCAATTTAAATACTGCTTAGTTATAAGCCCTTTAATGTTGTACATATTTAGTTAGTTCAATCTTATTTTAGTTGCAATTCACTTATTTGAAATTCAATGATAAAAAGTTTCAATTGACTCGAAGAATAGCTAAACGGACCGTCTTTCAGGCGTGCCTGTGACAGTCAATACTTCTTTTGTAAACTTCCAAAAGGGATTTAGTACTAAGTTAAACCTGAATTTCAGAGAGTCGCCAGTAACGAGCGAAGTTTTCAGCCACAATGAATGTAATTAATCGAAAATTAAATTTTTAACTTTATCTTCTTTGGTGATAGTGCTTGTCTTGGGTCGCCCATCTTCAAGCAATTTGTGTTTGGAAAAGTTTTGAATCAGAAAAGTAATTAAGTACAGTTAAGGAACAGATTTTTTAATATTATATTTAGTTCCTGAGGTTAAGAAAAATAGGGCTGGAACACTTTTCAAGATTAATGTAATTTAATCTCATCAACATATTTTACGAAAATCCCTTTTCCTGAGTAATATCTAACGGAAGACGATTTCAGGAAAATAAATATTTAAGCTGTTCACGTTACGGATTTTTTATAAAAGGAGGTAAGTAGGTGCATTAGGTACGTACCTACCACAAAAACTTCCTTAGTCGATTTTATTAGCGATCATGGTAACCCAATGTGAAAACCTATTTGATAGGAGACGTCAACAAGTTTTTAAACTAAAATGTAAGATTTTAGATACTTGGTTGATTCTATACAGTATATAAATATTTATAAGATGTATGCTGGTGTGGTGGTGGTGGTGGTGGTGTGAGGGGGCTTGTGGCTAAGTAATATTAGCCGCACGGATCGATCGATCAGGTTAAGCTACGCTTGCCGCGGTTGGTCCGTGGATGGGTGACCATCTTAAGATACCAAGACCTCTCCGTGCCTCGGAAAGCACGTTAAGCCGTTGGTCCCGGCTGTCATTTGTAGATCTTTGGCAGTCGTTACGGGTCGTCAGAAGCCCGAAAGTCTGACAACCAGGGTTTCCAAGGGGTATCGTATTACCTAGTAACTGGGTTGTGGAGGTCAGATAGGCAGTCGCTCCATGTTAAAATATTGGTATTCAGCTGCATCTGGTTAGACTGGAAGCCGACCCCAACATAGTTGGGAAAAGGCTAGGCAGATGATGATGCTGGTTTAGGTCTGAGATTGATAAACTCCAACACCGCTTGATCGATCACCATGAAAGTTAGCCTATATGCGTATTTTTTATGAGGAAGGTTTACTAAGGTTTTTTTTATTTCTTCCTCCACGCGGACATAGCAAAAGCTAGAAGAACTATTAAAACTAAAAGTATTATTTAGGAATTACCTAGATATACTGGTGGTACTCTGAAATAAAGTTCAGAGTCCTTCATCTTATTTAATTCGATTTCGAGCTAATACCTAATTAATTCCCAGAAAAAAAGACTTCAAATTCCTTATCAGTAATTCCACTATCTAATAACAAGTTGCTATTTTAATTGTTTATTGGTATTCTGGTCAACCAATCACAACAGGGCACGAAATTTAAATATTAATTTAAAAAATAGTAGCAGAGGAAAGAAAAAGAAAGAAATAATAAAGTTGACACAGACACAGAGACAAACAGACAGGGAGAGTAGACACAGTTCATGAAACAAAAAATACGGAAACATGGCATTACAGTTCCAGAAACTAGCTAAGCAGGTGCAGTCAGGGAAATTATTTGTTTATCACATTGACACATTCGGTCAATGTGCCGTGTTCACGATAGCCATTTCACCTGACAAAGAACGTAACAGTTGTGATTCGAATATCCAGACAAATTTAGTTGGTTGGTCAATTTAGTTAACAATCAATTTTGACCCTGACTTCTTTACGTATACAGCATGTATGAGAAAAGTGTGGTCATATAGGCTGTGGCACAGGACATCAAACTGAATGACGTTGTTCACTAGACCAACATCTCAACCGCGATAAAAATGATTAACTGTCCCATACAAAACTTCATTACCTACTCGATCTAAATGTATGGGACGGCTGATTTTCTCGATTATGATATTGGTCCCATGGAGAAAGTTATTCAGATTGATGGTCTGTACCACACCTTTAAATATGAACACATCTTGAGTTACGTATGCCTTTACGTCATAAATCAAGTTTATCAACGAACTAGCTTCTGCCCGCAACTTCGTTCGCGTCAAATTTCTTGCTCCCCGACCCACCCCGTCGCTCGCCTCGCTTGCCCGTGCGAGTACTTCGTATTCGTGACTTTTTCTGTTTGCTCGGCTCCTTAGGGTCTTAGCGTGATGGTATATAGCCTATAGCCTTCCCTGATAAATTGGCTATATAACACTGAAATAATTTTTCAAATCGGACCAGTAAGTTCCTGAGATTAGCGCGTTTAAGCAAACAAACAAACAAACAAACTCTTCAGCTTATATTATAATATATAAAGTATAGAAATATAGTATAGAGTATAGATTCGACGATCAATTTTAATGACATACTAACAGGTACTGAGTTAAATGGTGACGTGTTAAAGTTTTAGATTTGACTTATTCAGTCAAAAGCAGGTCAGGCGATTTAGGACCAGATTAGTAAGATCTGTATTGATGACGAAGACTAATCCAGGCTTTAATAGTGTTCGTTTTTTTCTTGAATTTATAGCAAAATTATTTAGATATACCTAGACGTCAGTGAATATTAAAATAGTGCGTAGGAGTTTTGACAGGTCATGTTTACTTGAGCATATTATGAGCTGAAAATTTTGGTGATGAACATATTATTATTAGAGATGGGCCGACTATGACTTTGAAATTAGCCGACTAGCCGTCTAGTTGGCCAAGCCGATCATTACTTTCGGTTCACTTCGGGTGACATCGGTAATGTTCGTGACTACACTTTCGGGTCATACGTGGCGTGCGCGGCGCCCGGCGGCGACCAGGAAGAATTGACATGTTTTTGTTTACTTTGCATTTATTCTTACATTGTTTACGTGCGAGCCGGCGTTTCTTCCTATGATATCCTAGATTGTACTGGAAGTAAACTGTAAAACTGATTCTGTAATGAAAATAATAACAGTAAAATTTTTAATTTCATTTCAAAAATGGGCCGACTAGTTGGCGGTTGTAGCCGACTAGTCTCCAACTAATTGCCGACTACAAATATGGCCGACTAGTCGGCTTTCCCGACTAGTTGGCGACTAGTCGGTACATCACTAATATTATAAGTATATTTTATGTTAAAATGCGTTTACTATTTTCTTTGATTGGTGCTCAAACTCAAAAAATCTGTATGGCTGGGTTCCCACTACGCCGGACCGGCAGTTTTGCCGAACCGGTAAAAGTGCCGGAAGGGCTAGTGGCTGTACAATTTATATGAAGCTATTCACATTATCCTGGGTCCGGCAAAAATACCGAGCCGATTTTTACCGAGAGTTTTGTCACTGCGAAGCACCGGTAAAACACCCGGACTGGAGTAAAGTGAACGAGTTTGAGCCAGCTATGTCTCCCGTTTGCCCCGCCTGTGCTCCCCTCGCGTCATTTCGGCAACTGAGGTGAGTACTTGACTGTCCGGTTTTCTTGTGGTAACCCGGTGTAATGTGAACATTATTGTCCGGGGGCCGGTTTCCGGCAAATCAGCCGGTCCGGCGTACTGGGACCCTGGCCTTCCTTTGACGGATATTTTTTTTGACAAATTACAGTCATTTAGTGTTTCCAACTGTCTGTACATTCGAATCACAACTGTCATTCTTTGACAGCTGTATGTAATAATTATCTATTACACGATAAACTGCTGTAGTGTGTCTATTTGATAAATAATTAATTTCCCAGGCTGTATAAAAATGCTTGCTGCATTTTAATGTAGTCTTCTTATAACTTACTAGTTTTTGGCAGCGGCTTCGTCTGCGTGGAGGTCGGAAGTTATCCCACGGGAGCTCACTACTGGAATATAATTAGTACCCTATGTGCTAAATCAGGTTATAAAATCTCTGTGTGCTAAATTTCATCAAAATCTAAGCAGCCGTTTTTTCGTGATTGCGTAACAAACATTCAAACTTTCACATCACTACATAGTATAAAACAAAGTCGCTTTTTCTGTCCCTATATCCCTATGTATGATTAAATCTTTAAAACTACGCAACGGATTTTGATGCGGGTTTTTTAATGGATAGAGTGATTCAAGAGGAAGGTTTATATGTATAATACACCGACCTCCACGCGGGCGAAGCCGCTGGCAAAAGCTAGTTTATAATATGAGTGATAATTTAGGATAGTAGGATTATAGTAGGATAGTAGGATAGTAGATTAAACACTCAGCTCCAGTTTGAGAAATACCGACCAAGTCCCTAATCAGTTCATCGCACTCGCTCTCTCGCGTTAGCTATTGCTATAGGTAAACAAAATAACAAAAGCCAATCAAAACATTTAATTCAAAAGCTGATTTGCCAACAGATTAAATCGAACAGTGTTTCAGATTCCGGTGGTTACTGTTGCAATACAAACATCCAAAACATTAATTACTGAACGGCCAGACGGCGTGGGTTTGGACGCAGATGCATATCAAGCATTTATACCTTCGATCGCTTAGCTACTCTTTACATGTCTTTACATCGACGATGGAACCGTGTTATGTGCGTATATTGTGGCAGTTCAGAATTATCAGATCTCGCAGAAAGGAGTTGGGTAAGGTAAGAAAATCGCTATCGCGTTTAGATTACAGGACAGGTAGTAGTTTTTCTCGGTAGTAAACTGATAGTTTTTAAGAAAAGGAGGTCACAAGCATAAGGTTAAAGTCGAAGTAGAATAGAACAAGTTTTATTTCATCAACAGAATTAACTAAAATGTACGAACAATTAATGTATATTACCGGTAATATGGATTGTATACACTCGCGTACCTGGTTACAACCCGCGCACCTCAAGTCGAGCACGCCAACTCAAACATCGGTTACAAAGTCAACCAAGAATTCGGATACTGTGATTTATTTAATCCAAGTTATTCACTTCGTTTATTAAGCAGAGTCGAGATTAATACTGAGAGCTTAACGTAAGACGTGAACTCGCCACCCCGCCCCCGCGAGCCCCCCTGCCCTGCGAGACCCCGACACCCCGCGTGACGCCGACAGATAAGCTAATTACTTATTGTGATTTAGCAACCGGTTCTCGGCAAATTTTTCATCAAATTTTCAGAGAGCAATTCTGAATAATAAGTAGACGTCGTCCACCACAATGGCAGCAATTAACCGGACAATTTAACTTTTTAATTGCGAATTAAGAAACTGGGGAGTGCAAAGGTTGAACACGGCCCGCGGAATTAATTGTGAAGAAAGGTTTTACTGTCCGGCGGGCCGTTCTACATAATATGTCCACACATTGCTCTACGACTCGAATCTAGAAGCGAAAATATTAAAACTCGTTAACTTCCATTTATCAACGTGAAGCCATTAAACAGACAAAGAACAAGAAATTTATTTAATATATATTTCCAAGGTTGCTTAACACCGCAGTTTTAAAAGTTGTACCGAGTAGTTTTTTATCGGGTTCTTTGTTTTCACCCATGATCCTAGTTTTTCTTAGTGTCCGTACCAAGCAGAGGGAAACTTTCCGAAACTTGAATTCATAAAGAAAGTTTAAAGTTTGAATAAAGTTAAATAAAAACAGAAAAGCTTCATTGTGTAGTCAAAGCGCAGGCGGCATTACCTAATTGTGTTCGTTATCTACGTAACTTGTGTCTGCCCGAGAAACAGTGTATTAATATGAACGCGATTTTAGCTTTGCGTTAATCGGAATTCGGGAATGAGCATAGACAATGTAAACATGACAATAGGAGGAGAGTAAGGGGCTGGTTGGCACTCGTATCGGTGGCGTGCCACTCGTGAGATAACACAGCGCGGCGTCTTTGTGGACGGATGTAAAATTATTAAGCAACGGAATGCCGTAAATGGGGTTTGCCTCTGTAATATTAAGGGTTAGAGGCGACTCGCTCCTAACATGAGGTTTCATACGATTAAGTTTATCGAATTCCGGGCATAGGTACCTAATTATGTTTCATGATATCGCTGGCCAGCTACATTGTCTGGCCCCGACATTGTGATTTTTTCATTGTCCACCAAAAATTATAATGTATTTTAACGGCGCTGTGAGATGGTTTTCCCCTCGCTCACTTTTAGCTCAGACAAATTTTTTCGTGCATATTTCAAGCGGGATTAAATTGTTTCAAACTTTGTCGGACAGTCTGTCGAATACGAGAAGGCTGGCATCGATTGACAGTCGGATGATTCTGTCGTTATGAAACCTCACAGATATTGAAAGTCGATCGTTTTAAAAATGGCGTCCGTGTCATATTGGCAACGAGAATAAAGCAGCCACAAAGTAAACACCATTCAATTTTATTACGGAGAACAGTCTCCTTTGAAAATCCCTCGGTAGCAATCCCGTAAATCTCTATTTGTCGCAACTAAAACAGGTCACGGCGGAAGGCTATTACGTTCCCTAAATGCTGCCGAACTCCCTGTAGAGCGCTCTAATCCACTCCGAACGGGCTGGTGTCAAACGCAGGCCAGGGTTGTTTGTATTGTTTATTGTCGCGACGCTCGTTCGTACGGCAAAGACGCCGCCGCCGTCGCCGGCACGGGAGAGCATGTTTCAATTGATGGAGCCGAACAGTCCCGGGAGTGAACTATTATATTCCTGCCCACGAACGATACTTATCCTCACTTAATGTCCCCTTTACCTTACTTTGAAATCTCAGAGAGCTTTATATGTAGTATTTTCGAATGTGGAACAAAATCTCAAGTAAGTATTTACCCTTACACTTACTATTGAACTAGTATTTTTGTCGAGATATTTGCTAGGTAATTTCTATTTTTACATCCAGTTTCAGACCAAAATGCCTAGTAAGAAAACTCACGCTTACAACTCCAATAAAAGTAAAGGGAAAGGTTTTACCAATCGGGACCTATTAGACGTAGCCACATCTACATCAGAACGAACCGCCTCGTCAGTCGGCCGTTTTTATGCGACAGTTCGGCGTCCGGGTGTGGATGAATAAAAAGCACTGAAGAGCCAGCAGAATGGAACAAAACACTTGAAACAATATCGCGACAGAGCGGCAATCATTCCTGTTTTATCTCAGTTTGTGCACGCTGCGCCGCGGAAACTGCTCTAATAAAAACTACCATGTGTTTCTACGTACATACCTCCACATAGTGCACGGTACACACGTATAGGTTACTGCAGTGCTGCACCTGCGTTGTTCCTTGCAGATATGAAGTAAAAAATATTATGATTTCCTTTTTGTTCACCGGCTTTGAAATATCTATTCTTTTTAACAAACCGATACGTGGTCGGTTATAGGACAAATACGCTAGTACGTTTTAATTCTACAGTGTGAAACAAAATTGTTTTTACGATAGTGCTGTACCGACTTTATTTATTTTTATATCCTTCGCATGTGTTTATTTTCGGAAACCAATTGAATAGAAACTGAAAAATATCGAACGTTCAGTATTTTATTTCACGCATCCCTCACGAGTAGGTAGATATTTGGAGGTTTATTTAAATTTATGCAGGTAGTTATTTTGTTTTGTCAACATATTTTTAAACCTGGTCCCTATTTTGAAAATAATTTTTGTCACACGCTACCTTTTAAGTTATTAAATAGGTATATAATGCATCGTACAAGTATATTTTTTTAAAGATAGGTGATATTTTTTAATGAATAAAACGAAGCGATAAATAAGGTACACTATTTGTAACAGTAACGATCCATCCCATCTTCTGCCCGCAACACAATAAACTTTTTGCCCCAGTTAATAACTTGAATCAGGCTATTAGATACCTACGCGACGATTAAAACAATTGCCACCCACAGTGGAAATTATATTAAAAATCCTAGACACATGCGTATGAAAAAATAAATCAGGCTTTATTTAATGCCATTCTTTTGACCGTAAAGTTGCGGTCTGACTGCGGGCGACGACGTGTTACCTCTGAGACTCGAGTTCATTTCAAGTAAGTTTACTTACAAACTTTTTCACGGTCAAGTGTGCTATTTATGCTATATGTTTACAACTCCGCTAAGTAGAGACCCAAGTCGTGGCTGGGGCTTAAGTTTTGGCAAGAAATGAGCAGATGGCTCTTAATGAAACAGTATGACGTAACTATTTAATTTATGATGTATGGGAATATGGGAGTTTTATACTAATATAGTAAAGCTGAGTTTGTTTATTTTTTTGTTTAAACGCGCTAATGTCTAGATCCAGTCGGATTTAAAAAAATATTTTTACATTTGTTATTTATGAGGAAGGTTATATATAAGCTATTTTTCGGCTTAGCAGCCGACCAAAAAGAAAAAAGTCAGAAAAACGCTAAGCAAATAGCGCGTGCGGGCGATGCGTTGCGACATCACTAATTAAAAAGAGTTTTATATAAATTGTGATGTCTTAAGACTTCCACATGAACTAAGTCACGGATAGAACCTAGTTATCTTATAACGCTCGATAAATTTTTAATAATATATAATACGAAGTCGGTAGTGAATAGAAGACGTGAAGTGACGTCACGCGCTGCTTAATTCCAAAAGATCCATTCTCATTGTAACGCACTCCGCATTCACAAGGCTTTGAATCCTGTCCACTCGAAAAGGAAAAATAAATATCCTTTACACTCATTTGATTTCTCTTTTTTGTTCCAGATTCACCGAGCGTGGCTGAAATGTGACCACAATAATATTGTAATTTTACGAGACAATAAATAACTGTTTTAAAATAATTATACTCAACGTAGGATAAATAATGTTCTTATTATATGTATTATATTTGAAATTTTGAGACATTATACCTCAGAAGGAGGGCTGTTATGACAGTAACGCAATGTGAAGCACGACCAAAGAGTTTATTGATATCAAATGTCTTTTGACATCATGACGGCGGAATCATCACGGCGTTCAAGATCCGTTTCCATGGAAACCGGTGGCCTACCACTGGTTTCGACGTTTGCGCTCCTCACTATTGTTGCAGGTAAGCTAGTGATGACCTCTGCTACATAACATTACAATCTGCGATCGCCAACGAGTGAAATGATCTTTAGCAATCACAACAACATTCACGCTTGGTTATCGGAGAGTGTCAATTTGTCCAATAGGACGTTTCTCACTTAGATAACTGGTGACCCTGTGCCCAATAATTCATGAAATGTGCTTTATTTATGTTCCATATATTTAAAATGATGCAGCTTTGATGAATGAATTCGTACAATATGTATATATTTGAAACGATGAAGCTTAAAATATCAAAATTCAGATGTTCTAGTTTCGAGCCAAAGATACAAGGTGGAGAGAGTGAGAGAACCTCGCGTTTGACTGTTTCACGAAGCTATTCCCTTTATGTTCGCTCTGAGTTTAATTAGTAATAAACATTGTTAAACTTCAAGGCGGAGAGTTAACGCCCATTTTGAATAAAATTACCTTAATGTGCCTAACGAACCTTGTTCTAATGTAGAATATTATGCCCATTACTTTGAACGACCGAATAATATTAAGTACCTATTGGCTTGTTAGTTTACAATCGTGCTGGTAATCTTTGGTCTGATCTTTAGCTGGATTCTTAAGTCTTTAAAAATTTAAGACCATTTGTCGACGTGCAAACTGACGTAATAATATCGCAGCGGGATTATTTCGTGCACTGGATTTTCATCGCACTGCTTAGCACCGAGAGTTCAAAATCGAACAGTGTTTTTTCGACGCGCTGAGATGAACTTTGTTGGATTCTCAATGCTGTTGGATGTTCAACACCGAGAGTTGAAAATCCAGTTCGATATAAAATCCAGTTGGATATAAAATCCAGTTCGATATAAAATCCAGTTCGATATAAAATCCAGTTCGATATAAAATCCCGCCGCAATATATTTACGTCCACGTGGACGTAGACTTTGGTACCATAAAAATAAGGAAGATTTTTTAAAACATTTTGGAAGTTTCTAGACTAATTGTTTGTTTTAAAGTGAGGAATCTGTAAAATATAGCTTAAATATTTGTAAGTTTATCCCTACGTTAATCTTCGTAAAACACAGGCACCATTACAAAAAAGCCATGTAATTTACAAGCGAAGTTAACAAGCACATGTTGAGAGTAATACATCTCGCAGTAACAATAATTACTACTTCGTCCAAAGCTTTTGCATACAATTCGCAAATTGGTTTAGGTAAGTTTACAACTATTGGACAGAGCGAGCAACAGAACACACTAATGGAAAACCTGATGAAAAGCTTAATATCCTGTCGACCATCTCTTGCCGCTTTGAAAACATTAATTTTCCCTTCCTAGTACAGTAAATTAATGTTAAAACTGGTGGCCCCAAAGACCACTCCAAATATTCGCCGAAAATTCTGGAAAATATATTATATATTATATGTTGAAGATAGAAAGATTTTATCATTTTCGATGAGTTTTAGACACACGTTTACTTTACACTTTAGTTTCGTTGTTTTGTAGTAAATTGATACTTCATTAAAACGTGTTAACAAGTGATAATGTTAACAGCCATTTGAGGTTACATAGACGAAATAGATTACATTTATTTCTTGACTCAGTCATTTGGCAATGTAGCAGAAATTAATTAACACAATAATAAGTTAAATTCAATATTTATACAAACGAAAATCTCCAAAAGCGTTACTAAAATAAATAGGAAAGTTTTGGTAGCTCGGACTCGTGCAGCAAATGTTAGAATTGTGCAAGCTCTTGTACTTTTGTATTGTCATCGATTTTATACAGAAATGCAAATTTTCAGTTACAAAATTTAAATAAGCGTTTAAAATGAACTGAACATTTACAAAGGTTGAAAATGAAACAAGCTCCAAAACCGCAGCATGTAAAATTACGCCGGCATATAAGAACAACATGTCAAGTCACAATTCCATGCACGTTTAGCTTTGTTTCTTTCTGTACGTGTTTGTTCGGAACGTGAGTTAAAACTAGACCGCACTTCACGTGATGTAGCAAATTGTTGCACTTTAACGACTGTCTACAGTGGCGGGCTGCAGTTTAGAAGCAATACCGCTCCAGATTCCCTCACGTACCGAGACGCGCCTCCGACGCGGCAGACGTAAGGAGCACTGAACGCTGCCCTACCGGATTCCAAGTTTAATTGAAAACGCTTTATACAACCTTTTCTTTTAATTGTATAAGGCTTTCACTTCATCCCAGTCCCGTGCTCTGTGAAATGTTTAATTATAGTTCCTAATGAAAACTCCACAATTTAAATAAACACGTACAATATAAATAATGATGTTTGTGTGAAATGCGAACGATATGCGTTAAAACCACATCGGATTACAGCTAATCATTGGATTAATTGTATGGAAATTAGTGATCGTACGCGTGGTGAATTTAACGCAATTCTATCAGAATGTAATTATAGACGTCGATGAGCGTGAAATACTGTATAATTGGAACACGTAATCGAATATGGAGGGCTCGACCGGTGAAGTTCCCAATAATTGATATAATTATTAAAATTCATATTCGCTGACAAGTTATTAAGTAAATTTGGATTGGGACACAGCAGCATGTGAACACCTTTTAAATTTTATTCACTGATGTTAATGATACTTTATTTGGTACAACGCGTAGGTGATTTATGACTCTAAATATAATTTTATCCATCGCTCGGGTGGTGGATATCAAGATAAAGGGGTCGTCGGTCGACAAAGTTCCCCGCGTGGCTGGCGGCTACTGGCCCCGAGTTATTAATTTTCATTTGACTCGGATAAAAGCCTTACTTATTGCTATTAAACGTCTTTGAGCAATTTGTTTTGTGACATCTTTGGGTTATAATCTTTATGTGGACATTTTGAAGATGAAATACATTGCATTTTTACCATATTTAAGCTTTACACGCATTACTCATTGACGTGATCATAAGTGACATTTCGTTCACCGAAATATTCCATTAAAAATGAAATATCTTTTTCGGTTTTGTGTTTCAATTTCAACTTTAATTTTTAGCTTCAAAAAATATTTACTTTCGTTTTAACTCGATAAAGGGATGATGTGTGGCCGGAGACGAGTGACGAATGTTCCGTATCAGGGTGTTATTAATTTTCATTCGACAGTTACGCCGCGCCGCTTCACTCGCCGCCTCGCGATGCGACGTGACAAAAGCCTCGCCTCTACTATAAACACTGCCTCGTTTTGTTCCATTATCGGCTCACTGTGGACTGTGATTCCGAGAATAGTGTAGCTCTTGTAACTCTGTGGGGAACAGTCGGTTGTTTCTGTTTTTCGTGGAATAGTTAGTTTAGGAATAGTGTGGTGACTATCGGATGTAAATTTTAAAATGATGTAAAAAGAAGGAAATGATTCCAATAAGTAGTTTAATGAAATCAATGTAAAAGTAGTTACGCTCTTAATAGTACGCTTTTAGTATTCTCATTATATATATTCACTAAGCTCTAAAACCCGGAAGAAGAAAGTATTAAATACAATCTGTAATGTGTAACGATATTTTATTAAAATGTTGCTTTGCTTGTTGGAAAAGGAAGTTAGTCAAATCTCGATTCCCTCGAAAAATGGACGGTGGGAGGATTACGAAAGAGTGAAATGCAACGAAATTGTTTATGTTGTAAATAGGATATCGTAATCGCTTTTAAACGCCATCATTACCATCACCTGCCTAGCCTTTTTTCCAACTTTGTTGGGATCGGCTTCCACTCTTAGCGGATGTACGCGTCATATTATAAAAAATATAAGCTAGATGAAGTCGAAATTTCCTATGTTACAACCGCTGAGAAGAAATGGTGAAACAGACTCAAGAGTCAAATTATCTTTTAATGTCTAGACATAACCTTGGTTAGATCATACGAGGACAATTTAGATTAGTTCCTGAAATTTTATTTTGAGAGAAGAACCACACAGATGTGAGTGGACCAGTCAGTCCCGTCAGTGCCAGCATAAGTCGTTCATCGTATCATCGCTCATCAGTCATCACCGTGTGTCAGCAGTTATCAACGGTATAAGAAAGTCAACAGAAAACGCTAAAACTATTAAAATTTAAACGCGTTTTAATTATGGAGGGAATATAACAGTCAATAATTTCCCCTCGTATATACTTAACTTCATAGCATAGATAAAGTTTTACACTAGAATTCACCACGGGCAAGTTGTGAAAGCGGCGAGATAGAAAATCTTAAGTACTGAGCGAGTGAACACGTAAACAACCAAGTTGGGAGCGTATTACTGAAGCTTCGGCTGAATCAGAACCTTCCCCGTTTAATTTACAAGGGTCATATTACCAGCATTGATCCGGAAATCCATTACCCGGCCGTGCGGTGAAAATAATAATTTTAATTTTCTCAACGTCTTATCTATTCGATACACTGCACTCTTAGTAAATGTTTTGTCCGAAGTAACACCGAGTTTATATGCTTCCTATTAATATTACAAATGCGAAAGTTTGTATGTGTGGATGTTTGTTACTCAATCACGCAAAAACGGCAGAACGGGTTCGGATGAGATTTGGGACACAGATAGTTTATTACCTGGATTAATTCATAAAGTACCGGGATACTTTTATCCCGGTACTACGTCCCCGAGGGATACTTTTCAAACTCCATGCGAGCGGAACCGTTGGCATAACCCAATTTTCATATAAATATAATATTTGGTGACGTGGTCTACTTCTCAACGCCCTACAGTATGTAACAGAAAGGTGATCATATTAAAGGGTACAGACCATTATTTTTCACGATTATGTAATTGATTCCATGGAGAAAGTTGTTCTGTTTGGTGGTACCACACCTTTAAATATGACCACACCTATTTGATACATGCTGTATACCTACTGGGCGTTTTACCACACCTAAGTTCCATCGTTATTTTATTTATATTGCACGAGTGCATAAGAATACTCGTAAGACATTGGGAATATTTAATCCGGACTATACAACCCTGGTAGAGAGAGGACTTTTTTTAGTTGTGGAATGCAATAGACTGGGGTGTGAATGTCACTTAATTCTAAAGGCTTCTTCAAACAGCCGCGACGCGACAGCGCGACGCGACACTTGTAGAACCATCTCCATTAAGTTTTCATAGAAATTGTTCTACGAGTGTCGCAACGCGACCGTCGCGTCGCGCTAGTCTGCACGAGCCTTAATTCTACCTCTTATCAATTAGAATTAAGTGACTTAATTCACACCTCAGTCCATTGCATTTCACAACTACAAAGAGTCTTCTCCCTACCAGGGTTGTATAAGATTTCCGCTCATACCGGATTCCGTCGATACCATTCTCGATATTCAAAACGTTCTATTTAGTTCCGTTCTCCATTTTCGGGAATCGACTAATGCGAATGTGGGTTGTACCGATAACTCGAACAATTGGTGACAAGTAAACGTTTCGTAGTGAATATATTAAGGGGTCAGTAACGACTATTGTAAGCTCAGAGTTCTGGGAACTGTGCACCCACTGATAAATTTTAACCCCAGACTAGTCCAGTTCCGCATATTTCTGTGTCACAAGATATAAAGACGGAGTATGAGGAGTTATGAAACACACGTAATATTTTATTTTCAGAAATATTTTTAAAGGAAAATAAAACATTTTATATTCTGTGCACACTGTTTATGTTAATTCTTTGAGCTTAAGCTTTGACCTGCTAACAGTGCTAACCTTACTTTGCAGTTTATAAAGCCGAGGTATTTTCCAACCACAGTGTTTGTAGGGGACGCTAATATACTGTACGGTATATGACACTACACGGAATTGCCACGGATTAACCGTATTATGTCAACAAACGAAAATACTTGGAAATGCAGATAACAATTTGGGAACAGCAATACTCTGCACTGTTCTCTGTTGTGTGTGTGATCAGTTGAATTTCCAAGTATTTTAGTATCTCCATCATTATCACCTGCCGAGCCTATCCCTGTCTGGTTAGCTTTCAGTCTAACCAGATGCAGCTGAATACCAGTATTTGACATGGAGCGACTGCCTATCTGACCTCCACAACCCAGTTACTGGGTAATACGATACCCATTGGTTAGACTGGTTGTCAGACTTTCGATTGTAGTATCCCCATATAGGTAAATCAAATACCATGATGAGTAGATACAACTAACTAAAACAACAGTATCAAAACTCATGCAAATTCGATCAAAATATTGGATGTTCAGGTCGTGAATAGAATTTTCGCGTTTGGAAAGCCAATGATCACGGCCAGCATTTCAAAAACATTTCAATATTGTAACTGTGAATAATGGGCAAATATACTTTTGTTTAATTAATATACACTGTTTACATGCCTTGTTACGCCACTCAACTTTTTATTGTCATTTATGCTGGCAAATGAATATTTAGAAAGCTTTGACGAATAATGCTTTAGATAGACATTTTACCGTTTGTCCTTATTTTCTTAAAATTCTAATTAGACCAGTGGACATAACAGTTAGCACACACAGGCAGCAATTTATATATGACAAACTTCTGCCAGCGGCTTCGTCGGCGTGGAGCTCTCCACGCGGGCAAAGCCGCAAGCAAAAGCTAGTACTACCTGGTAGTACGTCCCGTGGGATAATTTCCGACCTGAAATCATCCCACGGGAACGTACTACCAGGATAAAAACATACCAGGTAATAAACTATTTGTGTGCCAAATTTCATTAAAATCCGTTCAGTATCTAATGAGTGATTGAGGAACAAACATCTAAACATCGAAGATAGTAGGATGACACTCGGGAAATACTGTAGTAGCTTCTCATTAATGTATTAATTATTTTCAAAGTCGCCTCAGTAGTTCCGAAGGTTACCCCCACAAAACGCAAATTTGTTATTCTTATTATTAGTATAAATTGTTATTTGGCCCTATGACGTCAGCAATCTATGAAAACCTTGAAAGCAAAATCACTTTACAGCTTGCATAGCCCGTACCAATAGCAGTTATCTGTTCATAATGAAATATTTCCACAAATATGAGCAATCGAGAATTAATCAAATCCAATGGAATGTTATTCTCACTAAATTAAACAAATCCATACAACAATCCAAAACTTGTTTATTATTTAATTACATTTTCAGTTTCCAATTAATTTAACTTCAAAAGTACTTGTGTATTTACGCTACTGTTAATAATAAATAACAGTTTTGTGTCAGTTCTATGAAATATTTACACCTGCATAGTCGCTTTATTATTTGCGTTATTGAAAATTCTAGTTTTACTCTACAAAACATTTTTTATAATAATAATGTTAATAATGATAATGTTGTGTAGCCTATTTTAACCGACTTCAAAAAGGAGGAGGCTCTCAATTCATGTTGCTCGATTACTCGAAGATGGCTGGACCGATTTGGTTTATTTTTTTTTGTTTGAAAGGGTATCCATCCCAGGTGGTCTCATGATCATCAAATTAGGATCTGATGATGGGATCCTGGAGAAATAGAGAGAACTCTTAAAATTTTATAGGCACACTTGAAGCGATTTGGGTAGTTTTTGGAAGAGTACTTTCTCGGAGTGGTCCCATTTCAATTTGGTGAAGATCTGATGAAGAACTTCGGAGATAGGCAACGGACCTCCTCAATAAATGATAGCAAATGGACTGGAATTGCTGAAATCTCATGTATGTCTGTTGGTTACACCAGTTCATAATATAACATCACGCCCAGATGCTGTGAAAGGGTAAGCATATGTGAACCACTTAAAAGTGAAAAATAAAAACTAAAAAAAAAAAAAAACAACCGACTTCCAAAAAAACACTAAAAAGTGAAAAATGACTTTAATTTCGGAAGGCGGTGACAAAAATTAAAATACATATCCACAGTCACCGACTTCCGAAATTAAAGTTATTTTTCACTTTTTAGTGTTTTTTTGGAAGTCGGTTGTTTTTTTTTTTTGAAAAAAGTTTTTTCCATTACAACTAAAAGCGGATGGATGGATTAAAAAAACACTATTTCTGTTAACTCTTTCCAATTGAGCTGAGCATGCGTATTATTCGAGTAGGTTCAAAATAACAACGAGTAGGGTTCCAATTCACGATCACTCAAACTCAAGTAGCGGATACACGAATATGCTTTTTTGTATTGGTGTAAAAATATAAATTGAATCTAGAACAAGTTGATTATCTAGATTCTAGCGGAACGATCGTCTCGGCAGATGATATAGGAAAGTAAGTGGAAGTGGAAAGTAGACAGAGCCATTTTATTGCGGCAAATCGACGAATACAGAGAACGCTGTGTAGGCAAGGAAAATGCGGAACGGGTGCGCATTACTTTTCGTCTACATGAATGCGAGCGACGTCACGGGCTTTACAAATTCTACTGCATAAAACCATTTGATTTGACTTTTCACAGATATCTCAGTCGTTACAAATGAATGGGAAAAAATAATGAAAGCGCCTCCATTTTTTTAATTGAATCGTTTTGTGGTTCGAGCTAAAAAGTGAAAAATTTATTTAATCTCATCCCCGCATTAGCCGAATTGAACGAAAATATTCGGCGTTCCGAAATCCCGCACGAACCCATTAATCGTTTTGATGTCACAGTATGGGACATTTAGTGTGACCCTTTTTATGCGCCAACCTTTCCCGATTTACGTCCCTAATCGCCGAATACCGAACGCCGAAAACTGAAACTCAGGCGTTCATATGTTGGTCGCGTTACAACGCCGGCGCCGGCTACTGAGCGCTGTCGGTTCATTGAGAAGGATTTTACAAATTATGTTTTAGAACATGAGCTACTGTATTTGTTTTGCAAATCGGCACTTCGCCGCTTCCATATTCTGGAGGTTCTCGCGTTCTCTTAGACTCGCTTACACTATGCATATCTTTTGTTCGATATACGTACGACGCTATTTACTTGAATGTAAAAACGTATTCACAGGAATTCATTTATTCTCAGCTTTTCAGAGTGAATGTTGCCAATATTGGAAAATGCTGATATTATTCGATACGTACTCTTGTTCAATGGTGAATTAAATGGCTGGAGTAACTCTCCGGTAAACAAAGTAGTTCACTGCGATTTTTGGTTTCGGATGCAGAGATTTATTTAATGAAAGTAGATCAATTGCTATAGAATTCAGTAGCATCAGCAATTTCCCCACTTTTGTTTGTGCAAGCCTGACCCAATTTAAACCAATTTGAAAGGCCAATTCGACCTGTATTTCTTCTGATTGTATTTGGCTATCGTTGAATATAAAGCTGATCCAACTGTTCGCTGTATTGTTTATCAAGAGAGCCCCTGCAAAGTGTCAGTTAATTTATTCTAGTAATTGTGAGCTGGGAGGATTAGCTTTTGTTTGAGATGTAAATGGCTAGTTAATGGCGTATCTACCGTACCTACCAACCTAAATGTATACACGCAATTTCATTCAAGCTTTTCTTTCCATCTTCATTTTGTTTGTAGTGCTTTAAAGGTGAATGTTGTTTGCAGGTCAGCTGCAAGGGTCCGGGTACAGTGAGCAGGAGCCTGAGTTCCTGTCTCCGCTAGAGAACCTGACGGTGGCTCAGGGCAGAGATGTGCACTTCACGTGCACTGTCAACCATCTTGGAACTTACAAGGTAAGATTTCACATGTTTGGTATATTTAGGCCGTGAATTATTGAGTAAACATCTGCCAAGGCTATTACCTAGTATATTGAGGTCAGTTCCAGTGCTTACCGGATGCAGTTGACTACAGTATTTTACAAGGAGCGACTGCCAATCTGACCTCCACTACCTATTTACTGGGTAATAAATACCCCGTGTAAGACTGGTTGTGAGACTTTCAAGTTTCGAGAATACCGACTCAAATAACTATGTAGCTCATGGAATACAACAGCAGTTACATATGGCCATAAACCGATTTCAGAACTATTCTAGAGTGTTCTCTAGAGAATATTACAATTATTCTGTGTTCACCTACTATTCTCAATAATCAAGAAACTTATTCCCTTTCGAAATGGCCATACATATATTAAAGTATGTGTTAATGTGTATTGTCATTGCTGTTTATCAGACCACGAAGTTTAATAACTCGAGCTATAAACTGAAAACTAAATACATATTTACTAACTTGTAGTTTAAAGTAGTTTGCCCCATTTCATATCAACTTGAGTTAATATTTGTGTTGGTAACAAACTGTTGCTCTAAATACTGCTTAGTAAGTTGGTTTTATTAATCAGAGAAAAAAATAGTGACTTCTTCTTTAACTGTAACGGGTTTAAGACGTGAATTCCTGTGATAGACATACAAATAGCTTAGCTTTGGAACAGGGTTCCTTTAGGTACTTAAAATGCGGTTTTTGTATAAAAAATATGGCTGTTGTATTTGAAACTAATTAACTTTGTCAAATCACTTATCTTTACATTATTGGTGCGAGTTTAGGAGTAATTAGTAAAGTCAAAGCGAAATTAAATAGAATACTGTTTACTGTGCACCATAGTAACAACAATTGGAAACTTGAGAGACAATAAGCCACATAACAAACTTATCTTATAAGCTATCTTTTATAGATAAACCTTGAATTGACTTGAGAGAGCAAGACAAAACATTTGATCACAAAAGTTCGAATCGTAATTTCAGTATATTCCTAATTCCCAGGTGGCCTGGATAAAATCAGACACAAAGACGATCCTGGCGATTCATACACACATGGTGACGCTGAACCCTCGACTGTCCGTGACGCACAACGGACACAACACCTGGAAGCTGTACATCAGCAATGTGGAGCCGAAGGACTCTGGCACCTACATGTGCCAGATCAATACCGATCCGATGATGAGTCAGGTAAGTTGCCGTCGCTCGTAAAAGACGTAATATTTCTGAGAAACTCGTTATCTATACGACGTAAAATTTTTACTATCATATGGTAAGTTGATGATTTAATTACAATGCTGGGAAATTCAGCCCAGAGTGCGTTGCTACTTAGGGTTACCACTGGACCACCCAATGGGCTAGTGGAAACCACCGCAACTAGTGAGTAGAAGGTCGTAGGTTCGAACCCAGACTTGCGCTTTCCTTTGTGTAAATTATTTCATCACCAGTGCTCTCAGAACGGTGAAGGAAAACGTCGTTTGGAAACCGGAATGTCTTAGAACCAAAAAGTAGAAGGCACGCGATCTACTAACCTACATTGAACCCACGTGGAGGTTTACGGCTCACTCCCTTTCTTCAAGTGGAGGCCAGAGTCCCAGCAATGGGAACTTTATAAACTGATCAGATATTACATAAAAATTACTACAATGTTGGAGAATTCAGGGCCTTCACATATTAAAATTATGTGGGAAATATTGATAGTCTGACTCTATTGTAGTACCTTTCGTAACCTGTATCGATTACTAGGTAAACGGTTTATAGTTAACAAAACAACAAACAGCTACAACAAGTAATTTATCTTTTGATTTAATGCCTTTACTATAAGTATTCCCCGAAAACAACTAGAATAACTTAAGAACCATTCATCATAGAGCAAATGCCAACCATAGACTTGTATAATTATATCTTTAAAACAGCAGTAACGCATTTACATTAATATAGCCTAATTAGAGCTTCGTTGCTTATTAATAATGGGCAGTAATTGTTTCCAACTGAGCTGTCTGTGCAGTCGGCTTATATTAAAATGTATGCAATCGATGCCATCGTCAGCTTGCATCGCCTCCGGGACACTGTCACGTGCCGAACGTTTCATCTGATAAATTAAATCCGTATTCCGTGTGTTTCTCTTCTACATTTTTCACATATTCTGTACTAGAACGGAATGCGTGTCTGTTCTGTTCTGTTGCATGTTATACTGTTAAATTCTCTGACTTTTTAGTGATCTCGCAAACGTGGGAGCTTGCTTTTGTATTATTGATGTTTCTCGCTTGTTGCCTTCGGCTTTGGCCGCATTTTCCGGGATAAAAAGTATTCGTTGTGCTAATCTAGGGTACTTTCTGCCACTGTACAAATATTAATAAGGACGAGAAACAGTCATTCATTTCAATCCAGTTTTTTAAAAACTAATTCTATTAGACGGCTGAGTCAATTGATTTTATTTTACCTTCGTGTTCAGCAAGTTTTATATTACCAGCGTTAGGTACCTATTCCAATTATATTGAATACACCTAACTTTAGATACGAATTTATGAGACTTGTATAGAGTAAGCACGCACCGTTTATCAAAGTATTAAAGTGTCATGGCGTATAGAATAGCATTTTCAGTAACGTTCACTCGCGTCCGGTCTAGTGTATCGGAAATATTGACTAAATTGACAGATTAATGATCTATCAATTCTAAGATAAGAATCTCGGACGTTTCTGCTTGGCTGGATATGCCGATATATCTAGATGAAACATCGATACGTGATTCCGTTCTACATGTAGGTTAGGTAGTTTGGAGATGGAATTTTATATTGACAAGTGAATTGTAAAGATAATAATATGGCATAAGTTGCGATAAATTTTGTATTACGTAAGTCTTTTTAGGGTACAAATCGGTAGGACATATCTTTCCTAAATTGTTATTGATCTAATATTTATAAACTTAAAGCATTAGCAATTACACCATTAACAGGCAGTTAGACAAAAAGTTGAAGCTAGTTGCCCATTCAAAAACGTAGATCTATTTGGAGAAGAAGGGGCATGAAACTCGGAGGACACACTTTAAAATCAAGATATTACAAATACTTGGATACATTATTCTTGTTACTTCTATATGTGAGAACAATAAAAAAAAATAAGACACAGGTCCTAATATAGGATTACAAATAAGCCCTAGATTAATAAAATTAAACATGTCACTCTTGAAACCTGGCCTGGAATAACTGTCATCAGGTTCCAATAAAATAATTGTACCATACAAGAATCGATTCCAAATCCTTCAAAATCGCTTCAAATTTTATCAACGCCTGTTCAAAACATTTTTAATCACCACCAACACAACATGAAATATAAAACACCATGAAACGGGTTCATATTCCTGAACACGTCATGTCAAAGTGTACACAAAATTGTTACGGCGAGGCGTCGTTCCTCGCATGCCGTGACGGAGTAACTTTCATACAATATTATTATAACCGGAGCATGCGGCTTACCTGAGCCGCCGATATGCTGCGATATTTTACTGCTAAGGGCTGTATTGGATATTATGGTGTATTTTTAAATTTTGAGTTTTTTAGGATGGTGATGGCGTATATTGTTTATTGGGGGTTTTGTTATTGCTTAAAAAAAGCTCCAGGGTATCCCAAGAAATTCTTGGACTTCATTGACATAATGATATTGTGAGAGAAAAGGATCGTAAGAAAACCTGGTCTTGAAAATATGTTAGTCAATATTTCAACACGTATTGGGTTACAACATAAATGGTTAGGTAGAAGTGTACCTATAATACACCCACATTATGCTAGTTATATTTAAGGTGGAAGCTCCAGGGTTTTTATTTTGGTTGGGAAATCATCAAATAACTTCTCCCGCTCTGGTTGGAGCAGGAGGGCGTGTCAGACTTTTACTCACTAAAACCCACCCGTGTTCCCTCAGTTGCCTTCGTGCGAGGGGCCGCGGCATCTCTTTCTAACAACCCGCACCCCTGGCAGGCATCGGCCCTTGCGGGCCCCATTAGTTGGTGCTGACATCTCTTTGAGGCGCTCGTGGAATACAACGCGCTGTCGACCCGGGCTTGATTCTTACCGGACAGCGAGCTACTTTTTACTCGCCGTCTGCAAGCACGCGCCTACGCTGGCCGGGAATCAACCTGGGGTTCCCGACGCTCAGAGCGTCTCCTGCGGCGACAAAGGCCGCGAGGGCGCATATACTGCCTCTCCCTCACGTGTGCCGCCTCCCTCTCCGCGAGCATCACTGCTTCGCAGAAGGAAGAGACGGCTACCCATGCACTCTCACTCCGTACCATGGCCTGGACCAGGGCGCGCGAAAATTCGCACTTTCTTACGTTTTTTGAAATTTGCAGGTCAGCCAGCCAGCTAATAAAATTAATTTTTCATGAAATTGTCATTCAATTGAATTACATGAAGATGAGGGTTTTTTTTGGGTGTGAAATCATCAAATAACTTCTCCCGCTCTGGGTGGAGCAGGAGGGCGTGTCAGACTTTTAATGACTAAAACCCACCCGTGTTCCCTCAGTTGCCTGTGTGCCAGGGGCCGCGGTATCTCTTTCGAACAACCCGCACCCTTGGCAGGCATCGGCCCTTGCAGGCCCCATCAGTTCGTGCTGACATCTCTTTGAGGCGCGCGTGGAACACAACGCACCGTCGATCCGGGCTTGGTCCTTAACGGACAGCGAGCTACCCATTACTCGCCGTCCGTAAGGCTACGCCTATGGTGGCCGAGAATCAGCTTGGGATTCCCGATGTCCAGGGCGTCTCTTGCGAAGGCTACAGCCGTGAGGGCGCATTTACTGCCTCTCCCTCACGTGCGCCGCCTCCCTCTTTGCAAGCATCACTGCTTTGCCGAAGGAAGCGACGGCTACCCATGCACTCTCGCTCCTTACCATGTCCTGGGCCAGGGCAGGACGCGAGAGATCGCCACCGCCAATCGCCTCCACGAGGACACGGCGGTGCTCCGCCCAAGCCGGGCAGACTTCCACCGGTGGAGCATACGGGAGGGTTGTAATGAAGATTTTAATGATTTTAATTTTGTAAATACCAGCAAATTTCGAAAAACGTATGAAAATGAGAATTTCGTAGGTTTACCTGGACTTTCCACCTTAAGAGCGTTTATTCTGAAAATGGGCGACGTCGCAGATAGCTGTCAAATATTTCTCTGTTTTGATTAATTTGGCAATATTACTCTATGGAAATATGAAATATCGCTAACTAGTGACCCAAAATATTCATTATAAAATGCAATAATTCATATCTTTACACCGAATATTTAGTTTTAGATGTAAAAAAGAACTTGGAAAGTTTCCAATTGCCCTTTTTACACCTAAAACGGTTACAACATCAAATTCAGTGTTATATTTGCAAATTATTATTTATATTTTTGGTCACTAGTTAGCGATATTTCATATTTCCATACAGTAAATATTAACAAATTAATAGAAACAGGTAAATATTTGCCAACGCGACGTTGCCAACTTTAAGAATAAACGCTCTTAAACATAACTTCCCAAATGTGAGTGTACATTGGTACAATGGTACACTGCCTAGCCATTCGGGGAAACGGGCGTGATGTTATATTGTTGATATTATATATTATTAGATTATTATATTGGGCATTTAGTTGCTCCAGTTCACTTTCCCAGATAAAACAATAGGAACTTGTGAAAGGTCTGCGTTCTTGGGGACTGTGTTATCAATTTTTTGACGTTCATAACGGGCTAATTCTCAGCCTAATTTGAGTGAAATGGTTTTTGTTATAACTTACATAATTATATAAATAAATTTAAATGTATAATATATATATAAGGATATAAATTACAATCATGAGCTAAATTAATCGATATGAAGTGACACGAAGACTTGCGTAGACCTACGATAATCCAACTTTTCCTTATGATAATTTTACTAGCATCTTATTGTCCTACAAATAGTTTACAATAAGATTACAAAATAATTATTTGTAAACTAATTTGTAATCTTATTGTCCTACTGGAGGGCAAAGGCATCTTCTCAAACAGAGAAGCCTCGAGCATTAATAACATTGAGCATTTCCGGTACGTGTTGAAGTGTTGACTAACAAATTTTTTAATACAGGTTTTCTCACGATGCTTTCCCCTCACAAGATTATTATGTCAGTGAAGTCAGAAAGTAAATAATATCAATTTGAAAAAGTCACGTTTGGGACAGGCTCTATTATTGCACTAACATAAAAGTTACACTTGCATTTTATTTTTATGTTTTCGAAACTTCTGTTGTTTTTATCAAGATTCTCGGTACAATATTGTTAATACGTAAAGACGTGGCTAACCTATATCTTATGTTGGCCTTATTTACTGCAAAGGGTTCTATAGAGAAATGTATTTTAAGTTTCCATTTTATTTCCATGAAGTAAATCTGTTATTACAACGTCAACTTTTGCGCAGAACGGTGTTACTTTGGCACAATATTATGATAACGGAGCGACTTTGCCTCACATGCTTGCACGGAAGGTTATTTACCGCACAATGTTTATTAAAATGGGATTGTCGCAGCATTTTCAATTCGGCTCACAAGGTTTCAACGATTTGACAAAACATCGAGATTTCTATCGAATCTATTTTATAACTAGGTTTAATATTGTACACATAAAACGAATCCAGGAAAGCACTTTACTGTTGTAAAAGTATGGGCACGCCACGATTGTGGCGGTAAGTCCCCTCTTTGAGGAGTGGCTTGAGAGGCGGCATGGCGTCCTCACCTTCCGCCTGACATAGGTCCTCACCCGACACGGCTGTTTCGAGAGGTTCCTGTTTCGCATAGGGCGGGAGGAAACACCCGGGTGTTTCCATTGCGAAGATCGCCCTGAGCACACGGTGGAGCATACGGTGGAGCTCTGCCAGGCTTGGGCGGAGCACCGCCGTGTCTTCATGGAGGCGATCGGCGGCGGCGATCTCTCGCGTCCGGCTCTGGTCCAGGCCATGGCACGGAGCGAGAGTGCATGGCTAGCAGTCGCCTCCTTCAGCGAAGCAGTTATGCTCGCAAAGAGGGAGGCGGCGCACGTGAGGGAGATGCAGTACATGCGCCCTCACAGCCGTAGCCTTCGCAGGAGACGCCCTGGGCGTCGGGAATCCCAGGCTGATTCCCGGCCACCGTAGGCACAGGCCTGCGGATGGCGAGTAATGGGTAGTTCGTTGTCCGGTAAGGACCAAGCCCGGGTCGAACTTCGTGTTTTTTGTGTACGTTCTACGAACTATCATGTAATAGTAATATATACAATATTCATCCCCTATTCAGCCCAGTCAAGTAATAGAATAATTGGAATGTTGTCATAAATTGATATATTGTGCTCTTTCTCATCTCAATCTCGTTTCCTACGAAATGTCCCGAGGTTTAGGTACTTACTAGAAACGTCAGAAATCCCTAAAGTCTTTCCCCATACCGTATGGAAAAAGAATTTTGCGTTTCCAGACTTTTCTAGGAAGTACTCAAACCTCAGTTTGTCCCCTGGGCGTCGAGAATCCCAGGCTAATTCCCGGCCGCCATAAGCGCAGGCTTGTGGACGGCGAGTGATGGATAGCCCACTGTCCGGTAAGGACCAAGCCCGGGTCGACGGCGCGTTGTGTTCCACGCGCGCCTCAAAGAGACGTCAGCACCAACTGATGGGGCCCGCAATGGCCGATGCCTGCCAGGGGTGCGGGTTGTTCGAAAGAGATACCGCGGCCCCTGGCACACAGGCAACTGTGGGAGCAGGGGTGGGTATTAGTCAGTAAAAGTCTGACACGCCCTCCTGTTTCATCCAGAGCGGGAGAAGTCATTTGATGGTTTCCCACCAAAAAAAAAAACATTGTAAAAGTAAGTCAACGATTTTCCTAGAATATTAACAAGTAATAAGTCAGTATGTGAGTTAAAGTAGTCACTGAGTGTAATCAATGTCATAAATACAATTAATTATACAATTCAATTAGTAACCAGTTTGATTTTGTCTAGACTCTAGATTGTCCTATGGAGCAGGACCAGCAAGTTTCCTTATTAAGATCTCCACCGACGTTCGTGTTGGACAGCTTCTAAGTAGAATCTGAAAAGAAAGAAAAGTTATAAACGAACGCAATATTTAATACAAATCCACATCTTCATTGACAGGTTTGTTCCAGCCACTGCTGAGTGTGTGGCTCCTTTCTTTTGTTCCGTTATCATAACAATATCATTCAGATATGGGTAGAATTACGTACGAATCTCTCAATCGAATAGGGGATCTCAAATGCTAAGGTTTCTCAGAACCCTCACAATAGGTGCCATGGAGTACTGTTCTCTGCATTAAGTGCTTGACCCAATCACTTAACGAGAGCCTCTCAAGGCGTTTATCGACCCTCGTCGCTAATAGGGTATCACCTTATAAGATCGTATTATGCACAATAATGGTAATAGGTATTTGTCTCGAATTAGATCGGTTGTTGCCTTTATTTCCATTGAATTTTGTTAGCCTAAAGTGTCAGAGCAAAATAATAAAAAGAAAGTGTATTATTTCAAACAATCTAAACTTCATTCTAGTAGTAAAGTCGATCATAAAACTGGCAGATTTCAAATAAATCTCTAAGAAAAACTAGTTTCAGGTTGAGATTCAGACTTTTGTATTGCATCATTCAAGCTTAGGTAAGTAGGTATCAAAATCAAAATCAAAATCAAAAGTCATTTATTCAAACTAGGCTGAGAGTCAGCTCTTTTTGAACGTCAAAATTACATAAGACAGTCCCCCCAAAACGCTCGCCCTTCACCACTTCCTAGTGCTTTAGCTGGGAAGAAGAAGTGGCGCAACAAACTCCCCAGTAGCACAGCTGTCTGTTAAGTTAGAAGAACTTGATTCTATACAGTAGTAGGTAATTAACATTACGAAACACAAAAGACATTAAATTTGCCATATGTCAGCTAGCACACGCCCAAATAACTACCAAATAAATACAAACAAAAGATTGAAAACATAGTACTGAAGTAGAAATAAACTGAATTATTCAGGCAAATAAAATAAACAATTATATGAACTAACATAAAATCAAAATCAAAATAAAAAAAAACAAAATCAAAAATCAAAATCAAAATATTTTATTTCACATAAACCTGCAAGGGTACTTATGAAACGTCAGAATAAGCATAATTATATAACCTGTCAGTAGGCAAGCTAATACTGGTGAAAGAACATAAACATTGTCTTGAGTTAATCACAGTGACCAACAATTATTATCGTTTAAGTAGTTGTTGATAGATTAGTATGCCTTTGAACAGAGGGTGGATTTTACTTTAGCTTTAAATGCATTAAAATGCAAATCTAGCAAAGAAGGGGGGGGGTATCATTCTAGAATATGGGTCTAAAACCTCAAGGCTGCGCCAAACAGCCCTAACTTAGCAAAAATACGATTGATTCCCCGAACGTAAAACAGTACGTAAGTTAATACTTTTTGGTAGCCTAAGTAATTAGCTCACAAAAAATCAGCAAGGGGCGAGTCGAACTGACACACGGAGGCTTACATACCACCGTACATTATTTAGAACTGTTCTTGTGGGAAACCCTTTAATTTTTAACTGTATGAAATGTTTATTTGCTGTTATAGAAGTAATAGACATACACAATCAGAGAACATTTTAACTGTCTAACTATTTGTTACATGAGATACAGCCCCCTGACAGATGGACAGACGCAGGGATAACGGAGCCCTAGTAATAGTGTTCCGTTGGCACCCTTTGAACTCTCTAACACCAAAGCATTTGACCAACGTTCTTTAGCCGAATCTCTCTAAGACCTTACCCCGTTATCACGAGCCATTTCCCCTAACCTTTCGAGAATCCCAGCCTGGTTATGTAAATGACAAAACATTTTACGCGAGTCAAAGCGCTGTATGTTATTTTGGGTGAAACATAGTGTCTTTCATAGTCATGCGGGCACTAAACGGAAACATTTTGCTTGTCCGCGGTATAAGTAGATACTTCCAATTTATTACGCTTATAAGTTGTAGCGGAAAACTTTTGTTGTACGAGGTAACCCTTAGCATAGTTTTGTTTTGTTTGCTCCCGTTATCTTCGCGATGAGATAAACAAGTACATATAACAGGGTTGTACAAAACATTGTGTTGTTACAGCTTCTGTAGAGGAAAAGTTCAAGGCATTGTCGGAAATATTAAAGAATGTTTAATGTTTTAGGTCGTTGTATAAATTATTCGGGAATTGTTTCTGGCGGTTTTTACAAGCTTTAAATTAACTTGTTTCGTTCATATGTGTTTCCGATTACTCTCTTTGTCATTCATTTTTGAAACGAAGTTCTTTAATGCAAGTTGTGATGGAAGTAAACTTGTACAAAATGTCCCGTAACGAAAAAGCCTCATGCCGCCTCTATGGGCCTTTTTTATTATAAAGAGAAACAAGATAGATGAGCCAGAGAGTGAGATAGTTTTCATGGTTCTCTGAAGCCAGTAATGAGGTCAAAATCAAATTCCAAGATAACGGCTATGAACGTATTCAATTTTTTTATCGGAGTTGAAGAAAAAGCGGGGGACCCCGACTCCACATGTTTTTTTTACTCATTCGGTAGGAAATGCAGAAACAATGGCAAGCATTTAATTCCTACTCCGGTTTTCTTGTAAGATGACGTTTTCTCTTCTTTCGTGTAGGTAGATGTCATGACATACAAGTGCCGCCCGAAAAACATTTATGAGTGTAAAAGGAAGATGTCAAAACCTGTCAAATCTAAAACGTTTCAGCTTACAGTCCGGTCGTCGAGATTACGGGTTCTTGACCCCCATGTGTTTCAAACAAACGAATACGTGTTTTGCGGATTTGATCATTATAAGTTACTAGAATTTTCACACTGACTGGTGTCAGGAACACATTATCTCGACGGCCACACTTTATTTCTCTGTTTTGCGACTAGCATTCAATTGTATCGGTCTATAAATGCCGGCTACAGCTTAGAAATGTCGCTAAAAGCACTTGCCTTTATCCTTTAGTGGTTCGATTTATAGAAGTGTCATCTTTGGCGCTTAATTGAGTTTAGTTTTACTCCATTTTATCACAACCTCTAGAGTTCTGTTGCAGAACAAAGCGAGCTAGATATAGGTCAGGAGGTTCAGTTTTATAAAGAATGAATAGCCGTAAGTATTGGTTCAGTATTGTAAAGAATTAGTAGCCATAAATTGGTAAATAAATCTGTGATCACAATTTTATGTTGGAATGCAGTCACGTTTCTACATTCACGGAAGAATTTTACTGCCCAACATAGCAATATTTTACTAGTTAATTAAAAAACAGAGTCATTTACCTCGAAAACAACCGACCTGCACTATTATCCACCAGCACACACAAAACTGACACTTATTAAGTTATTTACCTTTTGCGGGTAGTAGTGACATAACACCGCCGACGCGCAGGGTACGCGTGGAATTTTGTCAAGTCGTGCGCGGAATGCACGCGCTTGCCAAAGGGAGGCGCGGAATGTCACCGAGACATCTTCATGAGGAGACAACTTTCAAATGTTCCACGTTGCTCTTTATGTTGCTGCAAAACGTTTTACAACTACATAGTTGCCTTCAGCGCGATAGTTGCTTTGAATATGCTTTAGCCTGAAATTCCGTGTGTAAGGTTTTGTGTTTGAGATAATTGTTAGAAGACTGCTTAGTTGAGAATGGCAACACAGGTATTTTGCATCGTGAAAATAGCAATGAGGGCTTATAAAAAATAAAAACAAATCAATATATTTAAATCTGGACACATGCTTACATGCTGACGTGTATGTCTTAATTTGACAACAATTTAAAAGAACTGCATAAACTATGAGTATAATTTTGCAATACGCAGAAATGGCCAGTCAGAGGCCTCTGCCCATTTAAACTTAATTAATTCCATATCTCTGAACATTTAACAACTGAAAATGTAAGGGAATTTTCTGAAAAAAACTGTTGTTTACCGTGACTCATGGTTCCGTCCGTTTTGCTCTTTACATTCATTACTTTAAATTGCGATTCCTTGCCCAACACGTATTCGAGTTTTTGTTTTAATGTTAATAGCTTCTTAGTTAAATTAATGGCTAGTTTCGTGCATAATGAGGACAGCTATTTGAGGTTCATTTAAGATTTTTTTCGAGATTATAAATTGTGTTGTGTTTAAGCTATTTAAGACGAAATCTTAAGCCTGAGTTATACTTAATGCTTATTGATATCATAAAATAAAACTATGTAGTACGCAGCCATTTTGTCTCTAAACTTCTCATCGTTTACGACAGCAACAGAGCTTTTCCAAAATTCTTTTCACCATTATTATACGTTGATATCTCCGTACAAAAGAGACTGCTCACTTTACGTCTCCACGTATTTGCTTAGGGTCGCTATTACTCCGGCGCAAGCGAAAAGCCTTTTTATTTACACAAACTGCTACTAACACCTTCTAAGAGTTAAAGTAAAGAATCAAGTTACAAGCGCATCTCTTCACGCTGTAAATGTTGACATAGTTGACACTATTAAAGCTCCAAAGCGTAAACAAACTGCTCAGGTTGACTTTCAATTAGTGCGAAAATGTATTTCAAATAGTGTGACATAAATATAAAGTATATTTACTTTATATCTTATAAAACCAGTACATATTAGGCATCGCTTTTACTACGGTCATAAATATTTTATTAGTTATTTACTTTTCACGCTGAAGCCACATTAGTAGTCGCACCACAGTTCCTCATATCATCATAATATAACCGCCAATAACTTACATTATTCTTGTGGCCATTACGTTTATTTATTACGTAATTATAATATTTCCATCAACACAACAAATACACACAACGGCTCTACTGGTCATCATTCACGACCGGTCGGTTTCAGGCAATTAAATAAATATTGACCTACTAATTGTTTTTGCGGCATTGATGGGAAGCTGTGTTGACAGAGGTTGTGATGGACGACCGTGTTTTTTGTAATCCTACCCCTTTTTCGCCCCTCACAAAGATCACATTTCAACACAGTCAAGTGGCTACTATACGAAAATAAAGCGTTTCCCTATCAATCAAACAAATTACAAACTTCCAAACTTTGCCGTTCAAATAAAACTCAGTCGCAATTTAAATCCGTTTTAATAGCAAATACTTTGCATAACTTAAACAAAGGCAATTTCGTAATTACAAATCAATACGCAGCAGTTCATAAGTCCGTCGGATTGTATTAAATTGTGAGTATTTAACGATTCAGAGAGGCTCTAAATTTAATGTGGGTACCTAGGCAGTAGGCAGTTACGTACCTACTCCGAGGGGAAGTCTATACACGAGCGTATAAATAAGCCTTCAGCCGGCTGTTAGCGACGAAGGGTATTTTCAATATGGGTAATTTCGCCTGGAACACAAATACTTTAGCAGCTTTATTGCATACTCGAGGATTAACTCGGTATATGAGCGTTGAAAAACGAGAGCTTCTGGCTTCCAGTTACATACAAAAACTCCTGGTATTTTATCTTAATTACTTAGAAATCTTTGTGAGAGAAAATCCCTACCCTTATGTTGTCCATCGTCGCGTAACTTTATGAGCGGATTACTTTTATGACCGGGATTAAAGTCCCGTTTGCGAAATGTTTACAGCGCTGAACTCCGTGCCCAGTTGGACGATAGATGCTCTCTTACTATGGACCGCGATTTTACAACGACCGGTATAAAATATAAAGAAATCCTTTGAGGTTTTCAAAAGGGCAAAGAGTTTCGGGCGATGCAAAATAATAATGAAATTCGTGAAGTGGAAGAATCTTCACAATTATAAAGTTTATAATAAATCGTTCCTCCACCTCATAGGATAATATTTAAGGAATTTTCATAACGAAAGCTTTGCAATTTAACAGGTAGGCAAAAGGCTTTCTGGTATTTGTAAAGGTCAGCGGCGGAATTACGATGGATTTGTAAAGTAAATCAGAAAAAAGGTTTGATACCGCAAGAGGAGTAAAAATTATTCGAGTGTTGTTTGTTGTTCATTTGGGTGCTTTTATTTGCGTTACGTTTATGTATTATGTAACCGCAACATTTTATCATTACTGATCCTCTTGCGGATATCACACGCATGTACGGATGTTGTATATTATTTGGATTTCGTATAGAAGTGTTAACAGATTATAAAGTAACAAACATGTAAGGGTTAAATGAAAAGGTCCGCAACACAAATGAAGCCGTTACCTCGGTACTCGGTAGGTAGACCCGGCGACAGCACAGAATCCCGCCGCTGCTAAGGAGCTTCATTCTTGGCACCATAAACACATTCTTCGACACATAGTTGCCTCGTGATGTCGCAACTAAGGCCCGCCGTAACAAACACTTAGTAATACGCCGACGGAGGAATTTGAGACGCTCCGAGGAATCCTTCCTTGTAAAATGTGAACCTATTGTGCATGTTACACAATTATTTCACCTTCAATATAAACCCGAGGCTTTAAAGCGACCGCCTAAAATTCAAGCGCTTCTAAATATTGTGGCAAAGCTTAGCTTCCTATGCGGGATTTACGACGCTTACAGGATTATACGTAAGCTCGTTGAAATATTATCTCGAACCATGTTTACTACGAATATGCATAGTTGTTCTAGATTCTGATATTCCAGTACATACAGATATTGTTGTTGCTACTATTCTGGAATCTGGCGTCGGCTCTGTATGTACTCTCGCTAACCGGATAACGTGCCAAAGCTCGTTGGAAGTAAAATAAATAATACATAAAATGAAAGTAAGTAGAAAGCTAGAGAGAAGAATCAACAAGTGAATTATTTCTTAGCCGAAAAATCGGCAGGCGTTACTCAGCATTCTTTTGTTGTGTCGGGCTACAGGTGCGAGCTCAACCAAAGTATTTGGTTTTTCATAAGGGTTTACCACTCCATAACTGAATATGGTGAAAGCCGTCTCGAGAATACATCAATATTTATAGTGTCTAAAGAGATTTTTCTCTTATTATACAAAGTTTTCCCTTTCACGTTTATTCTAACGTTGCGGATTTGGTAACGCACTACGTGAAAAGTTTTTTATTCCGACAAGAGATTTATATTTGTGGTAGCTACTTACCCGTTGAGTCGTAAATGCAGCAGTATAAAAGCCAAGCAGGGGTTTGGGTCAAGAGGGGGTAAAAAAATAGGCGATAAAGTGACGGCTGTCGTTCATCATGGCGAGTGTCAGGAGGGGCGGCTTTAGCTTCAAATAATTGGTTGGACGCATCGAGTTTCCGCGAGCTAATCGTCGCTGGCCGGGAAAACAGGCTCCGGCGCAATACTTCACGTGCAAATGTTTGCTCAGCCAATCTCGTGTAGCCTTAAATCCGGAGGAACTATAAAGAACGTGTGTTCGCACGTCGTTTATGAACTTAGCACTTTATCATGCTATTCGTTCAAGTCGGTTTATGGCATCATAAGGAAAATGACACATAATTATTAATCCGCTTTTAATCCAATTACCTAGAGCCAAGAACTAATTTCTAGGATACAGTTACAAGAGCCCTAAATAGGTCAGTAGTTTCAATTGCTGTCAAACGCTCTGCATACCAATTAAGCTTTAATTAACTAACCGAATTATAATGGTAATCAATCAGGTGTGCTGACGAACTTGCATAATATAATCAGTGTCTACGTAAACAATACGAGACCTTTCTAGCCTTTTTTTACTTCGAGCTTTTCGTTGTTTTATTTAGAAAGAAACAGCCAGGTAAACACACGGGGAAAGTAATGAGCGCCGTCAACATTGACCCACAGTGACGTGTAAAAATGGGCAACAGTTTGAGCACGTGCAAGTTGCTTGTCCGTCTCCCTGATCGCATCCCGGCTCGCGGCATACGTCAAGACCTCACTCAGCTGAGATGTTTCACCGGGAAAACAAATGACTCACTTACCTGTTGATGCTCAACCTACGGAGCGGAACGAGCCTTTGAATCTATAACTTGGAACGATACTACGTGACTTGCGTAGTTGGCTCTAGTGACAATGTATTTTTATTCCCGCCATAAGAATAGAATGGAAACGCTTTTAGATAACATTTAGCGGTAACAGATTTGCATATTCTAGTTAATCTGCCAATAAATAGTGGTGTTCGCTGCGATAACAATAGAATACGCACACTGCTTTAAAATCTACGTTATTAGGATTATTGCAAGTTTAACAATTGTAGCTAGAATTTTGCTATTGATTTTGGGAACAGTTATATTTATGGAATTTTAAGTTAACTACTACAAAATTGTTGATTTCAGCTAATTTGTGGGATATGACTAGAATCCTTGAACATTGTTTATGCATCATAATAATGTTAACCCATCAGTGAATCCCTGAATTCTGCATTGATAGCATGATAATATTCGGAAAATCAAACACCGAATTTCAAAATCATAAATCATGCACATTTCTACAGAGTTAGACTGATGCTAATAGCCCGTAGCTATTCATTACACATAACACGTTGTATATTCAGCGACAATAGTACTACATACAGTTATATTTATTTATAATGTGAGGTCGCGCGCTTCCCGGATGTAAATCTCGGAGCCACTCGGCTCGCGGTCTGCACCACGAATTTACATAATTCATGTGACACGAAACTGTCTCCAAGAATTTACACTGCAGGGAAAAGAGATAGAAAACGAACCTAGCATTATGTGCTTGCATACTTTCTTTGAAAGCCGGACATTAGAATGTGAAGAAACTTTCAGGAAACTATCAGTTCACGGTGAGTTTAAAATGGCAGGAAGTTGAAATTATATCTCTGAATATATACGAGAGGAATCCATCTCATTCAGTCGTGCAACGAGGAATTTTGTCAAAGTCCGTGTGTCGCTGGTTGCCTAAAGGAATCGGAGATGCGGACAAAGGTGTATCGCATTCTTCTTTAAACGTTCTACTTAAACTTCTCAGAAATAAAAGTCATTGTTATGAATAAAAAACGTAGCTTCAATTGTTTACACCACTGCTTATAACAAATTATCGTTTTGAGCTACTTATTTCCATTAAATTATACGCCTCCAAAACATCCTTTTTGAACAAAACGCAACATCATCCTCACATCAGCGTAAAAGTCCAGTGCCGCGTAAAAAAATAAAACAAAAAAATATAAAAAAGTGAAATTGCTCTTTGTCTTTTACCATCAAAGGGGTGTTGTTTAAGGTACAAAAATATCCAAGTGGCGATTTTCGGCATCTACCTGACCCTCGAATGCCGAGGTCGGGGGTAACGCGGGGAATTTTGTCAAAGTCAGTCCGCCGAGCCCAGGAATGGGCACAATACGTCTTCATGCAACATTCACGGACCTCTGACCTTACATTATTAGAATCGAGGATGGAACTATAGGAATACAAACTATGGGATTCCTAGCCTAAATTCCAAAAGACCTAATCGTTCCTTACTTTCTATCCAGTTGTAAATTGTAGTCAGTTAATCTGTTAGACAAAGGACTTGCGTAAATGGTATCTTAGGTGCTATTGTGCTTAATGCGGAGATAAACGATGCAATATGATGTTACACTGCAGCGTAGTTGTCTATTAAGTAATGTTCAAAGGGGTAGCCGTGTAAGTTAGCATCTGTTTTGCAGTTTTAAAAGAGCAAAGTGCAAAATAAAAGATTAAACAAAATCAAAATGCCTAAGAAATTACGTTAACGAAGACATGAATTTTAATAAGAATGTGTACCATTTTCCTTAATTTTTGCCGCGGCATAGCAATTAAACAATACCAATTCGTGTATGAAACTAGTATAATAGTCGATTTTCCTCCACCAGCAACGTTCTACGTTAAGTTAGTTGTTTTCTCGTGGGAGCGAGCGCCGTAATGACTGTGTTTTCCTTTGTCTGCAACGCGGACCTACTACGAGCATGTCAGTAATGTCCCCGATTAATATCTGTATGTGTTGCGTGCGCCTCGAATACATTTAAGTTTTTACAGCCCAGTAGCCAGCTTAATTGACTTCAACAATTGGGAGCGTGTACCAATTTGTAGCTTGTAGCAGTGCTACGTGTTCGCAGCATTGGTCGTAGCGTCCATCGTTTAGTCGTCTTGCTACGGATGGCTACGGTGCATTTAATTCAGTTTAACGAGTTTTACTTCATCTCATTCCATTAACAACACGTTTTGTTCTTACGGGTTGAAATGTTATGGGAGTTTGTTAGTTTTAATGGGGCTATGTCATTTAGTGAAATGGGTGATTCCACGAATCAGAATTTTACTGAATTGTGAATTAATTGAGTGGGACAAACAATCAGCTTGATTTAGAATAACTGTGCAATAGTTTTTATTGAACAGTACGAGAACGATTCATGTTAAAATCATTTTAGTTTTCACAAGTAAACTATGATAGGTATGCTTCGCGATGCCTATCAACAAGTCACGGGGCAGACACTGAAGGGTGCGGATGTCGACCTCAAGACAAGCTGCTTCTCACACGGACAGCTTGCTTCCACGTCAATAGTCCTAACTATCTGCATATATATATATTGGCTGCTGAGAATAAAACGACAAACGTAGTTTACAGGGCAGTTCTATAAAAATGTGGCTGGTATACGTCACTTAGCGGACATATAGCGACCTACGCGTTAATATAATAATGCACTAAAAGTATTGGTGCGGCTGCCTTGACGCTGTAGTGCGTTAGGGATAAACATCCCTACGCACTACATCGCATATAATTATATTAATGGTTTTGCCACCATTATTAATAGATTTCCATCCCTGATGATGCGTGTTCGCGGCAGCATCAACAGTATTCTCAGTGTTATTATACAGGGTGTAACAGAAATCCTATTGATATCCTTAAGCACTAAAGACAACAACTGGTATAGAATCACTATACATAGTTTCAGTTCAAAATTAACTACTCTAAGAATTAATAACACATTTTCATATATTTCTTAAATTCAAATCATAACAAAGTGTCACCGCACTACATACGTCAATAAATTTCCACGATACTTGCCAATATCACGATGAATCTCTTCCGAGGGGTGTGTTTATTTCAATTTGAAAAGTTCGGTTTCTGGTATAAATGTCTTAAAAATTCTCATAACTTCCAAACATGTAGAGATAAGATTAAAAAACCCTTCCAATATCGTTTGATATCATCCAAAGAAGCCGTGCCCTTGGTATGTTTATACCCTTTCTGTTACACGTTGTATATTATATTCGCAGATCGATGGGATTCCCTGATGTTGCCGAGCTGGACGCAGCTCCAAGCTGAATTTTTAATTGTGTATGTTAATCTGTGTCTGTAATATACTAACATTAGAAGTTGAATAAAGTTTTTACTAACTCCTACTCCTGTCTGAAATAAAAGTTTTCAGTTCTATTGTAGTATTGTTGTGTCATATGACCTCCACGCGAACATAGCCGTGGGCAGAAGCAAGTGTAAGAATAATGTCAGTTTTACAAGTAAACTTGATCATTTCCTGCCAAAATTGTTAAAAGTACTTCATATAAGAAAAAATAACCCTCTGATGACTTTATTAAAGCCGCGTGTGCTTTATTATGGTAATTAATTGTTATTCTCACAGCAAAATGAACGAGTACATTTTGCGTCGTTAATTTATATTTTAATCTAATTAAAACATAAAGTGACATGCTGTTAAAGTCCTCTGAAGTGTGTGATTAGAATAAAGTAAAACAAAAGAACACCCACAGGGACAGGAAAAGATTTGTGGATGAATGAATGGATGGCTTAAAGAGTAGAGAAAGACTAAAGCGACGATAGATGTGGTCTGTGAAAGATAATATAGTTTGAAAGAGGTTGAATATTGAGATGACAGCTAATTAGTGCAGTATGGAAGAATAACACAGGTTGCATAACGTAATACATTGGAAAAAGGCAAGAGGATAAGGACACAAAACACCGAAATAATACCTTTTTTTTTGGTTGGGAAATCATCAAATAACTTCTCCCGCTCTGGGTGGAGCAGGTGTCAGACTTTTACTGACTAAAACCCACCCGTGTTCCCTTAGTTGCCTGTGTGCCAGGGGCCGCGGTGTCTCTTTCGAACAACCCGCACCCCTGGCAGGCATCGGCCCTTACGGGCCCCATCAGTTGGTGCTAACATCTCTTTGAGGCGCGCGTGGAATACGACGCGCCGTCGACCCGGGCTTGGTCCTTACCGGACAGCGAGCTACCCATTACTCGCCGTCCGCAAACCCGCGCCTACGGTGGCCGGGAATCAGCCTAGGATTCCCGACGCCCAGGGCGTCTCCTGCGGCGACTAAGGCCGTGAGGGCGCTCCCTCACGTGCGCCACCTCCCTCTTCGCGAGCATCACTGCTTCGCAGAAGAAGGCGACAGCTACCCATGCACTCTTGCTCCGTACCATGGCCTGGACCAGGGCCGGACGGCAGACCTCCACCGTATGCTCCACCGTGTCTTTAGGGCGATCGTCGCAATGGCGTTTCCTCCCGCCTTATCTAAAACAGGAATCTCCAGAAACAACCGTGTCTAGTGAGGACCTGCGTCAGGCGAAAGGTGAGGACGCCATGCCGCCTCTCAAGCCACTCAAGCCACAAAGAGGGGACTTACCGCTGCAATCGTGGCAGGCATTTTTTTTTAACGTGGAGAAATGCTTATTGCGCTACCACGGGGAGATAGCGCAGTTATGTGGGACTATAACCCCTAAAACTCCACGGTGTCCTCCAGTGCCGCTTGAGGCGGGAACACGGAAAAGCGCAAGCCATCCGCGAACCCGCCGCGGCTGTCCGTCACCGGATCCTCCTCGGAGGAGAATAACCCCTATCACCGGCGCACCAGGACACATGGCACGCCGTAACCACCCAGGAACCAAATAGCATAAAGGCCCCAGACGACCCCGTGTCTGGCACCCTTGGTCCCCCTGCGACGTGTGAGCACAGTGGCCCCGCCGGGGATAGGGAGAGCGGCCAACGCTATACCGATGCTTCTCCTCCACTGCGGCCCCACCGCGTCCGCCATCAAACGGTGGCGGCCCCGTCCAGGCCGCGGAAGGGAAGAGCGCTACTCAGAAGTACCGGCACTCCTCGTCCGCCGCAGTCTGTAACCCTCAGCCGCGATGCCTCCCATTCGACATCGCGGCCCGCCTCAGCTGCGATGCACCTCACTACAACCTACTTTTTGGCCGCCACGTCGTTGGCTTGGAGGCAAAAGCCCTGACGAGCGGCCCTACCTTGGGGTTCCTCTTCGCTTCACCGTGGGGATGACCACGGCTACTGAGCCCCCCCGCAACGATAATGCGGGAACCCACTGGGGGAAATAATACCCGGAATCGAATTGATACGGTTATTTTGGCTATGTATGTACAACGAAATGCCAATAAAATCCAAACTGTTGTGCTAAGTCCAATAAAGTTGAATTAGATAAATAAAGTATTGATCTTAAATGTAAGTACAGTCACCAAAAGAGAAAAGTAGCTAGGGTAGTCGGATATAGTTGAAGTTTAGCAAGAAACCTATAGATGTTGTCGAACGAAATTTACTTTGATTCATTAACTATTTGATTTCTATTAATTACATATTTTTTTCTAAACCCGAACTTCTACTATATCCTGATGACCCTGGCAACTTTACACTTTTGGTGACCAATAAGATAAATAAAACAATTCGATCGGGGTCTGATCACTAAAAGTAATTTCGTAGAGACGGCCAAATAAATAAATAGGTATTATTCTGATGTTCATTTTCACTAACACAAGACAATATTTTTTTTCCCTTGTCCTAGGGTTCATCAATGGACCCTAATCTTATTACAATCTAGCCCTATAAATAGACTAATAAGTAATGTTATTACAATCTAAACTATTAAATTATAGAACTTTTATTGTCTCTATTGAGGCGAATGCACTTCATTCTTGTGTTTGTTTGGCACATTTGGCGATTTTATTAGGCGCGTTTGGCGATTTTATTATTATAAGTGATTGTGAAAACTTGCCTATGTATGAAGAATTTATTTTGTGATGTAAGAATTAAAATAATCTTCCATTAACAGTTTTATTATTATTGAATGGGAACAAACCACAGTAAACATTAAGTATTTAGCCATTTGTGGTTTGCGTATTTATTGAGGGAATACAAAAATATTTATTTTGCGTCAGGTTTATTTGTTTGTACCAACCAACGTAATGGGGCGAATCTCAGGGGATAATTAAACAATGTATGAGTATAATTATAATAGGTGGCTGTGAGGGTGGCGGGATCAGGGGCTAAGTTATAACAGCTGCACAGGTCGATCCATCAGGTTAAGCTTCGCTTGCCGGGGTTGGTTCGTCGATGGGTGGCCATCTTTACATACTGATCAGTCGTTACGGGTCGCAAAAGCCTGAAAGTCTGTCAAGCGGTATCGTATTTCTCAGTTACTGGGAGGTTAAATAGGCAGTCGCTCCATGTAAAATACTGGTATTTAGCTACGTCTGGTTAGACTGGGAACCGACCCCAACATAGTTGGCAAAAGTTTGATTGTAACTTGAAACGAACTGCCGCAAAAAAAAGTGTACTTAATTATGTTGGTTTTTCGTGTGGTGCCGGACGTAAAGAATAGCACCATCCCATTTCGTCCCGTGGGTGTCATAGAAGGCGACTAAAGGACTTACTAGAGAACGGGCAGCAGCGTTCTCTATGCATTTTACCACCATACTGCGATCGCCAACCCGCCTGCTAAGCGTGGCGATTATAGCAAATCCCCTCAAAAAATGGCAAGCACCGAAGTTTTGGAGGAGGCCTATGTCCAGCAGTGGACGTCTTTCAGCTGAAATGATGATGATAATGATGAATTCTGGCAAAAATCCACAGTTGGGAACATGCTAGGCCAATAATGATGATTTTATTAGTAAGGGATCTGATCGTAATACCCTTATAACTAAATATCCTCATGAGTGCCTTGTGTACTCCATACCCTTTACCTAACGAATAACCCAAGGATCTTAATTATAAACGTGACAGTTATTAAATACAAGTTATAGTGTCTCTCACCCCATAATTAATAACGGTTAGAAGTTACACATACCTATGTACAAGAGCCCGGTGACTTTGAATGTTAACGTAGGCCTCCTTTTGAGAACACCACATACAATGAAATATTTTGGGTGGATAATGAACACTAAGCCGGCTGGATGTGAGTTGCCAGAAATTGAGTGCAATGGAAGGTCTATGCCTAGATGTCTACTGCTGTACGCTGATGATGATGATGGCCGATTTATTTAAAGAAAATATGCTTTTTTTTTTGGGTGGGTAGATTATCAACAATTTACAGAATAAACCTACTGCATAATATTGGGTTCTTATCTCTCTATTACGATTTTTTTTTGGGTGGGAAATCATCAAATAACTTCTCTCGCTCTGGGTGGAGCGGGAGGGCATGTCAGACTTTTACTGACTAAAACCCACCCGTGTCCCCTTAGTTGCCTGTGTGCCAGGGGTTGGGGTATCTTTTTCGAACAACCCGCACCCCTGGAAAGAAAACATGCTGGCAGAAAGAATAAGATTATGCTTTCGGAAATGCTTCAAAATATGAAACTCATCTAGGGTCCCCGATTAACATGAGATTGCCGTATAATTTTCTAAAATTAGCAGTCTCCTTTCACGAACATCTTGGGGTTAGATATGTCTTTATTTAAAAAGCTCCCTTAAAATATGGAAGGACCCTGGCTCTTAAAACACAGAGTTTTCTTGAGAGCTACGGTGGCCCTGACTTATGAGGTGTAAGGCCGTGAATTCGCACCCAGGCAGGCACTTCACTTTGTGTATTTAATTGCATCTTCACTGGGCTCAAAACGGTGAATGAAAATATCGTGAGGAAATTGACATGTCCTAGAACCAAAAATTCGACATTCGAAGACCCGCACTGTGCCCGCTTGGTGGATTATGGGCCACTCTCTCTCTCATAGCGGAGGCCTGTGTCCCAGCAGTGGGAACATTAAAGGCTGATTATGCTTATGATAATGTTTTATTTTCTTTTACCGTTCTTCAAAACATCTATAACTATCTACATAATACAAACCTCAGTTTGTTCCTTCGTGGTGTACAGATTTCCCGGTTAAATCTTCATACTAACTACCAACTTCTCCACAGATGGGACACCTGTCAGTGGTGATACCACCAGACATTGCCGATGAAGACGGCTCCGAAGCCAGTGCTCCTGAAGGGGGCTCGGTGGAACTGCGCTGCACAGCCGCTGGAGTACCAGCCCCTATAATATCCTGGAAGAGGACAGGGGGCCGGAACATTGTGTTCCGAGATGAAAACGGGAAGGAGGTTAAAGGTGAGAACAGTTTTTTTTGTTAAAGTGGGCGACGTGTGAATGTCGTCACGACATTATGAACCAAGAAAGTAATGCATCATCATCAGCAGACTTATGGAGAGATTGTAGATTTATTTTGTGAGACCACCTAGATTTGTGCCTTTGTTCTTTTTTGTCATTTAAAAGTGGATTTAGGCAAGATGTTACGTCGATTCCATATCGGTCTAACCAAAACACCTATTACTAGATTCTTGTGCAAAACGTCGCGTACGCGTAAAATGGCATATATGGTTTATTCTCTTAATGACAGATTTTAGAAAAAGTATAAATTCTCATGAAAAGCCTTCGATTTACTTGTCATTATACAGAAGCACCAGGAATTTCTATAAAATCGATTTAACTAAATGTGGAAAAGCTACATTCACTTCACAAAAGAAAACAGCTAATAATGTATTTAACACTAAGATTATTATCCTTAAAGTCGAGAGAGTTAAGTGAAAGAAATGTTGGCATGCAGTCAACTTGACGCAACAGGGTAAATATTTTTTTCTTATTCTAGACTGGTTCCTATTCAAGAACGGAAAATTCAGAACACAAGATTTTCATACTGTTCTACTAATATTTTAAATGTGAAAGTTTGGATGTTTGTTACTCAATCACGCAAAAACGGCTGAACGGATTTGGATGAAATTTGGAACACATATAGTTTGTAACTTGGAATAACACATAAAATACTTTTTATCCCGATAGTACGTTCCCATGGGATAATTTTCGACCTACACGAGAGTGAAACCGCTGCCAAAAACTTGTTTGGAATAAATCTTTAGAAAATCGCTTAAAAACATTACCTATTGTTAAAATCCAAACTGAAAAAGATAAATGTTGTCCTATTGACTTGGGCTGAAGAATTTAGATATATGATCTAAATCCTTCCAATTGAGAGAGTTTTAATTTCTTGATAGGCTTACTTGCGACAGTGATTGATTGAGGGAATTCCTTATTTTTTTGAGTGGAAATAAAACGAAGGCCTACTTGCATTTTCATGGTGTAGGTAAATGAATATACTTCGAGAACAACCGATTGTTTTATGATGGTCGGATAAAACGTTCTAAAAACAACTGTACTGCAGTATTTTCCGTTACAAAGTAAAAAATCGTTTGTGTCTTTCAAGTTGCAATTGTTTCAAATAAAAGATAATAATCAACGTACCTTCCAAAGGCAAAAAATAAAACGTCAATTTTCCGTTGAATTTTATTCGCATCCTCACTGATGCGAATCCAGCTAAGTGGTAAAAAAGAAACAAGACTAATTTTGCATTCAAAGCCCGCCCGGAGCGGGCGCAGGTGCTAGAGCGGTTAAAACATTGGAGTTTTATGGGATTTATTAAGATATTGCTCTAAGGATATTGGAAAGAAAATTTCAATTCGATATAAATGTACAACGTGCTCGCAGAATGACATCTAAATAATGATGGAACGATACGATAGCGCACACATAATCATGCAATATTTATTTATCGTCTCTTACGGGTAGATACACAAATTATTCACGTCGACAGGCGGGACGAGGCGAGGCTATGCTGAATAAGAAACGCCCACTCAAATTGCCTGTAAAACAGATTTATTTTATACCATCAATAAATATTTTTTGTTCAAAGCTTTAATTAAAACCTATGATTCCATACAATAAATCATTTTATAAAATGTTCACGTAATATTTAAATTCAATGAGGACATTTCTTTCTGCGATAAAAGCACAGGGCTGTCAACATTAAACAAAAGAAAGCGACGTCTGATGCTCACGGCCGGAATTCATTTCCGCGGAAAAAACGTGTTCAAAGAACTCAATTACTACTTAAACAAAATATTGTAGCAATCCGGGGTTCGGTCAGGAAATTAAACGAACGGCTTAGTGACCGGCCTGACAAAAGGTTGTTATCTCTTATAGTTATAATGACGTACCCTTTACAGCGCAACGCAACACTAGGCGAAAAGACATAGGAGTTAAAGCAATTATAGGGCTAGTCATTTTAACACATACGCACACTGTTGTATTTCTAATGGTGTCTAATCCCGTGTTGTAATTTATACCTTAATCTAAATGTATTAGGCCCAAAATTGCCGGTCCCCGCTGGGCTATTTAAAACCTTTTCGTTGCGGTGTTTTACGAATTTGACCCGTTTTATTTAAGCCATTAAGCGTAAACAAAAGACTGGCATCCCTCTGTAAACGGAGGGTGGTTGTAATAGTTAACAGAGTGGTGGAACCGGCTCTGCCTTTGTATTAATTGGACATGTTAAACACGCTTCACTAAATATGTAAGAATTGCCTTCGCTGTAGCTATTCACATTTTTCCTTTTTCCACTTTTCTCGTTTCCCTCTTTTGCGGCGAACGCGAGTCGGAATGGTATTATTGGGAATTTGTTTCTGAGCGCATTAGTAACTGTAAATCATTGATTCTGTCGTGATAGCAGCGCCGTTAATTAACAATTTGTTCACTTTTTTCTGCATTTGCAAAATGTAAACAAGAAAGGGAATAATTTGAAGGTTTTAAGAGAAAAAAGTAATGCAAATTGATAATGAAATGGTGTAATTACGCTTGGACGAGTTAATTGGTGCTCGTAATTAGTTGTAATGAGCAAACATAAAGAAGCTACTCCTACTGACGTAATCTATTAACCGTCTTCTACGGATAAGGGAAGGAATACAAACCCTAAGACAAAACGTTTCACCTATCGCGTACTAGTCACTGAATTTGCAGCACAACAAGGAAACAATGGCTTAAATCCAACAACAAAATGAAACACAATATTGCTCTCAACATGGTCCTGATACAATAATATCTAGTTAAGAAATCAAGTGAACCATATCGCTAGATATAAACGATAACTTATATCTCGAAAGCAAACTTAATTAACTTTGTTATAATAAAGCAACGCAAATGTATCGTTAAATTGGATTAACAAAGTATTTAAGGCTTTTAGATTGCCTTTGAGATTATTTTATTTGAAACATTGAGAGGCGAGTGAATGGAGTTTGAGTGTTTTGGGGTCATTGTGCATAAGGTCCGAGAGGATTAATCACGAAGATAAATATGCTCATTAGACCACAATTAAATCGGATACGTTTCCGAAATCCGAACTATCGCAGAAAAAACAAGTCTTTCCCAGAAATTATAAACCATATTAATAATGGTTTTAACCATTATTAATTTCTGTAACTACGATTATCTTTCCACATGAATTACAGCCTAATTACGTTACAATTAACGTCCCTCAACAATGGAGCAATATCATCATTTAAAATACGTTCAGTTGCAGAAAATATTTCAGCCAGAATGAAATCGGAAAACAATTAGTCTCGGCGCAATAATAACGGGGAATTGCTGAATCAGAGCCGACGTCTAGAGTAACAAGTAGGCTACGATATGTCGCAACCCAAGTTTATAACCCGTTAATAAAACACAATTTCATACAAACGCCCGCTTTTGATATTGTACGCGTTACGTAGTAACAGTATTTTATGTGCCCCTAGTATAGCGGGGGTCGTATGCTATAATAAAGCGATAAATTATTTCCATTTAAATTTAATTTGACAGCCATCGTGAAACGAATAGCTTTCGCAGCTATGTTTTGATTAAAATGTGAGAGTATGATTTGAGATTTGGATACGATTATCGGTGTTATGTAATTTGTGTGACTTGAATACAGCATAACAAAACTTTGGTACGACAGCCTTTTCTTTCGTGGTTTTCTTTTAAAAACACATCTTGTACCTAAAAGCTTCGTCCATACCATTCAGTACTTTTGCTACATTTAGGTATATGCTTACGTAAGGTTCGTAAAATTCTTTTCCATTACGGAATTTTAATCAGTACTAATGAAAACAGAACTTGATACGGCCGTAGTAAAACACAAGCAATAAAGATCGCACTAGAGCTCAAGTTATCATACCTTCCTAGTACATTCTCTAGAAGCTCGTTTGCAATTCTTATTACGTCATTGATACTTGAGACCCTGCCAAAGAATTCTACTAGCATTATTCATTTGTTTTCTTGCTAAGGACCCCGTAACGTGTCTAGTGGATGGAAATGGGACTTAGGTATCAAAGTATACTCCTCTACATTGCTGTCAACCTGATAATCTCTCTTTTGATGTGGTATTGTTTTACTTATTTTGCTATAAGTAAAACAAAATTAATAATTAAATTAAAGAGATCTGCACCCTAATTGCGTAGCATACTATTAATCAAAATCTGATTGATTTGAAGGATATTGCAAATCCATTGCTTCATATGTTCGAAAAGTTTGTCCGCTCAACAACGCACACGACGCAATTGATGTTGTTGGACAGTCAAAATGAAAGCCATTGCTACTGTTACTATGTTACACAATTACCCCGCCATTTTATCTGAACATTTACTCGACCTCCAGACTTTATATGTGCATTCTCTATACAAATAAGTTGTTACTTTAAAGTATTAAACAATTTATCTCAAGATTATCGTTGACTGTAACAATTGTGTTAGTAAGTACATTTCAGTGTAAAAGTAAGGCATAATTTTTCAGACTGAAATGTATCTCCTGGGCGTTGCGCACTCAGTTACGAAACTGTTGTAATAAATATGGACCAAGATTTTGCCGCTTTAGTAAATTTATTCATGTAAGACGCGTTTCGCTTTATTCATAAGTTGTGAAGTGCTAGTTTGTTTGATGTGCCATATTATGAACGTGTTGAAGTCACGTTTTGTGTGGAATGTTATATCAAAATAATATATAGACGTCAATGCCCTCGGCTTGTTTGAGACAGCTTCTTCTTTACGAATAAAATTTCACATAATTTTCTTTTTTGTTTTGAAGTGCAGCTTAACTTATTGTGTATGATTTATGACTTATTTTTATTATTAAAAATTTAAGAATAACATCTACATTATACAAGGTGTAATTTTAATCACCGTTAACATCATAAGGGGTCATTGTACTCATAGTTATGAACAACTTTGGGCCGAAACCTGAAATCGCGAAAATAAAATCAGCTATTCCCTACATTTATGTTCGCATAACTCGTCAAAATGTAAGGAACAGCTGATTTTATTTCCGCGATTTCAGGTTTGGTCCCATAGTAAAAGTTACTCATAATGATGAGTACAATGACCCCTTATGAGGTTAACGGTGATTAAAATTACACCTTGTATTTCACCTAAAACAGTCAGATCATAATCAGCGTATAATATTGCCACTGCTGAGATTCAGCCTCTCTGCGAGAGGGGTTGGGCCATATACACCCAGTGCGGGTTGGTCTCTTCGATTTTTATGGTTCAAGGACATACCGGTTTCCTCACGATGTTTTCCTTCACCGTTTCGTCATCAGTGGTGATGAAATAATTTACACAAAGTAAAGCGACTGTCTGGGTTCAAACCTATGACCTGCCACTAGTAAGTCGCGGTGGTTGCCACTAAGCCATTATTGCTCTAACAGTAAGCAACGCTTTTTGATAAGTTCACTGAAAGCCTGTTTGTTCCTTTCTTAAGTTTTATCGAAGCTGACATACAAAATGCCGCAGTATTTAGTAAATTTTATCAGAAATCTTATCGCCTTTTCACCAAAATTTTCTATAAAATATTTTATCTTTACTCATGTCTGGCATATTACAAATTTTACGACTATAAGTTTTTTTTTAAACGGCCGTTTATTGATTTATGTCGTGCAATAAAGAGGCCGTCTTTCATTCATGTGAGACCTGGATCATAACTGTTGACGGTGCTTATTGATACCGGCTTGAAGTAAAGGTCATAAACACTCCTTCGGGTCGCTGTCACTAAGGCTATGTGACCTCAAAGTTAGGCTAAAGTAGTTCACTGTTCAGCTTATAACTCAGGGTACGAACTATGCTCGCTGAATTCAACGCTTTGTAAATTTTGATGACATAACTTCAGTGTTGAAATTAGTGTGTATTTTTACTATACGTAACTTACTTGTATTAATTTTGATAAGCAGCACCAGTCATTCGAATCGGCTGGTTTTGCGGTTACTAACCGCCAATGATCCAGCCAGCTGTTTTAATACATTTATTCAAGCAATGAAAAGGCATGTGTCCAGTAATTCTCAAATAGGCTCAGGAAAAAAAGACAATTTCTTTGCAAAATCGACTGGTACTTTAGATTATGTTGTTGTAAATCATATTAAATTTATGTTGTTTGTTTTGGTCAACAGTGGTAGAGAGCTACGTTGGCACGATCTTGGCGCTGAAGGGGCTCCAACGTTCTGACATGGGCACGTACTTGTGCATCGCAGCAAACGGCATCCCGCCGACAAAGAGTCGTCGGTACGAAGTCTCTGTGTTATGTAAGTATACAACGCTTATATATTAAGCCCTTTTTCCTTTACCTAAGACGCTAGGAGTGAAGAAAGTGTATTTGCATTTTTTGTGAAGTTGCAGCAAGGGTTCGGAGTTTTCGCCGACGTCATTAGAACTAAATTTAAAAGCCATTGGAGAACCCCTCTGCCTACCCTTTGAATAAAACAAGCGTGGTGTGACTCGCAAAGAAGTTTTGCATTATTGTACGAACAAAAAGTACATAAACTTACGTAAAATATAAAGATTCAAGAATATAAAGTGTGTAACTTATCTCTTTAACAAAACTGGCTGACTTTAAAGGCTTGCGTAAACCTAATTGAGTGGACTTAATTTCGTCCTAGTTAAACTTTGTTGATCATTTCTTTTGTATGGGTAATTAGGTTTATTTACTGGATATACAGTTGCGAGGTAATGTTGTATTGTATGCTTAATGTTTTTTAAAGGGTCGGGAGTTGAAAGCATTTTCTTTTAGGGTGCAATAGATTTCCCTGGAATTGGTTTCCTTGACTTTAGTCGACGTTTGTTGGCTCTTTCGTCTAGTGTTAGCAAACTAAAATAACGTCTTTGGTTCGATTTCTAGAATAGGGTAGAAAGCAATTATGTTTTTCTTAAGAAAACCCTAACTACAGCCTGCTTGTCGTTCACGTTTTATTGAAGACATTAAAAGATCTCAAACTTTTTACCAGTCGTGAGTTACTGAACCGTACTAATGCGACTCGAGGGGTGCCAAAATAACAAATGTACTACTTAGAATTATTTTATCACTTAAGGAAAACGTCCATTATTCCGCCACTCCGTCCGTTCTTTCAATCTAACCCCTCCATTATTTGTGTCCAGTCGAGCCGATCGTGCGAGTGGGGAGTCCAGTGGTTCTTCGAGCGGTAGACATGCAAGTCACCCTCCAGTGCTACGTTGAGGCCTCGCCTAAATCACTCAACACCTGGCAGCGAGGAAAATCGCAAGCTGGTAAGTAATATGTCAGAAAAAATACTGGTTTGTTTTTTCGAATCAAGGTCCCATGTTGGGCGCCAACTCAAATGTTGTTAATTATGCTATCGAAATAACAGCGTAGTTTGAAGTTTTTCATTAACATGAGTGAAAGTTATTGTATTTGCCTGAAAACAATAATTGAGATAAAAAAATAGCTCGTTATAACTGCCCCATACTGGGCGCCAATAGTTTGATGAATATTGATTTTGGAATACGAAAGTCGTTTTTTAAATAAACTTTAGGATAATTTAATAATCTCCGAACAATAATGAAAGAATAAAAAAATCTAAATTGAGTTCACAAACAGAATTTTGAAAGCCTATTGATTAAAAATGCTTAACGACTTTGTTTTTATCCTAGGTGGTAAGCTGCTGAATAGTTCAAAGTACGTGATCTCGGAAGAGATACTGAACGAGTATGCACTACGAATGAACCTGACTATTAATCGACTGAGGAAGAACGATTTTGGCGAATACACATGCTCGGCGGCTAACGGCTACGGCAAAGCCGAGGGCATCATCACTTTGAAAGGTAAATTCATTTTCTAGTACGGTCATATTAAAGTCATGAATAGTTAATATCCGTAATAGGTTTCATAGGTCACAGTTTTGCTTTTGCATTTAAGGGGTTTACGGAACATGGGTGGGGTAATTTGTAAGGTAAATTTTGAATAGGAGATTATGGAGGCCTGTAGTTAGATAAAATAAGCTGTTTGACGAACGCACTTAATTATTCAGTTTATAAATTCATGAAGATCTCTACAGCGTTGGCGTTACCAACGGTAACATTGTGTTATTTTTGTCGTCCTAAAGTAGTTCAATGTTCGGCTTATATCTCAGGGTACGAACTATACTCGTTAAATCCAACGCCTTGTCAATTTTGAGGACATAACTTCAGTGTGGAAATTAGTGTGTATTTTTATTAGATACGATACTTGTATTAATTTTGATGCCAACTAACTTTGTAGTCCAATTTTATAAAAACAATAATTAATCAAAATCTTCTGTTCCTCAACAGAGACACCTCAAAGGACGACCACAACCACAACAACAACCACGACTACAACAACAACGACGCCTCGTCCAACGACGACAACTCTTGCCACAACGCGGCCCCCGAAGCGTCACCTCAAGAAACCACATGACCGCGGCAACCAGAACGCGCTCGACGCCGACATGCGACAAGCGGAGCTCAACAACGCTTTCAACTTCTACAACACCGCGTTCACACCACCCAACAACACCATCAACGAATACGCCCAAAGAACCGAACGGCAGAAACTACGCCCCACGGGCTCACCACGACAGTACATCGTATACAATAATGCCTACAAAACTGGCAATAAAGCCTCCACATTCTTTTCCATGTTCATATTGCTACAAATATTTGTTGTATAGAAAGAAATTAGATTTCTGAATTATTTAAAAGAGATAGCATTAACATGTAGTGATAAAAACATGGCTGTTGAATTTTATATGTATAAGTACGTATTTTGAGGTTGTTGTAAACGTTTTAGTGGATCTCGATGTTAATATTGTTATGTAAAAACATTATCGGCAGTTAATAAATAAAAATAATGAGTTTCAGCCTTAATATGTAAATTGAGACAATAAATACGAACTTCTTAAGAGTAAGTCTCGACTGTCTTTAAAGGCCTGTTTAGGTGTACTTTGAGTAATGCAAGTGATTAATTGAAAGTAATTGGATTAAGTGTGCGGACAAAGCACAAGCTATTAATTCGAGATTAAAATACATCTCAATTTTAATAATCACTCGCCTCAATTTTAATAATCACTCGCACTACTCATAACGAACGAGTTTTTTTCTGAAATTGCTGTTGATAATAAAAAATGACGTAATGACAACTAAAATTTTTGAAATATCATTATTATCATATCAGACGGCTATTTATTAAAATGGAAGAAGAATTTGATAGACTTGAAGAGGATCGAACGTGTCTAAAGAGGTTTTTAGAAACTCCGTTTAAGCATTTTTATTATTCTCGTATTATTATTCTATACAATTCTATACATTAATAATGGCATAATAAATTAGCATGGTAACTTGTATTTATAAAACGAAAATATGATAATAATAAAGCTAGATCGTATATATTAATTTGTATAATGAATGACAATACGATTGTAAAGACAATAGTAGTTAGTGTTAAGATATAATAGAAATTAGAGACCATTGTTACTATCTTGAAACATAACCAATAGTTGATTGATGTAATTTGCATTTAGTAGTAATACTTTAATTTTCGGTTTGTTCTAATAAAGTTGTTTTCTGTCTAAAAAGGGTATTCTGTATTCGTACAGCTATCCAGAACAACGAAATAAATGACCAAGATTCCAATAATTTTAGAAAATGTCATGTAGGTAACTACCTGACTTCAGCAATTTTTCTTTTATGCTTACCTTGTGTTTTTAAGTTTAAATTATGTCTAAAATGTTGTACTTTTTATAAACTAGTAAAATAAGACGCTTTATAAATGTTAAGATTGTATAATTTTGTGTATTTTTCTCATTGTTTATCTGCTTACAGAATTATACTTTTTGTTTTAAAGAATATTCAATATTTAGTTCTAAATAATGGTCTAAGAATAAATTAGTTATTTTGTAAACAAAAATATGTTAGACTATAAAATTGGATATTCGATAATAATAAATTTATGTCTTCCGGATAGTATATTAAAGTAATGTATTCGGCTCATTCGTGTTTATGAGTTTAATACAATATTAGACGAAGTTCCTTTTGGACTTCAAAATAACGTAGTCTTATGTAAGTGACGAGAAAGAATTTATTGTAGGCATAGTGTTACGATGAATATAAAAACATGAATTTTGATAAGAATCGATTCTACTGTAAAAATGAATGAACGTGTATTTAGTAATAATTATAGTGTTGAATATTTAAAGTTGTATCATTATTCAGTTCGATTAAGTATCATAATATGGAATGTTAGAAACCTACTTATTTTAATTTTATATGTTTAGTTTTACAAATCTGTAAATTCAAAAGCATAAGGTGTTTCATTTCGTACAATTTATAAAGCGTATGTGGGTTCTATTTTCTTTATCCAATAGATACATTTCGATTTTACAATAATAGTATTCACTAAGTTATATTTTAAGCATACAGTTTTTAGCAGTTCCTTTTAAGTTCATTTAAAAAAGTATCCAGATTTTTTAATTTTAACGTCAGATATATATTTAACGGATGAATTTCAGTTTTTGAATGTATTTTTAATTTTATTTCAATGTATTTGTATTTTAAACTATAAAGTCGACTAATTGAAACTTGTTTTTCAAATAATTAATGACAATAAATACGACACTCATTGTAAATAATTGAATTCACGTTAAACCAATTTATTAGTATAAAATGCGACTATTTATCAATGTTAACTTTAAGATGTTGATATCATTTTATGACATTTTAAAATAAAAAATATAATCAAAGTAATAATATTGGCTAATGTGACTTATTTCTTTACCTTTGTTCATTTTCACAAATTTATAAAAAAATATCTTGATACATAACGATACATTGAAAGTAAGTGCTTGGACTCTCTTGGATTTGGAAATATTAATTTATAGATCCATACCTGCAATATTGGGCACTGAGCGAGTGAGAGATTGGGCACGCCACGATTGCGGCGGTAAGTCCCCTCTTTGAGGAGTGGCTTGGGAGGCGGTATGGCGTCCTCACCTTCCGCCTGACACAGGTCCTCACCGGACACGGTTGTTTCGGGAGGTTCCTGTTTCGGATAGGGCGGGAGGAAACGCCCGGGTGTTTCCATTGCAAAGATCGCCCTGAGGACACGGTGGAGCATACGGTGGAGGTCTGCCCGGCTTGGGCGGAGCACCACTGTGTCCTCGTGGAGGTGATCGGCGGCGGCGATCTCTCGCGTCCGACCCTGGTCCAGGCCATGGTACGGAGCGAGAGTGCATGGCTAGCAGTCGCCTCCTTCAGCGAAGCAGTTATGCTCGCAAAGAGGGAGGCGGCGCACGTGAGGGAGATGCAGTACATGCGCCCTCATAGCCGTGGCCTTCGCAGGAGACGCCCTGGGCGTCGTGAATCCCAGGCTGATTCCCGGCCACCGTAGGCACGGGCTTGCGGACGGCGAGTAATGGGTAGCTCGCTGTCCGGTAAGGACCAAGCCCGGGTCGACGGCGCGTTGTGTTCCACTCGCGCCTCAAAGAGATGTCAGCAGCAACTGATGGGGCCCGCAAGGGCCGATGCCTGCCCGGGGTGCGGGTTGTTCGAAAGAGATACCGCGGCCCCTGGCACACAGGCAACTGAGGGAACACGGGTGGGTTTTAGTCAGTAAAAGTCTGACACGCCCTCCCGCTCCGCCAAGAGCGGGAGAAGTTATTTGATGATTTCCCAGCCAAAAAAAAAGCGAGTGAGAGATGAGCTTAATTGTGGAAGGACTGAATGCTTTCTGAATTTAGTGGTATTATTTGAAATTAAATATTCGCAATACAATGCCATCATCCGACAAATGTGCTGATAATACTACATATAGGAGTATTGCTATATTTAGCTTAACCTGTCAAATACAATAGGGACGCTACTCAAATCAAATCAAATCAAAATGTTTTATTTCACATAAACCTGCAAAGGCACTTATGAAATGTCAGAAGCTAGGTACACGGTTCCAATTTGTCGCTTCCTATGGAGAAGAGCCGGCAAGAAACTCCACGATTACTCTTTTAAAAATTATTGGCTTTTTACAATGTTTTCAAATTACAGTGATATTAGGCATGGGAGGACAGTGGAGGCCTGTCATTAAGTACCAGGTACCTAGAGGAATGAAATTAAAGAATAGAAAATCGTCTATAAATTTGTAGATTTATAGACGACGTCTGTAAGGCCTACAACGTTCTCTCATTCTCAACATGTAAAAGAATCTACTTAAGGAAAAAAAAATCAACCTGCTGCCAGGGATGCGGATTGTTCGAAAGAGATACCGCGGCCCCTGGCACATAGGCAACTGAGCGAACACGGGTGGGTTTTAGTCAGTAAAAGTCTGACACGCCCTCCTGCTCTACAAGTGATGTATAATATCAAATAATGACGAGAACATGTCAGAAACTGTAAAAAATTGAAATAATAAAGTTAACATTGTAATTTGGCAGCAGTTAATAGACTCTCATATAGTTATGCTGTTAATGAGATACCAGGGAAGCTAGAGCAGAAGGAATTAATGCCAAATTTCCTTGTCTTCAACGTAGTCTTTTACCTTATAATATGCTTTTTTGATAAGGACACGTTTGATGTGAGTTTTAAACTGTCCATCGCTAACTTCTGTAACCGACTTTGGCAACTTGTTATAGAAGCGAATACTGTTTATTAGAAATGACTTGCTAGTTTTAATCTAAATTTTGGAATCACAATTTCATCTTTACTACGTGTATTTAGATTATGGAAGTCGCATCTTTTTTTGAAAAGACCTAAATTTTTGCGAACATACAAGATATTTTCTAGGATATAAAGAGAAGTCAGAGTTAGTATATCAATTTCATTGAATTTGTTTCTAAGAGACTCGCGAGGCCCCATTTTATAGATTGCGCGGATTGCCCTCTTTTGTAGAATGAAAACTGAATCTACGTCAGCTGCCGATCCCCACAGCAGAACGCCATAAGACATAATGCTGTGAAAATAAGCAAAGTATACTAACCTATCTGGCATGATTGTTACCTGTAGGTACTTAACAAACAAGAGACAAGATATGTGATTTATCCTTATCCTTATCTTGTGTCCATAATACACCTACCAATATTCCCAAATAACAGTAAGTAAGAAAACATCTACTCTACTTGTCTCAAGAGACATAATTTACCACCTGGAACATAATTTACCATTTTGGTACATTTATGTCAATCCATCACTATGTGACACAAGATAAAGTACATTGACAAGATTTTACTTTCCGGTTCTTTTTGCGGTCTATTCTTAGGTATTATTCGTTCTACATAGATATTTTACACCTTTTGCGTTGCAAATTTTGAGAGCTTTTGGTACCTACTCACATTATGTACACACCTATGTATTCATTTTAAGGTAAGCAGGTACAATGTTAGTATATCTGTCAGGTATTACATTAAAAGATGTAGCATGTCTTCTTACCGGCTTGGGAACATAGCTAGAAACTCAATGCTCATGTTTAAACATTGTGTATGGTAAATTCTCGTCTCGAAACACTATACATTCCTAGATAAATAGGGAGTCCTTGTATAAATCATCAAGGAATTGAATGTAAAGTAGATAATTTTGGAATACAATAAAGCTTACAACAAATTCTAGTTTGTACACTTTACAAAAATACATTTCACAAGAAACATAGTGTCGTCGTTGGACAGAAAGAGGACAATATATATCTAGTTACTAACGTTTTTATGAAAAAGGTGATATAGGGTTTTTTGCAAGCCTTATGCTTGAAAAATGGCTGGTGAACCACATAAAGCAAGGAAGTTTCTGCTGACTATGGACGATGGAAGGATAGCACACACCACAGGGATAGCAGACGCATTGCTTCGTAGCATTGTCTAACTATGTAAGAACTATTGGAATTGGGAGGCTTAGCTTTTTGAAACACGTTTTTGTATTATGGTGTCATATAAATAGTGTGCCGAGAGGGGCTTGTGGCTAAGTAACAATAGCTGCACGGGTCGATCGATCAGGTTAAGCTACGCTTGCCGCGGTTGGTCCGTGGATGGGTGACCATCTTTACATACCAAGACCCCTCCGTGCCTCGGAAAGCACGTTAAGCCGTTGGTCCCGGCTGTCATTTGTGGATCTTTGACAGTCGTTACGGGTCGTCAGAAGCCCGAAAGTCTGACAACCAGTCTTACAAAGGGGTATCGTATTACCCCAGTTACTGGGTTGTGGAGATCAGATAGGCAGTCGCTCCATGTAAAATACTGGTATTCAGCTGCATCCGGTTAGACTGGAAAGCCGACCCCAACGTAGTTGGGAAAAGGCTAGGCAGATGATGATAAATAGTGTGCCGGTAATCACGGTTAGAAACAGGTAAGCATACATAACTTATTATTCAGATACGATATGGATGCGTCAGCTGATAGGTATTCATCAAATTGATGGACACGCCATGAAATATTCATTGTACAGCCCTCAGTACACAACAAAGGTATCGACGTTATACTTTGACTATAGTTTAAGTATTTAAAAGAAATGTAAAACACACCTATACATGCGGGGAATTTTATGGCTATCTATAAGGTGTATTTAAAATGGTACTGGGCTTGAAATGGGATCAATATTTTGTCGAGTTATGCGAACATAAATGTAGTGAACAGCTAGTTTGTTTTTCACGGTCTTCTCCCATAGTAAAAGTAATTAATGATTATGATAATTGTCATTTTACTGGGGTTCACAACAACAAGCATATTACAAATTAGAGGATTATATCCAAGATAAGAATGCTTGGAAACATGCTGGTCCTGCTCCATAGGACAATCTAGAGTCTAGACGAAATCAAACTGGTTGCTAATTGAATTATGTAATTAATTATATCTATGACTTTGATTACACTCAGTGATTACTTTAACTCACACACTGACTGATTACATACTTGTTAATATTCTAGGAAAATTGTATATTTACTTTTACAATGTTTGTAAATGTGTGGGCACCATGTATCTATCATAAAATTAATTTATCTGTAATTGCTTCAATTTCATTCTTTTTACCTATTTTGGTACAGTAATTTTGTTCTGGATGCATCGTATTCACACATAATTATACAATGAATGTATGTTAAATATTGTAGTTATATCATTTTAAAAGAGTAACGGTGGAGTTTCTTGCCCATTCTTCTCCATACGAAACTACATTTTGGATGGGGCAACTAGAATCAATTCTATTTTAATGTAAATGTTGACGTTCAAAAGTGCCTTATATGTGCCTATTTGAAATAAATGCTTTGACTTTGACTTTGACTTTGGTTCCTGTTTCGGATGAGGTGGGAGGAAAAGCTCGGGTGTTTCCATTGCGAAAGTCGCCCTGAGGACACGGTGGAGATTGCGGTGGAGGTCTGTCCGGCTTGGGCGGAGCACCACCGTGTCCTCGTGGAGGAGATCGCCGGCGGCGATCTCTCGCGGCCGGCCCTGGTCCAGGCCATGGTACGGAGCGAGAGTGCATGGGTAGCCGTCGCTTCCTTCAGCGAAGCAGTGATGCTCGCAAAGAGGGCGGCGGCGCACGTGAGGGAGAGGCAATACATGCTCCCTCACGGCTGTAGCCTTCGCAGGAGACGCCTTGGGCGTCGGGAATCCCAGGCTGATTCCCGGCCACCGTTGGTGCGGGCTTGCCGACGGCGAGTAATGGGTAGCTCGCTGTCCGGTAAGGACCGAGCCCGGGTCGATGGCGCATTGTGTTCCACGCACGCCTCAAAGAGATGTCACCACCAACTGACGGGGCCCACAAGGGCCGATGCCTGCCAGGGGTGCGGGTTGTTCGAAAGAGATACCGCGGCCCCTGGCACACAGGCAACTGAGGGAACACTTTTGGGTGGTAGTCAGTAAAAGTCTGACACGCCCTCCTGCTCCACCCAGAGCGGGAGAAGTTATTTGATGATTTCCCACCTAAAAAAACCCCTGATGACCGCTTTTCAGGCCCAGTACCATTTTTGCTACATCTTGTATAGAGAACTTTCAGACAAAAAGTAAACATTAGGTAGTAATTGGCATTATAAAATCGTAAGAAAAGTTTTATTAGATTCAGAATTCTATAGTAAATTTATTTGAATTCTGCTTTGAATTCATCTTTGAAAAAGGAGTAAAAATGGCTTACTCGCTAGAAGCATTGTTAAGATTTGGCACTTTTTTTAGAATAAAATTTATTCAACAAGTCGTTTTTTATTAAAAATCTCAAAATGGCGAAGGAGAACATCGTGAAGAAACGGATGCATGTGTTAGGACCAAAAGTGACGTCTACCAAACCACACTGGACCCACGTGGTGGATTACGGCCCACTCCCTCTCACCGAGAGGAAGCCTGTGTCCCAACAGTGGAAACATTTTAGGCTGATCATGATAAATGTCTGGATGACCGAGCTTCACTCGGTATTTTTTTTCGTTTTCCGAAATGAAACCTAGCTAAATCGATTTATAGCCCTATGCATACTAAATTTCATAAAAATCGTTGGAGCCGTTTCGGAGATTCAGATTGATGTATATAGAGTGACTGGTCATCATAACAAACAACTTTCCAAAAAACATTTTTTTTTTAAATTTAACTAGCGCATGTCCCCAATCACTCCAATAGAATATTGAGTACCTAACAAGAATAATACACCATCAACTGTCATTTAATTTAGTTACCTACAAACAAAAAAAAATCCACTTTTACCATGCACTATTCTTTTGTCATTAATTTAACCACCGTACAGAACGCGCGCGCGCTTTCACACTCACAGGTCGGTTATGATGAAGCACAATCATGTGTTTAAATATCGGTCACTAATTACCAGTCACCCTATATATACAAGAATTGCTCGTTTAACGGTATTAGATGATGATTAAAAATCTTCTTCGATCTTTCTTCGGAAAGATTTCGGGATCAAATAGTTCTCAATCATGACGGATAGTCTCTCATAATGTGCTCGAATTACTAACAATAATCTCCCGATAACAACCCGTCTACACACCGCATTTCCTCTCCCCAGATAAATCGATACACTTAATCATTTTAACGCAGCACGCAATCGGCCCGCTAAATTATAATACGCCTCCCTTATCACAATAAACAAGGACTAGAGACGTCTCAACTTATAACTCAATTATAATTTCCATTGTGATTCAACACGTTATCGCGGAAGACTTGGTACTCTTGCTAAGTACATCGACCACGTCACGTCTGTAACAAGTTCACCAGATTTATTTGAAAGTAATTTTCAGTGAGCATCTGGCAGCGCGGTATGAGAGATTCAGCTGATCAATATTCTGGAAGTCGCTTCGAAGAACTGAGAAATATGTCAGTCTCTCAATCCGAATGCAAGTTATTTGTAAGCTGACTGTATTATGGAATGTACGATGGATGATAAATTTGAAATCGATGCGTACGAAATCTGAAGCGGTTCGGGTTAAAATGAATTGGGAATTAGATTGGAGATTTTTATTGCCCCGTTTTATTATACTTGCGAAATATTAACTTAAATTCTGAGATGTCTGGTAAATTTTACATGAATGATTCGCGAGATATGTGTGTAATATTTTATTGGTTTTCGTATGAGACAAGATGTCTGTCTGAAAGAATAAATTGCATTTTTAGTCAATTATATATAATAGATAGCATCTATTTTGCCTCAACACCAAAATTTAGAGTTACAAAATGAAGCGGAACATAAAATACGTTAGTAAAACGAAGAAGAAGCTTGTAACAAGATTCAAACAGGTTACTATTAATCGAAACCGAGCTTCAAACGTCACTTAACTAAGTTAAAACGTTATTATAACAACCCCGACCTCTTACACTTAGTCCTCGACAGCCTGCGACGACTTAATACTGTTAGTCGGACTATGATTACGTGCAGGGCTCTTATCAAATTATCTCCTCGCCTTCCGCCCTTGGCCCTTGAATATACAACGTAAAACTGGGCGCAGACTTGTCGGTCTATTCTGTAAAAATATCACCGTGAAGGGATGGGAGCTTGAAGTGAGCTGTCATTCTACCTTGTGTTAGGAAACGCTCGGGATTTAAACTATTGATAGCTCATTACAACTGTGTTATCACGGTAAGATTATTACAGAAAACATCGGCAGTAGTGTTAACTGTAAAGTTCAATTCGAACTTCACTTATATGACCGTTCACGTTCGAAAGCGTACAGTCTCGAGGAGAGGTGTAAGTCGAACCTTGTAAACTGGGGCTACATCAATGGAATGGCAGCAGGGTGTGGATGTGGAGCTGAGTCACAAACTATGCTGCATCTTCTATCTTGCCCGCTGTGCCCCTAAAAATGCAGTCAAAGTGATCTCTGCGCTTCCACCAATAACGCCGTGGAACTGACGAAGGTTTGGGCCAACATAATTCGATTTACTATCGAGCTTAACTGTCGAGCTAGCGACACGAACAAGACGTAAACTCCCGATTGAACAGAGTTAATCACACTATCACTCTATTGAAAAAATTACGGACAGTTTTCCGCAGATTTGTGAGTGTGTAACGCACAATTCTCGGTCCTGAGAAACTGTTTTGTCATACGACAAAACTGTTCTGTGTTGTACGACATTAAACTATTTTGCTCTGGTGTGCGCACTACCTACGTAAAGCGTGCCAAGACGCATGCCACTATTACTCACATACGAAAATTTATAGCTGTCTCTATTAATTAAAGGTCGTATCTAGAAGCCGAAGTTTCTTAAAACAATTAAGTGTCCCTTTACAAATATCGTGTGTTAGTTTTGGTTCCCATCCAAAGTTGTTCACTTGTGGTTTGTTTTATTAGTTTTGCACGTAAATAGGACGGAATAATAAATAGTCCCTCAATATATTGAACTTATCATTTATGGTCTAATTCACTTTGGATTTGTTGAATGTTGGTCTATTATATTGCTAAATCAATATTGTGTTGTATACAGAGGTTTGAAATGGTAAGCGGAGCGAGATAGGATTAGGGACAATAGTTAATTTTGTAAACGTTTTCAAATGTTTGGGCCGGAATATTGATATTGTTGTGTTTAAACAATTGTGTTATTATCAGGATTTTTTACTTTAAATTAGTTTTAAAAATCTCAAAATTAAACAATCAGTAAATACATTTCTGCCATTAAAATTACCTCTTTCTAAAATCTATTAACATATCCTAACCAATTTACTCCCATCCACCGCACGTGCACATTCAGACTATAAATAATCCCTAGTGATCAGAATCAGGAAGTGAAACACAACAGAACATCAGGCAGTTTATCTTCCCCTACTAATCGGACCTCAAGTTTGGGACACAAGTCACTCTGATGTTTATAAGGGACGGCCTAATCCACGTGTCACCTCAAATTAAATCTGATGCTACATTTTCGAAGCTTTAAGCCGTCTGTACACCTACCATTTCGTTGATATGTTGTTTGAGATTTATTTGAATATGGAATAACACAATGTTTTAATACTCCTATATATGACTCTTGATAAATGTACAGTCAAATATTAAATCAGCCGATCAATTCTGTAAAAATCTCACCGAGAAAAATAAGGTGAACTGAGCTGTCAGTGTCATCCCACTGATGCTAAGGATTAATCAAGCGTAACATTTGTAATCATAATCGAGATTTTAATGTTTTAAAATGGGTTACCATTTAAAAAAAATCTCGATTATGTTTATACTGTTCATTTTCTTTTATTTCAAAGCTAGTATTTATGTAAGTGTCTAAGTGTCTGGATGTGGAAGGTGGTGTTGTGGCCATAGGGCCACATACGTTGGGCCATAGACGTTGTCAGCAGGCCTATGTCCAGCAGCGGAATGCGATAGACTGAGTTGATTGATTTGATTTAATTGTCTAAACATAACTATTTAGGGTTTTAAAAAATAAAACAACATGACAGAACAGTGGAATGACACTGACAGCTCACTCCGCGCAAGTTTTCGCGGTGAGATTTTTACAGAATCGACAAACTGATCCGCAGGGAGACTTTGTCGTAATCTAAAAAGGTTTTATGAATTATTTCCTAGTAACAAAAGTAGGTAGCAGAGTCAGCAACAATCTTGACTTGTGACTGTTTAAAAAGATTGGAAGGCCTGAATAAAACAGATAAATAAGATTATTTGCTAACAAAAACCGTTTTTGCAGAATGTCCTGCTTGATTTCAAATCGATTCGAAGATTCAAATATTCGCTGCACTAACATACTTCAATTGTATTGTGCGCTACTTCACAAAATCTCCCATCTGATATAGCTAAAGAATGATCAAGTTTCCATAGAGAGACAATGTCTCAATAGGTACGCGGAATAACTGTATTATCAAGTAGGCAGAGAGAGCGCGGCCGCGGACATGAAATATAACGCACTTACCGTACCTCGTAATATTGCGTTCTCTTGCAATATGAAAATTTATTGCAACGTATGTGTTGGTATAGAAATAGATGGCTAACTAAGAAAAATGTGTAGCGCTCTAATAACTCATGTACTTATGCTGCCCCATTTTCGATTTTATGTACGCGTTTGGAATATCAAAGTTGGTCGTGCGAAAAGCCGTGTGCGTCAAAATGTTGTGCTGACTTGTGTTTTAGGGAGGTGAGATTATAACAAATAATTAGTGTATCATGAGGAGCAATTTGTTTACTAATAGCAAAATTTGTGTGAATTTTAGTTTAAAAGTTATATGAGAAAAACAGATTTTGCTGGAGTAACGGTTTGAAACTTTACCCTGGTAAAATCATTTTCAAAAATTCGCTTCAGCCCAGAGTCAAATACATTTTCTTCTTTTGTTGCGTAGTAAATGTTTATAAACAGTAAAATTTATGTGTGTTGTGGTTCTTCAGTTATTTAATATTTTGCTGCGGTAACGTTTTGGGATTTCCCAGATCTCGAAAACGGTTCAATGCAGAAGTCTGAAAAAAATACCAATAAGAGACCTTAATTTGTTTAAATTTGTCTAAACATAACTTTTTGATTTGGTTGACGTAAACTAATGTAATTAAATGGTTTAAAAAATCAGAAAAAACAGATTTGCAAGTAAACCAATACACTTATAACCAAATAAACAGCTGTAAAAAATACCAGTGGTAGACGCTTGTAACGTCAGGTATTTTAGATTTTGTAACTTACACAATATGAAGATAAAAACAAATTTGATTAATATTAGACTAGTCGTACTTTAGCGATCGAATACGCAGTTCCCATAACATTCAAGAAACATGGCATACTTTAAACAAATTAAAATATTCATGAACATTCGTTCCTGTTAATTTTAGCTCTCAATTACGGCTTTAATTAAAGTTATATCAAAAACAAGAATATAGCAATATCAGCAATTATAATGCACTTTTTTAATCAGTTTCGCATTTAAGGTAAAATTAGACAATCACATTGAAACTACGTATATTATACATTTTTATTTTAGTGCAGATATTACGTACATACTCAAAATAAAGTTATGGTGCAGCTTTTATGCTTTCATTTCGTCCGAGAGACATGCCAGGAGACTGAGAATTTGGCACTTTAAAGTAATATTTTTGAAAGAGATATTTTATTAAGGGGTGATCTAATTTTTAATGTCATACTAGAAACCATTTAGTTGTACAGTTTCAACCGTAAATCAATATAATTGGCCTACAAAACCTGTACAAAATAAGATGAGCCGCGGAAAATTCCCTTGTGAGTAGAACTACCCATAAACACGATGAAACAAAAAGAAAAAAAAACTGACAACTAAAGCAACTGTTTTTTGTTCTTAAATACGAGTATATAGCATATGAATTTATCTATTCTATTCTATCATGTCTGTTGAATTTCTTGTTAAAATTAATGTTATTAAAGCTTCATTACGAAATCTTATCAAATAAAAATATGTTCGAAAGTACCTATCGATTTTACAATTTTATGGAGGTACAGCAAGGGTGTTATATAAACGGTGAGATATTAAATATTTATTAGGTATCTCGCTTAGAGACTACGCTCATAAATAATGTCTTGAATATTTTTCATATAATATCTCATTTGCATATAAAACATAACGCATGCCGTAGAACAGAAGACAAAAGAATTTAATTGTGTTAACCGAAATACTTAGCCAGTTAGAACGTACCTTTCAAACATAATTTTAAACAAAAGAATTAGCTGCAGGTATTCTAAATTCGAATCTAATCACAATCCAGTCAGAACATAACTATAAAAACATATTTTTAGTAAAAAGATTTGGCTGCCATTCGAAATTCGAATCGAATCACGATCCAGTCAGAGCATAACTTTTTAAAGATATTTTTAGATAAAAAGTTTAACTGCAGGTATTCGAAATTCGAATCAATTACTTACCATCCAGCCAGAACATAACTTTTAAAACATATTTTTAGACAAAAGACCTAACTGCAAGTATTAATATTCCATTTCACACTTATGGACAAGTCTATGCACTTACGACGTGCGGTCACATCTGCGTCTAAAGTCACACAACACTGCAAAACAAACCCGTCTTCAAAGTTCCCTCTCAAAGTAATTCGCTTCGGCTCTCGAGTGCAAAAGTCGCGCTTTATGAACCTAATTAAGTGTCGCATAATAAGCTTCAATTAGAGCGATGCTTATTTTATGACTTATCCCGAGCCTTTGTTTACGTTGTGTCTACAGGGTTAGCGTACGGTTTTGCTTGGGTAAATGTGGGTTGAAGATTTGAAGTTTTGTGTCGTGCATGTTGTTGGAACATGTTAGCGTTGATGCACACAAATATTTTATCATTTAGCATGCCTAAAATGCCTATTTTTAATGTTGCTGCTGTTACTACTGGCTGATGTCACATGTCTTCGAATTATTGGTTCTAGGACATACCGGGACCCTAGGGATTTTATTTTTTACCTAGACGAAATGTAAACTCTAAAGTAAGTATAGCACTATTATTACATAATATTGTTACTTTTGAGACCACCGACATCTCATAAATATCTGTTACCACTGAAAAGCATATTTTATGATATAATTTCGGCTAAGAGCTCCTTTTATGACGGCTGTATACATTCAGATGTAAAGATATTACCTACATTTTAGTAAGAAATAATTAATAACACTCTTACGCACTTGACATTGATAATGTCAGGCATCTGACTACGATGTGGTTATCAATCATAATGAAGTCGTTGTTTATTTTAATTTTGTTATAAGAGTCGTGTAGGAGCAGATGATTAAATTATAAAAGAGTGATATTAACTTAAAAAATGGTGATTGTATTAAGAAAGCAATTTATGAAATAGCAGTGGGACAACCAAGACTAGATATGGCCGGAATTATTATAGAAAAGCTACATAGGCTTTGAAGTTCAATAGGGAGAAACAGAGAAAGCTAGACAACTTTATGAAAGATTGTTAGAGAGAACAGTCCATGTGAAGGTATGGCTGTCTTATACCAAGTTTGAACTGCATGCTGAAAATGCTGATAATATAAATGTAGAACTAGCTAGGCGTGTGTATGAGCGTGCTAATGATAGTCTTCGAAATGCTGGAGAAAAGGAGGCCAGAGTACTTCTATTAGAAGCATGGAAAGATATTGAAACAGAAATTGGTGAAGAAGAAAAGCATAATGAGGTTATGGCCAAAATGCCAAGAAGAGTCAAAAAGAGACAAAAGATTATGAGTGAAAGTGGAGTTGAAGAAGGATGGGAGGAAGTATTTAATTACATATTCCCAGAAGATGAAATGGTAGGACCGAATCTTAAATTGCTTGCTGCTGCTAAAAAATGGCGCAAACAAAAAGAAGTCACACAACCTTCAGAAACTGAAACAAATAAAGAAGATCAAGAGGAAGAAGGGACACCTCCACAGAGAAGTAACAAAGCTGCAGATGATGATTAGATTAAGTTTTCAAAATAAAAGCCTTTCTCATATCTGGAAAGAAAAAAAATGCTGTATATAATTCTTCTGTACGTGGGAATGACATTGAATCAAAATCTTCCTAAATAGCTGGACCGATTTTGAAGACATTTTTTTTGTGTTTTTGAGTGGGTTTCTGTATGGGTTAGATCCACAACTAGCGTATGTGACACTGCAATCGAGTTCTAGGATACAGGACAACATCTGCCCGGTCAGCTAGTATAATGTAAAACTATTACAAGAGTAAATCTGAAAGTTATTAAGTAAATTATGTTGTATAAAAGCCAGATAACGATGTCACCGTGTATGTTGTTACAGTGATAATTTTATGCCGTTGGGAATATGACCCATTTCTGGGACATCCGAGATTTAGTTATTTTTTGTTTCAAACAGATAATGAAAATTGGTGTTGGTAATTTCAAGAGATAAAGTGTGTACCCCACGTAGTTTGTTTTACTAAAGCCTGAAAAAACCACCCCAACATTTAGGGTCCAACCCTAAACTTACCCGACCAATACAAACGCCGAAATGAAACTAAAATGTTATTGTGTTACAAATACAGTCGTAGTACGTTAGAGAAAATCAGATCGGGTGGCAGTAATACAGGGCGTTAGATAATGTTTCCTCCCGGGAGGAATCCCACGGTCACAGATAACAGTGGCCGCGACGCCTGCGACCTCGGATTTGTCTCTCGTTGTTACGCTCCGTAATAATATTACGAGCGGTTATTCAGACCTTTGTCTACCGTTCGTGACGTCACTACTATGATGTTTACACATCGAGATTGCAGTTTATGTTATCCTGGTGGCTTGATTTATGGTGCGGCCGAATTTAGTGCGGATTAGTGTGAATTGTGTTGAGGTCTTTATTTTATTCTAAAGGGAGAGAAATTGGTATAGTTTAGGCTGTATAAAAACAACAAGATAAGACTGAGAATACGTTTCGTTTCCATGTTTTACAAATTCTTAATCGGATGTTTTCTTGTCGACTTACAAGTTACTCTGGCATTCAATCTCTTAAATTAAATTACCAAGCTACATTGCGTTTCACAAAGATTTTACCCGTATATGTTTGAATTTGCGTAACTACATAGCATATTACGATGCTCGTAACATATAAAATAAGGATCCTCTTGAATCGTAGCAGCGGAGCTCCTTTCAGGGTTCGTATTTTTCTGTTAAGTGCTTATACGGAATCCTTCTTTTTTCCATAAGAACAACTCATAAACTCAAGAGTATCCCTGTCGTATTTCCTCAATATAGTATTATGGTATGATAATACGGCGAGTCGGTCACATGAATCACAGGGCTCTTCCCAGGCGAGTCTTTGTATTCAGTTTGGCGGATGACGATAACCTTAATGTAAGCGCCGTCACGGCTGGTGGTCCGAAGAAGGATCGCTTTTGTCGTGGTCCCTTCCGCGCGCCCCATTCTTTTCTCTTTATACCGTTTCTCACTTGAGTAATTCGAGGACAATAAACATTTATTGTGCTCGTTTATTTGACAGACGATGAAGAAATATCGAATGAGTGAGTTTGTTATATTTGGCTCGCGGGCATCCTCCGCAAGTTGTTTAACGACCGCCGTAATACAAAAAGCGCTGGCGCTTTTTGGCGAGTTTTCCTCTAAAAGTAAAGGATAAGAAAATTATCCGGTCACTTTAAAGCCCGAACGTGAATTTGCGAAATGTGTAAGGAACCCGGCCGCTCTCGGGGGAACGCTCTCGACGGGAGACATCCGCATTCGTTTTTGTGCGTTTCATTTTCTTGCGAAGAATGGATTTTACGACTTCCTCTTTTAATAATTAACTGTTAGCTTGGTTTATTTAAATAAGAAAATCCCGAGTGACGTTTTAAATTATGTCGCTACTTATCCACGAAGATTTATAAAACTTAGAAACGATAAAAGTATATTTCAAGTAAAAATATTCTTAAATCAAAAATCAATCACTCGAACACAAAGGCCAGTAAAAGCCGTGGCCGTAAAATCAGTCCTCGCAGTTCCATTCTTAACACCAGCTAATCATCTTAACAAGGCACATAGGAGCGAACAACACGGGCCCGGCGCCCCTGCATTTGTATTCAGTTTGGCAGACTACGATAACTTTAATCCGGGTAAAGTGTCACCTTGAGTGGCTTACACAGAAAGAACCTTTGTCTGGGAGTAGGGTACTCTGACCTTCTTATTTTTTCCGTCAGGTTTTCCTCCATTGTCACGGGGTAATGTAAAATCCAGCCACTTAAAAGGCGAGCTTTTCGTCGGATTGCCGGGACCTAGACTATTGCGGCGCTCTGTACAGCGACTCAACTTGATGGATTGTGATGGAGAGCCTCGTTGATCATATTACACGTACTTGGTCATTTAACGTTGCGATGTATCGGCGTGGTCAGGAGATTGAAAAAGACTATTTATTTTCTTATTTGCACTGCGGACTCGAGACGTGACTCAGCGGCAAAATATGGATGGGACCTCTTAAAATTGAATTCCGCAGGAAGTTTTTTGCTATATGAGTTTCATTCAGCGGTGAACGCGCATGAAGTGTGTTCTAGGCGAGTTTTATAATGGTTTCAGATACTGGGTGACGGTTGTTTTGGATGCTATTTATTCACAGCTGATTGAGTCGTAATTGCGGAGACAAAGTTTCGACAAAAGGTGAGGAAATGATACGGTTCCTTTGTAAAAGTTGCAATGTACGTGACAAATCTTCTAGTTTCGACTTCGGATTGAAAACTGCGATAGAGTCGGCCCCGACGTGCCTCGAATCTGCTATTAGCCCTCCATTTAGAAATAGGTGCACAGACTTATTGGTATTACATTAGAAATGTTAGAGTTGGTGAAGTAATGTAACTTTGTAACATTGTAGTCACGTTTCATAATCCTCATCTTGCGGAGTCCCGTTACAATGTAATCATACTAGCAAGTACTTATCTGTATATCTTATCTTATCTTAGGCAGTCGCTCCATATAAAATACTGGTATTCAGCTGCATCCGGTTAGACTGGAAGCCGACCCCAACATAGTTGGGACAAGGCTGGGCAGATGATGACTTATCTGTATTAAAGCAATTAGATCAGCCAGTGAGGCGAAAACTAACTGAGCTGAAAGCTAGTGAAATGAACACAATCGGAATCTAAAATCGGTTTGTCTTGTACCTACACGGTGTTGGTACAATCTCTCACGGAATTATAAACACTCGTGAATTGTTATAGTCGAAGCTTGCCGTTCCATCAACTCTATTTTATAGGGGTCCACTGCATTGACATGGCTTAATTATTCCTCGTAGAATCTCCGTAAGTGAGGTAATAGAAGATTAAGGTGCGACAGGTATTAGACGCGAAGCTATTAGAAATTCACGTTGTCAGTTTATTTTTAATCCGTTGTAATTCCATTTTATAATTGGATGACATCGTATTGACAGATTATATAGATATAAGTTATTTATTTATATATTCTTTATTACACACCACAAAAATACATTACAAAGAAAAAACAAATTACACTATAAAATAAACAATGGGCGGCCTTATCGCTTTCCGCGATCGCGATCGGTTACCTATCATAAGTTCGAAAAATATTTGACCAAATTTTATTTCACCTAAAACTTTTCAACTTGTTTTGTTTCGTTTTTTTTACTTCATCGAAGTCACGTTTGCCACTGTTTCAGTTGAACTATCATCAATTCGATTTTTTCGTTACTCCGATGTTTCATTTGGTCGAAAAACTTTTTACCGAAGTTACACTTAGCCGAAATAACATTTGTTCGAAGTATTATGTTTCCGAACATTCATTATACCACTGCACACTGTTTTGTTTAATTAATTATTTAAATGTTATGGTACTTAAGAAAATAGTTGATTATGAATAAAAGTGGTTTTAAGTGGTCCCAGTAAGAAGCATGCACACAAGGATGCTTGCTACAAGCATGCAACATGCTAGCAGGCATGCAACATGCAAGTAGGCATGCAGCATGCAGCAAGCATTGTTTCTGTCACGGCTCCGGTGCTGCGGGGCTGTGCACATCAAATTGATTTTTTATGACACTATTTTAATTTAATATTCAAAATGCTACCAAGTAACCGACTATATATTTATGACAAAATAATTTTCCTTTAAATGTTGTTTCGGTGTGGTGAAAATGTGGCAAATAAATCGTTTGGCAAATAAAAAATGTTCAAAAGAGGCTTCGGCCAATAGCAAAAAGTTAAAGATAAACATAAAGATCCATTTATTTGTATAAACATGTGTAACATGGTACATAAATATGCACATATGGATGGAAATTCGTTTAAAATTGCTGGTGGCTTGCAACGCGTTTTGCCATATTCGGCGTACAAAATAGTTTATAATATTTTAGTTTAAAATTATAAATGAGAATATGTTTTTAATAATTGTAAAAATTCAATCATTTCAAATACATAATCAGTTAATACAAAAATATAGTCAAAAATAAATAAATAATAATAATTGAAACACTAAAACTAGTAAAACTAAAATACTTATTAAATTATCTAAATTCAAAATTTGTCATTCCAAAACTCCGTAACATTATAGTATCCCTTACTAATTAGCAATTTTTTTAGTAATATAGGAATCGGCAAAATATAGTTAGGTATAATAATACCTATGACACATTACATTATACTTCGATGATCTAAAAATATGTCAAATAATGCATATAGCAAAAAAGACGTCGGTCAATAGTTTTCAGTAAAATAAAATACGAACATAAAAAATCGGAAAAGTGATCGGTTCCCCTTCCAGGAAACCATAGAATGGACAGTAATCACTGTCCATTCTGTCCAGCCTAGACATAAAATGGAGACGATGTTGGTGCAAATAATATGTATATGCTACCTTAAAATTGTTAACATTTTTTAAATAATAGGTATATCTATCATTTTGTCCGCGTCAGTACTAGAATTCCAAAGTTATTCAACTGTTAGTTAACTCTTATTGAAACTATATCCGACTATTGTTTACAGCGGCTCAAGTGTAAAGATATGTTGTCTGACTCGTTTATCTACTTATACGGAATTAGCGAACATGTTAGAGTACAAATGAAAAGGTTTTTACGCCACTGATGCGAGGACCGCCAAACACAGAAAACCTTTGAAAAAAATGTAAGCTGATTTACCGTGGGTGGCCAGGGGCCTCTTGTACCCGCTCGACCGGCAAATAAAGGCGACCAGACAAATGCTCGCAAATTGACTCGACGTTTTTCACTGTATTCCATATTTTTTACGCAAGGAGAGCATCTACGTAGTTGCTGAAACGTCAGAATGAACGGCCTGAAGATAATTAAAAACATTCAATGTTTACCAACGTTAATGAAATTTTATTATTAAAATATGCCTTTTTGTAAAAGTGTCTTTTTGTTTGCCCTTCTGTTGTAATCTAAAAATGATCCGTTCTTAATTTTTCCCCATTTCTGAACCGAACCCGTCTACATGTATAAAGGCTACGACTATTATATTGAAATTCGTAGATAGGCAGAACCGTAAACAATTGAAATAAAGGAGTAACAAAGCGACCATTGAACGAGCATTATGATGAAAATCAAATAAGAAAAGGGTCTTCATAAAAACCGCTTCATTACCGAGCTTGAAGGTATTAAGTCGCTACAACGACCAAATAAAGCTAAGATTACAAGTTAACCTCATGTTAGTCGGAAACCCCAATGATAAAGCATCTCAGGAAAATCGAGCTCGAGGAGGGTACACTAATCCCTCTTTAGCAAAAACGCTTCGTTCCAAAAAGTGATGGGCGGCTCACGAGGGATGGATCTTCATTACCCAACCGTGTTGTCAGTTAAGCCAAAGGGTCTCAGGATTACATACTACTTAATAAAACTTAAAAAAAAAATGAGGACGTAATGGCTTATGTGAGCCTCCGGGGTTTTAGTGAGAATTTTTCACATTTTTAGTTCAAAGAAAGTCTTTGACTAAAGAGGAGCTGTTAAATACACGCATGTTGTGCCTGGAGAGAATATTCTTAAATCAAAGGCTGATATTGCTCGCAAAAAATGTTGGGTTATTCTGTTATTACGTTATTCAGTGTGGGCCAATCGTAGCGTTGAAATCAAGGGCTACGTCACTACTGAGTTCAGTTCGGCGGAAAAATCTCAGCTCTCGATAAAGTTACCATTACTTGCCTGTAGGTAGGTTTAGATTTTTTGTGACGGTGTATTAAATTATGTTGGTGATTACTTGATCTTTTTTAAAAGATATCATTTAGATATCATCAGTCAGATATATCAGATATCAGTCTATTTACATATTTTTTTGATATATACCGAATAATTAATATTGCGAATATTCTCGTCACAGGTTTTCACGCGACAAATATTATGCATGTGGATTTTTCTAAGTTTGTCTAGATTGCGTTGATGTCTACGTATGTTCCCTTTTTTGATTACTTTGTAATTGTGTTCAAAGAAATAAAATGTCTGACGAAGAACGTCGTAAGTTACTCCCTTGAAGTTTTTAATTTCTCTTTTACAGCAAGTTTAATGTAAAGGGAAACTAAGATTACATAAATACACATGACGTGCCACATGGCGTGGCGTGCCATAAGGCTTGGATTAACTGAGATTTAGGATCTGAACAGTGAAACCGACGTGGTAGTTTACCAGTCCCTCTCTTGCGGGGAAATAATTACCCGTCTAGCAAAATAAAACAATTATTTTCTTAAATAAGTAATGGGGATATTAATATCTCTCGTTTGTTTCTAGAAACCGAACATCAAAGTTTTCATTTGATTAACAAAGAAAACCCTAACAATTTACCTACATCTCCTGGCAGGATTTATCCACTGAAAACACGTCACCAGAGGTTTACAATAACGCCCACGCAAAATCTCATTACTACAAATGAAACATTATTTGGTCGTCACGGCAAGTACGTCGTGTATGGCAAATTACTAAAGTTTCCACTGATGTACAGACCTGACCCACTTAGTACGTTCCATCACAATGGAGAAACCCTTTGTTTCAAATTAAGTGCACATAACCAGATTTTACGGCAAAATCGAAACCGTAATGGCTTCGAGAATATATTACGAGTACAACAGCACAGGTGAAAATTTACACTTACGATTCTCTTCAATAACGAGAGCATATCATTTTTCCATACAATAGCGCCATAAAAAGATTCACGGCAGTGCCTTTTTCGTATTTACCTTTGAAAATTTATATTCCCACTGGGTTCAAGACCGCGGCCGACCGCAATAATACACAATGGGCAATCGAATTATCATATCATTATAGGCAAGAGAAAAATCCAAAAACTTGCTATTTTTACGTCACCTACGCTATGGTGTATTTTTGTTGGAATGGGAACTGATACTTTTTGTTATTGTTGCTACTTGTGTAGTTTTGTGCGATAGGATTTTTGGGTTATGACTCTAAAGTGCTTGTATGTGTGAAACTTATGTTCACAATCATTTTTCTGCAAAAATAACAACACTTAAAGCCCAAACATTAATCAAAGAAGTTTTAAGCTACTTTTCTAACTTTAATTTTTATGGTGTAGATAATTAAGAGTATTCTATCTATATCTATTCAAACGCTTTCGGAGTTGGAGCCACAGTTGGCCTGAAAGGTGTCACTGCTACAAAAAGCCCTATTTGTTCCAAACTTGATGACAAAATTGGCTGGTTTTGATCTCGGGGTGACCAGTCCATCTAATATCTGAAAAGCTGTACACAAAAAGTCAAATCTATAGTTTTATGATAGCTCCGCGTACAGATTATTATAGGCCGGCGGTGCCCAGTGGTCGAAATTCGACCATGTTTTTTATTAAATATCCGGATGAGCAAGCTTTGCTGGGGATTTTTTCGTTTGACGTTTTCTAAAAATGAAACCTAGCTATATCAATTTATCGCCCCCGAAACCCCCTGCATACTAAATTTCATGAAAATCGTTGGAGCCGTTTTCGAGATTCAAATTATATATACATATATACAAGAATTGCTCGTTTAAAGGTATTAGATATAATGTATTTCTGATGCATTATTCCATAAAATATTAGCTTTCTGCACTCCTTCTCCCCCCAACCGTCCCTTGCCCGCAGAAGTGCCAAATCGCGCCGAAGCTGAGCAAGTAGAGTTAAAATCCCCAAGATCTAATAATAATGAAATTGATTAGATCCAGCCTGGCCCCACTTGCTATCCTCCCGAAAATAGTGACGCCCTGAGCCGAGGCCCGAACCCCGCAGGGGGTGCCTTCAGCGAGCGGTTGCTGTAGGTTTTAAGCGTAGTTTTCTAAGCCCTGGCTGGAGGCTCTTAGTCTAAAAGCTAATAGTCCCCAGGAAAGCCCGATTAAGCAGTCACGGCCTCTCAAGGTCAACTGCGAGATGCCATACCCAAAAAATAAAAACTCCTTCTCCGTACAAACTTTAACTGTGCCAAATTTCATATTCCTCCGTCCAAGTAATTTTCGTAAAAAGAGATGCAAAGTTTTTGCTTCACTTATTAATATACAGATTATGTTTATATAAACGTTTAGAACTAGGTATTGTGTATTTATTTTAGTTCTTTTTTATCTTATCGCATGCTGCAATGGCTGACGTCATCACGTCAGTGGGTGTTGGGTGTCGCTGAAAAAGCTGTTGTTTTTTGCTTGGGTGTGACGCATATTTGCCCCCAATTTTTCTATTTGTGTTTGTAATCTTTTTCTGCGTCATGTTTGCTAAACGTATTTTCTTTCTTTCTGTTGCACGTCCCGCTGTTACTTTCAGTATTCTCCGCGGCGGTTTATCATTAAACTATTGATACCATATATAAGTATGTATTTTGTGCAAGCTTCGATGTAAAACAGCATGCCATTGGTGCAGGTCCCTATTTCCTCCGAGCTCCTATCGCGCGACATATTTTGCGACTGCGTCGCTTGACATATTTTAGTTTCAGTAAAGTCTTACAGCTTGTCATCAGCCCTTTATGTACTTAATAAAAATCGACGTCAGAGCACTTTTTGTTAAATGTTTACACACAAAACTAACATGATTGCTATAGTAAATACTTGATTATGTTTCATCACTGTCCAGAAAAAGCCTCAATGTTCCCACTACTGGGAAATAGGCCTGCTATCTGTGAGAGGGAGTAGGCCATAATCCACCACGCGTCCCCAGTGCAGGTTGCTAGATAACAAAAGTCTTCGAACTTTGTTTTTAAGGCATGGCAGTTTCCTCACGATGTTTTCTTTCTCAGTTTTTGAGAAATAATTTACACAAACTATAGCGCCTACCTGATTTCGAACCTATCACCTGCAACTCGGTAATTCGGGGCCATTACCACTGCCCCAACACTGCTCACTGAGCCTATTATTTATTTAATGTCAGTACACGATGAATACAAAAGTATGGACCAAGGCGTGAAGTTTAAAATTGACGTAAAGTTATTGGACTTCAAAACACAAGCAGTAGTAGAGTCGTGTGCGATACATTAATAAATCTAATGTAATTACGGCATGTAATTATAATTTATGCAGTAAGTTTGCTGGGAGCGCATTAAAATATTTTTATAGCGCAGAGAATTAATATTATTAATGGATTGAAATAGATAGCGGTTTTACTATTAAATATGAAACACGTTAATTTTGGAGTGGTCGTTTAGTGTTGGAAAACAACTGAAATTTAGTAGGTATACATTATAGACCAAAGACGCGGCCATTTTGTTTATGTCATTTAGATCTTGTTATTAAAAAAGGTGGTTAAACTAAGTTGAAAGCCAAGACATAACAAAAAAAGAATTACACTTTGTTAATGTAGTTTTTCGGGTCGATTGGTGGTTAGGTATTAGGTTACGTTGGTTGTAAAATTTTCTAGTTTATTTAATGACTTAATTAAGCCTTTTGATACACTATACGTACTTACGTATTAAGTCATCAGTCAGTAAATAAACTAGAAAAATTGAAGGCCCTTGTATCTTTTCCTTTTGAGACCAGCTTTTATAAATTAATATTTTTATTCCCAAACCAAGAGTCCATAGTGTTAGTAACATAATATTAAAATAACTTTTTATCTAATGTTTTATAATTTTATTTTTATGGTCGATAGTTAGTAGTAGTTAGTAGTACAGTAATTTCGACTAGTTTCTAGTTTGACGCAAGAACCCCTTGGCAGCACTTCTATATATTATAATGTTTTTATTTTGTTGTTGTTTATGCATGTCAGTAAGATATTAAGATGTAATAATGATCCGTCCACAAAATAATCCAGCGAGTGAATGAAGGCATGCTCCTGACAATGAGTAATGAAGATTTCATTTATTATAGCCATTTAATTTAGATGATTCAATTTATCTTCATCTCGAATAAATAAATCATAGGATGACTTTTATAACTAATGCTTCAGAAAGTCTTTACACGGATTTATTACGTATTCAATTGGGGATTAAATATAAGGATTTCTTGAATGTAAGTTTTGAAGTTGATTTCCTATTTTTCATATCTGGCTTAGGTGCTTTTTTGTTGTGTCTATGTTAACTTGTAAATCCTACTAATATAAAAAATGTAAAAGTTTGTATGCTTGGATTTTTGAACGGATTTGTAGATACACACAGATAGTTTATACTTAACCTGGATTACCACACAGAATACTTTTATCCCGTTAGTACGTACTTATAGGATAATTTCCAACATCCACGTGGGTGAATCCGCTGGCAAAAGCTAGTAATGCATAATAATGAAGTAACCTTCCTCCAAAGTAAGTTAGTTCTTTGTTATTGTAACGTAACTGCGTAGTAGGTAGTTTAAAACTTTAATCATTTGGAACCCGAATAAATAATACGTATCGCAGAACTGACGATAAAGTCTTGCTAAAATAAAGTAAACGTAGAACTATTCCAAGTACCAGTCCGCAAAACCCCGATTTTCACAGAGGCCCTCAACATTTTATTATCCACCGTACATCAAATGCTTCGCTTGAAATGATGTAGTTAACACTGATGTGGGGAGCATATAAATAAAGAAGGCTTATAAAAACCTAAATAAATAGCCACCGCTGTGACTGACGATATTATAAATTTGTTCAGATAACATTGTGGGTGACATTAAAGCACCTCTGTCTGCCCCTAGGCGGATTTGTGTCCCTAGCGTGAAAATAAAGTGTGGGAAGCATATTTGGCTTTTATCTCAGGTGAACCAACTATCAGATTATTTTTAGGTGGTAGGCAATGTGTTCCACTCCGGGAAAGTACTTCGAAGCAGTACTTACGGGTTTATTTTGGACATTACTGGCATCAGTGAAGGGAAATATCCAAAAGTAATCTGGACTTATACAGTTAATATAAGTCTCAGGTCACCAACCCGTCTAGAGCAAGCGTGGTGATCAATGCTCGTGCCTTCTCTGTTTACAGTAGTAGACTGATACTATTTTAATGTCTTTAACATATCTCAGGACCCCGTGGTCCCGGACCTTTGGAAGGCGTACGAGAACCCGAAATCAATTCGCATCTTAGACAATTTAAAATTATGACCTTATTATTTATTACTAGATACTATTACGTGTTGGAACATTTACATAATTTAGATATTTTTTTTTAAACGCTAAATGTTTTGATAAATAAAACCCTAAGTGCGGTCAACTACTCATATTTAAAAGGTTGTCCTAAATCCATAATGGCTTAACATGGCTTAAAGTTTAAAATTTCATGTGCGAATATACCGACGAAAATCCTTATGCTCTTTCCCGAAAATACACGCATGAGAACCGTATACCATTTATTTGTCGAAGGTTGAGTGTAGTTATGTAAAGAAAATATAAATAAAACGGAGCAGTGGTTACTGAAAGGCTAGGGTATAGGTACGCTCGAGTGATCAAAACTGTGAGATCTGTCAAACACAGATTGCTTCGGAAAGGAGTTGGACAGGCGAGCAATATCCGTTACCAACCGCGAAATACGATCATAATACGTGAACAAGTGAGTGCTTGCACAAAGCCGAACTAATATGAAACTCTGTTATGTATTAAAATCCCTATGTGATGTCGATATACATTCCACGCATTGGAAGAAAATTCAGACTAGTTGATTTGAATTTCTGAGGATGGAGAAAAATGGATTAGGTACGTTAGTAGGTACATTAGGTTAGGTAGGTAAATTTTTTTAGTACATAAGTAGAAATAATTTAATACCTTAGAAAAACGGAGCAATCAATGCTAAGTGTCATTCGTATATCCCATCGTAAAACAAACATTAAAAAGCGACAATAGAGACAAAACTTTGGCAACATGCAAAATTGTTTTTCGTTTTACATAAGGCAATAATGTGAAGATTATAGTAATATCACAGAGTTCTATAAATACAGAAGTTCACGGCTGATAAAAACAAAAAGTTTTTTAATAAAACTTCGTTGAGGAAATGCCCGCGAAATATTCGAGATTCTTGTGCTGATTGTTTTATAGTTATGGCTCGTAGGGACGAGATATGCCCCTCATAAAATACATTTTAGAATATTTTAACGCGTGTCTACAGAATAGAGGCTTTTTATTACTTTTTAAATTGTCAATTTACCTTATATAACGCATTATCTCGCCTGAAAACACTAGACAAGCTTAATGTAACCTTTATACTTTTCAGAATCATTAAGTTCTTTTGTTCTATAATCTCTAGGATTATTGTGGCTTACATTAGTTTTTTATTCTCACGCCGTTTAATATTGAAACAACAAAATTCATTTCATCTTGTAACTTGAAAAGAGCATTTTTTCACGGTCCTTTATTATAAAAACATTCGAAGTCGCTTGTCAGAGTTGTCACATCACAACAGAATTAAATGAAATAAGCTTCGCATTTTCAATAGCAGCATTTTCTCCGTGAAGTCATTGTCAGCTATTCTCATGCCTTGTTTGGCGTGTAATTGAATAAGGCGATTGCCATCACCAGTCGCGAGGAAAAGAATTTAATAACATGCGATATAAACGTGCCCTCGAATACATCGCACTCTGCCATTTAAGCGACACTTCTCCGCGACGGGTACTCGCTTGCCGAATGCCGTATTTCCCGAGCTATTCAATAGTTTTTTTATTTAAATAAAATTCCAATAATTTTAACGCTTACTGTTCAGTGCGTCGACAGAGGGAGAATTCATTGTGTGAATCCCGAACACGGTAGATATGCATGACCAACAGTGAACAATTCTAAAAATAAAGGCAGTAATTCGTCTGAATTCTTTTTAAAGCTGATAAAGGAAATATGCAATCAAAACGAATAATTGGAATTAACGTCATAACAAGCATATTTCTGTTAGATGTATTAACACAAGTTGGAATTTTATATGGTGAGTGAGCGCCTTTATTCGTGGCCCATTGGTTTTCAACGCCTTTTAACGCTCCATAAATCGTCTAATATTACACTTTTACTGTCACATCTTCAGATGTGCCCGTTTCCTCGATAAAGTAATGTGTATACTTATCGATATGCATAATGAATGTCCTGTCTTTTGTATGTAGCTTTTGAAGGAAATTAATAAACGGTGACCGGATAACACAATGCAATGAAAAGGGTAAACAAAACGAAAAAACCCCATTGCGGAATAATTTGTAAAGATAATAAAAAATCTCTATAGACATTTACGAGCAACGAGGTGGACGTAATTTGTTTTACGGAGCAATTAAATGTTTAGCCTGAGTACTAGAGACTGAGTATTTTTAGGTAGGTGCTTCAATTGACTTTGATTGAGAATTATTTATTGATTGACCGGCTGTCCAAAAGATATAGCTGAAATAGACATGATGAGAGAAGTGAAGGATCTAGTGCCAAACTGAGTTTGGAGTTGGTATATGACCATGATATTTTTGCAGATATATTTACGAGCTAAAGTTTGGAGGAGGTACAGCTTTATTACAAAACTATATTTCATCGTGCCCTGTACCATTTATATTTATTTATTGAATTTTAGTTTTTTTACCTATAAAATTTTAAGAATACAAATGTCTACTGCAAGATTGGTTTCAATCACAATTATTATACTTAGTTGAACAATTTGAAAACTATTACGTGAAAAATATGAAGTCAAAATTCATTACTAATTCCAGAGACGCGTTTCAATTCAATAAATTATGTCATAAGTCTTTCGATACTCGTGAAGTATGGAATAGCACATTTTCTGTAAACGTTTTTATATAGAACAGGAGTGCGTTGGGTCAAATGGAACGGCCAATAAATCTGTTAAAGTGACAGCGTGGAGCGATAACACGCGATCGTTGGTGTGTGTATTTGATAATGGCTGCCCGACACCTGCCGTTGAAACCGCAAAAATGTATCTAGCGATACCGCTTCAATCGTTTCGAATATTCACTGAGATTCAGTTAGTTCGATATTCAGTTGTAGATTTTTTATAGAAAGATACCAGTCTATGTCCTTTTCGATTCATTTTCAGCAAAAGCATGAGCTTTCCTGGGAATTGTGTTGTAGGGTTCAATATTTCGAAGCTATTCGATATTCTTCCAAACCGTAACCGCTGAATATTTCACGAAGCTCGGAAAATGTATGTAAAGCTAAATAAATCAACTGAAAAATTCATAAAAGTAATTTTCATTCAAAGGTTTTCCTTGCGCTCCATTCAGTTGTTCTTACTTTCCAATTATCTGTACAATCACAGTATAAATGCAAACTTTGTGCAGAAGTTTTATTTTTAGGTGCTTTTTAGTGTAAAGTCATGAACAAACAATATTTTCTTTTATTCGTTGACATTCAGATGGGAAAATAATACATATGTCATTTTAATTGTATGTTTGACTTTAGACTGAAGGTTATTTCAGTCACTACATTCCTGCCTATCGCTAGAAGGCTTTTCACTAAGGTCCATTCTTGAATGCCATTTACATGCTGGCAGTCGAATTGACTAATCCGGATGCGGAACGTTCTCGGCCATTCACATCTAAAAGCACCCATGTCTACGCTCACATCTACGAGCAATAGCACCTAATCCAGTTTACTTTTCAGCTTTCAGATCGTTCCTATAAAACCGTAAAAAATACAAAACGCCTACATTTCCTACGATCGAAGCTAGATTTGCTACAATCGGCTCTCTTTTTCCTTAGATTCATTCAGCCCAGAATGAATGAAAGTACAGCACTGATTGAGCGACATAGACAAAAGACTTGCATTATCCTGTAAGTGGCGTGATCCGCTGAACGCCTATTCGGATCTCTTTTTATCGGGAGACTATCGAAGTACGCCGATTTTTCACGAACGTGGCATAGGATCGTATAAAACAGTCACGTATTTTTTAGTGTCAGTGGCTTCGCTAGGACTCGGTCCTTAACAATATCATAACCAGGGTAAAGAACATCGTGAGAGCCCCTGTACACCGGCTTATTGAATTTCCCAGTGAAAAGGGTTCAGTGACTGTAAATTCTTAGTTTCATTGCGACTTTCCTTGTAATCGACTTTTTATTATGTCTTGAAAGAGGAATTTACATGAGAATTGCTTTGTTGCCTTTTTAGGCCCTATATGATATGCAGTTAAGAAACTTGCTTGTAATAAATAGAATAATCGTAAACTTTGCTCAAAGGTCTTTTGTTTAGGTACTAGTTTTTCATTTCTTATTGTAACTTAGAATTTGCTAGCAAATTAAGCTGGCTTTAGGGTTAAAAAAGGACTGAAAACTCGCTTTGGATATTGAAAACTGTATTCCGATTATTGAACAAAATGTGTTATTCGCATAGCAAATCGAATGAATTTGGAACGAACAACTAAACCATAGGAGTGGTTAAATGAATTTCGTGGAAATCGCTACTAACTGGAGCGACGCGACGATAGAATTTTCTAGAACTTTGTTTTGTTCTAACGGAAGTAAGTAATTGATTTTAATTCCACTGGCAGTACGTTGAAACGCAACCGAGCGTTAATGAAAAATAATTTTCTCATCTAAAGTTGCAAGTTAAAGGGTAAAGCGAACTACGCGAACCGGGCGCACTAGCTTACAGAAATATTGTCCATTAAAAATTCTCATTTGCTAAAGGAAAATAATTGACCTGTAAATTACTATTTTCTTAGTAATTTGTCACTCGTAAAACTAGCAAGCCCCTGCACTATGGTAGTTCGTGCTCGTTTTGATGAGAAGGGAATCTTAGGGGTTTCTGATGCTTTATTACGTTTAAATTTCCATGCTAATGACAGAATGGAGGGGAAACTTAGAGGCTTTCAGCTGGCTGTCATCCGATGCAAATAGCTGGTCCCGTGGGTGTCGTAAATGGTGAGTAGGCTTATGCAGAGAGGATTGGCAGCAATTCTGCTGGGCACTAATAAAGCTATGAAATCACAATTGGTTTATCCGTTTGACATGAGTGGTTATGGCGATTCTGTTTTGCACAAAATAGAATATTTACAAAGGAATTTGCTAAGAATATATATTAATATCAATTATTTTAATCAACTCAAATCGTTAAGGTTTTTTACAGTTACACACCTTCACCATATAAGATAAGATTATTTGTACACTATACTTAAGCATCACTAAATAAATAATCAAGTACTCAACCAGGCAATCAATAATATCACCAAAGGTGTGCTTACACGAGCAACAAAAATTGCTCCATCTTGGGCAATTCTCGTTAACTATGACGTCACAACTACATCCAGCAATGTAGGGCAATGGCAACATGTAGCCACCTGTTGCCAGAGATACGGCCATACAATATGGAGCAATATGAAGCAACTTAAAAAAAACTTGGCAATGCACCTCCCCCGTCGCCTCCGCCGCCAGCCGGTTCCTCTCGCAAAACCGAGACGTAGTTATACGTACAAACGAGATAAAAAGAAAATTGATTAAAAAATTCCAAACCGATTGGATATTCGGCAACTCATGAAATATATGTATGGAGCAATCTGAAGCAATATTGCCGAAACATATCGGCAATTTATTGTTGTTGCTCCAGATTGATCCATTGCTCGAAAAATTGCCCGTGTAAGAGCTTAAATTTAACTGCACTTTAATATTTAAAAACGTATCCAAATGTCAAACTTTAGTGTAGATCACTTAAATTGCGGGTATACTTACACAATTTCACTTCTTCCACCAATAATTTTCGCCTCTCTCGTCTGTTCGCCATCTATATGTTACTGCAGGGGCCCAGCAGAATATCGTCCGATTTATTTATCTGACACATTCTGCTCTGGACTCTCATTAGGCCTTGAGACGCACACTGCACTTCATTATTTAGTAAAACACAATACACACTAGTAGTTAAGTAGCTGATGCGTGTGTTTCAAATAGCTTGAAAATATTCACCTGTCCAGTCTAGTCTAGTAGTTCAATCTGTCTGTCTTTGGTTATTCTTTATTTGATTTTTTATTACTAAGTAGCTTTTAAACGCTTGTGTTAAATAATACCAAACCAAAAAGCCGTTCCACATACGATGGGTTTTTTTGAGGTTGGGAAATCATCAAATAAATTCTCCCGCTCTGGGTGAAGCAGGAGGGCATGTCAGACTTTTACTGACTAAACCCACTCGTGTTCGTTCAGCTGCCTGTGTGCCAGGGGCCATGGTATCTCTTTCAAACAACCCGCACCCCTGGCAGGCATCGGCCCTTGCGGACCCCACCAGTTGGTGCTGACATCTCTATGAGGCGCGCGTGGAACACAACGCGCAGTCGACCCGGGCTTGGTCCTTACCGGACAGCGAGCTACCCATTACTCTTAATATCGAGTCTAGCGTGTCTTCTTGTGAGCACGTTACAGGAACTGGTGGACACTTTAGAAGGTGCCAAGCTCGTAGGAAAATCCTGGGCCTACTCTATTTAGGTTTCCATCGACACGCTAAGACACGAATACCAAATAATTATAAATACGAATGGTATATTTTCATAAATTATGTTGATATGTACTTAATAACGTTAGGTGTTTTAAACACTGCTGGAATATTAGTTTATACAGCTGGTACTCGTAATATTACAATGTTGATTTGTATTTTTGACATATTTAGAATTACATACGTAGTGTAGGTATATCGTTTAATTGTTTTTTTGTGTATTGTAATGCTCCATCTAAGTTGCCACAAACAAATATGTTATCTACGAGTATCTATCCATAATTTCAGGAATACTAATAGATGAACAAAATAATAAAACTGTGCCAATTAATTATAATAACTGTAATAATACGAACGCTGTACATAATGCGCTTATTGAATTATAATTACAATAATGATTGCCATTTACTGCGTGCGCTCACATTGGTTTATAATATTTTAATTAAGTCACACACATTCCTTTATTAGTCTGATTTTAAACACTTGAGGTGATCGATTTTGTGCCAGTTTCAATTCTCCTTTAAATTATCAGGTCTTGATAAAACCTAGAAGACATTTGACCGCAGAACGTCATAACTTGACTGCTGAGGCTGTTCTCGTAAAAGCACTTAAGAAGTACGAAAGTAGGGATCTTCTGCTTCATTAACTACCTTCGTCCTCCATTGCCCAAGTTTATTTATTCCATTCTTGAAACTACTAAGACAACCTAATACGTAAACACTAAAAGTTCCCATTAGGTCTTCAGGTCTCCGAAATAGATTGATGAGTCCGTTTGACGTCGTCATTAGGTCTCGGTCAGACCCGGCGTTTTTCGTGCGGACCGTTCGGCCCGGATAATTGGACCGAATGTTTTCGTTCGCTCAGTCTAATGACTGGCAGTTTTGTTTACCAAGGGGACACGTTGGCTTTTATTGAGCCGTTTGCGTTTAGCCCCCGAACAATTGGTGACTGGTTTTATACTTTTTAAACTTTCGGCTCTGCAAAATGTTTGGTCTATTTTTGATGTTGGTTGGGGTTTAATAAATAACAATTGTGGGCGTCCGGCATTATTTAACTATTACTGGTACAACACACAACATTACAATACACAATTACAATTACACAATTAAATACACACAAATTAAAAACAACAACAATACAATACAATACAATTTAAATTTATCAACTAAACATGACTCGCTTCAGTTTTGTAAATCTAGTTTAGTAATAGTAGATTTTTTACGTGACAGGGACACATCCGTTCTACCATATCTATTTATGCCATATACCATATCGATGTAGGTAAATCAACAGACACTGTGATAGATTATTATAATTATAGTCCATATACGTATATATGAAGTCTCCATGACAAAAAATCTTTATAATTAAAATGTACGTGAGCAAACACTGGAGTCTATGTCTTGATAGATTCCAGTGTTTGCTAATAATCTAACTTTACCTAAGCCAAAGATTTGTAGCCAGGTATACTTCACCAGACAAGCAAAAATTCAGCTAAATGGTACCTATAATCTTGTTTTACAATACAATTTTTTTTTCTCTCTATAAATAGTCAACCCTAATTTGAACCCTAAAATCATTCTAGGCATCACTTTTCTTTTCTAAATCAGATTCCAAACACCACTTTCCACTGTGTTAACCATACCAATCTCAAAGCCGAAAACTACTCAGCAAAGAAACTCTCAATATCGCTGATACACTCCGAGCGAATCGAAAATTCGTACAATATGTAGTAGCGGGGAGAGTATGTAAAATCCTAAAAAAGGATCTCTTCTCGACTGTACCAATCTAAGTAATTGAGCGATACTAAAATATGTACGCGTCTATACTTACGTGTTTTTGCGTAGGGTCGCGCGGGTCTCGGTATCGATATATTTCGCTGTCCATCGATGCGTCACTTCGGCGAGACCGATAGATTGATCACCGCACTGAATGACGTCCTCATTCCGGCCCACTGTATCCAGGGTCCGGCCGCCATTTTATACATAATATATTTTATACAAATGTGAATATTTTAGGCTCTATCATATTGTAGCATCTAATTCATACTTAAACTTACTAAAAGTTGTGTACGCAAAGTAGATGTATCAACAAACAAAGAACGTCTGTAGGATTGAAAACATTATTTTTTATGTAAAGCTAAGCAGGCACTACGTATTCCAATAAAAGGGGTTTTCAACCGATTTCTGTCGCGTTAGTGAATTAGCTTTCTTTGTGCCACATGAATACAGAACACTTTTTCTCCCTTGAAACAAATGTAAAAGCAGTAGCTTAGTAACTTATTTACTTCCTGTTCCTTGAAGAGCTTTTTAATCTAATAACCTTGTTGCATTTACGAACTTACTCTATTTTGTAACTCCGCGATGAGTAAGATCTAATAATTGATTTATCGATTAAACCTGCTACTTTTTCGATACTTATCAGGTTTAACTTTTTTGTTGTCTGGCTTGTGCAATTATCCTAATGAATCCGACGCCGGATAAGGCTTTTACAAACAGAATTTTCGGCTAAAGAAATCGGTTTTATTTAAGATCGAGATAACACGACGACTTACCTTCAGTTTGTTTTTGTTTTTATTCCGTCGTGACGCCCGCCTTCGCTATTCATCTGGATTTTAAGATTATTTTTGATGTTTATTGTTTGGTTTGTAAATTGCGAGTGACAAAAAGCCTCGTTCTCGTTTTGCCTACAAACAACGGGAGACAAGACTGAAGCCGGTATATAACATTGAGCTATAAATGTCCGTTTAGCTAGCTAACATCGGTTTTGTTTGAACGGCTTTTGTGAAAAAAATCTCGTCGACCGCTAACGTTTCGTATGACATAGTAAATCCCATTCTAGTGGAGAAGCGTCGTTTGCGGCAAAACTGTCAGGGGCGTTTTCAAAGAATTATTGTCGCATGACAGCATTGGCCGCGCGGACGAATGTAACAAAATGCCGCAAATCACAATGCCCGCGTTTGTTTATCAGTAATCCCTATATGCGATTTATTGGTAACAGTGCAAACGATCGTGACTCTGTGCAGTTTTGCGAATATTTATCGATTTCCTGCTAAAACGTTATGAGGAATGCAGGAGGTAAGCGAGGGCAACGCTTTCAGGAACCGATAAATTACCTTCACTATGTTGCTTGATATAGTGTGAACGACTAGCTTCAAAAATTCAATATTCAATGTCCCATTCAATATGTACGAATCATTTTCTGCTCTTTAATCGATATCAAAAACTACTCCATTCGAATCAAAACTTATTCTAAACGCGGTGTAGGTATATTAAGTCACGTTGTTGGTGGCTACCAGCAACCGGCCGCGGCGTACATAAGCACGCCGCAGGCTGCCTATGACATTATTAAACTCAGGCGCATGTCTGCTCGAGTGACGCTAAAAAACTACGTGACCGCGTTGCACAATTGAAGTTCCCTCTGAAAAATCGTCTGCCCAAAATTCAGAGCGTATCCTGAACGAATAAAGAAAAAAATAGCTGCGGCCGCGTGGGCTACTCGGCCGAGTGTCCCGAATAAATTATGTTGATGAAACTTTTAGTTTGAGTGTTATACCGCACCCCGCCATTCGTTTTAATAATCATTAGATATGAATCCTGAACTTTCGTGGGTAGTTGACCACTTAAGGGGAACCTAGTCGCGAGCTCGAACTCACTGGTGGGCCTGGCTAAAAAGCACGCTTTCTCACCAGGCATCGTGTCCGACAGAGGTAGTACCCGTGATGAGCAGTTAGACGCTAATTTACACTCACAACATTATTGCGTGACATGCAGGATCATTTATAGTGCAACAGTCCTTCGGAAGATCGGGTTTTATGAAAAAATCACTGCATAAATCAATGACCAATAAAGTTTTTTGTACTTTTCAATATTTGAGCTTTGTCGGTACCAACTTGGTTTTTCAGATTTTACACTTCTTTTATTACTTAAACACGCCCAAATTTAGGTTAAATTAGCAAGGAAAACGAATCTTTGTTGGCTCCTAACTTTTTAATGGCTTTTTATTTTAGTATTCTGTTTCCGTACAGACAATATTATTAATGAGACAAAACCATACCATCTTTAATTTTTGATGTACATTGTCGAACAGTGGAGTAATACACTCCCGAAGTTTGTAAGGGAAAAGTTTGGACTAGATTCGCCTTAAGTAGCGATAATAAGTATTTTGGCTTTTGCTTTTCATCTCTGTTCGTTAGTTTTGTAGGTTCGTAGTTTGCGTTATTATTATTTGGTTAGACATACTATCAGCTATTAAGCTGATTCGTATGTATCAAAAAGCTTGTATATATTTAATCTGTCCAATCTATTCTTGAAGCAGTTCAGTGTGGGAGCCATCACAACATTTTCTGGGAGTCTATTCCATGCTGTTACAACTCTGTTAGACAAGAAGTGCTTCAAAGGCTTTAGCTTAGATTAATTTTCCCATAACAAGGGAATGCCCACGCGAATGTTTTTTGGCATTCAGAGTGTAAAGGTCTTGAAGGCTGGGCACTTCGTAGTGTAAAATATTTTATGAAGTTTAAATGAGCTTACCCCTTTGTCTACGCTGTTCCAGTGTGATAAGGCCAAGGTCTTTGAGGCGCTGTTCGTAAGGCAGATTAAGCATGGTGCGAACCATCTTGGTTGCCCTTCTTTGCACATTATAAAGTAATGTGATGTCTTTTTTAAAATATGGGTCCCAGATGACATTACCATATTCCAAGAGAGGTCTTATGTACTCTTACTTCCGTAAGTGTTGTACAACTTGACAAATGTCTTGATTGTAAGGCACTTATAGTTAGTTCTTATAGTCAAACATTTTTTCATAAAGCTATTATTTTATGAATTCCGGTATAGCTGTTTTCTATTTAAAGACTAAAAAATAATTTCTGCCTTCCAATTTTAAAACTACACTAAAAGGTTTTCTTAAAAAGCCGGAGTCGGGGGAGCTTGAAAGAATTTGAATAAGTTTCCAACTTGTACAACCGGGAACAGGGATTCAGAGTCTATTAAATATTTAAAAGAAATTGAACAATATTTTCACGTAATTTGGAGGCCATTCCAAACGAATTTTCGGATCAAAGCTTGTCATTTGTGATTGTGCGGTCTACAATTTATTAAGTAGATTTGAAATCATTTTGGTCCGTGGGATGTTTAATTTGGAATAATTATTAAGCGTAATAACTTCTTCAATAAGAACAAAGAAAGAAGAAACATTGGATTGCTTGAGATTTCACAGCACATCAAAGCCGCTGAATTCAGGCGTTTATGAAATACTTATCAAAAATAATTTAAAGTGAGAGCACTGTATCGCTTTTAAAATTCACATATACTGTGACGTTATCGTAAAGTGGAGTATTTCAGTGGCAGGTTGAATCAACGTATCGGTAGGTACGAGATAACAGAACGGCCAGTAAACTCCGCGTCGAATAAAATGATTAACTTTATACGACCTTTTCACGGTTATTAAACCCGCCCATTGCCGGCGCTCCCCATGAAATGAAACTGGAGACACATTAATTCAAGTGCAACACGAAAAATGCATTAGCGGCTCGGATCGGCCATTCGTCATTGTCCTGCAATACCTATCCAGTTCGAGATAGGTCAATGGAATCTCTGGATATTGAATTAGCTTTAATGGTAAAGTCGATAGCTTTTTGAATGTGGATTGATTCTTTTAGACTTAGAGCGGTCTGCATAGGTTTTTTTACTTTCTTGCTTTTAGCTTGAATGTAATGGAGTGGATCGAGTTCAGTTTATGAAAGGAGATAGAACTAAAATAAGTTAAGTTATACCTACGTCAAAATATACACAATATTTTTAGCGTTAGCATATTTATAGGGACTCTTTAGTATTTTTCCGAGCCTCATTTATTCAGCGCAGCCTTTCGAAGACGGTGTATGCATATAAAAAAAGTTTCAGTTAAAAATCAACACATTCAAAAAGGGTTTCATAAGGACATTTATTTCATAAATTACACATTTATTGTCAAAGTCAACGTAACGTTAGCACAAGATTTCGAGATAGGTTAAAAACAATATGAATATCGATTGATAATTTGAAATGTTCCTAACGACATAACTACTTACATTGTAACTTAATGCTAGTCAGTTAAATATTTTAATTGATTATTACATATTATCATTACATTTCACATTAAACCCGGCTATTACAATTGATATTTTAATATTAGTTCCTATTGAATTTCTTACACATTCTTAATTAATATAGTTTGTAAATCTATCTGACTATTTCTGGTAGAAGACAATGTTTTATTAGTGAGCTAAAAAAAAAAAACTGGATAAATCACACAACTTGATAAAAATAATGTTACCATTTGCAAATAAATATTGTTTTGTAATTTATCGATTGTCCACTGTAAAACGTTATGGGATATACATAATTATGAAAATCAACATTCTAAGTTGGTAATAATGATTCACAAGCAAGTATGTAAACGGAATTTCTAATAAAAATATGATTAAATACGTACATGATTAATCTAGGTAGTTTATATACCTTTTGTCTTTTATAGATAAATATGTACAGCTCGTCGTCGTCGTTCTCAAGTACTTATACAGTTTCAGAAAAAGGTGTTTTCTATTTACGACTGATTTTTGAAAGATGTTGCAATAATACAGTTCATTTACATATCTTTGAATATCTGTACAATAATATGGGACATACTGCTCATAGTTTGGCACAATTTGTAGAGAACAGACGTGGGTTGACTACAATATTTTGTTTTTTAAGATCCGTCGGATCGGGTTGGGCACGTTTTCTTTAGTTTTTGTCATTCTACGGCTGCAACCTAACCGAAGTGATTGTTAAGCACTTTTTACGACATTATTTGTTATTTGTAAGTTGTAACATTACCTTTTGGAATAAATTCTCTAAATTATGGTGAAATCCGCATCAATAATGTTGCGTAGTTAGTCTCATAGACAGTCATGAAAAGCGAATTAATTTTATATTATGTATAGATGAAATAATCGCGCGATCAATAAAGTCGTACGTCAATATTCAAGTAAACACAAAGTCAACAGCTGCATTCGGTTAGGACGCAGGATACGTCAACTCTATACAAATTCTGCTTCCTTATAACAGTACCAACATTTAAAAAGTATGCATATATCGCAGCACGGTGAGTAGTAAAGCATACAGCTGTGGCGGCAGATGTTGTGCGAGGAAGTATTGATGCGCGTGCGATGCGGCCGGGCGCGCGCGGTGGGACGGCAGGTTGCGTGCGCGCTGCCACGCCGCGCCTGACACCATCGGCTCCTCAGCACCGAAGCCGTTCATGCTTAGTTCTAGTCCTGTGTAAATTAAAATAATATTAACGTGACTTTGGGGATATTTTTGCAAAGGATTTTTTGTAATCTGGCTAGCTTTCATCAACTATTTATAACATTATTTCGGTCATAATGTAGGTCGGCTTCCAGTTTAACCGGCAGCAGCTGAATAACAATATTTTACATGAAATGACTACCTATCTGACCTCTATAATCCAATTTCTATAACATGATACTCTTTGGTAAGACTGGTTCTCAGAGTTTTTGGCTTCCGAAAACCCATAAAGACCTTCATAGATCTATATGACAGTCAGGGGCCAACGATATAACGTGCTATCCGATACACGGAGGGCTCTAGATATGTCCGTGGGTGGGTGAGTCATCCACGGACCGTAATAAAAGAAAAACCTCAAGCATAGTAAAAATGTGACTAATATACCTAAGTTGTAAACTTTCCATCTTAAAGCTTGGGTTAGGTTTTTCTTACGATTAGAATTTCTGGTTAATGTTGATGAAAAATTTAAAAATTGATTTTAAGATTAAGATACTTCAGAAAATCAAAATATGCCGAAAGAATTTTCCTTGATATGCATAAAGAAGATGCTATGGTCAAAGTTAATGATATTAGGGAGCTAAGAGGACTTTGGATGTAGTATTTATATTAGGTATGCAAGTACTTTGATTAAATCTCAGACGTGAGATTCATTAGGACGAGTATCCAGCTCAGTCTATTGAATGTTCCTTGGCTACATTACTGAACTAACGCTACGTGTGTGTTCTAAACTGCAGCAACTACACGAACTAAGACGTATAATGATATTGGCCACTTACTATGCAAACTGACTTGGCTCTCCATCTTTCCGAGCGCATTGACAGAGGCGCACACGTAAGTTCCGTAGTCCGCTGGCGCTAGAGACTTTATCGTCAAGTTTATCCAAAGCGAGTACTCGTTCATTATAGTTTCTGATACACGAAGCTTCGGGTTCTCGGTCAATTTGTCACTTAATAGCGCTGTGGAACGAAAGATCTGTTAGTGAGTGAACTGAATGTATAGGTACATAGGTCTGAAATGATTTTATAGGTACGGTATTTTGTATTTTTGATAATGGGTTTTAAAGCAATCACATACAAACACAATCTGCACACGGTACATGGGACTTGAGCATATAAGGCTAATTGTGTAGGTGTACTATATGTAAACGTCTGCCTAACCTGTCGGGAAAAACAGGCGTGATATTATGTGATTTTGTAGTAGTAGTAGTAACTGTGTGTGTTGTTGTTTTTTCTAGTTTAACCTTGAGATTTATGCTAGGGATTGTTGCACATTAATATTTCGTGTTTTCTCAAAATATAGTTACGAGAGCGTCTTCAAAACCTAGGCAAAGCAAAACATTTTTCCACCCGTTATCCAAACTTGTGAGGTGTGTATATAAAGTTACCCTGGTGTTTCTCAAGCATTTTGTTTCGTTAAGCGGAAACCGCCTTTTTGACTTTTAAGAAAAAGAAGGGATAATACCTTGTTCGCTGTAAACACGGTTTTAAGGCGGCACTTTCAACGGATTATTATTTACTTAGCGATATTTTTTAGAAAAAACACCTAAATAAATTCAAAGGACTTTCGGGATTAAATTCTTAAAATGTCAGTAAAAAATAGAAAAAAAAGTCTTTTTAGTTTTTGTCTATTTGTAACAATATAGCAGCAGGCCTGTGTAGGCAGGTGTATCGTACCTACACCCGCTCACGCTTCGCCTGTTAGAAATGTTTAAGTTTCTTGTAATAGGGGCGAACTATTGCCATTAAACAGCCACAATTTTTTTTTTCTTAAAACTTTGCCCCACACTAGAAATTACTCCTGTATTATGGGTGCGTTTACACAGACATTTAAACTCACATACACAAACAGCCAGACCCAGAACAACTATTTGTAGGTCATACCAATAATTGTTTCGTGCGGGAATCGAACCCGCGACACGCAGCGCAGCAGTCAATCGGTTAACCGCTGCGCCAACCATGCCGTCAATTCAGACTAGGGCTGCTACTGAGAAATACCAGATAAAAAAACCCAATTAGACTTTCCCTGAACTGGGATCCGGACCCATGTCTTTAGGTTTTGCAGTAGCTTGCGACTAGGCCAGTCAATTTAATTTAACATATTTATCCATACTAATTCCGTATTACTGTTAACAAAGATGCGATATTTTTTATATCCTATGGCTGAACGGATTTTGATTAAATTTGGCATACAGGTAGAGGCTTTGACTTGGATTTAGGACGAAGGATATATTTTATCCGTTTAGAACGTTCTCTAGGAATCATTTCCGACCTACAAGTGGTCAAAACTGCGAGTTAAAGCTACTTAATAGATAAAATAACCATTGGGATACTTACAGTTACCGTCTTCCCGGTACCAGGAGTTCATAGCTTTGGGGGAGGCTTCGATGAAGCACTGCAGTTCCACGTCACTGCCGATTGGGGCTCCTACTAGTTGATTGGTCACCTTCACTTGTGGTATGACTGTTGAACAGATAAAATACATAAAATTAAAGTTACTGTTCCATGTTTGAAGATATTTAGTCAAATTAATAATGACTGACTTGTGAATAATTATGATCCTAGATTCCGTGGTATAAAATAAACGCCTTACCAGTAAAACACAATTATTTGCAATTCATTTCTGGACATAATTAATACACGTGTTGGAGATACATTTATATCTTGCAATCTAATCTACCTTTTTATCATAAAATCTATTACTTGTTCAAATTCCAATGTACTAATATACTCAGCTTTTGTTAATACTCATTACAATTTACGAAGTACAAAACGATGAGACTAAAGTTTACTGAAACCGATTAAGTTTTTATTAGGTACGTTTCCAACGAAAATTGGTTTTCAAATACTTTTGTTTTAAACTCACATACTTTAGCCGTCAATAGAAAAAAAGAAAATTTCATTCGTTCAACGTGTGTACCAGATAAACGAGCTTTTAGTTCAATTTAACAGACTCGTGAATATAGACTTAAAGAAACGTTGAAAAGGGTGAACAGTCAATTCCATTAGAAATGTTTATCGAAATGTATTCTTTTAACGAAATGTAAAAAAAAAAGAATATAACTTTCACTTGAACTCTTTGAAACGTAAATGAGACATACCGAGGCACTTAACTTATCGGCAGTCAAGATACTTTTTTATTTTCATTTGACACATGATGGGGTAAACACTTAGACTTTTGAATGATTTATGTAAAGTGATACAGATCTAAAATTCTTTAGCTACTGCTAAAGTTCAGCGGCCTTTCTGAAAATTCCATAAAGTTCTGCTTATTTAAAAGTAAATGAAACTACTTAGACAGACAAGACGAACAGAAATGCAACTTTTTAGCATTTGCCATCCTTCATTCATTCCCGGTAATGTCATAATGGTGTTTCGTCTTTCCTAGACCATCATTAACTTTAATTAAAGTTTGTTTTGAAGGAAGCATTTAATCCTTTCAATCAGTAAGTATCTAAGGGACAGGAGAGTATTTTTTCTTCTTTCTATTTTGTGAATTCAAACTGTGGTAAATAAAGACCCTTAAGTCCAAAGTAAAACATTTAAACGGAATAATAACTTCGGTAAAACTTGGGCGGCTGAGTTTCTTGCCCTTCTCCTCAACGCGAAGTAATCGAAAGGGCGGATCTTTTGACATTCATAAAGTGTACTTCATGTACCCATTTTGGAGAAAAGAAATAAGTTTTCCGTCAGATACAATACCTTCTTGAAATTCTTGACTGTTGTTGGGCAGTTTACAAATTTGGAGCGAAAACAAGAGCAAATTGGATATTATCGACAGACGATAGAAAAGTCGTGATTTCGGGGCCTACTCACTCAGTCGCTCCTTTGTAAAAACACAATTGCCTGCCCTTTTGTACTACCATTTCATGCGCGTGTATGTTTAACTTGGTTGATTTTCAATAAGTATGTTGCTTGTTTTTTAAAGCAAACTCTGCCATTTCTATGTATCTATTCGTCATGTGCAGGGAACACATTATTTAGATCATCATAATATATATCATATCAGCGCATAAACGTCTTTCGTAAAAGTTACTCTCAATAACTGCTACCAAAACCGTTTTATATTTTTCATGTACTGAGTTAATTTTCGTCACTTACAATGTACTTCGACGTGATACCGCCGGCTGATTGTAGGCGGGATACCGTTGCTGGCGATGCAGTAGTAGGCACCCATGTCTGTCCTCTGAACGTGGGCCAGCTCCAGGGTCTCGCCTTTGTGGATGTCCACCACTGAAACAGAAAGTTTTATTAGTATATATCAACTGCACGAGTATAGGTGATAATAACATTGGGGATTATCAGCTAAAAATGTCTCTTTAATTTACATAAAAAGAGAAGGCTACACAGTCATAGAAGCCTTTTAGTTAAATTATCTCTTTTAGTACATTTATATGTAAAGGGGTTATAATGTTATGTGTTAGCTCATCGTTTAAAACGTTCTCGCGCCAAGCCGAGCCAGAAAAATAACCGGCTAATGCATTTCATACATTTATCTCATTTCCACGTAAAAACGAGAAAAACGTAGCTAAGTAGGACGCTTTAAAAACCTTTTTATTTCAGCTCCAGTAAACAAATTCACGATCTTACAGTGAATTATAAAATAAAATACGTAATCAATGCAAAAGGTTAAAAACACACCAACAAAAATAAACCACACATGGGAATATTTTATGCGCTAAAAGGCTTTTAGGATTGTGATAGGGATCTACAGAGGAATTCACTTACACGGATTTATTTTAAGAAATAGGAGAGCGCCAATTCATGTATTTGCAAAAAGGAATATATTGTATGCAGGAAACTATTGTTTATATAAATAACACAACAAAACACAAAATAAGCCTATAATCATCCCACTGTTGGGAAACAGGCCTCTTCTCTGTGAGAAGAGGGAGTGGGCCGTAATCCAACGCGCGGGCTCAGTGCAGGTTGATTAAATAAATAGTTAAATATTTGTTCAAAAATAAAATACTGAAAAACACGTATTACAAAAAAAACCGACTTCCGGAAAAACACTATAGAGTGTAAAATAACTTTATTTTCGGAAGTCGGTGACTTTGGATATGTATTTTAAGTTTTTGTCACCGCCCTCCGAAAATAAAGTTATTTTTCACTTTGTAGTGTTTTTCCGGAAGTCGGTATTTTAAGTTTTTATTTTTCACTTTTTAGTTTTAGTACCTACCCCACATCAATTCGAAATTTCATCATCCTTGGGATCAAAACAATGCATATTTATGCGATAGCAGCAATTGCGGTTGATTTGCTGTAATTTTTTGAAGAGTTCCGTTGTCTGTCTCCGAAACGCATCATCTATAAAATCTAGAATCCCTTTCAAACAAAAAAAAAAAGAATTTTGCAAATCCGTCTAAATATGACGGAGTTATGCCCGCTCATACATAAAAAAAAATAAACATCTCGAATTGATAACCTCCTTCTTTTTGAAGTCGGTTAAAAATATCATGTTCTGTAACACGAGGCTTAGTTTAAAAAAATGTTTTTGACAGGAATGTTATTTGTTATACGAGCGTTATCTACGATTCAAAGGCAAAACACATTTTTGAATAAAAACGGAATTCTTTTTAACCAACGAAACCGTGATGAAAGGCGAACTAACTATACGGACCTTTGATGATGAGCCTTGCATGACATGCCCATAAAAAAATGAAGAAGATTTTTTTCACATCGGGTTTTGGGCAGTAATTAGCCACTTTTAGCTGGCCTGGCGTACCTAGAAAGGGGAATGTTTATTTCGTGTTTTCTTTATTAACTTTGGACGAGCATTACGGATTATGAAATGTTCCGCACAGACTTAGGCCAACTTAATATTGTGACAGCAAAAATAAAGCTTCACGAGATTTTTTAATAAACGTATAAATTATCCGTAAAAGAGCCCGGAGCTCACTTTACCGGAGTATTTAAAGTAATCTGAGCGTTATTTGTATGTGGTGTTTTCTTAACTTTATTTCGTCGGAATTCGGAGTCGTTCGAGCGCGAAAAAAATATTCCAACGGTACTAGAGACGAGATGAAGCGTCGACGTGGAGTGCGGCATTTTCTCGTTTCACGGAAATATCGTCCATTCTGAAATCGCTTTTGAGTATAAAATCTTTTATTATGCGAACACGGTTCATTTAACGCGGCATTAAGTGAATTTGTCGAACATCGTATTTTAAAAATGAACGGGTAAAAGTACTATAAAATATGGACGTAGCGGGGGGAGGGGGAAATTGCGAGTCCATGCCGAGGTATTGTGCTTAAGTTCCTTTTAGCGCAGTTTACCGATGATTTATTAAGCCTCCGTTTATTGTGGGAACTACAATGTGCAAGCCTGCCTGTGCGTAACTGTCGGCAGATATTGAGAACTATTTATATCGAGGCTACATTTTCTAGACATAGTTAAGCAATATTGATGTAAACATACATACATAACATCACGCTTGTAATCCCTGTAGGGTTAAGCAGAAGTGTAATACTAACTAATATATTAATAATACGACGAACGATTAAGTCCCATGTAATAGGAGGAAGCCTCTTGCCAACAACTAGGCAAAAATCAAGACTCCGGGCTGCTACTGAAGTAATTTCTGATAGGAAAACCCAACATCAACTTGGCGGACTGAGAATCGAACCCAGAACCTCATGGTCAGCAGTAGCACATGCGACCACTAGACAAATGAGGCAGTATTCATGTATTTATTAAAAATATTTGTAATTTTCCCATGCAAACGAGTTTTAATACGGATTACTATTTGCTCAGTGAAAAGTATTTCATAGAAATGCTTTATACAGCAATCCCTTAAAAATTAATAAAATAATAAATAAACTGCAGTTTTAATGAAGAGACCGATTAACTTCAAATAGCTTAATATTACGGCTATTACACACGAGCTAGTTGAAATTTAACTGCAGAGCATTCTGTTTTCATTGAGAATGTTAGCTAAACGGGTACAAAAACTATTTCGTCTATTCGCGGTGGACCGAAAAGTCAGTGTAATTAAGAGACTGTACAGTAAAAGCGGACAGTAACGAACTGTGCGTTATTTCGGACGTGACATATACAGGAGAAGGGGGAGGGTGTGAATTAGTCGCAGTCGATGTGTGAAACCGGACATTAGCGTTCACCGCGGTATTAATGACGACCGACCATTCATTAGGCACACATCATCATTAGCGACTTGAAAAATATGTACCGATATAATATGAGGTAACCTACCCACGTGCCCTCCTAAGTGAACGATGACATTTGGTTTTAGCATAATCTAATACCTTTAAACGAGCAATTCTTGTATATATGTATATATATATAATCTGAATCTCGGAAACGACTCCAACAATTTTCATGGAATTTAGAATTTTAGTAGACATTTTTAGTAGAATTTTCATTGAAATCGATCTAGCTAGGTTTCATGCTTAAAAAACGAAAAAAGAAAACCGAGCGAAGGTCGGTCATCCAGATATTTAGACATTAGAACGGGTTTATGCGAACATTTTCGGAAACAATTTGGTGATTGCAGTTGCGTTGTGGAGGTAAGATAAGCAGCCATCGTCATCATCATAACCAGCCTATATAGTTCCCACTGCTGGGAGGGTGGGCTGTAGTCCACCTCTCTGTGAGAGGAAGTGGGCCGAAATCCACCACGCGGGCCCACTGCGGGTTGGTAGATGTTTTCAAATTTTTGGTTCGAGGACATGCCCATTTCCTGACGATGTTTTCCTTTATTGAGAGCAGTGGTGACACAAATTAAAACGTCTGTCTGGGGTCGAACTTCTCGTAAGTCGCGGCCATTACCACATACCACTGCTCGATTTTTTTTGGTTTAACTGAGCAGTGGTGCTTGATTTTTGGTTTTATACGCGCGAAATTCCTGCTCTATTTTATGCTCCCATGGAAGTCATCTGTGAATTTTGCTGTGTAGAACTTGACACTAATATTGGTATAACTCTGCCTGTCGCAGTCACATGCCCGGCATAGATTTCTCGCGAAAGGAAGTGTACTTTATTTTCTATTGGTGTTTTTTTTTTTCAGAGCAACGTTGCATAGAATAGAGGCGTACCAATACACTCGAGCTAACGTTTTTTTCGGTATAAAGAATTTTATTCTTATATAAAATTACTTAAAATTTGAGATGTACAAATAAGACATGCAGTTTAAAGATAACATAATGACTTCGTGAGTCGACAAAAGGAAAACAGAATATTTAATACTAGGATTCTAAAGACTTAAATTCTATTCAAAAGGTCAATTATCATAAGCAAGCAATACCTATATCTTTTTTTTTTAGCTGTTGGCTACGATACATTTTTTTTTCTTTTAAGATTTTCAGTTTTTGCATTAACAATCGTATCTGTTAATTTATTGTACAGTACCGCTCCTTCGTATAAAATACTTTTGTTCCCGTAATTGGTTCTGGGTGGTCTGAGTTCGAGTTTATTGCGATTTCTAGTATAGTCTCCGTGGTTTGTTTTTACATGATGTTCTATTCTAAGCAAATGCTTCCACAAGGTGGCCCGATGACAGTGTGGAGACACTTGGGGTAGGCCTGTGTCCAGTAGCAAACGTCTTGATGATGATGATAGGCTAACGATAGAACATGGTGATGGTATTCCTATTTGCAGAAACTATGAGTTTATCAAATCAAATCAAAATATTTTATTTCACATAAACCTACATGAGCACTTATGAAGCGTCAGAAGCTAGGTGCACGGTTCCAATTAGTTGTTTCCTATGTAAAAGAGTCGGCAAGAAATTCCACGGTTACTCTTTTATCGATTTTCAAACTACTGCTACTACTTCTGTAGTGCACTTCTGTTCAACAGTGAGTTAAATGTAACTAATGTTATTACTTTTATTTTACCATTATTCACTTAATATTCAGGTATTAATCCAATCATGATTCTTATAAAATGGCAATCGAACAGTTCTGCTATTTCAAACTACGTAAGAAACTATTCTACACATAAGTAATTTAAATTGCAGTTAAAATATCAACGCCATCAGAAATTTAACAATGTTTTTTTTTTTGGGTGGGAAATCATCAAATAACTTCTCCCGCTCTGGGTGGAGCGTGGGCGTGTCAGACTTTTACTGACTAAAACCCACCTGTGTTCCCTCAGTTGCTTGTGTGCCAGGGGCCGCGGTATCTCTTTCGAACAACCCATACCCCTGGCAGGCATCGGCCCTTGCTGTCCCCAACAGTTGGTGCTGACATCTCTTTGATGCGCGTGGAACACAACGCGCCGTCGACCCGAGCTTGATCCTTACCGGACAGCGAGCTACCCGTTACTCGCCGTCCGCAAGCCCGCAATTTAACAATGTTGAACGATTATTTTAAAATAGTGATGGCACCTCCGAATAAATTTGAAACTTTTGTACTAAAACCCTAACTTAAGAATCGTATTCAATTATATAGTTTCAGTTGTTGTAACCTAACTAAATTCAATTCAGTGTTCTTGTTCTAAACAGGTAACTGTATAAGTTGGGCTACATTTTAGCGAGCGTTATAACTCTGGACCACGTAAACAGACACACAGTTTTATGTTGTATCTGTTGTAAGTGTTTGTACACTTATTTAAACTAAATTAATTTAGCCAGTGTATGAACGAACCTTGCTTATTTATGAATTAGTTTTGTCCATCTAAAATTGTGTGCATAGCTCCATGTGCATTTGCTTTTCATGAAAGCGACGGTGTAGCTGCGTAGGCGACGCGATGACGTCACGGCTACGCAGGCTACGCCGTAGGCCCTATCAGCTAATGGCTAAGTCACGTAATAACTATTGGAGTTCAAACTGTTGATCTTGATACCAGTTCTTGATCACAAAGGCGTTTATGTAATAAAATAGAGGTTTAATTTGAAAAATATCGGCTATGTATATATATAGGTAGTCGATATTTCTTGGGCGTTATCTATGTATATATACAGATGCTACGGGCAATTGAATAAACGGGCGAATAATTTACAAATTTATCCTAATCAAGGGAATATTACATTATTCCAAATCTAAATATTTAAACATAGTTATGTTTTGTCAGACTCGTTGAAATTCATCTGCAAGTGACGTTTTAATCCGAAAAAGGAGGCCGCCTCTGTCGACTATAAAATTCCAAACGTGACCAAAATAAAAATGCTCTATTAAGTCAATCCCGTAATTTTCATAAAAAATCACACAGCGAGATACCTAATGCAAAACATCTATTTTTTTATTTTAAAAGAAGAAATTCTATTCTGGGTTTAATTGAAAATTCGTTCGTATTTTGACGATTAGATTTTATTTAAAAATCAAAATTTGATGTATAGATAAACGTTTGGTTTTGAAAGACAATTAGTAAAATAATAATAACAGCCTATTCCTGTCCCACATACGGCAAAGGTCTCTAAGAAAAAAAAAATGTTCTCATGCAGAGAAGGCACCAACATCGTTTGCTCAAGAGGGGTTGGCGATTTTAGACTTTCCGATTTTTGTTTTCCTTCATCGAGGTAAGTAGTGCCCAAGATAACTCAGAAAGTACATAATCATCTGCCTAGCCTTTTCCCAACTGTTTTGGGGTCGGCTTCCAGTCTAACCGGATTCAGCTGAACATGCAGAGATACTCCTCGGTAAGAGTGGTTGTCAGAGTTTCGGGCTTCTGACGAACTGTTAAGAGTGTTAAAGATCCACGAATAACAGTTGGGATCAACGGATCAACATGCTTTCCGAGGCACGGAGGGTTTTTGGGGTTTAAAAATGGTCACCCACCGCCGCAAAGGTAGCTTGACCTGATTGATCGATCCGTGTGACTGTTGTTTTATGATCACGAGTCGAAAAACTCAGAAATTACATAATTTTAAATAATATTTAATATAAAATTAAATATTTAATTTTAATTCATAAAAAAAGTCACATTTGTACTTGCCTGGTTTAAACCCTCGACAACCTTGTGCATGAGGGGCGACACCTTAAAGACTGGGACATAACGTCATTTATATCTGATAAACTAAAAAACATTCATCCAGCGAATAAAATGATACAATACTATGTTACTACCATAATACGTTTTAATTTAGAACAACATTTATAAAAGCATTATATTGTATGGTATTATACTGTAATCCCAACAAAAAAGTAATTAAAACCGTTTTGTTGGACATCAAATGAATCGCAATGATGGCCAGTGAAAATGGTTTGTTACCTAATATTCATTAACATTGGTGTCTGTTTACAAACGTCACTTATTACGAATTCATTGTTTGAATAACGTACATAATGTCCACAAATGGTATTACAATTACATTGTGTTAGGTGGGACACAGACGAAGGTTTTCAATCGGTCGGTAAATTGATTTTAGTATGTCAGCCACTAACTAAATTCGGTAAAAGTCGGTGTCCAATTGATCACTTACTCAATGCTAATTCAAATTCATTTTGTGAACATAAAGTAACACAGATGTTATTAAAAAAATGTTCGCCAGAAGCTTGAAAGTCTAACTACCAGTTTTATCAAGGGGTATCGTATTGCCCAGTTACTGGGTAGGTAAGATAGATAAGCGCTCCATGTAAAATACTGGTATTAGTTTGCATCTGGTTAGACTGAACGCCAACTATAACATAGTTGGCATACTTGGGCAAGGTTAAAGTAAATTGATATCCATGTAAATTCACAGGGAAATTAAGCTTTACTACCAACTATTCAAATCACAATTGTCATTCTTTAACAGTTGTATGAAATTGTTATAACACGGTAAATTGTCGTTAGTTGTCACTTTGCTTAACAATCAATTTCCCTGACTGAGCCTGTACCCACTCAATACTCAATACCTAAGAGCCATTTATACTATTAACAACCGGTACGATTATACAGGATAAGTTTTTATCCAGTGAGCAAACTATAACCATGAATTCAGCATATCATTCTAGACCCCCCCCAGCGTAGAAATGATTAGTCGGTTTTACAAAAAAAAAAAACTGTTGTTCCATACATTTTGACCGCGTAGATATTGCACTTTTCTATATAACAGCTGATTTTTTTTGTATAACCGACGAAACATTTCTACGCTGGGGGTCTAGAATGATATGCTGAATTCATTATTACAATTTGCGCACAGGATAAAAACTTACCCTGTATTGGTGGGTCGCAAGAACATAACCATACTTCAATGGCTGTTACACTATTGATAAAGACGCGATAAAATAGGTTCCGAACACAATACTGATGGGTAATTCGTTATGGGTTATAATACCCATAAAGTAAGTGGGTGAGTTATGGGCGTATCTCAACATAACTCATGTTGTTCATGGATGCTTTTAGTATCCCCCATAATAATTGGAACGTGGTTATAAAGCGATAATCTAAAAGTAATAAAAGTACGGGTATTTATATGGACGTGTATCTCTTATATTTTTTATTATAAACTATTTTTTGCCAGCGGCGTCGTCCTCGTTGAAGGCAAAAATTATCCCACGGGAACGTACTACCGAGATAAAAAGTATTTGATGTGTTAATCCAGGCTATAAACTATCTGTGTGCCAAATTACACCCAAATCCGTTCAGTAGTTTCTGCGTCAAAGAGTTAAACATACCTACATACATCCATCCATATTCACAAACTTTCCCATTTATAATATTAGTAGGACCTACTATGGGTTGATGAAATATAATATATATAGATGATTGTGGAAAGCCTCTGTTCAGCAGTAGACGCCTTTCAGCTGAAATCATTTAAGCATCATCAGATGCTGAAAAATGTAAGTACAATTTTTTTTAAACTCAAAATTAGTAAAATTATAAGTATTTAAACATGTTGGTTGTCGTTTAGTTTTTTTTTTTTTTTTTTTTTGTGGGTGGGAAATCATCAAATGACTTCTCCCGCTCTGGTTGGAGCAGGAGGGCGTGTCAGACTTTTACTGACTAAAACCCACCCATGTTCCTTCAGCTGCCCGTATGCCAGGGGCCGCGGTATCTCTTTCGAACAACCCGCACCCCTAGCAGGCATCGGCCCTTGCAGGCCCCACCAGCTGCTGCTGACGTCCTCCTGCGACGGGTCAGTACAGTGGCCCCGCCGCCAACCACTTTTCGGCCGCAGGGGATAGGGAGAGCGGACAACGCTATACCGACACTCCTCTTCCCCTGCGGCCCCACCGCGTCCGCCATCAAACGGTGGCGGCCCCGTCCAGGCTACGGAAGGGAAGAGCGCTACTCAGAAGTACCGGCACTCCTCCTCCGCCGCAGCCAGTAACCCTCAGCCGCGATGTCTCCCATTCGACCTCGCGGCACGCCTCAGTTGCGATGCACCTCACCGCAACCTACTTTTTGGCCGCTACGTCGTCGGCTTGGAGGCACAAGCCCTGACGAGCGGCCCCACCTTGGGGTTCCTCTTCGCTTCACCGTGGGAGGGTGACCACGGTTACTGAGCCCCCCCGCAACAACAATGCGGGAACCCCACTGGGGTTGTCGTTTAGTTCCATTATGCATTCTGCGCGCCCTCTCTATTCATAGGCGATGTCAAAGGTGACTAAAGACCTAATCATACGAATTAGCTCTATTATCTAGAACATGATCCGAATGCATGTCCACCTTTGAAGCAGAACTGAATCAAGAACTCTAGCTGCGAACAGTTAATTAATTTGACATGTTTTATTTAAAAATAGTATTTGGGTGGTAGTTGTCAAATATATATAATTCTTAGTCCAGTTACAATTGTTCTCCAGAAAAGCCTTAATGACCTTAAGAAAATCCGATTCCGTCAAACGAAAAACATTTACAAATCAGAAATATAAAAACACAATTCGAGAAATAAAAAAGGTGATCTTTATTCGTGTCCCGTTTTATTGCTAATTTTTATTCTTCATCCCGCCCGTATACATATATCGTCAGGTTTCATAAAAGCACTTAAGTATTATGACCGAAGATATCCGATCACTTTTACCCTCGTATGATATTAGCATGAAATGTCTATGAACATTTTACCCTTGACCAGGAATGAAAATTGAATGGTGCGTACTTATCTTGTATGTGATCGTACGTATGGAGATTTTGGATTCATAAATTCTTTAATTTGATTACTTGGTACCTGATATTTTAATAGAATTATGTAGGTGTTGTTTTTTATTCATAGGTTTTATTGGTACTTGAAAAGGAATAGCCTACTTTTAGCTATTGTTAGCAGGGACCGAATTTTCGGAATTGTATATAACGTTACTTATTACCGTTATGATAACGATAAAAAGGTAACGATAATAATAACGATACCTAAAGTAAGTTAACGTTATCTAAATATCAGTATTAGTATCGGTAAAAGTAACAATTCTTTTACCGGTAATTTATACGTCTATCTCTTTCTATGACAGTGGGGAGATTTGCTCTAACCGAATGCAGCTGAGTTAGAGTATTTTACTTGCAGCAACTGCCTTTCAGATAGGCAGTTCCTTCATGTCCACCTCCGCAATCACCAAATTGTTTCCAAAGTTTCGTGATTATCAAAATGTTCGCATAAACCAGTTCTAATGTCGTTATTGTAAGGAATAATTATGATTAAAAAGTTTAATTTCACGTTCAGTAATTAGATAATACTTGCTTAACTAATAAATTTTAAGTATTCCTAACATGTGAAACTTTAGAACACAACATAATTAGTTCGAAGAGCATGTAGCAAGATACTAACAACCACACAAATAACTTAAATTCAATACACAAATAAACATGGCTGTATAGAAAGAGAAAGAAACTAAATAAAATCATTTATTTGCGGTAAAGAAAGAACGCAAAGAAAAATGTTTAGTGTGTGTTTGCGGTGTTTTTGGTTTTGTGTTTTCGTTATTTTTCACTTTGTAGAAAGTAAGAAAGACAGAATACCATTTATTTGGACACAGTTCGTGAAACACAAAATACAATAACAAATAAAAAAAAGTGGAAATAAATAACTACATCCGTGTGTGCCTCACGGCTGCGCCAAAAAGGTTCGTTTCAACATATGTATATGCCAGACAGACTGATATGCTGTCTGACGCTGGTTTTTTAATGAACCTTTAGGTAGCATTTTTTACTTTTAGTTGTGGTACTCATCATCATCATATCAGCCGAAAGACGTCCACTCCTGGACATAAGCCGCCCCTAAAAGGGGAGAATTTGCCATAATCGCCACGCTTGGCAGGCGGGTTGGCGATCGCAGTAAGGCGGTAAAATGTATAGAGAACGCTGCTGTCCATTCCCTAGTAAGTCCCTTAGTCGCCTTCTACGACACCCACGGGAAGAAATGGGATGGTGCTATTCTTTTACGTCCGGTACCACATGGAACACTTGTTGTGGTACTACTCCAAACAAATTATTCAATGTTTTCAATTCGTTACCACTACTTATAATGTTAATATCAGCAACAGGAAGTTAATGTAACATCATCAACATACACTAAGTAGAAAAAATCAAATCGGATGCAGCTCACCGCCGTGTCCTCGTAGAGGCGATCGGCGGCGGCGACCTCTCGCGTCTGACCCTGGTCCTGGCCATGGTATGGAGCGAGAGTGCATGGGTAGCCGTCACCTCTTTCTGCGAAGCAGTAATGCTCGCGAAGAGGGAGGCGGCGCACGTGAGGGAGAGGCCGTATATGCGCCCTCACGGCCTTAGTCGCCCCAGGAGACGCCCTGGGCGTCGGGAATCCCAGGCTGATTCCCGGCCGCCGTAGACGCGGGTTTGCGGACGGCGAGTCATGGGTAGCTCGCTGTCCAGTAAGGACCAAGCCCGGGTCGACAGCGCGTTGTGTTCCACGCGCGTTTCAAAGAGATGTCAGCACCAACTGAAGGGGCCCGTAAGGGCCGATGCCAGCCAAGGGTGCGGGTTGTTCGACAGAGATACCGTCGCCCCACAGGCAACTGAAGGAACACGGGTGGGTTTTAGTCAGTAAAAGTCTGACACGCCCTCCTGCTCCACCCAGAGCGGGAGAAGTTATTTGATGATTTCCCACACAAAAAAAAAATCCGGATGCAGCTGAATAACAGTATGTTACATGGAGCGACTGCCTATCGGACCTTCAGAACCCAGTTACCGGGTAATACGATACCCCATGGTAAGACTGATTGTCAGCCTTGCAGGCTTCTGACGACCCGTAACGACTGTCAAAAATCCACGAATGACAGCCGGGAGCAACGGCTTAACGTGCTTTCCGAGGCATGGGACATGAGACCACCTGGGAAGTATATATCCTATCAAACAAAGAATTTTCCAAATCGGCCCAGCCGTCTCCGAGTAATCGGGAAGAGGCATAAAAACCGGCGAACTGAAAACCTTGTCTTTTTTTTTGTTTCAAGTAAATTAAAAAAGAAACCATACTAATATTGTTAATGCGAAAGTAACTTTGTCTGTCTGTAACTATTTAATGCCTTAACGGTTGAACGTATTGATAAAATTTAGCACACAGTTAGCCCAGATATGGTCATAGGATACTTTTGTCCCGGCAGCACGTTACCGTGGGATTACTTCCAACATCCACCCACGCAGGTGAAACCGCGGACTAAAGCAAATACTAAATAAGATCTTAATTAGGTATTATTTTTAATCTTTTGACGTAAGGTTTAATGAAGGTTTTTTGTCTGAAATATGGTAACATTTCACTAATAAGTAACAAGTAAACGACAGGCCGCACGCGCGATAATCTGGACGGTCCCTGGAATAAGGGACCAAGAAACCCTTTGACACAAAGGCAGATAATTCTTGTTACATTGTTCGACTCATTACGGAAAACAACATAGTTTGTTGTGAAATATTTGAGGTATTAAGGTATCATACCGCACAATACCCGGTTTTCCTAAATGTCAGATTAATTAATTGTTCGTTTATTTTGCTACCCATACAAGAACAATTTGAAGTTAATTTTAGCAATACTGTACAAAGATATGTGTATAATTGACAACATTCCAAAGAATACACATTTTATTGTTTTATTCGGTTTGGCTGTTTTATTGTAATAACTTTTCACAAGGAAGGATTATAGCACGAAAATTTATAGTATCGTTTAATTCAAGTGGCTAGGTATTCGCCTTTTCCCACTTCTGAGATTGTTTGTTTTGGCGCTTACAAGAGATCAACTAATTAAAATAGATCCGGAAAATGGGAATATTCGGAAAATCACCTGACAGGCAGAGACGCACATTTATTCTGGTTATATTATAATTTATTCGTTCTTATCACGCGTCAAGACGTTTGAAGCAAACTTCAATATATTACTACAAGATATGGCTTCTAAACTTAGGCATTGATTATGGTTAGTTATTATACACAGGTTTCGTGTGGTGCCGGACGTAAAAGAATAGCACCATCCCATTTCTTCCCGTGGGTGTCGTAGAAGGCGACTAAGGGACTTACTAGAGAATGGGCAGCAGCTTTCTCTATGCATTTCACCACCATACTGCGATCACCAACCCGCCTGCCAAGCGTAGCGATTATGGCAAATCCCCCTCTTTGGGGGAGGCTTATGTCCAGCAGTGGACGTCTTTCGGCTGATATGATGATGATGATGATGATTATACACAGAAAGTACTTCATTTTTATCACTTCCACGTTATAAAACCACTAGAAATATAAACGATCTCTCCGCAAGACGCAATAGTACTACTCGAAGCCAAAAGAGATTAAAGTGACAACTTAAAGCGGTTCCCGAATAACCGTTCGGCTGAACTAGGGACGGGCTATTAATACTTAAGAATCTTGTAATCCTGTGAATTATTACATTAGTCTCGACGGAGAACTTTATACTGGAACCATATTTAATTTTGCCTTAAAAGCGAGCCTTAAGCTGAATCTAGTCGACGTTTGATCCATACAAACTTCGGGAGTGTATTACTCCACTGTTCGACAATGCACATCAAAAATTAAACATGGTATGGTTTTGTCTCATTAATAATATTGTCTGTACGGAAACAGAATACTGAATTAAAAAAGCCATTAAAAAGTTAGGAGCCAACAAAGATTAGTATTTCTTGCTAATTTAACCTAACTTTGGGTGTGTTTAAGTAATAAAAGAAGTGTAAAATCTCCAAAACCAAGTCGGTACCGAAAAAGCTCAAACATAAAAAAATCAATAAATTTTATTGGTCATTGATTTATGCAGTGGTATTTTCATAAAATCTGATCTTCCGAAGTACTTTTATTAATTTTTTACGTATTTGTGTACCCGTTACGTGTATCTGTTTTACATAAATGATCCTGCATCTCACTCAATAACGTTGTGTGTAACTAGTGCCTAACTGCTCATCACTGATACTACCTCTGTGGGACACGATGCCTGGTGAGACAGCGTACTTTTTATCAAGGACAACCGGTGAGTTCGAGCCCGCGACTAGATTCCCCTTAAAGATTATTAAGTTAGTATTATAAATATTTTATTTAATAGCAAATGTAGTAAGTAAAATCTTTTGGTATTCATTCGACATTTGTGCATAAAACATCCATCCCAGTAACCGAGACCTTACACATAAAATAAATTATTGTTGGAAATCCGAGCCACGCGATGTATCTTCGATGTTATCGCGCGGCTCTCACTCGGCCCTGGTTATGACATTATTAAACTACACCGTACGGATCCTCTGACGCTAAAAAATACGTGACCGCTTTACACAATTTTTCCACGTTGAAAAATAACCTTCCACAAATTTAAGACCGGCACTGACAGGCGCGAATAAATTATGTTAATGAACACTTTGGAAGCGCATTCGTTGATTCGGCCGATTGGGCAGGGGCTTTTTCTTTAATTTACATAATAACCGGGCGAAGGTATGGCGCTGCGGTCGCATGCAACCGTAACCGATAGTTACTTGAATTACTCAGAAACTTGCTGCAAACTAAAACTAAAAACTGTCTGGTAATGGGGTTAATGTCTACTTTCATATAAAACAGAAACGAGCCGTCTGTATTTACACAACTTCGCTGCAAAACATAAACATTGAAACTTTTGCTCATGATCATCATGAATAGAATCATTAACAGTGTGGGGACGTTGATCCAGCACCGCGTAATCAAATTAATTTAGTTAGTTATACCACTGCTACTTGTTGAATCAAGTTAAGGCGAGTTTCGTGTATACTCCCGACTACCGAGTTAATTAAGACATCCAACAGTTCATTTGCTTTCATAAAGGAAATAAAATGAAGAAAAAAGAAGTTTATTTAAGCTAGTTGCATGATAACGCGTTTGCAGGGAGCTAGTGCGATTATTTTGCATGAACTAAGTCCCTAAATGCAACTTACACGCTAAATCCATTAGGCTTATGTTCGCATTGTACTTGGAGCGTGTGGCTGGGTAAAAATAACGGTTTATTTACTGAGCTAACGCTTTCTAGGAAATTAAATTGTATACGGAACCCCATAACCGATTTATAAGCGTTTTCATAACGCTGGCAACGCATCCTATTACCGTATACGTGCCTTATAAATTGCAGAACTCCTATGAGCTCGTTTCTATTAAATAAAGTGGATACTTTCAACTTAACGTCTTTCTGAAGTTTTAGCATGTTCCCATAGAGACGTAATTATTATGTCTAGAAAACTTTTTGGCATAATCACGTTACGGTGATTTTTATATCAGTATTACAGCTAAGTTTCTTTGTTCAAAATTGTGAATTATCGCAGAAGAGACTCTTTAGGCCATAAATGTTAGGACAATAAACTACTTTCATCTTAAATCTTTCATTGCTTTTATTACGATAGGTACTTATACGTTTTCCATAAACGAGAGGTCTACAATAATAAGCATATAATACAGGTACATTGCCATGGGAAGGAATGCAGCCGGTGTGTTTTTCTTTCATTATCAGATCTGAGGTCAAACTAAATGATATTTTAATGGAGATAAAACTAACTTTACCTTTCCCTATCCCGGAACTACGAAAGTTTAAAAATAATAAACATGCGTTAATTATGTATCCACAAAAGGTATTTGTGGTAGACTTTACCTACCTACATATCTAAAAAGGGTATTAATTTTACTGATATTTCAGAATATGACAGTTCAATTAAAGTATTTGCTATCTTCTTAAAATGACGTTTTATTTCTTACACCATTTATTACAAACCACTTAGCGGTACTGCTCATTCATAGACATATGCTGAAGTCGACAACCCATCGTCATAAACAAGGTTCAAATGACTAATTTAGTCTTACTGTTCAACCACAAGCAGACGCACGTATATACAAAACAAAACAATATACGATACACTTGCTCGTAGGAATTCGCTCAATTTAGCGATTCACAAACGCGAACACCAAAGTTCTGAGATTACATTCAGAAACCTTGTTCCCAATCTGATGTACGAGTACGTAGAATAAGGAACTAATTTAGGAAGTCCTAAGCCATCATGATTAAACGTTGTAACATCATGTTAATTTAACACGATGACAACGTCTAGTAGTCTGTAGCACATATTAAACGCATGGCCATGATTGGCGGTGCTATTATACCCACATTATTACATTCCTGACACGTTCAGCGTACGCTTTTATCAAATAAATGTATACGATACATTCGTAATGTCACATGATTCATCCAATTTGGGCTTGACAGGGCTTTGGTTTGAGTCAGCTATTTTAGTCGCAAATTCAGCGTGAATCTTTCAACCCTTCCGACCTTTATGAAGGGAGGAATTCGATGGGATTTGTGGAAATATGTTTTGATATAAGTTGTAACAAAATGATAATGTTTCACTTTGTATTGTGTGGGTTGATTGGTGGTTTTGGTCAGGGGTGTCGCGTGGCGTTCATTTGTTGTAAATGATGTAAGTTTTTTTTTTCACATAATTGCTTAGATAATGGCATGATTAGGTAAATTATTAGCCTGTTTCATAACAAGAGCAAGATCAATCATTAAAAAAAAATGTATTTTATTGATAGGTAGGACTTTAATTGTTCGTAAATCCAAATCACAAATAACTGTAATTCATTGACAGTTGTTTGAAATGTGTCAAAACGTCAATTTATTAAACAACTTGCTTTTGCCAGCGGCTTCGCCCGCGTGTTGTCGGAAAATACTACCGAGATAAAAAGTATCCAATGTGTTAATCCAGGTTATAAACTATCTCTGTGCCAAATCTGGTTCGCTGCTTTTGCATGATTGACTTACAAACATCCAACACACACGCGCATTTATAATTTTAGTAGGATTAACTTTGCCGACCTCATTCGTACTTAAGCGTCAATCAGTGACCTAAAATCTACTTAGGTAATTATTTATTCTAATCAATAATGAAATGATAACGAACTATTACAGCAGTAAGGTCGATTGAAGCTAATCCTAAGCCCAGTTAAGTGCCATAGGCTTGTAGGATTAACAAATAACAGCCTGACTGCGGTCATGTTGGCAAACGCAGCTGTATGTAGGTGCTCCATTTAATTGTTAAGTGCGTTATTTGTTTGAATAAGACGGTATTACATTTGATTCATGGCATAAGCATAATCTATACATACATACAGATACATAAAATTGGAGTGTCTGTTTGTAATATTAAAATAACCGCTTTTTACTAAATGCATATGGATGTAAACACAGTACATATACCAAAATATTTTTTTTACAATTTGTGTCTGTCTGTCTGTTTGTTTCCATTAATTTCTGAAATGGCTGGACCGTTTCTGACGGGACTTTCTCTGGCAGGTAGCTGATGTAATAAGGAGTAACTTAGGCTACTTTTATTTTAATTTTTTTATTTATTTTTATTAATATACAACGTGTCGTTTTGCATCCTCGTCAAATTCAAGGAGGTAACTATGCTAATGATTCTCGACACGAATCAATAATAAAATAAGTAGGTATTTTTTTTTGTTTTTATTTTTTATTTTAAAACGCGGCCCGTGTGATACCGCACTGTAACTGGTTAACCTGGGTTCAAACAGTTTTCGTCGCACAAACTAGTCCTCGAATTACTTGTTGCGATTTTTTATTTTACGGCTATGAAAATACAGTCGAGAACGCAATGGTTCAATTACCATTGCGTTCTCGACTGTATTTTCATAGCCGTAAAATAAAAAAACCTACTTATTTTATTATTGATTCGTGTCGAGAATCATTAGCATAGTTACCTCCTTGAATTTGACGAGGATGCAAAACGACACGTTGTATATATAAATAACTATTCTGTGTGGACGACACAGCTAGTTAGCCTATAATGTTCCCACTGCTAGGACATTACACAGGCCCAGTGCGGGTAGATGTAGCATGTCTTCGAATTTTTGGTTCTACGACATGCTGGTTTCCTCCTTCACCGTTTTGAGAATTTAAACAAAGTAAAGAGCCTGTCTGGATGCGGACCTACGACCTACAACTTGTAAGTCGTGGCCGTTACGCACTGGGCCACCACTGCTTTCCATAAGCATAGCATACGCAGAATCACCGCCTATAACGTTCCCACTGCAAGAACTGTAGGTGTCAGCTATATTCATCATGTGGGCCCAGTGCAGGTCGATAGATTTCAGTTCTCTTCGCATTCGAATGATTGGTTCTAGGATATGTCGGTTTCCTTACGATGTTTTTTTACTGTTTTGCGAGCAGTCGTGGTGAAATACACAAAGTAAAGTACCTGTCCGTTCCTTGTGGTGCCGGACGTAAAAGAATAGCGCCATCCCATTTCTTCCCGTGGGTGTCGTAGAAAGCGACTAAGGGACTTACTAGAGAATGGGCAGCAGCGTTCTCTATGCATTTTGCCACCATACTGCGATCGCCAACCCGCCTGTCAAGCGTGGCGATTATGGTAAAACCTGCCCTTTTGGGGGAGGCCTATGTCCAGCAGTGGACGTCTTCCGGCTGAAGTGATGAAAGTACATGTTTGGGTTCGAACCTACGACACATAAGTCAGGTGAGTTACCGATGGGCCACCACTGCTAATAATGCATAATTATTGTGTGATTATAAATTGGTTTGTTACCCACCTACTAAAGGCAATCCTATAGTAGGCAGGTAACAATCTAATTAACAAATGTCTCGTCAACCGTGAGACTACTGAGTCTTAGACATTTGTTAAAGCATGGAAGTTCCGTAGAAATGAGCCTGGCAATCCTCTTCACTGATTGTGTAAAAACTTTACATTGCTACTTTAGATCATACTAATGACGATTAAGCAACGATCAATTTTAGGACTAATTGGCATGAATTGGCATTCGGTACGAGACTTGCTAACAAGCCCATTCAACCCCAGCAACATTCATAATACTACTCAATCCAGATCTAACAAGAAAAACTACAATCAATTAAACCGAATAAGGAATCAAAATCTCTTTCAACTTTTAAAAGGCCAGCTATTAAAGCACGTTATTAATTATTAATTTGTATGTTTTCGTACGTACTGTTTTTTCAAACTTAACTTTAGCTTTATCATCCGGCGAAACCATAGCTTAACGTAATAATTATTATACTTTTCCTCACTGAAGTGAATAATTGTATTCATTTTGAATTAAATAAAGTATGGTAAACCGTAATACAAACAAACATATTTACAATAATATACATATACAACCGTCAACCCTGACAAGAGGCCACTTAATTAATAGTTACAAACTCCAGCATCAAATTAGTATGCAAAAATTAAAAAGCGTGTAAAATATTTTAAAAGTCAACTGTGTAGGGTCTGAAACGGATATTTCAGTTAATTCGTAAACTTCATACTACTTTGCTCGCTGGCACCGAGTTAAGACGATAATTAAAACACTTTGCCCAACTTTTAGTACTGAATTTCTAAAGTACAGCAATCAAGTTAATGGTTCAATCAAAGATCAAAACAACCCTATCACAATAAATATATAATTCCACCCATTTGTTGATGCCAGATGCTGTGGATTGCTTCGATATTGTTTTAAATGTTTTTGCTAAGTTGATTGAAATTGTATTGCCGATTGGTATAATATTTGAAATTATTAGATGGGTACTCCATTAAATTTGAATGGAGTTAAGATAAGACACATTGTCATCTTGTGCTTTGATTCCTTTCCTTTTATCTTGACTTTGAAGTGCCGCAGAGATCCCTTGGTCCTTAAACTTTATTTTCACCAATGCCATGTGGTAAATGAGTATTTGAGAATGCCAGATTGACGGTCCCGTTTCGTAAAGAGCATACATTTTCCTGTTTCCATACCAAATAAGAGACTGAAAGAAAGTGATAAAAAATCGCGCGTGCAGCAGCGTACATTGCACTTTATATAATAATACTAGCAATCTGCCCGCAACTTCGTTCGCGTTAAATTTCTTGCTGCCCCGAGTGCCTCCGGCCCACCCCGTCGCTTCGAATCGCCTGCCTGTGCGAGTACTTCGTATTCGTGACTTTTTTCTCTTTGCTCGACTCCTAAGGATGTTATATAACCTATAGCCTTCCTCAATAAATGCGCTATCCACCACTAAAAGAATATTCCAAATCGGACTAGTAGTTCCTGAGATTAGCGCGTTCAAGCAAACAAACAAACAAACTCTTCAGCTTTATAATATTAGTATAGATAAGTATAGGTGTGAAACTTCTTAATTATGAGATATTTAGCGTGACAGATAGAGAGAGAGACAGTTATTTCTTTTTTCTCTCTCATGGAGGTAACGAAATGTACCTAAATGTGGCGCGTCCTTCAAATTTCACTCCAATTATTGTCTCATCATCAAATCGCCACCTAAGAAGTCTCACTTCAATAAGCTACATAACTAATCCATTTACTTTTACTTCGTATTTTTATTTATTCAAAGAATAAAAGATATATTCGGTCAATGGCACTTGATTTGGGGCACGAGCAATTTACTCGAATTTTGCTCCGGCCCGAGTTATGGCTACGAATACCTACAGAGAAACAGTGGCGCCTAATTAATACGATTAATCTTGTTTTTCTTCTGTACTGGCTTGTATCTTTTAGGCCTATACAAAGATAACGCCGTTTTTATACCAATAGTTCATAAAACGATGTTGATTTGGGTAGATTTTTTGCCCACAGTACAACAAAAGCTTTTTGAGGTAGACATTTTTGTTAGAATAAAATAAGCCTGTAAATCGACCTAGCCTAGAGTTTCAAATTTCACGGCCTGTCGGCAACAATTATTTGCTTGACCGAACAAAAAAAACGTAAACCCAACACCTATAATTTTACTCTAACAGCTACTAGTATGGAACTAGAGACTATTTGTTTGCGCCCTTTGTAATCAATTTGTCGCACATATGGACATATAAACGAGGTTTGTGTGAGAGTAAATAATAGAGCATTCACAACAAAGCGTACGTGTTGTGTAATACTGCGTCAGGACGTTTTTAATATAAATTTAACGCTCTGCCAGCAGTAGTTATACGCCAACCCATTATTACTGCAACCACCATTCTCTATTTGTACTTGGTGAAGCTTACAGCGCCGGTCAAACCAAGTGATGTGACATCTTGACGTTATATCGATATTTAAAATTGAAATTAAAATTAAACGGTGCGGTTTTCTGTTGGAAATTTCTCCATTATGGCTCGGGATTGGAACTGTGCCCGGTAAATGGCGATAAGCTCGCCCAATATCAGATTGCGACTGACCTAATACTGTATTGGCAAACGGCGTATGTACGTTTCTGTCTGCCCTTTGGGAATTACCTACTAAACTGGGGTTGAAATAATTCATTCTGTGTAGTCTGTCTATTTTGTAGATTATGTTTAAAAACACTTTGACAAACTAAAAGCTTTGCAAACAAAAAGTTATCTTAGGTAGCTAATTTATGGTTTATTAACAGATAATAAGATATTATCGGTATTATAATGTAAATGGAATCGGCTCACAATAACGCTTCATTTAGCTAAATTAATTAATTAATGGGACTAAGTATTACGATTAATCTTCTAAAACCTAATTAACTGGAAAGGTCATCTGTCTGGAAAAAGTATGTCTATAGCTCATAGAAGCTTAAGCCGTGATAGTGGACTTAATTATAGTTACATTGTATGGAAAATCAATGGTCGTGTCATTAGTAGGTATACAAATGGACGTGAGGGGTTAATGTAATAATATCAGCGTTATTGTGGGCCAAAAGCTTCTCCACCTATTGTAATGAAGTGAAATGTTTATTTATGTAAGTGGATCTTTGAAGACACTGTTACGCGTCAGTATTTTGTTAGTCAATATTTTAAAACTAAACGGCAGGCTGCACGCTGGAAGTTCCTAGCTGACTGATCCCTGAGAAGAAATGCCGAAACAGACTCAGAGGTCATGGTCTCTTTTAAAGTCCAAACATCGAAAAGACGGCATACATGCATCAGCCAACACTTTTCTAGGGCTCTATTGATACTTTATTATATTTTAAAAAGGAACAACGATTGATATTTGGATTATCTTTACGCTTTACGTCAATTCTTGTTGGCTAATAATAAGTAAGACCGTTATGTGCGTCATGTAGTCAGTAGATCCTTTATAAAGAACCTATAAGCGACCCACCTATGCTTCGCACAGTTTTTACGACTCGAAAGAACGTCAATATTTCTATATTATATGTTGGTTTAATATTAATCTGTTATACTCTTAAACCTTCCAGAACAAATTTTCAAAATTTTGGTCAAAACCGCATAAAAAGTCGTTGCATAATTTAGAAGACACACACACACAGACAGAGAAAAGCGACTTTGATGGCATAAGTTCACACGGTTTATTCGCTGGCTACTTCTCAGCCCTGTAGCTCCTTGGCATTATCTGATAAGATAAATACAAACCCACTCAATGTCACAGGTACGCATTATACCTTCGAATATCGACAAGAAAAGGTCTAGGTGACTTGAGGTCAAAAGCTCTAGAACTGTATAGCCTTTCTGTGGAGCATGTAGTATTACTTAGTGCTTACAAGGGTTTTATCCGTTAGTGCCCTAAGTGGGGCTAATCCGTTGCCTTTGGTCTCGAATGACCCGATCAGCGGTTTTTAAATGAAGCAGCAAATTAGATAGAGGTCGGATAGAAAGAGGTTGCGTTTTCGATTAATATTCGAAATAGGCTATGTAAAGCAGGTTACAAGCAGTGATTACTTGGTTACCGTTACTCCAGGTATTTTAAAATGGAGGCAGAATAATTTTTAAGAGCGTGCCACCGTAAGTAAATCTTCTTTTGTTTAAGTATATTTTCAAAGGTTGTCAAGTGTTTTCTAGGTTAAGTAAAGTCTCAAGTACATTTCAAATTGAAATCTCAATAAGTTGCCTAAGTTTCACATGAAATGATTTTAAGATAATATTTCAATAATTTTTATCTATCGCTACATTTATATTTCAACTCCGCTCGCAACTGTCTCAGAGTTAAAAATTTATCGATAACAATAGAAGCAAAACATCGACATCTAATTGTCCAGCCACATCTAAACGGTTCAGCTGTCTTTAATAAATAGCGATATTTTTCTGTCTGTAGTAATAGAACGCTGTCAGCTAACTTCCACATTATTCTCGCAATTATTGCTATGACTTTGTCTACCCTTTTTATTATTTGCTTTGAAGACAAACAAGTGGCTCTCCTAACGTTTACAAGTATTATGGAAGGTTGGCATTATTAGTTTCTTTGTATTATTGCGTATCAATATTGTTACAAGGCGAGACGGTATTTTGTTTGTATCTCAGTGACTTGTAGAACAGTAGGTATTTGTTGAAGCATGAGGATGACGTCATAAAGTTAATCGTCACGGTTATTGTCTCGAGGGTAAGTGGTGGAAGACTGTTGCTTCATTGAGACCGGTCATTGCGGTTAATGCTAGAACTTGTAAGCTCTGGTCATCTCATGTGCCATCGCTGGGCAAACAGGATGCTAGTAAAAGCTGATTACACAGCAGAAATATTTTATTACGAATTTAATACAGTAAAACATTATAAATCCTATCCTACTTATATTATCAATGTGCATGTTTGTATGTCTGGATGTTTGTTACTCAATCATGCAAGAACGGCCGTACGGATTTAGATGACATTTGGCACACTTGAATACTCGTGGTAATACGTTCCCGTGGGATAATTTCCAACCTCCGTGCAGGCCAAACCGTAAAAATAAAAATGTATTAATTCAATACTTCTTTTGATTTAGCTTTATTACTTTACTTTTACTAAATTACTCCAAGGCTTACAATAAACCTTAACTGTATCCAGCATTTAGAGACTAAAATATCTATGCCAGACGAGATTATGTACGAAAGTAATAAACATTCTGGCATTTATAGACGCAACATTCACTTAACAGACGGATCGTAACAATCTTAACTGAACTGAACATTGGAAGGAGTGAACGTTAAACACTGAACAATTATCAAGGTAATGTTTTTCGTCACGTCTTTATGCAAACTTTTCTATAAGTAGTCACGTTCACAGTTACAAATTTTAATAAAAGTTTGCTTATAGATTTTGGTCCAAAATCCCTAGTTAAAAGGGACCGCAGAAAATGGAACAGTATGGTGCCGGACGTAAAAGAATAGCACTATCCCATTTCTTCCCATGGGTGTCGTAGAAGACGACTAAGGGACTTACTAGAGAATGGGTGGCAGCGTTCTCTATGCATTTTACCACCATACTGCGATCGCCAACCCGCCTGCCAACCGTGGCGATTATGGCAAATCCTTCCCTTTTGGGGGAGGCTTATGTCCAGCAGTGGTCGCCTTCCGGCTCATGATGATGATGATGCAGAAAATGGAGACCTTTGTTCTGCAGTGGAAATACATGTTGATTATATATTTATACATGTTATATAATAAAAAAAGTTTCATTAAAATCTAAATTAACGTTTTAATACCTACTGAAAAGTGCCGAAAGGTGCCTATTTGCGTGGAGAATAAAATAGAACAAACTTCATTCTGAAGAAGTAGTTAAGACACATTTTACTTTAACCTAAGTACTCAATGTAAACCGCAATGAGCTTCAATATACCTCCAGAAGCTTTAAATGTGATACCTACTACATGCACTCAAATTAATTAAACCGTGTCTTACGGCTATATTTAGGAAAAGACTCTTCATCACATTTCACATTATCGTTACGAAATTATGAATACGAAACAATGAATTTTGTATAGTCATAATAACATCAAAGTACCATGGATGTTTCACGTTAAAGGAGGATTTACACTAGCGGAGTATCTCGCCCGTCGAGGGGCGAGAGTATCCATGCGAGTTTTGTAGAATTCAAAACTCGCTAATGATTGTGTATGAGATATTATATGCGGGTTTTTTTTTAAATTGTGATTTAAAAACTTGTCAAAACTGGACATTGAATATTTTTGAAATATAATAATTGCTACGCCCACCGTGTCGGAACGAGTCTGATACCGTAAAAGTAGTTTTTAGAATTTTTGTCCGGTTGTCTAGATGTAGGTACGTTTCGGATTGGCGCAATAACAGCCAAACAGATTTGGATGAAATTTGGGACGCCGATTGTTAATAACCTGGATTAAAACATACCAAAATTACTTTTAATCTCGGTAGTACGTTCTCGTGGGATATTTTCCGACAGCTAGAAATGTATAGTATCTAGACTAGCTTTTGTTAGTCCTACTAATAATTAATAATCCTACTAATAATATAAATGTGAAAGTTTGTAAAGATGTTTGTTACTCAATCACGCAAATACGGCTGACCGGATTTGGATAAATTTGGATTAACAAATGGTTGTACGTTCCCGTGGGACAATTTCCGAACACCACGCAGGCGAAGTCGCTGACAAAAGCTATTATTCTATATTTAATATAGAATAATAGCTTTTGTCAGCGAACGTACAACCATTTGTTAATCCAAATTTATCCAAATCCGGTCAGCCGTATTTGCGTGATTGAGTAACAAACATCCAAACATCTTTACAAACTTTAAATAAAACAACATTATTAACAACAGCAACATTATTAGCAACAGTTTTATATAACTTTAAATTAAAAAAAAAAAACAAGACGAGTTTTGTCTTTGGGCACGCGAGTCACAGTTTTTACTTGCATCCGATAACTGTTCAGGCAAGAAACTCTCCTCTTGTAAACGATTCTTTACTCGAAGAAAGTGAACAACATGAAATATAGTGGTGTTGCTGACTCTTACAGGAACAAAGTGGTGGGGCTGACAAATGTGCCAGTACTTTAGTAATAATAGCTGGCTAACCGTCGCCTACGGCCAGTGTAAGCGACTTGTATTCGCTTCCATTAAGTCTTATGGTTGCTATACGTTGTGCCACATTTTAACAGCCATTCTTGGCGTGGATACATTTTTAAATTAATAAAAAAACGTTACACAACAATTAGTCTTTGTTTAATTTAGTCTAAAATTAGTCGGTAATTATATTTAGAAGTCACTCAATTCTCAATTCTCAATTCTCAATTCTTTATTGCGTACCATAATGTATAAAGTTGGTAGGGAATTATATTAATCACAATTATGGACCCTGTCGGGCACAGCATAGATAAAGTAGGAGAGAGGAGGAAGAACACTGCGTGTTTAATTTAATAAATATTACAAGTTAAGTTGTTAGGAAGCTGTTGTTGCTAGTAAGGTGTTGTTAGTAAGTTGTTTTATTATCACAGAATTAAATTTATGAATCATTTTTATTATTTTATAAATTATACACATTTATTTGTTATTTTATTTACTTATTATTTTTATTTATTACGTATTTAATATTTATAATCTCTAATGTAAGTTGTTTATTGGATGTTTCATATTTATTTAAAAGGTATTCCTCGTATTATGAGTAAGTAGGGTATTTTATAGGTAGGTAGTATTTGTAGATACAAATAGATAAGAACTTACTTATAATTTATCATTTAGGTATTCGCTTATACTATAGTAGCATTTGCTTACAAGGAACAGCTTCAATTTATTGATAAAGATGTTATATTTATTTAAATTCTTTATTATTTCGGGTAACTTATTATAATTTTTTATGGACATGACAAAGGTACTGTTGGAGTGCATTTTTAGTCGCAATGTTGGTAAGTTTAATATGTTTTTGTATCTTAAAATAATTTTCGTTTGTATGTCTTCTCGTTTTGTAAAGAAATCGGGGTATTTGCGCACGAACTTACAAACTTCAAGTATATAGATACAGGGTAGGGATAAAATCTTTAGTTCCACTATATGAGAAGAGAGAGGAAAAACAGTATTTTCTAATGAATAAAAGCAGTAATCACTAGCGCGTGAATAGGTCTCGAATAGGTAGCAAATCCTTAATACGCACCAATTACAGGCATGCAAACGCAGCATGGCACCAACCACAGAAGAGATAAAAGAGGTTAGAAAGGAAATAGTTCCTAATTTATCCTAGAACGAGTGTCGCCGCTTATTTCCCAGTTTTAACTCCACTACAAGAAAGAGGCCTATACGTACGCGCATTACGCACACAAATAAACCACACGCACTTAGATCGCGAGTTTGCTATTGGTTGTCATACTAACACAAACTCTGCGCTTGACGTATGCTCACACACGTACAATACTATCGATACGAATGGATTTCGCAGAATTTCAGATTTGGCTCGGCGTAGGCGACGTTCGCAGTGAATGATATTGCGCGATCACTCATCTAGTACAAGATGGTACCCATTAATTGCAAGAAATGTATAATTTTGCATCTGTTTGTGATTGTATCACTTGTATTTTAAGGTTTTTGGACTTACCGGTGAAAAGAAATCCCTTCCTGGGCTACACTACACACCTGGTTTCTTTTCCGACACGTTATAATAGCGCAAGGTGGCATAATTCAATTTTTTTGCGGAGCTTCGCACGTTTTCACAATATTACCGCGACTGTCGGCCGGTGAACCAAATTTCGGTTGACTTATGATCGTTTGCTCATAAGTGCGGCGCGCCTGCCCCACCGACAAGGCCCTTCTAACCTCTTTTATCTATTCTGTGGCACCAACTACAACAAAAGACTCGAGATACATTGTGTTATTCCTTGGTAACATCGAATAAATGGAACCCTTATTCAATATAACAAAAGCACCACTAGTTATTACCTCCCTAAACTTGTTCGGAATAATAAACAGACAATAGATGCTACATATTTTTATGCCCAATCAGTGAGAAAACAAAAGTATCATTTATTACATAGGCGTTTGTAACGATGCGATCTTTCATATATGTATCTTGTAAAGTGCGAGATACATAAATGAAAGAGAGTACGTACGCAAAAAAAGAGACGTAGAAATGTGAATATTGCCACCACTATTTCTTTGTTCGTATGTTAAAATTACAGTAGACAAAAGAAACACAGCTTACTAAGTACATTATTATTCTGTCTATTAAATATTATAGTGACTGCACTGAGTATTGCAAGGCCTTGTCGTTGCTCTTCTGAATAAGTCTAGATTCCACAATAAACAATAATACAAGTTACCTACCTTTGTTTGTCTACGTAAATTGTTTGTTTTTGTTACGTGGTACGTGTTTATTTAAATGACTCCTATCAAAAATCTTAAAACCATTCCGAAATATGTAATAAATACATTTACATTACATAAAATAACATCACGCCTAGTTTCGATGGGTTGGGCAGAGGTGTTCCTATAGTATACCCACATTTTCCTAGTGTTTTAAGTCCGTTGTAACAGGGTGCGAGCTAATTGCCATCAGCCAGGCACAAATCCAGACTCCGGACTGCTACATAGAAATTCCAGATGGAAAAACCCACTAACACTATGTCCGACCTGGGAATCGAACCTAGGATCTCATGCACTACATTTTTTTAATAATATTCCTCTGAATACTTTCGGAAAATTCTAAGAGATGTCAGCACCAACTGGTGGGGTCCGCGAGGGCCGATGCCTGCCAGGGGTGCGGGTTGTTCGAAAGAGATACCGTGGGAACACGGGTGGGTTTTAGTCAGTAAAAGTGTGACATTACCTCCTGCTCCACCCAGAGCGGGAGAAGTTATTTGATGATTTCCCACCCTCACAAAAAGGCTCATTTTATACCTCGAAGACATAATGCTTGAACATCGATAAGCAACTCCTAGAAAGACTTGGAGCTTGTTATCTCTTGAACTGCGACATTTTACTTCACAAACTAACTTTTTATCTCCAATTTGAATTTAATATAAAATTAACTTCTATTTTCTTTGTCGTATCTATTTTTCTTGACGATTCACGTTTTTCGTTGCAGTCGAACGCTTTACGTAGTTCACATCACAAGTAATTTTATTTCAAATGATTGGTTAACAAGAACAGACAAGCCACGCTGTGAATGTAGTTGCCTTGCAAGGAACCACTCAAGAATAAATGTAGTGATGCTTTCTAAAGTGCTAACATTACCTCATAAGCGTGGAAGCAGATTTATCTCTGCTTTTATGGGAACATTCGTTTTACTTACATTCATAGCGAAGCTGCTTTTAAAGCGATGACAGTCTCGACCAAGTGAACCCGATGACTAGCTTTAAAATAAGCAACGAATAATTTTATAGATTCGATAAACGCGCTTATTTTTCGTAAATTAATAATCTCGATATTTTATCTACAATGGATCTACATTTCATACCGTAAAAACGAGCTTGTAAAACGGAATTACCCTATGTATTTTTCATCAAGAGTTTAGCGCCCTACTAAAATCCGGGTTGAGAAAACCTAGTCCAGAAACAAATAGCATTATAAGGTCAACTCAAAAACATGAAAAAATATTTCAAGACTTCTTAAGGTGAATCTAGTCCACATTTTTCCCATACAAACTTCGGGAAGGTATTACTCCACTGTTCGACAATGTACATCAAAAATTAAACACGGTATGGTTTTGTCTCATTATTAATATTGTCTGTATGGAAATAGAATACTAAAATAAAAAGCCATTAAAAAGTTAGGAGCCAACAAAGATTCGTTTTTCTTGCTAATTTAACCTAACTTTGGGCGTGTTTAAGTAATAAAAGAAGTGTAAAATCTGAAAAACCAATTCAGTACCGACAAAGCTCAAATACCGAAAATTTCAATAAAATTTATTGATCATTGATTTATGCAGGTTTTTTAATAACACCCGATCTTCCGAAGGACTGTTCTTAATGTTTTACTATAAATGATCCTGCATCTCACTCAGTAATGTTGTGCATGTAGACTAGCTACTAACTGCTCATCACTTGATACTACCTCTGTCGAGCATGATGCCTGCTGAGACAGCGTGCTTTTTAGCCAGGTCCATTAGAGAGTTCGAGCCCGCGACTAGGTTCCCCTTAAGTCAAGTATTCCAGGTGCTACAATTATTGCAAACTTTAACCCACACCCCCAATTCGTGTACAAAGCAATGCTACTATATCAACATTAGAACGGAAGAGAATGAAGACAGTGGGTAGTTTCAGCAGCAAATTGCAATTACCGTTATTGCGGTAATTTGGAGGCCCCGACCCAGCCGGCCGGCTCGGCGCAAAACTACTAACATCTTGGAACGGTTACCGCTTACAATTTATAATAGAACATTGCTGTTCATTTTGGTGCAGCAACTATATTAATACTATGTTATTTTAACGAAGAAAATTGTTTCTCCAGATTTTTGCAGCTTAACATAAGATTTGCTTGACGGATCGGAAGAACCGTCGGCTGGCGTAGCATAAGCATAATGAGCTTACAATTTTGCCACTGCTAGGCCACAAGTGTCCTCTTTTTGAGAGGGAGTGGATCACGCGGGCCCTGTGCGGTTTGGTAAGTGTCACATATCTTATAATTTTTGGTTGTAGGAGATGCCGGTTTCCTCACGATGTTTTTCTTCACCGTTTTGAGAGCAGTGGTGAAGAAATCATTTACACAAAGTAAAGCGCTTATAAGGGTTCGAACCTAAAACCTGCACTACGTAAGTCGCAGCCGTTCTCACCGGGCCATACCAAGAAAAGCCTCTCAAAACCGGCGAGTTTGTTGCGCCACTTCTTCTTCCCAGCTAAAGGACTAGGAAGTGGTGAAAGGCGGGCTTTTTAGGGGACTGTCTTATGTAATTTTGACGTTTAAAAAGTGCTGACCCTCAGCCTAGTTTGAATAAATGACTTTTGATTTTGATTGGTGAACCTGGGAAGGAATGCTACAGTGATCATCATCATCCGGCTCGTATTTAATTAGTTTCCTAATGATTACAATCAAATCGATTAAAATAAACCTAGAATCACTGGCATAGGTAGGCAATGTGAGTTACATTCGAACTATTTAATCACATTGCATTGATTGCTAGTGGCGCCGTTAATTCCACATTTTAATAGGCCTATAATTAATGTGTCTGCACGTTAATGATTGCACGAAATTACTCGTGTATATGAAAATAATTAAAACGAATTCTAACTTTACGCGTCAACTAACGTTATAACATAGATAGACGCTTCTAACAAAATTTCTAAGACATGAAAATTACATGTTAACTTTCTCCGTTAATTTGTGTAGGTACCGAAAGGTTATACATTACACGTTTTCAGGGAAGTATTTTGTAATAATTAAATCTTACAAACCCATGAAACTGTGTTTTACGCGAGCCGAGTAATGGGTAAAGTTTCATTGCGAGCTTTTATCTAATTTATTTTTATTGTTGTATGAGCCAGTTTATGCCCCATTTTATATCCTTTGTAGTAGTTACAATCAAGAGTACTGAGCGTGATATGTTTTGTTAATACGTCACTTTACTTAGGTTTATCTGTCTGTATGTCTTTTCTAATTTTGCTTTCTGTAAAAAAGCAAATAAAAATACCTCCTGTTTGTGAAACCGTCCAACTGGAAAAATTCAGCTGAGGAAAGTGATAAAGTACCAAATTGCTAACTAGCTAGACAAAGAGTTGACTTTTTGTTTGTTTTTTACCTTTACCTTCATACAGCGGATAAACAATGAACCCCCATCAGTGTACCGATCTTTTATCTGTTCTGTGGTACCGAAAGATATTCCATAAAATTAGGGAAAGCTACAAAAGCGACACTGATCCAACTCATCGCCATTGATTTACGGTGTCAACTATACATATGTATAAGTTGTAGGTTCGTCACAACGTGCGTAGTTTGTACGAAGGTGGATCAAACTAGAGTGAAACCCGAGTAGCTGAATCGCAAGTAACAATAAAACAAGGTAGAAGGATTTAGATACGTTTGATGCTATTGAATTTTATCGGCGATAGTACCCGGGCCACGACAGAAATGTACTAGATAAATGCAACTGTGTCCAATAATATATGTGACACTTACAGATTTATACTGGGTTTTGCCGCCGGTTTCGTTCGTGAAAGGGACTATTTATTACGCTACCCCCTTTGGATTTTGTGTTATGATGTATGGTGTATTCGGTAAATGAAAATTGAGAACATAAACATAATATTATAGATAGTCTGTGGCGCATTGAAGACTTTGAATAAGTGAAAACTGTAAATAAAACACGGTCAATATCCACTCAGATACATCCAAATTAAACACAGTTAAAAATATGCAATACAGTTAATGGTAACATGCTCTACAATTTCCTTGCATTTTTTACGAAAAAAAAGACAAAGGACTAAATATTTTATTTCATTGTGATTCCCTCGCAATGGGATTGTGTTGCAGTGTCGAGGGAATTGGTGAATTAACGTTACTATCAGTAGCGATCCGTCACTATTATTTTCAGACTTTCCATCCAATGTTTTATCACTCCGGTACAATTTATATTCGTACGTTATTCAAGTTCATATAATCATTTTCGATATCTCTGTGTTCCGCATCAATGCACCTCGTATATTATTTGGAACTGCTTGAGGAAAACGTGGTAAAGGCGTCCTTCACAATGATTAGGACACAGCATCTAAGTGTTTGTTAGACGACCAGACAACGCAATAACTTAGAAGTAACCATCAACACAGCAATTGTTTAAAGCAATTTAATTTTTAAAATTGGAAATTCCTAGCCTTCCCATTCTCCTAGCTCTTGGCTGTGAAAAACTATATTGCTTTTTTTATTAAAAATACGAAGTGTTCCAACGAGGGGCAAACTGCCAGTAAAACGTTATGGTTATTGCGGTGACATTCGCACGAATACCTTACTTATAAAATTGGTAATCCTCTACGCAATAGCCACCCTCCTTGGGTACCCGATAAAGTATACCTACGATGTATTAAGGATTATTTCGGTCCTACGCCGATATTGTTTAACGTTATTCCGACTCGTTTTTTACTTTGTATTTCTTTTATTTCTCCCCGTTTGGGTGTCTGTACGTGGACTTTTAGCGTTGTCTAGTATTAGTGGGGACTGACCGACGCTCATGAAATCCGCCTACGTATATCCGCTCCTTGGCACAAATAAAAAAAACTTGACAATAAAGTTTTCTCGTTATCTCGTGAAGTACAATGCGTAAGTACTTAGAAGAGATATTGATATTGCGTTCCTAAGTACCAATTGTAGGGAAATGGAGTTGGAAAGAGATTGGCCAAACTGCGATATCATTACGTAAAACAATAATGTAATATGATTTACGAATGATTTCTCAACAATATCTCATAAAATAAGTTACTCATTTTCAATAACGTTATTCTCTGATATACGTCTGGTTCGCAGAATAGTTTTGCGTACCTCTAATGTAGGTTATTGTTGATCATAATAACATAAATAACGGTTACGATTCGCGCAGCGGCGTCGATCGTGGAACAACACATTTACATTAAGAGAGCCAATAGCTGCACTGAACGTTACGCGAAATTTCCATTTGGTATGTAACAGTTTGCCGAGCGGAATTATTAGTCAATTGTTTGGATACCGCGCTATTGTTACAGCACAAACGTAACGTTTGTGTTCATTGTCTGTAAACGACTTTTGTATGTCCTACGTTTAGGGTTGAGGTACTCACGGCCTTAAGTGTAAGTGTGTTTAATTGCCTTTGACTTCATAATCATAGAAGACTAGCGACGCGCTACGGCTTCGCTAGATTTTCTTAATTGTATGTAATTTTAATATTAATGTGTTTTACAGATTAACCTTACGAATAAATTTTCTAAATTGTGGTGAAAACCGAATCAAAATCGAAATACATGAAAAACGACTTTCATTTATAATATGTATGTACCTATATAGATAATATTGCATTACCTAATCATGTTTCAAAACGCATTAATTATTTGTAGTTTGTGTGCTCATTAATCAGTAACTAACCCAGCTTTCGGCTGCCTTTATAAAAAATAAATTTCCTTCTATACCCTGCTTTATTTTAGTGCCTAGACAGCCACTTCTGTCACTTTAAAGCATTATTAAATGTAAAATACAAGCCCTTGTAGACACGTCTTATGACAACAACATAAAAAGTAGGCTACGAAGTACATTCAGTATATATTTGCAACTGTAATAAACAACTCGACAATATGAGTCACAACGTAAACGCAAACGAAACAGAAAGAGCGAAGATTCAAAAAGAAACTTAATTTACAGTTTCCTTTAAGATGCAGTGCCCTTTCAAAAACCGGCCCGCGGTGATGTTACTTTACATTTCGTCTTAAAAAGGCAAACAAAAAGTTCATAAAAATTCAGTCGAGAGAGGCGGTTGTCCTTTTTTGGTCGAAGCTCCGCCAACGGGACGATGTAAAAGAGTCCAACAGAAAATTGTTTGAAGAAGTCGATTTAAGTTACGAAAGGAGAGTACCTAAATTACATTTTTATCACAAATTTTCTTAAAACAATACGAATATGGTGCCATCAATTATTTACCTATTGTGACGTTTGGAGAGGTAATTTGGCTGTGTAGCTACATTAAATAAATTATTGTCGTCAATAATGCAACTGGCTTTTAGAAGAGAAGCATGGAAGACAAATAAAGTCTCTTATTTGGTCAGGTAAGGAACTACAAAATACCTTCGCCAAAGTTCGGGCTCGGGTTTCGAGCGAAGACAAACAAAACTTCAGACGCCTTATCAACTTTCGCTTCAGTGATTAGTAAATAACAGAAGTTGGATACATGCGTAGGTCGGGTGGATATCAAATTATATCCGCCCCATTGAAATTTGAGACCCTATTATTGTCATAACAACGATCCCAGTCCGCAAGCTACAATCATTATTTTCACACTTAACAAAGTACTCCTCACATAAAAAAGCGTCCATAAGCATAAACTCCGCGAATTATTCGATTCATTTCAAAGGAATCCTACTAAAAGGAACGCGAGACTAACTCAAAGCTTTTATATCTCGTTTGGAGGCGCCTTATTGTCTTCAGCGGTATATGTATTAAAGCTTGCTTTCTCTTGCGTAAATAAAATCCATTGGAAAGAGAAGTGCTTGGGAGCAAGTGCAAGGGTAGGGGGCGTCTAGGTGTAATGCCTCATGCGAGTGTCGGGGACAATGCAAAGTAGATTGAATTGGAAAAAAGACTTGAACAGAATGGCGGCTTTCGGCACCCCGGGGAAAAGGAAAACTCGCTCTGAAGGGTTAACAATGAGAGCGGTGTCCATAGATGTTGCCGCTTTGCAGTGTTGTGAAGCTCTCGGATTCATTTTCCTATTACGAAAGAGTATTGAGGAAAAATTTGCTTAAAATTTTCATCTAAAATAAAAGTTTCATAAACACGTCACAATACGCAAACTTTTACTTTGTAAAACAAAGTCGGTACGTATAGGTACTTCCTTAGTAAGTAATAGAAATTGTGTAGTATTTAATAATAATTCACTTTTAAAGGTGAATTATTTTCGTGAACACGGTATTCATTTTCATATTAGCATTGAGCTGTAAATCGGACAACAGCCATTTTGCATTGCATTAACATAATTTAATTTAACTAAACAATTTAAGCTGCGTAAGCAATATTGGTTTTATTTTGTTATCGAAACTTTTATATTTTAGGTTTATGAACATTTTGGGAAACCCCGAAATGGAAACCTAAAACTTCTGTTGTATATAGCATACTGCATTAAAATAGTCTCAACGAGTGGAGATGCAGCAATGCTCGCGAAGAGGGAGGCGGCGCACATGAGGGAGAGGCAGTATATGCGCCCTCACGGCTTTAGTCGCTGCAGGAGATGCCCTGGGCGTCGGGAATTCCAGGCAGATTCCCGGCCACCGTAGACGCGGGCTTGCGGACGGCGAGTAATGGGTAGCTCGCTCTCCGGTAAGGACCCAGCCTGGGTCGACGGCGCGTTGTGTTCCACGCGCGCCTCAAAGAGATGTCAGCACCATCTGGTGGGGTCCGCAAGGGCCGATGCCTGCCAGGGGTGCGGGTTGTTCGAAAGAGATACCGTCGCCCTGGCACACAGGCAACTAAAGGAACATGGCCTGCTCCACCCAGAACGAAAAAAAAAACGAGTAAAGATCCTTAGATCACTGAATAGTCAGCTCTGCCACCACATATGCGGGAATATATACTTTAAAAAAATATTCAAAATGCGAAAGTGACTCTGTCAGTCCGTCTGTCTGTCTATCGTCTTTTCGTCTGCCTGTTACCTTTTCACGTCTAAACTGCTAAACCATATTGGATGAAACTCGGCACACGAATAGACTATGACATCGGTTGGTAAGATACATACTTTTATCCCGATAGTACAATCCCATGGGATAATTTTCGACCTTCACGCGGCCGAGACTGCGGGGAAAAGCTATTTAACTAGTCATATTTTCTCACATGTAGTTCATTCGTGAGGAAAATTTCTACTGAAAAGTGGTGAGATATGCATGCAGTTACTAAGAACCTTATATTATAACGGCATTCTTCCAATAAAATGTCGTGCAACTGAATAATTCAATACATCATCATTATCTGCCTAGCCTTTTTCCGACTATGTTCGGGTCTGTTTACTGTGTAGCCGACCCCAACATAGTTATACTGCTAACGGGATGCAGCTGAATACCAGTATTTTACATGGAGTGACTGCCCAGCTTACCTCCACGACCCAGTTACTGGGTAACACGATACCTCTAGTAAAGACTGGTTGTCAGACTTTCGGGCTTCTGACGACTCGTAACTACTGTCAAAGATTTACGAATGGCTTAATGTGCTTTTAAGGCACGGAGGGCTATGTAAAGATGGTCACCCATCTACAGAGCAACCGCGGCAAGCGTAGTTTAACCTGATCGATTGACCCATGCAGCTATTACAAGCCACTCATTAATTTATAAGTGAATACATTACACAGAACTTTTCTATTACAAGTTCCCTTTGCTCTCATTACGTTCGCGTTATGAACAGAAAGGGGCTCATTTACACTTAAAAAAAAATGTTGGAATGGAACGAAATGAGAAATTCTTTCGTTGAAATAACTAGTAGCTAAACAGAACAACCTATGAGAGGTGCTTCAAGTATTTAGTAGCTACAGTTGCGGGTTTTGCTTTGCCCGAGTTTTATTTAGAATACACTCGACGAATGCCAGGGGTGCGGTTTGTTCGAGAGATACCGTCGCCCCTGCCACACAGGCAACTGAAGGAACACGGGTGGGTTTTGGTCAGTAAAAGTCTGACACGCCTTCCTGCTCCACCCAGAGCGGAAGAAGTTATTTGATGATTTGCCAGCCAAAAAAAAATTGCCAATAAATGTTTCGGAATTAACTTTTTATGTATGCATCTGTTTCATGGCAAATTATTCCAGTTTTTTTATAGACAATACAGAACTGAAATGAAATGAAATGTTTATTTATTTAAGTAGATCTTACGAGACACTTTTACACGTCAATATTTTAAAAACTAGATGGCGCCGGCATTTCCTAGCTGACTGTTCCCTGAGCAGAAAAGCCGAAATATCCTCAGAGGTCATGGGTCTCTTGTTAATGTTATATGAAACTTATGTGAGTCTAACAATACAGGACCATGTCTGGAAGGGCGTTTTGAAGAAAGAGACATTGCAGCTTTGAGCTGACCTGTCCCAACAGATGGCATGTGTGGCACCGTGTCGCTCAACCCTATTTTGGGAGCTCAACGACCCGTCACAGGGTAGCAGTATCAACGTCATGACGAAACAAACTGAAACCATGAATTCAGTACACTAAGTACTGAGTACTGAATTCATGGTAACGTGGCGCGTCGACGTCCGCGCCACCATGTATTTTATCAAATATTTTTAACCGACTTCAAAAAAGGAGGAGGTTCTCAATTCAACTGTATTTTTTTAAATGTTTGTTACCTCAGAACTTTCGACTGGGTGAACCGATTTTGATGATTCTTTTTTTATTTGAAAGCTGGTGCTTTCCGTGTGGTCGCATTAAAAGGGGAATGCCCAAAATGCCTGTAATGGACAGAAACTATTGATAATCCTTCATTCTATGGAATAAAATAATGTATAATTAAATAATTCTCAAGTTTACACCTAGGGTGAAAATATAAGGATCATTAAAATATTTAACTTGATATCCGTCTAATTCATTCTTATTTTTATTGGAGGTCAGTGTTTATTTGACACGAGTAATCGACGTTCAGCCCAACAGGAATCGTCAACTAATAGAATTACTGCACAGTTATCATAAATTTATTAATATAATTGGACCTATTTATATCGTAAATATAATTAAAACTGCCATTTGACAGTTTGACGTTACTGCATTTCATTCCTTCGATTGTTTACTTGAATTGATTGATTATTATTTTTCTGCGTTTACGACTTGAGTTACACACTGAATGCTTTATAGGATATTTAACGACCACTGTGGCCATTTTTTAAGGATTTTGTTTTCACTTCATAGATGAAACGTATATTGTGTTAACTGCTATCTCGATATTGCATTGATTAAAACATTTAAATGATGTTTTGTTGTGTAACCCTGACTTAAGCTCTATTTTAGAAATCTAGGTTGGAACTGGCGTCTACCTAGGTTTTTTATAATTATTGAAATTGTAATGTTCCTTACGAATTGTAGTGCAATTTGGCGTATATTTCATTGTTGTTCATTTCAGGCATTTTTGTCCTTATCTGATTGGGCTTTCCCCTTTCATATAGATCTGATGATGCGTTTCGGAGACAGGCAACGGAAGTCTTCAAAAATAGACAGTAAACAAACCGCGATTGCTGCTATCGCATAAATATGCATTGTTTTGACCCCAAGGATGATGAAATTTCGAATTGTGTGGGGTAGGTACTCTAACTAAAAAATGAAAAATAAAAAACTTAAAATAAAGGCGGTGACAAAAAATTAAATAAAATACATATCCGAAGTCACTGGCCCCCGAAAATAAATTTATTTTTCACTTTTTAGTGTTTTTTTGGAAGTCGGTTGTTATTTTTTTATTATGGACTAGCTTTTGCCAGTGGCTTCGCCCGCGTAGAGGTCAGTATATTATACATATAAATCTTCCTTTTAAATCACTCTGTCTATTGGTGAAAACCGCATTAAGTCCGTTGCGTAATATAAAATATCTTAGCGTAAAAACACGAAAAGCGACTTTGTTTTATAATGATAAATGATAAATGATAAATGATTTTATTTCTGTAAGTAGGTTTGTACAAACACTTTTACACGTCAATCATATTTTTTTAAACTAGATGAGGTCGGCGTTTCCTATCTGACTACTCTGAGAAGAAAGGCCGAAACAAACTCAGAGGTCACAGTCTCTTTTAAAGTCCAGACATAATCTTGGTCAGATCATGTGAAGACCATTTGGATCGGTGTCTGAAATGGTCTTTTGAAGAAAGAACCACACAGATTGAGTGGACCTGTCCATTCAGTGCACGCATTTGTCAGTAATCATACAGCTCAACTCAGAACTTGAGGAGCTCAACGATTTGACGAACAATACCAAAGACAGGACATTTGGGTAGGCCGCATAAAATACTCAAACTGCCAGATTAATATTAAAACTAGCTGAGAAAGAGATGAAACACAAAACAGAAAACACAAAAACAAACAAAAAATGACCCAAATAGTCCTTACATTCACAATAATTAAAACAAAAATAATATTATACTTCTAAAGTAAATATTCATGTCAAAGTGTACATAATAATTATCAAATGTCAAAGTATAAGTTTGCAAAAAAAAAAAAAAACAAAATTTAGTATGTAAAAATTGGAGCAAGTCAATCCCAAGCTTTTGTGTCCTCAACATAATCTTTAACAGTATAAAAGGCTTTCAGGCACAACTTACGTTTAATGAATGATTTAAATCTATTGATACTTAGATCTTGAACATGGCTTGGAAGTTTATTATAAAAGCGTATACATTGACATCTGAATGACCCACCTATTTTCTTGAGCCTTGTTGATGGTACAACAAATTTGTGTTTGTTCCTAGTATTTATACTATGGATATCACTGTATTTTTAAACAATTTAATATTTTTATGGGCATATAAAAGATTTTCAAAAATATACTGTGAAGGCACAGTCATTACATTAATCTCCTTAAATTTATCTCTGAGAGAATGTCTCGGACTTCATTTATAAATTGATCGAACAGCTCTTTTCTGCAAGACAAAGATAGTCTGAATGTCGGCGGCATTTCCCCACAACAGAATACCATACGACATTACACTATGAAAATAGCTAAAGTACACTAAACGGGCTGTCTCTGTATCAGTTAAATTACGAATTTTTCTAACAGCGTAAGCTGCAGAGCTTAGCTTTTTCGACAATTTATCTATATGTGGGCCCCACTGAAGTTTGGCATCCAAAGTTAAGCCCAAGAATACAGCGCTATCTTCAGGATTCAATTCTTCGCCCTTTATCAACACACTAGTTTTCACCTGCCTAACGTGAGGTAGCGTAAACTTAATGCATTTGGTTTTTTTTTCATTAAGAAGTAAATTATTAACATTGAACCAGTGAACTACTTTTGAGATTGCGCTATTTACATCGTCATTAACCAGCTGCTGACGTTTAAGTTTAAACAAAAGTGAAGTGTCATCCGCGAACAACACTATATCATGATTATCCTTTATGAGGTAAGGCAAGTCATTAATATAAATAAGAAACAAGAAAGGACCAAGAATTGAGCCCTGTGGGACTCCCATTGATACTATTGATCCGGGAGATCTTTTCCCATTTACATCAACACACTGAATCCTATTACACAAGTATGAAATAAGAAGATCCAGAGCGGTGTTCCGGATCCCGTAGTGGCGGAGTTTCCTGATTAAAGTTTCATGAAGCACGCAATCGAATGCTTTAGATAAGTCACAAAAAATGCCCAAGGCATCGTATTTATTTTCCCATGTATTGTAAATATGCCCTAAGAGTTCAACACCGGCATCGGTAGTTGAACGACCCCTTGTAAAACCGAACTGTTTGCTATGTAATAAATCATGTTTATTAAAGAATCTTTGCAATTGGTCTAAAATTAATTTCTCAAACATTTTACTAAAGGTAGGTAGTACTGAAATAGGTCTATAATTAGAGGGGTCTGATGTACTACCTGATTTAAACAAAGGTACTATTTTACTATTCTTCATTAGGTCAGGAAACTCCCCACAGTCGATACAATTATTAAATATAAGAGCTAAAGTAGGTGCTATAATGTCAATAATGGACTACAGAATTACCCCACAGATCTGCAGTCTTTTTGACGTTCAAAGTGTGAAAGGTTTTAATTATATCTCTACAGCTAATATGTTCAAAATGAAATTCTGCATCACAAACATTAACATTTTCCTTAAGCAAAGACTCAGCAACAGAAGGTGATGAGTGTAGAGATTTTGTAGTTGAAACGGGAATATCTGCAAATAAATTTTCAAAAGCCGCGGCGACTTGCGAGTCTGATGTTATTATGTTGTCATTAATAGACAGGCTGTAGTCAGTATTTCGCTTACTAGACCTTCCCGTTTCATTATTAATAATATTCCAAGTCGTTTTAATTACATTACTACTGTTTTTAATCTTAGAACTCAAATAACGCGACTTGGCCATCCAACAAACTTTTTTAAATAATTTAGAATAATTTCTAACATATAAATGAAATTCAGCAGTGTTTACATAAGTCCTTTCATTGTACAGCTCATAAAGTCGTGTTCTACTTTTATGAATACCAATGGTAGCCCAATCACTGAAAGAGACGTTACTATTAATCGAAATAGTCTTTGGAATAAAAGTTGAGTTAAATTGTTTACAATATATCTTAAAAAACTCATCATATAGATGATTAGAATCAGCATTCGCAGACATAACTGGTAGTTTATTAACGAGTTTAACTTTAAAGGCTTCTAGGCGAAATGCAGTTTTGGGGTTAACAATGATATCCTTTTTAAACATTTTTTTATTTTGATTTTGAATGGTAATCCATTGCCCGCAATGATCTGAATCTAGTAAATTTATAATTTCTTTGTGGCTCGGTATAACATCTGTATAAATATTATTTAGGCATGTGGCACTACTAGGGGTTATTCTTGTGGCTTCCTTATACTATGTGAGGATTAATTATGTGACTCGTAATATTGGTTAATGTAAAATGCTGAAAAATACGAAATGGTAGAAATACCTATGACTGAATACAAGCGTGGTATCATCTCAGAACGCAGATTATAAAGGTCTTCAAGATTATGTCACTGTGATTTAAATTATCCTCACCACTTTAAAAAGGAGCTAAACATAAATAAGCTGGTTAACATCTAACGTTAGTAGTGCTCTTTATAAACTAAAGCCTGACTGTTATACTTGACACCAAATACTTGTGTTGTGCACAGAGTCACAAACTGCATCTGAGTAACCATTGTTCGTTTTTTAGTAGAGTCTGAGGGGAACGAGAAACTAGAGTATTTTGGGCTTCTTATCTTAAAATTTTACTTGTTATTTTAAAGACAACAAACAAAAGTTTCACTTTCCACTGCATTCTTACTTAATTTTTCTAATGCAAGGTGAGGCAATAAGCAGGGTGAGGAAGCCTGGCTTCTGTACAGTCAAAGACAAATTTTACGCCTCACGTTAATTTGCCGTGTAATCGCCATTTCTCATTCAATTGTCAAAGAATGACAGTGTCTATGTGTTGTCTACATCTCTTTTTAGGTTCTCTCCTATCGCAGGTGTGCTGGAAGAGATTTCCGTAGAAATAAGCATTACTTTTGTACGTATTTTTCTGTTCCTTTCTTCTTTTCTGTTTACATGTGTGTGCATACATGGTTAAGTAAATAAATTACAGCTGTGACTTGAATATATCAACAGAAAATAAAAGTGGGTGGTCAATTTGCTTTACAATGGCGTCCCCTTAATTTTGCTTCATAATTTCAAGTACAGGTAAGCTATGTAATTAAAGCTTCTGAGTAGATCCAGTAAAAAAAACTTTTATGTAACATTAGCAGAATAGGTTGTCCAAGCGCAAATTAGGCAGGCCAACAGCTAAATCATTGGGATCGTGCCCATGAATTATTTCAGAGGAAATACGATTATTTATTTATGCCGTCGCTGAATTCTCACAAAGTGATAATAGATTAATGAATCAAACCAACTTAACTGAAGTGTCATTGTAACTCGCATTGTAACGTGTTACATGTCCGTCACATTTAAGTAAAAAATGCACGAAAGGAAAAAAATCTGTGACACGTTGTTTTTACAAAGGCAAAGTAAAGTGCGATCACAAACGCTATCGCTGAGCACGAAGTCTTGGGTTCGATTCCCGGGTCGGGCAAACTGCTATTGGGTTTTTCTATCTGGAATTTCTCAGTAGCAGCCCGGAATCTGGATTTGTGGCATTTGATTTGATGGCAATAGGCTCGTCCCCTTTTACATGGGACCTTAACATGACTGGTACAGCTCTGCCAAACCCTTTGAGGAAACAGTGAGCATCACGCATTTATTTCCACGCAGTTATTTCAAAGTCAAGTTGTTCTTGTATCCAGGCTAAGGCTTTTTGTGGCGACTCTAATCCTCGAACTGAATTCCGAGGATCAAGAACATTACACCATCATCATCATTTCAGCCAAAAGACGTCCACTGCTGGACATAGGCTTTCCCTAAGCTCCGCCACTTAGACCGGTTCTTTTCAGAACACTACGAAGTGCCCAGCCTTCAAGACCTTTACACTCTGAATGACAACAAATATTGAAAAACACACAACAAAGTTATGAGAAAATTCATCTAAGCTAAAGCCTTTGAAGCACTTCTTGTCAGTGGTAAGCTCATTTAAACTTCATAAAATACTTTCAGAACACTACGAAGTGCCCAGCCTTCAAGACCTTTACACTCTGAATGTCAACAAACATTCGCGTGGGCATTCCCTTAGTTATGGGAAAATTAATCTAAGCTAAAGCCTTTGAAGCACTTCTTGTCTAACAGAGTTGTAACAGCATGGAATAGACTCCCAGAAAATGTTGTGATGGCTGCCACACTGAACTGCTTCAAGAATAGATTAGACAGATTAAATATCTCCAAGCTTTTTGCTACATACGAATCAGCTAATTAGCGTCTAGTATGTCTAACCGAATAATAATAATCCAGCGGACTCCTGCGGCCCTCACAAGGTCATCTGCCGGCAACATTATATTCAATAACATAATATTATGTGAGGTCGGCGTCCAGTCTACACAGAAGCAGCTGGATACCAATATTATACATGGAGTGACTGCTTATCTGACTTCCACAACCTAGCCATAGGGTAACGCAATACCCCTTTGTAAGTAAACTGGTGATTAGACTTGTTGGACTTCTGACGACCCACAACAACTGTCAAAAGATCCACGAATGACAGCCGGGACCAACGGCTTAAACGGCTTTCCGAGGCAAGAAGGGATCTTTCTTTTTTTTTTTTTGAGGGTGGGAAATCATCAAATAACTTCTCCCGCTCTGGGTGGAGCAGGGAGCGTGTCAGACTTTTACTGACTAAAACCCACCCGTGTTCGCAGAAGGAGGTGACAGCTACCCATGCACTCTCGCTCCATGTCATGGCCTACAATAGGGCCTGACGCGAGAGATCGCCGCCGCCACTCACCTCCATGAGGACACGGTGGTGCTCCGTCCAAGCCAGGCAGACCTCCACAGTATGCTCCACCGTGTCGTTAGGGCGACCTTTGCAATTGAAACACCCGGGCGTTTCCATTCGCCTTATGTGAAACAGGAACCTCCCGAACACCCGTGTCCGGTGACGACCTGCGTCAGGCGGAAAGTGAGGACGCCGTGGCGCCTCTCCACCCACTCCTCAAAGAGGGGACTTACCGCCGCAATCGTGGCGTGCCCAAGGGTCACCGGTAGTATGTAAAATGGTCACCCATCCCGGACCAATCGCGGAAGCGTAGCTTAGGCTGATCGATCGACCTGTGCGGCTGTTGCTACTCAGCCACAAGCCCCACGTTATTTAAGAACAACATCACACTTGAGTTTGTAATAACATTGACCAATGACAATACTTTGTTTGCTCAACAATCAGAACTAAAGTTTAATCCATTGTTTCATTGATTTCAATCCTTGCCCGTTAAGACGTAAATCTGATTTGAAATTGCCAGTATTAAATAAGGAAAAAGGAAACGTACAAATCAGGATATTTTCCGAGCTATTACAGCCGCTGGATGCGCTCGTCTGCGTCTCACCGGCACTTTGCACAATGAAGCTAATAGTTAACGATTCTATCTCTTTACCTTCTATTTTATTGGATAGTTTCATGAACTAGGGTAACTATTGATTCGTTTAAATACTCACATGCAATAATCATGCATGCATGCATGCATGCAATAATCTATCATAATGCATAGAATCTTACACTAAAATTAATTATTATGTACGAGTAAATAAAGGAAAAAACGAGAGAAGTCACCGGGCATCAAAAAATTAGTCCACTTCGCTGTCATTGGGAAAAATTGCCCAAAAGGCTGGCAGCGTTGCCACGTTGAATGGCAATGCTAATTCTTTGACCTAGAGTCGACCAACCGTTTGAGGATGTTCCGAAATACTCGATGAGTATTCGGACCCCACGGTCTCAGTGTTTGAACCCCAAATGGCTCAAACATAAAGATCCTAATAAGGTTTTATGAACTAGTTACTTTACTTATAAACCCAATATTACAACTTTATTGGTATAGTAACATTGCAACTGCGCGATGTGCTGGATTTGATTCTTAAGTTGTCGCAGCTCAAAGCAAGAATTACGTAAAAATGCTAGTAAACTGTAGTTGGCACATTCAAACAGAACTTTTCCATGATAAATGGATAAAAAAGCAGCTTGAAAATTCAAAGCGCTGAAATTATAAATGTTAGCAACTAACGGAGCTAAATTAACGACTGCCACTAACTTTGGAGTGGCTTATTTTTATCAAAAACTCTTTTCAGCCTGATTATTTAATTAACTAATTGAAACACAAACTGTTTAGTATAATTATGAATATTTAACAAAGAACTAGAGAATATTTTCGTGACGTTTTACACAGAATACATAGAATTTCAGACAAAGCTATAACACTTTTAGCCGACCTGGTAATTTAATCTAAACCTTAAAAGTCCGTATTTGCCTTTAGACCAGAAGGGAGACAAACTCTGAGGTAATTTTCATTCTCTTCTTCGTTTACGTAATAGAGTTGATTATGTGAAGTGCCTTTCTGTTTTACGTTACTGTTAACATTTAGGTCCTATTTTTTGTTTGTGCACATAACAAAGAGTTGAAGGTAGCATCTTTTATTAAAGTACCAGGGAGACAAAATGCATGCAAGAAGTGACAAAGTCCTGGGCTTTTGGGCAATGCACTTCGCTGTCTTTGACTCTGTTATGATTCAAGCGTACTTTCTACCTACCGTGTGGTGCCGAACGTAAAATAATAGCACCATCCCATTTCTTCCCGTGCGTGTCGTAGAAGGCAACTAAGGGACTTACCAGAGAATGGGCAGCAGCATTCTCTATGCATTTTACCACCATACTGAGATTGCCAACCCGCCTGCCAAGCTTGTCGACTATTGGAATTCCCTCCCCGTTTGGAGGAGGCCTATGTCCAGCAGTGGACGTCTGCGGCTGAAATGATTACTTTCTATCTGGTATTTCTCAGTAGCAACCCGGAGTCTGTATTACTGCCCGGTTGATGCTGATGGTAATAAGCTCACTCTCCATTACATGGAACTTAAACATAATTGGTCTGCCTAAACCTTCGGGGAATACAGGCAAGATGTTATTGATATATTTTATAAAAAAATAAAAAAATGATGATGACAAAAAAAATGAATGATAATCATGTTTAATTATTGTTATTTGTTTTTTTATTTTATGTTGGATGGCTAATGGCGGCAGCAAGAAATATAATATTTATTTTTATGATTATAAGTAACAACAACCGCACGGGTCCTTCGATCAGGTTAAGCTACGTTGCCGCGGTTGGTCCGTGGATGAGTGACCAACTTTACATACTGAGACCACTCCGTGTCTGAGAAAGCACGTTAAGCCGTTGGTCCCGGCTGTCATTCGTGATCTTTGACAGTTGTATCGGGTAATCAGAAGCCCGAAAGTCTGACAACCAGTGTTACCAAGGGTATCGCATTACCCAGTAATTGGGTTATAGAGGTCAGGTAGGCAGTCACTTCATGTAAAATATTGGGATACAGCTGCATCCGGTTAGACTGGAAACCGACCCGTAAAGACCAAATCAGGCTTTAGTATGTATTAGTCTCATTCCACCTAGAAGTTATTAGTCCAAAGATATGTAGATATGATACAGAAGTGGCGAGAGGAACCATGAACCGGCACAGTTCATTATGCACCACAATACCGAATGTTGATTACTTCCGACCAGACATGCCGCTATAGCGTCTGTGTAGCGTCTTTAATAACGCGATACTTGTGTTCAGTTTGATTGAATGTGTTTTATACTTCGCAAAAAGATATTATATCTTCTATTATTTGTTTTTCGCCAGTGGCATGCACAGACTTTTTAGATTGGGTAGGCAGAAATTTAAAAAAAGGCAAAAGAAAACAGAATAACCCATTGCTGTACCTAAACAGCATACAACCTGTGAGGCAATTATATAATCATAGTGTTGTGTTTTTAATTTACAATTGACTTTACCTTTAGTTTGTATTTATCGAAAATCCGGTATGCAACTACTTTTCACAATCACTTGTTTTTTATTTATCCGAAAGATAGTTTTGAAACTGCATCATTTTTTTTTTCTCTATACACACCACCTGAACAACTTTCACAGTGAATGTTATCTATTTATCACGCTATTATCAAAGCTAAAATCTTAAATACATGCTATCATAGCTCACAATCAAAACAAACAATGGCGTCGCAATATAAAAATACCTAATATTTTATGTTTATGTAGCGACAATTCAATGTAACAATGCTACTTTTTAAAATAGTCGCATAACCAACTTTGTTCCGAAAACTTCGGTAAGTTTCGTAATTCATCGTGTTGTAAAAAACCGTAAAAAAGCCAGTGTCTACCCTGTACGGTTGAGTGCGTTATTTTTTACATTGTGTGCCACGTATGTATAAGAACGCATACCCAATAAATCTGCATGACCACGAGAGCACACATATAAACATTAAGACGCGAAAAGTTCGTGTCTCTCCCGAGGCACTCAGCGGTGCTAGTGCAACGCAATACGAAGTTGCGTCAATTGTACGAGCGAATAGGTATTGTATCGATGATACTAATGATACGACTGACGCTCGAATCTTGAAGAAATCGAAAAAAGAATTTTTTTTTGTTTATTGATAAAATAATATTCGTTTTAAATCTGATTCATGTATCATCATATGATCTGATTTAGGTAGGGTAGGCAGGTGTCTTTCTGTCTTTATGGACTGTACGCCACTGCACAGGCTTGTGCCCAACCCTTCGGGGAAACAAGGTGTGATGTATGTTATAAGATTGGTTCTGCGAGGGGATGTGATTAGAATATACAGACAAACTTAAATTGTCTGTATATTCTAATCACCACTGTCATTCTTTGACAGTTCTATGAAATGGCTATAACACGAAAAATTTATGTAGTGTGTCCACTTGCTTACCTATTAATTTTCCTGATTATACGAATAGAGAAATGCTAAATAAAATTAAAATTAATAAAATTAAAATATGACCTATTCTAGTTCTAGATACTCATAGAAGAACAAGAAATATAAATCTACAGTCATCTAAGTTAAGAGCGTTCTCCTCACGCGGGCTGGCAATGGCGCTTTTATGGCGGTTTTTCGTGATTATTTCATTAAATCCAAACAAAAGTAAAAAAAAATCTGCCATGCACTAGATCGTCGGAATTTTCAAGTTTGTATGCTATTTTTTTACAGCTGTTTTGGTATTTACTTTTAAAATTCGACATACCGTCAATTATTTTCCATTTGGATTACTAAGTACGATTAAATGTTTAAATTAAAGAGTAAATGTAAAAAATAATTATAAATACCAACGATCTAGTGCTTAGCTGAAAACAACTTAGTTTGTATTTAATGAAATAATCAGGAAAATCTATACTTCTATACTTTGTAATATTATAAAGCTGAAGAGTTTGTTTGTTGGCTTGAACGCGCTACTAACTCGCGCGCACGCGGAACTACTGGTCCGATTTGAAAAATTCTTTCAGTGTTAGATAGTCCGTTTATCGAGGAAGGCTATAGGCTATATATCACGCTAAGACCCTTAGAGCCGAGCAAAGAGAAAAAAGTGACGAATACGAAGTACTCGCACGAGCAGGCGAGGCGAGCAACGGGGTGAGTCGGGGTGCAAGAAATTTGACGCGAACGAAGTCACGGGCAGAAGCCAGTCTACTATAAATGCTTTGTTGCCAGCTCGCGTGGAATGAACGCTCTTCGCCTATGTAGATCTTTATGTCGATGTTCTTTTCTTAAGTCTTGGTTACTAGGAGCGTAGGGTATACCACAAGCAGAGCGGCCCATGCCCAACAGTGGGTTAAAGTCGGGCTGTGAACTATGATAACGATGATGATGATGATTAAGATATAAAATTAATCTTAAGGTCTTATTGAATTATTACCGTGATTGCGTTGAAATTGATGGTAAACATTCCAACGCAAAAATAAACATTCCAGCATCAACATAACATTTCGTACATACCCACATAACGCTACGTTATAGTGGCAGACTGACAGATACATGTATTAATAACACATAACGAATAATTACGGCTTTCAGAATTAATGCGCCATTCATTATGTTGCCTGTCCCATGATACAATATATTTGTATGTTCATTATATTTGTTCATTTATATAACTATGTGTACAGTATCTTTGGCTTATCATTTGATTTCAACATAGTTATTTCATTAAATCAATATGGATTTCGGTGTTTCATTATTTTCCTTTCGTGATTTATCACCTAGTAGGTATTTTACATCACGCTAACTTAGTATGACTTGCAAAAAAAAAAATATATTTTGCGTTACTAAGCTAATGTTATTAAAAAAAAATTGCTGTTCCATTCATTTTGAACGCCCTACGCGTTCAAAATGATGTACTGCCTCTCCCTCATATGCGCCGCCTCCCTCTTTGCGAGCATCACTGCTTCGCTGAAGGAGGTATTCAGCTGCATCTGGTTAGACTGGAAACCAACCTCAACATACTTGGGATAAGACCAGGCATATGATGATGATGTCGACGCCATCTAGTTTTAAAATGTTGACGTGTAAAACTGTCTTAAAATATGTTATTACATGAATAAAGATTTCGATTTGAGACTTCATAAATGAAATAGCTTGTATTTCAATATCAAATTAATATTCTTCATATTAATTCACATTATTACAAGTCATATCTTATGTCGGTATATTTGCAGTCAAAACTACGGTTTTCGTATATCAAATTGCATGAACACTAAGACTCTCTTCGCACAGTCTCAGCCTTAGTGGCTTTAGGTTGACCAATTACAGCTACAACAACAGAAGTCCAATCAAACTCCAACACAAAGATAACTCGCTGTGGCCGTCGCTTCTAATAAGATCAGTTTTGATGTCGACACCACAGCAATGCGGCACTTATTATCTCCGGTGAGTAGGTACTACGAGTAACTTCTCTCCTAAATAAGTTAATAACATTGTAGCGTGTTTTAACAATACCATGAATTTATTTAAACTTTTAAAGTATTATCTTTACATACACAATTCTTCTGTGCGTGTGTATGTGACTGAATTTCTCCTAATCGGCTGGACTGATTTTGATGATTTTTTTTTGTGTGTTCAAGTGCCTTCGAGAATGGTTTAGATATACAATTGGACCCGGCGTGTGGCGCTGTTCAGGCAGGACAACGTCTGGCCGGTCAGCTAGTAATGTTATAAAGAAGAAAAGAATTAAGTTTTTGTATGTTGGTTTGTTACGCTTTCACTCAAAAACTGATGAAAAATAAAAGGCGACGTTTCAAATAAACTACCCACTGGCCGTAGTGGGTTTAAGTTGAAACACGATATAGGTACTAAGTATCTACTTATCCAAACACCCATAAGTCAGACATCAGCATATCTTTTCGTTGTCATAGTAACACCACTTTAAGAAGAGGCAACACCGGTATCAAAATAATTCCAAAAATCACTATATAGTTTTAGAAGAATCCTGTTTTCAACTGACAAAAAAAAAGATCTACAATTAAAACTAAAAACAAGGTAAACTAACCTTTCCTCTCCCTGCCACCGTCATGTCTAAACACTATAGGTCGGTTGTGTTCCCGCCGCCACAACACGGTCGGCGGCGGCACCCCAGTTGCGGTGCACGTCAATCTTATGCTGCCGCCCTCCTGCGCCGAGCTGCCCTCCGTCACGCTGTCCACTATGTCCGGCGGGATCACCACGGATAAATGACCCATCTGACAAAAATAATTGTGCTTGTTAGGCTTTATTAGTGACGTCTTTTGTTTGGTCGTAGTAGAGTGGGTAGTGAGAATGATAGATTAGGGTTGGGACACTGTGCGCTACATGAATTACTTTGCTTTGTAGAAACCTACCTATATTATAAATGAGAAAGTTTGTATTTTTAGTTGTTTGGATGTTAGAACTAACGCTACTCAATCACGAAAAAACGGCCAACCGTATTTGAATGAAATTTGGCATACAGATAGATTATAACCTGGATTAACACAGGATACTTGTTATCTCGGTAGTAAGTTCTCGTGGGATTTGTTCCAACCTCCACACGAAAAAACCGCTGGAAAATCTCTTAAAAATATATATATTTTATTAATAGATGCTGCGGTTCGATGTTGCAAAATTGTATTGGTACTTATAGACAATATTCTATTTGATTAAATACCTGTTGTACTTGTTGACAGAGCTACACTGTCCTCCTAACGTCTTATTAAAACTGTTATTTGAAAACATTGTAAAAGCTAATTCGTTTTAAAGGAGTACCTAACCGTGCAGTTTCTTGCCGGCTCTTCTTCATAGGAAACGACCAATTGGTACTGTGCACCTAGCTTCACGGTGCTTAAGTGCTCACAGGTTTATGTGAAACAAAATAAAGCGATATTGAAAAAAAAAGACATGTTACCATTTAAGGCTAGGCCGGGGCGCGTCGTACCAACGCAACGCATTGCAAAAATCCTCCTTCATCACTTTCGTGTATGCACGCACTTTTATGTATGAAAATGCGTTGTGCTGCGGTTTTCTTTTTATTCAATACAACAGTTTACAGTTATCCCTTAGTATTCATGTTAACCTTTACACATTATGGTTATCTTAAACATATCCTGGAAACGAACTCACGACCTCAACTCTTTCTCGCTAGTCAGAAATTGGGCTATTGCCGCTTATTTTAATTAATCGCCACGTACATAAAATATACCGTGTGTAAACGTCGACTAATTTCATAAATTCGATTGATACTGAGTTTGCGTGGAAAATTAATTTCACCCTAATTTGATAAAACACCTAAATTCATCACCTACATTGTGTAGTAATTACCTATTTAAATATTTGGATAGGATTACGTTGGATTTAATGTAAAATGTATGATCCTCGTCCGTGAGTTTGAAAAGTAAAATAAAGCGCTGTGTAATCCTTTACGCTCCGTAGCCGTAGGCAACTAGTTACACTTAATTCCTACTTAGTGTTTATTTTTTCAGGAGACTATTTTAGTAGCTACTTTTATTATTTATGTCGTGGCTTCCAAAAATCAGAAAAAAGAAAAGAATTATCTCTGTCCAGCATATTTTATAGTCAGTCCTCAGATAAAATTCTTCAATGAACAAAGTTTATGCATTCCTCTTGAGGAACGGAAGTATTATAAAATACCTAGCTCCATAGCATAACTTCATATTATAACTTCACTGTTATCGATTTCTGTACTGCACTGAATCAGGCGTTCACTCGCCCTTACAGTGTTCCATTTTAATTTATTGAAAAATGAAATTATTGCTTGTAGCACTCGCTGCTGGATTGAACAATTCTTGTTGTTTTAACACTTCACAACTATTGCTATGTTTACAAAGTTCACTTTAAAAACGAAACAAATGTTATCTTGTTGACAAATGTTACATTTAAGTTTTAGAGCGCTTTCTACGAAATAACTTGTTACTTTGTAAACTGAGCTACGTAAGCTTAGCAGGTGACAAAGTGTTACTTACCTGACTCTTCATAGGGTCTGTGTTGACTTGGCACATGTAGGTGCCAGAGTCGTTGGCCTGGACGTTGCTGACGTGCAACTTCCACGTGTTGTGGTTATTGTAAGTGACGCTCAGCCGCGGGTTTAGCGCCACCATATTTGTGTGTATCGCCAGAATCGCCTTCGAATCTGACTTAATCCACGCCACCTAAAATAATATTGCCATTATTTCGCAGTTCTATCAAAGCCTTATTGGATTCCTTATAATCTGTGGCGACAGTATTAATATTGACTACGAGACAATACAGATAGAATTGGCTTCATATTGACACAAACACAGTACACATTTATAATAAAACAGACGCGCCATATGAAGTTTAATCAAAGTCAAGAATATCTGAAACACCCGGAAGCTAAATTTAACAATGCAATTAGAGCGGGTGTCTAGGAAACAAAACGTTTCTGTACCGTTGCATACGAGCGTGAAATTTCATTTTATATCTAGGATTAATGTCATAAATCGCTCGCATTTCCCCGGAGCTCTCGCGAGTTTTAAATCGTTTGTATTGTTCACAGTGAAGACGAAACTTAATGTGACTTAAACGCTGTAGCAAATGTAAAACTGAGGGTGCGACACGTGAAATTGTGGAGAGTTCCGCGGGAGGAATGCACGGTGTCTCATCCGCGCCGCTCCCGAGCATTTTTCATGTGACATCTCGCTTTGTTGCGGTTGGAAAATAAATTAGTAACAATTTCATTGTTTGTGAGAATTATTTCCGTGGAGTTTCAGCGCAAGCGTGGCTAGTGCTGCCGGCTGAATGCGAGCACTTGTCGCAACTACCACTTTTTGTTCCAGTACAAGCTTTCATAGTTAGATGTTTACATACTGTTTCATTTGAGTTATAGACACGATTTATGTTTTGCGGTTCGTCTGTTTATGTTAGTTCTTGTAATTAGCTTTAGTTCTAAAGTTAATTTATTCTTCCTTATAAATTAATGCACTTGAAAAACCAAATTTAGGTTTATAAGTCATGTGTGGGATGGGGTACACATGACTTATAAACCTAATTTTGGTTTTTGATAGGAAACATTAATTAGGTACACAACAATGTCGCGATGACTCCATAAAGGCTCATCCCTTTATTAAAGGCTAATCTCTGTTCTACAATCTAAGTTTGGTAGAGAAAATAGCCACGAAAAGAGAAAAGTGAAAGAATCTTTCCACTTCGTCACTGTCGGGTTTGTATCTATTATTGTAATCACAATATAATTATATATATTAATTATTCATACTCTAGTAATATTTATTGTAGATTTTTTTTTTTTCACCGACGAAAAAACGAAGGAGGTTCTCAAGTCGACGCGTATACATTTTTTTTTTATGTATGACCGCGCTTAACTTTTTACAGAGTAGTCCGATTTTGATAATTCGTTTTTATTGGAAAGGGTTTACCCGAAGTTGGTTCCATATAACTTTGGAAAAATCAAATCCAACCCTAAGGGTGGGAAAACAGGGGATGATTGATTGTTCACTCATAGATTTTAATGCCGAGTTGTGTATAACAACAAGTAATAAAAAATTAAGCACGTAGTAATTGGTAGATTAAAGCCACAAAAATTATAAAATAAAAACTTTTTTACAAAAAAAACTAATCCGCTGAAAAAACTGAAAAGCAAAAAATAATAAACCTTTTTTGTTTAATCTTAATAACTAAGTTCGGAACTCGGTGACTTTGTATATGTTTTTGATTCTATGTGACCGCCTTCCGAACTTAGTTATTAAGGTTAAACAAAAAGGTTTAATAATTTTTGCTTTTCAGTTTTTCGGCGGTTTTTGTATTTTATTTTCCCTTTTACTCATAGATACACACGCTGTCTACACCTCTTTATCTACTTTCCTATCGCAGGTATGCTGGCGAAGATTTCTTTAGAAATAAGCATCACCTTTGTGCTTGCGTTTCTGTTATTTTCTTCTTGTCTTTTTTATAAATGTGTGTCCGTAAATGGTTAAATAAATAAAGAAGTTAGGGTTTTTTTAGGAAGTCAAATCTAAATATGTACAATGTACGTACTAACGTGCTGTTATAATAAGTAAGATTTAAAATGGGTGCAGTTTGTATGTTGTTCTAAATTAATACGATGTAGGTACGGTGTTACGAAATTGAACAGAATTATACGAGTACAAATATATAGAGTTCCAAATTCTCAAGGATGTAGAATAACAGAATTAGTGTAACTTCGTAATTAATTACGTGCTAGTTATAATTCTTGTAAATTTATTTGCGCAAGAAATTACCTTTATAAGGGCGACATTTGCCAAACTTTTATACCTTGTACCTACAAGGTATAAATCTATGAGTCTTATACTATTACCTTGTAGGTATCTATGAGTCTTATCCTATTTTATTAATATACATTTTTTGGATATTTATTTACAAACAAGCTGCATGGGTCGATCGATCAGGGTAAGCTAAGCTTGCCGCGGTTAGTATACATCCCAAAACCCGTCCGTGTCTCGGAAAGCACGTTAAGCCGTTGGTCCTGGCTGTCATTTGTGGATCTTGGACAGTTGTTATGGGTCGTCAGAAGCCTGAAAGTCTGACAACCAGTCTTACCAAGGGGTATCGTATTATCCAGTAACTGGGTTGTATAGGTTAGATAGGCAGTCGCTCCATATAAAATACTGGTATTCAGCTGCATCCGGTTAGACTGGAAGCTGATCCCAACATAGTTGGGAAAAGGCTAAGCAGATGATGATTTATTTACAAACAATGCATATATTTTTTTTAATTTTGTTCGCTAATATTTGCAGTTTGATGGCGAGAAGTGTTTCTTAATCATTATTATCATTTTAGCTGGAAGATGTCCAGTACTGGACAAAGGCCTCCGCCAAGCATCACCACCGCTACCGGTTCTGTGCTGTGCATCCAGCGAGAAAATTCTTTCACTGGGAAGCTAGTATTGCTGAGTACCAGAGTTAGTTTTTTTCATAATTTTGATTAACACTAACATGTTTAAAATTAAATAAAATGGTGTTATTCCGATGTGTCTTCTCGACAATTTTATCTATTTTTCGAGTTACGTAAATACCATGTATCAGTCATTTTTTTTTGTAGATAAGGAAAGGCAATGGATGATAAGAATAAAGAATCCTCTTGTGTTGTTAAATGGGAGTGTTGAGACATTCGTTTTAGGTCACTTATAATGGTAGTAACCAAGAGAAAAAGCTAAAAGCCGTGAAAGGAAGACAAGTTCTTCAAAGAACTCTATTTCCGTCTTCAAAGAAGTGAATTTATTAGGAAAAGATAGAAGAATTTTACTATAAAAGCGATTTATCAAATGAGCATAAATTCACCGTTAGGTAAAGTCAGGGAAATCAATTATTGTTCGGCAAACTGACTACCAATTTAAATTGAAATTATTCATTTATTTATATCATAGCTACCATTCTTGATCCTATTAATATTATATTGAAAGTTTGAATTTTTCGGTGTTTCATCATCATCATTTAAGCCAAAAGACGTCCACTGCTGGACATAGGCCTTCCCCAAAAGGGGGGTTTTGCAATAATCGCCACGCTTGGCAGGCGGGCTGGCGATCGTAGTATGGTAGTAAAGTGCATAGAGAACGCTGCTGTCCATTCTCTAGTAAGTCCCTTAGTCGCCTTCTACGACACCCACGGGAAGAAATGGGATGGCGCTATTCTTTTATGTCCGGCATGACACGGAATGGTTTAGATGTTTGGATGTTTGTTACTCAATTACGCACACACGGCTGAACGGAATTGGATGAAATTTGGCAAACAGATATTTTATAACTTGCATTAACACATAAGATACTTTTTATTCCCGTAGTACTTTCCGTGGAATAATTTTCGATCTCTACGCAAGCGAAGCCGATGGAAAAAGTTAGTAGATTAATAAAGTGACTGAAACAACTATCTTATACACAGAGGTGTCGGTAACGGTGTCGAGAATTCAATTGTTTTTTCTCATCCCAAGAAATGCTCAAGGCGACTAAAAAAGTTTTCACTTAAAAAAAACACTGTATATCGTTAGTAGTTATGACGGTGTTTATTACAGGTAAAAAAAATACATAAACGAACAGAGTCAACTTTCGTTTCTGAGATCACTAAAGAGTAACCATTTATAATATTTATGTAACTAATTCTACAGGTAACTAAACGTCTGAAGCAGTTGAGGCCCTTAATCATTCGTCTATTAAGATGAATGTTGTCATTGTCTGTGCTCGACTCGTGCCTATAGTTTATGCTGTGTGACAGATAACATTATATGACACTGTATTACCATTATAGTTTAAGGGTAAAACGCTGGAAGCTCCGCGAATATTAAATTTTCCAGTCATTTTGTTGGTCAGTATCCTGATGTTGAACAAAATATGATTCGTAACTGCCCCATGTATGCGTGATTCCGTATGGTGCCGGACGTAAAGAATAGCACCATCCCATCTCTTCCCGTGCGTGTCGTAAGAGGCGACAAAGGGACTTACTAGAGAATGGGCAGCAGCGTTCTCTATGCATTTTACTACCATACTGCGATCGCCAACCCGCCTGCTAGGCGTGGCGATTATGGCAAACCCCCTAAATTGGGGAGGCCTATATTCAGCAGTGGCCGTCTTTCATCTGAAATGATGATGATGACATGTAGGTATGTATTTACAGAAACACAATCATAAAATCATCAACCAACCCATTCAGTTCATTTAATCCTATTGACTTTTCAACCCATTGACACACCTAGGACGTATTTTGTCCGTTGATACGTTTTCATGAGATAATTCTGAATGTTTCTTAAAACTTAAAAAAAAAATTACATTGTAAGTACCTATTGTTCGAATTACATTCCCGCGCATTAAGGTACTCGCAACTATAATGGCAAAGAAACAAAATGAATGCGTTAAGTTTAAAGCATGAAGGTTTAATTAAAAAGGTAACCATATTTAAGGGTAGCACAAAGCTTTTTATCTGTGTAATCATTTATTAACGTCCTACATTGAAAAACGCATCAGCCAAAGTTGCTATATAAAAAAAATAAGAAGAAAGGAAAGGATTATTTTGTAAAACTATCACTTTATCTTTTCTCTAGCTAAAAAACAGTTATTTCAGTATTTTTTCTTCTGCGAAAGAACATGATTTCTGCGAGTGTAGAGAGCAAAATTCTTCATAGATTACAAACTTTATGATGGATGAAGTGTACATTTCAGTTGGATGCAGCGGAGTGTGGACCACTTATTTCATGCTCGGCTTGTCATCTGGTGCACGTGGGTTTTTGTTAGAAATATGCCTATTATAAGCTTATTGTGGATTTTCTCTTTCTAATTCAAGGTACTTACACTTATACTTACTAATAAAAAGTTTTTTTTATTCGAAACCCGCGGGCAAAAGCGAGTCCGAAATAATGCCATGAGAACGTACTAACGGGATAAAAAGTATTACATAATCCCGGTTATAAACTATCTTTGTGCTAAATTTTATCCACATCTGTTCAGCCGTTTCTGCGTGATTGAGTAACAAATATACAAATTTTCACTTTAAAATTTATTTATTACTATAGTAGGATTAGTACAACGATGTAATGCTGCTGCAATTTTATCAAAAGTTCTTCAAATCTTAAGTTAAGAAATTGTTAATTTTTACTTTTAAAGTTTCGAAGTAAGCTTTTAGAAATATACATCTGTGACGGATGAACAGACAGACGGCTGAGTCTGCGATGTTCGATGCGAATGCTATGAATCCGTAAAAGTAAGTAAATAAATAACTTTTGAGACATTCGTTACTACTATTTGTTCAGTAAGTTTAGTTACAATTCAATTTGTATTACAAGCCAGCCAGCAGTTTTGATAAGATGTTGTATTAATATCAAGAATAAAATTTATCAGCCAATGAAAAAACTTCTAAATCTATCAGGCTTAATGCTAAGAAAACATTAAGCATGGATACCGGCCAAAAATACAAGTACATTTTCCAACAATCTTTTCTGCGTAATTTTCTTTTTCTGATTAAATTATTTGCATGCGTTCTAAGACTAAGTTTCTCTAAACGTTGTAAAACGTTCAGCAGAGTAACACTGCCTTATAAAACTGTACAACGAAGTGGTCCTGAAACTTCGGAAACAATTCCACCAAACAGTCGTCTTGTACTACGGTTTCCTTTCAAGATAATCCTTTAGAGATTTTATAAGATATTCGAGTTTCTCCTCTGAATCCGTGTCAAATCCTTTCAACCAACGATATGCCACAATGCACTCTTCGAAATGTTCTTTTGTACCCAACAAGTGAGGAGATGTGAGGCATACATCCACCGTTATAGTGTAAACGGGACAAATACATATGAAAAAGAGCCGATATATTTTCTAAGGAAAATATTTTAAGCCTGCGCTCTAAAAATTCGAAGAATATTTCTCGATGTAAAAAATCTCAAAAAGAGAACGTACTTGAAGTAATAAAACTTCTTATTGAAGGACTTTTCTATCAATAGGACGCAACAACAGGCACAAACGTACATAATTTTGGTTCTATTTTTGTTGAAAAATTTGCTGCACCCCACGAACACAGACTTCACCGACATGTGAACCGGCATGGCGTCCTCACCTTCCGCCTGACACAGGTCCTCACCGGACATGGCTGTTTCGGGAGGTTCCTGTTTCGGATAGGGCGGGAGGAAACGCCCAGGTGTTTCCATTGCGAAGATCGCCCAGAGGACACGGTGGAGCATACGGTGGAGGTCTGCCCAGCTTGTGCGGAGCAACGCCGTGTCCTCGTGGAGGTGATCGGCGGCGGCGATCTCTCGCGTCCGACCCTGGTCCAGGCCATGGTACGGAGCGAGAGGGCATGGCTGGCTGTCGCCTCCTTCAGCGAAGCAGTTATGCTCGCAAAGAGGGAGGCGGCGCACGTGAGGGAGATGCAGTACATGCGCCCTCACAGCCGTGGCCTTCGCAGGAGACGCCCTGGGCGTCGGGAATCCCAGGCTGATTCCCGGCCACCGTAGGCACGGGCTTGCGGACGGCGAGTAATGAGTAGCTCGCTGTCCGGGAAGGACCAAGCCCGGGTCGACGGCGCGTTGTGTTCCACGCGCGCCTCAAAGAGATGTCAGCAGCAACAGATGGGGCCCGCAAGGGCCGATGACTGCCGGGGGTGCGGGTTGTTCGAAAGAGATACCGCCGCCCCTAGCACACAGGCAACTGAGGGAACACGGGTGGGTTTTAGTCAGTAAAAGTCTGACACGCCCTCCCGCTCCACCCAGAGCGGGAGAAGTTATTAGATGATTTCCCACCCAGAAAAAAAAAAAAAAAAAAACATCGAGTTAATTCAGCACGGACACAATGCGTAGGCTAAAGAAAAGTAAACCATTTGAATTAGTGTAGTGTAGAAATAGTGAACAGTACCAGTGATGATGTACATGTAACACATGAAAAAAGTGATTAATTATCAGACCCTAAGAAAGTACTACAGAGGTGTGTAAAAGTGCAAAATGACACTATTCTTAGTTGTAACTTAATCTACCACGTAAAATATTAAGTTGCAATTATATTGCTTATTCTATTAGGCTAGATTGTATTAAATTACTAAGTAGTTTATTATAGTTTTTATTATTACAGAAACAAAAAAAAATGTTTGGTTATAACGTAACTTGTGTGAAATGACTTTTCGACCCCTACGCATCTATTTACAAATGTTTACCTAGCTATATATATAACAAGTTTGCACCACAAAGTACACGATGTTAATATTATATCTACGTTCATATTTGTGTTTGACTTGAAGCGCTGAGATTCGTTGAGCATGTTCAAAGTAAATGCTGCTATTGCAAATTTTGATATAACTCGTCCTCGAATAACTTTCATCGTGTTCAAATCTGAATGTTTCATCGTGAAGCTTGTCATTATAAATAGGTATGTACTGTGGGCTCTGTGCGGGTTGGTAGATATCACATGTCTTCGAATTTTTGTTTTGTACATGCCGTCTTCCTCACGATGTTTTCCTTCAGAGCTTCTGAGCTCAGATGTTTCCTTCCTTTGAGAGCAGTGGACAAGAAATAATTTACACAAAGTAAAGCACCTGTCTGGGTCCGAATATACGTAAGTCGACAACTTGTAAGAGCAATGGGCACGCCACGATTGCAGCGGTAAGTCCCCTCTTTGAGGAGTGGCTTGAGTGGCGGCACAGCGTCCTCACCTTCTGCCTGACGCAGGTCCTCACCGGACACGGTTGTTTCGGGAGGTTCCTATTTCGGATAAGGTGGGAGGAAACGCCCGGGTGTTTCGATTACGAAGATCGCCCTGAACACACGGTGGAGTATACGGTGGAGGTCTGCCCGGCTTGGGCGGAGCATCGCCGTGTCCTCGTGGAGGCGATCGGCGGCGGCGATCTCTCGCATCCGGCCCTGGTCCAGGCCCTGGTACGGAGCGAGAGTGCATGGGTAACCGTCGCTTCCTTCAGCGAAACAGTGATTCTCGCAAAGCGGCAGGCGGCGCACGTGAGGGAGAGGCAGTACATGCGCCCTCACGGCCGTAGCCTTCGCAGGAGACGCCCTGGGCGTCGGGAATCCCAGGCTGATTCCCGGCCACCGTAGGCGCGGGCTTGCGGACGGCGAGTAATGGGTAGCTCACTGTCCGGTAAGGACCAAGCCCGAGTCGACGGCGAGTTGTGTTCCACGTGCGCCTCAAAGAGATGTCAGCACCAACTGATGGCGCCCGCTAGGGCCGATGCCTGCCATCGGTGCGGGTTGTTCGAAAGAGATACCGCGGCCCCTAGCACACAGGCGACTGAGGGAACACGGGGGGTTTTTGTCAGTAAAAGTCTGACACGCCTTCTCGCTCCACTTAGAGCGGGAGAAGTAATTTGATGATATCCCAGACAAAAAAAAAAACGAGCTGACTGTCAAATCCTTTCCTATTTTAAATATGAATTGATGTCTCAGAAAAATGCCATTAACTTTTGAAATATTCACTTACGTTGGATGAGAAAGCCATCCAGGTATCTATGTGTAAAATCTAGTGAATCCGAGTTGGTGTACACACAAAACTTTAAATTGTGTTACTATGGAAGAGGATTGATTATAACAGAACTCCGAAAGGAAAGTAATCAAATATTAGTCTGACGTCAATCCTGTGAAGATGATTTCGTAGTTTTTATTTTGGTCTAATAACTTCAACAGCTAACTTTCCGTGTGGTGCTGGACGTAAAAAAATAGCACCATCCCATTTCACCCCGTGGGTGTCGTAGAAGGCGACTAAGGGACTTACTAGAGAATGGGCAGCGTTCTCTGTGCATTTGTCCACCATACTACGATCGCCAACCCGCCTGCCAAGCGCGGCGTTTATGGCAAATCTCCCCTTTTGGGGAGGCTTATGTCCAGCAGTGGACGTCTTTCGGCTGATATGATGATGGTGATGAACTTCAACAGCTTAAATCTGGAAGGCATGTAATAATAGCCGCACGGGTCGTCCTTCAAGATTGAGCAACGATTGTCCAGGTCGTACGTGATTTCCGAGACCCCTCCGTGTCGCCAGGCACGCCAACCCGATGGTCCCGGCTGTCGTTCGTAAACCTTTGACAGTAGATAAGGGTAGTCAGAAACCCGGAATTCTGCCAGCTGTGTTGTGGGGTCAATGCAGTTGTTTAATGTATATTACTGGCAATCAGCTGCAACCGGTTAGAAGGCGAGCCCAAAACAGTTGGGACAAGTCTAGGCAGATGATGATAAATTGAATAATTCAGTTCCACATAACTTTAAGAATGCCTTTATTGGATTCTTAGGAAGTTCTATTGAAGAGTGGTGAAGTATGCATGCAGTTAAGGTGATGTATTGAAAAAAACGTGTTTGTTCTATAAAGTGTACCTTTTTAAGCATATAGAATAGTCAAATCCGTATTCAATATGCTTGAAAAGGTACATTGAAGTGTATGTTGTCAAAACAGTATCAGACATGACAATGAATTTTCTAATCAGGAAGCCACATTTGTATAAACCTTTCTACTTACTCTATAATTGGATAGATGATTGACGACACACGTAAAGTGTACGTCTCGTCCTTGTGTGACTGTGTGGTTCTCCAGAGCCTGAAGAAACTCAGGTTCCAGCTCCCCCTGGATCGGCATCTCACCTGCAAGTATAGAAATATTGGGATTTTAGAAGCAAAGTATTAAAATATCATCATAAAAGTAGGAAACTGATAGTATGGTTTTTAAATATTGTCAACAAAAACACCTTTTGGTTTTGTCTATTCTATTCTATTTTTAAATATGGCAAGCAAAGCCGATGTCGACTATTCTGCCAATGTCGAAAGTGAATTGGAAAAGCATGTGTGCATTATAAAAAAAAATTTTTTTTTAAACAAAACGATATTAATCTTCGATTATTACAGTTGGGCTTAACTGTTGATCTTGTGGGGTTAGTACTGGACTGAAAGAAACAAAGAATGAATAAATTACATACTTATAATAAAAATTGTTAGAACGTTAAAAATACATTATATACAATATAAACACAGATTCGTTCTATACATGGGATTAATTTAAATTAGCTGGCAATACTTTACGCACCTGTTGAGTATTGATATCAAGACTAATAAAAAAAAACATCATTCGATGGGTGAAGGTATCAATGCCCGTAATCGTTCAGTGAACCGCGCTGGCCGGTCGTGCGTAGATCGCTCAGCTGTTTTTGTATTTTTCGTGAAACTTAAATATTTTTCACGAATTTCCAAAACCATAACATGACAATCATTTGGTTGCTATGATGTCATTGTCATTTAAACATTGTCGTTTGTCACAGTGTCATTTAAAGTTTTGAACAAAGTTTGAATACTGAAAACGGTTTTTTTCTTTGTTTTTTCTTTCATTAGTTTTCGATTTCGATACCCAACACGTGTGTAAAGTAATGCCACCTAATTATAGTCCCTGTACACACGGTTACATACCAAGCTACACATTTCCAGTATAAGCTGTTCTCGCATTGTATAGGATTTCCGATCAGAGCGAAATCAGCGTAAACTAGAAATGTATAGCTTGATGTGTAGCCGTGTGTACATACCAAACAATGTAAGTAGGTACGCATGTTTTGAACTTTTGAGTTATAACTAATGCAATAACCGAACTACTGGCTAATTAACTCTTTGTGAAGTTTCGAGACCCAGAATTTCACTTTATCATAAAATCATAACTTAATATTATCAAGAGTTCTTGTTACAACTAGGTCCTTAATCTACCTCAAACAGTTTTCTAATAAATTATTATTTCATTATTTACTGAGGCACGAGTATTAAATTGTCGATGTCGCGAAACGAATAATAATTTTAGTTAAAGCGCTCGAAGCGCCCTCTAGCGTTTTCAATGTTAGTTATTACACTTTGACACTGGGATTACTGTCATTGTTACAAGTTTTGAAGGCAATTTCAAAATTAATAAGGTCTCATAAAATCTATACAATACAAATAAGTAAAATTGTAGTGTATTTTTGGGACCAATACAAATAAATAAATTTGAAGTGTCTATTACGGTACTCATAACAAAAAAAAAATGTTTTAATGATTTGTCTGTCTGTTTGTTTCAGCTAATCTCTGAAACGGCTTTTAAGAGGACTTTGACTGATGGATAGTTAACGTTGTAGGGAGTAACTTTGGATTCTTTTATTTTAGCAAATATAACTCCTTTTTGACCCGGTAGCTCGTTCCCACAACATCCATGCGGGCAAAGCCGCAGGCAGAAGCTTCATATACGTACTTATTTCCAAAATCATTTCCAAATCAAGCAAGTTCGTTTTCGTAGACTACGTGAAAAAAATAAAATACTTCTTAAATGTAATTTTCTGGCTGTTTGTGTTTGTGAGTTTAAATGTTTGGAAACGCACCTACAATACAGGAGTAATTCCTAGTGTGGGGCAAAGCATTAAAAAAATAAAATTCTTCCTGTTAAGTACATACAACCAAGGATTGTCATGAAGATAGTATACCTCATACTTTTGTGCAGTTAAGTTCTAGGTCTGAGTGTTGACAAATTTATAAATATCTTGTATATTTTAATTGGCAACTTTTTAACAACACTTTTACTATCTTCCTCTTAAACTCCTTGCAAGTTTGAATCTTAGTTTTTTTTTTGTTATCCGCTGAGCTTTCTTCCCGTTAGATAACACTTTTTAATATTTACCTATCTCTATTTTAACAAGCTATTTTTCTCAAAGCTCGTCGCTCAGCGCTTTCGAGCGCTTTTGCGTTTACAACAAAGAAACATAAATCATAAAACAAGTGCTGAGTTTTTATTTGTTGTAATCATTCTTTATTTCGTCCAAACGTGGTGCCGGAACATAAGGTCAAGAATAACATCGTGTTAAGAAGGTAACAACACTCATTAAATTTTTACGAGATTTTTAAGTTTCCGTGCAATAATAGGAACCAATAGAAAGGACATGGCGAAAAAATGTATGGGTTTGTACCCCAGAATGTACAAATGTAAAATTTGTGTCATTTAATAGCACTGATCTTCTTTAAGAAATAATATAAAGGTGCATATTGGCCAGAAGAAGTGGTCAAAAAATAAGAAGGTTTAATAACGTTGATTTTTACTTTACGGCTAAAGTATTTTATGTAATACTAAGACGAGAGGGCTAAATTCCGAAATGTTATAGCTTCTTGCACGTGTAATCTACCACAGCCATAAAAAAACATTGTCATTACCAATAATTGGTCAAATCATTTGTCAAAGACAAATCATTTATCTTTCCCTTAAATTGGTAGCAAGGCACTTTCTTATATTGTCATAGCAAGCACCACAGACAGCTATGAGGTGATAACTGTAAAGGTATGATAAGCAAGAAGAGCCTATAGGTCTGCGATATGAGAACGACGCGACGGCAGAATATGGGGTAGATAAATAATACCTTCCTTAATTTTTTTGTAGTATCTGTACCCCACAGATTGACAGTAGAAATTACCTCAAAAGTTGACCCCTCCTTTAAATAAAAGATCAGTCACATCAGTGGTTAATGATGATATTACATGCCGACTGATGCGTTCTCTAATTGTAATACCACAGTTAGCACTCGCTTGTAAAAAGTCCATTTTCTGTAAGTTACACAGCTTACAATAATTATTGGTGGAGCTCGCGCGTGGGTTACGATAAAATATAAATATATATGCGAAAACATAAACACAACAACAGCAATTCGAACGAATACCGAATGATCGAAAGCAAATCGGCGCAAAACGTTAAAGAGGGTATTAACAAATTATAGTTATTGTGACAATTGACATTTGTCGGTGGCGTTGGCAAATGGAAAAAAATCATATCCATAACTGCACTATCATAGACATAAATACGTCATAGTTGGTTCAATTTCTATATATATTAGGTCACGAATAATTTACGAGTACATTTTAGGTCTACTATGCGTATTGTTTTTTCTTCTAATATCTTTTATTCTTTGATCTTTGTTAATTTTGTATGGCAACATCAAAAGGTATTTTAGAGCAAAATCAAACAGAAAAACTTTAACTAAAATTATTTCTCCACTTCTGCTACAAGGCATAGAAAGTTATTCAAAATTCTTTATTTTTGAATTAAAATTAACTGCAATAAATGTATGTTTGAACTCCGTGGGGTACGTTTTGTCCATCTCCTTTAAAGCATAAATTAAATTAGTATTTATCCTACATATTTCATATGTCTGTTGATTCATAGAACGATTGGAGCAACGTTTTAAACCGTTTTCTTATTAAAACACATTTTATAGGCCCTGATTTAAAAAAAATAATTTGTACCAAACGAACATTAATCTAAAATGAGATAATTTAATAAATACCTTAAGGGGGAAGCGCCAGGCTAGCCCAGGAAATACAATATTTTTTATTTTATTACACGACATTATGTGTACAGAATTACAATAATTAAAATCATCAACACAACCCACATTAATTTAATCCCATTGAATGAACTATCTTAGCTTTATGAATTATTAAGTTGTGTATTCTTCCTTTTTTTTCTCTCTTTTTCTATCCCATAAATTTCGTTACTACAAAGCATTCATTCAATCAATCAATCATGTACTCTTTCACTCATGTATTTTGTTTGTTTTTATCTCACGTAGCATTAACAATCAACAAATTAGTAATAAGTGGTGTTGCTACTAGTATAATAAGTGTTTTGTTTTAGTAAGATATTATGTATAACATTTAATTGTACTCTCGTTTTGTATCTCAAAATTAAATAAAATAAACTGGCTATTTCTTGAAAAAGTCATTCAATGGGTAATATTTAAATCAACTTACACTGACCGGAAAATTGCAAAAACGAAAGAAAGTTTTAATTTCGTGGACTACCTTAACGCATCCACCTTAATTCAAACAAAATCCATTACCGTGGTCATATCCAAGCACCCAGTTATTTAGGGTAGAGTCACCAAGTATTAGCCGCGCACTCTAAATAAGGGTAGGCTTTAAACCGAACAGTGGAGCAGTGTGGATAAAACGTAACGTAGCACCGGTTGGATTTAGCGGAACAAGTAAACTCTACTAATAGGGGTTAATACCGAAGTGTTGTGCGGACCAGGTGCGGGTCGGGGGTGGTTTCTTACGAAAGCATTAGCATATTCCGTGATTTTAGAGTGGCGACGTGATTTTTGGTTAAGAAATAACCTCGTAAAGTTAGGATTTTATTTTGAAGGGGGATCACAGGATGGTGGAAATAGGCTGTGATAGTACCCAAGTAGGAAGTATCTAAGGATAATGGTGAACTTATCGTTTTGAAACGTTTTTGTGAGAAATGTTTTTTTAAAGCGTAGGTACCAAGTTTTCCATTAGTAAGGGGTAAAAGTTATTATTCTTTAACATAAGTATGGATCTATCATAAGCCAATTAACACTGTATAAGAACTCTCATGATGATAACAAGTAGCTCCTAAAACCGGACACTTTCTTGATAGCAGATAATATCTATACCAGCTTAGATATTCACAAACATTCACTATGCTTCCGTACTGAATCGGACATCAGTCAATGATATCATAAGAGATGTCTAAACCAATTCACATATCTAAATATTGTCAGTTTAGATCAAATAGACGACAGCGATTTTAAAATAATTATTTAACAAAGATGACAGTCCCTTTAAAAGGCACTGGGTACGAATGCCAACGTGTATTGGGCCACGTA